>OW052063.1:12646141-17646141 GCA_932526445.1 Phragmatobia fuliginosa
TGGCTGGGGCCCGTATGCCGTCTGTATGGACAGGTCGACTCAAAACTATGGTCCTTTCATCAAAAGACCAACCCAGACCCTATACTGCACTCACATAGTTCTCTTTAATATTGTACACGGACTTAAAAAGAAAAAAGACACCTCTGTGGTTTGTTTCGGCGTTTCTTCCCAGAGTGAGTCGTAGGATGTGCCGGCGCCTTCTAGCTATAAAGTCCGACTTTACTTGCAGAAATAAATATCATTTATGAAAACACCCAAACTCTAAAACAAATATTTTCGCTACCGCATTTTCGCTACCACTACGCCACCGAGGCGATTAATAAAACTGCTTAGATACAACGGATGATAAAATCTACATTTACCTATTAATAACAATACACACAATGCAATGTACTTTCAAACTAAACAAAGCTTTGAGTATTAAAATCAGATTGACTGAAAAATATATTATTTACGTAGTTTCTTGGTAAATACATACATACATATTGCATATAGCAAATACCCGAACTTATGCTATTGTTTGAATTGAATGAATACCATAAGTTCGGGTATTTGCTATATGCAATATGTATGCCTATATATATTTAAGCCTACCAAAGTGACTCCACTCTGCCTGATGGAAAGCATGAGCAGAATCCAGGAATAGGGGTCACCATCCACATTGTGAGAGTAAGCAATGTATCATACCGTTGCGGCCTGGTCAGCATCATTATCCTGGCCTCTGGAAGCCAGGAGAATGATGCAGAGTGATTGGGCCATCGGTCTCACACTCAGCAACGAACCACGACAGCAAGAATGCTGTCATTATTAAGATGGTCTTCTGTATGAGGGCTGATTTCAGCACGAATGGGCCGGCTCCATTGAGTATCTACACGAATGTCCATTCAGTATCCATATGAGAAGATGAGTACAATGATGATGCTCAACATTGGGAAATGTTCGGATATTCAGCAAAAAAAAGAAACAGTGTTTTGAACTGTACCGTATTCGTCAACATCCTTTAACAGTTCTCTACTTTACAATAACCTACGACGCCATAGGCGTATAATACCATGTGGGCCAGACGAACGGGCATAGAGTTTGTTCCAAGTTTTACAGCGCCGCACGCAATGAAAATTCTGAAAATATTTTTGCCTCGTTTTTGCAAAAAAAAATTATAGCGTGATGATGTACAGCCGTCATCAATAACTAGGCTATCTAACAATAAAAGAATTTTACGAATCGGACAATATTCATGCAAAGTTTCATCTTTCTAGCATTAACCGTTTGGGCGGTAGGTCGAGGACGGACGGACAGACGGACATAACGAATCTATAAGGGTTCCGAGTCATGAACTACGGAACCCTAAAAAACAATAATTATTAGGATAGACGTCTAAGTTCTATTCCCCAACTCATCAAATTCCATCCTAATAGAAGTAATAAAATTTTCTGTTGTCACAGTTAATCACGCACTTTCACCATTTCAAACACCTTATGTACCTCTTTTTAAGAAATATCTAGTAAAGTAGTTGTTAAGAGAACCTATAGTGGGGGATATAATATCAACACCTCCGTAAGTTCTCAGTAACCGCACAATAACGTAACCACGTAATGTAACAACTAAAACTTTTTACAGCTTAAAGTTTCTTCACTAACTTTCATATGACGAACGTTAATGAATTAAATTCTTTGCTAATTTATTCAAGACCGGTTATTCAAGATTAGAATCTATTAAGAATTCAATATTTTATAAGAATGCCTAGAGTTGAACTCAGACCTTTTGTTTAAGAATATATGTTTGCTGAATATAGTTATCGTACCACAAAGCTTTAAATCTTTCGCAAGAACTTATTTATTACGAAAAGTCGAAAAGAAAATGTGACCTCTGACATTGGTTAAAGATCGTAGCAATTAGTAATCATCAACTCGACATTTTCATAATTAATTGTTGTTAGAAGGTAAGCCATGCCAATTTATTTTTGAATATCAATATACGCAATACAAATAACGTACTATCAGTTTTAACGGTAGGCAGTCAGTAATAAAAATCCTTATTCGCTGGTGAAATATTTTGTAAATTTTACCGCGAATACAGAAATTTTGAGAAATTAATAGTTAATTTTATGAAATACGTTACAAGGTTCATTATATTCATTCCAATAACATATCATAAGACATTATAATAAAGAAAGCTGTATTCAACTGATACATACCTCAATCCACCATTAAGTACCTATACGTTTTTTCTACTATAGTTAGTAGAGTCACGCTGATTTCAACACGCATGGACCCGCTCGATCGAAGCGGATACCTTTTTTTTATGTGTGGAAAATCATCATGGACCGTCACCCCACCGGGGGTTACGACGGGGAGGTGTGTCGGACTTGAACCGACTAAAAACCAAACAGTGTGCCCTCTCCCCGCTTCTCCGTTTAGGAGAAGTCCAGGGTGGGATCTCCTTCTTAACTTCTCCAGCGCCTGCCCGCTCCTGATGCGAGCACCGTCTCGGTACGATGACCCTCTCTTAAGCGGCGTCCGGCACACACCGACGCCGCCCCCTCGCGGCTGGCCACATAATGCGGGTGGAGGGAAAACCCGTCCCGTCCACCCGCGGCCACACTCAAGGCGGCATGAGGCGCAGATGTTCGCGCATCCACCGCCCGGTTCGCCGGCGGCGAAGCGGATACTACCTTATCATAGAAGATCAACCGAAAATGACAATGCAATCGTGATCGTGATGTCGTATTTCGTTGATGTTTACTTCTAGGAAATTTCCAGTGGTAGTTACTGCTTATGTAAGTTAACTTCTGTAGTTTATTTTTTTCCTTTTAAGAAGGATTTAAGGATCCTTAAAGTATTAGTTACTAATAAAAAGTACAACGTTAAATACTGATAATGATTAAATTGGTAAAGTAGCTTATAATATAAGACAGTTTCTATATTTTTAAGAAATTATAAAACATTTTCTTGGAAAATAAAAGGTATCGCATCTTTTAATTCCCAAAATTAGTTAGGTTAACCGTGAATAAGATGCTTTCACTGAATGATAAAACTAATTCCTGCCACAAGCACTGAGTAGAAATCATCTCTTTGCTGTAAAGTGAAATTTCTATATCCTTACGTAACTTTATTAAATGATAACAGGAGATAACCGGCACCTCAGAATTAATTAATCCACTCAGAGATTGCATCTAAAAGCTCCCGCTGCCCCGCGCACCCCGTCCCCACCCGGGGTCGATCCGTTTCCAGCCACTTAAACTTCACGCGGCGCGCTTCCAGCTTCCGTTTTAATTACAAAATTAATTCAAAATGTAATTAAAGTTAACAATAAGGCTGCAAACAATTGAAGTTATTTATGTTAGTTTATGCTTTATGGCGAGTACTGGTACGTTGGAAATACGATTTACTCAACAGTCGACTTGAATGTGCTGACTCCTATTGTTATGTCTTTAGCTGTGTTGGTTAACAGAAATATAGCATGTTTAATTGGCAAGAAATATTCTAATTGGAAATACAAAAGAGATGAAGGTATTCGTGTAAACTGGACAGTAAATAAGAAATGATAAGTTGGTCGAATAAGGATAGATAACCATATTTTTATAAACATTTATATACATATACCTAAGCATAGATCGTATCTACGATCTATGCATATAAGCCTACCAAAATGCCTGATTTAAGTTGACCCACACAGAGACAATGAATAACAAGTAAAGAAAGTAAAATGCTTCTGCATCATTCATAAGGCCTCCGATCTCTCGCTCACCAACAAAACTCGAAGGCACGAATGCTGCCTTTAAAGTCGTCCTTCTGCCTAAGGATTACTATCCTCAGGCAGAAGGCCGTTCTTACTGAAATCGGCGTACCTCTACTACCATGAAAAGTTCTATCAGTATGTCATTATTTAATGTCAAAACAATACATTATACATTAAATACCTACTAGATTATTACCTTATTCCTCGTATTAATTAGATCATAAACTGTATCAACGATTGTATAACGTATGTACTTCTCCTTCACTTGATCCTAAATCAAGATGAAATCTCCTTTGCGTCCATAACTTAGTAGATACCCTATTTTATTGTATTCCTAAAATCCATGTTTAATACACGAGATAGTCTAAAGTGATACCACGGCCTTAACAATCACCAAAGAGCAACTATTTAATATAAGCATTTAACCAAGTGAGGCTTCTTCTTCTTTCGTTACCATCTCCATCACGGAGGTCGGCCACCATATGTTATATTAATGTTCCTGTGCTGTCCACCTTCAACCAGTCTCATATGTTCTCTGTCCAAGATATACGTTTTCGGCCTCTACCTCGTCTCCCTTGAATTTTTCTTTTGATAATTATTTTTTATTATATTATATTTAATATTTCTATAGATATGTCCGAAATAAGCTGCTTTCCTCTTTTTTATAGTTTCAATTAATTCTACCTTTTTCAAGTGAGTCTACCGAAGCCCAAAAGCTCTCCTCCTTCTGATTGGTGTACCTACGAGGATCAAAGACTCTATTTTATAACATGCTTAAAACTAATGCAATCCTTCAAGATGTTTATGTTTGCCTGTCTTCTTGGTCTAGCGGTTAGCGTACGCGGCTGCTGATCAAGAGGTCTCGGGTTCGATTCCCGAGTCGGGTGTTTTCTGTGTACCCTTAATATGTATGTATTTACCAAAAACAAAGTATGTTTATGTATTTATATCAGTCATTTACTACCCATAATATTTATTTATTTATTTATAGTATGACAAACTAGCTTTTAGAACTTTAATGATGCGTCTTCGACATCCACACTACTTTGATGTAATCTTGTAACTTTACCTAAGGTAAGTGATAATTGAACTTCTTAAAATACCTATGTATTTTTAAATAATGAAAAGGGAGAATGTGATTAAAATTTACTTAAACAAAGTGTTGGAGATGAGCTTCGAGTTAGACTGTTCCATTCGACATCACTATACAGGCAATAAAGCTCTGTTGAAAACCACTTAACAGGATTGATTCAGACCATTTACCATTCTATAAACAAACACAACCTTTCCATTATGGTAAATTATAAAACCTTTTAGCAAATCGAAATCGAAGAAAAAGGAGCGGTCTGAACTGTAGCTATTGGATATTATTATTTAAATAGGTTGGTTTCTAACGCCGAATTAATGTTGAAGAATTGAGTAGGCGGCTTCTAGACACGATAGATACACATTTTAAGATTTAAATTAAGATTAAAAGCTATTAAATAGGTTGAAAAGAACATCACTATCAGATTTGTTTCCGAAATTGTTATTAAACTAATATGGTATCAATTACTAATTAGGTAATGTATTTAGCAGTTTAGTACCATAAGATAAAAAGATGTCGTGGTTACTGTACCTTAATAAAAAGTGATAAATATTTATAGAAGTAAAAAATGTAAATTATTTTAGACTCATATTAGGCATATTAGCAGAACTGCCTCGGTGGCTCAGTGGGAGCGTTTGCAGCTCCTGTTTTTGTGGTCTCGGTTTCGATTCCCGGGTCGGACCTAATGTTTGTGTTCCGCAAATATTTATTTCTGAGTTTGAGTGTTTTCTATGTATAATTTGTATGTATTCAAAAAAAAAATTGATGTTTTTATATTAGGTGTATGTATTTATATAATTATTGATTTTATCATTTCTATTGGTTCCCTAATCCGCCGTGGATAAGTGGCACGTAACCTTATCCGTTTCTGTGGTCCATTTATTCGCAATATATTTGATCCATTTAGAGAAAAACTAAGAGTCTTGAGAGTATCATTTTCGCAGATCGCGATTCTTCTGGAGCCAAATGGTTGCTTTGTCTAGTTTAAAGTTAGGAAACAGCTCTATCAACGAGATTTAATTCCGCTGCTTACGAGATTACACTGACAACAACGATATTTAAAAACTAAAAGATCAATATTTTTCTAATCATGAACCACCTACCACCAATGTTATTCTCTTTCGTTCAACTTCAAGAAAAAAAGACATATTAAACATTAAGATAAATGGCGAAAACATAAGCCAAACCTCAGTGGTTAAATTTTTGGGTGTTTATATTGACGAAAGACTAAACTGGAAAGAGGAGTTGATGCATTTAACAAACAGCATTAGTTCGGCCTGCTACGTACTCAGGAATTTGAGGAACGAAGTTAGAACTGAACATTTAAGAATGGTATACTTTGCCTTAGTCGAGTCAAAATTAAGATATAGCATCCTATTTTGGGGAGGAAGCTATGCACAAAATGTGCATAAGGCTTTAGTCGCACAAAAAAGAGCCATTCGAACAATGGAACGAATCCAGGTGCCAGAATCCTGCAGACCATACTTTAAGGAACTAAAGATATTAACCGTTCCCAGTTTATATATATTGGTGTTACTCTCTCACTTAACTAAATATATTCATGAGTACGAAAATGAAGATGAAAAACGGATAAGGGAGGCCACTAGGAGAAAAGATTTAAGCACCCATATTAAACCACATCTTGATGTCGTAAAGCATAGCGCATGTTACAATTCAGTCAATATATTCAATAAATTACCACTTGAGCTAAAAAAAACATTTGGTAAAGGAAAATTTTTAATTGAACTAAGAAAGTTATTGTTAGAAAAATGTTATTATTCTGTTGCTGAATTGTGAACTAATTTAGAAATCTATATTTTTAATTAATTTATTTTTTATATGATATGACATTATTATTCGGTGTTTTATTGCTATGTTGTTTTGTGACATTTCCATGAAATTTATTGTTTGAAATTTGTAATTTTTAAATTTATTTGTAATTTTATGAATTTTGTTGATGCATGGTGTTCCTTTTTTTTGTATCTGACATTTTATTATCATTATTATAATCATGTGAATGACTGAATGAACTATAAAATGCTAGCATGAATGTTTATTTTAATTGTTATTTATTATGTAATTATTGATCTGTGCTATTATTTGTAACTTTTTAAATTGTACTAAAATTCACATACAATGTTAAAATTGTTTATTGAATAAATGAAATGAAATGAAATACCCATAACGTCCCACTGCTGGGCTCGAGTCTTCTCTTAGAACAGTGTTAGGGCTATGGTGGACCTATGGGTCCATACGTATTTTTCTAATACAAAGACCTAATAAACTTCTAACTGTAAGATCTTGCACTTCAGACGTTCTTGCCGAATAAAATTTATAATCGGCGAACATTTATCTACTTAAACCTGATTTGTCTGTTAGTCCGCCTGTCCACACTATGTGTGTCATAGACTATTAACTCTAAAAAACCTATAATGTGACAATAATGTAGATACATACTAATCAAATAGACAGAGTTGAATTTTAAAGAAAAACAAATCACAGCATCTTAGCTAATGATAGATACTTTTTTCACTTTGCCTACATTTTACTTTATTAGTTGACGAGTAATAGTTGATTAATTAATTCGATGTTATAGGTCGCCGATACCGTTATTACGAAATGTTTGTAATATAAAATTATAAAATTGCTCTTAATATGGAACCCTACATTGAGCGTGATTTGACAAGAGATTATGCCTGATAAAATTAGTGAATTATAAGTTAACCAATTGCGGGACATGTAAATAGAAGTGAATAAGAGTAATATTATATAAATATAAATTTTAAATAAATATTAATTACTATGCTTTAAAAATGATTTAGATTAAAAAATAATGTTCTTATTTTAAATGATCTCATTTGGTTTGCGTAGTGTAGTAGTGTAACTCTGTTTTAGGAGAGGCCTGTGTCCAAAAGTATTTAAGTTTGTTTGATGAACATGATGATCAAATGCCCTTATCTACTATCTAGTCCTAATTGAGCTTCTTGGGTATTCTGTGTCCTTTCTGCTCGAATTGTTTTAACTTGAGTTCTGCAGCAGAACTCACAACACTCACAAGCAGAACTTCTGCTTGTGAGTGTTCTGAGGTGCACACGACATAAAAATATAATTTTTATTTTCCTGATCATCTATCAATGACATTATTTCGAAGATAATATGGGATTATGAAAACAAAAACTATATCATTCTAATTTAGAAGACATTTTCATTGCTTGGCAAATGGCAGCACTACAGAGTGTAGAAGAGCAGCACATGTTTTTAACTGTCAAAATTGACAGCTTGTTGGCGGGTGCGGGAAAATTCGGCCGGTATGTTTTGCTTTGTTCGCCGAAATTTTAAATAGTAGCCACACTGCCACAGTTTAACATTGAAACTTAAGATTAAACGTTAATGTTTTAGAGAATTGTTTAAAACCAGAATTATTTTCTAATTCCGATGCCTACTACCAGGAAAAAAGTAATCAAGACAGTGTATAAAGATGAAAACAGCGATGAGGAAGAAGGCGGAGATTTCAGTGATTCTGGTTCAGAGGCGATAATATCTGATATATCGAGTTCTGAAGATGACATTGCCTCGCAAAGTTCATCTCCTGAAGAGGAGTTTGGTGAAGAAACATCGTTTAATAAATCAAAACGGAAATATCCTGCTAAAAAGTCAAAGTCGGCAAGAAATTTCTTTAGAAACGTAAACAAACCGATATCTGGATGTGAGGTGTCGGAAAATCAGCCAGTATTCTCGATTAAAGATCTTACTGAAGCTGACAAGTTGTTACCGCCTATCCTAAATTTATCTGAAAGTGGTAAGTTTTTTAGATTGCGTCAGTAACATAATTATTGCGCAATACTAACATTCTTCATGAACAAGAACAAGTCGAAACATGTTAGCTCATTGTTATTCTGAAAACAATGTACAGAAATAATACATTTTATGTGCTAATTATAAATTAACTATTATTTGTGAGAGCAAATAAAGAGGCTAAGCATTGCCTTTGCCAATGGTGTTGGTGTCCATAAATGTTTTAAACTTGATGACAGTGTAGTCTTGTTTTTGTTTCAGTCATTTTTATTATTATGCACTGATTTTCTACTCTAAATTACTCACTAAGGTATATATATTAGTAATGCCTTGATTTGCTCTTACAGCTACATTATATATTCTAAAACCTATCGCTATACTGCACATAAACATGTCTTGTTCTCAACGAGGAAATTAATGTCTGAATTCCTATGTGCTCGAAAATAGGCACTTATCTGAATGTGCTGGTCAAGCATATCTCTATATAATTCCATCAATAATTTTAAACAATATATGAAGCAGGAATACTAGTTCTACTATTTTTTAAGTTTTAGTTGTTGTCCATTTGAAGCTGACCCGCACCATTCGTGAATTAGTTCATCTATTTGCCTCTGTATAGGCACAGAGGCAAGAGTAATGTATAACAGCGCCATCTACCGAAGAAACATTGAACTATGAAGAAAACACGTAAAAAAAAAAACCATACAGAGGTACATAGTACCGCCAGGTATGATCTCCTCGTCTGGTCGGACATTTCAGACAGTCATGATTATTAAACATTATGTGACCAACTAACTAAGGCCCGTATTACACTGTAAAATATTTTATAAAAGTTATTGGACAAAGATCTTTGATAGTGTAATAGGCCATATTTTATAAAATATTTCATTTATAAAATTTCTTTTATCAAAGTTAACAGGTTGGCATTACATTTTATAAAAGAATTTTGAAGAAGTTAACTACTAAATGGTGTAACCACCTTACAAAAAATAAAACTAAATTGTGCAATAATATTATTATGGTAGAATTAGGTAAGCCTAATTCTACCTATTTCTACCATATTATTACACAATTTAGGATTATTTTTTGTAAGGTGGCAACACCATTTAGTAGTTAATTTTGTCATGTAGTAGCAAGAATAAACTCAGTGTGCCCAACTTAGGGGTTTTCCCCCTAAATTTAGGGGGGAAAAGTGTAGGATGGGGTTTTTTTAGTGGTGTCATATTTGTAGGGGTATTTTAGGGGAATTTTATAATGTCAATTTTTTTTTATTTCAAAATAAGCAAAATAAAAGTGTATGGCCCTGAGATAATACAATCTAGCGAATCATATTAATTTTTTTACACACCGCCTTAGCGACATCTAGTGCGATTGATTGTTACTAAGAGAGCAGAGTCAGAGAGAACACAAATAACAATATAAACATTCGTGGTTAAGGTTAAACTGCGCTTATATTTACTACAAATACGTTGATTGTTATTAGTAATTTGATTGTTCAATTCGTAGGTACGGTTATCAGCAAGTCATTCGTTAAAATGCCTATAGTTAGTTAAAAAAAAAAAGTTATGTCAAAAATAAACAAAGACCTGGGAAACTATCCGTAGTTGTAATTATTTAATGTCAATAATGTGTGACTTAAAAAAGTCAGAATCTGAAGACAATGATTTGTTACTCGAAGTTTTCGATAATACATGAATAAAGTATTATAAAAAATAATGTTGCTTTATGATATTATGTATTGATTGTTTGAAATTTATTATTTGTTTAATGATATTTTATTATTTATTAATTATTTTTATTATTATATTATATTTATTTAAAAATATTTACGAATGCCACGAAATGCTGAACAACTCAAAACACGAAGAACAACTTGTCTTCACATAATAATTCTTTTATTAGGTTTTGATGAATCCCTTTAACGACACGCCTTGCAATCCATGGTTTAACCCAAACACGCATGCGTCGGCGACATTGCCTTTTCTTCAATAAAGCAGTCAATATTATAGCACTCAATGTAACTTAAACAAGCATTGAATGCTACATCATCCATGATAATGTTGATTACAAGTGCTAGACCAAGACCGAACTAAACCAAAATTTGATCAACAATGACATTTTACGTGTATATTTTACGTAGTGTAACCTCTAGCCACACATCTTTTATAAAAGAACCATTCGTCAAATATTTTATCATAGATTTTATAAAAGATCTTTTATAAAATATTTTACAGTGTAATACGGGCCTAACTAGAAAATATGTTGTTATAGATAGCAGCGATGAAGAATCTCCACACACATTAAACCGAAGTAGTTTTACATCTTTCCAACTCACAGAACAAGATAATGAGAGTGATAATGAAGTCAATAATGAATACAGAAATGTAAGTATTACAATACAAAACCTTCTAATAAAAATAGGTACAATAAAAGTGATGGTAGATAGATAGATAGAAAATGTTTGTGTAATAGTATTGCAGATTTACAATAGATAACAAAGATGAATAATATTTAACTTACAAAGGGCAGCCTTATTGCTAAAAGCAATCTAGCTAAGTCTAGCAAAGGCATACTAGGCCTAGTGGTTAAAGTGGTCGCCACGCAGCTGTGCCAAGTGTGGGTTCAATCCCATGTGTGACAAAACTTAGTGTGATTATTGTCTGGGTGTTCTTTGTGTTCATTTCATGTATGTTTGTAAAGTCCCCTGCGTCACAGGATCTATATTCCTAATGCGGAAATTATACATATATATTTTATAAGTTGTGATAATACCAATATCATCACAATTTAAAAACATTTGATCTGATGTTGAATGAATTTTACTATCTAACTATGTACAAAAGATTAATCAGACAAACTTCTTACCATGCCCTCTATAGATATCTGGTAACTTTATACTTTAATAATGACTGCTTTTACTTTAGAATTAAGAGATTACCCTTGCTGCTCAGATTGTATGTTTGTAAATTTGTACTAAATTTCAATAGCAAAATGAAAAAAATAATCCATTGTCAATACATGTATAGCTAAAATAAAATTATCTATAGGTACATCTCTAATTAAAATTTTAATATTAACCAAAATTAATATACCTATGTATTAATAACTGCATTCTGTGGCATCATCTGTGGTTGTTATCACTCCATAAATTATCAAATCATTTATTCTCTAGCCTATACGAATAAATTAAAATGAAATGTCTGGTAAATTAATAACTAGGTAAGTAAGTACCGTATTTACTTTCATATGTATTTGGTAAAAATATATTACATGATTACAGAGACTTCCATTTTTTTATCACTACATAGTATAAAACAAAGTCGCTTCTGCTCTCTGTCTGTCCTTATAAATGCTTAGATCTTTAAAACTATGCAACAGATTTTGATTTCGTTTTCTTTAATAGATAGAGTGATTTAAGAGGAAGGTTTATATGTATAACTAGCTGATGCCCGCGGCTCCGCTCGCGCCCTAGGAGTATGAAAAATAGATGTTGACCGATTCTCAGACCTACTGAATATGCATATAAAATTTCATAAAGATCGGTAAAGCCGTTTCGGAGGAATATGGAAACGAACATTGTGACACGAGAATTTTATATATAAGATATAGTAGAGAAACATTGATAATTTTAGAGGTTTCTGTGATGTCGTAAATAAACCCATTTACATTGCAAACACTGACTGTACCCTACGAAATAGATCAAAATAATGTACTACAGTATTGCACACCTTAAAAAGTTCTATAAAGAAGTCAGCGATGGTATATGTCTATCTCTTAGGGATAACCCACAATAACCATTTTCTAATTTCTTTCTTTTTACGAGAAATAATAGCTTATTTACGAAGCGATTTTAAGCAATACCGGGGCCCGTTAGGTGGCGCTGCTGTCGATTTGTCACTATCAGTTAATAACTAAACACAAATAAGAATTCATATTCTTAGGCGGTACGAAATTCGCCGGGTCAGCTAGTTCAATTATAAATATTTTGTGTTATTAGATTACACATAATATTTTCAATCTTTTCAGTACACCTTATTACCGTGCGATTTACAAACTAGGTGCACGAGTTTCCCTTAGAGAAAAGTTTAAAGAGATAGGCATTATGACAGTTGCATCACAATATATATTTGCAAACATTATGTTTATAAAACAAAATATGCATTTATATCACAGGAATAGTGACGTTCACTCGGTGAACACGAGACATAAGCATAAATTAGTAGGTCAATATCATAGGCTACATAAAACGCATAATTCATTTATGGGTCTTTCCGTGCGATTTTTTAATAGGTTACCAGCTAGTGTTATGAGTCTATCAGTGGAAAAGTTTAAAAATGTAGTCAAAACTTATCTTATACGTAAAGGTTATTATACAGTTGACGAATTTTTAAATGATAAAGAAAAATGGATTTGACTACTTGCTCCTTATCATTTTATTCTACTCATGTGAATGTTGTTATCACATTGTTTAAGAGCATGATCTTACTTTTGTAAGTAAAGATTCTACGTGACGAATAAAGGCCATTCTTCTCTTTCTTTTGATCTTATAATTAATATTTTATATTTATTCTTTCGTTACCAGTAATTTGGCCAATATTTGAGCACATATAGTTTTTACCTTTGTTGTAAGTAGATGCTCCTACTATGTTGTACCCACTGAGGCTGTTGTTTTTTTTTTAAATTAGATTATGTTCTAATTTTTAATCACTATAACTTACATCAGTCCTCTAACATGGTGGTTAGTGGCAGCACCTTACCCCCATATCAGGTTTATAAACATTAAAACTATGTAAACATTGGCGATTTGAAAGGAGTGGCCGCGAGTCTTTATTGCCATGTTCTTTTCTCCGGCTCTACCTATTGTTTGCGAACATAGCATAAATGTACATGTAGAATCTTGACCTGTCACAAGAGATGTATTGCATCCTAAGTGAATAAAGAATTTTGAATTTGAATTTTGAATTTGAATACCTTACCTGTGTAGTTAATAGTAAGAAAGAAATTGTAAAAATATATTTTAATAAATTTAATTTTTTTACTCTTTGAAGTATAACTTTTTTAAGTATGCTTGACTAGTAAACTGGTGAAAGCTCGCACGCTTACGAAAAGTGTGATCGGGTGAGGAGAACGGATGTTGAGAGGCATATATATACATGTTAGTGAAGATAGAAAGTAGGAGAGCTATGTTTCGTATGTTACTGTAGGAACAAGAGAAGGCAGTACGCTCGTACATTTTCTTTCTCTCGTATATCTAAGACACGGAACAGGCATGATGTTTCAATTTCACTTTAGTCGTGTGGTCTCACATTAGTATTTTTTCAGGTATGGTCAAACAATGATAAATTACAAGATGATAGTGAAGAAATTGCTAAAAAGACATTCATGGAGCTCGAACAACACAAATCCAAAATTGAAGAGACAAAAGCAACTTTACAAAATTATACATTAAAAGCTGTTGAACATGAATCTGATGTAAGAGATCTGTTAGCTTTAGGAGAAGATGTCTTAGATACACCTGAAGTTATTACTGTCAGTAAAAAGGCGAAGAATAAAAGGCGCAAAGATGACAGTGACTCTGATATGGAAGATTGGGAAGAAGTCAACGGTATATTGTTCATTTACTAGTACATCATCAACTGTCAATCAAAATAAAAAATAGTCAATTAATATTGTGATTCTATTTTCAGATACAAAATCTCAACAAAGCATACAACTTTTTTTTGAATTTCCTGACGCTGGTCGTAAAAAACAACCCAAAAAAGTCGATGTTGAAATGATGATGAAGAGGAAAATTAACAGAGTCAAGAAAGAATATCAGGTCTACATGCATAAAGTACATGTTCTTAGTTGGATTGGCCATGGGAACTATATAAGTAATGTTCTTAATGATAAGGTATTAATGGCAGCTGCACTGTCTTTGATACCCTCGAAAGAGCGTCGGCCAAAAAATAAAATCGATACTAATTTTATAGAAGAAATCATAACATGTTATAAAGATCATGTAACTCTAAAACATGATAAAAATGAAGACAAATTCAAACCAAAATCACTTCCCCTTAATCAAACATTGTTACATCTAATTAAAACAAAAGTTTTGACTTCAAAGAAATATTTAGTTTTTATTTTTGTTATCATATTACGTGCACTTGGTTTACAATGTCGTGTAATGTTTAACTTCGTAACAGTGCCCTTAAGACCACTTGCTACTGAATTGTGTTCACTGTCAACAAAACAAAAAGATGAAAAAACAAGTCAGAAGCAAAATTCAACACAAGAAGAAATAAACTTATCTGAAACAAAAACCAATATGTCACTTGAAAAAGAAAACAAAACGGAAGCGAACACTAGAAAGGCAAGAATCAAAAAAAAAATTCCTCAAGTTGATGGAAATTATGATGTTTCTTCTGATGATGAAGTAAAAGAACTAAATTGGAATGGGAATAATTTTAAATACAATTCTGATTCTGAATCGGACTATGAAAACATAATGCAAGTTGATGGCGGCAATGATGGTCCTAGTACTAGAAGAACAAGGTTGAACAAACGACACATAGCTGACGTCGTTGAAGATGAAAACGTGTCGCCTCCTAAAAAGTCAAGAAAAAATCCTACATGTCTTTCCCTGCAACAGAAAGTTACAGTTGATGAAAACAAAAATACAGAGGTAAACAAGAAGGGTAAAAATCTAGTTGATACAGGCAAAACAAATAAAAGTAGTGATAATATGAGAAATAAAAGTAGCAATTTAAAGGAACTTACAAATATAACGCCAGCAGAACTTACAGAAGAAAACCTACCGTCTACAAAGCTAACCCGAAAAAGTACGAGAAGCCCTAAACAGCAAACACTCTCTAAGGTTAATGAAAAGCAATTAACAGCTGTAAATAAAAAGAACCAAAAAAATCTGAAAACATTAGATGTGAAAGTTAAATTAAATCCACTTAAAAACGCCTTCGTAGATAATAACTGCGAAGTTATCGAAGAAAATGTATCATCTCTTAAAGTAACTAGGAAAAGTCCAAGGCGGAACGCCCCAATACATCTTGCCGAGACCGATCTAAAAAGTGTTACTCCTAGTAAGAGAAATCAACGACGTGGCAGAACTGTTGATCCAGAAGGCACAGACGATAATTCTCAGTGTAGCAATCGTAAAGGACTAGATTTACAGACTCCGGAAAAATCCGAAGAAGCGCTATTACCTAAAACACGTAAAAATAGAAAAGGATGTTCTCCCTTAAAACCACGTGACAAGATAGATGACAATAAAAGTAGCCTCCAAAGTCATAACGAAATAGTAATCACTGAGGAAAAATATGACTCCTCTGATGACGATTTCAAGTCTCCCCATAAAAAAATTACTCGCAGTCAGAAATCTGCACTGTCAAGCAATGAGCTAGAAAAAAATGAAACAATAATTAAAGAAAAGGCGACAAGTATTGATAAGACAGGTACGAATCAAAAGCAAAACAGAGCAGCTACTACTAGCCCTCATAACTTAAAAATTCCTACTGTCGTTTTAACTAGAGAAAATAGTAAATATAACAGAAGTAATGAAGATCAAGTAAACTCTACTGAAATTCAAGGTCGTACGACTAGAAAACGATTACAAACTGGCAATTCTACTGTTACCAAAGGCACAAATGCTGTAAAAGAAAATGTGACCAAAAGAAAAAGTGTTACAAAAAAAGGTGCTTCTGCTGGGACAAAGAATAATATTAGCAAAGAAGATGAAACATCGCCAAATAGTTCTAAAATCTCAGAGAAAGAAGAATCAACAGAAGGCAGGCGAACAGTTCGAGATAAAAAGCCGACAAAGAATATTGAAACTGCAAAAATTGGAACCCCTAAAACTAAAGAAAAAGTTACAAAAAAACCAATAAGAAAGAAATCTGTGGAAGGTAAATTTTCTAATTATATTTTTTCATTTAGCTTTACCCTAATGACTTCGCCATTAAAATGAATTCCTGCGTAGACACACATAGAACGGTTACGCAAACAATAGGGTTCCGTATTCACTCATAATAGTAGATGGATTTAAAATCGTATCCATATAATAGATAATTGTTTATTACTTAATATTTCTTTACCTTTTTTCGAAGTTTTCCTCTCTTCCTCAGCATTTTTGCATCCACTGTTGGATATATGCCCCTTTATATTCTAGTTAGTGTATTTTACAAGTTAGGCCCCTGCAACTCCAGAAATAAAAAAGATAAAGCCGCTATGGTTTTAGCAACCTCGCAATGTTTTTAAACTATCTAATGTTAAGAGATGGGATATGAGATCCCCAAAGATGGGGTAGACGCGAATAGTCATCTCCAATTTACGTGTAGTCGTCTCCAATTTGTACTTTCCATCAGGCAGGGTAGAGTCACTTTGGTAGGCTAAATATAAAAGAAAAAACCCCAAATTAAAATATATTTCATAATGTTATTGTAGCACTTTGTCGCCGTAATCACAACACATATTCATGCAAAAGTTTAATACTTCTTGCACCAACTGTTTGGGCGGTAAGTCGTGTACGGACGGACGGTCATACGAATCTATAAGGGTTTCGAGTCATAACTAAGGAACCCTAAAAATGAAATCTCGTAACAAAATATTACTGCACTGCTGAATAAAGGTATCAGCGATGAAAAGGGCAATACTACTTAAATGGGCCAAGATAAATAAATAAATATTTGTGGACATTTTAACACACAACATCATCCAGTCCCAAACAAAGCAGAGCTTGTGCTAAGCGTACTAGACAACTGATATAAATACATAAACATACGTTTTTTGTAACACAGAAACTCCGAAACGAATATTTGCAGATGATACAAACTTTTAGTCCGACCCGGGAATCGAACCCGAAACCGCCAGAGGTTTCGGGGTCTTGTGGTTAGCGTTTGCGGCTGCTGATCAAGGATCAGCAGCCGCAAACGCTAACCACTAGACCAACAAAGCAGTCAGTCAATTATATTTTTTAGGAAAAGGGAAGCAGGAGTCAGATGAAGATGATGAATATACGCCAATTGATGATTGTAAACACCACGCAGACAGCGACGATAGTTTCAAGCTGCCAAAAATTAGCCCTAAGCCAAGGGCAAGTCATGGAAAACGAAGAGCATTATCATCATCTACTAAGAATGAGAATGGCAAGAAAAACCGAATCGATATTTGGTGTGAAGTGTTTGTTGAAGAATCACAGGAGTGGATTTCTATTGATATTATTAATGGCAAAGTAAAACCTACTGAAGAAATTTACGTGAGTATATAATTATAAAGTTGAATGAAGAAATGAGCCGTCAAAAAGCTATTATCCTACTAATATTATAAACGGGAAAAGTACTAAATGGATTTGATGAAAATTCACAATAATATAGCTTACATATCAGAATATCACATAGGCTTCTATTTACCCCGATAACCTACACGCGGGTGGAGCCGCGGGCAAAAGCCCATCATAAATAATAGTATAAAGTCATTTTTTCGCTGTTTTTCATACAAAAGGCAAGGTTTTCAGAGGGTAATGCCTCTTTTATATATCATCAGTAGACCGTTTGTTTGTTCCGTACGCAGTTAAAAAATAAAGACTTATTATTAAATAAACTTTGTATAACTGACAACAATTGACATATACCCAAAAAAAAAAACTTACAGGCAAATGCAACGCAACCAGTAACCTACATGGTTGGTTGGGATAACAACAATAATATAAAGGATTTGACTCGCAAATACGTGCCACACTTCAACACGGAAACTCGCAAACTTCGTGTAGATGTCTTATGGTGGAATAAGGCGGTTCAACCGTATCTTGGACCCAAGACAAAACGGGATAAAGAGGAAGATGAATATCTGGACAAAATGCAGCTTGAAGCACCTTTACCCGCGGCCATTGGCGAGTGAGTATTAATACCGATGATATTACCATTTAAAATCGTGTAAATAACTAAGTTTAACCATCAACCAGGTTTTGGGGGGCAAATATGTAACCTAAGATTCATACTTACATTTTTTTACCCAACTACAGTGAAACTAAAAGGAAGTGTAATAGTTTTAGCAGTCTATGTGTATTTGTATGTTCCATCATAGTGTGTAAACTTTTTACATAGTTATGTTTCAGTATTTTAAACTTTTTCTGGTTAAAATTTATTGATCGAAACAAAACATTTGTAGTTGTATTCTATTTATTCATTATTGTACACACTAAAAACCTAAATATTATACTAGGTAGTTAGGTAACTACCTTGTATATTTAGGTTTTTAGTTGCCGTGTTTTTTGTGTAGCTCTAGTTGTTTACGACTGAGTTTTTTTTTTAATATATAGTTAAGAATGAATAATTAATCCTCAGATACAAGAATCATCCTTTGTACGTCTTGAAAAGACATCTGCTGAAGTACGAAGCATTGTACCCGCCTGAACCAACAGTTTTGGGTTTCGTCCGAGGCGAGGCAGTGTATGCCCGAGAATGCGTTTATACATGTCACGATAGAAATACATGGTACAAGAAGCATGCTAAAGTCGTTAAAGTTGGAGAACAGGCCTATAAAATAGTAAAAGCTAAACCCAGATGGGATAAGGTAAGCAGATATGTGAATTTAAACATTAGTATTACTAATTCACTATGGTTTATTCTTATTTTAATAGAGCGTAAAAGAAATCATGTTTCATGCAAATATAATAGTATGACTATATTATATTCTACAAGAACATGTATAATCCAGAGTGAACAGCCTACTATGGAATAACTCATTATGATATTAGTTTAAATGTTATTCACTGTTTCTTGACAAAAAAAAATACATTTAGTAAAAATGCGAATGTATCGCTGCCTGTCTTATGTATTAAAGTATTGAATGGATAACCCATTGATCCATTTTCTTTGTTTGCATTGCTTTCAAACGGATATAATAAAATTACTGGTCAAGGAGTACCTAAAATTTATAAAACTCTGCGGACAAAGGTTGGTTATAGCAGTTATTAAAAATAAAAAATATAAGAAATGTGATTATTGTTTATTGTAGATTCTTTGTTCTTATGCTAAAATATTGCTTCTTGAAACCCATCACAGTTAAATAATTTTACATATTGTGTATTGCCTCATAGATCAACCGAAAAATAATAACTGACGATCCACCTGTGGATGTATTTGGGCCATGGCAAGTAGAAGATTTTGACCCACCTGCGGCTGAAAATGGCATAGTACCTAGAAACGAGTATGGAAATGTTGAACTTTTCAAGATGTGTATGCTGCCCAAGGGAACTGTGCATCTTAAATGTAAGTTCATTATACCTTTAGGAGTATGCTTGTAAAAGGAGGTAATGCTACTTGATTTGTTTGTATCATTTTATTGTACCAGCACTAGCAACCGCCCCGGCTCCGCATAGGTACAGTATATGACAATAACTAGTTTTTGCCCGCGGCTCCGCCTGCGTGTAGGTCTGTCATCGGGGTATATATTAGCCTATGTGTTATTCCGAAGCTATATTATTGTGTAGTTTCATTAAAATCAATTCAGGAGTTTTTGCGTGAAAGAGCAGCAAACATACATATTCACAAACTTTCGCGTCTATAATATTAGTAAGGATATATGTAACCTTTGAAATTCTCAAATTTTCTGTACTGGAATATGCATTTATTATACATATAAACCCTTTAGTTTAAAAGATTTAATGTACAGAATCGAGCAGTGACTTTCTTTTATACGATGTGTAAGAAGTCCGAAATATTTATTTATTAATGCATAGATAGCACAAGTAACGATATTAACCTTTTGACCGCCATGGTCACATATATGTGACAAGCGAAAACTGTCCCTGTACGCCAACGTCACAAATATGTGACAAAAAAGCGGTGCACCGAAATACGAAATAAAGCCTTTAAACATTACTTTTATGCCTTTAAATTTATATAAGTACCTTAAGAAGAAGCTCTAACTGTTATCTATTTCCATAAAACTATTTAAATTGCTTTATGATATTAAGAAATTTTACTCTAAAAAGAAAGAAATAAACTCTTAAAAAAGAATGTCCTCACACGCCAGAGTCACAAATATGTGACCACTAGTGATGTAGGGCACGTTAGATGATATCGTAAGTTTTTATTAAAATTTCGTAAGCCTGTTTTATTTTTGTTGTTCAGTTTTGTTATTATACTTATTGTGTTAAAATGAGTAAGAAAGTAATTAACAGCCGTGCTCGTGAAATGATAATTAAAGTAGACAATTATTTTGTAAAGAAGAAAGAGGACTCTTAGTTATTGATACAACATACTGAGGTTTAAATGAAATATATAAAAGTTTTAAAATGTCCATCACAAGTTGCTTAGCTTTTTTTTCAAAACTACTTGTTACTTTTTATGCCAGGTTTATAGAAGCTAGTATTTAAAGGCTATAAACGTACATACTGTTTTACATTTTGTAAATTTTCATATAGTTGATTATATACTTAACCTATTTGAATCGTGTATTTTTTTTAAATATCTCCTTCAACGGAATTATAGAAATCTAATTTAAAATACGTGTTTTAATTATTATTAGTTAATATTATACTCGATAAGCGAGATAGTACGTTGCTACATCCTTATTTGAGAAGCGCAATATTCATAAAAATGACGTACCGTCCACGCCAGGGTCACAATATCAAGACAACAGATCAAGAATAGTGTTGTACCTATAGTTATTATATTTAATTATATTGTCGTCTCAATTCTGTTATTACGGTATTAGACAACTCTGTAAATAGTGTATAACTATTACTAGAGTAGGAAGAAGTGTAATGTTGAAATAAATTCAGTGTTTTAAGTACATATATTTTGAAATTGTAGACGAAAATAAAAATACAATTCATGTTATCGATAAAGTTTTGGAATGCTTATTTTTTTCGTAGGTATTTGTATGTGTAAGATGTCCGAAATATTTATTTAAATGCACTAGACATCACTTGCCTCTGAATTTTGCTTTCTTGGAGTTTCAGTCCACCATATCCATTTCATTCGCGTCCGCGCCCACCACGTGCGTTAAACGCATCATTAAATGCGCTTTGATATTTTACATTAGGTATTTACTACTAAACCGCTTCGTGACCTCTTAGCCTCCTTACTGGTCGTTTCATCACACATGCACACATTGCACACACACACACACACACACACACACACACACACACACACAAATAAACAAAAAACATACAAATATAAATATCTGTGACAATTAAAGATTAGCGTAGGTGACTGCTGTGCCTGGACGCCAGCCGCCAGTAGAGCCAGCACTGTGTGTGCTAGCTCTACTTAATTTGAAGCTAGATGACATCTGTCAGATTTTAATAGTATTTATTTATATTTATCGCATGGGTACAACAATTGCCTTTCCTCAACAGAAAGTTTTACTAATAAAATAATAATTCATTTGAATTTTTCAGTACCTAATTTGCATAGGATTGCGAAGAAACTAGACATAGACTGCGCTGTTGCAATAACTGGATTTGAAGTTAGGCAAGGTTGGGTCCGGCCAGTGTATGACGGGTACGTCGTGTGCAAGGAATTCGAGGACATCATAACTGAAGCCTGGGCAGACGTTAGTGTAATCTCCACTAAGATTTTTATTCGAATCACAAAGATTGAAATAATTTATATAATTATTATATACTAGCTGACCCGGCAGACTTCGTACTGCCTCAATGGATAAATAGAAGACCTAAACTTTTGTATAATAGGAATCCATAATTAATTAAAAAAAATGCTATTCATTTTTATATATTCACCTTTTAAACCTTCTCTGGACTTCCACAAATAATTCAAGACCAACATTACCCATAGTCCAGCCGTTCAAGAGTTTTAGCGAGATTAATGAACAGCAGTTCATTTGAAACAAAAATTTATTTGAAACAATTCATATACTTGATGAGATATGATTGTCTATTGTAAGTTCATTTCATATATCTCAATAGCCAAGGTAATCACTTGATTGAACAGTGAAAGATGTGCACTAAGCTCTATATCTTAACGGAGCATTAAATACATCATACAAGACCGCCATAGTGTGAGTCAACATGCTGCAATGTCCACGTTGGCAATAAGGATCAATCTTGGATTCTACATCATGCTTTCCATCTCTTGTTTTGACTGCCTCGATGGCGTCGGGTATCGTACTGCTGTACTCTAGGTCTCGGATTCGATTTCCGGGTCAAACCAAATATTTGTATGATCTGCAAATATTTGTTTCGAAATTTGCATGATTTCTATAAAATATGTATTTCTTTATAAAAATAATAATATAAGTATAAATATCATTGTCTAGTACCCACAATTGTCTTGTATAGCGTTGTGTCAGATGTCCGAAATATTTATTTATTTGATCATCTAAAAAAAAAATCTAACAGGGTTATAGTTGAACATAACTTAAATATCAACAGAAATTAGGCATGCAAGCATTGATATATAAAAACCCTAGATGCACAGTCTCAAACAAAAGCGGCATACGAAACTGTCCCACTTAGTCATTGATGTATAAAAATATCAATGTGGGTAGTTTTAGTTATGCTATAAACATATCTTTTGCAAATTCAACCTTACGCGCATTGGTTAAAGTTTTTATTACAAAGCAGTGTACCATGACCAATCAAATTTTACTACCGAAGTTTTGAATAAGAACAGGGTCGTTTGGATTATGCGACTAAAATAAAAGGTTGTGTAATAGTCGTTCTTACACTGAAAAAGCGGCCATTGAAATTTGTCGTATTATTTGAAAAAGGAGCAATTGTGCTCGTATTTTATGAGGACGGTTTTGAGACGCTGAGTGTGTATCTTGGGTTTTTTAATACATCAATGCATGCAAGTTACATTACCTGTATGTAACTATCTGTTCGCTGTACGTCATTGAAGTTTCTTATTTAAAAAAGAGATGCTATTTTATAGGATCAAGAGGAACAAGAACGTAGAGAGCTTGAGAGGACAGAAATAAGAGTATATGCAAACTGGAAGCGATTGATCAAAGGCTTGTTGATTCGGAAACGTCTTCAAAATAAATACGGATTTAACCACTCTCCCACGTCAGCAACCAGCATAACTAAACCGAAGGGAACCAATCAGATGGCTAAGAAAAGAAAATATAAATGAAGAACACTTGTTATTTTTATGTTATGTTTACATATTTTTCGTTATTCCATTTCATACAAATTGAATGAGGGAAAAAAACTCGTTAAATTGTTATGTTTAAAGTTAAAATAATGTTAATCTTGCACGTAAAACGATAGGTATAAGATTTTTGTATTATGTTAAGGTAAACCTTAGATACAAAACAGTTTTATAAACTGGTTGCACAGTTGTTACATACAGTTATCGAGTGTCTAATATAATCTTTCACGAAAATAAAAACTGTTTAATAGAATCAACAAATATACCAGTTCCAACCAAATAAATATGGCATACAGCATGGTAACTTTCTTTGATGACCTTCGTCAAAAAAATGGTTTTTATTAAATCTCAAGGAACTTTAAAGAGATCACAATCTTGTTGCATCAAATGCGAGTTTCATCTAGTTTTATCTTTATTAAAAGAAAGAGGAGCAATTTCTTGGCATAATATTATTTACTTAATGCCAATATTAGGATAGCTATAATTTCGTCTACTTAGTATTTTCACAACTTGAGTTGCATAAATTCTTAAGGGATAGAATAAATATTCGCATAAAGAAAAACAAAGCATATCACTCCTAACGAGATTTTAAAAGTTTGTAAATTAGTAAAGAAATTGCTGTGGGTGACCCTTCGAACAGCTTGAATCATTGCGACAATTTGATTGATTCCTAGCCGAGTCTCGCGGTGTTGCCCGCGGGTATTGATGTAAACCGCGAATAACGCCGTGGAGCTAAGCTAGTTTAAAAAGAATTAGCCTAAGTTCATGTCATCAGCTTTCTGTCAATGAAAGTCCCATCAAAATCGGTCCAGCTCTTCCAGAGTTTACCCAGAACAAACACAGACATAAAAAATAAAAAAATCTTTTTTGATGTAAGTACCGTATATTTTGTTTTAATAAACTGTTAATTGTTTTGTTAAAAAAACTGTTATTTTAGTATTACATGACACTTTAATTTTACTTGTTTGTATATTTTTTTACTTATTTACGATATCGTCAGCCTATCGCAGTCCATTGCTGGACATAGGCCTGTCCAATTGCAAGCCACTTAGTTCAATTCAATATGCATTTGTAATATTCTGGCTTAAAAGATTATGCTCAATTTCGTGCCAGTATTAATTATGACGAAATATTTTTTAAAGGAGTTTTTAATTCGTCGTTTAGTTTTTTAATATGCGTAATTTACATGCATGTTTTGAATGGTCAACTCTGAACGTTTTAATTCTGAAAGTAAGTGATGCTTCAAATCATAAATAGCTAGATACTGATAATATTCGTTGGGCATTTATAATATATTTTCAACTTTATTGTCAGTGCTTCAAAATACGGTTAAATCCTGTAGTATATCATTATCCCGCCGATTAATTGTGTTATGAGTTAAATATCCAGTACTACTAATGATACAAATCTTGTGTTTTAAAAATGTTTCTTTACTTAGTAGATTAAGTTTAGTAGGTTTATTACTTTATTATGTAGAAAAGTAATATTGTTTTGTTATGAGATACTACTTATTATTTTACACTAATATAGTGCTCATATATGAATATTTAATGAATAACTCATAACTTCCCGTTGCTGGCCTCGGGTCTCCTCTCAAGAGAGGGGTAAGTGCATACATCCCCACACTGTTGGCCGAGTGGCTTAGGGGCAATGAGGGCTATGAGCACCCGTGTATATATATATATATATATTGAATGCCACTATAACACTACTAAACTACATTAACCAAATTATACTGATTTTTTTAAATAGAATGTGCTACATGAAATGTGTTACCATTATTATAAATAATCGTATGTGATATAATTTATGTCCGCCTATAATCCAACTATGTTGTTTTATCCTCACCATTTACTTGTTAATTATGAATACCCAGTAAATTGTTAATTGCTACTACTAATTGTCTAATTTGTGTTTAATTATAACAATAATTTTAAATGGTGAATCTTAAAATAATATTTTTGAAAATGTATACACTAATATGATTAAATAAAATGTTTAATATTCTTTTATATTATTTATTCATCTGTTTTGTAATTAACAAAGTACAGTCTTGTGAGTCAGCTATCTATGCTCTCTCTTATACAATTAAGGTTGAAATTTGCTTATTCTACCTCACCACCGTTTTGAATAACCATCTCCAGTTTAAACTGTTTGCTTTTATCTCAATTAATCTATCGCTAAATTATGCACCATTATAACTGCTTAGGAATTATTTTATTCTTATCAATAAACAAAAAGTATAGTTAAAAAATCAAAGTAATACAATTTTTTTGTTCGTCTGAACAAATACAGTAAGTGACTTTTGTCCCTTTTTAGGGTTCCGAAGTTTATGACTCGGAACCTTTGTAGATTCGTCATGTCCGTCCGTCCTCGACTTACCGTCCACACGGTAAGTGCTAGAAAGGTAAAACTTTACATAAATATGTGTTGAAATTACGTCGAAAAATTGCTACAATAAAATTGAAAAATATTTTTATTTGGGGTACCTCCCCTGTAAAGTGGGGTGTTTTTTTTTCACGCGGCTACCCCATCGTGTGGGGTATCATTAGATAGGTATTTTAAAAGCAATAAAGGGTATCTCAGCCGATTTTTTTATTTAGGTATTCGTTTGCGAGAAATTCTACTTTAAAATGCACTTTTTTGTAAAAACGGCGTCCCCCCCCCTCTAAAAGTTAAACGGCTGGCTCAAAAATCGGAAAAAAATCGATCCATCTAATGAACTTTAAAGGAAAACTATAACGGATTTTCTTGGAAAACGTCATAAAAATTTAACGCATTATTACGTAAATATAACAATTGTCTATTGGATCCACGTGCCATTGTGGGTGACTGAGAAACCCTTTCGACTAACTATCGAATGCACCAAATGACAAATGTCCCTTTTTTATTCCAGAACGATGCATCGTCTAAATTTGTTTTCTTAATTGCTATCGCATTTTGCATTGCATTGTATTTCTACTCTTTTCCTCTTTTCTACACGAATCATAATACATTCCTTCATGCAAAAAATTCGTCGTCTCAAAATGTTTCATTCGGATTGGATATAGGTGGTTCAATACAAATTACACAACACATCGAAAAGGCTTTTTTATTTATCCTATGCAGCACGATTAAGTATCGTTTTATCATCATTTAGACGTATAATTAAGTTCAGGTTTTATTCGTGAATGTCGTAGCCGCAATGGTGTATAAAAAGTTTAGATGCGAAATTCACAGGATCCGTATATACTTAAGCGCTGGTTCCCACTACGCCGGACCGGTAAATCTACCGGATACCGGACACCGGACAGAGTGTTCACATTACACCGGAGCCTCGGGCATGTTAATAGAAGACAAAATAAAAGAAAACATTGGGTACATTCTATTTTCGAATGACAGCAACCACTTTTGACGATTTACTGAAGAAAATGCGAGCAAAATGATGTGAGGGGAGCGCGGGCGGGGCGAGGGGAGCACAGGTGCTGCGAGCGGGGGACAGATACCGGATCAAACTCGTTCACATTGCTCCGGTCCGGTATTTTTACCGGACGATCGTAGTGACAAAACGCACGGTAAAAATGCCGGATCCGGGATAATGTGAACAGCTTCATATAACTTGTACAGCCACTAGCCCTTCCGGCAGTTTTACCGGCCCGGCAAATCTACCGGTCCGGCGTAGTGGGAACCAGCGCTAAGTTTTCTGTAATATTTTGATTATAAAAATTATGAAATACAATTCATAATTAAAGAGACTAAATTATTCTCATTTTAAAACGATTACCAGTGTTACCTATACTTGAAAGATTCATGATTCATTCAATATCCGAATCGATTCTAATATTCTCACTGTGAAACCCAAACCCAACACGCAGTGTGTGATGATGTGATGATAAGACCGGGTATGTCCCGGCCTGCAAAAATGAAAATTTCGATATAGAAAAAATATATATTGATAGATCTTAATTAGCCCTTTCGCACTACGTTCATTATTTTAAAAGCCCCTCTTTCGTTTTCCCAGGAAAAAACAAAATATCATTTGAATTTTTTCAAATTTTCAAATACTCTTATCTCTTTCAAATATGGTTATTTTTTAGTTTACCAAGCGTAGAAAAATTGCCCCTGAGCTGATTTAAATTGCCCTCGAGTCAATTATTATAAATGTTTAATAATAATCCTTTAAAAACAAAAAAACCGTAATGGGATTTATTTGCGCATTGCGCATGCGCGTTAGAAATATTCTGGGGATAATGTTGAGGTAAGTAAACGTGAGTTGACAATGCAAATTAAAACTTTGTTTTATTTTTACGTCGAATATAATCTCAATTTTAACTTGTATCTCAGTATTTATTTTGAATAATAAGTAAAATATTCTCGTCGTAAGCCATAATAAAAAATTAAGCTGATGAATAAAGTAATATTTCAATGTAAGTAGTTTTATTACTACTAGATTTTTATTACCATTAGGTATATTGTGGGGATAATCTTGAGTTAAACGTGAGTTGACAATGAAAATTAAAACATTGTTTTATTTTTTTTACGTCGAATATAACCTCAATTTTAATTTGTATCTCAGTACATATTTATTTTGAATTATAAGTTTAATAACTTTCTTTTATTGAATTTGTTATACCTAATAAAATTAAATCCTATTTTACACTTTTTTTATAATCTAAGGTGAAGTCTCCATGACGGACCTAATAATTCCAATATTTCAAGAAATAGTGAATTTTTAGATAAATAATAAAAATCTAGTAATATTATCACTACTTACATTTGACATTGAAATATAACTTCAATCATCAGCTTCATATCTGTATATTTTGATATTAAACCACTAGAGCAGTGCTGCCGTTTTTCTAACGCGCATGCGCAATGCGCAAATAAATCCCATTACGGTTTTTTTGTTTTTTATAGGATTATTATTAAACATTTATAATAATTGACTCGAGGGCAATTTAAATCAGCTCAGGGGCAATTTTTCTACGCTTAGTAGACTAAAAAATAACCATATTTGAAAGAGATATGATTATTTGAAAATTTGAAAAAAGTCAAATGATATTTTGTTTTTTCCTGGGAAAACGAAAGAGGGGCTCTTATAATAATGAACGTAGTGCGAAAGGGCTAATTAAGATCTATCAATATATATTTTTTCTATATCGAAATTTTCATTTTTGCAGGCCGGGACATACCCGGTGATGATAAGTTTATGTTGGGTATTTTGACAATTGACACTTAGCGTCAGCTGTCAAAGTCAATTTCTACATGATTTCTACGGTTCTACCAACGTTTATTTTAGTGGTATTTTGGTTTATTAAACTAATATCAAATACCACCAGGTATTAAAACTATTGATCTCAATATCTGGTTGTCAAATATAAAGAAACGCAAATTATACTCTTTTATATACAAAAATGCCTAATACCCGAAAGAAAACGATTAAAACTGTTTATAAAGATGAAACTAGCGATGAGGAAAAAGGCGGCGATTTCAGTGACTCAGGTTCAGACGCGAAAATATCTGAAGCATCTAGCTCTGAAGATCAAGTTGAATCCGAACATTCATCTGCAGATGAGTTTGATGAAAAACCAAAAAACTTAAAACGAAATCGTAAACAGATTGTTAAAAAACCTAAACTCACCAAACATTTAATTGAAAAAATAAATAAACAAACCACAGGAATCGACGAAAGTTTGAATGAAACTCATTCTCCTGCGATATTCTCTATTAAAGACCTCACTGAAGCAGATAAATTATTACCTTCTATTCTTAATTTATCAGAAAGTGGTACGTTAAAAACTATTAATATATTATAAATATTGCACAATGTTTTTTATGTATGTCTTCATAGTAGTTTCTTATTATTTCATGTGTTCTGTGAGCTTAATGTATAAATAGGTACTTTGTTTAACACCTGTAGTAAACCATTAATATAATGCTTAAAATAAATACTGAAATATCAAATATTGAGGCTATTTCAGAATTATTCCAGTTGCCTGTGTAAGTAATTAAACAAAAAAATCTTTGGTTTGTAGATAGTAGCGATGATGAATCTCCAAAAACCAGTAGAACAAATACGGTACCACTTCAGCCTACTGAACAACAAGCAAACAGTGAAAGTGAAGTTGAAACTGAGTATAAAGATGTAAGTAATATAGAGAATGGTTAAAGTTTCGAAATACGTCACCTGATTCTGGGGTTGTGAGTGGTTGGGGGGGAGGGGGGGAGGTGTCGGAACCCCCCCTCACCATTTTTACCTGCCGGAAATACTTGGTTCCCTTAGAAAAAATTAAAAACAGAAATGGTAAAAATTTCGAAATACGTGGCCATTTTAAGGGGTTGTGAGTTTTTGGGGGGATGGGGGAGGGGTCTGAACCCTCTGAACCCTGCCTCACCATTTTTACCTGCCGAAAATACTTGATTCCCTTTGGAAAAATCAAAAACACAAATTTGTACAAACATTATTTATACCACTTTATATACATGTTTTATTGCTTTATGCATTATAGTCGACGGAGCCCCGCTACGCGGGGCTCCTATTTCTGGGTGGTTTAAAAAAAAATAACCACGATGGGTAAGGCGGCAGCTTCGCTGCGCTACGCTCCCGCCTTACCCATCTAACCTAACCCAATGAAGTCGGATTGTGCCAATATAATTACCTTGATTAATTAATTACAGTAAAGCAATCCAAACAGAATCCAAGAACGTAGCCAAGTCGTAGAAAAAACACAAATCGATACGGAAGAACACATTCACTTAAACTCGAAAGCAAAGGAATGACACATAGATTTGAAATTTGCTGTCAATTAGTGTCAAAATGTTGCGTTTCGTTTCACGTTTTTCATATAAAAACTAAAAATTACATTTTAAAAACTGTACTAAAGCATAAAAATACGTTCCGTTTTGCATAATTGCAATTGTATTTAAGAATTTTTGAAATTTTTTAAAAAATATTTAGACGCAACTCCGGCAGCCAAAATTACTTGGGGGGGATTAAGACTAACTCCCTTAAGCCCCCTACACCACCAAAACCCTCAGATTCAGGTGACGTATTTCGAAACCCAACCCTAGAGAATTTTGCCTTCACAGTAGATTGTGGGAATCTGGCAATGATATATAGAGCTTAGGCTTCATTATAAAATTAACATTATTGTTATAGAACTTACAAAAAACTTTACATCAAAATACATAAAACTGTTCCATGACTGACAGACAATGCACAACCAAAAGTATTGGACAGTAAGCTAAAATTTTGCAAGAATTGGCCTCGAGCAATGTAGCATTAAGAGGATTTCGAAAAATTCCAATCGTGAGGGGATTAAAAAACTTCAATCAAATTTATACATCAGAATAATATGTAGGCGAAACTGCAAGCGAAAGCTTTTTACAAAATAATTGGGAACAAACAAATGTACATAGTAATAAAAGCGATCCAATGAATGAACAGTATCTGCACTGCTATCACATGTAGTCAAATTCATATGTTTAGTTTGAAATACATTAAGTTTAAGGAGCCATTCATTAATCACCTGAGACTCGAAAGGGCGGGAACAAAATTCACAAGGGCAATGGGAGTGTAGTATAAGATATCACGTGTAAAATAATGTGTAGTGTGTCTTGACTTGTCATTGTTAGGCCAAATTTTGAGATTCTTTGCAGGCATACAAAAATAAATATGACTGACCAGTCCTAAACCTCACAACCTATCACCGATGGGGAGGGAGGAGTTAAAAATACAAACAAAAATTACAGATTAATGGATTAAGCCCTAAGTAAATAAACCAAACTCATGTCAAAGCCATAATCCATAAATAAATAAATATTTCAGACATCTAATAGACAATGCCATTTACTCCCATAGTAAGCAGATCTTGTCCAATGAGTGTACTAGACAACTGATATAATTATGTACATACATACATCATCAGCCTATTGCAGTCCACTGCTGGACATAAGCCTTTTCAATTGCACTCCACTTAGTTTGATCCTCGGCTCCTCTCAACCAACTTCTGCCAGCCGTCTTGCGCAGATCATCACTCAACCTGGCCTGTGGACATATAATTTTTTTATTTGTTTGTATTGCATACATATTATAGAAAACACCCAAACTCGAAATCCGGCTCCTAGCTAATTCTGCCCCTTTGTAATCCCACAAGTCTATATTAAATAATGAATAATAATATTTGATAATGTTCACTAATATAGATAGGCATGATTGAACATACAATTACAACTTACACCACTATTGTTCTCGCTGTGTAGTTATTATTTTCATATTGATTCCGTCGTGTAGAAATGTTCGAAATTGACTGAGGTTTTGACATGAGTTTGCTTTATTTAATTACACTTACTTATTTATACTAAAATAAAAAATATATAATGACAGCATTTGTGCTATCAAGTTGATTTATTGCGAGACTAGAGGCCCAATGAAGCAGAAACATCTCTTTAGGCCGCCATAGTGTGTTTACCATGCTGCATTCATGTCAGCACTCAAAATGAGAATGGTGAGTCCTATTCTTGGATTCTACTGATGCTTTCCGCTTGGCTCTGCCTGCGTTGAATGGAATAACAGGGTATTTTACTCTCAGATTTAGATTTTCTTTAGATTACACTCCACAACACCTTATACTTTACAATATTATTAAAGATTTATCCCCCTTTTTTCTTATATTTCTTAGAATAAAATCCATTTTATGATTAAAGGTTTTGAATTTTTATGCCTAGGTATTCTCAAAGTTACAAATATGTGATGACAGTGAAGAAATTGCCAAGAAGACCTTCATGGAGCTTGAACAACACAAGTCTAAAGTTGAGGAAACTAAAGCCACATTACAGAACTACACAATAAAACTAAGTAATCAGGAATCAGATGTAAAAGATTTGTTAGCTTTAGGCGAAGAGGCTTTACCATCCCCTGAAATCGGTACAATTACTAAAAAACCTAAGTTCAGAAAACGTAAGGATGACAGTGATTCAGATATGGAAGATTGGGAAGAAGTTAAAGGTAATATTTTAACCATTAAATTATATTCAAATCCCATACTTCAAATAGAAGTGTGGGACCTTGATTAGTAATAATAATAAGTATTATTAGATTATTTCAAGGAATTTAAACATGAAATAATAAAATAACAGTGTGTAGTTGGGATTCGACTCAAACTTGAGTGTTTTCTAAATATAAGTATATTTATAAAAATGAAAGTAACTAAAAAGTATATAAGTATTCTATTAATTAATCGAGCTTTCTGCTTAATTTGAGGCAAGATGACGTTGTGTGTCAGGTGTCGGAATACTCATTATTATTATTAAATTAGAGTATTTTATTGATAGAATACAATGGGAATTTGAGATAAAAAAACACTAAACAATTAAATATCCTGCATAATATTTGAACATTTTCAGGCCCTAATCTGATCCAAAATAAATATTTTTACAGAAACAAAAACAGTACCTCAGCAGGGCATACAGCTGTTTGTGGAATTTCCTGATTCAGGGTATAAAAAGAAGAAAAAAATCGATGTTGAAATGATGATGAAAAGGAAAATTAATAGGGTCAAGAAAGAGTACCAGGTGTATATGCATAAGGTACATGTTCTGTGCTGGTTGGGTCATGGAAATTACATCAGCAAGATTTTGAATGATCAAGAAGTTATGTCAGTTGCACTGTCCTTAGTACCCTCGAAAGAATGTTATCCAGGCGAAAGAGTAGACATGAAATATGTAGAACAAATCACAACATGGTACAAAGATAAATTAACCTTAAAACAAGATAAAAATGAAGATAAATTCAAACCCAAAGCTATGCCTCTAAAATTGATATTATTAGATCAAATAAAGAAGAGAGTTGTTACTGCAAAAAAATTCCTAGCATATATTTTTGTGGCTATGGTACGAGCGCTCGGTTTACAATGTCGTATTATGTTTAATTTTGTAACATTACCGTTGAAACCTCCTAGTTCCGAATTGTGCTCACTTTCAACAAAATCCAATGAACAAAAATCAAATGAAAAAGCAAAAGACAGCAAAAGAGTCAACACAGAGCCAAAAGCAAGTACTAGTAAAACCAATCTAAAAGTACCTCAATTAGATGGTAATGATGATGAATTTTTTGAGGACAAAGACGTGGATGTTCACTGGAATAATGAGTGTGTTACAAATGAAGTCATAATGCAAGTTGATGGTAATGACGATGATGTCACTGCTAAGAAAACCAAGTCTGTCAAAAGACCTAAAACAGATACTTTAAAAACATCGCCTCCTAAAATACAAAAAAGAAGCGGGCGTTGTTCACCTAAACCGATTTCTAGTCCCGTAAAAAATACAAATACAAATTTTAGTAATGATGATCAAGTTAGTAACAAGAAAACAAATAAAAAAGGTGCAGGTGCAAGTGTCGGTAATGCTCCAACACCCGAAAAGGTTGAACAGCCAAAGGGCAGTAGAATTTTGAGAGGTTCTAAGACTAAAGGCGAAATAAACACAAAATCAGTAACCTCAGGCAAAGCAAATAAATTAAAAATACCACAAATCATAGTCTCTGATGAAAGTAAGAAAGAAGTAGCCAGCGAATATTTTGCTGATGCAAAAGATGATGGTAAAATCAAAAGACTATCAAGGAAACGATCACTAACTGCAAATCCTACTTCTTTAAAAGGTGTTAGCAAAATTGAAGAAAAAGAAACTACAAATAAAGCAAAGGGCAGGACGAAAAGTGCTCCAGGCACTGCTATCGAAAAGAGTAAATATTTTGAAAGTAGTAAAACTAAACTGAACACACCAAAAAGGGCTGCACGAAAATGTAAAGATGAAAAATCTGAAGAGCAGCACAGAGTTAGTCACAGAGATCTTGCTAAAAGCAGTGCTAAAGGCAAAACGGACGTTACAGGGGATTTAGTAGATATTATTAAAAACAGAATTAAAGAGTCCAAGTTAGAAGTAAAGAAAGGAATAGTTAAAGGTAAATTGCACTTATTAGATATATTAGAATTGCTATCATACTTACTTTACATTTAAATAATTCTAGGATGAAAGTATTGACTTTTTACCATTTTTATTGTATTGTCATTACTGATGTCAACTTGCTGCATGTTTCAAGGGAAAATAAGTCATGATTCGGGTGAAGATAGTGACTATTTGCCAATAGAAGACATTAAACGCCGGAAATCGGGCAGTGATGATGATTTTAAACCCACAAAGATTAGCCCAAAGCCAAGAACCAGTCGTCATATAGACCGAAGAGTATTATCAACATCAACTGACGAAGGAACTGTTAAGAAGAATAAAGTTGATGTGTGGTGTGAAATATTTGTTGAAGAATTGGAACAATGGATTTCTGTTGATGTTGTTAAAGGGAAAATTCATTCTACAAAAGATTTTTATGTGAGTACAATAGAATTTGCTTCTTCTTTAACTATTTTTTAATTTTGAGATTTCTTTAATATCCATTTTTGATGTTCAATTGTCAAGGAATTATAAAGAATTTAATGTAATGCTTGAATTTCTTAAAACCATTGTTTTGCGTATTTAATGCGAATTCAGTTCGCGGTATCCAAAAATAGAATTTAGTACAAGAAAAATTGATGAAAAAAGTACTTTTAAAAACGGTTGACAAGAAAACGATTATACTTTGTATACTTTGTATTTTAGAGTTTAAATAAGATAAATAATTAAAAATATTAAGTTTGTTTTTTTTTTATCTTCAGGCAAATGCAACGCACCCAGTATGCTATGTGGTCGGTTGGGATAACAATAATTACCTAAAAGATTTGACTCGTAAATACGTGCCACACTACAACACGGACACTCGCAAACTTCGCGTGGATCCACCGTGGTGGGATAAAGCAGTGAGTCCGTATCTTGGACCTAAGACAGCTCGAGATAGGGAGGAAGACGAGTATTTGAGCAGAATGCAGTTGGAAGCGCCTTTGCCTAAGAGTATTGCAGAGTTAGTAGAACAATATTAAATTGTATTATTATTAAATTAAATTATATTATTCTTAAATTAAATTATATTATTATTAAATTATATATATTATTATTTCATACAATATTAAATTTTCAAATTACGTATGAGTAATTACGTACTTATAATCGATTCTCGCTCAATATTTATAATCTTACGCTCAAGTCACAGAAAGTTTCATGGCATACACATATTTTTTGATGATGATGAAATCTAGACTTATATTCCTTTGTCATATATTGTTTAAAGTAATTGACGGAATTTATATAGAGATATGCCTTGTCAGCATATTTCAGATATGTGTCTATTATCGAGCATGTATAATTCGGGCTGTCATTTCCTCGTTAAGTACAAGACGTGATTATATGCAGTGTAGCGATAGGTTTTAGAATATATAATGTAGCTGTAAGAGCAAAACAAATCCATACCATATTCGTACCTTAGTAAGTCATGTTAGAATAATAAACCAGTACTTAGATAATAAACATGGCTTCAAAAGAGTACACTGTCGTTGTAATTCGATACCACCTATAAGTTCGCTATACTTACATACACCACTTTTCAAATAGAATGTGAAGAAGCAATCTAGGTATAATATTAATATGATAATCCTTTTATTTGATCTACAGATACAAGAATCATCCTCTATACGCGTTAAAAAGACATTTGTTAAAGTTCGAAGCGATATACCCGCCTGATGCAGCATCTTTGGGATTCGTTCGAGGCGAGCCCGTATACGCACGAGAGTGCGTTTACACATGTAGATCCAGAGACACATGGCTTAAAGAAGCTAAGGTCGTCAGACTCGGAGAAAATCCTTATAAAGTTGTAAAAGCTCGACCAAAGTGGGATAAGGTAAGCATTATGTAACGATTATTAGATGCTATATTCAAACTGCCTCAGTGGCGTAGTGGTAGTGTATGCGACTGCTGTGCTTGAGGTCTCGAGTTCGTTCGTTCGTCTCGTATGTGATCCGCAAATATTTGTTCAGAGTTTGGGTGTTTTCTATGTAAAATATGTATGTATTTACAAAAAAAAAAATTTTTATGTATTTATATAAGTTGACTTGTACCCATAATACAAACTTTGCTTGGTTTGGGACTAGATGGCGTTGTGTAAGATGTCTGAAATATCTATTTATTTATTTATTATTTATACCTTATGTACATATAAGATTTAACATTCGTTACGTACGGATGTCGTATCGACTCGAATTCAGTTTGACCTCCTTGGTAAGGAGAGGCCTATGTTCAACAGTTGATCAAAGGCTGGGCTGTTGATAATGACGAAACTGAAAGATTCGTACTTCCTATGTACTAGATTGTTTTATATTTCAGCTTTCTAATAAACTAATTACTGACAAACCTTTAGAAGTATTTGGGCCGTGGCAAGTTCAAGATTATGAACCACCAGTTGCCGAAAATGGTGTAGTACCGAGAAACGCATATGGCAATGTTGAATTATTTAAAGAATGCATGTTGCCGAAAGGGACTGTTCACATCAAGTGTAAGTATTTAACTAAAATTAAACATACGAATGTGAGTCTTGTGAATGCGCGAAAAATGTAAACCGATTTTGAACATTCTTTGAAAGGTATTTGTAACTGATAAACTTGTAACTTAAACCTATTTTTACCGCGATAATCGACATACACGAATCCAATTATTGTGTCAAAACAAGCTATAGAATCGTGCTCTTAAAATAAACCAAATAAAAATTAAAATACATCTATTTATAATTTTATTTTCAGTGCCTGGATTGAATAGAGTAGCAAAGAAATTAAACATTGATTGTGCTCCGGCCATGACTGGTTTCGATTTCAATGGTGGCTGGTCCCATCCAGTTTATGACGGGTTTGTCGTTTGTGAAGAGTTTGAAACAATCGTCACTGAGGCATGGGTTAAGGTAAGATCACAAATTAATGCAGCAGCATAGTGTTACATTTCTATAGCTTTAGTATAGTTTTGCTAGTTATCACAATGACTCTCTTGCTGACTAAATTATCGTGAATACAAATGTTATTTAATTTGTGCTCGTGTCTTGACGGACTAAGAATACAAAATCATAATCTCTCTTCATCCAGTGCGTGTTGTAAGAACCAACAAAGGGACAAACTACGCAAAATAATATCACTGCAAAGAAAACTTTTTTTTGTTTTCGTGTGGAATATCATCATGGACCGTCACCCCGCCCCGGTTTTCGATTCGGCGGGGCGGTGTGTCGGACTCGAACCGACTAAAAACCACACGGTGTGCCCTCTCTGCGCTTCTCTTTACGAGGAGGAGGAGTCCAGGGTGAGATTTCCATCTGGACTCCTCCCAGCGCCTGCCCGCTCCTGATGCGGACCCTCTCTTAGGCGGCGTCCGGCACACACATAGACCCCGCCCCGTCGCGGCTGGCCAAACTAATACGGATGGAGGGTAAAACCCGTCCCTTCCACCCGTGGCCACACGAACAAACCCTATACCAACCCGTCTGGCCAGCAGACCAAAACCCCCCCTGTCTAAGCAGTAGACTGTAAAAGGCTGTTGGTGATGATGATTCAGTTTTTTGTCGCTAATAAAAATGTAATAAGTAATTCCTGAATGATTTAAGCTCGTATGCCCAAATTAGAGTGATATCGAATTATCTTTACTTTTGATACCTATAAAACTAAACCTATACATGTTTACAGACAAATCATGGTTTTAAATTTGACAATATTGTAATTTTGAACAAATACTAAATCGACGTTACTTTTTAGGATCAAGAAGAGCAAGAGCGAAAAGAGCGCGAAAAGGTAGAACTTAGAGTGTATGGAAATTGGAAACGTTTAATTAAAGGCTTGTTGATTCGGGAACGTCTTAAGAATAAGTATGGATTCGAGAAACCCACCACTTCAGGTAAAAGTAAGGCAAAAGGACCTAAATTAGTTGTTAAGAAAAGATCTTGAAATATTATGTTTAATTTTTGTACTTGAAGATTGCATCGTACATGAAGGTGTAAAGAAACGATTATAGGAAAGCTGTCGAACACTGAATTTAATCACATTATGAATAGGTAAATATGATGCATCTACAGTTACAAAGAGTGAACAAAAAGCTCTTATTTTGTTGCCATAAAAAGTCCCCTGATAGACTATTATATCTGACAAACTACTGATTTCAGTGTAACAAGTCTTGAACAGACATGTATTGGTTTTGAATAAGATATTTACATTTTCATAAGTTAAATATTATTTTCTGGTAATTCTCTTTCTTTTTCCAAATTCAAAGTAGCCTAAGTCAAACCTTATAACATTAGCTACCTGCCAGTGAAAGTTCTGTTAAAATCGTTCTAGGGATTAGCAATTAAAGATTTTTTATCTAAGAACCGTAAATACTTCTATATGCATTTAATTGAATGCTGTTAATTTAACATTTCAATTTTATTGTTTCTATAGAAATTCATGATATATCAGCAATCTTTATCTGTTTAATATGTCATAATTTGCCTGCCCTTATCGCATTAGTATTTATGGTCGCAGTATGTTTCATCCTTCCATTTTATTCTATCTGTTTAATAGTGTTATATGTAATTATCTGGAAGGTGAACTGGTGCAACCTGTAAGTAAAACTTAAATTCAGTTGTTTGTACGTGGTTTTGAATAGATCATCATCAATAATTTTCGTATTATGTTAAAGTATTGTAGTTTTTATTATTTCACACACAACAGTTGTAATGTAAGTCACTGTGAAAATGTAAGAAAATGATATAATTAATAATTAATAGTAATCTCTATAAAAGTAATAATAAAGATTAAAATTAATGTTCATCAAAATTGCAATTTTTGCTTGTTAAAATACTGATATAGAATTTTCCAAATTAACTAAAATCTGTCTGTCTAATTTCAAAAAGTACTTGAAAGTCTTCCTTATGTGAGAGATCTGTTAAGATTATACTATTATACCTATACTCTGTCCATTCGTTTAATATCTTTTTGACAGTTCAAGAAATTTCGAAAATAGTGACGCTCTCGCACGTCACCGATTCGATTAGGAATTAAAATCAATTTTATTGAGGAAGAACTTTCAATCATTTTAATTAAATATTTTTAGTTTTAATATTTATTATTCGTTAATTAGTTTTTTAAATTATATATGAAATAATTAAAAGTATAAATGATAGATCACTAAATAAGAAATGTTTATACATTTAAACAATACAACGGAGGTAGCTTTTAGATCTCTTAGGTGTAACAGGGAGTATCTAATCAGTCGTGGAAGTTTATTGGAGACCGTATTATTAAGTTTTTGTAGTAGATGAGGACAATTTATTTTACCATTAACTAATATGTGTAATAATGATAAATCTAAAATTTAACGACGCTTTTTTAGTAATTGTATTTTGAAATGGATAAGTCTGATAAATGGATAATGTTTCCTAAAATCAAGTTTTTTATCAATAATAACGCCAAGGTCCCTAACACTTGCGACTTCTTGAATACGTTGGTCAGATACTGTATAAACCCCAGGCCATTCAGTATTACGGTTTCGAGTGAAGCGAATATAACAGCATTTGTCAACATTCAGTGCCATTTTGTTATCTTTGCACCAACTAACCAATCCATCAAGATCTTCTTGCAATAGCATTTTGTCTTGAACATTCCTGATTGGTCTCATTAACTTGAGATCATCCGCATAAAGATATGGTTTGCTATTTTTGAGGCAAGAGGTGACGTCGTTCATGAAAATATTTAAGAATATAGGTCCTAAATGAGAACCTTGAGGAACCCCAGATATATTAAAAAAGATCCGATTCATATCCACTGACTACTACCTTTGATGTCCGCTCGCGCAAGTATGAGGAGCACCATTTGTGAAAAGTACCAGCGAAACCAAGTAGCGATAACTTCTGTAATAATATACTGTAAGGAACCTTATCGAAAGCTTTCGAGAGGTCATTACAAATAAAATCAACGGGAGTGCGATCGTCTAAACAACGGGATATGTCATCAATAAAATACACAAGATTGGTGCAAGTCGAGCGAGCAGATACAAATCCATGTTGAGAGTCTGCGAGAACACTCTTAATATACCATGATACGTAAGGACATAACAAGGATTCTAGCAACTAGGCGAACACAGATAGTATAGTGATCGGCCTGTAATTTTTGACATCGCTTATATCGCCGGCCTTGTGGACTGGCATAATAAGGCCTAACTTCCAAAGTGAAAGAAAGATTTAGTTTGTTAGAATGTATGTTGGTAAAAAGACAGTGTATATAGTTTTGTAAACTTCAATTTATATAAAAAAAAATGCATTATAAATAAAAAATAAATAATTATAATTGCATAAGTTGATAAAAAATTCTATGCAATAGCTTTACCGAGGCAGTCCCCGAGTGCCACACGACTTTTATTTTATTAAATTAACAGTAACAATACTTACACAAGTTAAATTATTTTATAAAATGATCGATTATTTTAATCATTTAATCGACTTATCGATTTTAAGAACTGTTTTATAGTCTGTGATTGTTAGCTATGCACAGGGCACTTCACTACGCGTCTATAAAGTACGATATTACTGTAATACATTATTTTGAAAAAAGAAAACGGTAATTTATAGGCGTGATGTGTCAAAAAGATATTAAAGGAATGGACAAGGTATAGTGTCCGACCTTAGGTTCGCTCGAAGCCGAATAGGCTATCGCTATAACCCATCCGCCTAAACCAAAGGTTGAAAAACTAAGAAATTTTGTTCAATTTTGGCTACAAGCTACAATAAATATTGGTCTCATTACTCCCGTAATGTGACTACCCGAGTCCCAGTCACATATTTTCCGTCCGTCGCTCCGGTCGTCCGTGGCTTATGTTTTATTCCGACTTTGGCTAGGGAGGAAATCTCGGCACAACTTACGGCCTGGCCACGAGTTTTGGTCTTAGCGAAAAGCGGAGCGGCGTCGGTGAGCGGTGCGTTTTACACGCCACGAACCTTAGTAGCGGTTAGTTGCAGCGGCGACGGTGGACGTATTTAGGTAGTCGAAACGTGTTAAAAATCATGGCGTTATAAAAATTATCCCCTGTCTGTTTAGAAACAACATTTTTTTTTTTAATGTGATAGAATGAGTGCACGAACTAAATAAAGATCGGTATTTAGATGGTGGATTTAGTGACCTATACGAAGGTCCTACCTATAAGAAGTAACTGATGTTTCCAAGTGTTTTGCTAAGTAGGTACTTACAGAGAGAAAAAACTTTAAAAACTTGTCAACTACTTACATTGCGTATAAAACATACTAGTAGTTTCGTGTGTAGTTATATCTACAGACAAAACTACTGATATGTAAACTGTTTTGCTAATTAGGTACCTACTGACAGAGAAAAAAAAAACTTTTAAAACTTGTCAACTATCCACCTACATTACGTAAACATACCAGTAGTTTTGTCAACAAATCAGTAGCTTCGTTTGGTAGGTACCTAGGTTCTATGTTTTTGTTATCAATTTAAATTAAACGTAAGTACCATTATATTCCGGAAAACATTGTTTAATTTCTTCCCACAACCTTTTTATATTTATGTTGGGGATATTTTGACATCCATATAGGCGGTCTATTAAAATTTCTGTTATAAAAGCCTCGGTATCCATTACCGCCATAAAATCGTCTAAAATTTTTTGTTTTTATTTAACGCCGCTGAGTCCGTCACTCCTGCACGCCGCTCTGTTTCGTGGCGTCGCACATACTTACTTGTGCCTTTGTTCCTGCCGCTCTCCATACCGCTCGCCGCTGTAGCAATTCGCTCGGCAAAAACCGCTAGCTTTTTCGCTATGAGCGGCGACTCGTGGCGTGCCTCGTACATTTTTATACTTTTGATATTACCGCTCGGCGTTTCGCTCTTAGCTGCCGCTCACAGCGGAAAGGTCGTGAAGGGGCCGTTAGATTAGGCCGAAGGTCTTTTTTAGTCAGAAGGTTGCTGATCCCTAAACTTCGGTCGGACACAAATTTTTAGGTATCCAATACAGTTAGATTAAAAGATACTAATGAAAAGTTTTACAATATAGTTTTAGATATTTAAGCACCTCGGCTACCTCATGTCCTTTACACAGAATGATGAATGCATGTTTTAATTATGATTATGATCCAGTTTGTATTGTGTTATTCAATTTTGTTGATCAAATTTTTATGTGTTTTAGATCTTAAAATGTAAGGAATGATTGTTTTTATTTTTACAATTGTGAATAAATAAATTGTTTTTTTTTTAAGAATTGTTTTTGTTTTGCGCTAATATTTAGATACGTAAAATGAAACAGAACAGAAATGAAACAAATACATGTCGAATATTTATTTAATAAAAAATGTACCTTATACAAATTTTGTTCGTTTATATACTTATGCAATAAGCTTCTTTAAATCTTACATTAAACTCTGATTATGTACTTGTTAGATATATATTATAGCAAAAGCTCAAAAGCGTAATATACGTAAGTAGTTAGAATTTATTGTGGCACTTTCTGCGCCTTGAAGTAAATTACAAAATTATGTACAAAATCTTTGGTGTATAAAAATATGTATAGACACTTCAGACCTTATATATTAAGATCTGGTCGGTCGAAACGATTGCAATTATTTGCAATCTTATCCGCGTTTACAGGATAGTTTTTGCATATACCTCAATATCACATGATAAATATAAGGTATATGTAATCACAATGCCATTTTTTTTTATTTTTCTTTTGTAGTTTAACAAATTATTTATAACTCTTACATACCTACATTAAGTCTATTTATTTTCCTTAATGTCCTACAATATTTCATAACGAACATGTAAACTAAGGGCCCAGACACATTCATCACAATTTGTACATTAATAAATGAAAGGAATGTAACCTTTAATTTAAAGTTTCGTAACAAAATATTTCTGCTCAATGGCTGTATTACTATTTATTAGTCTCTTAAAGTAATTAGTTATCAACCATTATTAAAGCCAGTTTAATAAATGGTAAGATATTTAAGCTAGGTAGCAATATGCAATAGATTAAATTCCTTTCATGCTACCATTATATCTAAATGGTTCCTATGAAGACCAGCTTCAAACATTATGCCATGGTCAATGTGCCTGCACCCATACCGAATCCTACACCTTTAGGACCATAGTTCCTGCCATAACAACTTCGGCAATATATTTCTCCGTTAGGTCCATCGTTTAAGTTAGTAGAATCCTGAAACAAAAAAAGTACTTGTATAAAATAAATGCAAAAATGTATACAATGTATAACTCGTGCGAGCTAAGATGGCACCTGACTCAAATGACAGTCATTTAAAGTACCGAGTGCCAAATAAAATAATATTGTTCTAGTTTTTTGATGTGAAACATCTATAGGCGCACGTAAAATAGATTTCTGGCCTGGCGACTGGCGACGCCTGGCGACGCGTCGCCACAGCACGCTATACGATGGTATATATATACAGTCTATATGCAGTAGTGTGTACGGTGTGGCGTAAATTATAATTATACTTATAATATAATTATTTAATTATATTTATAATTATACGCCACACCGTACTATTTTAATGATTAGTAATATTTTATTTTATCATTATGACATATTTAGTTCCTATTACAATATGTTCTTTTCTGCATATTACTTTTACAAAATAATGGCGATGTTTCACATCTGCCAGGCGTCCCGTGACGGCTCACATTTTTTTTTTCAATTTCAACATTTATTTTGCACTAAGTAGTTCATCATCATAATATACGTTAAAAAATACACCTGCATACTAATAGGAAGCAGGCCTTATTCTTTATTTACCCGAATGCATTCTCCGTGCAGTGATTTCAATGATATTCGGTAATACCTAATATCATTTTAAAAGATGACGTTCGTGTGGTGACGGATTAAGAATACAAAGTGTCACCACCCCTATTCATTCCATGGGTGTCGTAAGAGGCGACTAAAGGAACAAAATAAGCAGCTAACATCACTGCCAAGAGAAGGAAAACTTGAAACAAACCCTTTACCAACCCGTCTGGCCAGCGTGGTATAGTAGGCCAAAACCTCCTTTCTGCAGTGGACTGTTAAAGGCTGTTGATGATGATGATTTTAAAAGATATTAGGTACCGAAATATGGTTTAAAATACCATTTTAAATTGTCATGATTGTCAAGGGTTTTAAGTGTAGTCTTAAAATATCATATTTATATTTTTTATTTTAAACTATTGCTCTCACAGTCGTCATGCTGGTTTTTTTTCGAGTCACCTTTCTTAAATCAATTGGGTTACCCAGACAGATCTAATGCTATTTTAATTTAATGATTTAGTGATTTAAATGATATTAGGTAATACTTAATAAACTATAATTATTATGCAAAGATTACTGCAACGGTAATTGTGATGCTAACGCTACTCGCAAGGCGACAAAGGGGTGTCACGCGGGGGAACGGCGTCAGGTTTCGTTTTGAGCCAGGTGCCATCTTAGCTCGCACGAGTTATATGTACGATGATACATAATTCTAACTTAAAAGGTTAATAGTCAGAGGAGTAAACACTTGTCACTTGTAAGTCACAATTGTCAATATTGCGTTCCGTTGTCATCTAAAGCCAGCTAACTGAGCATAATATCATTGCACTCTTTTCATATTAATATTAAGTACGGGACGGACGTAATTTTACGTAAAACAACGGGTGGAGATTCAAAAGTACAACACTGACTGACTGTACTGACGTGTATCGGGCTGTCAGGTACTGTCAGCGGCACTTGTGTCTTGAATTGTATCCATGTTTTTATCTGATACAATTGCTTTAAGAATTTATTGGTTTTGTTCGTTCCTTCGTTACGTTAATTTAATATTGTTTAGTAAGAAACAAGAAGTATGAAGGCGACGATTAATTCTGCAACATTTTTACTACTTGCATCGTTTGTTTTGGTTCCAAACAGTCAAGCGGAATTTTCAACTGAAGACTGTGCTTCACTTGGATTTATTAAGGCTAATCTATTGTGTTCATCATGTGATCAATTGAAAGATTTTACGCTAGATCAACTTATAGATCATTGTAAAGAATGTTGTCATCAGGATGAAACAGCCCCGAAGGAGAAAAAGTATGCTCGAGCCGTTTTAGAGGTTTGTACATGTAAGTTCCCAGCATATCCACAAATTCAAGCATTTGTGAAGAGCGACAGGCCGGCGAAATTTCCTAATCTTCAGATCAAATACGTTCGAGGCTTAGATCCTATAATTAAACTGATGGATAAGGATGGAGTTGTAAAAGACACGGTTGCTATCGAGAAATGGAATACAGACTCTGTAGAAGAATTTTTGAACACGCATCTTGACAAGGAACACGATGATGAACCTGACTATTTAAAAACGAATCAAATATAAGTGTAAATATGTAGTTTTAAGAACTCAATTTTTATTTAATATTGTCATTATCAAATACCAATACTTACAAGAGATCTGTGGCACTCCGCACATGAGAAGCATCGCTTGTGCCATGTGCCATTCTTGGAGTGCATTTGTTCTGCAGCATATACTGGGAATCCACAGCGTGGGCAACCATGGCCTTTTGCTGCCTTTTGACCAGTGAAAGGAAGTTGTTCATTGCTTTAAAAAAAAATGAATATGGAACAGATTAAAAAAAATTACCATAAATTTATAAATAAATAAAGATTTGGTGTAAACATAGTGTTTTCTTAGAGGTTCATAAAGAAGTTAACAACTAAGTTTTATAGTGACATCAGTCCTAGTTTAAACTGAAGCTCACTTGTTTAATGAGCAATCTAGGCACTGTCAAGTAAGATATAAAATTACTGACTGTGTGATAAGGGTATTATATTAATAATAATAAATAAATAAATATTTTGGACATATAACATATGTTCAATTGTTCCCTAGTTCTGATCTCGCTTTAAACATACATGTATATAGATGCCCGGGTCAGTCTAAATGTTTGTATGGTCTGCAAATATTTGTTTTGGGGTTTGGGTATTATTGATTTATAATATGTATGTATTTATAAAAAAGCGGCCAAGTGCGAGTCGGACTCGCCCATGAAGGGTTCCGTTTCAGCAAATAACATCATTTAAAAGTTCTTGTAGTTCGTTGTAACTTTCATCGATGTTTTAATTGAACGAAAGGTAAATTGCGTGTTACGATTTATGACGTATTAAAAAAAAACTACTCACTAGATCTCGTTCAAACCAATTTTCGTTGGTAGTTGGCATGGTAATGTACAACATATATTTTTTTTAGATTTATTACTCTTATTTTAGAATTTAGAGGGGGGGGACACACATTTTTCCACTTTGGAAGTGTCTCTCGCGCAAACTATTCATTTTAGAAAAAAATGATATTAGAAACCTCAACATCATTTTTGAACACCTATCCATAGATACCCCACACGTATAGGTTTGATGAATGATGAATTTTGAGTTTCAGCTCCAAGTATGGGGACCCCCAAAATGTATTGTTTTTTTTCTATTTTTATGTAAAAATCTTAATGCGGTTCACAGAATACATCGACTGACCTAATTTCAACAGTATAGCTCTTATGGTTTCGGAAATAATTGGCTGTGACATACGGACGGACAGACAGACAGACTTGACGAATCTATAAGGGTTCCTTTTTTTGCCATTTGGCTACGGAACCCTAAAAAAGAATGGTATGCATTTTGTAAGTGGTGTGGTAGTACCCTTAATACAAGCTCTGCTTAGTTTAAGACTAGATGGCATTGTGTGTAAGATGCCTGAAATATTTATTTTTATATTTCAAAAATGTCAGAAATGTGTTTCCGTTTAAATGAAAAGAAATCAAAAAGTATACTTACTAAGTAACTGAAGGTTCAGAATCAGTGGACACAAGGGTGGGGGCGTGGCCATATCCGAATCCCTTAGGTCCGAAGAGTTTAGCATAACAAGCGCGGCAATGAATCTCCTTGTCAGGACCATCACATGCCAGCATCGAGTCCAATGGACGGTGGCATTCAGCACAGTTGAAGCACCTCTTGTGCCACATCTGAAGACAAATTATTGGTTTCAGTGTGTAGAAATGTTAATTTATAAAAGTCATATATCATATACCATCATAAGTTTTGGTTGTATAGTATGTATGTAAAAAAAGTATTTATATCAGTTGTCCAGTACTGTTGTATCAGTTGTCCGTGTGGTGACGGATTAAGAATACAAAGTGTCACCACCCCTATTCATTCCATGGGTGTCGTAAGAGGCGACTAAAGGAACAAAATAAGCAGCTAACATCACTGCCAAGAGAAGGAAAACTTGAAACAAACCCTTTACCAACCAGTCTGGCCAGTGTGGTATAGTAGGCCAAAACCTCCTTTCAAAGGAGAGGGCTATGTCCAGCAGTGGACTGTTAAAGGCTGTTGATGATGTCCAGTACTTGTTGTGCTTAGTTTGGAACAAAATGGCGTTATGTATCAGATGTCCGAAATATGTAAGTATGTTAGATTGTATAGCCTGAGGACACCTGAGGCAGGTAAACTCAATATGTAATTAACATTATCCTTATTAATATTATAAATCAAAAGTAACTCTGTCTGTTTGTCGCACTTTCACGCCAAAACTACAGAACTTGGGTAGACAGAAAGATTTAAATGAAATTGGATACACAGATAGTCTAGAGCCTGAGAAAGGATATGGGGTACTTATTACCGAGTGCGGGGTGGAGTCGTGGATGAAAGCTAGTAGGTAACCTGTATTATATATGTATAAGCTAGTGTCCTATATATGTACAAGCAATTACCACAAACATTTGTGAAGTTTGCTGACCCACTTCGACAGTAAAAAGAAAAGACTGGCAATTCTGACTGTCTTGTTTAGATTCGAGGTACGTGTTTTACTAGTCCAGCTCCGTAAAATCTGACAATATAATTTAACTCCCGACCCTCAAGATTGATGAATATTCTCAATTTTCGTTGTATCTACGAGACTAAGAGCAGTAAAAAAGTAATGCCACCACCCTAACTACGAAATAAAAAAAAAACTAAAAGCATTAGTTACTTTCAAAAGTTAGATATTGATAAATAGTCTGTCATCAAAGTTCAAACTATTTTGTAAAATAATTAACCAACACAAATCATTATGCCTTGTTGGTCTAGTGGTTAGCGTATGCGGCTGCTGAACAACAGGTCTCGGGTTCGATTCCTGAGTCGGTCCAAATGTTTGCGTGATTCGCAAATATTTGTTTCGGAGTCTGGTTGTTTTCTATGTATAATATGTATTGTGTATGTATTTTTATGTACGTATTATGTATTTTTATCCGCTGTAGTACCCGTAATACAAGCTCTGTCTAATTTGTGATTATATGACGTTGTGTGTAAGATGTCCGAAATAATTATGTGAATACTTACAGAGCCCTTGGCAAGTTGTTGCTCAGCAGCGAAGACCATACCGCCGCAACGAGGGCAACCCTGACCCTTCGGCGCCTTGATGGAAGTAGTATCCGCATTATAAAAGGGACGGCTGGCAGAAATCTCTTCCTCACTGTTAGCAAACAAAGTTTTTAGTTAGTCGATTTCTATAAAAAATATTGTATATCTTATGAAAATAAAGTGTTGTTAGGTTTAGAAATTGTAAATGCTTACGATAAGCCATCAGTCTGAAGGAAACCAGAGCCGCAAGCAAATCCGTAACCGTGAGGGCCCCATTTCTTGCCGTAGCAGGTCTTGCAGTAGACGTCAGAGTCCGGTCCATCACAAGCGATAATGGAGTCCAAGGTCTTAGTGCAGTCATGGCACTTGAAACATTTGCGATGCCATTCACGACCTTTCGCAAGGACTTGCTCAGCGGCGAATACAACGCCACCGCAACGGGGGCAGCCTTTGCCTGGTGGAGCCTGGATAGAGGCTGTATCAATTACCGTTGTCTTAGGTGCTTGGTCACTGTAAGATAAGTAGAAACATTGAAGAATATCTGTTTTAGGTATAGGTAAGGTTGGAGGGTTAAACGATAATAAAGTAGGTATTAGGATATTAGCACAGGACGCTGTTGAATGTGTTACATGACTGTTATACACAGGTGGTTTATGAAGATCTATAGGTGTGATAATTCGCCAAAGTGTGATACGTGATTTAACTGCACGTTTCATATTTATGTTAACTTATACAGTGAAACCTGGTTAAGTGAACCTGGATAAATGTGAAACCTCAATAACTGGTACTCATTCTAAGGTTTCAATACTTTGGCACTGAATAATCCCTGTTAGTGGGACGAAGCAAACCTCTATATCTTGGATTCTTTCTTTCGATTTATCATCATAGTTCCTCTATAACTGAGACATCAAGTAAATTTTATATGCATACACCTCTGTAACTTAGAAAATATCGTTTTGTTTGTTTACTTACTTAATCTATCCGCAAATTCTGCACTTAACTACGTAAGTAATTTTGAGCCTCAATGACCTCCAGTTTTAGTTTCGCTTTACTATCATACGGATGCTTATTTGAAAAATGACAATACGAAATCTAAAATCTTTATCAATACGTAAAAAAGTAGATTAAATATCCGTTTATGAAAGTGGAAAGACACGCGATGAAGTTTGTATCAAGTTTAATGTGCCAAAAGCTACTCTTTGTAGAATAACTCAGGATAAACATAAAATTTAATCACAATGTTCTGAAGGACAAGGAAAACTAAAACGTGTACGTTTATCAGAATTTCCTGTTGTGTTTGCTAACATGGGTCAAGCAACCCTCTGTGAATGCGACAGATATTTATTTATACCTGACTATCTGAGACACTGGGTAAGTGGAATACCTCTATAGGTGAAACAACATTGCAGGTCCCTTGATGTCTTACTTAACCAGGTTTCACTGTATTAAATGCCTAATAAGATCATATAAAGTAGAAATGCATTTGTGCAAATGTAGTCACAAAATTAGTTTTGTAAATTAATTTTATAAGGTGGCAATAAAACATGTTTCCTTGTAGGGTTTAATTATTAACCATAATTTTGTACGACATAACGAGTACCTAAATATTTTATCAGGGAGACTTACTTAAGCTTGTTTTTCTAAATACATACATATTTTACATAGAAAACACCCTAACTCTGAAACAAATATTTGAAGATCACAAACATTTGATTCGACCCGGGAATCGAACCCAAGACCAGCAGTCGCACACGGTACCACTGCGCCACAGAGGCAGTCTTCCTACTAGCAAATCTTCTTTTTAAATTATATCTACTCATTATTTAATAACTAGAAGTAAGTGCTGCAGCAGTAATAAATAGTGTTTCAACTTAGTTCGCGTAATTATTTTTTTATTCATTGATTACATCTATTTAACTGGATAGGCCTATTTCTATCTGCTCAGCTATTGAACTGCGATAGGCTTATGATGATGAACCTACTAGCAACAAGGCTCTCATTCCCTACTGGTGCATGGGTAAGTAGGTTATGCATTTTATTACATAATATTGAATAGTTTTCATTTCAAGAGACCCATTAATAAAGATAATGGGTAAATCCAAGTTGAATACTCAAACCGCGTGGCTCGTCTCGCCTATATTAAAATTAGTCCGATCGAGAGCGGAGAACGCGTTCTATTTTGATGTTGGCATGTTGCCATCTCTCGTTTGTATTATAAGCTGTTTTTATGAAAGTGACTATGCGATGGAAATAACCTAACCTGTCATGTAACCTGAGAAGTACACGTAATATTACAACTAAAGGCGAAAATAAACTTTAGCAAGTGAAACAGTGTTAAGTAATGAATGTTATGATGAGTAGAAACTTAAACATAGAATTAAAACTATTTGCTAAAGCATTCTATAAGCAAATATGTACGATGTTAAAGGAGTCGGTTAATCATGAGATGGGTGATGAAAAGTCTTTTAGACTGGATATATCAGGATCTTGAAACCACACTAGCCGTACCTTTGCCATTCCAAATCCTTTATATCACACATAAGACCCAGGCTTGACATGCCCCCATGGCCTATACCTCTTGGACCAAATCTTTGTGCGTAGCATCCTACAGCAAAAGCAAAGCGTTATTTGTCGCATCTGAGGAGCACACAGCGTGGCACTCAAAACATGAAGTATACAGATATACTGCATCAAAAGCTGTGCCCTCGCCAGATAAGTCACATGACCTAAAGCGGTTCTTACCCATTGGCGTAAGGGTCACTCTGCAAGACACCAGCTCCTTTTCCGTAACCATATCCCTTAGGACCAAACTTCTTCGCATAACATACTATAGAGAAAAACACTTAATTAAAATCACAAAAAAAAATGGAAATGGTCATGCAATTAATAAATTTGTGATCACTCTTAATATATGAAATAAAAAATCGGTTGAAATTATTCAAAATTATAATAAAAACTAATATTAATTAGAATTTATTGAATAATGAGAGGAAAAATAACAAACCTTTGCAGTAAATGTCTTTGTCTGGGCCCTCGCAACAGTTTGTGGAGTCCAGTCGTTTAAAGCAGTCACCGCATTTGTAGCACTCCCTGTGCCACGCCTGGACATACAGTGAATAGTGAGGAGACGTCGTAGCATGCAAGAAAATTACTATCTAAAGGGTCACTCAAGTTAACACAATGTCACATGATGTTATTGCACGTATACTGGTGGTATAGTTATATTCACAAGAAAAATAATCATTTAGATACCTCTACAATAAATTTCAAAATCTGGTCCATCACAATGCATCATCGAGTCAAGGGTTCTGTTGCAATTTAAGCATTTGAAGCATCGCCTGTGATAGCCCTAATGTACAATAATTAAGAATGTTATTGTTTTTAATTATTTTTTATTGAAATGTATAATGCATTCAGTTTATTTTTGTATCTTTGTATTTCTGTATACTTTGGTGTAAACATAGACAGAAACCTACATATATGGTGTTTTGAAGAGACTTGTGTTTTGATTGGATTCCTACTTTTTATGCCCTTTAATAGTATAAAGTACTTAAATAAAAATGTAAAAGTGAATTGATATAAGCATATATTAGGCAGCAAAAGCCGTGTTAAACATGGTGAAGAAACGAATCTGCTGAAAACACAAATGATGATTGTAGGTATCGCTAAGTTCAATTAACAGCAAAGTTCTTACCTTTCCTCTAGCTAACATTTGCTCGGCAGCATATACATAGCCGCCGCATCGTGGGCATCCTTCACCAGGGGGCGCCTTGGCGATGGAACGAGACTCCAGACAAGCTCCGTTTGTTCTTACACCCCTGTATAGATGCCGCAAATCAATGAAAATTCGATAATTCATATATCAAGCAACGTAGACAGAAGAAAAGTTAAAAGCCTCATAGGCATCGGCAAATCCGTCTGCCCCTACTCTAGTATAGGCCACACGGGTAGCGGCTAAGCAGTTGCCGGCGGCGCACCTCCGCCGTAATGGGAGAAGGTAAGGGCTCCCGGCCGCCCGCTCCGCACCGGCCTTGCTATAGCACTACATATTTCATCACAGAGGGCGCTTTCCTTATCCCATCACATGTACTCACAATGTATCAGTTAAAGCGAAGACGAAAGCATTAGCGGTATGTTAGATAGAGGGTAAGTAGCGAGGAAAGTTAATTACAACATTTGTCTTCGGTGCATGCCATCTAAGTGCGTCTTGAGCAGCGTTGCTAAGCCAAGACTTTACATACTGGTTTCTCACCGTAGCTTCTTCAGTTCGGGTCACCCCGTTGGGGAGGAAGGGATCGGTCAGGGCGGGAACGCGCTCGTGCCGACGTGCGTCCGGCTGCGGCATGGCAGGCGTACGTCGGCTTAGACCGCGCTCCGCGTCAAACAATACTAACTCAGTTTTGGTAGTCGACTGTTTATTAACTTTTTTTTAATGAATAATAAATAATACCGATGAACAAATTAAATTAAGCGATAGCGAATATATAACCCTAACTAAAGTATTTTTAAAGTATAGAATGGCGTGCGATCGCGAGGCATCACTGCATGGCCGAGATGTGTGTCGGCGACCCGCAAGTTGTGCTGGACGGCTGCTCGCTCAATTCCTGTTGCGACATAAATGGAGACTGGTCATGCACGTGTAAGGCGGCGCGTAATGTACAGCCAGCGCGCGCTTTCTACGGTATACGTATGAGTTTTTATATACACGCTGTTAATTTGGTTACGCACGGGCCCGTAGGCCGGTCGTCGTCGCGACCTTAGATAAGGAAAGGCCCTCAGAGGCGCGGGCGGCGGGAGTGTGAAGAGGGCTGGTACTTACGTGTTCTCTGCCTTCAAGTGCTCTCCAGCGTCCATGGACAGGCAACCAGCACCACCGCCGAAACCGTAGCCTTTTGGTCCGAATTTACGTGCATGGCACATTTTACAGAACAGTTCACCTTCGTGTTCTGAGCAGTTGGTGGAGTCCAACAACTTCTGGCACAAACCTACACGACATACAAAAATAAATAATATGTGGCTCATGGTATCATAAATAGTGTGGTGTGCTATTTCGGTCGAATTTAAAATATATGTTTAATGCTATCAAAATATCCATTCATAGCCATAAAATATCATCATCAACAAACAGCCTTTAACAGTCCACTGCTGGACATAGGTCTCTCCTCAAAAAGGAGGTTTTGATACCACGCTGGCCAGACGGGCTGGTATATGATTTGTTTCAAGGTTTCTTTCTCATGGCAGTGATATTGTCTTGCGTAGTTTGTCCTTTAGTCGCCTTTTACTAGGGTACTACTTGAATAGGACGTATGTTAACACCACCCTAGTAAGTATGTTAAACATAAAATTTAATAGTATAATTGAAAATTAAGTTTTTAATGAATTTCCAACAAAAATATTTCGGTTGATAAAGATACGGCGGTTTATATTGACAGCACTACCAGGGTTAACATAACAAATACTTAAACATTTATCAAGTCCCTCATAGTTTTCACAAAAATATCTGAAGAAAAAGTATTTTACAGCATTAAATGAAATAGATCAATCGCTTTCTCAAAACTGTATTTGAGTACAGATTTTTTAACAAAATCACAGCAATATACGTTTTTAGCCATGTCCGAGTATCATATCATACACTCTAAAAAGTTCAATGCTAATTACATTACTAGCCTAAAATAATTGTGTTTTTACGCCGGTTCTAAGGTATCAACCAAATTAATGTATATATACAGGGTGAATTTTTGAGACGGGACAGTAAGGGTAGGTACCTTTACCGTTATAGTTAGAGGAAAACGCTTTTAGAAGACTATCCATATTTTTTTTAAATATTCTGAATGGCATTTACAGATTTTGAAAAAATGTACAGCCAACAAGAAAATTGTCATTTTAAATAGAAACTTTTTTTGATGCCAATCGATCCTGTTTCTTATAAGGATCAAAAGTCTCTACTGGACCGACTGAGGTCTGAGTACTAGAAATATCAGAAATCGCAAAAAACTTTTCCCATACATTTATACGGAAATAAATAATTTTAATATGTATTTTAGACACAGACAAACATAACTTTCATTTAGATGATCTACGAAATAGATTGCTCAAAACGGCGGTCGTTTTGAGGCTTTCAAATGATATCAATCCAAGAAAATTATCGGCTGCTACTAGCTCAGTACAAAAGCGAGTGTACTTATGTATTCGTTAAAACGGCGGTCATTTTCAAAGTTTTTTGCGATTTGTGACATTTCTAGTACTCAAACCTCAGTCGGTCCAATAGAGACTTTTGATCCTTATAAGAAACAGGATCGTTTGGCATCAAAAAAAGTTTTTGTTTAAAATGACCATTTTCTTGCTGCCTTTATATTTTTTCCAAAATCTGTAAATGCAGTTCAGAATGTCTTAAAAAATTATGGATAGTCTTCTAAAAGCGTTTTCCTGTAACTTTAACGGATAAGGTACCTGCCCTTACCGTCCCGTCTCAAAAATTCACCCTGTATTATGAAAATTAATCTTAATGCTGTGTAAGGAACATTCTAAATGTAAAAACAAACATTTATCATTTACAACTTATACTTAGGCAATAGTTCAATGTCTAGCAGAGACAAGACGTGTATTATATATAAACTTAAAAGAAATCCTATACCAATAGGTTTTGTTTTAAGTAAAACAGATACATAATGAATGCATAATGAGTAGAGCTATGTACTTCATTTGGATTCAATTCAATAAGTCATATTTGTCGCATGCAACTCAAAGACAGTTTCCTAAAAATTTATAAGCGGCTTAGGAAAACTAGGCCGCTCAATGTTTTAAGTGATGTTTAAACAGTTACAGTTGAAGTTGTAATAAGAAACACGGGCCAATTGAGAACCTCATCATTTTTGGACAAAATAGTTGTCGAAATTGACGCTTGAGCTTTTGAGTTTTGTTCAAAATTTCGAATAAAATTGTACCAGTTTGAAATTCAACCTGCTCGAATATTTACTATAGAAAAACAATATTCGTGTTTAGGTTTTAATCGCTGGATATTGCTTTAGAGGACGCTATTAATAACATAGTCTGCAATGCAGACACATAGTTTAGTTTTTTACTAAATTAGTGAAACATCTTTGAATTCATTCTTGTTCTTACGATACTTTATATTTTAATATTACATTTTATCGATCACTTATTAGTCAAGGGCGGCGTGCGATTTCTGGTCAATTCGAGTCCGCAAAACTACTAGTTAGTGGTATCCGGTAGAATTTCCGCAATGATAAAGAAAAGGGTCGATAGTGACACTGACACATTGAGTAAAACAAGGGGAACTATTTTAAACAAATTTTAGACCTTTTTAAGACGTATCGTACCTTATTTTATGCTGTATGTACGAATTTATTTATATACAGTATTAGTAGGATAAGTGCAACAAATACTTAATGGAGCATAATTATTTAGAGGTATTAAAAAAATAGTTTAAAATTTATTAACCAATGTGCAATATTTAAAATTTATTCCCTTTACCAACCCGTCTGGCCAGCGTGGTATAGTAGGCCAAAACCTCCTATTAAAGGAGAGGCCTATGTCCAGCAGTGTACTGTTAAAAGCTGTTGATGATTGATGATGATGAACCAATGTCAATATAAATAAATGAAATTGTCTGCATTTAATATCAAATTAACAGGTTTTTATTAAATGTATATGAAAGTATATACGTTACTTCCACCTAAAAAGCAATTTTTAATTTGTTTGTCTCTCTGTTTGTTCCGGGTAATCTCTGTAACTGCTGGATCGATTGTGACGGGAGTTTCACTGGCAGATAGCTGATGACCTATCGAGAAACTTAAGCTATTATATAGACTAGCTTTACAACAATAACCGCTATTAACACCGCGGGACTCAGCTAGTTATTTATAAAATCGCAGAAGAAGTTTGAAGACTTTGAATATCTCTAATTCCGTATTTTCTTTTAGTATTTTATTTTGTCATACACTTTTTAAAGACTAACTTTTGAACATATTATGATACTATAATAAAAATACTCACCGCACTTGAAGCACATTTTGTGCCACTTGAGTCCGCCGGCGACTCTCTCCTCTGCTGCGTATACTGATTTGCCGCATTTTGGGCACTTTGGATTATCTACTGGTTTGAAAGGCATTGTGGTCGCTTAACTTATCCTGTAACAAAATATCGTTATTTGAATTTATACGCCATATTATTTATTTACCTTAACATTAATTAGGGTCGCAAGGATGTGCAGGCGACTTGCATTTTGGTATATCCACAAATTTTCAAAGAAATCCTGAAGCACTTAGTTACAACACGTTCAATTATGGTCCATTGAAATTCACTGTCACTATTTTATATGTAGCAACACATTTTGTTAACACAGAACATTTTTCTGGACGCATTGTTAAATTTTATTCTAAATGCAACAGTCGTTGGCCGAAATCCAAGTCGCCTGCACTGCGTCAATCGTATCTGAACCAACACTTTATTGCCCAATATTCTCAAATGTTGGGTGATATATACAGCGCGCGTACTTCCTGCGAATGCAGCAACCAGTTAAAGAATGTAGCAAAATATGGAAGGTAGGGCGGGCGGCGAGTGGGCGATGCGCCTGCGCTCCTAATTTGGGGCGTTCAGGTAAAGTTACGTGCTGGAGTGAACCGCTGCATCGCTAATAATAGTTCATAGGATGATGCCGTAATATCACTCGCGCCTATGTTGTTGTTTGAGAGAAGAGTAAATATCACTTTCACTGGAATAGAGACCTGTTCGTCGAAGTCGGTGCGGGATGAAGCTCCCGGACGCGTTTACAGTTCAGGGCTGAGATGCCGAGACTGCGGTGCGCTATGTTCGAATGATGCGCGAGGGCAGCGCGCGACTGTAGTCTATGTGTGAGTTGCACACGGCCCCAGTGGAGGGGCGCCGCGCATCCGCCCTCGCCAGCACCACGCTACACCCTCTACTACGTCATTAACTACCCTTCTCCGAGCATGTTTCTAACACTTCCGCTTTTCGTTTCTCAGAATTATATATCTTAGTACAGGTGAAAATCTATTTAATGAACCAATTAAATAGTTTCACATATTTACTAATAATTTATTTTCATTATCACATTTTTAAATGCCGATGTCTCATATATTAAATGTGTGAACCGACGTTTATGTATTTTTTTTTTCTAAATGGATCAAACTTGTTATGAATTTAGTTTAGATTTAATTATATTTTCCAAGTATAAGCTAAGCTTAGTTAGCTGTTCGTAGACCTGCAGTCCTTTTCTAATCTTTGGAGGGAGTTTTGTTTTTAATTGTTTATTAATACTATATTTTTGTATATGGTGACCGGTGCTCCTGGTTTCTACTCATGCTTTCACTCAGGCAGAGTAGAGTCACTACCAAAGTGACTCTACTCGGCTTAAATATAAAAAAAATGTAGAGCCCCGCTTAGATTGAGCCAACCCATTAGTACTGAATTTCAGAACGAATGGGTCAGCTTGACCGGGGCAGTACAACCCTCACACAGAAAACCAAACTAAAAATAACAGCATTTACTCTGTCATATATCGTTGGTGGTGAGACCGGAGGCCCAATGATGTAGTTGTATCTCATTAGGCCGCCATAGTGTGCTTCGTCCTGCTTTCACAATGAGGATGGTGACCCCTACTTCTTGATTATTATAAATTATCTTAGTCCTCAGACTAAGTATAATAGTCTACTGCGGACACAAGAGTCTCCTTACAAAGGAGGCTTCGGCCCAAACAGCTTGGTATAGAGTTTATTTCAAGTTTGCTTTCTTTTTGCAGTAATTGTGTAAGTGTGGTCCTGGGTATACCAACATTTGTATGCCTGAAGGAGTGCATAGGGTTTTTAAAGACACACATTTTGCCAACTACAACTCTCAAGGTAGTAGAGCTACGCTGATTTTAGCACGAATGGGCCGGTTCTACCGGGGTAATGCTACCGTCACATAGAACATCAACCTTAAAGTGACAGAACTCGTGCTGTCGGATTTCGTAGGTGAGTGTGAGACCGTAGCCCAAATCATTCTGCATCATTTTCCCGGCCTTCAGAGGCACAGGCAAACATCTCACTAGGCTGTCATGGTGTGGATCGCCATGCTGCATTGTCTGCACTCACAATGAGGGTGGTGACCCCCACTCTTGAATTCTACTCATGTTTCATTAACATGCAAAGTAAAGTCACTTTCGTAGGCCTTCTAAATAATAAACGAAAAAAATCCATTCGTCATATTGTTTCAGATTCCATATGTGGTTCGGCTACAGGTACCCACTAACATAATAGTTTTTAATTTTTATACATTTCTGAACATCAATTATCATTTGAAGTCAAATCAGAAGTTTTTTTTTATTCTGATTTGATTACGTGTGTCTCAAATGCACTTACTGTATGTGTTTCAATATTTAATAAACATTTTTTTCATATTACTTTAAAATATATAAGTATTAACTTTAAAATAATAATTTAAAGTATATAAGTGCTTATGCAATTTTGTAAGCAGTATTTTACGTTTAATTGCATTTTTTTATACTTCAATAGTCTAGGATTACTTTAAAATTAAGCGAACAAACGTCTGGAAACATTCTATTTCTAGATTTCTTAACATTTATCAGTCTGTATTGTAAACAAAAACTTGTATGCCAAGCCGAGATAAGAGGTAAAACAGTATTAAGAGTCTGTTTCGTCGTAAGTAAAAATAGCTGATGCGGTAATAATTACACGAAAATACTTTGCTATTAAACGAATAATGTACTTCATACCAAAATGGGTGGCATTGAACATAAATACATTTCGTGAATCAGAATTTTGGCAGACAACTTATGTCCATAAGCAAATCAGAAATGACGAAGGGCCATACAAATGGACAAAGTGTTATAACTGATAATGCTAAAGTGTAAACAGATAAAACATCTGATCGCGATGAGCCAGCGACTGTAAGGGTACTCACTCACTATTACAGAAATAACAACAAAATATACGTACATATGATTATGTTTACAATTAGTCCAGCGTGTCACATTGTGGCATAACAGAGCTCTTGCCAACTTGCACTCGCACCTGCCGATCTATTAATATTTTTTAATAAAAATAACTTCACTCAATATTAAAGTTGTTCATAATGGTTTGATCATTACATGCGTATGTGATTATGACCATTGTATATTGTGGGTGTGTGTTATGAATAATGTTAGCCCTATAATTTCCTATACACGGTCACTTTCTATATTCGCTTACTTTAAAGCTTTGAATTTTCATCCATGGAACCGATCATTAGCATTTCTTCGCTCATCAGTCATGATTTGTTTTCTCAGTTCCAACTAATGCTGAGTCGGGGACCATTGGTCACAAAGTAAATAACACACTATCAACGCTACACTGTTTCCCATTATCATACCTTAAAACGAAAATCTTCATTTCTGCTAGAGTTTGTTGTAGTAGGTTGTAAATTCATATACTCCTTAGTTTGAGGCCTTTTCGTTATAGGGTTTAAACCCAAACTAAATAATATAAATTACAAATAAAAAATACTGGTTAAACATAATCACAAAGTTAATGCTGTTGTTGATTTGTTAACTTCGTCAGTCTTGCTAGCATGAATTGTGTGATGGCTGTCAGTCAGGAAAAAAAATGTATGTCCTTGCTAAAACGATAAAAATTAAATATGCGCAGATAAATACTTAGTAGGTTAACATACATTGTTTAACACTCTCAAGGAGCTACGCTGACTTTCACATGAATGAGTCGTCTCGACCGGGTCGGCACTATCACTTACGAAAAAATAATCTAAAATGATAGCATTTATTCTGTTATGTTTCGTTGGTGACTGCAAGACCGGAGGCCCAATAACGCAGAAGCATCTCAATAGACCGCCATAACGTGGGTCACTATACTGCATTGTCATTACTTGCAAGTATGGTGACCACTATTCTTAAATTCTACTCATGCTTTTTATAAGGAAGAGTAGAGTCACTTTGGTGGGCTCACTTAAAAAAAAACTGCCGCTTTCGGTGCCATAATGATATTATTCCGGTGATGCCAGTCTCGCAGGAATAAACAGGATAATCACTTTAGGCACACGTTTTGTGAATAGTGAATACACCTGCTTAAGCTACATGGTTTCAGCCAAAAATAAACCATTCCATCGAATAGTGTTGCTGTAGATATCTAAAATGCTCGTTCACGTGCATATATGACACGTACGTATAGCCTTATGACATTCTTAACACATGAATCGTAAACATTTGTCTATTTAGATTTGGACAGCTAGATCTTAATGCTATACGAAAAGTATCAATTGATTCCTGCAGTATTACTCGCGGGTTTTGTTGCTTTTGAATCGGATATTGTTTCATCAATAGTTATTTCATATTTTAGTCTCTATCAGTGGTTATATCATATAATATAAAAAAAACTAATATAAAAGTAACTTAAGTAGTATCTTAAAAGTGTACGTCCCGTCAAAATCTGTCCAGTCGTTCTAGAAATTAAACGCAACAAAAAGGCGGACGAAAAGACAAAAGTTTTTTTATGTAGTACCATACCTTATATTTAAGCCTTAATGACTAATATGTCTGATGGAATGCAGGAGTATAATCTAAGAGTAGTGACCACTATCCTTGTAGAGAATTCTGATAATGCAGCATGGTGATCCACACTTTGGTAACCTAGTGAGATGCTGCTGCATCCGGCCTCCTGTGTCGCACTCGCCAACGAAATACGACGGCACGATTGCTGTCATTTTAAGTTGATCTTCTGTGCAATGGAAGTGCTGACCCAGTCGAGCCGGCCCATTTGTGCTTTAATCAACGTGGCTCTATTTATTAAACTTGATAAATTACAGCTTTTCACTAAAGTATTGACAACTGACGATTTTATTAATGAAATCAATATGATTCTGAACTCATTTTATCTAATTTATGTCGTAAGTTCTCTTTAAAGTATTACCTCATTATATTATATTATATAATATATCCTTATCTTTATCTTAATATATGATATATACCTTTATCTTAAATAAAGGTTGCAAAGTTTCGGACTTTGAATAAAAATTATTTGATATAAAAAATTTCTGTGTGCATACGATAAACACGCAGATGTTCTATGGCCATATTCGTCTTTGTAGGTCGAATCGACCATATGTTCGGTAATACGTGACCTCTCTCTAGACTATTCCGCCCTTTATCTCGTGTATAACTCAAGAACATATTTTTTTGTAAATAAATAAAAGTAGCGAATAAATAGTAACTAATATGGGGTCGTATGGCCTAAACCCTCTCCTGGGACCTCTAGTGGGAAATTGTGGGTTGTTGTAATATGTGTTTATCTTCAGTGTAAGTGCGTGAATTGTCGCTTGATGAATAGACAAAATAAGAAGATTGTAAGTAATCAGTCCTAAAATTAACTATTTTTGGAAACGCGCAACAAGTCATTAATTTAATGTTTCTAAAATGCCTAAAAAGGCCTACTTGAAATTAAATCTAAATTTTTGTTTTGACGGACCTCTTTTGAATGACCTTCATTAAGAAGGTAATCAACAGATAAGTTAAGTTGACTCTTTAACCTAGCATTTATTTTTGCAACAAGACAATAAACTTAACAATTTTCACGATATGTCTTGAAAACTAACACCAATAATCACGAGACACTACCAGGTGAAGCTTGTCTATAATAGAAGTAGCCTTAAATGATCCTTGTATCATAGATATCCATCTATGATACATGGATCATTTAGATAGAAAATACTTTATTTGTACACCACTTCACAAACAATACACAGTCATAAAACAACAAGAAATGCGATGTACAAAGGGCTTATTACTTAAAACCATTTACAAATATTAGTGTGATTCACAAATATTTGTTTCGGAGTCTGGGTGTTTTCTGTGTATAATATGTATTACAAAAATTACAAAAAAAAAGTATGTTTACGTATTTATATCAGTTGTCTAGTAACCCATAACACAAGCTCTGCTTAGCTTGGGACTAGATGATGTTGTGTGTCAGATGTCCAAATATTTATTTATTATTATTATTTATTCCAAGCCATCTTTGGATGGACAAGTTTAAGTTCTGTTTTTTACTGTAAATTTTTTCACATGGATTCAGTGAAAAGCTATTTTTGTAATTACAAACAGACTCTTCAATTTTACTTATTATATAAATTTAATATAAACATTCAAAGGACATCACTTCTTCCTCCGTCTCGGAAAATCAATAAAATTATTATCCAGCAAATCTCCAATGCACAATTTATGGTCTAAAGTACACTGAAGATGAGTTTTGAGATAGAGAAAGACATATTTGTTAATAGTCTTTCTGAACTAGAATAAAACTTGTCGGAGATACTTTTTTTGTGTTGAGCATGATCATTTCTTTTGTCTCACGGCGTAATTTATCTGTATTATGTTTTTTAACATAGTTATCTATGTGATGCGTATGATATAAAGGAATGTATTTGATAATAGTATATGTATTTATGTAGGTAGGGCTCGCAGTTAAGTGGCCTTAGGTGACTGAAAACAATCACCGACGGTAAGCAACGACGGCGCGGCTAGATCTAGATGGGTGACTGTTTGTGGCAGGATATGTTATGAGCGTTTCCGTGACTACGTTACGTAAAATTGTCAGTCCCGGTTGTTATCTTAATATAACAGTCGTGAAGCTTAGTTGCAAGGCCTTCGGGTGGCAACGGCAAGAATACGTAGCCACAAAGTGTCTTGCCGGTCCCTAACCCTTAACCCGTGGGGACGTATATTACGCCTTCCTCTTCTGAGAGGAGACCCACCGAGGACGTTATGAGTTGTTGTATATACGTGTTTAGAAATATGTTAATAAGTATGTTTATCAGCAGTTTGACTACTATAGAATAGGTTCTGGCTGGTTCTGGTGTATTGTTTGCTATTTTGTATAAGAGGAAGATGCTATGGTCACTCCGCTCCAGTCCGCCGGCCTATTTGCTCTATTTGTGTGAGATATATGAGATATGTGACATTATTATTATTACTAAATTATAATAGTGTCTAATATAATTAGTTTATCAAGCAATTTCACAAAAGTGAATGCCAAAAAGTATATTGGTTGATAACGACTTGGCAAAGAAGTACCCCAAGTAAGACCTTGAAAGCCGAGTGAAAGACACTGTGTGGAAATTTAAAAATATATTATTATGGCAAAGATAATGAACGAAATGAATGAATAAAACGAGGATGAGGAACTGAGATTAATGGCAGACTGATGACAAATGGCGTATCAAATGTCCGAAACATTTGACACACAATGCAATCCAGTCTCAAATAACAAGAGTTTGTACTATAGGTACTAGACAACTGATATAAAAACATATATCCTTTTATTTTATAAATACACACATGTCTTACACAGAAAACACCTAGACTCCGTGTTAAATGTTGCAAAATCATACTAAAATTTGGTCCGACTCAGGAATCGAATACGAGAGCACTGCGGTTACATACTACACTACCGAAGCAGTACAACTGTCTTGAATAAGAGAAATATTATCTTATTCTAATTCTATAATTGTGTGTTTCATCAAATATGTGCTCCATTGGTAGGAACTACTACCGCGTATTTAAAACTTTCAGATCTTTCTTACACCTACACCTGAAAGATAATAATATATAAACTTTTATTTCTAAGCCGATCATTTAGGTCTCTTGACGCAGGTAACGCGTTCTCTAATATTTCAAACGTGACTCTGAGAGCATCGCTATTTTTGTATCAACTTTTTATCACGGGCGACATCAATTTTATGGACGTGAAATAGTCTTCAAAAATGTCTCACGGAAATATTATGTGTTGGCACGTATTCAAACCTGTCCATATTGCAATAACCCGATGGGATCCTATTGTGATTTTTTTCGAGTAACCTGTCAAATTTTAATCAAACTGTTTTAATAAATGATAACGATTAATTTGTTTTAGCTGATTCATTACCAAACTAAATAAAATGTGGAAAGTAATTTAACTGGCAGAGATGTGGTATATCAAAAGTAGGTATGTATAACTTAATTCATGTAACGATAAAACTATTTTAAATTTAACATCATTATTGATATCTTATCTTTGTCCGTAAAAGCAAACTGAATCTGTCGATGCTTTAACTTTTGATCCATACGAAATAAATAAAGTTGAGTTTTTTACTGGTAAGAATGCAATGTAGACGGGATTGTATAACATTCAGGTGTTTATGACTCAATTCGCGGCGGCAGGTGTGGTAGCTCTCCATGGAGCGGCGTGTGGGCCGTGGCGAAAATAAAATGGAAACAGCAGGCTCCGCATAGCGTTACTCACGCAACAGAACTCATAGTCGGGGAGTATTACTCATGTTTTGTACCGTGGGTAGCCACACACCCACACCATAACAAAATTTCATACGCACGAACAGTTTTAGACGGTCTGCTACTGAAACACTATCTCAGCAATGCGAACGCGAAGAATTGCGATTGCAGCGATGCTGTAAGCCGCAACTGATTTTGCACTCTTCATTATTCTTCTTTGGATACTTCATTCGTCAAATAAGATTACTCTTTAGAAAGTCGTATAAAATCGATATTTGGCAAATATTATTTGCATTTACGCCACATTTTAGTTTTTTAACCTTAGCGTCCTTTTTTCGGGTACCAAATATTTTTAATTTTATTGTGCATTTAAAAAACACTAAGTAAATACTTTGCAAGTGAGTATGCTTACTTTTTTTTGTTTTATACTTACAAAGAACCAATTATAAGTCTAATTTAAAATGTGATTTGAATTTATACTTTTACTCAATATTTTGTAGTCACGTAATGAACATAAGGTTTTTAAATAAGCTTCTAATTGTTACTTCTGTTGCCGTTTAATTAAGCCTTCAATTTCAACAGCCAATATTAGTATTTGAGAATTATTGTTTTTTTATAGCTAGCTGGATATTGTCATCATTTTCTAACCTTGTTCTTTTGTGTCTTTATGAAGAAGTCACAGTTCCATTCAAATTGGTTGATTTCACCGGGGTTGTACATGCTTTTCACTGTGGAACTATAATTTTATGTGATATGGATACCTGTGCTCCCTCTTCTTTGATTAGTTAGTATCTAATATTGGAAGGACCGTGATTTTTTTTTTTCAATCCTAGCTGAATCCTTTCTGAATTCCCGCCGTTGTTGTTGTGAATCGCAAGTTAGCTTCACTTTCGTCTAAAGAAATAGCCGAAGTAAATCTTTATGACAGCGGATTTCTACCATTGAAAGTCCCGTCAAAATCGATCAAGCCTTTCCAAAGATTAACCAAAACAAGCTATCAGTCAGACAAACAAACAAAATGTTGTATTTTAATTTATTTTACTAATTCTAATATCCTCACTTCACACATTTCACATCCGGATTTCTGATCCTAAACTAGATAAAGCCTGGTTAGCAGTCTGCTAATAAACATACTTGTACATTTCTAAATACATTCATATTATAAATAATTACACCCAGATACGAAAGAAATGGTCGTGCTCATTTCACAAAGAATTGTTTGCATGGGAATCAGACCCACGACCTCTTTTTTAGCAACACCTAAGGGTCTCTGACCACTTGAGCGTGATGCCCATCAAATGTGAACCTAACAAAATTCATCTATAGTTTGCACTTGATATAATTAATTATTTAACAGACTCGTAGTGTTTTAAATTTTAAGTTGGAGTATGTGACTGCCGATTGAGAAGTTCAGGTTCGATTCCTGGGTTGAGCCGAGTGTTGATGGGTTTTTCTTACAGGATTTTTTTTAATAACAGCCCGGAGTATGAAAATTTGACGATGACATCCGTCATGAACACTGAGGGCACTGACTTCCCAATATTGCGAAGTCAGTGCCTCAAATATACTAACAACTAGTCCATCGACTTTATTTCGCCGTCGAAGTTGCGGAGGTCAGTCGCTCCGTGGACAAACTGATATTCAGGTAAAGCCGGTTGAACTAGTAGCCGACCTCAAATAAACTTGGGATTAATAAAGGTTAGAAATACGATGTTCTATGTTGTAATTCTAATTTATTGCATATGCATGCACAAGTTTCTTTCATCGTATGAGAGTAATAATAACCCAGTTGGCAGATTTGCAACATTAGACGCACGCGTATGAACATTCACTGTTTTCAAGATAAATTAAAACTAAAACATTGTTTTGCAACGAAAATTAAAGTAGATACAATCTTAAATATTCTATTATGAAGGAGAATGCGATTTTATTATTTCGTTTTTATTTACACTTTAATTAATGTGTTTGTAAAATTCCAAATGACCGTTGGAGTAGTTACTCCCACGGTCATTTGAAATTTTACTAAATAAAATATTTTTTTCAATAAAGTTTTGTCAGGTGGTCAACACCTACATCAATACTATACTAGTTAGCTGTTTTCATCCATATCCATAATTCTAAAATGACTCTGTCTATCGGTTACACTTTCACTGAACGTTTTTAATTATATTCGTCACGGAGTTACGAGTACTTTGATTGTAAGTAAAGACATAGGCTACTTTTTATGTTGATAACCGACATATCTACACGAAAGTGGAGCTGCGACCAAAAGCTAGTTCCATACTTAGAAATTATTTGCCCTGAATAACTGATTCATCGACACAAAGTTTAAACTGCTGAGGCCACGATGCTTTTCATATACAAGTAGGCACCCACTGAATGATGGTATTAAGGCAAAAACAAACCAAGCAAAACTTGCTTAAATGAAGTAGCGTACAATAATTAATTTCAGTATGTAATGAACTGTTCAACACTGAAACTAAAATACTTGAAACTTTAAACCTTTTTCCGCCGAAACCTTAAACTTGTTTAGGTATCCAATTGCCCGTAGCGTGATGTTATATAGCACGAACAAAAAATTGCTTGCCATATAAAAGGTGACGGATTAAGAATACAGAGTGTCACCACTCCTATTCATCCCGCGGGTGTCGTAAAAGGCGACTAAGGGATAAACTACGCAAGACAACATCGATGCAAAGAGAAGGAAAACTTGAAACCAACCCTATACCAACGCGTCTGGCCAGCGTGGTATAGTAGGCCAAAACCTCCTTTCTAAGGGGACGCCTATGTCCAGCAGTGGACTGTTTAAGTCTGTTGATGATGATGATGATGATGATAAAAGGTGAAAGTGAGCCAACTTTAAGAGATATATATGTTGTGCTTTTTATGAAGCTTTAGAAGAGAACAATTCTTTCATACATTATTTTTGCTAAACTTTAACCGTGTACTTAACACAATCTTTCTTGGATGTTCAGCTCCTTTTAATCATATTGTAGCCCATAACCTTTTTAAATGACAACGTTCTCCATTACTGAAATAATTTTTAAAATCTTACCTGTGATTCCTAAGATTAGCGCGTTCAATCATACAGATAAACTTTTCAGCATTATAATATTGCCTGTAAGAGATTGCTTCAAGCGATAAGACCGCCACTTTGAACACCTAGTTTTAAAGTATGTAAATAATCTGGTGTACAGTAAAGTGATTATTATTATACCTACATTCAATTACGTTATCAAATCAAATTGACAAAGTTTTAGTCCTTCCGCATAAATCGAAAATTATTTTAGAACACAACTCCTTCATCTGTTGAAAGTGAATGTATAACAGCATAAGACTGCATTTTTCTTTCTTACTATTTCAACACTTTTATTCCGATAATTTATGAACTCAGCAGCACTTCTTTTAATGATAATATTCTCAAGAGAGTCACTTGGATTAACTAAACTATTATTTTCGTTCACTAATTAGAATGGAATTAATAAACGATCGGTGGCAGATGTAATTAATTGCCGGTTTAACTATGTCCCACATGCATTCTGGTGATTTCTTTGTGGCAGAACCCGAGAGTTGCTACGCTTTCTAAGAAAAATCTACAAAATTATATACCGTCTATTTTTGTATTATTATAAGAATAGAACGTTTCATCAGCAGAAGATTTCCTGTTTGTTGTAACACATATATGATTGCCGATCTATTTTGGCATGCATTGGAAATTAATATGCATCCTAATTTATAAATATACTTGGGCAAGATGGATCAACAGAAAATACCAATGTTTTCTTATGTTGTTGCATGGAAGGAGACTGTACCATGCATTATATTATAAAATGGATCACTCGCTAAATATCAATTGCTTGTGTTAATTAACCACTCCTGATTCTTTCTAAAATATTCGTAAATGGTAAAAATTAAAGACAATTTCATAATGCTATATGTAATTATTATAGTTTTGAAAAGTTATTTCTTAAAGAAGACTAACTCATTTCTTATGTTATGTACGAGTATGGGATAGTGATATAAATGCTGACAGAATAATGTGTGAATGAAAAGCATGACATAATGTTTTTAAAGTTGCAGTTAATGTTACATTTCTAAATCAACATGTTCTTTTGTGAAATTTAGGGTCATGCTATAAAATATGGATTGAAATTGTTAAATAATTAAATATTTTAATTATGATTTTTTGAACTTGGTTTATTACTCTTGTTAGTTATTCTACATGATTAGTGCATTAAATTTTTTGTGTCATTTGTATTTTATTTTTATTGCTGACTGTACATAGAGGAACACACCAGTATACCAGTGGCACCACTAAGAGACGGAGCGGCTTGCCGACCAGAGTTATTTTTGTACAGAGAATGCGCGGGCGGCGGCAGTCGCCGCTGGAGCCCGGTCGTTTCTCGGAAAATCCAGATTATAACACCGGTATTAATTTAGTGAGAGTATCTAGAACAATTACAAATGTGGTAACTGAGGGTATTATTTACAATCTTGTATTGTTAATTCCTTATTGCATGGCAATAAAGCAGCTGTTGTTTCCAATAATCGTCTTTGAAATAGCTCTTGTTTTTTTCTGAATCGCTGAGGGTAAAATATCTTGAAGAGAAAAACCAACAGTTGTGTACTAATTAGTAGAAAAAAATACTGTAATTTGTCATTATTTATCGAATGTTTTTCTTTCAATGGCCTCTACGTGATTACTGTCAAAGTATAGTTATTCTATCAAAAACTCATTTTAGAACGTCTCTGTTAACCGAATTTTGTTATGAATATAGAACAAAAATAACCCGTGAAATATAGATATTCAAAGCTTCCACATTATAAATAAACATGATCGGCTAACCCGGAAAATTCCATAGATCATCATCAATCGACGTTTTAAAAATAGGTAAGTGTATGCATTTTTGGCTATTTGTGCTGAATAAAGTATAATACGATTGATGTAGAATAATATGTATGTGTGTTATATACTCAATACCCACTGTTGCTTTTACTAAAAATAAAAAATGGATTCCGAATATTGATTATTATTCACCACTCATAAGTCATGTCTATTGAAATGTACGACGGTCTCACAAAACATCTAACAAACCTGCCCTTCTCCACGCTTACGATAAGCAGTCATTTCTTAATCTACTATAACAAACAATTTTAATACTAATAAATATTTCGGACATTTTACACACAACGTCATCTAGTCCCCAAACTAAGTAGTGCTTGTATTATGTATACTAGACAACTGATATAAATAGATAATCATATTTTTTTTGTACATAGAAAACATCCAAACTCCGAAGCAAATATTTTCGGATCACACAAACATTTGGTCCGACCCGGGAATTGAACCCGAGACCTCTAGCACAGCAGTCGCATACGCTAACAACTAGACCAACGAGGCATTCTATATTATTAATAACTATATTATTTCAACATAATTGTTAACTCTTTTCATAATTTTGTATCTATGTTAATATTCCATAGGCGTCACTGTTTGTGAGATTATAATTTACTTTCATGCACAAAGTAAAAGGTATTCCAAGCTCAAATCGACTTGAGAACATTTCGGAGTGCGACTCAGGTGCGTTTCAATTAACGAGACCGTTTATTGTGTAACTTTGCTAATTACTACATATCACTACATATTATAAAATAAGGTCCTCCTCCGCGTCTCTTTGTCTGTCTATTGAGTATAAACTCAAAAACCGCGGCACCGACTTAAATGAAATTTTGTACCCAGATAGTCAAATGCCTGAGAAAGGACATGGGCTACTTTTTGCCGCGATAAACAACATGGACGCGGGTGCAGCCGCTGGCGAAAGCTAGTGAGAAATCGTTAACAAGAGATCCTCATAGGTAAAAATATGAATATCATTCGGATAAACAACTTCCTGATTAGTGTTGTTAAAAGGCTCGAGTCTCCTGAGTCTTCGACTCATTCAAGGCTCGAGTCTCCTATGAAGCCTCGAGCTACAGCCTCGAGCCTTATTTCGAAGGCTCCAGCCCAGTCTCGAACCCTAGTTCCGAGGCTCGAGTCGCGACTCGAGCTCTGTTTTAAAGGCTCACTACACAACATTATGCTCCAAAATAAATTTAATAAATATGTTATTAAAATAATGTAGTTTTATTTACAAACTAACTTCACTACTTAGTAACATATTTTTATTATAATTTTGTACTTCCTCCTATAGAGGAAACTAAACGCGCCGATCCAGTGTTATCGCTAGTTATTAGAACTACCCACATTACAATTAATATTATTGTAATAATTACTTGTATACGCCATTCGTGTCAAAATCGTGTGCAGTTTGCCTGGTTTAAAATACGTTTTCATCGTAGTTCTTAGTGGTGAAAGTTTGTTAGATTTAGAAAAAGAATGAGGAAGATAATGTTACATCGGAAGACAACGTGTTTGATACTACTGATACTTCGCTTACAGAAAATGATGCTTCAGCATCTTCTATGGTGTCGAAAAAGCCGCGTATTAGTTGGAAATGGTGTCATTTTAAGAAAGAATCCAACAAATTGTTGTGCAAGGTATGCCGTCATACATTTTCTATTAAAACATCGCACTCCATTTTGAAAAGGCATCAATCGCGTCATGGTGATGTTGATTCTATACAGAGTGAACAAAACGAAATGGCGTCATCTGGGTCCTTAAAACATAAAAATCAACAAGTGGACATTAATGACCTTTTGATAAAGTTTATTATACACGGCCAGCATTCTTTCCGAATAGTAGAAGAACAGGAGTTTGTATCATTTTTATCAGCACTTAATAATACGTATCGTTTACCAAGTAGATTTCAAATTACATCTTCCATACAAACATTATACAAAGAAAAAAAACAGCAAATAGTAAATATGATCAAAAATTTTAAGCATAAGATCGCTTTGACATTTGATTTTTGGACATCTATAACCAGTAAACCATTTATAGTTGTAACTGCCCACTATACATCTAATAATGGGGAGATGATTTCTATGACTTTGGAATTTGATCTCATACCGTTTCCTCACAAAAGCGAGCAAATTGTTTTTAAAGTAAAAAACATTGTTCAGGAATTTGGCTTGCAAGGTAAATTAATTTCCATTACAACAGATAATGATGCAACAAATATTAAAACGCTTCAACTGCTAACTTTGTTTAATGAAGAATTTAAGGATATTATCCATTTAAGATGTATGGCTCATGTATTAAATCTGGTAGTAAAGAAAGGTGTGGAAGAAGCCAAAGAAACTATCGTACCGGTCCAAAAATTAGTAAAGTTTATAACTTTTTCTCCTAAAAAAAAACAACTATATGAAGAATGTTGTACGTCCTTAAGCATTTCTCATCTGAACTTGATAAAAGATATGCCTATCAGGTGGAATTCTACTTATATGATGTTGGAAAGAGCTTTGAAAATGAAAAGAGTGCTTAATTGTATGTGTTTGGATTACACAGAGTTTTCTCCATACACTATTGAGAATTGGGAGATGGTAGAAGCATTGGTAGATTTTCTTCAACCATTTTATGAAGCCACTGTTATGCTTTCAAAACACAATTATCCAAGTTTGTACTATGTGGGGCCTATACTTGATGTTTTAACAGAGCATCTTCTTAACAGACAAGAAGATGGACCAATGAAAAAATGTGCAACGGCCATGATCGAAAAATTTAATGAGTACTCCGAGATTTTAAACAGTGATTTGGCACAACTTGCCATTCTATTAGACCCGCGACTTAATAATTATTATTTCATAGCAAAGAACAACACTCAACCATTAAACAACTTAAAAACCCTTTATGACAAGCTCAAAGATCAAAATATACAAGAATTGCGAAGAGACAATTTGTCAACACATAATTATTAACCCAGTAGCTCTAGTGAAGTTTACCCAGTAAAAAAAAGTTTATTTGCATCTATGTACAAGCAACCGGAGACTATAAATATCGCAGATGAAGTGGATAGATACATAAATATGCCTATTGAGCCTGAAAACACTAATGTATTAATGTGGTGGAAAAAACAAAAAGAATTGTCTTTGTCATCCTTAGCTCAAATAGCATTTGAAGTTTTGTCTATACCAGCGACAAGCGTTCCTAGTGAACAAGCCTTTTCGAAGTCTGGTAATTTAATAACAAAAAAAAGAAACAGGCTGAGCAACAAAAATATCCAGGCATCAATGTGCTTATCGTCATGGTTGAAAATCGAATAATCATTCATTGTATAATAAAGTTTTCTTTTTTCTATCTTTTTATTTCATTTTTTTTATACGTACTTACTACATTAAAACAAAAATATTTCATTTTAATATTATCAGGCATATAAATAAAGCTCGAGCTTCGACTCGAGTCCTTCATTTAAGGCTCTTGAGCCTTCAAGGTTCGAGCCTTTAGGGCTCGAACCGTTTAGACTTACGAGCCCTCAGAGCTCGAGCTTTGAAGGCTCAGTAGCTTCGACTTGGAGCTCGAGTTTCCGCCTCGGAGCTCATTTCTCACAACACTATTCCTGATCCCCGATATAAGTTACAGATTGTAGAAATCACGGGATATTCGGCTAGTTGTTTCACTCCGCTCTGCTTGCTATTCAATAAATTTTCCCTGAATTAAAAAATACGGTACCACAATTTACTTAATTACTAAAACTACAGGAGATACTTCTTAGAGCAATTAGCAATAGATCGATACTATAATTTTAACAAAAAAAAACCGACTTCAAAGAAAAACTATTCCGAGTACCCAAATCGCGACAATTGTGCCTATGATATTTAAAGAGTTCCCTCGATTTTATTGAGATCCCATTACCATATCCCGACATGGTGACGATGGGACGACCTGTGAACTATGCCAAATCCAATGCAAAAAGGATTTTAGAAATCCGTTCATAAATGACGAAATTAACGCTGAACATACAAGAAAAAAAGCGGCCAAGTGCGAGTCGGACTTGCCCATGAAGGGTTCCGTAGAAGCAAGTAACATCATATAAAAGTTCTTGTAGTTCGTTGTTACTTTGATCGATGTTTTATTAATAGTGTATTGATTAAATGAAAGGTAATTTGCGGTTTACGATTTATGACGTATTAAAAAAAACTACTTACTAGATCTCGTTCAAACCAATTTTCGGTGGAAGTTTGCATGGTAATGTACATCATATATATTTTTTAGTTTTATTACTCTCTTATTTTAGAAGTTACAGGAGACACACATCTTACCACTTTGGAAGTGTTTCTCGCGAAAACTATTCAGTTTAGATAAAAATGATATAAGAAACCTCAATATCATTTTTGAAGACCTATCCATAGATACCCAACACGTATGGGTTTGAAAAATAAATTTTTAAGTTACAGTTCCATGTACCCAACCCCAAAATGTATTGTTTTTTTCTATTTTTGTGTAAAAATATTAATGCGGTTCACAGAATACATCTACTGACCAAGTTTCAACAGCACAGCTCTTATAGTTTCGGAAAAAAAGTGGCTGTGACATACGGACGGACAGACAGACAGACAGACATAACGAATCTATAAGGGTTCCGTATTTATGTCATTCGGCTACGGAACCCTAAAAACAAGAAAAAAATATTCCTACGAATTGAGAACCTCTTCCTTTTTTTTGAAGTCGGTTAAAAAGAATAAAGAACATGTTTTATTTTTATTAAAACAAAAGTTTCATGTGAATATTATCGTGGAACATTTAATGGTTTTTCATAGAAGTGCGTCATGGAGTGTTGTTGGTGAATGTGCGGCCAGTATTAGACCAACGGGTTCGTTGACAGTACCTGGATGACGCAGCTGGATTCTTGCCGCGTGTGTCAACTCCAAAATTCGGCATTAACTGAACAGTGAAACTATGCGTATTAGAAACCGCGCCAAGAATATGTCTGAGTGTATTGATGACCTCATTATGTACGATGAGTGACAAAATGTCAAACGATTACTTATGAAGGGCTACGTGTATACTACAAAAGATATTGCTGGTTTAACACTAATAAGATCGAAAAACAAATTTTGATCGAAAACTAAAGGTATAAAAAATTTTTGCTTCACTTTTTTTAAAATTTAAAACAATAAAACTCGCAGTTAATGCCGCGGGACACATTTACAATTTTATGTGATTGGTGTATTTTCATCTTGCTATGGTATAACTTCGTAATTCGCACGGTTGGCCTAGTGGCTTAAGCGGTCGCCACACCGCTTGCTACTGGCACCAAGTGTCGTGGGTTCAAATCCCACGTAGGATAACACTTTGTGCGATTCACAATTTGCTGTTCTGAGTCTGGGTGTTCTTTGTGTACGTTTGTAAAGTCCCCGCGACACAGGAATTTATATTTCTAATGCAGAAGTTGTCTTAAAAAAAAATATGTTTTTTTGATTATACATATATGTATTTATAAATAAATTTTAATATTATAGGCTCATCATAATACGTATGTATGGTGTTATATTGTTGGCATTGTGCCTTAGATAACGTATCGTTACACTCGTAGACGTGAAGCAATATATATTTGAGAGATACTCTAACAAATACTTTATTTTTAATGTAACTTCTTTGTAACTATTTCGATACAATAAGTTTTGATAGAAATGCTGAAAACTTAAATCTGAATGTGGCGACTTCCACATACAGCGCAAGCAAATAACATACAACAGCGCCATCTAACAAAGAAACATTGAACTATGAAGAAAAACACGTAACAATCTATACGGAGTAACTACTAATCCTGAATCGCGAAAGTGACATTCTCGCGCCGATTAGCATATATACAACATCCCAACATAAACTGTTGGACAGTGGCCCACCAGGCATGATCACCTCGCCTGGTCAGAGGATCCTCCCTTTGTGCAGGAGGAACACGACATCCGTTCCTCTTAGTGGTGACCCCGACTTGATTGGAAGCAGCCTTCACAATTAGCAGATCCATCTACAGCGCAAGCAAATAACATACAACAGCGCCATCTAACGAAGAAACATTGAACTATGAAGAAAAACACGTAACAATCTATACGGAGTAACTACTAATCCTGAATCGCGAAAGTGACATTCTCGCGCCGATTAGCATATATACAACATCCCAACATAAACTGTTGGACAGTGGCCCACCAGGCATGATCACCTCGCCTGGTCAGAGGATCCTCCCTTTGTGCAGGAGGAACACGACATTCGTTCCTCTTAGTGGTGACCCCGACTTGATTGGAAGCAGCCTTCACAATTAGCAGATCCATATATACAACATCCCAACATCAACTGTTGGACAGTGGCCCACCAGGCATGATCACCTCGCCTGGAAGGAGGAATCCTCCCTTTGTGTTGAAGGTACACGACACCCACACACTGAAAAGTAAATCTATCTTATAATTTCAATCCTCCTCGTTATTTCATCTCGCTCGTAAACTGACAGGTTTTTAAGCATGGCTATGTTCAGACGATCGATATACCTTCTACACTTCTTGGTATATATTAAAAAAACTGGCTATATATGTATTTTTATATTTATAAGCCTACTAAAATTACTATGTACTAGTATGAGTAGAATCCAAGTGTAGGGGTCACCATACTCGTTGTGCGATGTTTCCGCATCATTCTCTCGGTCCCCCGAGACCGGGAGAATGATACAGTGTTTTTAGCCCACCGATCTCACACTCACCAACGAAAGATGACAGCACGAATGTTGTCATTTCATGTTGGGCTTCTGTGTAAGGGTAGTACTGCCCCGCTCGAGATGGAACATTCGTGATGAAATCAGCGTAACTTACTCATTAGAAGAAAGAAGTATACATTAGATAGAGATCTAATACTCAAATCTCACTAATATTATAAAGCAGACGAAGTTTTTTGTTAAGTTAAAGTTTCACAACCACAATGTATGAAAGAATAGTTCCCCTAGTTCAAAGTTCTAAAAAAGTCAACAACATTTGTCTATCTCTTCAGTTTGGTTTGCAAACCTCTTTGACTTGGCAACTATCACAATTTAAAAGTTCATGTTACATCATCTCTAATTATGGGAAATAAAAGTATTCCATTCCATGCATATTTATGTACCATTCACATAAACAAGTTACTCAACGATTCCCAAAATAATTCAGTGTATACCTACAGATTGTACCATATTCAAGCAGAAATGTTTATTGGATCGACGCCCGAAACAATTTACATAGAACACAAAAACGCATATAAACGATTCAAATGAAAATAATGTAAATATACCACTTTTGCACCCGAATTCAATCAGTTTTATATTTCTTTCCAAGAATGGGCAATGATAGGTTATTTGCTTAGTGAAATAAAATTCTTGTAATGACTTGTAGTGACTTGAATGAAAAAAAATATGTCACTAGATTTAGTCATTCTTTGACTTTTACATAAACTAATAATGGGAATAAAATGTTTGTTACCAACAAAAATATTTTTTTTATCTCAAAAAGCACATTCCTTTATAGACGTCCGGTTGTCGATTTTCTATAGTTTAAAGTTCTCACTCAACCTAATTATGATTAACTGTATTAAATTATATTTTAGAAAAATCATTGTATTATGGATTTTCTTTGAATCAGATATGTACAAAAACAACTGCTTAGCTCAAAATGGCCAAGTGCGTGTCAAGACACGCATAGAATAGGGTTCCGTGGTCACCTATAATTATAGGTAGGTTTAAAATCGTATCCAATAGATAATTGTCATGTTTACTTAATAGATTATTTCTTTATTTTTGTACTAAGTTTTCTAAGGGAGTGTATTTTACTGTTTAGGCCCTTATAACTCCTGAAATAAAAAAGTTATCAAAACCACTATAGTTTTCCTGAATAAATCATTATAAGCTCCAACTATCATAATTTTTTCCAGATTTTTTGAGTCAGCCGTTTGGCTTTTAGAGGGGGGGACACCTTGTTTTCACAAAAAAATGCAAAGTTGAGTAACTGGCAAGCAAATACCTCAATCGAAAAATAGTTTCAGCAACCTCGCAATGTTTTTAAAATACCTTTCTAATGATACCCCACGTAATGGGGTAGACGTGAGATCCCCACTTTACTTGGGGAGCTACTCTTAAACAAAATATTTTTCGTAATTTTATTGTAGCACTTTGTCGACGTGATTACAACACATATTCATGCAAAATTTCATCTTTCTAGCACCAACTGTTTGAGTGGAATGTCGAGGACGGACGGACGGTAGGACATGACGAATCTATAAGGGTTCCGAGTCATGAACTACGGAGCCCCAAAAACCTATTTGCATTTGACCTTAATTTTAGAAATACAAACATCAACATTTTCATTATTAGTAAAGTTTGTAGTCTACTTTTTTTAAGAATATTATTGTTCCTGGGTAACAACCATCAGTAAAGGTGGTTTATTTTCAGACTCGTTAAGAAACTATGTTAGAAAAATGTTGCCGTGTTATTAGTTGAGAAAGTGACACGATGTCAATGCTTTTAATAAATACAAAATATGAAACTAAATATAATAGAAAAGTTGAATATATTTGTAGCAGATTCAACATTTTGGAACATAAGTGTCACATTAAATTGATGAATGGCTTTTAATGCATTTTAGCACATAATTATATTAATCATAAAATACAAAGCTACGTTGATAAAATGATGTTTTACTTTGTTTCAAAATTGCTATTTTTTAGAAAACAAATGGAAAATCAACATGGTTTTCTATGGAGCCGTCTTAACGAATGAGAAAATCGTGACGTTTTTGTTCACGGGGTGGAAAAATCCCTTCGGATCTCCGGCTCCTCGGGGAAACAGGAGCCAGGAGTATGTGGTGTTTCCACTAAAAAAACACCCCGACGATCGACCTCTGACGCCCTGCTCCTTGAGGACCCCCTCCGTCCCGACCTCGTGTTAGGTGCAACCAAGCCCCTACTTCTTCCCACGCCGCGGCATTAATACGCCACCAGAGTTCCCCATCCTCCGGCGACCCGCGGCTCAGCCAGCGTCTTCTTCGTTTGGGATCGGTCCTCTCCCGATCCCGTTCAGCGGTCTCTTTCTGAAGCATTACAGCTTCACAAAAAGAGACCACTGCGCCCCAGCCCTCCTCACCCGCCAGCATGGCAGCAATGATTGCTGGCGGGGAGTAGACTAGCACCTAGGATTGGTAATTTTGCAAATAAAATCGCATCTTTCTATGTGGGTTTTATAAGAGGGAAATGACTTAACCGCAGTTGATAAAAGTGTATATTCTTTTTCTTTTTCCCGAGCCCAGCAGTGGTACATTATGGGTTGTTGATGATGATGATTGATGATGATTTTATTGAAATAAAAATGGATCATCTAAAGGAAAGTGACTATTTACGCCCATGGACACTTGTATTACAATATTCACGAGTGCGTTGTCGGCCTTTGAGGTGGGAATACGGTAATTCCTTGAAGGTCGTATCGGTTAGTAAATACTGCAAATAACATTTTGTTTCACGGGTTGGATAAACAAAAAATATTTGAAAAGTACCTAGTGATAGAATGCCAATTTCGTAAGTGATGGATGGCATCTTTGATCTTATTATCTCTAAAGAGTAAGAAAAATAAAGTGTTGAGAATATTTATTTACTCGGCTGCCAATTTTTTCTCAGTATTGAAAACAGCTACAATAGGTACAAGTATTGACTTTCACAACTTATAAACACGTGAAGTTTATTTGTACCAAGTACCAATACAAGATAATAGAGCCACCCTGATTTAAGTACGTACGGGCCAGCTCGACCAGAGCGGTATTACCCTCTCACAGAAAATCGACCTAAAGTAACAGCATTCATACTGTCGTGTGCCGGTGGTGAGTACGAGCCCGGAGGCACAATGATACCACGGCATCTCACTAGGCTATCATGGTGTTAGTCGCCTTGTTGCAATATCTGCATTCCTAATGTGTGTGATAACAACTACTCTTGGATTCCACGCATGCTCTTTAACAGGCTCATATAATATTATACAAAAATCGTATATAAAGTAAAATAAATATATTAAAATAAAATTTACCATATTTATATTTAATTTACTAATGTAATATCATATGGAAAAATATTTTTGAAGCGCCGTCATATAAATTTACTTATTCCTTTTAATTTGGTATTTTTGGTAGTTTAGTATTATTAAATTGCCTGTGGTGGGTATAATACATTATATTAGATTTTTCTCGAATTCAATTCAAATTCATTCAAGTATTTATATCGGGACCTAAAATAAAGCCAATAATTGCTGACTGTAATACAGTATGGAGGATGGGGAACTCTGGTGGCGTATTAATGCCGCGGCGTGGGAAGAAGTAGGGGCTTGGTTGCACCTAACACGAGGTCGGGACGGAGAGGGGAAGTGGTTTCCCCCGGGACAGGGCCTGGTATGTGGCCTGGCGCCGATTCGGGAAGGACCTGAAATAACATGGTCCGGGTCCTCAAGGAGCAGGGCGTCAGAGGTCGATCGTCGGGGTGTTTTTTAGTGGAAACACCACATACTCCTGGCTCCTGTTTCCCCGAGGAGCCGGAGATCCGAAGGGATTTTTCCACCCCGTGAACAAAAACGTTTGTACTTTTTGGAGTTTTCCAAGGCGTAAGCGTTTACAACATAAATCATCATTAAAAATATACTTTTGCAAAATTAAATTTAAAGTATTTTAATTTGTTACTCATTTAACGTCCTGTGTAATACTAAACGACGTGTCTTTTATGTTTGACTTCAAACGTATTTTAATGAACTATGTTTTTTTTAAATTTAATAACTAAATTACATGAGACATCGTTTAGTATCCGAGTGAATGTCTCTACACGAAAATATTTTGATTTCGCTTCCACGAAATTTCTGTTTCTTTTTCCTCTAGGTGACTACAACCAATGCACCACCCATTCAACGCAGGAACGGCATTCATCGAATAAATACCAGGGTGGCATAATACGTACTCAAGCAAATATTTACATTACATTTTAAGATAATAATGTTATTACATATCTCATACACGTCTTTCCCAAACTAGGCTGTCCCGTTGTTTCAGATTATTGATAAATATACTTGTATTTGTACTTTTAAGAGAAGAACAACACAGTGTTCTTTGTGTCCATTTTATGTATCTTTGTGAAGTCGCCTTCAACACAGAATGTATATCTTCACGCAGGAGTTGTGTTTTTGATTAAAAATAAAACTCTTTATCAACGCTTCTAAGGGGCCTTGCTAGCCTATTAGGCCAATACCTTCTTCCTGCGCTAAGGCATATGTCCCGCAGTGAACTTTTAAATACAGTTGATGATGATGATAATACAAAAATAGAATAGAAAATTATTAAATGGTCAAAACGTTAACTGATATGAATTTTCTAAGAAAAGGCAAACACTAATTGTCGCTTGTACCTTCTCTGAAATCTCTAAATAATCAATTACATTATAACTATTACATGCATACTAGGGATTACCTGGCTCTCAAATGTAGGACGTTTTGAAAGTCGTGCTTTTGTATAAACTTTTATCTAGTACATACACAGAGAGCTAGTACATACACAGACCTTTAAAGGTCTGTGTATGTACTAGCTCTCTATAGAATAAATATTAATGCGATAAAACACAACCTTGTTAACATATAAATAAAAATAAAGAGCATGAACTCGCTAAAAATAAAATACTTACAGTCTTCTTGCCCTTGCTGGCGCAATCTAGTGTCAGCTTTGTAAAACACATAAGTTGTCACAGCCCTAATAGTGAACAGCTCCATCTAACGAAGTAATAGAGAGATATTTAAATACTTTCTAATAGTGGCGCCATCTGGGCGGCTAGCAGCTATGCGGAAGGCTACGCTGCCGCCGCCCGACTGAGCCTTCGTAGCTTCGCAATCCAACGCTCTATTAATACCACCTACCGAATTCGAGAACGAACAACCAGTATTAAGGTTTCCGGGCCGCTATCCGTTACAACGCTGGTTGGTCGTTATTTTCGTTAGTCGTTATTATTTGGAGCACGCCATCGGTAGTCATTGCCAACAGATGGCGAGCTATTTTCGTTATAGCGGCGTTACGTAGAATTGTAACGGCGCAGCGCGGCGGCATAAGTATTTATGTGAGCTGTGCTGATTTTAAAAATATTTAGTGTTTTATTATGTTTACCAACTACCGCTACTAATTTTGCTATTTTTATATACCTAGTGTGACAAACAAAGTGATCTAATACTAAATAGTTGCTAGTAACACAAATAAAATTTTAATTGGATTATTATGTACTATTTCTATTTGTTGTCACTAGCAAAAATCTGCTTTAGTATATCGCCAGTTTTGGAAATAGTGACACCCCTCGTGTAAGGCGATTCACACACTGCACCGCGCTACGACGCGTAGCGCGGAGCGGCAGATTTTAATATTGTATGCAAGTACATCGATTATGCGATTCACACACTGCACCGCGCTACGACGCGTAGCGTGGAGCGGCAGATTTTAATATTGTATGCAAGTACATCGATTAGGCGATTCACACACTGCACCGCGCTACGACGTGTAGCGCGGAGCGGCAGATTTTAATATTGTATGCAAGTACATCGATTATGCGATTCACACACTGCACCGCGCTACGACGCGTAGCGTGGAGCGGCAGATTTTAATATTGTATGCAAGTACATCGATTAGGCGATTCACACACTGCACCGCGCTACGACGCGTAGCGCGGAGTGGCAGATTTTAATATTGTATGCAAGTACATCGATTAGTATAGAAAACACGCCAGGTCCAAAACACTGAACACGCGCCTAGGCGCGTGAGCGCGTGCGGCTAGCAGCTTCGGGATTGGCTGCCCGCGCCTACGCGCGTGTTCGCATCACCAGTGTGTGAATCGCCTAAAATATAATAACTCGTCATATCTTCTACACGAGAGATATGGAATGTTATCGTGTATATTATATATAGTGGTTTTATTTCTTTCATCTGCATATATTTAACGAAATCATTGGGGAATTATATCCCCTTCAAAATCTCGGATTTAATTAAAACTTCATACACTTATTGAAGACCGGTGACAATATAACTAATTTAGTACGATTTTTTTATCATTCTGATAAATAAGCTCTTTCAAACACGGTAATCTTTAGTATCAAATACACTGCATGCGGTGTATAAGGTGCAGAGTTCCGGGTCTCTTGACTAATATCAGTTCGGATATACGATGGCTGGGGTTCGTATACTTGAACAGCCCGATCCAGACTGCTCTGTGCTTAGTTTAGGTTTTTATTCTCAGAATGAGTTTTAGGAAATGTCGGTGCCTTCTAGCTGTAAAGTCCGACGTATAAAAATATCTAGAAAATAATTAATCATAAAATTATATACTCGTATCACTAACCATTATCACCATTATCATGTAGGTATCATAACTGCTGCGGTGGTGTAGTGGTATTGTATGTGACTTCTGTACTGAGTTCTTTGGTTCTATTCGCGGATGGGACCAAATTTTCGTATGATTTGCAAATATTTATTTGATAGTTTGTGTGTTTTTATATGTAATATGTATACATATATTTACAAAAAAGTATGTATATATTGTATCAGTCATTGTAGTCTTCTAGTACCAGCTGTTTTTAGTTTTAAGCTAGATGGCGTTGTGTGTCACATTTGTGAAATAGTTTTGTTTAATATTTTTATTTGAGAGCAAAAGGTTTGCAACTTGCCTATGGGGGCTGTTCCTTGTTCCTTCTGGAATACAGACCTGCATGTATGTACCTACGTAGCTTAGTCAGTCTCATCATCTTCTTAGCTTTTTTTATTCCCAAGATTATATAGGTGCCATAGGCTTAGGATTATGACGGGACAACCGGAACCGACGCACTAACGTACATGATGTCAGGGATTATGCACGGTCGTGAAACACCATTATCATCTATACTCCATTATTATTATTATTATCATTATTATATTATATATTTATTGTAAGAAAAACCCACAGACAATCTGACGCGGGAACCCAAGATCACTCAGTCCCACCTTTAACGTCCCACTGTTGGGCTCGGTTCTAATATATCTGCTTCATATTTTTATCAGCCTCTTCGAGTGTTTGGAAAAAGTAAAAATTTGAATCAATGTTGTATTGTTAAAGCATTCAAGAACTACTAGCTATGTGACATATCTTTACTAAGTATAGAATGAAATTTCGAGAGAAACTTTTGTTCCTCGTTTCTCATCAATGCAATAAAATGTATAAAGGATCATTGAACCATATATAGACACAATACACAGAAATATTATAATTGTTGTATATTATTTTTTGTAAGGTGGTAAACTTGCATAAAGTTTGCCGGTTTTTTTTTGTATTCGTATGTATTATTTATTTTAAATGTAAACAGATGTTAGTGAACCAATTAAGAAATGTAATTCTATCAGTTGTCCAGTAGCCTATAATACAAGCTCTGCTTAGTTTGGGGACTAGATGGCGTTGAGTGTAAAATGTTCAAAAAAATTGCTCACGATGATAATGCTGATCGGGTTGTAATTCAGAAACTATTACTATAGCTGAAAAATTTAGGAGTGTAGGTATACTAAAAAGGTGCATAAATTTTGACCATATTAAATTGTTTTGAAAAATATTCTTTTTGTGCATATTTTATTATAAAATTATATAATAAAATGGAAATAAATAAATATAATTTATAACTTAACTCTAGCACTTATGTACAAAATCATTGGCGCTCTATGGAGTGTATAACAATTATTTCAAGGTATTCTACAGATATAATAAGGTACTAAATTTGCTACAGTAGACATATTTACGTCGCGCATGACTAGATATTCATAATGGTTACCAGTCTCACATAAGCATCCATATTCTTAAAGGTTTTGTACAAAAATATCTTAATATATAATATCACTTTGGGGGTGGCGTGATGCTCACTTGCCGAGCAAAATCTTGCGACCGGCACCCATGTTCTGGCCTGCTTGGGTAGCGCCCTTGTTCGATCCAGCCTGGAGACCGATCACGGTCTTACCAGCCTGAAGGACTTCATCGGAGAATTCACGCTTGCACTCCTCAGAGGGCTTGGGGCCAAGGTATGGGCCCTTCCATTCGGAATGCCTGTAGGTCTGCCAAACAATAAATTGAATTAATAAATAATTAATAACAATAGGTTGTAAATTAAGTAAAGTAGAATAATATGTTTATTAGGTAATAACATTAGATAATAAATAAAATTATATTCGATAAGTGCACGTAATTTTGATATTTGTTGTTGTTGCTGTACTTACATATGTTATTTAATGTACTATATTGTAACTCTGTATTAAGGTGTGCAAATAAAGATTTTTCTATTCTATTATGTCTAAGTATTTGCATTACGTCCACAGTTCAGTTAATCGGTCCGTAGTTGTGTCTTCAAAGGATTCAAAAGCAATCAGGGAATTTGAAAGTTAGAACTTAATAATTTAAATATGTAGGAAGACAAAGTGCGAATGCCTCATTGAGGAATTGTTCGGTGACTTGGTATTCTTCATTTGTAATACCTTTTGATCATATTGTTTGGTTTAAAACTTTAATTCCGTTTTAAAACATAGTCTTAACATTTGGAAGTAAAGGTATAGAAAATTTCAAAGAATTATTTTCTATACCTGAGAAGAGGCCAGTATGGAATATTTCTCACTCAGCCACAACTAAACAACGCGACCTTGGATATTTATGAAAACTGAGGTAATGTTGCAAGACGTTCGTAAAATTTTGTTGAATTTGGCATCACGCCAACTCCTTAAATTCTAAACGTATCTTAAAACAAACAGTCTGCGAACATATTATTTAATTCGATGCTTGGATGGATTCTAACCCTGTCTGTTAGGGTACATTGTATATAATAAACGATGCACGTAAAGATATAAATACAGGCATTCATTTAATGGTAGATTGGTTTTGATGAAATCGTAATGTCTATAAAGCTTTAAAGTTAATTACGTAAGAGCTTGTGCTATTTTTCGTTGTTCATATTTTATATGAGAAAATGTGTCTTTTTAATGAAGTAAAAACACATCTTGGCGACATAGCGCTTGTTTTATCGAGGCTAAAATAATGAGTAGACTAATCTGATCTTAATGACGATAGGAGAACTAATGAGGTTTGTTATTAGATGTCCGTAGTGTCTGCATACCACTCTGTTTGTATAAGTATAGTACTGTAAATGTGGGGTATCCTCACCTCACGGCCGAGAGCGAACAGTGTGTTGGTGACCTGTGCGATGTCTTTCTTCTCCCACAAATCGACAGTCTGGAATACATCGATATCGGTGACACCGTACGCTTTTATGGCCCCTTGGAAGCTGAAAATTAAAAAAACAAACAATCAATATACACCCATTTCTTTTCGAATATCGATATCATATTTTTTATGATCAATTCGAAAGTCTTCTAGCTTTTATATTTGAATGATAATAATCTTTTAAATATATTATTTCAAATGGCACATAATTTTAGTTCTGGATTCAAAATAAATGTATAACATATTTGAACACGTTAAAGTTGACAAATGGTCTTTGAATAAAACAGTAAAAAATATTATATGTTTATGGAGCGATTTGCAAACATGTAGACACAAAACGGAAAACCCTTTTAAAGAAATCTAATTCTGTTTTGTTTTAGATTTGTAATTTCTAAATTTAAATTTCATTCTATGAAAGCCAAATTTGTATTTATAAAAGTGAATGTACGGAGATGAACGAGTGAATGAGATCGATTACTTACTTGGTGATGTTCTCCATCATTTTAAACTGTCCACCAGAGGTGTTGATTTTAGGAACGGAGCCAGGCTTCAGTTTGTTGATGAGTTGGCAAAGGACAGTGCCGTCTCTAATTACATCTTCGTAAGCTTCACCAGGGGGGAACTTGGCACCAAGAATGGTTTCAATCCATTCCTGGGCTTCTTTCTCCTGGTCAGCATTGCGCTTTGAAGCCAACTGTTTAAGATAATTTTATGATTAGTAATTTCGGAAACAATGACGAAAGTAATGTCGTTAAAAGTGTCCTAGACATAGCGCACGTTTCGTATATTTGTTACTTGTTGTAACGTGTTAAAGAATAGTAAATAACACTCGCTTAAATACAACTGAATATTTATAGTAACACTACTTTTCTGTAATGTTTCCATTTAAACTCTTAATGTATGTATATAATTATAAAATACTTCTCGTTTAGTGTGTAAAATTTTACAGATAATTACCAAGAGTAACATAAAAAAACGACGATTATATATAATTAAAATAGGTGTGAAAAATGCTGACCTTGGCACGGACTTGACGTTCCAGAGACATGTTGTGTGTTGTGTGTGTGTCGGCTGAGTGGAGTGGAGTTGGTACGCTGTACAAAGCACCGCTAGACTGAACTCCTGAAAACTGAACCCACGTATTTATAGAGACGCGCAGTCAGGTTGCGCCCTTCTGGAAAACTCGCCAACGCCACGCCACCCGATGATGGGGCGATACAAAATAGCATTCTGACTCAATAGCCTTTGCACTAAGTTATGGAAGGAGACAATTGATTCAAACAAATTCCCTGAGAGATCAAAATAACTAGTTATTCCGATTTTAGGTTTTTGAACTTTATTTATCTTTTGTATATGGTATTGTGGTGTTGGGTAATGGGAATGTAGTATCATCACAAATCACCATCACAATAATTTCTTGTTATATTTTAAAATGTAAAAAGAAAATTCATAAGATACAAAATTTTTTGTTCATAATTTTATTGAAGTTGTTAATGTTTCCTAAAAATTTTCGCAATTTCAACAATTCAGTAAAACATAAAATGTAATCCAATATAAACATTTCATTAGAATACGGAACATGTCGCACCTGTTACATGTAATGATGCTGATCATTAGTGTCATTTGCGCAAGATTTATTTAGTAGCAATTAGTCAGTAATTATTTCCTGCCTTAACAATCTCACACACATGACACTTAAAAAGGTTTTTTTATATCTTGACTCAAAAAAAAAAACAATTTTAACATGTGTAATGCATTTTTGTCTAGTATTTTTTCCACTTATCCTTAACATCATACTTAACCTTATACAAAGTAATCTACTATAAAATTATAGTGCCATTAACATTAAAATCTACTTTATATTTATCTATGTCTTTACCCTAACTGGATCTGAAAATAGGGGTACAGTTTCGAAAGTACAGTCTACAGTCGCAACCCGGTATTCGGCAAAACAGCCTAATCATATACCCTAACTACTTGAACTTCGTTAAACATGTTCTTCAGAGGACTGATGGTACTTCAACTTGCCTATTCTGATCGATCTTACAAGAGTTCGGGTAAAAAATTTAATAATTAACTATACAAATTACATTGATATAACTCCTGGTCGCCGTGCTGCATTGTCCGCAGTGACAATGAGGACGGTGATCACCACTCCTGGATTCTGTTCATGCTCAGGCTGAGTAGAGTCACTTTGGCAGCTAATTTATAAAAAAACTAAATATTGCATTCAATATTTGGAAAATCTGATATCCATGTAATATGATTCCATTTAAAATCTGACATTCTGTTGTATAGTTGTAAAATATTATTAATTGTTATCGAACTTAACACGATATAATCGTAGATATATAGAAAATTTGCCTACGCACGATCGTCTGCGTCTTTCAAAAGAAATAAATTTTACTCGTTTTTGGAACATTATTCATCGATAGCTCTTATTAGTCATAGCTTCATGTTTAAGCTAAAGTTTTTAACTTTAGCTAAATGCATTAAGTTATAGATATAATAACGTAAGCTTAGCATTGTAATTATTAGAATCTCTTTTTATGGTGTCAGTGATGTACGCAGGTAGGTGCTAACGTTCCTGTGACCACCCACTCCTGCGCATATTACTGACATAAGAACTCGTTGAGTTGTGATTGTCGCCATTGCCTACGCATGGGTCTCAGTCTTCGTTGACAAATATAAAAGTTTTCAAAGAATGATGTAATTAGCTAAAGTATGTGTCATTTCGTCGTTTTTTTAATTGGATTTTCTGAGAATATGAGTGATCGATCGAGTTTTCTGGTTAGGTATTATTTTTTATACATTTAATTATAAACAATATCTTCACTACAGTCATTTAATTCCATGAACGATTCCATATGTAATAATAAAGTAAACTACAGTAAGATCTACGCAAACTTATTCGTCTAGTGGTTGGAGATGTTCCAGTGGGTTTGATTGTCACCCAGAACAACCCACAACAACCAGAAACCCATGAAAATTATGTAATAAGCCTGATAATTACAATTAGTTCTGTGCGTATAATCTAATATTATGATAGAGCTGAGAGTTTGTTTATTTGTTTAGTTGAACGTGCTAATCTCAGGAACCACAGGTCCGGTTTGAAAAATTCTTTCAGAAGAAGGCTATTGGCTATATGTTATATATAAGACCTATAGGAACGGAGCACCAATCATGAATGTTTCAAAATTGGGAGTTTTTTTTCTTTTGACAGACAGAATTGTTTCCCTTTAAAAATTCTGAAAAAAATTCGTAACAGCATATGTCTATCTATTAAGGTTGGCTCACTATAACATTTTTTATGGGAATCAAATTTATTCCCGCAGTATAAAAATATATATCTGGAAATACATAAGTACATCATTGCTTTATTGGTGCAGTGTAGCGTACGCGACTGCTATGCATGAGGTCTCAGGTTCGATTCCCGCGCCGTACCAAATGTTCGTAAAATCTGCAAATATTTGTTATTGAAGTTTGGTTATATATACTGATCGTATATAATGTATATGTATCTTCGACACAAAAGTATACAAATATTTCATCAGTCAATCTAGCTCTCATAGTACAAGCTCTGCTTAGTTTAAAGATGGTGAGTTAATAGAGTGTTTAAGTGTCTTAAAATATAAGAGTAAGAGAAGTCCAACTCTACGTTGACGCTATTTTGTACTGTTTGTAATGGTTGAACTCATCGCACAATATACGGTCAAATAATTATAAGTAAATCTTGTAACAAGAACTTTTATTCTTATATTTTAAAGCCTTTTAATGTGAATCCGCTCTTAAATGCTATATTGATAAATTAATTAAAATTACTATTGATACTACAAATGACAACAACAGTCGTCTAAATTGTTATTTCAATAGCTGCGCCCCGCGGTGTTACCCGCGTATCATTATGGTTGCTAGGCAACCTGTGAAGTTTTGACAGGAGATAAACAGTGATATATTTTGACATCTACCATTTATGTATTTTTATAATCATGTACGTATGTTTATCTTTATTATTGTAGTAAAAAGTAGCCTATGTGTTATTCTTATATATAAGCTATATTACTGTAAAGTTTCATCCAAAGCCGTTCGGTAGTTTTTGCGTGAAAGAGCAACAAACATACACACATACACACATACTCACAAACTTACGCGTTTATAATAGGATATGTCAGCAGTATTCTAGACCAGCTGTTTCTATTAAAATTAATGCATAAACGGCTTTGAATGTTTATTGCAGTATGATACTTGCTTCCATTTTATCGGGCAGACTACCAAATCGTAAAGTATTGCATACTCTTTGAACAAAGCCATTTATCACTGTTAGGTTATTTTTGTTCTCCATCTAAGCTATGTTGTATGGAGATGTTATGTTAAGTGTTATATTACTTTTAATAGCATCTTTCATTAGTTACGACTGAAAGAAGGCAGTTATACTTCTCCTTACTCGTTATGTCGACTGGTATTCAGAAGACTGACAATATCGATCATATTTACGTCATGTTTCTAGAATATACAAATAAAAAAAAGCTAGTAACACAACGGGTGGCCTGTTCCAGGCAACCTTTACATGGACTACAGGAAAACTACATGTTACTAAATTTATTATCTAATATTCATCATCATCATCAACAGCCTTCAACAGTCCACTGCTGGACATAGGCCTCTCCTTAGAAAGGAGGTTTTGGCCTACTATACCACGCTGGCCAGACGGGTTGGTATAGGGTTGGTTTCAAGTTTTCCTTCTCTTTGCATTGATGTTGCCTTGGGTAGTTTAACTCTTAGTCGCCTTTTACGACACCCGCGGGTTGAATAGGGGTGGTGACACTCTGTATTCTTAATCCGTCACCACACGGATATTATCACTACATATTTTAAAATAAAGTCCTTCGCCGCGTATGCCTGTCTGTTTGTCAGTTCACGATAAACTCAAAAGCCAGTGAACCGATTTATGTGTACCCAGGTAGTCTAAAGCCTGAGGAAGGACACTTTTACCAGGATAACCAACAAAAATGCGGGCGGAGCTGAGGGCTAAAGCTACGTTCATGACAAAACTACTAAACCGATTTTTCTTACACAGATAGTCTAGGGCTTGGGTAAGGACATAGGATACCGCGATTACCAACGTACATAATTCTCGTGAAACATTGTTGCTCACTAAGAACTCTGACATTGTCTAACCAAATTTCACGTTTTTAGGGTTCCGTAGCCAAATGGCAAAAAACGGAACCCTTATCGATTCGTCAAGTCTGTCTGTCTGTCTGTCCGTCCGTATGTCACAGCCAATTATTTCCGAAACTATAAGAGCTATACTGTTGAAATTTGGTCAGTCGATGTATTCTGTAAACCGCATTAAGACTTTAACATAAAAATAGAAAAGAAACAATACATTTTGGGGGTCCCCATACTTGGAACTGAAACTCAAAATAAATTTTTTCATCAAACCTATACGTGTGGGGTATCTGTAGATAGCTGTTCAAAAATGATGTTGAGGTTTCTAAGATCATTTTTTTCTAAACTGAATAGTTTGCGCGAGAGACACTTCCAAAGTGGAAAAATGTGTGTCCCCCCCCCCCCCCTCTAATTTCTAAACTAAGAGAGTGATAAAACTAAAAAAAAATATATGTTGTACATTACCATGTAAACTACCAACGAAAATTGGTTTGAACTAGATCTAGTAAGTAGTTTTTTTTTAATATGTCATAAAGCGTAAACAGCTGTTTACCTTTCATTTAATCAACGAACTACAAGAATTTTTATATAATGTTACTTGTTGATACGGAACCCTTCATGGGCGAGTCCGACTCGCACTTGGCCGATTTTTTAATGTGTAGTTTGCTGACACGCTTTGAGACTAGAGGATTAGCATCACGCTTAGACAAATAGGAGAAGAGCACGATTGAAAAGAGATGTAGACAAAACGCTAGTGATTTATCGTACATACATACACAGATACATAGTATTATACAGTTTGTGGCCACGAGTTATAATTTACACATAACTAACATTAAAACATTTACAAACAACTAGTAATGTAATTGATATTTTCGGTTTACTAGTAGGTATAGAGATAGACATAATCTTAAATGTCTAAAAAAATCCCCATTGACTCATAGCCAAGCAATTCTAAAGTATGGCTTTTACTCTTTGTAAAACTATTGGAATATTAAGTTGTTGAAATCTCAAGTGGTATAGCGTAGCGTAGCGTATTTCAATGTTGATATATATTTATTGATCCAAATGACCTTTGATAATCGCTACTTTTAAATAATTTATTTAATAAACTACTGTTTTAGCGTAGATGTACAGAACAACGCGCTATATTTTAAGACTGATAAGACTTTCAGTAATTTACTATCAGAGACTTAATAGCATCTAGAACTGTTTGATTGGATGTAAAGACAAATTTTTAGAATTTATTTAAAGAAGATTTGCATTAGTAAATTTATTTTTAGTTGCTTTTATATGTACTGACGTTTAACAATCTGTGAAACTGTTGTATTTAGATATAAATGTGCTGGAGATAGATGTACTTTTAATAAATACTCGATTGCCTTTCAATCACACACCGAAACCTCCTTAAGTTTTACCTATTGAAAACAGTTTAATATAGATATGGCGTCCGTCTAATGCAGGCACCACACTTCGTTATGCGCTATTCGTTATGTGTCTACGCCGTATTCGCCCAAATATTAGTTATGCGCGCAAACAACAAACATGCCATCCACACTTCGAACTGGTATGCCAAATAAGCATCAAATAAGGCAAATATGTGTGTTGTAGAGATGTGTCATTGTCAGTTTATGGTGAACGAAGCGAATATACTCTCCACACTTCGCCGTATGCGCGCGAATAACCCGCATAACGAATAGCGCATAGCGAAGTGTGGTGCCTGCTTAATACCTGTGCAAAACATACGAAGCGATTTTTAAGGACTGATTTCTGAGCCTAACAAAATACAACATCTGTGCACAGTGAGCATGTAGCTTCTACACATAAAAGCTCAGTACATAAATAATATATCCATAAATAAACTCATAAATCACTGTGTAATCACTCACAAGTCAAGCTGATACGAAAGCGGGATTTTTTTCGTATTTACGTAAATGTTTCAATATTTTACCTAGAGCTGTCTACGAATGAACACTTTTAAAAGAGTTGAGCCAATTTGAAATATGTAAGTAGAGTAAATTTAATCTCTCTTTATTAGTTTCTTTAAATAACCTAAAAATAGTGTTAAATAATTTATGAGAACTGGTGCCCGTCATAGGTATTGAAATATCAATTATACGGGTCATTAGATTTTAGAAATATATTTTATTGGATTAGAAACATTAAGAAAACTAGTAATTTACTGCATATCTGCTTTAAAGTTTAATTACAATGCTAGGAAATAAAAATAACAATGAAAATATTTATTATATTTACAAACAAGTGTCAAAATGCCTCCGCATCATCGCCGACCGGTACTGTTTTCAATAACGATGAGAAAAGACGGGCAGATGTTGAAAGGAAATTTTTATTCTCTGGTCACAAGAAGCGTCAATCAGTTAGCTAGTTATTTAAACATAGCACGAACACTTGGACCATATGAATCTAACTTCTCAACCCCAAACGGTTCAAAACTGTAATTTTCTACAAACTTTTGATATTTATACCGTTTGAGACTTTCTGTAGATACAGTAACAGCTTCAGCATAAGCAGCTGTACTTGAAAAAAGTGATGACCCACTTGGTCGATACAAGTTACATCCCAAACCAAAGGCTTACCAGTCCTCCATAGCAGTAAGTACATCCCATCTGCTCCTTCCCATCGTTAACACCCAAACCATTGGGTTCACTTCAGCTGGGATGCCGGCGGTAACAAGAGCACTATGGATAATTTCGTTAATATTGGCATGTCAAGATATACAACCAGCGTTTCTAGTAGCGGGGCAGAAGTACATTTGAAAATAAAAGAAAAGAAAAAAGAAAGTGAAAACCACAACCAACCACACCACACCAGAAGCTGTTGACAGTACAGGTACAGTAGAATCCAAGGAGAAGGGTCACCATCCTCATTGTAAGTACAGACAATGCAGCATGAACAACACTAAGTGCAGCTGAAATTGAATACACAAAACTAAAGCAATGTACTAACATCTGACAAAACAAGTTTACTGAAAACGCCTCCAAAAAATAGTTGACATTGTTATTTTTATCAATAACGCGAGCATAAATACTTCTCAATAGTAGAGTACATCGGCCCTGCAACGAACAAGGTCGATCTAAACCTAGACTCAAGGTGACCATTTATCATTGTAACGGCAGTTTATAAATATATTGAAGAGAGAGGATGTAACTGTTTTTAGACTTTCGCGACTTTATTAACCGACTTCAAAAAAAAGGACTAGGTTCTCCATTCGTCGTAATCTTTTTTTTTTTATGTATGTTCAGCGATAATTTCGTCGTTTTTGAACCGATTTCAAAAATTATTTTTGCATTGGAAAGGGCGTAGCTGACAGGTGGTCTCATCGTCACCATATCGGGATCTGATGATGGGATCCCAAGGAAATCTAGCGAACTTCTCAAATATCATAGGCATAATTGTCGCGTTTTGGGTACTCGGAATAGTTTTTCTTTGAAGTCGGTTTCTTTTTGTTAAAATTATACACATACTCATGTTTTTTACTGTTTACGGGACGAGGAAAATAGAAGGTATCGTAAGCTTTTTAATTTATCGCGAATAAGTCTCGTTTACAGGCAAAAAGGTAGGTTGTAGCTTTTAATAACAATTTCGCATTTTCTCGTTTTTAAAAAATCAATATAAGACAATTCCCACATTATAAATTAATTTATTTATAATATATATTCATAACAACATACATGATACGTACTCAAAGAATACCCAGACTCAGAACAACAGATATGTGGATGCTATCTCATGTCCAGTCAATGGCCTGTATTTTTATATAGTAGTAGTAGTAGGTCCAAAATCTGATTGATCCGAAAGTATCACTAGAATCTAAAAGTGGCCAAGATGTAGACAGTGCAGTACGGTGACCCACACTATTGTGACCTAGTGATAAGCTCTTTCACGTCCCGCTTAAAGGACCCGGGATGATAGTGAGAGGAACAGACGTGCTCTGGTAGCCAGTTTCAGGTTTTGACTGATAAAGTAAGAGGAGTCGAATAGTTTAGTTCGTGAGTGTATGTGACCGATGACTTCTAAGACGTGCTGTCTTTTTGAGGGATGGAGAAGGTAGGACCAGTTAGAAAACAAGAAAGAACTCTGCCATAAACGCGACTATTAAATAATTGCCCTTGATTCTAAACGATAAAGAAAAACAAGAACACAATAAGTCATATAGAAATATACCTACGTAGAACTCTGTGTCATATGACATTAAAATATTTTCAGAACATTTAAGAATGGATACACTAAATACCTACGCCGCATACCTACGACTGGACCGTACACAGTCTATGAATGTATTAGTATTCTGTTCATTAGCCTCCTGCGAATTTATAACCATTAGGCTATATTTAATGACATAGCCTAATGTAGAGCTTAATGCGCTGTTGGTAATGATGATCATATCATCATTCACTTTTGAACATAGTCTTATCCTAAGAAACGGGTTTTTAACCTAAAGAATCAGTAAATATATATTAATACTATCTGACAGGCAGCTTTGTCTGGGTCTCCTTTCCCCTATTATTCTAAGCGTGTTAAGCATGTTAACTATCCGCGCTTAGGCACGCACAATATATAGATAGTGACGTCTGAATATTTAAGGGTCTGTTAAAATAATGTTATTTTTTCCCTCTCTCTAAGCTTATATAAGTGAGCAACTAACGAATATTCACTTATTTATATTCATGCAAATTGAAACGGCTCGGTGATACTATTATTAACTGCCTTTAAACAAGGATATCAGCTTATTCAAGACCTAATTTCCAGCGGCACGTAATCGAATAATTCTGAAAACTGTCCTTTTGAAAGGAGTTTGCCCACCTTGCGCAACTAATCTAAGAAATGATATTCGCAAATAAGATTTGTTTTTAAATAATAATATAAAACAATTTACTTACCAAACAAGTATGTCGAATACAATTCACGTAAAGATTAACTCAAGAACTACAAACTTTGCACTATGTTTCGTAATTTTTTTAATATTTTGGGAAAAAGTCAGAATAAATGCACACAAACAAAGACGATTTATTGTTGGCTTTATTAAAACACCCTCCACAAACTCATCAATAATTACATACACTCGGGTACACCACTATTATAACTATTATTTACATCATTTTTAATACATATTTACAATATCGGTCGAAACCAATCTGAATTGTATATCAACTATTAAACTATTTATTTATCAATAAATAATAATTCCTTTAAATAATACTAAGTTTTGGTGACTAGAAAAAATATGACACAATAAATTTATTTTTTGGATATACTTTACAGTTGATTAATACACTTTGTTATATTTCAGTAAAGAAATGTTTCAAAATGTGCCATTATTTAGGTGACACGAATATTTGGTAAAGACTCAGCTTTTTCTTTACTGTGCTAGATTCCCTTGAAACTTACATTTTAAAACATTCCTTCAAACATTAACGAATAAATATACCATTACTTTAGGACAACATTTAAAATTAATATATGTAATTAGTCATTTCAATTCTTTACAGAATAATTCAGTATACTTTCGACGTATACAGCATGCATGGTGTTGTTAACATTTGTATCACACAAATAGTTATATAGTTTTGCAAGTCAAGAATACGCGTAGTTTTTTACAGTTTACATGTATCAATTGTAAAAAATCATACTAAGAAACCGGTGCCATTACATTGACTCAGAATATTTAACTATAAAATTCGGGTCAAAAGTGAACACATCTTTTACAGTTGCAAACAAACATATTATCTCCACGCGCATTCTTATATACAAGAACTGTACCATAGACTATTTAAAACTAAATAAGTTTACACATAATATTTCTAAAATTAATTAGAAAGTTCTTTATTTCAGACAATACGTTAATGGACACGATTTGCCACTTGGAATATTATTCGCGCAATTGAAACTTAAAACGTACTCTTAGTTATTTAATTAACACATCAAAAGATCACTCATCACAGTGTATAAAGTGTATTGGGAAAGTTCAGGAGATGCAAGAACGGTGAGTATGAAAGTCGCGGTGCGAGTGTGACTATGGAGCTTTCTCCATGGACTAGTTGCGGCTCGAACAGTCGCAGGTCCGATTCAAGGCGACGGGGTCACGCCCATTAGAATAGATGGTTGTTTGTTTTGGCTAGAGTTCCGAGGTGGTCGGACAAGAGATAGTTGGGTGGCGCGACACCTAGTAGCGGAAAACCAGATGGCTGGCGCAGCAGACCGCATCCACCAGTCCACTTGCCTCCTCCGCTGCTGCTTACTGGAGGCAGGCCTAGGTCACCGACGCCGTTCAGCTCCTCACATAGCTTGTTTGCTGTGTAAACAAATAAGAAAGTCATATAGTGGCTTTTCATTTGTAAACAAACTGTAAACAAATATCGCAGTAAACATTTCTGGACCATTAAATGTTATTGACGTAGAAACTATACGGGGTTAGTTGCTAATGCTAGTGGCAAAAGCTATGAATTTTGTTTGTTTATAATACAAGAAAAGAAAATTTTAAAACGTAGAGACAAGACAGATTCTTCTGGTTTTATAACTATTCAAATGGGGTACTAAAATCTGTACATTATTCCTTGTACAATTTAATTGCAAAAGTAAAAAAAAAAACACTACTAATGTAATTAATATCTAGTAGAAATATTTATTTATTTTTTTTATAACACACTTACGTCTACCATTACAGATATGTAGAATCTAATGCGGTATATACATGTAGACAAAATGTTTTAATTAACTTAACTGCTCTCAAGTTCACAGTAAGTTACAGTAAATAAGTTTAAATATTTTGGTAATTTACATAAACCGTAGAATCTATTCGTTGTACAACTATCGTGTCTACAACGAATTTTCAACTAACTCGTTTCTATTATTCAATATTAAATTTAAACATTCTTTCAGAAAAAAATATTCCAAAGTGTTATATTTTTTTATGTTCTCATAAAAAGTGGTCGATAAACAAGTGAAATAAAACTCATACACTCAAATCTGCTCGAATGAAATCAGACTGCAGGTCGACGGGCGAATATGAAATAATCGTGGTAACGCAATTAAGCGCTAATCACCTAATCCTTGCTGCGCAGCTCCGTTGTTTATTCAAGCCTGAGTGACAATCGCGCGCACAATTAGCGTAAATGAGCCGAAGTGAAAATCTGGCGGCGGCAGGCTGCGGCGGAAGCTAATGTGATTAATACGACCACAAGTCCGCATTAGCTGGTTGCCGGTGAACCACAGCCTCTAGTTAAACCTCATGTGTCACGCTAATTTGCCTCTTATTGTTCTGACGCCTGTGAAACTATTTGAATTCATATATAAAACTTTTGTTTTATTACAATAAATATTATTTCAAATAGTTTCAATAGGTACAGATTAAGTTTAGGTTTTATGAAATAAGAGTACAACAATGTTGAAAGGAAAAGTTTCTTTAAGTGCTTATACTGTTGTTAAAAGTTCGGATGAACGATTTATTATTAATCGTACCAGTATTATTAATGGCTTAAGATAAAATTTGCACATTTTAAATGTACCCTAGAATAGTATATAACATATAGTAAAACACAGGCAAAGCTTAGTTTTAATTAAAATACAGTCTCAGTGATTATAAATATAAAAAAAAATATCAGGTTGCTAATAAATTTATAAATATATATATATTTAACCCTACCAAAGTGACTCTACTCTGCCCGATGGTATATGGTCTGTGTTTTTTTATATTCAAAATTTATGAAAAAATTAACTCTGTGGCCATAGGTCAGAATATGATAAATACAATTTCATTACTTTACAGGAGAAGCAATTAAATTATTAAGAAATCTTGAAGCCACTATTAAAATATGAGACACTCGCAATATTGAAAATATATTTTTTTTTAATTAAGGAAATGTGTTACTGATTTGTAAAAATACTCAAAATTAATTGTGGAATGCGTAGTATTCACGTATTGTTTTTTTTTTTAAAGAATGGTTGCACTTGTCACACTGTGATCAAAAGAAGTAGGTAGTTATCGTGTTATGATCATAAATGAAAGACAAATATGAGAAAAATACTTTATTTAAATTTAAAATAACAATGCAGAATATTTGGCATATAAAATAGCACTCGAAGCAAAAATAAAAAAAAGGATAATAGACGTAATAAAATAGTAATTTCTATTCAGAATCGGAATTATAATCACTAATATGTGATGTGTCTGCTACGTCATTGTCAGACTTTATTACATTCTTATAGAAATCATGGTACACTGGATCAATGTACTGTAATAAAGACAAAATATCCTTAATATGTATCTGGCTGAAGTACTACGTATTACGTTGGTATACTTTGATAATCGATGTCGTATAGTCATTATAATGTTGTGCTTGCAATGTTGTTTTGGGAATGAATCCTGTTAAAATATTGTAAGAGTTTTTAAATAAATAAGTTTTTCTTTACTTATTAATAATGGCCGATTGTACGCCTTACGAATATCTATTATAGGCTGATTATTTCGACTGGCTCTGGCTTTTATCTTCATGTGACATATTTTAAGCTCATCCTCCACTCGCAGTGAATATTTAAAAGAAAAGAAACAAGGATGTTCTTTCTCGACACGTATCCAAAATATATTACGCTACAGAAAAGGATCGTTATTCTGATCTTTAGTCTTCTTCATAAGCGACTGCTTTAGAATGCTCGAAAATGCAAAAATGTCGTCTTGTGACAAGTCTATCACAGTGAACTTACTGCTGACCATTCTCTCAAGCTTGTACCAGTCATTTGGAATTGAAATTCTTCCAATAAGTTTTACATTTTTTGTAAATTCAACCCAGTCTCCAGGTATTTTTTCGTAGTATGTGTCTTGAATAGTGGCTTTCGTATGCAGGGAAATTAGAAATATGATTACGTACATAATCAATTGCTTCATTTGAATGTTTAATTTTTGGCTCATGTCTGCCTCTTTCATCCCGTCCAATGATACCTGTAGCTGACTTTTTCTTCTTGTCAATTATGCCATTCACAAAACCACGTTTCTCACCATACACGTTAAGAAAACAGTTTTGACAAACTTTTACTAAATTACCTTCATTTTCAATAAAGTACTCTACAGCTACTTCTCTTTTCTTTTTGATTTCAACCTGTTTAACTCTAATTGGCGGTGTTAATAATATATGGTTACTCAAATGTAAACGTTGCATATCTCTAGTTTCCATAGCCTGATAATCCGCAAAAACTCTTTGTAATTGTGTATTCGTAAATTTTAATCTGCATTCTTTTAGTACACCTAAAGATTTACCCAATATTTTTTTTGCCAGCTTGATTTATGTATTCTTCCCCCTTTTTAATTTTTTCTGTTCTTTCTTTACGGAGTTTTCTTTGCATCATATCGACACCACGCTTCCTTTTTCTTCTAACGTTATCCTGTGTTTGAGAAACCAATGCTGGGACCGCAATGCTTCTAGGGGTAGATGTCTTGCTAGATGACGATGATGAGACGTGTTCATCATGTGTACCAGCAGGTAACCAATTACAATCCTGCACATCGTCATCAGAACTCCAACAACTTTTTACAGCGAGCACTCATCATTAAAACAGTAATTATAACCTATCTTAATGTTCTTTTACCGGCGTAATAACGAAAACTAACAATAAACTAGGAAATGTGCGGTACGCGAAACAATAGTGACACGACACGTCATGGCATGTTTCCCGCTAACCAAGTAATTTTTGATCATAAGTTGGTAAGTGTGCTTTTGTCATATTCTGATCAATAAAAAGCGCATTGTCCTTTCGGTCAGATCTAAATAAAATCACTTAACGTAAAAGTTGAAATATGAAAGTTATCATAATCTGATTAGTATTCAATACAACAGTAATATTTTGCATGTAGTTATCCTAATGTGACCAAATGAATGAGCATTTTTTGGCGATTATACCTTTATTAATAAGTCGTATTGAGCAAAAATGCACTTATCATTGTCTGATCTATGATCACAGAACTGTATTTATATTGCCAGTCAGTCAAGTCAAGACGTATAGTAGTGTTAACATTAAGGATTTACTATACATTAGCTAACAATTGTTCAGAGTTAAAAATAAGCATATTAAGCAACAAGGAAAAGTTTGAAAGAAACTACCTACGTCAAAATTACAATAAAATATATGCTACCCGAACTATTGTTACATATGTAGTGTTAAAAATCAAACAAATAAAGCGTTTATTCATCAAAATCAGTTCGGTAGTTATGGCGCTTTGGTGGAAAATAATTATTATCATACATGAACTGTCAAAATTATTTTTATAATTATTATCCTTCCTTATGGCTTACAATTCACCGTTATGAAGTTTTACCAAGCTCTTTTTCTAAAACAGTATAGAGGAGCCATATGGTTTTCATTCAAATAGAGGTGAAGTTCACGGTAAATATGGGAGGCCTTCAACTCGTTGTTTATAATGTATTCAATTATAGAATATTTGTGAGAACCTGATGTGGAATAAAGATTTAAATACAAGTCTAAAATTTTATTCCAAGAAAAAGAAAAGGATACGAATTTAGGTATTTATTAACAATTAAAATTGCTTAAGACTCCGACAGCGTAGGTTCTTAGCTCTTTTCATTGAATTCCAAAATTCGTCGGTAGTTTTTGAGATTGACATAGCTACTTTTTATTTCTGCAAATAATAATTTCTTTTATTTTCAGAATTATTAAGATGCTACTAAGAAACAAACTACATAGGGCAAACAGATGGAAAATTTGAAACAAACTCTATACCAACCCATCTGGTGAGCATGATATAGTAGGCCAAACTCCTTGCACAGAAGAGGCCTAGGGCTAGTAGTAGCTTGTTAAACGTTTTTGATGATGTCATTATTTTTTTAAGACTAGTCTTTCGTCAGATATATACCATAGGGCTTACACATTAGCCTTTCCCCTAACTTTTTCAATGTATTGATTTTCACCATCTCTGCCGCTACAATCATACTAATTTTATAAAGAGGTAAAGATTGTGATATTTGTGTTTGTAACGTTGTAGGTAGATAAACTAATTTTAAAAATTATTTTCCAATAGACAGCCACATTATATGTGAGTGTCATGGGCTCTGTAACCCAAAAAATTATGACCACTAATGTGACATACACGCGGATGGAGCCAAGGGCCAAAACGAGTTTATTATAAACTTTATTATTTTTAGGGCTATGTAGTCCCATAGTAGAAAATAATTTATTAGAGGTGTTCTACTTTCACCTACTGTCGAAAGCTTAGTAAATTTGCAGAATTGTGTTCTTGTTTCGTACAATACAATCATGACCACGTTCTATATTTAAGAACCACTAATACGAAGAGCCGTATATATTTTGTCGAAAGCAGCCTTGTTGTGTTCGCCCACGCAAACACGCGAACTGAAATAGTGCGTACAGCCCTCCTATTGGTCGACAGGAATGACTCACTCGGCTATAATTTCAGCGATCAATGTAACATTGGTAAAACATGATGTCTAAAAATATTTGATGACATCACGATAGCTATGAAAATATCCGATTGGAATGCCAAAATAGAGTAAGTACTTTTTTCTAAGACCTATGTAAGTGTTAATAAATACGAATTTTGGCTTAAATTATTACTAACCGTATAAATTATTGGACTTTTGTTTAAAATGTTTAAACTTTTGGTTAATTATATTCTTATTTGTCTTAGCTGTGCCAATAATTTACATACGGTGATGTCTCATGGTATGTATTTTTTTATTTTTTGTCTAACTATATATTACATCATAACATATAAAATAAACAACAACGCGTTAAACAGTTTTTCTAGACGGTGTCGTTTGAAACACTGCCCTTCCAAACGTTAATTGCATTAAAGCTATATCCAAATCCAAGAGCAGTGTTGTGCGTTCTTTAAATTCAAAATATTTATAATCATATTATAGGCCAAATTTCATAATTTGTATCTATATATTACAGAACATTAAATATAAATGATCTTTTTTGAGTAATTTCAAAATATTGAAGATGAAATCACATGATCGGAAGTTTGTTTATGAGTTCTATATTTAAACTCCTGTTGATACTCGGTTTAGCAAACGTCGATAGCGAAATCGAGAAAAGTGAGTAAAATTGAAAATTGATGATCATTAGTGAGATTATTATCGTAATCAAGGCTTTAAATTTCATTATCATCAACAACCCTTAATGTCCTATTGCTGGGCTTGGGTCTCCTCTTAAGAGAGGGTTAAGGCCATACGTATTTATTTATACGGCTTTGTCCATACGGCTTTAAATTAACTCATTAGGCTCCGCCCGCGTGTATGTCGGTTATCGCAGTAAAAAGTAGTCTATGTCCTTTTATAAGGCATTAGACCATCTGTGTACCAAATTCCATTTAAATCGTAGTTTTAGCATGAACGCGGTACAGATATAGTTATTTTGACGTTTAAAATATTACTAGTAGAGAAAAGTAATGATTTAAAATAACACTTTTAGGATTGTTAATGAGGTTAGTGTCAGACTGTTACTTTTACTGTTCAAATTAACCTACATAAGTACCTATGCACTTTTGAACATTCTAAAATCATTTGAAACTATCATTGGTTTTCAAAGTTCTAAGTAACATTTAGACGTATCTATGTGTGTTTACAATAACTCATTAATATTTATTATAATGGTACTGCCGAAATATAAAATTTGAGTATTTTAAGCTCTATGTATTCAGCACTATAAAATTATACCCACGCTAAACGGTGAATTATAAAAACAAAAATGTATCATGGGACAACCATTTGTTTTATTTCTGTTGCCGACTTATGTCACAGCTATAGTGCATTCGGCTGCCACATCATGTTTTGATTTTCGATACCCAATTAGTTTAAATATTTATGTCTAAAAAAACGTAGTATAAGACACCAAGTGGGGTAAAGATGTGCGCAAGATTGCTGGAGTGGAATGCGAGAAGGCTTGGATCAAACTTTGCCGTGGAATTAGAAAGGCATAAGTCAACTGGCTTACAAAAATTAGCTACTTACTGCTTCTTCATAGTTCAGGTCTAAATAGCGCTTTATGATGTCTATTTTGGTATTCCTCAGGACATTATATAAAATTGTTACAACATGATGTAATGTATTAAAGAGAAGAAATTAAATCCTATCATTGAAAGTTGTTCGAAAAACACCCTACGCAAACAGTGACGTACTGTATTCCGCTAAATGTGGTGTTGACGTCCAAAACACTGCGGGTAAGATAAACATAATGCTTGCAATACATGAAAAAAGATGCAGGGAATAAATCTTACCGGTAAAGACGGACTTACTAGATGGTGATGAATGAATAAAATTGTTATAAAAGTAGGTTTCAATAAATTATAAAAGAAGCGTTTTCTCCTATAGAATAGTAATTTCATGAAGCATATGAAATTTCACCAGTTCATATTAACTCGTCGTGTACTGAAAATATAATTGCTATATCCTAGGCTGTCAATAACTTTTTTCATGATGCAAAAAGTAAGAAAACTACCTGAATAAAAGTCGCAAAATGTGGGTTTAATCTAAAACCATTTATTAAACCATAAAAAAAGCGGCCAAGTGAGAGTCGGACTCGCCCATGAAGGGTTCCGTATCAGCAAGTAACATCATATAAAAGTTCTTGTAGTTCGTTGTAACTTCGATCGATGTTTTTTTTATAATAGTGTATTGATTGAATGAAAGGTATTGATCGATGTTTTCATATTAGTGTATTAATTAACTGAAGTGTAAATTGCGGTTTACGATTTATGACGTATTACAAAAAAAAAACTACTTACTAGATCTCGTTCAAACCACTGGGACTGGGACTGGCAAGACACGTTGTGGCTACGTAATCTTGCCGTTGGAAGTTTTTAAGCAGCCCAAAGGCATCTAACTTTGCTTCGCGATTGTTATCTTATGATAACAATCGGGACCGACTGCTTTGCTTCCGAATCACGGAAACGCTCATAAAATATATTTAGGTCTAACCACGCCGTCGTCGCTTACCCCCGGTGATTGTTTCGAATCACCTAAGTCCACTTGGCAATGAGCGCTTCTGTTCATTTTATTTGTTCTATTTATTTGTTCTATTTATTTTGTTCGAAACTACAAATTAAATTAATAAATATTAAATTGTAACTTACGATATTTACCTGCCGAGGTAATGGGCTTTAGATCGGGCGGAGAAAGGTGCGGTAAAGCGTGGTGGGCAGGTTGTGGCGCAGGCGCAATAGGCGCAGGATGCGGTGACGGTGCAGGTGACGTCGGCTTATCGCGCTTGCCTTCTGCTTTCACTGGAGTCTCACCCGCTTTCTGTTGAGCTAAACGCTCTTGTTTTCGAAATTTCGCACGACGGTTTTGGAACCACACCTGAAAGTTTTGTAAAAATATTTTAGAATTAAATTATATTTCTTTAAAGAAACTTCAGGGGTAATTTTTTTACAAGCTTTTATTTAACTTGCAATGTATTTATGTATGCATGTTTGTTCGGGTGAAATCTTGCAACTTAATTTTGAAGCAGGTATCTTCAACCAATTGAGCTGAAACTTTGTGTACAAGTTCCATTTGGATAACAACAATTATTAATTTTAGACGTCAGTCTAAATATAACATGGCGGCATATCCAAGACTAGTTATTTGTTTAATTCACTTAATCAACATGGGTATGAAATGTAAGGGCTTGCTAAGAATATACAATTTTGCAAGGTTAAGCAATAAATAAGTGCTGATTAGCGCCCATTTTGAAGCAAATCCGACTACCACGAAAAGAGCCTGAGATTCCCAACTGCATCCGCAAAAACTCATAAACCTCTTTGTAATATTAATATAGAAAACCTAGTATTCATAAAAATAACTACAAACAGTAATATATATGTACATTTCATTAAAAGTTACATTTAGAAACATTAAGTACAGTAAAGTTCCAAATGAAAATAATTAACGTGGCATAAATATAGAAATTCGTTGAAAGGAATGAGGCAAGTGTAAAGTGATTCATGATATTACAAATGCTTAACCTGGATTCTTTTTTAAACTATATTAAAAATAATAGTATTTAAACATGTCTCATACGTCACCTTCTGATTCCAAGTCAGTTTTCCAAATCAGCCTTGCTTTGGTAAGCAGGCTACTTGCTTTTAAGGAATGCTATATTTCTAAATACATAAATATATAGATATATTACAGCTAAATACATACTGTTTTTGTCTAGTTTAAATAAAGATTCCTACGTTTTGTGCTTGGGGTATTTTCATATAATTATTTTTTACTAAACGCAAACATAGGTATTTTAAACTGTATTTTTATATTATAGGATAAATTAAAACCAGGAATTTGATGAAACAATAGCATCGTATTTAAAATCAAAAGCTACAAAAAATACAATGAAAATGTCGGAAGTGGACGTGGGCCCGATTGAGCAAACAAAGTTAGCTCTCGACCCGACTAATGGGAACGCATCCCGTGCATCGAGCGCCAAATTTTAATGCAAACCGTTTTATATTCATTCGGATGTGCGCAAATCCGAATTGATCATAATTCGATTTGGTGCGAAAGATAATTGCAACTGCCACTGGCGTTGATTGAGCACGAATGCGAGTTAAAAAATTTTTGTTCAGCACACGAGTTGTTCTCCCGCGCTCGCTTTATCTCCGCCCACCACACTCACAATCACACGCACCATTGTTTGTTCATCCTGGGCGCTGATGATGTTTATTTACCTGTGCATATTTCTTCATATAACGGTTATCACAGAGATATCCGTGTAGAATGGCAATTAGCCGTTAAAAACCAACTCAATCGTAATTATCACGCCATCTATATTGTGATGATATGATTATTTGTCGACTGAGATTATGGTGATTGTTTATTTCATACTTTTTTTATTCCAATAATTGAACTGTGACAATTATAATATTAAAGAATATAATCTGAGACAGGATAAAGGAGAGCTTAGCTATTTATAGAAGGATTAAAGGCGATGTTTTCGTAACAGTATTTGTTAAATAAAAGACAACGAGACAAAGACTCATACGGACGATTTGTAGAATCTAATTAACATAGACAAACATTAATTACTGCCTACACCCACATGTCCAAACGTAATTTCCCCTTGGCAGTGAAGTCTTGGCAAACGATAATAATCTGTGTTTAGTCCCTTGAACAATGATTATTGACTGAGTACCAAATTTGGTCCTTGATGAAAAATATTTTTCAAGTTTATGCAATTATTTTCGGTAGATAGATCCTGTAATGTAAACCATATATAGATAGTATTTGAAGACACATAAAGGATTCATGTAAGAAAAAAAATAATATACCAAGGAATGTACATTTGAAAGTAGAAAAATTAAATAATTGTCAAGTGCGTGTCAGTCACCCAAAATGGTAGGTAGATTTAAAATCGTTTGCAATAGATAATTGTTATGTTCACTTGTTATTTCTTTATTTTTATACGAAGTTTTTCAATTGAGTGCATTTTACAAGTTAGGACCAAGGTATAACTAATGAAATACAAAAGTTATTAAAACCGCTATAGTTTTCCTTGAAAATTCAATACATTTTTTGAGCCGGTGTTTGGCTTCTAGACGGATAGGGGGGGGCGCTCTGTTTTAAAAAAAAAGCGCTTTTAAGTTAAAGAACTCACAAACGGATGATTTTAGCAACTAATAATGTGTTTAAAAGGCCTATCTAATGATACCCCACACGATGGGGTAGACACTAGAAAAAATCATCTACACTTTAGGTGTAGGGGCGGTACCCCAAATAAAAATATTTTTCCTAATTTTGTTATAGCTCTTTGTCGATGTATTTATAACACATATTCATACAAAGTTTCATCTTTCTAGGACCAACCGTTTGGGCAGCAGGTCGAGGACGGGCGGACGGACATGACAAATCAATAAGGGTTCCGAGTCATGAACTACGGAACCCTAAAAAGGGGTTTCTCGTGTGATTTCTTAGAACGGTTATGATTATGTTGGAGTTAACGAAGAAAAAATCTGAAATATCCACGAAATTTAAGAGTTGTTGAAATATTTGTGATAGCTTATTTTTAGGGTTCCGTAGCCAAATGGCAAAAAACGGAACCCTTATAGATTCGTCAAGTCTGTCTGTCTGTCTGTCTGTCTGTCCGTCCGTATGTCACAGCCAATTATTTCCGAAACTATAAGAGCTATACTGTTGAAATTTGGTCAATCGATGTATTCTGTGAACCGCATTAAGATTTTTACATAAAAATGGAAAAAAAACAATACATTTTGGGGGTCCCCATACTTGGAACTGAAACTCAAAAATTTTTTTTTCATCAAACCTATACGTGTGGGGTATCTATGGATAGGTGTTCAAAAATGATGTTGAGGTTTCTCATATCATTTTTTTCTAAACTGAATAGTTTGCGCGAGAGACACTTCCAAAGTGGAAAAATGTGTGTCCCCCCCCCCTCTAACTTCTAAAATAAGAGAGTGATAAAACTAAAAAAAATATATGTTGTACATTACCATGTAAACTACCAACGAAAATTGGTTTGAACGAGATCTAGTGAGTAGTTTTTTTTTAATACGTCGTAAATCGTAACACGCAATTTACCTTTCATCCAATCAATACACTAGTATAAAAACATCTATGAAAGTTACAACGAACTACAAGAACTTTTATATGATGTTACTTGCTGATACGGAACCCTTCATGGGCGAGTCCGACTCGCACTTGGCCGCTTTTTTTTCATTTTATTTTATTTTTCCTAAGAAATATTGATGATGGTAATCTAGAACACTATGTAATGTTTAATCTTATCACTGTTGTTGAATTTCTATAGGCATATATTATTTCTATATCATTTCATCACTTGCGAATTTTGAATTCACAAACCTATAGTTGCTTTGAAAATTATGTCCATATTTATGTATATATAAAACTCTACTCTAGCTTTACGACTTCTACGAATATTTATGAAATAATTAGGTACATAATTGTATAGTCTACATAATTGTGTGACTAAACACTAAACATGCATTAACATTGAACTAGAAGATATATTGATGCTACTTTTGTTTTGTGTAGGCCGCTAGTCGTATCTCAGGGCTGGCACAGCTGCAGACTGGGCACTGGAGCTGTCTGCATCCGCATGCATGTCATCATTGCAACGACAAGTCGCATCACGTCAGATTATGACATATCGTTGCCGCTTGATCTGTTTATAGCTCGCTAATGCGATAATGCGACCCACAAACAGACAACCGAATGTCGTTATTCATCATACTTAATATATTCTTATAACTGTGATTTACATGATGTGCGCGCCAGGAGGCACAAGGTTTGACGTAGTTTTATAACCACTAATTTTACCTAATGATTAACTTAATTGCACTTATAGGTTTAGATTTAGATTTAAATTTTCTATAATTCCGTTGAAGGAGATATTTAAAAAAAATACACGATTCAAATAGGTTAAGTATATAATCAACTAGGCGTTTTTCAAAATTTTGCTCAGGACTATTTTGCTATGTCCTACGAGTTTGACCATTGATTAAAAGGCATAAATGTAGGAAGTGAGTATCAAATTATTTTATGTTAGGGTAAAATGTTTAACTTACTGTAAAAAAAAAGATAAACATAAGACTTAAGCGGAAAACATATTTTAATATTTAATAAAATACCAAATATTATCCTACTTTTTTTATGTGTCCTTCATCATATCCTGGATTTTGATTATATATTTTGAAGAATATATAAGCTATATTTAGATATCTTTAGTATTACTGGAATGAAATAACTCATTTTATTTGTTTTTAAATAAAATGTAATAAGGTTGTAGTATATTTTTCTAATTTAAATACTGAAATTATCGGATTTTAAAAACTGGCCACAGCGGACAGTCCTGTACGTAGCGGTGTGATTTTATAAAGAATAACAATAACATTGTCTTTGGCTTTAACTATTTTTAAGCAATGCCATATTGACAATGTTTTTATCATTCATTCGTTCTTTTCCTTTGTATTAAATCTGAAGAAATTCAATCGTCAACACTGACCGTGACGTACGTAACGGGTCTGTTTGTTTGTCCGGTTCGAACATTGATTTTGAAAGGTAAGACCCACAAATTTTATATACTACTCGTGTTAAATTAAAAGTAAATATCTTGTAGATAATGAATGTGTATTAGTAAACTACTATAATCAACTTTTTTTATACCAAAGAAACATGTGATGACAAGTCCGCGTTATACGTAACGTCCAGGACGTGACGTGATTTAGTATGAAAATAAATGGACACCTGTACGTAACGGAGCAAAATTTTGAAAAACGCCCAACTATATAAAAATTTACAAAATTTAAAACAGTATGTACGTTTATAGCCTTTAAATACTACTTATGCCAGGATTATAGAAGATAATCCTGGCATAAAAAGTAACAAGTAGAATTTTGAAAAAAAACTAAGCAACTTGTGATGGACATTTTAAAACTTTTATTTATTTCATTTAAACCTCAGTAGTTTATTTATTCATGAAAGATTACAAAACATTAAATTACAAGAAAAGTATGCAAAATTAGTATACATCAAAAACTTGGTGTTGAGATAATCAGTAGTCAGAGGTATTTAGTTGCAATCTGTATAAATTTTATGTCTCTCTGCCTCTTAAACTAGGAAAACCCGTATCTTAAGAGACAGTGTTAATCATGGATGTCTTTCATAGAACATAGCTACATACATATACAGTGCAAAAATCAGAAAGGTGTTTGTTATCACATTATTTTTACTTTAGTTTAACAAGTTATGGTGTGTGTGTTCGTGAGTGCGTGTGTATGTGTGTGTGTTCGTGCATGCTTGTGAGTGTGTGTGAGAGAGAATTTTTGCGCGCTTGAGTGGTATCTGAGTCGCATGTGTTCTAATTAGCTGACGTATGTAAGTATTGACTCGGTGTACGCGTAATCCTTCTTTAATAGCCATTCGATTATTCTTGATTTAACTATGTGAGAATTTGAATTTATAATTTTGAGCTGCTTGTCGATTTTTTTATAGATGTAGGTGCCCAGCGTAAAAAACTGATGTTTTGCGAAAGTGGTTTTATGTTGGGATCTTGGGAGAAGATTAGTTCGCTTATTCGGATTAGGCAGTGCTAGACCTGCATGTGTTCTTAAAGTTGAGCGTAGTATAAAGAGTTGACGTACCGTGAGGACTTTGCATTCAAGGTACAATTGTGCAGTTGGAAATCTGTAAGGCTTTTTTAACATTACCTTGAGCATAGCTCTTTGCGCTCTCTCTACTCTCAACAAGGTGGTCTTAGGTGCGCCACCCCACACCGTTATGCAATATCCCAAAATGGATTGACATAGTGCATAATAAACCATTTTAAGTGTATCAGGTTTGGCGGATTTTCTGAGGGACTTGAAGATGTGTATAAGGCGTGTAGTTCTTGTAGTAACGGCATCTATTTGCTTGTCCCACCTTAGGCCGGTGTCAATTTGCACCCCAAGGTATTTCACATTATTAGCCCTATCAAGTGCAGGGCAGTTACAAGACCCTGTGGAATCTGAGCATGTATGGGCGATGATCGAGAAATCATGTGATGGTGTGGTGTTTTGCCGTATTGCAAATGGTATGTAGGTAGTTTTGTTGAGGTTGAGTGTAAGGAGGTTTGAATTAAGCCATTTCATAATCCCAGAGAGTGCTTTTTCTGTTCTTGTCTTGACTATATCCCAATTTGCTCCAGATACAATAATTGCTGTGTCATCAGCATACGCATAAATGTGTGAATTTGGGAAGCTCATCCTACAAAGGTCGTTTATGTAGATTTGGAAAAGAGTAGGCGCGAGAATGCTACCCTGTGGAACGCCATAGGTTAATTTTGCCTCTTCACTACTAAAGGTATCAATTCTAACCATTTGTTTTCTATTTGTCAGATAACTTTCAAAGATCTTTAGTGGTAATCCGCGGATTCCAATTCGATCTAATTTGTTTACTAGTTTTGGAACAGAAACTGTGTCGAAAGCTTTAGATAAGTCTAAGAAAATGCCCAGACATTTCATCTTACTATCCAGCCCTCTAGCCACCTCCTGCGTGAGATCAAGAACAGCATCCTCTGTTGATACTCCTGGCCTGAAGCCGTACTGATTCTCAACAATAATTCGATGTTTATCGAGGAAGCTTCTTAGGTATCTGTTGAGGATTCTTTCGATGATTTTGGAGAGAGCTGGTAGCACCGAAATCGGCCTATAATTACTAACACAGTCTTTGTTCCCTCCCTTGTGAATAGGATATATAATTGCCTTCTTGAAGGCATCCGGGAAAACTCCTGTTTGAAAGCAACGGTTACACAGATAAGTTATTGGCGGAACTAGTACGTGACGAGTCTTTTTCAGAAGGTGACATGATATTCCATCCCATCCCACGGCGCTATCGCTTCTTAATTGCTGTATATGCGAATCCACTTCCTTTTCATCGACTTCCAGAACAACCAGAGAACCAATAGGTGAATTAGAGGTTATGCCTTCAGTCGGATTAGAAGACAGCTGTTCATGAAGATTCATCGTCGACCCGTTGCCAATGCAATACGCTTTTACTTACGTGCTCAATATATTTTTAAACTACCCAAAATGACAAAAAAGTTGTGTGATAACTGCGAAAAGAATATTACGAAGTCTGTGCCAGGAGTGGAGTGCAGTAAATGTGAGCGTTTGTTTCACTTTAACAGCAAGTGTACAGGTCTGACAAATAAACAAATCGCAGCAGTCAAAGCTGCACCCAGCCTGGAATGGAGCTGTCTACAGTGCCAGAGTGAAATGCCAAGAAGAAATTCATCAATCATCGTACCGAGTGACGACGACGACAGGGATGAGGATGGCATGGTAGAAGTTAACTCGAAAAAGTTACTTGGTGAAATAGCTAAGGAAGTGGAGAGGGCTATAAGAAAAGAGATGAGAGAATTAAACCAGGCACTAGAATTTCAGAGTTCGAAGATGGATGAAGTAATGGAGTGCATTGAGGTATTCAAGAACACCATCAAAGACCTGGAACAGAAAAACAAGGCCCTCACCAACAAAAATGCCAACTTAGAAATCCGTATGGGAGCCATGGAACAACGTATGCAAGAGCTTGAGCAGGAAAAGTTACAAAAATTTATAGAAATATCAAATGTGCCTACAGAAAATAATGAAGAGATGAACAAGGTCGTTGAGAACCTAGCAGCAGTAATCAACCAACCAAAGGAAGGAATTAAAAATACCAAGCGGATACAAAGTCGTAAAGATCTACCATCCAAAATAATTGTAGAACTACGCGATGGAGATACACAGGAGAAATGGATCATGGAGACAAAAAAAATTAAACTATGTGTAGCAGACATCCATCCAACCCGCAAAAACACTAAAGACACAATATACGTTAGAGAAGCTATGACGCAGACAAATGAGCAGCTACTGTGGAATGCCAAACAAGAGCTAAAATTTAAACAAAACTTTAAATACGTTTGGTTTAAAAAAGGATACGTAAAAGCAAGAAGAAATGACAACGAGAAAATCTACAATATTCGCAATATGGAGGATATTCAAGCAATAACTAACATAAAAAAATCGTAATATCTACTTCTTATATTCGTAAGTTCGTAAAATCTATATATTTGCATTGATAATTATGGTGGATAGTATTAATACAAATGATATTAATGAACTAACCGACTGTGTAAACCTCAATAATTTTCTAAATCAAATACCTAATTCTAATGTCAGCCTATTGTGTATGCATATTAACATAAGATCCACTATCAAAAACTTTCACGCCCTCGAACAATGTATATATACCTCCAAAAAAGATGTGGATGTTATTATAGTGTCGGAAGCGAATATATCGGAGTCTTTAAGCTATCTTTACAATTTAAAAGGTTATCAAATGTTCACAAACTTGAGGAGTGGGCGAAGGGGTGGTGGTATACTATTGTACGTAAGAGATACACACAAAATCATCTTAAAACAACACAAAACCCACTATTTTGAAAGTATATTTTGTACTGTCACCACCCAGTCGAACTACACCGCGGGTTTGGGAGCTATTTATCGGCCACCGAATCTTAGTAAACATCTTTTTATCGGCGAACTACAATCTTCACTCAGACTCTTTCCTAATAACTGTGACTTATATCTGTTAGGTGATATTAACATAGATTTAAATAACTGTAATCCTGTGACGCATTCATATAGCACTACGATGCACAGTGCGGGTCTTTTGTGTGGAATCACAGCACATACTAGAATAGAAATTTGTAAAGGTGTATTAAGTAAAACATGTCTAGATCACATATTTGCTCGATCCCGCACAAAAGAACTACACACATCGGCAATCGGTACAACATTGGCAGACCACCGCGCGGTGATACTTGCTTGCGTCGGAACACGAATACAGGATGTTCCAATATATAAAAATTGTATTGATAATAAAAAGGTTATTGATCTTCTTGGAAGAGTCAACTGGGATGAGGGGTATGAGTTTTCATGTCCAGTAATGATAAATAATTTTATTATCAATAATTTTAAAGAATGCTATTTAAAATCAACATATAAAATGAAACAGAAAAATAATTTAACACGAAATAACAGTTGGATAACTAATAATGCTATTCATTCTTGTCAGTATAGGGACGAAAAATTTCACAAATGGATTAAAGACCCGAACAATCTTAACCTCAGAAAGGACTACAATAAAGCTAGAAATTTCGCTAACAAAATATTACAAAAGGCAAAAAATATAAAAATTAAGACAGAAATAATTCAGAACAGGCACAACCCACGTCATCTATGGCAAATTCTCAACCGTATCACAGGTAGAATAAAACAGTCAATTGATACCGTCATAACAAATGCATTGGTAAATAGTGAAACAAGCAAGCAGGACGTTGCCAATCACTTCACACAAACATTTATCAATAATGTTAAGAAAATAATACCCAATTGCTCTAGCCCACTACTGGATAAATCTACTTATGTAAAAACGTCAAATGTCTCAATGAGATATAGACCTGCGACACGTAAATCCATAGCAGCAATTATAAAATCAACAAACCCTAAAAAATCACCCGGTTTGGACGGCATAAGAGCGCTGGACATCAAAAAACTGTGCAGTGAAATAACGGGTATAATAACTCATCTAATAAACAAAAGCGTATACAGTGGCATCTATCCTGATGCTTTAAAAACAGGCATAGTTAGACCCCTACATAAAAAAGGCAGCCGCGCTGATTATTCGAACTACAGGCCAATTACTATTCTCCCAATCATAGACAAACTGGCTGAAAAGTATATCAGCAAAGAAATGTACGAATTTTTCGCGCAAAATGATATCCTCTCCTCAAAACAGTACGGGTTCCAACCAGGAAAGAATACAACTCAACTCCTTAGTAAATTCACAGACAGTATATATGATCACCTAGACAATAAGCAACATGTGTTGGTGGTGTTTATAGACTACAGCAGTGCGTTTGATACGCTAAGTCATTCGGCACTAATAGACAGTCTCGAACAATGTGGTATCAAGGGCAACCTTCTGCGGTGGTGTGGTGACTATCTCAAGAACAGAAGTTTCGTAGTTAGAGTAGATGGTCATGATAGTGGTCTTGAAAAAGTGATGGATGGCACGGCGCAGGGGTCGGTTTTGGGACCGTTGCATTTCCTCACATACGTCAATAACTTGCAAAACTTAATTACAAAATGTGAAATGTATCAATTCGCAGATGATACTTGTCTTGTGGCATCTGGTAACTCAGTTGAGCACGCACTATGCAAACTACAACAGGACTTCGACATAGTAGCAAAATGGTCTCATGACGTCGGGCTTGTTTTAAACGATGATAAGACCAAAGTGATGTACATAAGCTCTAGTCAAAATAGAGAATCCATGAAACCGAGTCTTATCGCACACAAGCATGAATGTCTTCATCAAAATATTAAAGGCCCACCTAGCAGATGTAACTGTAGTTCTATCGATGTAGTAGATCAGCAGAAGTATCTTGGTCTGATAATAGATAGTCGGATGTCGTGGAAAAGTCATATAAATCTTGTGTGTGATAAACTAAGGGGTATTCTGGCTAAATTCTCTCTCATAAAAAGAAAAATACCCTATCAAATACGACGTCAACTTTACATAGCTCTGGTTGAATCGATAATTGGTTATGGTTTATCAAGCTATGGAAGAACATATAAAACTCATATTGACCCAATATATGCACTTCAAATGAGGTTACTAAAAGAAGTTGTACCACAGAATATTAAAAAACAATATGAAAATAATTACCATTCGTTGTTTGGGTTTTGTAAAATATTACCGATCTATGACAAAATTAAATACACGCTCCTAAAAGAAGAATTTTTCAATGAACACTTTAAAAAAAGAAGACAGTATAACAATAATACGGTTCAGACACGTCATACTTTGAAAAACTACCTAATTTTGCCTAAATACACCAATAACTATGGTAAAAGAAAATTGGCATATGTCATTCCTTCTCTAATTAATAAATTACAGGTAGCCCAGAAGGAACAACTTACTACAAAAAACATTAAAAGTAAATTAAAACAGTATTTCTTGCAAAATATAACACATGACTCATAATTCTCTCTTACGTCAATAAACATGCATACTCATACATAACCTCAGTTTTCGTGGTTGTCCCCATTGACATCTTTCTCATCTATGTATTACATTCTGATCATAAAAGTGCATTATTATTTCACTTCGCAGAAATGTATCATCCTGTATACAGAGGTATATAATTCTGTATAAAATAAAAAAAATTAAAATGTGCTAAGCGCTGGTCGCAGGTGATTGGTTGTGTTCGGCAGCCAGTAATTTGTTATGTGACTTGGGTGGGTATTCAATCAATACTGTATGAAGAAATATCAATGAATACCCTCTCAAACTTATAATTGATTGGACATATTAAAATGTATTGTAAGTTCTTTATTCTTTGATTATTGTTGTGATGTGTCTGAAGTGTTTGAGAATGCTGGCTGATTCATTATATTCATAAAGTATGTAAGTGAATTTATATGTATTGATGATGATACCGATGCACAGAAAAACTCGAATGAGTTTGTGCGGCATCGGATTTGTTGCTTGAACTGTGTAACTTTTTGATAACAATAAATAAATAAATAAAAAAGTGCGGCGTTATGCGTCTTCGTGATCTCTGCCGCCAAATCCTTACCTACTTTACTAAAGAAGACATTTACATCGTTTATTGAAGATTTGGGATCCTCTCGTATGCGCAAAAGCTCTAAGGGACAGGTTTTCTTTCTATGTGTGTTAGTGATATCTTTTATCGATTTCCACAAGGCTTTAGGATTATTTCTGGCTTTTTCCAACTCCCCTCCCTCGTAATCAATTTTTAGTTTACGGAGTAGGTCATTACAGAAATTCCGATACCGCTTGTATGTAGTTTTTAAAGTCAAATTATTAGGATCTTCCTTCGCTTTTTGGTGCATTTTATCTCGAGTTTTAATGCATCTTAAAAGACCCGGAGTCATCCATGGTTTAATAATTCTTTTTTTCCTGGAAATTTTGACCTGTTTTGTGTGTTTCAATAAAACCGATTTTATCATGTCTATAAATCTATTCATGCAAACATTTACGTCATCAATTTGGTATAATACCATGAAGTCTACTTTTTCCAGCTCAGAAATAACAGCCTCCAAATCAAAGCGGGTACTAATATTACATGTTTTTCGTGGTGGGTTTACATTCTTTAAAGAAATAAGAATAGGTTTGTGATCCGTAATGTATGACTCCAAAACTAGTGTGATAGTTGGCAGACTTGATTTTAGGAGTAGATGATCGATACAATTTTCTAGTCGTGTAGGAAATTGGTGAGTTGGCATTAGTCCATAAGAGGCACTCAGTGTTAGGTATTCAAAACTCCGGTCGTTTCTATTACATGGACGAATATCTATATTTAAATCGCCTGCGAGTATAACGTTACAACATGGGTATATTCTATCATAGACATTAGACAAACTAGTAGTGAAGTTTTCAAAGTTTTCTTTTGAGTTGAAAGATGGAGAGCGATAGATGGCAACCACCGCTAGTTTTTTATCAATTTGACACACAAGACAATTTCCACCTATAAAAATCGGTTCCCAAACCGAAATCTGTAAACCAAACTTAGTGAAGATTATGATTCCATCGTTTTGGTTGGTATTGACTGCAGTAAAATGAGCCTCATAACCGTCTAATATAGGCGGTGCATTTACTTTACTGAGCCAGCATTCCGTCATTATTATTATGTCAAGATTTATTCGTAGTAGATTAATCAAAACTTGAAGTTCGCTGAAATTTTTGTTAACACTGCGAATATTTATGTGTAATATGTTTATATTGTTATCGGATGGGTTGATATATTCTGGGCAATCTTCAGGATTGCAATTAAATGATTGTCCTAATTCTAGAGCTATATTATCTAGCTCAGTGTTAATGCTATCAATAGTAGCCATTAGGATTATATTTAAAATTGCGAACATGTGGGGCACTATTAGAAGAATGTCCAATTTCAAAACAAAAATAATTGACGGACTCTTTGTAAATATTGTAGTGAACTTTGATGTAATTGATTAAAACGTTATTCTGTGAGTAAATGTGTTGAGTATATGGTTTTGTTGTGTATGGTTTATGAATGTTGAGTAGATTTTGAGTTATTGTGTGTAATTTATAAAAAGCATTAACAAGATTTAGACAATAAAAAATTATATAAATATAAACAAAAGCGAGCAATATGGCATGCAACATCGATGTAGGAATACATTTGGATAGTCAGATAATAGTTTTACCTAGACCCTGTAGACATTTTTCGGATTTTATCAATAACTGCTTGTCCCCTACCTTTTTTCTGAGATAAATGTTCCCATTTTTAATCCAGCAATATTCATAGTTATTGGTCTTAGCGAACTGTCGTGCCAAATAAAATAGTTTCTTGGAGATAGATGACAATTGTTCTGTTACGAATACTGGTTGACGCCTGCCGGGTATGCCGATCGATTCAGTGTTTAATTTTTCTTCTTTGGAGGTTTTATTTTTGTTGTAGGATCTAATGGCCGACAATAAGTTGTGTTTTGTTTGTACTCTTGAGAACTCTGCAATGATAGGATGTGGCGTTGCCTTAGGTGTTGATCTACCTGGAAGGCGATATACATCTCGAAGGTCTGATTCTAAAATGGGCGTTCCAATAAGTTTTCCAATTTTACAGACTGTGCTTACCAGACCCATTGTTGACTCATCTTCTGCCTGGGGGATGTTTCTTATTTCAATTCCAGACGAGCGTGACCTACACTGTAAATCGTCGATCTTTTTTTCCAGTATTTCAATATAATTACGTTGTTCTTGTCTTTCCTTCTTCAGTTCTTCCACTTCTTTTTTCAATTCCTCAAATGTTTCATTCATATGGTGCATTGCGCGCTCAATTTCAGTACTTGTTTTACGGATATCGGTGTTTGATTGCTGTATTTGGGTATTTTGCGCTTTAATTTCTTTTAGATCCTTCAACAATTTTGCCATTGAAATTTTATGTTCTTCAGTTATTTTCACAATTTGTGCATCTTGATCTTCTTTCCAAGTGGCAAACAAGTCATTAATATCTTGTATATTGAACGCCGTACTATTTTTCGGCGAGTGTTCCGAACGTGGTCTTTTGTGTCTGTTTGTAACTGCTTCACTCATTACAATGGCCGTATTAATGTCGGTGTCTGGCTGGTTCTGACCTGGATTATTGTTTTGTGATTTCGGCGGTGTGCGCTTAGTTTTAGGCATATTATCAGTAACCACCACTTCTATAATGTCACAGTAATCAGGCGCTGGAAGTGCCGCACGCGACGTCACGAGTACCGACCTATCTAATCACCTTTGTGTTCAAAATAATTGGAGCAGTCCTCTCTATAATCCGGTGGAAGTAGCTATAGCCCTAAAATATTTAGCAGTAACAAGGGTCTGAAAATGCGGTTTTTCAAAATCTCAAAATTTGAAGGCAACAATTTTAGGGCGAGACTGACACACGCGCACTCACGCATGTGACCGGAGCTCAAACACCCAAACTGTATTTTACTATGTGATTTAATACTATTTTATTTTTCGTTTTGGCTCTGGCAACACTGACGAATCACTGAGATTTTTATTGTCTATGGTTCGGTTCACCCACGAGAATATCGGTGCCTCAGTGGGGCCAACTTAACGATGATCACTGTCACTGATAACAATTTAAATTTTGAAAAAAATGTTTTCGTAACTGTCTTTATATATTTATTTTGTGGTAAAATCACCGTAGTTTTGCCAACGGTATTATTGATGTTCACATGACAACTTAGAATGGTTTTAAAGTAGTTTCAGATAGTCTATTGTAGTTTTAAAGCTTTATGTAATATCGGATTGTTAACTATGCCACTATTTTGAAGTTTAGTTTTTATCACTTATTGTAAATATTTAGCTGAGATAATAACGGTGCTTAATTGTTAACAAGTTTTGTCCACATTAGTTAGTTATTTATCATTTAGAATGACTTTAAAACACACTTTAATGATTTTTTTTTATTGCAGTATAGAAAGACACTTGTTTACACAGCTGGTGTTGCCACCCTTTTTCAAGGTAGGTAGTTAAATATTATTTACAGGTTTACCTATTTGATATAATGGCCTGGTCTTTTTAGTAGCAGTATAGTGAGAACAATTTTGAATTTTATCGTCGTTCATCATATACTATGTCAATTCTTAATATTTTAATGATTTTATAATTAATATTATATAACAAAAAGGGGGTTTTATTTGTAGATATACAGTTTGTAGAGTATGCGACGATTTATCGGTCTGTCGGTCTCGGGTTTGATCACCAGGTCGGACCAAATGTTTATATTTTCTGCAAATATTTGTTTTGGAGTTTGTGTTTCATATGTGTGTATTTACTTAATATGACTTAATATCTTCTAACCCATAGTACAAGCTCTGCTTAATTTGCGACTAGATGAGTTTGACTAGATGAGATATAAAATGTAGATATTAATTTAATTGATAAGTTTTCAGATTCACTTTCGTAATATAGTGAAATACATCATAGTTGTACTCTGAACAACATCTTTAAAACTAGTTTGCGATCCTTTTAAGAGAACTTATTCTGAGTGAGACTAAATGAAAAAACACACAAAGCACACTATATCGAAAACATAATATACTTTGTGTGTTTTTTCATTTTTTCATCATTTTCATTGGCCTTACTCTTAGAGAAAGAGTTAAATGATGATGATAAGAAAGAGTATAACGGAAGAAACATAGGTTCAAATAAATATTTCGCAGTACATTTGCTGAACAAATGAACTCGAAGATTGGTGAAGTTGATCATTTTGTTAAATCTTAGATAAAATCAGTGCTACCGTGTGGAAAGGTCTCACGTAGATACGTGCCCGATTTAACCAAGCGGCAAGCTCGCCGGCGACTAACGAACACACTGGCTCGGCTGATTGGGCTCAGAGTCACAACGAACCCGATCGCCCCTAGCTCCACGCCTTCCGCATTATTTCCGAATTGGAAAAAATCAAAGCTTCCACAACATATGCGGCATCCACCAACAAACAAATAATACAAAATCCGTTGCCAATACAAATGAGTACCGATACGACGACGAGCAGAATGTGAAGTCGAAGTGAAGCCGAGCGTATGCCCGAGGCAAATAAACGTCCGCCGATGTGTTTGTAGGAATTCGTTGCGATGTTTATCGAATGTGATGCGTGCCCGTAATGTAAATACATAACGAAATTTTTCTACAGATAGGCCAATAAAATTATGTTGAGGTGATCCCTCAAAATGAATTAACTGGCAATCGTAAATTCGAATAGCTTTCAAGCGGTGGATAAATGTGCAAACAATAATAAATATCGTGTATGCAATTAAGAGCGCGGGGTTGGGACATTGGAGTACAGCATCAAAATGCACTTTGCAAATGAACCGAATTGACCGGCTAGGGCGGAGAGCACGAGGTGGCTCAATCGACAAATGTAATGTAATTAAACACGCACGCGCTGCAGATGCCACATGATTAGATGATTATCTCATTATTGCAATGAGAGTATCGACTTTATCACGTGGTTTCTTATTCAAATTATTAAATAAAAATAAGTTCTTTATAATGTCAATAAAAGTAACGAATTTAAGGTAGTCGACAAGATACGTTGGTTATGTGAATTTAGGTATTTATATGCATTCATGTATCGGGAAAAATGAATGACTTAGGCTGCAAGTTTAGGTCAGTCTCATCGACACACTCCACAAGGTATGGTTCAATTATTAAATCAAAATATATTTACTTATTTATTTCGGATCACCAACAAATGATACACACATCATATATGAATATAAAATACATGCCCCGTGCTCTTTACAGTTGTAAGTAATCACAGCTAACAGCTAATCACAGATTATACAAAACTGTTCCGTTACCGACTGACTGTCAGACAAAGCACAGTTGAAATTACTGGGCGCAAGAAGCTATGGCATGTGTGTTCCTTGAAAAACTCTCAATACTATACTCGTCAAAATTTGTGAGTTTTTGGGTTTGTAAAGTTGTAAGGCGTAATCTTTGAATCCACTGAACTGATTTGAAAAATTCTTTGACTAAAATAAAGTTACGTTATTTGTAAGTATCATATTGTTACATATCAATAAGGTGCTTAACAATAACTTAAAGTAATATATAATTAACCCGAAATAACAAATTAGACGGACCAACCAATAAGCGTGAGGTATGTGTTTCAGGTGAATAATCTATTCGGTATGCTATATTGGAGTGTAAATATATATTAACAGTAAAAGCAAAAAATAAATAATGGACTACGAAGTAGATTATCCACTTGCTGATTGAGTCCCTGATATACTGTTTTGAATAGATTTATTTATGGTTCCATAAGTCTCGAATGTGGGCAAATATGTCAGATATGTATCAGCAACTTTATCTTTTAAATGATGTTATATAGCAGATAACTATCTAACACTATAGCAGGAACTGGTTAAACTGGTGCTAAGAATATTGCTTTATGTTTACATTTAAAATGTAGAAATTTGGAGTTTGGTTTAGACAGACAATATTACATAGTACATACTTAGGATTTAAAAATCTGATTGACGCTACGGACTTTTTATTGACTAAAATATTTCACATGAATACATGAATGTTACTATTTTATAAAATTCACTTAAATCAGCAAGGGGTAGCTTAATACAGTTCCCTCAGTAAACACTGGCAAGCAACAATGGTTGAGTATTAAAATAAACAGACGAACGTCGCCATGTGGCGCTTCGTGGTGAGCAAACACAACACAGGGTAATATATTCAGAGGTTGCACATACAAGCAAACGTCCCGGCACCGCCTACACTTGCTGCTCCACCTACAACTCAACTTTGATTTTCCAATTAACATATGACTTGCATAACTTCACTTGCATACTCTCTTCAATCCAATTCAAACTTATTTCTATTGTATTTAGGAATAATTTTTCATTTAAATAGCTTAAGGGAATCTGGAGTCATCTGTTATGCTCATTATTTAGCACTCTAATGTAAAAAAAATTAGCGAAGTAACGTAGTGGAAACTAAAACGATTAAGTATTTCGGCGTGAATGCTAATCTTCTCAACAAATGGTAGCGTAGCACGTAAAACATGTTCAAATTGGAGTGTTTTGTTCAAATTATGTTTCTTCGAATTTTGTAGCAAAAGACCGTTGTAGCAAAGAAAGTTGTTTGCCGATTTTACAGTAAAAAATGGCAGGAATATGTTTACAGACGTAGTGAAGGTATGTTTTATACATACGTACTCTGTATCTTTTTCTAGTCTGATGTAGGCAAAGACGATAGACTGTCATTTTTATATCGCTTGTGCATCTTATACGTGACGTAGAACTTTTATACAAGCTAACTAGCAAGTGCCAATCAACTGTAATTCATTCTCATGTTAATTATTTAAAAACTAGTTACAATTATATACGCAAACAAGCCTCAGATTTTTTCCTAATAATGGAAATGTTAACAGTTCAATCTGTTTCAATATTTGGACTAGTCTGTTTTAAGTGGTCAAATATCGGAATATCAAGTAACTTAAATTTATACTTTTATTACTTAAATAAATTATAATAATATGAAAATAGTAGTTTATATATTATAATTATAATTTAAGATAACTAAAAATATTGTGTAAAATTTTGATATTAATGTGAATCTTATCCGTTGACAATGTAAAGTAGTTGACCTTAATTATCAATTCGATTAATTGATATAATATAATAATTATTAAATTATATAGTTGGTTAAGATTTAACATTTTATGTAATATATAACTCAAATAAAGGAGTCAGTAATTCATAGAGCTTTTTAACTGTAAGACCCGTGGCGAGCAGTTCACAGTGCGGTAATGTTTAAACATTCAACTAACATTATGTGCAAAGGTTCGTCTTTATTTGACACGTTGTCAGAGGGCGGGCCCCCGAGGCGTATGAAAAACGTGAGGCCGCGCGGAATGATCTAATTGTATTCATTAGCCGGGCCAGGGCGGGCAAATATTGACTGTAGCCGGGGACGAGCTGGGAGCGCGAGTTGGGCCTTCGAGCCTCTTATTCGCTTTGATCATAACCGATACTTACTTCACTATGTAGGTTTCACATGTAAAACTATGTAATGTAAAGATATCATATAAATGTAAAAGTAACATACACATATTGGATGGTAAATCGCGTGCTAAAAGTACCAAGTTTTTATGTGTATAGGTAATATAATAGTAGCTACCATACTGAATAAGCACAGGGAGTTTGTTTTCTTGGACTTTTTTAACGAACGTATGTAAATCAGTGACGAATTAATTCAATTTTCTTTATGTTTATACATAATATTTCGATCGAATCGAATCGATAGAATATTGGAAAAACAAATAGCTTTTTCATTTTAAATAGGTCTCTTCAGGCACTTTCTAACGCTATATTAATAACTCTAGTTGCTCGGTGCCAAAATATAATTGTTATTGAGGAGAATCGGAAGAAACTCCACTCTATATCAACCACTCATGAGATATATGGACCAGCGGACAACAACAATTTACTGTAACATTAATTTATCATGCTTTTGAGGATGTTTGTAAATGTTTATTCAAATCAGATATAAGACAAAACTCAATTAGTAAGCAGAATCTGCTGTATTGCGGCATTGATTCATAACACAACTTATACGACCAAGTGACGTATCTACTTTTTTATATTAATAGATTCTTTTTTGATGGAAAAATTGAAGAGTAGAAATAGAAACTCTACATCTTTACAAGTTTATTTAAAAAATGAAAAGAACCCCCAATTCAGAATTGTAACGGCTAATTTAATGATTTTGGAGGTAACAGTAGGCTAACCCATTGTCAAATCATAAAGATAATGTAACTTTAGTTAATCTTTGATTTTCTGTATTAAAATTTTATTTGCTTGGTTTAGAAAACGAAAATCAACAACAACAGAGGACTATACGGACGTTTTTCCGCTAAACAGTTTTATATACTTTTCTCATGGCATCTTCTTAACTCAGTGTATAAAGCTTTTTTGTTGTATAACTTAATAATGTTCAATTTTTCATCTCCAATATAAATGATAAAATAAAATGGTGTAAGAGTGAGAGAGAAATAATTAAGAGTAAACTTGGGTTCCGTAAAGCTAATATAAAATAAATCAATCGACGGGCCGCGCGGTCGAACGCGACCAAACATCGTGAACACACCCCACTGTTTATACTTAGCGGATGAAAAGGCAACACCAAACGCCCCGGAATAATATTAGCTACCCTCAATAATCCATTGAAATCTATCAACCTTCCGCCCGCGTTGGAAAACCAACTGTATTTTAAAGCATTAAGATAAACTTTATATTGTTTAAAAAAGTTCTTGTACTGTTTGCGAATTATAGCGTTTTTTTTAGTAACTGGTAACATGTGTTAACATTTGATGATAATCCTGGATTAACACATCATAATAAAGAGATGAATGCCTCGTTTATTCAAGCCGTATGTCGGCTATTCGACAGTGTTTAGTGAATGACAGGTGTGCTGACGCAACTCATCTTATTTGATTGGGTCGGATTTCACTAATATCATTTGCTTGAGGGCTTTATTCGATAAAGGGTTAGTCAATTAAGAAACATAATTCAAGGAATGTTATAATTTTGAAGCTGTGCTTGTATTTTTTTTAATTTTGTAGATCTCAGAATTAGAATTATTGAACTTTAAATCCTTTATTTTATCTTTTTTTCGGATACATCCCATTAAAAAGCAGTTTGAATAAGTATAAAACAGATTATAAAATACATCACAAAAGATCTAAGTAAGTAGACAGGAATGGAAAAGTTTTTTTGTATAAATCTCTGTTATTTATAATTTATTAATTTTGAGAGAAACAAAGAAACCAAAAGTAGTGTTATAACTATTCGGTTAGAATAGTTCCAACATCTTCGATGAAGCACACGAAAGTAAGTCACAATGCGTTCGAACGACAGATGTGCTCCGGCGCACGGTCCATTACACGCAGCGGCCCCTATTATCCGCTGCTTTGTAAATAAACATCAACTATTAACTCAATACTATACTAAATAAATAACACTTTCATAAACTAGAACTGCATCAGTATAATTTTACGTTTACATGAATTTATTACGTTAATGAAAGTGTTTATAGCCGTTAAATAACACATTTGAAGTGCAAATTCTTTGCTTTGTCTGCGCAATATATCTGCTTTACCGACTAAAGATAATATAAGTCTTAATAAAAAAATTATACTAATCATTTGTATAATTCAAAGCAAATGTTAAGACTATGTGGATGTTTATCTACATTGAGTTACAGATTTATATTCCCTTATGAACAAATTTAAAAAGGAGGCGACTCTCTGTTCCACCATGTTTTTTTTTTCTTTCTTATGTGTTCCAAAGATAAATTTGAAGAATCTTTAGATAAAACCCCTAAGTATATCGTACTTTCAAAGCATATCACCGTTTTTATATATTTACTTTCATCAGCTACGGTCACCGATAAGTACTCTTGAATTCAATTCTAATTTCAATCTAATACGAATTACATTCCATTTTTAAGTTGAAAAAAAATAGTTCCATAAGGTCGAATTCCACAGAATGAAACTTAACAATTCTAATACCGATCGATCGGAATTGAAGCCGAGAGTAAGGCAACTGGTCTTATACCAGCAGAAATCTATCTACTCTCATTTTTAATATGGTAAACAGATAAAAGTCAATAATAAACTAAACATTAAATTTAATGTTACTATTTTAATAAGAATAAATTTATATATTTTCGTTAATACAGAAAATGTTAACGAAAATGATGTACCTAGTTGTAAGATGCTACATTCACAATTCGAGATAACAACGTGCAATTAATCACTTACAATCGATGTCTGACTTCCCTAATCCATTGAATTGTTTCCCTACTGAGTTTTTCAATTAAAAATGTAACAGATTTGAATCGATTTTGACGAATCACCGTGATTGGTCAGAATAATGCCTACTCGGCGCTTCCGCTAGACAATGCTCGTAATCAGTTCGATCATGGCACGCGACACGACAAATAAGTGATAGTAATCGGCAGATGTGTCCTTACAACGATAGTTCAATTTGTTGGTTGTAAGTAGAAGTTATTTAATAATACTATTCTTCTTTATCACAATAGTCAATAAGCTCTTCCTAATCTCTCTGGCACTTCTAGAAAGTAGCTCATGATTGCGACAGTTCATAAATTAGTTATGACCATTGTCGAGTTGAGTACGAATAAAATCGATTTACTTCTATATTAAATTAATTGATCATTATTAGATACCCCACAAGGTTCTAGCAATTGGAAAGGGGATTTTTTTTTTCTCACTTTAAACTCATAAATAAATCTGATCTTCTGATGATTAGCATAGTATTTTTCTATAATTCATATTTTAGGTAATAGACGATTGCAAGTAATACAATATTTTTTTACATGAAGTGTTCAATTTCGAATTAATATAAATTTCAATCTAAATTATTTAATTATGAAAAGTCATAAAACAAAATTTGTTGATTTTAAGTCTTAATGGCTTCAAACTCATCAACTTGGAAGTTGGGAAGTTAGAGGCAGGGCACAAAGCTAGGTAGTCGTGCCCTAGGCTAGATATTCACCACGTTTATCCGTTCAAATTGCCTATGATTAAGTAGTAACGTCACTAATGTCTAGTTCAATTATAAAACATTGGTAAAATACTACAAATAGAAATCTTGTCACGTAAAGCAGTGACCGTGTCAGGGCATGTTGCCAGTTAAACTCATTAAAATAACAACACAAATTCATCAACGACTTGGCTTAAAAGTTATATTTGGCAAACATACTCGTTGACGTTACCAAACTTTTTTAATATAACACTAAACTTCTTAAATTTTAATACAAAGCATTAACAAAGCTTGTTGTAGCTGAAGACATAAACAATACTTCTGAACTAGAATTAGAAATTACTGTTAGTATTAATATACTAACTTTTACACTTTTGCTTTCCATAACATTTAATTAGGAAACTGAATTCATTAATTAATTTAATTGGTATGGTTTAGCTTTTCAAGAAAGAGGACAATTAAAGTTTTAATATTTAGTTCGATTTTTAGATTTTAGATGTCAATAGCAAAAGTTTTGATCTTCTGTCTGCGTCTATTTATTATTAATAATATTATAGGTTACAAATATTTTTTTATATTTATATTAAAGGGGGCAAACGAGCAGACCGATCACTTGATGGTAGGTGATTGCCGCCGCCCATGGACACCCGAAACACTAGAGGAGTAACAGGTGCGTTATTATAGGTTTAAAATATTACCAATAGAGCTTTAATTCACTACTTAAAGAGGTTTCTATAAAAAATCGACAAGTAGGTGACTTTAAGCCGAAGCTTATAAGCATGTATCTTCCTATTTTTAAAATTGTCAGTGATGTGTATTACAGTATTGTAACATGTGTTCTAATGTTAAAATAAACTACAAGGCTTACTCAATAAAAATAACGAAGTTAATGAGTTGCACTTTTCTAAATGATAAATGTGACGAGTAAGGGGCTACAAAAAATGTATGAAATAACACTAAAGTCAATGCACAGACAATGAAGTCACTTGTCCCTCTCTTAATGTTAAATGGGTCGTGAGAGTCAAGCACCATTGTGATGGGTCGACCAAATGTGGGGCGTTTTGACTTATAGTGACCTAACTACACTGATATTCAATACACTATACACTAAATAATTTAGATTTAATTTACATAAACGCAATTTAGACTTTATACATGGTATTACATAAAAGTAATAAAAAAAAACAAGAACTACTTAACTTGCAGAAAAGGTTCTCCGAGTATAGGTGCACGTTTAAAGAATTCTGTTAATTTCAGAGTAAGTTTTATTGTTGGTGTTGAAAATCATATTGTTTCTAAGATTTATTAAACGCTTTGCGACATTAAAAAGTACAATCAAAAGTTTAAAAAAAAACCTATTCTTCTTCTCACTCATTATTTCAGAATAAGAGTATTCAGAATAAGAGTTTCCTGATATATTCTTATAACATCTACATTGTCCGTGTGGTGACGGATTAAGAATACAAGTGTCACCACCTCTATTCATTCCATGGGTGTCGTAAGAGGCGACTAAAGGAACAAAATAAGCATCTAACATCACTGCCAAGAGAAGGAAACCTTGAAACAAACCCTATACCAACCCGTCTGGCCAGCGTGGTATAGTAGGCCAAAACCTCCTTTCAAAGGAGAGGCCTATGTCCAGCAGTGGACTGTTAAAGGCTGTTGATGATGATGATGATACTTTACTATGAAAAGCAAAATTTAAAACACAAAATGGTTTTTTAAATATGGTTACAAAAAATAAATAACCAGTTTCTGTAACAAATAATTCAAAATAAAGCAAAACTTCACAATAGTTCCCCTAAATGACGTGGTATTTTCTCGGTAGGACGTAGAACAGCGGAGCATCGGTTATCATAACCATATATTGTGTGACACTGGATAGTTTGTGACAGCCCTCCTATGCTCCCCTGCCTAACTTGCATGAGGAAATTGACTAAAAATGAATATCTCGTTTGAACATTTATTAATATAGATCACGATAGAAAAAACATTGTCATTTTCATGTGATAGAAATTCTGTTATCTGTTTTTAAGACAATAAAAGCCTTAGTTTCAAGATAGTATGATTTTCAGAAACATATTTCTTTGCTTATTCTTTTTGCATTATAATAATTCTAAATTCTTCAAACTTTAATGGTTATCTAAAATATTAAAGTAAAAAATAATACTGCTCATGTAAAAAAAAAAGTTTCCCTATATTTAGTTACTTTCATATATAATTTTCGTAATTTTCACATTCCAATAGTAACTTAAATAAAGTTTATAACCCTCCGTTCTATCTAACATATCTCAACGGACATAATTAATTGAAAAATGATTTCCCAGCATCCTCGTATCCATGAGAAACTTCAAATTATAAATCCCAAGGTAATTCCGAGTGTCCCTTCTATATAATTTTTATAGCTTTCAGATTGTTTGGTGATTAGAAGCGATAGTTGCACTTGATCCCACGACGTCCCTAAGGAGACACAACAAGTAGCGAACTAAATGAAAAATAATTGCGCGTACTTGAAAAGGGTGATACTGAAAGGGATGGAAATATCCAATTCACATGCGAGGGATAAAGATAGATATAGTTAAGTATGAAATGTATCAAACTAGGTACTAAATGTTCAGTAATAGTTGGTGGGTGAACTTTGATCCCTTTGGGACGTCTAATGTGGGAACCGTGAAAAGAGGTACTTTCACACGTTCTTGTTTACTGTAGATATATTTTATTTAAGTTGTAAATCTTATATGTTTGTGGTTCTTTTACCAGGTGAACCCAAAAGTAGGGGTTGCTGGTTTTAGCAGTCTGTTTATTTCTATATATTCGAGTTTTATTTAGTTTCTTAAACTTTTTAATCTAAAATGTCATAGAGTGCAAAAGAAAAAAGGAGTCATTTGATGGTGGGTGAAAGTGTCGGTGACTCATAGACACCTTCAATTTAAGAGTCATAAGTGTGTGGCCAGATTTTATTGTATAACACATATAAGAAATGCATTTTTTTTCTTAAAAATTCGAAATCGTTTTGGTCGAGAAAAGGTCAGTGAAACGATGATTTATTTCATGGATGAAAAAGTTTAAAGACTCTTATTTTAGATAAAAGTGAGAAGCTACTTTTATAATAACTTAACACCGAAATCTAAGACATTCGTAGCCCGTAGCAAAACTACGCGCTACGCCCTCCGTAGCTTGTCTACATACATAAGACTTCCAGTCACTTTTTAATCGCTCTAAGTGCTTGCTGTGATTTCCAATTCCAACATTTATTTATAGTAAATGGCTTAGGAAGAAAAATGGCTCTTTATTCGATAATATAATGATAGTACGTTACAGAGACAATTTAATGTTCAAATAAACTAGACAATTTTTGTGATTGTTTGCCTATGACCATTCATATTTCAATCTCTCTCGGTTAAGGGTTTATTATGAGTTATTCGCGAATTAATTTAATAAGTAAGTATTCAGTTACGTCAATGGTTATTTCATTTATGTAACCATAACTTTTTGTTTTTTTTTTTCAGCTATGAGTTTTTTTTAAACCCTCTATGCCCGGCATGCAGAATGAAGGCAGTGTGGCGATGCCGGCCCACACTATACGGCTTAGGGAGATGCTTTTTCACGCCCCTTTTAAACGACCCGGGCACCATAAACGGAAGGAAACACGAAAGCTGGTAGTGAGTTCCAGTTTTAACTGACGGCACAGGAAAGAAAAGCCAAACCATTTAGTTCTAGTGCGTATTTCTACCACTCTACAGCGGTGATTTCTAAGGCCAGCACGTGTTGTCCTATAGAGGAAAGAAGAAGGTGGGATCAGTTGAAAGAGCTCATCAGAACACTCCCCGTGGTAAAGGCGATAGAGAACTACCATAGAGGTCGAGGGAACATATTTAGATCGATTTAAATATGACGCAGATTAGTAAACTTTTTAAGACCAAACACATTTTAAAACTAAATGAGCAAACCGAGATTTAATCCAAACATTAATTTAAAAAATTGGGCATGTTTCTTTTTTATTGAATGTCGTTTTTTATTACAACTGTTTCTTTTTTTTGAAAGTCATCTTTTTATTAGCACCCTCCTACTTACACATATTTCTTCCATAGTAAAACGTGGCTATAATTAATGGTTCATCGTATTTATACTTTTTATTTTATTACCCGATTATGGCAGAGCCAAAGGAGGATTATGATTTTGACACACTATGTATGTACGCTCATACTCCTCAACTACTCCTTAGAACTGCACAAATAAGTATCTATAGAAGCGTCTTGATTGTCCGATAGTTATAGGCTATTTAATGTATAACTGAATCTAATATGGCGCCCTTTAGCGGTCATTAAATACTGTGTTAAAAAATAAATTTGAGATAAATATGCAGTGTTTGGTATCATTGGATAGGTAAATTACAAATTATTAGCATTTCCTCGTGACTTTGTCTGTATTTATTCGATAATTTTAATATTTCTATGGTATGCCTGTTTCGACAATTTATGGCATTCAAATTTCTAAAATATCTTTCACACGCGTTTACCATACGCCTTAACGTATATTTAATAAAATTTAATTAAATATGCGGAAAATAATCTAATAAACGATTTACCAATCTTCTTAAATCTTGTTTATACGTAATAAATTAATAGTGATTCATACAAATTATATCTGCTCGTAGTTGTAAACTCGTGTGAAACTAAAATCTGATATGAATCGATTAGACAGGCAGATTATCGCTCGATCAGACGCCGTGGGATTGCCGCGACACGGTGCTCGTGCGCAATCGTCCACGCTCTTCCCACGGGCCATGCTTGTTACTGATCTGCGCTTGTCATAGTATCAAGTATCACACCCTCAAATAGAAATATGTACTACAAAGGAGAAAATTATTTCCAATAAAGTGGTGTGTCTATTCCTTATTTAGTGTTGAATAATCAATTATTTATGTTATTCTGACTTGAATTTTGTATCCCAGCAGACACAGACACCTAAATCTTTACCCACAATTTATTACTATGAAATTAAAGATGATAGTATTCACTCTTGAACCGTCTCGACCATGGTCTCAACTATCGTCTTATCGAAGGGATGCGGTTTTTTATTTTAATTATGTCATTAAATGTATATAAAAGAACAATCCAAAGGTTGGCTAGTAAAGAACTCTCAAGGCAAAAAGCCCACCGATGTACCTACATGAGCATGAAGTTTTTAAAGAAATCAAATTTTGATCTTATTTAAAACTCAACATTTTCAACATAAATACAACAATGAATGAATTACATTTAATATTTTAGACACGAAAGAAAGAAAACATTCTAAACAATATCATCCCTGAATACAGACATCAAGTATGACTTCACACAAACACATCCTCCCTTGCAGTACCGACGGGGCACGAGTCACTAGACAACAGCGTCCCGCCACTAAGTGATTACTTAATCAGCTTTTATCGTACCAACCGAAGCAATCAACGCGATTAACTAAGGGTTAACACTAAACCGGCCCATTACTTAATGCTCTTCATTTAGATTATAAACACTTGATGATTATGGTATTCGCAAACTAGATTTTAAACTATACAGTTATTTTAAGAAATTATTTCTTTAGACGTTCAAACGAGTTCGATGCTCTAATATCATATCACTGAAAATATTCGATAATTATATGATTTTTATATGCAAAAGTCTGTCAAAGTGACTCTGCGTGCTGGAACAACAAAACACGACAGCACGAATGCTATCATTTTAGGTTCATCTTCTGTGAGAGGGTAGTGCAGCCCGTTCGTGCTAAAAGCAATGAAGCTCTACTACCTTGAATTGATTAGATCTAGAGCATGCTCTAGAACTAATCTCTAGAATACTCTCATCACTGAGGAATATCTTTTCTATCGGTATTAGAACATTAAAGTGCGCTAAATTTGCAAAAAAGAAATTTGTAATCTTTTTCAGATCATTCACAGAATTATTGCTACATACAACTTGCATAGTTAAACAGTTGTCATTAATAATAATATATGAATTCATTTAACTGCATTTATAAAAGCATTAATGTATACAGATATTTCATCTGTCACAGAGTCAAATACTAGATCATTGCATCTCCCGATATCGTTATCTGAACAACAACATTATTATGGTTCTATCGCACCATAAAACTCAATCTAAGTGAACAATAGGAGTTTTATTCCCCATTTGAAGTGCAGTGAGCGACAAACGTTTGCGGCAAGTGTATCCAATCAACGAGCTGTGGGAAGGAGAGGGCACGGGTTTGACACGTGACCGGCGCGTGGCACACCTGCGCGGGAGTCCGTCACGAAGGGCTACTATTGACACAGTAGACAAAATTACTTTCATGCGAATCTGTGTCATAATAACAACATCTGATTTTGTTATTGTTGTGAACGAAAATGTGTCTTGAAATAACAAGCTCTCACTCCATTCAAAAACACTTTGAAAATAGTTTATTTTTATATAAATAGGCCAAGGTGCCATAGTTGATTTAGAAGGTTATTTATTTCATTAATAAGTATAATAATAATTTAGACAGTTATTTCTTTGCCAGATAATAGTAATCAGAGCAGAATAGATACCCTTGAAACAGATATAGCTAACGTTTAGCAATAAACATAGATTTTGAATTGGCAATACTAATTAGAAACCATTTTAATTAGAGTTAATGAAAGAAATTAATAACTGGCAGCTAAATACTACAGGCGCATTATTAAACAAAATAGTTTTTGTGAAATACTCATATCAGCTACTACCAAGTAAGAATGACACAAGGTGACTTTAAAACTATGACAAAGATATCAAAAAAGTCACTTCTCATTATTTATTTCATCTTTTGTTTTCAAAACATTACAATATACCAATTTACAGGATAAGTGTAGTTCTTTTCTATTCTTGCTTAAAATTGACATCTATAAGGCAAAACACCGATTAGCAAACGAGAGTAATCTCCAACCAAAACATTCGACCAACTTGAGGCATAAAATCAATTACTCAAATCTACTACTAGACGTTGCACCGTTTGGTCCCTAAGGAGTGCAGGCACAAGATCTAAGATCGAGCGCTGGATTGACATTTTGCTGGCGCGTCCCCGGCGATTTCATGTCAATCTTTATTGGCTACCTCACGACCAACGCTCAACCGCTGTTAGGTGTCCCCTGACCAGACTATGGGTTATATGCAGTAATGCAAGGTAATAAATCAAATAATATCTATATCGTTCTCAATGCAGTTGCTAACTAGTTCTATTGTTAAGAATTTTTTGTCAAGAATACTTTTGCACTTACAAAGACCGACTAGAAAGAAGAATCATAGAATTATTGGTATTTACTACTCTACTCTAAAGTTAAGTTTAACAAAGCTCTCTGTTATTTCATCACGATTATTGGCAAACTATTGATTTTACTTGTTTTATACTTAAATATTTAGACCCACCCATCCTCGCCAAGTACATTCTATAAAATGTTAAGAGTGATTACTAATTGTGCTACGAGATAAAAGAAACTTCAGTGATTTTTTACTTGGAAAAAATTGTCCAAGTGCGTGTCAGGCCACGCATAGGATTCCGTAGTCACCCATAATGGTAGGTAAATTTTAAATCTTGTCCAATAGACAATTGTTATGTTATCTTATTATTTCTTTATTCTTGTACGAAGTTTTTCAAGTGAGTGCATTTCAAAAGTTAGGCCCCTATAACTCCTAAAATAAAAAAGTTATCAAAACCACTATTGTTTTCCTTGAAAATTCAAGTTTAGAATATTTTCCTCAAATTTTTTGAGCCAGCCGTTGAGCTTTTGGGGGAGACGCACTGTTTTCAGAAAAAAATACGCCTTTGAGTTTAACAACTCGTAAACGGATATCTAAATCGAAAAATGGTTTTAAAAACCTCACAATACTTTTAAAAGACCTAACTAAAGATATCCACACGACGGGATGAAAAAAACTCATCTCCACGTTACGTGTAGGGGAGGTACCCAGATAAAAATATTTTTTATAATTTTATTGTAGCACTTTGTCAACGTTATTACAACACATATTCGTGCAAAGTCTCATGTTTCTAGCACCAGCCGTTTGGGCGGTAGGCCGAGGATGGACGGACGGACATGGCAAATCTATAAGGGTTCCGAGTCATGAACTACGGAACCCTAAAAATGCGAGTAAAATAACTATGTCATATTATTCTAAAGGTTAAACATGGAATGATTCAAACAATAAAAAAACTCTTGGCCATATTCTGCCCTTGTCTCAACTCGAACTAATCTCTCGCGGCGCACAGGGATAACAATAAAACCAAAATCTTCTGTGATAATATAGAATTTATTGACTCGGACGCTACCGTGCAACACCGCTTGATGGATTAAATTGCCCTATCCCTATGACAACGTTGGCACAGAAAAAATACGGTCTGTATTAAAAAGCAGCTGGTCATTTTTCAAGTGATTCCTTTTGCTCTAACAGCAGTTGGCCGACTTTTTATTTCACGCCGGACGGGTTGGCTTACGGTAAATTGTGCGTTTGCTTAACGCTCTCGCTCACGAGCTTTGTTTGCTCTTAGCCTCTGATGAATTTGGGTACGAGCCTTGTGTTGAATTAGGACACCTTCACGCCATTCCTGACGTAGCCCTTTCTTTATGTAAATTTGTCGGTGACCACAACTTATGATTTTTATAAAAGAGTTACCGAACTTTACATATAATTCAAAATTCACAAACCTATCTAAACATAAAATCAAATAAAACTCCGTTCCCTGCACTGGTTGTTTAAATTTAAAACGTGCCACGGCTTAATTATAAATATAAAATACAATGCAACATTAAATTGATATTTGTTAATTTACCAAAAACAGCCCGCTCGTTGCAGTTATCCGGTTTTAATTGTAATATGTGAATTCGTATTTTCCAGGCGAGTTTTAATTATCAGGAGTCGCGCGGGCTTGAGTTACGCGACCGCCCGCAATATTTATGGCGGCACCCCACCATTCCAATACACTTTTTAACGTAATGAGCGCTCGTTGCCGCGGAAGGGGGCCACCCGCTTGTATCCAAACGCAATTGTTTATCCATTACACAGCACCTATATATTCAACAATACCTACTTTTAAATTATACCTACATAAACTAATATTCAAATATAAAATACAAAGAACGATATCACGTTTATAAATAGTAACAAGAAAATGAAGGTTTTGTCGTTCAGATCCTAAGAGTGTCGGTTGCGTCTAGGGCGTCATATTCCAGAATACGTGATCATGTCGCGAGTCTCCGGCGCTTATACGTGATCAGATAACTATAAGACTGAGGCAAACCAGCATTCGCCCGATTCCGAATTGCATTAAACATTCATGAACAACACCGTACACGTCGTGGATCTGACTCACATAAAAATAGACGCTTATTATGAAATTAACTAGAGCCAACCGCACGATGTCTGCTCCTTTTTTTTTTTGCAGGCGCCGCCCGTCAGCCGCGCACGAATTACTGGACGCTAATTGGACTGCGGAAAAGTGACGGACGGCACGGGAAACCATTTTTTTCAAACCTACTGAGCCTTGTGAGAATAATTCCCAAATCCGTCTTTGTATATCTATTTTGGTTTTATGAACATTGAATCAAAGACCAAAATTGATACGGATTGAGAAAATATCAACAGAAAAGCAATTTACTATTTTGAACGAGTACAATTGAATCCTAAATTCCTTTGCATCCTGTAATGTCTAAGAGAACTAACATGCTAAATTTCAAATATTGTTCAAATCTGAATATATTAATTTTCTATCCTTGGCTTTCTTTCCACTTGTTTTATTGTAGAAATTTTGTAACATATTTGTTATGTGTGATTATTTCTAAAGCAGACTCTTCTTTGAGCAACGGATGCTTAGTAAAATAATTAAGATCACCTTTTTACTGCGACTCATGACGACTCCAAGTAAAAAAGGTTGTAAAAGAAAAAGGTTGGACTAACCTGAACTCTCGCTTCAGTTAGATCAATTTTCATGGCTATTTCTTCTCTGGTATATATATCGGGGTAATGAGTTTCTTGAAAAGCTCTTTCTAACTCCTTAAGCTGTGCCGATGTAAATGTAGTTCGGATACGACGTTGCTTGCGTTTTTCTGTCAGGGACCCTTCATGACCGCCGTACACCTTGTATGGAAGACCGGCTATAACAAAATAAAACAGTTGAAATATTTACAGTAATCAAATGTTATTACTAACATATTTGATTATTGCATTAATTAATTAATGCAATAATTAATTTGCCTTAACTAGTTATGACAGTAAAAGAGGTTATAGATAAAGATAATTGTGTACAAAATATTACACCTATTTTGTACACAATTAGCCAGTCTCAACCTGATTTTAATAACAGTTATGATCATGCATCATGAATCGATTTTATTTCATTCATGACTAAATTGTCTACTAACTGTTTAGTAGTGCTCTTCCTCAGCTAGTATTAAAAAGCTTAGTAAAATATTTCCTAACAAGTTTAGTCCTTTTAAATTTCGACTAGTTTTACTTGCCTCCTAATATTTTTAATCACTAGCCAAGCACAATATTTTTCAGGTGTTCTGTTAGATCTTGGCACTGGTTGGGTAATAATAAATTAAAAAAAAAACAACAGAAAAGTTTGTCTGATTAATCCTTCTATTGATATTTTCGTACTTGTTTCTAAAAACGCAAAATAATTCATTACCACAAATATTTCATGAGTCTATCCCGTAATTAAGTTATGTAAGCTGTTACTCTTCCAAACTAATTGCAATTTGTGAAAATCTATGTAAGCTAGTAAACAAAATGCTTCAGGTTGTGAGGGATAATACCGACTGTTAGTAAACTTGAAGCTCAAAGTCACGTATTGCAGTAAACACTGAATTAAATATAAACACGTACCGAGGAAACCGGTTCCTAATTTTTCAAGGGTTTTCTCCTAAGTTCTTCTTATTGTAACTTACTGGAATTTTTGGGGATTGTTATTTTAATATAATGTCGAAGTTAAGAAAATTGTAATAAACTCTGAATAAAAAAATAATTATTTAATGGACTAAACAATTGTTTTCGAGAGAAAACATGTAATATTAAAAGAGACTGATTACTTTGTTGTTATTTTCATAGGACATTGTTAATTGTTCGAATTTTAGAAATATAAATACATATTATAAATATTGAAAAGGATTTTTCTGTTGTACACTTATAATCCTATTAAATATACCGCCACGATAGAAAAAACATTTACATATTACCTTCATCAAATGTCATGTTCACTATTTGCAAGTAATTTTAAGTAGACATGAAAACATTTAAACATCACGTGAATTAAAAATTTAAAACTCATCCATTCATTCATACTTATATTAATGTTAAAAAGTAACTCCATTGTTATTTACGCTTTTACGGCTGAATCGCTAAACTGATTTGACTCAAATTTATAATGTAGGTTCTTTGAGTCTTGGGGAAGGATATAGGCTACTATTTACTGCAATCACCAACGTACGCGCACAAAAAAATACATTAATACAGAACGAATTACCTAATTTATTGTACCTATTAACCCAACACACAGTCAGGACTTTATAAAGTACGTAATCTCTTCAACAATATATCTAACCAAATCACATTTAATTTAATGAGTAATATAAGTAGGTTGTAGCAGCAAGGTGCAGGTTTTGTCGGCCATTTTTGTCTCCCCTTGAGGAGACGCCTCCCCTTCGGTACCTACGTTTTGTGCAACACACTCATAGCTATAACTAGCTTTGCCTTCGTTTGCGGGGCACAAATTTTTCGTCCCAACCCTCCTATGTGTAATTGCTGTGCGGTTGGCAGCGTTTACGAGATGTTTCTGATAAATATGTATCATATAACAGTGGTTATATATACAGAAAAAAATGTTATTCATTATGATTTTCTTAGCCAATTAGGTTTAGACCAATGTTTATTCTATGGTAATATAAATATAATATAAGATTACAGATAGATAGATACGTTTATTTCATATCATGATTAGAAAATATACAATTCTGCATATACAAAACAAACAATGTTATAATGGGTGAACTGACCGCAGTCTAGAATCCTTAAGCTGAACTATGCTAGATATAAATATGTAGTTTGTGGTTTGCATTAAAAAATTAGTAATCAACATATATGAAACTGTTCCGTTGACTGACTAACAGACAACGCACAGCTGAAACTACATTGCGAAGGAAGCTGAATCACAATAACAGGTAGGCGAAGCCGCACGCTGTAATGAAATAAATGGATTTTATATAATCTTTGTTTCATTTTTCATTACAATAAAATGATAGTAAGTTCTTCTATTAATGCGTCTAAAAGGATCGGGATTTTAAATCAAAGTTTATTATAATGCGTATAAATCCATTCTTTCTAAAGATAATGTTATAAAGTTGTCAAATTTAAAAGTTATCAATTATTCAAAGCTACTTATTTATTTATTCATTCAACTGCTCAATGCTCTTACAGTTTGCCCAACATGTACAGCGAGCCATTACAACATATAGTGTTAAAATTTGATTTTAAAAATCTATGTTCATGTATACATATAAATATTAATACCTACCACTTAGGAAAATTATACAAAATTGAAAAAATGCACTTATATTGGTGTAAAATATGTTAGCATCCGGATATTGAGCAATCAGAGAGTTGAGCAGACTGACTGCCTGGCTAGTGGGAGCGTGTTGTGCCGTGCAACGTTCGTACCTGCGGCGCAGTGAGGAGACGGCACGAGCGTTCACGGGTATACTGGTTTGGTACCCACAGCATACAACGAGATAACGTATTCGAACCATCAATTTTAGTGTTTAGAAACAGATTATAGTGTACCATTAGAGCACTCTTACGTAAGAACCCCGCAAATTTTCGTTGAAAGCATTCTACTATTGTGTTATATCTCGCCTCTTATAATCCCTTTAATAGCGTTTGCTGTGCTGGAGATTTCAGTAGAATATAAATAAAGTTCTCAAGGTAGTAGAGTCTCGCTGATTTTTGTATAAATAAGCCGGCTGGACCGCGCAGTACTACCTTCACACAAAAGACCGACCTAAAATGACAGTATTTGGGCTGTCATTTTTCATTAGCCAGTACAAAACTAGAGCCCCAACGATATAGAAGCATCTCACAGTATGGTGACCACTACTCTGAGATTGCATCATGCCTTTCATCAGGCAAAGTATAGTCATTTTGGAAGGCTCATACACATCTAAAAGTAATTTTTAAAATAAAATATTAGTCATGAAAACCTTTTTGTTGTTAATCAAGCTGTGCGAGACTTGTATCAATTAAATCACTTTCAGTGCACAACCTTGTGTAATAATTTTGGATACTGGTGAAATATATGAATAGATTTAATTTAATATATCTTTGAATTAGTTAAAATAAACTTTCATTTCAATTAAAGGAGGAGCTATATGTTTTTTATATCTAAAGGTAATTATCGTAATTTGAAAGGTTTTACTACTAGTTTACTTCATTCGTTACTCCTTGTAAGTTACGTTATCTATGACTACAATTAAATACAAATATTTTTGTAATACGAACAGTAACCACATGTTAAACAAGCTGAAATAAAAACTCATTAGTAATTAACCCAATTATTATAAAGAATAACTTGGAAGTCAAAAAATTTTTACCAATCAATTTATATTCATGTGTTACATAATCATATTTAAAATAAGTTGGTGACACAAAAACGAGAAACAAAGAATGTCACACTTTACATTACGACAATTTCAAATACAATGCAAGATATCAATACTCGTGGTTTGCATCAAACAGCACATACTACAAATAGGAGTCGATGGAATGATATCTATTTTTAGGACAAATTATTTTAATGTTAAGATCAAGTTTTAAATAAGTATAAAATATTCTTCAATTTGACAAAACCACAAAGCTTAGAGACGTAAGTAGGTACAAAATGTAAGAGACAGGTTGTCGCGTAGCATAAGTATCGATCGAAGTGGTAGCTACGCCGTAGAACCCACTACGTGAGGTGAAGAGCTCCTTTTTATTTCGTCCCGCGTGCAACTTTGCGCAAGTTCAAATAAATGAAATTGTTTAATGTAACGAAGAACAAATTATCTAAGTACTTTTTTCATCTTTAAAGAGATATTATTGATATAATATATGAAACAGTTATCTTAGATACTATTAAAGACAATCTCAGATTTTAATTACTTAGCTACTGCTACTTAGAACCAACTACGAATGATTTGTTCTGATAAAAACACCACTTTTTATGTAGCCTATTTTTAAATGAATTTGGATTCATTAAAATTCATTACATTTACATACAATTACATACAATTTCGCCTTTATTCATTACATTAGGTCAATAGAACCTAAACTATATCATCTTCGTCTTCCTAGCCTTTATTCCTAAGAATATCGGCTACTAATTTAACCGTTTTACCTGAATATCAGTTTTTCCACGGAGGATGGCATTAGACATCCGTAACCTTTAAGGAGAACTAAAATTATATACAATACAAATTAAAGCAACAGTGAAAATCTAGAGAACTTTAAAAAAGAACACTTTTATTTCACAGCGTCTATTAAATACGGTTCCATGAAGCCATAATCCTAACAGGCTTTAGACATTAGATGTGGCAGGCTGCGGGCACAGCAGACCGCACGCGCGCAGCGACAATTACCTCAAATGAACCGGAATTAATCGAGACTCGCTTCTTGGCCGAGCTGCGGTCTCATTTGCATTATTAATAGAGGCTGGAGCGAGCCGAGCGGGGTGCGGAGGACGGGGTAGTGTTCACGTCGTGTCACTGCCCCCGCGCACCGCACCCCTCCACGCAATTTGCGGGACCTAATGAAGAGGATCTTTGCAAGATGTTTCTGTTCATAAGATGTTTAATTTGAGTTTGCAGTTCGTGGGCCGTGGGTCAGGCAGGCGGGCGCTCATTGTTATTGCGAGCGTTATGTTTTATTGAGCAAGGCGGGCGAGCGGTGCGCCGCTTTACTGAGAAAATACTTTTGTACCTTTTTACTTTTTCACAAGTTGATCATGGTTTGTATCGCACCTCGTAATAAAGGCAAAGACCTCAGTAATGTGTTAAGCAGATATACGCAATTTTTTTATGCTCTTGATTTTCAATTACTTTAATCCTTAAATCAAGACCAAATAATATTAAGTATTATTTACCCAATCTAAAATATTATTGATACATACTTCATCAACAACCCTTAATGTCCCACTGCTGGGCTCAGGTCTCCTCTCAAGAGAGGGATAAGGCCATACGTCCCCACGCTGGCCTAGTGCGGGTTGGGGACAGGCAAGACACGTTGTGGCTACGTAATCTTGCTGTTGGATGTTTTTTAGGCCGCCCGAAGGCCTCCAACTAAGCTTCACGACTGCTATCTTATGATAACAACCGGGACCGACTGCTTAACGTGACCTCCGAATCACGGAAACGCTCATTACATATAATGCCACAAACGGTCACCCATCTAGGTCCGACCGCGCCGTCGTTGCTTACCCTTGGTGACTGTTTCCAATCACCTAAGGGCACTCGGCTATGAGCGCTTCATTCGATACATACTTAATAAATCACAATAATAATATAAACTCAAATAAACTTCAGAAATGTCTATTAATAAAATCATAACTGCTTAACATGGAAGTGCATTTTTTAAGTTATGATTTTTTTACAATGTATTTCAGCCTACCAAAAATATTTAGGAGACGGGATAAAAATAATGTTTTAGACGTATGAAACACAAAACCGTCTAGTCTGAAACTAAGCTGAGCCTGTACTATCAATACCTACTAAACCACCTTAAATATAACATAGAAAACACCAAAATACCGAAAAAAAAATCAGATTATAAAATAATTTGTTCTGATAATCGAACCCAAGAACTCAAGCACAACAAATGCATGCGCTACAGTTGGAATATCAATCAGTCAAGGGATTTAATAAAGTATTAATTTTCTATAATTTCACAATAAAAAAAAAAACATCGTCGTTTAGACGAATATTTTATCTTTATTTTACTCTCACTGTCTTTTTCCACCTACTAGTCTTTATAATATTGCTAAATATCAGCTAAAATCATTTTTTTTTAATTCCAATAAAATTATGTATATAACTAAAATTTCTAATTAATAAATTTAAAAATAATAAACGTGTCGTAGTCCAACCGCTAGTTCATTGATTCTTGTTTAATTATACATATTTTTAATTGAACATTTCTACAAAGTTTTAAAAATTACTACGATAGCTGCATATCGCACCTATGAATGGTATCATAAAAATCATAGCTGACTCAAGTGTAATCAAAAGCCGAGTCACATAGTGTGCGTGAGGTTTAGTTACGTAGAGCACGTGGCGCTAATTAATCGTCACGAAGCGATTAATTCACAGGTGATATGATCCGCGCCCCCACACCAGACGAAGAAGCGCACCGCTCCCGAGACTCCGCCTGTTAATTACTAGACGGCGAGACTGCTTGAAGGGCGCTAAGGACTTTATCAGAAGCACGTTTACACTCGGGAATCTTATGATCAACTATGTACCTAAAGTTTACTTTTAAACAACACGTTGATTTGCTTTTGTTTAGAATGTTTTATCATTCATTACTTATTTGCCATTGTGTCTATTTTATAGTGTACTAGCTTTCGCCCTCAGCTCCTCACGCGAGTATCTCGACTAATGCAGTAAAAAGTAGCCTATGTGTTATTCTGATATATAAGCTATATTACTGTAAAGTTTCATCTACATCCGTTCAGTAGTTTTTGCGTGAAAGAGCAACAAACATACAGACATACATACCCACAAACTTTGACGTTTATAATAATAGTATATTGCGTTTATATGCATAGTTAATAGTGAACTAAAATAATACGATAAACCTATACTTTTGAAATCTTTGAGATTTATAACTAACTCTAACAAAGATAATGATTTGACTATTGCAGTGCTATTAGAATTTGAATATCCGCTCCGGTGTATGTCAGTTATCTTGACAATAAGTAGCGTAGGTCCTACTTAAATATCCAATCAGTGTATCTTTTTCCCAATTAATCATTATTTTTTATCTATATCTATACCGAATTAATTCAAACCAATTCAACGACAGAGTTACTTACGATACTATAAACGAAACTTTATCTAATCACACTATTGAAATATAATAATTCAGTTATTTCCATAGTAAAACATGAACGATGAACTTTAAAATATCCAGGTACTTATATTAAAACAAATGCAAACTAGTATCCAAAGACGAAACACATCACAGCAACCGGGATTTAGCCAGTAAATTATATCGCGATCCATCTCTAAGTGAGCCGTGGTTCATTTTTCTCGCGTCACGCGAAAAGTTCGCCAACATCCATAATGCAGGCGATGTCGGCGCGTCATCGCGGCATATTGCGCTACTGTGTACCCCTCGGCCCGCGTCTCCCCGACACCCGCCTGCTCGCACGGCAAGGGTTACAGCTTAGATTAATGAATACTGCCCCACGACCGTGTTACACGGCTTCCGGACGCTTTCACGCTTCCATTTATCAGCCACACGAGATTTGAAACTTTTATTCGGATACATAAATTTAAAAATCTTCAATTCTGTCGCTGTCTGATAAAATGTAATAGAACTATGACGACTAAATATTAACAATAATATCCAGACCGCTTTTTTTTATCAGGTAAAAAAATATTTTTATGATTTGAAAAAAAATATTTATAGTACATTGTTTGAAATGGTAAACAAATAATGAACATAGGGTTAAATACATAATTTTCTATAACCGTTAAATACGCTATTCATACTGACATGTTCTATTTATAAATACTACACCTAATTCTAACTTGTCTTTCCTGTTTTTAACCGACTTCAAAAAAAAAGGAGGAGGTTTTCAATTTCAATTTCATTTTTTTTTATGTATGTTCAGCGATAATTCCGTCGTTTAAGAACCGATTTCGAAAATTATTTTTACATCGGAATGGATGTAGCTTACAGGTGGTCCCGTCGTCACCATATCGGAGTCTGATGATGGGATCCCAATTAAATCGAGGGAACTCCTCAAATATCATAGGCACAATTGTCGCGATTTGGGTACTCGGAATAGTTTTTTTTTGAAGTCGGTTTCTTTTTGTAAAATTATTATAAATTATCGCTTTTGCAAACGGCTTCCTCCACATGGGCGTGGGATTTAGCTCTAATGACACTCACAAATAACGCGTCTTTCTAGAGGTAAACATATTTATAAAATGGTTCAGATTTTCAGATAGATCCAGAGATTACCCCCTACAAAACTCACAAACTTTACCTTTTTTTAATACTTATTAGTTTAAATAGGTTTTCTCTCCTTAGAAATTAAATCATTTTTAAGGATAAGAGTACTTATATGTTTTTTATATACCCCTGGCAACGTATCTGTAAAATTTTATGATGATTGGTCCAGCAGAAAAACAAACAGACCCACTTAAACTAACTTATGATACTAATTCGTGTATAAAAACTTTTCAATAATTGTAAAATTGTCTATATAATCAGTATAATATACCATTTATATAGGTAAATTAAATGTAAAGAAGGGACTACATGAATAGCTTAGGTACTTTTTTTTCTTCATTATCTATATGAGTGAATCAAAGCATTTATCTATGTAGACTTTGAAACAGAAGAGCCACATAGAGCTTAATAAGGATGTATTGTTTTAAATTTTTCTTCCATTGACCTAAAGCAATAGGCTTTAAGCGTGTATTTGTACTGTATAGATATAAAACAGAAATGAATGTTTGTATTACGTGGCGGCAATATACTTTATATTAGAAATAAACATGTAGGTAAATTTGTGTAATGGCGGCAGTAAAATGGAAACACTGAAGTGCGTGAAGCTAAGTAAAATTGAACTGGCGGTTTTATGTGCCTACCGGTTTCATATACACAAAAATAATCTTGTGACACAATGCATACTCTAGGTTTTAATAGTCATTTTCATGATTAGTATTTTGAATCCAGATTACTATAACTACTGATATTTATTTAGTGTCAAGTACCATTCTACAGTTAATTCTTATGTGCGAGCCTGTCAAAGGGACTTCACTTTCCCTAATGGAAAGCATGTGTAGAATCTAAACTGAATTCGTCATACGCATTGCGAATGCAGATAAACCAGTATCAATCAACAACCCATCATGTCCCACTGCTGGGCATGAACCTCCTCCCAGGAGAAGGTTAAGGTCATACGTCTCGAAGCTTGCCGAGTGCGGGTTGTGAGCTGGCAAGGCACGTCGGGGCTACGTATTCTTGCCGTTGTATGTTTTTAAGACCTAAAACCAAGCTTCATGACTGCTATCTTATGGTAAAAAACGGTATCGATTGCTTAACGTGACCTTCGAATCACGGAAACGCTGATAACATATCATGCCACAAACGGTCACCCATCTAGGTACTGACCGCATCGTCGATTGTTTCCAACCACCTGAGGCCACTCGTCTATGTGCGCAACAATCCAGTATGGTGACCCTCAGCTTGATGGCAGCTTCTTGAGTTCAGCAACGTAATTGTTTTATTACTTTGAAATAATGTTTACTGCATGTCTATATAACTACATTTTCTCGAGTTAAGTTGCAGGCAACAGCCAATAACCTCCTCTATGCTAGAAATATAGTAAAACTCTCCCTGGGAGATGTTGATCCAGACGCAGGGGTCATAGCAAGGAATATAGTGTATCACAATTCATGCATCTAACAAATATCTAAGTCGATCAAACTAATTACAAGTATAATTCTTCTCTTACGAACAAATATTGCAAGCATTTTTCCTTAAAACTTTTTCTCAAATGTCTACCACGTAAAAAACTATGAAGATTTCCACCAAGTTCAATGGCATAGCAAACGTACATAAAAGCAATTGAAGTATGGCTCAACAAACGCATGTATAATATATTCACATTTGTAAGAAAACAATAATTTCTTTTCTAAAAATAAAAGTCAGCTCCCTTGCCGAGTGAGCCGCAGTAACATTGTAGAAGTTACGATCGCGGCTCCCGGCGCAGCTCAACTGTGAGATATTGCCTTTTTTATGACCCACTCTACTATACTATACTATACTGGGACAGAATAGATCACATGATACGATAAAATATTGCCCTCGGTCCTCGCACCAAATCGAATTAACCCGTCCACTTGCATACAAAGGCGGCATGAGAATACAAATGGTGATATCGAGTTAGGATAGCGACCTGTTTTTCATCTCCACAATGCTCAAGTGCTCGGTTTTGTAAACGTGTGACGAACACTGAACACATAAAATGTTTGTTTTACTGGAAATATTCTGAATAGGAATTTTTAAGTTCACATCGACAACTGCAAACTATATTGGTAAGGTTCTTCATGTTCTGTGTTAAATATTTATTATACGCTCTGGCACTCCTGGTTTATCAATTGTTACGTATTACTAGTACAGTGTACTAGTGGCGGCGCAGCGATCGAATTCGACCAATATTCTTTTTTCTACTTTTTCTATTATTACTTTTCTAAAAAAATAATACCTTATATAGAAGATAAATAATATTTCCATTAGCTGTACCAGTCTATAAGTCAGAAAGTTGAATACCTTCTAATATGTTTTGCATATGTGGAATTTATTTATTTATTTGCTATTTATATAAATCTGTCTATTAAACTTGTTATAAAAACTTAGGTATTTTTACAATTTCAGACGAAAATCAATCTACAATATCAAACAAGCTAATGCTTATGTATATATATTTATATATAGGTGTTGAAGTTTCTAACATCATTTTTTTCTAAACTGAATAGTTTGCGCGAGAGACACTTCCAAAGTGTAAAAATGTGTGTGCCCCCCCCCCTGTAACTTCTAAAATTAGAGAGTGATAAAACAAAAAAAAAATATGTTGTACATTACCAACCAACCATTACCAACGAAAATTGGTTTGAACGAAATCTAGTAAGTAGTTTTTTTGTAATACGTCATAAATCGTAAACCGCAATTTACCTTTCATTCAATCAATACACTATTTTATAAAAACATTGATCAAATTACAACGAACTACAAGAACTTGTATATGATGTTACTTGCTGATACGGAACATGAAGATGGGCGAGTCCGACTCGCACTTGCCGCTTTTTTTATTATATCTCTTAGCTATTAGCACTTTCATATAAGCCGAATAAACCAATAGTCTGTAGGAACATTATTTTCAAATATCTTTAGACACTAATATGATCTGTCTGCATGTTCGCAACCCACATCAAATAGTGGATACATGAGATGCATATTTTATGAGTATATAGAGTGTTGACATTTAATATACCAACATTCTAACCAACGCAAGTGGATTCACCGTAATCTTAACCAAGTAATTCTTGTAATTGTACTACAATTAATACGCAAACTTGTAATTAATTTCCGCGTGATTAACGAGTATAATCCGGAGTTACTGGAGATTACGTGAGAGTTGCCGCTCGAGGTAAGTTATTGTGTATCGTGGGCGTCAGCGGGGAGGCGGGGTGACGCCGGAGGGGCAGGGAGGGTGTCGGTCCACGCAGAGTCGAGAGCCGCAAGATGCAGAGAAGACTCGCTCGAGCTTCGCTGTCCTCCCCTTAAGATTCTCGCGGACGCCGTTGCCAATTAGGGACGCAATCGCTCACGCGGCGAGAACTCCCCCTGCGCTTGGGGCGGCCCACCCTGAACACTACTCTTTGTTTCGTGACCGACGTCGGCGTCGGCGACGCAACCTCCCGTCCCACCACTTGTTCACCAAATGAAAACGGTTTCACTTTGGCATTACTAAGAGTAAAAGCAATAAAGATAAAGTTTAAGAAAGGTTTTCCACCTTTTTCCGCTTTGGTTTTCAAAGTTTGCTGTATCTTGTACAGAGACATTAAACAAATTGCAACAATATGGAAACTACGTATAGGTAATTGAATGGAGTAAGGTAGAAACCAGGATAAGTAAGTACCGAATTTTGAGGACGAGATTATTCAAATGTCATGATACCATGGAGTTAAGCTAAGCTTGACTTTATTCATTTGCCAACTGTGTGGTTAATAAGTGTACTAACCAACATTTTTAAAACTTATTTTTCTTTTTTCATAACAAATGAGCTTACAATTCGAACGATGTATTTATATACCAAAAAGCGTCCAAGTGCGAGTTGGACTCGCCCATGAAGGGTTCCGTAGCAACAAGTAACATCATATAAAAGTTCTTGTAGTTCATTGTAACTTTGATCGATGTTTTAATATTAGTGTGTTGATTGAATGAAAATGAAATTGCGGGTTACGATTTTTGACGTATTAAAAAAACTACTTACTAGATCTCGTTCAAACCAATTTTCGGTGGAAGTTTGCATGGTAATGTACATCATATAGTTTTTTTATTTTAGCAGTTACAGGGGGGGTACACATTTTACCACTTTGAAAGTGTATCTCGCGCAAACTATTCAGTTTAAAAAAAAATTATATTAGAAACCTCAATATCATTTTTGAAGACCTATCCATAAATACCCCGAACGTATGGTTTTTATGAAAAACTTTTTTTTTAGTTTCAGTTCTAAGTATGGGGACCCCCAAAGTTTATTGCTTTTTTTCTATTTTTGTGTAAAAATATTAATGCGGTTCACAGAATACATCTACTGACCAAGTTTCAACAGTGTAGCTCTTATGGTTTCGGAAAAAAGTGGCTGTGACATATGGACGGACAGACCGACAGACATGACGAATCTTTAAGGGTTCCGTTTTTTGCCATTTGGCTACGGAACCCTAAAAATGACAGTAGAATCGAAAATAAATAATAATTTCGGAAACCCTTTGAAATTAGTTAACCATACTTTTAAAAAAATTGCTGTTTGAATATTTTCTTATTTCGTGTGTATAGTATTGCAAAAACAAAAACTATTATTGTGGTAGTATTGGCGATTTCAGTACTCATAATTTTCTCATACCAAGTGTCATGCTCATAATTAAAGTGACCTAGCGACTCCTCACAAGCCAAAATTCGTCAAGCGGTATCTATGCTAATATTATAAATCAAATCAAAACTCTGTCTGTCTGTTACTACTGCTGCCAATCAAGAGGTCTGGGGCTCGATTCCCGGGTCGGGCCAAATATTTGTGTGATCCACAAGTATTTGTTTCGTAGTCTGGGTGTTTTTTATATATAATATGAATGTTTTTACAAAAAAAAGTTTATGTATTTAAATCAGTTGTTTAGTACCCATAATACAAGCTCTGCTTAGTTTGGGACTAGATGATGTTGTGTGTAAAATGTCCGAAATATTTATTTATTTATCTTAATAATAACTTTATTATACCCCAAAACAAAGTACTTAAAACTAGGTATGTAGGTACAATTGGCCGCCTTATCGCCCGGAGGCAATCTCTTACAGGCAAATATAGAATGGAGAGGACCAGAATTGGGAGAAACTGTAGAGTAGTTGTCTGGTGAATTAAAAAGATTAACATATATTGTGAAAGTAATACATAATTAGAATGATTAAATATGAGTTATAAATTCAAAATTTGATTACATACATAAATGGAATGATGTGACCTATTAGAGTAAGAAAGATAAATAGAAGGTTGATTCTTAGGCAAATAGTATAACGGTACTCACGTCAAAAAGTTTTTCTTTAATTTTTCTTACTGTTTGTTCCAGCTAACTCTGGAACGGCTGGACCGATTTCGACGGGATTTTCAGCGACAGACAGTTGATGATATAAGAAGTAACTTAGTCTACTTTTTTGCGCTCATAGCAAAGTGAACTTAGGTAACTGAAAACCATCACTGAGGGTAAGCCGTTGCGTCGTTACGGCGCCGTCAGTACCTAGATGGATAGACTTTAAGAATTATCCGAAATAAATATTCCTACTTATTCAAATATTTACTAGTTTCTTTACTTCATACTTTTGCTAAGTAGCATTATCAATACTTATTAGTATTAGTGTCATGAATTCGAAAGTAACTCGCTCTGTCTGTCTGTCAGGCTTAACCATCTTAACCGCTGCATCGATTTCTATGAAATTCGACTTGGAGATACTTTTATTCTTGAGGAAAGATATAGGCTAGTCTTTACTGCGATAATCATTATACATACGGGTGGAGCCGTAGCCTGTTTTCTTTGAGTTATTCACATGAGCTGATGATGGTAAAACGGTTAGGGGTTCTGAACTGAGTTTGATAGGTAATGTTAGGAGATAATTTAAGATTAAGAAAGAAATGACATTAAAAGCCGAGGTTTGTATACGAAACCTACACTTTATCTTTACATCTAGTTAGTATATAGGTCTCAGTTTCGATTCAAAGGTCGGACAAAATGTTTGTGTGATACCTTAATATTTATTTCGGAGTCCGAGTGTTTTCTATGTATAATAAGTATGTATTTACAAAAAAAAGGCAGTTGTACGTATTTATATAAGTCGTCTAGTATTCATAATACAAGCTCTGCTTAGTTTGGGAATAGATGACGTCGTGTGTAAGATGTCTGAAATATTTATTTATTTACAATAATAATTAATGTTAATTGTTGGCTTATTACATTATGTACGACTTTATCTGTTGGTTTCAAGTACATTGTTAGTTCTTATATTCATATTAATACCTATTATAAATAGGAAAGTAACTGACTGCCTGTTCGGTACGCCTAATCGCTCGATTTTAATGAAATTTAGCGTGAATATATTTATTTTATTCTTGGTAAGGGACTTTACAGCAAAAACCAACCTTTATTCTTGCGGAGACGCGTCAAAAGTTAATCTTATATGTAAAATTCTCGTGTCACAATGTTCGTTCCCATACTCCTCCGAAACGGATGTACCGATTTGTATGACATTTTGTGTGCATATTGGGTAGGTCTGAGAATCGGCCAACATCTATTTTTGAAGCCCTAGGACGCGAGCGAAGCCGCGGGCATCAGCTAGTAAGGTATAAAAATGCACATACCATAGACTCGTATCGTTTCTGTAATAAAAGAGTAATGAGCTCAGGGCACTTATCGCTTTATTTATTTCCGTCATATAAATTTAATTTAAACTGTCGAAAGAAATTATCCTATTGATATTTGCTGAGACTCTTATAAAAAATATGACTGTAAACAAAGTCATTTTGAGGCATCTGACCATTTAAAATGACAACTTAGAGATAATCAAAAATAAATTTAAAAGTAATTTCGAGGCATGTCACCGTTTCAAGCTATATAAAATTAATTTGGCTACATGTAGCATACTTAGTGCACTGAGATTATGTACGAGTATGTAATCAATGATTGCAATTTTTACCAATATTATAAATGCAAAATTAACTGTGTGTGTCTGTCGTGTTTTCACACCACAACTACTGAAACGATTTAAATGAAATTTGGTACACAGATTCTCTAGAGCCCAAGGAAGGACTTTTTTTACTGCGATAACCGACATTCACGCGGGGCAACGAGCGAGAGCTTATATTGATATAATTTATTAAAATTGCACTATTACACTATTACATTAAAATATTAGTGTTATAATTTAGAAATATATTTAGTTTACTTCGATAGTTATGAAGATCCTTAAATTTTTTATGTAGCGCTTAGATAAAAGAAACTTTAAATTATCAGATATCTTTAGACATAAAATAATTTTGTAGATAAGGACTAACCGATATACAACAAAGATAATTTATTTTGTGTTTATTTCTTTTTGCAATGTTTTTGAGTGAAATTACTTTAGTTTCAACGCTAGAATCTTGTTTACTGCTATTAGATTTGATAGAACAAAAATTTATGATGATGACACTTTTCACTAATTTTAAATTTGAATCATCAGGATTCTTAAATCACGTAGGACTTATATCGTTACTAATATTATAAACACGAAAATTTGTGAGTATGTATGTTTGTTGCTCTTTCACGCTAAAACTACAGAATGGATTTTTATGAAACTTCACTATAATTTATTTATTTAGCTTACATATCGGAATAACACGTAGGGATCTATTTACCGCAATAACCAACACGCGGGCGGAGCCACGGGCAAAAGCTCGTGTATTATAAACGAAATAACAACTTAATCATTACACTCGACTGCTGTTATTAACGTTTTTACTTATTCTGATTGTAATCTTTTATTTTAACATCTTTTATTTTATTACACTGTACATAATAACTCTTTAACTTTGAATGGAAAAGTGTAAAGATAACTCTTGTTTAAGTAATAGTAAAGTAGACGTCAAGCATTCTTATATAATTCCTAGTTTACATGTAATGTGCAATTTTAAATTATATTTATCAGCTGTTTGTTCACCATACTGTAATCGCTACCAAGCTTAGGATCAGACGCCTTCTGTAAGATGTATAAAGTTTTTTTAAGTTACTACATAGTTTAACTTTAACAGACTTTCTAATGCTCTTTTAACATTAGAATAAAAAGACGATGAAATGGATTTAATAAATTGAATTGAAACTGGTAGAGGAATTTCAATAAAATCTTCGACGTACTGTCTCGAACAAACGGAAAAGAAAGAATGTATATGGTGTCGCCGTCGGTAAACTACTACATGATGTTGCCACTTATTAAAATTAAAAATGTTAGTAAATGGGTGCAGATTTCAGACATAACATGCCAATTTAAAAGCAACACATAACCGAAACTGGCGTTAAACATTTAATTAACTCTCGCTTATTTCAACAACTAATATGAATTATGAGAGGGTGCAAATAATATAATTTCGATGCTCATAATACCTTTGAGTCATTTTTTTATAACAAAGATACTCGTATTTATGGTACTATGTTTGTTTAAAATATATTAGTTAAGTTACTTATACTTAATTTTTATTACATTTATTAAGTAGGTCTAGTTGATTAATGAGAAAACCAATTTTTAACATTCTAGCGATATTTTTATTTAAGTAAATTGCTATTATATTTTTAATATTGTAAAGAGTGGTATGATAAATCTATTAAAGCTTTGAAATATAACACACTTTCTATAAGTACAAATAGGAAATGTGCCATTTGCTGACTCGTTACACTTGAGTTATCTCGAATATTATTACCAATTATATTCGTATATTTTTTTTTAAATGAGAATTGGAATCGGGGTCTAATAACATTTTTTTATAATTTATGCTCCGCTTCATAATTAATATTTGAATATCATTAACTAACTCAAATTTTCTTTAAACAAATCTATTAAATTACGTTTCATTTTACTGTAAAAATACACGAAAGAATGAAACGTCTACACACATGCTACGATTTATCTTAGCGGAATGAGCCGCTACGTGCGGTAAACAATTTTGTACTTGATAGGTACTATATCAAGATCTGGAGGTTAGTTTTACTTAGGTAAAAAATACATTTGTAAGCCGTCTAAACAATTTATCCATGCATATTTTAAATACTTACGTTGTAAGTTCATTGAGGGTGGAAATATGTGATGATTCCTCATGGCAGCATCCTGTGGTCTCGCGCACTGAGGTGGTGGTGGTTGGTACCGCATACCCTGGTATCTATAAGCCGCCTGAGACATCTGACCGCACGACGCCAGCTCGCCCCAAGACAGTTCACCGCCGCCCGAGCCGAGACAACCTCCCTCGAAACCACCACCGGCGCCGCTCAGGTACCCGTACTCCATGCTGACAGCGAACACCGGCTATCTAGGCAGTTCACTACCTGACATGTGCCCGAACGGGACCCGTAATTAGTATATCGTTTAAAACAATAACAAAGTGGCGAAAGCGCCGCGCCGCGCGGGGCGCGTGCTTCTTATGTCGTAGGGCACCGCGCGAAAGCTTACAGCCGCATAATTGGATGAGCCGCGACTATATTGAATTATGCCGATTACAGATGGTATCGGTCCCTGTGATAGTTTTTGCCGGCGCGGAGGACCACGCGCTTGCCCCACTTGAAATCGAATGATAAGCCTAATTCAATAAGGACGATCCTCGAGGACGGGGCGGGGCGCGCACCCCCGGTGGCAGACCAATGGTCGCTGCTCGTGGCGCCACCGCTGCACCCCATTGGTCGGGAGCTGCCCCCTCTCCGCGCCGCGACTCGGGGGTGCGTGTCACGACACTTGTCTACTTTTCTTTTCGCCGACAGTTCCTTTGTCATTGAGGAAAATAAAAAAGTTGTAATTAACGATCCAGGTAGGTACCTACTTAACGAATTACTCAAGTTATCTCGATTTCTTGGAATTACGATATTAATTAAAGTTGTTATAATGTGTGAAAAAGTGATATTCCCAACCCTATTAATTATAAACGTCTATTAAAACAATAAATGACATGTAACTTATTGAATCCAAAATAAAAATTAAATTTTCATAAAAACGGGCAAATGCGAAAGTAAAGTTTATTTTTATTTTCTTATTATTTATATACGATATCCTTAAAAATACAGATGATTAAAGGCTACTTCAACAGAAATATCGATAAAAAGTCGAGTTACCTATCTTATCAATAAATAATTTTAAAAATAAGTTTTATTAAACAATTATTTTATTAAATTATAAAAAAGTTTGACAAAAGTATTGTCATTTTCAAACAAAGTAAGTACGAATAAATATGAAGTTCAACAATCTGTAACTCAGGCCCGTAATAAAACGGCATCATTTCATTTAGTTTGGGTTCTCGGGGGATAACTCGATAACTGATAAAAGTACTTTATGAGAGATTCTCGCAGCCTCTAAGATCCCGCACTCGTTACGACTGTGTACTATGAATAAGTAACAACGCAGGTTCTAATTTAGAATTTTCTGAAACGAGTATGCTATGGCATATAAGAAAATTTTAGAATATAGCGGAAATGATTCTAAGAAATATAAATATTCTCACAAATAGATATTATACATAATGAGGGATGTAAGTTTGTTTATTAGTAAATTTTTACGATTAAACCTGTAAAACGATTGAAAAATTCTTTCATGAAATATATTATTCACCATTAAAATAGGCTACTATTTATCGCAGTAACTCACATGGGTAGAAACGACTCAAGTTTGTTTTACATATTTACAATTACATAGCTCAGAAGTTTGTAAAGATAAATAAATCGATTTATACGTCCGTCATACTTTATTTACAGTAGAATTGTAAACTCTAACGTATATATGACATAAATAGTCACATAACAAAGTCTCACCAACAGCAAGTCAGCGGGTGGTAAACTGGCAAGTGCACAAGGGTATTCGGTGCGTGTGAGAAAATGACGCGTATAATATTTACAATATTGAAATTACAACGGGGATTCCCCCGGGACAGCGCACGCGTCCGCGCCCGCTTCGCGCGACATTGTATCCACCACTTTATTTATTATTTATATTAATTACACAGTTGTACAGTTTTTTTTATATTTTGTTTTATGACTTGCCTTTCTAGTGCACTAGCTGATTTGATTTTGATGTTGATTTGATTGATTACTAAATAAACTAAAGGAATATCTCGCAGTATTATTAAAACGTAGAAAATATACGTTACGCGCATATATTTTTAGAGACACTCAATTCTGATGAAGTAACGACCACAAGGTAATGTTTCCAATCTTCATGGAACTTTTTGTAGTAATAATTAGTTACAACCAACTTAACTTCAGTCCAGATGAAGTGGATAGGAATATAAAAACCTCAGTTATGTCAAATGTACAATAAATATGTATTTTAAATAAAATAATAACGTTTATTGACTCAAATAAATGAATTGCAAATTTATTACTTTATCGGTTTGATTTAATCCACCCATTTCGGTTCCCTTTGCTTCCTCTAACTAAAGAAAAAACTCATACTTACATGGTTTGAGCGAACGGCGCCTTGAATGGGTTGTGCAGGAAGTAATAGATCCGTATAACACCAACATCAATGCTTTACGCGGTGTGCTTAACCTTAAGTTTTTTGAATGATGGAATTTTAACGTTAATTCTTGAATTTTTATTTCTTTTATTTTTCATTTACAGGATATATTCCAGAACTTTTACTATATTATAATGAGGCTATCCGTGAAAACCTATAATTGGCTGGATGTTGCATATCAAACTATTTATTTTACTTTTTGTAGCTGTTGGTTTTTCAAAATAAGTAAATAATAAACTTAATATGTTAGGGGAGGCTTAAAAAACTACCCATCCCGCATTATCAATCAATTTGAAAACAAAATTATAAACCAAGTTTAGGCGCGACCGTAGCGTCAATGATTTAATGATGTTGTCTCAGTTGATCTAGTGATTAGTGACCCAGGTCGCGAGTCCAATTCCAACCTAATGAATATAATTGTGTGATGTTTAGAATTATTTATAGTGTATTGGTGTAATTTATCTATATGTAACATACTTAGATCTCTCCCCGGTCATGTCGGATAGCCGTCTCATCGGATTATGAGAGTGAGGGAACAGAGAGTGAACCTGTGTTTGCGCAAACATTTGTTCTCTATAATGTCTCCTGCGCAGTTTGCTGGTCTTCGTGGAGGCTGGACACCGTGGCCAAAAACAGCTAGGAGAACATCATGTACTTAGAAATATATAAGAATGCTGACGTTATTAATATATACTAACTGAGTTCCGCGATGTCAACCGCGCTTATTGTTGTAATTCGCTAGTAACGCCACGGAGCGAATTTAGTCTAAAAAACTATATTAAATTACCCCTTATATTATCAACTATCTGCCAGCGAAAATCCCGTCAAAATAGGTCCAGCCATTCCAGGTGATTTTTTTATAATAAATAACAAATTTTATACTTTGATATGCGTTTAATAAAAAAATTGATAATTTGAAATTACAAACAGACACTTCCATTTCATTTATTAGTCTATACAAAATTTATAATTGTTAGTAATATTTACAAATAAGATATTAAATCATTGAACAATTAAATACTGATCCATTTCACAACATACCCAAAAGTGTTTGGTTTATAATAATTATAGCTGTAGTGTAGTTTAAAAAACAACTCAAATGTTATCATCCTCTACAAAAACTAAAGAGCCTAAATATCTCAACAGTTGGAAAAATACTGAGTTTGCTCTCTGTCTCGCGGGATGAAAAACACGGCGTCTCCGCGGTAAAATATGTGATCACTTAGCAACCTGCAATCAAACAACAAATGCCGCTTAGTTTTTCTCTTTCCCTGTCGACGAATGTCTTCCTACAAACAAATACATATATAGTTGTATTTATATAATAATAAATCTTTGTAAATAACTGTGTTTGTGAAATAGATTTAGTTGTATACAAAAATATGATTCGTAATATTTTTATTTAGGATGAAAGCCAGTAGTTAGATCAGAACAAGGCCGTTTTCAATTAATTAAAAAAAATGTTCTGTGTACTTATCCCATGGTGTGTTACGTTCCGTTTTGCATTAAAAATGTGGATAAAACTACGTACGTAAAAGTTAGATATTCTATTTCTGTTATGCTTTACATACATTCTATAGTTGTACAAAAGATAACAAGAGTGCCATACCTACTACATATTCTTTCATACGTTATATACTATTAATAAATAAATAATATGCTCAATGCTCATCTTTTTCTCTTCTCATAGGTATACCTTGTAGGATCAACTGCCATTTTAATGCTGGTGCGATAATGAGTTTTTTCTTTTGTTTAAAAAAAGTTAAAACTAATACCCAACTACGACAAAAAACGACACTGTAAAAGTATGAATCAAGATTTAAGCAACATAGCCTGTCAAAATCTTAACCTTCCTCTTTGCTTTTTGCTTAACGCTTTGCCGTAGTCGCGAAAAAAGACAACTCCCACATTAGGAATATATTTTTTGTGTCGCGGGGGACTTACAAACACTCATGAAACACTACACTTGACGCAGTAGAAAGCGGCGTGGCGTCTGCTTAAACTACTAGACCATCAGTGCAGTTAGTTACTGTGGTGGGCGAGTTGGCGAGATTGTTCCCATAACAAAATGTAATATAATATAAAAAAACGACTCTCAGTTATGACAGTTCTAGCTTAAAATTGATCCAAGACCCGTATACACCGATTCGGTATTATCATTTACAGGTGAATTAGAAATATATTATAAGCAATTCACTTTCCTTCTTTCTTTAACTCTAACCCTAAATGAACTTACAATAAAACAAAACCTTGTAAAGGAAACTTGCCAATATTATGCATACGACCTTGACATAAAATCACTACAAGATAAACACAAGCACACAGTACACGAGTATTTGTGATCTGAGATGGCAAGTCGCATAAAGGCATGAAGGCAGCTAATCCGATAATGCGTGGGTTATGGGCGGTGTGCGTACGCCACTCTCCACTTACCCTCGACTAATTCGATTTGAGCCCTCCGTGCCACATGCCGAGCTGCACCGGCACTGTCCCCATACTCATCGTACTATTTTTAATTAACGTTCTTCGTACCAAAATATGGAATGAATTTCGAGAAAAGATAGTCAAAGAGCTGCTGACAATATTTTTTAACCAAAACTAACACTGTTAGATTCTTTCTACAACAACGTTTATGAAACTTATTGCTGAATTACGTATATACTGAAGATAGGAAATTAGACTGCATGAATCACATAAATTGAGAAAATTATTAGTGAAATTAAAATTGACCACTCCTGTGAAGTCGAAGATCAAACTAGCGGCCTATGTCCAGCAGTGGACTGCGATAGGCGATAGGATGAGGATGATGATAATTCCTGGGGAACAATTTAAATTTCTTACGGTACAAAAAAGTATTTATATTTCTTGAAAAAAAAAATTACCTGATTACTGAAAGGCACTTGGTTGCTCGATATTTTTACTGAATATGATCATTTAATAATAAGATTATTCCTTTTTACAAAAATACGCTAATTGTTTTATTTAAAGGGTCCCTAATAAGTAAATATTATAGTTTCGCCGAATCCGGCTGTTTGTCGTCCGCGAAGAACGAAGAAAGCTATAATTTTGTTTTGAAATATCATACATTTTAAAAGCCCCAACAAGTAGCAAAATTAAATCTTATCTCTAATATATAAAATTCTCGTGTCACAGTTTTCGTTGCCATACTCCTCCGAAACGGCTTGACCGATCTTTATGAAACTTTATATGCATATTCAGTAGGTCTGAGAATCGGCCAACATCTATTTTTCATACCTCTAAAACGCGAGCGGAGCCGCGGGCATCAGCTAGTCTAATATATAAAATTCTCGTGTCACAGTTTTCGTTGCCATACTCCTACGAAACGGCTTGACCGATCTTTATGAAACTTTATATGCATATTCAGTAGGTCTGAGAATCGGCCAACATCTATTTTTGATACCTCTAAAACGCGAGCGGAGCCGCGGGCATCAGCTAGTAATATATAACAAATACACGTAAAGCAATATTTAATTACTCATCTATCCATCTTAGTATCCTTTAAAAAAAATATTAAGGAAGTTTGAGATACTCTTTTAATATCTAGATATGTAATGGAAGAAAACTTCTATCTTCTTCGTAGCCTTATTCCCAATATTATTTTGGGGTAAGCTAATAGTTCAACCGGTTTTATCTGAATATCAGTTTATCCACGAAGTGACTGGCATCGGACCTCCGCAACCCTAAGGAGAACTGAAATACGAAGATTGAACTAGTTGTCAGTAAATTTGAGGGCACCGACTTCCCAATAACGATTGCCATAGATGTTCATGTCAACCGGGACCGACGGCTTTACGTGCTCTCCGAGACACGGGCATGAATCACCACCAAACTTCCAAACTCCGGGCTGTTATTAGGAATTTCCTAAGAAAAACCCAAAAACACTCCTGATTAGCAGTCGCATACGCTATCTACTAGACCAACGAGGCAGTTTCAAGAAAACTTTTATCTAAGAACTGCTTATATAAGACGAAAAAAAACTACTTATTTAAAAAAATCTGGAATAAGTATAACGACTATACTCTGTCCATTCCTTTATTATCTTTTTAACAGTTTAACAAATTTCGAAATTAGTGACGCCCTCACACGTCAGCGATTCGATTTAAAATAAAAATCACTCGATATAAAATTCTTTAAGTCAGTATTGTAAATAAATAAAATGTGCACTATTATGATTTAAATAATTGGCCCAGAACAAAGAAAACTTCCTAACACAGTCACTTGAAGGTCAGTTTAGTAAGTATTATGTGATTTTTCAAATGTATTTTCTCATAACTCTGGATTTAAACGTAATTAACCACGCGTTTCAAAGTTAAATTTTACTAACGCGTTCATGGTTACATTTTAAGTCAGTGGGCCAAAAATAAATTAATTAATGCACAGAGTTATTGTTCTATAATCTAAGTTTGAACTTAAATTCCAAAATTTTGAATTATTTCCTTGCAGATAATCAATCTTGAAGTCATACTATTTTAATTTCCTTTTTATTTTATTAAATTTACAGAAACAATACTTACATAAAGTCAAATTATTTTCTTCATCATCATCATCAGCCTATCGCAGTCCACTGCTGGACATAGGCGTCTCCCATTGCACACCACTGTGATCGATTTTGGGCTTCTCGCATCCAGCTCCTGCCAGCCATCTTACGCAGGTCGTCACTCCACCTCGCCTGTGGGCGTCCTACACTACGTTTACCGAGACGCGGTCTCCACTCAAGAACTCTTCTGCCCCAACGGCCATCAGTTCTGCGGCTAATATGGCCAGCCCACTGCCACTTCAGTTTGCTAATCCGGTGGGCTATGTCGATGACCTTAGTTCTCTGACGGATCACCTCATTTCTGATACGATCTCTCAGAGAAACGCCGAGCATAGCCCTTTCCATAGCACGCTGAGCAACTTTAAGCTTATGGACCAACCGTACCGTAAGTGTCCAGGTCTCGGCTCCGTATGTCATGACAGGTAGGACGCACTGATTGAAAACTTTCGTTTTTAGGCATTGTGGGATCGACGACGAAAAGACTCGACGTAGCTTTCCAAACGCTGCCCAACCCAACTGAATTCTTCTATTCACCTCATCCTCGAGGTTGTTTCTACCCAACTGCAATGTCTGCCCAAGGTAGACATATTTTTGAACAACCTCGAGAACGGTATCGTGTACTGCAACCGGTTCCGGTAGAACATGTTCATTGAACATGACCTTGGTTTTGTCCAAGTTCATCCGTAGGCCGATGCGCATAGAAGAATCAGCTAGGTCATTCAGCATCTGTTGCAGGTCCTGCAGTGTCTCTGCCATTATGACGATGTCGTCCGCAAATCGCAAGTGAGAGATGTATTCGCCATTAATGTTAATGCCACGTGCTTTCCAGTTTAGCGTCTTGAACATATCCTCCATTGCATTTGTGAACAATTTCGGGGAAATAACGTCCCCTTGTCTCACTCCTCGATGCAATGGTATGGACCTTGTTTGCTGATTCTGTACTTGGACGGACATGGTGGCGGTATCGTAGAGACATCTCAGCACTTGGATGTATCGCCAATCTACCTGACAACGCTGCAGGGACTCCAGAACAGACCAGATCTCAACCGAGTCGAAGGCCTTCTCATAGTCCACAAATGCTAGACACACAAATGCTAGTCCACAAATTATTTTCTTAATCTATCATAATAATATGATAGATTATTTTGATCGTTTAATCGATTTATCGTATTTCAAGAAGGTTTTATAGTTTGTTGTTTTTAGCTATGCGCAAGCCACTTCCCTACCCGTCTATAAAGTACAACATTACTGTAGTACATTATTAGGAAAAAAAATACCGATAATTTATAGGCGTGACCTGTCAAAAAGACAATAAACGAATGGACAAAGTATAATAAGTTTTTAAGTATCATATCAATTATCATAAGTTTTTTTTTATGTTTGTGTTGTCAAAAATGACACTACTCTGTCGGATGAAAAGCATGAGTAAAGACAAAACAGTGTTTATTCAAGAATAGTAGTCACCATTCTAATTTTGAATGCAGCATGTTGACCTACACTATGGAGTCCTAGTGAGATCTTTTGGATCTTGGTCTTCGGTCTCGCAATCACTAACGAAATACGATAGCACGAATGCTATTATTTTAGGTTGGCCTTCTATGCAAAATTAGTACCGCCCTGGTCAAGCCGGTTCGTTCGTTATGAAATCAGCATGGCTTTACTACCTAAAGTACAATTGCAAAGTAATGTTCACTCGTGGAACCTGCTCATGCTTTCCATCAAGCTGAGTAGAGTCATTTTGGCAGTTAAAGTATAAAAACAATGTGAATAAATATATCTCAGCTATTTGTTTTTTTCTATTTTTATAATTGTATTATTTGCTATTCTCTGACCTGCGTCTTTTGTTGTATAGTACATACATGCCACGAGAAATGTTTTCTTTTTCTTTGTGTGGGAGGTGTGAGCCTGGTGATCTGTAACACAGGTTCTTCCTACCAAAGTCACCTGTCTCTCACAAATGTAGCCTTACTGAAATGTTTCTAAACTTCATATTATATTGTAGACCTTTGTGATAAGAGAAAAATACATTATTATCATCATTAGTATTATTATTCTATTAGAAATTGACCAAGTGCATGTCAGACTACGCATATAATAGGGTTACGTAGTCACCTATAATGGTAGATAGATTTAAAATCGTGTCCAATAGATAATTGTTATGTTTACGTATTATTTGTTTATTTTTGTACGAAGTTTTCCAAGTGAGTGCATTTTACAAGTTAGACCGCTATTACTCCTAAAATAAAGATTTTATCAAAACTGCTATAGCTTTTCTTAAAAGTTGAATATATGAACTAATATCATGTTTTTTTTAGATTTTTACAATTGGCCGTTTAGCTTTTGAAGGGAAGGGGGAGCTCTCTTTTTGCAATACAAATTGGCTTTTAAAGTTAAATAACTCGCAAACTGATACCTAAATCGAAAAACGGTCTTAGCAACCTCCTTATGTTTATAAAATACGTATCTAACGATACCCCACACAATGTGGTACACTTGAGAAAATAAATCATCCCACTTTACGTGTAGGGGAGGTAGCCCAAATTAAATATATTTTTCCTAATTTTACTGTAGCAGTTTGTCGAGGTAATTACAACTTAACTTACCAGAAGTGGGACATTAAGGGTTCTTGATTGATACTGAATTGTCTGCATTCGCAATGCGTATGGCGAATTGAGTTTAGATTCTACCCATGCTTTCCATCAGGCAGAGTGGAGTCACACTGAAAGGCTCGCACATATGAATTGAGTGTAGAATGGTACTTGACACCAAATTAAACACCAATAGTTATAGTAATCTTGATTGAAAGTACTAAGCATGAAAATTACTATTAAAACCCAGAGTATGCATTGTGTCACAAAATAATTTATGTGTATATGAAAACTATCAGTGGGGGTATTATGGGTTGTTGATATTTATAATAACAATATTAATGGAAATAATATTTATACAAAAAAATTAAAACAGATCTCGAAAAGGCTAACTTTACAAATGTGTAATGACATATGACGCGAACTTGGCTACCAACAGTCTTTTACGCAAATTGAAAATATATAACATAATTATAACAAACACTAAAAATAAATAAAGTTAGTCCCATAGATTATCCGACACATATGAACTGCAAGATAATCTGAAGAGATTTGAGACATATTGTAGTCATAATAAACTTTAGCTTAACCTTGCCAAATGTTTTCATGTCACCTTCAACCGTCAGAAATCCATTATTAGCACTGTGTATACAATCAGATAATCAGCAAAGTCCATAGTATAAAGGATTTAGGTATTATACAAGACAGTTAACTTCTCTATGACCAAAACGTTGACAATGTTATTAAAAAGGACTCGAAAGCACTTGGATTCATAATTAGAACCACGACTTCTTTCAAATCTCTAAAGCCAATAAAAGTAATATATTGCTCATACATACGCATCCACTGAGAATAAGCGTCTCAAGTCTGTAATGCTCAGTATGACATTTATAAGTCACGGATTGAGGGTGTACAGGTAAAATTTCTGCGGTTTCTTAGTTTTAAGGGGCGGCAATGGCCTGACGATTACAGCCACAGTTGCAAAAGATTTAATTATTTGCCTCTCGAGCACAAACGTTATATCAATGATATCTGTTATTTAAAAATCATTGCTCAGGATACAATCGACTGTTCCGAGTTTGTTTTTAAGGTGCAAATGAGTGTAAACAGGGTTGGTTTTAGACAACGACCCCTGTTAAATGTACTTTTTTACTATCTCTTGTTTCTTTACCTTTTTTGTACTTTTTTTTTTTACTAGTACTAATAATAATCAATATGGTTTTCGTACAGGTTACTCTACTGAAGATGTCGTTATAGATTTGACTACAAGTTTTGCTAAAAACACTAAAAATAGAAGCTTATGTATTTTCCTAGATCTCTCTTAGGTATTTGACACTATTCTGTTCCCATCCTATTGACTAAAATGGAAATGGTGGTCATAAGAGGAAATGAACATAAAATCATTAAATACTACCTAACCGACAGGAAACAGCAAGTGAGAGTAGACAACATCGACAACGATGACTTTACAGTGACCTATGGTGTTCCGCAAGAGAGCATATTGAGTTCGACCCTTTTTTAGCTCTACTTAAATGATCTCTGCAAAGCTCCCTCCGAAATACTAACATCCTTACGTCCGCAGATGACACGGCTATATTTGTTTTGGAACCGGACTGGAGTACCGTCAAAAAAGATCTCAGTATTCTTTGTCGAAAATTATGCAGTCGAAAATCACTGTGAGACTGTGTTCTACAAGAGTAACTAAAAATACACACAACTTGGCCCTTTGTCAATCCATAGTCCATTGTTGTATTCCGGTTTGGGGGTTTAGCTGGCAAGACGCTATTTCTGGGTCTCGAAAGAGCTCAAAGATCTGTGCTCAATACGCTGATTGCAAAGTGTTATCAGTTCAACAGCTCTTTGTAATATGTCCCGCGCATCGATCCAAGTAAACTTGGCTAAATGTCTATGTGTCCTTGTTTTCCCTATAAGACATCCTTCACCGGAAGGCAATTTAATGCTACTAGTATAAAATTATACAACAATATACACAAGAAGCTTAATATTGCAATATTGCAGGATTTAGTAGACATAAACATAAACCCATTCTGACCGAATGGCTTTTAAATATGGACTATGAAAAAACTGAAAAACTACTGACGTCGCGTAACCTTCACACATAGCACCCCAAGTTAAATAACACAAATATGTACAAATATAGTATAGTCACTGTAAACTCATCATTAACTTTCAACCAGTGAAAATGGCTACTTGCATGCATAAAGATTATGTAATTATTTATAGTCACATATATGACTAAACACTGCTACCCAAAACACAAGCATCCGCCTAGTTTGGGAGACACTATCAGAATCTAAAGCACTTAAAAAATTTATTGTATCTAATTAACTGTATAAATTGTATTACTGTATTAATTGTATAAATAATCTTTGATCTAAAAATATTCACACTATGTAACCGAACTGTTTTATAGTTACGACTTTACGACAGATATAATTGAAGACTGAACGCAAGGCCTTTTGACTCTACGGTGCAGATGAGGGCTGGCCTCGGAGAGGCAATGTGCGGTGTGCGGGCGTCAGGGGAAGAGGCACTGGGTGCACCTGAGCCCGTGATTGATGACAGTTCAGCCATTGCCATGATTGCGATCCGCGACGCCATTAGCAAAGATCATGTATATAATATTAGGATATCAGTATTTTGGCAAGTTACCAACTATTTACTAAATTTTATAACATGCATTCGATAAAAAAAATCCGAAAGAGCACGATCTTTTGAACCTTTTTCAGAACCTAATACTGCATCGATGCTAAGATAAAGATATTTAAAGAAAGAAGACTGTGGCTAGTTTTCAAAGTAAATATGTACACCCACACTCAGTGTTATACCTTAATGAACTGGAATTCACAAGAGTGCTAATTTATAGGAAAGCTTTATTGTCTTTTAAACCCACTAACTTCACTACCCTTATTACCATCTCATCATACCAAAAAGAGTTTATATACTAAGTTTTCCTAAGCGTATTTCATAAGTTGGGGCTATATAACTCCTGAACTAACAAAGCTATCTAAGCTGTTATAGTTAGTCCGTAGGAGTGAGGACCTGGTGATTTGTAAGACAGGCATCTCATGCCTATCAGACACCAGCTCCGTACATATCTAAATCAAACTGTGTGAAATAGCTAGCTATAAGTATACCATTGTGAGGAGAAATAAATAAATAATTATTATTATTATAGTTTTCTTTTAAAGTTCATCACATGTACTACCATCAAGAATTTCTTTAGATTTTTGGAGCTAGCCGTTTAGTTTTTAGAGGGGGGGACGATCTGCTTCAACAAAAAAATGCACTTTGAAGTAAAATTACTCGTAAACGGATACCCTAATCAAAAATCTCAAACTTTGATTTTGGAACAAAACAGATCAAAGTGGTGACAGGAGAAATAGAGAATGACTACATTTACGAGTATACAGTAGTTTTTTCGTTTTACAGTACCTTATTTGTTTCTAATTTTAGAAGCAGAGCATTGGTGCAATTAATTTTACGATACTGGCATGTCCTTGACATGAGAACACGATAAAATCGTAATCGCCTCAACACATAGAACTGTAAATTAATTTCTCTAGGTTTGTGTAAACGGCTGTGCAAAGATACCGTCGTTTGTCTAATAAAACAAACCGCGTATTTACTATCTGCAGTCCCGATAGCTCTTTATAGTTAACGTTAGATCAGTGAAGGGGAAGATCGGTCGTCAACGGGCAAGGAGAGGCAAGAGGCGAGTCCTGGCGCGTCGCTTGTCAAAGTGGCCGCCGGCGTGTTTGAACAACTAATGAGCGGCTCCCCGGAGACGGTATGTTTGCACCGAACGCCCCGGGCGCTCGCCTGGGTTTTTCCTACAAACGCCTAGGTTTGCCGAGGTCTCCGGGTCTCTGTATAACCGTATATTCCTCCCCTATGTACTGCTCGTTTGTTTACCCTCCACTTGGTGTCGTATCGGAGTTTCGAGTGTAAACTGGAAAATTGTTAGTAGATAAAGCTACACAAGTAACAAGGAAAGCGAGCCTTTGTGCCTGTATTCTCTTATAGCTAAGGCCTTATTAAAGTATAAATATAATATTCTCATGTCACAATGTTCGCATACTTCTCCGAAACAGGTAGATATATTCTAAAATATGTGTGTTTATTCATTAGGTCTGAGAATAGGACGAATACGTTTTTTTTACCTCCCTAGGCAATGATGGATGAAATGAACGCGAGCCACAACGCGGGCAACACATAATGTGATATAAAAATCCATTATGTAAAACTATTATAAAAGATATGGAATTTATAATATCGATGCTTTAATTATTATATACCGCATAAAAATCTAAAATATTTACGATTTGAAAGTATTTAAAATTTCCATTCATGTTGTAGGTTGATTTACAATGATTTATTTGTAAATGCGGATGGTGACCTCTACTCCTGGATTCTACTCATGCTTTCAGTCAGGCAGAGTAGAGTCACTTTGGTAGGCTTCAATATAAAAAAATATATAAAAATATAGTTCAATAGATCCAAATTTGATATTTACAATATCTATAAAAGTTCTATTCATAGTCATAGAGAAGGTATTACTTGCTTATATGAGTAGAAGTCGAGAGTCTCTGCTTACGTTGGATTTTCAAAGAACATAGTTTTAACTTAGGCCACAACGTTGATTTGAAATGTCAAAGTGAATCTGGAACATTATCCCTACTAATATTATAAATGCGAAAGTAACTCTGTCTGTCTGTCTGTTACGCTTTCACGCCTACACCACTGAACCGATTTTGATGAAATTTGGTATGAAGATAGAACTGAACTTGGGAAAGGACATAGGCTACTTTTTACTGCAATAATCGAGATATAAAGGTTTTTACCTTTTTACATAAGTGATTATAAAAATACATAAATCGTAGATGTCAAAATGTATCAGTTTATCTCCTGTCAAAACTTCACAGGTTGCTAGGCATAACACACTTGCATGGCAACCATAATGATAGTTTGTAAATGACATAAAGACCAGTAGGGTAGATAATTTTTGAAAACAAAATTATAATACGTTGAAACCCATTGGAAAAGGAGGAGAATATTATAAAAATCAAAGGAAGAATAATTTACGGTCGATCTGCGATCTGAGGGGGTCGGGTAGGGGGGGGAGGTTTTCGGGTCCTCCTCGGACGGGGTTTGAAAAAGCATCTCACTAAACCGCCATAGTGTGGGCCGCTATACATTATTGTCTGCATTCGCAGCAAGTGTGGTAGCCCCGACTCTTGGATTCTGCTCATGCTTTCCATCACTCAGGGTAGAGTCAATTTGGATGGATAAATATATAAAACAAAGGGTAAAAAACGGTTTATCTCAATTTCCGGCAAAACTACAAGTCCTATGGAAAAAAGTTAAATGGCAAAAGGTTGTAGTTGTAGGGTTCCGAAGTTTATGACTTCGAACCCTTATAGATTCGTCATGTCCGTCCGTCCGTCCGTCCGTCCTCGACTTACCATCCAAACAGTAAGTGCTAGAAAGATACAACTTTGCATGAATATGTATTGTAATTACGTCGACAAAGTGCTACAATAAAATTATGAAAAATATTTTTATTTAGGGTACCTCCCCGACACGTAAAATGTGGATGTTATTTTTCTCGCGGCTACCCCATCATGTGGGGTGTCATTATATAGGTCTTTTAAAAACATTAAAGGTTGTTAAGAAGATTTTTTGATTTAGGATTCCGTTTGCGAGAAATTCCACTTTAAAGGCACCTTTTTTTTAAAACCGAGCATCCTCCCCCTCTAAAAGCTAAACGTCCGGCTCAAAAAATCTGGAAAAATTCGTGATAGTGGTCCATATAATGAACTTTAAATGAAAACTATAACGAATTAGATGAATTTGTTAGTTCAGGAGTTACAGAGGCTTAACTTCTACAATGTGCTTACTTGGAAAATGTCATACAACATTAACGCATTAATACGTAAACATAACAATTATCCATTGTATACAATTTCTAATCCACGTACCATTAAGGGTGACTGAGGAACCCTTTCCTGTGCGTGGCCTGACACGCACTTGGCCGATTTTTTATTTAAACTTTTTTTCACATAACCTCAAACTATATGTGAAAAATTAAAAAAAGTTTTTGGTTTTCTATTTTTATCTTTTACAAATAAAATCATTTTTAAACGTAGTTTAGTGAAAACTTACCTTTTTATGTCCCGAATACACTGTAATTTTTTTGATTTGAAATATTTAATTTTTTCACCCTATTTTTTAAAAAAATTGGGGTGTTTTCTGTTTGATGAAATCTCTACTTTCCGATGGTGTAATCCCTACTAATATTATAAATGCAAAAGTAACTCTGTCTGTCTGTTACGCTTTCACCTCAACCACTGAACCGATTTTGATGTAATTTGGTATGAAGATAGAACTGAACTTGGGAATGGACATAGGATACTTTTTATCGCGAAAATAAAGGTAGAAGGGTTTGAAATAGGGGATGAAAGTTTGTGTCAAAGTTCCTTATTATCAAACATAAAATCATGTAAGATTGTTTAATCTACCCATACCGTGTCGCGCGATATAAACGAATTCCACGCGGGCGAAGCCGCGGGCGGAAAGCTAGTAATTTATAAAAGCAGTTTTTAATAAAATGGCAAGCAAGTAGACAGATCACTTTGTAGTAAGTTTGTCGCTACCCAAGGACACTTGCATCTCAAGAGTTGTGCTCTGGTAATTTTAATCACTTGTCATTTCACGATATACGCCATTTTATCATATTTAACTGCTTCGGTGGCACAGTGGTAGCGTATGCGACTGCTGCACTTGAGGTCTTGGGTTCGGTATTTTACAATCAAAATTTTAGTTTTGCAATTTAATATAAGTTAACTAGATCTAAATTAAAAATAAATAAATATGTATTACAGGAAATAAAGGCTATTTTTATTTATTATTTTATTTATTATGTTTATGTATTTATGTATATCAGTTTTCTGGTACCTATAGTACAAGCTCTGTTTAGGTTGGCACTAGATTGCGTTGTGAGTAAGATGTCCGAAATATTTATTTTTATTTTATTTAGTCCATTTAATTTTACACTCCTTTTATTTGACTGCCATAATGGTCTAGTGGTTAGTGTATCTATGTATCTGCTGATCAAGAGGTCTCAGGTTCGATTCCAGGGTCGGACCAAATGTTTGTGTGATCCACAAATATTTGTTTTGGAGTCAGAATATTTTTCATGTCTAAAATGTAAGTATTTACATAAAAAAAGTATGTTTATGTTTTTATATCACTTACCTAGTACCCATATTACAGGGTCTGCTTAGTTCTGGGCTAGATGACGGTGTGTGTAAGGTGTCCGAAATATTTATTATTATTTTATACAACTTTTTAAACTGAATTAAAATAATTTACACTTTAATTGACCTTTAAGAAAGCTACCAGCTGAACAATCTAGACACAAAATAAAGTTTGAAGAGAGGTGGATGTTGTAGATGGAAAATAAATTAAGAAAATAGTACGGAAGATCGTTGTTCATGTAACTTCACAGCACGGATGGTGTAGTAGTTTAAGCGGTCACCTTGCCGTTTTCTTCTGCGCTCGGTGTTAAGAATTCGATCCCTATATGGGGCAACTCTTTGTGTGATCCACGAATAGTTGTTCTGGGTCTGGTTGTTTTTTTGTCTGTTTCAGACATATTTGTAAAGTCTGCTGTGACACAAAGTATGATAGTATGTGACTTATAAAATCTTTGTCTACTTGACTGTCTGTGTCATATGTGCGCAACCCACAAGTGCAATTAGAATAAATCTTTGGATCTTTTTTTTTTTTTTTTTTTTTACGTGTGGAAATCCCCGCGGACCGTCACCCCGTCGGGGGTTACGGCGGGGTGGTGTGTCGGACTCGAACCGACTAAAACCACACGGTGTGACCCTCTCTGCGCCTTTGTATTGGAAGGAGTCCAGGGAGGGGATTTCCTTCTGGACTCCAACCGGCGCCTGCCCGCACTGTTGCGGGCACCATCTCAAAATTTTACTCTCTAATTAGGCAACGTCCGGTCACACGCGGACGTCGCCCCCTCGCGGTTGGCCTCCACTGCGGACGGACGGGAAACCCGTCCCGCCCATCCGCGGCCACTCTCAGGGCGGCATGAGACGCAGGTATGCGCGCCTACGCCGCCCCGGGCGCCGGCGGCGGATCGGGTCTGATTGGATTGCATCCTCCCGGGCCTTCTCCGCCACCTCCTTCTGCAAGATTACGTCCTCGCAGAAGGTTGCGACCGCGGTAAAACAACTGTCACTGCCGGCCATCGATCTTATGACGGCCGGCAGCGAGAGATCCCCTCCGATGACTGCAGTGAGGACCCGGCGCTGCGCTGCCCAAGCGGGGCAGACCGCCAGCGTGTGCTGGGCCGTGTCCTCACTGCAGTCGCAGTGGTGGCAGGCGGGACTCGGTTCCCTCCTAGCGACCGAGTGCAGGTACTTTCCGAAGCAACCGTGCCCGGAAAGTACCTGCGTCAGCCGGAAGGAAAGGGTCCCGTGCTGCCGCCCTGTCCACTCCGCGATGACCGGCTGAAGAGCCTCCACGGCGGCGAAGCCAGCGCGTGGGGTCTCCAGCCGGAGCGACCATCTCTGCATGGTGGCTCGGCGAGCGGCTTCGCGCCACTCGCGCACGTCCTCGGGCGGAGGGCGAAATCCGCTCTCCGCCCGGAAGTCAGCCACTCGCCGATAAACTTCGGCGAGCACTTCCGCCTCCAAATCCCACGGGGGTGTTCCGGCCAAGGCACACGCCGCCTCTGTGGACACGGTGCGGTATCCGCGTATGGCTCTGACCGCCAGTATCCGCTGGGGGCGCCAGAGGCGCGCCCTGTTCTGGGCGGACAGAGCCGCCGCCCACACCGGTGCACCGTAAAGTGCCATCGACCATAAATCTTTGGATCTAGATTAACCGTAGACTTGTGTAATAATTAAGTTAAGGTAGGTACATTTTATCACACTAATACTTCTAGAAGCTGAGCTTCAAGTATTTGAAGTTTGTATTCTTGCTGATATGGAACTTAGGTTCGAATTATTCTTAGTCAAACACTCTTCACGAGTCACACCATTCCTATCAGTTGATAGGAATGATGTACTAAATTAAATTACCTTTAAGGATTCTACCAATTTTTTGATGCTTCAAATAGCTTTTCACATTAGTTCCAGGTATGAAAGTAGTAACTTTGTAAATATCCAAATGCAAGATTAAGAAAGATTCTATCGAGACATCCATCTATAGAAATAAATAAAATGGAAATAGGTATCTGTTAGATATTTCAAAATAACAAGTTGTCACTAAATGCATGCATAAGGAAGAAATGTCTTTGTCTGTCCGTCTGTCTGTTATAATAATACAAAGTCAACAGCGGGGCTTTGTTAATATTGCAATGAAACTTTTTATGTAGATACAAGTATATAAGATAAAAGCAAAAAAAAAAATTACAAAAATAGTAAATCGTTCCTTAATAAAAGTAGGTTAAAATACAAATTTTCTGTGACAAAAATTAGAAGCTACCGCTATCTATAGGTGTAACGTAGAACTGTTTCGAAGAATACATCGCTAAATTTGAACCGTACACACTTTCATCCCTGGGGATCTTACGTAGTTCATAACTAATTGTATAGATGGCGGTAGTTTTCAACAAGGATAAATATTTTCAGAAAGCATAGTATTAAAAATTCAAGTAGATTTAAGAAAAAAATACCTATGTTTAGTTTGTCTTTGTATCTCTTTCAAGTTCATCGAAAAGTACACTAAAATGTATCTATTTCTATATGACACTTATTTCGCCATTTACGCCAATTCTTCCATGAAACTTGCGGCATGCTAGCGGCCTACTGAGAACAGTACCATCTTTTATGGATTGAAGGAGACTTTTTTCAATCATTTTTTGTAGAAATTTTTGAAGGACAGATGGGGAAGGGCCCATGGTGACTATTGACTGTGACTCGACTTTCTACTTAATTTTAAAAAGGAATGCTCGTATACGTTTTAAGTATTAGAACTTTGGTCAAACTAAATTGTGCTCTTTTGTTATATTTATATATGGTTGCTTCACGTTAATATTTCATAAAATTTTATGAAAATATATTTGTAGTAGTAATGGAATATTACTTTAAGTTAGTTGTTACTAACTAATCAACTTAAAATTATGTTATAATTATCAACTTTAATATATCAGATGGTAGGTAAGAAGGTCAAGGGCGAATCCATTAGGAGAGTTACAGTGACACCCCCCACCTCGAGCTTATTCTAGTTCATTAAAATTGATGTAGGTATTCTATTTGAAGCTTATCGGGAACCACGATTATGTTAGAATTAAAATGTGTACGCAAGTAACACAAAACGGTAAATTGATATTCCAATCTGAGAAAAGTTATCTTAGAAGAAGAATAAAACACATCCAAGAAGTTGAACCCGCTGATTAATAATAACATTTATATACAGCGTATTTCTTCCATTATCTTCTTCAAACGAGATAATAATACTAAAACTTATACAACAGGGATTGATCTATGAACCATTTGTATTCTACTTACACACGTGTGTTTGACACGTGTTCAATCAGTCTCATTCATAGTAACGTAAAGTCTTGTAAAATTTAAATCGGTCATGATACTAGATAAACCATCTCTTAACTAAGTCATTTTTAAAGTGAACTAGCTGAACCCCGCGTTGGTATCCGCGGTTGTCATTGCACCTTTTCAAATAGAACTACGGGTAACGCCACGGGGGTGTAGTTATTCTAAAAAAGTAGCCCAAGTAAGGTACTCCTTATGTTTTCAGCTATAGGCCAGTGAACGTCCCGTCAAAATCGGTTCCAGAAAGTATTAGGAACAAACAGACACTGGACAAAAATTAGCATTTGTAAAGATTTCCAAAGCGATATCAATCTTCAGATAGGCTGTATAGGTATAGAAAAAGATTAAAGTAATAGCGTAATGTCTAAAAAACCTTAACAAGAATGCTAGAAAGAATGTGTGACTAAGATGCTGGTAAGTAATAGATAAGTTAACCATCTGGCCATCGTTATATTTAGTACGCCGAAACTTCCTTTAGAAGGCCAACAATTGATTACTTATTTTAAGGCAGATGATAATGATGATACCAGTTAATAATATTGATCTACTACACGTAAGCTTAACTAAACTAACTTAACTTCCGCAACAATAGAATGGATTTGGAACCCCCAAATATAAATTTATCAGATATAATTGGCTGATCATAAAATTAACATCAATATCCTTTTAATGATGATGTACTCCTAACCTAACCGATTTCGGAAAGAAAATGAACGGAAACCAGCCCACTACAGGGGATTATTATTGTGCACAAGTGTGTGCGCAAACATAGGAGGCGGGAACACTCGGTGTTCCCGCGTCCTCAGAATGCTATGGGAAGGCTTTCCGACACGAGGAGAAAACATGCGCAGGATCAACGACTTTACATGCTCTCAGAAGCCGGAGGGCTAAAACCCCAACTTCTAAAATCAGTAATACTTACCTCAGAATCGAACCCGACTGCCGAATATCCCTCTATTTCAGGCACAGCATGGCAAGCTGTCTGTCACCATTGCTCTCAGTTTTAACTACGATGACACAAAAAAGGAAAGGCATAACCGGTTTACTATAGAAGTCTAGAACATGAACAGCTCATTGAGTAAGTACTACAAAGATTCAGCATGGAAAAAAATGGAAAAGAACTGAATAACATATATCCCTCATCGATTAATTATTTTTACATAGCATTAAATGAAGTCGCTGCCACATGGATATCTAATTTTGTTGCATACATCCATACAATAGTAATGAGTATAATCATGTGGGTCATTTCGACGACTTTGGTTCTCTGCCAGATCAACTTGATCCTGATAGGATTCCATAAAGAAATAAATAAATAAAGAAAATCGGTCAAGTGCGTGTTAAGCCACACATTTAAATTCTCGCGCCGATTAGCATATACAATTTCCCAACATTCACCTTTGGGCCTTGGCCTACCAGGCATGATCACTTCGCCTGGTCGATCCTACCCTTGTGTTGGAGGGACACGACACTCGCCCTTCCACACATTTGTAATAATTTCCATAGTAGCAAACGAGATTTCTAGATTTAAATGGAAATTTTCAGATCCTATCATGGCTTGGAGCAGAGTTGAAACCTTAATTTCATCAAAAGGACATGTTCAACCTTAAAGGCAATATTCAGAAATCCTCGAGAAAGTCGGTGATTACTAATGGTGACTTATTAATAATAAATAGGTAATATTTCGAACATGTTACACACAACGCTATGTAGTTCTTTTTTTTACGCGGGGAATGCTTTTCTCACCATACCCTTCGTGTGGTAAACAAAGGGCGTGTGTGGGACTCCCGGAGGAATCAGTTTACCCACTAAACCCCGCGGCGGCCTACCTCGGCAGTTGGGAGGAACACCAGGAACGCTTCTGGAGTCCCCCCTGCCCTACCCCACGACTGGGGTACATCCCGGGGTGATTATTCTCACCCCCAAGGCAGGACGCTGTCAGGCCTCTCACCACTCCACGCAATAAGAGGCCCAACACCGAACCGCCTTAGACGACACCCCCCGGCCGCAACGGGGGTGTCACCTGTCTCGGGTCCTTTGCAGCGGTGACATCTACCCAAGATGTGGCTGCAACGACCTTTTAAGCGACGACTGGGGGGCTATCGACCTCTGCCACGTCCTCTTCGCCGCCTCCTTCGAGCAGGATCTGCCCTTTCCCGATCCCGCTCAGCGGACTCCTTCTGGAGCATAACGTTCTCACAGAAGGAGACCGCGGCTTCCCATCCTTCGCCACTCGCCAGCTTTGCCGCGATCAATGCTGACGGTGACAGGTTTCGTCCGATCTGTCCGACTAGGACTCGACGCTCGGACTCCCACACAGGGCAGTCCTCCAGCGTGTGCTGGGCGGAGTCCCGGTCGGACCCGCAGTGGTGGCATTGTGCCGTAACCTCACGTCCTATTCTATTCAGATACTCACCGAAACAACCATGTCCGATGAGTATCTGAGTCAATCGGTAGCTGACACAGTCGGTCCTCTCTATCCAAGCTTCGAAGCTCGGCAGAACGGCTCCTACAGCGCGTTGGCTGGCACAGCCCTGTGTTTCGAGCCGTGCCCTCCAAGCCCGTAAGGCTTGCGTATGTGCGTTCCGCCTCAGCATTTCAGGCTCATGATCCGAACGCTATGTAGTCATAGACCACTGATATAAATAAATAAACATACTTTTTTTTCTGTAAATACATGTATATTATACATAAAAAAAACACCCAGACGGCTGATTGCCTATTAATCTCCTAGATGGCTATAAATACGTGCTATTTCTCCGTCATACTGAAATCAAAGACATTTACGATCATAGGGTCGAAACTTCGCCACATCGACTTTCTTTCGGACTGTTAATTGAGGAAAGATTGAAATCTTTCTTCCAGACTTCCTTCTTCGTGACTTATTCTTGATGAATCAACAATACTGTCGATCTTGAAATTTAACTTTAAAATCTATTTCTTTTAAATTGAATTTTTTGTCCGATTATTCTTCTTATCGATCTTTCTCTCTCTAAATAGGCACTCTCATAATATCATCAACAGTTTTGAATAGTCCACAGCTGGAGGTTTTCGGCTACAGTACCGCGCTAATCAGACGGGTTCGCATAGGGTTTCCTTCAAGTTCTACTTCTCTTTGCAGTGTTGTTGTACATTCGGCAGAGAGTAATCTCTCTGTCGAATCTAACAACGACCGCGAGATAAACTGAAATACAGACATTTCCCGTCTACATTTTAGTTTTTTCTTGACTTGCTAAACTAAATTTTATTTGATAAGATACGATGGTTCGAGTTCCTTTTGAAACAACTGTTTCTTTAATATGAAGTTGGATGGTTATAAGTTCTACCTAATTTTAGGACGTCGCAAGCCCTTTTCTTATCCAAACTTCTCTGTATTCTCGTTCATTGCAGCAACGCTCGTTTTTGACAAAATGTCACTGTCCGACGTACAATGACTTTGCATTCTGATAGTAAACATACCCTCATACCAATGGTCCTCGTGTTTTCAAAAATGATTTGAACGACTGACAGTGTTAAAATGTACTATTGTAATATACATTGTATTATATGTCAACTGAACTGTTTTATGTATTTATAAATTACGTTAAATGTTCAGTATCGTTTACGTAGTTAGGTAAGGTTACCAGGCCTGTTAGTCTAGTGGTCATTGATCGCTGCTAAACTGGAGGTCGTGGGTTCAAAGCCCACCCAGGACAAATATTGAGCATGGTGATTTGTTCTGTCTCTAGTTTTTGTTTCTCTATAATATGTATTTAGAAATACATATCGCTGCTTTAATTTTATAGTGACACATTATAAAATGTGAAAAAGTATGGATACTCTATTACATGAATCTTTCGTTAAAGCGTTAGTGGAGCCTCATTTCGGGAGACATTTATTAATTTATTAGAGTGAGAGGCAGAAGGGCAGACTTGCCATGCAACTAATCAAAATTGACTTGTAAAATGTTCAAATACATTGGAACAAGGAAAAGCGTGACTAATGATGATGATATCTATGATGACATAGTATTATTTTAGCATTAGTCTCTGGACTACATTATCCCGATCCACGCTCATTTTGACGATTTACGAAATAAAAGATTAAATTATTGGTGGTTGTATTTATTTATAAAATATACATTGATAGTCAACCTATAAAATAGGCTGTACATATACTTTGTTTACAATAGGCATAATTATAGTACCTAAACACATTTGATCTAATAAACAAAACCTTATACTATAAATAAACAAACATCCTAAATACATATATTTCAGTTTTATCTTTTAGGATCATCCATGTTGATTATCCATTGGTAAATCAGTAAAATAATAATTATAATGGAATATTAGCTATAAATGTTTTAATTGAATTCTTATTTTCCATTAATTTTGATATGTATCGTTTAAATCTAACACAATTGGCTTGGTTTAGGTACTGATCTTTTTACTGATTTTATGCTATTGTAACCAACTCGTGTAAGTTGAAACGTTAAAGTTACTTCAATACCAACGATGAAGTTTATGGTACGATACGATCTTTAGATTCTCAAGCGCACCCTAAGCTGACATTCATGAGCTGTCTAATTTCAATTCAAAGTAATTTTAAATATTATGCGGTGGCATGAATATATATTTTTTAAAGTTATGTGAAAGCTCTTTCGGTCGAAACGATGGAGAAACTTGAAAGCTTGCCCATTAATTTATTACAATTAGTATAATGAACACGGCGTAACGTAACGCTCGTCGACTCCGAGCCGCTTTATCACTTAGACTGGGTACAGGCAAGTTCCTCCCTCACTTCGACCTCCTGCCACTCAATAAATACAGTTACATACTAATTACACGCGAGGAAATTCAATTTACTATACATTAACTAACAGTACAAACACTATTGTCTCACTGATGAGTATTCTGCCTTCACCGACGATTGGCCAAACGTAATAGCCACACTTAGTAATCACTTATACAATAATACTTATACAACTTAAAACTATAAATCTAAAATCTAAAACATAAAGTTTGGTCGAAAACAGGAATGTATAAAACGTTTGACTAGAATTTACGAAAACTTAACTTCGACCTATATAAATATTACATCATTTAACATTTTCACTCATATTGACAATAAGAAACACTTCCCTCTACGATGAAGGATTAATAATTAAGGTATATTACAAATTGAGATCTTACACTTAATTATACAGGCGACACACAACATTATAAATACATCATATTTAGGTCTAAGTCCTTAGATTTCATTTAGCTAAATTTGGTCCTGGTGTTCATCGTGTGGTTTTCTTTTGAAATGTAAAGTAAACACTGACTTCGATTGTTTTCAGTCTTTCAATATTTTTGGAATTAACGGAGATCAAAAAGCACAAAATTCGTTCACAATTTTCAGTCGAACAAATTGTACCTACTTCTCATATAACTAGCATAAATGGATTTTTTACAATAAATAACATTAACCTACTCTAATGTTTATTTCACATAAATATTTTGAGATCAATGAACAATACATTCTCCTACACAACGCTCCATATAATTATTGTACAAACTTTGACGTCGTTGCAAATGGTATTTTTTTTACAGTTCGGTCTTCGCTTATTCGTATCCAGATTAACTATGAAAAATTACAATAAAATCATAACCACTGAATCATAACAAGACTTTGAATAGTTTTTTTCGCATACCAACCGAGGCCTTTGCAACCATTGCAGAATCCGTTTGATAAAAAGTTTAAATAAGTTTTTTTATCAAAAATGCACATCCTGTACGTCGGTAGGCGTGTTTGAAAGTTGGCTATGTTCCGGCGTGGTGTGCTTGTACTGTTGTGTGTGCTTCGTTTTAGGTTCTTGTGGCTGTGTTTCCCTGGCCAATACTCGCTCAACGTGACGCGCCACGAGTTCGGCCGCTGCTGGTGAAGATTTCGTTAGGGCAGACAGCTCATTCACCGACATGGTTATTCGCAATCCTCGAGCTGCTGCTGTGATACAAGCCACAGCGACTACAGACGGTGGCACCAGGAGGAATTCGGTTTCTATTGACAAACAAAAATATTTGTTATTACCATAAAGAACTGGTTTGCTATATAGTAACATATAAGTTGGCGTGCTCTTAAAATACAAACAAGGTTAACTTAAAACGAGTTTGTCGTTTACTATGTTTTTATATTTGACGAGGTGAGACGCAGGTAGAGAGGTTCGCATCTGTTGTGAGATAATTGCCGCGGAGTGCAGACAGGTGGCTCGGACACCTTGCATTGCCTCCCGTTCCTCGATGCAATATGATCGCATAGGCACATTATTGACATCTCAAGACACAGACTGATTAATTTAAGAATATTCTCCTCATAGTTGAATATGCTTATCGTTGCCTTTAATCCTTGATGGTTAATACAAAAATGTTTCAAGCTCCGGCAACAGGGGTCTAAAAAAGTCGCGTTACATTTTGCACAATACAAGAACTCTTTTGTTATAATTTGAGAATAAGGAAGGAGAATTGAACAGCTGCCCGATTTGTGCATTCCGTCCCCGTCTCCATCTTTGTATGTACCTACTCCGGGACAATAGGCCGGCAATAATGGCAATTTACATCTTAAGTCGTCTAAGTAAGGGCGCAGCTGCATTTCGCTTGTGTGAAGGCTCAAAGGGAGGTATTGTGTAATTTTAAATTGTAACTTCGATTTCAAATCGACTAATCAATACGTCTGTATATCTATCTTTATACAATTTGCACAATTGGTATAAATTCGCAATTTTAATTTTCTTCACTGTTACAAGAAATCATAGATTTGCTAATATTTATTAACTACTATGAATTTTATAGATATTATTAACGGTAAAGCCACCAGAGCGGCACAAGTCAATACGATATTAAGTATAAGTCACTTTTAGTGTACATCGACGCAGTCGAAGACGGCAGATGTGAGAGCACCTGGCGCGACCCTTCCGCTCGCACCTTCGCGACGGGAGCATGGTCTTAAGTAGGGTCACTGCCCACCTACTACATGCACCCTTCTTTACTCTACTATGCCCTTATACGTGTCTATTTCTTAAGAAAAACATTATCGCCACACGCGAACGCGTCATAATTTTAATCAGAAAAAGCACACATTTTAATTAATGTCGATGTAATTTAAGCTTACTCGCTCGTTTACCTGTAGGTCAACGTAACATAACAAGATGTTTTAAGTAAAAAAAAAACATTATAAATGTAATGCTCAGAATTTAATCACAATAATTTACCAATTATCTTTAAAACGCTGGGCAGTAAAACATGTCGGGAGTAGGTTTATTAAAAATCAAAATGTTCGTGAGTCGCTTATTTTATCAGGTTTGATCTGGTCAGCATGAGCAGCGGTGCGTCACAATCCGTTGTGCGACAGGTTGCCCGTCAGTTGGAGCCGACATCTGCTGACCCGGCGACCCGACCACGCGACTCGGGCCTAAGACCTTACACCCCCGTCTTACCCTTCTAATTATTACAAGTAAGTAATGACATACAGTCAACAGACATCGCGAACCGTTAAGTTCCGTTTGAGAAACCTGTCAGACCCACAGTCCCACCCTAATAGTGAATCCTAACATAATACAAACGGAATGCAAAAACGCAGGGGTTGCAAATAGTTCATCTAATTGTGCTGCAAACTGGTTGCGAGCTTTATAGCAAATATTATTATTATTATATATGATTAAAAAAGGATATCAACTGTTTAATGAAAACCTGTACAGTCTTTATTTACGTATGTATATGTATAATAAGAAATCAGAATGTATAATATAGGTTTCTAAAAGAAGTAGGTACTCGAATATTTTATAGATCGGATGTTTAAAAACGGAAGCTCAAATCTGGCAAGATAATACCTTATGATTGTATGTTGAGACGATGTGTGCGTCTAAGTATTGGGTAGATAGGGTGGTATACCGCCAGGTGCGCACCGAGACGACCTCTTTGTCGCGAGGTCTTTTGTGGAAACTTTGGGACAGGGAATCGGGTGCGAAACAATGGATACGAGACGTCTTCGTGTATTGTGCCTGAGTCAGCTGTCGCGGTCGCTCCCCTGCGTTCGCAACGACTAGTCTCATAAGTCACCGTAGCCATGACACGGACTCCTTGAAATTAGTCCGGTCAAACTGTACGTATCTGGGAATTTACAACTTCGAATAATAATACCAAGTCGGGTACGTTTTAATTCAAAAGGTAGATATTTGCAATTCGCCTAACAATGGAGATTACGACAAACAAAACAAAGCAGTTTTGCAAAAAGTGGCTTTTGAAATATTTATTAAGAATGCCATGGTAATCTCGTCTATTAAATTGAAAAAAAAAAGATAAATAACAATAAAAGTAATAAAACTCTCATATCGGGTAATTCAATTGTTAAGAACACAAAAGCAAAAAAAGCTGTAGAAAGTTTGCATACATTTCCAGTTCAGGTAAACTGAAAGTACTTTAAATATTTGAAATAGTGTATAAAGTGATCGTGAGCCGTTAAACCCTAATAAAAATGATGAAGGAAGTTTAGGGGTCAAGTAATGTTATTAACCCTTTCACACCTCGAGTAATGCACGATCAGTTACCGGCAATTATACCGCTTCCGGCGACACCGACCAAAACTTACGCCCAGCTAAACGAAATATTTTTGTTTACAATACAATACTTATAATCGTTGTAACTGATAGTTGACCCGATATTGTGTATGGTAAAAATCTACATAATAAATAGTGCAGAACTCCGAATTATACGTTATACAAGTGTGTATATTAATGATCGATTACTAGGTATACACACAAGTAAAAAGATTTGCTTTTCCTATTGTAAATTCAACTAAGGTCCATTTTACATTTAAAGGAAGTTAGTTTTAAAATAATAATCCTAACTTGCTTTTACCTGTTATACTTTCAATATAAATGAATAGTTGTCTGAAAAAATCTATTACTGACTTAGTGTCGCAAAAAATGTAGGAAAACCGTTTCTAACGAAGTTACGGTCCTGCCCATAAACTACTTCCTTTAAATGTGGTATGTTAGATTTTAGACCTCAGTTTCTTTAATCCTCCTAATCCTTAATCTCCTCCTACATCGGTCATGTGTGATTAAACCTGACAGTTCCTATTTATATATGAATAAAAACAATTGTACTTATGTGCATAAATTTAAGTGTATATTCTTATATTATGACAACAATAAGAAAGATTCGTTGGAAAGTTTTATTAATAATCATAGTTTGCACTAATGCAGGTTTCGCCATAGCAAGGTTCGTTAACATAATACAACCTAAAGAAATGAACATACGGACTTTAATAATGGAAAAAAAGGGCAAAAACCCGCTTACGTAAGACGATAGTAATTCTCTTTTTATTACTGGCGATAAATAGGATTGATTTAATGCGAACCGAAAAGGCTTTGAACTTATTAAGATACATTTTATTCTCGTTGATATAAATTAAAAAGTTCAAATTTTATAGAATCGCATTTTCAGTGATCATCACTGTCCAACACGTGCGCACAAAAAACTTGAAATTTAGAACTGATAGAACAATGGTCGGTGACAAATGGGAAGTAACTCAGCGCTATAAATAATCCTTATCGGGATTCAATGGACCATAGGGGCGGGACAGGGTTCAAAACCAGGATTCATTTGCATGTTTACGTGAGTAACAATATGGTTAAAAATATAATTACAAGAAAAAGAGGGATTTGTAACAAAATTAAAACAGAAAGAAATAAAGTTGTCAGCCGTCCCTAAAATCAGCATTATTAATCAAAAAATGAAAGTACTTTTAAATAAAAGACCCATACCTATTCCGTTTTTAAGGTTCCGTAGCCAAATGGCAAAAAACGGAACCCTTATAGATTCGTCAAGTCTGTCTGTCTGTCTGTCTGTCTGTCCGTCCGTATGTCACAGCCAATTATTTCCGAAACTATAAGAGCTATACTGTTGAAATTTGGTCAGTCGATGTATTCTGTAAACCGCATTAAGATTTTTACATAAAAATAGAAAAAAAGCTATAAATTTTGGGGGTCCCCATACTTGAAACTGAAACTCAAAAATTTTTTTTTCATCAAACCTACACGTGTGGGGTATCTATGGATAGGTGTTCAAAAATGATGTTGAGGTTTCTAATATCATTTTTTTCTAAACTGAATAGTTTACGCGACAGACACTTCCAAAGTGGAAAAATGTGTCCCCCCCCCCTCTAACTTCTAAAATAAGAGAGTGATAAAACTAAAAAAAATATATGTTGTACATTACTATGCAAACTACCAACGAAAATTAGTTTGAACGAGATCTAGTGAGTGGTTTTTTTTTAATACGTCATAAATCGTAACACGCAATTTACCTTTCATCCAATCAATTAGTGTAAAAACATCGATGAAAGTTACAACGAACTACAAGAACTTTTATATGATGTTACTTGCTGATACGGAACCCTTCATGGGCGAGTCCGACTCGCACTTGGCCGCTTTTTTATTGGTGGGTGATAGTTTTTTTTTTGTTTTACTTGAATTATTTTAGATTTACCTTTATCTCAAACAAACAGTGTCTGTAAGATTAGTTTTCTAGGAAAGCTTAAGCTTATCTTAAGCTGTCCTTTTGCAGAATTTACAATAGTGTTACCTCTGCATTCTTATCTATGAGGTACCTAATAGTTTTAGGCACCCATTAAACCACGCTATATATTTCTAAATATAATTTATCCTTGGAAGAGGGAGAATAATTATTTTGGGTTATTTTTAACTACCTATGAAATGTATCAATTTGAATGCTTCAATTTGAATAAATGCTCCTGACCCTTTCTTTTGAATATTTTTCTCTTACTTTTTTTAAAAAGTACACAATATTCATACATTAGATATATTATTATACTTATTTGCGTTAGTCTTCTTTCTTAAATTAAGAGTAAATTACAAGATACAAAAGCCGGTACACCGCAGGGTTCCATTTTGGGCCCGACTATGTATTTTATGTACACTGCAGATATACCCACAACGGATAATATCCTATCTGCCACATTTGCTGATGATACTGCTGGACTTTGCAATAACGAAAACCCCAATATGGCATCCTTGAGTCTACAAAATCACCTGAATAAGGTTAATAAATGGATGGAAAGGTGGCGCATCAAAGTTAGTTCTAGCATATCCGTACATATCACCTTTACTTTGAGAAATGGCAACTGCCCTCAGATTAAACTTAGAAATGTCGAAACAACCCATCAAGATTCAGCGAAATATCTAGGCATCTTGCATCTTGACAGGAAGCAAACATGGAAAATGTACATCTAGTATAAACGTGAGGAGTTAAACATAAGGCTAAGAAAAAATAAGCTACTTATATAAAAACTGTTATCAAGCCTATCTGGACTTATGGCATTCAGTTATGGGGGTCAGCAAAAAACCCAAACATGGAGATCCTACAACGGTTCCAGAATAGAGCACTGAAAAGAATAACCTCTATTCATTAAAATCTGCGAATTAAATGAGTACACAGAAACGAAAACTTTTAGGGAGGAGGTGGAACACAGAGCAAGAGCGTACAGGGACCGCCTACAAGCTCATACTAACAATAAAGGTACCTATGTGAACAAATGAATGACAGAAGGCTCAAAAGGCAACATATATGGGACTTCATTTGAAAACCCTAACTTAATAGGAAATGGTTTTCTTACCTATTCTATGCGTGGCCTGACATGCACTTGACCGATTTTTTGTCCTGCTGTTTGTACAAATAATCCTTCGTTCATTAATATTTTTTATTTATAAACGCGAAGTTTTAAAGGTCAAGCAAAACCAGTGAGTGAAATAGGAATACTATTTTTTATCGAGTTCAGTGATCTGAAAAGCGCAACCCTTAAAGAAGTAGTAAGGTAATGTCAAGGGGTAACTGTTGGTCAATGGCGATGAAGTACATATTTAAATGTGCTTCACACATGAGTAACACATAGAATCGGTGTGGATAATCACCTAACACATTGAAAATACCAACTGAAACATGAAACGAGGCAAGGTGCTAGAATATCCGACCACAATGCTAATTTTGTACATTTTTTATACCTACCTATCATTCAAAGTACCATTATAATTAACTCCTGAAGGGCACATTCAGGTTTAACGACCTACGACCAATAAAATAAATGGGTATCTCTGTCGTTAAGGTAAGTAAAATGCTTTAAAAGTTTATCGCAAGCCACGTGTACGAATTATAACTTAGATATTTAACAAAAGATTTTAAACTCGTAACAGATTTTATGTCACATCTCATTTAAAATTTTATGGCATCATTATAATTTTAAATAAGTAAGTTAGGTCACTAGAGTGTATTTACAATAGGAGTGCAAGAGGGTCACTGGTCAGAGGGGTGCATGGACGCAAGGTGTGCGCGTTATCACTGCGCAAACGGCATGTGCGCGTTCCGATACACGCGTCCACTGCCCTACACAATACACCCCACATGCTCATACAGCGTTATGTCCTGCCCACTACAATCACATTGTCAAACAAAGGGATGCTCTCACATAATCATTAAACTAAAAACCAAACAAATTAGTAAAAAAAATTGACGGCGTACCACTTTTATCGATTAATGTTAATTGTGATAACAGGAAGTTTAGCCCGCATGTTACATAACTTTTAAAAGGCATTTACGGCTGCTGAAGTAAATAAAATAAACTTGATATAAAAATGTGTAAGTACTTACCGGTATAGCATATTGAAGTAAGTGTAAGTGCATGTGTCCTGATCATGGAGTTAGAACGACCCCACGGTACTCGCGCCAAGAATGGCTCCACGAAGTCAAAAGCAGTTGCGATGGACAACTCCCAGTTCAGTCGTTGAAGGACCATCACTTCCCATTGCTACGGCAAGAGAAATGAAAATTAGTTGTTATATTTCACAATCCAATTTGTCTAAGGGGCTCGACCCCAATACGAATAACAGTATATTCTAAATTCTTGAACGTATGTATAATGTTAAAGGAGGGACGTGCGACCTATTCTTAACAGTTCATACGTAACCGTCATACTTGATGTATTGCCGGAAACCGCAAAAAAGTAGCGAATCCTATTACGACTACTATAGAAATGTCATAAGAAAACAAAAGGGACAAAAGGACCCTCGACAAGTGAGATGTTCACATGGCCCCTAACATACTACAGGCAGTAATTTCACATAAAATCTTGTTTACATACAACACAAGAACATAAATTAGATAAGACAGAAATAAAGACCATCGTCTATGACCACCTCTACGGAACTATCATTGGTTTAAAGTTCATTAAACTTTTAATAATACTCTCCATCGCCCTACAGCGGGTTGAACTTATCTATAAGTGTTTAAATACGTGCATGTAATAGTAGTACGTAGTAAGCTCTTTTTAATTACCATCAAAGTTATGAAACTAAATTAAGTTCAAGATGTTAAAAGAACACACAGTTACGCAAAATGTTTAATTAAATTACATAATGATCCCTAATAAACATACCAAAGGCCTAATTATTATACATAGTGATGACCAAAATATTTAAATAGTTCCGTGAGAAGTTTTTAATATTTAAATAATTGGCGTCAAGTCTTACACCGCGGTCGGTGCCTATGGGAAATTATGATACACTCGACCCCGTACCATATGACACTATTAAGTATTCACGATGGCCTCATATCACTATCATCGCATGAATTTAATTGCAAGGAAATACCACCATCGACGGTGTCGTATGCGTAAAGGACGACACACATTCTCACGGTTACTTTTGAATTAAACAGATGGTGAATGAATAATTGAAATGCATTTATTTCTGGGAAGTACACTATACTTCCGATCACAAGATCTATAAAGAAAATTTAGTCAAATGTGTTAGTAACAACTTGTAAAATAGTCCGTATATTGCATGTCTAATTACTACAATGTAAAAGCTCTAGTACATAAATGACGGTAAAGGCGTGAGAGAAAGGTGACTAAGTCAAAATTGATTACAAAGAGCAACCAACAAACGAATCGCACCTGTCCATACGGGTGTGAACAAATATGACAATTTTGTCATTATGACCGCACTGTGGGAAATTGTTCAACATTAGAAGTCAACTTTAAAGCCCTATGTTTCAAAAGTCCTTAACACTTTGAACGACACCTACATAACTGAGTGCAACAAACTCTTTTCATTAAAAGTCAAAAATGTGTTCTTTAATTAGATCTAATTTAGTCCTGGCACTGTAGCGTATCTTAAGCCCACATTTCCGTCGGAAGTAAATGGACAATAACTCAGTGCCTTACTTCGTCACAGGCTGTGGCTTGCATAAGAAGGGTGACAAAGTCTTAGCGGCCCTCTTGCAGGTCTTGAGGACGGTGTAATTACCGGAAACTCACCATGTTACAAGGAAACACAGCGGAGGGGGTGAAAGAGTGACATTTGAGTCGTCTAATCGAGATCACTTACAATACAATCAAAGCAACGATTAAGTTATTGCCAAGACAGGATATGCCACCGGACGCAATAATACAGTCACTATCTTCGATATAAATAAGGAAGGTATAATATTTATACATATGACTTCTTGGATGGATTAAATAAGTACTAAACAAAAAAGTAACAATAGTAAAATAACATTTAATTACCGAATCTCATGATAAATACTCGTATAATCGCTAGAAATCGGTGCAGAGCAGACAACTTAAGTGCAAAAATATTATAATTATCTATAGTCAAATTATAATTACAACGGTTGTAGTGCCTTGCTAGTCACTAGCCCAGAACTGGAAGCCATATTATTCGCCATAAAGCATTTATATTATTAGTCATCTTATGGTATTTTTAGAGAGTTAGGGAAACTTGATAGCGAAGCCAAATAGATGAGGTTTGATAATTTAAGTAAATGATACCATATGAGAACCTCATGGTCATAAAATGTGCATTTGTGGTAAAAAAAATCGAGTGTTTCATACAATGTATTGATTTGAATCTTTTCTCATCGGCAATTTTATATTTCCATAATAAAAAAAAATAGTGGGAAGGTAGTGAACATCGAAAGAAATGACCAAGAAATAAATACAGCAATAGATATTAAGGTTTTTTCCCTGTAATATTTATTTATTTATAACTTCATGCACTTGTGTACATCGGCGGACTTAATGCCTTTGGCATTCTTTACCAGCCAACCGTTGGGGTGTGTAGAGATTTACTACTGTATTATCGTGATAGGAATAGATTTTACTCACCCTAACTTCGTGAGGCAACACAGAGTTGTCTGTGTATGCGCAAAGTAGGTCCACAGGCAGTGGGTGACACTGACGGAACTTGGTTGCGAGCAGCATACATGTGACGGCAAGAAGTTGGAGTTGCTGCCGTGATACTGCACGTAGAGACAAAAACCGATCCATATAGCTCACAGCTAGAGGAAACACCTGTTCTTCACATTGTTGTTCTTCGCACACCTGTGATAAAAGTATTATTCAAACGATGTTCTAAAAATATTATTTCGAACATTTCGGACATCTAACACACAACGTCATCTCATCTAGTTATAAGCGGAGCTTGAACCTACTATGACAGCTAGATTGACTGATAGATTAAATATTTTTTTGATATGATAAATAATACATATTGTGCACAGAAAACATCTAAATTCGTCATTCGATACCGAGACCTCAGTACCTCAGTCGCTTCCTTATACCTCCTACATACACAACCATGCCTATAACATTTTCTGACAGAAACCGAACTGAAACTTTCACTTTAATATTCCAAGAGTAACTTCTCGGTATATGCCTTATCGTACGATAGATTTAAGTTCTCAGTTACGTCACGATGTAATGATGGGTAGGGGTCATTGTCATTGGTGCGTAAATTAGTGGCCCATCAAAGAACATTCCGAACGGGAATACTTTTGTTGTGCTTTCTTTGAAAATTTTAAACAACGGTGACAATGAGTTCCTTAGAATACAGTAAGGAAGACTTAACGCAGGTATCTAATCTTAATAAATGGTCTTTAAAATAGACCTTCAAAACTTTTATATTATTTATTTATTTTTAAAAAAGACAACTCCCGCATTAGGAATATAGATCCTGTGTCTCTACAAACAAACATGAAACGGACACAAAGAGCACCCAGACTCAGAACAACAATTTTTGAATTACACAAAGTGTCCCACGTAGGGTTTGAACCCACGACACTTGGCGCAGTAGAAAGCGGCGTGGCGAGCACTTAAACCACTAGGCCAACCGTGCAGTCAAACTTTGTTATTAACAAATGAATTCTGATATATACGATAAAAAACCTATGTTGTTGTACAACTGAACTAACTACTACATACTTTCTAATATCTACATCTACCCGCGACAAGGAAAGTTATAATTTTTAAATACGTACGTAGTAAATAATTGACATAAATATTTAACTATTTACAGCTATTCGATAAGATATGCATATAAACTAGTTCTATTATCAATATTTGTCTTCATGTGGGGTCGCTACGTAAATAAACTCAAGAAATAAGGTCATTCACTTCAATCAGCTGTTAGAGGTGAACTCGATTCATTCACACACCGCTCGCTCGTAATATTGCACCGTCCATCGTATACTATTTTACTAATTAATGTTATCTCTAAACAATTATATAGAATAGGAACCATACCTCTAACATCCATGTTGTCACCACTTTCCTCATGTAAGGCTCAATGTCAATTTGTACGTTCTGAAAGTAGTTTGTATGGAGAGCGTGTGACTTTTCCAAAGTCAGCAAGTTAGGAATAACTCGAGGATCGCGGTCTAAGGCTCGATCTGGACCAGCGACACACCGGTCTTCTATTCTTCCACTTCCACTGATGCCGGAGTTCAGCAAGTCCTCTTCACAAGACAAATCCATTTTGAACACAAATATCACTTCGTTCTCACCAACGTCCGTAATAAAAGTTCAATAACTGCTAATGACTTGTTATCAAGGAGTGGTATATAGTTCACTTAGAGTACAAAGTTTGTTTACAAAGTAACACGAGGGTTATGCGTACACGCCCTGTAGCACACACCCGCTCGAGCAGCGGGCTGACGACTAAGTGACTACTGTGAAGTGCCGTGACTGCGGCTGTATCGGAATGCCGCGCCAGACATCACCCCGCAACCCGCACCCTTCGGATATCTCCATTGTAGTATTTTGTCCCTTCCTACTACTACTTTACTACGACGTATTTTGTGTACCTGTTTTTATTACAAGAAAAGGTTCTTCGGCAATTTTTTTTTTCAACTAAAGATAAGTTTCTATGCCAAATAAAATTCTCAGAAATATATTTATTATTATTTTAGCTTTTCATTGACTTAAAAGAATGTTTATATCTTTCTTTCTAATTACGAGTAATACGAGTTATGAGTTGATGGAAGTTAAACTTGTTAATAACGAGGTTTAACAACCTAAATGATACTGGTATAACCTGGTATAATGAAAATTCTAGGCAACCGTAAACTTTTTAGTTGTACATAAAAAATATCAATTAACGAGTTAGTTTATACATATAATAGAAAAGAAAGATTTCAAGTCTGATATAATATTAATTACGTAGGTACATATTACCAATACATATAAACATCAATCAAGATATTGTGTAAAAAAATACTTATTTAACACTTATGAAATTACTTTAATAATTCCACGTGGTAACTTACCTACTATTATTATTGTTTTTAAAAATGAAATCTGTAACTTACCAAATATTTGGGGTATTATATACATATAATTAGCTAAATAATCTTAACAGGAAAACTGTTTTAAATGACCGACTATGACTATATAATATAAATATTATTAGGGGTTAAAGCAATTGGTTATACATAGCAGTAATCAGGCCCTCAATAACCTACGGTTCAGTTGTTCAACTGAGCACAGTGAAATCCAAGCTCCAAAGTCTACAACGCCTGGCAAGCTTGGCAGCAACAGGATGCATGAGAACAACTCTATCAGCCGCATTAGAGTATCTCTTGAACTTAAGACCACTAGACCTGGTGATACAGGAAGAGGCAAAGGCTGCAGCCTTGAGGCTGAGATCTCTGGGCGTATGGAGATCGAATGTAACAACAACACGCGCCAATATTTTCCAAATATGCATCAAGGAGAACCCGCTCCTTGAGGCGCCCATGGACAAGATATTGGGGCAACACATCTTTGATCGAAGATACGACATCCAGATTTCCGCAGAAAAAGAAGACTACTCTGGCACTGGGAAATTAGGATCTATACCGATGGCTCCAAAACCAACACTGGTACTGGAGCTGGTGTCTTCTCAGACAACCTTAACATTAAGATATCAACAACACTAGACAAGCTAAACACAATCTTCCAGGCAGAATGTACTGGCATTACCAGAGCCGCACAGGCGGTTGCTGCCAGAGACATCAGTGACCTCAACATTAAAATTGTCACTGATAGTGCATCCGTGCTTTAGGCCCTTCGCAACAACACAATAAACTCAGTCCTGATAATGGAATGCCATAGTGCACTCCAATCCATTGCGGCAACCAACAGAGTGACTCTGCAGGGACACAGTAACTCATTGGAAAATGACGCCGTAGACGAACTGGCTAAGAAGGGAGCAGACACAAACGAAGGGGAATATTGACCGGCCAAGTCGAGTTGGCAACTCGTTACCCGCTAGCCGTAAGCAGATTGTCTACTCGTGACCAATTCATCGACAACGAGGGGCAATCGGGTCGATGACAGTCAATAGATGGACAACGCGTTGACCACGCGTCGTAAACACGTCGTATACCTTTAACTTACAAGTTGATAAATTCACTCTTAATAAGCATATCATAAAGCAATACAACATACCTTAAATTTCAATACCATACTGTGAATTGAGTTGCCATACTGAATAGTTTCCAAACTATTCAGTTTAGAAAAAAAATAATAGAGTCTGCGTTGAGTCGGTGTAATGTGCAAATACATTAAGTTCACCACACCTTAAAAATAGTGCAGTAAAAACTAAGCTTTGCTTAATTTTTTAAGCAATTAGCCAAACCCAAAAAAAGTTGTAAAAATAATCTAGAAAAATCTAAAAATAGAAATTAACTTTATTTTGAACAGTGTATGTGGTCAGTAGGGGCGGCAAAAATTTTATGGCTTTGTTGCGGCAAATGTGTAAATCCAGCTCTGGGGTAGACTACTGGTCACCACCACCACGTTGATGCTCCCTCCTGAGAGAAACTTTTGAGTCTTAGAAGCGCGGAGTGCAAGTCCAGGCTATTCTTCTCTCGAAACTCAAACTCTCAACTCTGCTTACAACTCAAAAATTTGTTCCATGTGGTGACGGACTCGAAACACGTAGTGTCAACAGTCTTATTATTCCCCTGGCCGCTGGGTGTCGTAAGGGCCTACTTTGGGAGGACAATAACACTTAGCATAGACCAACTCATCTCATTTGACCAACGTGGTATAGTTGACGAAACCCTCCTTTCTAAGGAAAAGCTTGTGTCCAACAGAGCACTATTAGGATTTGTTAATAATGATGCATCTTTTCATATCAATTATTTAGTTTAGTAAACTTTCTTTTACATAATACAAATAAAATCTGAAGGGGCCAAGTGTGAGTCGGACTCACCTATGAAGGGTTCCGTAGAAACAAGTAACATCATATAAAAGTTCTTGTAGTTCGTTGTAACTTTAATCGGTGTTTTATTAATAGTGTATTGATTGAATGAAAGGTTAATTGCAGTTTACGATTTATGGCGTATTTAAAAATACTACTTATTAGATCTCGTTAAAACCAATTTTCGCTAGAATTGTCATGGTAATGTACATCATATAGTTTTTTTTTAGGTTTGTCACTATCTTATTTTAGAAGTTACAGGGGGGGCGGGGGACACACCTTTTACCACTTTGGAAGTGTCTCTCGCGCAAACCATTCAGATTAAAAAAATGATAATAGAAATATCAATATCATTTCTGAAGACCTATCCATAGATACGCCACACGAATGCGTTTGATAAAAAAAAAAACAGTTTCATTTCCAAGTAATTATATCCGAACCATATAAGGGGACCCGGAAAAAAATTTGCTTTTTATTTTTGTGTACAGCTATATAGAATACTTACCAAGTTTCAACAGTAAAGGTTTTATAGTTTCGGAAAAAAGTGGCTGTGATATACGGACGGACAGACAGACAGATAGACAAACGGACAAATTCAAATTCAAAATTCTTTATTCACTTAGGATGCAATACATCTCTTGTGACAGGTCAAGATTCTACATGTACATTTATGCCATGTTCGCAAACAATAGGTAGAGCCGGAGAAAAGAACATGGCAATAAAAACTCGCGGCCACTCCTTTCAAATCGCCAATGTTTACATAGTTTTAATGTTTATAAACCTGATATGGGGGTAAGGTGCTGCCACTAATATACTATACACCATGTTAGAGGACTGATGCAAATTATAGTGATTAAAAATTAGAACTTATGCTAATTTAAAAAAAAACAACAGCCTCAGTGGGTACAACATAGTAGGAGTATCTACTTACAACAAAGGTAAAAACTATATGTGCTCAAATATTGGCCAAATTACTGGTAACGAAAGATTAAATATAAAATATTAATTATAAGATCAAAAGAAAGAGAAGAATGGCCTTTATTAGTCACGTAGAATCTTTACTTACAAAAGTAAAATCATGTTCTTAAACAATGTGATAACAACATTCACATGAGTAGAATAAAATGATAAGGAGCAAGTAGTCAAATCCATTTTTCTTTATACTTTATTAACTGTATAATAAACTTTAGGTATAAGATAAGTTTTGACTACATTTTTAAACTTTTCCACTGATAGACTCATAACACTAGCTGGTAACCTATTAAAAAATCGCACGGAAAGACCCATAAATGAATTAAGCGTTTTATGTAGCCTATGATATTGACCTACTAATTTATGCTTATGTCTCGTGTTCACCGAGTGAACGTCACTATTCCTGTGATATAAATGCATATTTTGTTTTATAAACATAATGTTTGCAAATATATATTGTGATGCAACTGTCATAATGCCTATCTCTTTAAACTTTTCTCTAAGGGAAACTCGTGCACCTAGTTTGTAAATCGCACGCACTGCACGTTTTTGGAGAATGAAAATTGTTTGAATATCAGCTGCCTTGCCCCATAGCAGAATGCCATACGACATGACGCTGTGGAAATAACCGAAATATACTAGCCTTGCTGTTTCCACATCCGTAAGCTGTCAGCACTGTGACTTTGCTGACAGCATACGCTGCAGAACTGAGTTTCCCTGCGAGACACGATATTTGGGCGCCCCACTGTAACTTACTATCTAAAGTAATTCCCAAAAAAACCGTTGAATCAACAAAATTAATAACTTCATTGTTTAAAACTAGATTTGTACTGATATTCCTTACATTTGGCAAACTAAACTTAATACATTTGGTTTTTTTAGAATTCAAAAGCAAGTTATTTGATGTAAACCAGTCAAGGACTAATGCGAGGGACCTATTTACTTCGTCAGAGTAATCGTTTTTGCGATTGGTTTTGAATATAAGAGAAGTGTCATCAGCAAATAGAACAATATCGCATAACTTACTAGTAAAAAATGGCAAATCGTTTATATACACCAAAAATAAAAAAGGACCCAGAATTGAGCCTTGTGGCACGCCCATACTCACTGGAGATCCGGAGGACCTTATTCCATTAATATCAACATACTGTATTCGCTCACTAAGGTAAGAAGCAACAAGATTAAGCGCTGTACCTGTTATGCCATAATGCCAAAGTTTCAGCAGAAGTGTACTATGCATCACACAATCAAATGCTTTTGAGAGATCGCAGAAAACACCAATGGCGTCCTGCGAGTTTTCCCAGGCACTATATATATGTTTAAGTAGTTTAGAGCCTGCGTCTACTGTTGAGCGACCCTTTGTGAATCCATATTGTTCACTATGCAGTAGATTATTAGAATTAAAATGTGTTTCTAATTGCATTAGTATGGCTTTTTCAAAGATTTTACTAATAGCTGGTAAAATAGAAATAGGTCTAAATTTACTAGGGTAGCTTTTTGAACCGGCTTTAAACAAAGGAATTACTTTACTGTGTTTCATCAAATCAGGAAACACACCGGTATCAACACATCGATTAAATATTGTTGCTAAATGTGGTGCTATCTTAATAATAATGCCATTAATTAATTTAACAGAAATACCCCATAAATCTGCTGTCTTTTTGCAATTAATTGACTTAAATATTTTTATTATGTCAGTGGGGTTTATAAAATTAAAACTGAATGGTACAGTACACTCTTTCACACTGCTTCTCATAAGTGATTGAGCATCAACCGGACATGATCTTAGGGAGCTGGTTGCATTTTTAGGTATATCAGCAAAGAAATTATTAAATGTTTGCGCCAGGTCTAAATTGTCAGTTACAGTTATATCACCAATACTTAATTCAAAATTATGTTCACGTAGCTTGACCCGCCCAGATTCAGCATTATTCATGTTCCAAGTGGCTTTAATTTTATTCTCTGTTTGTTTAATATTTTTACTTAAATATAAAGACTTGGCAGCAGCGCAAGTCTTTTTAAATACTTTGGAATAATTTTTAACATATTGAACAAACTTAGGGCTTTCACACACTGGCCACGCGCTCACGCGCGTGGGCGCGTGGCAGCAGATCACGCGCGCGGCGACGGTGGAGCAGATCTGCCCGTTCGAGCAGATTCTACCGCGCCTACGCGCCTGCCGGCTTTGTCGCCAAATTGCTAGGCGTTGTTCAATTTCGAATATAAATGTATCCGTGTCCAGATCCATCGTGAACAAGTCCTTATAGCACGAAAACAGGCGAGATACTTCGTTCAATTTCGTATATAAATGTGTTAACTGCTGCGGCCCGCCCCGACCAAGCGCGCGGTGGCAGAATCTGCTAGCGGCACGACGCGGGACGCGCTCACGCGCCTAAGGGACTTCACACACTGGCCACGCGCCCAGGCGCGTGAGCGCATGCCGCGGGCAGATTCTGCCACCGCGCGCTTAGGCGTGGCGGGCCGCAGCAGTAAACACATTTATATACGAAATTGAACGAAGTATCTCGCCTGTTTTCGTGCTATAAGGACTTGTTCACGATGGATCTGGACACGGATACATTTATATTCGAAATTGAACAACGCCCAGAAATTTGGCGACAAAGCCGGCAGGCGCGTAGGCGCGGTAGAATCTGCTCGAACGGGCAGATCTGCTCCACCGTCACCGCGCGCGTGATCTGCTGCCACGCGCCCACGCGCGTGAGCGCGTGGCCAGTGTGTGAAAGCCCTTATGGTGAATCTATAAGTGTACAGTCTGCTAACTGTACAGCTTGGGAATGATTGCTAAATTGATAATTGATAGACACTGATATATTTAACTGATATTTATTGATAATTGCTTAATTAGGTGAGTGACATGTACGTCGTATGAACGCGAGTTGTGCACTGATTTACAATAAAAATGGTAGTAATGTAATGATACAAATATGATGAGAGCGCAGTAATTGTAGAGTACGGTTGCACCGTACATGCTCCCGGGCGCGAATTGCGAGATGATTGATGCTGTGAAATGATGGTGTTAGTATGACCTGATGGTACAAGGTGATAATACAATTTTACTTATATCTCTAAGTTGTTAGATGATGGCTTAAAACTACATTTTCTAATGATAGGTGAAGTAGCTCTATCGGTTACGGAAACACTTAATTTTTTTGTTTCTTTCACACACTGATCACTACGAATTACGTCACTCGCGCACTGAACACTTTGATTTGGAATAGCACTTGCACTTAGCTCACTAATGCTGGCACGGTAGTGTACGTTAGGTTCTGCAGGTGTACGCTCTAGCTGAATGGTGCGGTGCCGGCGCGAACGCACGTACACATAGGCAGCGAGGGCTAACCCTGCCGCCCCCACACAGAAGATGGCGACGTAGTGATGGACATCGTGGTATGATACATCCTGGTCGATATCGAGTCGATATCGAGGCTGCTTTCAGCTGAATTATCTGTTCCGAGATATTTTGCAATGACGTCTGATAATTCTCTTCACTGTTTTCAATGTCATTTACGGGTACTGATAAGTTGATAAGGTGGTTTATGGGCGCAACGTCTACGGCTACAATATCGGGTGTCACTTGCATGTGATTTGTTTGATGCTTATGTGACATAATTGTAAAGGTCTCAGCCTTGATGACGCAGTTGTTCCCTATTGCTATTGTATTGACGCCCGTCATATGTTCAGTTGTAACATGATCTTCACATATGATTGGTAGAGTGCAGTGACCGCATTTGCAATGTATCCTACACCGTTGATAAGACCTCGTCTCGTGCGCGTACGCGCCTCAAATTGCTGACTAAGCAACATGCGGTCATAGTATTCTAGTTCTGTGAATCCGTGACGTAACTGCAACATGATTACGTCACAATAGGATCTCCTCTCTGTTTGTGTACATAGTTGTTCAAGGTGATTCATGTAAATGCTAAATATGTCAGACCCATGCCAATATGGTTTCATATCGTAATAAACGATTATTTTCCACTGATCTTGTACTAAGCTCATCTCCGATATCTTATCAAAATAAATTGCCTGATTGCCTTTTATTTGCGTTATGTTGTAAGCGGCTTGTACGTTGCATATTAAAGATAATGCAATAAAAAGTAGTGTTATTATAGATGTAAACGTATAACTCGTCTTGTTCCGAGTTCTGGTATGTGAGGGTTGTGTTGATGCTGTGTGATCTGGTAGATCTGGTGATGGTGGTTGTTCTTTGTTCTGTTCTGAACAATCTAATAATGGTGTAAGCTTGACGATTGGTCGTTGCATTACACCGTTTTTTGTTTGAAGCGTGACTACTCTGATATATCCGTCACTTCCTGGGTGTGTTTGTATCACCCTTCCCATTGCCCATCTTCCAGGAGGTAAATTGGCATCGTGTATCAACACCAAGTCTCCAATCCTGATGTTTTGCTGGGGGCGTCTCCATTTACTTCTTGTGTTTAATTGGGTCAAGTATTCACTACGCCAGCGCTTCCATATATCCTGATAAATTCTTTGTGATAAATTCCAGCGGGTACGTAAGTCCCTTTCCGTCTCAAAGAGTGTCAAAGTTGGCCCACATGATAAAAAGTGAGCGGGTGTAAGGTAATTTAAATCTGCTGAATCCTCGGTTAGTGGACATAGAGGTCTGGAATTTAGACAAGCCTCCAGCTGATAAAGAATTGTGCTAAATTCTTCGAATGTTAACCGCTGCTCACCGACTACTCGTTTTAGGTGATATTTGAGGCTTTTAACAGCTGCTTCCCATAGCCCTCCTGCTGACGGCCATGAAGGTGCGTTAAAGTGCCATTCAATCCCCAGCTTTGTTATCTCTGCCTGAAAATCTTGATTAAATGTGCTAAGGATATCCTTATACTCTTGTTGTATGATCTTGTTTGCTCCAATGAAATTAGTTCCTTGGTCACTATACAAATTGCTTGGTAAACCTCGGCGGGCTATCATTCTACGGAGAGCTGCCAGAAATGCTGATGCTGTTAAATCTGACACTAGCTCCAAGTGAACTGCTTTAGTTGCCATGCAAATGAATACAACCACATAAGCTTTAAGAGTTTTTATTCCGCGACCTTTGTTGGCCTTGATATAAATATGACCTGTATAGTCTACACCAACGTTTTGGAACGGGCGTGAGGGGTTTATTCGTTCTGGTGGTAAATCTCCCATTATTTGGTGCTGATTGATAGGATTGTGACGACGACACTTGATGCAACGACGCAACTGGAATTTAACGGCTCTGATTCCGCCAACAATCCAATACTTTTGGCGTATAAATGCCGAAGTTAGCTGAGGACCACCATGAAACGTAAAAATATGTGATTGAGTTATTATAAGATCGGTTAAACGACTATTTTTTGATAAAATGATTGGATGTTTCATTCGGGGGTCGATGTTGGCGTGCTTGAGCCTCCCACCGACGCGAAGGATGCCGTTTTTGTCACAAAACGGATTCAAATTCAATATTTTGCTCTTATTAGAAACAGGCTTGCCTTGCTGTAAGTTATTTATTTCGTCTGAAAAATCAGATTGCTGTACATATTTAATTAACTTCAAGGTTGCATTTTGTATTTCTTGTAGAGTAAGATGTCTGCTCTGTACCCTTTGTTTTAGTCGTAATCGTGTAATATATCTCAAAAGCATTGCATAAACATTTACAAGCTTAGAGAATGAACTGTACTTTGATATTATGTAATCTAATACACTGCTATTGTATTGTTGTTGGGTTACGTTTACTTGTAAATTATTTTTCATTTCTTCGTTTGTTGTAAAAATAATTGATTTCTGCTCCTCTAGGGGGTCATATGTTGAAAGCCACAGAGGACCCTTCCACCACAGAGTGTGAGCCTCAAGCTGACCTGCATCCAAGCCTCGGCTAGCACAGTCAGCTGGGTTTTCAGATGATTTAACGTAACGCCAGCAATTATTGGGCATGATTTTAGTTATCTGATTTACACGGTTAGCTACAAACGACTTCCATCGTGCTGGATCCCCGTTTAGCCAACCCAATACTATCATTGAGTCAACCCAACCGTATATGTTCAAATTGTAGTTTGACAAACACTGTTGAACTTTGGACATAAGTTTTGACAGTAGAAGTGCACCTGATAGTTCTAGTCTCGGTAATGAAACTGATTTGCTGATGGGTACAAGTCTTGTTTTCGCGACTAATAGCACGGGTGGTGATTGTTCATCTCCTGTGATCCGGCAGTATATTACACATGCGTATGCTTTTTGCGATGCATCACAGAACCCGTGTAATTCTATACTGTTACGCTTATTTGTTGTGCCTATCCAACGTGGCACTTGTAAATGATTCACGCGGACTAAATTATTTTTGATATTTAGCCAATCTGATAAAATATCTTCCGGTAGAGGCTCGTCCCATTTGATATTACACAACCATACTTTTTGAAAAATGATTTTTAGTTTAGTTGACAGTGGTGAGAGCCATCCCAAGGGGTCAAATAATTTCGAGATGTCTGATAATAACGTTCTCTTTGTGATAGGATTAGGCGTTGACTCGAATTTCAATTCGTACCGGAATGTATCATTTTTCGGATTCCAGATAAGGCCTAATGTTTTTGTTTGTTCTGATTGCTTAAAATTAAAGTTATCTTGAATGTTGTCATCGGTTTGAGTGTGGTCCAATAACTCAGGGACATTTGATTTCCATTTTCTGAGATTGAAACCTCCCGATTTTAATAGTTTGATAAGATCTGAGGTGAGTAATTTTGCTGATTCGAGTGAATGAGATCCGTGTAGTAAGTCGTCGACGTAGAACGAGTTTTCAAGGACCTTTGTTGCTGAGCTGTTCGCGTAGTTGTCTCTTTCATCTCGTGCCAGCTGTTTCAATGTCATCATAGACAGGAAGGGTGCGGCTCTGGTGCCGTATGTAACAGTGGTTAACTGGTACTCCTGAATAGGATTTGATGATGAGCTGCGCCATATGATTTTCTGATAACGCTGATCGTCTTCATGTATCCAAATTTGTCTGAACATGTTTCCAATGTCAGCAGTATAAGCATACTTGTACTGCCTCCATTTGAGAATTAAGGACTTGAGGTCCTGCTGCAGATTAGGTCCAGCTTCCATAATGTCATTTAGGCTGTTGCCTGTTGATGTTGTAGCGGACGCATTAAACACTACTCTAAATTTAGTCGTGGTTGCGTCGGGGCGCTGTACGCAATGATGGGTAAGAAAACACTCAGGTTTTAAGCTGTTACTTGCTAGTTTCATGTGACCCAGTTCTGAATATTCAGTCATGAATTTCTGATACTCATGTTGAATGCTGGGGTTCTGCTTAAATCTTCGTTCTAATGATTTAAATAATGCTATTGCTTTGGGTTTAGAAGATCCTAACATATTTGTAAAGTTTGGCTTAAGAGGCAATCTGACTTGATAACGACCATCCTCTCGTCGAGTTGTAGTTTTCTGATAAAAATCTACAGTCTGTTGATCTCCTGATGATAGAGACGTTTCGTCAGTGATGTCCTCTATTTCCCAGAATTTCTGGATTTCATCCAGGTTATGTATAACGACGTTACAGTGCAATGATTGTATGATATCTCCACTCAATATCCAGCCTAAGCGGGTATTCTGTGCTGATGCACTGTACTCGGATTCTCTACAGATTCCTTCTAACAATAATTTCGAGTATATGCTGCTACCAAGTAGTAAATCGATTGAACGACTGACGTTAAAATCAGGATCTGCTAGTGTGATATTATCTAAGTATGACCACGTAGGTTTTTGGAATGTATGATTGGGTAGATTCTTTACTAATTTGTTCATGATATAAACGTCGGCCACAAACTCAAAGTTACCGGATGTAGACGCACAGTTGATTGTCATAAATCCTTTGCAGTTGGCTTCCTTTTCGCCAACCCCCCAAATAACCCCTGGGCATCTTTTGCGAGATAAACCCAGAAGCTGAGCTGCCCTTTCACTTATAAGGGAAGTTTGGGATCCCTGATCTAAAAGTGCACGTAAAGTATGAAAAGACCCATCGTTTGCTTGTACTTTGATTATTGCCGTCGGTAAAAGTACATCTGGCATATTATTTTTCAGTGATACGTGTGAATTGCCGAGCGATAGCTGCGGTGCTTCGGATTTCAAAGCGCGTATCGAGTTATCCGTTGCCTTTGATGAATTTGCAGTGGAATAGTTGTAACTCGATTGTGTAAATGCTGCATGAAGTAATGTATTATGATTTCTGTTACATTCGCGGCATCGTTTGTTTGAAATACAAGCGTTGCCGTTATGCGAATAAAGACAGTTTTGACACACATTGTATTTTGATATGGTTTTATGTTTTATTTGCGGCGTCATTTCCAGAAATTGTTTACACTGAAACAAGCCGTGGTCATTTGTCTTGCAAATTGGACACTTATAATTTCTGCTTGAATCGGCAATTTTGTTGCCTGTCGGTTGTGAAACAACCTCTCCACGTGTTGAAAATGATTGATATAAATGCTTAGATTGATATGATGATTGCTTGTATTTGCTGGGATTGACTGATTTATGAAAATGATTATCTAGCTTTCTGCGTGACGACTCCATATTCGTGAATTTCTCTTCTAAAAATGTTAAAAAGTGCTGAATTTTTGGTATACTTCTGGAATCTTTTAATGATGAACTGTAGTCATCATAAGTGACTACATCTAATTTTGGAGTTAAAAGATATTCAAGAATAAGGTCCCAAGAGCTTACGTCCACCCCCATGTTCTTGATGGCTTCTAATGTCTCAATCGTTGTGTCATGCAGACGTTTGATATGATTGACATTAGCATGTTGTGCTGCCGGAATGCTGAATAATGAGTCCAAATGAACCCTACAAATCAATTTAACATTATTGTAGCGGTGATTCAGGATATCCCAACTAGGAATATAGTTGTCTGATGATATTTTGAGGTGTTGGATAAGTCTCTCGGGTTCTCCCTCCAATTTATTTTTGAGGTGTTGCATTTTCTGTGCTTTTGATAAAGAATTATTGTTGTGGATTGTTTCAAGGAATAAATCCTTAAATGTAGTCCACTGCTGATAAGATCCGCTGAACATAGGTATCTCCATTTTCGGGGTTGATTTTATCTTGTGAACAACAGACCCTAACTTGCTATTGATAGCCTTTCTCAGCTTGTTGTATACATTTTCCTGATTAGAGTATGTTTGCTCATACTGTTCGTCTAATACTCCTAACTCTCCGTCCAATTCCCAGTGAAGTTTGTCGATTACAGACCATCTGAATTGTAATTCTTTCAGGGCGTCTTCCAAATCCCATTTCTCCTCGATTTCGTCCAATTTCAAATTAGCTACGGTTCTTTTAAATGCTTTGATATTGCTGCTTTGTTTTCTATACATATCGTCCGACTTGCTAGACGTTCCTCTAGAGGAGCGAACTGGAGATGCTTGTATTGATGATGGATCATCCTCTCTCTCTGCTGAAACGCCGTATATCTCTCTCTGCTGAGAGACTTCCTCATGATCTGAGATATCAGAAGGCTTCACCTCCAGTGATGCTTGCTGCTGTCTAAGTAATGTTTTAATAGACCTGTACAATCGTTCTGCCTGTTCATACTGGTTCTCTAAAAAATACGGGTGAGACCTGCTTTCCCCTGTACAAAGCCGATCATGGTTGTGCTGATAATCGGCCCAGTATGTGGCTAATAGTTCTAAACGCCGTTTAAAATAATCATCAGTCTTACGACTAGCACTATCCTTCTTGATGTTTGTGAATAGCTTTGTCATAGCGCCGAAAAGTTCGGCCTGATTTACGTGAATGTCTTCCATGATGAATTAAGACTTAAAGATTAAATGGAATGATCTTACTTGAAAATGCTGAACTGCAAACACACTGTATGTATGCTGCTGTGCTTACTCCTGGGGCTGCTCCTAGCGAGATGTGACTCTGCTAGTGTCCACAGGTGTGCTGATATTCCGCAATCGGGAGCTCGATGTATCTTGATAGAACACTCGCGCTGTAGTCCCGTGTTACGGTTACACTCGAAGGACCATAAAAGATGTACAGTCTGCTAACTGTACAGCTTGGGAATGATTGCTAAATTGATAATTGATAGACACTGATATATTTAACTGATATTTATTGATAATTGCTTAATTAGGTGAGTGACATGTACGTCGTATGAACGCGAGTTGTGCACTGATTTACAATAAAAATGGTAGTAATGTAATGATACAAATATGATGAGAGCGCAGTAATTGTAGAGTACGGTTGCACCGTACAATAAGGGTTACGTATTTTGCCATTTGGCGCTACGGAAACCTAACAAGCATCCTATTGCTTGCTGTAAATAACTCAATTCTAATTACCATGTCCTAGAGATTTTCATCCTAGAGATTAACCACAGACAATACCCATCTAGTAAGTATTTTTTATAAATATTTTTATAGATAACAAATAAATATCTTTATTGTTAGGTACAGCATATGTAGTTTTAAACGCTTTATGTGTATTATTTGACTACTACTATTAGGATGACGTGTTTCCACTAAGTTCATTAAAACTTGGACTCTTCAAGCTAGTTTGTTTAAAAACTAATATGTACATTTATCAATTGAGGCCCGATAATAGAAAGGATGTGTTCGCTTTGTATACATTTGCGCTGCGGAGCAAACTAAGTAAAAAAAAGTAAAAAAAAATGCTTAAGGCGAGGTTATAAGCAGACATTCGGCAATCAGAGGGGGTGAGGTGCGGTACGTAAGCTCCGCCTACCGGGGGGACGCCGCCCGCTGTCGAGAGCGGTAACCGCGGACCGCGGGTCATCGAGACTTGTATGTTAAACTACGGCCGATATAATCTTGGCGAGTCCAAACTTAGCGCAGATGGTTCCGCAAATAACCTTTTTTTAGGAACAAAATGTTGGCATGCAGCCGACGTAAGAGGGCGGTGGTCTAGGCTAGAGATTGACCTAAGTAAACACAATCGACCCTTTATTCAATCAAATATCGTAGTTCTTGGTTTTTGTTTACATAAGATATAATGGATTTACAAATATTAGTAAATTTTGAAGTGAATAAACGAGATTTCAACTATTATAAAAAATACTAATAAATCTTTGCTGGGATAAAATATATCCTATACAGTGTAAAAAACAATCATTTATTTAAAAAATATTTTTTATAATATTACTATTAAAAAAAAATAAAAAAAAGTCGTGTGGCACTCGGGGACTGCCTGCCGCGGCACAGCTATTGCATAGCATTTTTTATCAACTTATGCAATTTAATTTTTTTATTTATTTATATAGTATTTTTTTTCTTTGATATTAATTCAAGTTTACAAAACAATATACACTGTCTTTTTACTAACATACATTCTAACAATATTATTGCCAAACAATATAATTATCCTATTAACCGAAAGACAATGACAACTAAACAGAGAACATAATAAATAGTAATATGAGCATATCTATGGAATGAAAAAGGAAAATAAAAAAAAGACTTGAGAGGTCTCAAGTGACACCCGGATGGAACGAAGTTACACGCACGGCTTGCTAAAATGTGTCGGTATACAGACGAAACCTCATACTCTACTAATATCAACTTGTCTAAACACGCTACAATTAAATTCTACTCTAGTACTTGTAACTTAATATTTTGCTTTGTTGGAAATACATTCATACCATATAGTATCAAAGTACTCGTCAAGACGAATCAAATGAGCCCAATCTCGATGGGGTTTCTATGGCCCCCTTCCAGCTCCATCATCAGACCCTGGTTACCATATACTGTTAAAGTACTCGTCAAGATGAATCAAATGAGCCCAAACTCGATGGGGTTCCTATGGCATCTTCCAGCTCCATCATCAGACCCTGATTACCATATAGTGTCAAAGTACTCGTCAAGACGAATCAAATGAGCCCAAACTCGATGGGGTTCCTATGGCCACCTTCCAGCTCCATCATCAGACCCTGGTTACCATATAGTGTCAAAGTACTCGTCAAGACAAATCAAATGAGCCCAAACTCGATGGGGTTCCTATGGCATCTTTCAGCTCCATCATCACACCCTGATTACCATATAGTGTCAAAGTACTCGTCAAGACGAATCAAATGAGCCCAAACTCGATGGGGTTCCTATGGCATCTTTCAGCTCCATCATCAGACCCTGATTACCATATAGTGTCAAAGTACTCGTCAAGACGAATCAAATGAGCCCAAACTCGATGGGGTTCCTATGGCATCTTTCAGCTCCATCATCAGACCCTGATTACCATATAGTGTCAAAGTACTCGTCAAGACGAATCAAATGAGCCCAAACTCGATGGGGTTCCTATGGCCACCTTCCAGCTCCATCATCAGACCCTGGTTACCATATAGTGTCAAAGTACTCGTCAAGGCAAATCAAATGAGCCCAAACTCGATGGGGTTCCTATGGCATCTTTCAGCTCCATCATCAGACCCTGATTACCATATAGTGTCAAAGTACTCGTCAAGACGAATCAAATGAGCCCAAACTCGATGGGGTTCCTATGGCCACCTTCCAGCTCCATCATCAGACCCTGGTTACCATATAGTGTCAAAGTACTCGTCAAGACGAATCAAATGAGCCCAAACTCGATGGGGTTCCTATGGCCACCTTCCAGCTCCAGCATCAGACCCTGGTTACCATATAGTGTCAAGGTGTCAATAGCTAGTTTCTCACTTTCAATCATCCATTTCTTCCGATTTTGCATTTATTACCCCTTATTACATGTTTATAATTTGCAATAACACTATATCTGTTTAGACATAAGGACCTTACTATTTATATTAAATATAAAAAAATTACAATTTACAATGTAAAAAAATAATAAAAGGGAGAAAACCCACGCGAAGACAGTAGTATGTGAGCCAAGCGCTATGTACTTGCGCGTCAATAATATTTTGGCACAGAGCGTCCGGAACCGACTTCCCACTTCGAGCGTTGCTCGCAGACTGATTCGAATAGCGTAGCGAATATTACGTCTACTAGTGACTCGAATAAGGTTGAATATCATACGCTCTGTTTGTTGTGTTTTTGCTCGTGAGTCTTTCTTAGGCGCTTACGTTTGTTGATTAATGGGCTTTTCGATTTATTATGACAAATATATTAATATAAATAAAAAAATAGTCAGTGATCGTTTTAAATTATCATATTTTTTAATTAATTCTTTAAAAAAATTGTACTGTTATCGCTTAAAATACGGTGTATTTCGACGATTAAGTGTAAAAGAAATAGGCAAAGGTTATAATTTATTATGTAATTTTAGTAAGTTAATCTTAAAATTAAATTCGGTAGAGCTTTAGTGTAGATCTTTATCTATACATGTTATTTTTCTTATCTCAGTACCTTAAAGCTGTACTTCACACTTGACGTTAAAAGATAGTGCGTTTTTGACAAATCCCGATTAAACCTCGCCTTAAGTTACTCCTTATGTCATCAGCTTGCTGTCGGTGAAAGACCCGACAAAATCGGTTTAGCCGTTCCAGAGATAACTAGCTATTTAGCTAAAACAGACAGACTGACACACGACGGACAGACAGGCAAAATATTTAAAAATTGCCTTTTTTGGGTTCATGCCGTATATACTGTGCATTTACTGTACTGGATATGCATTTATTAAAAACTGATTATTTTATAAATATTACAAACAGACATACCATTTCAAATTTTTTTGTATGTATAGATAAAAAATAGAAAATTTGGAAAAGTCATTAATATTATTTTTTCGCGAAACAAATTATTTTATCATTTTCAGGGTACAGTAGTCCATGACTCGGAACCCTTATAGATTCATCATGTACAATACTACAATATTTTTATTTGGGGTATGTACGCGGCGTGCGTTACCCCAGCAAAAAAGCAAAAAAAATTGGGCCTTAGAGAGATGAGAGAATAACAGAAAATTAGTGTGTTCTGAGGTGTAATTTGTTACAAATAGCAAAATTTGTGCATGTAGTAGTTTAAAAGTTATTCGACAAAAACACTTTTTGCTGGAGTAACGTTTTAAACGTTACCCCAGCAAAAAAAAATTTTTTTAAGCGTTTCAGACCCAAACGAAATACATGAATACATAGCTTTTGTTCCATATTAAATGTTAGCAAACAGCAAAATTTGTGTGAGCTATGGTTCTTAAGTTATTGACAATTTCGCTGGGGCAATATTTCGGTCTTGTCTAGAACTTGAAAATGGCTGAACGCAGAAGTTTGAAAAAAATACCATCGATAGACCTTCTTTTGCTTAAATTTGTTTAATCATGGGTTTTCAAATTGTTTGATGAACACCGATGTAATAAAATGGTTTTAAAAATCAGAAAAAACTGTTTTGCTAGGAAACCAGTATACTTACAATCAAATAAAAAGATGTAACATATAGTCATGGTATACATTTATAATGACTGTAAATTTGGAATTAGTAACTTTAAGCAATATGAAGATGTAAGTAAATATTATTAATTTTAAATGGTATATTTAAGTCATCGAATACGCAGTTTCTATAAAAGAAGGAAACGTGGCAAACTCTAACAAATTTAAGTATATCATCAAAAAACAAGCCTGTAAATTTCAGCTATCAATCACGGATATTATAAAAGTTATATGTAAAACAAGAATGTAACAACATTCTCTTATAACCTGACCAAATTAAAAGGTTACGTAAAAGCGACCGCGCCATACATTGGGCTGACATCTGAAATGAATGGTTTAATAGAATATTTTCTTGGTACAGTTACGAACAAAAAAAGTTAGGTCCGGGTGACAAGAATATTGAATCAATCAATCAATCAATCAATTCTGTATGAGTATGATTATTATTTTTTATGTAAAATCAGTCTTATACGCTCACATAGGTACATAAATGTTTAGAAAAATCACAGATAGTTGAGTAATTTCAACATGTTTATATACTAACTTAGATATTTTTTTGTTTTTTTTAACAATGAATTAAATAAATATTTACAATGTCTAGTAACATTTTCTTGTAAAATGTTCCTTGTCCTTTCCTTGTAAAATGTGTTCAGTATTTTACACGCATTATTCTTTTTAAAATTACATTTGTTGCCTTCCTGTTGCTTCCATGGTGTCGCGGTGAATGTAACTTATTATTTTTCTCATAACAAGAACAAAAAAAGGAAAAAATATAGCATACTATATGAAATTTTTATATTGTTTTATAAAACACTAATCCAAACTGAGTTATGATATTTTGGTTTGTATTAATTTGAATTCGAATGAAGCAATAAATTGTATGAAACAAAAAATTTAAGGTTTTAAAATTAGTTTAAATATTTAAATTACAATCTGATAAAAATATTCTGTTGACTGTACAAAATACCAGATACTAAGCCGTTCATTTACGAAGATATTTAAATGTATGGCGCGGTCGCTTTTACGTAACCTTTTAATTTTGCTCGGGTTATAGGAGAATGTTGTTACATTCTTGTTTTACATATAACTTTTATAATATTCGTAATTGATGGCTGAAATTTACAGGCTTGTTTGTTGATGATATACTTAAATTTGTTAGAGTTTGCCATGTTTCCTTGTTTAATAGGAACTGCGTATTCGATGACTTAAATATACCATTTAAAATTAATAATATTTACTTATATCTTCATATTGCTTAAAGTTATTATTCCAAATTTACAGTCATTATAAATGTAAACCATGGCTATATGTTACAGCTTTTTATTTGATTGTAAGTATACTGGTTTCCTAGCAAAACAGTTTTTTCTGATTTTTAAAACCATTTTATTACATCGGTGTTAATCAAACAATTTGAAAACCAATGATTAAACAAATTTAAGCAAAAGAAGGTCTATCGATGGTATTTTTTTCAAACTTCTGCGTTCAGCCATTTTCAAGTTCTAGACAAGACCGAAATATTGCCCCAGCGAAATTGTCAATAACTTAAGAACCATAGCTCACACAAATTTTGGTGTTTGCTAACATTTAATACGGAACAAAAGCTATGTATTCATGTATTTCGATTGGGTCTGAAACGCTTAAAAAAAATTTTTTTTGCTGGGGTAACGTTTGAAACGTTACTCCAGCAAAAAGTGTTTTTGTCGAATAACTTTTAAACTACTACATGCACAAATTTTGCTATTTGTAACAAATTACACCTCAGAACACACTAATTTTCTGTTATACTCTCATCTCTCTAAGGCCCAATTTTTTTTGCTTTTTTGCTGGGGTAACGCACGCGGTATGTACCTGTAGTGATTTTTTCTTATTATATATATTGTCTATACTATTTTGTGGCGTATCATTAGATAGGTATTTTAAAAACATTTGATTAAGGTATCCGTTTGCGAGTTATTCAAATTTTAAGTGCGTTTTCTTTTTAAAAAAAAATAGGGCGTATCGCTAAAAGCTAAATCTGAAAAAATCGAGATAATAGTCCATATATTTAAAGGAAAGCTATAGCGGTTTTGATAACAATTTTATTTCAAGAGTTGTTGAGTTGAGTTTTTACCTTGTAAAATGCACTCACTTGGAAAACTTCGTACAAAAAGAAAGAAATAATAATTTAACACAATTTTTGTTTCCTTATTTTTTTGGTTATAAGGTATTTCTATGGCCCAGACAATAAAAAAAACTGGGAGATTGCTAACAGCTTTACTTTTTTTAAAATATTTTATTGCTCTGACCAAAAAATACATAAAATTAATACAAATGTTAACCAAACTCCTTTCCAACACTATCAAATCTATATCTTTTATTACATTTCCTTAAATGGATAGCTATAAGTAAATCTCGTTGAATACTAAAGCAGTAATCTGCCATCATATGTATGTGAGTCCCACCTTCCCTGTTAACGAATTGTCCGAAGATCCTAATGATGACTAAAATCACCCAGATTTTGTGGATCGGTCTAAATACTAGTGCAAGAATTGGATTTTTATACATTTTGCACTCTAGACCTTGCAAGTCGATAGCATGCACATAACAAGCTCGACATGGTCATCAGATTTCTTTTTGTCTAGGAAATTACTCAAAACAAAAACAAATGCATTCCAAGCTTTCGATTCGACTTCAGTCATTGAATTGGCAAAATTAGGATCTTTCATGAGTTGCCTAATCTGTGGACCAACAAAAATACCAGTTTTGATGATACTGATGATGATACGCAGTTTTCACAAAGTCCGATGTAGGCTTTCGATATTTTTCAAATACATATTTGCGACTAGTATAGCAAAAACAATCTGGATTAAGCACACAACATCTTCTGGATGAATCATATCGAAAACAAAAACAAAATATTTTGGGGTCTAATAAAAAACGAAAATCTAGTCATGATAAGCCTTTTAATTGTAGTCTCAAAATATGATATGTATACATTTTTTATTTTTAACTATTATCGTCTCACAGTCGTCATGCTAGTTTTTTTTCCAAGTCACCTTTCTTAAAACAATTGGGTTACCCAGACAAATCTAATAATATATTAAATAAATAAATTCATGAAGTGATTTCATTGATATTAGATAAAACCTAATAAACTAAAATTATTATAGAAAGATTCGTGCAACGGTAATAGTGATGCTACTCCACTTTTTATACCCATAAGGTTGTTTTTTTTTTATAAATTCATATGGGACCAACCTCAAGGGACCAACTTTTTTTTTACGTGTGAAAATCCCCTCGGACCGTCACCCCGCCTGGGGCTTACGGCGGGGTGGTGTGTCGGACTCGAACCGACTAAAACCACACGGTGTGACCTCTCTGCGCTTGTCTTTAGGGAGGGGGCCAGGATGTTATCTCCTTCTGGAGCCCTCCCGGCGCCTGCCCGCACCGTTGCGGGCACCGACTCCATTCACATCCTCCATTTGGGCGGCGTCCGGTCACACGCGGACGTCACCCCCCGCGGCTTAGCCAGCGCGTGGAGTCTCCAGCCGGAGCGACCATCTAAGCATGGTAGCTCGATGAGCGGCTTCGCGCCACTCACGCATGTCCTAGGGTGGAGGGCGAAAACCGCTCTCCGCCCGGAAGTCAACCACTCGCCGATAAACTTCGGCGAGCATTTAAGCCTCGAAATCCCACGGGGGTGTTCCGGCCAAGGTGCAAGCCGCCTCGGTGGACACCGTGCGGTATCCGCGTATGGCTCTGACTGCCAATATCCTCTGGGGGCGCCAGAGGCGCGCCCTTTTCTGGGCGGTCAGAGCCGCCCGCTAACAACGGTGCAGCGTAAAGTGCCGTTAACCGGACAACCCCCGTGTACAGTTGCCTAGTGGGAACAATGGCCCCGCCCAAATTGGGCAGAAGTTGCCCTAGGGCGGAGGCAGTGTCCACCAGCTTAGGACCAAGCTGTCGGAAGTGCTCGTCGAAGAGCCACCTATCGTCGAGGACCAGGCCCAGATACCTCATCTGGGCCCGGACTGGTACGAGGACCGAGTTGGCCTCGATGGAGGCGCTGGCGGGTGGACCACGAAGGGGCCCATGGAATAACAGAGACTCCGTCTTATCCAGGGCCACCCGTAGACCCAGTGCCTCAATGCGCCCGACCACCAGGGAGACTCCTGTCGAGCTTGGCGACAGCCCATCGCGGAAAGCGGGAAGAACGCCGCGACGAGTGACCCCTACTGGGGTCCTGGGACCGGGAGAGCTCAAATCGGATATAGAGGTAATCCGAGAGCGTCTCAACCTCTTCCAGGACACACCAGTTCTTGATAAGGTGTCACACCGCATCCTAGTCCAAAAGCTGTCGTCATATGGTTTTGGTGGATCATTGCTCCAATGGCTTAATTCGTACCTGGTAAATCGAACTTTCTTTGTTGTGGCTGATGGTTATGAGTCTAATATATTTCAAATTATTTCTGGCGTCCCACACGGGTCGCATTTGGGACCTATTCTGTTTAATATCCTCATTAATGATCTCCCAAATTGCTTCTTTTATTCTACTCCTTACTTATTCGCCGACGACCTAAAAATAATTCGCGTAATAGAATCAAATACTGATGCGTTAATGCTACAAAGTGATATTGATCGTCTGTCAGAATGGTGTAGTAATAATGATATGCTACTAAATGTCAAAAAATGTGCTCAAATAACTGTCAAGTGGACACTGTCAGAGACTTAGGTGTGATACTCCAAACTTACTTTTATTCCCCTCATGGACACTGCTATAAAGAATGCGTCAAAAGTTCTAGGCTTTCTGATTAGAAATATGAAATCTTTCCATTCTCCTCAAACTAAAATTGCACTGTATTACAGCCTCGTAAGAAGCATACTTGAGTATTGCGTTGTGGTATGGCGTCCACACTATACCACACACAGCCTAAGAATTGAGCGAATCCAAAAACGTTTCTTGAAATTCTAGCCTACTTTAAGAGTATTGCAAAAAAAGAATTATGCTATTTAAAACGTCTCAAATATTTCAAAATTTGACTCCCTTGAAAAACGCAAAAATGACTTTGATTTGCTTATTGATTTCCCGAATCTGCTTTCAAAATTTAAATTGAATATCCCTCATAAATATCCCAGAAAACCATTAATGCTTCTACATCCCCCCTTTCGAAGAACAGTTTTAGATTCCAACTCTTCTATTTCACGACTTAATGAAATATAATTACTACTGTAATCAATTAGACATTTTTGGCACTACATTTCGGCGATTTAGGAGCCGAGTCCAGGATCTTTCCACTGATTAACTATGTATTGATTGCTACCACATTTATTTGCTCGTTTTTAAGACAAACTATGTATAAAGTATTTTCTATATATATATGCATGTAGTGTAGACCTATATAAGTTGTACACTTAGATTAAGACTTGTTCTGTGTTCTATTTTGTCTTGTATTTACGCATGTTTTAGTGTAATAACTCCTGGTTAGCAAATAAATAAATAAAATAAATAAATATAATAACAATCAGTGAGTAATCACACCAGAAAAGATTTTTAAATTTTTGTCGGTCTGTCTGTTTGTTCCGGGTAATCTCTGGAACGGCTGAACCGATTTTGACCGGGCCCCAATTTTATTTATTTGACAGACTTTTTAGTTTTATAAACCGACGAGTTCTTTGCATATCTATCTCTAGAGAACAAATGCCGAAGTCGCCCCAATATTTTGCACGCTTTTTGTTAGTTTATGTTATAACAGTAATATAAATTTACTCGTAATATGTATTTATTTATTTATTTGAAATGATGGAAACTTTTTATTTGATACTCAGTTAGAAAGTAATCAATCCGCCTCCCTTTTTTAAGTTTCAGTAGTTCATGACTCCCCATGAACCCTTATAGATTCGTCATGTCCGTCACGTCCATCCGTCCGTCCTTGACTTACCGTCCAAACGGTTGGTGCTAGAAAGATGAAACTTGGCATGTCTATGTTTTTCCCCCCCGGGCGTCCCCCCCCCCCCCCCCTCTAAAACAAACGACGCACTCGAAAAATCTAAAATAAAATTGTGGTGATAGTCCATGTGATGAACTTTAAAGGAAAACTGTAACGGCTTAGATATATATTTAAGTTCAGGAGTTATAGGGGCCTAACTTGTGAAATACGCTTACTTATAAAACTTGATACAAAAATAACAAAATAATAACTAAACAGCAATTATCTATTCGAAATCACGTGGCATTTTATATGAATACGGAACTCTATTCTATGCGTGGCCTGACACGCACTTGCCAGATTTTTTTTTTATTTCCAGGTTTCATTTTGAAAAATAATACAGCCTATGTCACTACCACAATTCTAAAAAAGCTAACGAAATCCCGTATGTCGAAATCCATCCTGCAAAACTGTTACTCTCCTTCTGACGCAGCAGTTGAGCTACTCCTGAATTCTACTCATGCTTTCCATTAGGCATCAATCATAGTAGAGTCATTTTTGTTGACCTAAACATAAAAATAAGTCTAATCATTTCATCTTCATTTCCAAGGACTCTCAAAGGTGAACAATCTCAAAGGCAACACACACACACAATAAAAATCTCAAACCATGAAGGTTCTATCTCAATTCGAAGTACCTAATACAATGAAACGGTAATTTCATACTTTAACCCCTATTACTACTAATAGTACCTACCAAACCACGTTTTGGTAGCAATGAGGAGAAATGCTTAACTGACACGGTAAATATATAAGAACAACAACCTTATAACAATTTTGTATATTGTATGAAATATAAAATATTAAAGTAATGATTAATTATTATTTTACTTAGAGTTTACCAAAAATATTGAATATCAGTTTCTAGCAAGTTTTATTGAAAGCTTGAAATATAATTTATCAAGAACAATTTAAATAATAATATAAAGGGGCGCTCATTTACTTTTATTATTTAATTATTCTGTAAAAAAAAACATAGGTACCTCCTGTGGAATACAACAATAACATTACAATACTACATAAAGAAATAATGTTTATTCGGAGGGCGCACCTCACTAGAGGTACGGAGGAGGGCCGACAGCTGCGCGTGCGCCACCGCCGGCTGCGCACGATCCGGTTGACATTTTACTACAAATCCAAGCACACCTGATCACCGAGACCAGTCATTATTGTAATTTCATTCTTTTTCCAGATTCTATTATTTAGTGCGCGTGCCCCAAAGTATCGGCTGTAAATTTGAATAACTTGCTTTAATAATCTCTAACCACCTGTCAAATTATTATGGTTATAAATATTGCATATATACTTGTATTGAATACTTACGTACATATTTTTTGTATATAATGAAACCTGTAACTATTTTAATTATTCTTCACTCGCGAGCTTCTTTAAAATGTTACGATTAAAAAACGGAATAAATTTGCAAACTGGCTTCCATTCAGTTAAATATAGTCCAAAAAACGCTGTGCAAGCTCCATATGCCAAGGCAGATATAGCAAATGAAGATATTTGTTCAATTTGCTTTTTGCCCAAAACCATTGTATTTTAGCCGCAGAATATAATTTAATTGTATGATCAATATTAACCAATACATCAAAGATAACAATTTCGAGGCGCAGACCAGAAATCTGGTACAATATTTCTTTTTTGTTTCATGAAAATAGTTTTATTGTCTACAAAGAGATCGTAGTTATTGTCTATTCCCACTGCATTTTACCCCAACAACTGTTAATTTGTCACCTTTTAAGGTCATTTTAGTGGTTGTCCGGCGATCGAAATTGGACCATAATTCATTAATTTTTTTTATGGAATTCTGCACTCCTCCTCCATATAAACTTTCAGTGTATCAAATTTCATAGTCCTCCGTTGGCACGTCTTTAAACACTTATAGTTCCGTCATCTCCGTCTGTTCTGTCCGTCCGTCCTCGGCGTACCTTCCAATTGGTGTGAGACATCACGTTGACAAAATGCTAAAATCGTTATTTTCCTACCCTGTGTAATAAATTCTATTTGGGGTCGGCTACTAGTTCCATCGGTTTTACCTGAATATCAGTTTTTACAGGAAGCGGCTGGCATCGGACCTGCACATGCATTCAAACGGATTTTTATATTTGAGATTTTTTTACACAATTTTTTTAGACTGACTTCGCTACACGGCGTTACTCGCAATTTACAACAATAACCGCGGTAAAATATTCTAACTCCAAAAACAAAGATAGGATATTTCAGTTAATCACTGCTTCACTATGAAGGTTATCATTTTAAAAACACTAAAAAACATAGACCTTGTATTATTTTTTAATGAAATGTCTAAAAATGTAAAATATGTAAAAAATCTGAATAATAAACCTTGTTGGAGGAGGAGACAAATGTTTTTTATACAGAAACTTTTCTAAATAACAAAATCCAAAGTTATAAGCTCCATGTTATCCTTGCAAAACATCAGAAATTATTTTTATAATATTTAAATAATAAACATATGTATAATTTTGTGACGATCGAATCGATGTGCATAGCCGGAACTATGATAACATTTGGTGTTCGTTTGGGATTCTCCGAGTGGTCAGTTCCCGCGGTATTTCACTACTTATCGTAACACATGCTATAGTCAAATTAGACCACCACCTCACCACGCGGGTAACCACTAATTATAAAGTTATCAATTTGTCAACTCGTTCCCATCTTATATACTTGAAGTTATTTAATACATGTATTACATAGTCATACAGGATTTCCTAATATTTTTTTCAGCCTGTCTGCCAAATCAATAATCTTTAATCAATGCGTATGAAAGTATAATATACACTACTTAAATATTTTAAGAATTTAGGACATCTGACACACAACATCACCTAGTCCCAAAATAAGCAGAACTTGTTCTATGGGTACTAGAGAACTGATTATCAGTTCTCTTGATAAATAACAAGTTCTGCAAGTAGCGTAGCGTTCTATAAGTAGCGTAAATACATACACACTTTTCTGTTATTACATACAAAATATAAAAAGAAAATACACAAACTCCGAAACAAATATTTGCAGATCATACCAACATCCGACCCGTAAAACGAACCCGGGACCTCTTGATCAGCAGCCGCATACGCTAACCACTAGACTTACAAGGCAGTCTTATATGGTGTAGTACCGTCTTTGATCATAGAATATAATCTAAGAGTACCGTATATACCTACTTTCATATGTAATTAAACTCTTATTTTGATATTACATACAGACACTTCAATTTTATTCATTTGTATTCTCTGTTATAATAGCATGTTATATTTTTTTACTAAAGACTTAGTTATTATGTCATCTGATTCTCCTAAAATAAAAGCTACTAACCGAACCTGTAAACATAGCGTGGATGTGCGCCCCAAAGACGTCCGACGACATAATGAACTATTTAATATAATCTGCTGCCCGTGTTCAGCACTGGCTTCTTTCGCCTGAGGTAATGATATAAAACAATAAAACAATTATTGATGTTTTAAGGATTATACATATATATAACTCTAAGTGTAGTGAGCAGTTTATTGAAATAAATAATTCATAATATGTGCCTGTAACTCTCTACTCTGGTACTCTACTCTGCCTAATGGAATGCATGAGCAGAATCCAAGAGCGGTGTCAACCAACCTCATTGTGTTGTGAGTCCAAACAATGCAGTGTGGTGACCCACACACACCATGGCGGTCTAGTAAGATGCTTTCCCACCGAAACGAAAAATCACTCACCAGCGAAATATCTTAATGTAAATTTTATTGCTAATTTGCTCTGTAATATGTTGTTAACATCGAGTAAATTGAGCAAAAATAATCGGTATTATGGATTTTAAAGTCGAATTGATTGTGACTCTATTATTAGCTTAATTTTTTTTATATTTAAGCTAACCAAGTTGACTCTACTCTGCCTGATGAAAAGCATGACGAGTAGAATCCAGGAGAAGGGGTCACCATCTTCATTGTGATGATAAACAATGCAACATGGTGACCCAGACCATGGCGACCTGGTCAGATGTTTCTGCATCATTCTTCCGGCCTCCAGAGACTGGGAGAATGATTGGGCCTTCAGTCTCACACTCACCAACGAAATACAACTGCAAGAATGCTGTAACTTTATCAACAAAAAGCGTACTTTTTCAGTTTTTTTTAAACTATATTAATGAGACAATACATGTATTTCTCTTCCATAAACGTTCCTTACCAATAAAACTTGTAAAAATATAGTTTATAATTCCTTAGTAGGAGACTTTTATTTATACACTAAAGCCATATCTGTGTGAGAGGAGAATCAGACGCTGACCAAAATGCTCTTACGGGCAACATCAGGCATAGAGAACGAAAATCTCACAACCTTTCACTTAATAGACTTTAGTACTGCTTTTAGAAGTGTAAATTTCCTTTTTGTTCATCAGAAAAATATGTACGCTTTATTCACTTAATACGAAAACATTGTTATTTATTAGTTTCAATGAACCCTGTTTAGTTACAGGGCCCAGAGCAAACCTCTGCTCTGCACTTTTAAGTATGCTTTTAAATACCACCTCTAAGTCGTAAGCTATTATCTCAATAGTAAGTATGACAAAATAAAAAGGCAATAGTTTAACCCTTCGTAATAGATAAATGAGTTAGGTAATTACAGCAACCAATAGGCTGCTCTCATTAGCTACTATCTTACTTTTTAGGGTTCCGAAGTTTATGACTCGGAACCCATACAGATTCGTCATGTCCGTGCGTCCTCGAGTTACGTCCAAACGGTAAGTGCTAGAAAGATGTAATTTTGCAGGAATATGTGCTGTAATTACGTCGACAAAGTGCTACAATAGAATTATGAAAATTATTTTTAATTTTGGTGCCTCATCATCATCATCATCATCATCAGCCTATCGCAGTCCACTGCTGGACGTAGGCCTCTCCAATTGCACGAAACTCAATTGCATTGTATTTGGTGCCTCCCCTACACGTAAAGTGGGGATGATTTTTTTTCTTGCAGCTACCGCATCGTGTGGTATATTTTGCAAAAAGAGGCACTTTTTTGCAAAAAGAGGGCGTTCCCCTCCCCTTCTCCAAAACCTAAACGACTGGCTCAAAAAATCTGTAAAAATTCGTAATGGTGATCCATATAATGAACTTTAAAGGAAAATTATAACGGATTAGATGACTTTGTTAGTTCAGGATTTATAGAGGCTTAACTATTGTCCATTGTTCGCCGACGTTTCGTGATTACTCTCAATACTCTCATCCCTAACCGTCTTACGCGAAGACTCAACGCATTCAATATAACAAGCATTTAATATTCGACGCAGTAAAGTTTCCTGTTTTGGTTTCTACCTTCTTTACTTGCTAATAAGTACGTATGTACATTATACAATTTCTGGACGTATACAGTGAGCAGTGTGTGACAGTCGTTGTCAGTTCAGTTGTCAAACATTTAACTTCTAAATAGTAAATACCTACCTACATTATAAACAAGACGAATCAAAATACGTTAGATAGTGCCTTTATTTTTATGTTATTTTAAAAGTCCTGATGTTTTCTGTAAGTACTTTTATAAACATAACGAGGTTTGCGAAGCTGCAAATGGCTGGCCAAACGGATCCTTTAATCAGCGAAAGATCAGGCAAGGTTCGGGAAGTAGGCAATCATGCTATATGGAGTTTATCTTCGTGCAAACCAGGTTTGTGTAAAGAAATACTCATTTTTATATGAATAACATTTCTATATACTAATATTTGTCTTTCTTTAGGTTTTGGTATCGATCAGTTGAGAGACGACTGTATGGATACATATTGGCAATCCGACGGTCAACTGCCGCATTTAGTAAACATTCAATTTCAAAGAAAAACAATGGTTTCTCATATCTACATATATACTGATTATAAACTAGATGAAAGTTATACACCCAACAGAATATCAATCAGAGCAGGAACTCACTTTAACGATTTGCAAGAACTTGAAATTGTTGAATTAATTGAGCCTCTTGGTAAGTTCTTGGTTTTCATTCTTTTCATAATTAATTTATCAAAACCATTAACCTTAAAAAAACTGTTCCCGCTTAATACATCATGCTGTCCAGACGGGCCTGTTATAAAGAGTTTGTGACGAGTTTTACTTTACAAGTGTATGTAGGTATTTTGCTCCATAATTGTCTCTTACAACACCTTATAAATAGATCATCATCATCATCATCAACAACAGCCTTTAACAGTTCACTGCTGGACATAGGCCTCTCCTTGAAAAGGAGGTATTGGCCTACTATACCACGCTGGCCAGATGGTTGGTATAGGGTTGGTTTCAAGTTTTCCTTCTCTTTGCATTGATGTTGTCTTGTCTATTTTATCACTTAGTCACCTTTTATGACACCCGCATGGGATGAATAGGGGTGGTGACACTCTGTATTCTTAATCCGTCACAACTGATAGTATGTATTTTTAATCTACCACCATACATATTATACAAACTTAAGGTGACTTAGATATTTTAATGTATCATAGTAGCTATTACTTCTGTAAAATTTCACTATAAAATACCGTCCATATCCCAAACTAAACATCTTCTGCAAATTTATGCTTTTTTCATACTAAAACCTCGTAGTTATAATACATACATGTTATACATAGAAAATAAATTTCGATACATACAATGGCATCTAATGACAAACCTCAATCTTCTAATCCATGTAAAATATATAGTTCTGTTTATGGATGTCTGAATAAAAGGTTTTAGGTGTTAGGTAGGATATACCGATGTGACCTGCAGTAATTAATATAACAACTACCTTATGTTTATTTGGAAAGTAATTTATTTAATAAAGTAAGTATTAGAGAAAAAGTATTTGTTATATATTTTAATTATTTCTAAATGAAGACAAACCTGATTACGTTAGAACAGATAAGAGTTACACTATAGAAAGTGACGCAATTGTAGGTAAATATAAACGTAGGTGAATCGGCGCTGTGCGATCTGAATTGAACTTAATCTTTTGACGCCAAGGGTCTTTATTTATTTAATTTACTTATCGGAGTGAGTCTTCTGTACCAGTACTATTATGTATTCTGTGCTTGAACCGAATAAAACTGCATGCTGCCTCGATTACTATAAGCCGAGGAACCAGGTGTACCCTCGAAAGGAAGTCCCTGGAACGCCGACCTCCAGTCACCCCCAGGCTTGCGCTATCGTTTGACGATCTCCTGCGCCTTGATTTGTATCTACCTGGTACCTGGCTCGTTCCCGGGCCTAGCCGACCGGGAGAGTTCCAAGCCTCTCCCGGTCCCGCTCCGCCATCTCCTACGCAAGCATGACTTGCTCACAGAAGGAAACAGCGCAGTTCCACGCGCACTGGCTCTGTATCATGGCAGTAATCATGTTACGGAGCGAGAGAATTCCCAGTCCAATGGCCGCCACAAGGTCACCCACGCTGGACATTCAGTCAGCGTGTAGAGCGCCGTATCCACGGTTCGGCCACCGCAATAGTGGCACTCAGGCATTGGCTCTTTTCCAAATAAACACAGGTAATCTCTGAAGCACTCCTTTCCAGTGATCACCTGTCAGCCGGTATGAGAGGCTGCCGTGATGCCTCTCGAGTCAATCCTATATAACTGGTCTTACCGCCGCAATAACGGCGTGCCCATGGCCTACATCTCCTTAAAATATCTAGCTCAATTTTACCAGTAACTGTATAACCATTTTAATAAACTCCTACAGCAACAACGCGTAACGCCCCACTGCTAGGCACGGGTCATATCTTAAAAGAGGGTTAAGGGCCTTATGTATAAAAAGATGATTTACAAAAAGATGATTTGTGTTCTTTTCTATTTTACAGGATGGGAAGTTATACCGATAAAAGACATTAATGATAGACCTATTAGGACCTACATGATACAACTTGCTGTCTTAAGCAATCATCAAAATGGAAGAGATACACATATGCGACAAATTAAAATACACTCTCCTTGTGAACCAACATCATTTGATACTAATAAATTCAAGAATTTCTCCACTGTACAGTTCCAACAATATGCTACAATACGTTAAGAGTGTAATAATTGTGATATAATAATAAAAATAATTACACAGCTTAAAAATATTCTTTATTTTCATATAAATCAACTAGATTCGTCACTCTCCTCACTAGCTTCATCAAGCCACTGAAAGAATTTCACAAGAGATTTCTGCTTCACAATAAGGCTATTGTTTTCCTTCAAATCTTCATACCACTCTAGTAATGCATCTTCATCAACTACATCTGCATCATAAAGTAATTTCAGTATTAGGCCAGACTGACCATCAAGCCATTCACATTTAATGCAGCTGTCCTGAAAGCAAAAAAAAGATTGACCATACATACTTGTGAGCAATAAATCAAAATTGATTTACAGTTGGTTGTTTAAATACTTACTTCAACAGCTCTCAAACAGTCCATTATAGAAGATTTAGTTTTAATGTAGTTAGCCAGAACAGGTCTGAAATATTGCAAAATATTCTTCACAGTACCAAGAACATTCTTAGTTTCGGATAGTACAGGTATGCTCAGAAGTGCTCTCACAACAAAAAAGTTTACTTCATGCAGCTGGATATTGTAAGCATATCTAGACGAATTTATTTCTAATATTAAATAATCACATTTCAATTTCTCTTCGTATCCTCTTGCTAAACTGTCAATCACTTCTTGCAAGAATACTGTAAATAAAAATATACAAATCATATAACGTAAAAAAGTATCTTGTCAATACAACAGTGTTCCAAAGTGTATTGTAAAATAATTATTCATGATCACTTTATTTAACTATAACTAATCGGCAACTCACTATTGGTATCATCAGGTACAGGTGATTCAATTAATGAGGTCTCATCACTGCTATCTGATGAGTAGCACGAATCGCTATCAACCCAATTCTTCTCAAAGCCAATAAAGTCGTCGCCACCACTTCCAGAAGACTCATTGTCCCACTCTGTACTTTCTGAGGTTGACTTCATGAGTGATTTTTCTAAAAGAATAATACGTTAACATAAGAAACAATCAAACGAACAATTTAAGTACCCAAGAAAATATGTTCAGTCAGGGCTGAAGCATCCAAATATATCAAGTACCTCCTAATATTTCAAAATTGTTGATTGCAAAGACCAAATATGTTTACGCAAGTCACATGTTCTTAAATTTTAGTACCAATATATGAATATGCCAGAAGTTCTACTCAATCATAGCTTTCTTTAAAGCATAACACTCTAGTGCAAATTTATTTTAACTTATGTTGCTGTCGGCATTGAGCGTGTTTGGCATTGCGATTGAATACGATCAACGTGACGGTCAAGTAGGCGTGAAATAAACTCACACTGGGTGCTCTGTAGCCTTAAGTATATTATATGCAGTTCTGATTTGTTTATCTTTATAATTTACTTGTTTTGTCAATTAAGTCTTTACAGTTAAGCTGTCTTTTATTTATAGTAATGCATAAACTACCTAGTTGGCGTGTGCCATGTATGTGTATGAAAAGGCATTCTTAACAGCAGCCCAGAGCACATGTTAAACCGTCGGTCCCGATTGGCAAGTGCTCCGTAGAAAAACTGATATTCAGATAAAACCAGCTGAGGTAGTAGAGAACCCCAAATAAACTTAGGAATAATGAAGGAAGATACAGTAGAACATAACATAGTTTTTAGAAAATTGTAAATATGTATATATTTATATACCTTGATCTTTTTCAGTATTCTCTAGGATATTTCCTGTAAGCTCACTTCCAGGCTCGACTTTCACATTAGAAGCAATAATAGTACCGCAATCAATAATACAATCTTTTTCAATCTCACAATTGTCATCTATAAAACTGTTAATTATCTTACAGTTGTCCTTAATCACTACATTATTCATAATATGACTTCCTTTGATGGTTACATTGGTGCCTATGATACAATCCTTTCCAATTACAGATTTTGATATGATTGTGTTATCATTTACATGAGTTTTTGCACCAATCAATACATCTTCTATTAGGGAACTTGATCTAAAAAATAATAAATAGAAAATAATGATTCCAGTTTAAAAACCATCATTATTAGAATGAATTCATTTAACCATTAGAAAAGTGCTTACAAAGGTTGTAATTTTCTTCAATTGTTTCTAAAAATCATTATTTTTAATCCAGTAACAATATTTGTCATTTTGGCAGCTAACATAAAAAGAAAAATCGGCCAAGTGCGTGTCAGATCACGCACAGGAAAGGGTTCCTCAGTCACCCATAATGGTACGTAGATTAGAAATCGTATCCAATGGATTATTGTTATGTTTACGTATTAATACGTTGATTTTGTATGACGTTTTCCAAGTAAGCGCATTGTAAAAGTTAAGCCTCTAACTCCTGAACTAACAAAGTCATAGAATCCGTTATAGTCCTTCAAAGTTCATTATATGTACCAATATCAGGAATTTTACCAGATTTTTTGAGCCAGCCGTTTAACTTTTAGAGGGGGGGGACGCCCTGTTTTAACAAAAAAGTGGCCTTTAAAGTGGAATTTCTCGCAAACGGATACCTAAATCAAAAAATTGTCTTAGAAACCCTTTATTGTTTTTAAAAGACCTATCTAATGATACCCCACATGATGGGGTAGCCGCGAGAAAAAAAAAACATCCCCACTTTACGTGTAGGGGAGGTACTCTTAATAAAAATATTTTTCATAATTTTATTGTAGCAGTTTGTCGACGTAATTACAATACATATTCATGCAAAGTTTCATCTTTCTAGCACTTACCGTTTGGACGGTAAGTCGAGGACAGACGGACAGACGGACATGACGAATCTATAAGGGTTAGAAGTCATAAACTTCGGAACCCAAGAAACTACATAATATATTAATAGATAGTTCTCTTAAAATCAATCATGATCTGTATAATTTCTATTTCTATCTTTTGGGGAAACCAACACATTGCCTTGAGCAAGCGAACTGGGCCATCATAACTTTTTAATGCTAAATTAAGTTTATCGTGGGATGATAAAATATGAAACAAAATTTCTTACCTGCTTAGAGTGGATGATTTATCTCTAAAGTTGTGATTCCCCATGAAAAGGAAATTGTTTTGACTAAAAGAGCCACTTTCAATGGTTAATGGGTAGGCCCAATTATGCAACACATCGCGACTGAAAAAAAAGTATTCAATCAAGTCAACTATAAAATGAGTTGTAAGCCAGTATAAACGGTAAGCCAATGATTAAAATATATTATTCAACCACAAATTAGTGATGTTATCAACAGAATTGTATACAGTTGCTGCATTAAGTGTCTCGTGCAATTGTAATGCAGGCTGTATAAATAAATAAAACTCACCCAACGGTTTGATATGTTTTCCAATTTGTAACAGCAGCTGCATATTGACTTCCTTTCAACATCATATAGTATAAGGAACTAGCAAGAATTTCTTCATTGATCAAAATGCCATGTATGAAGTCATCTCTTGTTTGAAAATCAAAATTGTCGGAAAATAAAGGAGGTACCGTTGGGGAACATAATGCAATGTTTGCATCAGCTAAGTTATGGTGTAATTTTACTTCAGAGTGACTCAATACTACTTCCTGGAAAACACGATAATGTTGGATTTTAAAATTGTATGTACTTATGGGCAAACTCAAATTCTAAGTTAAATAATTTTATTGACACAGAATACATTTTTTTTTAATACTTTTTAACCTAAGTAAGTGATTAAAACTTATTGGTAAAGTTTTTTTAAACTGATAAATAAAAAATATCAAGCAAAGTCTATGAAATACTCCAGTGGGTCTCACTTTAGAAGCAAAAGATTTCACTACATATAACTACTAAAACTGAAAAAAAAAATGTCATACCAAGGGCAAGTTAATTTTTTTCTCTGTGGACTTAGTTTTATACTTCTGATGAATTAAAACTTTGTTGGTTTTTGCATCTGCTGCTAAGAATATTGGTTTGTCAGAGCTTATCAAAGGATGTTCCCAGGCCACTTTCTTGTAAACCAATGTCATTGCTGCACCTTTATCTTTCTTGCATGTTTGCCTAGAAAATTACAATATTGTGTACATAAGTTAAAAACAAACTTAATGTGGTGTTGTTTGAGCAACAAAGTGACAAGAAAACGTTTTATGGGCTTTTGAAAAAAATACCCTTGCAGAGCACTTATTATCTATCTGTGTGTCGAATGTTTAAATCAGAAATGTGTTATCAACAGCCCATAATTTCCCACTGCTGGACTCTGGTATACTTTAATAAAAGGGTTAAAGCCAGAAATGTGTAGATTCATCAAATTGAAATTTACATCAAATATTTCGAAGCTATTTCATTTATACATATTAGGACTATTTACAAATAAAATACAATTATTGTGGAATCATTTTAGTCACTCTGACAGGCTCATGTATACAAAAGAAATTACCACTTCACAGGTACATCACTTCTTGTTGTGAACATAAGATCTAGGCACCAGCAACAGCAGAAAAAGTAAATTTTGGAAAGTGTGTCCTCTTCATGAAACAGACACAATAAAGACAACAGTCTTGTGTGGGGATCATATCTACAACACTTTAAGAGGCATAGAGTTAAAATTTTAAAGTAAGAGTTTATAGGACTAATTGCCAAATTCTATGGTTGAACAATACTTGAGCACTTATTACAGTTTAAGTGGAGTGGAAATGCAAAGTAAAACTACATTACCTGGCTGTGACCCCCCACAGCCCCAGCCGCTGCTGAAAGCTAATGTAACATCTTGGCACATAATAATACCTTTTTAGGGTTCCGTAGCCAAATGGCAAAAAATGGAACCCTTATAGATTCGTCATGTCTATATGTCTGTCTGTCTCTCTGTCTGTCCGTCCATATGGCACAGCCACTTTTTTCCGAAACTATAAGAGCTATACTGTTGAAACTTGGACAGTAGATGTGTTCTGTGAACCGCATTATTAATATTTTTACACAAAAATAGAAAAAAAACAATAACTTTTGGGGGTCCCCATACTTGAACTAAAACTCAAAAAAAATTTTTTTCATCAAAACCATATGTGTGGGGTCTGTAAAAATGATATTGAGGTTTCTAATAATATTTTTTTCTAAACTGAATAGTTTGAGCGGGAGACACTTCCAAAGTGGTAAAGTAAAAGGTGTGTGTGTCCCCCCCTGTAACTTCTAAAATAAGAGAATGATAAAATTAAAAAATATATATGTATACTAGTTGACCCAGCGAACTTCGTACCGCCCAACTTTAAAATTCCAGAACTTGATTGCAGCGCCACCTACCGGGTCCAATTGCGAATCTAAACCATTCCCAGATCCCCTTGAACACACACAAAAAATTTCATCAAAATCGGTCCAGTCGTTTGAGAGAAGTTCAGTGACATACACACTCAGAAGAATTATATATATAAAGATTATCATGCAAACTTCCAACGAAAAATGGTTTGAATGAGATCTAGTAAGCAGTTATTTAAAATACGTCATAATTGATATACCACAATTTCCCTTTCATATAATCAATACACTATTATTAAAACATTGATCAAAGTAACAACGAACCAAAGAACTTTAATATGACATTACTTACGGAACCCTTCATGGGTGAGTCCGACTTGCATTTGGCAGCTTTTTTTAAATTAAATTTGACAAGAGTAACTCAAATGACAACTTACTTGTGCTGTTCCAGAAGTGACGCAAAATTAATATTGGTGATAGTATTGACTCCAAGTAATATAAAGTATCCTCTTATAAGGCCAGCAGCATCTATTTCTCTCATTACATCGCCCATAGTCTGGCAAGTATCCGACATCTTTATTTGAACATCCATAGTCAGACTCCATATTGCTGTATCTTTCTTACATTGCCTGCAAACAATTTCATTTATATGTAAGTACAAATATGCATTAGATGGAAGTCAAATCTGTTAAGATATCTGTTTTTTTTAAATGTAGCATCATTTTTCGACGTTTAAACAAATAATATACATACCGAATATAGTCTTTAATCTTCTGTCCATCTTGGCAGCAAAATAAGATAGTTTCCCCTACTCCACCCTGAGCTAAAGCCTCCAGTATATAGTTAATGAGAGGCACTCCAGCTACCGGAAGTAATCCCTATGAATGAGTATATTGATATTAAATTTGAAATAAATTATGCATATTATGAAATAGAACCAAATGTTTTGTCGAACTAACCATAGGTTTGGTGTTAATAATGGGATTAAAGTGACTGTTGAAAGTATCCATGATAACCACGGCTTGTACCACATTTTCTTTATCTATTTCCATTTTCGAAATGCTTCAATTTCTACAATAGTTTAGGATCTGCGAAAGAGTCGCCAAATTTCACCAAATTTTAACACTTGCAGATTTGACATTAAGGTTGACGTTGACATTTATGGTTGGATTTTTTCTCACTGGCAGTTATTCATCGTTTTAGGACTCACACGGGAATAGAACTCGTGAATTTTGTCTAATAGAATCGGTCAGTGTACCACTAGGTAATCAAGCCAGTCAACGCCAAAAACCTTTCAAATCATAGTACAAAAATATTTATTTTACTTCATACAAGTAAATCAGTGTTGATGTTCTAGTTGCCTTGGTTTTATTGATCGTGTCAGCAATAGGGTTTAAAGGGCAGATCATAATGGATTGTTAAGAACTATATTTTTTGGTAAAGAAAATATGGATTACGATCTCTCGCGATTAGATTATGCAATATGTGGAATCACATATCCGGATACATTAAAAATATTGCCCCCATCCGGGCAGAAAACTGATCAAAAAGTAAGTTACCCACATAAACCTATGCAATACTTTTTATTTTAGTTTTGAGAGCTTTTGAGAATTATAATGTGACATCTTATAAACTGAGGCTACATGTTTTTTCAATAAATCGCTAGTGGCACATCCGTAACTGGCTTTGGAGAGGCTAAGTTAAATGACTGCCTCTCCAATTGCATGTTGCCCGCATCCAGCTGCTAACAGATATACTGAACTGTAAATTTACTTGTCAACATTATTTATTTAGTTTGCAGTTGGCGATAAAAATGGAGTTTTACAATGTCTGAGTATCAAAGAAGAAGAACCAGTGGTGCAGTTCAAAACATTGCCGGGAAAACCAATTACCGCTGTACAACTTGCATCTGGAGTTGGTAAACGCTCAAGGGCTTTGAGTTTTATTTATTGACATTGACGTTTAAATCTGTTGAAATACATAGTTTCTTCAATAATTGCAGGAACACAAGCTGACAAAATTTTTACGGCTTCCGGCAATGAAGTCAAAGGCTATACAAGGAAAGGAAAAGTGTTTTTGAGTATTGAAACAGCGCTATCCGAGACCATCACGTCCATGTAATTATTTCGATTTACAAAACTAACTAGACCACAGAATCCTACATACCAACCTTATGAATTTACATTGCAAAAACTACGGTTGAAATATTTGGTGTCATTTTCGTGATCATAATCGCAAATACAATTGGTATAACGAAAAAAAAAAAAACATACAAATGTACCTACCTAATAAGAAATGTAATCTAACTACCTAAATTAACTTCCCGGGTGGTAGTGTATAAGACTGCTATGCTATGCTTCGGTCTCGGGTTCAATTCCCAGATCGGGCCTAATGTTTGAGTAATTTGAAACTATTTGTTTCGGTTGTCGGGTTGCAGTCTCGAGGTTAGCGTATGCGACCGTCGATCAAGATTTCTAGATAAGAAGAAGAAAAGAGAAATTTAATAGTTTTCTGAAGAAAAGAGCTACTAAGTTGTATGCCTAAAGAAATGCTCAAAACAGACTGGCGCAGCGTTTGGAAGTTTGGAGTTAATTTTCTGCGCTTAATCACTGCGATCCTGTCGCTTAACCATCCCATCCGATAACGATAGTGAGGGGAACACAGAGTACACCTGTGTTTGGGCACACACCTGTACGCTATATAATCTCCTGCGTAGTTGACTGGTCTCCTTAGAGACTTCCTGCCGTTGCCGAAATCAGCTAGTAGTACATCATCATCATCATCATCATTATTTACAAAAACATTATAGTATTCTGTCAGATAACTTAGCTTTGACAGCAGAAGCTATGTTTAGCATAAAACTAGATGGTGTAGTGTGTCAAACATCGGAAAATAGTTGGTTAATAGGTACTTTTTGTATTAACACGGACATCTGTCAGATACATACACCTATCTGTCTCTTAAATATTTATACATGGTTAGTTTTTAATTACCAGAGAAAAACTAGGGGCATATACAGAACTTATATACTAACATAAAACACCATAGAACAAATACCCAAAAAACAACAATAACTGAGTTATTATGGTTTTTAAAATGTTAAAATACGCCCATAATTTATTGTCACCCAAATATTTTACACACGCGTATTTTAATTATCAATGAATAACATTTTCTGTTTCAATGTGTACGACGCATCGCCCAATACTGTCAAATCAGTTCAAAGTTCAAAGCATGCTGCCATTAGGCGCACGCGTCGCATCGTAGGTATTAGGTACCCCGCTCGCACCCGCAACCCGCAGACTAGGACATTGACACTTTCTTGTTACGTAATATCATGTCGTGAATTATATCATGCGATAGGAACAAAAATTTGGTAGTTTTCGGGAAAATATTAAAATGTATTTTTTTTTTGTTTTAATTACATAAATATGTTCAGTATCGAAAGCTGAATACCACATATTTTTTTCTCTGGTCATTAAAAATTAGTCGTGTATACATATACCTATATATATTATATTGAAATTTTATTATTTTCAGGTGCATACTAGGAAGTGATCTGATACTATGTAGCGGACGAAACGTGACATACTACAGGGATTTGCGGGAATATCACTCCTATATTTGCGAGGACAGAGTACTCGACATTGCAGCATTTGCGGTACCTAATGTTAGAATTAATTTCCTTTATAAACATAGTAAGTAATTATTTTAAATGTTGATGTATTATTTTCTGTTAATTGCGCAGAGCCACCGTATTCGACTATTAGTTCTTATTGCTAATAAGGGTGCGATAATCTTAGAAAATGGAAAACTCATTTCTCGTGCAAGTATATCCTCGGGCCCCTCTCGTCTGATTGTTCCGTTATCAACCCATGTAACAGACATTCAGGCCTTCTATGGGGCCAGTGATGGATCTATAGGACTTATTGGTTACGAAGAGTAAGTACGCACTGTATGTTTATTAAAAAAATATATTGTGAGTTACTAGATAAGTGGCTCAACATAAGTCTCAAATTGCTAATATTTATTCTAGTTAAGCTAAATCTTTGAATTAAAAGTGAATTAAAAGTAAAAAAATCATAAATTTCATTTTACTTCATACCAGGTTAAGACTATCGAGCAAGTGCTTAGTGGATGGTAGAGGCTTAGGGTCGGTGGTATGTCTCGGCTGGTATTTCAATAGCGGGAGTGTACATCTCGCTGTTGGACGTCATGACGGCTCCATTCAGTTGTACCTCATCGACATGGATAATCTTGGCGAAAAACCACGGCTTAAGTACACTTACGTAAGTGTACTTTTTTAATGAATACCTACTATTTAACTTTAACATCAATCCCTAATCTACCGATGGATAAATTTTATAGTTTTCCGGTGAACCAGTAACTTCTGTAGTTGGAGGATGCATAGGCACAGAAGAACCTGAGCTAGTAGTAGCAACATTTTCCGGCAGAATATTTGCATTAAGACCGGGTCATTTAGTTTCTGGTGTGAAAATGTCAAATGATATGCTAGCAGCAAGACGGGCAAAGCTGGAGTAAGTAACTGAGAAAATTGTATAGCTCTTTACATTTTTACAAACAGATTTCTTACACTGTGTCAAATAATACTAATAATTATCTACTCGCTTTAGAACTGAAGTGGCGAGATTAGAAAAACAGACTGCAAATGAACGTGAAAGATATCAACGGAGTACTCACTCACTGCACTCTGGTTTATCTACACCACCACTAATAGATGTTCAATATGAGGTAAGAGACAGATACATATGGTCCGTAATATTACGAATAGATATCCAAACTATGTAGTACTAGCTTTCGCCCGCGTATATGTCAGTTATCGTGGTAAAAAGTAGCCTAAGTCCTTCCTCAGACTCTAGACTATCTGTGTACCAAATTTCACCAAAATCTGTTTAGCAGTTTAGGCGTGAAACGTTACAGACAGACAGAGCTACTTTCGCATTTATAATATTAGTAGGGATAGAACTGCAGACTTTGGACACATGTGTTTCTTTTTTATTACACCTCTGCCATAGCCTAGCCATTGGTACCGCGGCCTAGTGTACTTTTATCATTAATTCCCAATATTTTTTTTACAGCTGTTAGGAGCAACAAGTGACGGCTGGCAAGAAGTACGAATTACTTCAGCAGTGCCTTTAGACATGCTTTTTATTTATTGCAACAAGAAATTAGATCTGGAAACAGACACTGCCGCAGTTTTAAGTATTTGTTCGTCAAAGGTAAAATTTAATATTATAAAAATCTGAAATATGTTCAATAGAAATATACGAGTACAGTTCTTATTGCAACATTTATTATTATTAAGGAAACCGCTGCAGACTTACTAGCATCGGTAAGGTGCCAAGCCGGAACACGAAGAGTTTGGGTGAAGATACGTTTCGTAAAAGATAGTTCCATCGATACGAAACTGGGGGGAATACGTGTACTGATTTACGTTTTACCTTCTGGAGCACCCAGAGTTGCACGACTTATTACTCTGAAGCTACCAGCACTGCCCTATTATTCCCAACACGAACAACAAGATTCGAACATTGAATCAAAGGAGAGGTACGTAAGCATTATTGAACGTGGTTCGTTAATGTATTAGTAAAGGTTTTTTTTTGGAGAGTCATTAATTTGGCAGAGCTTTTATTTTGGCAGAGTTTGGTGCCAACTTCACGTATCTGGAAGCTTCTCTGTAGCTGAGATAACGTCGTGGCTGACAGAGGCTTTGCCAGGGGAAATGCCTCGACCTGCAACAAACATATCTTTCGTTCGAACCCATGCTCTTCTGAAAACGGTTCTCATTTGTCAATATCAGTGAGTACTGTTTTATATTATACTAGATTTTGCCCGCTGCTTAACTCACGTGTATTTCAGATATCACGGTAATAACTTTTCAGGTTAATTTAGCCTATGACACACAAATAATTCTATTATTTCTCTTCAATACAACACTATTTAATCCCTGTACCCCATGTTACCTTAAATCACGGTTCTCTTTCCTACGCGATACCCATCCCAAGCCACTAAGATCGTCAGAGAATCTGAAGCTGAAAATGCCTGGCCATCCCACCAAATTCCTTGACAACTCATTCTCTGTCCAAGCAGTTAGGTTGTGGAATGCTCTGCCAGTCGCAATAAGACGCGCACAAACTCTTAACTGCATTTAAGAGACTAGTCAGGGAGAGTGCTCCCTGACTAGTCTCTTAAATGCAGTAAACTACTTGGGAGACCTCTATGAACCTTAACCTACACTCTCTTCCCCTTTATAGTCGATTACGTCACATCTTTCCATTTATGCATGTAATTAATATTTATCTCATAATATGTGTGTACTTATCTTAATACTATGTATAACTAACATCTTAGGTGATACATACTACTAGATACTTTTATTATTCCCTCCTTATCTACAGTTGATATACCAGACACTACCCCATACTTTCTTCTAATCTTGTTATCTCCATCCAATGGTTGCCTGTAAGAGATTGCTTCCGAGCGATAAGGCCGCCAATTGTACCTACACCTAATCTTAAGATATTTTGTAATTACCTGGTGTACAATAAAGATATTTTTATTTTATTATTATTTATAATGTGGGTTTTTATAGGTAGCAGAATTTTAAAATCGGTTAGGTAGTTAGAGTTGGCTCAACTGGGGTGTTAGCACGACCTTACAGAAAATCTAAGTTAAGCAATTTCCAGGTTACTGATCACCGTGTGTGAAGTTACTGGAGCTCATAATCCTGATTTTAACTTCAGTTAATCATACATAATTCTTATAAATATTATTACTGACATTCTAAAGAGGTACCTACCTAAGTGTTAAATATACATTTAAAATTAGTATGTTTTTTTATTATTAAACATTTCAGGAGAGGATCGGCAGTATTTAAATCTGACAACGTGTCTACCATTGCTACACTTCGGAATATAGTATCAAACTGCTCAGTAGAGAAAAGCATTCGAGTGGAGTTGTCTTGCGGTACAAATTCCTATATATTACCCGGTTACATTATCTCGAGACCTGGCGTCGATGAAGTCATGTCGTGTCGGTGCTCTGTTAAGGTGCGCAAAACAAGTATCCTCTAGTAGGATATTATTATAAACAATAAGATTTCCAACAAAACAAAGATTGTGTTAATTAATTTAATGTAGGTAATATTATTATAATGATATGATTAAAATGATGAAAATAAATGAAAAAATCTTGGTTAAGTGGGTCAAAAAGTGTTTATTGTAAATGTCCAAACTTAACAAAAATGTCCAACGTTGCAACAAAAACAATATTTTAACGTAACAGCAATAATAAAACAACAATAAAAGTCCAAACGTAACAATGAAATGTTTAAAAAAAGCGGCCAAGTGCGAGTCGGACTCGCCCATGAAGGGTTCCGTATCAGCAAGTAACATCATATAACAGTTCTTGAAGTTCGTTGCAACTTTCATCGTTGTTATTATACTAGTGTATTTATTGGATGAAAGGTAAATTGCGTGTTACGATTTATGACGTATAAAAAAGAAACTACTCACTAGATCTCGTTCAAACCAATTTTCGTTGGTAGTTTTCATGGTAATGTACAACCTCAGAATACAGACAGAACCAGAAGCCGCATACGCGCCTAATACTGAAGCATCAAAAACTACTCCTAAATAGAGTAGTTTGACGCGCAACCGATCACTGATCAGTCACTCTGTGAACGTCGTATCGCGTAAAGTGTTTTACTGGTGTCCAATTTATTTTAATTATGCCGTCTTGTGTCATTCCTACCTGTAAAAATGCAGCGGGCCTAAAAAAGAAGCAGGATGGGATCACATTTCACGTGTAAGTAGCGCATTCAGTTATCGTGTTATTTAATTACTGAATTAATTGTTCAGTTCATAATTGTCATAGATAATTAAGCGTCCATCTTGCGAGTGTTGCCAAATTAGGAGTTTTGATTTTCCCTTCTTATTATTGCTTACTGAGGGCGTTTATTCGTTGTACATATTAATAAATTATTAAATAATTAAAATAAATTACCGACTTTAAAAAAAGAAAGATTATCAATGCTACCCGTATGTATATAATAATGTTAGAGTTGCATAACATTCATGATTGGTACTGTGTTATTCTATTGGGATTTCTAAACGAGCGTACTAAAATTGTGTTGTGTGAGGGTGGAAGGAGGGGGGTGTGTATGAAATAATGTATTTATCTAACAATATAATTAAATCAAATTTTAATATTGACAATATTTTAAGAAGCTTACTCAGCAGAAAGGAAATTAAATGTTTTTTTAATCTAATCCTTGTTTTATTTGAAGACCTTCTTTTTTCGTGTCATTATCAGGTTTAGAGATTAGAAAGAAAATATTAATACGTGTATAGAGTGATTTTATATTATCTTACCTCATCTTTACCCTATAAAAAATTTATATAAAAACTCTCAACATTTACCCCACAAACGGGTCAATAATGCATAAGTTAGCAACATTACGCGGGTGGGAAGTGAGGCGGGCGCGGGGTGTTTATTTTGTTTTTGGACACACTCGCAACTTGCAATTTCAGTGGAACGCGGCTTCTGGTTCTTTCTGTATTCTGAGTGTACAATATATTTTTTTTTTTAGTTTTATCACTCTCTTATTTTAAAAGTTAGAGGGGGGGGACACACATTTTTCCACTTTGGAAGTGTCTCTCGCGCAAACTATTCAGTTTAGAAAAAAATGATATCAGAAACCTAACCTAACGTATAGGTTTGATGAAAAAAAAATTTTTGAGTTTCAGTTCCAAGTATGGGGACCCCCAAAATGTATTGTTTTTTTCTATTTTTATGTAAAAATCTTAATGCGGTTCACAAAATACATCGACTGACCAAATTTCAACAGTATCTCTTATAGTTTCGGAAATAATTGGCTGTGACATACGGACGGACAGACAGACAGACAGACAGACTTGACGAATCTATAAGGGTTCCGTTTTTTGCCATTTGGCTACGGAACCCTAAAAATATACCACGAAAACAAGTCGACCCGAGATAAGTTACGAGATCCGGCAGGAGGCTTTTTAAAAAGTAAAACGCAGGACTACTGTCCGCTGAGACGTTTAGAATAGAACTGACTTTATTTCTTAAAGTATAACAATGGTTAAATAGTACATTGTTCACCGAGGGAGGAAAGGAACCGATTACTAGCGAGGGAGCAGTTTGTGGCCCGAAGGCGCAGCCTAGGGCCACAATACTCCCGAGGTAGGAATGGGACTTTCACCCGAGTGCTACACAGTGCTTTATACTACACCTGTGACGAACATTTAAAGTATTTATAAAATAAAATCAAAACGTAAGACACCATGTAAAACACAATTTAGCTTAGAATTTGACATAATATTTATAAATATTTCGCGCTTCTTTTGTTTTTTGTTATTCTTCACAAAAGGATGTCAGTGGCACGGAGATTCCATATTTAAATTATATGAAAACTTCTTGACAGGCGCGCACCATAGATAAGATAACACATGAGAAATGAAAATTCATACAACTTTCTCTCCCGCTAAAACACGTTAGAAATGGATTTTCATACATTTTTTCCTCCCGCTTATTTAGGTCAAGGAAAAGACTAACTTTCTCTTTTCATTTTCAGGGAATATTGACTACTGTTCCGATCAGGTGTAGTATAAATAATCTTATCGCTAATGGGTGTAATGTGATGCTGTCGGTGCGTTAGGTTATGCCAACGTAACTCCTCCCCCCTTGACTGCGAAGCGCGCCGAAGACTGCTGCTGCGGTTGCGAGGGTTCTGGCAAGTGGAGCGGCTTGTTTTCAGGCGTTGCTGGTCTCTTCCTCAGGTGCTGGCGACATTTATAGCGGATGCCGCCCACGATGATTGATGATAGTAACGCATATAGGCATAATGATAGTAATGCATATAGGCATACCGTTGGCCAACTGGGTTTTATTGTGAGAGTTGCTTCTTCTGCGGTTTGTTGCATTATTTTGGTTCTCTTGAGGAGATGATTAAGCTCTTCTAGAGGTATATGTTCTAGCTTTACTACAATTTGTGAATTTTTGTTTACTTTAGCGTATTGTATTCGTGGTAGCGGGATGGTTTCTTTGATCTGGATGAACCTTTTATGGGTTCGCAAGGTTCGTCCGGATATTACAACAGTGCATTTGTTGTCAATTGTGATGAGCACTACGCCATTGCTTCTTTGGCATTGTACATCGTTGCCGCAGGTTGTCTTGAGTGTTTCTTCTTGTTTTAGGATGGCAATCCATGAGTTTTCTCGAATTTGATTAAATAAATCGTTGTTATAGTCGGCCGTAGCATACGTGCAGTTTTGCGGTTCCTTGTGTTGTAGCAATTGCACTATGCAATCTTGACTGTTCCCCAACTGGTGCCACTCGACGTGTCGACAAATAACATTGTCTTTGGTGATGGTAGTGCATGGCTCGTGCGGATATGCGAACTCGTTGCTGCCCAAGATGAGGTAGGGATTCTTGGGTATGAGGATAGCATTGTTTTTATTCGGGATTGGATAGAGATGGAGTAAGTTGTAAGGGTATTTGGTTACAAGAGGGATTTCTAGCACAAAGTTAATTGATTCGATTGTACTGTAAGCTTTAACTACAATTTACTTCTATAATAAATGTATGTTTTTAATTGTTGGTTCGAATGGTAATTGCATATTATTTGCTACTATATCCTTTTGCATGCCTTTTAGTTCGACGATAAGGTGGTTAGCATCTACTATGCTACGATGTAGCCGACCTAAGTGACTAAAGGTTATCGCGTTTTCCAAAGTAACTACTCTATCATATACTTGTTATAGACATATTTCTATTTGGTTATATACTTGCATCGTATTTATTCGATTCTCTATCCTTTGATTCTGTTTCGATAATCTTCTTCGTCTAAATTACCCGTAATAGATTTCATTATTGATACTAAAACCATTAATTAAACCTCTCTTAGTCCTAGGGATAAATGTTCTGTCTACACTAATTTCCTTAGATCCTAAGTAAACTAACTTGCTTTCTATCTTATCTATGAGGTATTCTATCTGATCTCTAATAAATAAATCGTGTTTATAGCTAGACACGTTATTCTGAGTTAGCCTAAAAGTATAATAATTTCTGCTTACTTCTATGTTTATATCTCGTATTTTACTAACATTATAAACTACAACTAAATTAAAAGTATCTGTTTTGTTGTGGTTATTTATGGGTTCGATAACGGTGACTGCTCCGACGACCCAGAGGACTGCGCCGAAGGCGAGTGTGTTCCTGTAACATTGCCAGGCCGTCTTAACATTCTGAAATGGACTCTAATTGTCTTAGCGTTGACGTGTTTACCTACAATCTCTGCGATTTGCTCAGGGTGTATTCTAACTATGGTATATGGACCTATGTATCTAGGCTCCAGTTTATTACTGCGAGCGCTCTTCGCAACCTGTTTGTAAACCTTGTCTCCAACTTTAAAGTTAGGCGAATCCGCGTTTCTATTATTCTTTTCTATAACTGTTTGCTTGTGTTCGTTTGAGGTGCCGGGCTGTGGTTCAGCCGGTAAGTTATTCTGAGCTTCACTATCTAAGATCATGACTATTACTTCGTCTTCGCGTAATGGTTCTAATTCTACTTCATTATTATAAAATATTTGTACACGTGATAACGCGTCGGCGTTCGTATTTGTCTGTCCTTTCTTATAAACTATATCGTAGTCGTATTCAGCTAACTTTAAACGCCATCTTATTAATTTAGAGTTGGGATCTTTTAGTGTCATTATCCAAGTGAGTGGACGATGATCGGTATATATACTAAATTTCTTACCATATAAGTAGGGGCGAAAATACTTAATTGCCCATACTATTCCTAATAATTCCTTTTCAATTGTGGAATATTTTTGTTCGGTTACTGAAAGCGTTCGGGAAGCGTACGCCACAGGTTTATCTGAGCCTACCTTGCCTTGTGACAATACAGCACCGAGGGCTACGTCAGATGCGTCTGTTGTAAGGATAAACGGTTTTTCGAAATCGGGGTATTGCAATATGGGTGCGTTAGTGAGTACTTCTTTACATTTTTCGAAAGATTGTACAAACTCCGGGGTTGCTTCTACTTTTGCATTTTTCTTTAAACATGAAGTGAGGGGTTTAGTGAGTTTTGCGAAGTCTTGTATAAACTTTCTATAATAACCTACAAGGCCTAGGAAAGACTTAATTTCTTTTTGTGTTTTAGGCAGTGGGAATCGTTGAACGGCTACTATTTTATCAGCGTTAGGCATAAGGCCTTTATCTGTGAGCGTATGACCTAAAAACTTAACTTGCTTCTGTAAAAATTCGGATTTATTTAGTTGAATTTTGAGGTTGTGTAATCTAAATCTGTCAAATACTTGTTTACACTTTTCCACATGCTCTTGTAGTGATGTCGAGTTAATTATGGCGTCATCGAGGTATGTCAGTACATTATCTAAGCCTCTTAAAACTACATCCATTAACCTTTGAAAAGTACTAGGGGCGTTCTTGAGACCGAAAGGCATTCGAAGAAATTCATAATGACCTCGATCAGTGCTAAAAGCTGTCTTCTCAATGTCGTCTGGATCCATTTCAACTTGATGGTATCCAGAAGCCAGATCTAGGGTTGTAAAGTATTGAGCACGACCTAATCTATCTAATATGTCGTTAATATTTGGCAATGGGTATTTGTCTTCAATGGTTTTCTCGTTGAGTCGCCTATAATCTATTACTAACCTCCACTTCTGTTGTCCAGATGCATCTATCTTCTTGGGTACAATATGTACAGGGCACGACCATGGTGATCTGCTTTCCCTAATAATGTTTTGACGTAATAATTCGTCAATCTGTTTCTGTATTTCCTGTTTTTGTTTAGGGGCTTGCCTATAATTACGAACGAATATGGGTGTATCGTCGGTGATTCTAAGCTTATGTTTAACTTGATGGGTAAAGGTGAGAGGTATACTTTCGCTATAAAATATATCGCGATAATTGTAACATAATCGTTCTATTTCGCGTCGTTCTTCGGAATTCATATGCTCGGTTCTAAGACTATTTAGGTTATTTTTTAATATCTGATCTAAATTTCTATCTAATGTTTGCGTATCTGACGAGTAAACTCGTGAAATTGAATGTTCATTCTCGGAGAATGGCGTTAACTTTATTTTATAATTATTTAATAAACTAATTTTAATTTCCGATTCGTTAATAACGGACGTTGTTATAATACCGGATTTAACTGACACTAATGCAGAAGAAAACACTAGACCGTTGTCATAAACAAATAAGATCTCATATCGCCTCTTAACGGGATCGTTGCGACATCGGTTCTCAGTACCATATTTTTCATATCAATCTTACAGCCTAATTGAGATAGTAAGTCGACACCTATGAGTCCGATAAAATCTGGGTCAAAGTTAAACAAAAGGAACTTGTGAGTATAATTTCGGTTAAACAAAGGCGGGAGTGGAACATAAACAACGGTGTCGTGTTTGGATACGCTGTGAGCGGTTCTTATGTAGTGTACTTCACGTTCGACTCGGGCGCTGGGATGAATTATTGCGTTCGGCGAGATAAGCGACTGCGAAGCTCCAGTGTCAATTAAAAAACGACCACCTAGCTCTTTAACGTATATGTACGGTAAACGTTTGTTATTCTGCAAGTTTAAAAATACTATATTTCCGTTTGTAACTCCTCGCGCTGGTAAAAATTTTGATTGTTCTCTAGTTCTTCTAAGTTATTATTTTCTGATTCTAGTTCTAGGCAATCTCCTTGGAAATTGTTAATATCCGACTGAAAGTTAATGGGCGCATAGGGCGCGGGTTTAAAGGGTCTATTGTTATTGTTCGAAGTACCAGGTTGCGGTGCTGGTTTATAATTAAGATTCTGTTGTCTATTAATTATAGGGTTTTGTGCCACTTGTTGATTATATCCTGTAGATCTATTAGAATTAATAAAGGGTTGTTGGAACCTATAATTATTGTTGTTTGGTGCTAAACTGCGTCTGCTAATATTTGTTTTTAATCTGAACTCCGATGCTCTTTTATTTTTTAATTTGAGCTCCTCTTGTCTAGCAAGGACTATCGTGTGCTCTAGAGATTCTGGGTTCTGGACGCGAACACAGAGAGCTAAAATTGAGTCTAACTGGTCTAGAAAGACGTTCGTAGCCATCTTCTCGTAGTAAGCTTTCTTTGTTTGATCGAGATTTATTAACGTATAAGTTAACTCTCTAATTTTATCTGCGAATGATTCTACGTCTAAACTGGCTTTACGAAGATGCATGAGCTCCTGAACTACTTGCACTTCATCCCTAAATTCACCAAACCTCCGGGTAAGTATAGCTTTAATGTCTTCCCAGGTATTAAATTCAGTGCATTCTGCGAGTGCCTCAACAGCTTTACCTCTCAACTTATTTCGAATCAGACATGCAAAACTAGGATGCTGCCTATTTTCTATTAAGTCTAACACACTTTCTACGCTCTTTATATAAAATGCTAACGTCTTCTTTTTGCCGTCGTATGTGGGCAAGAAAGAGGATAAAGTTTTATAATCTATCTCCCGTGCTCCACATTCTTCTACTTTTGGTTCTTGGGGCATTTTACCCGCCGAAACAATATTAAAAACACACAAAATAAAACACAAAAGTGTTCACAAAAATAAAACACTAGTATACAGTACAATTAAATCAAAACAACGTACTAAAACACAATTAGGTGATTTTGTACAGGATTCTCGAGAGCAAACAGAGTTTTATGCTTACTCCACGAGCATGCCGATGTTAGGCTGAGTGCTATCTTCACGCCTCGTCTGGTCTTCTCTTCTCTTCGCTACCGGAATCTCGGGAGAACAGGATTGCTGAATCGCGTCGCGGATGTTGCGTTTTTAGAGGATTTTACTCGTTTATACGCGCACCGTTAAATCAGACGCGATCCTACCGACTGCGCCAGATAAGTTACGAGATCCGGCAGGAGGCTTTTTAAAAAGTAAAACGCAGGACTACTGTCCGCTGAGACGTTTAGAATAGAACTGACTTTATTTCTTAAAGTATAACAATGGTTAAAATAATCTTATCGCTAATGGGTGTAATGTGATGCTGTCGGTGCGTTAGGTTATGCCAACGTAACTCGCGTATCTGCAACGAAAGTGCTAACCGTACTGACGCGCCGTGGCGAGCGCGGGGAGGTGAAAGGAGAACGAGGCGGGAGGTTCGCATTCCAGCGAGGTCTCGAGATAATGTAATCGGGTTGTACTTACAACAAATTGAAGTCACTATTATTAAGTCATTAAAATTAAACTTTCGCAAGTCCCTCAAAATATTATTATGTTTTACAGATATTCCGAAAATGTGTTGTATGACATCATTCAAGAACTTAGAGGAGAAATTTAAATTGGAGTATCAAAAACACAAAGATATTATTTTGAAAAATGCTATTAGGTATTCAAATTTTCATTACAGAGCAAACAAGAATTTTGAATTTCTGTTGAAGTTTAAGTAAACTTAATTTCCAGCCGTGGAAATATAAACTATTAACATACCTCTAAATTTTTAGCAAACTGGACTTGGACAGTTCTATGAGTGAGGAAGGATCAGTATTGTGTCAAGAATATTCTCGGGTTTGGGATTCTAGGGAAACTATAAACGAAACACAGTTTAGCGAGATTGTAGGTAAGATATCGAAATTGTATTATAGTCTGAAATAGTATTTTAGAGAATCAATGCTAACACACAGTGAAATTTGATCACATTAGGTCGAAAACAAAGATCGGCACTGGCAAAATAAGAATTGGAATAAGAATTGAATGGAAATCAATCTGCCGCCACAGATTAATTTCTGCGGTCGGCAACAAGAGGGCTGCCTGCGATCAGGCCGCTAAATATTGATTAGGACGATGGGTTTTGGGACATGGACCGAGTCCTACTCCGAGTAGGGAGCCTGAGCCGCCATTGGGGTGGTTTTTAGTGAATACACCACATGCTCTTTGCTCCTTACTCCCCGAGGAGCCAACGATCCGAAGGGTTTTTTAAAGAATGGCCTATTTTTAAACACTTAAAACACATGCACATTTTGGATACATGTCTTGAATTTAATACATGTCAACGTTCTTACAGATATAATACTTCAATGGTATTTGGATTGGTTAGCTCTATCTCTACATAGCGAATCATACAGCAACGAAGTGACAAAACTGAAGATCGCACTAAATGAGTGTAGAATAGATGACATCTTAAATATTTTTTCAGATAAATCCAGCTATCAAAAAGAATAGTTACGAACTGTGGTTAATAAATAAAGCTAATATAGTATCTTACAGTATATTTTATTACAACTTGACTAAAGAATTATCATGCCTTAAACGTAGCCAATATACACATACCCATTTGTAGGTACGGTAGGATCCACGCTGATTTCGGCACGAATGGGCCAGCTGGGGCAGTACTATACTCACACAGTAGACCAACCTAAAATTACAGCATTCGTGCTATCTCTTTCGTTGTTGAGTATGAGACCGGATGCCCAGTCATTCTCTCAGAAACAACTCACTAAGCCGCCATGGTGTTGGTCACCATGCTACATTGTATGCACTTACAATAAAGATGATGGCTCCTTCTGGATTCTAGTCATGTTTTTGTAGGCTTAAATATAAAAGTTCAGATGGCCGGCTGCTTTAAATTGTAACTCGTGCGAGCTAAGATTGCACCTGACCACGGCCGTAGCTAGGGGGAGGGGGGGGGGGGCATTTTGGGGCAATGCCCTACCTTGAAATCAGAATGCCCTACCTTAAAAATACCAAAAACTAAGATATTATAAAAAGATATTAAAAAATAAGACTGTGGATTTTCACATTCTGCTTGGCATACTACGGTCTCTTAACATATCTCCAAGGATCTCTCACCTGTCTGGTCGCCGGCAACGAATTTGCATTGATGACTCCATGCCCCCTTGGTGTAGCATTTCTGCTGGTGTACTACAGGGTGGTTCTATCGCCTTTACTCTTCGCTGTTTTTATAAACTCAATCTCTAATCAACTAAGTTCCTTCTACCACCTTTATGCAGATGATTTACAAATATATACACAAGCTCCGATTAACTTGTTATCGAATGCATTCAACATAATTAATGCTTACCTTCAACGCATCGGCGAGTGAAGTTATAACTATGGACTTAAGGTTAATCCTATAAAAACACAGGTATGTGTTATTGGGAGCCACAGACTCATCTCAAAAGTTAACTGGACTCAGCTGCCCCAAATTCAGTTCGGTGGCACAACTCAAGGTTTATTTATCTAAGACAGGTACGCTTACAGATCACTGCCGGCACATGTTAACATTGATTGATACATTTCAATTCCAATGTTCCACCGTACAACATATTGATAAGTTGCTTTTACTTCGCTCGGTGATATAAAATTGTTTTTAGTGGTTTTATTTTAAACTTACGCAGTGGAAATAGTGCGAAATCTCGTTTACAACTTATATACTAACTGTAAGTAAAATATAACTACAATACCAAAGCTAAAATAGCCAATTTGAGAAGATTATCTACTGGAAGAACGAGAAACTTTTATTTGCCTACCCACTTTTAGACACGACATACGACGCTCAAAGCTCGGAGTGGACATTTATTAGTGTGCATTTGCAGGAAATATATATTTAATTTTAAAGACATTTTGTACTTGGGCCTTTATTAGTGTGCACAAAGTATTTTATATTAATTATAATTTGTAAACATTATTTGACAATTTTTTATTGTGCACCGAGTTGAAAAATACAAGCAGAAAACTACATAACAACCATCTGCATTACCGCAAACACTTATACACCTGTTGCCACTATCTGTTGCTCTCCTATAGGGGCTATAGGGAACAACCTTCGTGAACAATTATGCCTCTTAAACGCACCCCTCCAACTGTACCAACTGTATCGGAGACGGATACGGAGAATACTGAAGGTGCGGCGTTAGATAAGCCGTCAGCAACGGGACGTTTGAAACGAAAACGTGAAAGTGAACTTGCTACCTTTATGGAGGAGGTTCGTGTTATGTTTGAAAAACAAAATGCGAAGTTGGAGAATCTGGAGTCATCATTGATTGACATAAAAACCCAAAATGATACTATCAATCTACACTCGGTTCCAAAAATAACGGGTCAGTCACATAAACCCGAACGGGTCAGTCACATAAACCCGAATATCTCCCGAACTACGTATGCCATCCTAATGAAACGAAGACTGTTCAATTGAGAATTTAATTATACAGATAAAAAATAAAATAAAACTTAGTTACACCCACAATATTAATCTTAAATTAAAAAAAAACTAAAGTAGTCATATTTTTCTTAAGATTACATTTTTTTTATGATTGTTTTTTTGCTGTTTTTCATCACTTTCTTCATTTAATACTTTGTATTGCCTCCACGTGATGAAGCCTCCAGTGATGAAAAACTAAGTTTTATTTTATTTTTTATCTGTATAATTAAATTCTCAATTGAACAGTCTTCGTTTCATTAGGATGGCATACGTAGTTCGGGAGATATTCGGGTTTATGTGACTGACCCGTTATTTTTGGAACCGGCTATATTTATGTCCACCTTATCAACAAAATATGATGAAGTACAAAACGAATTGGAGGGATTAAGGCGAGAAATTAAAGAGAATGTATCCTATATTAAGGTGTTGGAGGATAAGCTGGAGCACTTGGAAAAACAATCATACGTTGATAGGGTGGAAATAAGAAACATACCAAAATTAAAGAGTGAAACCAGGGAGGACTTGTTCAACGCGGTATTGAGAATTGGCAATAGCTTAAATGTGGAATTACAATCATTGGATATAAAAAACGTCTTTCGCCCCTACTCAAAATCAGACATCATTAAACCGGTGGTTGTGGAGTTCACTTCAGTTTTAACCAAAGAAAAATACCTAAGAAATTTTAAGAAACTTAACCAACAGGAAAGAATTGAGAAAATAAACACTGGCTTATTTGATACAGAAGCCCCAAGAAAACAACTGCACATCTCGGAATATCTTACCCCGAGAGAAAAGCGTCTTTTCTTCCTTGCACGAGACTTTGCTGGTACAAATGGTTTTAACTACTGCTGGACATCATATGGAAAAATATACATACGCAAGAAAGAAGGTTTACCACACATACGCATCGACAACGAGGCTGATCTTACTAGGTTGAAGAATGCATGACTAGTCATTAGCTCATTTTTTTTTAACTTATTTTTTTGTACACTTTTTCATGTTCTAGGTTTTTTATTATTGCATGCTTTTCAAATTTCAATAACTTACATTAAATACATTTCACTCACACAAATCCTACACTACACACAGAACTTCTTAAGGTCTCGGTTCTGGGACACAAAAATCAAGTCTCTCTTCATTCACGTAACTTTAAAGGATTCTATCAGGTATAAAAATCCTTCGGTTTGTTTTCAAGTGATCCTATTTTCAGGTTTATTTTCCACAAATGGATGACTTAGCCTTGGAAGTAGACAATTTGGCAGTATCTGAGTCTTTGAAGTGTGATATTGAAGACTGTCAAAAGTTAATAGGACACCCCGAGGAATGCCTCACAGTTTTGACTCAGAATGTACGTAGTATAGCAAAAAACTTCGACAGCTTCGTTATTATGCTGAGAAGGCTTTCTTTTGACTGTGATGTACTTGTTCTTACGGAGTGTTTTTTATCCAAGTTTACCATGATTCCTTCTCTACACGGATATTGTCCCAATGCGACGAAAAATGTATTTAACAAAAATGATGGCGTTATCGTATATGTCAAGAATACTCTTAATGTCACGATTTGTGAGCCAACCTGCAGGGATTGTACTTGTCTTGTAATCAAAATTGGTAACCACACAGCAATTGTGGGAGTATATAGGTCACCCTCTTTGAAATGTATCGAGAACTTCCTTCAGAGTCTTAATGATATCCTTAGTGATTTAACATCCTTTAGGAATATTGCTATCGTAGGTGATATAAATATTAACATTCGCGACGGAGAAATCACTACACCTCACATGGAGTACTTAAACTTGTGCTCATATCACGGTCTTCTGCCGGCACATACATTGCCAACAAGACATGATAAAACATGCCTAGATCATATAATATTAAAAACAAAGGTTCCAGCTCTTACTTTGATTCTTAATTCTTCTTTGACTGATCACCAAGCAGTTCTCCTATGTCACCACACAAAACAGAAAAGAGTTTACGCACATACCTCTTTTACCAAAATTAACAATGAAGGTGTCAAAAGAGACATAACCAACATTAACTGGGATCCAGTTTTGAATTCCGAAAATGCAAATGGAGCCATGGAATATTTTATCCGATCTATTCAGCATATAATTATTACTAACTCCATCACTGTTAAATTATCTAGACGAAATAGGATAATTAAGTCTTGGATCACACCAGGTTTATTACGGTGTATGAGGCATAGGGACCAGCTACATAGGAAAGTACAAAAATCACCCCAAGATGAAATACTAAAGCTGACATACACCAGATATCGAAATTATTGTAATAATTTAATTAAAAAAGTTAAAATAGCTTATGACAGAAGTTTAATAGAAAAAGCTGGCAATAAGAATAAAAAAATCTGGGAGGCTATAAAAACCATCACTAATACAACAAAAACTAAAAGTTGCGCTACTGAATTAGTGGATTTGTCCTGTCTAAGACAATCTATTCAAAATGTCAATAAATTTTTTAATATTTGTGATTGTGATTGTGATTAATATTGTGGGTACAATATTAATCTTAAATTAAAAAAAAACTAAAGTAGTCATATTTTTCTTAAGATTACATTTTTTTTATGATTGTTTTTTTGCTGTTTTTCATCACTTTCTTCATTTAATACTTTGTATTGCCTCCACGTGATGAAGCCTCCAGTGATGAAAAACAGCAAAAAAACAATCATAAAAAAAATGTAATCTTAAGAAAAATATGACTACTTTCGTTTTTTTTTTAATTTAAGATTAATATTGTGGGTGTAACTAAGTTTTATTTTATTTTTTATCTGTATAATTAAATTCTCAATTGAACAGTCTTCGTTTCATTAGGATGGCATACGTAGTTCGGGAGATATTCGGGTTTATGTGACTGACCCGTTATTTTTGGAACCGGCTATATTTATGTCCACCTTATCAACAAAATATGATGAAGTACAAAACGAATTGGAGGGATTAAGGCGAGAAATTAAAGAGAATGTATCCTATATTAAGGTGTTGGAGGATAAGCTGGAGCACTTGGAAAAACAATCATACGTTGATAGGGTGGAAATAAGAAACATACCAAAATTAAAGAGTGAAACCAGGGAGGACTTGTTCAACGCGGTATTGAGAATTGGCAATAGCTTAAATGTGGAATTACAATCATTGGATATAAAAAACGTCTTTCGCCCCTACTCAAAATCAGACATCATTAAACCGGTGGTTGTGGAGTTCACTTCAGTTTTAACCAAAGAAAAATACCTAAGAAATTTTAAGAAACTTAACCAACAGGAAAGAATTGAGAAAATAAACACTGGCTTATTTGATACAGAAGCCCCAAGAAAACAACTGCACATCTCGGAATATCTTACCCCGAGAGAAAAGCGTCTTTTCTTCCTTGCACGAGACTTTGCTGGTACAAATGGTTTTAACTACTGCTGGACATCATATGGAAAAATATACATACGCAAGAAAGAAGGTTTACCACACATACGCATCGACAACGAGGCTGATCTTACTAGGTTGAAGAATGCATGACTAGTCATTAGCTCATTTTTTTTTAACTTATTTTTTTGTACACTTTTTCATGTTCTAGGTTTTTTATTATTGCATGCTTTTCAAATTTCAATAACTTACATTAAATACATTTCACTCACACAAATCCTACACTACACACAGAACTTCTTAAGGTCTCGGTTCTGGGACACAAAAATCAAGTCTCTCTTCATTCACGTAACTTTAAAGGATTCTATCAGGTATAAAAATCCTTCGGTTTGTTTTCAAGTGATCCTATTTTCAGGTTTATTTTCCACAAATGGATGACTTAGCCTTGGAAGTAGACAATTTGGCAGTATCTGAGTCTTTGAAGTGTGATATTGAAGACTGTCAAAAGTTAATAGGACACCCCGAGGAATGCCTCACAGTTTTGACTCAGAATGTACGTAGTATAGCAAAAAACTTCGACAGCTTCGTTATTATGCTGAGAAGGCTTTCTTTTGACTGTGATGTACTTGTTCTTACGGAGTGTTTTTTATCCAAGTTTACCATGATTCCTTCTCTACACGGATATTGTCCCAATGCGACGAAAAATGTATTTAACAAAAATGATGGCGTTATCGTATATGTCAAGAATACTCTTAATGTCACGATTTGTGAGCCAACCTGCAGGGATTGTACTTGTCTTGTAATCAAAATTGGTAACCACACAGCAATTGTGGGAGTATATAGGTCACCCTCTTTGAAATGTATCGAGAACTTCCTTCAGAGTCTTAATGATATCCTTAGTGATTTAACATCCTTTAGGAATATTGCTATCGTAGGTGATATAAATATTAACATTCGCGACGGAGAAATCACTACACCTCACATGGAGTACTTAAACTTGTGCTCATATCACGGTCTTCTGCCGGCACATACATTGCCAACAAGACATGATAAAACATGCCTAGATCATATAATATTAAAAACAAAGGTTCCAGCTCTTACTTTGATTCTTAATTCTTCTTTGACTGATCACCAAGCAGTTCTCCTATGTCACCACACAAAACAGAAAAGAGTTTACGCACATACCTCTTTTACCAAAATTAACAATGAAGGTGTCAAAAGAGACATAACCAACATTAACTGGGATCCAGTTTTGAATTCCGAAAATGCAAATGGAGCCATGGAATATTTTATCCGATCTATTCAGCATATAATTATTACTAACTCCATCACTGTTAAATTATCTAGACGAAATAGGATAATTAAGTCTTGGATCACACCAGGTTTATTACGGTGTATGAGGCATAGGGACCAGCTACATAGGAAAGTACAAAAATCACCCCAAGATGAAATACTAAAGCTGACATACACCAGATATCGAAATTATTGTAATAATTTAATTAAAAAAGTTAAAATAGCTTATGACAGAAGTTTAATAGAAAAAGCTGGCAATAAGAATAAAAAAATCTGGGAGGCTATAAAAACCATCACTAATACAACAAAAACTAAAAGTTGCGCTACTGAATTAGTGGATTTGTCCTGTCTAAGACAATCTATTCAAAATGTCAATAAATTTTTCGCTACTATTGGTGAATCTTTGGCTCAAAAGACTCCAGTATGTAATAATTCAGCACATTTGTATAATTCCAATCAATTGTGTGAAAGGTCCTTAAAATCTATGGGAATGCTGGACACTGATGAAGATGAGGTAAATGCCTTGATTGGCAACCTGAAAGATGTGTGTTCCGTGGGATGGGATGGTATACCAAATAATGTCCTTAAGGAAAACCGACACCTACTCGCTCCTATTCTGACACGTATTTTTAATTTGTGCCTAAGCGAAGGAAAGTTTCCAAGTGTGTTGAAGAAGTCAGTGGTGCATCCTATCCATAAATCTAATGATAAGAGCCACATCACTAACTACAGGCCAATCTCTATTCTTCCTTCTGTTTCTAAACTCTTGGAACGTATAATTAACAAAAGATTGGTGAAGTTCATGGAGATAAACAACATTTTTTCTCACAACCAGTTTGGTTTTCGTGCTGGAAGATCAAGTTGTGATGCGGTTCATGAGCTGGTTAACCATGTGGTGGGGAATGTCAATTCTGGAAGAAAAACAATAGGCATATTTTTAGACCTGGCTAAGGCCTTTGATACGGTCTCTCTGCCTTTGCTCCTAAGCAAATTGGAGAGAATGGGTGTTAGAGGAACACAACATGATCTACTAAAAGATTACTTAACAAACCGTTCTCAATATGTCAAAATTAATGAATTTACTAGCAGTGTCTTGCCTATCACTTACGGAGTCCCACAGGGTAGTATATTGGGGCCAACTCTTTTTCTTGCCTACATTAATGACCTATGTGAACTTGACATTGCGGGTGGCAAAGTGATTTCCTATGCTGATGACACCGTTTTACTCTTCTCGGGGCATACTTGGGATAAGGTGTTCAGGGATGCCCAACGTGGTTTTAATATAGTTTCTCACTGGTTAAGTAGTAATATGTTGACCTTAAACCCTGACAAAACACACTACATTACATTTTCTATGCGCAATTCTAAAATGCAAACGCCATTTTATTCTTTGTTTGCGCATAACTGTTGTAACGATAGAATCTGTTGCTGTCCCTCTATAACTCAAACAAATTTAATAAAATATCTAGGCGTTGTAATAGATAACAACCTAAGTTTTAAATTCCACATTGAATTAGTTACATCTAGACTCAGGAAATTAATATATGTCTTCAAAAATTTAAGACATGCAGCGGACCCCAAACTAGTGAAACAAGTATATCTGGCATTAGGACAATCCATACTAGAGTATTGTATTACAGTTTGGGGTGGTGCTCCTAAAACTACTCTGAAACCACTAGAAATAGCTCAAAGAGCTGTCCTGAAAGTGAGTACTTTTCGTCCTTATTTATTCCCCACATATGATTTGTATCAGTCTTGTGAGGTCCTTACTGTTCGACAATTGTTTATTCAGCACACCCTGCTAAAGCAGCATTCATTCATTATTGGCATTGATGACTCCGCTGCGTCTTCCAGACTACGCAATCGCCTGGCTTTTTCGAACGCACAAACTTTTAAATATACTTATGTCAATAATTATTTCTGTTTCTTGGGCCCATATCTCTATAGTAAAGTTGATAAAAACTTAAACATAAAAAACTTGAATAGAAAAATATGCAAACATACTTTATTCTGTTATCTCCACAAATTAACCTACAATGAAACCGAAAACCTACTTTGTATTCCACAATAATAAAACACACACACGTCCAAAAGACACTCGTGCAAAAACACACACACTTACACAGACACACACACACACACACACACACACACACACACACACACACACACACACACACACACACACACACACACACACACACACACACACACACACACACACACACACGCGTAATATACTTAAAAACATGAATATCCACAGATTTCATACTATTATTTCCTTTCATGTAATAATTGTGTTTGTTATTCACTAAAATTAAGCTAACAAGATTTCACTGTTTTAGCATACTTTTATGTAAGTCTAAACTCAAAGAGGAGCACTGATGTCCGAAATACAGATAATTCTATCTAGTTCGGACACAGATATCCTAAAAACTTAAAAAAAAAAAAAAAAAGTCTAGACAGTGGTCCAAATTTAGCATACACAACATGAGTAAAGATAAAACACATAAAATAAAATTACTATAAATAATACTTTTTTTATATAAAACTAGTAAGAAAAAAAAAGAAGTTTAATCACAAATAAAAAAACACATACTGCGAACAATGTGAAATTAATTGTGTAACGACTCTCTTGTACCGGGAAAATCTACCGTTAAATATATCCAAGGCTTGGATTCGGTTCATTTCGTTGTATGTACGGCACATCCTCACGATAGGGTTAAAGAAAGAAGTGTTATTCTTATAAACTTTAATGATAAATGCGTTGGGACAGCGTGACCTGTGCCTGGTGTTAATAGAGACCGCAGATAGTATACCAGACGCATCGATGGTGGAGTGAATAATTTTGTGAAGGCAAAGGAGATCATACCTTTTACGGCGAGCTTGAACTGAGATTACATTAAATTTTAATAATCTGTCGCTATATTTCTGCAGTGATCTGCCATAACTAAATTTGCGGGTGACGTATCTCAGACAGCGCCGCTGCACGCTCTCAATGGCATCTGTATGAACCTTATAGAACGGAGAACAGATTGGACAACAATATTCAAGGCCGCTTCTAACAAGACTGGAGAACAGAGACAATACACTAAGTTGTTTTTTAAAGTCTATTGTTGACCTTATAATGAATTCCAGAATTTTGCGGGCTCTACTCACTATATACATGTAGTGAGGACGGAAGCTCAATTGATCGTCCAAAAAGCGGCCAAGTGCGAGTCGGACTCGCCCATGAAGGGTTCCGTATCAGCAAGTAACATCATATAAAAGTTCTTGTAGTTCGTTGTAACTTTCATCAATGTTTTAATAATAGTGTTTTGATTGAAAGAAATGTAAATTGCGGTTTATGATTTGTAATAATTATAATTAATGTAATAATTATAATTAAATAATTATATTATAAGTATAATTATAATTTACGCCACACCGTACACACTACTGCATATAGACTGTATATATATACCATCGTATAGCGTGCCGTGGCGACGCGTCGCCAGGCGTCGCCAGGCCAGAAATCTATTTTACGTGCGCATATAGATGTTTCACATCAATAGGTACCGGAATATGGTTATAAAATACCATTTTAAATCGCCATGATAAGCCTTTTAATTGTAGGCTCAAAATATCATATGTTTATATTATTTATATATATTTTTTATTTTAAACTATTGCTCTCACAATCATCATGCTGGTTTTTTTAGAGTAAACTTTCTAAAATAACAATTGGGTTACCCAGACGAATCTAATGTTTTTTCATTAAATAAATTTTGCAGTGATTTAAATGATATCAGGTAATACCTAATTAACTAATTATTATGGAAAGATTCGTGCAAGTGAGGCTAACGCTACTCGCAAGACGACAGAGGGGTGTCACGCGGGGGAACGGCATCAGGTTTCGTTTTGAGCCAGGTGCCATCTTGGCTTGCACGAGCTATAATACCGTCATTGAAGGATTCGTTTCTTTTACTGAATGAAATAAGGACAAACGAGCACATGGTAACGGAAAGTGACTAGAACCGTCCATGAGTGCCTGCAATTTAGGGAGTCATAAGCGGTCTTTGAGAAAGGAGCACGCTTCTGAAATCAAAAAAGTGAAATGTCCCCTCAGACACATCTGAAAATGGTCATTTAGTTTACAAGTATTTTTTCAAGTGCGAGTCGGACTCGCCCATGAAGGGTTCCGTAGAAGCAGGTAACATCATATAAAAGTTCTGGTAGTTCTTTGTAACTTTGATCGATGTTTTAATAACAGTGTATTGCTTGAATGAAAGGTAAATAGTGGTTTACTATTTATGTCGTATTAAAAAATAAACTACTTACTAGATCTCGTTCAAACCAATTTTCGGTGTAAGTTTGCATTACCGTGTATTTCAAATAATACCAAAAAAATATGATGTAAATTACCATATAGGTACATCATATTATTTTTTTAGTTTTATCACTCTTATTTTCATAGATATAGAATACTTATTTTAGATGTTACAGGAGGGGGGGGGGGGGGGGGCACTTTGGAAGTGTCTCTAGCGACTCTAGCGCAAACTAATCAGTTTGAAAATCTCAATATCATTTGAAGACCTATCCAACTGACGTTTACCTCAACATTATCCCCACAATATACCTAATGATAATAAAAATCTAGTAATAATAAAACTACTTACATTGAATAATTACTTTATGATCTATCAATATGTATTTTTTTTATATCGAAATTTTCGTTTTTGCAGGCCGGGATATACCGTACTCTCTGCACAACCCATTGAAGGCGCCGCTCGCCCGAACCATGTATGAGTTCCTTCTGTAGTTAGAGGAGGCAAAGGGAACCGAAATGGGTGGATTAAATCTAACCGATCTACGGGGGACAATAAATTTTAATTTTTGCAAAAGATCAGGACAATCAATCTCATTAGAAATTATTTTTAATAGAAATGAGTAATCTGCTAATTGGCGTCGATTTACTAGAGGCTGTAAATGAGATCTTTTGCACAGGCTGATGTAATTATTTGCACGGTACGGAATACTTAAACGAAAACAAAGGCACCTCAAAAAACGTTTTTGAATGTTCTCGATGCGATCGATGTATTTATAATAGCAAGGGTTCCAAACTTGCGAGGCATATTCTAGGTGGCTTCTTACAAAGGTACAGTAGAGAATTTTAAGTGTTTTGGCCTTCACGAAGAAATTGGCTATTCTCATAACAAATCCCAAAACCTTCGAAGCTTTTGCTATTATTTGTTCGATATGAACATTGAACAGAAGCTTCGAATCATGGTATAGGTACGCCAAGATCTCGCACTCCTTTCTCGTCGTTCGTTTATTCTGGGTTTTAATCACTAATATTTCTCGAGCTAAATTGTAATTATTATAAAGTTGTTTTTTTTTGTTGTGCACGACTTGGGGTAGGTTCGGACAGTACTATGTGTGGCACATTCGTACGCCTACGAATGCTCCCCCTTAGAATATATTTAAGTAAAATATAGTTTCAACTTTAGTTAAATATAGTTTCAACCTATCACCGTCCACTGCTGGACGAAGGTCTCCCCCAAGGAACGCAGATGTATTTTTGCACAACTTTGATAGCAGCGCCATTTACGGCTACGGTTAGTTAAATATATTACTTTCTAAATACAGTTTTACAATACTAAAATATAAGAAACTTTTATATATATATATATATATCGCTTTGCTTTTATTTATTAGGAATATTATATTTAGTATATTAAAATATTTGGTTGTAGAGTCATGGTGCGAAACTACGTAAAAAAGAGAACGCGAACCCAGGAAGACGATGAAGCGTCCATAAATTCAGCCGTTGGGGAAGTCGTAAATAGACAAGCCGCGTTGAAATACAACATCAAAACATCAACCTTAGAAAGCCGAGTAAAAAAAGAGATGCAATTAACAAAACTGGACCCTCACGTACCTACTTTTCAATCCAAATTTACTAGTCTGGAAGATATTCACACATTGTATATCAGTGATGTAATTAAGATCCTCCCAGATCCTCAACCACGGCCACATGGTACAACGAGATTATCAAGACTTTTTACTTTTGCAATGAATTTAAGTAATTTTAATATTCCTTATCCAAATGTTTAATTATATGCGTACTTCAAGTTGTACAAAGATCTCTCTAAGACTGATTTCAAGTTTGTTATGAGTGAAGTTAAATATTATTAAATTTGTTTTAAGATAAATATGTTTGTATTTTGTGAATTAATAAATGAATACGACTTTAATTGACTTTTTAATTATCCTGTATGAATGTACCCCATGGTGTATGAAAGTACCCCACCCACAGTACGAAAGTACCCCACACGTGGGGTGAGTTCGAACAAATTTCATATCCTAGAAAAATTCTTTGGGCTTTTTTGTAACAAACTACGATAATAATAATAAATATACGAAGGTATATTTACTAAGCTTAGATGTAAACACGATATTATATAGTCACATAATAAAAATAAAAAAATGTAAAAAGTGTACGAAGGGTGACCACTTTCCCCTACTTGCCCCTTAAGGCCCGCGACACCGAGCGTGAGAATTTGTGATTGAACACCCACATACATATTTTACATGCACACAGACGCATCGCGCACTGTCGCATACATACCGTAGCAAGCAATCACCGACTTTCGGTTTTTTGCTTATGTTAAATATCCATCAACTGTTCGCCTTTGTAGAACGTATTTTAATGTCTTACAACGCACGCAATGTATCTTGCCATAACGTAAAGCCCGTAGGATTCATTCAGTACAGAAAGTCATAATACTTTCTGTATACCAATCGAATGGTCAAAGATTATAAAATAATTTTACACAGTATAAAATAAATTCGCTCGCGTGCATTGTCTGTCAACTCAGATCGTTTTAAATACGCAAGGTATTTAAATACGGTTTTCATCATAATTAAGGTTACCTTTTAAAGAAGATTTATTAATGTTATTTTATTATTTTAAAGGAACACATAAATAAAGCCAATATTGACAAAAGTTTACGAGTTACATAAATTAGGAATAACCTACAGTAATACTTTTTTAATATTTCTTTATTATTTTATTTGTGAATAATAATTTCAAAGTAATTTGGAACAATGTAATATTAATCCTTATCATAATAAATACTGTAGACATTTAAAACAATTTTATTCTACATGAAATATGTAGAATAAAATTGTTTATTACACAATATTATTTAAATAAATATTTTATAATACATCAGAGCGTTCATCCAGGTCGCACCCGTAATTGGCCGTAATCTTACACTAGTGACTCTCAGTGTAAGATTTTATTATGTCAATAATGTGTGATTAACGATACGTGGTCTTATAGGCATTTAAAAAACATTTAAAATTTGACAAATTATACCCTCCTTTAAAACCAATCTATCCATTGCTGCAAACATCATGAAAATCGGTGCAGTAGTTTTTAAGTTACGTTATGTTTTGAGTTTAATAGACAGGTTGAAGAGGCAGAGGACTGTGTTTTTTTTTTTAATATATTTAATGCAAACGGCTTATTTACGCAATAATGTTACTAAAATAAATGTGAAAGTAACTCTGTCTGTCTGTTTGTCTGTTACCTTTTCACGCCTAAAACGCTGAACCGATTTTGATCAATTTCATTATAGAGATATATGGGACCCCGAGAAAGGACATGGCTACTTTTTACCACGAAAATCGACACACTCGCGGGCGGAGCCATGGGCAAAAGCTAGTAAAACATAAATACGACTAGCGGTTTATAAATACGTATAAAAGTGAAATACTAATCATCCAAGACCAAACCATTGAGTAGTATTACTTTCCATCATCAGCTGAACATCTTGAAAGATACGACTAAAGGTAACACACATATACGAAAGTAACTCTGTCTGTCTGTCTGTTACGCTTTCACGCCTAAACCACTGAACCGATTTTGATGAAATTTGGTATGAAGATAGAACTGAACTTGGGAAAGGACATAGGGTACTTTTTATCGCGAAAATAAAGGTAGAAGGGTTTGAAATAGGGGACGAAAGTTTGTGTCGAAGTTCCTTATTATCAAACATAAAATCAGGTAAGATTGTTTAATCTACCCTTACCATGTCGTGTGATATCAACGAATTCCACGCGGGCGAAGCCGCGGGCAGAAAGCTAGTTTATAATAAATAACAATAAATAAATATTTCAGACGAATGACACAGAATATCATCTACCAAATATTCGTGTGATCCGCAAATATTTATTTCGCAGTTTATAATACATAAACATACTTTTTTGTTATAAATACATACATATTATACATAGAAAACACCCAAACTCCGAAACAAATATTTGCAGATCATACAAACATTTGGTCCGACCCGGGAATCGAACCCTAGACCTCTTGGTTAGCAGTTGCATACGCTGACCACAAGACCAACAAGGCAGTATGATATATTACAATAATAAATAAACAACTATTTCGAACATCTTACACACGACATCATCCAGTCCCAAACTAAGCAGAGCTTATATTATTGATTCGACAACTGATATAAATACATAAACATACTTTTTTTGTTGCTTACCTATAGAATACACCCAGACCCCGAAATAAATATTTGCGGATCACACAAATATTTGGTCCTACACGGGAATCGAACCTGAATCATTACTCAAGCAAAGTAGTCGCATGCGCTACTACTGCCCTCATCATTATGAAATGATGGCTACCAGCTCAGATATTGCGTCTGGAATAGCATTACAAAATAAAAAAATATATAATAACTATTTATAACGTGCTTATAAAATTTTAGGGTTTCCCTATGAACTAACACTGAAAACAGCCAACACCTAAAAAAAAAAAATTTGTGGATCTCATAAACATTTGGTCCGACCCGTGAATCGAACCCGAGGCCTCAATCGCATATGCTACCACAGCGCCACCGAGGCAGTCATATAAAATGAATTTTAAAAATCGGTCCACAATTGACAGAGTAATCAATGAATGTACAATAAAAAAAATCATTTAGTTAAACATAAATAATACTCCTTTTTTGAAGTTGGTTAATAATAATTTAAAATATAAAGATTGGTGTGTCTATTCTCAGACCTACCAAATATTATCAAACGTTACACACAGTCACGTCGTCGTATGTAAACAATCAAATCTCTGTGTGCGTGACAGTGCGTGTGGAGCTAAAAACGAGCGTGCGCTCGCCTTGAATATTCGGAGAACACTGAATTTTTGGATCGCGTGAACTCTGTTTTATTGCAAATTATTTCTCCATACTAAAATGTATGGAACTTTTGCCGCTAAAAATTAATGATGTTTAAGATTAAATTATGACTTTCTGGTGAGAATTAATAGGTACCTTAAATGGTTAATCTCTTTTTTGTACTTTTTTCTTGCAACTAATAAAATATTTATTTCAAATAAAGCAACATAATACTAGATTGATTCCAAACAGAAAAGGTCGATTTCGGTGATTTTAGTCACTGTTGATGATTTTTTTCTCGAAAATAAATAATCGTATTAGTAATTTTACTCGGTTTCTCTATAGATTGCTTTATTAAGGAACTGAAATATTTTTTTTTACTGTCAAATAATGAATGACTTTGTTTCTCTTGTCATAACCGTAAGTGCTTTTTCGAGCAGTTATGGAAACGATCCCCTTAAGTTCGTATGATGCTAATATTCGAGAACATTTTCTACCAAATGAAATGACTGAGCTTTTAGCAGGATTAAGTTCCAATTTGTTTACTTGGCAGTAGTGATCAAGTCGCGATAGGTCAAATTGAAGTGCTTCCACATCCTTTGCTGATGATACCATCGAATAAATCTTCATATCATCAGCAAAATAAAGCAAACTGGAATTTTGGAAACAGGAGTCGATATCATTCACGTAAATGGTAAAAAGCAACAGACCGATTAGAGAACCTTGCGGTACACCGCTGGGGATAGAAACCCAGCCAGAAACATAGTCACTGACCACAACAATAGTACCACAATAACCACAAATTTAATATAGCTCTTATAGTTTCGAAATAAAGTTACATTTTAATTATACTTATTGTTTGTGACATGCGGACGGACAGACATGACGAATCTATAGGTAAGGGTTCCTGTTTTGCCATTTGGCTACGCACCCTAAAGAACAACTCAGTTCTGGGAAATTAAAATTATTTCAATAATAATACATCTGTGTTACCTTTATTTTTAGCTATAACTCTTGGCCAGTTCTGCTACACACAATTTGTGTTTATCCTACCTTGTTTGTTCAATTTATTAATAATACCTTAATATACATATATTATATATACATTGTTTTTCCTTTTAACTTTTAAAAGCAGTCACTACTTAGTCATTTATGTTTCAAAGAGTAAGGATATAGTCTTGCTAACTCCAAGTCATACTGATAGAGAGCATGTGCATTATTGCATAATGGCGTCAGTTTTGTAATATGCATAGCCATTTCATTTATTGATTGCATTTGTTCTGTCAAGAATACTGACAAAAAATCAGTACATTGATGGTCCTTCACATCTTCTGCCACTGTTATTAGGTTTTCAATTTTCTGGTAAACAAATAATTGCTAAGTGAAATGTTGTCAAATTCATGATTCTTGGTCCAGGTCGGACCAAATGCTTGTGAGATTCGCAAATGTTTGTTTCGGAATTTGGGTGTAAGATGACCAAAATATTTATTTTTCAAATATATTATACATAATAATTCCAATGTAACTATGTCGCAGTCAACTAGCTTAATTAGTGGTTTAATAAACAGCCTAGCCTTTTACTATAATCATATTATTATATAACTAGCCTATGGGGTTTATTATAATATTTAATTAACAGGCTGGCTGATGCTTTGGGCTATATTATTTGTTAGAATTTATTATAAATTAATATAAATATTATTTGTTAGACAAGTTAGACTTATGTGGCATTAGTATCAGCAATGAACTTGATGAGTTTTAAAGACAAGAAAATCTAAACTAATCATAAGGGTTTCACATGTGAATTCCAAGTGAGGTCTGCCCTGGTGCATGGTAATGTCCGACAATATCGGTCACAGAAAGTTTGTCTTCAGTGTTCCTAAGAACTGTGCTTCCATGTACACTGTATTTCTGTATTTATTGCTTCAAGGTTACAGTTAGAAAGTGAAACCAAATTTGAATGTATTAGATAGGCAAATGACTTGTACTGAAAAACATTTTGATGTTTGATTAAATGGCAAAATTTCATTTAGGCCTATGGCAATGAATGAATAGTAAAAAGGCAATTGAATGGCTAATTAAGGTATTTGACTGCAACATATACATTTTAGTAGGTACAAAAATATTTATAAACAGTACCTTTGTAATTGTTTTTTCCATGAGTAGTGCATGTTTAAATGCATCAATTAAAGTAAGACTATTGCTTTCCTTAGGTGCTTCCAAACCACATATCAATATTGTACCACCACGCACAATCTGATAATTGATAAACTGTTGCATATGTCCAATTTCTTCATGGTACATTTTCATAAAGAAGCCACCAGCACCAAGTAGTGATTTAGAAGGGTGCAGAAAGGTAACAGATAATTTTAAATAATCTTGGGCTGCCTGCTGCTCTGCTTGAATTTGTTTGTTTATCAACTCATCAATTTTATTATTGTAGTTGTACTGATAATACAAGGATCCTCTATTGCAGAAACTCCTTTTAATATTGTGTAAAGATTGTCTTAATATTATACACATATTTTATAAAAAAAAATTACAAACATATTACAAATTATGGATTAATGATTGATTATAAATAATTCCAGTAGGCCAAGGAAACCTTTTTGTGATTTAATAATTAAAAGAGTTTGCTGTAATTTGATTACTTTATTATAATCTACATTAATTAATACGAAACGAAATATCTACTAATATTGTTCTATTTTATTGATAAACCATTCAATTGAACCTCTACTTTTGGAAAGGATAATAATCTAAACCAGAATTATATTTAAATTTCTTTGTAAATCGGTTTACTTGTGTCTTTCCGACTTCCATCATCTTCTGAACATCTGTTCGATAAGCTGGAGGTAGTAATTCTTCTTCTAATGTACAGGATTTGGCTGAGGCCTCTTGAGTTCTAAAAATTCTTTGCCTTATTACATCTACATCTCTGCTATATTCTTCATGCAAATCTGTAACAGCTTTGGTTCCTGTATCCATTTTAATTATGAAATAATTTGCTTCTCTGTGCACTAGTCCGTGAGCAGAAGTTTTATAGGGCATAGCTCTGAACCCCAAATTTTCAATACTCCTAATAATACCTCCTCGGTCGAAAATAGCATGCGATATACGTTTTAACGAAGTTTTTAGTTCTGTCTTTGGCATAGCACGTAACATTAAAGCTAGTTCGTAAGAAGGCATTTTGAAAATTAGAACTTTAGCGTTGTAAACATTATTAGGACATTTCGCATTAATTTCTTTTCAGAGGTTAGGTTTTTTTTTTTAAGAAGCCCATAGACTAGCAGAAATTTTTCTTTAGGCTTTAAAAGAACATTTGAATTACTTGAGTAGTGCAATCATTGATGTGAGTGCATACTAAGCAATTTGTGGAAAATATATTGTCCTTAATTACTAAATGAACTCGAATGTATAAGAAAATGTTTTTTCGTATGTATTAAATTGATGTCTTGATGACTTGGAATTAATTACAGAAAAATATTTTTGGATCCTTAGATCGGCCGTCCATCGTCGTCATCAGGACATATCTAAATGTTGCGAGGCCCCCGGACCGTGTAAATGTTGCGAGGCCCCCGGACCACAGACGTCCCTAACGTGTGTTAGTAAAAATGAGTAAAATGTTATCTACAATGTCACTTAATTTCGTGCTTCCATATAATTACCAAAATGACAATAAAAATACTCAGCCTGATGGAAAGCACTGTTAACGAGAAAGGAATGGCCCAACCGTATAGGGTAATGGCATTTCTTTCACTACTCGTACACTATTCGTACCTACTCGCAAAGAGTATGTAACACTACTCGAACACTAGTTCGAGTGTGTACGAGTATATCATCTACAATTCGTGCAAGTTAAGATGGCACCTTGACTGTGACTTGGATCTAACGTGCTAGTGTTGTGAACAAAGAAAGATGGATTTTTCATTTCAAGAATTGGCTTTAATTGCTATTGACGTGCTAAGCTCGTCCCGTGCGTGCCACGTTCCCGTCCCGTCCGTGTCTCCGTAAAGTATGCATTTCCTTATACATTTTGTATGAAACGATGTTTGCAAACTTCCCGTCCCGTCCCGTCCGTGTAAAATCCCGTCACGTATGCAGCGCCCTTTACTCAAAACGAAACCTGATGCCGTTCCCCCGCGTTACATCCCTCTGTCGTTTTGTCGAGTAGCGCCACTATTATCGTTGCACGAATCTTTGCTTAATAATTATAGTTTACTAGGTAGGTGTAATGATTTAAATGATATTAATTTAAATCACTACACCAATTATTTATTTAAAATATCATTAGATTCGTCTGGGTAATGCAATTGTTATAAGAAAGTTTACTCTAAAAAAACCAGCATGATGATTGTGAGAGCAATAGTATAAAATAAAAAATATATACATACACAAGATATTGAGACTATGATTAAAAGGCTTATCATGATGATTTAAAATGGTATTTCATAACCACACTTCGGTACCTAATTTCTTCTAAAATGATAATAAGTATTACCGAATAGCATTTAAATCACTGCACGAAGAATGCATTCGGGTAAATAAAGAATGAGGCCAGCCTCATATTGGTATGCACGTGTATTTTCTTAACTCTTTAGTAAAGTTCCACCTAAGATAAAGTAGTATGTTATGAGAAACTACTTAGTGCAAAATAAATGTTGAAATTAAAGAAACTAGAATAAAATATATTTTTTTGGCTCTCGGTTCTTTAAATGACTGTCATTTGATTCAGGTGCCAACTTAGCTCGCACGAGTAACTACTTCACTACTTCACGCAAACTACTTCAAATATATTTTTTTGGCTCTCGGTTCTTTAAATGACTGTCATTTGATTCAGGTGCCATCTTAGCTCGCACGAGTAACTACTTCACCACTTCACGCACGAGTATTTACTTCAACAATTAATCTAAATGCTAAAAAGATATGCAATCACTAAAATTGTTCTTTATTATTATGTGATAATAAATATATCACTCGACGTACTGTTGGTGCGAATACAGGATAAAAAATAATGAACGTGTGCGCCAGGCCTAAAGGATTCCGAATGCGGAGAACGCGTTCGGATTCCGAACGTGTGTGGCTGGGCTTAAGTGATGCCAGGTGCACTGTAATTACAGTAGATTTACTGTAATTTGACTGCTTTTGCTGTACACTGTATTCCAGCTCTACAGTACACAGTGAACCATCAAGGGTAATACATCTACTAATCACAGATACCATCAAGAGTAATATATTAGCGCGCCAGTCCATTTTAAGAAATTCTGTAATTTGTATAAATTATAACCCAAAAAGAAAAACAAGAATTTTACGGACAAAATATATATATATTCTAGAAATTAGAATATTGGCGGCCTTTTCAAATGTCAAAGCATCAAAAATGGCGACCGTTAAACTTACGTCTATGGTTTTATTTTTTACAATCATATTTTCATAAAATCGTATTCCATTCTTTATCTGAACTGGTTGAACTAGTACTTTCTAGAGCATTAATGAGACCTGTTACCAAATATCCAATTGCCGCCGCAAACGATATTTTATTTACATTTGAACATAAATTAATAAAATACACCACTAGTATTACAAAAAATTAAATTATAAGTTTTTTAATTTAAGTCGATTTAAACAATAATTAATTATTATTTTCAAGGCTTACATCTACATTATAACCTAACCTCTTAAATCTTTTGTTTTTTTATAAAAAAATTATATTATTTACCTCCACGCCCAAAACGCTCTTTATTCCATTCCACTTGAGTTTACTATAGTAACGCTCACAAGCAAGTGGAACGGGAAAAACTGCGGTCGTGAGCGTGATCGTTGTGAACGCCAAGTGGAACGCACTCAATTATACTAATCATAGACAAAACTGGAAACGAACGAATTAATTGAATCAATCATGGCGACAGCGTGCGCTGCAAGTATTTTGCTGAAACAGTAATTTGACATATCAAGTGGTATTCATAAAATCCTAAAAATCATGGGATCCTTTGCTAAGTTCGTATCTGATTACTGTAAAACTTGGGAAAGATCCGGCAAGGAACTATTGTAAGTTTTCTTCATATCTTTATTGTAAACAGTATAATGATCAAAATAGTCGAACCAAATATTGATAAATAACGTTGTCCTAAAGCGATGAATGTTTAGTTGTGTTAATCATAACTTTTACAAGATGTTCTTTATATTGTTATACAGTATTTCATTTCTTTCATAAACTGTTCTGTAAATTTCAAATTTTGCGAGGGTTATCCAGATACATCGGGTTGTTGTCGACGACAAACGTGTCGTAAAATAAAATCAATAATAAGCCTATGTAAACATGAAGCCTTAATGTATAAGAATATTGTATTTAAAAATGTATGATGTAGTTTTTAATGATATTCTATATTGTTACTGTAACGTTGTACCATATCAACACTTGTTAAAGGTACACATAAATTACATAAATAATAATAATAAAATAAAACTTCAAGGTTTATCCTATTTATATATCCTTCTTATCTTTTTAATCTATTAATATTTCAGCTTAAAACATGTGACTCAATTTATCAAAGATGGAGAAAGGAGTCCACTCTTTTCAAAATCTGGCAAACTGTCTGGTTTATCGCAGAACCTGTATGACTTATTGCTTTGCGGACTCAGGGGTAATCTCAAGAAAGATGCTGTTCTATTTGTTCTCAAAGAAATTAGTGTAAGTAGCTAAATATCTAGAGGTCAATTATCAGAATATTAATTTATTAGTAAAACATTATATAATTTATTTATGACTATATAATATTTCAACTGAAAGTTGAATGAGTATTCTGTTAGGCCAATAATAAGTTACTCTAATATGTATTTTAGTTATGAATCTGTTAAATATGAAGATACTGAAAATCTGGTCTTAGAAACTTTAATTTTTATTTAGTAAAGGTGTTTAATGAAACTATGTTGAGTGTGAGTTTTAAATAAAACTTAGTAAATCACCATGTATTAATGATTTAGTAAATGTTATTAAAGATTAATGTTAAAGATTTTTGTTGCATTCTTCAGATAATTTTCAATAGTGAAGCTTTTCATCAAGCATCAGTTTATGAATATGTCATGTATTTTTTCCTACCATTAAACAAATTAAAGTCATTCTGTCTGTATGCAAAGTCACCACTTGTTGCCAAGTAAATAAAGTGTACGAAAAACAAACCATTCATTTGCACTTGTAGTTGTTTTTTCTAATAACATTTATTGTATTACAGTTATTGCATGCAGATATACCATCCATAATTCTGGATGTAGTGTGTGTGCTTGATGCTGAGACATGTTCAGATGTTCAGAATGAAGAACGCACAAACTTTTGTTATATTGTACGAGAACTGGAATCTTTTATATCTGACAAACTGCTCAAGGAAAGATTAGAAATTGACACACTACAAGATGTCGGCACATTAAAGAACAAAAACTTTTATACTAAATTTATTAAAATAAAAACGAAGTTGTAGTAAGTCTCTTTCTAATATAATGTGAATTTTATAACATATTTGTAATTTAATTTATTGATATAAAACTTGAATTTTTCAGTTATAAACAACGTAAGTTCAACTTGTTTAGGGAGGAGAGCGAAGGGTATGCTAAGTTGATTGTAGAGTTAAACCAAGAGATAAGTGAAAATACAGAATGGAAAACATTGTTAGAGATTGTCCAGTCCCTAATAGGTATGTAACATCTTTGTAATTTAAATGAACTCATTCATATATATGTATGTATGTAGGTTAATATCACATAAACCAAACAGATTGGTAGTAGAGGTATAAATTATTACTATTATCATCATCATCACAGGGTTGAAGATAACAAGCACAGCAGGTTTTGCTTGCAATAAGCAATAATGTATTGAAAAAGTTGTACTGTAACTGTGAACCTATTGAATGCCATTTCTTAGTGTACCACTTCTTAGTGATAATTAATAACTAATATTAAGTGTCAATTGTTGAAATCTGTGTGTAAAGTGAGTCATCTCCGAAAAACAAACAACTTGCCGGTCATCCCTGCTGCCAACGGATGAATTTTGATGTATGACCAACACACTCAGGAGCTCAATGCTCAAATTACCAACTTACACTCACGTCTGTCATCACTCATACTTGAACACGAATCAGAAACACAACAATACATTCTCAAGTATGAGGAAGTAGCCAAAGTAGCAAGAGAGAATACAGATCAATTAACTTCTCTTATCAAAAACAATCTTTGCTACAATTGCTCGCTACCACAGTCTGTTACACCCACAAACATTGTGAATACACTCACAAATACATCAAATTTGCATAACAGTACTGACAGTGAGTCTGATTGTGATGGCGGATTGTTAAATATTTCACAATCTTTAGATAATACTGTTACAGAGAAACAAGTTGTAATTCTTTCCGATCAGCTGGGAATAGATTTTGGAAAGTTAATTAAAGGTCACTTAAACTATAAGGTCACAAATTATTGTTCACCAGGAGCAAAGTATAGTAATTTAATTAGTAAATTAAATAGCATTAGTTTAGATGACCAATCAACGGTTATTGTATTGTTCGGTGATAGCTTCTCAGCTACCAAGAGAGATATAATTAATTTAACAGAGTCTATGATATCCATTAATGAAAAAGTAGGTTGTAAATTTATTATATGTGGTCTACCTTACTCACAGTCTGTATCTGATATACACAACAAGCACATACAGAGCTTGAATTTGTTATTATACAACGCGACTTACCAGTATGGTAAGTTTATACTATTTTTCGACACGAATAAATTTATTCGTAACTTTATTTTAACAAAAAATACTATGTATTTGTCTTCTATTTATAAGCGACAGGTTGCTAAATTATTAGCATTTAATATACACGTTGACTCTGGTACAAATTGTGTATCACAGCAATCTTTTAATGTATATGCTGACTCTGATACAAATAGTGTATCAAAGCAATCGCTTTTTTGTGCCAATTCTGCTAGGATCAATAATGTAGCTCCTAGTTTAAACTAGTAAATGAGACAACGGATAAGCGAACTGGTAGTCTAACCATAGTACACCAAAATATTCAGGGCTTATCGGGCAAATTTCAGGAAATAGAATTATTTTTAAAGACCCACCTTGTTGATGTTTTCTGTGTCACAGAACACTGGTTAAAAACCGATGAACTGATTTTTAATAATGAATATTATAGTATGGTAAGCAAATTCATCAGGAAGAAAGCTATACATGGTGGCTCTATGATTTTTGTTTCTAATAGTGTAAATAATAAAGAACGCAAGGATATTGTTGCTCGTTCTGTCGAACGTACTATAGAACTCTCATGTGTAGAATTAAAGGAGCATATTATTGTTTGTGTTTACCGTCCACCACAGAGTGATTTTAATTTATTCGAGAATATAATGGAAGATGTACTTAAAGTACTTAGTTATGGTAAAAAGCATGTAGTAGTATGTGGTGATTACAACGTTAATATACTAGAACAGTCACCTATGTGTATTAGATTATGTACTTTATTTAAATCATTTAATTTAAAACATTTGTTTTGTGCACCCACAAGGATAACATCACATTCTGCTACTTGCTTAGATAATATTTTTTGCAACTGTAGTTATTATAACGAGGTTATATTGAGTGATTTAACATCCGATCACTGTGGACAGAAAGTCACTTTTCCTATTCATACAGTGGCTAAAGTAAATAAGATCACCTGTAGGCCAATGAGTACAGCTCGCCTAAACAAATTTAATGAAAATGTTTCTGTCCGTATCACCAATATAGATTTTAGTCAGGATGATCCGAACTACCTTTACGCGTCTTTGTTTAACATGATCAAATCGGAATTTAATAACATATTCACAACTAAGACTTTTTATAAAAATATAAAAATTAGCTTTTGTGATTGGGCAACTACTGGCATACAAATAAGTAGAGCTAAGTTGTATGAATTGTATGGCATGAAACAATATAATTTTGACCATAAGTTTGTTCAATATGTTAAAAATTATTCCAAAGTATTTAAAAAGACGCGCTGCTGCCAAGTCTTTATATTTAAGTAAAAATATTAAACAAGCAGAGAATAAAATTAAAGCCACTTGGAACATGATTAATGCTGAATCTGGGCGGGTCAAGCCACGTGAACATAATTTTGAATTAAGTATTGGTGATAAAACTGTAACTGACAATTTAGACCTGGCGCAAACATTTAATAATTTCTTTGCTGATATACCTAAAAATGCAACCAGCTCCCTAAGATCATGTCCGGTTGATGCTCAATCACTTATGAGAGGCAGTGTGAAAGAGTGTACTGTACCATTCAGTTTTAATTTTATAAACCCCACTGACATAATAAAAATATTTAAGTCAATTATATGCAAAAAGACAGCAGATTTATGGGGTATTTCTGTTAAATTAATTAATGGCATTATTATTAAGATAGCACCACATTTAGCAACAATATTTAATCGATGTGTTGATACCGGTGTGTTTCCTGATTTGATGAAACACAGTAAAGTAATTCCTTTGTTTAAAGCCGGTTCAAAAAGCGACCCTAGTAATTTTAGACCTATTTCTATTTTACCAGCTATTAGTAAAATCTTTGAAAAAGCCATACTAATGCAATTAGAAACACATTTTAATTCTAATAATCTACTGCATAGTGAACAATATGGATTCACAAAGGGTCGCTCAACTGTAGACGCAGGCTCTAAACTACTTAAACATATATATAGTGCCTGGGAAAACTCGCAGGACGCCATTGGTGTTTTCTGCGATCTCTCAAAAGCATTTGATTGTGTGATGCATAGTACACTTCTGCTGAAACTTAGGCATTATGGCATAACAGGTACAGCGCTTAATCTTGTTGCTTCTTATCTTAGTGAGCGAATACAGTATGTTGATATTAATGGAATAAGGTCCTCCGGATCACCAGTGAGTATGGGCGTGCCACAAGGCTCAATTCTGGGTCCCTTTTTATTTTTGGTGTATATAAACGATTTGCCATTTTTTACTAGTAAGTTATGCGATATTGTTCTATTTGCTGATGACACTTCTCTTATATTCAAAACCAATCGCAAAAACGATTACTCTGACGAAGTAAGTAGGTCCCTCGCATTGGTCCTTGACTGGTTTACATCAAATAACTTGCTTTTGAATTCTAAAAAAACCAAATGTATTAAGTTTAGTTTGCCAAATGTAAGGAATATCAGTACAAATCTAGTTTTAAACAATGAAGTTATTAATTTTGTTGATTCAACGGTTTTTTTGGGAATTACTTTAGATAGTAAGTTACAGTGGGGCGCCCAAATATCGTGTCTCGCAGGGAAACTCAGTTCTGCAGCGTATGCTGTCAGCAAAGTCAGACAGCTTACGGATGTGGAAACAGCAAGGCTAGTATATTTCGGTTATTTCCACAGTGTCATGTCGTATGGCATTCTGCTATGGGGCAAGGCAGCTGATATTCAAACAATTTTCATTCTCCAAAAACGTGCAGTGCGTGCGATTTACAAACTAGGTGCACGAGTTTCCCTTAGAGAAAAGTTTAAAGAGATAGGCATTATGACAGTTGCATCACAATATATATTTGCAAACATTATGTTTATAAAACAAAATATGCATTTATATCACAGGAATAGTGACGTTCACTCGGTGAACACGAGACATAAGCATAAATTAGTAGGTCAATATCATAGGCTACATAAAACGCATAATTCATTTATGGGTCTTTCCGTGCGATTTTTTAATAGGTTACCAGCTAGTGTTATGAGTCTATCAGTGGAAAAGTTTAAAAATGTAGTCAAAACTTATCTTATACGTAAAGCTTATTATACATTTGACGAATTTTTAAATGATAAAGAAAAATGGTTTTGACTACTTGCTCCTTATCATTTTATTCTACTCATGTGAATGTTGTTATCACATTGTTTAAGAACATGATTTTACTTTTGTAAGTAAAGATTCTACGTGACTAATAAAGGCCATTCTTCTCTTTCTTTTGATCTTATAATTAATATTTTATATTTAATCTTTTGTTACCAGTAATTTGGCCAATATTTGAGCACATATAGTTTTTACCTTTGTTGTAAGTAGATGCTCCTACTATGTTGTACCCACTGAGGCTGTTGTTTTTTTTTTTTTAAATTAGCATAAGTTCTAATTTTTAATCACTATAATTTGCATCAGTCCTCTAACATGGTGTATAGTATATTAGTGGCAGCACCTTACCCCCATATCAGGTTTATTATATTAAAACATTAAAACTATGTAAACATTGGCGATTTGAAAGGAGTGGCCGCGAGTTTTTATTGCCATGTTCTTTTCTCCGGCTCTACCTATTGTTTGCGAACATGGCATAAATGTACATGTAGAATCTTGACCTGTCACAAGAGATGTATTGCATCCTAAGTGAATAAAGAATTTTGAATTTGAATTTGAATTTGAATGATTTTGACCTCAAACTTCCTCTATATAAATTTTGTAGTATTGGCTAACTATTGATTCCATAAAAACCTTAATAACCTACTCTGTTTTTCAGGTTGTTTCAACTTAGATCCCAATAGAGCCTTGGATATTATATTAGAATCCTTTGAGGCACGGCCACATTTGGATCAATTATTTATTCCATTAATAAAAAATTACATGGGGGACCCTCAAGTAATCTCAGAGGTCCTAGGTTTCAAGTTAGGAAACATGGAAGTACTTGATAATTATAAAGAACCACCACCTATAATGACTGTGATAGCTTTACTTTTACAACATCAAGTTATTTCCCTTGATGACATATATCCATGGGTATGTACCTTTTTCTGAATTTACTAGTTTATAAACCAACAATTTGCTTAAAGTTTAAGTCACTTGGAATGAAAAAGTTGAAAGTATTTATATAATAGATTTTTATATGTGTTCCATTGGATTAGCTTTATATATGTTTGGGTCTGATTTAATTTTATATAAATATCTATGTATAAATATGAAATTATTTATTTGCAAGAATGTAGTATGGAACAGGTGATAATGATTTCTCAAGGATTGAGTACATTCTACCATAACAATGGTGTCCAACTGGTATTGTCATATAACATACTAATGTCATGCAATCAATATAATATTTTTTTACAATATTACTGGACCACATTAATTTAACTTTACCAAGATTTCTGTATATTTTCACATAATAATTATAAATATAGTTTAAATAGTAACATTATGATTAAATCCATCCATTAAAATGACATATTAATTTAACTGTTGTCCGATAAATTATTACTGTTAATTAAAGAGAATAATATAAAAATAACAATAATGTATGTATAAAGTATGTCAATATGCACTCATTTCTTACAACCAACAATCATTATCAAGAAGCCATTTTATTATTTTAGTATTAAATATTTTAGAGGTAGATCTTTCAATACATTTGGTAATTTATTATATACTTTAATGGCAGTTATATAGGAGTGTCTTTTATGTATAACTGGTTTACTCCTTTACATATTTTTTTGTTCATCAAAATATTGAGGATGCTGCTTGACAAAAACACAGAGTTCCCTTATGTACATATAAACCAGCGGTAAACCATGCCCCGCATATTGGTCTCACGCACTTCTTTTGTACATGAAATATAATTTCGAATTTTCCCCACAAGAGTATGCGGTATGCAAGTACAAGTATGTATCTATATCTAATATTACAAATATATATATCCATCAATAGGAGAGGGTTAAGGCCATACATTCTCACACTGGCCGAGTGCTGGTTAGGGACTGACAAAACACGTTGTGGCTAGGTAATCTAACTGCAAGATTACCTAGGCACAACAATTTTTCTAGGCCACCAAGTAAGCTTCACGACTTATATGTAATAACAACCGGGACCGACTGCTTAACGTGACATCCGAATCAAGCAAGTGCTCATAACATATCACAAAAATCAAGAGTAGTGGTCACCATCCTAATTGTGGATGTAGAAAATTCATCATATTGACCCGCACTATCACTGCATAACCTCTGATCTCACACTTACCAATGACTAAACACCACAAATGCTGTCATTTTAGTTTTATTGTGTTAGGGTATCATTCCAATTGAGCTGGCCCTACTACCTGAGGCTACTTATTAAAGTACTTTAAAAAGGTCCTGACTCATTTATTTCCATGTTAATATTACGTTTTTATAGTATTTTTTTTTTGTTTTCATTAAAATAGCTGCGACCAGATGATATGATAATGGCCAAAGAAGCAGAAAAAGAATTGAAAGCTGTTCAGGATTACATTCGTAAATTAAGTATAGTGTCAACTAAAGGCCCTCAAGCAAATGGTTCTACAGAATTTGTTGAAGAAAAAGCTGATCCACAGGTAAGCATAAACATTCAGTCACTATGAGATGACTTCTGAACTCTGAATGACTTATTCCAGGAAATGTAGCTTGATCTCGGTTACCATTAATATTTAAATTGACTGTCTAAAATTGCTTGTATAAAGTTACTTCATCGTTTTCTTAGCTTGTCCTTTATACATTTTAAAATCATAAGCCCAATGTTTATTTTGAACTACAAACAATAGAATTAATAAAAATGTAGTCTTTTAGAGCTCAAGGCGGCTTAGATATCTGGCAACAGTCAGTTTTATATAAAGTTGTGCAATCATGCTTATGCACACCTGTGAATTCATTCAGCTGTTCAGGATTTTGTTACCAACATACATTCTTTCTTTTCCAACCTACTCATAATATTCTCACTTCGAGGTTGACGACAATTATAGGCTCACCCGAGAGTTGCAACATTTTTCATTTTCTATACCCTTGTTTGATTGGCTAATGTCAGTCAGTCACGTGATCAAAACAAAATATTAGCCAATGAAACAAGAGAATGGAATAGAAGACGAAAAACGTTTGCAACTTAGCTAGGGGGGCTAGTTACTTAGTGAGACCAGATGTGGAATGTTGTGGAACCTCCTTTTAGATTGACTTGTACATTCATTTATTTATTTATAAAGGAACATCAACAATAAATATATACATTGTAGGTTTGGACTAGAGGCTGAAACTAATAACTTAACTTTTTTGCTACTTCTAATGTTTAACACGTTATGTTAGACCTTAGGAATTCCTAACATACTTTGACATGTTTGAAAGATGGCCACTTGAAATACAAATTATTATTTTATTGTATATTGATACAGGAGTATTGGAGCAATCAAAAGCTTGTACTATGTGAAACACTACTTAAGGTGAATGCATGGCGCGATTTTGCAGCCTTATCGGCTCGGCTACCTACTACAATCATGCCTGTACGTCCTGCCAAAGCTCTGTGTCACATGCTACATGCACTTGTTGAACCTCTCTATAGAAAGTAAGTATTATATTATTTATGTGATTTATACTATGATTATGCATTGTGTTTATTTTAAATTATGTATGTTTAAATGTCCAGCTGTTGACTGTGATAGGCAGAAGAAGATGATGATTAAAAATAATCGTTTTTTTTTCTATTACTCCCAAGAATATTTGGGGTTGGTCTGAGAGATTGAGTCTAGTTGTCAATATATTAAAGGCCACTGACTTCACAACACCGATTAGATGTTCATGACAACCAGTACCGAAAACTTACGTGCTCTACTTAACTCAACTTACATGCTCTACGTTACTCAACTCGACTCAACGCCAACTTTGGCCCAGAAAAGATCCTCGAGACCTATTAACCGACAGTTGCCTACGTAATCTGCATGAAAATTGTAATAAAATATCATTTATTGTAAAAATAGGATGTGAGTGGACGAAAGGACGTTATATACTCAATTTCCGCCTTGTTACTTAGGGGTAATGCTTTATTTTAACATTGCAGCAATTGCCGAGTAGCTCCAAAGATCATTGGCAAATCAATCTCACCTTTGAAATCAAGTTTAGCACCCACAGCATGCAAAACATTCCAAGACATGAAAGAAACTGTTATTCCTGCTCTAATATTATTAGGACCATCATTACATTATGATCCTATTTTAATGTACAAAGTAAGTGTAGAAATATATAATAATTCATGAATGTAGTAATAAATCATTGACAGATACGAACTATTTTGCTTATTATCAAAATGTTTATTACAGTATTGAAAGTGCTTAAATACTTAATTATTTTATGTTTAACTATCTTCTACCTGCTATCCTTTGAGTCCTTTAACAAAAAAAATAGTTTAAAAGTAACTTGAAAAATCAAAAATAGAGAAACTGAAAAAAAAAAACATAATAGCTCACATTCCTTTTAATTATCTTTACAACACTTCCTTTAAAATTCCTTAAATTGAATAATGTATTAAGTTTAACGAATTTTAAAAGAATTAACTGTGCTTTATAGATAATTCGAATACTGAGGACAGCACGTTCTCATAAAGAAGATCCTTTGCACCATGAAGCTCTGACAGTATTAGACGCGGCCATATTGCCAGCTCTCACTTTGATGGATGGCAACTGTTGTATGGCTGAGGAAGTATATACACTTTTAAAACTATATCCATATCAATGCAGGTACGGGTAAACATTTTTCTTTTCAAAATATGTGTGTGCTGCTAATATTTCATTTTTCTAATTTATTTATAACTTCTAGATACTGCTTATATTCTCGATGGAAGAACGAAGCTGCTGAAAGAATACCATCGTTAATGCGTGTGCGCGGCAATTCCTTACAAAGAATAAAGCACATAATGAAACGTGTTTCAAAAGAAAATATAAAACCGCAAGGTCGTCTAATAGGAAAATTATCGCATGCTGCACCTACCTTAATCTTTGACTACATGCTATTACAGGTATAATAGTGATTAATTTTTGTTTCGTAGCACTGTGACAATAACCATATGCCTGATATTATGATTATAGGTACTGAAAAATTGACTATATTATAGGCCGACCGTTTATCTGAGTCCTCACCTGAGCGGTAACAGGGGCGCAGGGGTTTGACGACAAAGGGGACTGAGACAGGTGCGGGCGGACATCTCGTGTGTATCTCACTAAGCGCCCCCGCAGCCCGCACCTGTCTCAGTCCCCTTTGTCGTCAAACCCCTGCGCCCCTGTTACCGCGCAGGCGAGGACTCAGATAAACGGTCGGCCTATAAGCTAGGTGTGCTCAGTATATTCTGTGGACATTTTAACAGAATAAAGTACTCATGTTTATAAAGTAGTGAAGAATTTTAATTCAATGGATAGCATAAACCGCTTAGTAAATACAATGCTATTGTTGAATGAATGATTTACTACTTACCAAGTTGAAAATAAGAGTTTTTACAGATTCAAACATATGATAACTTGATCGGACCAGTAGTTGAATCACTAAAGTATTTGACATCACTCTCTCTGGATGTCCTTGGCTACTGTCTCTTAGAAGCATTGTGCAGTGGACGGTCAACTGGCGGAGCAGCGCATCCACCTTGGCTGCAGGCGCTTGCTGCCTTTGCTGGTGCTGCATTTAAAAAGCATAACATTGAACTAACAGCGCTATTGCAGTTTGTAGCCAACAGACTTAAGGCACAACAAAGGTACTTACATATATTTACATATACGCTATACAAATTTATCTTATTTTTGAGGTGGAACTAGTAATAGTATGTTGCTATATATTTTCAGCCAAGACTTGCTCATTTTGAAGGAAATTGTTCAAAAAATGGCAGGCATTGAAGCAGCTGAAGAGTTTACCAGCGATCAATTAGATGCAATGGCTGGAGGTGAACTGCTTAAAGGAGAGGTATTAGAGCTTTTGCAGTTTATCAATTCTATATGAACCCTTAGGTATACTGAATAAAATATATAGCTATTGAGATTAAGTTAACAGTCAAGAACAATTTGTTTTAAGCAGTGTATACTTAATGTACTTACAACATTATTAATGATTCATCTCTGCTATAATTTATTAATCTATAATAATTTTTATGCTTACGAACTGGCAAGGTGTCCATTTGACAAGGCAGGCAAGGTGTCCATTTGACAAGGCAGGCAAGGAATGTTAATTATGTGTTTATTTGAATTATAATTCTTGTTTTAACAGGCTGGTTACTTTTCTCAAGTACGTAATACTAAAAGATCATCGGCCAGATTAAAGGAAGCTATCGTCGGTAACAATTTAGATATATCACTGTGTATTTTATCGGCACAACAACGCCATTGCTGCGTATGGAAAGGTGAGCATATCAATTATTATATTTTATTTATAACTTTGCGCTACCAGGTATCAAGAAAAAGATGGAGATCAGCGATCACCTTCTATAGTGTCTCGATAATCTTGTTGTTCTTTCTAGAATTTATTAACTGTAGTTAAAACATTTTATCCAACAGAATATAAAGAAGATTCTCCTAGTGGTGAGCCAGTAGGATCTCAGCTAAAAGTGGTTGGTAGATTGGGAGATCAGTGTCAGGATGCATTGGTACAACTTGGAACTTTTCTAGCCTCATCTCATGCACCTGATGAATATGCTGCCAGATTACCCAGTTTACAGGTAATTGTTTTAATAAGTTTACTAGTTTTATATTTAAATCATATCAGCTAATATATGTATGGATATTATAATATCCAATTCGTTTATTTTAAACTTAATAAGACTATTTTTGCTTGGTCTCATATTGAGAAGTATTTAATCAAATATAAAATGTGCGATTGATTTTTAGGAATTATTGCGAGATTATCATGTTGATGCTGATGTAGCATTCTTCCTTCATCGTCCAGTATTATCCCAAAAAATTGCTGCTAAAGTAGAAGCTTTGAGAAAAGCTTCTGACAGCAAATCAGATTCATCGGAAAAGAGCATCGAAAGATATACTTTGGCTGCAAAGGAAGCGTTAGAACCGGTAGTTCAGTCAGTTATACCGATATTGCCAAGTAAAGTTTGGGAGGACATTTCTCCCGAATTTTATGTTACCTTTTGGTAAGTTTGTTATATTTTTAATTCATTACCTTTATAAATAAATAAATAAATAAATATTTTGGACATCTTACACACAACATCATCTAGTCCCAAGCTAAGCAGAGCTTGTGTTATGGATACTAGACAACTGATATAAATACATAAACATACTTTTTTTTTTAAATACATACATATTATACATAGAAAACACCCAGACTCCGAAACAAATATTTGTAAATCACACAAATAATATTTGTTCCGACCCGGGAATCGAACCCGAGACCTCTTGATCAGCAGTCGCATACGCTAACCACTAGACCAACGAGGCAGTCAAAATTAATGTTATGTTATATAACATAACATTAATTTTTAGGATAGTAAATTTATTTTTGTTTAGGATGTTTACTTGATAAAAGTGATATGCATACACACTCCATAACACACTCCAATGTGTACAATATACAAACTTATATCCAAATATATATATACACATACATGCATGTTATTTGCACATAATATTAAAGTATATATTATTATTTAGAAATAGTCTAATATGAGAGTATAGAGAAAAGAAATGACACACACAGTAGGTCACACACTTACACATACATGTAAATAATTGGTTTGTCTGATACATTCATTTTTTAATATTAATTATTTTTTGTAGGTCTTTGTCAATGTATGATCTTCGAGTTCCTGAAGAGAGTTATGATAAAGAAATTGATCGTCTGAAACTAGCTGCTGTTAATGCTACCAAGGACAGTTCACAAGGCACCAAAGGAAAAAAGGAACAAGAACGTTTCAATGCTCTAATAGACAAACTTCAGGTCAGTTGATTATGTTTAAAATTATATGTAGAATGTGTGCAATGTTTAAATTTATAATTATAGGATTCATAGCTAACTGATAACTAGTAGGTAACACATTGCAAAGTTAGAAATGCATGGAACCAGGTGAGTGGTATCATTCTTAGTATATTGACACCGCACCATCGCTCGAAGAGCACGGAAACCGTCGATACGGTACGATCGTTACAGGTAGACCTAAAAAGTCCGTCAACACAGAGGGTTGTTGAGATCTGATGGTAATCACTAAACTTAAGAGGTATTGTCAAGCATTAGTCATAGCCAAGTGGCCTTAGGTGATTAGAAACAATCACCAAGGGTAAGTAACGACAGCGCGGTCGGACCTAGATGAGTGACCGTTTGTGGTATTATATGTAATGAGCGTTTCCGTGATTCGGAGGTCACGTTAAGTAGTCGGTCCCGGTTGATATCATGAGATAGCAGTCGTGAAGCTTAGTTGGATGCCTTCGGGCGGCTTAAAGACATCCAACAGCAAGATTACGTAGCCACAACGTGTCTTGCCTGTTCCCCAACCCGCACTCGGCCAGCGTGGGGACGTATGGCCTTAACCCTCTCTTGAGAGGAGACCTGAGCCCAGCAGTGGGATGTTATGGGTTGTTGATGATTGATGAGTATAGACTTGATGACGATAATTTGTTATTTGCAGGAAGAGCGGCGTCGTCAGCAGGAACATGTGAGTCGCGTCCTGGCACGACTACAGCGCGAGTGTAGCGGCTGGTTCCCGGCTCGCGCCGCTAAGTCCGCTAAGAACGAGACCGTCACGCGTCTCATGCAGCTCTGCTTGTTCCCTCGCACCGTGTTCACGGCTGCAGACGCCCTCTACTGCGCTCAGTTCGTGCACACCGTACACTCGCTGCGTACGCCTAACTTCTCCACGCTACTGTGCTACGATAGGGTAAGTTGTTCTCTTTACTTGTGTCGGTGCATTCTCTACTATTATTATAAACGTGAAAGTTTGTGAGTATGTGTGTATGTTTGTTGCTCTTTCACGCAAAAACTATTGAACGGATTTGGATAAAACTTTTCAGTAATATAGCTTAAATATCAAAATAACACATAGGCTACTTTTTACTGCAATAATAGAGATAAACAGGCGAAAGCTAGGTGATTATAAAAATACATTAAAACTTCACAGGTTGCCTAGCAACCATAATGATACGCGGGTAACACCGCGGGGCGCAGCTAGTGTTAAATAAACCAAAGTCTTTACACACTAGAAAACAATAAATTTATGGTAAATTTACTCCCTTGGTCGGCTCTTACGACACTCATAGTAGTTTTTACGTACAATATAAATAATGATAATTTCATTTAAATAATGATGATGAGTATTTAGTGTGTTCTTGGGTTATATTTTCCAGTTATCTTCAGTTCTAGGAACTTTCGTTCGAAGGTACACCTGATTCCTTGGCTTACAGTACCCAACGTAGCCAACTGACGATATCCGGGGGTTTTCTACTGGGTACATTAGCGTGTTTAAAGTTAACCCACAAATGATGTTAATCTTTTTTCCATCAATTTTTGTATATCATAATCATGATCAAATGAAGGTTGAAAGAACAGCATTGCACACAACAAAAAGTCATCGAAATATCTATGTGGATAGATAGATAGACATCTTTCAAACTAATAGATAAATAATAAATAGAGATATTTTATAACAATCTAAGTGATTAGAGCTCTAAGGAAAGGAGCTCCTTTCCCTATGCGCAAATGAGGGTACTAATAAAAATCAGTATTCAATTACTATCCTCTTGGGAACTGAAATACTTTTTTTCGTGTCCGCTATTTATGTGTTACATTTAACACTTAAATGTAATTGTGTGCAGTTATTTTGCGACATCACATACTCGGTGATGTCGTGCACGGAAGGCGAGGCGGCGCGGTACGGCGCCTTCCTGTGCAAGGTGCTGGGCACCGCCATGCGCTGGCACGGAGACAAGGACGCCTTCCACAGGGAATGCGCGCACTACCCAGGGTTCGTCACTAAGTACAGAGTCTCCAACCAGTTCACGGAGGCTAACGACCACGTTGGATATGAGAATTACAGGTAAATACAGCTCAAACTCACTTATGTTTGAAGAATACCAGCGCCACTTCCTGGAAGTGTCTTTACGCTGAGTTAACGTAACGTAACGTTTACCTTCATATTTCTTGCAATGATGTTTTATTCAATATGCGTGTTATTGCATTGTGAGATATACTTTGTAGCAAAATACTATGCTTAGTTAGCAACCTTTTTCGCTTGCAGTGGTGTTTTTTTATATTACAACATAATGTTATGAATAAAAGAGAACACTATAAATTTTTATGGTATCAGAAAGTGCCCTTTTTTATTGAATCCTGCTGGGGTGACCATACAGTCCTTATTTTATTTTTTTAAATTTTACTTGTGTACATATTTTTTGTAAAATTCTAAATTTTACAAAAAATACTCTAGATGGGTGATTCTGTATAGGTTGTAATTACAGTGAATATGTATATTTTACAGACACGTCTGTCATAAATGGCATTACAAGATCACGAAGGCAATGGTGGTCTGCTTGGATTCTGGTGATTACGTACAAATACGCAACGCTCTTATTGTGCTTATTAGAGTGATGCCACACTTTCCTGTTCTCGCTAAACTAGCACAAATCATCGAGCGGAAAATCGAAAAAGTAAGTTTATAAATTGATCAAGTAAGGCTTAATTTTTCATTTCTTTGTATGAATGTAATTAGACTTACTGTGTATGTGATGAAATCGATCAACGCGTTTATAAACTTAGTTTTCTACATGAATATTTTACATGTACACAAATTCATCTTACTAATTTTATTTTTAGGTTAAAGAGGACGAAAAAAATGTAAGACAAGATCTATTCGTCCTCGCAACTGGTTATAGCGGTCAGTTGCGAAACAAAGGTCCTACTATGATGCGGGAAAGCGATTTTCATCAGGTAAGCAAAATTACTTATAAAATACTTGGGTCTTCCTCTGTTGCAATGTATGGTGTGAAGACGTTAGAAACGCTTTTTTCAATTTTGAAATGGTTACAAAAACCTAGTGGATTTCTTGAGTAGTCCATTGACCATGTCATTTAGGAGACTGTTATATTTTAGGTAGTAAATGTTTTAGGACCCAATTATCCTAAACAATTGCAACAGATGTTAGTATGATAATAGCTAATTTGTATAGTATTATATTTGTAGGTGGGTGATAAACACAAAGTGGCAGGTACGGCAGCAACTCCGGCTGTTGTTGTAAAGGATGACACATCTGCTAGTAAACAAGAACAAGATTCATCATCACCTTTACAAACCGTTGGTAAGTTCTTCACTCAACTGTTCCATTTATAGATAAATCAAACAGACTTGTATCTATGCATATAGGAATAAATTAAAAAAAAACGTGGCTTAATTACCATGGAATTAGGATGGATATTGGAATATAAATTTAATATAATAATTAAAAATAGAAAAGAAAAACTAACATTGTATCCCACCATTTCTTTGCTTATCTATGTTCTAATTGCTTATCCATGTTCTTATTATTTAGACGTGGACAAAAAAGAATCACGCAGCAGTGAGAGACGTCGAGAAGATACCGATCGCGAAAAGGAATCGAAACGCGAATCACGATCGTATGTATTATTTACTTTATTATATTGTTTTTATAATATTTATTTACTTTTAATTACTATGTTGCAATAACATTGAATTTGTTCCTGTCTTTGTTGTAGCTCCCTGAAAGAAAGAAGTAAGGAAGAAGTCAGGAGTAAAGAAAGATCGCCGAGAGAACGATCACATAGGGTAAAATATTGAAATATTATTATCTATACGAATAAATAAAACTCTTGAAGTCTTTTTATAATATAATTTTTTTAATAAATGCTTAAGACATATATTATCAAAAAACAATTAAATGTTTTTTGTCTGTCTGTTTGTTCCGACTCATCTCTTAGACGGCTGGACAGATTTTGACGGGACTTTCACTGCCAGATAGTTGATAATATCAGTAACTTAGTCTAATTATTTTACGATTAGCTTAACTTCTTGGCGTTACGCTCGTACTCACCTAGTGCTTAGTAATATTTGACTTTAAATTGATTACTTTAATTATATTATGAAAAAATAGCGCTAAAAAGTAATATTTTCAGGAGGAACGTTACTTGGAAACAGTGTCCCCACCGCATGATCACCGCAGTTTATCCGACGACATGGACCGAGGTAACAACAACTTGAATTCTCATTATTTTCTTTGTAACTTATATACAATTGTGACGTATTTTGACATGGATTGTTTTGTTATAGATGCCAAACGTCGTAAAGTAGAAAACAGCGGCAACGGCAAGGTGAGTATCGTTGTAATAAATCGGCCTTGCATCGCTCTCGCGCTGGACTGAGGATTGGGCTGGACGACGACCACAATCACCGCGCGGTCAAACTATATATAAACCAAACCAGTGTTCAAGATCACTCACAAGAACTTTCTCAAACAGTGCAAAAACTATAGACACAGTGCGTAAATAAGTGAAAAAATGGAAAATAAATTATCACGACTAAAAAAAACATCTTCCAACGGAAAAATGTTACTAACACAATAACAGCTTAAATATAAATACAATAACAACTTGATATGAATATAATATTTGAATACGTTAGAAGAATAATACCTCTGTCAACAATTGAAGACCTTTTGTTCAATGAAGTAACCAATCTGTCTTACCGATAGAAAACTATGAAACTCATGAAAATTGCAAATCAGCGATCTCCCAGAACTGAATATTGATACCATTAGAAGAAGCGAAGTAAAATATCCTTATTTTTGATACCATGCAAAATCGTAATAATTTATAGTATTGTCCTTGAAGAAGACAATGTACGTGTAAATTATCAACTACATTCAAGAAAGGCCATAATATGGAGAAATAATATTAGTAACTTTATCATATTTGAATGCCAAATTACAAATTTTGACAAGATTTTACGAAGAATTAGAAGATATAGAAGTTGTGACGAAATCGGACACTCGGAGAAAATACAACAATCTAAACAACTCCCAACTTAAATGACCTCTCAAATATTGCTGGAAAAACTATTGTGTGTGTCGTGTCCATTCAGCCCAGTCCCTATTAAGTACGGTAAGGTTTTTTATTCTTATTAATGACAGCATATATCGAAAGGTCCTGTGAATATATTATACATTAATATGATTGGTTTGAAACAAATTTAACAATGAATGAAAACACACAGATACAAACAAGCATATAAATTATGAATCATTAAGCAATAAACACATTCAACTATGGAGGGAAAGAGACTAAAGAAGAAGAAATAAACAGAAAATGGTGCATAAATTGACATAGTATGATTAATAACTCTAATTGGATGTTATTATGGAACACCTTACAACTCATGACTATGAAATGACATGATATTTTCAACAAGAATCGGATTTGATTAAGATATCAAACTAACTAATGTTACGCAGAAATTATTACGATCCTGAAGAAGATATTGAAGTTATATAACCTAACATGCCAGTACTTTTGCTGTTGTGAATAATATATAATGTATACTAAAAATACACCAATGAAGGTATGAAATTTGGATCAAGAACAAGAAATAGCTATATTCACAGTTTCTTTTGATTGTGCTTTTGTTATAACTTTAAAGCAATGCAAAGTAACTCTAGTAGTAAAATAATACTTATGTAAATGACGTTGGCGTGGGTAATGTACTTTTCGTTTATGTATGTATGTTAATATGTGTTTTCTGAATAAGCAGGGTAGCAAAGAAATAGAGGAACGTTCACCTGAGAAAGAGAAGAGAAAAGCTAAACTGAGAGGCGACGAGCGTAAAGAGCGTAAGATGAACCGTAAGAGGGTAAGTGTAAGGGTGCAAAAATATATTCAAAGCGTTGTATTTTATCTGTAACTAATCAATTGGAAACAAACATTTGATTTCAGTTCATGCAGCGGTACCTCTTTCTGTACTTTCCATTCCATTTTCAAATGCAAAAAATCTTTACACAATAAAAAAACACCGCAGTATTGTTCCAATTACATCTTTCGCATTCGAAGTGGTAGTCTGATAACACTTGGTTAAAATAAAAATACAACAATAATCCGCAACTTAATTAAATTTATTGTTTTTTATTGTTGTCTTTAAGTTCATAAATGCTGAGAATGCTAATAAAATGTCAAAATATTTATTTAGGATAGAGCAGAAGAATCGGCAATCCTGGAGCAAAAGAGGCGCCGCGATGAACAGAAAGGTAGGTACTTCGTTATCTATAATATTAATATGAAGCTAGACAGTTTGATTAAATGTTTAGTTGAACCTACTAATCTCTTATATTAATAAAAATACATTTTTTCAGAATTTTTCATTTCGAACTAGAAGTTCCTAAACTTGAGTTTGACTTCGAATTGAAAAATTCTTTTAGTGTGGGATTGATCACACTTACCGAGGAAAGCTATAGATCACGCTACGAGCAATAAAGAGTCGAGCATCATTAAAAAAGTTTTCTACATCGGCGATAATTTATTTCTTTTGAAAGATACAAAGGAAGTTGCGCTAGTCATAATATTACTTTCTTAAAAACCATCTAATTCTTAATACCATGGATATTTTTTAACAACTGACATGTCAAGCAATAAACTGTCGACAATTGCTTAAATTGACAAAAAATAACGGCAACATAAAATTTTAAATTCCCACTCGATAAGATTCAAATGTTAACAGTAGGAAGGTTCATAAGACGTAACCAATCTGATATAAGCGCCTTAATGTTACAGCAATCAACAATTTTGTTAAATACAGACGTTTGTAGATGGTTTAGTATAAATACTATCTCAAATTGATATATTTGAATTGAGAAAAAATTAACCTTTATTTTTTCAGCAGTAATTAAGATTGGAGGTCATCAGAATGGATCACAAGAAGATCACCATTACGAAAAGTATCATAAGCGGGTAAGATAAAACAAAGTCAAACCTACTTATAAAATATGTGTTGTATGTTGTATGTAATATGTGTTGTATGTTGTATGTAATATGTGTTGTATGTTGTATGTAATATGTGTTGTATGTTGTATGTAATATGTGTTGTATGTTGTATGTAATATGTGTTGTATGTTGTATGTAATATGTGTTGTATGTTGTATGTAATATGTGTTGTATGTTGTATGTATGTATATACAGGATGAATTTTTGATACGGGACAGTAAGGGCAGGTACCTTAACCGTTATAGTTACAGGAAAACGCTATTAGAAGACTATCCATATTTTTTAAGAAATTCTAAACTGCATTTACAGATTTTGGTAAAAATGTAGTCAGCAAGAAAATGTTCAATTTAAACAAAAAATTTTTTTGTTGCCAATCGATCCTGTTTCTAATAAGGATCAAAAGTCTCTACTGGACCGAGTGAGGTTTGAGTACTAGAAATGTCAGAAATCGCAAAAAAACTTTTCCCATACATTTGTGTGTGGCCCACGAGGTGGCCGATTGGTTGAACCATGTGTACCTACCCACTGTGACCCGAACTGCCTATTCAAACTAGAATACGCAGCTGTTGTGTGGCGGAGCGCCATCTTGCTGAAAATAAACTTTTCGCAATTCTGACAGGAGCCATTCATCCAAGTGGTTTTGGAGATTCTCTAACTCTGACGTCGTTATACACGGCAGAATTAAGAGTACCTTCATAAAATTCCACCTTTAATACTCGATACTTGTCGCAGTGCAAATTTATTCGTGTACCACACCAATGCAAATTCCGTGTTCCTATTATTTACTAAATACGCTTAAAGAATTAAAAAAATGATAAAATACATATTAAAATGATTTATTTCCGTACAAATGTATGGGAAAAGTTTTTTGCGATTTCTGACATTTCTAGTACTCAAACCTCAGTCGGTCCAGAAGATACTTTTGATCCTTATAAGAAACAGGATCGATTGGCATCAAAAAAAGTTTTTGTTTAAAATGACCATTTTCTTGCTGGCTGCAGATTCTGGAAAAAATGTTTTTTCCAAAATCTGTAAATGCAGTTCAGAATATCTTAAAGAATTACGGATAGTCTCCTAAAAGCGTTTCCCTGTAATTATAACGGTTAAGGTACCTACCCTTACTGTCCCGTCTCAAAAATTCACCCTGTATGTATAAAGTCATCGTGTAAATGTGATAAACATATTTAATTTGAGACGGTATTAGAAATTCCGAGACCATCGTTATAATAGAGAATCTGGAGACGGCGAACACAGCTGCTATCGTTGATAATACTTATTTCTATTATTCAGACGTGTTCTTCACTGTAGCTCAAATGTGGTTTTCATTGTGTCGGGTATAGTGACGGGTGTTGTTAAATAGAGAGTTACTAAATTACTAGTTATTCACCCTTCCGATAGAATACAGATAGTTTGAACTCATCTTTTTTTTTTCATACCTTTTTTAATGCACTTTACTGAAAAGTGGAACACTGGTAAATTTTACCCTAAAATTTGCGTTAAGGGCTCAAATTTTACAGTAAAATGTGCTTCAGCAGAAAACAAACTGAGGGCAGCCAAGTCCTTGGTAAAAAGGCAATTTAGGTTTCTTTTTTTAACGGATTGAGAATATTTTGCCAAGGTCTATCGAGGTTCTCGGAGACTTATTTCCTTGGCTGTACCCAATAGACCAAAGACGGTGTGCTTTTAGCCGTATCAATTCCGACACACCACTTCACAGTAAGGTGAAATGATGACTCACGAGTTACCAAACGATTAGAAAGAGGACTAGCCATCATCTCCCTACCCCTTTCCCAACTTAATATTAGGTCGGTGCAATGACTTTTCTTTTTCTATTCTCGTCTATCACTCGTCAGTTGGCTGCTTACTCATATCTTCGTATTACATGTAGCAGGATAACCCGTTGCTTATCAAGTTTTCATCCACTGTTGCTATTTTCAGGCTACATTAAATGTAATTCCTCACTTCATCCAGTCAAGTGACACCACACATACTTTTCAACTTTCGCATTTGGCATTCGCATTGACTACACGCTTGGCCGAGAGGTTTAAGCGATCACCACGTGGCTTTCTACTTCGCCAAGTATTGTCAGTTCTAATCCCACATGGGACAGCATTTTGTGCTATGCACAAATTGTTGTTCTACTTGTTCTTTGTGTTCGTTTTATATATATTATGTTTGTAAAGCCCCCCACAACAATATAATGGGTGTAGTAAAATGTAGTCATTATTTTTCCAATACATGCCTTTAGTTATCTAAATCTCGCGTTGTACAGGGTGGACCAAAAGTTCGTTAAAATTTGAATCGGTAGCTGCGACGAGCAGCGAGGGTGGGGTGCGGCGGAGTGGCTACGAAGCGCAAAAGTCGCCTATGGGAATTCAGTACCATGGCTACATTTACTGATAAAGAACGCGCGTTCTGTGTACGCGATTCTTTTCTATAGCGTTATGAAAATTTGCGCTCATTACAACTTACGGCGTAAAAATGAACCTCCATCGATTCGTTTGATTAGAAAATGGATACAGAAGTTCGAGGAGACAGGTTAAACAATGAATTAACCACGATCCGGTCGACCTTGAACATCAAGAGAAAACCGAAAACGTCGAGCGTGTAAGAGCGTCTATTCGTGAAAATCCTGGAATCTACTTGAAAGCGTATTCTTCACAAAGATTGACATTTATATCCGTACAGAATTCAAATGGTACAGGAATTAAATGGCTCCAATTTGCAAATGAAATATTAGAGAGGTTCACCAGCTTTACCAACAGTTTTTTCCCACGAGGCACACTTCCATCTAAATGGGCATGTGAATAGGTAAAATTGCAGGTATTGGAGTGACACTAATCCTGAATTAAAGCATCAAACACCTCTGCATTCACCCAAGGTTACTGCTGGTAAATGCTGAAACAGTGAATACAGAGCGGTGATTGCCTTGCTACGGAACTATTTTTCACCAACGCTACAGGATTTCGATATTTATGATCTGTATAAGTCCTATCATGTTCCGCTAAAAAACTTTTCTGACAGAGTTGACTCAGTTTCAGCCTTCAATTTCATTCACAAATAATGATTTTCTTTTTACTACACCTATTTTGTTCCTAATGCAGCAGTTTTTTTTGAAAATACAATTTATAAATTAAAAAAAAAAACATGTAAATGGATCAGAGACGCTTGCATGTAGGCAAGCGTCTCTGATCCGTTTTATTTATTGATATACACTGAGATCCATGCAGGACTATACAGGTCTGTTGATCGTTTTAAATATTTGCCCCTTTGACAATAGGGGCACTTGGGGTAGCAAACGGTCATCTGCCGCGATCATCTATCCTGCCTTGATTCGATGTTGTATAGATCTATCTACTTCGCCATTATTTATTAACAGTGAACCGAGGTACTTAAAATCGGTGCGGGTCACTATCGCTGTTCCTTTCAGTGACATGACATCATGACCGGAGACCGCCGAAAACGCAGAACATTTTGATTTTATTCGTTTTTAAACCGTTTGATTTTCAAGATTCTCATGTTTGCTGCATCCTTCTTAAGAATGTCCGATGTCAGAGCATCCATTAAGAACAGATAAGAGGTATGGCTAAGAGCTGATCCCTGGCGGAAACCAACAGCAAACCGCTCGTATCATTGGCATATAGCAGGCAGCCTTCTCTCAAAGTTCACATAACCTTTCGGGGTACCATATCATACGATTTTAGGGTTCCGTAGTTCATAACCCGGAACCCATATAGTTTCGACATGTCCGTCCGTCACTTACCGTCCAAACGGTTAGTTCTAGAAAGACGAAACTTTGCATGGATATGTTTTATTCACGTCGAAAATACTTTGTCCGTCCCCCCTTCCCCTCTAAATGCTAAACGACTATCGAAAAATTTAAAAAAACTAGTTGCAATTCATTCATTCTATATGATGACCAGAGATCGGAATTAGGTGTGTGAAAATACATAAAGTTTGCAGCGGGTAATAATATGGAGCTGTTACAACCACTTAAGTTAAACCGGGTTTGAATTTTACCGGTTTAGTTTTGTTTTTTTTACATGTTCCTTACCTTTGAAACACCGAACTATAAACATTTACAAGCTGCTAATACAGTTCTAAATAAATTTTCTGCTAATACAGTTCTAAAGATTTTTTTGTTTTGTACTTTTCCGGTTAAAATTCGGTCGTTTAGTCCCAATTGTTCTTTGTCGGTCAAACACAGAATTTTATATATCTGCAAAATGCTAATGCAGTTTTAATTTCTTTTTTGATCTGTATCTTAAGTTAAAAAGTTTTGCTACAGGTTGATGCAAGGAAAACGAACATTTTCGCGTCTTTACATAGTTTTGAAGTCGGCTTTTTTTTAAATTATTAAACCTGCACTGCATAAAAAAATAAATTAAAAACATTTATTTCAATTGCAAGAACAGTGGTTGTAACAGCTCCATATTATTATTGCAAACTTACTGCAAACTTTAGGTATTTTCACACACCCAATTCCGATCTCTGATGATGACCTTTAAAGGAAAACTATTTTAACTCGTGCGAGCTAAGATGGCACCTGGCTCAAAACGAAACATGATACCGTTCCCCCGCGTGATACCCCTCTGTCGTCTTGCGAGTAGCGTTAGCATCACTATTACCGTTGCACGAATCTTTCCATAATAATTTTAGTTTATTAGGTATTACCTACTGTCATATAAATCAGTCCACGAATTTATTTTAGTAATATTATCATTAGATTCGTCTGGATAACCCAATTGTTTTAAGAAAGGTCACACAAAAAATACCAGCCTGATGACTATGAGAAGCAATAGTTTAAAATAAAGAATATCCATATACATATGATATTTAGGGACTACGATTAAAAGGCTTATCATGACGATTTAAAATTGTATTTTATAACCATATGTCAGTTCCTAATTTCATTTGAAATGATATTAGGCAATACCTAATATTATTTAAATCACTGCACGAATACTGTATTCGGGTAAATAATGAATGAGGCCTGCTTCCTTTTGGTATGCATATGTATTTTCTTAACTCAGGTAGTAAAGTACCACTTAAGATAAAGTAGTATGTTATGAGAAACTACTTGAAGCAAAATAAATGTTAAATTTAAAACAACTTGAGTAAATTATATTTTTCTTGCACTCAGTACTTTAAACGACTGACATTTGAGTCAGGTGCCATCTTAGGTCGCACGAGTTATAAGTGGCTTAGATAACTTTGTAAGTTTAAGAGTTATTAGAGGTCTAACTTGTAAAATGAGCTTACTTGAAAAACTTCTTAGAAAACAATAAATTATATTACAAAAGTCTGCGTGGCCTATTACACACGGTTGATTTTTCTAGGTTGGAAAACATCATAATTATATCCAAGTTTTGTGCGCTTGTCTCTGTTTTTAGCACTTTTTTTTTTGCATTGTGAATTGCGAATTGTACCACGACCCGGCATAAACCCATAAACTCACTGTTTCCGAGACCTTTGTTTCTGAATAATTGGACTATCGCCCTCACTCTTCTCTCAATTACTATATCCCAAACTTTTATAATTGTGCTTTATTGATGTTTACAAGCGAACCAAATAAATAATTTTATTCTGATATAGCTTTTATTTACAGGAAAAATCGCCTTTTAGAGACCGTTCACATGAAGAATCAAGAGACAAACAATATCCTTTTTAACGGAAGTATTTTTATTAACATTTTATGTATTTCTATTAATTTCAATAATAAGTATAGCATACTATTCATAAAGCCGTACTAACAATTTTAAGTAATTGACCAACGCATAAATGTCAAGCATGAAAATATATAAAAATTAGTTAATATCTAAGGGATGTAAAACACGTTTTTCGACAAATGAATCGAACTCATCCATGAACTCTTATATAATTTATGACATTAGTATAAACACCTATGTGCACATAATAAAATATGTCATATAAAAGTACAATCAAAATCATTTGGCGTCTGCTTATAAATTCGGTTATTTGAAGATTAAAAGGTTTTCATTGTAGTCCTATATATTTCTGACTTTAGTTTCTTCCACAATTTTAACAACGTTCATACCGTTAAATTGCAAAATGAAATTTTCTATGTGAATTATGGAAAATAATGAAAATAGTTATTTCCTTAACATTTTACATATACTAGGCGCTCAAACGAATCTAAGATAAGAAGATAGAAGACAAAAGAAGAAGACAGAAAAAATAAATGATCCATCGTACCTAGCAGTAAGATGTGGGTATAAATAAATAGTAAACTTTAAATCCTAACCAATAGTTTTATTATATAACATAGTAGTAGTTTTATTTATGCATAACCTCTCTAAAATTGGCGATAATTTTGTCATAATATAAGACAGATTGATGGGTAAGTAAGAAGGCCTACACGTATATTTCATAATATCTATTCAATCATCACGGTAAACGGGTTCGGCGTTGTGATTGGCCTACATAAAACTTTCACTCATCACAATGCCATGTGGGTTCGCTGTTGAAAGCGGTTTGATGTAGAACAAATCGCGCTCGCTGTGAAGAGCGGTTTGTAGTGAAATAAAACTCGCACTAGGCCCTCTTCATTATTCGCTTGGAACATTCTCCTTTTGTTTTTTGCATTGTATTTCCGTTTATATATATAATAAATTGTGTTTTTATTATTATTGGTTATCTTATCTTGCATTCGAAGTTATTAATGTTATCAAACTGTTTTCTGGTTTTCATAACTCGTTCAACTGGTTCAACATTTGGAGCGGGGGATGGCGTCGTTGTCTTTCTAGTCTAGTCGAAAAGTTGAAAATGGTACAAAATAGAGATACTGCTCTTAAAATTAGTACGATAGATCATTAGATTCGGAATGACGCCTAGAAAAATGTGCCAAAAGCGTGTATTATCAAAAATGCAAAAGTTATAAACAATTAGAGATAAAAAAATGGCATTTCATTTATTGCCAATATTTCATAAACTATTAATATTTAAGGAATTTCAAAAAAAAAAAAACTGAAAGAAGAGGAAATATCCAATAAAAAACTCAGTCCTAACTCCCGGAACTCTATCTCCATTATTTATAATTTTAATTTAACGCTGAAAATAGGTCTGAGCGCGACATTCTTAGGTTGCACGCGTGGCGCCAAAAGCGAGTACGGCACATTATTTAATTTAAATTTGAAAAAAATATGGTGTGTTCTGAACACTATAAATAATTTATTTCCGTTGAAAATTTTACTAAAAGTTATTTTTTTAACAAGTTCAACAATTGATAACTAACAAAACTTTCTCGAACTACTGTCTTAATTGTAAGGGAATTTTTTTTTTTAAATAATGGTCGTAAATTTTTTTCGCTTAGTAGAGCTTTTCTTACATATATACTTAACAAGATCGCGCCATAAAAGTGGAAAAATTATTTATTCTTTGTTTATAACATTTTTTTTACTTTACTACATTACTTGGATTTTTCAGTTTTTGTTCAAGTTAAAAAAATTCACTCCGGATCCAATGAGCTATCGCACATAATTTTAAGAGCAGTATCTCTATTTTGTACCATTTTCAACTTGTCGACTAGACTATTCACACCATAGATCGTAGATCGTTAGATAGGCCGCTCCATGTTAAAAGGCGCGCATTATCATTACTCAAAGAGGTGCACGCACAAATTTTGTCTTAGTAGTACTGTCGGGTACTAAGTTAGTACCCGACAATTGCAGGCTGTGAGTGGAGGCGGACTTTAAAAAAATATTTAAAGTATTTTTCGTGTTTAAACATTTTAGTATGCCTTCGTGTTCATTTTGGAAGTGTAAAAACACAAGCCGAAACACAAATAAAGATAAAGGTGTTCCTTTTCATGCGTAAGTATTTGTAAACAATTTAATTTGATTTATTTAAAACACACGTTTCGAGTGGTTTAGCGGGACGAAGGAGAGGCGTGAGGGGTGGAGAAGCGGCCGGCTGCCAAAGATTATACACTAAACAGAACAGTTAAAGTTCTGAAGGTAACGATCTCTATATGGCTGTTTCTTTTTATGAAACTGGAATTGAATACTATAATATCTACTTTAAAATAGCTATGACGTAATAACTTTCATTATGATTGACTTTTGTTCCTATTTTCTTTAATCTTAACTTCAAATGTATATCAAATGTATCATTATTTTTTATACAATGCAGGGATTATCTTTTAAAAAATTCTTATATACAAAACGCCAAAAATTTAATAAATTGATGCTTTTTGATTTGACTGACTTTGATTTAATTAAGGTGAAGCTGTGCAAAATAATTTCTCACAGATTCTTTTGTTTACATTATATTAATATTTAACATTTTCTAAATAAATGATTTTATTTCATTACTAAACTTCATCTTTTTATTATTTTCTATCATTCTTCCTAACCTGATTCCTTACAGTACTGTGTAGGTATAATACTTCAGAAATCAGAAGATTATCACTTTTTTTTATTTATTCTACGACGAGTGATGAGTGATGACGTACGAAACGTGCGAAACTATGACCATTCCGCGACGCGTGAGGGCCTATCTAACGATCTACGATCTATGATTCACACAGTATTTACTAGCTCAGACACCGTCGTTTTTCATTGTATCTATTTATGTTAAATTTCAAATTATGTTTACCAAATACTTATAGTTAGACTAAAATAGAAAAGTTGTACCTCCCTTTTGAGCCAATAAATATTATAATTCATAATTAGGTACATTATTAGAATAGAATAGAATGATGATCTAACCAAATTCTCAAAAGCCACATTTAAGGCTTAATATTATAATCAAAATGGGTAAGTGACCAACCAAATTATAATTATGTATGTATACCTACCTACCTAATTACACGTTCAAAAAATCATCTATATAGATGTGCTCTCACTTGCATTTATTGTAGGTAGTATGGAACCCAGTCACTAAATAATAAAATTGTATAGATATATTTAACTAGTAAACAACTAGATCAAGAGATTACGATTATAAGAAAGACAGAAATAACCAAACTAAACCGACGAGGTAAAATTTACAAAGCACAACGTCTTAGCAGTTAAAGAAAGAAGATATGGATAGGAAGCAGTGAAATGACGAGTGTTAGAGTAGAATGGAAGGTTAAAACATACTGCGCCGACCCCAAATAAAATTGGGATAAGGGCAGGCTGATGAACGTCTAACAACATAATTGATATCGTATTCGTTACCTACTTCATTATTTACAGTGTACCTACTCATCATAGCTAGTTTTGAGGATAACTTGTTAATAATAATAAATTTATTCATCAATATTTTATACAGGTACAATACCTCTTTTTCAAGGAGATGCCTGTGTCCAGCAGTGGACTGTTAAAGGATGTTGATGATCATGACTATATTTATACGGCTTAAAAACATGTAGATACTTCTATAGAAACGAAACTAGGTTATATACCTGATTTCCAGAAGACAGCGCCCCCGTATTATCATATATATGTAAGCCTCTAGAGATGGAACATAATGATACCAAATACCTATTTATAACGTAATACGTACCTATGCATCTTAAAAAATTGGTTAGCATTATTTGTGTGTGTGAAAGTGTGTAGGAGGCTGTGTTAGTGCCTTATCTATTTAAGCCATCCTAGACGTTCTACTATTAGGTTCTCAGTATCACGGTAATCTAATTTATGGAGATATGCCTTTAGTAGGTACATATTTGCAATTGGGTTTTGTTTTTGAAAAAATATTTAATTTCAACAACAAGCGCTAAAAAGGTTTAATTCTGCATAGAACCAGTAATTTATTATTTATGTAGTTGAAATATCTTTTAATTCCGGTAATACAAATACAGTTTCTTTATTATGGAAAAATCGGAAACGTACCCTAATGGTGACAAATATAGGTTATGTTTGATAAGCGTGTGATGGAAACCATAACTTAATTCATTGTCAAGTTATGGTCAGCATTTAGAGGATATAGGTACATTCATAAAAAAATTACTACAAATTTCAAAACTAACTTACGGAAGATTTAAAACAACTTTTAGATCAACTTTTATGGAAAGTAATTAAATGTTGATCGATTTATTTTCCACCTATTTTATGGATGATTCTTCTTCGATGAGATGACAAATAACCGAAAAATATCACCTATTTCTGCTAATGTTAATTATCGATTAAATCCAAGAAATAATGGTTGGATTCATTTATATGTTAATGTTCTACGTTTTAGAAGATGAATTTTAGTGAATTCATACATTAATTAGAACTTTGCTAATTTCCGAACGCGCTATGCCTCTTACACGGGTTTTCTTAATAATCTGTGGCACAGATAACATTCGACTTGGATTTTATTTTATAAATTTGGCTATTATGTGTAAAATATATTACTTAAGTGTAACAGTAGTTTTAACACCCGGATATATGAAAATTATCTTGAAAAATGATTGCTCGTCTGTGTGGATGTAAATGAGTTAGGTTAGTAGGGAATCTCGCTACCAACCTGTAATGGCGGCCATCTTGTTGACTGCGTGTCTCCATTTGTGAAATTGAGAGAGGTAAGATTTTACATGTATACTGTTGTAGCAATTAAAATGCTCTGTTTTTTTACTTAATTATTGTATTTGGAACTTCTGATATAGTGAAAAAAGTGGTAATATAAATGCCATGGTAATATAACCTCTAACTCTGTGTTGTATTGTATTGCCTCTAGTTAATCATAATAATAATTTTAAAAAGATACTGTAACCTTAGTTGAAGCTATAAGTTACACTAATTAAGACTTCTGGACCGCGCCTTAAAGAAATCTAATTAAAAGTTTGTAAATTAAATCAGGTTTTTTAATTTGGCAATTTTGGTTTTTGTTTCGTAAATGCTGGAGTTCATAACGCTGATATCATAGTAATAGGAAGTATGAAAAATAAACACGATTTGAAATCGTACATAATTAAAACACTCCTGCCGAACTTAAGCATGATAAGAAAGAAAAGAACTTTTATGATTTCAGTCAAGTGAAACATTTCTATAGTAAGTAGACTGAATGTAGAAGATACTGAAATAAAATACCTACCGTTGTCTTAGGCAATTCACACACTGGCCACGCGCCCACGCGCGTAGGCGCGTGGCAGCAGATCACGCGCGCGGCGACGGAGGAGCAGATCTGCCTCTTCGAGCAGATTTCACCGCACCTCCGCGCCTGACGGCTTTGTACATGGCCCGAACCAAACTAACCTTTAGTTTTTAAACTAACTTTCCATTTGGTCGTCGTCGTCTGTATTATTTCTATTTCATATACCAAATTGCTGGGCATTGTTCAATTTCGTATAAAAATGTGTTTACTGCTGCGGCCCGCCCAGCCTAAGCGCGCGGCGGCAGAATCTGCTAGCGGCACGCGCTCACGCGCCGTGGCGCGTGTTCGGTGTGTTGGACCTGGCGTGTTTTCTATACTAATCGATGTACTTGCATACAATTTTAAAATCTGCCACTCCGCGCTACTCGACGTAGCGAAGGATTAACTTACTTTTCATTGCACGACTGGGTTACACTTACAATTATGTTGTCTGATAATTTTCCTAGAAAATGCTTGTACTTGTCAGTATTGCAGCTGCGTTTACATGATGTTGACGGCTTAGCAAGGATAAATTTTGAAACTGATAGACTATGATGATGTACCTACCTGATTTCGGTAGCCATTCTCAACAGACAGGAATTATTATAGTGCACAGTGTATATGCGCTAACACAGGTGCCTCATCCTCTATGGACCACAGTGTTTCTTTTAACGTGTGTACAATAAATATAAATAAAATGTATAATTCCACAAAGTTTTATATATCTAGATATGTCGTGATTTGTCCAGCTGCCAAATTGTACGTCGTCGTCATCGATTGCCCTTCGGATACATTTTTGAGGTTATCCCAGATTATTTGAAAACAAGTTCGCCTAATTTTGTCACCTAAACGCAGTTGAAAGATACATAATCATACATTAAATCTTCTCTTATCCAAGAACATACCTAATGATAAAATTTACAGTTACAAACGAAACATTCGCCATTATATATTTTTTGGTCTTTTTGAAAATTCCTCGGATACCACCAGTCGTTCGTTATGTAGGACTCGAATCCACCAAAACTGTCTCAGATACCAATAGCTGCTGAACCAGGTGTACCCTAGAAAGGAAATTCCCGGAAAACCGACTTACCTCTGACCATAGATACCTACGGTTTGTAGATGACCCTCTTCATTATAGGAGCCCCTATTTCTCCTTTATGGTGCTCAATAGTGCATGGCGCATCCACCCCGCCCTGTTTCTGCTAGGGTGACAGATGACGTCTCCTGTCAGCCTCCTGGCGGACTGAGAGGTTTCCTAAACCTCTCCTGGCTCGTTTCGCACTCTTCTTCGCATACAAGTTGCCGAGCGAGACAATACCCACTTCGATGGCTGCCACGAGCCGCCCCTTCCGCGCCGCCCAACTTACGCATTCAGCCAGCGTGTGGAGCGCCGTATCCACGGTCCGGCTTGGCTCTTTGCGGTGACAGGTGATCTCCGAAGCATTACTTTAAAAAAATTTAAAATTGTTACTTTCCAATCATTGATCAGTATAATAAGTAACATAGATCAAGTAATAAATGGAGGAACACTGGCTCCCAAGTCACGGGTAATACACCTAGTTTGGGAGCCAGGATCTTATATTGTTTGCATTTGATCGATTTAATATTGCTTTCAAATTTTTTTGTAACAATTTTCATAAATCAATTGTAAACAAGGTGTAATGAGTGTATTTTGTATAAATAAATAAATAAAAATAAAATAAAATTACTGTGATCAACTTTGATCAACATTTTTCACACAAAAGTACACTTCGTCCACTAAACCGCGATGCACGTCGCGTGTACCGCCAACGTGGCTGTCGGCGTAAGAACAACTTGTAAGTAGTAGGCTCTATTCGCTTTGCACACTGGGGTATAAAGTTTGATACAAAAGGGGGTCTAGAAGCCGTAGGCTGCCCGAGGTACGTTCGTACAGGGTTCCAGAGACTTCCTTTCGAGGGTATACCTGGTTCCTCTTAGTAACCTAGTCGGCGTGCGGTTTTAGTCTTTTCGAGTCCGACATAGCCACCAACTGGTGGTAACCGTGGGGATTTCCGAATGAAAAAAAAACATTTAAGCTGGTTTTCCCTATAGTATAGATTATATCTGTCTGGGTGAGTAGTTGAGATTAACACCTCGTAGATATGTTAAGAAACTAGAGGCATACAGACTGGCTCCTCACGCTGTCATATGACATGACAGAAAATCTACTGGTGCACTTGCACATGACATGAAAATTACTGTTGGGTTCAGAATTTCTGAATGTGTTAGTGCTAGTATTTTATTAGTTTTAGTGACACGTCATTTGCGGGTCCTTTAATGATTCCATTTATTGTTAGTCCGTAAGTCAAATAGGTTAAGCAATCTTTTATTACTACTACTTTTTATTATTGTTTATATTGTAATTTGGTATTAAGTTTCTTGATGTCGGCCGAGCACGATAAGCTTTTGAATGTTAATCGTAATAGGCATCCTCAGGACAGGCTTGCCTAGTGTGTGGCTACTGGACATAACCTATATGTACTTGCCTTTACTTGTAAATAAATTATTTTTATTATTTACTAGTTGACCCAGCAGACTTCGTACTGCCTCAATCGATAGACATAAGGCCTAAACTTTTGTATAAAATAAACTGAAAACAAACAAAAGGAATCCATAATTAATGAAAAAGGGGAATATCATTTTTTATATTTGCCTTTTAAACCTTCTCTGGCCTTCCACAAATAATTTAAGACCAAAATTCGCCAAATTTGTCCAGCCGTTCTCGAGTTTTAGCGAGACTAACGAACAGCAATTAATTTTTATATACAGGATGAATTTTTGAGACGGGACAGTAAGGGCAGGTATCTTAACCGTTATAGTTACAGGAAAACGCTTTTAAGAGACTATCCATAATTTTTTAAGATATTTTGAACTGCATTTACAGATTTTGGAAAAATGCCAATCGATCCTGTTTTTTATAAGGATCAAAAGCCTCTATTGCACCGACTGAGGTTTGAGTACTAGAAATGTCAGAAGTCGCTAAAAACTTTTCCCATACATTTATACGGAAATATTTTCATTTTAATATGTATTTTAGACACAGTCAAACAACGTACATTTAGATGATCTACGAAATAAATTGCTCAAAACGACCGCCGTTTTCACGAATACATAAGTTCGACCGTTTCCTTGCTGGCTGTACATTTTTTCCAAAATCTGTAAATGCAGTTCAAAATATCTTAAAAAATTACGGATAGTCTCCTTTTCCTGTAACTATAACGGTAATGGTACCTGCTCTTACCATACTAACCATAACCTTAACCATACACCTTATTAACCATACTGTTTTCGCAATAGGTACACCACGTAAGACTTGATAAATTAAATAATTGTCATTTTGATTGATAAATCTACAGAAAACCTCCAAAAGGTCTCCTTTCCTTCCTCTCCGTTCTTCTCGCGTTCTTCTCGCCCGGGCATGTGTGTTTTCTTTACAAGACCCAGGTTCGAAGTATTGCTCTCATCTCTGCGATGGATTCATGCAGTATTTTTTTGACGCTCTCGATTGGTTGCAGCGGCGAGCAATCCGCATTATCATCGTCACCGAGTCCCTTGATCCTCTGCAGCTGCAAAGAAATGTCGCCTCCATGGCAGTCCTCTATCGCTTATATTATGGAGAGTGTTCTGAAGAGTTCGCTTCAGAGTAGTTAACGCTAGAATATGCTCTAAAACTAAACGGTTCGGGCCTTCCTTTCTGTGCCGAGCAGTTAAAATCTTGAACTCTCTACCAGCGCACGTGTTTCCCTCCTTTGACCCCGGGTACTTCAAGCGGGGCGTGAAAAAGCATCTCAGTAGGCCGCCATAGTGTGGGTCGCCGTGCTGCATTTTTCCCTGTCCCAGTGAGGACGGTGGCCGCCACTCCTGGATTCTGTTCACGCTTTCCATCAAGCAGGGCAGAGTCATTATGGCAGCTAATATATATATATATGTCGGGGCGTCATGGGAGGCCTTGGTTGTGGCTATCCATGGTGGGCGGTGCAACGGCAGGAATTTCAAAATAAGTGTAAAAAAATCAGACCTTTCATACGAAATCGACCACGTGATCGAGCAGTTTTCTATTGGAGGATCGAATTTTATTTTCACTTTTCGATCCATGTTTCTTTGGCAAAGTTGTTTAGTTTCATGATCTGAACCACCTATTTAAATTTGACGGGAGGTCCAAAAATAACCCTGTATGTAAAAATTAAGGTTGAAAAACAAAATAGTTTTATCTTTAAAACAGTTTTTATTAAGGAAGAGGAGCACAGCCAAGATAATCATCAGCAGAGTCGTCAGAGCTTGTGTCATTATCTCGAACTTCAATTGTTATTTCGTATTCAATAAAATTGTCGAAGTGGACGTCGTTTGAAGGCAATGTCATTGCTTTCCATAAGAATCTTGCGGTTGTTGGATTTTTGGTAATGAAATCCAATTCTACGCATTAGTTTTGACATCGAGGTTCGATGGCCGTCATAGAAATAGCTTCTCTTAGTGTCAGCAGCAACTTGTCAAGTGTGGGCAATTCTTTTCTTGAATAATAACCATAAATGTGGTTCCGTATGGCCGCACATTGAAAATCGTCAATATTGATGGTAGGTTGGATATGCCTACGTTTTTTATTAGAAGTCGACAGTTTATTATCCTCATCACCTTCTTTGCCATATTTTTCCGTAAAGATTCGTGTCACAGTAGCTAATATTATTATTATTATTACTAATCCCCAAAGCGTCAGATACACGTTGCCGCAATTGAGAGTTGAGACAATGGCAATAATGGTCCCCCATTTTGTGACTCACGCTCAAAATAATCGCGTAAGCTAATCACAAACTCACGCGTTTCATTGTTAAGTACAGATTTTTTTTGCCGTTTTATGCTTAAAAGGGCAAAAAAATGAATTGAAGTTTTTGTTTTGAACTTTTGTTAAACATGCCTGTTTAACAAAAGTTCAAAACAAAAACTTGAATTCAACTATAATAATGTTACGGGCTGGTAGTCTTGCTTCCTCTTAACTTCTTCCTTTAACCTCTTCTTTCCTCTTGACTTTACACTACTGACCCCGAGTGTTCCCGACGTTCGGTTTATATGGCCAGTCGATGGAATGCGTAATTCAAATTAGAATTCAATTTGTTTTTTTCCCTTATTTTTCTAAAAAGAGTTAATCCATCTAAAGAGACGCCAACCACTAGCCAAAGAGACCCCACCTGAAAGGACCCCCCTTCGTAACAATAGCTTAACAATGATCTATATTAATGATTTTTTAGAATCGATATTTGTAACAGTTACTGCCTGTTATTCGTGTCCCATCCTTCCGACCGATGTAACGTTATACAATTGTCTATTATTTTCAGTGTTTCTATTTTAATTTTACTTTGAAGCAATAAAAAGTCTTTTTCGGATAACGCTTGAATCTTTAGGGACTTGTGTTATATGTATTGTATATTAAAATAATTAAATTAAGATAATAATATGTTCGTCATTGCAAAGCTGTGTCGATCAGAAAAAATTACATCCGTCCAAAAGATCAAGCTAACATGTACAGGGTATAGTTGGCATGGCATGTATTTACATGACATCTCAGTGCAATACGTCTAGTTTGACGTTACCGCTACACTCGTCAACCGCCGAAAGAGCTAATATCAGTTGGACAGGTTCAAGGCAGGGACATCTAAAGTAACGTTATTATTATTACTTTTGGCACTTTTAAATTAACTTTTTTTTTGTTGTAGAAAATTTTGGCAATATGGAGGAAACGAATAAAGTATTTCGTTCGGCGATCATTAGAACTGGCCAACGTCATAAGAACAATTTGTATGATCTACTTAAGATAATTCCAGCGGAACCTTTGGAATGCAATAATGTAAAAACTTATACTTGCAACTTTAAACCCAGAATAGATAAGATATATGTCCCTAAAAGGAGACTAAAAGCAAAAGTCAAGACTGTTAGAGATATTAGAACATCATTTGAAAATGAAACTTACACCTATTTAACACGTGATTTAGAAACACAACAAAATTATTTACTGAAAAAAATAAGGGTTGGATCTTCTAAGAACGAAAATACACAAAACATTGCTAAAAAAATATTACAGTCAGATTCCCCGATATCTTGGTCCACTTGGCAAATGTTAGTAAATCTAAATCCCGATCACAAAATACATCCTAAACAGTTTCTTTTATGGAATGGAAAATGCATACAAGTGAATGGAAGTAAAGGAGGAAACAATAAGCTAATGTTTAAGTACGACTTAGGTAGTAATAAACTACCGTTGAAGGTTAAAAATAAAGTCATAAAAAATAAGAAGAATAATATGAAGTCAGGACTTTTACGAAATTCCTTAGCTGTAAAATTTAAGCCTGGCCCCCTTGGAAGAAAAAAATTTCTTGATGATTCACACCAGAAATATCACGGTGATGTTGAATTAGTAGACCTCCCTAAAGTTGGTCTTGTCGTAAAGCCTACATATCGTACACATTTAGAAGCAAATATCTCAAATTTTTTGAGTATAGTATGTAAAGATGACGGGGTAATTTCTGAAAAGTGGGCTGAGTTTGCAGTTTCCGTACTAGGCAAGATCTATCAATCCGATGCAAGGCTTGTTAGTGAAGACTGCGTGACATTTGATTTAAAATATAAATGCGATCAAAATCGTATACTTATGAGGAAGGATTTGGACAATAAATATTTGATTTCTAGTTTTACTGAGACATCCGCCACTAATAAAAGTGACGAAAAATCTCAGCCTAATATATTACCAGAGATAGAAGACATGATGGATAAAATAATTAACGCCGTAGAAATTAATATCAATCAAAACACTATGTTTTCTGAAGATGATGATCCGAGACCAACAACTTTAAAGGTGTTAAATCCGGTGGACACGGCAACACTCTTAAAAGATAAAACAAAGAGAAAATATTCTGAGTTAGATCGGCTTGATGTGACGGTTATTCGTATCCCTGAAAACATGGTAAAAGATTCAACTCAAAGTTGCGGGAATATGCACTGTACCTTAGGATGTATTTGTGATTCCATAAAAAATACCTTTACTATTAAGCAACACTGTGGACGTGAAGAATGCATGTTTAGTTGTAAATGTGATTTTTCTATGTATAGTAATATAAATTTAAATGGTTCTGATTCAACAGAACTAATACCTGGAATAAAAAATATTGAAGATGCAATCAATACGAGATTAGCCAAAGAAGAGCAAAAATTTCATCAAACTGTCATAGTAACCGGTGAGAAAAATATTTTGCTGAAATCTCAGAAAAGGAGTGGAAAGGTGTCAAAAAAATATGATACCTTTTACAAACACATGAACTTAAAAAATGTTAACCTTGGAAACAAAATTTTATCTATATGCGCATTACGACTTAACTGTGAAAACATTGAACCCTGGTGTATGGTCCACAATTTGTATAAATGTTTTTGTAAAGGTAAATTTACGACCAGTGATACCTCAAGTATTCTGCAAACGCTGGCTCATCAGGAAACGATATTAAAAGCTACAAATCCTGACGTTGAATGTCCTCCTAAAATTCAAAGCAATAATCATCCCGAGCCGAAGTATTTACCGAGATTACGACGACGTAATTTAATTAATTTGGATGACACTCCGAGCAAAAACAAAACAGGTAAATTCAAAATATTATTCACATCTAAATACCACTTAGTTCATTTATGTATAATATCTAATCATACTTAATCTAAATTATATTACAGATGATTCTAGTATTAACTTGACAAGAAACCAAAATGTCTCGAATATTTTAAGCAGAAATAGAAGCTTACTTTCAACTTCTGAAATGTCAGATGGCTTTAACAACAAAAATAAAAAAGACGTATCAAAAGACAGCAGCGTTCTATACGAAAGTTTTCATTCAGAATATAATGGTACTTGTTCACGAGTTATTGGATATATAGGTAGAAAATACAGTAACGAACGTTATCATGTGATAAATCATAAAATAAAAAATATGGAAAAGGATGACAAAATGCTTCAAAAGAAGATAACAAGTATTCTTAACACTGAAGTACTCAACGAAAATATGCCACTCGAAGATAAACAACAAGATCAAGATACAATAAACCAAAATACTCCTGTAAAAGATTTGGTAACTAACTTACATAAAGAAAATATTCACAGAGAAGTTATACAGAAAGATAACATTTTAACTAAGGAAACATCAAAATATCAGGATGTTAATAAGTTCATTTATGATGTCAATGATATAACGGGCGAGGGTGAAGATAAAACGAAAAATAAACTTAGGTTCACTGATAAGAAGTTTATTAGGTGGATTGGAAATTATTACAGAATGTATAGAAAACGAGTTGATGAAGGTCTTAATATTGCCCTTGCACCTCCACGAGCAGGAAAAATAATTTTATATCCATGGGATTTTATTTTAAGTAGATATAGAGAACGAAAAAATCTATTCCTGATTTCAAAAGAAAAACCTTATCGCATCTTTATGGGAGTACATACTAGAAATCCGTTTTTTGAGTCTTGTATTAATATAAATGAAATACGTTTTGCGGATTTACATAAGTACCCTCAAATAGTAAAAGACTTGCTTACTAACGCAACGATTAAAAATGATCTTCTCTGTATATTATCTGGCTTAGCACATTGCTGGGAACTAGCAGGTGCTGCTGTAAAAGTTAACAAAAGTGATGATAATATAGATGGGATCAATGATGCAACTTCTGACACAAACTCAAACTCTCCATGTCATTTTAGCGATATATCTAGTAAACTACAGATGTCTTTAAATCAAAACGAAAAATGCACTGATGAAAGCTTGATTTTAAAAGATGATAATAGTAATTCAGATTCTTCATCTGGAACTGAACTTTCGAAGTGGTTTATCATGACTGTAGAAAATGATTTTAGTGAAATTCGTTTTTATAAAAAAGGATTTTTCGTTAAGTATGAAAGTATTGTCAAGGCAATAAATGTAGCATGCTTGTCAAAAAAAACCGTTCGACTGTCGTCTCATAAGTGTTTAGATAAAAGTAGCAATACGCAATTTGGCATTTATGCGATCCCAAATAATCGCGAATGTTGTGTTTTTATTGGTCCGTATGAAATGAATGATTCCTTGGGAGTAGAAACTATTAAATCAATTTCAGAAGTTGGAATTACTACAAGGAGCAAAAGAACCAGAGGGTTCTGGATGAATACCAAGACAGTAGATAATATGAAAGTTATAGAAAATCCTTTGTCATTTATGCTTTCATCTGATTTAAACGAGAAAGAAGTAGTACCTTTGGAAAGTCACTATTGTGACGATACAAACTTAAACGAGAAGAATCCACATGAAATACTGTATTTGAAGGAATTCGATGAAACACAACAAAAAGAATTACCGAAGCTAGAAACCAAGAAAGTTATCAAACCGATTAAGATCTGTAAAACAAATGGATTTTACCATTTAGCAACAGGAAGTTTGTTAAAGAAAGTGAATCTGCAAAGTCCGCGTAAGGTGATAATTAACCCGCCCTTTAATATCAGCACAGCCACAATAACTAGTACGTTACTTGACACACCCGCTCAAAAAAAAACATTTAATATCGAAAATAGTTCGATTCAAGAATCTAAAGATCTGGGTATGGAGGACATCCCACAGATAAAGATATCAGCTGTATATTCACAAAGAGATGTTGAAAATGTTAAAAATACTAAAAGTGAAAAGAGCATGTTTGTTCTAAAACCTGAGGAAATTAATAGACGGTTGTTTAAAAATCAAATAAGCAAAGAAACTACTTTGTGTCAAGAAATGGCTACCGATATCAGCGATGAGATTTCAAGTCCAAGTACAGAATATCAAATATTTCAAGACCAAAATTTAGAAACCTCTGCGACTCTTACTCCGTGCACCATCAATGAGGACATATGTGTCATTTCGGATGACGAAGATGATATAAACAATGAACATGAAGGTAAAAATAGTTGGAAAGAAGTTTTAATTATGTGTAAAGATGAACCTCATATTGGCGTTATACGCGGAAAACAAATTTGCAATTCGCATTTGTTGAGTTTCCAAGTACCCGGTGCTGAATATTCAGAATTTTACGCTGAAGATAGTGCATTCAAGAACTTAAATAGGCAAGTATATTATTTCTTAGCGTAATATAAATAGAAATAAAAAGAAACAAATGATTGGTATTTTGTATGTTGGTTTGTTCGGCAAGGTTTGTGTGTGGTTATGATTTGTTTAGTTTATGTGGGTCTACAGGCAATCTTATTCATTAACCGACCTTCTAATTAGTAGGAGGTTCTCAATTCTACTGTATTAGGGTTCCGTAGCCAAGTGGCAAAAACGGAACCCTTATAGATTCGTCATGTCGGTCTATCTGTCCGTCCGTATGTCACAGCCACTTTTCCGAAACTTATACCATTGAAACTTGGTAATTATATGTATTCTGTGAACCGCATTAATATTTTCACACAATTATAGAAAAAAAAAAGCAATAAATTTTGGGGGGTCCCCATACTTAGAACTGAAACTCGAAATTCCTTTTTACATCGAACCCATACGCGTGGGGTATCTATGGATAGGTGTTCAAAAATGATATTGAGGTATCCAATATCGTTTTTTAGGGTTCCGTTGCCAAATGGCAAAAAAGGGAACCCTTATAGATTCGTCATGTCTGTCTGTCTGTCCGTCCGTATGTCACAGCCACTTTTTTCCGAAACTATAAGAGCGATACTGTTGAAACTTGGTCAGTAGATGTATTCTGTGAACCGCTTTAATATTTTTACACAAAAATAGAAAAAAAGCAATAAATTTTGGGGGTCCCCATACTTAGAACTGAAACTCAAATTTTTTTTTTCATCAAAACCATACGTGTGGGGTATCTATGGATAGGTCTTCAAAAATGATATTGAGGTTTCTAATATCATTTTGTTCTAAACTGAATAGTTTGCGCGAGAGACACTTCCAAAGTGGTAAAATGTTGGTCCCCCCCCCCCCCTGTAACTTCTAAAATAAGAGAGTGATAAAACTAAAAAAAATATGTAATGTACATTACCATGCAAACTTCCAACGAAAATTGGTTTGAACGAGATCTAGTAAGTAGTTTTTTTTAATACGTCATAAATCATAAACCGCACCTTACATTTCTTTCAATCAAAACAGTATTATTAAAACATTTATGAAAGTTACAACGAACTACAAAAGCTTTTATATGATGCTACGGAACCCTTCATGGGCGAGTCCAACTCGCAATTGGCCGCTTTTATTTCTAAACTAAATAGTTTGCGCGAGAGGCATTTCCAAAGTGGTAAAATGTGTGTCCCCCCCTGTAACTTCTAATATAAGAGAATGATAAAACTAAAATAAAATATATGATGTACATTACCATGAAAACTTCCACCGAAAATTGGTTTGAACGAGATCTAGTAAGTAGTTTTTTTTAATACGTCATAAATCGTAAACCACAATTCACCTTTCATTCGATCAGTACACTATTATTAAAACACTGATCAAAGTTACAACGAACTACAATAACTTTTAAATGATGTAACTTGCTGCTACGGAACCCTTCATGGGCGAGTCCGACTCACGCTTTTTATTTTTATATTGCATTCTTCCCGAAGCTGAAGTATTGTAATTTTATTGTTTATCGAAATAATCATAAAAAAAAATTTCCACAAATTTTGATTCACAATGACTAATAATGATCAACAAGTTTGATGCTAATTAATGGCAATTAATGAGTTAAATGTCATTTTTGACCGTCTCGTTCGCCAAGCCTCCACGCCGGCAAAGCATGCACACGCAGTCTCCAGCCATTATGACCCACGATCACTCACGTATTCTACACAATACCGTCTCGGTTCTCGTACATGACGGTACGCTCCTCTAGATGTTCTGCCACTAGCCGCCTCGTTGCGCCTTATGAAGAGAGGAGTACTTCCTTGATGCATTATTTAGACATGTATAAAGTAGCTGTTGTACTCTGAAATCTAGTGTATTTTTTAATTATTTATTAAATACTGAATGTCTGACATACCCTTATAGATTCATCATGTCCGGCCGTCCGTCTTCGCCTACCGCCCAAACGGTTGGTGCTAAAAGTTGAAACTTTGCATGAATATGTATTGTGAATACGTCGACAAAGCGCTACAATAAAATTACTAAAAATATTTTTGTTTGGGGTACTTCCCCTACACGTAAAGTAGGGTAGTTTTTTTTCTCACGTTTACCCCATTATGTGGGATATCGTTACAGGTCTTTTAAAAACATTCTGAGGTTGCTAAAACAATTATTCGATTTATGTATCCATTTGCGAGTTATTCAATTTTAAAGCGCATTTTTTGTAAAATCCTCCCCCCTCTAAAAGCTAAACGGCTAGCTCAATAAATCTGAAAAAAATCATGATAGTAATCCATATATTGAACTTTAAAGGAAAACTATAGCGGCTTTGATACCTTTTTATTTCAGGAGTTATAGGGGCTACACTTGTAAAATGCACTCACTTTCAAAGGTTCGTACTAAAATGAAGGAATAATAATTGGACACGATTTTAAATCAAAAAGAACAGAAACAAAGAAATAATAAGTAAACATAATAATTATCTTTTGGTCACGATTTTAAATCTACCTATCATTATGGGTGCCTACGAACCCTATTCTATGCGTGGTCTGACACGCACTTGGCCAATTTTTATTATATATCGACGTCCTCGGTGGCGTAGTGGTAGCGTATGCGACTGCAGTGCTTGATCTCGGGTTCGATTCCTGGATCGGACCGAATGTTTGATTTGTATTGCAGTCTGGGTGTTTTCCATAAAAAGTATGTATTTGTAGTGTATGTGTCACTCAGTCATTCATTTACTCGCTCACTATAATATCTGAGAATGAATGAGAAGGAAGTATTGAGTCATCTCGAGTTCACGTGCGGTCGTGACACAGTTTAGTCGATTGTTAACGACTATAGCTAATAGGCGCTCAATAGCGAAATAATGACTGAGTGACACATCCACTACAGTATTAACAAAAGAAGGTATGTTTATATTTTTATATCAGTTGTCTAGGATACATAATACAACATCCACTTAGGGACTAGATGGCGTTGCGTGTATAACTCGTGCGAGCTAAGATGGCACCTGGCTCAAAATGAAACCTGATGCCGTTCCCCCGCGTGACACCCCTCTGTCGCCTTATGAGTAGCGTTAGCATCACTAATACCGTTGCACGAATTTTTCCATAGTAATTATAGTTTATTAGGTATTACCTAATATAATTTAAGTCACTGCACGAATTTTATTTAATTAATATATTATTAGATTCGTCGGGGTAACCCATTTGTTTTAAAAAAGGTGTCTCGATTAAAAAAATCAGCATGACGACTGTGAGACGCAATAGTTTCAAATAAAAATATATACATATATGATATTTTGAATATTAACAATTAAAAGGCTTATCATGACGATTTAAAACGGTATTTTATAAATATCTTTCGCCACCCAATATCATTTAAAATGATATTAGATATTACCTAATATCATTTAAACCACTGCACGAAGAATGCATTCGGGTAAATAATGAATGGAGCCTGCTTCCTTTTCTTAACTCAGGTAGTAAATTAACACTTAAGTTAAAGTGGTATGTTATGAAAATTACTTAGCGCAAAACAAATGTTGTAATTTAAAAAAACTAATATACTACAAATATTTTTAAATTTTTTTGCGCACTTCGTACTTTAAACAACTGTCATTTGAGTCAGGTGCCATCTTAGCTCGCACGAGTTATAAGATATCCGAACTGTTGATTTATGTTATACATATAATTCAAGATTTTTGTGATTTATGTGATATATACACATAGTTCAAGAGTTCAATAAATAAAAAAATGACAATTACAACAAGATATTTTCCAGAGAGTTCAAAACGTATTTAGTCTGAATTTTTACATAGCTATATGTTTTATTAATAATTTTCAGTGAACTTACCAAAATAAGCGGAAGGTCGGAACCTTTTGACTTTCATTGGAAAGTCCTTGATTCATTGGATGAGCTCGGTACAAAAGTAACTCCACAAAATTTTGAATCTTTGATGGAAGTAAGTATCTCATGGTTTCGATATTTTTTTAAATATAGTTTAACCTATCCAGTGACTCTACTCTGCCTGATGGAAAGCATGAGTAGAATCCAGGAGTAGGGGTCACCATCCTAATTATGAGAGTTGGCAATGCAGCATGGTGACCCATAAGATGACGGCGTGGTCAGATGTTTCTGCATCATTCTCCCTTTTTCAATTATATATACAAATAAGTAAACGTGTATGTTTGCAGTTTCTACTTAATAGCATTTCATGAAATGCGTCATCATCAGAGTATCGCATCAACAACACTTAATAGTCCACTGCTGGACATAGCCTTTGGGTTACTATACCACTTTGAGCACACAGATTTATATTGGGTTTGATTCAGGTTTTGCAAAGAACACAGAAATATGTTCTATTATTTATTTAATAAATTTTGAGTGTGCGTCTTTTGCATTTGCAGGTACTTAAGAATCATTGTTCAGAAGATCTGTCACCTAAATTAATGACTAACAATTTAAGGACTTATTCGAAGAACACTGCCTCCAGATCGTGTGATTCATTCGTAAATGGATCTGACCTTACGGTAACTATTTCACTTTTCCTGTACACTGTGTATTTAAAGTATAGTTAAAAGCTACAGGATGGTCCAAAAGTTTGCTTAAATTTGAATCAGTAGCTGCGACGAGCAGTGACGGCGGGGAAGGGCGGAAGGGCTACGAAGCGCAAAAGTGGTCAATAGGAATTTAGTATCATGGAGTCGTTTAGTGATAAACAACGTGCGGTCTGTGTACGTGACTACTACCGCAACAACGATTCTTTTACTCTAGCACAAAGAAAACTTTGTTCCCATTACAACATACGGCGTAAAAATGAATCTTCATCGATTCAATTGATTAGGAAATGGGTACAGAAGTTCGAGGAGACAGATTCAACAATGAATTGACCACGACCCGGCATCCTAGAACATCAAGAGATCCCAAAAACGTCGAGCGTGTAAGAGCTTCTATTCGTGAAAATCCTGGACTCTACTTGGAAGCGGTGTAACGCTTTAGGCGTGCCCAGAACTTCTTCGATTCGTATTCTTCACAAAGATTTACATTTACATCCGTACAATATTCAAATGGTACAGGAATTAAAGCCTCAAGATTGCGCTCACGGGCTCCAATTTGCAAACGAAATGTTAGAGAGGTTCACCAGCTTTATATACAGTTTTTTCTCAGACGAGGCACACTTCTATCTAAATGGGCATGTGAATAGATAATATTGCAGATATTGGAGTGTCACAAATCCTAAATTGAAGCTTAAGACCTCTGAATTCACCCAGGTTACTGAATGGGCAGGTTTGTCAGCAAGAGGCATTATTGGACCATATTTTTTGAAGATAGCCGAGGAAATGCTGTAATAGTGAATACAGAGCGGTACATTACTTTACTACGGAATTATTTTTCACCTGCGCTACAAAATTTCGATGGTTTTAATCAACGATCGTGGTTTCAGCAAGATGGAGCAACATGCCACATTTCCGACGACTCATTAAGAGCTGTTCGCGAAATTTTTGGACAAAAAGTGATATCCAAGAGAGGTGTCAATAACTGGCCACCTCGTAGCCCGGACTTACCCGGAGGACTTCTTTCTCTTTGGATACCTTAAAATAATAATAAAAGCAAAGTTTTTAACCGCAACCCAGAACCCCTAGTAGAGTTAAAGGAAAATATTCGAGAGGAAATGAAAAACATTTCACGAAACACGTGAGGCCGTCATTGAAAATTTTCCCTCTAGGTTGAAGCAGTGTTAAAATAGTCAAGGATCACATATGGATTATGTAAGTAAAAAAAAATCCTCATTTGTATTCTTTAATAATAAATAAACAGTGTTTGTCGCACATAACTAATTTCTTTTAAATTCATCATTTGAAATGTCAACGAACTTTTGGTCCACCCTGTATTTATTAACTTATAAATGTGTTTTAATATATGGGTAGTTCTACAAACTAAGGAATTTTTGGCGGCTCAGTCAAAATATGACAAAAAAAAAAAATTTTTTTTGGATCGAAAACTATTAATTACAATTGCTTCTAGATGGTCAGTAAAAGTAATTAAGATTCACAATTATTTTCTGAACAAAATCACTGTTCAAACTGCCGAATTCTCAGGATCCCGTAGTGGGACACTACAGGATCCTGAGAATTCGGCAGAATTCGTACAAACTTTAGTTCAAAGTGCGTCGTGATACATTTACTTCTACATTAGGGTCTTAAAAGAATCCCAAATTAATCAGTTTACTATTTTTCCTGGCTAGGTAGAACAATTACTATGGTATTTCCTTAAGAGAAATTGAATAAATCTGGTTTACATTTTGTCCCCACGATTTTATATCAGTATCCGATTTTATATAGCACGTTGTTTAGTGAGCCCAGCGCGTTCAGTGAGTGAAGTGGTGTCGTAATCAGTGAAGTTCACAGAATACCGGTAAGATTTTTATTTATGAATTGAATAATAAATATGACTTATTTTAGCATATTGATATGTAAGATGTTAGCGTATAGTTTATGTTAATATTTGTTGAAAGTTATAAATTGGTGTGTTTATTTAATTTTTATACAGTAATTATTAGGAACATGGCCTCAGGATCCTGTCCAATTGGTACGTACACACTTACAAAAGAAAGCAAAAAGCTGCGGGAATCTGGCAAAAAAACTAGTTTCTGAAATGTCGGCTCGTGAAAAAAGGCAAGCTCGCCAAAGTTGGAGGACAGAAAAATCCGACAAAAAGAATAAGTTAAATAGTTAAGTAATATAATGAACCAATTTGTTAGAGAAATACTCCGTCTAGTTTAGATGATGTAGCTGTAGGTCCTGAGTTCCGTGATCATGAACAATCTCTGCAAGTAAATTTTGAGATGTTCCTCAAACATTATCGCTAAAGCTAATTCTTAGATTGAAATCAGCACGAGAACGGTCATAGTAACAACATTATAAGAAAAACCAGGAGATAAAACAAAAAATTGCGAAAATAGTATAATTGAAACCAAAACTTAGCAAATACAAAAAGAGATGCCAGAGATTAAAAAACAGAAGGACCAATTGGATTGGATATAACGCCTAAAACCGCAATGACTACCGCATCGTTGGATCTTTGACGACTCAAATAGGCTTTATTGGATGACGTGTTGGAAACCCAAAAATCAGATAATATGTCTAATGTGAAGACTCGTCAAGAGAAGAAAGTTGCAAACAAATTACTTTTGGGCCAGATTGTGAATGCAAATAAGGCTTGAAAGTTGAAAAATAAGGTTATAACTTATAAAATGATTGATCTCGATTGATTTTTGTTGTTTTCCTCCGCTTCCTGGTGACACTCTCAGTTTCCTGTGACTCGATTTTTTAAATGACCATAAGTAATAAACTATTAAATATTTTGACTGTTCCTTTTAGGATAAGCTAAAAGACACTGTACTCTAGTTATTAAGCTGAATTCCGCCAATAGAATGTATAAAAAATGTCGGACCGAAATCAGACTCGAATTCTTCCTTAGTTTGTAGAACTACCCATACACGTAACAATGTAGGTATATTAACAATGTACGTAATATTAATAATTATACGAGTAAGTTTGTAAGGTTTGTGTACTAAGAGCTCTTACGTATCTCTTTTATAAAACGGTGAAAGTGCGAACATATAATTGTTACTAACGCATGCAACAATTGTAAGCTCGCAATTAAAAGCTCTGCGCTTTGCGCGGTTTAAAGAGTTATTATAATTTATTTACCTTAAATATTATATCTAACTAACGCTATCTAGTCCCAAATTAAGCAGAAATTCTGTTATGGGAACTAGACAACTAACATCTTCACTTAAATGTAAACTTTTTTTTGTAAATACATACTTACAAATTATACATTGAAAACACCCAAACTCCGATACAAATATTTGCAGATCATAGAAACTTTACGCAATGCACGTAACTTTAGTTACCTTATATAATTTTTCTATTTGAGTTATTTTACAAATTACAGGTTGAATCATCAGAGACAGCTGTCGAACAAAGCGAAGAAAACGTTGTTTTAGTAGATGAAGACTATTTGGTACACCAAACCGATTTTTAATATGAAAAATTTACAATTAAAAATTTTGCTGTAGGTAATAAATTGTATAATGCCATAACAAACAGAGGTTCGTACTGGCATTTTTTATTTCAGCTGTTTCAAGGAAACTAGAAATTTTGAAAATCTATCTTGAAACAACTACCTAAGGATTAACGTGTCCTAATTTGAAGCGGTTTAACATTTTTTTTTTAATTTTAATGTTACCTAATTGTAATTGGAAAATACCCTTTTCAGGGCTAGCATTAAGTTTGGTCCCTCATATGGATAACATTTAATGAGAAGACATTGTAGTTACTAGTTATTGTAATGTTAGATCTTACTAATACAGTAGATCTAATTATACTAGTTTTTTACAAATGGATACATTAGAAGTCTAGTCATATCCATAGAGTAACAAACCGGCGGACCTGAAGGGAGTCGCCATAGGTCTTTTCGTGAATCAAAACAGTTTGTAATTTTTTGCAGGAGGAAATCTTTAAACATAGGTACACATGTTAAACACATATTTTGTATGTGAGTCGAACAATCGCCTGTCACAACGAACTCCCACATAACGGTTCATTTTCAGAAGATGGTTCATGGCCAAATCCATGATGTATCTAATGACTATTTTATTTTTAATAAGACCCTGACTTTAAGATGTAGATAAGTGATAATTAGTCTATAAAATAGACCTCTTTTATCTTTTTATTACATATTTTCGATGCTGCCTCCCTTTCTTCATCTACTCATTCAGTGCAACATCCTCTCGTTTTTCGTATAAAATGGGTTCTCTGAGAATGCACCCAAATAAACAAGTAAAATCATTCGCAATTTCAAACACATAAACACATTGTGTCGTAACAGTGTAATTCATAGGTCCATTTGGGTTTATATTTTGAAAGAGGGGAACGCCTACGAATGGCTACTTCCTTATCGTATTGCTCTGTAAGTCATATACATAAACAAAATACAATAAGGTAGGTAGGTATTTAATTTATTTAAGGTAGATTCCACATTGTGCTTGTGTTGCATGGAATCGAATACCCTGAAATATGTAAAACCTGCATAGTGTGTAGTGTAATGTGGTATTTATCTGTAGATGTGTACATCACTATAAAAATTGTTTTAACGACGGACTTTAGGCTTCAGCTCAAGTAAACGCTACTTTAAATTTTGACGACCTTGATGTATCTTTTGTCAATGCATTTCTGATATCTGTGATAATTTAATTTAACATTATTAAGCTAGCGATTTAAAATTATAAATTAGGTTTTACCATACGACTGAAAACCTATTTCGTAATATAACTTTGTAATTATCTCAGTATGTTGACGGTTATTTACTTTGTGTGCGATCATTAATTACGTGAAGGGATTTGGTCATTTTTAAATTGCTTCTTTGGTATCAATATCGTAAGATTTCGACTTCATTTGAATAAATATATATATATCTGCGTCTATATATTTGTCTGTCTGGAACATGTTAACACACTTGTAAAAAATTAAGAAATATTTCGAAAATGTAACACACAACGTCATCTAGCTTCAAACTAAGCAGAGCTTGGATTATGAAAGCTAGATTGACAGATAGAATACTTATATATGTCACCTTATAATTGTAAATACCGTTATATTGTCATCTAAATCTCTATCTAGATTGTGAATTGTCGGAAGATTGTGAACCGTAACTACTGCTTACAATTTAACGAATTACTTTTACGTAGATCATCAGCTATCGAAGTGAAACTGTTAAGTCAAAATTTGTCGCGTGTTAAATTGTCAAATGTCCGAAGGCTATCTCTGGTTGGTCGGTCTTACAAAAGGCCGTTATGTGTCCATAGAGTTAGGTTAGGTTTATTTTATTTCCGCAACAATTTTGTCTAATTCTAAGGCTGTGAGTCATGTGAGTTCATGCAAACATTGTTCCGACTCAGGATTTGAACCCGAGACCTCAGGCACACCAGTAACATACACTACCACTGTGCGACCGAGTAAGTGTTCATGGCATTCAAGCTCGGAATTTGTAAGCTTCGGCAAGTGTTTAAGCATAGCATTAGGTTTGGGCATAGATTACAGCAACGAAAATAACCGACAGCAACTTTTCTTACAATAAGACTGGGTGAGATTCGCCTCGATCATCTCTCACGTAATTAATAGATGCGTGCTTTATTCTTTTTAATATTGTTTACTTACTGTATGCGCGCGAGTACGTGTCCATCGGGCCAGAGGCGAGGCGCAAGGGACAACTCGCTCCGTCTTCACCCACCTCGCCGCATTTCTCTGACGTCGAGTGTTGTCCTTGACGGTTGTGACGCGCGCTTATCGATACCAAAAGTTTACGCTAAAGCTCTTGTGTTATTTCATTGTGGATAAACCATGACTACTCCGCTTTTAAGTAATTGAAGTCAGCGACGGCGAATATACTGATTCCGTCGGTTGTCTGATAATGATTGAATTGGAATTTGTAAAATATTTGCAAAATTACCTTATGTTACAATAAACCAAATTGACAGCTGTTGACTAAAGCTGTAGTTATTATCGACATTAACATAATTAATTAGGTCACAGCACTACCGCATTCCTCAGGATGGACATGAACTCGCGCGCCTACAGTAGTTCTAAAGTTAGATATTTCCTCATTTCGGCGAGGTAAGTCTTGTTATTTAAATTTTTAAAACCGAAATTAAAAAATATGTAAATCATTTCAACGTTTTTTTTTTGACAAAAAATAGTGTCACCTAAAATATCGACAGTTATAATATTATACTTTGAAGTTTATTGAAATTTAAAACCATGGTAGGAACCTGTCTGCGTATAATGAAATACAAACACGTCATGTGGCCCTTCCCCGATCCCGCTCAGCACAATGCCACCACTGTGGGTCTGACCGGGACTCCGCCCAGCTCACGCTGGAGGACTGCCCTGCTTGGGAGTCCGAGCGTCGAGTCCTGGTCGGAGTCCCGGTCAGACCCACAGTGGTGGCATTGTGCTGTAGCCTCCTGTCTTATTCGATTCAGATACTCACCGAAGCAACCGTGCCCGGTGAGTATCTGAGTCAATCGATAGGTAAGACAGTCGGTCCTCTTTACCCAAGCTTCGAAGCTCGGCAGAACGGCTCCAACAGCGCGTTGCCTGGCACAGCCCTGTGCTTCGAGCCGTGCCCTTCAAGCCCATAATGCTTGCGTGTGTGCGTCCGCCGTAGCATTTCAGGCTCATGATTCGGCGCTATCCCCTCGCCGTCCCGACCGACAGAACGAATTTGGTCGTAGACCATCGTGTACATGTCGGCCAGAATGTCGAAGGGTGGAGATCGCGCCAGGACCGTCGCTGCCTCATACGAGATCGTACGGTAGCCTCGTACGATCCGAATGGCCATCAGCCGCTGCAGACTCCTTAGTTGAGCCTTACAGCGGGAGGAACCGGCCAGGTCCTTAGACCAAACGAGTGCCCCATAGAGGACCATGGATCGCACGACGCCCATGTAGAGGCAGCGAACTTCTTCCCTTGGTCCCCCGAGATTGGGCAGCAGACGATGTAACGCCCCTGCTACCCCACGAACTCGGGGGACCAATCGGTCGAAATGCTCTTCGAAGTTCCACCGACTGTCCAGAATGAAGCCTAAGTACTTCATGTACTGGCCCACCTGGACTTCAGTGTCACCCACCCAGAGGCGCGAGCTGGGTGGTCCCTGAACTATCTACCAAAATGAATGTTTAGCGTAACAAAAAGTACACTAAAATAAAGTTAAATGGGTGGCAATGATATTCCAAAACCTGCTATTTTTGTAATTTTTAATACAAGCTTACATTCCATAGACAAAGCGGGGATTAAAAATACCATTAAGGCTATACTTAGTTATGCCTGTAAGCGACCGATATGAGCAAGGGCGGATCCGGGGGGGGGGGGGCATGAGGGTCATGACCCCGCCCCCTGGGCTGAGTCCAAGATCTAGGTGGAAAACCATTTGTTAAAATAATAAACATTATAAGAGTAATAAAAAATTGTTAAACATAATTTTATAATTTTTTTGTCACAATATAATCAAGACATTGACACTGCGAAAAAACTAGCAACCTTTTACATTGTTACTAGATATACTCCAATTTCTGTCATTGTAAATGAATATCGACTGTGGATGGTGAACTGGCAGCGGAGTCAGTATACATCGCAGTCGATTTATTTTGATCTAATTTTAAATTGCTACATTGAGATGTATTCTAATATAGGAATTTTTTCTTGGGTTTTTCTTACAAGTAATTCTTAATAACAGCCCAAGAATGGCAGTTTGGTGATGATTCATGTCCGTGCCTCGGAGAGCGCGTTAAGCCGTCGGTCCCGGTTGTCATCAACATCTATGGCAATCGTTATTGGGAAGTCGGTGACCTCAAATATACTGACACCTTTTTCTTTCGTTTTTTTTGTCGTGTGGAAAACCCCTTGGGGGTTAGCGCCGTCACTCCACCTGGTTTTCCAGATGAGCGGTGTGTCGGAATCGAACCGACTAAAACTACACACACAGTGTGCCACTATGCGCCTGTCCGCACTGACGCGGGCACTATCTCGGCTAAAACTCTTTAATTAGGCGAAAACCGGCACACGCAGCTGTCCCACCCTCATGGCTGACCACTGAAGTAATGGTGGGGAAAACCCATCCCTTCCATCCGCGGCCACCCTCAGGGCGGGCGCTGAAAGTTGCGACCGTGGTAAAGGTTCCCGCCAAGGCGCATGCCGCTTTCGTCGACACGCACCGTGTCGATCGCCTCGATAACCGCGTATGACTCTTAACCGCCAATATCATCTAGGGTCACAAGAGGTGTGTCCTATTCTGGACGGCCAGAGCCACCGAACACACCGGTGTACCTTACAGTGCCATAGACCGAACAATCCCCGTGTATAAATATCTCGTCGCGACACTGACTCCACCCAAATTGGGCATGTCCGACTAGGTTCGGTGCAAGTTGTCGGAAGTGGTCGTCGAAAGCCTCGTACCATCCCATGATGGATGGACAACCAACCACAAAACATCAAGGATCAGGCCCATATACTTCATCGGGGTCCTTACCAGTATGAGGACCGAGTTGACCTCGATGGAGACGCCGGAGGGCCCATGGAACAAAAGGGTCTCCGTCTTTTTCAGGGTCATTCGTAAACCCAGCGCCGCCTACTGCAAGTTTGTCCTTCGGGCTATCATTAAAGTGTGATCTGCGTAATAGATTACGCCCCGTCCGGAGGTGAGCGGGGAGACACCCTCGTAGGGCCCAGTCGTACCCCATGTTCTACAAGAGTGGTCCAAGGACAGACCCCTGCGGAACACAGTACGACATGGCCTGACGTCTGAAAACTCCATCTCGGTCCTCGTACATTATGGTACGCTTCTCTAAATAGTCTACCACTAGCCGCCTCAGGTATTCTGGCACTCCGTGGTAAAGGAGTGCTTTGCTGATGCAGCTAATTGGTAGACTATTAAATACATTGGCGATGACCAAAGACACCGCCGATAGCACGCCGTTACAGCTCAACGCCTCTTCGGTCACGGCCCTAAGGCACAGCACGACATCGACCGTCGAACGTGACATTGCTGTCACGAACTCAATTCCCACCTAGCGACCGAGTGCAGGTACTTCCTGAAGCAACCTGCGTCAGCCGGAAGGAATCTGGCTCTGACCGTCAATATCCTCTTTGGACGCCAGAGGCGCGCATCCTGGGTGGCCAGAGCCACCACCGACACCGGTGCACCGTAAAGCGCCTTAGACCGAATCCGATCACTGTGGACAGAAAGTCACTTTTCCTATTCATACAGTGGCTAAAGTAAATAAGATCACCTGTAGGCCAATGAGTACAGCTCGCCTAAACAAATTTAATGAAAATGTTTCTGTCCGTATCACCAATATAGATTTTAGTCAGGATGATCCGAACTACCTTATACCTCATTAATAATAACTGGAGATAAAAGTGATAAGTCATACGAGGACACTATTAATACAGCTGTAAATTCTGTACTTCAATGGCTTGAAACAAATAACCTAAAGGTAAATATTGAAAAAACTAAATTCATTTCATTTTCGAATAGAGTAAACTTAATCGGGCCTTTGAATATTATTGGAAATGGTAGTAAATTAGACGAAGTTGACCACACAAAGTTCCTGGGTGTTATAATAGATAAAAACTGCAACTGGAAACTTCATATAGAAAACTTGTGTTGTAGACTTAACAGATTTGCATTTGCTTTGCGGAACTTGAGGAGGACTGTTGGAGTAGATGCCGCTCTCCTGGCGTATCATGGATATGTTTCCAGTATCCTAAGGTACGGAATAGTTATTTGGGGCAACTCTACAAATATAAATAGGGCTTTTTTAATGCAGAAAAGGTGTTTGCGTTCAGTATTCGGAGCAGGACCATTGGATTCATGTAGGCCACTGTTTGTGAGACATAAGCTATTGACATTAGTGGGCTTATATGTATTTGAAATGGGTGTGTTTGTAAGGAAACATTCTTACCTATTTGAAAGGGCTTCAGATACGACTTACAAAATTGACAAACTTTCAAGAGACCCTACTAAACTGGTTTTACCTAAGTGCAACACAACATATAATAAAAGAAATAGTAATGTAATGGCGGTAAAGATTTTCAATGGAATCCCCAAAGAAATCAGAGAGCTACCAATAAATCAATTTCAGAAGGAATTGAGGGTCTGGTTGATCAAAAATTGTTTTTATACCATAAATGAGTATAAGACTTATAAGACCAGTAAAATAAAATAATAATATGATGACATAACATGATCTCATCGAAATGACTATTGTAACAAATAATTATATGACATGACTTAGTTTGTAAGATTTTAAATTTTATACAATTTACATTCATATTTTTATTTTTTATTTTTTTTTGACATTATTATTTTGTAAAATTTATTGATGTTAATCCATTTAATAAAATTATAATTGTATATTTGCATGCCGAATTCAGTAGGCGAAATATGAAGAACGAAAACTATCCCTAAGATCTCTATAATGTACCATATTTCTAGCAAATAAAGAATCTTATCTTATAATCTTATCTTATCTTACCTTTACGCGTCTTTGTTTAACATGATCAAATCGGAATTTAATAACATATTCACAACGAAGACTTTTTATAAAAATATAAAAATTAGCTTTTGTGATTGGGCAACAACTGGCCTACAAATAAGTAGAGCTAAGTTGTATGAATTGTATGGCATGAAGCAATATATGTTAAAAATTATTCCAAAGTATTTAAAAAGACTTGCGCTGCTGCCAAGTCTTTATATTTAAGTAAAAATATTAAACAAGCAGAGAATAAAATTAAAGCCACTTGGAACATGATTAATGCTGAATCTGGGCGGGTCAAGCCACGTGAACATAATTTTGAATTATGTATTGGTAATAAAACTGTAACTGACAATTTAGACCTAGCGCAAACATTTAATAATTTATTTGCTGATATACCTAAAAATACAACCAGCTCCATAAGATCATGTCCGGTTGATGCTCAATCACTTATGAGAAGCAGTGTGAAAGAGTGTACTGTACCATTCAGTTTTAATTTTATAAACCCCACTGACATAATAAAAATATTTAAGTCAATTAATTGCAAAAAGACAGCAGATTTATGGGGTATTTCTGTTAAATTAATTAATGGCATTATTATTAAGATAGCACCACATTTAGCAACAATATTTAATCGATGTGTTGATACCGGTGTGTTTCCTGATCTGATGAAACACAGTAAAGTAATTCCTTTGTTTAAAGCCGGTTCAAAAAGCGACCCTAGTAAATTTAGACCTATTTCTATTTTACCAGCTATTAGTAAAATCTTTGAAAAAGCCATACTAATGCAATTAGAAACACATTTTAATTCTAATAATCTACTGCATAGTGAACAATATGGATTCACAAAGGGTCGCTCAACAGTAGACGCAGGCTCTAAACTACTTAAACATATATATAGTGCCTGGGAAAACTCGCAGGACGCCATTGGTGTTTTCTGCGATCTCTCAAAAGCATTTAATTGTGTGATGCATAGTACACTTCTGATGAAACTTTGGCATTATGGCATAACAGGTACAGCGCTTAATCTTGTTGCTTCTTATCTTAGTGAGCGAATACAGTATGTTGATATTAATGGAATAAGGTCCTCCGGATCTCCAGTGAGTATGGGCGTGCCACAAGGCTCAATTCTGGGTCCTTTTTTATTTTTGGTGTATATAAACGATTTGCCATTTTTTACTAGTAAGTTATGCGATATTGTTCTATTTGCTGATGACACTTCTCTTATATTCAAAACCAATCGCAAAAACGATTACTCTGACGAAGTAAATAGGTCCCTCGCATTAGTCCTTGACTGGTTTACATCAAATAACTTGCTTTTGAATTCTAAAAAAATCAAATGTATTAAGTTTAGTTTGCCAAATGTAAGGAATATCAGTACAAATCTAGTTTTAAACAATGAAGTTATTAATTTTGTTGATTCAACGGTTTTTTTGGGAATTACTTTAGATAGTAAGTTACAGTGGGGCGCCCAAATATCGTGTCTCGCAGGGAAACTCAATTCTGCAGCGTATGCTGTCAGCAAAGTCACAGTGCTGACAGCTTACGGATGTGGAAACAGCAAGGCTAGTATATTTCGGTTATTTCCACAGCGTCATGTCGTATGGCATTCTGCTATGGGGCAAGGCAGCTGATATTCAAACAATTTTCATTCTCCAAAAACGTGCAGTGCGTGCGATTTACAAACTAGGTGCACGAGTTTCCCTTAGAGAAAAGTTTAAAGAGATAGGCATTATGACAGTTGCATCACAATATATATTTGCAAACATTATGTTTATAAAACAAAATATGCATTTATATCACAGGAATGGTGACGTTCACTCGGTGAACACGAGACATAAGCATAAATTAGTAGGTCAATATCATAGGCTACATAAAACGCATAATTCATTTATGGGTCTTTCCGTGCGATTTTTTAATAGGTTACCAGCTAGTGTTATGAGTCTATCAGTGGAAAAGTTTAAAAATGTAGTCAAAACTTATCTTATACGTAGAGGTTATTAAACAGTTGACGAATTTTTAAATGATAAAGAAAAATGGATTTGACTACTTGCTCCTTGTCATTTTATTCTACTCATGTGAATGTTGTTATCACATTGTTTAAGAGTATGATTTTACTTTTGTAAGTAAAGATTCTACGTGACGAATGAAGGCCATTCTTCTCGTTCTTATGATCTTAAAATTAATATTTTATATTTATTCTTTCATTACCAGTAATTTGGCCAATATTTGAGCACATATAGTTTTTACCTTTGTTGTAAGTAGATGCTCCTACTATGTTGTACCCACTGAGGCTGTTGTTTTTTTTTTTTTTTTTTAAATTAGCTTATGTTCTAATTTTTAATCACTATAATTTGCATCAGTCCTCTAACATGGTGTATAGTATATTAGTGGCAGCACCTTACCCCCATATCAGGTATATAAACATTAAAACTATGTAAACATTGGCGATTTGAAAGGAGTGGCCGCGAGTTTTTATTGCCATGTTCTTTTCTCCGGCTCTACCTATTGTTTGCGAACATGGCATAAATGTACATGTAGAATCTTGACCTGTCACAAGAGATGTATTGCATCCTAAGTGAATAAAGAATTTTGAATTTGAATTTGAATTAGACCGGACAACCCCTGTGTACAGCTGTCGTGGCGTCGTTGCGACACTGGCCCCATCCAAATTCGGCAAAAGTCACCCGAGGGCGGAAGCAGTGTTGACCAGTCTCGGAACAAATTGTAAGAAGTGCTTGTCGAAGAGTCACCTACCATCAAGGATCAGCTGGGCCTAGATGAAGTATCTGTATACTTCATCAAGGCCCGGACCGGTACGAGGAGTTGACTACGATTGAGGCGCCGGCGGGTGGACCACGACGGGGCCTATGGTGCAAAAGGGTCTCCGTCTTATTCAGGGCAATCAATGCACCCGACCTCGCCTAACAGATTACGCCCAACCCAGGGGGGGAGACGCCCTCGTAGGGTGCAGTCGTACCCCATGTTATACACACATCATCATCACACCAAGACATCGCCCTGCGTCTCAAGACACCATCTCGGTCCTCGTACATGACGGTACGCTCCTCTAAATAGTCTACCACCAGCCGCGTCAGGTACTCTGGCACTCCTTGGTAGTGGAGTACTTCCCTGATACAGCTAAATGGCAGACTATTAAATGCGTTGAGGATGTCGAAAGACACCGCTCAGGCGCAGCACCGCATCGACCGTCGAACGCCCGTCTCGAAATTAGAATTGGGCGTCTGACAGATCGGGGCCCACCTCGCACAGGTGCCGGACGATGCGGACAGAGAGAACCCTCTTAGAAAGTTTACTCACTTTTTCCAGAAACACGATAGGCCTATAGGCCGCGACCTAATCGACAGGCCGTCCCGGCTTCCTCAGCAGTACAGGTAAAGAAGCGTCCTCACTGAGGCGGTCCGTCATGTGGTCGAGGGCGCGGGCCAGCACTCGGGCAGGTACCCCGTCCGTCCGGGGATGGTATTCTTGAATCGAATCCGTAAAACAGCCGCTCCCAAAGGCTGGCAAACCTAACTTGACCATAGCTATGTGACCCCCCCCCTGGCGCCAAAGCTGGATCCGCCCTTGGATATGAGAGTATAATGATTGGTTTCATCGAGGATTCGTATTCTATATTGAAGCAATCCTGACACCCTAGCCTAGTTGCAAATGATTTTCGTTTTCTATTCTCTATTGTATTTCTTTATTCTCTTGTTTCATTGGATAATAAACTCTTTTGCAAAAAAAACGGGCACATAGCAAATAACTATTTTATAGTTACTGTTTGTTTGTTTGACAATTTTAAGTATTGTTATCCTCAGAATTTTATAAATTAATTAGGAAGGAATAGTTTTCATCAGTTTTATCATAACATTTTGATTAAATTATTGAGAAATAATGTTTAAGCTCAAAACACTATTATTGTACCTGCTCGCTAAATAAAAATGAAACGAGTTAATTTCTTTGTTTTTATTAAATACATTAAAAGCAGATAAAAGTTTAGTATTGAGTGTGGCCCACTCTTGCTGAAATCACGGCTTGCATTCGTCTGGGCATGCTAGCGAGTATATCTTTTATGGTTTCTTGGGGAATACGTTCCCACTCCGCGGTAATCACATTCTTTAGCTTTCTGATGGTCTGCGGAGCCGGCTGCACTGATCTCACTCGTCGCTTCAGAACGTCCCAGACATGCTCTATGGGATTGAGGTCTGGACTTCTAGCTGGCCAGTCCAAACGACGAATTCCGACTTCTAGCATATACGCTTCCACATCGCCAGACCGGTGGGCGCGAGCGTTGTCGTCCATAAAAATTGAGTTTTCGCCAAAAGCGGTTAAAGCGGGTTGTGCATAAGGAATTAAAACTTCCGTTATGTATCGGTGTCCAGTCACTGTGCCGTTTTCGATGAAGACTACTCCGTACGATCCATAGAATTTATTCCTGCCCAAAACATAACAGAGCCCCCTCCATAAGGTGTGATTTCTTCAAAACATGCCTCTGCAAAGCGTTCTCCTCGTCTACGTAGCACTCGCCGACGTCGGTCTTCACCATGCAGAGATATCCTGGCTTCATCGGTGAACAATACCCAAATCCCAGTCTTCATGAGTCAATGACACACAATTTCGAGCGAAGCTAAGCCTGGCAACTCGATGTCCACGGAGTCATCTGGGGCGGCGTGCCGGGCTATGACTGCTTATATTAGCAGCGAGAAGCCTCCTCCTGACCGTCCATAGACTAATTTGCATATTTCTTACTTCTTCGAGTCTGTTCTTGAGGTCCACATAAGAAGATTTGCGATTTCTCAACGCTTGACTAACTAGAAAACGATCATCCCGTGGTTCGGTACATGTCTTTCTGCCAGAACCAGGCCTTCTCTTGACGGAACCGGTCTCTTGATAGCGCTGCCAGGTCCTTTGAACTGTCGACCGACTCACATTTAGCCTCTGAGCCACGAAGCATTGGCTGCAACCTTCTTCAAGCAGCGCAATAATTTTGCTCGCTTTTATCACTTTATCTACCATTTTCGAGATTGCTAAACAGCAATAACAATACGTTTAAATGTCAAGGATATCAGATAATTTAATAAAAATTGACAAAAAGTTAATTAGAGTCGATATTAACTATAGGAATGGGAATTCGCGCTACAAAATGTAGTTAAAAGTTGTTTTCTTTGAAAACTAGGCTCAGTCAAAAATTTGAGTTTGGAAGGTACTCTTATAAACATTATGCTACTTTTATAAGTGGCCAGTAACATGTTCAAATGATTAAAACCTTTTTGGTATTTAATTTTTTTCAGCCAGGAAGAAAATCGAAACCGCCCTTTTTTTTGAAAATGAGTGTATTTTATTTTTATCACGTGACTGAGTGATATTAGCTAATGAAACAAGAGAAATAGAATAGAAAACGAAAAACGATTGCAGCTTGGCTAAGGTGTCTGCTAGGGAGCCAAGTTGATAATATAACTCAGTCACGTGATCAAAATATTAGCCAATGAACTCAATGAAACAAGAGAATAGAAAAATAGATAATAGAGTAGAAAACGAAAAACGTTTGCAACTTGGCTAGGGGGACAGATATTAATCCTCCAATAAAGAAGGTATAAGAATGCCCAGGCAGATATAATATGGTAGATATACCAACAAACGCATTTCTCGAAAAACCGTGACCGAGACTTACGCTAACAATTCAAGATAGAAATTATTGCACCAAATTTTGATATCTACCTTAGAAAGTATAGCAACTGTCTTGTTACCATAGTACCAGCTCTGTTATTATTGTATTGTTTCTTGTCTTGTTGTGTAAGGTAACTTTCACTTTCAAAAATAAGTCAAATAATTTTATTTCATTTATTAATTGCATGAAAACAAATATGTAATAAAAAGTGAACATTATAGGAACCTAAGGGTACCGGAGCACTTGCAACTTGGTTTGTAATTATAATCTTACGTAGCTTCCAAAATAATATTTGTACATACATTTATTTATTTACATTTTCGGTAACTTATATTTTATTACTCTGTAATAGACAATCTTTATTATCTTCTCCCAAAATTTTAAGTAAGTAACTTTGAATATAAAATATTTTATAAATTATCTTATTACAAAACAATGGAACGAAACATATTTTACAATTTTATTTCGACCGTAATACATATTGCGGTTAACGAGGGTAGTCGGAAAAGACTAAGCTATCACTTTAGACAAACATAGCTAATATTGTTTTAACTGGTTTACAAACGGTATACGATATTTAACTACGACACGCTTCGTGCTGCTTCACTAGAACTACTAGCTAAGTTCGAACAGGAGGGAGGGAACTGTGCCGTGCAGAAATCGTACGGCTAAGCTACGGGGCGCAGCGCTAGTTCCTATCGCTGGTGGAGGCGCGGCGGACGTTGTTGCGCTGCGGGATGACAAACTCGGCGTGGCGCGGCGTCGTGAAAGGGTTGCTCGACGCGAACGTCCCACCCACCGAGCCTTGGCGTTGCGGCGCCGCACGCCGGCCCGCGCCTCTGCGACAAGCGGCATCGTCAGCGCGGACCTACGACTCGACCAGTACTAGTCAGACTCGGCGCTCACCTGGGGGAGCCGCCCACGTCGGGTGCGGCGGAGAGCTGGCGCGGCGGCAGCGCGGGAGGCGGCCCTACCCCCCGCGCCGCCGCACCTGACGCTGCGACTCGAGGCGGAATCTGCCGATATCAATATTTTTGAAGTCGACAGTCTTCTACGATTATCGTTTCGACTTGTATGACAGTAGTAGACAGATGTTTTAGTGACGCTAACTGCCGGTACCGGTCCGGTATCCGGTGTCATTATTAATGGATTTATTTATCGTCATACAGACTTTAATATCCTCATGTTTTTTTTTGTAAACGGGACTTATTCGCGATAAAATCAAAAATTGGCCAAGTGCGTGTCAGGCCACGCATAGAATAGGGTAGATTTAATATAGTGTCCCATAGTTAATTGTTGTTTACTTACAATTTCTTTATTTTTGTATGAAGTTGTCCAAGTGAGTTCATTTTAAAAGTTAGGTCCCTTTAACTAATTAACCTAATTGACCAAAATAATGTGCATGTAATGCTATTCGTTATTCGGGTCTGTACTCACAACGGGTGGGTCGGGTGGTCGTGCGGGAGCAGCGTGCGAGTGAGCACGCGCGAGTCGTTGGTGGTGAGCGACGGTGGTAGTCGCAGTGGGAGGTACCGCAGGCGGCGGGGGACGACGCGGAGGTAAACTGTCGGCACGTTGCGGTCGCTCGGTCGGTCGCTCGGGTGGTGCTACGCTTGGCACCGCTACGACCGGAGCGCGCCGTTCGGCCGACTCCTTGGCATCGCCCCCCTCAGGTTTGTTAGGCGGAAGCCTAGTCTCCGGGTTTCGACTCATCGGGGATCGCTTTTCAACCTATTTGATTATTTCAAAATCTTCATTATGATAAGCACTAAATCTCCATGATATAGAATTGTAGGTATACAATAAACATAAAAAGTATGTGTCAAAAAGATAAATGTAAGAGTGGAAGGTTATAAATAAATATTAGGATCAACTGAGTTAGTAAAACAATACCATAGGGCTGGTTTTCTTGCGCTGACTGTCGGGCAAGGGCGAGAGGGGCGTAGCTCGCGGCGAAGGTGTGGCGGGTGGAATTAGTGCATCTCCAGGGACGGGGGGAACACGGGCCGCCTGCTCCAGAATAGCTTTCTTTTGCTCCTGTCCTGCCGCGAAATATGAGAATACGCAAAGCACCGCGTAGCATATTTGATCCGCCTGGAACGATTTTTATTTTTGGGTGACACAGCCTTCCTCATAAGGAAAGTAATTATCTCAGTTTAAAAATAAATACACACATTCATCTAGACATGATGTACAATAAAAAGCAAAAATATTGAAAGCAAAATAAAAAAATGTGCCAAATACGTACAAAAACGAAGATGTATGTGAGTTATGAAACAGAAGGTGTGTAATGTAATTCGTGTTCATTGGCCTCGATAAAGTAACGGGAAAGCCACAAGGAGAAGTAACGATGAAGGTCTAGCACTACTTTCTCTGCCTATAACGTAAGCAAAAAAAAAAATTTAAAATTAATATTGAAGTAGCAAACAACACACGACACAATTATTTGATAGAGTTACTCTTTGCTCACCATTACAGATTTGTATTTCCTCTGTATAATCTGCCTCGTTTTTGGGTCTAAAACATAAAAATAATGTGTAAAACATTTATTTTGTTACTAATTGACTATAGACAGAAGAAGAAGGTATACAGAACTTACTAAATTCTTCTAAAACGAAGATACCGCCATTCTGCGTGAAACACTTCCTGATGTGGTCCAGTCGCACGAAAAACTGTAAAATAAATATAATCAATGATAATTTGAATTAGAACTAGGTTAGGGTGCAGGCGTGCGCACATCTAAGTAGCATGAAATATATACGTAATTAGACAAAGGCAGAAATTATGTTTATTTATTTTGTACACAATCATAAGATTTGTGATTTTAGGACGCACTTTAACCTGATTGTTTTTTTTTTACAATGAACGTAGTGTTTTCTAAAACTCGCAAACTGCTGGTTGCAATTCGATTCGAAAATTGAGTGGGCTGTGTGGTCACTATTCGATCTTCGAAAAAATCGGAATGGATCAACGCATCACTACTATGAGTGGAATAGATATTTGTATTTTTTATAAGCATTCGGTGGTCGTTTGAATGATTTCTGTTTGTACTCGTAGAAATAGACCAATTCACATTTACTGAGGTTCCCTAGAGTTCTCTGATGGAAACATACAATTTAGGTACTTTCTACCTACCTATGATGTCGTAGACTCGTGAACACAAAAACATTAATTGTTTGGTTCTTATTTTATAACGCTGATGATTAATTGGATTGTTTCATATTCTAATTTAGATTGTATCGAAGCGGGTATACAATTTTTCCCGGTCGTATCGATGTTTTATTCGTGGTTTTACCTACATTTGCCCATTATGCAGTAAAATAATTCTGTATTAAGCCGTCTATGACTCAATTTTAAAAATAAAGCATCAAGTACTACAAGCTTGTTAGCTAAACAAAAACATAAATCCTTTGAAGTTCTACCGTTCATACTAACTTCAGTCTTATGGAACAATATTCCATCATAAGAGTGAACGAATTTGTAATGCAGATCTTATCTCAAAACTAAGCCTTCGTATGAATTATTTTGGAAATAAGCAAAATATACATTTTTGCTTTACTTTTTTAAAAACTACAACTAATTTAAGTTGTTATTCTATTATACTATATGCCGTTTCCATTTTCTTAGGTAAATATGGAATAGGGATTATCATACCAAAATTGATATGAGTATATCAATCGCTTTATCAGATCTCCAAAGAAAATATGGTATAAAACAATACATGCAAACATGCTATATCATGAGTAACGCGATGCAAGGATTGGTGTCGATGCACTAACTTTGTGAGATACTTTTATGAAACTAACAGTTAGTGTACCGACAAGATATGAAGCATGATAATAATTCTCTCTAATTCCTTTATACTAATTTGTCAGGGATCTATCTCACTGCAATATTATGACAACTTAGTAGTACCAGAATCAAAGTGGCGCAAATTTTCTGCTGATTGATAGAGCAGAGCTTAGTTAGGAGCTAGGCGGGCTGGGAGTGCACTGTGCGAGGTCAGATGCTGTGCAGCTAGGGCGGGAGGGACAAAGGAGGGTGCGGAGTGAGAGACCACGCGGCAGGCCAGGGCGGCACCGGAACTTGTGAGATGGCGAATGCTCTACGACTGACCTCGTGACTCGCGTCCGTTAAGCTTTAGCGCTGACGTGACGCTCGCTCGCGGGTTCCGGGTGATAAGGGACGAACGAACTAAATCTCGGCACATAGTGCGAGAGCGAAAAATCAAGACCGCTCGCCGGACGATCCACGATACGAATGCAAGCTGTCGGGTGCGTAATATAAACAGATAATAAACAAAGGGCGTCTATGTGCATGCACGACTGCGCTCATTGGCGCTCGCCGCACTCGGGAGAACTAATACAACGCTAACAACGGCTAAAAACAATCTGTAAGCCTCAAAACTACTAGTAAAGCCCTACGACCTCGAACGATCATCGCTAAATGCGAGTCTCACGGTGACCGTGACTAGATCTTTAAGGTCGTAAATGTCGTATCGATCATCGTAAGAGCCAGCCATTACTATTGAATGAACCACTGTGTACCTCGAAATCCTTTTGCGCAGCGGCGCGTGTTCGGCGTGTCCGGAAAGAGTAGAACAGACAAAAAGATGAAATTAGTTGAGGGCGGCCGAGCGCGTGTCAAGGACCATCTCAAAAGTTCCTAGTGGAGTGACTCGCCGCCGCTCGCTCGAGCATGTGCGGCGAGCATGCGTGGCGAGCATGCGCGGCGAGCACGCTCGAGCACACGCACTCCAGCGATATACGGCATTGTACGGGTATTGCAGACAAATAGCACATGCACAAGTCGTATGGAGTATAAGAACGTATACTTATCAGATGGACAACGGTTAGTCTTAAAATGTAAAAAATATAATCTAAACTATTACATCGAATAGTAGATAAGGATATTTAAGGGCAAAAATACTGGGTCTCAAATTAAGCTGTTTTTGACAATAATACGGAATTAATAAATGCAAAATCACCTGAATTTGAAAATAAGTAAGTCAAATATACATAAATATGATATTAAAAAATTATGTTGAGATAAAAAAACGAAGAGAAATCCAAATAGGAAAGTTTGAGTGGTCCTTGCGTCCGGATAAATTTATGTAAATGTTATGAATCGTATCAGGTAACATTATATTGGGGCATCGACTCTGATTTAATTAGTATTGATTAATTCTTCTGTGCTTATATATTAGAAGGTATAAATGTCTTCGATGGATTAAGAAGCTTCGTAAAATTACGATAATATAACAACGCGCTAACGGCACCGATACAATATTGAAACAATGAAGCAATGCCAGCGCGGACGCCGTTATCAGTATAGAGATCGTTGTACAGCAGAATCGTACAGCAATCTATATTAATACATCACTCAATCGTATCGAGACTTTTTCCAAGCGAGTACACTGACATAACTTACCTGATTTTTACTAGTGTGATAATACCAAAACTTCCATTACAGTGAATGTTTTCAAAAGTTTTTTAACACTTTATCCTCTAGTTTTGGTACATCATGATTATGGTTTATTATAATAACATGAATAAGCTGAACTGATAAAAGAAGGAACATACAAATAAAGCGATAGGACGTACCTTGCTATGGTGAAACAGAAGTCCGACGCCTTCCATGCACACCTTTGGAATACGCACAAATTCACATAATTAGATCAAGTTATTTTATTTTCTATTTAAACCTATATGATAAAAGGAACGGTTTAAGTTTTGATTATAAACATGTTTATTGATTTGAAATAGTAAACATGCATAGGAGAAAAAAAGAACTAGAGAAGGATAAGTCCTGTTTTTTTCGGATTCTATAGATACTACAGTGCAACCTTAATATAGCGAACCTCAATTTAACGAATTCCTCGATTTAACAAATTTTACGTAATCCCCTTGAATGGTCCATAAGAGTCAATGTAAATAATACCTTTATATTGCGATTTTTTTTACGAACAACCTCTTTATAACGAATTTTCAACTAACAAAAAAACTGTAAATACCTCTAATTAACGAATTTTGTCAACTCAAAACCTCTATATAACGTTTCCATCAATATGACCCATAATCCCATTGTATGCGATTCAGTGGCAACAGGTTTTTTTTAATACATTTTTTTCGTAAAACAATCTAAGTCGTTTGATGGAAAGTAGTGTTAACAGTGCTGCTCGGCACTATTGTTGAAGATTCTAGTAAGTAGCAATGACTCAGAAACGTAAAAGGTGTTCCTTATCAGTCGCAGAAAAGCGAAACATCAACAACTATGTTGACAAAAATCCTACAACGAAAAAATTAGACATATCTAATAAGTTCAGGATTCCCGCAAGTACATTGACTACAATTTTAAAATTTAATGATATGTTTTCGGAAGAAGAAAGTTGAATGTAAACAGTAGAATAAAAAAATGTTTTTCACCTCTTTTTAACAAATTTTAGACCAACCTTACCTCAATATAACAAACCTCAGTTTAACAAATTACTTGATATAGCGAATATTTACGAGTTCCCATCGGATTTGTTATATTGAGGTTGCACTGTATTATGTATTCTGTGATTCTATTTGAAATGTATTTTTCGTGAACACAAAGTTTAAGCGTCATATTGATTTGCTGTCATTAAATGTTTATTAAAAATAACTGAGCTGACGGAAGTTACTTTGTTTTTTTTTTAAGTAGGTGATGTAGTAACATGAGGCCAGATATAATCGAATCACCTGAATAAGACCGCCTTCCCCGGTGGAACAGTCTTGTATGGGGAATTCCCCGCCTAGCTCGGCCGCGTCCTGCCGTCGCCCACTCTTCTCCATCGCTTCCTTTATACAATAGTACAGCGCTTTGCACTGGAAATCACACAACAATTTTTGATTACATTTATCATATGTTACTCACAATTTAACGTTGCACAGTCAGTCAGTCAAGTCAAATTATTCCTTTTGTCTTTAATGTAATTGTTTTTTTTTTTTATTTCAATTGTATTGAATTATTGCATTAAAATTAGTCTAAATTGTATTTTTTTTTTTATTGTCGTTTTAGTAAGTTTATTCTATATTTTCTTGGTCTACCTTCTGTAGTGTGACTGTGTGAGGTTTCACCCCCGCGTGATTTAAAATAAGTTACTGATTAAGATTTCTAGATTGCCACTAGAAAGTAACATTAGTTAGAATGTGGGTACTTAATTCGTATAATGTGCAAAATACTTACTTCCTTACTAATATTATAAATGCGAAAGTAACTCTGTCTATACCGCTATCACGTCAAACCCGATTTAATTTTTTTTTTTTTTTTTTTTTTTTTTATACTTAAGCCTGCCAAAGTGACTCCACTCTGCCTGATGGAAAGCATGATAATTAAATTTGGTACACATATAGTCTAAATAGTATACTTCTTTTTACAGATACTAATAACCGCCATACATGCAGGTGGAGCCGCGGGACAAAGCTAGTATTTGTGTGATTGGGGGTGTCTAGGTATAGCATGACTTGACAGACATCATGAACCTAACACAGCATCATGGACAATTTTCACGCAAATGTTGGTTACATCCTTTTAACATTTTAATAAAAGCTATAAAACAAACGTACTCCATTAATTAAGTTTTCAATATAGAATGTCGAAATGTGCTTAATTATGTCACAGCAATTATAATAAATATGTATAAATATAATTATAAAGTTATACCTTTTTAGTGTAGTATTTATGCAGTTGCGTCTGGCCTCCATTTTTCCTCCAAAGGCACAAGACTCTTATCTTCGGACTGTAAGTCATATTGACCAACCTCTCGTACCACCACCGTTCCACAATCGTACCTGAAATTTACAAATTTAAATGTCATGACAATGAAAATATTTTTTATTTTTTTCAAAAATAAAATAAGTCAACACTGATGTGATGGAATCCTTGACAATTAAAGTTAGCGCCGTCAGTCTCAACGGAGACCAGTCAACTAAGTAGCAGATATTGGCTGGGCACAAGCGTGTGCATAAACACAAGTGCACTCTCTGTTCCCTCAGTCAGAAATCACATCACAGAACCACTGTTTATAAATATTTTACCAATATTCCCAAAAAAAATATCTAGGTCGTACTTTGCATATAAATCAAGTTTTCTAACCGCTACACAAACAAACCTGTCTTTGACATTAATTTGCATTTACCCTGATTTATTCAGTTCTTATTTTAACTATTTTTAAAATACAATAAGAAATGCAAGAAAAATAAAAAACTGAGGTTGAAACCTTGCGTTGACCGTAAGATGAGTCCATCGTCCCGAACTTCCATAAAGCGGAGATCGCCTGCCGCATCACCCTCGTGCACCGTGAAAGTTGCACGACGCAGTAATCGCGATCCCAAAGGCTTCAGTTCAATATCGTTGCCATGCTGAATGAAAAACAAAGTCATAACTATAGTTATGACCTATAGACCTATAGGTCGTTAATCACATTACATCATACAATGCTGAACATAGGCCTCTCCTTAGTTTGCATCCTTAGTCACCTCTAACGACACCCATGGGATATGTACAGCTCTTCACACGGATATCAAAATCAAAATACTTTTTACGGGATAGGACTGGCAAGACAACGTTGTGTGACAACATAATTTTATTTATTTATTAATTTTATGCACAAATACATGCATCGGCGGACCCATTGATTAAGGCATCCTCTACCAGTCGACCAATGTGTCAATGCAGAGAAAAGATGTGGTAGGTGCACATAGGGGAATTGATAAACTTCAGTGTTTTTACTATGTAATATCAAAGGTAATAAAAAATATAAAATTTGATAAGCAATATACTTTCACAAACATACATATATACGTCTAAATTTATACACATATATTTATTAATGTAAAATAAAAAAAAACTTTGATAAACTAAGACCCCGTTGAACGCGCCAATTCGAGCAATAAAAGCTCCTTTACCTTCAACTTAAAAGCGTCCTGATTTCTAGCCATTCTGACCTCGAGGGGAAGAGCATTCCACAAGTGAACAAATTGGACGCATAACGAAGATCCAACGAAATCAGTAGTGTGTGAAGGGCAAAGTAGCAGGAGATTATTAGCCAAGCGAAGTTTTCAGTTGTGATTACTGCACAAGAGTTATAGACGTGTTTCAAAATAAGTGGGAAGAGATTGGGAATTGAGGATAGTGTACAAGAAAGCGCGCATTTTTCTGCGTCTGCCGATTCGTCAATCGGCAGCCAACCTTAGTGGGAACGAAAGCTCGAAATATGGTCGTACTTATGAAGATTAAAGATGAATGGACTGCAGTTATTGCGAAGACGATCTAACTTCTTGAGAAGATCTGCATTCAAGTCATAATAGCACACGTCACCATAGTCGATCAAACTGAATATAACAGATTGCACAAACATTGTCTTGGTTTTCACGGAAAGAAAGTTTTGAAGCGATATAGTGCTCTGAGGATGTTGGTGACCCTCTGGCATACGTATGAGACTTGATCACGCCAGTTCAGAGTACATTCGATTTGTAAGCCTAAGTCTTTCACTGTTCGACAGACATGTATAGTGGTACCATTCAGCAATACTTTTGGAGAGCGTCCTCCTGTCCTTTGAACGTCGACTGCCGATTAGTATAGCCTGGCACTTTATCGGGTTAATCGCTAATTCGAACCGCGCAGACCAGTTGTCGATAGTCTGCTCGTTCGATTTTAAAAGCAACCCTAAGCTTAACGACTGTTATTTTTTGTTTATTTTATTACATATGTATGTATGTAATGTATAAGTGTAATGTATCTATGTAATGTATATGGCATTAACCCTCTCCTGAGAGGAGACCCGAGTCCAGCAGTGGGACGTTGTAGATTGTTGATGACGAAAACAAATTATTATTAATATTATTATTAGATGCCTAGTCAACTTGTATTTTACTTACCAAAGTGTGCACTACATCGAGAAGATGATTCACCTCCTGACTGTAGACAAGCCCAATATGACTTTTAGCGAGTAATCGCCTTACTTTGTTGCGAACTATATCAGGTTCAACCCCAAACACTACCATTGCAGCCGTAAGATTGTATAAAGCTGTTGATAATAATCGATCTTCCTCGTGTTCTAGCCGCTTTCGTTCTGTTTCGCTCAAACATTTGTACCTCTCCATCATTTCATTCGCACCTTGGTCCATTCCTATCATATCCCTCTCTTGACTAACAGCATCTAAGAATGCATCTTCCCAAAACTGCATTTGGTCCCATAGGTTCGATCTTTCTTTACCTGAAAAATTATATGAGTGTTACAGTCACGCTAAATTAAAAAGTCCATCGGAAGTAAATCATGGGCTTCGGATTAACTTTAATTTGTGAAGCTAATTTAGATATTTTTTTAGGTTGAGTCATGATTTCTACATAGCATACATACATGTAAATCACAGTCAGGGGTTGAAAGTAAATGAGAAAAGCACTTAGGTACTAATAAAAAAATGTACTATATATCGTATATACCAATAAGGCCCTGATAGAGATATGTCCGAGCTGTATCAGGCGAAGTAATGGGTGAAGTAACGGGAATTCCAACAGGCGGCCGGTATCCGCTTAGTGATGACTTGGACGAGAAGACACTCGCTGCTCGTGGTTTGCCCGGAGCGGGACCGCTACGCCCAACCTGTGTCATGCCAATTACAGGATAAACTTCAAAAATAAACCTATCCAAACTAGAGATCGGTAAATGCAGTTACAGGATTTTGCTGATCTAGTAGCTCATGCTTTAGAAATGTATGTCCAGAAAAAATCTTTATTAGTGGTGAGCTCTTTAATACTGAGACACTTTGGCTACGTTTAAGTGTTGCTATTCCTTTAAAAACTTGATAATGTTATTTTTCCTTATTTCTTGGTCTTTAACTAAATTTACATAAAAAATAATATTTGGATAATATAATATGTTGTATTTAAGAACATTAAATATGTAAAAGGACAAGGAATAAACGGAAGATATTTCACAGAAAGTTTTCAATAGTGATAGACACAAACATGCATGTACTAATTACAGCAACGTTAAATAGCCTCAGTTTTAATTCCGAATAAAAGTATTTCAATTGGTTGGCTTATTTAATCGCAAAGCTTAAAAAGCGGACGCTACAAATGGCACTAGGACTTACATTGAGGAACATGACGTCAGTATCAGATAGGTTGGACTTAAAGGAGGCGCGGTGGTCGTAGATATTGGCTCGGTTGGTGGTGATCGAGCCGCTCTCGTCGGCCGAGCAGTCCGACGAGGGCGCCGCCTGCCACGACACAAACAACCCGCCTGTACCCTGTCTCATGTTACTTAGCACGCAACATAATACTCGACACGAAAGCCGAATAATACATTTAGAAAACAAATAATTTATGCCTGTATCTTTAACATTGTGATTAAGTTTTTTTGCCAATTGTAAGCTAAAAGAGCTCTTTTTTATTTCAGCCGTTTGCGTTACATGAAACAGTCTACATTTGCTCTCAGAAATTTACAAAGCACAAGTGTTAACATTTAAATTTAGGTACTTTATGTAGGAAGAGCATGCTAGAATCAAAGTTTAGAGTAAATATTCAAGTATTTTATATACTACGACAACATTGAAAATATACACCAGGTTAAATGAGTAGTATATGTATGTATATCTTTATAGTTCAGATATTTTCTCGGGACTGTTTTATTTTTTAACAATCATTACGTCACCAATCCACAAAAAATGATGATTTGACATTTTTGTGTCATATTTCCATGTAATTATTCACCCGTCACAGAGATCAAGCTAAATAAATATTTTTATTTGTTTATTAATGTACATAACCTCCTCTTAAATAATGTACACCACGAAATGCTTATTGTTGTTGTTAATTTTTTAAATAAATTTAGGTTTATGTTCCATTTACGCGTCTTTTAATATTTTTTTATTTTTTTTATATTTTCGTTTATTTCTGTTTTCTACTTTTAAAGAAAACCATATTTTTATTATTATTAATTATAATTAAGCACCGAGTGGAAAATACTCCTATAGAGCAAAATGAAATGTGATTGTTTTCAAAGAATGACGAAATAACTTTGAGCAATAGGAAGCGGTTATGCCTGTTTACCAACAATCATTTGCCTTAAACCCTAGTTCAAGATGTCTTGTATAAGATACAAAGCCGGTTCTAAAATCCGTTATAATTTTTGAAAAATAAATAGTAAGATGAAATGAAAACATCTGTAGGCGTAATCTAAGGAATTGTAAAATTCAGCACAAAATATTTGACACGTCCACGTTAGACAAAGTTGTTAGGTAGACCCTTAAGTTTGTGAGCTTTGACAACTTTAATAGAAAGAGAAATAAAACTATAAAGAAAAAAGGTCCGTTTGATATGAATTATCATTCTCTATAACTTAGAGACCGAAAAAAAGGAAGTACGGCCAAAATATGAACTCCCATTTCCAAATCAATAAAGTAAGGATAGATATATTTATCACACTGAAAAAAAAGTTGTAAACTTCTCTAGACATAGATACCATGCTCAAGAATTATTTATCAGTTCTGATATAAACAAGGGCCATAGCTCAGAGCGACAGGACCATGCAACACTTATCCACACGGAGTATAATATCCTAAGTATATAAAATACTCACATCCGATTCAAAAGAAGTTAATTTACTGAAAAGTAAATTTCTCTTTTGATTCAACATATCTTTGAACATTTCGGTAGTGCTCTGTGCTTCAGAGGAGTCCATCTCTGGATAGTTCACTACTGGTACATCTGAAACAATAATTGTAGGTATTTGATTATCACAACCAAGCTGACAACTTAGTTACAATTTTTGACCAACTACGACATATTTTTGGAAGTCTGTGTATCTAAATATTTTCCGTAACATGTAAACCACTCAACTGATTTAAATGAATGAGATGTCAATACATTCATAATAATGATCTGGTGACATAGGCTATTTAGATTTTTGCAAAACTTTTCACGTAGTCGGGCAGAATTCACATTGAGAGGAAAAAAGGCGATAAACTCGAGTCTTATGGTGACGGGTAAGATAGAGGGGAAAAGGCCCACAGGCTGCGGCACGTTGTGTTGGGCAGACAAAGTTTGCTCTACTCACGGCACTGCGATCCATACTGCCCTACACACTGCTCCAGATAGGAAGAAGTGGGAAACTATCAATCGCAAAATGACTTCAAAGCTCACGACCCGCAGAATTGAGGACATCGACAAAAGGAGGAAACACTTTATTGTAAAATATTAATTGCTTTTTCAATGTTACTTTGTCGATTTCGAAGCACTCAGTCTTATAGACCAAGCTATATTTTAAGTATGGAATGTAATGTAAAGGAATGTAAAGGATATTTGCATGATTGTTTTGAAAGTATTTAAATATTTACATTTCAGCACAAATTTTACTTCACTTTCCAAGATTGCAGTTTATTGTTAATATATATATATATATATACATACATATACATATACAGTATAGACAATCTTTCGTTTCAATTTTACAGACTTATTTTTTTTATAACACAATACCAACCTGATTGTGAACTCTTTCTGGATGAAGGTGAAGAAGACGGAGTTTCTAGATCCTGTCTTCCATAATGGTCCATAAGTGCAGATCCAGCCATTCCTCCATGTTCTAAACCTGCAATCTCCTTACTCCAATAATGGGTATGAGCCATCTCTGCTAACTGGAACACTGAAGCCATACCACCCAGGCCAAAGTTTGAGTAGGTGTGCTCCAGACCATGGACAACGGATTGAAGGACTTTAAGCATTCCTTTCCATACTGGTTTACTAACAAACTGAAAGAAGTTTAATATTTAAATAGGTACTTATTTGGTGAAACTCGTGCAATGACGTAGGTGGATATTAATTATTTTCTCCATATTAGAGACCCATAATTCCATATTAGAGAAGATTGTTGAATGACTTATTTGTAATTTACAAAAAATATTACATTTGTAGCTCTGATACAAATGTTTGTTATAGGCTTAAACTTTTGTTAGGGAAATAAATCAATAATTGTAAAACTAAATTATAAGCGCAGCTCCGCAAAAGTGCATGTCCTTCCTCAAGAATCAAAGTATCTCTATGCCAAATTTAATAGTAATCGGTTCAATGGTTTAACCGTGAAAGCGAAACAAACAGACAGAGTAATTTTCAAATTTATAGTATTAGTATGTAAGTATAGATAATATGGATAGGTATAGCATGGATGGTGTTGCAATAAAAATGAGAAATTTACCACATCTTCTGTAGCATCACTTTCAATATGATGATTTTTATTATTTACACTACCGATACGGTTGAAAATGTTAAATCAAATTATGTTTTCATACTTAAACTTACCACATCATCCACCTTGTCATTCGGTGTAGTTTTTCTGTTGAAGTTCCTGTTTAATTTACTGAGCACCATGTTTCTATAAGATTCGTCCTCCATCAATTTCTTAAGACGATTTAATTTCAACCATCCGACTCCTTCGCCTTCTAACACGTGTTGTACCAACTGGAATAAAGTATTACACTGGTCGTTAACAGTTTCACTCACAAGACTTATCTTTTTACCCGACTACGGTAGAGCCAAAGGAGTGTTATGATTTTGACAGGCTATGTATGTTCCCACATAGCTCCTCAACTATTTATAAGAAACGGGCAAATTAGGTAATAATTAGAAGCGTCTTGGTCGTCCTCAGGTTACAGACGACACAATTTTCGTCGACGCCAAAAAGTTAATTAAAAAACAAAATACCACAAAAAAGGACTTACATCATTGAGAAAGGCTTGGTTCTCAGTGTTGGCGTTGGGGCGGGCGTGTGCGGGATGTGGGGGCGGTTGTGGTGGCGCGTGGCGGATGAGCGGCGAGCGCGCCACCAGCCCTCGGGCGCCTTGCGAGAACGGACCGAACGATGCCGAGAGCGCTGCGCCACCAGCCGTTCCGCTACCACCACCGCTACCCACGCTTGGTACAGATCCTCGAGGGGATTCCGCTGGCTTGGGTTGCTTGCCTACGGGAGTGCGGTATCGTAAGTATTAGCTTAGCGAAAATATTACATCTATAACCAAAATAAACCTTGTAGATTTACTATGATATTGTTAAATTGCATTTTTTTTCGTAAGGAATGGTCTATTACAGTGTTAGAAATTCGTGCGAAATCTCCTTTAAGTAGTCTAAAGTCTACGATAGTCGTAGTTTCCTATGATACTAAGTGATAAGCTGTATTTTAAAGGAATATGTGAACCGGTTATGCAACTATGAGATCATTAATAAGTAACTAACTAAATAACAAATAACGGGACATTACAGAAAGGGGCGATCACAGGAAAAGAACGTAGGAATATCATCGCACTACAAATACAATTGTGATGACTCAGCAATTAAAACGAGAAAACTATTTTATAAAGACGTTCGTTTTGTGGAGTTAAAAACACACTTTTGTACTTTTGTTAAGCTTACCTACGTAAAACTGATCGCTCCTTCTGACATTCAAATATAATTCAGGATTCAAATTCAGTAGTTTTTTCATTATTTCTGGCTGCTTAAAAACACTCACCTTTGCTACCAAAAAAGTCGCTAAACATACTAGAAGTTGAGGCTGCCAGACCGTTGAGATCAGAGCTGATATTAGAAAAAAAGTCCCGGTGAGTGGCTGCCAATAAGTTGGTAGTCTGCAGAGCTGTTGAATCGCGGCGGGCCGGCGGGCTTCCCGACGAATCTTGACTTTCACCCTGGTGTATATTATTACATCATCAATACAATACAAATATTACCACACTTAATGTACTTATGAGGAGAAACATAGCCTTGTTTACTTGACAATCAATTTAATGACATAAGTTGTCGGATAATTTACCGACACTAAAACATTTTTACTGAAAATCGTAGTGGTGACTATTGAGAGAGAATAAAGGTGTACATTTTGCACACTACCTTCAAAAGTCCTTTCTTCGCAGCGACCTCTTTAGCGCTCTTCGTCAGATCTCCAAAAGTAGACTTGCCGACGTAGTGAAGGTCTTCTAGTGTATTCTTACTGACTGCTGTAGCGGTTTTGCTGGCTTCTAACGCAGACTTCGAAGCCTCCTGAACGCTTTTCGATGCTTCTTCGGCTGCTTTTTTAGCATGCAATGTAAGCTGAAAAATAATAATAATATAATAAAAATATATCTCTTTATTGTACACCAGAATAGAAACATAAAGCAGTAGCTTAAACTAGGTGGTACAAGTGGCGGCCTTATCGCCCGAAGGCAATCTCTTACAGGCAACCAGGCAAATAGTCAACACTTCATAGGTTTTTGGTCTAATGCTACCTTTAAAACTAGAGCCGATATGAGAGTAGAGCACGATAAGTAAATCATTTCACTTTCAAAAAGCAGAAAAATAAATCCTCTGTGTTAGTGATATTCTTAACCAATATTCCTTAAATTTAAATTGTTATTAAGTTATACCTACTGTTGTTTCGGCCAGCAGAAGTGCATTTTGCGTGCCTAAAAAGTAATTTTGTAACTCAAATAAACAGCAGTACGTATATGTACTAAAATTGTCACAAAATGTGGCGTCACGCCTTCAGTCAACTTTTTATGAGAATAATGCAAAAAGCTAAAAACTATGAAAACTGATTAATACATTAAGGTATTATGTACTTATATTGAATGGGTTTATATAAATTCTATGGAAAAAGCAGAAGTAATCAAGCTTCTTACTAAATACGCATGTAGGTTACTCAGGTATGTTTCGATTAATAAGCTACAGCCAGCATGTGTTAGTATGTGTCTTTATACGTGTGTGTGGACTAGGTAGCGTCTATATTCTAGGTCGATCCTCTAACTTTTGACGGTGATTAGTACCTGGCCGAAGGGCGCAAATATTTTCTTTTCCTCTCCTTCCGTCACTTTTCCTTTCTTCTTTATTGGTTTGATTAAGTAACATTTGTAAATAAAAATATCAATGAAAATAACCAAGTATTATTACAACAAAAAATGAAATTATATTTTAATATGAGATAAAAAGAAATAAAATTTAAATGTATGTCTTACTTTATCCATGTGGGCCAGTAATCCTTCTTGACTGCTTTGCCTTGTGGTTTCTCGCACCAATTCCTTGGCTGACGCGGCAAATTGTTCAAGCAATGATGTTTGTGAAGCTTGTCTAGAAACTCCGCTACCCGCGCTCTAGAAATAATAAACAGCATATTTCATGAGATGGTCAAACTTAGATACGAGTTTCAAAAGACTTTTATGAAGTCGAGGACCTCGACTGGACATGGAAGTAGGTCAAGACCGATATACGTTGTACAGCGAACAGCCTGAAGCCTCGATCAGTCGACAGTGTCGACACTAGGCAGAGATTTATCGACCCTCGGCGTAATCGGGTCTCTAGAAAACTGGAAAGCATCAAAGTGATTACTTTGACAGCTGTATTCATTGGCGACTGTCTTTAATAGCCTCGCAAGGTTAAAAGTATTATTTAGTATTTAAACTAGGGACAATTGAAAATTTTCGTCCAATCTTCTGTATCTAAATAAATTATGTGTATTTAATACATTTTATAGTTTTGATTACATACTTATAAATACTGAGCATGATGCCTACGTGTCACTAACTATAGGGAGTGGTGTGCGAATGTGGGGAATTAGCTCGTGCTTTTCTTCATTGTTTTGGTAACGACTTACACATAGAAGCTTGTATTCGGTAATAGGTTAGGGTCATATACTTATAGAAAAAAGATCGAGATGCTCGAGTGATCTTCCATAAAAACCGGTTTTTAGTTTTCATATATATGAATGCATATATAGGTAATTACACACAAAAGCTCATACTTTAACGTGTGGTGCGTGCGGTGGCAGTGAAGAATGGTGCGAGGGCGTGAGCGCGCGGTCCGAATCGCTGGTGCTCGTACTGTCTGCGGTCGCGCGCTGTCTGCTCACTACAGTTTTCGGTGTTGTGGTTGAATTTGAGTCCGACTCGCGACCGAAACTACCGCTGTCCGTGTCCTAAAGACATTAAATCAATGGATACTACCATAAGTATTCGTGAGTAGGATTGCATAAAGAAGATTGTAATCTTAGCATGATAATTTTATAATTGAAATAGGTCGACTTTTAACATGAAAAATAACATTATCGTTCTAATTAAAACTTTAATATTTTTGTCAGTTTTATGTTTTTAGTGTTATATAATATTTGAATAGATAACAGTGCTCACGCTTTTTTTAACCGGTGCAGGATGAGCAGCATCGCTAGCTTCCACTCTACCAATTTCTCCTGGAGCTTCGTCTTCAGACAGATCACTGTGGTCTGAACTTGACGCTGATGGTGATGGAGATGTTGACTCACGGCCTTGTTCCTTGTCAGCCATGTCATCAGCGTTACCGAACATAAGACTTGACGGAGGGCTGTAAACCTATCGGTAAAAAAGTATAGTTCAACCATTAAGACCTTCAGATATTATGATATACCTACTATTACGTGTTAGAGTTCGAACTAAGAATTTATTTCAAACAATCTTTTTTAAAAAACACAGAATAATTGTTCTTATAATGATCGCCAAAATAGCTGGGGTAAACTAAACACTTATGTAACTCAGATATTTAGGGCAATGTAGCTTAAAGTGAACTAATCTGTTCGATCGAATCGACTGCACGGTTGGCCTAGTGGTTTAAGCGGTCACCACGCCGCTCTCTACTGAGCCAAGTGTCGTGGGTTCGAATCCCACGTGGGATAACACTTTGTGTGATTCACAAATTGTTGTTCTGAGTCTGGGTGTTCTTTGTGTCCGTTTCATGTATGTTTGTAAAGTCCCCCGCGACACAGGAATTTATATTCCTAATGCGGGAGTTGTCTTTTTTTTTAAATCAAATCTGCAACAGACAAAATACCTTTCACATTAGACACCGTTCGTGCTCGAAGTTTCCTAACGCTGAACTAACCAACTAGAGGACATTCGAACATGGTTTCCGGGAAATGTACATAAACAAGTCAAACGCACGACAATCGACTCATGTTCAAATCGATATCTCATATTATATTTATTATAATAAGGTTCAAAATGAACTTAAAATATTAATATTCGAACTTATTTACAACTAGCTGAGTTCCGCGGTGCTACCCTCGGTTGTTGTTGTAAATCGCGACTAACACCACGGGGCGAAACGAGTCTATCAAACAATAGCCTTAGTTACGGTTTACGTTATCAGCTTTCTGTCAGAGAAAGTCCCGTTAAAATCGCTTCAGCTGTTCCTGAGATTTGCCGGTACAAACAGACAGACAATTTTTTTAAATATTGCCTTTTTGATGTTAGTACCGTGTATACTTTGATATGATGTTACTTCTTCAGGGTTATCTATATACCTGAGATCGTGGGTTCCGGTCAAGAATAACAGTTGTGTGATGATGTTGAGCATGTTTATCAGCAGGAATGTTATCATAGGACGGTTCTGTATAATATGTGAAAGATAAGATGTGTAAAATTATTACTATTACTTACCGTTTTGGGGTCTAAAGACGATGACAGAGTCATTGGTACTTGCACAACTGCATTATACGTTTCTCCAATCACGTGCTGTTGATTTCCTCCTTTCAAACAAAAATTAAGAAGTTTGAAGAATTTATTGAACCAAAAAGTTTTATGACTATTAACTAATTGTATAACTATATAAGCACCTGGTGACAGGTCCGACGAAGCAATTTCTGACACAAAATCACTGAGAGATGAATATGAGGAGCTCGTACTTTCAGCAGCTTCTGAATCTGAGCCACTTTCGTCTGTAACATAATGTTCTAAGTTAGTTAAGGTATTTTGAAATTGCAAATCAATTTCTGAAATTAAATTTGATTGATTTAATTCACTAAGGTAAAATGATTTTAAAATATAAGTAGTAGTATATATAGTATATATATATATAAGTAGTAGTAGTAATAGTAATAGTAGAGTATAATGCTGAATATTGAATAGAAACCTAGCACTTTTCTGGTTGAAATTTAGACCTTTATGTCTTACCTGTAGGCTGATTTTCCTGTCGTTGTAGTTGTCTAAGCGCTCCGTTTAACGAGCTGCCGTCATCCCAAACGGCAAATCGAATAGGTTGCAGTTGATCAGCAAACCATTTTGGTTTATCACCAACTTGTCTCGGATCGAATACACCCGTTTGGACCCGTAGGAACGCTACATTGCAAGGTGTTAAAGACCATTCTGCGAGGAATTCTACTGCCTGAAATTTTTTAACAGTTGATTTTATTTCCTATTATTTATTTCCTTTTTTTTCCGATTTCTTTTTATAACAATACTAACCTGCGTCCTCGCAAATTTATTCAAAAATGATGTAGTCCGAGGCCGAGAGCGAAGAAAACTGTTAATTTGAAAAGCAACAACTGGCCGGGGGTACAAACGAAGAGTCCTTGTGTGTTCCATAAAGTTTGCCAATATATTTTGAGAGTTAAAAAATCTGACCTATAAACATAATTTTATTTGCTTAGACATTATACACAACAATACTGGTTTTATGTAAAGAAAATGTTGCTGAATTGTATAAAATGAATATAACCTTTTGTAAGTGTATAATATAATGTACTTACTGTTTTAATATTATCATTAATTAAAGTTTAATCAAATTTTAACGATAGCATGTTCAAAAAAACTTACAAGTGAATGAAGTATAATTACCATCGCAACTCTTGTCGCTACATCCACTGAGTCCACGTCGTGGCCATATATTAGTGGATTGAACGGCTGTGCTTGCATGGGCGACTGGTGGGGTGAAGCAAGAGAGTGCCTCTGAGGCGTGTGTCCTGCACTTGCGGCACCACTTTGCACAGAAACACGACGAGACTCTGGTGTACTGTGGGGTGCAGACTGAGCGCCGTCACCTCCTCGGTATGAAGCCGAATGAACCCTGACAAAGTTACGACAAAAGTTAACAATGCCATTTTTTGTGGCGTTTGTTTTCAACCAACTACAGTACCTATAGGTAAACAAATGATATTGAGCTGCAGACCGTTAGTGCTATAAGGATGAAAGTTTCTTGTACTTTTACAACTCATAATTGAATATTTTTGGAAAATTTATAATCAGACCTTAGAGGGGTGGTCCGAATTTTAAAATAATGAATAGAAAAAAATGAAATATGATTGTGCTCTAAACTCCTTTTCTCAGTAGAGTCCTTTAAATATAATTATGGATCGTGCATGTGTTTTGTTATTTTTTCTGGATATCTTTATTTATTTTTGGAAAATGGAAAAGTAAAATAAGGAGTAACATACTTAAGTGTTGCTCCACCAACGGTGTCCCTTCTTGAAGGCATCAGGGGTGCAGCTGCCTGCTCCGCAGTGCTACTCGTCAAGCTGTTCAAAGCCTATAGCCACAATATAAACATTAAACCTTTTGATATAGTTTCATTTAATTAAAATTATCTTATTGGTTTATGCCTCAAAAGATTATGGCAATTTTAATTTAAAAGTCAAGCATGAAATAATTATTTAATATAAATATTTTTTATAATCGTAGCACAAAACAAAATAATAATTTTCATTGCCAATGTTATCTACTTTTTAGTTTTAAGAATATGTCTTTAACTTTTAATAATTTGACAAAATATTCCAAACCTCTCTACTTAATATCTAAATATTGTGTGAATATTAATTTAAGCGATATTAATCGATCATATTTAGCTTCGCAAACCACATGACGTCACATGCTGCACAACATAACAGCGCAGTGCTACTGAAGTAATGTTACAGTTTCAAAGCGTGATTAACATCAACATAATAGTCTCAATATTTCAAATTATTACTGCTTCTAAACTTCTTCAAACACAATTTCCAAATCACTAGAACAATCTTGAATAACTACAGTTGCGTCTTTTGATTCGTTTATAAAACTTTTGACGAATAAGAACGTTATACAGATGTGAAAATTTTAAAGGTATAATATCTAAGGGAGCCGTTAACATTTACATATAGGCCACATTACAATGTTTTCTTCCAATTATATAAAAAAGTTATAAATCTATAAAAATAATAATTGGAGTGTCTATTTCTAATATCAAATAACAAGTGTTTTAATAAATGAATATCAAAGTATATACTACTATCGGTAAAAGTAGTAAAGGGACTAAGATTAAATCAGCAATTTTTAAGGTTTTTGTCTGTCTGTCTGTTTGTTCCCTGTATTGTCTGGAATAGCTGGACCGATTTTGACGGGACTTGCACTACCAGAAAGCTGATGACATAAGGAGTAAGTTAGACTACTTTTTTAGACTACCGCGGGTAATACCGCGGGTAACACCGCGGGTAACACGTCGGGACTCAGCTAGTTAATACTAAGAAACTGTGACAATACTTCAATATATTTCAGATAAAGCAGAATTTCTTATTATATTTAGTGTGTAATAAATATAAAACAGTGTAAGTAACACGCATAGACACACACACACACACACACAATTGAAATATGCTGTAAGTAAATCGCATAATAGGTAAGTAAGTGAGTATAGTAATGTTGAAAAAAGTAAAGTTAAAGTGTGCAATGTAAAAAAGTTATAGATATTTACACCAGTTCCGGCACTGCCCATTAGAAGCACGGCCTAGCGTCAGAAGAGAAGTGAGGGCGTGTTAGTGAGTAAACAAAACAAAGTGAAAATGCGTATAAATTATAATAGAAACCCTAATATATTGTATATATCCTTCGCAATAAATATGTATACTATCCTTGTTAGTGCAAAGAACCTGCAAAAACACTTTGATATCCCCCTGTTATCACTACTCTAATAATTTCAAGATGTAGTTACAGAAATTGATGACGTCAATCTAGAATGAAACTAATTAATAAATAAAAAAATGTAGTTTACGTAAGGATTGAACTATCTAAATTCATCTGTAACTGTAACTATAAGTAGCATTCAGAACAAAAAATGTGTTAATGTCACATTTTCCGAATCTTGCCAAAAGTTAACCATAAAATAAATACAGTAAGTGAAAGTTGAATGTTTTTTTTATATCGTCTCTCGTCATGATTATATAAACCTACAACTATGCACGACAGATTGTGCTAACAGAATGATACACCTAAACGATTTTAATCAATACAAAAACAATCATACTGGACACAACAGCTTAGCGACATCAATATATATGCGCTCACGAGTGCAAAGTATTAGAAAAAGTTAGTGGAAAAGAAAATGAATTATGAGAGTATACATTCATTAACAAGAGTCAACAAAATATTAAGTTAAAGAAGTAGATATATTAATCAATATATACCTGTTTTAAGTGACTTTTTAATACAGAGCCTTCAGGTTCTGGCAAAGGCGGCAGATCTTGGTCAGTTCCAGTAGGACATATAAGTTTTGTTGCATCCAAGTCCACTAACCAAATATCGTCTGGCAATCTGTTGAATAAAATACATGTTAAATTTCCTGAATGCTGTAATTGATTGTTGTTCGTATCATCATTTAATTTTGGTGTACAGTATTTGGTCATACTGGTATTTGGTTTGGTAGATTTCTGACAAATTTTCCTTCTCTTCCATAATAGTGCCCTTATGCGGCACTTACGAAACTTACGTTATGAATAGAAGTGATAATCCTTCTTCTTGATCCATTACGACACGGATGATTTAGCTAATAGTTACGCTTAACTCTTCTTAGCTTAGAATACTTTTAGTTAACAATGACAAAAAATTGGAGTGTTTCCAATACCACTCACCTGAAATTCTTTTTATATGTAAAAAACGTAGCCGGTATCCCAATAAGGAAAGGTGTTGGCGCCAGCAGCAGTTGCTCAGCGCAGTTCATACAACTGGGCAGAAGCGGTATAGCAGGGAACATATACTCGAGGGGATACAACATGGCGACCAGGGCCATTACCGACATCGATAAGGCGTTGTAGTCACGTGATTGTACTACTATTTTATTTTCTAGTAGAATTAGGGTAAGGACCTTGAGGCACGTTTCTACACCTGTGGAAGAAATATAAAATTGTAAGTTTTCTCTCTTTTTTAGAGGCGTCACAACGTTGCGATCATGTTACGTATTTATCGAAATAAGTTAACATTTTTATTGTATTGGTATATAATTAGTGTACAAGAAAATAAGCCGTAGAGCTAGAATGAGAATAGATATGTTGAATTAATACATTACAACTCAAATATTGGCAAGGTTTATTCCATGACTAGCAGTTTGATAAACATTAATATTCTATACTTTATAAAACTTTCGGAGGCCGGGAGAATGATGCAGAAACATCAGACCAGGCCACCAGATTATGGATCACCATGCTGCGTTGTCTACCCTCACAATGAGCATGGCGATGGATTCTACTCATGCTTTCCATCAGGCAGAGTAGAGCCACTTTGGCAGGCTTGAATATTTATAAAAAAAACTTGTACGTTTTTGCTAAGTAACAGTCTAAAAATATTTCTCATATGAAACAGTAACGTCACATTTCAATATTCTATAACTTCATAAGGTAAACTCATTCGCTCATCTTTATTAAGAACATCTTCAAACAACTCACCTAAAAGTTCCAATGGTAGGTGTAACGGAAAGTCAACGAGCGTGAATCGCGTGTGATCCGGTAATGCGAATAATAGAGGTGAGTGGGACGTGGGAGATAGCACTTCGAGTTCGAGACGAGTTTTGCCAGGGACTGGCACTGGGGCAGATAAGAGTCGAAGTATCCACGTTTCTATTTCTTTGACGTCATGTAGAACGATCGTAGGTGTGTTATCGTACGATTGGCCAGTTAATACTGACCATACAGTATCCCTGTAACAAACCGTAGTAGTTCGGTTTTTAGTTCTTTCGACATCCCTGCCTATACTTAATATATTTTGAGGTCTAAGAGCAATATGTTAGCATTAATATTTTTAGACAGTGAAACTTAAACAAAATTCATGCTACGAGTATATTTTTGGTACTATTGTCATTACGGAATTAACTTTTTTTTTATTTTATACTTATAGAAAAATATGTAAAGTAAAATTATTTTTATTTATAAATACATAATATAAAATTTACAAATATAAAATTATATGAAATACTTGTCTTCTTCAATCAAAGAGTAATTCGAAGTTAAAAGCTCAATGAGTCCTTGTACCTAACATATAATAAGGGTTATATTGTGTTGAAAAAAAATTTTGTAAAGCTTTGTAAAGCTTTCTATGACGTCTGTTTTCTTAATTAATTTTAGGAGTTATATCTGAAAGTAAACTTACCTAAGTGTTTGCCTAGACGCACCGACGCGCCGTGGACTGGAAGACTCATTGCAGGCATCTATTAATTTCTTTAGGATAAATAGGCACTCTCGGAATGTGGAGAAGAATGGATGATGTGATAACAGGCACAGGGACGTTAAAGAATGGTTCCGTACCCTCTGTAACAACAACGGATGTAAACATTAAATAAAATTCTTATTTTCTGATCGGTCTTCGGCACTTGGATCTTAAGGAGTAAGTATTAATGATCATGAACATAGAGAACAGAGCAATATCCGCATTCATCTTCATAATCCTCCTTCTGGAGATAGACATCTTATTAGAAATGTGGTTTCGACCTGTTTTTACATTTTATTCAACTTTTGCTTCACTTTGCAATGCTGTTGTCCAGTGTAGTTATCTCCCTCAGTTGGCTCTCACGACACGTTTGGGATGATTAGGGGTAGTGACACTCGATATCTTTAGGAAATGAATAAATACCTGTCTTTTTCTAGTGGCTCTAGGACTAGGTGAATGAGAATGAGACCCGCCGCTTTCTGAATCAGGTGCAGGGGCAAGCCTTGGCGCTAATGTTGCACTACAATCACGCTCCGAATCGCTCGGTGCTACGTTGCTGCTCCTATAGTCACTGAAACATTCGGTACGTTTTAGTCCAACTTAGTTAGCGAACTCAATAAAATTAATGTAACTTAATTTTACCGCTTGTCATTATAAGGTGTACTCAGATCAATTAAAAAAGATAAACAATATATTGAGAGAAACGTTACCTTATCTGCATTCTTGATTATACTTATACTACCCAGTGACCTAACAACAATTTCAAACCGAGTGAAATAAAAAAACTATTTTAAAAGAAACTACATTTATACAATGCCAAATAAATGTATAGATAATACCTGCTATCGAATGGTAAACTGTATTAGTTTCAACCCTGTATAAATTTATTTGTTAATCTCTATTGATTAAAATAGCTAATGGTAGCACCTAAACACAATGTAAAAAAATAATCTAGAAATGACCAACGGTCGTAGTTTATAAAAAGGAAATTTTATGCTATGTATAATTTATACGTAATATATATTTGAATAAAAATTTATTTAAGAATTGAGATCTTGGTACCTTTGAATGTCAAAGTCAGCTCTGTTCTGTTGGTAGTACCTTAGGTAGGTATCTTAGGTAATTATCTATTATCTTAGTAGTAGTATATTATCTTAGGTAATTACATTTGTAACTACTGTTTAATTGCTTGTGACCTTTATACTGAAATAACTGAAAACGCCTTACACACGACATGCAATTGTATTCAGAAACTTAAGTCCAGTGGTTTTAAGGTAAGCACTACACGGTCACGTTCAATAAAACCTTACGAAACGACCTCCTGAAGACGTATTTGGTCAATTCGGTCTAGATATACGGAGCTTTGGGTGTTAAATTTTCTTTACAGAGAACAGTATCAGTACAATTTTTTTTTTTTTTTTCATTTTAAAAGACAACTCCCGCATTAGGAATATAAATTCCTGTGTCGCGGGGGACTTTACAAGCATACAAGAAACGGACACAAAGAACACCCTGACCCAGAACAAAAAATTGTGAATCACACAAAGTGTTATCCTGCGTGGGATTTGAACCCACGACACTTGGCGTAGTAGGAAGCGGCGTGGCGACCGCTTAAGCCACTAGGCCAACCGTGCAGTCTTTTGTTGTTGCATTGTGAGATTAATGCCATCATAAAATAATTATTACATGTGAAAAAAATTATCACAATTCTTTTGAAAAAAATGAACGTGATGGTTGTTACGTGTAGATGACAAGGTACGCTATCGTCGAAGAGGGGTTATTGATTGAAATCCTGTTGATATTGAGGCCATAAGCGCCACCTCCGGACATGCAAATTCTATGGAACATTTTAAAGTATTGAGATTACTCCAAACTTACTAACTTGTACTTATTACACCATCAACAGCCTTTAACAATCCATTGGTGGACATAGGCCTCTCCTTAGAAAGGAGTTATTGGCATGCTATACCGTGCTACCCAAAATTGTTTAACATTTTCTTTCTCATATTAGTAATGTTTTCCCGCGTAGTTTGCTCCCTTAGTCGTCTCTTACGGCATCCTTGGGATGAATAAGCGTGGTAACACTTAGTATTCTGAATCTGTCACCACATCAGTACCATCAATATGTGTATTTTATTACCAACTTGCATTAAGAGACAAAAAAATCGGTAAGTGTCAGGCCACACATAGAATAAAGGTTCCGTAGTCACCAATAATGCTAGGTGAGTAGTAGTAGGTAGATTAAAAATCGTGTACAATAGATAATTGTTTTGTTTACTTATTAATTCTTTATTTTTGTATGAAGTTTTCCAAGTAAGTGCATTTGACAAGTTTGGCTTCTATAATAACTCCTGAAATAAAAAAGTTATCAAAACCGCTATAGTTTTCCTTGAGAGTTCAATATATGGACTACTATCATGAATTTTTCCAGATTGTTTGATCCAGCCGTGTAGCTTTTACAGGAAAGCCCTGTTTTTACTAAAAATGTGCTATCAAGTTGAATAACTCGCAAACGGATACCTAAATTGAAAAATTTTTTTAGCAACCTCTCTATGTTTTTAAAATACCTATTTATTAATACCCCACCTGATGGTATAGACGCGAGAAAAAAAAACATCCCCATATGTAGGGGAGGTACCCCAAATAAAAATATTTTTCATAATTTTATTATAGCATAATTTCAACAAAATATTCATGCAAAGTTGCATCTTTCTAGCACCAACCGTTTGGGCGGTAAGTCGAGGACGGAAGGACATGACCAATCTATAAGGGTTCCGAGTCATGAACTACGGAACCCTAAAAAATACATTCTTTTCAGTGAAAATTAGTAATTTATTTATTTATGTTGTGTTGTCAGTGTCAATTAGATAACAGAAGTAATAAATGTTCACCTGGAGAAAGCAGAATCGGAGCTTTTTTCCATAGATTTACGCCAGGATTCTCGTCGCAGCATGCTGCGTTCGCGCGGCCCAGGAGCAGTCGCGCGCTCCACAGCACGGTAGAAGTTAACGCAGATGCCATAACGCGTCTTGCCTGCATCAATAATAAAACAACATTTTTCTTATAAAGGTAGTATTATAAATACTACCTGTGGAAGATCGGGTCTCGTGTTAATCCATCACAAAGGGAAGATCCTTTGACCAGGCGAGGTGATCATGCCTGGCGAGAACTTCTCTTACGCGATTCAGGATTAGTAGTTATAGATCGTTCCTTGTTTTCTTCATAGTTCGGTGTTTCTTCGGTAGAGCGCGCTGTTGTATGTTTTTCGTCGCGCTGTATGTGGAAATCGCCACTCTATCTATATCTCATAAAGTTATCTATTATAAAAGAAAACTAAGGCGGTTGATCCTATACTTAAATAACTATAAATTTAGAATTTGCGAGAAAAATCTAATTGGGGTGTTTAGGTTATTCCTTAAAAAGTACAAAGACGTATTATTAGTAGATAATAGACATTGTTTTAAAATACCATCGCGATCTGCGCGTATTCAACAACTTTTTACTATAGGTAATTTTCATAATAATGTATCTCATCATCATCAACAGTCTGTAACAGTCCACTGCTGGACATAGGCCTCTCCTTAGAAAGGAGGTATTGGCCTACTATACCACGCTGGCCAGACGGGTTGGTATAGGGCATGGTTGCTTCGGAAAGTACCTGCACTCGGTCGCCAGGAGGGAATTGAGTCCCGCCTGCCACCACTGCGACTGCAGTGAGGATTCGGCTCATCACACGCTGGCGGTCTGCCCCGCATGGGAGACGCAGCGCCGGGTCCTCACTGCAGTCATCGGAGGGGATCTCTCGCTGCCGGCCGTCGTTCGTTCCATGGTCGGCAGCGAGAGCTCATTTACCGCGGTCGCAACCTTCTGCGAGGACGTAATCACGCAGAAGGAGGCGGCGGAGAAGGCCCGGGAGGACGACATCCAATCGGACCAGATTCGCCGCCGGCGACTCGGGCGGCGGAGGCGCGAACATCTGCGCCTCATGCCGCCTTGAGTGTGGCCGCGGGTGGACGGGACGGGTTTTCCCTCCACCCGCATTATGTGGCCAGCCGCGAGGGGGCGGCGTCGGTGTGTGCCGGACGCCGCCTAAGAGAGGGTCGTCAAACAGAGACGGTGCCCGCATCAGGAGCGGGCAGGCGCTGGAGAAGTTCAGAAGGAGATCCCACCCTGGACTTCTCCTACTCCTAAACAGAGAAGCGCGGAGAGGGCACACTGTGTGTTTTTTAGTCGGTTCAAGTCCGACACACCACCCCGCCGTAACCCCCGGTGGGGTGACGGTCCATGATGATTTTTCACACATTAAAAAAAAAAAAAAAAAAAGGGTTGGTTTCAAGTTTTCCTTCTCTTTGCATCGATGTTGTCTTGCGTAGTTTATCCCTTAGTCACCTTTACGACACCCGCGGGATGAATAGGTGTGGTGACACTCTGTATTCTTAATCCGTCACCACACGGTTTAAATGTATCTCAAAACAGTCTAATTTCAAGAATGTGCACTCGTTACAAACAAATAAGTATGAAAATGAAATTTGCTTCAACACGTTTGGAGAATTTAGAACCGCTATCATTAAGAAGGTATCATCTGAAAAATGTCTGGTAAATTTTTTCAACGAAGTAAAATAGAAAAATAATATTGGAAACTCTAATATGTAATTGTATGTATGTCTTTGGTTTGTTGTCTGTTTCTGTATCTAATAAATAAAATGAAATAAAAATATATTGTAGCTTTTGAGTTTCAATCTAAAACATTAATTTATTTATTTATGCAATATGTTAAAATTCAGTGTAGTTACCCGAATCCTTATCAGTGAGTGTAAAGACGAATGAAGTTGTGTCCCGAGCAGCCGAATGTCCTGGAGCTCGGCGGGGCCCCACGGACACGCAACCCTCTGGCTGGCAGAAGTAGACCATGTCCAATGGCAGAGGGAAGTCATCGTGATTGGTGAGCGGATAGCGCCGTAGTAGTTCTGGAGCCTGGTATAAAACGAAACGCATTACCAAGTTTAAAAGTACCTCCTTAACTACACGTCATCTGACGTAATTTAAAAAAATCAGTGATATTCTTGGTAAAAACTCACCATTGCCTTCTGTGCAATGATGACATTGAAAAAACTTTAAACATGAAATAATCGTATGAGGTGATAGTAAAATATTGGAATTACAGAAGATAATCTACCTATATCTAAGTATGAAATTAGAAATATATATAATGTACCTGAACAGGGGCGAGCCCCTTCCCTGAAGTATAAGGTTTTGCGCCGACAATAGTTAAATAATCCACCAATCGCGGGCATAAGTGCTGTTTCTGAATATCCATATTTGTACAATATTACTTAAATTCTTCGACTTTCTATATGTGCACTTTCTCGAACCCATTATAGTTAAATAAAATATTGCTTGTCATAATTATCACTTATATAAATATTCCTGAAAACAAAATATATTACTATTCTTGAGTTCCTTAAAAAGTATTTTAAATTAAATAAAAGAAATTGAATAGAGTAGGTAATATATTTCGTATTTAAACTTCTTTTCGATTCCGAATTGAAGTTGAAAGTAAGAATTTGATTAGTGAATAAATCTCTCATAGCGCCCCCGAAACCTCCACTTTCATCTTATAAATGATGACGACCGAGGAAAATGTAATAAATTTACATAAAGGAAAAGATTTCTTTTTCCTATTAGTTAAAAGGTTTCCGTTTTGTATTAGTTCATTTAGATTTCAGACGCTCGCGCCTGTACCACACACTTGTCGATATTACCTACGAATACCTAACAGATTCCTTTATTCTGAAAGTGAGATGAGATTGGGGAAAATATATTAATACAATTTTGTAACAAAGGCATTTATCCGAAATTAATTTACGTCACGTTTAACAATTACAAATTCCTCGAAGTGATTCTCAGGCACTTTAACTGGTACAAATCAGAGTTCAGAAGAGATGGCAAATAATATATTCCAAACCATTTAACTCCTGGCTCTTTGTGAATAAGCTACAATTATTGATTCAAGGTAGCCGGTGTTAATGTGAGACGTCGAGGTAACGTGACCCCCTTGACCTATTTATTGCCTTGACATATTTCTGAGCAAAGCGAGTTGCGCTACGCACAGTCAGGAATCGTCTATCATTTTATTATTATCTATAAAATCTCACTATAAAGCCTTGTTATTACGATATAAAAAATGGTATTTTATACTTATTTATTAAAGAATAAAAGTTAATATCCCGATGACGTATAAATCTTTCATTGTGTTTTATGAAAAGAAAAGAAATTCAACTTCTAAATATTTTATCACTGGTTGTCACAAAGTATAAGGGTATGTGTTTATGTTTGGTAAGTGGTTACTATGTAAAACAAGCATGTGTCACCATTAATGGCTAATTCAGCCTTATTGATTTCCAATCAAGCGACCTTTATATGAGTTAATAAAAGTTGGCGTGTAATAAACACGTCCCGATATTGATGAGCGGTTTTCTCTGCTAGCCACGTGTAACTTTTATAATACACTTATTTTATTTATGTTATATAATGGAACAAGTATCTACCGATTTATGTGAATAATATGAATATTTATCTTCAAATGCTATAAATGATGTTATATGTTATTAGTATACTTATAAAGTAACCATGTTGTTATTGTACATTACGCAAAGAAATTTCAACTCAATTTTCACAGATTAGTGAGTACGTCGGTTGTTTGCAAATAGCGTCAAGGACGAGTTCTCTACATTGTAGGCGGCAAGGAGTTATTTCAGGGACTATAGAGTATAAACTAGGTGTTATTTCTGTTTGTACATATTACAATCGGTTTCCAATATTCACTGGGGTTTGGTAACATGAAGCCTCTAGTATGTAAGTTACAAAAATAAATCCGGAACAATATATAGATTTATGTACTTACCTCTGTTACCTAAATATGTGAGTTAAATAATAAAATGGAGTATGAATTGAGCAAAAAAGCCTATTTTTTGCCTTCTTTCATTTGTATAACTTAAAAACTTATACCCATGTGTACGAACTGTGCTATTATTATGATTTAAGCTATCCAAGTAGACTTCATTGAGCTTCTAAATATTATTCTAACTTATAAGAGAAAATGATATTTTATGTTCTTCTAAAATATGTTATGGTGTTATAAATAAATTTCAGGACTGATCATTTAACCTAGCTCCAATTTAGATCTCACTTTTGTCGTCGAAGTCAACAACTAAAGCATATATCACAACATTGAACTTGACTCTCATATCACATTTATGTTTTTCATGAGATATTACTACTTTTCGCACAGTAATTGGGAACGTAGGTGGTTTTGGGGTTCTGTAGTTCCTGACTCTAAACCCTTATAGTTTCATCATATCTGTCCTCGACTTACCGTCCAAACCGTCAGTGCTAGAAGTAGTGTATAGTAGATATATAAATTAGCGAAAAATATTTTTATTCTGGGTACCTCCCCTACACATTAAGTGGGGATTTTGTTTTTCTTGCGTCTACCCCATCGTGTGTCACGTGAGAATAATTAGGTCTTATTAAAACAATAACCAAATTTAGACATGCATAACTGCACGGTTGGCCTAGTGGTTTAAGCGGTTGCCACGCCGCTTCCTACTACGTCAAAAGTCGTGGGTTCAAATCCCACGTAGGATAACACTTTGTGTGATTCACAATTTGTTGTTCTGAGTCTGGGTGTTCTTTGTGTCCGTTTCATGTACGTTTGTAAAGTCCCCCGCGACACAGGAATTTATATTCCTAATGCGGGAGTTGTCTTTAAAGAGAGAATAATATTTTTCCCGAAACGTTTGTTTCTTTTTGTTATTATAGGATATTTTGTAAACAAGTAACAGTACCGCATATGGCACCGTAGATAGTAGGGCAAAAAGTAAAATAAAAAACCCAACTACGACAAAAAGCGACGCTGAAAAAGTAAGGAACAAGATTTAAACAACATAGTACTCGTACACAATTATCAGTGTACAGAGTTACACATGTTCAACTTTGAAAAGAAATTTAACTATTAGCAGAATATCTGAAGGGCTGATGTACAAAACTTTTTGCAATTTTACATGCAATGTTATGCGGTCTCATGCCGTCTCGAGTGTGGCTAAAGACATTAGACAGAGAGATTTTCCTAACCACCCTTTGTGCTAGACAGCCGTAAATGCTGACGTCAATGTCTAGACATCACCCTGTCAGTGACTGATTAATGTGCTTGATTAAAGTAGAATCAAATAATATACCCAATTCAGTTAGAATCAAATATTATGATTATATAGCATTATTATTTTTATTACCTATACATTTGTTGAGTATGGAATACTGGCTACTATCTCAACGTGATGTGTCCAACACCTCGTGCAGTTTAGCAATTTTAAGATCTAGCCGAATTTCATGTTTTATAAATAACTAATAAAATAAATATTTCGGACATCTTACACACAACATCGTCTAGTCCCAAACTAAGCAGAGCTTGTATTATGGGTACTAAACAACTGATATAAATACATAGTCATATTTTTTCTTTTGTAAATAGATACATATTAAACATACAAATATTTGGTACGACCCGGGAATCGAATCCGAGACTTCTTGATCAGCAGCCGCATACGCTAACCACTAGACCAACAAGGCAGTCAATTTTTATAAGTTTATTGTACATATATTTATTATACATATATGTGTAACTAAATATAATTTAGTTTTTATTTATAGCTTTTAAAATGGCAGACTTCTATACAACGTCTTATTTTTACCCGAATACGACAAACCCTCCTCTGAGGGTTTTGATTTTGACAGACTATGTATGTATGTGTGTTAATTTGTTCTCTCATAGCTCCTTCACTATTTATTAGAACAAACAAATACGGTATTGTTAGAAGCGTCTTAATCGTCCACTCGATAATTATAGGCTATACGGCGTGCAACTAAAACTAATGTGACGCCCTCTAGCGCTCATGAATTGCCATGAAAAAGTGCGTTAAAAAATAATTTTAAATAAACATCCCGTGTTTAGTATAATTGAAATTGTGTTACTTGTACATTTGAAATATATGTCTATTATTAGCATTTGCTCGTGACTTGTGACCTGCTACGAGTGATGTATAGCACGAGACGGATACATTTATGACATAAGGCGCCAGTATCTTTCCAGGTTCAATCAATTTATTACAATAATACATTTATATTATAAATAGAAAAAACAAGAATAACATTTTGATTCATGGTCACATTTCTGGTTAACAAAACCATTGCGCCTTGAAGCTTTAGTTGATTCGATGCCAACATTCATTTAACCCGCCGTCACTCGCGCGGGGTGCTGTCAGCACCCCAGGCATTTTTGAACGTAAAAATGACAAATAATTTCTCTAGTTACATATCTGCGCGTCTCAGTACCTTCAAGTGATCTATAAAACAGTCGATAAGGGGCGAGAGGGGTAGTGTAGTACCACCGCTTGCAACGTAAGGACGTGTTAAATTTTGTATGGGGTGCTCACGACACCCCGCGAGCGCTCGTGTTATACTTTTGCGGAAGTTACTTTAGCAGCAAGGTACGTGTTTTCAATTATTTTGTAAAAGTAAATTATTTAATTGTGCCCTTACTTACTATAGTATAAATAGTGGTGTTTTTCGAAGCATATATTTAAGTTTTTTTTTAAATTTAGTAAATTTTTTTTTCATTCTTTTTATTTTCAGACGAGTTGACAAGAGTAAGCGAGATTAGCAGTTTTGTTCGAAGAAATAATATTGAATAACAAAGACAATGTTGCAGTGGAAATTGATGCCAGCATGTATGAAGATTTTGTTCAAGAATCTGATCATGATTCATTGTCAGAACAGGATGCTTCATGGGTTGATAAGTCTGAAAGGATCATCAACGTGATTACATCGGAAAAGATACAGTTACTAAGTGGCACAAAGTCAAGGGTCGTACTTCAATTAGAAGTCGCAATTTCAATTATCTACAATTAGAATATAATGCAATCGCAACCTGACATGAATAGGCCAGAATTTTTGGAATCATTGGGTTTGAGCATGCTTCAAGGTCACCTTGAAAAAAGATCTTCACAACTAGGGGTACCCAAACTACTCAAGAGGATGTTGAATGCTCATGGATCAAGCACCGAAGGAATGACACCAACAAAAAGCAGCACTGTATAGTTTATCCGCGCTCCAAACGTTGAGTCACTGCAATTTTTGCAAACAAACTATGGGTCAAAAACACATGAAGTTAATTTGCAGTTCTTGTTACGAAAATTAAGTTATTTTTTATTAATTTTGTTAAGAAATCCCTATATTTATGATTTACAATGAGAAAGTTTATTTTAAAAACTAAGAAGTTTTTTTTTTTTTTGGTTCTTTGAGGAAAGATCTCAATATTGTTACTGAAAAGACTGATTACTTTAATGTTTTGTACAACAGTAATAAAGAACATTATAAAAATTACGTTTTTTATTTACATACGTCATACAACAACTAAATTAAAAAATGCTGGTATAATTCCATTAACTGATAATATATATATATATTAATGTACATTGAGTGTGTGGGGTGGCTACAGCACCCCGCGAGTGTTCACGAGGCTAAAAACCGCGCGAGTGATCGAGGGTTAACAGTTAGCCCCGTTATAGATGATGTCACGCTATTATTGCCCTCTCTTCTGTTGGAACTCATTTTACAGAACTTTTGCATAAAAAATCTTGGTTCATTCATTTCAAATATATAGATTGTGATCTCAGCGCACTGTTTGATAGAGCTACGCTGATTTCAGAAAATTGGGCAGGTGCGAGCGGGGCAGTACTACCCTCACACAGAAGACCAACCTAAAATGAGAGCATTCATGTTGTCGTCTTTCTTTGACGAGTGTGAGACCGGAGGCATAAACTTTCTCGCCGTATCTCAAACATCTCACTTAGCCGCCAAGGTGTGCGTCACCACTGCTGCATTGTATTCACTCACAGTGAGGATGGTTGCCCCTACTTTTAGATTCAACTTTCCATCAGGTAGAATAGAGTCACTTATTGACCAAATAAGAGTGTAATACTTAAATAATATTTATATAAGTATGGATCACATAGGCTAACAATATGTCATATAAGTTGCTTCGTCATTATAAATAGTGCATGTTACACTTGATCCATGTCCATGACATGTAATTTGCGATAATGGTCATGTTATCGAATGATTTCATTGTCGTGGGTGGGACTCCGGTCATACATAAAAATCTAACTAATTTTGCATCAAACAAATGGTGCATGTATAATCACAACACAAAAACAACTTCCGGAACTTCTTTGTCAAGAGATACAAATTAAACCTCTATTGATAACACTTAAAAAATCATATTAACCAGTTTGGACGAATATTGTGCCGAAACTAAATCCGAATGATAGTCGCTATTCGCGGATAACTTTTAAACTTTCGCGTTCCATAATAAGTGATCGCGTTAATTCCCGTAAAAATAATATTAATAGTCGCGGCTTACGTCAGGAATAAAAAAAAAACAATATTCTTTATCGATCCTGTTCAGCTGTCTCTTTCAGGAGTATCACAGCTTCACAGAAAGAGACGACTGCGTACCGGGATATCTGTCAATCAAGATGGTAGTAATTATTGATGACGGGGAGAAACCGAGATACATCATATTTGCGGGAATTGGACTCTTTGCAATACTGTTGCTTAGTGTAGTTGGTTACTCGACATTAGGATATGATGATTCTATTTGCAAAAACACATTTTACTTACATTAGACAATTGTGAGACTATCATAGACACTTTCCCTCAAAGTACATTTTTATAGATCGTATACGTCATACTTATTTATATATTGTTAGTAATTACACTAATAAACATAATTATAGTAGAATATAATGTATGCTAATATTATAAAGGGGTAAAGTTTGTGAGGTTGTATTAATGGGTAATCTCCGTTTCTACAGAACCGATTTTATCAAAATTCTTTAACAATTGAAAACCACATTATTTGTGAGCGACATAATGTGGTTTTCAATTAACCATTAATTGAAGTTAATAATATATTTGTATATGTAGTTAACTTCAATTAATATTACATACGTAGTTTTTACAATTTATTTCAAACACACGGGGGTAGAAGTGGAGTAAACATTATTATTATTAAAGCTATTATGTTGTATTATTAGAAAATCTAGTCAAACAGTACTTATGTATTCTGTGACAGTACTAAATTATGTACATTAATGAAATCAGTAGCAATGTAATAAAAATACAGTGGTTTTAAGCAATAAAAGCGTCGGTATTATCTATGCGGGCATCAGTGAGATAGATAAATTATAAATTACGCATTAAAACATTTAAAATAGTCTCAATATCAATTGTATTTGATTAGATTTTAGTATTTACGAGTATAGAGTTTGCCAATTTCCAACATTGTTAATTTCAATGGCCTGAGAAGCGTGTAAATACAGATAGCATAATAATATAAAAAGGGATTATTAATCCTAATAACCGCAAATAAACACGCTTTAAGTTATACGTATGTACTGGCTGAGTCCCGCGGTGTTACTCGCGGATATTGTTTTAAATCCCGAGTAACGCCGCGAGGCGAAGCTGGTGCACAAAATTTAGTTTAAGTTATTCCTTATGGCATTAGCTTTAAAAATTGGTCCAGCCGTTTCAGAAAGTACTCGGAGCAAACAGACAAAAAATTTAAACAAGATTTTTATCAAAGTACCCGTATCTATATACTTTCATTTGCATTTGGAAAAAAACGATTCATTAAATATTACATACAGACACCAAAATTTTATTTACTTTTATAGATTACATTATTATTTAACTACTAGCTTTCCGCCCGCGGCTTCGCCCGCGTGGAATTCGTTTATATCGCGCGACACGGTATGGGTAGATTAAACAATCTTACATGATTTTATGTTTGATAATAAGGAACTTTGACACAAACTTTCATCCCCTATTTCAAACCCTTCTACCTTTATTTTCGCGATAAAAAGTATCCTATGTCCATTCCCAAGTTCAGTTCTATCTTCATACCAAATTACATCAAAATCGGTTCAGTGGTTGAGGTGAAAGCGTAACAGACAGACAGACAGACAGAGTTACTTTTGCATTTATAATATTAGTAGGGATTACACCATCGGAAAGTAGAGATTTCATCAAACAGAAAACACCCCAATTTTTTTAAAAAATAGGGTGAAAAAATTAAATATTTCAAATCAAAAAAATTACAGTGTATTCGGGACATAAAAAGGTAAGTTTTCACTAAACTTCGTTTAAAAATGATTTTATTTGTAAAAGATAAAAATAGAAAACCAAAAACTTTTTTAATTTTTCACATATAGTTTGAGGTTATGTGAAAAAAAGTTTAAATAAAAAATCGGCCAAGTGCGTGTCAGGCCACGCACAGGAAAGGGTTCCTCAGTCACCCTTAATGGTACGTGGATTAGAAATTGTATACAATGGATAATTGTTATGTTTACGTATTAATGCGTTAATGTTGTATGACATTTTCCAAGTAAGCACATTGTAGAAGTTAAGCCTCTGTAACTCCTGAACTAACAAATTCATCTAATTCGTTATAGTTTTCATTTAAAGTTCATTATATGGACCACTATCACGAATTTTTCCAGATTTTTTGAGCCGGACGTTTAGCTTTTAGAGGGGGAGGATGCTCGGTTTTAAAAAAAAGGTGCCTTTAAAGTGGAATTTCTCGCAAACGGAATCCTAAATCAAAAAATCTTCTTAACAACCTTTAATGTTTTTAAAAGACCTATATAATGACACCCCACATGATGGGGTAGCCGCGAGAAAAATAACATCCACATTTTACGTGTCGGGGAGGTACCCTAAATAAAAATATTTTTCATAATTTTATTGTAGCACTTTGTCGACGTAATTACAATACATATTCATGCAAAGTTGTATCTTTCTAGCACTTACTGTTTGGATGGTAAGTCGAGGACGGACGGACGGACGGACGGACATGACGAATCTATAAGGGTTCGAAGTCATAAACTTCGGAACCCTACAACTACAACCTTTTGCCATTTAACTTTTTTCCATAGGACTTGTAGTTTTGCCGGCAATTGAGATAAACCGTTTTTTACCCTTTGTTTTATATATTTATCCATCCAAATTGACTCTACCCTGAGTGATGGAAAGCATGAGCAGAATCCAAGAGTCGGGGCTACCACACTTGCTGCGAATGCAGACAATAATGTATAGCGGCCCACACTATGGCGGTTTAGTGAGATGCTTTTTCAAACCCCGTCCGAGGAGGACCCGAAAACCTCCCCCCCCTACCCGACCCCCTCAGATCGCAGATCGACCGTAAATTATTCTTCCTTTGATTTTTATAATATTCTCCTCCTTTTCCAATGGGTTTCAACGTATTATAATTTTGTTTTCAAAAATTATCTACCCTACTGGTCTTTATGTCATTTACAAACTATCATTATGGTTGCCATGCAAGTGTGTTATGCCTAGCAACCTGTGAAGTTTTGACAGGAGATAAACTGATACATTTTGACATCTACGATTTATGTATTTTTATAATCACTTAAGTAAAAAGGTAAAAACCTTTATATCTCGATTATTGCAGTAAAAAGTAGCCTATGTCCTTTCCCAAGTTCAGTTCTATCTTCATACCAAATTTCATCAAAATCGGTTCAGTGGTGTAGGCGTGAAAGCGTAACAGACAGACAGACAGAGTTACTTTCGCATTTATAATATTAGTAGGGATTGAACACATAACGCTGACACACGCAATTTAGAATTTCGATTAATGTCGTGTCGTTTGAGTTAGGTAAAATAGTAAAATACCGCTCGTGCGACCGAGTGCGGGGAAAATCAATAACCCGGGTCAGACTTGCGTCTTTCAAAGGCTGTTGTTAGAGCCGTATAATAAATCTTTTGGTACTGTTTGTAATTGGATAGCCATCTCCACAATAGTCTTAAGTGGCAATGACGAAGGCCATTCAGAAGTTAATTTATTTCATCCTACCGTATATCGTTATAACTCAAGATCAACTCAAATCGTTGTAACTCAAGACAGTTAAAGAAGTCTGTCAATTTTTTTATTTCATTTTATATATTCATACAAGTACAATAAGGACTCGGGCAAATAATCTTTATAAGAGTCCTCAAATGTACCTTTTCAGGTACCTAGTAGGTCTCCCGTGAAGAAAATCTTAAAGCGCTAGCACGAATACAAGGTGGAACCTAATTAATCTTCAGTACGTACCTGTTTATGTACGTTAAAATAGAATTTAGGCTACAGAGAGTTACCCTTTGTCTTTCTTGATCCGAGGGTCAATTTTATGAACAGAACAGAAAACAGTCTGGATCATCAAACTACATTATCTGCTTTGAGAGTGGTGACTTTTCTTGGAATCTGTTCAGGATTTCCATCAGACAGAGCAGAGTCACTTTTTCAGGCTCATATAAGGAAAAGGACCAATACCTCTGTTATATATCTTTGTCACATATGTATTTTGTTTTGACATTGGTATCAATAATAATTAAATATAATTATTTTAAATTTTTGGAACACCACCTAGGTAGTCAAAATCTATCTGCAGCATCAGAACCACCTTACTTTATCGTTATTAAGAGGATGTAGATATGGTAGGTAATTCCAATAAAGTAACAGTACCCCAAATAAATCAATTGTCTAAGTTTTTGAAAATCGTCAAATGAGAAGTGAAATTGATCTTCACAAATTTCAGCTAAGAACTAAAAGATCGTGATCGTCATTTTAAACAAAAACGTAAAAATATTTCTCGTCTTATTTTCTTTTTTGTTTGTAATAAAGCTCTTTCTGTAATACATATAAAGGTCAAAGCCTTTGAACAGCTGCTACGGGAACAGCGCAATTTATTGTATCCCTAATGGAATTTAGGGTGAAGGAAGTCGATCGGATCGTTGACTCCAGACTCATGATAAAAATGATATTTATCCTTATAAATTAAGGTATTATATAACTACATTTTTATGTAATTTTATGTTTCATATTTCGGCATTTAATTAACAACTCTACGTGAAAACTTAATGCGCTAATCCATTCTAACATTATAAATTCGAAAGTAACTCTGTCTGATACGCTGTCACGGTTTTTATTTAAATTTGGCATGCGTCTTCATGTCAAATTTCATTGTAGTAATGAGTCAAGTCAAGAAATTCGAAGTGTCTACTTTGAGTCTTTAGAATAGACATGAGCTCCTCTTTACCGCGAAAACTGACATGCACGGGGTGGAGTCGGGCGTAGCAGCAAATATTATGATTAAATAATTATACAAATCGGTTTATATACGGTGGAGTAACTAGGTAATTGCAAAATGTACAAAATCAACTGAAATGATAAGTTCCTCTTTCGGAGTCGGATTAAAAAATCACAACTGTTTTAGAGGGACTCATTTTTATAGTATTTCCTATGGTTACATTGGACGGGTATGGGTGGTGTGGCGACCCTAAATAAACTCGACCATAGCAATATTTATATTATATTTCCAATGAACTGTTTAAGAAACTTGGTTTCACATAGTATTATTAAAATAGAATAGTGTGATTTGTTATTATTGTCTTACTAATAATATGCATGCAGGATTCACATCCAGTAGATGTCAATCAGTATATTTATGTAATCATGTTTGTTGTGTTTTTGTGATTGAACATCAGTTTTATGAATTATAATAAACAAATAAAAACCTAAAGTTAACTGCCTTGTTGGTCTAGTGGTTAGCGTATGCGGCTACTGATCAAGAGGTCTCAGGCTCTCAGGTCAGACCATATATTTTTGTGATACACAAATATTTGTTTCGGAGTGTTTTTCTGTGTATAATATGTATGTATTTACAAAAAAAAAAAGTATGTTTATGTATTTGTATCAGTTGTTCAGTACCCATAATACAAGCTCTGCTTAATTTGAGAGTAGATGACGAATTGTGTAAAAAAATTGCTACGCTGGAGGTCGAGGGTTCGAACCCAGGATAAATAATTGCACACAATTATCACTCATCACAATGAGCACGACCATTTGCTCTGTGTCTGGGTGTAATATATCTATAATATGTTATGTATGTATATAGATATATACATATAGATATATATATATATATATATATATATATATATATATATATATATATATATTTAAATCGCCAAAGACTTCTTGCATCTTTACAAACTCCCACCCTACAGCGTCTACTAAATGTGGCAACATTTTAAATGTTTTTAGTGCGTATTTATGGAGTTATTATTAGTATGATTCCATGAGTTGACATGGAATTTCATTTAAATATGATATGTTAATATTCAGTTTTAGACATTTCCTGCTAATTTAGCACATCCGTTCACTGCCAAAACTATCCAGCACACTGAATATCTCCGTATACCTTCTATACACTATATGGATGCTCTTACCCCCATCAAAAGTTATGTATAATGCGATTCCGTATAATGCCCTACATATATTACAAAGTTTACGCTAACCAAGTTACATCCATACATTTTTGAAAAGATTGTGATTCCACATATTGTTTTTGTATTATTGTATTCATCGTACTAGTCATCCAGCTCCCAGCTATATCAGCGATTATACTGTCTCTGGAGCAATTCCTTAATGGTGAAGCAGGATACAATTGTTTTTTGACACCAAGACAGGCAAGACGGTACTGGTTTTTGATAGAGATGAACAATTAACAGTATGTTATATAAGAATAAATGGGCAACTTCTAGAACGAGCGAATGAAATTGTATATCTAGAACGTATGTTTTCCTATCCACAGAATCCGCTTTGCACAGCGTGATTTCCAGGATTGAATGCGCTATAGATCACAAGGGTTCAGCACTGGCTGCCTTCATAGATATAGAGAGCGCCTTTAATAAAACAATGTTCCACAGTATTGAAATAGCTCTTATAAGACATTTTTTTTTTATGTGTGGAAAATCATCATGGACCGTCACCCAACCGGGGGTTACGGCAGGGTGGTGTGTCGCGCTGGCGGTCTGCCCCGCTTGGGCGGCGCAGCGCCGTGCCCTCACTGCAGTCATCGGAGGGGATCTCTCGCTGCCGGCCGTCATAAGATCGATGGCCGGCAGCGACAGTTATTTTACCGCGGTCGCAACCTTCTGCGAGGACGTAATCTTGCAGAAGGAGGTGGCGGAGAAGGCCCGGGAGGACGATATCCACTCGGACCCGATCCGCCGCCGGCGCCCTGGGCGACGGAGGCGCGCATACCTGCGTCTCATGCCGCCCTGAGAGTGGCCGCGGATGGGCGGGACGGGTTTCCCGTCCGTCCGCAGTAGTGGCCAACCGCGAGGGGGCGACGTTCGCGTGTGACCGGACGTTGCCTAATCAGAGAGTAAATTTTTGAGATGGTGCCCGCAACAGTGCGGGCAGGCGCCGGTTGGAGTCCAGAAGGAAATCCCCTCCCTGGACTCCTTCCAATACAAAGGCGCAGAGAGGGTCACACCGTGTGGTTTTAGTCGGTTCGAGTCCGACACACCACCCCGCCGTAACCCCCGACGGGGTGACGGTCCGCGGGGATTTCCACACGTAAAAAAAAAAAAAAAAAAAGGGTGGTGTGTCGGACTTGAACGGACTAAAAACTACACAGTGTGCCCTGTCCGCGCTTCTCCGTTTAGGAGGAGGAGAAGTCCACGGTCAGATCTCCTTCTGGACTCCCCCAGCGCCTGCCCGCTCCTGATGCGGGCACCGTCTCGGTACGACGACCCTCTCTTAGGCGGCGTCCGGCACACACGGACGCCGCCCCCTCGCGGCTGGCCACATAATGCGGGTGGAGGGAAAACCCGTCCCGTCCACCCGCGGCCACACTCAAGGCGGCATGAGGCGCAGATGTTCGCCGGCGGCGAATCAGGTACGAATGGATGTCGTCCTCCCGGGCCTTCTCCACCGCCTCCTTCTGCGTGATTACGTCCTCGCAGAAGGTTGCGACCGCGGTAAATGAGCTCTCGCTGCCGGCCATGGAACGAACGACGGCCGGCAGTGAGAGATCCTCTCCGATGACTGCAATAAGGGCCCGGCGCTGCGTCACCCATGCGGGGCAGACCAGCCCTTATAAGACATGGACTAGCCCCAACCTTGTACAGTTGGATAACCAACGTGCTCAGACAAAGGGCTATACAAGTTACGGTGAATGGGTGAATGGCCCACGAGGGCCATTGTGGCGAGGGGGTGCCCACAAGAAGGTGTCCTCTCGCCTCTACTATGGAACCTTGTCGTGAACAGCCTTCTTAATCACTTAAACGACAAAGGCTACTTCACCGTATTATATGCCGATGATATAACCATAATAATAAATGGTACTCACGAAAACACACTGTGCAATCTCATGCGGCAAGCCTTAAAAATTGTAGAGAACTGGTGCAAAGAGCATAAACTAACAGTCCACCCCACAAAAACAGAACTGGTCCTCTTTACTAAAAAGAGAAAGTTGGCAAATCTACAACTGCCACGATTTTACGGAGGTACCCTAAACCTAACATCAGAGACCAAATACCTGGGCGTCTATTTGGACAAATAATTGAATTGGGCTAAACACACTGACTACCACAACCACAAAAACCAGGATATCACTGCGGCAATGCAAGCAATTGCTATGCAGAAATTGGGGCATCAGTCCCAAGGCCACTTACTGGTTATACACTACAGTTATTCGACCAGACCAACTATAACATATGGCTCCCTAGTCTGATGGCCCAGGACAGACTTGCTTACTGGCCAAAAAACCTTAGAAAAACTACAGCGATATGCCTTCGTGGCTATCACTAGTAGCATGAGAACCACACCCACAGCCGCGTTGCAAGCTATGTGCTGGGGCTGTCATCCTTGTATCTAGTAGTCAAAGAAGAAGCAGCACTAGCAGCGTTTAGACTCCACAATGCCGGAACACTGGGAAAGGACTCTAGAATCAAACACACACGCATATCAGAACAAGCGATTACACATCAACCTATGTTGACATCACCCAACGATAGGATTTTGAAGAAATTTAATTTTCAGAAGCACTTTAACATACAACTCGAAGAAAAACCACATGATAAATCTGGTCCAAAAGAACTCAGAATATACACCGATGGCTTCAAAACAAACTCAGGAACCGGAGCAGGTGTATTCTCAGACGTACTTAACATCAGGATATCGAAGCCCTAGGTAGATTCAACACTGTATTCCAAGCGGAATGCGTGGTTATCATCCTGGTGGCCCACGCTTTAGAGACAAGGAAAATTACGTACTCCCACATCCGTATGACTATACGGATGTGGGAGTACGTAATTTAGAGACTTCTAATAGTGCATCTGTACTCAAATCCTCAACAAAATCCACGTCACTTCGGAACTTATACAAGAATGTCACAATGCGTTAGAACGCATTGCGACCTCCAACCGAAATTCAGTGACACTTCAATGGATAAACGGACACAGCGGATCACTAGGTAACGATGCGGCCGATGAACTGGCTAGGAGGGGTCGCGGCAGTTTTCGGACCCGAACCCGTCATGCCCGTCGTGTCCCCTTCGGCCAGCTCCGTGGCTGGTTACCAGAATTTACCCGCACACAAGCACAACACTACTGGCTTCCGGTCCCAGGCTGCAGACAATCAAAGGAAGCCTTGCCACTTCCAAATTACAACTTAACTAAACGCTTATTGCGTTTGGACAGGAACAGTCTGCGGCTGGTGGTAAGAACCATCACCTTTCACACCATCGCCATAACTGATAGACCCTTATGCAGATCATGGTTAGGGGCAGAGGAAACGGTGTCGCATGTACTCATTGAGTGTACATACAGGTGTCACCGAAACACGGAAAAGCATCCTGGATCTCCCAAAACTGTTTCGGAATGCCTGAACAGACTCGGAGACATTATCCGCTTCTGGAGGAGGTGGGCTGGCGGGAGTAATGGCTGCCCTGACGTACAATGGCCCACCAGAAGGACTAAGTGTGGAAACCGACCTACATAACATAGAAAATAGAAGTATGTTTCCACGAATGGAAAGTGTGAAAAAGATATTGAGAGAAACTACGAATAATAATATACGAGAGAAGAATTACAGTCGACAAAAAGGAGAATGTAAAAATATCAATCCAATTCACGAGCAGCTGTGCACAATCCGATATTAGTGCCTACCTTACTATACGGCAACGAATCTTGGGTATGTCAGAAGAGAAAAATAGCCGTTATTAACCAACATAGTTAAAATTGTCATTGTAATTTGCTTAGGAGAAAAAATATAGAAACAACAATAACATTCCAAAAGTAATATATTAGCCAACTGAATCATTAACATCAAATCAGTCTTCAACTTAATCTTTGTAGGACTACAATGATTAAGTTGAAGACTTGAAGACTAATTCTGCCTAAGATGACTGGACAGTCATCTTAGACAAAATTAGGTGAATATCTCGGAAAATCTACATACGTAAAAACTTGTATTTTGGCATCCTAAACCTATTCTCTAAATTCACATAATAGAATTGGTTGGTTGCAAGTTTTAAAGGATAAGAAAAACTTTTTTTTTTGCAAATATCACGTTTTCTATGTTTTTTAAATAAATCACTTTCAAAAAAAATATACGTACTGAGAATTCACTCCGATAACTAAATCGCATCTTACCGGGCGAAGCTCAATCTGCTTACAAACAAACACAAAATATGCGACTTTAAGAACCCGCTCCGCCTGCACCCCGAAAGGCCCCCGTAGGTATCGCGCATTCTCCCAATTTGAAACTAAATACTGGCTGCAATATGATCTTCATGGGGAATTGATAAAAACTTTGAAATCATTTATTCAGTGACGCAATAAAATCTATTAATTAAACGCGAAATATACGTTACAAATTATACACTCCGTGGTGGCTCCCTCCAAATTCCGCGCGGCCAATGGCTGAACTATGAAATACGCTCAAAAGCATTTTAGTGATAAAATTGAGTCCATGCCAATTTTTTGACCACACATTCTACATACGAAAAAACACCCGTGGACCAAAAATTAGAGTTGGTTAATCCTGCGTCCGTATACCGGACGCATCAAGTCGGTCGGACGCAGTATCATTGGTAAAAGTAGCCATGTAGGGCGCAACATGACCGCCAGGATGTATATATATATATATATATATATATATATATATATATATATATATATATATATATATATATATATATATATATATATATATATATACGTATATAATATATATATATATAGATATATAGACATATATATATATCTATATGTCTATATATCTATATATATATATATTAGCAGTCTAGTCACCATCGTTTAAGATCTGTCTAGTTTGAAATAAGACGGTCGTGTGTGTGATGTGTGAGGTATTATTATTATAAGAAACATGACGGTATCGTAATACATGAACCTCATTTTGTAAAGTTGTGACGCATTTAATTAAGTCGATGAGACCTTGCCACTTAATCAAATGCGTCATAATCCATTACTATGACACAAATCCCTAATCCATTATAGTATTGCAGATACATATATTATGGGCGCCGATAACCAGTTTCTCCAATCTATATTATTGACTCCATTATAGTCTCTAGTAGTATACTTAAGTAGTAATATAGAGAGTGTTTTCGCATGTACATTTACATCATCCTTTTCATTTCACTACAATTTATTATTCCCAAGATTATTTGGTTGCTTATTAGTTCAACTGGTTTTACTTGTATATCAGTTTTTCCACGGAGCGACTGACATCGGACCACCGAAACCCTGAGGGCGATTTGAATTCCAAAGTTGAAATAGTTGTCAATATATTTCAGGGCTCTGACTTCCTAATAGGGTTCAGGCTTAACATGCTTTTCGAGGCACGGGAATGCGAGCCCTTATGTATTTGATATACCTAGAAATAGGTAAACGCTAATTCAGACTGAGAACAACTGCTCGTGCTGATTACACATTATTTGTCCTGAGTGGCAATCAAACCATGACCCCAGCCTTAGCAGTCAAGATCCCTAACCAACAGGCCTATAAGTAGGCCGAAATTCTACGCATTTTTATATTCCCAAATTTTTTTTTATGTCCATAGTCTGATGTTCTGTAGACCTACTTCAAAATTAATAGAATTATAAACGAATTTATTTCACACAGTACACTTAACAAAATATTGTTGTCAATCATTCCTACAAGCATAGTGTTCTTTCCAATATTGTATACGATGAAAGCTAATTGAAACACTGGTATTATTTGCCATGAAATAGATGGTATGCGTGTATGTTAGCTATACCAGATAAAAACAAAAGAGAACCCGACTTTGTACCAGCAAGTACACACAAGGTGAACTTATATAATGAATCGAGGACATAAAACGTACGACAAATGTGATGTCAAGTACACCTACGTTGATATGTAAATAGTGTTCCATTTAACTAATCGCACCAGCATTACGGTTTCAACATAGTGCCGTTACAAAAGATAGCGAAAGATAAGCTCTTCAGCGAAAAAAGTTTACTAAAACCTTTTTATTTTATTTCGACATGTAGCTAAAAAAATAGCAATAAATATTTATGAGTTAACTTTTTGCGTGGGTTGATAACATTTAGAATTTCATGTCAGTCTTTTTTCTAGAAAACTTTAGAGACAGTTTAGAACTGTTTCATACGGTAAACGAGGTTTTAAATAGGACAAAAAGTAAGTTGGTGCTCCATAAGCTTTAAACAGTCCACTGCAGTCTCTTGGTAGAGTTCATACATAAGTATAATCGTTAAAATAAATAATGTGTAACTTCAAAGCATATGTAGGAATTATTCAACAAAGTTTATGTTTTATTTGATTAATATATATATTATTATACTTCTTCTTCTTTTGATGAATGGCAACCAGCCGAATATCGGCTATTTCTGCCAGTGTCAAGTAATTAATGTCTTCAATTGTAAAGTCTTCTAGTCTTCAAGTCGTCGTCGTAATGAATTTAATGATATAAAAAATGTGGATGAGATGAAATGGGGACCGTCTTCCGAAAAAACAAAAAACTATCTCCCTGAATATTTTTATATTTTAACATTTTTATTTTCTGTATATATTATATTTTATAACATCTCGAATGTCAAGCCACTTTTAAATCAATAAGGATTTATTTGACTTAAAAGTGGCTTGACATTATATACCCAGCCTACCCCTATTTAGATACCTACTTAGTTATAATTAATTTAGTATTAATACTTTCTTTTGCGGTTTCTTTCTTTACGAGCACTGAAGTTGCGTTATAACATATTTGACCATGAAAGGTTAAATCTCCCCTACCAAACATAATATGACCATAACATTTGAATCACGTTCAGTATATACTTACATATTTATAGAAAAGTCAGAATTGGTAACTGAAATGTTAAGAATATACCTACTTTTATAACTCATATCTATATTCCTATAGTGGTGGGCAGAGGTGTACTAAGAACGAATTAATATACCTGAGGATATTGGAAGCCTTAGGCTTATCTAAAAAAATCTGAATAAAAGGTCGTGGTATAACCACTGAACCTGATAAAATAACACACTTATGCAAATATTGTACCGTAGGTGTCAAGGTGAAAAGTGGTTCCATTCCCCATATACATAATAATAATTATTCAACAAATGTCCTATTTTTGTGTTTCACTAGGTTACGTCACGCGTACGTCAACATGACGCACTTGAACCACTTTCCATCGGTTCATGGTAATGAACATTCTAGGAATGATCAGTAACCACCATCAAAGACAAAGTGAGGGAAAAGATATGTAAAACACTTACCTTAATTTTACGTGTGACAGAATAGATTCTACATTGTAAGCTCGTAGCACGCAACTACGTGATATCGTACGTTTAGGGTTTTAGTACGAGATGTAATCACGTAGTAGTGCATATCGCGGTGTGACCGAGTATGGCGAACTGGAAGCAATGCCATGCGCGGCCGCCCACGCTCGATAAGCGCCGCGCCGCCGCCCCATCGTGCGCCGTCGCGCCCCTCTTGCTTGCCACCCAACACACCCGCGATACTACAGAAAGTTTACTCCACAACGTATATCAAATTTGAAGAAATTATATTGTGATATGACTTCTTTAGTAAATTTAGATTTTATAATACATTAGGTACTTGAAAATTTTCCTTTGTCTAAGTAAATATGTATGTATAAATGTTACACAGGGGCACTCCTACCCTATAGCTCTAACCTATCCTAAGTATAATAATATACATATTTTGCAACAATAGTGTGTTGCGTTTCTAGGCTAGCAATTAGGACGAGACTGATAAATTCATGATTGTTGATATTAATAAAAGAAACTGAATCTTTTTTGATATATGTATTTATATTTATTAAGCCTACCAAAGTGACTCTACTCTGCCTGATGGAAAGCATGATTAGAATCCAGGAGTAGAGGCCACCATCCTCGTTGTGAGTGCATACCTACAATGCAGCTTGGTGACCCACACCATGCGGGTTAGTGAGATGTTTCTGCATATTTATTTCTCTGACCTCTGAAGGCCGGGGAAATGATGAAGAATGATTGGGCTTCCGGTCTCTCTCTCACCAACGAAACACGACAGTACGAATGCTGTCATTCTAAGTTGGTCTTCTGTGTCCTCACACAGAAGAATAGTATTGCCGATCGAACCGCCCCTTCGTACTGAAATCAGCGTGGCTCTACTTCTATTTCTGTCTAAAAGAATATTAATACCTAAATGATATTTATATCTAAAAAATTGTCTTTTATTCTTGATGAAAATGGGTTCCGTATGTCACCATATACGCACTCGCGATCGATTCAACCTAAAATGCCTGCGCACAATCATGAAGATCACATGTCCGATCCGATGGGGTGCGTAATACCAAGGGTTCTAAGACACACCAATGTTAGTGGCATTGAGGCATTTTTGATGCGTCGGCAACTGCGGTTGTGTGGTCACGTATCACAGATGGCTGAGGAGAAAGTGGCAAAGCGCATCTTTTACTCTGAGCCAGAGGAGGGCAAGCGAAAGCATGGCGGACAGATTCTCATATATAAAGATGTTCTGAAGCGTCACATGAAAAGAAGCAATATAGAGCCCTCTCGCTGGGAGAGTTTGGCAGCACAGCGACCGGAATGGCGCGAGATTGTGAAGAAGCAAATACGCGAATTTGAGGAAAAGCGTTAAGCTGACTTCGGCGCCAAGCGCGATGAGCTTACATCCCGTCCACTCACCGCCATTCAATATAACTATGAGATCGGTAAGCTCACTTGTCCACTTTGTGCAAGGGAGTTTAATGTGAAATTCGGCTATATAAGCCATCTCCCAACGCATCGGCGCCAAGCCCTATAAGGTATGGAAGTGGTCACCATAGCCGAAATCGGTCGGATCATTTATATATAATATATATATTATGTCGACAAAGTGCTACAATTTGATCATGAATAAATCAGATAAAATAAAAAAATATTTAAGGTACACGTAAAATGGGATGATTTTTTTTCTCGCGTTTGTGTGGAATATCGTAAGATAGGTCTTTGAAAACATGGAGAGGTTGCTAACATGATTTTTTTAATTTAGGTATCCGTTTGCGAGTTAACATGATTTTTTTAATTTAGGTATCCGTTTTCGAGTTATTTAGCTTTAAAGAACATTTTTAATTTAGGGTCAGGAAGGTTTTGCAGTGTTTTTGGTGGGATTGACAGGGAATTATCTACTATGATGATTTTACCGTTGGGGAGTACCCCAACGGTAAAATTCTTAAGTCGGAACCGTCTGAAGGAAGCAATTGCCCAGTAGCAGCCAGCTTGGGCCGATGGGTGAATAATTGTGTTCCGTCAGGACAACGCCAAATGACAGGATAGTGACTCGCTGGAAACTCTGGGTGCTTGGGAGGTTATTATGCATCCACCTTCTAGTACGGACCTGGCACCAAGTGATTTTTATCTGTTCCTGTCCATGGCGACCAATTTTGCTGGTGAAAAATTCGCTTCAAGGGAGGCTTGTCAAAATCGACTGTCTCAAATTTTTGCCAATAGGGACGAGGACTTCTATGAGAGAGGCATAATGATGTTACCTTCCAAAAGGCAACAAAACGGCAAAAAAACTAATATTTAACCTAAATCGGATCATTTTAACTATGGTCATTTTAATATGACAATTTCATGCAAAATTAATGAAATCCTTTTTACCACCCCCAAATAAATATTTGATTTCGTGAGCTCAAATACAAAATATTTTGTCAATAAATCGAGAGAGACGAAACGTAGATAAAAGCTAAACTAATATTTGAATATAAGTTGCCTAAATATATACTGACACAATATCTATTAGGTAAGGTAATAAAAACAGTCATCCAATAAATAATATTTATTATTAATTCGTATAAAATTAGTGTAACATGTTTCACACATATGACTACTTATGACTATTTATTTTCCTGTATCTTCTTTCAGGGACACAGTTCTGTTGAAGATCATCTGAAATAAAACGATTTGTAATTATAGAAAATAGATTATGAGCTACCTTAACAAAAATATACGTCCTAACTAGTTCGATACTTTATTAAATAACTAGCCGAGTCCCCCTGTGCTACCCGCAGTTATTATCGTAAATTGCTAGTAACGCCGCAGAGCCAAGCTAGTATAAAAAAATAACCCAAATAACTCCTTATGACAGGCACAAATCGTAAAAATGTCTACCGTATCATAAGCATTTAGTAAATAACTTTTCATTTGATATTACATACAGACACTTCAAATTTATTTGAGGGTTAGCCGTTGCTGGCTGTACCTGTAAGCCGTACAATGTAATTACAAATTTATTTGAGGATTAGCCGTTGCTGGCTGTACCTGTAAGCCGTACAATGTAATTACAAATTTATTTGAGGATTAGCCGTTGCTGGCTGTACCTGTAAGCCGTACAATGTAATTACAAATTTATTTGAGGGTTAGCCGTTGCTGGCTGTACCTGTAAGCCGTACAATGTAATTACAAATTTAAGGTACTTAAAATTAAGAATCCCGCCATTTACATGTAGGCACAGCTTGGAAATAAAAATATTGTATAATGAACTAAATAAGTCAACTCTGATATTTAAACAAATCAAAATAATTACTCACTTTCTTGCCCGTCGTGTCAGGGTCAACAGAGAAGAAGCCAATTCTTTCGAATTGGAACTTCTCAAAGACTTGAGCTCCTTTGATAGAAGCGTCCGCGTAAGCGTTGACCACTTTCAAGGTGTCTTCTCGGCAGTCAGACAGGAAACCGTTTGGAACCTCACTAGGGTCTTCTGGATTCTTATGTTTGAACCTAAACAAATATATGATTTACATGATTATCAAATATGACAGCCTTAGAAAAAAAATGAATGGCAGTTATAGGAGGCAATAGGCAATAGTGAGTAAAAAAATTATTGTTGTTTCACTAAATATTATAAAATCAAGTCCTCCGTCGCGTCTGTCTGTCTGTTAGCTAAAACTCAAAAACCACTATACCGACTTAAATGAAATTTTGTACCCTGATAGTCTAAAGCCTGAGAAAGAACAAAGGCAACCGCCATTTTCACCGCAATAACTGATATAGATGCGGGCGGGGCCACGGGCGAAAGTTTGTTTACCACAATTTTGATACGAAAGTACTGCGAACAAAGTTTAATGTCCAATCAAACAAATAAATTGACTTTAGCATTTTAATTTATATTGTTTATATAGGACAATGAAAACGACAAAAAGGTAGGTGCATATATACGATAGAGAAGAAAATTACTGATTGAAAGCTTTGTATTATGTGTTTCATATTATATGTAGGTATCTATTATTATGATATAAAAAACATTAAAGATGCTCAATTAAATGCGCTCATAGCCGATTAGGTGATAGGAAAAATCACCTAGTGTAAGCATAGTTTGAAACAAAAAATGAAAACTTTCTATTTGGAAATTTTGAGATTTCTCCTTACTATAAATTTAATCGATTTGTGGGTACTTTAACAAAAAAAATAAATTAATAAATTCGCGTTTTAAACCGATTAAAATGAAAACTAAATTGATTACAGTTTAACATTAGATGTAGAACGTTGAATTCAAATTGTTTTTCTTGATACTTACAGTCGCTCATACAACCTGACTTCAACATCAACAGGCTCAGACACCCAGTGAATGAAGGCTTTAGGTTTATCCGCTGGTTCTGCCGGCTGCGCTGTACATTGTACTTCAAGCACTTTTCCACTTGCACCCTTAATTATTTCCGATACCTAGAACAATCAACAAATACATGTAATTATAAGCATTTCTATAAAATCTAAGATTGTAAATAGAAATTAAAGTTATAATTGTTGGATTGAGGGTATCACACACAAAGCGAGATTATTGACCAAAAATGACGATGGCTCCGTCTTCAACAAGTTTCGTATTGGGAACAGCGGGGTTGAATGATGCGCCCGGCCACGGGACTGATGCACATGTTGTATGTACGGTGATGCAGGCGCCGACACATAAAAAAACATTAATACAATAAACAGTGGTTATCTTAAGAGGCTATCGCCAACCATAGTAACGCTTCAAGACATTCTTAATAAATTAATGGGAAGATTTCGTTCAACATGTATTAAACAAAACAAATTATGTAAAATATTCTGCTTCTAAAATTTCCAGCGAGTTTAATAGACAAGTATCAAGATTCGATACTTGACTATTTGATAACTTGCTACCGTACTATATACTATCATTAAACTAAAGCCGGTTCCAAAAATAACGGGTCAGTCACATAAACCCGAATATCTCCCGAACTACGTATGCCATCCTAATGAAACGAAGACTGTTCAATTGAGAATTTAATTATACAGATAAAAAATAAAATAAAACTTAGTTACACCCACAATATTAATCTTAAATTAAAAAAAAACTAAAGTAGTCATATTTTTCTTAAGATTACATTTTTTTTATGATTGTTTTTTTGCTGTTTTTCATCACTTTCTTCATTTAATACTTTGTATTGCCTCCACGAGCTCTTCTGACAGCTTCCAGGCAATTAGGCATGCTGTACACCAAATTTCGGAGCCGGTGCTGAGGAATACCTTCCCATTCCTCCACCAGTGCTTGTATGAGCTCGGGAAGCGTGATTGGTGGGGGGTTTCGACCTTTCACGCATCTCTGAAGCTCGTCCCAGGCGTGCTCGATGGGGTTTAAGTCCGGGCTTCGCGCTGGCCACTGCATGAGTTCGATACCGACCTCTTCAAGGTAGTCATGTACAATTCTGGCGGTATGGGGACGCGCATTATCATGCATTAATATGCCATGCCGGTCCATCCTGGCCATGAAAGGACCTACATGTTCATTGAGGATCTCTTCCACGTACCTCTCTGCATTTAGAGTTCCATTTTGAATGAGCACCAGCTCGGTGCGGGCCTCAGCAGAAATCCCAGCCCAAACTTGTACGGAGCCTCCACCGTACGCCACTTTTTCCTCCACACACGCTTGATGGAAGCGCTCCCCTGGTCTTCTGTACACCAACTGCCTACCATCATGCTTATAAAGCATGAATTTAGACTCGTCCGTGAACATTACCCTAGACCAATCGTCTAGTGTCCAGTTTAGGTGTTCGCGCACGTATCTCTGTCTTGCAATTCGATGTCCCCGTTCCAGTTTGGGGCCATTTGCGGGCCTCAATGGTTTCAAATTTGCTTCAGCAAGACGTCTTCTTACTGTTTGAGCGCTTAAATTGCCACCTCCAAAGCGAATAAAGTGAGTTTTTAGACCAACAGCAGTTTGAAAACGATTTCGGAGCATTGTAGCCACCAGTTGTCTGTCTTCCCTGGCCGTTGTGCATCTTGGTCTGCCATTTCCTGGTCTTCTAAGGTGTGATCCGGTCTCTTGGTACCGCTGGACTACCCGCTGAACAGTCGACAAAGATACACCAATGTTTCTGGCTGTTTCACGCTGGCTCCGCCCAAGTTCCAAAAAAGTTAGGATTCTGGTACATTCCTCTAGCGTGACTGCCATGCTTCACCTCACAGAATAATAATTATGCACGTGGAAGACGTTCACGATAATTCTTTTTGTGACAGAATAGAAATGGAAAGCATCCATAATGACATGAAACAAAAATTTTGTTTTTAAAAATAGTCATTTTTTTAAATTTTGTTTTTCTAATGAAGTTTTTTTCATCAACCAGTTTAAATAATATGCTATTAGAAGCGCAACTAAAAAGTCTTTATTCTGTTTTTTATTTCATTGATCTAGCTTTTACAGTTCTGGAGGTATTTCAATTTTTGTGACTGACCCGTAATTTTTGGAACCGAGTGTATATTATGTATGTATATTACTACTCGATAGAATAGAATAGAACTTTTACCTTACTCTGAAGAGGTTATCAGTAGTTCTGCCTCAATAGTTGTACTTACTTTGATGACATATCCAGCATGCCTCAAGCCCACGGTCTGTTTCGGTGTGAGACGGCGATATCCTTTGTCCGGCTCTTCCTTGAAGTCCGTAGCTTCAATATAAATCACTTTATTGAACACTACTGCGTGTGATCCCTTGTCAGGCTGGTTAGGAAAGTCAGGTACAGCTACTTGTATAGGTTTATCACTTGGAAAGTTTGTTATTGTAATCTTTAATGGCTCTAGAACTACCATAATTCTGTAACAAAAAAGGCATTTATTCGTTAAACTGTGAAGTAATATTTAATAATAATAACATAGGATATTCAGTGATGTCTATTTTTTTCTATATTTATACTTTATGCACATAACAGTGACAAGGGTGGACTTGATGCCGTATGCATTTTCTGCCAGTCGACCTTAAGGTAATGCAAAACCAAAAACTAGGTAGATGCACACAACTCATAATATAATTTGATTAAAAATAAAATAAAGGATTCATATTTATACACATACATACTTAAACACAGTATATACGTTATATTTAATATATACATAATACATACATGAGTTCTAAAAGAAGAGAGTACGATGAAATCACGGTGAATCTGATAAGGCGTTTAGGAAATGATTCTTCACACGGTCTTTAAAACTTTGTCGAGTTTTAGCCATCATAACCTCGAGAGGGAGTGTGTTCCATAATGGGACAGATTATACGAAGAAAATTGAGTGGAGGAAATCAGAAGTGTGTGGGGCAATGAAGAAGTGAGTTTTTAGAAGATCTAAGATTTTTAGTATGGTTTGCACCTAGATACTGAAATCAAGCAGTTAGGTAGGAAGGAGAAGTTGGAGAACTTTTAGTGCGGCATTCTACACGGATACCGCATGTTGGTGCAATGGTACCGTACTATGAGCCTAGGAACCTAATTTATACATGGAATAACACTGTGTGTTTCACAAATTGTATTTCTGAGTGTGAGTATTCTTTGTATTTGTTTCAGGTTTGTTTGTAAAGTACCCTGCGAGATACGATTTATTCCTAATGCTGAAGCCGGAATTCTTCTTTAATAAAAGAAAAAACATATTGTCTGACACAGGAATGATTGCACTGCTACCACGGCGCCACCGGGGCTGTTTAGGTATCAGTAAATTCCCTGGCAGCACATAATTAATATACTCGTATTTCTAGTGCAATTTTTTTTGTAAGGAATGTACATATTATATGGTGAGTGTGTGTTACGTGGGCGCAGTGATGTTGAGAACATCTCGTACGGAGGCGTCGAGCATGGCGTGGTCTACAGCGCCGAGCGCGCCGGTCACGCCGAGACTCGCAAGTAATGTACATATTATATGGTGAGTGTGTGTTACGTGGGCGCAGTGAGGTTGAGAACATCTCGTACGGAGGCGTCGAGCATGGCGTGGTCTACAGCGCCGAGCGCGCCGGTCACGCCGAGACTCGCAAGTAATGTACATATTATATGGTGAGTGTGTGTTACGTGGGCGCAGTGAGGTTGAGAACATCTCGTACGGAGGCGTCGAGCATGGCGTGGTCTACAGCGCCGAGCGCGCCGGTCACGCCGAGACTCGCAAGTAATGTACATATTATATGGTGAGTGTGTGTTACCTGGGCGCAGTGAGGTTGAGAACATCTCGTACGGAGGCGTCGAGCATGGCGTGGTCTACAGCGCCGAGCGCGCCGGTCACGCCGAGACTCGCAAGTAATGTACATATTATATGGTGAGTGTGTGTTACCTGGGCGCAGTGAGGTTGAGAACATCTCGTACGGAGGCGTCGAGCATGGCGTGGTCTACAGCGCCGAGCGCGCCGGTCACGCCGAGACTCGCAAGTAATGTACATATTATATGGTGAGTGTGTGTTACGTGGGCGCAGTGAGGTTGAGAACATCTCGTACGGAGGCGTCGAGCATGGCGTGGTCTACAGCGCCGAGCGCGCCGGTCACGCCGAGACTCGCAAGTAATGTACATATTATATGGTGAGTGTGTGTTACCTGGGCGCAGTGAGGTTGAGAACATCTCGTACGGAGGCGTCGAGCATGGCGTGGTCTACAGCGCCGAGCGCGCCGGTCACGCCGAGACTTGCAAGTAATGTGCATATTATATGGTGAGTGTGTGTTACCTGGGCGCAGTGAGGTTGAGAACATCTCGTACGGAGGCGTCGAGCATGGCGTGGTCTACAGCGCCGAGCGCGCCGGTCACGCCGAGACTCGCAAGTAATGTACATATTATATGGTGAGTGTGTGTTACGTGGGCGCAGTGAGGCTGAGAACATCTCGTACGGAGGCGTCGAGCATGGCGTGGTCTACAGCGCCGAGCGCGCCGGTCACGCCGAGACTCGCAAGTAATGTACATATTATATGGTGTGTGTTACGTGGGCGCATTGAGGTTGAGAACGTCTCGTACGGAGGCGTCGAGCATGGCGTGGTCTACAGCGCCGTGCGCGCCGGTCACGCCGAGACTCGCAAGTAATGCACATATTATATGGTGAGTGTGTGTTACCTGGGCGCAGTGAGGTTGAGAACGTCTCGTACGGAGGCGTCGAGCATGGCGGGGTCTACAGCGCCGAGCGCTCCGGTCACGCCGAGACCCGCACAGAACGAGTTGACTGCGGCGGCTGGCACGCCGCGACGACGGAGTGCCGACAGAGTATATAAACGAGGGTCGTCCCAGTCTGATGCAAGGCAGAATTCTCATTACGAAAAGGTACATGTACATTAGTGTATTAGTTTGTTTTTTTGGGGTCAGTGTCACTAACTACTACTGATAAAGGTTCTCATTGTCAACAGGCTTTAATATTCAAACGCTAGATAGAGGCTCTCAGTAGAAAGAAGGCATAGTAAGCCTGAGCCTCCTTTTTATTACATTATTTTATTACTACAGGAGTATTTAAAAAAAAAACATAAGTATGGGCAACAAGACCATGAATAAAATCACAGATGAATTGAAATTGAAAAAATATCAGTCAAGCTATTGACTCTGCCTACTTCTGAACGGACATAGGCTCAAGTTAATTGATGTACGGCATAAATATTCATGATTTACCTCTAACAATTTCTTCTTCTATAAGTTTTGCTATTTTTCTCTTGGATACCACAGTATAATTCACGTTTAACCGCCCATACTCCCACTGGACAGGGCAATATATTCCAAGAGCATTGCATAACCAATAGTATGATGACCTGTAATATAAAAATACATCTTAATTGTAGGTACAATTTCCTGCTAACGAAATTACTCGGAGAAACAAATAGCCTTACTATAAAAATTTACACGTTTTATGAAATTATAATCAAGGTATAACAAATATCATTGTATATCATATTTCACAATTTAAAGAACAAAATAATGTTATATAAATATATTTAACGACATACATTTTTACTACTGTATTTGAACTTGTCGTATAATATGATATTAGTCCATTAAATGAAGTGTAAAACAATACAAACCTTCTAGATTGAAACTCTTTGGTACACAAAGAATGTGTAATATGTTCTATACTGTCGCATAGACAATGAGTGTAGTCATAAGTAGGGTAGATGCACCACTTGTTTCCAGTTCTGTGATGGGCTTTGAACCTTATTCTGTATGCTACTGGGTCTTGTTTACCTTCCTCTAAAGTTATCTTCATTCTGAGTGTGGCATCACCTTCATCTATTTTGCCATTCTTCATGTCCTTTTAAAAAATAATTACTAAGGTTAATTAATGCAAACACCTTTAGAGAAAAAAAATAACGTGATCAGATTTCCAGTCATTAATGTAACCAAAATGTATATTTCGACATTTTTTATTCTGCTGACGTCATTTTAATCCTCCATTTCAGTCCTAATAATATTTGTTTAAGTTTGTCATAAGTTTGTCAATCTACGAAAAGTTATCCAAAATATATTCAAGCATTGTTATGAGACACTAATACCCCTCACATAATTATATCACACACAGCTGTTGACTCCTAACTAAGCAGAATCCTTACCATGATAAAAAAAGTGCAGATAAACATACTTAAAGAACTTTCAATTTAATTACAACCAGACACAGAAGAAATGTTTAGGATAAATAATAATAATAAATATTTTGGACATCTGACACACAACATCCTCTAAACCCAAACTAAGCAGAGCTTGTGCTATGGGTACTAGACAACTGATATAATTACTTTTTGTTTGTAAATACATACATATCATACATAGAAAACACCCAAACTCCGAAATAAATATTTGCTGATCACTCAAACATTTGGTCCGACCTGGGAATCGAACCTGAGACCTCTTCATCAGCATATGCTAACCACTACTACACCAACAAGGCAGTCAAATTAGGCTCATCACATCAACATTTGTCTTATATGGAAATCGGAAAGTCAGGGTCACTTACCAACATCATAATTTTAACTATATTTGCTTTTCTTTATTTATTTAACAGGCATAGAGCTTTATAATATACCTGATACAAAGATGAAATTACCTCAAATAATTGTAAGCTTTCTTCAATAGGTCTGTTTCTCCAAGGTGATGGTGGCGGATTAAAGCCCTTGATCTCCTCTGACCTTTGGTGACATACATAAGCAAGGTCTTTTTTAATTAACTCCACAGCCCATTTGTACAACTGGTCAAAGTAGTCTGATGAGTGAGTTATTTTAAATGGCTTGTAACCTGAAAGAGATTTCATTTAAGTTTGAAATCATTGTTGATCATGAAAAAGGTTTTATCTTAAAGTTGTAAACAATTGATAATATGAGCACTCCACATTTACTTAGCAAAATAAATAAACAAAAGGTTGAAATAAACAATGGTACAGAATGTATTATTTTGACTTTTGGGGTGCATGAGAGGAGCCTCCCCGAGCGACGTAAAAAAGAGAACAAGAGTCCCGACGTCCGGCGCACCCTGGACACCTAACACTCGGTGTCGCAGAGTTTAGGTGTCAAATCCTCTCACCACAATGGATCAACACAAGGCCAAACGTAATCCGCGTTGCCAAGCACTAGACCAAAACCATGTAAAGTGTTGCCATTGATACAATAAGAAGAAGATTTTGACTATTTACATGTGGATGAACCTAATAGAAGAAGCTAAAGCAAAATTGCCTACATATGTTTGAGTACTAGTACTTCCTTAAAATATAAAATCAGTCCTATTCTACTGTAAATGTAAATAATGTAATGTGTTTACGTAGTCTTGCAATGTTCAAGAGAACTATAGCAAAGCTAAAAGAAACAGCAATAGTCTTTGATGTTATGATATTCTACCATAGCACCGAATATACTGCACCAATTTTAATGGATGAAGTGTCAATAAGTTCATAATAACGACCCATGTTACCATAGACTATAGCCATATTTTTTTTAAAGGTGTAAGTAGTCTAGTTATAGTTTATTAGGTAGTTTGTTGTTTGGAGAAATTTCAAACTGTATACCACAACACTTAAAAAATCTAATAAAAGATCTACATACCTAACCACTCAACCATATCTTTAATACCAACAAAGAACTTCTCCTCTTCTTTTTCAGGATTTGTATCATCATATCTCAAGAAGCAAACGCCATCATGAGCGGCAGCATATCCAAAGTTAATATTAATTGCCTTTGCATGTCCAATATGCAAAATACCATTAGGTTCAGGTGGAAACCTTGTTCTAACCTTTCCACCAGTAATTTTGAGGTGTTCTGCAAGTAACCGTTTCGTGTCCGCTGTCACGACATAGCCATCAGCTTTAAAATTCTCTCCAGGTGCATGAAAAGGTAGTTTTTTCATTAATTCTGATATTGAAGATGCACCACCAACATCATCAGTTGTTTCAGGGTTGTCAACTGGTTTAAATGCTGAAAAGTAAAAAATAAAATAATAAACGGTCACTCAATTTACATAATTAAGTCATTTTTTCACTTAAATATGAAAAGTCACAATGGTAACAATTTTCTTGAATAAGTAGATTTCTCATCAAAACAAAACCTATGTTGCTATTTACTAGATAATGCAGATCATCAAGCTTTCAGCCTTATGACTTATTTGTATAAAGATTTTTTGTTGCTTTCAACCTCTTAATTAAAATGTATGGAATTTATAATTTTTTGTAACTACACCCCTTTTTGTTTAAACTTCTTTACCAGCTCATGTATTTTTTCAAAAATGTCTTACTACTTACTTACTTATACATACATATACATTTATAAATTTGGCTTTTTTTTTCTTTACTTTGCAAGTTTAAATTAAGACTGGTGACAAGAACTCACCTTTATCTTCTGACTTTTTAGTTTTCTTTCCACCTTCGCCTTTGGGTTTCTTTTCAACCTTAGGTGGTGGAGCTAAATCATCTTCCGTTTTAGGACCTAATAAGTCTAAGATCTGTAAATAACAAGAAGTAAACAAAAATAGAACATGTCAGTTATTAATAAATTAAACCCAAAAATACATTTAGGTACTAAAATCTACCTGAACATCCACTTCATTCTTAATTGCTTTTCCATCAGCCCAAGGTAGATCAGCTCTTACAGCTTGCATTATAATACCAGAGTTAAATCTATACCGCTTTTCAAGAAGTTCAGCTTTATATTTCGCCATATGTAGCTCTACGATCTGCTCTACTTGCTCTGGCGTAACCACCACTCCAACACCAGAGGCTTTCTCAAATGCACTAACATCAACATTAGCATCGCTAACGTGGCTTAGTAAGTATTCTAAGGCAGCGTCTATTCTTAATGTTGAATCAAGTTTGCCCTCAGCGATGTAGCCGCAGACAAATGGCAATTTAGTTGCAATCTGTGGTTTAATCTTAGTGGCCAGATGATATATCAACATCCCGGCGCCAGAAGGTAACTTTTCTACATTAACCTGGAAATTAAGATTATATTTATCATATTAATGTTGTATGTTATAGTTGACACCGCTTGGTGGGGTATTTTAATTCAAATTGGTAATAACTAACCTCATTTAGTGCCGCAAGTAAAAATTTTGTAACATTCGCATTTTTTAACGTCTCTTTTGCCTTCTGTTCGTTTAGACCCAGTAATTTAAATCTTTCTATTGTTTCTTCAGGTGTCATTTTAGTCAAAAAATATATTTATCGAATATTTAGAACAACAGTATCAACACCGGCCCTGCCACATGAAAAAGGAAAGTTGTCTGTCACTGTCAGTGTCAAGTAGGGATGGCGATCTGAGATCAATTAATCAAAGAATCGATATTTCGGAAAAATACTGTCTATTTAAATCGATATATTACACTGAATCCATTCAGGGTATTGATTTTTACCCTTGAAAATAGGTTTTCGATTCTTTTTTTGTTTCTACAATAATTACAAATTACAGTTAGCTGACGAGCGACAGTGCCGGTTACCGGTCAAAGGTTTTATTACTCAAAAACTCGCGAGACGGCTATGTGCTTAATTTTCGTCGCTTTTCTTTGGTAAAAAAAGTTACATTTTTAATCTTTGACTTTGTTTTGTTGATAATGATGATTGCGTATTTTATTCGTCTGCCATCGCTGTCGTTTTTATATTTTCATATTAATCTATAAAATACGAAAATTTTCACCGCGTCCAAAATAGCGTCAATACCGTCGCACTTCTTCACAGCTTGCACTCGATAATGCGACAAGCGATGAACTTAGATAGATTGTGATTCCTTGCTTTAATTTGCCTGAGCCCATAACCTTTTGAAGTGCTGGTTTTTAGGCAGCACAATATCAGCAGAGTTGTAAATAATATAAGGAATTTTGTAAAGTTTTGTGGAACTCGAATAAAAAATAGGCTGGATGGTGCAACACCAAGGCCGTAAAAATAATAATAATAATAAAAGATCTTGTTCTCTCTCTCTGTTATGTATAAAGTGCTTATGTGCCGCCTATCGTAGTACTCCGTTATAGTCTTGTGGACTCGGAACATTGACGTTAAGAATTCAATAATTATTCGTGCTCGAGGTACTGATCTGATCTTTTGATATGGTAATAAAAATAATTTGTTATTATTGAATTCTCTGTGCTAAAAATCCCTTATTTTAATGATAAGAGAACCCACAGATTGTTTATTATGGTATTTTTCTTGTTTTCATAAAATGGATTTATATTTACATCTATACAAATAAATAAATACATATCTGTTTGTTATATTAAAATAACCGCTTTTTACTAAATGCATATGTATGTAAACAGGGTACATGTGTCAAAATATCATTTTTTACAATTTTTGTCTGTCTATCTGTTTGTTTATTCCATGCAATCTCTGAAACGGCTAGCCCGATTTCGACGGGACTTTCACTGACAAATAGCTGACGATATAAGGAGTAACTTAGGCTACTTTTTTAGACTAGCTTCACCCCACGGCGTTGCCCTCGGTTACAACAACAAACGCGGGTAGCACCGCGGGGCTCAGCTAGTTGTAAATATAATTTGAAAAAATATAGATTTTTAGGAAATCGGTCTTTAAAAACTCAATTTTTTTTAAATCGATTCTTTAGGTTACGATTCGAATCTATTCAAAGATCAATCTTTTTTGGAAAGAATGGCCATCCCTAGTGTCAAGTGTCAGATGAAAAGTAAATAGTCCAGAGCTTGAGAGCTATAGACGCTATAGTCCAGTCATTATACGGATTGACTTCGGAAAATCGACATACCACGTATAATAACAAGTAAAAACTTTGATTTGGAAATCCTAGGGGCCCAGACAGACGACGCGTTTTTTTTTTAATGACAAGTCCACAACGGACAACGTATAATTTCTTAGTAGTGACCGAACCGCGCGGCAGTCATGTGGCGTCCGCGCGGCATGCACGCGGCGACTGCGCGGCCTCTTATTTGTCGTCCATGCGGCGACGTTGACTCGTCAATCTTCCTCAATTTTTTGATTCGAGCACCGTATTCAACTCAATTGAATGATGCTAAAATAGAATGAATACAAAATCTTCTAAATTTCTTAAATCGCGCTGCGGCCACGTTGTGTGGGCGCGAAATATTTCATGTCATATGAACGCACCCTAAAACTGTTCTCAAAATGCACATGTATGATATATATAAGTATGATATATATGTATTCTATTGGATGGTCGGCAAGTTTTAAAGTCAGGGGTCAAAAGTCACAAAAAATATTTATATAATATTTTTGCAAATATCTTCTTTTTCTACGGGTTTTACGCTATTTGTATTACTTATCAATACATATTGTAGAGAATTAAATTCTCTACATCTTTTGTATTTAACATTATAAAAAAAAACAGCAGCTATCTGCTGTTATGATAAAATCTGTTTAGCCGTGCCAGAGATTAGCTGGAACAAACAGACAGACAAATATTAAAAAAAAAAAATTTTTGTTGTATAATTCGTATTTAGTACGTTTTTAGTAAGTATTAATTTATTGTTATTTATAATTCGTATTTAGTAAGATGTTAATTTGAAATTACAAACAGATCCTACTATTTTATTTAAGTATATGTTTAGTGTGTAGACAAACAATCAACCCAACGTCATTCACCTTTTTTTCTTTTTTTAAAAAGACACTTCCCGCATTAGGAATATAATACAGTGTCGCAGGGGACTTAAACGTACAAGAAATGGACACAAAGAACACCCAGACTCAGAATAACAATTTGTGGGTCACACAAATTATTATACCGTGTATACTCACTACTGGATTCTACTCATGCTTTCTATCAGGCTCGCAGCAGGCAGACAGTCAGAAAGCGACATGGTGACCGCTGAAACAACTATGGGAGGACCGCTCTTTAGGGGAGACCGTCGTTCAGAGACGGTTGCAGCTGAACTGAACGACGGTCTCCCCTAAAGAGCGCAAACCATCTTCGTTCGTATCGATCCAATGCCAGCCACTTTCCTTAAATCATCGGTCAATCATGTCGCATTGCACCAAACACTGCATTTGCCTAATCACGGTCTGAACTCTTGCCCATCTCAGCACTAGCGACCATCGCTTCGTCTGGAGAAATGACGGGTCCACCCGTCCTGACTATGTAGAATCAGTATGCTGAAGTGGAAGTGGACTTCCACTAAAATATCTGGTAAGAAATAGATGAAAGTTATAAAAACTATGTGAACTACTCGAAATACTTAATGTGATGTAACAAAAACACATGCGATTGTACATTTTTAAAGGTTTTAAACATTTAATGACATTTCTATTCTATTTTTTTAAAGACGAATTTAAAATTCTTGTGACCAGATACCCATCCTGATGTAAAACAATACTCAAAAATCCCATTAACTATTTATTCCAATTATAAAAAATAGAACATTGTTCACCGAGGGAGGAAAGGGACCGATTACTAGCGAGGGAGCAGTTTGTGGCGCAGCCTAGGGCCACAATACTCCCGAGGTAGGAATGGGACTTTCACCCGAGTGCTACACAGTGCTTTATACTACACCTGTGAGGAACATTTAAAGTATTTTTAAAATAAAATCAAAACGTAAGACACCATGTAAGACACAATTTAGATTTTAATTTGACCAATATTTCGCGCTTCTTTTTTTTTTTTTTTTATTCTTCACAATAGGAGGTCAGTGGCACGGAGATTCCATATTTAAATTAAATGAAAACTCCTTGGGCAGGCACGCGCCATAGATAAGATAACACATGAGGAATGAAAATTCATACAACTTTCTCTCCCGCTAAAACACGTTAGAAATGGATTTTCATACATTTTTTCCTCCCGCTTATTCAGGTCAAGGAAAAGATTAACGTTCTCTTTTCATTTTCAGGGAATATTGACTACTGTTCCGATCAGGTGTAGTATAAAGAAACTTTTCATATTTTCTCCTTGTCCTTATTACTCTGAAGATTATTTGGATTCAGCTCTTATTTAGTACTTACTAGCTGCGTTGTTGTTATTAGCGTATCCCGCTTTGTGTAACTAGTCTAAAAAAAATGACCAAATTACTCCTTATTTCATCAGCCTTCTTCCGGCGAAAAGAGTAAGAAAAAGATTAATTCAAATTCAAATTCAAAATTCTTTATTCACTTAGGATGCAATACATCCCTTGTGACAGGTCAAGATTCTACATGTACATTTATGCCATGTTCGCAAACAATAGGTAGAGCCGGAGAAAAGAACATGGCAATAAAAACTCGCGGCCACTCCTTTCAAATCGCCAATGTTTACATAGTTTAATGTTTATAAACCTGATATGGGGGTAAGGTGCTGCCACTAATATACCATACACCATGTTAGAGGACTGATGCAAATTATAGTGATTAAAAATTAGAACATAAGCTAATTTAAAAAAAAAAAACAACAGCCTCAGCGGGTACAACATAGTAGGAGCATCTACTTACAACAAAGGTAAAAACTATATGTGCTCAAATATTGGCCAAATTACTGGTAACGAAAGATTAAATATAAAATATTAATTATAAGATCAAAAGAAAGAGAAGAATGGCCTTTATTCGTCACGTAGAATCTTTACTTACAAAAGTAAAATCATGCTCTTAAACAATGTGATAGCAACATTCACATGAGTAGAATAAAATGATAAGGAGCAAGTAGTCAAATCCATTTTTCTTTATCATTTAACAACTCAACTGTATAATAACCTTTACGTATGAGATAAGTTTTGACTACATTTTTAAACTTTTCCACTGATAGACTCATAACACTAGCTGGTAACCTATTAAAAAATCGCACGGAAAGACTCATAAATGAATTATGCGTTTTATGTAGCCTATGATATTGACCTACTAATTTATGCTTATGTCTCGTGTTCACCGAGTGAACGTCACTATTCCTGTGATATAAATGCATATTTTGTTTTATAAACATAATGTTTGCAAATATATATTGTGATGCAACTGTCATAATGCCTTTCTCTTTAAACTTTTCTCTAAGGGAAACTCGTGCACCTAGTTTGTAAATCGCACGCACTGCACGTTTTTGGAGAATGAAAATTGTTTGAATATCAGCTGCCTTGCCCCATAGCAGAATGCCATACGACATGACGCTGTGGAAATAACCGAAATATACTAGCCTTGCTGTTTCCACATCCGTAAGCTGTCTGACTTTGCTGACTAACTAAGTTCCAGAGATTATCTGTAACAAACAGATAGATAGACAAAAATAAAAAAAAAATCGCTCATTAGGTACAGACATTGCAATTTTATTTATTTGTATGGAGTATCGATTGAATATCAGTTTTTCCACGGTGTAAATGTCATTGGACCGCTGCAAAATTGGGGGTGAACTAAATTCGAAGGTAGAACAAGTTGTTAGTTTATTGGAAGGCACTGACTTCCCGATAACGATTGTAATAGATATTCATGACAACCGAGACCAACGCTTTAACGTGCTCACCGGGGTATTTTTAACATTTCGTGTAAGAAAACCCAATGGCACTTGCAGAGTCGCATATCCCAACCGTTAGACCTACGAGGCATATATTCGTAATAACAAGACTAAATACGTTTTAAAATAATAAATGCACAATAAATGAAAAAAAAAAAGAGTTTGTAAGTTTATTCTCAATATTTGCCCTTTTTTATATTATAAGGGGCAAACGAGCAGACGGATCACTTGATGGTAGGTGATTGCCGCCGCCCATGGACACCCGAAACACCAGAGGAGTCAAGTGCGTTGCCGGCCTTTGAGATGGGAGTACGCTCTTTTTTTGAAGGTTTAAAAGTCGTATTGGTCCGGAAACAGTTCATTCCACAATTTAGATGTGCGAGGCCAGGAAATACACTGTTAAGGACTGCCAACCATCTAAGTGATGGGAAGATTTTAGATTTCAGTTATTTTAAAAACAAAAACATCCAACGGCAAGATTTACTTAGCCCCAACGTGTCTTGCCAGTCCCCAACCCGCACTAGGCCAGCTTGGGGACGCATGGCCTTAATCCTCTCCTGAGAGGAGACCCGAGTCCAGCAGTGGGACGCTATGGGTTGGTGATGTCTGGTGATGAATAAGTTTTATTGTATCTTAAATATCGTTTACTTCAATCGTTTCTAAAGTGGGATAATACTTATTCTATAATCTTGTTTGTCTGTTTTGATCACACAGTGTTTGTTACCATGAATTTAGATTAATAATTAAATGTCACTGCGTAATTCGAATAAATCGAATGTGATCGCTCAATGATCTGAGAAAATAATTGTGTGACACTTGTCTCATGGTATTGACATCTAATTGTGCACCGAAGCGTGATAAATATATTTAGGTATCCATTTAATCTTCTAACAATATTTTACCAAAGCTATCTAAGATGTACTTACTGTGTTTTGGTAAAATTTTGCAGACCTTAGTACCTAGTAGAGAAAATACTTATGTAAGTAATTAATGAAAAGGAGGCCAGGGTGTTATAACGGCCTTATATATGAGAAAAATAATTGCTCTAACGCTATTTATTGTTTCGCAATATACCTACCTAACTAGTTAGACGAAAGAGGTGGAAGGTCATTGTGAGGTAATTCAAAATCTCGTTTATTTAAAAGTAAACGGATCAAACCGTTATTTACTTACTGTATTGTAATTACTGTTTTGTTAAATATGTTTGTCATGTAACGATGAGTGACTATTACTTAAACTAATAACTAGGTTCATGTGTGAATTGAGCCAGCCGAGCGATAAGCGCAGAGAGATAGTGTTTGTTAAAAATTCTAATCAATACGTGTTGCTATAAGCTAAACACCATATATCTAACAATGAACAGTCTACCGACTACATTTTTCTTTATATCTATCTTAATTCTAAGACTTTATTGATACATTCAAACGTAAAACTAGCGTTAAAACTAAAAGGATCGTCGTCGTTAATAGCACGTTTGTCCAAATCTTTGAGCAAGCCAAAGTCCAACTAATCCAATCAGTAGGCAAATTAAACAGAGTCCGGGGCAGGGATAAAGAAACGACGGAGGTAAACAGACAGAATAAAAACAAAACGCACACGACGCACGAGTGACGAGATCGTACTAGATTCTTTCGAGATTTCTGGAGATTTCAACGTTAGGAATGGAAGGGATAGCATTCATTAACCATATCTTTTAAATATCACTCGTATCGTGCGTTACTTGATTGGTGAGAGCTTCAACAGATGAAAAGTAGAGTAAAACCATTTTTTTTTCTGCAAAAGCTTTTACAATAAAAGCATGTTATTTAGATTTAACGATAGCTCTAGTATTCAGCAGTAATTACCAGTAATCAAAATGAAAAAATAATGTTTTTTTGTTAAAACTGCAACCTAATTTGTAACAAGAGGTACACATGTCGTAAAAAGTAACTATTTAAGGAACCTTTGCGTAAAAATTGATAAAATTGTAAAATGTTATAGTAAATTATCTGGTTTATCGAATCGGTGGACCACAATTTACGCCACATTCTGTATATATTTAATCGTCAGTTTATGCATGTTTGCTTTTGATAACGATAGACCTGTGGGATCGCACAGCTGTTGATGTAGCAAATTTCATTTTATCGAAAGCCGAGAACAAAAATCCTTCGCTGATATCACATAATCTCCTATTTTGAGTACAAATTCTTGCAATTGATATAGATAATAATATAATATTGATATTCAAACACTTAATAAATGCGGTGTACTGCATTAATGAGAAATGAGGATCAAGATTATTCCTCAAAATAGATAAAAAATATCTAAAGCGAGTTGAATACCTACAAGGTACCTACATCCTATCAAAACACCTTTTTAAGGTTTTTAAGGTTTTTAAGCGTAGGTACACAAATGAAGCTAACATTTTAATACATGTATTTACGTAAATCCTTAGATACTAATATTACGATTATAATTGTGAGAGTAACTTTGTCTGTCTGTCCGGCTATCACGCCAAAACCATTATACCGGTTATAAATTTGTATTATTTTGTAAATTTGGTACACATTTAGTTTGGAAAGAAATCACATAGGCTACTTTTGGCGCGATAACTGACATAAACACGGGCGGGCGGGCGAAAGCTAGTAATAGGATATTATATACGTAGATTAGTAGACAAATATTGTACCAATATGTTGTTGTTACATAAACAATATATTTTAGGACGCGTCCCTAAGTGTGGGTCAGAGGCAGTCACAGTATGCTTAATTAAAACACGCAACTACCACAGCTTCTAATTATTTCTGTATGTTGAAAGCAAAATATTTGAACACGATAATTACTTTGTCGGTTTTCTCTTAGTTCTGATTTTTGGTGTAGAAACAAAATAATGTCTGTTGGTTGAATAATAAATAAGGGAGTAACATATAAAATTACTTACATGAATACAAATAGCACCATTCGGAGTTGTAATGTTGACATTTAAAAGAAATTCTCTAACTAAGGTACTATGTTGTAGTATCACCAAATTGGGACCTAAGTATATTTTGTGCCCCTTTCACACCTTTTTAAAATCATTGATCAGAATATCCAACTACGTATACTGAAAAACCATTCATCATGAAATTTTGTTCATACAAAGTGAAAGGTACCGAAAAAGATATACCGTCCCTTTTAGTCTGAAAATAAATTCATACTCAGAGAAACAAGAACATATTAACAGTTACAAACCTACATTCACAATAATCACAATATATGAATGAAATTGTGGTGAAATCCTAGTAGCCTAGTATTAGTGTAAAATTTTCCAAGAACCATGGGTAACAAATACAAAAAGATTTTTGAAGCTCTACTGGTAGTGTTAGAAGAAACGCTTATAAACGGCAGATAAATAGACTATAAAGCTTTATAGCTTTTTAAGTAGCAACTGATGTCCGCAAATTCGCCTACGTGGGATTACCGCCTCAAACAATCTATTCATTCTTCAAGGTTTGATAATTTTGGATTTTTTAGGGTTCCGAAGTTAATGACTCGGAACCCTTATAGATTCGTCATGTCCGTCTGTCCGTCCGTCCATCCGTCCGTCCGTCCGTCCGTCCGTCCGTCCTCGACTTACCGTCCAAACGGTAAATGCTAGTAAGACGAAACTTTGCATGAATATGTGTTGTAATTACGCCGACAAAGTGCTACAATAAAATTATAAAAAATATTTTTATTTGGGGCACCTCCCCTATACGTAAAGTGGGGATAAAAAATTGTGGGGTATCATTAGATAGGTCTTTTGAAAACAATAAAGGGTTTCTAAGACGATTTTTTGATTTAAGTATCCGTTCGCGGGATATTCCACTTTAAAGGGCACTTTTTTGTAAAAACAGGGCGTCCCCCCCCCTCTAAAAGCTAAACGGCTGGCTCAAAAAATCTGAAAAAATTCGTGATGGTGTTCCATATAATGAACTTTGAAGGAAAACTATATAAGGGATAGATATAAGATAGATATAAGGGATTAGATGGCTTTGTTAGTTCAGGAGTTATAGAGGATTAACAGCTAAACTGCGCTCACTTGGAAAACGTCATACAAAACTAACGCACTAATTCGTAAATATAACAATTATCTATTGGATACAATTTTAAATCCACGTACCATTATGGGTGACTGAGGAACCCTTTCCTGTGCGTGACTGACACGCACTTGGCCGATTTTATTGTAACTCATAGAAAAAAATATTTTTTCTAAATGCACATAATCACAAAAATCATAACTTATACGTGAAAATTATCAGTCTCCCATGCAGACTATAATCCTTCAACCTCCTATAAGGCAAAAAATCTTTTGCTTTTAAAGACAACTCTCGCATTATTATTATCTATCCTGTGTCGCGGGGGACTTATCAAACATATATAAACGGACATAAAGAACACCCAGACCCAGAATAACAATAGTTTACAATCCGTCTCATTGATCTGTACCTATACCTAAACTAATATACAATGGTTTGAATGTAAAATAGTTACCGTCAGCCTTAAAAAGGCCAAGTGTGTGTCAGGCCACGCATAGAGTAGGGTTCCGTAGTCACCCATAGTGGTAAGTAGATTTCAAATTGTGTCCAATAGACAATTGTCATGATAACTTATTATTTCTTTGTTTTTATACGAGTTTTCCAAGTGAGTGCATTTTACAAGTTAGGCTTCTATAGCTCTTAAAATAAAAATGTTATCAAAACCGCTATAGTTTTCCTTGAAAGTTCATATATGGACTACTATCACTAGTACTTTTTTCTGATTTTGAGAGCCAGCCAGCCAGAAAAATGCGCTTTCAAGTTCAACAACTCATAAACGGATACCTAAAACGAAAAATGGTTTTAGAAACCTCACAATATTTTTAAAAGACCTATCTAATGATACCCCACACTTTACATGTAGGGGAGGTACCCCAAATAAAAATAATTTTAATAATTTTATCGTAGCACTTCGTCCACATAATAACAACACATATTCATGCAAAGTTTCATCTTTCTAGCACCAATCGTTTGGGCTGTAGGTAGTGTAGGTCGAGGACGGACATGAAGAATCTATAAGGGTTCCGAGTCATGAAGTACGGAACCCTAAAAAAGTAGACAGGCAATTGTAACATTATTAAGAATCAGTAAAAAATCTACTGATATAGAGTTATCACATACGGGTAAATAACAAATATTCAGTTCTATCTAATATGTTATGTTTGACTGCCTTTTTGGTCTAGTGGTTTGCGTATGCAGCTGCTGATCAAGAGGTCTCGGGTTCGATTCCCGGGTCGGACTTAATATTTTGTGTGATCCACAAATATTTGTTTCGGAGTCTGGGTGTTTTCTATATATATAATATGTATGTATTTACAAAAGAAAAGTATGTTTATGGATTTATATCAGTTGTGTAGTACCCATAATACAAGCCCTGCTTAGTTTGGGACTAGATAATGTTGTGTGTATGATGTCCGAAATATTTATTATTTATGTTATCTACAGTTTTTATTGTATTCCAAAGTAAAAGTCAATTTTGAAATAAAACAGACGTCGTATATTAACATTAACTGACAGCTACGAGTAACTAATGCTACATGCATTGTGAAGCGAAGTACTCGTGGAATGGGAAATATATGTGATCTTGCGTTGGGATATCTTACAGTGTCACGTGTCACGTAATCTGTGACTGCGACAGTAATTACGTTTGGTTCATTGTAACTGAAAGCGTAAAGATTGTATGAAACTGTGTTGTGTATATTGAGAAAAAGGGCATAAGCGTGACTTACTGACGTATTGAGGAATTTGAAATACGTACAGTAGTACGTTCATCATTTTCCGAGCCCAAGTTTTATTCCCAAGTTTGTTTGGGGTCGGCTACTAGTTCAACCGGTTTTACCTGAATTTCAGTTTTTCCACGGAGCGACTGGCATCGGACCTCCGCAACCCTAAGGGAGAATTGAAATTCGAAGATTGAACTATAGATATAGTTGTCAGTATATTTGAGGGCACTGACTTCCCAATAACGATTGCCATAGATGTTCATGACAACATACAGGGGTACGTTATTTATCCGATATCAGTCGGGAAACAAATTTAATAATTTTCAGATCATCGAAATACCACACGATTAATTTTAAAATAGAAACTAAGTTTTTATAATCTGTACTTGTAGCAGCAGGAGCAGGTTATCAGACAGACACACTGCGTGTCTGTCTGATGCACATTTACAATATTAAGTTTTTCTGTTACGTGTGTAGATTTGTGCTTTATATAAAAACATAGATATTCCGGGATTTCATGCTAATCTATGTCATGTTAATGAAATAAAGCTTAGATGTTTTATTAAACTCGCTAATCTAAACTGAAAATACGCTTAAAATGACTTTGATAAATGAGTTTTAAATACAATATAGTACATTATTTGTAAAACCTTACAGTATGTCGAAAAAATATATTTTAAGCGTTCTTAATACTTCAACAGACATCATATTTTCGTATGTCTGTACATTACGATGTTATGATGATTTCGACCTTTACAGTTTAAATAAATTGCTTGCTATTTGTGATTCGGCTCTATAGTTTATTATCATTGCTCTTTATTATACCAAGATCAATGTTGTAACCCCTAGCCCCGGTAAAGGGGGGTTTATAGTTGGCCCTAGCCCTACCAGGGGGAATTACTCACCGACGGCACAGTCAGTAGAACAAGAGATGCTCAGGGCGCCGTTCAAAAAGTAGAATTTAAATTCGAAGCAAAACTAAGAGAAGAAAGATGTGGGTGTGCAAGTGTGCAGATGGGCGGTCAGGTTACTCTTCAAGGAAAAGACATTTCAGGTTCACACACATATCTATAATTCACTTAAAACCAAAACAGTAACAAGTATCTTAATTCTATCCTTATAGCTAATTCAGATTCTTTTATCTAACATTCTTATATCTAATTTCTTATATCTAATATAGAGGGTTGACAATAAAAAAGTTTATCCCTTAAGCCTCCCTGGGTTTAAGGGGGCTCGACCGGGACGTGCAGGCGTCTGTCGATAGAACACGGCTACCCCGCTGTGGTCCCTGGGGTCCCTCATTGTATGGTCGCGGAGTAAGCGTAGGTACCGGTGAACAAATAAAATAAGATATTAACCAGCGGTATGTCAATTAGGTTATAAAAACCATACGTGATCCTCTTTGGCAGGAGATGCGCTATCGCAGAATAGGCGGCTCCCGAGACTGCCACACTGTAGGCCCAGTAAGGAAACCGAAGCACCAATCCTTAGAAGGATATGTGACAAAACCTTGGTCAAAACCTTGGATAAAATCTTGGATAGAATCTTGGATAGAATCTTGGATAGAATCTTGGATAGAATCTTGGATAGAATCTTGGATAGAATCTTGGATAGAATCTTGGATAGAATCTTGGATAGAATCTTGGACCCTAGAAAAGAGATTAACATCCTAAGCAAATAATCTCGCAAACAAATAAACTGGAGAAATACAGTAAAAAGAATTCAAATTCTCACCACTTCAACAGCGGGACAGATCAGCAGAGATTTCTTCACAACTATTTATTACGACGGGCAGGATCACAATATGTTCACAGCGAGACACAGAATAGTCCTTTGAGGAACCAATACTGGCTTTTATATTCTATTTCAAGGACTTTTCTGGAATAAAAATCCCACCCTCTTACAAAATAAAATAACATCATACGATTTCCAAAGACAAACCAGACCACAGATTAAATACGCACCATAGACCTAAAAATCTTTTTGGTCAAAACTTGTTTAACGAATGACATGAACGCCACCTCTCGCTTCGTTAGTGAAAACAAAGCAAAATGCAGTTGACAGACAGCGGAGAAAAAGTCACGGTTTGCCAAAGGTGGCGCTATAGGTACATAAAATCTATTCTGAATACTTGGTTATCCTCTCGTAGAATTAAGGTTAAAAAAAAGATGTTACAATGTATGTAGTTTATTTGTGATTATTCTGTAATAGAAGAACAATATTTTTTAGATTAAATTTGACTATTCATATATTGTTGAATATTCAGAATTGAAATAGCAATTTCTTGGCATTTTGATTGTTGCATTTAATTCGAAGTCTAAAAATGTTTACAAGCATGACTAAAAAAATTGCAAAACAATATTGTATTTCTCTTAAAAAGCTGCGTTTCATATAAACATATACACTTTATCGAAACCTACGTGTACATAATACTCTTAATAAAATTGTTAGTGGCCCTTGTCTATACATGTTGTAGTACATTAAGTTTTCGTTTCCTATCTATTCAACCGACAAAATTATTTTACATCACGGAATAACTTTTTGAACTTGGTATCCGAAATGATGGTAGTATCTCCTTATGGTATAAAACTTATACCTCATCAATTTAAAGAAAATTTTAAAAAGTGACGTCACGAATAAGCGTGCTTCTGCTGGTAGGAGAAAAGTTATTGTTATAGATACGAAATTAAAATAGTGTGATCTCTGTAGGTATAAAAGATATTTTCTTTCCAAAAGTTGAAACTGCCAACAACATGTATGAAATTATATTTTTAGAAATAACTTCAATGTCAAGGTGTCATGTGTTTATTCACCTATACGTATTGATTAAGGCAGTATTAAAAATGACAAATGGCAATAAAAAATAGCAGTTGATTTATTATACGCCTCCGTTTCTGGACACCAAGTGTCACCACGCCTATCCATTGGAATGAATAGGCGTGATTTGCCCCCTAATCGTCATTAAGGGAGCAAATCACGCAGGATAATAGCCCTAAGGACTTGAAGGAAAACCTGGAAAAGAACTTGAAAAAAGAGAAAAAAAATGGTTTGATATGGTAGGCTGAATACCTTATTTCTAATGAGAGGCCTATGCCCAGCAATAGACTATCAGGCTGTTGATTTGATGACGTGACTCCTTAATACCCACTTGCGTTACACAAGTCTCATGAAATTTGAGAGTATCTAAGAACTTGATGTAAAGTTAATAAATATGCAACCGTGAATCAGAGACAACTTTATACAAGTGTTTTACAAAAAAAAATCGTTTCAAAGAGTAAGTTTGGAAAAGTCAGGGCTTTGTGAAAGAGATAACCGTAGATACCATAACCGAACGTAACGACCATCTACTACATTTAAACGCTGTTATTCTGAGATCTGGATATGCTGTCAATACGGGTAAATTTTTGTATGTTCGAGACTCCTTCGTTGCCTACTAATTTGCAGACGGTTAAAATAATGTATATTGTTAGGATTTTCTTACAAGAAATTCTTAACAATATAATAATAAATATAGTAGCATGTACTACGGAAAATAGCTGTGCTTTACGCCAATGCCTCGGAGAGCACGTACGTTAAGCCATCGATCCCTGTTGTCAGGAACATCTATGGCAATCGTTATTGGGAAGCTAGTGCCCTGAAATATCATGCCTAGTTTAATTTTCGATTTCAGTTCGCCCGCCGGTATGCCAAAACTGATATGCTGATTTGTTGTGTTAAATAGTAGTATTCGAGTGTATGTAAGTATATATGATAATGTGTGTAAGTATGTTTATTTCTTTGGAACGGCCTACAGGCCAACCCGGGAAAACTATAGCGGTTTTATGACTTTTTTATTTTAGGAGTTATAGAGGCCTAACTTGTAAAATGCACTCATTTGGAAAACAAAAATAAAGAAATATTAAGTTATCATAACAATGGTCAATTGGACACGATTTTAAATCTACCTACCATTATGGGCGACTACGGAACCCTATTCTATGCGGGGCCTGAAACGCACTTGGCCATTTTTTTTCTTTTATATTTGACACATTTAAGTCAATATTGTTTATAAGGTAAAGTTAAACCAGGCCGCTAATTCCTGGGTAGTTTGGCTCGGATCGGCTTCAACCATCTCTTTCAATTTTGATTTGAAGAACGAACCACCTGGAAAACACGTGAATAACAATGATTCACATGTGTCTTCCAGGTGGTTCGTTCTTCAAATCAAAATTTCGTTTTTTCGTTTTTGTCGAAAGCGTTTAAACCAAAATCTCACGGTGCGTTCATTAGCAGTCCCCTCCCCTAATGCAACATTGATATTGCGAGCTGTTCAAATCACTCGAATTTTCGAGGTATTCATCTTTCTTGTCTAAGCTGAATAAAAAAACACCTGAAAGTCGATAATCGAATGTAGCACATTTTTTAAAAGAAGAACCTCATATCGATTGATTTGAAAAAAGTTGCACTCAAAAATAATTATTCTATAAACAAAAACTCGACTGCTAAAAGATTGAACTAAAAAGATTCGAAATAAGCATTACGATATTTAAATATAATTCGACTGAATAATGCATTGTTTTGTAAGCTTACCAAATTCTTTATGGTGCTTTGTTACAAACGGTCTAAGAAAAATCTACCAAATAAACAATTATCATCATCAACAGCCTTCAACAGTCCACTGCTGGACATAGGCCTCTCCTTAGAAATGAGGTTTTTAACCTACTATACCACTCTGGCCAGACGGGTTGGTATAGGGTTGGTTTCAAGTTTTCCTTCTCTTTGCATTGATGTGGTCTTGCGTAGTTCATCCCTTAGTCGCCTTTTACGATACCCGCGGGATGAATAGGGGTGGTGACACTCTGTATTCTTAATCCGTCGCCTTCAATCAATAAACAATCATATAATAAACAATTATTAATAAAAAAAATATAATAAATATTTCTGACATCTTATACACAACGTCATCTAGTCCCAAATTAAGCAGAGCTTATGTTATGGGTACTAAACAACTGATTTAAATACATAAACATACTTTTTTTGTAAATACATACATATTATTACATATACATAGAAAAACACCCAGAATCCGTAACAAATATTTGTGGAGTACACAAATATTTGGTCCTACCCGGGAATCGAACCCGAGACCTCTTGATCAGCAGCCGCATACGCCAACCACTAGACCAACAATTCATATCGCTTCTTACCGCATGTGGCACCATAGCATTTGCACCAAAACAGTCACCCAAACTGTGGCGGCTTAGTGAGTTTTTTTTTCAGCATTAATTGAAAACTAAAATTTTGTATATACATACATCAAATGTTGTTTTACTGAGACGTTCTGTTCATTTATGGTACCCACTTAGATATTTTGATTTTGCACGTCAATGTTATATTTGGTATCAAAATATTAGTGCTTAAAATCCTTAAGGGCTGCGGCATGAACTCTAACATGAGCTCTCGGTGAGGCGAGGGAGGCGATGCGATGACAACAATAGTCATTCGTATCGCAGCCGCGCGTGATCCCGCTTGTCTGCAGCGTCTGTGTGACGTAGTACGTTCACGCTATCACTTTACAATCTACCGCAAACCAACGCGCGCTATTTCCATCGTCACTTAAGTAATTTAAAACATTTATACGTTCTACAGTTGAGGAAAGCATTCATCATATTTTAATGTCCAAATAAATTTATTTTTAACATTTGTGCAAGTGGTTATTCTAAATAAAATTTGTGTTAAATATAAAAGAAAAACTCTACAAATTGTAGTCGTAAGTACTTTCTTGATTAATATATTTATTTTTAATTATAAACAATTTAGTAACTATTGTAAGATGTAATTTAATAAATGATTTTGAGCATATTTTCGTGTTTTAACAATGGAGATAAAATAGCTTTACCGCTTGAGTGTCTAATTGGATAGAAGGTAAGAAATAATTATATAATATTGTAGACGTTAAACGACTTCCCTCGAGATAAAATACACTTCATATTATGGTAGACTCATATCTAGCTAGTAACATCATCATCATCAGCCTATATCAGTCCACTGCTGGACATAGGCCTCTCCCATTGCACACCACTTTGATCGATTTTGGGCTTCTCCCATCCAGCTCCTGCCAGCCATCTTGCGCAAATCATCACTCCACCTGGCCTGTTAATGTTAATTAAGTTATTACACTTTTGGGTATTGTCAGATAGGTTTATTGTACAGAGGAGATACACCTATCTCAGATACATAATTATTTTTTATTATTTATTTATATTTTTTTACTATTAGTCAGTAGGTAGGTCAGTCAGTCAGATAGAGAGGGAGTTACCCTCTGCATAACCATGCATTGTTTGACAACATCAATTTGTTCATTTTGTTTTACCATTTTAAAGAAACATAATTATATTAAATTAATAGATTTTAAAAGAAACTTCGACGGGACTGATAGAAATTTGACAAGACGACGTTAGGAAAAACTTGAGGAAATTACTGAAATGCAATTGGCAAGGTTTGGCTTTCTTCGTTAGTTGTTAAAAAAATTCAAACTGTATGAAGGGATAAAATATCATGAAAAATGCAGTTTATTACAAAAAAAATATCAGTGAAGCTTATTGCAGCCTTACATTGAGTAAACGATGTATAATTTTACAAAATTGAACTAGTGTCATAAATCAACATTGATTTGATGCTTCCTCCGAATGAATTTTATGAGACGGAAAATTTTCTTTTGTTTTTATACCTTCCTGTCCCGTTCAATTGCTTTACTACTACAAACGGTGGCAATGTTTGTAAATATTTAAGAAAGCCAAGCAACCGATGTATGTAAACATCTGACTTTTACTTAAAAATAAGGGCATGGTTTCTTCAGACCCGGAATAGTAGGTACATAGTACAATGTACATTATGGTAGGTTTCTGCTAAATTACTCAGCTTTCATTTTACCAACGGCACAAGACTGGCAGGTTCACTAGAAGTCCATTTAACTTTTTAGAAACAGCAATTTGACATAGATGCCTACTAGCTCATTATTTCATTCCTCATCAAACGACTAATGTACATACATTTAAAAGGATGTGTGGAACAATGCGTGATCACACCCGTATGGCACGTCAGAGGTGATTGTTTTATCTGATGATTTGCTTTTCTGCTTCAGATCCTTTAAACGAACAATGCGGCATGCTTAGCACATCTTTCTTAACAAAAACGAAACCAGTTTTAGACCTCAAGATGAGCCTGCCTCTTTTCTTCGTATTTTTCCTTCTATATATATCTACATTCTATATATATATATATACATATATATACACATTCTATATATACATAAACATTGTAAATTACATATGGCATATGTAATTTACAATGTTTATGTATTCAATAATTAATGGGACAACATCGGTATCAGTTGTATTGAATGTCCAACATTACGTTTTCATCAATATGTCAACATTACACACATAATTATATATCAGGCACAACGCCTCGTTTCTAGCTTTGGTTTCGAATAAGATTGTATTTTCCGATAATACAGTACATTAATTCTTGAACACTTTTTAAATAAAATCGTTCAATCAGAAAGCCTTTGTATCTTCCGTTTTATTTTATTCTAAGCAACCACATTCTATATTTAAATGTTAGAGGACATGTAGCGTAGTAGGTATTTTCAAAGTTTCGTTATTAAATTCTGCTGCCATTTAATATGTGAGATTAAAAAACTGAACTGTCGTTCTCTTTATGGATCCTTCCTATCTAATCCTTTATAAAAACAATTACTTATAGTAAATTGAAAATTCAAAACCTCGTAGCACGTTATTTTTTTAAAGGTAATAATATTAATATGGGATTCATGAAGTGTTATCGTATAAAGTCCTTCCAGTTTTAGCTGGGGCTGTAAAAATAAATTGTGTATAAAGGGATAATACAACATTGTATGCCTTACAGTATGTACATAGTTTTAGAAAAAAAACTACTTATTGAAAATTTTATGAACAGTTTATGTATATTAAATGTCTGCTTATAGATTGATATATGTCATTGGCCTTGAATTGTATTTAGACCAGACACCATTTCTGGTGGATATGTACCTACATACATAACGATAAAATAATTATAACTTCACACAGTTTATTTCACACGCAGTTCAATATCAAACTAGGCAGAAACTGTTTCATGCTAGCCAGACTTTGATTAGCATACATATTTATCAAAACCAACAGAGATACATTTCTATGAAAATAACTTACTTGTTTATATAGAGAATTATTTTATAAGCTCCAAATATCTAATCGGATTTGGTTCTTGTTGTCTTTCATACTTACATCCTCAGCAATATCCAGTTTGCAGATCCTATTGTTAATAGGGACTTAAAATATAAATAGATTTATATTGCTCAAGCTTTTAATCCCCGACGTGTATGTCGGTTATCGCGGTAAAAAGTAGTCTATATTCTTCCTCAAGAATCAAAGTAAGAATCATATCTTCATCGGTACAGTGGCTTAGTCGTGAAAGCGTATTTACTTTCGACTTTATAATATTAGTATGAAAGTATGGATTATCCTAATCTACTTAGTCATGCGTCAAAAGATAATATACCTAAATTGTAATGATAAGGAATAAAAACCACTGAAAGTAAGATATTCGGAAATTCTCAACATCTAATTCAACAGCTATGCAGTAGTTTGAAAGGCTTCTCACGTACAATGATTTTATTCGAAACAATATCTCGAACGAATGCTTTTAAGAACTTTTTACACATCACCAAAACATTGTTTTCCTCAGCATCGCACTTAGCGAACTCTAGGAGTTGAGAAAGTTGACATTTTCTATCTCCTTATACCTATAGATAAATATCGTTAGTAGCAATAAGTTGCTTAACCGAGGGACTCAGTATTTTACTATTTATTTATTTATTTATTAGGTTCACCAACGTTTGCTTACACTAAAACTAATACAAAATACATTCACATAGATAACAATAGGGTGTAACAAACACTTATAGGTAAACACATCATGCTAATTAAGTTAACTACCTAATCACAAATATTATTCAATATTTAACAGAAAAAAAAAGGTAAAAGTTTACAAAAAAACTCAAGTGGACAACAGATAAGTGCTGTAAAGTGCGATGTTTATTTGATAACAGATTACAGAATGTTCCTAAAAAGGTGTAAATATCCATGCCTGTACCGTGTTTGTATATCTGTGTGTGTGTGTGTGTGTGTAAATTATGTGTGTGAAATTTAAGATTTCGAGAGGTGATTTATTATGTTGTTTTTCAATTTTTGTATTGAGTCAACGTGCAAGTCAATAACTTCGCTGCAGCTATTGATTATTTTACATAATCTAGCATACGGTGAGTTAGCTCCTAACACTGTTCTTCTTGGAGGTGGATAAAGTGGAGTAATACTATTTCTGGGTATTCTGGTAGGGGTGCGAAAGTTGAACAAGGCGAGAATACGTGGAGAATCAATTTTGTGTTTTAAAATTTTAACAGCAAACATTGCGTCTAGCAGCTGTCTGCGCTTTTCAAGAGTTAACATTTTAAATAACTCTAATCTTTTACTATAAGATTTAATCTGTCTAGATAGACCACCAGAACACACCAAATGCCAAAGAAAGCGTTTCTGTACACGTTCCAAACGCAACGAGTGTACTGCATAATGTGGCCGCCATACTACACTACCATATTCTAAGTGACTTCGAATTAGACTGTTATAAAGAATTATTTTCGCCTTATTATTTCTGAGAAGTCTACAATTTCTTATCATGAAACCCAATAACTTTGAAGAAATTTTAATTACACTATTAATGTGTGGTATGAAAGTTAATTTTGAATCGTACAATATTCCAAGATCTCGAATGGTATCGACTTCAGCAAGTTTATGCGAGTCTATATAGTAATCATGTTGTAATGTAACACATTTCTCTTTCTCGTAAACTTTATATGATAACATTTTTTAGAATTCAAATGCATCCCATTCAATTCGCACCACTTGATTAGTCTATTCAAATCACTCTGTAGGAAACGTGCATCTTCATCAGTCTCTATTATTCTAACAAATTTCAGGTCATCCGCATACATGAATATTTCTGAATATAAAAAACACTGTGGTATGTCATTAACGAAATAGTTAAATAATATTGGGCCTAAGTGGGACCCCTGGGGCACGCCCGATGAAATGCTATATGACTTTGAGTGAAAGCCATTTACTACTACAAAAAAGTTCCTTTCGATTAGGTACGACCGTAACCATTCCAAAAGAGCTCCAGTTATACCATATGCACGCAACTTATTGACCAATCTAATGTGGGAAATTTTATCGAATGCCTTACTAAAATCAGTATAAATGACATCAGCCTGTCGCCCCGAGTCAAGGGCCTTCGACAACAACTCTGTATAAGGTAACAAATTAGAGCATGTGGATCTTAATTGTACGAATCCATGTTGATGGTCACTTATGTACAGCTGCAAGTGGTTTTGTATGTAAGGGCAGACCAATGATTCAAAAACTTTTGCAAAAACTGATAAAATGGAAATAGGTCTGTAGTTCGTTACAATGTTTTTGTCAGATGACTTATATATTGGAACCACTTTGGTGCTTTTCCATTTTGAAGGAAATATCCCCGAAGATAATGATTTATTAAAAATTAATAGAAGTGGTCTAGTTAGTTCGCGTGCGCATGCGACCACAAATTTGGGCGGTATTTCCTCTGGACCTGCTCCCTTTTTGCAATCTAAGTTCTTTAATTTATAAAGTAGGGTATCAGACTGTATAAGTGGTCGCGTTAAACCCAAACTGTTATTGTTTAATTCTTTCATAAAATCGGAACAACAAGAGTCCCCAGGTTCCACAGTCTGGTTAGGGCTATAAACGGATGAAAAGTAAGCAGCAAACAATTCACAGATTTCAGTTATATTTGAGGTCGTCGTAGATCCATCGGTCATAGCAGCGGGATATGCGCTAGAACCACCTCGTTTGGCTTTAACATATGTCCAAAAGGCTTTCGGGTTTTCTATGATATTTTTTTCAATTGTCGTTACATAGTTATTGTAACAGAGAGTGGCAAGTTTATCGCACTGCTTACTAATCACCTTCAATTCAACAGCATCTAAGGGGTTTTTGTATTTAATGAAACGTTTTCGTATTTTATTTTTAGAATTCAGAAATTTAATTAACTTTCGATCAAACCATGGAGGATATTTATTTCTATTTGGTATATGACTAGGTATATTATTTCTAATGGCTGTAGTAAGAATTCCATAAAAAGTATCCACCATTTCATCTACACTATTAAGCGCCAACAAAGAATCCCAATTTTGTTCTTTTAAATAAGAGCGGATGTTAGAGTAATCGGCCTTATAGAAGTTAGGTCTCATGTTGTTCCCATTGTATGGAAGCCTAGTTTCCCTGTGTAATGATATTATTATATCAAGCGGTGGATGATATGGATCCATCTTACTAATCTCAGTTAAACTCTTTCTAACTTCACATAACTTATGTGTTGAAAAGACAAGATCAAGTATACGGCCCGAAGAGTTAGGTACAAAATTTAATTGTTTAAGTAAGTTCAAGGATGAAAAATCTAGCAGTAGTTCACATGTGGTAGGTAGCTCAGTATTATTGGAGTTAGAATGGGTTTTGTTTGTCCAGTCAATTTTGCCCAAATTAAAATCGCCCACTATGCAAACCTCGTCCGTGTCTTGGATTTGTTCAAAAACAGCATTACAACGATCTAGATATTGTTCCAGATAATTACGCCGTACAGGTGGAGGAAGATAAACTGCGCATAAGAATAGACGACAACCTTTCTTGTATCCAGGGATATCTATATACACCCAAAGGTCTTCTGAATTGCTTTCCCATGTCGTTACACGTTTTGAAGTGATATTTTTTTTAACAGCTATCAAAACTCCTCCACCCTCTTTACCGCATTGCTGACTCGAGCTCTCTCTGTCTCTTCTGTATACTATGTATCTGTCATCAAATAATTCGCTGTCCATTACAGTGTTATTAAGCCATGTTTCAGAGAGTATTACAATATTACATAATTTTGACATGTAGTTTTACAATAAACACTATGAGTTTTTGTTCTCAAGCCTCTACAGTTTTGGTAATATAAGTCTAATCTATTGAATTTTAAAATTTAATAAGAAAAAAAAATAACATGCAATACAAATTATAATTGAAGTAAAATTATTATCCAACTAAATAATCTTGTTCAGTGTGTCGTAACTTCTTATGATGATGTTTTCAGCATTCTCGTTCTATTTAACAAATATCCTACTGCCTTTCACCCATACATACTTGTAGTTCATTTGCTTGGCTTTTACCCTAGTGGCTGCGTGAAGCGCTTTGAGTGCTGGCGATAAATGTTCAATCACAAAGACAGGTTTTTTGTTGCCTGCAATTCCGAAATCAGCTGTGTTGAGCTTATTCTTTGGGTTCCTTTTATTGTGATTGATAACTGCGGCTAGTAGACTATCACGAGTTTTTGGGGATGCAAGCTGAACCACAACCGAACGAGGACGGGTACTGGTGGATTGGAGTTTGGCTGTACGTGTGCATTTCATGATATCATTATCCTCCAACACGTATCCAACCTCCGAACCTAATTGTTTAACAATTGTGATTAAATTTTCATTTCTGTTCTCTGGTAGACACTGTATCTCAAGATTATTCGAGCGAGTTTGTTGTTCAAGATAACCAAGGCGCTGTTTGACATCTATCACTGTGGTCTTTAATTCCTCATTTTCTTTCTTTAAAACTACCATATTATCTTTTAATTGCTCGTTCTCTTGTTTAAGTTTGTCAAACTCGTTGGTGTGAAAATTCAGCGATTCGGCTAGGTCCCTGACATCATTCTTGATCGGTTCCAATTCTCTATTAATAACGGTGATTATAGTACTATTCAATTGTTCTATCATCACTGCTAGTTCCCTCTTGATGACATCCTGCACAACATCCCGAACCTCCTCTCTGGTCACAGGTTTCGTTGCTGGTGGTGAGTTTAGTGCAATTCTTTTGTTGCCTCTAGCAGTAGATACATTCCGAACTGGAGTGGAATCTTTATTTGAAGTCTTTGGCTGCATTCCCAGACATTCCGGACACTTCCATTTATTAAAAATATCAGAATTCGGGGATATTTCGGGCACAGATAAGCATAGAAAATGGTAATACTTGTTGCAACGGTTACAACTTATATGGTTCTCGTTTTTCTCTTGATTTACATTATTGCAACATCCCCAAGCACGTCCAGTTGTAGTCATGATAAATGTTAGCTAAGTATGTGTCTCAACTATTTTTAATTTATTAGTAGGTAGCTATAAAATTCCAAGTATACGAAGTAAATAATAAAATAATTTCAATGCTCCAACTTAAGGCCGCCGCTGTAGAATAAATGCGAGGCCGTGACAAAAAGATCGTAAGCGCCGTGCAATCCGTGTCGCTTACGCGTTCTGATAAAACAGTAACTAACATGCAACTTAGTCGGTATCTATGGATCCAATACAAATTATATTCACAGATTATTCCTTAATATGCACTATTAATTGACCAATAACACTGCTATCCACTGATAAACACTAAAAGTAAGACTATTTTCACTAAGTCTTGTTTGTAAACTTTATGTAAACTAATATATAAAATTTTATAAAAGGAACAACTTAAAGAGGGTGTTAACTGCGCAGTAGTACTATAATTATATATTATTATCTTAAACTTAAATCTGTTTTACATTAATTACATAACATTGTTCTTTATGATTATTGACGTAGGCTAATCTTTGTAAGAATTTCATTAGAGTAAGTAAGCTGTGTGTAATGTTAGTTTTAATTTGTTTAGGGCTTCGCACCAATTTCAAACTTATCAATAAGTAGAACATACAAAGGACAATGCCCATACCCCGTACCATATTGCGCCATAGATATATTAACACCAAAATTAATGTTTTATTTATGTGTATTATGTACTGACTTATAACCGTTTTTTAGATCGGCATTTAAAAAATTCATTTAATGGTGCTAAATAATTAGCAATTACCTACTTCCGTAAAACAATACATATCCATATGACAAAAGTTCATTTCCGAAATATTGCACGTTCCGTGTCTGTTATTTCCGAGGTTTAACAATGAACATAAAAATCTTTGTTCGCCTTATTAGTTTTAGCCGTTGTATAAGTAAATAAGATTTTAAAGTAGGAAGTAAAATATGTAATTCTTTTACATCATTTTATTTTATATCTCACCATTTCATAAAGTAAACATTGTGTATTTTCGAAACTCAAAACACGTTCATGGCGATTCGGAACGCTTAATTACAGAACTGTCAGTGTTAATTTCTTTTTTGTTGTGATGACGTTTGGTCGATGTTATTCTTGCTGCGTTAGAGTTGATCTGGTAGTTTTATCGTTTATTTAATTCACTACGTCTATAATAAATATTGACAGTGTTGAGATAGTGACTCTTTCCTGTTGATTATCGAGTTAGTGACTTTGAAGTGCCGTGTCATGACAGTGACTGTTGCCAGCGTTCATGGTGCTTATCTAGTAAAAAATGGAGCGAAGTGACAGTGTGACTGTAGAGAGTAGTAGTCGGCGGTGTATCAACTGTGCGTTGGCGGTACCAAGGAACGCACTGATACATTCGGTGGGAAGTGTTCACGCTAGGATACGCGAAATATTGACATCATGGGTTACACCTACTTTGGTAAGTTTTTTCATTAAGCATTCATAAACGCATTCATCATATATTATATTTGGTAGTTGAGCCATTAGTATTCCAGTATATGCTTCTAGTATGACAAAACCACTCTGTACAATCTTTTTGATGGCTTTGAACATCTTTTATATGTCATAGCTGTGGAGGCTTCGCCTAAATTCCAGTTCTAGCCAAAAATGTAGCCAATAAGTTCAACTAACTGTCAAATATTTTTAGTGAGAGCTTGAAGTATGAAAGAGTTACTTATTAAAGTGCATAAATTGTTTTAGTGCATATATTTGCACATACATTTATGAACTATAATTATTTACTGTATGTATAGTTTATAAGGCTTTTGTCAACAAACACACATAACATGCATATGTCAGTGTATTGAATAATGAAATACAGTATAACAAGTTTTTCTTTTTTAGGTTACTCCGGATCATTTTATATGCCACAGTTGCTACTTGTTGATTCAAGAAGGAACAATTGGCAGCCCAGTAGTGGGCCATCAAAGTGTTTGTTTCAGTTGTGGTGTATCATTATTACGCACTCGTGGAAGAAGAACCTACCAAATAAGGCCTGATTCTTTACAACGAGATGTGATTTTGCAATCGACACCACTTCATCTTGTAAGTACAATATTGACACTATGGTATATGGTCTATACTCACAAGGTTTCAGAAAATAAAAGTTGTATTAAAATGTTAAAATGTTCTAAAAAGTACTATAAAAGTCTAATTGCAACAATTTATGTTTCGCGAGACTGAGGGCAGTACGATACCAAGATCACCGATGTACTTGCACCAGCCGTTATAGCAAAAGGTCAAATCAAATAAGGTGTGGTCTCACTAATGCAAATGAAATATGAACAATTAATATTCAATATATGTAAACTATTTTATATAGGATGAAATTGTAAATACTAGGATAGAAAGTAATTAATTAATATTGTGATAATAATATTAATAAAAAATAGATAATAATAAAATAATGGTGAAGTATTTATATAGAAAGAATTTATTGATACAATATTATGAAGATAGTTATTTTGTTGCATAGAATGTGTGTGTGTGTGTTTGTATGTGTTCCTCCTACAACACAAATGCAGTGAATGCTTAATCTATCTTATTTCTAGTATATTCCTAGAAATTAATGTAATTTTAATTATTTTAGGTCTCTAGACTTGAGAGAGCATGTGCTGCTTGCTGAAGGGCGGCGACTAGGATAGTCAACAGACAGCAGCAACATGATCTTCATAGGCCAACCGAAAATGAAGAAGTTCGAACAACTGATGAGCCGCCATCTAGAATTACCTCTTCTATATACAGACGAGCAGCGAGTACTGCTAATCACTGTATATACATGAACTGTACTGGACCCGAACGTCTAGTAATACCTCTCTCAATACGGGAAACAGTACTTAAAAATCACCGATTCTATATACCAGCGTCGGCTCGAATTTGCCAACGGCATTTAGACCATGGACCTTGGTCTGAATTAACATCAACACTAACTGATTTTACTGCACAACAGTTTGATGAAATGATGGGTATAATGGAACGGTTGTCTGTTAGAAATACTCTCGATTTCAGTAATCCACGTAATATGTCGCCAGACATGTGTCATTATTGGTTAGGAATGTCTCCAGATCAATTTAATGAATTAATGCTAACTGTACCAAGATTAGATGAAATGGTACCAAATGCTGGTTTAGCACTGTCAATTTTTTTAATTAAACTCAGAACTGGAGACAGCAATCAGAGATTAGCAACTCTGTTTAAAATACCTCGATCTACTTTAGAACGGTACATGGATAAAGCCAGGGAATGCCTACTTAATCAATTTGTACCTCAATATTTGGGTTTTAATCATATGAGTGTACAAGAAGTAGCGGCACGAAATAAAATTATTCCTGAGGGGTTATTTGGAAACCCAGAATTATCCCCGGACACAAAACCTGCAATCATTATGTGTGATGCTACTTACATTATTGTTTAAAATAGTAGTAACTATAATTTTCAAAAGAATACATATAACTTACAAAAGCTTGATAATTGATAACTGATGATTTATAATTAATTATATATAATTAATATATTTGATTATGAACCTAAAAGTAATTGATTTAACTGGCTATGTAAGAAAATAAATGTTTAATCAGACATTTCAAATTATTTATTTGTGTTACCTTGTTAGTATGTAAGTGATTTAGTTTAATTTAAGCAATCGAACTAAAACATGCAGCAACTTATTAAAAGCCTAAATAAGTAAAGGACTCAATTATAACCACTTAACTTAACCACTTAACCGTCTTAAGATCATATTCTTCAAGGTAAGCCGAGGCATAACTTAAAATACTATCTACCCATGCCTGTGTTAGTCACAATTACAACTCACAATGTAAAGGGGGCGAAGGAGTCCGGGCCCAACTTATCGTGCTCGTGTAGTATCTATAATATACAATTCGCTACTCAGCAATGCGGCGTTTATCTATATAATATACCTAATATACCTTTATCTACCAATATACCTGCGACATAGATATTTAGCTTTATCTATGTCGCAGGTATATTGTCAAAACCATTAGATTATAATCTACCGTAGTGAAATTATAATAACACTGCTAACCTAATTATAATTTTACTATTATAGTGATACTCTAATATCACGGCTCTTACAATTTACCTGCGGCATCTATAATAATCACGCTGATTCAAAATTACTAAAATGTTTTCATCAGGCGTTTTCCAACTTAAATAAGTCAATTTCTCTAAAATGCGGATAAACATTGACAAAATATTTTTGATGGTAAAAGGTTAGATAAAAACTAAACTCTTGACGGCAAATTTGGTTTGACGCAAGTTGGTACGGATCTCCATAGAAAAATGGGCATTGTCCTTTAATATTTTAATATTTAAATCTTTATTTAGTTATTTAATACTTTGAATTTACAAAATTCGGTTTATTTAAACGAATGATCTTTTTATTGGTTACATTTTAGTGTCTAGCTATGGGTAGGCTTACGAAAGGTGCCGCGCGCTTTAAAAAATATAGGAAGTATATTGTAATGTTTTTAATATCATTAATATTAAAAAATATATTTAAATAAAAGCGGCCAAGTGCGAGTCGGACTCGCCCATGAAGGGTTCCGTATCAGCAAGTAACATCATATAAAAGTTCTTGTAACTTAACTGTAACTTTCATCGCAGTTTTTACACTAGTGTATTGATTGGATGAAAGGTAAATTGCGTGTTACGATTTATGACGTATTAAAAAAAAACTACTCTCTAGATCTCGTTCAAACCAATTTTCGTTGGTAGTTTGCATGGTAATGTACAACATATATTTTTTTTAGTTTTATCACTCTCTTATTTTAGAAGTTAGAGGGGGGGGGGGGGACACACATTTTTCCACCTTGGAAGTGTTTCTCGCGCAAACTATTCAGTGTATCTGTCTGATGGAAAGCACAATCACTTTTGGACCAAGAGCCCAGAGCCGCCAGACCTACGTCATTAGTGCAAAGCTGAAATTTTCAGGATTATTAGTACAATGTCTTGTTAAGATGTATGTGTACCCATTAGCTTGAAAGCGGGGCCGTTTTTGAAGTAGCGCGAAGTACAGATGGATAAAAACCTTACTTACCTACGTTAAAGGTGCAAAGCTAGTATTTACATATTTTTTCAAGAATATTATTTAAAATTAAAATTCATTACTGCCAGACACTTTCCGTGGCCCTTTTTTTCACAACTTTCAAGACGTCTGGCAGAAGAACATTGTACTAAAAATCCTGAAAATTTCAGCTTTGCACTAATGACGTAGGTCTGGCGGCTCTGGGCTCTTGGTCCAAAAGTGATTGTGCTTTCCATCAGACAGAATAAAGTTACTCTGCCTGATGGAAAGCACTGGTAGAATCCAAGGTTCACCGTCTCCATTGTCAATACAGACAATGTAGTATGGTGATTCACACTATGACGGTTTAATGAAATGCTTCTGCATTATTGGGCCCCCGGCCTAACACCCACCAATGAAATACGACAGTTCGAATGCTGTTATTTTAGGTTTATCTTGAGGGTGAGGGTATTACGCCGCGGTCGAGCCATTCGTGCTGAAATCACCATCGCCCTACTACCTAACATATAGCGTACCTAACATGTAACAGTACTACTTTTAACCTTTAGTTCAAACCTGAAACCAATTTTAAGTTAATTAGAACTAGTATTGCTGTGAATTGAAAATAGAATTCGGCAGATGGTTACCCTCCCCCACCTGCCGAATTCTATGAATGAAAAGGTCAGACAAGGAAAATTTAGTCTCAATATAAACGGATTATAAATCGATCAGTGCCACAGAGGTGATACATTGGTGGTCGTTATACAAGAATGGTGACATATACAAGTTATTAGCTCGTAACAACTACTATACAACCGTGGCAAACGAGGTCGTATTTTTTACGCAATGACTGCTAGTCATTCCCACGGGATATAAAATGAGAGAGATTTGATAATAAATATTATCTTAGTGTTATACAAATCATAATATGTGTATAACAAATGTTAGGAATTCTGTTCGGAATGTGATGGCCGTATTCACCAGGGCCCTTTTAGAGCGAGTTAGGTATCCCTTACTAATATTTTCGTTTTCACCAACCTTTAGGGGACACTTAAGTGCACATCGCCTCGTCAAGCACCTCTACAGGGTGGGGCCGGATCTGGCGGAAAACCAGTACGGGTTCCGTCAGGGGCGCTCCACCGTAGATGCGATACTGCGTGTGAAGACTCTGGCGGAGGAAGCAGTTCTCCGGGGCGAAGTGGGTTGGCTGTGTCCTTAGACATTGCCAACGCGTTCAACACTTTGCCCTGGAGTTGCATTAGGGAGGCGCTTGTGTATCATCGAGTGCCTCGCTACCTCCGCAGAATAGTCGGGGCATATCTGTCGGAGAGAGCCGTTGTCTACCCAAGCAAGACCGGTCTCGGGCGACGTGAAATGTCGTGCGGTGTTCCGCAGGGTTCGGTCTTAGGGCCGCTCTTGTGGAACATCGGCTACGATTGGGTGCTTCGCGGTGACTTCTTAGATGGTATTGCCGTCACATGTTATGCGGATGACACCCTTGTGACGGCATGTGGCGGGACTCACCAAGAAGCAATCCTGAGGAACACGGCCGGGGTTGCCCAAGTCGTGGAACGTATTCGGCGGCTGGGTCTTGAGGTGGCTCTGCATAAATCTGAGGCCTTGTTTTTTCATGGGCCTCGGAGAAAGCCGCCTGATGGACTCAGCCTCGTAGTAGGAGACATTCGCATCGGTATCGAGCCCTCTATGAGGTATCTGAGGCTTGTACTCGACGGCCGATGGGACTTCGGATATCACTTCCGAAGTCTGGTCCCCAAGCTAGTTGGCACAGCGCGTGCATTATCACGACTGCTGCCAAATATGAGGGGACCCGATGACTCCTGCAGGAGACTCTACGCGGGGGTTGTGCGGTCCATCGCCCTTTATGGGGCTCCAGTTTGGGCGAAGGCCCTGAAGGCCAACAACGTCGTGCTACTGCGACGACCGCAGAGAGTGTTGGCCATCAGGGTCATAAGAGGGTATCGCACAATTTCCTTTGAGGCGGCGAGTCTCCTGGCCGGAACTCCACCATGGGACCTGGAGGCGAGAGCCCTTGCTGCTCTTTACCAGTGGCACAAGGAGGCGCAGGAGTTGGGCCGGAGTCCTGAACCTCGAGAAATCGAGGATCAGAAATCCCAGCTCCACCAGGTTGTCGTGGAAGAGTGGAAGGAACGACTTGGGCAACCAAGCGCAGGGCACGCCGCTATTGCGGCCGTAAGACCGGTTATGGAGGATTGGCTCGAGAGGCGTCACGGCAGCCTCTCATACCGCTTGACACAGGTGATCACTGGGAAGGGATGCTTCGGAGATCACCTGTGTCTAATCGGAAAAGAGCCAACTCGGAGCCAGCCAGAGCCAGCTTAGAACCCTCCCGGTTCGCCAGGCCCGGGAACGGGCCCGGTACCGCAGACGACTCAGGCGCCGGAGGTCGCAGAACGATCTCCGTCCTCCATAAGCGCTAGCCTGGGGGTGACAGGTGAGGCAATCTGTCACCCTAGCAGAAGCAGGCCAGGGTGGATGCGCTATGCGCTTTTATTATGAAGAGGGTCATCTACTAGCCGTAGGTAGACGGCCTGAGGTAATTCGGGGTTCCAGGGATTTCCTTCCTAGGGTACACCTGGTTCCCCGGCCATTGGCACCTGAGACGGTGTGCGGTTTTGGTCGGTTCGAGTCCGACATAACCACCAACTGGTGGTATCCGAGGGGATTTCCGCACAGAAAAAATAAAAAATAAAAAAAAAGGGGACACTTAAGTACGTAGACGTTTCTTAAAAGGGCTACTTACGTTAAGGGTCTTCTAGTACGGAAATGGTTTAAGTATAGTTGCTCAAAACGGGCACTAGTGTTGTGCGAATAAGGTGACATTTTGAGCTGTGACATTGATCCCATTGCTTTTGGAACAGCACAATTGCATACTATAAGCATAGACGATCATTACAGTTAAGGAGGACTTCGTAAAGTTACAACGAGCCTTTGACTTTTCTTATCAGAATCCATAAGACCAAATTCACTAGCAGGATAAAACTTAAAAAAACCGTAACCCGAATAATTAAAACTTTTTGACAAAATGTATAAATAGTCTATGTCATGATCATGACCATTATTCTACATTATTAATCTATTGAAATCTCACCATTAAATCGTTTTAGTAGTTTAGGTGCTTCGCTGGCACATACATAGATTGCCTAAACTTATTATCCCTCCTTATAGCTTTGATAATAATGAGTGTTGGGTAAAGCACCACAATCTCTATTACTGACGCCCTTTAAATGAGTTAGTTACCTCGATGTCACAGAATCGATCTTGTTAATCAGAGGCCACATGAATCATCTTACTAACGCTTATAATTACAGGAAGATACGACATCGCGAACACCTTGATCGTTTAATATATTTAGTTTACAGAGAGTAGGTACGAAAGCTATTATCTCGCTGTATAAATTAAATCAGTTTCGAAGAGCCACGCAATCAAATAGGTATACATATTTATAATTGTGCGGCTCCGTCTCAGCAGACAAGTTATTATTCAGAACAGCACTTTATAAGTTATGCTGGTAGAGTGGATGAAATAGGGCGAATAGTTTTCCCTCTTAAATAAGGAGCATTCTTTATGATATTATTATAAGCAGGATGAGAACACTCTCCTAAAAGCTCCACCGCAGAACCAAACTAAGGTGTAAGGGTTCCGGGAACCCGGGTTTAATGGGTAAAAAGCAGCGAAGGAACTGCTTTAATCTGGTTTTGTTTGTATGAAAGATCTAGCTGGGGTATAACGCAGTACCAGTAATTTTCTTCCTAGATCAGACCTGTTTGCTTGGTAACTCGAGATGGAGTCCGATGACTACCTCACCGGCACGTGGTATCACGGCACGGAAAAAATCAGTTTAAATTCATTATGAATAGTTTATCTAATAATGTACGTATACCAGTTTTTCACAGCCATATATTAATTTATTAAGAATTTCTTAATATACTATCACATATAATCTACACTCAAGGTGTAGTTTCCAGCTTATGGAACCTTTGAATCGTTATTTATACTACTAATTTTCACAGGATGAACGGTGGCGCAATATTTCTTGATGAACGGAGATAACTTCAAGCGCGAAATATTATTATTACTTTTGTTGTGGCAATGAGCACCAGTACATCACCGAAGACTTCACTCGCTAAGCTAGTACTGTATCCCAAAGCAAAGCCATTTAAAATTATGGTCTTAGGACAATCTGGTGTTGGAAAATCAGGTAAAGACATTTCTTTATTAAATGTACTGAATATCAGGATTAACTTTATATTCATATATTACTCAATTAAACATATAATTATCATAGTTTTTTTTGAAACAGATTACTTAAAGTTTCCCCACGTACTTTTTTATGGTACGGGCAGTAATCAAACATCGTTTAAATTAAAAAGAAAAACAATAAAAACGTAACATCTACCAATTAGGTAATTGAAATGTATTTCTTTCCATGTCATAATCGCCGGTGTTTTGTAGGTACAACAAACATAAACCACTCACGTTCATTATAATTTCAAAAGAATATCGATTTCTTCATAAATATTTAAATGGTTCAAAGCTCGTTATTGAATATAAGGCGATTAATATCAATTCATTTTTATTTTATACTTAATTAATTAAATCGTTCCGTACATTAGATGTTTCAGAATCAGATGTTTTTCATGATTAATGTTTCATGTTAAGATGTTCCCGTTAAAGTAAAGGTATATTATATTCTGGGAAATGCTTTGGCTTTATTGACCCATCGAATGAATGAGATAAACAACTACTCATAGATTAATATTCTAAGGATTAAAATAATCTATGTCTTACTTCTTGTTTATTTTTTGGGATAAGCAGCAAAATGCAAGCAATAAAGTAGAAAATAAGTAGCAACTTTTGCAATTCAGCAAAACAGGGAAAAGCCTTGTGTATATATGTATAAATGTTAGTATATCATACACGTAGGTACTATTACTACTTGGAGACTAACTATTCTGTAGACAAAGTAGTAAGGCTCATTGGAAGGAACCTAAAAAATAAGTAAACAGTTAAATACAAGCTTTTAAAATTCTGATTTTGCTAAATCTTTGAAATTGCAAACACGTTACGTCATTAAGCTGCCTTGTCATTAAGCATTTACATATATTTAGCACAGATTTAAGCTTGGTATTTTCGGAGTCGGCTATTTTTATACTTCAACCACTCTTAAACTCATTAGGCTATATGTAAACAGTTCGACAAGAAGGGTCTCTCATACCAATATTTACTATTGGCATGGGGATGACAATTAAGTTAATTGCTTAACTACAAATAATTTAACAGAATATTGAAGTTCTCTATCAACTGACATATCAATTTAAATTCATGTAGTTGTTTGTTAATGAGAATTAAGATCCTCACTTTTCATGTCAAATTTTTGAAATAGTCTAGTCATTATTGTATCTTCACAGATAGTTTCACATTTATGGTTACTACTCGTATTGTGAAATTCGATAGATTTATTTAACAAGAATAAGTTTCAAAGTATAACATGGTTATGTACAACTTTAATAAAAATAAAATTTGCTTTTTCACAAAGGTCACATTACGAGTATATCGACACCTTATTTACTAAAATCGGTTCAGTACTTTAGGCGCTATGGTGGAAAATGAAAACATAAATAAATAGGTACATAGATTGCCATAGCCCTCCCAATTGGCTTCGCCGTAGTTGGCTTAAAAATGAGAAATATTAGTCAACTTACTGGTAGCCAACTGGAGAATATTAAAACTCCGAAAAGCTTAAACTGAACACTTAAAGTTAAAGACTCTTAGGTTTGCTTTACCCGCGTGGAATTGGAAGCAGAGGCCGATGGCCTTGACTGTCTAATATTAAGAATAATAAATTATTTCACTTACAGCTCTCGTAGTCAGATTCATCACCAGAAGATTCATCGGAGAATACGATCCCAATTTGGAGAAGATTTATACATTCCAAACTGTAATTGATAACGAAATGGTATATTTTGAAATACTCGATTCTGCTGGAGAGTCACATGTAAGTACTTACCATACTTTGTTACAATATTAGTCACTTGTGATTTTATTATTGAACTTCATCGTTCGTAATGTTTGCATGCCATCTTGCGAGAGTGAAACACACATACGTATAAAATGATATTAGTTAGATACGAAATATAGATTTAAGGGATAACTGAATCGACCCTCTCACAGAAGACCAACCAACATACTGCATTGTCTGCATTCGCAATAAGTATGATGACTACTACTCTAGAGTTCTACTCATGCTGTGCATCAGGCAAAGTGGAATCACTTTTACAGGCTCATACATAAAAATCGTGTTTCAAATACTGCAACTGATATTCTTTATATGAAATATATTTTATGTAACAATCAAAACAACCAGAAAAAAATGATAATTAGATTTCGGTTTTGAATTTCAAAATAGACTATGATTCATTACTTATTTTTACTTTTCTCAGGAAAGTGAATATGCGAATCTCGAGAGCAACATCCGATGGGCAGAGGCGTTTATTTTGATGTATTCGGTAACAGACAAATGCTCCTTCGACGAATGCCATCGACTCAAATTCCTCATCAACTACAACAAAAGAAGACGCCGACTTGCTTCAACTATGAAGGTTAGACATACTATGTTAATAATAAGTTTTTTTTTTGTAAATATTTGTATGTTGTGTTATAGACAAAGTGAGAAAGATATTGTTTCGATAGGATTTTTTTCTCAAATAAAAAAGAAGGTTAACATTAAGATTTTTAGTGCAATACAATGAATGCTGTTTTGTATCTAATTCAAATTCAAAATTCTTTATTCACTTAGGATGCAATACATCTCTTGTGACAGGTCAAGATTCTACATGTACATTTATGCCATGTTCGCAAACAATAGGTAGAGCCGGAGAAAAGAACATGGCAATAAAAACTCGCGGCCACTCCTTTCAATCTGAATGTCGTAGCGGATGAGTCTTATGATAATTTTGAAAGTTAGGGATGAACCATTAAGTATGATTCAATGGAATTAATAAGAGTTAAGTGGTGGACATACTATTCATAGCAACCTATCAATCATATGAGTATACAGATATACGGGAATAAAAAAAATTAAACTAGAAGTGCCTCGTGCAATACAATTGCACGAGGCACTTTTAGTTATGAATGTAGTTATGAAGTATAAAATAAAAGAAATTATATAGTTCAAATTTAAAACCAATTACATAGTGAACAATACCCGATTCGAAAGCAATAAAACCCGCGAGTAATACAGTTTATGTACACTAAAAGTTAAAGTTAGAACTTAAAGTTTTCCAATTACTACAATGGTTTTTTTGTATCTCTGGAAGGCATCTTTAAAAGTTTATTGATGTCAACGTGACAGTGTCAATGTCGTGACAGTGACAACGTGACAGTGTTGATGTCAACGTGACAGACTACTAATCCATACTCTCCATACTAAATCAACATAAGCCGTTTTTACCAACATCCCCTAAATTTAAAGGGGCCTCTCAAAGAGGGTTTGGTAACCTTTAGTGATATTTTTGTTTTCACAAACCTTTATGCAGGCACCACACTTCGTTATGCGCTATTCGTTATGCGGATTATTCGCGCGCATACGGCGAAGTGTGGAGAGTATATTCGCCAATATCCGCTTTAATTGTACGCATAGACACATAAGCCGAATAGCGAATAGCGAATACGCGTATCCGTCGACTTGTCGGTTTTTTGACAAACATCACAGGACACGAATAAGGCGAATACACGCATCGACTGCCCACACTTCGGACGGGTAGTGAAGTGCCCTGTGCATACCTAACTAGCAACCATAGACTATAAAACAGTTTTTGAAGTAGATAAATCGATTAAACGATCAAAATAATTAGACTTCATTTAAGTATTGTTTCTGTCAATTTAATAAAATAAAAAGGAAATAAAAATAATATGTTTCGTTCGTTTGTATGGTTTAGGTTCGTTCAGCATAAAAATGACAATGACACATCTCTACAACACACATATTTGGCATACCAGTTCGAAGTGTGGATGGCATGTTAACGAATAGCGCATAACGAAGTGTGGTGCCTGCATTACACACACACACACGCACACGCACACGCACACGCACACGCACACGCACGCGCACACGCACACGCACACGGACACGGACACGCACACGCACACGCACACGCACACGCACGCGCACTCGCACGCGCACGCACACGCACACGCACACGCACACGCACACGCACGCACACACACACACACACACACACACACACACACGCACACACACACACACACACACACACACACACACACACACACACACACACACACACACACACACGGCTTGTAATATGAGTATTAAGGTTCGAGCACATTATGCCGGGCCGCAGCGTGTCGGGGCGGGCCGCAGCGCAGCGCAAAATGCTAACTTAGCACATTGTGACGGGCCGGGTCGCAGCGCATTGACGGATTTTGAGTAGAGTGTACCGCATGCGCAACTGTTGTGTATTTAGTGCAACTGTACCTTATGGATAGCTCTGACGAAGAACTTTCTTTTTTTTGTCTGCTGTTAGAAGAAGAAGAAGAAGTTAGAAGAAAAAGTATCAAAAAACGCAAATTTCGTAAAATAAACACGTACGCGCATGCACACCAATCCGCTTGCTATAGCACACTGTGACGGGGCGCAGCGGGGCGGGGCGGGTCGCATCGCACGGACGCAAATCCGCGTCGCAATAATGCGAGCCGCTGCGGCCCGACACAGTGTGCGATACTTCATACAATTTGTATTGAAGCGATTTGAGCGGATTTTTGCGCTCCGCCCCGGCACGCTGCGGCCCGGCATAATGTGCTCGAACCTTTAAACACCTGATAACTGATATATATATATATATATATATCAGTATAAACAGACTTTTTTTACATAGAAAACACGCAGACTCCGAAACAAATATTAATGGTACTTAGATGTATCTTAAAATTTAGGGATACCTACATCGGCAACTCCTAGTAAGGAGACGGTTTAAGTATAGCTGGTGAAGACGGGCATCGGTTTATCAATTTTAAGTAGGTAATATTCCACCTTTATTTACTAGATTTTACAGAACATTTGGCAAGCAGGAAGTAAATAATTGCATTAGTATTACATTTAACATAATTATCAATCATTCTTAAAAACCTTTAACAGTGTACTGCTGGGAATATACCTTTTCTAAAATAGTAACAATATGCTTCACTATCTGAGTTCATTTCAGTGGTGGCAGGCGGGACTCAATTCCCTCCTGGTGACCGAGTGCAGGTACTTTCCGAAGCAACCATGCCCGGAAAGAACCTGCGTCAGTCGGAAGGTAAGGGTCCCGTGCTGCCGCACTACCCATTCGCCGATGACCGGCTGAAGCGCCTCTACGGTGGCGAAGCCAGCACGTGGAGTCTCCAGCCAGATCGACCAGTGATCCATCGTGGCTCGGTGAGCGGCTTTGCGCCACTCGCGCACGTCCTCGGGCGGAGGTCCAACTCCACCACGTATCGATATATACGTATCACTCCATAAACGTCGGCGAGCACTTCCGCTTCCAAATCCCACGGGGGTGTTCCGGCCAGGGCGCACGCCGCCTCCGTCGATACGGTGCGGTAACCCCGTATGGCTCTGACCGCCAGAGTTCTCTGTGGCCGCCTATTCTGCTCCGTCAGAGCCGCCGCCCACACCGGTGCACCATAGAGTGCCATAGACCGGACAACCCCCGTGTACAGCTGCCTCGTGGCGACACTGGCTCCTCTCAGATTGGGCAAAAGACGCCCAAGGAAGGAGGCAGTGCCGATCAGCTTGGGAGCAAGTTGTTGGAAGTGCTCGTCGAAGAGCCACCTACCGTCGAGGACCAGACCCAGATACTTCAAGTGGGCCCGGACCGGTACGAGGACCGAGTTGACCTCGATGGAGGCGCCGGCGGGCGGACCACGACGGGGCCCATGGAAAAGTAGGGCCTCCATCTTTTCTAGGGCCACCCCTAAGCCCAGCGCCTCAATGCGCCCGACCACCAGGGAGACTCCTGTGGTGGCCAGGCGTGCCGCCTCTTCGAAGGTCGGAAGGTCGCCCCCCGGGCTGTCACTAAAGTGTCGTCGGCGTAGCAAATTACACCGACCCCGGGGGGGAGACGCCCTCGCAGGACCCAGTCGTATCCCATGTTCGACAGGAGTGGTCCGAGGACAGACCCCTGTGGAACACCGCACGACATGGCCCGACGTCTCAAAACTCCTTCTCGGTCCTCTTACACGACGGTACGCTCCGTCAGATAGTCTGCCACTAGCCGCCTCAGGTACTGTGGCACTCCGTGGTACTGGAGTGCGGCCCTGATGCATGTCACATCTTTTATCCCAAGCCAACCTCACCTGCACGCGGTACGTCCTGCTGAACGACAAACAAGGCTCTGGCGACCGACCGATAAATCCAAATCCATGGCGGTATATCCATCTAAATACGTGTAGCTAAATACCGGTACAATAAGCTGCATCCTGCGATCGCCAACCAGGCGTGGTGATTATGGGCATATCCTCCCATGCAGATACGACTAAGGCCACGGTCCCCAGTTCCCGGTAGCCCTACTATTCCTGGTTATGGTGGCGACCACGGAAACGGTGGGGCAGGGGCTGCTAAGAATCTCCGGGTTACGGGAGTCCACCACAACCGACGTACAACGGACGCACGCTACGTTAGACACGTATCTGGCACAACTGGTAGGGTGACGACCTGCGTAGGATGGCTGGCAAGAGCTAGATGCGAGAAGTCTGAAATCGATCAGAGTGGTGTGCAATGGGAGAGGCTGCAATGGCAATGAGTGGACTGCGATAGGCTGATGATGATGCCTATAATAAGGAAATGTGACCAAGTGATATTGACCAAGATTATTATAAAAAAAAAGTGTTCTACGTTTTAACAATAGATTTTAACTTCTTCACTAACTTAGCTAAAAAATCTGAGATATTACACTACCCTTTGCCCGCGGCATAATGATCTTGATTACTTACGTTACTTTCGAATTCATAACATTAGTACGAATACCTAAATTTAGTCTCGCAGTTTGTTCAACATACCTGTCATACAGTCTAGGTACAATAAATAATAGAATTACATTTTTCTACATTCGTAACTAGGCTCAAACGGATCGATCCAATGCGAGTAAATTGTAGAACCATCGGTTGCCTAACAACGCAGAGGTCATGACATATGTACATACAACCTCGTTGATCTGTTATGGAATTAGGCTCCAGTTACGAGGCTCAGTATAAGGTTAACAAGAATTAAAAAGTGTGATATAGAATAAGTAATACGAGATATTTCGTGTTATCGTTATATGAGGACGTTTTTAATTAACCATTAAGCCCCTTAATCATAAACGTAATTTATCTTTAAGCATCGATTCTGTGTTAATTTCAATTTAAAGGCTTTTTTAGCAGAACGGTTGCTTTTTAGGGTTCCGAAGTTTATGACTCGGAACCCTAAAAAGCAACCGTCATGTCCCTCCGTTAGTCCTCGACTCACCGTCCACACGGTAAGTGCTAGAAAGATGAAGCTTTGAATGAATATGTGTGGTAATTACATCGACAGTGTTATAATAAAAATATGAAAAATATTTTTATTTGAGGTACCTCCCCTACTCGTAGTGGGGATCTTTTTTTTTCTCTCAGCTACCCCATTGTGTCGGGTATCATTAGATAGGTCTTAAAAAATAATGAAGGGTTTATAAGACGATTTTTACATTTAGGTATCCGTTTACGAGATATTCCACTTTAAAGAACACTTTTTTAAAAACAGGGCGTCCCCCCCGCCTCTAAAAGCTAAACGACGGGCTCAAAAAATCTGGAAAAATTCGTGATGGTGATCCATATGTACTTTAAAGGAAAACTAAACTATATAGTTAAGCCTCTATAACTTCTGAACTAACAAAGTCATCTAGACTTTGTTAGTTCAGGAGGCTTAACTTGTAAAATACGCTTACTTGGAAAACGTCATACAAAATTAACGCATTGATACGTAAACTTAACAATTATCTATTGGAAACGATTTTAAATCCACGTACCATTGTGGATGACTGAGGAACCCTTCCCCGTGTGTGGCCTGACACGCACTTGGCCGATTTTTAGGGTTCCGTAGCCAAATGCCAAAAAACGGAACCCTTATGGATTCGTCATGTTTGTCTGTCTGTCCGTCCGTATGTCACAGCCACTTTTTTCCGAAACTATAAGAGCTATACTGTTGAAACTTGGTCAGTAGATGTATTCTGTGAACCGCATTAATATTTTTACACAAAATATTTTCATCAAAACCATGGATAGGTCTTCAAAAATAATATTGAGGTTTCTAACATCATTTTTATCTAAACTGAACAGCTTAGCGAGAGAAACTTCCAAAGTAGTAAAATGTATGCCCCCCCCCCTGTAATTTCTAAAATAAGGGAGTGATAAAACTAAAAAAATATATGATGTACATTACCATGCAAACTTCCACCGAAAATTGGTTTGAACGAGATCTAGTGAGTAGTTTTTTTAATACGTCATAAATCGTAAACCGCAATTTCCCTTTGATTCCATCAATACACTATTAATATAACATCGATCAAAGTTACAACGAACTACAAGAACTTTTATATGATGCTGCTACGGAACCCTTCATGGGCGAGTCAAAAATGTTGTAGTAAGATATTTCTAAATCATTATAAAAGTTAAATAAGGTTTATGAATAAGGCGGTTAACGTTTAATTCTAAATAAAGTTATTTATTGTTGGGTTTGCCTTTCCGGTTAGACTTTCCGTATTACATTTATATATGTATGTATGTATAACATTTATACAATCAGGTTACTTTTTAATATTGAAGCCTCTGCCTGGTGGCAAGCATGGGTACAAACCCGGAGTAGGGGTCACCATCCTCATTGTGAGGGTAGGCAATACAGCATGGTGACCCCCACCAAGGCAGCCTTACAAGATAATTCTGCATCATTCTTGATGAGAATCATGCAGAATGATTGAGCCTCAGGTCTCACACTCGCAAACGAAATACGATAGCAAGAATGCTGTCATTATTAGGATGGTATTCTGTGTGAGGGCAGTACTGCTCCGGTCGAGCCGGCCCATTCGTGCTGAATTAAGCGTGGCTTTATTACCTAACAAAAGGTACCAGAAAGTTTTCTATATAAAAACAAATAAATATTGCGGACATCTTACACACAACGCCATCTAGTCCCAAACTAAGCAGAGCTTGTATTATGGGTACCAAACAACTGATATAGATACATAAACATACTTTCTTTTTTGTAAATACATACATATTATGTACATAGAAAACACCCACACTCCGAAACAAATATTTTTTTATCACACAAACATTTGGTCCGACCCGAGAATCGAACCCGAGACCTCTTGATCAGCAGCCGCATTCGCTAACCACTAGACCAAAAAGGCAGTCAATTTGCTAATAAAGTAATCCATTCTACTATCCTACTATGTTATTTGTTTCTATTTTACTCGGCTGTCAAAAAGACTACTACTTTCCCTAATAGAAAGCATGAGTGAGTTCCTCTAGAACGGGTGTCGTGTTCCTCCAACACAAAGGGAGGATCCACCGACCAGGCGAGGTGATCGTACCTGATATAAATAAATATAAATAAATACACAAAATGATGCACGTGTATCATGTACATTATTTTATATTATTATTTGTTTATATTTTATATTAGTATTTATGTAAAATAGTTGGTTGGTATGTGTAGAGGTTTCGGGTTCAATTCTGGGTCGGGCTGTTGTTGGGTTTTTCTTACAACAAATTATTAATAGCAGGCCGAAGTATGGAAAATTTAAGCCTTCGGTTGTCATGAACATCTATAGTAATCGTAATTGGGAAGTCAGTGCCCTCAAATATACTTACTGACAATTAGTTCAACTTTCAATGCCACTATCCCTTAGGGTTGCGGAGTTCTGATGCCAGTCGCTCCATGGAAATATTAATATTCAGCTAAATCGGTTGAACTAGTAGCCGACCTCAATTAATCTTGAGAACAATCAAGGCTAGAAAAATGATGATTATTTTACATACATAAATACCTTAATCAACAATTTTTGGGCGCATGAATATGTATCAATCCTATTGCAAATATATTTTATTGCTCAACAATTAAATATTGTCTTTACAAAAATAACTAAATAGTACTGATGATATATTTTCTTAGAACACTTTTCTTTTGATTTATTGATTGATATTTTGCTTCTGATTACTACTTTTGATTGATTGATTCTCTTCACTTCAACAAAAGTTCCAGTATCATCCACACCTATTGTATCCCAGTGCTGGGCTCGGGTCTCCTCTTAGGAGAAGGTTATTACTATACGTCCCCACGCTGGCTGGCTGGAATGTGGGTGGAGGACCGACTTCCAGTATATGAACTCCAATTCATCAATAATATTATACTTACACTTACTCTTGAATCGATTACAGGCATTATAACACGCATCAAGATAAAGATAATGTACGCCTGTGCTAATACAGATATGCCTATCGAGACCCTTACCAAACTAAATAAAACTGAAAATAGTTTAAGCGGATTTGCAGAAAACTAAACCCAACTGAGTATTTTTTAGTTTTCAAGTGTTAAAATGAATCCAATGTTCTAGTTTTGTCGGCTCCATTATTACACAAATATCGTGGTAATTCAATATGATTATTAAGCTCCCCTGCTACACTGATATGCATCAGTCTATTTATAGCTAGAAGTACGACTAATATAAATCATTTCAAAAACCCTTCTTCGGTTTCTTAACTCAGTTGTCTGAAATTAAAGTGCTGCGAATCGTGGCTCCTTTAACATTCCGGTGGTGATTTATGTTATAAAACTTTTATAGATATTTTATAACAAAACCCGTGAAACAAGTTGGAATATAAAACTTAGAACAGTGTTCAATTAATATTCTCCCGAATAATAATCCTCTTGAGAATAAACTAAAGGGTCGCTTTACAAATTTATTTTATCAAGTCTATCAAGATGTTTTATATTTAGACAGATAAAAGAGATATTATTATAAATACTTATATGCCTCACGGGTTATTTCTGAACACGCATTAATAATACTAAAGAGATGGAATGGAGTAACCATAAGATAACGAGCTACATCAAGCAATATCCGTCGAAGGAAATGTGACGTAAGTAATGTGTGATTGAATAAAGATGCCAGATGTTGAACTCAAAGGAAATAGACTTGAATATCTATGAAACATGGCTACTTGCATGGAGATATCGGTCATTCTCACGTACCCAATGTTTTTCCAGACTAATTTAAGACATGCTTTTTTATTTTTAAACTGTGGGCTACATTATTATCTTCTATGTAAAGCTACATTACACATGAATCAGTATTAATACTATAAAGTGAAGAGTTAGTTAGCTTGAACGCGCAAATCTCAGGAAGTCCTTGTTCGATTTGAAAAATTCTTCCAATGTTAGGTAGCCCAGTTATTGAGGAAGGCTAAATTATCACGCTACGGCTAAAAAGAGATGAATATAAATTCTTTATGTAAAAACTATAGCGAAAATATAAGGGTTTCGAGATGTGAACTACAGTTTCTTAAAGATAATTTTGAAAATTTCGATAGACAGTATCGATTATTTGTATGTCTGTGTGTGTGTTTGAGCCTAGTCTAAAAAAGTAGTTTAAAATAATTCTTACGTGTTCTATGTAACATAGTGTAGAATTTAAAAATGGAAAAGCGTGACGTCAATTGTAATGACATCACATTACGTGAGAATAATCAATACATATCTATTTTGTTAACAGGACAGCGTAATAGAAACGCCGGTGGTGATGGTGGGTAACAAAGTCGACCAAGCCGGTGATCGCATGGTTACTACTGAGGAGGGACAACGACGAAGCAAGGAAATTGGCTGCGTTTGTTTCCACGAGATTTCCGTCAGAGAAAGTATTGATCAGGCAAGTTTACATTGAAGTACGGTAGCAGGTTAACTATAAATTAATGTTAGATTAGGCTTTATTTACAATACTAACTTATAGAATATTCACAATATTGATATATAAACGTCAAAAACTTTCTTCATCGCTTATTGGTAGCGTTTCCAAAAGACAGGCAGTATTGCCACGTGGAATGGCAATGGTAATTCTTTGTACTAGTAATAGACCAGCCTTTTGGTCATGAGAAATGTCAATCAGCTTAGACGAGCACTCCAAACGGTACAAAACACTAATTGTGGGTATTTATGCCGTTTGAGGCTTTCGGCTAATGTAGCAGTAGCGCCGGCATAACCAGCTTATACTTGCTCCCACACCAAAGGTTTACCCTTCTTTAAAATTTATGCAAATAAAGATGACGTCTCACGTCTGATCCTAAGCTTGGCGGAGCCAGTGCTAGATACTCTGCCAGTGAAAGTGATCAGCCGGAACAGACAGACAGACAGATAGAAAATGCTAGTAGAAAGTACCGTAGGTATATTCTTTCAAATGCATTTAGTAAAAACTGTCCTTTTGATATGAAATAAAATGAAATCATATATTTTGAAATTATATTGCAAAGAGACACTTCAACTATATTTATTTGTACTGACTACTTCTCGCTACGTCAAAAATGTATGATGATATAGAAAGAGTCGTTAATAAAGTCTTTATACCTCTGTAACTACTTGAGTCCGCCTGGATCAACTTTGAAGAAAAATATATTTGAACTTTCACGAAGGAAATAATGCTGCACCGAACAAAGACGTTTCGCTTCAATAATTTACTTTCACATTTTGTTTGTACAGAGCCTTCTAACTCTGGAGACAATTTATTAATCAAGTAAATTAAAATTAAGTGAATACTACTACACAAAAGAAGAAACTTAATAAATACTACACATTTATTTATAGCAGCAGTTTTGTTTTGAAAACAAAAAAAAAATTAGTCGACGCTGTCTCAAGTTCTTTATTTAATTTTAATACTAGCTAAATGGCGCGGTGTAACGCGCAGTTATTGTTGTAAATCGAAAGTAACGCTGTGGAGCGAAGCTAGTCTATGCCAACAGCTAACGGACAGTGAAAGTCCCGTCAAAGTCTATCCAGCTGTTCCAAAGATTAATTTTGTAATTGCTTCTTTGGTGTAAGTACCGTATATATATTTTATATGCAAAAAATGTTCCTTTCATATTACTCGTACAAACAGACACTTCAATTTTACTTATTTGTATTATTGTATAGATCAATATCAATTGCAAAACTTTATTTGTTGTTGATTGACAAAAAATTTAATTTTATAAAATACTATCTGACCCCGCGAACTTCGTACCACCTAACAATCGATTCAACGTCACTCAATTGTTTTGCATTCTCGGAACCCCTCCAATAAAAGTTATCAGTACTTATCGGATATATATTTTTTTTCTTTATTAGCGAGTAGAATAAAATTAGCGAAATCGGTCCAGCCCATGTGATTCATAATTTATATATCATCATCATATATATATAGATTGAGGTTATGAAAAATAATGACATTATCAGATTTTACAGTCCACTGCTGGACATAGGCTTCTCTTAAGTAAGGTTTAATAATTAAGGAGGAGGAGGTTTAATTCAATAAAGATAGAAAATACTGTTTTCTTATTTAGGTTAATAAAGGATTAATATTGTTACAATTACTTTATTACAGTTACTTTATTCAAGTCAATGATACTTTGTATATTTAAAAACACTTCTATTTTATGTAGAAATCTAAGAAGTTAATACATATTAGTTGGTCGTTGGTCTAGTGGTTAGCGAGAGCTGTTTTACCGCGGTCGCAACCTTCTGCGAGGACGTAATCACAATCACGCAGAAGGAGGCTGCGGAGAAGGCCCGTGAGGATGACCTCCATTCGGACCTGATTCGCAGCCGGCAAACTGGGCGGCGGAGGCGCGAACATCTGCGCCTCATGCCGCCTTGAGTGTGGCCGCGGGTGGACGGGACGGGTTTTCCCTTCACCCGCATTATGTGGCCAGCCGCGAGGGGGCGGCGTCGGTGTGTGCCGGACGCCACCTAAGAGAGGGTCGTCGAACAGAGACGGTGCCCGCATCAGGAACGGGCAGGCGCTGGGAGGAGTCCAGAAGGAGATCTGACCCTGGACTTCTCCTCCTCCTAAACAGAGAAGCGCGGAGAGGGCACACTGTGTGGTTTTTAGTCGGTTCAAGTCCGACACACCACCCCGCCGTGGGTGACGGTCCATGATGATTTTCCACACAAAAAAAAAGTGGTTAGCGTATGCGACAGCTGATCAAGAGGTCTTTTTTTTTTTTTTTTTTTTTTTCTTTTTCTTTTAAAAGACAACTCCCGCATTAGGAATATAAATTCCTGTGTCACGGGGGACTTTACAAACATACACGAAACGGACACAAAGAACACCCAGACTCAGAACAACAAATTGTGAATCACACAAAGTGTTATCCTACGTGGGATTTGAACCCACGACACTTGGCGCAGTAGTAAGCGGTGTGGCGACCGCTTAAGCCACTAGGCCAACCGTGCAGTCAAGTTCAAGTCAAGTCAAGTCGTGCAGCAAGTCAAGGTCTCGAGTTCGATTCCCGGGTCGGACAAAATGTTTTTGTGATCCGCAAATATTTGTTACGGAATTTGAGTGTTTTCTATGTGTAATATGTATGTATTTACAAAAAAATAAGTATATTTACGTATTTATATCAGTTGTCTAGTACCCATAATCCAAGCTCTGCTTAGTTTGCGAACTAGATGGCGTTGTGTGTAAAAATGACTGAAATATTTATTTATTTATATAAAGTTAATTTCTAAGATGCAAGATACTCGTAGTATTACGACATTGTCGCTGGAGCATTTTGCCTAGTTTTTTTCAAAGTGCGTATTGGATTATAGGTCAAGATAATAAAATCCTTAAAAATTTACAATCTACAGATTTATATATATGTTACATATCTATACTACCTATTATAAAATTATAAAGTTTGTTTATTTGTTTCAACACACAAATCCCATGAAGAATTAGACCAGTATCTTATTTAAAAGAGAAACAGAGTTAGACAGCCTACATATCAGATACAAAACGGGGGAAAATTATTTCTTTCGTTGCGTAAATGTTAAAGTTTCACAAAGAAATAGAGTTAGACAGCCTACATATCAGATACAAAACGGGGGAAAATTATTTCTTTCGTTGCGTAAAGGTTAAAGTTTCACAAAAATAATATGTGTAACAATTGTTCTGCTTTAATGGTTCTAAAAAAATCTAGTATATAAAAAGTAAGACACAATACAGTTCCTAGGTAAGTGTACTTTATGGCGATACGAGGGATAATAATCAAAACTAAAGAATGCACGCCCTTTTATTAACGCTAACCTCTCCAATCTAGGGTCTGTGCACGTCACTATGACACTGTGTTGTTGACGTCCTGTACTCATGACCCGGATGCGATATATTATGTATATAAATCAGTTCATCGCTTCAGTTTGACTATCTTATTTCGTTGTCCTTGATTTCCTCGTAAGTAAAATATGTATGTAGTGAGTAAGAGAAGTCTAGTCCACAGAAGGTCGCTTAATATACTTTTATTTACTATAGTCGCATGAATTTAGATGTATACGGTTAATTTCGGTGACAACGGCACGAAATTGCTTTAGATAAATACTAACTTTATATGGAGCGGCTTCTGTAAACACAAACTACGTTGGCGAGTTATAAGAGCAAATTAAACATTAAATAAAAGTGTGTTTGATAAAATAAAAACCTAGGCAAACTATATTCTGGGTTATTCGCTTCGATATTTTTCCAGGAATCCCATATTAAAAACATTCTATAAAACTACTATGTACACATCTCTAAGTATACAATTGTGAAGTTTGCGTCGTTCGATCAGTCTAGCCAACAAAAAACAAGTTCAAACTCTTAGTCCTGTCAGTCACACCAACAGAATATAGTGTATAAAAAATAAGGGTTATAAAATTAATTGACGATTTAAGTGTAATTTAAGATGACTCACTATAGTGTCACTAGGAAATTAGTTCCATATGACACTATCGTATGTGGCACTGAATACGTTACTTTGAGTATTTAATTGAATTATGTTATCGAATTCTCGTAAACACAAATTATTTTACACTCTAAAGCCGTACAATGTCCCTTTCGTACATCAAATAATACTAGAATTAGACATTATTATGGATAGTCTGACAGTCCACTTGCCCCCCTAGTTAAGTTGCTTTCTACAAACATAAAGAAAAATAAAAAGAGTTATCGGAATGACATCTCTTAACGCTAAGGCAAAACAAAATATTAGCCAATAATAAAAAGCAATGGCGATTATAGAACGAGAATCGACGCAAAACATTGCGAATTGGCTAAGTCCGCTTCTTACAACCGCTAACACCTCCATGCACTTGTATTGTTGCCATTCTCATACATTTTCTAGGTTTCTATTAACGTTCCCGTTTGTAGAATGTAACTCGTCTAGAGGGTCTGAACACCATGGTATAGTAAAAACCTCGTTTTTACGGAAAGATCTATATTCAACGGTGGAGTATTAGCTGGTTCATACTCCACTTCGCATCTAAAATACCACCATAACAACTGAGTAACGCCACGGATTGAAGCTAGTATTAAAAAAAAAGCTTAAGTTAGTCCTTAGGTTATCAGCTTTCTACCAGTGAAAGTCCCGTCAAAATCGATCCTGCCTCTCCAAGGATTACCCGGAACAGACAGACAGACGGACAGACAGATAATAATTTAAAAATACACTGTTAATTTAATATTAAATACAACTTATTTTTTTTTAATTTGTATAGATGTATATTATACATTACTATAAAATTTATTAGTATTAAAATAGTTTACTATAAAGATAATACTTACGTTTTCAACTAACTTGTCAGATTTTTTTATTCTAATTCTACACCTACCACATCATATTCCTACATCACCTGAAGGTTGACTGGCAGAAAATGCCTCATGGCATTCAGTCCGCCTTTGTACTACATATGCATTAAGTTTTAAAATAAATAAATAAAAATAAATTTATATTTCGTCATCATCATCATCATCATCACCTTATCGCAGTCCACTGCTGGACATAGGCCTCTCTAATTACAAACCTCGGCTACTCACACACAGCTCTTTTTATAAATATATAATCTCACTATATATCGTAGTCTCTTTTAACAGATAAAAAAAGAGAAATCAACAGCAGATATACATAAAATTCTTTAGATAAAAAGTTTTATTATTCGGTTGGAAGAATGACAAGTGGAAGTCTCACACGCTCGACAAAATACTTTACTAAAAATGTTTTCACATTTTCATATTAAACAACGTTACTCTAAAATTATGTACAAACAACAACTCATATATGTGTAAATAAATCAAGCCTGGCTTACGTTCGTCTCTAAATATGAAAATCATGTAGTATTTTCGTTTCGTTACAACAGCAACGAACTTACTTTTTTGGCATAAATTCAGCTGGAAATCCATAATACGAGGCATTCCTTTTAAGTTTTGTCGTTTGAGGAAAAAAACACAACTAGAACCTTATAGTACTTTTTATTGTTATTCAAAGTATTCACCACGTAGCTTAATACACTTTTCCATTCGCTCAAACAAGTTATTATAACATTTATTTCACTCTAAAGTGGGGGTGTTCAAAATTGCTGACTTGAAAGCGTCGTCTGCTTCTTCACCGGACTGGAACTTTTGACCACGAAGACTTTTTTTAATTTGAGGAAATAGAAAGAAATTGTTAGGGCTTAAGTCAAGACTGTATGGAGGATGGTCAAGAATTTTTACTTTTTCCTGCTTCAAATACTCAATCGCTTGACGAGCGCTGTGTGAGCTTGCGTTGTCGTCGTGCAGGATGATGCGTCGCTTTGAGTTAGATTTTCGAAGTTCGGCGATGACTTGTGGTAAACAAACTATGGTATACCACTCTGCGTTAACCGTTCTACGAACTTCAAGTGCAATAGTCGCAACATGACCGGTTTTTCCAACGAACATGGCCACCATCTTCTTTGAAGTGCTTCAAGAACGAACAACATTTGTCGGCCTTGCCTCGTCTTGAAAGTCCCATTCAACTGTATTGAGATTCAAAATTAAACAGAATCGAATATAGAACAGTACCAAATTTCCATATTCCATATTCCAATTCAAAATTGCCGGGAAATATGGAAACGACGGAACTTAAATGCATGCCTAGTACACATTTTGAATTTATCTAACCAACTGTAACTATTGAATGTAACATGTAGGTTTAATAGCTAGATAGTCTAAATTTGTATAAACATGGTGTTCATACATTTCATGAAAGGTAAATAGATTACAACAGTTTCAGTCATATTTCGCCGATTTCAATGGCATACAAAATAGTTACAGGAGATGGCGCATAGGGCGTGCTAGTCTTGTGTTAGTCATAATATAAACGAAGCTTCACAAATATATTCAATTAAAATGATTACCTATGCAATTAATTATTAATAATAATATTTGAGTTTGCTAATTGTCTAATTAGAAAATGTAATTGGATTGGATTGGATCCCGTTCGTCGCGTTCGCAATGTCGTCTGTGAGTCGGGTAGCGTCGTCGCTGCGTAGTGTAGCGTCGTATTCGTCGCTCGCATAGGACCCGATGTTGCCTAGCCTAGGATACCCTGTCACCATTTGAAAAGAAGTTCAAAATTGAATTTAAAAGAGGGGAGTCAATTTATTTAGTTTATGAAAAACTAAGAAAATAGGATTAAAAATTATAGAAATATGAAACGCTAAAGCGAAGGACACACAATTAACGTTCTTTAGATCGCATTTTTTTTTCTCCAGCATTAGCATGCATACAACGAACTGAAGAAATAACAATCCTTGGTAGACACTCAATAGGTATTGAGTAACTGTGAGTACGTATAAAAATATTCCGGTAATCGATCATCGGTCGTCAGTATTCTAGTGGATTACCAATTACTTAAAATGTATGCCACGCATCTGTGCTGAAATGTTATGTTTGAGATTATATATTTTTCATAGTAATATTATAAAGAGGTAAAGTTTGTGAGATTGTGAGTTTTTGATGTAGCAATATTGAGGCTGCTAATCTCTGGATCTACTGTACCGACTTTGAAAATTATTTTATCAATAGAAACATGAACTGTGAATATGTTAGATTACACATAACCCGAAACAAAAATCCCAAAATATCCAACAAACACCCAGGCGGAGCCATGGGTAAGCTTCAGTATCTTATGAAAAAAACTAACTTATGCCTGCGGCTCAGCCCTCATAGATTTCACGCTACACCGATGTCTGACATACAAAACTCACTGTAATTATACCAATGAGGGGTGGAAACGAAAGAGCTTTTGAAACAAATATTGAAAGAAATATTGTGAACGAAAATGAAACACATTTCTTTTAAAACCATTTTTAAGAAAAATAACAGTTTAAATTTACCTATAGAAATTGATATGATACCAATTTATGTAAAAGTATTACCCAATTTAATTAGCAGGAATTTAACCATTCAATATTGAAAGTTATGGATGAATAAGTTTTAAGAGCCATTCTAATCACGACGCGTGTTCTATCATTATATCGGTTCTGAAAGCGAAACATTCGACGGACCAAAGTATTCGATTACGACGGCAACTTTCGGTCGGTACTGTTTGGGACCACTTACGAAATACAGTGGTAAATTTCAGGGAGATTGCGAACAAAGTTAATGACTGGAAAAAGGATTTCTTAAGGAGGGGTCGACAGATCAATAAAATGCAGATTTTAAATTACATCGTCTCTACTACGTCTACATATAATGGAATAGGTGTAGGTCATCATTTGAAACTCTTTAAGTCACGTAGTAGAAATTACAGAATCGATATATTGTTTTTAGACTTTTAAATATACTCTTTTTTACACGCTTTTTGTTAGCTTCAGGACCGATGACAATACACTAATTTGAAAAAAAAAATGTTTACACAAATTAGTCTTTTTCTAAAAAAAGTAGGTTTAAAAAACTCAACAAACACGCTTTTAAACTAAAAAGTAGAAAATAAGTTTAATGTAACAAAGCGTGGGGTGCTTTTTGAAAATATTTCAATAACGTCGCCCCATGCTTTTTACATTAAAATTATTTTCTACTTTTTGGTTTAAAAGCGTGAGAATAGATATAATAAAATTCTGTCTTTTACTATATTGAAAAAAGAGATTTTCGAAAATAGTACTAAATTACTTAACGTTTTTAACTTGTTTTTATGAAATTTCTTTTTATTTAATTTAGTTTTTTAGTAAATTAGTTTCAATATTGTATGTTTTTTAGTAAATTAGTTTCAATATTGTATTTTTATTACATAACTTCTTTTTAACTGGCTAATTTGTAAATCTATAATGGTATATAGAAAACATCCAAACCCCGGTTTGGATGTTTTCTATGTATAGGTAATATGTATGTATCTGTCACGGTAAAATTATAAATACCGTTAGATTATAATCTATCTAGCGAGATTGTAAACTGCATACATGTAACTCAAGCATACGTGTTTTTTTGTTTTCAGAAAGTTACTCTAAGATACTAACTTAGAGATATCCTTAGAGACTTAAGTTATTTGGCGAACGGGTTTACCGTATAATTTAACTTTACTATCCCTCCTAATTTATTCGGAGCTTCTGTGTTTGACACATTCGATTTACTGAGAGTTAAGGAAAATTTTCTATCCCTTGTGATCTTCACCACAGTTTACAATTTTATGTTATTTAAACTGCGTGACCCACTTTTGTGACGAACATCATTGATCTTCCTTTAGTCGATTGATATTAGAAATTAAAATGACTAAAACATATGTATATATGTATGTTTCATAACCAAGTGAACAATAGGACAATTTTTTTAGGGTTCCGTAGCCAAATGGCAACAAAAGGGACCCTTATAGATTCGTCAAGTCTGTCTGTCTGTCTGTCCGTCCGTATGTCACAGCCAATTATTTCCGAAACTATAAGAGGTATACTGTTGAAATTTGGTCAGTCGATGTATTCTGTGAACCGCATTAAGATTTTTACATAAAAATTGAAAAAAAACAATACATTTTGGGGGTCCCCATACTTGAAACTGAAACTCAATTTTTTTTTTTTCATCAAACCTATCTATGGATAGGTGTTCAAAAATGATGTTGAGGTTTCTAATATCACTTGACCGCTTTTTATGTCGTAGTTGGGGTTTAGATTTTACTTTGTTTTATTACAGAACCTCTACAAGCTGATCATATCAATAACACTCGTAATAAATACTTTTATTAATTTAGGTGTAGGTTATCGAAAGTCCATAAATGTTAACTTGAAAGATAAACTATTATTACTTGAAATTATCATCATCATTATCAACAGCGTTCAACAGTCCACTGCTGGACATAGGCCTCTCCTTAGAAAGGAGGTTTTAGCCTACTATACCACGCTGGCCAGACGGGTTGGTATAGGGTTGGTTTCAAGTTTTCCTTCTCTTTGCATTGATGTTGTCTTGCGTAGTTTATCCCTTAGTCGCCTCTTACGACACCCGCGGGATGAATAGGGGGGGTGACACTCTGTGTTCTTAATACGTCACCACACGGTTACTTGAATTAAAATTAAATAATAATAAACTCAATCTATTTTAATGAATAAAGTTGGGAGTGTCTGTATGTAATATCAAGTGAACAGGTTTTTACTAAATGCTTATGAAAGTATATACGACACTAACCTCCAAATCCAATTATTAAAATCTGTGTTTGTTGTCTGTCTGTCCTCCTGTTGAAAGCTTAAATTTTATTCTAAAAGAAAAATTAGGGAAGTTGAAGGTAAATGCTAGTTTATCATAGATCGTTGACCTATGAATGGTGGGTCAATTAGGTGTTGTTTTAATCCGGATAAATGATTTATTTTAATAATATTTTGGGTTAAAATGTCATATCAACATGATAACTTTTTTAACTTGTAAAGTTTAGGTATAGTGTAATATGTAATCAGAGTGTAATCAGACCATCAGACTCTTTAAAGAAGAAAGCATATAATTTAATAAAAAAGAAAGCAAAAAAAAACAGAAAATCAGAAAAAAAAGGATTTACTTTAATAATAAATATCTTTTTAAAGTTTCGTTTGCTTATTTATTGTACTTAAAAAAGTAAAATATTTTTTTTATAATTAAGATGCAATGACTTTAGCAAAACTTCAACTATTGTTATTTTGTAACAAATAAAACAAAACTAATATTTTATTAGATATCTACTTTAAAAGCATATTCATCATCATCGCCATCAGCCTATTACAGTCCACAACTGGACATGGCGTCAATGTGTGCCGTAGCATTTGTAAAAATTGTTTAACTTGCGGGACAATTTGCGTAAGAAGTTTGACGGCGACTGGATGCAGAAGACAACAGGGATTTGTGGTGGCCTATGTCCAGCAGTGGACTGCAACGGGATGATGATGACTTGTCCGTTTGAGACGGGTTTTCAAATTAATAAATAAATATTTCGGACACCTTACACACAACGCCATCTAGTCCTAAACTAAGCAGAGCTTGTATTATGGGTGCTAGACAACTGATATAAATACATAAATATACTTATTTTTTTTGTGAATACATACACATTACATAGAAAACACCCAAACTCCGAAACAAATATTTGCGGATCATACAAATCCAGCCCGGGAATCGAACCAGAGACCTCTTGATTAGCAGCCGTATACGATAACTACTAGACCAACAAGGTAGTCAAAGTAAAATTAAGATACATATTTCAAGGAACCTTTACAATTTTAATGAAGTTAAAATCGTCCAAGTGCGTATCAGGCCACGCACAGGAAAGGGTTTCTCAGTCACCAATAATGGTACGTGTATTTAAAATCGTATCCAATATATAATTATTATGTTTACGTATTAAGAGGCCGGCGTACGACACTCGAAACAGTCGAAACTGCAAGTTGAAATTTCCTCGTAAAATATTGCTGTCTCTGTTTGACAAAATTCAACGTAGATACGAGTGCACCGCTGTATGTGTGTATGTGGATTGACATTCAGTCGTAGTAATTCGGATTCGGACTCTCTCGTAGAAGGTTCGGCTATCATTATTTGACTGACACGAATCACACACACATTGAAATATTTTTTGATGCGATAGCACTACTAATTGCTTGAAATTTGTGAAAATATGGATGTGTTTCGTAATATCGAAAATCATGAATGAAAACTCAATATTTTTTCGATTTATTTTGTGTAAGTAGTAGCATAATAATATGAGATATGTTATTGATGAAACAACATTAGAAATATTTTTGTTTTTAAGACATAAAAAAACAAAATGAAAACATGACATTTACAATGTAAAATATGTAAAATTTAATTTCATTATATTTTATTCTATATAAGTTTATTTTTAAAAATAAAGACGTTATAACCTAAATAAATACAGTCTAAGTCCGAATGTCAACATATCATCGTGGAAATATGTTTATACTGCAAATGATCTTGGTATACCGTTTGTATGGACAATTCAGCCTCCGGGGGCCCCTTAATGCGTTAATTTTGTATGACGTTTTCCAAGTAAGCACATTTTACAACTTAAGCCTCCATAACTCCTGAACTAACAAAGGAATCTATAAGGGTTCCGAGTCATAAACTTCGAAACCCTAAAAAAGTGTAAATTATCTCCGGATTTATATTTACATCTTTACAAAAAGAAAATTGAAGTGTGTGTTTGTAATGTCAGATTAACAGCTTGAAATTATATCTGTTACTTATAACAAAAAACCAAATTTAAGACCTGTTTGTTCTGTCTGTTTGTTCCGGGTAATCTCTGCAATGACTGAACCAATTTTGACGGGACTTTTACATTTACTGGCTGATGACATAATTTTTAAGACCATACTCGCTTCCCGGGTCACAGTTAGTCATAATTATAATGAATTTAATTATTATAGTTTTATTATTTCTGTTTGTTGCTATTTAAAATTCTTCAAATAACAATAAACAAAACTTTATTTTAAAAATATTAAAGTTTTTATTTTTAATGTTGTGAATTATGTACAGAAGAAAAAATCTTACAACTAAAAATGAACGGCACAAGTAAACAATGATACTCAATGTTAATCAAGTTAATGTTTTCGAAAATTTAAACAATTGTGGTTTGAGACTAAACAAACATCATAATTAACTATTTACATTAACAATTGCCACTTTGAAAGCATTTGGAATTGTTTTTCCGTGTAATGTACCTGTGTACTGAGATTGTCCGCAAAACCATCAGTCAATATTTATACCGTCAGACATTGTGATAAAGAACGAAGTTCAAGGTATAGTTATTTATCTTTGACCTAAGTAATACTCATGGACCAAGTAATAAACTGATTATCCAGAATACCCGGGTATTATGGATAATCAGTTTATTACTTGGACCTTAACAGACATTATAGAAAATAAATGTTGCAGCAACTGTCAAATACACGCTTAAAAAAGCGGCCAAGTGCGAGTCGGACTCGCTCATGAAGGGTTCCGTATCAGCAGGTAACATCATATACAATTTCTTGTAGTTAGTTGTAACTTTGATCGATGTTTTAATAATAGTGTTTTGATCAATGATATTATAAAAATCGGCCAAGTGTGTGATAATTGTTACGTTTACGTATTAATGCGTTGATTTTGTATGACTTTTCCAAGTAAGGGCTTTCACACACTGGCCACGCGCTCACGCGCGTGGGCGCGTGGCAGCAGATCACGCGCGCGGCGACGGTGGAGCAGATCTGCCCGTTCGAGCAGATTTTACCGCGCCTACGCGCCTGTCGGCTTTGTCGCCAAATTGCTGGGCGTTGTTCAATTTCGAATATAAATGTATCCGTGTCCAGATCCATCGTGAACAAGTCCTTATAGCACGAAAACAGGCGCGATACTACGTTCAATTTCGTATATAAATGTGTTTCCTGCTGCGGCCCGCCCCGTCCAAGCGCGCGGTGGCAGAATCTGCCCGCGGCACGCGCTCACGCGCCTTAGAGACTTCACACACTGGCCACGCGCCTAGACGTGGCCAGTGTGTGAAAGCCCTAAGCGCATTGTAAAAGTTAAGCCTCTATAACTCCTGAACTAACAAAGTCATCTAATTCGTTATAGTTTTCATTTAAAGTTCATTATATGGACCACTATCACAAATTTTTCGGCGGGCGGGACGGCCTGTTTTTACAAAAAGTTTGCCTTTAAAGTGGAATTTCTCGCAAACGGATACCTAAATCAAAAAATCGTCTTAACAACCCCTTAATGTTTTTAAAAGACTTATATAATGATACCCTACATGATGGGGTAGCCGTGAGAAAAAAAAACATCCCCACTTTACGTGTAGGGGAGGTACCCTAAATAAAAATATATTTCATAATTTTATTGTAGCACTTTGTCGACGTAATTACAATACATATTCATGCAAAGTTTCATCTTTCTAGCACTTACTGTTTGGACGACAAGTCGAGGACGGACGGACGGACGGATGGACAGACGGACATGACATATCTATAAGGGTTCGAAGTCATAAACTTCGGAACCTTAAAAAGTTGTAGATCTTTTAATTACCTACAACTTTGCCATTTAACTATTTTCCTTGTAGTTTTGCTGGAAATCGAGATATACCGTTTTTTACCCTTTGTTGTATATATTTAGCCATCCAATCTGACTCTACCCTGCCTGATGGAAAGCATGAGCAAAATCCAAGGGTCGGGGCTACCACACTTGCTGCGAATGCGGACAATAATGTATGGCGGCCCACACTATGGCGGCTTAGTGAGATGCTTTTTCACGCCCCGGTTAAAGGACCCGAAAACCTCCCTCCCTACCCCTTCCCGACCTCAGATCGCCCGTAAATTATTTTTCCTTTCATTTTTATAATATTCTCCTCTTTTTCCAGTAGGTTTCATCCTACTATAATTTTATTTGTTTTCAAAAATTATCTACTCTGGTCTACTGGTCTATATGTCATTTACAAACTATCATTATGGTTGCCATGCAAGTGTGTTATTCCTAGCAACCTGTGAAGTTTTGACAGGAGGTAAACAGTGATACATTTTGACATCTTCGATTTATGTATTTTTATAATCACCTAGCTTTGGTCTTTGTGTCTCGATTATTGCAGTAAAAAGTAGCCTATGTCCTTTCCCAAGTTCAGTTCTATCATCATACCGAATTTCATCAAAATCGATACAGTTGTTTAGGCGTGAAAGCGTAACAGACAGACAGACAGAGGTACTTTCGCATTTATAATATTAAGTAGGGATTAAAAAAAAAACTACTCACTAGATCTCGTTCAAACCAATTTTCGTTGGTAGTTTGCATGTTAATGTACAACATATATTTTTTTTAGTTTTATCACTCTCTTATTTTAGAAGTTAGAGGGGGGGGGGACACACATTTTTCCACTTTGGAAGTGTCTCTCGCGCAAACTATTCAATTTAGAAAAAAATGATATTAGAAACCTCAAAATCATTTTTGAACACCTATCCATAGATACCCCACACGTATAGGTTTGATGAAAAAAAAATTTTTGAGTTTCAGTTCCAAGTATGGAGACCCCCAAAATGTATTGTTTTTTTTCTTTTTTTATGTAAAAATCTTAATGCGGTTCACAGAATACATCGACTGATCAAATTTCAACAGTATAGCTCTTATAGTTTCGGAAATAATTGGCTGTGACATACGGACGGACAGACAGACAGACAGACAGACAGACAGACAGACAGACAGACTTGACGAATCTATAAGGGTTCCGTTTTTTGCCATTTGGCTACGGAAACCTAAAAACCACTATTTTATTATGTATGGTCTCTGAACATCAAAAGTAGTTATTAGTGGCGAAAAAGGTTTCTCAGATAGCAATATACAAAATTCCTTTTGTTCTGCACTGTTATGAAATAAAATGTTAGATATGTCTTAAACTCTGATGACAATTGTAAGTGGAAACGTCGGACTTCAGACTAAATAGAAACTTTTGTTATTCAAATCGTAATATTGTTTTGAAACATAAAGAACAAAGAAAACCTACATTTAATTGTATTATTGAAGTAAGCCGGCGGAAGTTCAGCCCTACGCATTCGCCGAAATGTCAACACCTTCCAAAGACTACTGAAAGTTTGGCACTTTTTATATTCTTTTTGAGAGACTGGTTTGATTCAAATAAGCACAGTGCGTAAATTAGATAACCTTTCTTTTTTGTTAACGTGGTGGAAAATCCCTTCGGATCTGCTGCGCTTTCTAGACTTAGAAACCTGGAGTTGTGATTCGCCTAAAAACCACCTTAATGCGACGGCCAGTTTTAAGTTGCGCTTAGGTTTATGTTATTTTAGATCCTCCCCAAATCCCCAAAATAAGGCACCTTATTAGACCATATCCCGGATAATTTCTTTATCCTAGATGTGGTATTCCTGCATTCATATGGCGAGAAAACTGTGTGAGCGAAAAAGTGACACAGGTTTTAATTGTATCAACCTTTGTGTGAATGAGCATTAATATATCTTTAAAATATGAATAAAATAGTAATTTAAGCGGTTTTAATTTCAGTTTTAATTTTAATTTCACTTAATTTAACAAATACTACTAAAATTAAGACAAACTTAAAAGGTTTCTTCAAGTGGAATGAGCTGGGTGAACGTCTCTATTAAAACAATTTTGAGGAGAGTCGAACAATTTTATTTGTGTAGATTATTTTACAAACAATTATAAGATTGGCAATATTTTAGGAATTTATGACACATTAATGTGTAGTATTTGAAAGTCGCGTTGGTCAAAAAGAACGCAATTACATTGTGGAAAGAATACAATTTTATATTGCTTGTTAAGCTCAAGTTTTCTTTAGAACATCACCATTTTGATTATAGTAGAGACAAATAGCGGTCAAATTTAGGACGCTTACATTGATTTTTGGGTTCTGTACCCAATGAGTAAAACGAGAGCCTTTTACTAGGACTCCGCTGTACGTCCGTCTCTCATCTGGCTGTATCTCATACCGCCGTAATAGTTAGACATAAATAGTTGAACAGTTGCAATTTCCGCAGGTGATGTATTGCCCCCTAACAAAAATACTATAAAAGAAACATTATCGACATAATATGTTGATATGGGGACATTAATTATCAGGACTAATTATAACATCGGTTTTCCATTACTGTTATTATGTATGCAGGATCTTTAAATGCAAAAGTGTATTTTCTAAACTGTCTAATTAACTTAATGTTACACAAAATTCGGTATAAGCTAAGGTAACCCAAAAGAATTTAAGCTGTACGCCGCACTTATTATGACAATCATCGTTTCGTAATTTAATTTTATAAATCAAGTAAGTAAACAAGATACTTTTTTCTTTTCTTCGGTACAAGCGATGGCAATAGGTAATCTGCGTTCAAGCGAGGTTTCATTATTTTACTAGCTGAGTCCCGCGGAGTTACCCGCATTTATTGTTGTAAATAGCGAATATCACAGCGGAGCGCTACAAATATTAAAAATATTAGCTTAAGTTACTCCTGGTGACATCAACCATGGATTGGATGTCAATACCGTATATACTTTCATACGCATTTAGTAAAAAACATACAGAAACTCCAATTTTATTTAATGTATAGATAATTACGCATGCAGGCGGAAGTACGAGCTCTAGAATAAATAAAATAAATAAATATTTTTGGACATCTGACACACAACATCATCTAGTCCCAAGCTAAGCAGAGCTTGTGTTATGGGTACTAGACAACTGATATAAATACATAAACATACTTTTTTTTGTAAATACATACACATTATACATAGAAAACACCCAGATTCCGAAACAAATATTTGTGAATCACACAAATAATATTTGGTCCGACCCGGGAATCGAACCCGACACCTCTTAGTCAGCAGCTGCATACGCTTATCACGAGACCAACACAACAAAAACTTTGAAACATATAGTCTATGTCATCCGGGCCATTTTTGTCATCTCTTTCATAAAATCGGTTCAGTACTTTAATATGGTGAAACATAAAATCACAAACATACTTAAAGTGCCAAAATTGCTCTTCTATTTTTTTACAACATAGACAAAAACTGAAAGATAAACGAGTTTGCTACTGCGTCAAAACCATATCCATACGAATGCTTTAGTGTTTAACATTTCAAAGGAAAGCATTTCAGTAGGTTACAATTAAGGCAAAGAGAGGAAAAAATATTACAGTATTATTATGTTTTAATCTTGGAAAGGCCTTTTATCAGATATGTGTGATAAATGATAAATTATATTTATTTTGCAAGTTAATCTATTGCAGAAATTTTACACGTCGGAATCTACAGCTAGAAGCGCTGGAATTTCTTGAAACCTACTCTGGGAAGATATACCAAAACAAGTCTCCTTTTTTTTAAAGTCCGAGAAGAAAGAATAACTACACAGTATAGGCTCTGGGTAAACCTTGTACTTGTGGAATGTTTGTGAAAAACCCATAGTTTTGAGTCATCCTATTACTACTGCCGTCATACGAACCCCAGCCATCGTCTTACCAAATTGGTACCTATTAATTAAAATTAAAATCGGCAAAGTGCGTGTCAGGCAACGCATAGAATATAGTTCTGTATATTGGACACGATCTTAAATCCACGTGCTATTATGGGTGACCCCACAATAGTACGTGGATTTAAGATCGTGTCCAATAGATATTATTATGTATACTTATAATTTCGTTTCGTTATTTTTGTACAAAGTTTTCGTAATAAGCGTATTTTACAAGTTAGGCCTCCATAACTCTTGAACTTATCTTGAAAAGTTATCGAAGCCGATATTGTTGATATTTTTGATATTTATCCTGTTTTTTTTTTTCATATTTTTCGAACACGCCATTTAAATTTTAGAGGGGGGAGGCTGTTTTACAAAAAAAATGCCCTTTAAAATTGAGTAACTCGCAAATGGATACCTAAATGAAAAAACCATCCGCACTTTACGTGTAGTGGAGGTCCCCTAAATAAAAATGATTTTCGACGTAATAAGAACACATATCCATGCTAAGTTTCAGCTTGACGGACGGACGGACATGACGAAACTATAAGGGTTCCGAGTCATAAAATACGGAACCCTAAAAAGGAATATAAGACGATGCTGAATTTTACACAGGTAGTGTCGAAAATTATTTAAACAATAAATAGAAGTTGTGAGATGACCAGCCCCGACTGGCGGCGCCCATATCATGAGCATGACCAATGCACCAGCCATCGTCCAGTTCAACCATATCGTAGGGAGCCGAACGACCCGCTACACACGCCACCGCCTGTCTATGTGTCCTGTGTATTGAAGTATCTATGTGTAATTTGAAAAACCACTCGTCTGTGGCGCCCCCAAGAAAAATATTTGGCGCATCTGTGGCGTCCGTTTTGCGGACAAGTAACCGACCAACTCTTTGAGAGACGAAAAAAAAAAACACTAATATCTCGGCAGCTATTGTTAAATTTATCATCGCAAAAATTAATTTAAACTCCAATTACATTTCTTTATCTAATTTATTACACTTCAATTGCCTTTGAAATGCGGTTTGAGTGTGGTTTCAAAATAATCACTCACCTGGAACGGGCGGGGCCCGATTTGGGGGCGAATTTTATTTTCCGATTCTTGCAAAATCATGATTTTGCTATCACTATATCCACTATTTACACATTAGAACACTAAACACACAATAACATAGACATAACACCATAATATCCACTAAATACTACGATAACTAAAATTGGCGCCAAATACGCGGTCGAAAAGCCCGTTGACGCGCCCGAGTTCGGACGCACACTGTCAAAGAAATTCCTACCAACGAAAATTCAAATTAAATTACGTAGGACGAACTGGTTCGTTCCTGTTCACTCGTGAACGTCACCCGTACAGTAGAAATGGTAGATTTTGCCAAAATAGACCTTAAATAAAGGCGGAATTCATGTCCGCAAAACGGATATGCGCAGATGACTTGACGGAATTTCTTGTCCGTTTTGCGGAAACTAACAGACGAGTGGTAGAGCATTTTACTAAATTAATTTGACAGTTTGAATACTTTTTTTGTCCATATTTGTAATGTCTGTAAGGGCTGGACTGATTTTGACGGGACTTTCTCTAGCAGACAGTGAATGATATAGGACTTTTAGTTAGGACTAGTTTCGTCACTCTTTGTTTCAACTGGCGTTACCCGTGGTTGTTGTATAGGTACAATATCAGCTGCAGGTAACAAACATCTCGGGGCTCGACTGGTAATTAATAAAAACATAACATTTCAAACGTCGATGACGTTCCAAGTTCAATATTTGAAGTAATAATATATCACTGTCAAGTTATATCCGATCTCGGTCAGGCATCTAATAATACATCCGCGGCTACATGACCTTCATAGTATATACGCGTTTTTATATGTTTTACTAGCTGAGTCTTATTGCCGTAAAGGTACAAATAACGTCCTGGGGCCCAAGCAAGTATGTGTTGTAATTACGTCGACAAAGTGCTACAATAAAATTATGAAAAATATTTTCATTTGGGGTACCTCCCCTAAACGTAAAGTTTGGATGATTTTTATTTTCGCGGCTGCCCCATCGTGTGGGATATCATAGATAGGTCTTTTAAAAACAATTTAGGGTTTTAAGATGATTTTTTGATTTAGGTATCCGTTTGCGAGATATTCCACTTTTAAGGGCACTTTTTTGTAAAAACAGGGCGCCCCCCCCCCCCTCCCTCAGAAAGCTAAACGGCTGGCTTAAAAATTGGTGATGGTGGTCCATATAATGAACTTTGTAGTAAAACTATAACGAATTAGATGACTTTGTTAGTTCACCAGTTATAGAGGCTTAACTTGTAAAATGCGCTCACTATGAAAACGTCATACAAAATTAACGCATTAATACGTACCTAAACATAACAATTATTCTATTGGATACGATTTTAAATCTACGTACCAATATGGGTGACTGAGGAACCCTTTCCTGTGCTTGGCCTGACACGCAGTTGGCCGATCTTTAACTTCACTAAAATTGTAAAGGTTCGTTGAAATATGTATCTTAATTTTACTTTGAAAACCCCTTTCAAACGGACAAGTCATCATCATCCCGTTGCAGTCCACTGCTGGACATACGCCACCACAAAACCCTGTTGCCTTCTGTATCCAGTCGCCGTCAGACTTCTTACGCAAATTGCCCCGCAAGTTAAACTATAAATACATATTACACTATACCTAAACTTTACAAGTTTAAACACTTATCTGATCTGATCTATATATTAACCTTTAAACCCAAAATATTATTAAGTTAAGTTATATTATTAACCGGATCAAAACAACACCTAATGGACCCACTATTCATAGGTCAACGATCTTCAACTTCCCTAACTTTTTCTTTTAGAATAAAGTTTAATTATATAGGCTTCTGGACTAAACTTCTTTATTTCTTTTCAGTGTTGAATTAAATAATGTTATTTATTTTTTCAAGTAAATTTTTTAACCCAACGTTTCTACAAAGAACATTTCGAATTACAAGTAAATAATATTTTTTGAGAACCCATCTAAGGCGTGATTCAATATTTTACCATACTTAGTTCAATATTGATAGTAAGTTTCAAGTACGAGTTTATAAAAAGATGCACATTAAAACGCAGGTTTGGGGAGTATTCCGAGACGCCCGCAGATTCTGGCGCGTTGGTAGCAAATGCTCTCGGCGCGATGCAGACCGGCATCCAGCCGCTTTGGGTCGGACACTTGCTCGAGCTGCTTCAGATTCCACCACTGAAACGGCTAGCACATCAGCTCCACCATTTTGTAAGTACAGTTTGCTATTATTTATATTATTACATTTTGAGGGTGGCATGTGAATATCAGCGCTGCACACACAAGGAGTAGCATTTAGGTGAGATGGTGGTTCACCATCCAAAAGTTCCTTGCATCATAACCATAACTCCTGACGTTTCTAAAATGGTTATTGACTATGTCCAATTGAAGTTATTACTATTTTTAAAGTATAAAAAAACGTATGTTTATGTATTTATATCAGTTTTCTTGTACCCAAGAAACAAGCTCTGCTTAGTTTGGGACTAGATGGCGTTGTGTGTAAGATGTCCGAATTAGGGACTTCACACACTGGGCACGCGCCCGCGCGACGGTGGAGCAGATCTGCCCGTTCGAGCAGATTTTACCGCGCCTACGCGCCTGTTGGCTTTGTATGCGGCCCGCGCCGAACTAATGGTTACTCTCCATTGGGTCGTCGTCGTCTGTATTCTTTGCATTTCATATCTCTTGCACATCATATCTCTTCTTTGCATTTCATATCTCATGCACACTGGCCACGCGCTCACGCGCGTGGCCAGTGTGTGAAGTCCCTTATTTGTTTATTTATAAAATTTTCCATAAACTCCATCATTTAATCGTTTACTCTAGTTCACCGTCGCTAGTATACTCTATAAATTTTGTTAATATAAAACTCTTGTTGTTGTCTCATAAAACCCCGTAACGGTTTATAAGTATTAAATATCAAATGTTTATTAAAAATATTGCCATTTGGTGTTGTTATGCAACTGAAATACAGAGTTGAACTCTGTAATCTTACCATTTTAGTCAAACATATTTTCAAGTGAAATAGTGAAATAGTAAAATCGTTAAAATACCTATTCACAATGACAGGCAACTTACCTAGTGTTAAAATTACTATGCACTTTACATCGGTTTGTTATGATTTTAATATACAAAGAGTTCTTGGTGAATCATCAACATCGTCATCTCAACTAGAAGACGTCCACTGCTGAGCATAGGCTTCTCACGAGGTTCTCAACAAAAGCCAGTCCTGTGCTGCCCACATTAAACGGTTTTACTGCCATCTTTAGCTGGTCGCGGACAAAATATATTTTTGATATTATAGACATGCCTTGGTGACATTTGAAAGTATGTATTGCCGATTGTTACTAGCCGATTTCAGTGGATAATCACGACTGAAATAAGCTTATTTAATTCAATCTTGTCGTCCTATGCTGAATATTATATATTAATCATTTAGTATTTAAATATGACCTATAAATTATATTACTTTCGGTGATGTATACACAGGCAATGTAATGTTTAATGTGTGGTCAACCTGGAATTACAAAGTTGTAAAAATGTTCACCAAAGCAAACAAATTCCAAATAAACTTTGTAATTAAAATTTGTTTCCTGCCGCTTTTATGTGAACCTGTTTTACATTAATACATGAGACTTATCGTTATTAGACCATTAAGTTTTTAGAAATACAACTTTTTAACATCGCTGTTTATGAATATGAAAACCCAATCTAATGACCTATTTTAACGTCTGTTTATTGTCCATAATATGTACAATTTACATACAGCGCACAATCGTTGCAAAGAACCTAATTACCTGTTAGACTTCACCCAAATTATTAGTTAGTTATATAAATCTTCTTTGTACTTTCGTTACCACAGTTACATTTCTGTGATGAGCACGGACTCATTATTTCCGTCATAATGATGCGTAAAATATTGTCAGCACTGCCTCGAGAACACAAGGTACGATAACCAGACCGTGAACACCTGAAAACAATCAAGGTTGTATATGACATTAAGTAAAGGAATGAATGACAACAACAACTCGGAAACGAATACTTAAATCAAAAAATCGTCTTACCAATCTCTAAATATTTTTGAAAGACCTATCTAAGCTATCCCATACGATGGGGTGGGCGCAAGAAAAAAATCATTCACACTTTACATTTAGGGAAACTACCCCAAATAAAAACTATTTTTCGTGATTTTATTGTAGCACTTTGTCGTAGTTACAAAAACACATATTCGTGCACAGTTTTATCTTTCTAGCACTGTTTGGACGTTAAGTCATGGACGAACAGACAGACGAATGACCAATCTATATATGTTTCGAGTCATGAACTACGGAACCCTAACAAAAATCACTCACCAATATTGAGTACACGGTACTTTCGAATACATTTTCTTTAATATCTCTTCATGTAAGTGGTCTGTATCAATGTTTATAAATTTAAATTTCTAGATCAAAGAGAAATAATATGTACCTACGCTACTTTCGACTTTAGGTATATATTTGTCAGAATGGTTAAACATAAAAGTGCTATTCAGACAAGAATGAGGTCGTTACTTTGCAATTTTTTGCATTCGCAACGTGTATAGTGAATATAAATTTATGAAAATGGTATTACATAAATTTATAAAATTGGAGAGAGTTGGAGTCCGTTTTAGCTCAAGATTTGTTAGATATATTTTTGGTTCTATGTATTTTTTTTCTATGTATAGTATTTACATAATACATTTGTAGAGAGAAAAGACGAAATAATTATTTTAAAGACAATTTCAATTCAATTTCTTAATGAGAAATTTATGAAGCACTATTTGATTTCCGAAGCAAGCCTTTGTAATCCAATTTATGTGGGTCTTAGATAACACATCAATATCAGGTGGCACGAAATGCGAGCCAAAACTAGACTCGGGTTTTTCTAATATTGCTGTCAGCGTTTTTGGAAATGCTATTTCATTCCATAGCACAATATCTTACATATATATTGAGTGTCGTCGTATTTCCCACGCGTCGTCAGTAAAACCAATTTTATCCTTTACCTTTACAACGATTACCTAAAAGCTTTTATTTCACAGACTAGATTTTACAGAACTTTAGCTTCAGATGCTTCACGATGGATTCAATTCAATTCTAAAAATATCGGGCCTACTCGTCTAGCGTAGCTGTGGGTTTTTGTTTACATAGATCAAATAAATGCATGAAAAGCGCGATCATCGCTCTCCCAGATCATTCAAATTAATCTTACCGCTTAAACACAGATTATAATAAAGTATGATAGGTATATGTACTTCTAATATTAACCTATAATGCTAGTTTTGACATAGTGAAGCTCATTCAAAGTGGTAACATTTTCATCAGTTTCACAATATGAAAACAACGTCCTTCCATTGAAATAAGAAACGAAAAAGTGCGGGGCTAGTTTAAAAGGAATCGTAAGTATATAACGTCAGCTTTCTGCAAGTGAAAATCCCGTCAAAATCGGTCCAGCCGCTTCAGACAAAAAAATATAAATTGTTTTTTTGTTGCACTACATATTATCTTATATGTATATAAAATTCTATTCCCATACTTCTCCGAAACGGCTGGACCGATTTGCATGAAATTTTGTGTGCATATCTATTTTCATACCCTAGGACGCGTGCGGAGCCGCGAGCATCAGCTAGTTGTCATATAAATGTATTAAAAAAAATGCAGTAAAATTGAGAACCTCCTCCTTTTTTGAAGTCCGTCAAAAAGCTGTTTTATTTATTTGTAAAGATATATTAAATTGTTATTCCATCTTTCCAGGTCGCCGTTGGACAGAAATGGAACTGGATGAAGAAGACGAAGTATGCGTTGGCCGCAGCGACTCTACCTCATCTTCAGGTCGATCAGAATGCGGAGATGAGTTCCGTGCGCGAGCTAGCACGGACTCCCGATTACCACCTCGTCCTGCTAGACCTAGACATCCTATGACAACACGACCTTTTCCACTACCAGTTAGAAGAATGAGTGTGGCTATGAGAGGCAACAATGCAAGCACATATTGAAAGCATCTTATACTACACAGTTACAAATTATTGCAAATAGTAAGTTTTTCCTACGACGAGAATTAATATTGCTTAAAGCTTGGACTTCGCTCAAATGACTACGGACTGTTACGACCATTTATAGTGTGTGTTGTAGAAGTATATTGCTTTCACAATAGATTAATAACGTGAAAAGTAGACCAACCTCATTTTAAGATAAAATTTTAAAAGACGAAAAAATTAGTTAATATTCGTATGCCCTAAAAGTAGTTGCTTATTGTGAATTCATTTAGGGCCACCGCAGACTAGCTACTTTTAGCATCGGCGATCGGCGATTTGGCGACTGCATCGATGCTGCATCGCGTTTTAGCGACTTCCTGCATTCGATCGCAGTATCGGAAACGCGCGTTTTAGCGACTGCTTAGATGCCAAATCGATGCTACCGGCATCCGAATGTATGCGGAGAGTAGCGTTCAGCTGCTGTGTCGCGCTTCTAAAAAGCGACTCAATCTCCGCGTTTGGCGTTTTTAAGTGTGCGGTATAGAGCGTTCGGTCGCCGTATTTAGCTTCTAAAAAGCGACTAGTTGCCGATCGCCGATGCTAAAAGTAGCTAGTCTGCGGTGACCCTTAATGTTGTGTAGGTATTAATTAATAAATGTATTTTGATTTATACGGAAAAAAACATTGCTTTTCACTTTAGAAATTTTAAATAAGTGTACGTGGAATTTGTTCAATTCAATCATTCATTCAAAGTAAAGGTACTGTGTTCTCTCCTGTCTTTGCGCCTTACCTCATTTAATAATCACACTATTTTGTTTATACATACAAGTCAGAATATTAAGAGAAAAAAATATATAGAAATGTATTATCTCATAAAATTTTAAAAATTTCTACACAATAAATGAAAGAGATTTTTTTAAAAATACGAAAATGTTAATTTTAAATGTTGTTTAATTTATGTTGTAAAAATGAGAAGATATACGTACAAGAGTATTTTTTATATTTATATTTGTATTTTTACACAATATTTTATTTGTACCAAGAGTTTTATGAGTAGAAACAGGAAGAATTTAATTTAGTTACATTAAATTCTTTTTTTTAGTGGTTTACATGTATGGAATGTTTTCCATACATGTAAACCACCAAAAAGTAGTATGCTGACCGTTATAGGTCGTCGTCGTTACACAATTCTTAGACGAATTAAATAAGTTTGTAACCGATTTCAAAAAATGAGGAGGTTCTGAACTTAACTATTTTTTTTTATGTTTGTTACCTCAGAACTTACGCTTGGGTGAACCGATTGTGATAATTCTTTTTATTTGAAAATTAGTGCCTCCCATCTGGCCCCTTGATAAGGAAACCAGGATCTGATGATAGGATATACTGGAGAAATCAAGGGAACTCCTCAAACATGTCTTTCTGTCTGTCTTTGGTTGGGCTACTCGGAATAGTTTTTTTCTGTTAGTTGTTTGTAATTATAGACTTATACCTAAACTTTTATAAGTTTTATATAATTTAGATTAGGTACGTACAGAATTTACAAAATCTGTCACCATATAAGTATTGCATTCATTTGAGAACTCTTCGTTGCTCGATTAAAAAAGTTAAGTAATCAATCTATTTGTATCGCGTTACTTAGGGCCACCGCACACTAGCTACTTTTAGCATCGGCGATCGGCGATTTGGCGACTGCATTGATGCTGCATCGCGTTTTAGCGACTTCCTGCGTTCGATCGCGGTATCGGAAACGCGCGTTTTAGCGACTGCTCAGATGCCAAGTCGCTACTACCGGCATCCGAATGTGTGCGGAGAATAGCGTTCAGCTGCTGTGTCGCGCTTCTAAAAAGCGACTCGATCGCCGCGTTTAGCGTTTTTAAGTGTGCAGTGTGGAGCGTTCGGTCGCCGTATTTAGCTTCTAAAAAGCGACTAGTTGCCGATCGCCGATGCTAAAAGTAGCTAGTCTGCGGTGGCCCTTCAAGTTGACTACCTACTACCTATGTAGATAATTCCTTATTCAACCCCTAATTCAATACTATAAACTCGAAAGTAACACTCTCTGTTCTATCATGCTATCACGACTCAACCACTTTACTGATGTCGTGACACTTTGTTTCTTGGCAAAGGAAACTACTCTTTACTGTGATAACCGACATACACGCGACATAGCATCAGTACAGTTATTATATGACAATTTAATTGAGGTTTACATTAATATTCTTAAACAACGGGAAATACAGTATTCTCTCACCTATCCCAAATTATAAAAGTTTAAAGAGGAAAAATCATATTTATATTTTTCTGTATTAACCATATAATACAACGAATGGTGACGGATTAAGAATACAAGTTATATTCATTCCATGGGTGTCGTAAGAGGCGACTAAAGGAACAAATTAAGCAGCTAACATCACCGCCAAGAGAAGGAAAACTTGAAACAAACCCTTTACCAACCCGTCTGGCCAGCGTGGTATAGTAGGCCAAAACCTCCTTTCTAAGGAGAGGCCTATGTCCAGCAGTGGACTGTTAACGGCTGTTGATGATGATGACAACGAAAAAAAGTTCTAAATATGTGAATTGAATCCAATGGAACTTTTATTTATTGAGTGTAGAATCGTTAAGGTTTGTAGCAAGGGTTCCCAAAGTTGACAGGCTTAAAACCCATATCAAGAAATAATTAAATGTTTGAAACAAGAATGGCAACGAAATCCTAGCAAAAAAGTTTCCAAATTAAAAACCTGTTTGCCGGAATTTCCACATTTTTGTTTTTATACCTATTATAACTGGCCACAAAAATTTAAAAGGTTATTTTTTTAAACTGAATATAAGTACCTAGTACCTAGTAGTACCTAATAAAGTTTGAAAAAAAATTAAATAAAACAAACAAAACATTAAAAAAATAAAGTACAGTTTTACTTAGTTATTTATTTATTATACCAATGTAACTACAAAAAGGTTCTTAAAACTAAGCATCTCGCCGCTTACAGATAGGCACAGCTGGCTTTTATGGCGAAGAGACAGCGTATGCAACTGATGTACCTACTTATGGCTCCGATTCCCGGTGTGGACCACATTTTTGTATTATCTGCAAATATTTGAATGTTTTTTATGTATTTTGTCATTCAACTTAGCATTGTATGACCATTGATTTAAAAGTTATTTGTAACTAAGAGGATTGAGAAGTTATTCCTTTACTTTCTAAATCATCCACATTTACTTGATTCAAGCTTGAAAATTACTGAACTTAATTATTCAGATGAACTAACAGGTACATTTAAAAAATGCTGCCAGATCTCTCCTATCTCAGCCCATAATTTCACAACGTGTATAAATAAATATTCAAAACCAAAGCTGTTCCAATTATTCGTTTAAATGTTGTATTATATTAAAGAAGGTCTTGTAATATTTAAAATATTTCACGATAAAATGGCATCAGAGTCTATTGTAAGAAATAAGATGCTAATGAAATATTTACAAAAATTAAGCTTGAAGCGGGAAAGATGTAAAAAGTACCTACGAGTACAAGAATCGTAGAAGGTGTTGCTTGCTGCAAAATTATTCATATTTAAAAAATAATAATATTGTGGCTTTATTTAATGTATATAAGTGTTTACTGTATGTACCGATAAGTTTGTGTACCTGATTATGTAAATGTCACCAAGTTGATGTAAAACTGAAATAAGAATATTTATATCCATAATCTCTTTTATTTCTACATAAAATCGTTAATTTACAAAGGTTGTTCTTGTATTTTGTGAGATCGTAGTAGCTTAACTTCTTACATTTGGAATCCGGCCTTTGGGATGAATTAATCTGTAACCCCACTTCCTAAAGTACTATCCAAGGATCTCGAAATGTTTCCTATTCTTATTCAGTGATGACGGTTACGTTAATTTTATAAAGCTATATCCAGGGCATGCAGTATTACCTGATGACATTGACTAATTTAAAAGGCCAAATATTAATTTCGTCTTAGAGCATATAATAATGACCCATAGATATAGATACATATAATAGATATTGTTTATTGAATCCTGCTGCCTGTGATTTGAGGTTACGGATATGGGTCAAATAAATTGATAAATAAATCATCTACTTATTAGTGATAAATGTTGTCTTATAGAGTATTATTGTTATGTTTATAATTATTTATTAATATGATTCATCCTGTATTTCAGAGGTACATTTGAAAACAACAATAGTAGATGGTTAAATTGTTATCATTACGAATATATTGTTTTAACTATCTGTACCTTACCAGCTACATGAGTGTTCGAAATACTAGAAACATTCAATACGTTTCATGAAGTTCAAACAATACACGTGAGTAAACTTCCAAAAGTATTACGCACCAAAATGGATTGGACATATTTTCAGTTAAAATTGATACACTAACTACAAATTCTTAAATCAAATTCCGCTTGCTACTAGATTTTGCGGTATAGTGTACGTCTATAACATACTAGCTAAGATATAATCACAGATAGACAAATCTTTTAATGACAATTATTATCATTATAGGTACATAAAATGTATCTATAAAAAATAGTAAAATTATTTTAATCTTATTCAAACCATACAAAGATCAAGACCATCATTTATATAATTCAAACTAAATATTTCCATAAATAAACTCGATTAAACTGGACTAATTGGCAAATGCATAATTGACCTTCGCCAGTCATCAGCCAACAACAGCAAAATCTTCGTAAACAAGCAATAGCCGACCTTCCGTAGAACAAATCTATTGTCTTAAATAAATAATATGCACCGTATCATGAAATGATTAATGTGATCTATGGCCTCTAGATATCAGTAGTGAAGTGAGTCTAGGCAATTGAAATAATAATAAATCTTTTTCTTTGTACTTATTAAATCATGGCTAGGTAATCTTAGAGATGGTTCGTAATTCTTTTTTGTCACGTGGACATAAAACAACCCAGATGTGAACACAGGTAATTAAGTTTAGGAACTTTAATTTTGTTTTATTTGTTTTAATTTGGCAATGCTGTCTTTGGGTAGGCGACAGAGAACGAAGGAAATGACACAATACTTTCTCACAGTCATCTTTAGGGCGGTGCAGAAATTAGTGATTATATGCACTAGATATAAATAGAAAATATGTATAAGAGTTTAATTAATACGAAACAAGTAACTTAAAAAAAAAATAAAGAAAATGAAGTTCATTTATTTATGTATTTATTTTTTAACTATTTTTATTTTATTTTGTTTCAAATTATGATCAGAGTCTAAAGAAACTGTGCATTCTCCTGACGATCTTGGTTTCTAGAGGAGAACGTTCTTGAAAAAGATTGACTGAATTAGGAACGAAGACTTGATACACACCGAATTATGAATTACAAAAGAAAAATTTCCGTAGAATAAGTCTGTGTTCTTGTGAATGGAAAAAGAAGACGTCTCGTCATTCAATTTATGTGGAAAAAAGTTGGAAATATGGTTTACAATCACAAATCGACAACTGCAGATCCACCTACATGCCCTCTGAGTTGCGGTGTATCTACTCCTTATCCTACCTTCTTAGTCAATTTATGATACGATAACTTTTACCCAATTTGGCTTCTTCTTTTATGGCACCTGAAAACTATTATAATTCTAAGGAAGGCTTACCACAACAGAGGCGGCTGGCCATAAAAGAAACCAGTAAAAACACTTTGTACACCCAATCATGCAGAAGCACCTCACCATGCCCCCATAGTGTGGGTCACCATGCTGTATTGTCTGTACTCACAATGAGGATGGTGACCCCTACTCTTGGATTCTACTCGTGCTTTTTCATCAGGCAGGGTAGAGTCACTTTGTTAGGCTATAAATAAAAAAAAATGTACATCCTATGGCGTAATTTAAACGTTATATATTTACAATTATGCGGTACTAAAACCACTTACAATATATATTAATCATACAAAAATTTTGTTTGTTATGAAAGAATAAAAAATATTGTATCAATAGGTATTGATATTCAGGTAAAACCGGTTGAATCCCAAATAATATTAGGAATAAGGCTAGGAAGAAGAAGAGTATTATTGGGTGTATTAATGCTTTGTGCAATTCTTAATCTATAATATTCGTGGGTGCCACTTGCTCTTTAGTGCACCAGAATAACGGATTTAAAATTTAATCAGTTATAAATATTATTCCGCGTGCGTTACCCCAGCAAAAAAGAAAAAAAATGGGCTTTAGAGAGATGAGAGTTTAACAGAAAATTTGGAGAAAGAAAAAAGGAGTAATTTGTTACAAACAGCAAAATTTGTGCATATAGTAGGTTAAAACTAAACCAGTATACATACAATCAAATAAAAAGCTGTAACATGTAGCCATGGTTTACATTTATAATGACTGTAAATTTGGATTGAGTAACTTTATGCAATATGAAAAATAAAAAAATACATAAATATTGATGTGAAACATCTATAGCCGCACGTAAAACAGATTTCTGGCGTGGCGAAGCATGCCGTGGCGACGCGTCGCCACGCTATGCGATGGTATATATATACAGTCTATATGCAGTAGTGTGTACAGTACGGTGTGGCGACGCGTCGCCACACCGTACTATTTTAATAATTAGTAATATTTTATTTTATCATTATGACATATTTAGTTCCTATTACAATATGTTCTTTTCTGCATATTACTTTTACAAAATAATGGCGATGTTTCACATCTGCCAGGCTTCCCGTGACGGCTCACATTTTTTTTATTAATTGTAAATGGTTTATTTAAGTCATCGAATTCTTAGTTCTTATAAAACAAGGCAAACTCTAACAAGTTTAACTATACCATAAGTAATCAATCCTGTAAATTTCAGATATCAATTACGAATATTATGAAGTTTTTTTTTTTTTGCTTCTTTGCTCAGGGGAAGCCCACGCTATTTTTCCACATTTTGCGATGGACGTGTAATCAGAATAATAGGTACTCTTAAAATACCACTGAATTCCAGTGTACTATTCCAGTAAAAGGGAAATAAACATCAAAAAATAACAAATTAATTGCGACTTAAAAACGTCGCCAAAATAAAGATTGGGGTCGAAGGCTTAACTGCTTTAGCTGGCGTTTATGCCTTAGTGTAACTTAGGACTCTTCTTTAAGTTTAGCCTTAAATCAGGAAAACACTTTGACATTTTGCGAAGAAATATTAGTTTGTTTAAAATTACATTGATGTAAACTCTTTTGCAAAAAAAACGGGCACTTAAGCAAAGAACTATTTTATAGTTACTATTTGTTTGTTTGACAATGTCAGGTATTGTTATCCTTAGAATTTTATAAATTAATTAGGAAGGAATAGTTTTCATCAGTTTTATCATAACATTTTTATTAAATTATTGAGAAATAATGTTTAAGCTCAAAACACTATTATTGTACCTGATCGCTAAATAAAAATGAAACGCGTTAATTTCTTTGTTTTTATTGAATACATTATAAGCAGATAAAAGTTTAGTATTGAGTGTGACCCCCTCTTGCTGAAATCACCCCTTGCATTCGTCTGGGCATGATCTGGGGAATACGTTCCCACTCCGCGGTAATCACATTCTTTAGCTCTCTGATGGTCTGCGGAGCTGGCTGCACTGATCTCACTCGTCGCTTCAGAATGTCCCAGACATACTCTATGGGATTTAGGTCCGGACTTCTAGCTGGCTAGTCCAAACGATGAATTCCGACTTCTAGCATATACGCTTCCACATCGCTAGACCGGTGGGCGCGAGCGTTGTCGTAAATAAAAATTGAGTTTTCTCCAAGAGCGGTTGAAGCGGGTTGTGCATAAGGAATTAGAACTTCCGTTATGTATCAGTGTCCAGTCAGTGTACCGTTTTCGATGAAGACTAACTCCGTGCGATCCATAGAATTTATTCCTGCCCAAAACATAACAGAGCCCCCTCCATAAGGTGTGATTTCTTCAAAACATGCCTCTGCAAAGCGTTCTCTTCGTCTACGTAGCACTCGCCGACGTTGGTCTTCACCATACAGAGATATCATGGCTTCATAGGAGAACAATACCATATCCCAGTCTTCGTGAGTCCATGACGCACAATTTCGAGCGAAGCCAAGCCTGGCAACTCGATGTCCACGGAGTAATTTAGGGCCGCGTGCCGGGCGATGACTGTGCATATTAGCAGCGAGAAGCCTCCTCCTGACCGTCCATAGACTAATTTGCACATTTCTTACTTCTTCGAGTCTGTTCTTGAGGTCCACATAAAAAGATTTGCGATTTCTCAACGCTTGACTAACTAGAAAACGATCATCCCGTGGTTCGGTTCATGTCTTTCTGCCAGAACCAGGCCTTCTCTTGACGGAATCGGCCTCTTGGTAGCGCTGCCAGGTCCTTTGAACTGTCGACCGACTCACATTTAGCCTCTGAGCCAATATAGCCACGAAGCATTGGTTACAACCTTCTTCAAGCAGCGCAATAATTTTGCTCGCTTTTATCACTTTATCTACCATTTTCCAGATTGCTAAACAGCAATAACAATACTTTTAAATGTCAAGGACATTAGATAATTTAATAAAAATTGACAAAAAGTTAATTAGAGTCGATATTAACTATAGGGAATTCGCCCCACAAAATGTAGTTATAAGTTGTTTTCTTTGAAAACCAGGCTCAGTCAAAACTTTGAATTTGGAAGGTACTCGGCACTTTTATAACTGGTCAATGTTCAAATGATTAAATCTTTTTGGTATTTTATTTTTTTCAGCCAGGAAGAAAATCCAAACCGCCCGTTTTTTTGGCAAATGAGTGTATTAAAACAAGAGACGTACACTGTACCTACATGTACGTCTTGTAGTTAACGATTATTTTTCTCCTACTTGAGTACACGGTACCTATAGTCGTCACAAAATAAGAAGCCCGGTTTGACATTTGTCATCGTGGCGTAACTAATACGATTAATTCGTGTTTTTGAGTGCAATTTTACAATATCAAGTTAAACTTGATGCTTATTTATGATACGCGTTGTGATAGTGTATGGGTAACATAGTAATTAAATAGGATTATGAATTTGATTTTTCAATTTCTTACATGCGGCATGTCAAATGACAAATGTCAAAACGGGCTTTTTATTTTGTGACGACTATAATCATAAATAAAATGAATATTTTTCAAACGTATACATAAATATTTTTATGGTATCAGATTACATTAATTTGCCCCTACCTATGTTGTTGCAACAACGTGTGTCTTAAAAAAGAACCCAGTTCAAAGTACACACCCAATAAAAATACAAGGAACGTATATTTCGTAATAGTTTTACCAAATACTCTCTGACATTTGACCACATAATGTATATTAATGGGGCAATATAAGTGACATGCGACCTACGGTATTGTTGAGATGTTTGCATAACAGAGAAGGCGTGAGGGCCAACTCTAACGGCAGGATATCGGCAGGGCCGGCACTTGCATCGGATTAGCGAAACCGGGTCGCAGCGCAACAACGCACGCGTGTAAAGAATGCTTTTTAGATGATGCAAGAATTCAAATAATCAAGTCAGATTTTTTGTAACAAGTAGCTTACATTTTAGAGTTTAATTTCATTTTGTCAAAGAATTCTGTTACCTATAACAATTTTTAATTAAAAACAGTAATTAAGTACAAAATTATCTCACCTTCGCATTTCGAATATTAGCAGAGTATATTATTATTAGTTCTATCTATATTAGAGTGTATTGGGTATTAGTTCTATCGTCAAAGATACTCGCATTTAAGCATAGACGATTATCTCATCCTCGAATAGTAAGATCTGGCTCCAACTTAGCCACTTGATAAAACTCAACTACAGACAGAAATATAACGCCAAATAAAGCTCGTCGATGAATCCTTCCTTAATACGATATTTTGAGTTTAACGAAAGATTCTTAATAAAGGAAACCTTAATATTTAACTTTTAACACATTTTGTCATCCTTTAAAATAAGTTTATCTAAATTTGGTATTAAAATAACCTGAAGTAAACCGGTTCTACGATCTACCTAGTACGACAACTCTGGCCGTCCGTTCGTTCTTCGCTCTAAAGAAATAATTAGATGCTTTATTATAGTACCTACTTTGCGATTTACCACATTGTGTCGGAAAAATATTATTGCAACTACTCTCACCTTAATTAACTCAGATCACAAGTGACAACGCCGGGTTCGGGTTCATGATTATCACACGGCAAACACTGTGTTTTATTTCTTAATCGCTCATATCAGTTCGACTTTGTACGATTCTGATATTAATATACTTTATATAAGCTATACGATAAAGATTATCAGTAAACAATAAAATATTGCAAGGCAAAAGCTAAAAGTAAAGACTTATTTTAGTTACTTTTCTACGACCAAAGGTAAAGTAAAGTACCTTAATTAGTTGCTATAAAGTATGAGAAATATAGAAATGAAAGTTTTAAATTTGTAGCTTCATTGGCATAGGCTCTGCATTGATATTAATCAACAACCAGTACAAATAGAAATTGTTTATATTAACATATAACTTCAAGAAATTATGCTTATATGAAATACAATAACAATAAGTACCTACATCTTAAAATATATACTGTTTACTATCCCACATTAAGCTTTGTATACATTTACACACGGTCATAACACGACGTTCCCATTCAAATGATTGGAAAGATTAACGCGATCTAAAATCTATACTAATATCATACATCTGAAAAGTTTTTTGACGATATGATATACAGGGTGAATTTTTGAGACGGGACAGTAAGGGTAGGTATCCTAACCGTTATAGTTACAGGAAAACGCTTTTAGAAGACTATCCATATTTTTTTTAAATATTCTGAACGGCATTTACAGATTTTGGAAAAAATGTACAGCCAGCAAGAAAATAGCCATTTTAAACAAAAACTTTTTTTTATGCCAATCGATCCTGTTTCTTATAAGGATCAAAAGTCTCTACTGGACCGAATGAGGTTTGAGTACTAGAAATGTCAGAAATCGCAAAAAACTTTTCCCATACATTTGTACGGAAATAAATCATTTTAATATGTATTTTAGACACAGACTAACATAGCTTACATTTAGATGATCTACGAAATAAGTTGCTTAAAACGACCGCCGTTTTCACGAATACATAAGTTCACTCATTTTTGTACTGAGCTAGTAGCAGCCGATAATTTTCTATGATAGATATCATTTAAAATCCTGGTTAATGCATCTTTCAGCTCCTGAATACTGTTGTATTTTTTGGAGACATTGTTTTTAGGTAGCTTCACAGAAAAATATCCAGAGGCATTAGATCGGGGCTATAAGGTGGCTGCTTGGTTGAACCATGTGTACCTACCCACTGTGACCCGCACTGCCTATTCAAACTAGAATACGCAGCTCCATCTTGCTGAAAATAAACTTTTCGCAATTCTGACAGGAGCCATTCATCCAACTGGTTTTGGAGATTATCTAACTCTGACGTCGTTATACACGGCAGAATTAAGAATACCTTCATAAAATTCCACCATTACCACTCGATACTTGTCGCAGTGGAAATTTATTCGTTTACCACACCAATGCAAATTTCGTGTTCCTATTATTTACTAAATACGCATAAAGAATAAAAAAAGATAAAATACATATTAAAATGATGTATTTCCGTACAAATGTATGGGAAAAGTTTTTTGCGATTTCTAACATTTCTAGTACTCAAACCTCAGTCGGTCCAGAACAGACTTTTGATCCTTATAAGAAACAGGATCGATTGGCATCAAAAAAAGTTTTTGTTTAAAATGACCATTTTCTTGCTGGCTGTACATTTTTTCCATAATCTGTAAATGCAGTTCAGAATATCTTAAAAAATTAAGGATAGTCTCCTAAAAGCGTTTTCCTGTAACTATAACGGTTAAGGTACCTACCCTTACTGTCCCGTCTCAAAAATTCACCCTGTATAGCATGTACCTACAGTACCTAACTGTAGGTACATGCTATATATCATTACGCGACGACCAAAAGAAGCTTGCAAATTCCTTTGTTTCCGCAACATCTGTCTGTAGCATTCTTCGATAACTGGACATCTATCTATCAAACAAACAAATAAACCAGTTTCATCAGCTTTATTATTATATATTCAGTATGGGTATGAGTTATATGAGATATTTAACGGTTTAAAAAGGAATCTCTAATAATTCCGCATGGTCTCATAAAGCACTAGTCACATGACCCACGCGTCTCGGCCTGATCTATTTTTATCACATTTCACCAATGTTCTTAGGAACAGATTGCATACAACAGACATTAAACGAAATATGTCTACGGTCATGTTTGACTATATCTTTTAAGTTTAAGTTATTGTAATTTAATAACTGTCTTATGCATAAATAAATTCATTTTTTATTGGCTATTTAATATGAAATTAAAAGCTACCTAGGTTCATCACTGTTAATTGTAAACGATTATTCGTAGATTTCTTATCGTCGCTATCACAGATCAAAGAAATACAGTAGAGATATGCAATTGAGGCGTGACGCTTGCGAACGCATCTGGCCTCAAAGCGGCTTGATGCCATTTTCGGACATTAGTCGCATGTCAACTTGCGACGTCTTCACTGCTCTTGATTTTTTACAAAATGCCGCGTTGTTCAGTGATTGTTTGCAAAAATAACAGCTGTATTGTGAATTACAAGAAATATGGCATCTCATTTCATATCTGAATATTATAATATTATAGTTTTTCATACTGAATTCATTAAAACATTTTAGAAACATGATAAAATACCAAATTAATCCTTTTCATTAGGAGCTAAAACCATTGCTTGCTTAGTACAAATCAATGAATGAATCGGCTAGTTTAATAGCGCAATGGATAAGTGTTTTATTGATACTCTCACTGACACGATAGTTTCGGGAAGCGGCCGCTGTCGGCCTTTGTATTAGAGATGTGATGTGATGTTTATGATTGTCGATATTTTAAACGATCCTATTAAGTGCGAATGATTATTAAAGATATAAATAAATTGTAATATTATAATTATGTAAACGTATAAAAAGTGTAGATAAAGTTTTGATTTTTAATTTATTCTGGTACTCAAGCATCATTTCTACCTTGCTTTTATTTCAAAATTTTAGCTATCCGAAGGATCCAAAAATTAAAGAAATGTGGATAAATGCGACAGGAAGGGTCCAAGCTGGTTCCCAACAAAAATAGCACAATATGCTCGCCCCAATAAATTTTCACCAATACGATCAATCGCCAATGAATAACCATTTAATAATACTAATAAAAGCCGTAATGGAAAAATATGCAACCGTAAGATTACACTACTTAACTAAGAACGCAACACCTAAACTGTCTAAGCGGCAAGTTTTAAATAAATATTTACATTTTACTGGTCAATAAAATCCTTAACAATAAAATTCTTGCAGTTTTACCTGTGTTCTAGTCTATATTAGAAAAGATGATATCCAGTTTTTTGGTAGTTAATTAGTAAATATTCCAATTATGATAAAACATCGCTTGTATAGAGTATATTCGAGCGAAACTCCTGTTTAGTTTTCTTTTCACAGTCAATAAAATCTTTAGGAGAAAGAGCGGATAATACAGCTAACTGAATTTCATTCGATATTTTTCTATGATTATCACTTCACATCATTAGTTGCATAACTTGCACATGTGTGTTTATTCGAAATCCGTAGCTACAGGTAGAAGCGCCGCCCTCTTTTCGAATGTGTTCTATTAGTGGGTTTATTGGTGTCTCTGTAAGTTTCTTTGTGTGTGGGAGAATACGAGCGTATGTGCCGTGCTTACAATTTTTGGTTTTGTGTTAGTGAAGTAAGTGGGGGAAACGCGGAGACATCTGAACACGAATAAATTTGTGTACAAAGCAAATCTCCTGTGTTTCTTTTATCTGTGGTCGCTATCGTCGTCGAGGTTATGTAGATATTTAAGCCGTAAGACTTTCACCATGTACGTCTGTCCTTTAGTCTGTTAATAGGTATCGGAAAGAGAATCGTAACTTAGCATGATTATTATATATATTTTATTGAAACGTGAATGACTAAGTAGTAACCATTAAATCCTACCCAAAATTATTTTGTTCTTACATTAGGCAAAAAAAAAGCTAATAGTGCCGCATTTCTATCTTCTATGATAATATCAAAGCAGATTAGTTACAACAGGTCTTGAAATATACACTAGCAACATTTTTTGCGTCCTCGTACAGTATGGATGATGGTGTTGATAATTTGTTTAGCAAGGTGTCTTATATTTATTTATTGTCTTCATTGTTAATACAAAATAGTAAAAAAAAGAAAAGAATCATATGAGTTACAAATTATATGTACAACGATTGGCGGTCTTATCGCTCAAGGCGATTTCTTCCAGACAACCATATAATTACATAGAGACACATATATTGACATCAGACATATACTTACACCTACACAAATACATAAATACATACACAGACATACAAATATACATATATAACTAATATATATATATACACATACATATTGACTGCCTCGTTGGTCTAGTGGTTAGCGTATGCGGCTGCTGATCAAGAGGTCTCGGGTTCAATTCCCGGGTCGGACCAAATATTAATTGTGTGATTCACAAATATTTGTTTCGGAGTCTTGGTGTTTTCTATGTATAATATGTATGTATTTACAAAAAAAAAAGTATTTTTATGTATTTATATCAGTTGTCTAGTACCCATAACACAAGCTCTGCTTAACTTGGGACTAGATGATGTTGTGTGTCAGATGTCCAAAAATATTTATTTATTTATATATATATACATATATACAATGTGTCCGGTTACGAACTAGCGATATTTTAGGTACTTATAAAACAATTATTTTAATATACAAATACAGCATAAACTTGGGTCCAACCCACCTCCACGCTAAATGGCAGCCATTTTAGTTTTATTAATGAAATTTCTCTACGTGTGTGCAAAAAACATCATATCAGGAAAATACTGGATTTCAATGGGATGAAAATAGGCTTATTCGCCGGGTAATAATACTGTCTGTCATTTACATTATAAAATAAAGTGTTTACTATCTACGAACTTTAGAAAAAATGTGAAATTGAAAAAAAAAGGGGAAAAAATACGTAAATTAACAAATTATTGCAAATTACTACAAAATCTCTCCCCATAACCCATTCAATGTTTTTACTAGATCGATAGCTTTTGAGCTAAGCTACAATACAACATTAAATTTACAACTGTATGTCTATTACTTTAAGAATTATTGTCATTTAAACATAGCGTATGCGCCAGCACAAAAGGCCTTTGTTAAGTGACATCTGGTATACGCTGCATTCCATTCGAAAAAAGGGTTGAAATAATAATTGCCATCAGCGGGAGTTAGTGAAATGGAACAAACGGGCACTACCTGGAATAAAATCAAATAGTTTTAGGGATGTTGAATAGTTAAATTAGTTGTCCCTCGCCCCGCTTGGAATCGCTACTTTCACTTTCTGTATTGGTGATTAATTAATTAATCCTGTGATACGCATATCACAAATCGGCAATATTCATCGCAACATATTGCCGATATACACTTCGTGTATGGTTATTGCAATGGGAGTGCAAATTTGGCTGTACAAGAATATCGACGAAGGTACCCCAATAGACCTACACCTAGTCGCCAATCGTCTTTTATCGACGTGCGCACAAGGTTAGCAGAAAGGGGCATTCGAGAAGCTGTTAATGAACATGTACGTCACAGTTCCAAATACAAGAGAAGAATTCGTCGGTAAAATTTTGCCAGTCGCCGGAGAAATAAGACTAGATACAGACATGGTCAGGCGCTCGACTGCCTAGGTGGCATAGAGAGCTTTGTCTACAGGCTGGAGGTGGACACATTGAGCAACTGCTTTAGGTATTAAATAGTTATGTCAATATTGTATTGGTATTTAATAAAATAAATAATAAGATGTTATGTGTTTTAATGTTTTCCTGTTTAGGGTTCCGACAAAGGCCTTTTGTGCTTGCGCATACGCTATGTTTAAATGACAATAATTCTTAAAGTAATAGACATACAGTTGTAAATTTAATGTTGTATTGTAGCTTAGCTCAAAAGCTATCGATCTAGTAAAAACATAAAACGGGTTATGGGGAGTGATTTTGTAGTAATTTGCAATAATTTGTTAATTTACGTATTTTTTCCCCTTTTTTTTCAATTTCACATTTTTTTCTAAAGTTCGTAGATAGTAAACACTTTATTTTATAATGTAAATGACAGACAGTATTATTACCCGGCGAATAAGCCTATTTTTATCCCATTGAAATCCAATATTTTCCTGATATGATGTTTTTTGCACACACGTAGAGAAATTTCATTAAAAAAACTAAAATGGCTGCCATTTAGCGTGGAGGTGGGTTGGACCCAAGTTTATGCTGTATTTGTATATTAAAATAGTTGTTTTATAAGTACCTAAAATATCGCTAGTTCGTAACCGGACACATTGTATACATTTACACTTCATAAAACTAAACAAAAGTATTCACAATGACAAGTAGTGATCCTTCACCAGCTTTTTGAATAAAGTCAAGGTTTTAGCCTGTCGAATAGTCTCAGGCAAGCTGTTCCAAAGCCGCACTGCTTGCACACTAAAAGATTTACCTGCAAAGTGAGTTAAATGTGCTGGCATTTTTAGTTTTAGATTCTCCGATGATCTCAGGTCCTTACAATGTGTATGTTTTAAGAACTGAAACCGTTCTTTGAGATATGGAGGTGTGCGTGAGTATGAAACAGAACACTGTATAAAAGAGAAAGAATATGCAGATTCCGGCGAAAGCGTATGGGTAGCCACTTGAGTTTAGAACGAAACTCTGAGATGTGATCATATTTCCGCAATCCAAATATGAATCTGATGCAGAGGTTTTGAAGTCGCTCAAGTTTATTCAGTTGGTCTTCGGTGATATCCAGATAGCTGACATCGCCATAGTCAAGGATGGGAAGCAGCAGAGATTGGGCAAGTGCAATTTTAGTTTTAGTTGGAAGAAAATTCCGTTGCCTTCGCAGAGAACCCGCTGCTGCAAATAGTTTGCGACTAACTTCCCCGATCTGGGGGCTCCTAGAAAGGTGCTTATTCATATAGATTCCCAAGTTTTTAACTTTTTCACTATACGGCACAATCGTACCGCTGCAACACATGACTGGTATCTGCTGAAAGTTTATTTTACAGTACTGCCTAGAGCTACCTACTATCAAGACTTGCGTTTTAGTTGGGTTTATATTCAGTCCATATTTTCTACTCCAGTTGCATATTTGCGTTAGGTCTTGATTTATGTCGTTCACTGCTTGTGTTAAATTATCTGGAGTTGCTTGTGAGTAAATTTGAAGATCATCTGCATACAAGTGGTAGGAAGAAAGTAATTGATTTGTGATTGAGTTAATAAAAACTGCAAAAAGTAAAGGGGACAGCACGCCGCCCTGAGGTACACCAGCAGATGTTGTGCGCCAAGAAGAGTAAACATTTTCGATACAAGTACACTGCTGGCGACCATACAGGTAACTACGAAACCAGTCAATTGCCGATGGAGATATGTTTTTAGGAGCACAGTACACCCAATAAGATATCGAAATCAACAGTATTAAAGGTGTTGCTGAAGTCTAGTAAAGCCAAGACCGTCAACTTTCCCTCATCCATCCCGGATCTAACGTCATCCGTAATATGTACAAGAGCCGTGGTAGTGCTATGGCCAGGACGGAAACCTGACTGGAAAGGGTTAAGGAAACAGTTTCTTGTAAGGAATGAGCTTAATTGTGTGTAAATGAGACGCTCGAGGACTTTGGAGAAAAAAGGAAGGATAGATATGGGACGGTAATCTGAGATGGTAGTCGGATTACCTTTTTTGGGGAGGGGAATAATTTTGGCCATTTTCCATGTAGAAGGAAAAGCGTTGATGGAAATGGAGTAATTGAGAATATGACAAATTATGGGTAGGATCACGTCGAGGATGGGAAGAACCATGTTACGGCTGACACCGTCACTTCCTATGGCATTAGAGGTTATTGACACTATGCTCTTCCTTACATCACATGCAGCAAATTGACTAAAAACGAACGGAAAACAGTTAGGAGTCGGCAGAGAAGAAAGGTAATTTAGCGTAGCAGTTTTGGCAGCTCCTCCGCAACTGGAGGACGCAGAAAAATGTGCGTTCAGGGAATCAATATCAACATCTTTTGAAGAATTATTAGAACGTGACTTGCCGATTTTATTTTCGTCATCGTCATTGATTATCATCTCTATTATTGCCAGTTCTTGATATGTGAAACGAGACATTTAAAGCTTACTCTAGATGAAATTCGAGTTACGACTGATAGATCTGGTTGAAGTCGAGCTAGTTGACAAAGTGCTTCCCACTTGTTGACGACGCACTGCTCACTCATTGACGCCAAGCTGTCCACTGGTAACCGATGCGTTGATTGCCTAGTTGACGACTCGTTGATACCGAATCGATAGTTCTAGTTGGAAGCGTGTTGGATTGCAATTATTGATTGATTATAGTAGGGATAACAACTGTCTTTTACAAACTTAATTACATCTTTGATAGTTACCAAAACATGACCAATTACAGTTATCCACTTTATGTTAAAGGTTTTCAAAAATGCAAAGAACTGACGTTTATTAACAATTACTTACTAGCTATAAAGTAAATAATTACATACTAAGTTGTTTGCAGAACTTACAAATAAAAATATTACTTTATCGTGGCATGTAAACATGTGCTATATGCTATGAGCGCTCATCGAGCTCGCCATTCGGACGGAACTCGGAACAGGTTAGTAGGTGGCAACCTAGACATTTAAGTAAAAATCTAATTGGTTTTCTCTTTCAAGTGCAGTATTACGAGTATGGTTGGTAGATGGTAATAAGAAGATAGTGCGACGGCACACACATGCACGCGTGTTTTTTTTTTGCTATGTTAATTAAAAAAGTTGTGACGGACTTAAATATGAGGTATGCCACTGTTTCTTTATGTATCATTTAATATAACTTTCCTTATTTAAGACATAAATGTACTTTTACAAAAAGATATTTACCTTAAAACTATATCTTGTATGTACATGTTTTTTTTAATCTTGTGCTTACATCCGCCACGCGCCAGTAATAGTATTTTCCACAATATACATGATTATTCTATTCCAGATTACACAAAACGATAAATTATCAAGCAAAAACAACGGTTGATATAATTCATAAGAACGTGGGTCACGATGACATGTGACTGATGAATATTTTATTGCCTCCTGTGCTGCCCACACTCGCGACACAACAAGTGCACTGGGACACTATATGATGTTATTGTTGTAGCATGTACCAATAATAAAACGTTTTCTAACGAACTTATGCGTAAACAACACAAGAAACACTACTGAAGCCACTTTTACTGTTTTGTTTGAGTCTAAACAGCGTACTTCTGTGCTGGTTAATCTGTTAGCCAGTCATAACATCGTTTTTATGAGGCCGAGTTTGTAACTCACATTGTAATGTGGCTACTCGGAAATGTGAGTACTTTATAGATTTATGAATGAATCAGTTTACCTAATTCCATTCTCTTATATTTTCAACACTGAGTAGATTATACTGAAATAGTTAAGGAAGAGGTGTCACTTTATTTATATATTCCTGGAATTTTAATATTACATAATATTATTCTGAGGTGTGATAACTTTTGTGGTTGGAAAACGTTCAGTTAATTTAAATTGAATAACAGGAAAATCGAAAATAAATAACTACAGTAACTAAGCAGCGTTTTCTCTTCTGAATTACTGAATATAATTTATCGGTATCACAAATTAGAAATAAATAATATCAAATGAACAGTTTTATTAAATGTATATGAAAGTTAAAATTACATCAAAAAAGCAATTTTTAATAATTTTATCAATCATCTGCCTGTTTGTACCGACTTTTCTCTGAAACGGCTGGACGACCGGGATTTTCACTACGTGCGTCACTCCAGCAAAAAGCCAAAAAATAATTGTGCTTTGGAGACGTGAGAGTATAACAGAAAATTAGTGTGTTCTAAGGAGTAATATGTTACAAACAGCAAAATTTGTGCATGTAGTAGGTAAAAAGTTATTCGGCAAAAACACTTTTTGCTGGAGTAACGTTCCATCTTAGATAGGCCCTCACGGTCATAGTTTCGCACGTTTCGTACGTCATCACTCGTCATAGAATAAACTCAAATGCTCAAAAGTGATAATCTTCTGATTTTTGAAGTATTATACCTACACAGTACTGTGAGGAATCAGGTTAGAAAGAATGATAGAAAATAATAAAAAGATAATTTAGTAATGAAATAAAATAATTTATTTAGAATATGTTATGTTATGTCCAGCAGTGGACTGCGATAGGCTGATGATGATGATGATGATGTAATAATACAATGTAAACAAAAGAATCTGTGAGAAATTGTTTTGCACAGTTAATCACCTTAATTAAATCAAAGTCGGTCAAAAAGCATCAATTTATTAAAATTTTGGCGTTTTGTATATAAAAATGCTATAAAAGATAATCCCTGCACTTTATAAAAATTAATGATACATTTGATATACATTTGAACATAAGATTGAAGGAAATAGGAACAAAAGTTACCATAATGAAAGTTATTACGTCATAGCTATTTTAAAGTAAATCTAAAAGTATTTAATTCCATTTTCACAAAAAGCGGCCAAGTGCGAGTCGGACTCGCTCATGAAGGGTTTCGTAGCAGCAAGTAACACCATATTCAAGTTTTTGTAGTTCGTTGTAACTTTCATCGATGTTTTAATAATAGTGTTTTGATTGAAAGAAATGTAAATTGCGGTTTATGATTTATGACGTATTGAAAAAACTACTTACTTGTTCTCGTTCAAACTAATTTTCGTTGGAAGTTTGCATGGTAATGTAGATCATATATTTTTTTAGTTTTATCATTCTCATATTTTAGATACCGCGTTTGAACGCAGAAAGTTGCGAATGATGCAGCATGACGCGCGATTTTGATAACGCGATCAACGTAGAAGGTCGCTAAAACGCGATGCAGCATTGATGCAGTCGCAAAATCGCCGTTCGTCGATGCTAAAAGTAGCTAGTGTGCTGTGGACCTTACACGTTTATAGTTCAGGACATAGGACATTAGAACATCTTTTTAAATATATATTTCGAATAATTTTCTTGACACACTTTAGTATTATTTATAAACTATGTTTTAATTTACAATAATTATCTAACGACTAATTAATACTCTATTGCGCTGTCCACGAGTTCCGAAATTAGGCCGAAATGGGCATTGTTCTTTCAGGTATCAATTATGAATATTAAGGAAGATGAATGGGTAACGTTTGAAAACGTTACTCCAAATAAAAGTGTTTAAAAGTAACTAATAAGAATCACCTCCACTTCCTTATAACATCATCACCGCCTTAAATTTTTCACTGCTGGATCAAAAAGGCGGTTTTGGCCTACGCTTTGGCCTATCATACAGCTTAGCATAGGGTTTATTTCGAGTTTTCTTCACTTCTTCACCGTGTTTATATTTTGCCTAAATTGGGAAATTTATTAATTAAATTTTTTTAACATTAAATAAATAAATAAATGTAATAGTAGTGTGTATACGTAAGTTTACATACAACGAAAATTTAACTTTAATCATTTATGTATTTTAATCACCTGACCCAAACACCTTTATCTACTTCTCTTTTTAATCATTTTCGATTCCTTATATTCTAAGCGTGATGAACGCCAGCAAAACACACATTATAAAAAACATTAATATTGATTAGATAGTTGCGGATTTCATCTTAATCACCAACGTGACATGAGAATAATATATATATACATATATAGACTGATAGTTATATAATAAAGACTGAAATTGGTACTCCAAATTTTTGAAAATTACTTATAAATAAGATACTAAGCATAAATACCTACAGTTAAACTGCATAGCAACATTCCTACCTAATCTCTCTAGTCCAAGAATTGCTCAACATAAACCTCAAAGGTATAAGGGTTAATTATTTACACACATATTAAATGTGTCTGACATTCTATTTTGGGTTAACACGTGTGGTTTATTATCTGAAGTGAATTAAGATTATGTTGTGATAATAGTAACTGCGGGACAAAAATACATAGAAACATCGACGAAATATAAAGCTATCTTGTCTTTCTCAGTTGAAGATAGTGTCTTATAATCATCTTAGTAAAAACCTGCTTTGGCCAGCGGCTTTCCCTACGGATTTTTGTGATGTATAACTTTGATTGACTTTTTCACCCCTTTAGGTGTGGAATTTTCTAAAATCCTCTCTTAGTACTCGCCTACGCTCCTCAAGGAACATACAAACCAAATTTTAACTTCCGGTGCGCGCAAAGTAGTTTTAGCTACGCGTTGTCTGTCAGTCAGTAATGGAACGATTGTAAAGAAATAAATTGATAGATGATTGATATCCTGTTATAAATAGAATAAAGTATCGAGTACACAGATCAGATCATTTTATAAAATGTCCTAAAACAAACTTTTTTTTTGCCTAATGGTATAAGGGTACTGACGATATTGTCATCTTTTTCTAAACTTAGCTCCTAAAGTAACAAGTCACCGAGTGATGGTTTCTAACTGAGTGAAGAGTCACTCATTTAGAAACCGCAATGACGAAATGGGTGAATGCATCATTTATTTCGGGAATTGACGCTGTATTATTGAGTTTTGTGGAATAGTTTAAAAACCACTACTTAAAAAAATATTTTAATAATATTCCTTCATACGTACAAATTTAATAATATTCCTTCATACAATAAATTTTCCAAGTGCAAAGTTACTTTCATCGCAAAAATTATTTATTATTTATTTATTATGTATCTATTTAGGTTTTATATTTAAGGAAAAATACTAATACTAGCTGCGCCCCGCGGTGTTACCGGGGTATTTTCGGGGTAAAAAGAATAGCCTACAAATGTGTTTATCCAGAGTGTTAGCTCCCTGCATACCACATTTTAGCAAAATAGGTCCAACCGTTTGAGTTTGAAGAAGACACCAACATACACACACACTCAAACTTTCTCCTTTATAATATTGGTGTGATTTGTAGATAGCAGTAGATATATGTAGTTCAAATATGCAAGCTAAGATTGTAACCACTTTCTGATGTATGATTGAACTGAAATTTATTATCTAGGTACCTGAAAACTTTGGTGTCATGGAATAATAACAATATGATAGATAGCTTCTGCTCGCGATTTCGTCCGCGTGGAATAGGTACCTTGGGCTAACGCTAATATTAACCCGGGACTTTGTTTACGTAGAAGGTGAAAATATTTTTATATAAGTGCGTATTATATAAAAATATTTAAGGAGCTATTTTAACCTACATCACGCTTTTATCAATAAGAGTCGAACTTTAAAACGATAGGTAAAAGTACTGTGGTAGCGCCAATGTACTGGCCTAAAGAAATTTGTGACGCCAACATACAAGGCGGGAGCGAGTATGACTTCAGCGACTTTGCACTGCCTGAAACTGTGGGGGGTCCGGGCGTCGCTCCGATAACGCGACAAGCCCCGGAGCCACTTAGATAACAACTGGCTCTCTCTTCTTGCGGTGTGAGCGTGCGATGCGGGAATAATGATCTAGGATGTGGGTAGAAAAAAATGCCGACAGCCTCACCTAGCGGGAGTTCAAATAAAAAAACGGCGGCGTTCCTGTCACCGCGGACAGGTGGCGTTACCATACTGGGTTTAAAATCTTATGTCATGTAGATTGAAGTTTATTCTTAAAAAAAACACAATATTTTCAGTTGATTTCCAACCCAACCAGATCTCGATAAGGCAACATACAGTTACCCGTGCGAAAATCACTCTTGGCGTAAATCTATTCACGTAGGAACGTGCTTAAATGTTTGCCCCTGCCTGGGCATGATTTTATCTCGCTTCTACCCCATCATGTGGTGTATCATTGGATAGGTCTTTTAAAAACGTTGCGAAGTTGCTAAAACTATTTTTCGATTTAGTAATCTGTTTGCGAGTTATTCAACTTGAAAGCGCATTTTTTTCTAAAAACAGGGCGTCCTCTCTATCTACGACTCTAAATCTAAAAGCTCTATAAGTTAAACGGCTCGCTTAAAAAATCTGATAAAATTCGTGATAGTAGTCCATGTATTGAAACTTTCAAGGAAAACTATAGCGGTTTTGATATTTTTTTTATTTCAGGAGATATAGGGGTCTAACTTGTAAAATACACTCAGAAAACTTCGTACAAAAATAAAGAAATAATACGTAAATATAACAATTATCATTTTTAATCTATCTACCAGTATAGATGACTACGGAACCCTATTCTTTGCGTGGCCTGACACGCACTTGACCAATTTTATATTTTTCTATATGGACTACATCTGGGTAGTCTTTGGAGATTAGGTCTTCAATGTTGGTAATTTACTTACCTTAATCGAGATCAATTTCAATTTTGTTTTCAAAATGTGGTACTTCCCGTCTCCTATTAAAAGTAATTTTGAAGGAAAATTTGTACTACCTCCACATATTAGTGCTCTCATATTAGATAGTTTTCAGGTATGCTCGAACTTCCATAATTGGAAAGTTTTTAAGCAAGACTTCATGTTGTCAGCTCTGGTTCCCGTATTACTGGTAATTTTTGGAACCTCTAATATCTGTAATAGTCCTATCCAAAGCCTCTGCTGAGCTCTATGAATCATAGTCCATTCATACCATATTATTAAGTTGACATCTTGCTAGACTTTTTCCAGAGGTCCATTTCTACGGATAAAGCACACGCTATTAGTTTAGCGAATATTATATTGGTTCTAAAAGTCTTGCTAGTTCCTCCAGGGGCATCCAAAAAGAAATATCTTTCACTCAAATGAGTGAAAGATATTTCTTTTTGGATGAACGAACACTATTCCTAACACAATTATAAGTAGTCAGCTGATTATCCACTAAGTTAGGTTCGGTTTCAGAGATATAGTCAATTAATTTATTTAATCATCATACGGTTTCCGCAATGCTTCCCTATAACGGATCCATATAACTATCTCAATAATTCCTATTCGTTGCTGAAAGTTTTTGAGATTCCAGCATCAAATATAATATAGCAATGATAAATCAAAATCATTTAAAGATTTATCATATATCTCATGAATGTTATCTTCAATTATCATAAGTCCTTCATTATATATACTATCATTTATCTGTCATTACGATTTCTATTTAATATATTTTCAAACAAATCATACGAAATTTACTCCATATCTCGAAGGGGTCAGATGGCTGACAAAATATGAGGATGATGGTAAATTATTATAATTGTTTTAACGGTTTGCCGGCGGCGGATCGGGTCCGAGTGGAGGTCATTCTCCCGGGTCTTCATCCATCCATCAAGCTTATGACGGCCGGTAACGAGAGATCCTCTCCGAAGACTGCAGTGAGGGCCCGACGCTGCGTGCCCCACGTGGTCTAACCTAACCTACCTTCTCCTTAGATATTTACAACGATATAAAGAGCATTTTTTGTAATTTAATACGTGTGATAAATAACATTTTTATTTGGATAAGGATTAATGGATTAATTATTGCGTAGGATGGCTGGCAGGAGCTGGATACTAGAATCCCAAAATTGATCAGAGTGGTGTGCAATGGGAGAGGCCTATGTCTAGCAGTGGACTGCGATAGGCTGATGATGATGATTATGAATGATTAATATCGTATTTATAAAAACACCATCGCAAATAATGCATTATTTTAGAACAAATTTGGTTAGGTAAAAAAGGTGTACAGTGAGTCAACCTTAAAAGATACATAAATGCTCTCGCGGACCTTTTTTCAAAACTTTTAGAGGGGAACATTTTATGTCACACATGTTTTTTGCAAAACCTGAACCGTTTACGAAGCGCACGCAGTGGAAGCCTCAAGAGGAAACATTTTTATTGATGCTTTACTCCTAAAAATCTTAGCGTGATAATATATAGGCCCTTAGCACTCCTGGACAAATGGGCTATCTTACTTTTTAAATCGGACCAGTTCGTGAGATTAGCGCATTCAACCAAACAAATAAACAAACAAACTCTTCAGCTTTAAATAAGTAATAATAGGGGTTAAAGTATGAAATTACCGTTTTATTAAAATAGGTACTTCGAATTGACATAGAAGCTTCATGGTTTGTGATTTTTGAGTGAAACTTTTTCAAAATGTGCAAAATTCGATTATCGACTTTCAGTTGCTTTTTTTATTCAACTTAGATAAGAAAGATGGATACTTCGAAAATTCGAGTGATTTTTGAATACGAGTTCCGACGCACAACTAACGCTGCAGAAACAGCTCGCAATATCAATGTTGCGTTTGGAGAGAGGACTGCTAATGAAAACAAAGTGCGATTTCGGTTTTTAAGCGCTTTCGTGATGGAAATTTTGATTTGGAGAACAAACTACGTGGAAGACCGTCCATACATGTGAATAACAATGAATTGACTGAGATGGTGGAAGCCGATCTGAGCCAAACTACCCAGAAATTAGCGGCATGGTTTAACGGTACCTTACCAAAAATATTGACTTATTTGCGTCAAATCAATAAAATAAAAATATGAAATGACTAATCTGCAGAAAGAAACGAGTGTTGAAACTTGTGTTGCCTTGTTGAATCGATACAGAAATGAAGGAATATTGGATTGAATTGTGTCATGTGACAAAAAGGAATTCTTTACAATGACCGTAAGCGAAAAATGCAATGGCTAACCCCAGGTCAAAAGCCGCAACAGTGTCCTGAAGCAAAGCTTACCAATAAAAAGGTATTGGTAACTGTTTGGTGGTCTCAACATAGTCTTATTCACTATAGTTTTCTCCGATCTGGTCAAGCAATAACGGCAGATGTCTATTGTGCCACACTCCGAACAATGAGAGCAAAACTTGCAGTGAAACAGCCCCGACTCATGAATCGATCTTCACTATTATTGCTCCATGATAACGCGAGACCTCATACAGCACCGTTTTGACTCTACAGGAACTGCAATTAGAAACCATTCATCACCCTCCGTATTCGCCAGACCTTACTCCAACAGTATACCGTTTTTTCGTGGTTTGGACAATTTTCTACGTGATAAAAAGACTTCTTCCCAGGAGGCAGTACAATGGAGGCAAATGGAGGCAGTACACAGTTTGTAGATCACTAGAGTTCTATCGGAAAGGCATAAATGACCTTCCTATTAGATAGCAGCAATATATAGATAATAATGGTAGATATTTTAGTAAAATAATTATCTAAAATGAAAAAAAAACACATTTCAATTTATCAGTATTAATCGGCAATTTCATACTTTTGTAAGTGCTTTAAATTAGTAGGTGTAGATTCTAAATTCGAAAGTAACTCTGCCTGTCTCTCAGTCTGTATCTCTCTGTTACGCTTTCACTGCTAAGCCGTTGCACCTGCAATAAAATTAGACATGGAGATCTTTTGATTCTTGAGGAAGGACACAGGATTGCTTTTTACCGTGATAACCCATACACGCGCGTGGAGCTGGAGACTTTTACTAATAATAATAATTTCCAGGTAAGCACTTGGTAACAAAAACACCTTTCATTTCATTCAAACAGTTCACATGCTAACATGCATTTTGATACCTCACATTCCCGATACGGCGCCAACGTTTATGCACGTTAAGGTCATCGGTTTACATTCGTTTACATAAACACATTTTCAACTTGACAACATTGTAGTTAAGGTCAAATATTTCTCATTTAGTTCTTTTATGCTACTACGAGTATATACTACTACTCTGCCTGTTGCCGTCCACTACTGGACGAGGACTTCGCCCAAAGAGCGCCAACCATCCCGATCTTGAGCAGTCTGCATTCATCCGCTGCTAGCCATTTTTCTCGTCTAGTCTAGTCGTTGGCCCGCAGGGTGTCATAAGTGTAAGTGACGTTGACCTAATCGCGGTCACACTTTAACACTTGTCATTCCAACGAACATCAGTCCATCTGGAGTCATGACCGACTCACTTCCACTTCAGCGTTCTCATTCTTCGAGCGTTATATAAGACTACTGTCGCCAACAGACACTTGAAAATAAATAGTCACATGAGACTACTAGATGATGTGTTTCCGTTTGTATCTTTGTTTGTGGATATAAATATATTTTAGCCCAGTAAATAATCATGCTCTTAATTTAAGAATTTATCAATGTTTTAATTTAAACATTACCCCTATCTATTTAAAATCATCCCAATATGCACAATACAATGGCTATATCAAGCAATGGCTATTGTAAATGGCAAAATCTTATACGAATGGCACGAGCTCAGAGAAGGGACATCCTTCTGGATACGATCGCACTTATCAGATTAGTGTCGGGGCACGTGAACCCGAGCCACGGCAAATAATATTGTTAGCGCAGCTCAATGACTATAGTAACGAAATCATTTTTCCAGTCTGGGTATGATACAAGTCCACTTCGCTCTAGAACCGAGCGCAAGCAACACGCTCCGGATTTTCTAGATTCGCTAAATTTGAATAATAATTATACGGTACAATTTTAACAATCCTGTGAATCGAAATCTCAGAATAGTTGACAATATCGGAATTACTACACGAAATAAAAGAAAAACATATTACTTTTACTTAACGATGAAAAACTGCAATCAAAAATTAGAAACAGTCTAAGTCTCACATGCGTTTACAGGCAATACGTTTGATTGTCCTACACAATCAATGACTTGGAATTGTGACATGCAAGTAACTTCAAAAAATGAACTTTTATGGCGAGTGGGTTGTATGTGTTTTTAGGATCAAATTATTTTATAAACTTCAAACGAACACTAAAAGCTTACAAGAGCGAAACAATGTATGTAATGTAAACACCACTATAGACTAATAATAACTTAAAGCCTATACCTATTGTCTTTTCATGAAACAAGTAAGTACACACATAAAAGCTAATAGTACTTAATGACTTTACCGTCTGATGAGCAAAAACAAAGATACATTGTTTAAAATGGAAATTTGTATAATTATGGTGAGACTCTTGAAAGCACTAAAATCGAGTGTTAGTATGTGGTTTTAGTTCTGGTCAGTTTTAATTTGCATATCAGACTTTAAGAGAAATCCATCTGTGATATTATGTAAGTGTGACTTCATACAATATTTATTTAATCAACTCCTCACTACACTTACAGACTGTTCAACACCTGTAGTTTGCACTTTGCAACAGTTGCAGCACCTTGTTTTTCGCGAGACCACGTTAATGATGCTTTCAATGAACCCGGGTCGAGATAAAAGCATACATTTATACCTAGGTTAACAAGATTATCATTTAATAACAGTTGAGTTTCTGAAAATTGGAGAAGGTAAGAAAAGAAGTCTTTGTTGGTAGAGAACTCAACTAGATTCTCATACCCCAATTGAAAATCCGGCTTAGATCACAGCCAGGTCGAACTCAGCGACATGCTATTTTCTTTTCTTTAAGGTTTGCTAGATTGACTGTCAAAATATCAAATCAAAATTTCGCCTATTTAAAGTGTTATCTAGGTGATAGATACCTTTACGAAGCCGATATCACGTCCGTTCAAGTGCAAAACCATCAAACAAGGCCCATACCGGTGCATCGTTGCGTGAGACAAAAGAACGTTATTTCCCCGAAGTTGTTCATAAACGTAATGAAGGATATAAAACCAAGGTCATGTTCAATAAACATTTACTACCGGAACTGGTTGCGGCCACGTTGCCGTTCTCAAGGATGCATAAAAATATGTCTACCTTGGGCGGACATAGCGGTGTGACGACTTGAGCACGGGGGCTGGCAGGAGCTGGATGAGCAAAATAGATCAGAGTGTTGTGAAATCCGAGAGAAATATGTCGAGTCCAGACTGCAATAGGACAGACTGCAACTGCAAAGATAATGATGACTGTGCTGTCATCTACAAAGCAATATATGTTGCCAAAGACTGACATCATATTGATATGCATGAATAAACAGTGTGTTGATTGAACGCAACCTTGAGGTGCACGAGCGTATTCCTGATATCAAAGACCTTATATTAGTTTGGTCTAAAGCAGTATCATCTAACGATCATTTAACAAAATTTGAAAACGGAATAATTGTTTGTTGACGAGTCGTTTGAGCACTTTGCAGAGAATAGAACCGATAGGCGCACCTTTAGCCATTAGTCAGACTGGAGCGAAGTTATTATGAAAGTTGATTTCTTTTCTACGTTGAAATGTTGACTTTTAACTCTTACATTACCGCCCGCTTAGGAGAAGCTAATGATTACACACACGGGCGCTTCATAGGCTAGAGACGCCTCTGTAAATAAATTTAATCTTCTTGTTAAAATTTTATTTTTATTTCGATGGGATGTAAGCATATTGTTTTATATTGTTACAATGCTATGAATGGGAATATGATGTTGGCTTCAGGCAGATACTTCCTTTCGGTCCGACAATAATACAATGTCGGACGTCTCGGAAGACTGCTTGTCAATATTTAGATACTCTTTGGGATTTTTAACATCGATGACAATGTAAAGAAACAATAGAGAATAATCACAGCCTTTGTTCGTAGAAGACTTACGAGCGCTGTCCGCAGCTGTGAGCGAGTGGCTACAATGTATAGCATTGAATGTGTATATTAATGACTCGCACTTTCAAAGAGATATAAAATCATTAGAACGGGAATGTAGTGAGTAACGAGCAGATAGATCTTTAGTCCATTGGTGTGGATTTAACAGTCCACTTGTGGACATAGGCCTCTCCTTAGAAAGGAGGTTTTGGCTTACTATACCACGCTGGCCAGACGGGTTGGTATAGGGTTGGTTCCAAGTTTTCATTCTCTTTGCATTGATGTTGTCCTGCGTAGTTTATCCCTTAGTCGCCTTTTACGACACCCGCGGGATGAATAGGGGTGGTGACACTCTGTATTCTTAATCCGTCACCACACGGTGTTGACTTACTTGTTATTAATGTAAGACGACATATTTGCGCGTCACATATATTGTGTACTCATGTAAACACATTCATATCATGCAATTATAATAATTATAGATTAAGAGAGATTAAGATTTTAGAAGATGTGTTAAAAGATCAATAACCAGGATTTGTAGGGACGCAAAGTTATTTTTGTAGAAAACAATTGGTACTTGTTATTACAAAGCGTGTATTCTTGGCATAGGAAACTAGATTACAATACGTTTTGGGCAAAAATATATAGCAACACCAAAGACCTCAAAGACTATAATGTTTTTAAAATGATATACATTTTCAGACCTTTTTCAATAACTTTTTTTTTTCAAAGTTATAAGTTGAAGTAGGCAAAACTTTAAGAGGTCTTAGAACAGATCAGGCGTTATCGCTTGTTCATGGCTGACACTCCATAAAAGTGTCAGTCACTCGGCCCTCAATATTCAAACGTCCGAAGCTGTTCATTTTCATATTTGTAGTTTTTTATCTACCCCAATATCAAGGGGTGTGTTATAAATAATAGAAAGCTTTGGAACTACATTTGTTTTTTATCACGACAATTACCTACATATTGGTTAAAATAAGTTTCTAGACTTTTTTATTTTAACACAGTCAACAAGTTACAAATGAAACTTACTTTTTATTTTTAACTTATGTTTACATAGTACTGATAACTTAAAGCCGTAACTATATATTTTTTAATCTTAATATATTTAGAGGCTTTTATTACCAAATAACATGTTAGCCCTATTGTGGCTTACTGTATTATACAGCTGACTACAGAGGAGGACGTTGTTGTGTAAACATATATTTTAATCAGGGTTACTCGGAATACTGCTAAACAGTGCTACATCGTATTTATTAAAATTATATTTGCACATACACCAGTTCCTTTTTTCCGGACCTCTTAACGGATTTTAATATAGTTTAAAGCAAAATCTAAGCATAGATCGTACTTATATGTCTCATGACCGTTTTTATCAACGTCCCCTAAATTTAGGGACCTTCTTAGAGAGAGTTAGGTAACCCTTACCGGTATTTTCTTTTTTACCAGACTTTAATGGATACCTAAGACCTTAGATTTCTGTTAAAATTTAGGGGCTTTCTACGTTAGAGGGTACCTAATCAGGAGACGGCTCAAGCATTGTTGGTGAAAACGGGCACTAGTATCTTATAAACGTTAACAATGTGATGCTATACTTATGAGAAAATTAGGATAATAATACCCTTTTAAAAAGTTGAAATTTGGAATATTTCTCCATTTTAATTTATTCGTTTAGAGGCAGCGAACTTCTTTCCGAGGTCCTCCAAGATTGGGCAGCAGACGTTACTTCGCACCTGCTGCTCCACACCACACCACGCACTCGCAGGACTAATCGCCTGAAATACTCTTCAAAGCTAATTGAAAAATAACCTAGTGACTGACTTATGTCACACTGAATATAATTAAAATCGGCCAAGTGCGTGTCAGGCCACGCACAGGAAAGGGTTCCTCAGTTACCTATAATGGTATGTGGATTTAAAATCGTATCCAATAGATAATTGTTATGTTTACGTATTATTACGTTAATTTTGTATGACGTTTTCCAAGTGAGCACATTTTACCATATAAGCCTTTATAACTCCTGAACTAAGAAAGTCATCTAATCGGTTATAGTTTTCCTTCAAAGTTCATTAAATGGACCACCATCACGATTTTTTTCAGATTTTTTGAGCCAGCCGTTTAGCTTTTAGAGGGGGGGGGGACGCCCTGTTTTTACAAAAAAGTGCCCTTTAAAGTGAAATATCTCGCAAACGGATACCTAAATAAAAAAATCGTCTAGGAAACCCTTTATTGTTTTTAAAAGACCTATCTAATGATACCCCACACGATGGGGTAGCCTCGAGAAAAAAAAATCATCCCCACTTTACGTGTAGGGGAGGTACCCCAAATAAAATTATTTTTCATAATTTTATTGTAGCACTTTGTCGACGTAATTACAACACGTATTCATGCAAACTTTCATCTTTCTAGCACTTACCGTTTGGACGGTAAGTCGAGGACGGACGGACGGACGGACGGACGGACAGACGGACATGACGAATCTATAAGGGTTCCGAGTTATGAACTTCGGAACCCTAAAAATGAACACAGGACTTGTTTTCAATAACAACTACATATACATAATTAAATAGAATATTTACTGCCACAGGTTATATTACTTTAACCTATTGTTAGGTCTAAACTCTAAAGATTTATTTATTTTCCTTCTTAGTTTAGTCAAATATTGCAATTGCAATTGACCTTATTGACCTTATCTGAAGTAATTTGATGGTTTACAATCTCTTAAAATATAATGTTTTTCTTATATAACTTTTTAACTTTGAGAAAGTATAAAACCAACTACTTTAAACTGAGGTATTTAAGAACATAAAAACCATGAACACAATATTGCACCCAGTGCTACTGATAGCCGATAATTGTTCACTATATCTAGTTTCTGTATATAGTTCTATATTTAGTATTGTGATAGCATCTTGGAATGCAGATCGACATCAGGGTTGCTTTGTTTGGTGTATTCTTTAATTTTATTCCGTTAAGTAAGCTCTACTGTTCGGTTTGTTTTAAAAAAAATGCAGAAACAAAAAAAATAGAGATGATTCAATCATTTTTGCACAAAATACGTTATCATTATTTTACAGGATACACCACACTTGCTTCGAACGCCTACACTGTGCAATAATGCCAATGTAAACTAATTGTTAATAAATGGAGTTACAAGAAGTATTATTTAACTTGGTGGGTTCTGTGTGACAAGACAACATTTAATCATTTCCGTGCTTTGTCTACTGACCTTGACTTAACTTTGAAACTACTCATTAACTGGTCTTCTAAATAGATATGTGTCATAAGAATACAATAAACAGTAGGTTGTTACAAGGTTAAACCTATTTCGAAATATTGCTTTTTAGGGTTCCGTAACCATATGGCAAAAAACGGAACCCTTATAGATTCGTCAAGTCTGTCTGTCTGTCTGTCCGTCCGTATGTCACAGCCAATTATTTCCGAAACTATAAGAGCTATACTGTTGAAATTTGGTCAGTCGATGTATTCTTTGAACCGTATTAAGATTTTTACATAAAAATAGAAAAAAACAATACCTTTTGGGGGTCCCCATACTTGGAACTGAAACTTATTTTCATCAAACCTATACGTGTATCTATGGATAGGTGTTCAAAAATGATGTTGAGGTTTCTAATATCATTTTTTTCTAAACTGAATGGTTTGCGCGAGAGACATTTCCAAAGTGGAAAAATGTGGGCCCCCCCCCCCCCTCTAACTTCTAAAATAAGAGAGTGATAAAAATAAAAAAAGTAAATGTTGAACATTACCATGCAAACTACCAACGAAAATTGGTTTGAACGAGATCTAGTGAGTAGTTTTTTTTAATACGTCATAAATCGTAACACGCAATTTACCTTTCATCCAATCAATACGCTAGTATAAAATCATCGATGAAAGTTACAACGAACTACAAGAACTTTAATATGTTACTTGCTGATACGGAACCCTTCATGGGCGAGTCCGACTCGCACTTGGCCGCTTTTTTTTCAATGGACCTAACTGTGTGGTGTACAGCCATCGATACAATTTACTAAGTAAATAACTTTTGAAACTACTAATTATATTCAGACAATAATTCAAAACATATTAATGTAGTGTAATCTTTCTACATAATACCTAAAAGAATCATTTAAAAAATATTGTGTACAACTTACAATATAATTTATTTCTTTACATCCTTTGAGCCATGTTCTGTCTTTCGTGTTTCGTTGGTGAGTGCGCAACCGGAGCCCTAATGATACAGAAGCCTCTCAGTAGCCCGCCATAGTGTTACAATGCTGCATTGTCTGTGATTTGCAATGGGTGTGATGATCATAATTTTAGGATTCTACGCATGCTTTCCAGACAGAGTTGAGTCACTTTGGAAGGCTCATTAATATAAAAAAAATTATGAAAAATATCTTTACATATTTGAAAAAATCAATCCATAAAAGTATTACTCTTATAAATTACAGTATAATTAAGTAACAACCTCTAGAAGCTCAATTTTTTTTTGGAAGGTATTCTCATTCAATGCTATATATCTATACGTAGGCAAAACTGAAAGTTTTGCGTTACTGATAAATAAAACAATTTTTTAGTATTACATGTATTGTTTTTTAAAATATTTTACGTTACATTTTAAATACTTTTTCATTCGTTCAAACCTTGTTGAAAACACAAGAACCATTCAGATCTGATTCAGGGTTGCTGTCGCCTTCAGACATCCCTACAGAAGATTGTTGCTTTTTTCGGAATGTAACAATGTATCCATGTTTCGTCTCCTGTGACAATGTCACACACAGCATTTAAAAATCGGCCAAGTACGTGTCAGGCCACGCATAGAATAGGGTTCCGTAGTCACCCATAATGATAGGTGGATTTCAAATCGTATCTAACAGACAATTGTTATGTTATCTTATCATTTATTTATTTTTGTACGAAGTTTTCCGAGTGCATTTTATAAGTTAAGCTAACTCCTAAAATAAAAAAGTTATCAAAACCGCTATAGTTTCTCTTAAAAGTTTAATATATGGGTTAGTATCACAAATTTTATCAGATTTTTTGATTCAGCCTTTTAGCTTTTAGGGGGGGGGGGGCTGTTTTTAGAAAAAAAAATCCGCTTTCAAGTTGATTAACTCATAAACGGATACCTAAATGGAAAAATTGTTTTAGAAACCTCACAATGTTTTTAAATGACATATCTAATAATCCCCCACACGATGGGGTAAAAGCGAGAGAAAAAAATCATCCCCACTTTACATGTTGGGGAGGTGCCCCAAATAAATATATTATTCATTATTCTATTGTAGCACTTGGTCCACGCAATTACAACATTAATTCATTCAAAGTTTTATCTTTCTAGCATCAACCGTTTGGGCGACAAGTCGAAACCGGGCGGACGGGCGGATGGACATGGCGAATTTATAAGGGTTCCGAGTCATGAAGCACGGAACCCTAAAAATCCGTATTTGTACATTAACAACTTTTTTTACAGCAATCTACACGATTCCATTTTTGTTCTGGAATGAGTTTGTGAGAAATCCAACGGTAACAAAATATCCTTACTTTTAAAAAAACTATAAAATTCTAAATTCAAACATTAACTGACCAGGCGATCAGACCAGATGACCAGAAACACATAACTTTCAGTGTGAGCCACGCAAAATAAGTCGAAGCTAATGAAGCTCTGAGATCACTTATATTAAACTGATGACTGTATGGTACCAGACGGTGCCTTGCCATATTGCAGATTTAAACAATTAATCATTATACAGTTTATAGAGACATTGAATATTTAGTTGTTCACTTAGAAACAAATACTACTGCCCTCATTTGCTTTAAAATTGGGTCAACGTGATAATAAACGTCATATCTCTCTCGTTGAAGGTTTAATTTAAATTAAAACGGCACATGAGACAAAATTGAATACAGAATCAGGGTAAAAGGAGATTTAGGCTCCAGTAGTAGTACCTAAATATTAATGATATAAATTGCACAAAAAAATACGCAATAAACACAGACACACAAAACAAACTTAAAACTAGGTAATAAATCGAACATGAGAAAGCCTTCTAAATAGCAACAGACTTACTTAATCCCATAATAGTTAGTAACGGTCATGTATGTAGTCGGGTATCACTCCGATCGAACTTATGCATTTGTGCCAAAACATGGCACTTTCCTACGTCATATAGTAATTGATAGAATTTATCCATAGATAAGCCTCGAGAGCTATCTGTATGAGTATAGTATCGATCACGTAAAATTCGGACAGTCTTTTTCTCGTTGAGATTAAGACGTGATTATACGCATCATAATTATGGGTTTTAGGATATATAATGTAGCTGTAAGCCATACCATATGCATACCTTAGTGAGTAATGTTAGAGTAGTACCTAAACCAGTGCCTGAATAATAAAGATGGCTCTCATCGTGTATACTGTAGTTGTTATTCGCATCGACACTTAAGTTTGCTATTATCTCCCTTTTTATTTTAATTCCTTATACTATGTCTTCTTCTTGCTAGTCTTTTGTTACTTAATTATTTTGTGAAGGATTGTAGTGTCGGATAAATTGTTCTTCTTGTTAATGTCTAACACATATCTAACATAACTCTTAAATTATACCTCACGCTGGTAGCAATCTTTGTTCAAGCATAACTCTTAATATTGTCTGCTTTCTGTTACGTTTATATCTCTAACTCTAACCATGAAAGCACTCTTACTGTCGTATTTCGTTGGTGAGTGTGAGTCCGGAGGCCCAATCATCAAACATTCGACCTGGCCGCCACGTTAAGGGTCATCATGCTGAATTGTTATACCTTCACAATGCGAATGGTGATTCCTACTGCTGCATTCTACTCATGTCTAAAATTAAAAAATATATTTTTTTTTTAATGAATCACCTGGGTAAAGTTCTTCCAAGGTGTAATGTGGAAATCAAAAATAAAAGAAACTATGGTCAAAAACCCAAGCACAACTGGAATAACAAAGTTATCAACGAGTAGTTGAACATTCGGTATTAAAGAAACTTTAGCTATCTAGTTTTATTTATAAAATGCTGATATATGCCATTTGACTATATCTCAGATCTTACGACCCCCACATTCGTCTAATGAATACAGTATTTAACATTAACGAAACTAACCTTAATCTTAAGACGTTTAAAAGCCAATGAAAATCTGTCATTTTTCTGTTATTTATTAATCCACCTAAGTATCAAGAGTCTAGATTATTCTACATCTATTCCGGGTTATCAGAAGACAATTTTATAAATAACAATATTTCTTGATACATTATTAATAGCAACAAGATAATGAAAACGAGTCGAGTCGAGACCCCCAAACATGTAGGCAAGCCTGAGGGCGCCAATACTTGACAGCTTTCAAGCGCGTCTTCACTAATTAAACCACGGAACAGACAGGAATGATAACAAGCAGATTAAATGTCTGTAAACAACATTAGTATACTTATCAGATTTTCCGTAAGTGTGCATTTATTAACATCAGCGAATATTATGTTAACGAAATAACCATACAGTCGTGTTGAATTCGTTGCAAAATACTACTAAGATCAGACAGGTAGCTTCTACATCTTAATCATTTTTTAGCTACATTCAATTTGTTTTTTTGCATACATTGTTTTCGCAATTAATCATGATTGTATCTTTTGTAATATTGCTCACTTTATTATATCCGATCTTGGTGGCTTAGGTACATTTTCTATAAATGTACTTACATATTAATTGTGACACAATGACCCAGAAGCAACTCACTATGCCGCCATAGTGTAGGTTGCCATGCTGCAATCTCCACTTTCGCAATGAGGATGGTGGCCATCACTCTTGAATTCTACTCATGATTTCAGTAGAGTCATTTTAGAAATAATAAAATATGCTATTGTGGAATCGCTGACACCAAATGGATTAAAAAGCAGAAACAAATGTTTTTTTTATTTAATACGTACTATTAGACACAAGATCTGAAGATCTGTCTAGTCTTACATCTTTCATTACTTTAGTAGTCTTATGACATCTAAATTCCTATTAAAGTTAAGTCCACTTGTTTTCACTCTCAATTCAACCTTCGCACAGTTAGCACGAAAAATTGTAATCTTTATATATTTAAAAATAAACAACGTTCCAAAGTATTTTGGGTTTCAATTGAGGCTCCTTTATGTCCGCTAAGACAGACTAATTATTATTAAATCCAGTCTATGATTTTTATCAACCAACATTTGACTTGCTGTGGAGCCTTTGCTTACAAATCAATCGAAAATGCTTGTAGATTATTGGGCTAGATACACACAATACACACTGAGTCATGTTAGCTTTCGAACATTATCTGAATTACAAGAAAAATAACATTAATTAGTAAATAAATTTATTGAGACGTTACCCTTCCATCTCGCATGAGAGACGCAACACAATTTCAGCGCAATTAATTCTCATTAGCTGTCGATCTGTCAATAAAGTCTGTCACCTTGTATATAAATAGATTCCTTTTATTAACCACTACGAGTCATTGTCAGGAATTGAGTCCGAAGGTATAGGTTGGTAATTATCTTGTTCATACTGTATTACTTATGTTTTGACTGTAGTCAGTGCACGTTTATACGATCAATCCGTGCAACAAATGTAAAATGTTGGATACATTGTAAGCATACCAAAGAAAGCGTATCAAAGGGCTAGTTGTGGTAATGTTCATCATCATTAGCCAATTGCAGTCCTCTGCTGAACACAGATCTCTCCCAAGGAACACCAAAGAGCCAGGACCCAGGAATATACGGAGTTGTGAAGAACCGAGTATTTACTTCTCGGTATCCTTCAGCTTTCTGTAAATTGCTTAGATAAATGAGAACAAATTAAACACGACTTGATTTGATTATTTTTGGAATATTTATGTAGATACACAAAACTACTTAGGAGAGCACACTAAGCCGTCGCTCTCGGTTCTCATGAACATTCATGATAATCAATATTAGGAAGTCGGTGTATTAAATTGAATTGTGTATGAAATTAACAATAAAACCTGAGTGTTGTTTTGATATAATTAATATTGGTTTATGTTTATTGCTGTAAACAGGTCTTGTTCGCAATGAATTGAAAAGGTTACGATACCTTCTACGTTCCGAACTTTAAAACTGAAATACATTCCCATTTCTGTAGAATGAAAATTGAAATAGGGTCTGCGCTGAACCTAATCATAACTTACCTGACCGGTTGTCCGCATCACAATCGACCACAAGAGGCAGTTTATTACCACGGAAGTAACATTGCGAAGATTGCTTATTATATTAAGAATAGTAGTGTCTGAAGAATTGTGGTCCCTTGAAGTCATAAAGAAAATAAGCTTATAAGCGAAACACATAAAATATAAGGTCATTTTAGCCACAGATTTTAACGAACTTGAATATTTTGTAGTTAAATTTAAATCAAGGGTCTTCTTTCTTTGTCGTTATCACTCTTGGCGGGTCGGTCATCACATGGTCATCTCTTCAGGTGTTGGTGGCAAGCTTCCCAACACGCCGCCACTCCAGTCTGTTGGTCGCCTTCTTCGTACACCCATGTAGTCAAGATGAGCCATTTAGTGCCGCTTTTATTATGATGGCTTCAAATCGAGTCCTCGAAATATAGATTCATTAATAAGAAATTCACTCCTTAATACTCCGAGCATTCTCGTCACGCATCACATTTTTAGGGCGTCTATCTTCTACTCTACTTCGGGTTTCTAAGTCGAACGAACTATTTTAATTTTATATTTTTTACAATTGTAGGAATACTTAAATTAAGTAAGTACGAAAAAATAACGCCAAAAATAAGTTTTCACAGATACAATCAACTAACAAAATACAATGTTACTTATTCACGATTCGCGAACTTTGACCCGGTTTTTCTTTATCAATGTACCTGTATCCAGATATTATTAAGGTAGGTAATTAACGTTACAATCATCACAACATTGCACCAGAAATACTTTTTGACATAATATTACGAGATACAACAGTTGTTTACTTAAACACAGCGTATTCTGGACAAATGTGAAGTTTTATATCACCATTCCTATTGTAAACAGCACACTGTCTTTGAGTATACCTACTGAACACTGACAAGTACGAGTACTGATCGAGTTTCTTTAACTGAAATTAGTAAAAGGTGTTGGTAGTTTAAGGTGAACTAATTATAAACTAATTATTTTTTAATGAATAATTCATTATAATTATTCATTAAAAAATAATAAAAAGAAGTGATATTGTAGCGTTTGGGATTGCTTGACAGGTCAATTTCTGACCAGTGTCGGATAAAATTACATTACAATGTGATTGCAAAGTGTAACCCCGTGGCTATAAATGTCGAAAGCGATCCGACTTCTCTTCGGGATCATTAGTCAGGGAAAGATTAAATATAGCCTTAGTAAAAATAATATTCGTCATTATCATTCTGACACTTTGCCATTCTCGATAATTGTAAAGTTTCAGTTGCTGTATTTTGTGAAAGTATTACTTACCAAGAATTGGAGAGGAGAAAAGCCTGTGACCAATGTTCATTCAACTTCATTAAAACGTAAGGCGATCCAAGAGGATATAAAACTCATTATGTGATTGCATTAATTTCTGTACCTACACGCAAACGATTGTAAAATGGAATTCGAAAGTTTAAAAGTTAGCTCACCGACAATAGTAGGTACTTACCTGGTGCTTATACATTTTGCAACTTATTTGACTACTGCACCTACTAAGAGATACGAGACATTGCTTAAATGACCCTAGTGGTTAGTTAGGCTACAAGCTATTTCTTCATTATGGTTCAACCAGCCTACACTTCTTTTTTATTTCCTTAACATGTTTGACAAGAAACTTTCATAAGCGTAAAGGGAAAACAAATTTAGCTTAGAAGACGAGTGTCAGACATAGTTGGTCAATGACTTGAAGTCAGCAGTGCAAAGTAAGGTCATAAATGTTTTTATAGCAGAGTCAGGGGTGAGTTAGACGGGCGGAGCGCGGGGCGTGGCGGCGGGAACTCGCGCGCCGCCCATCGTCTGCGTATAATAAGCGCGCACGGCGCACGCGGCAACTCGCCAGCGCGTTCAGCTCCGGCGCCGGTAGAAGACGCATAGCCCTGTGCCCCACGCGACGCGACTCGCGGACTATTCGCACGCGCACCGCTCGCGGCTGATGCGATCGCCGGCGCCAGTTGCCTTCACACACAGTGACACAACATCACAAACAACAACACACAGAGGAAAGGACGTTCCTGACCTACAAGCTAAGTAAGTGACCTATTCAAATTTATATTTTTATACATTGATCTTTAACAGTGTGTGTCATTTCCATTTGCTGATTAGGATAAATAAAACATTCTTAAACTTTATAAACGGTACCACTTAATGTGAAGGCTTATTATGTGTCAGTGAAATCATCATAAATTGATATTTACGATGGAAATAAAAGAATAGGAGTTTTATTTCAAAACTTTAATGAATATTCTCTTCATACAAACTCACAAATGCTTGGCGTTAACCGATTTTCTATTTTTATTTCCATCCTATAAAAGATTTCACATTCTGACTATCCTGTTTACAGTTAGTGCTTTGTAAACAGCCTACTTTACAAATAGAATAAGCACAGCAGTGACTAATTGGAACAGGAATAATATTTTAAATATACTTTACATTACGTTACGTAATCATTGTTCTGGCAAGCAAAGTTCTAGGAATCTCCAGCAAATGAATTTCGATTTTATTCTTTATTATGAATAAGTTTCAGCTAGCTTTCTTCTTCAATTTATTCTTTAATTCAAACTAGGTCAGTTTTTTCTATCGACTTAACTATTTAAAAATATGTGTTTAAGTAAAATGTAACAGGCACTTATATTTACTTAAATATATATATATTTAATTATATTATTAATCAAGTGATGGAAATCTATTTGCTCATTTCTGTTATATAAACATCTTCAATTTTATCTTTAAATCAATAAGCTCATCTTTGCACATAATATTTCTTGCTATTTAAAACTTCATTATTGAATGTGATAAAAAATAAAAAAAAACTACTAAATAATATATAGGTACTCATATTTATTTAAAAATTTTAAAATTTATTTGATTGTTTTCTTGAACTAGGTAATCTAAGGAACTACTCATCCGATTCTATTATTTTTTTCAGTATTATATAGTATTTATTCTTACTTATTATTATAGTACCTGGGCGACAGAGCTTTGCTCGGTTACTACTATTTATTACTAAGCACTAGTTTTCCCTGTTTAACATCGCCATCTATTCTCTCAAGTAGCTGCAGTTTTGCTGGGTTGGAGTACCAACCACCAATCAACTCAGTGTTACTGAGAGACTAGTACAGATGTCGCAAGCTATGCTAAGAGTTATGCAGAAAAAAAACAAGAAAACTCGCTTTTCTCAAACATAAAACATTGGTCTTATGTTTCAGAAAAAGCGAGTTTTCGAGCTTATATCTATACGATAGATGTAAGCTCAAAAACTCGTCTTTAACCAAGCAATTCTTGTACATTTATAAACGTCAATCAATTTATAAATGTAAAATTTAAAAAATCAATATGGATTGCCATATTGATTTTTCACACCCAAAAACCTCCAAATACCAAATTTCTGCGAAATCGTTAGTCCTTTTCTAGATCACAAAAATATACGTTTATAGATGTACAAGAATTGCTCGGTTAAAGGAATAAGATAAATATAAGCTATTTAAAAAGAGTGAAGTATCAATAAAAAATGTAGCAAAAGCGGGGAAAGTGAAAATTAAAGGTAAAGGTAGTAAAAAGAAAAGTAAAGGCTTAAAGTTTTGCAAAAATCATATATGACATCATATTCCACTAGTCCCTATGAGTTCTCAGATGATGGGACAATTGAGACTGTCTGATCATAGTAGTCCCTTTGATTTTACCCATTCTATTGCAAGAAAATTCTATTTGCTGGTATATTATAATAGAGACATCGGATTATTATTGATATGATAATAAAGATTTTATCATCAAAAATAGGCAAAAAATTTATACACATAATACACCATCTGTTATGGTACTTTTTACCAATTGATGCTAAAATCATATAAAGCCGGTTCCAAAAATAACGGGTCAGTCACATAAACCCGAATATCTCCCGAACTACGTATGCCATCCTAATGAAACGAAGACTGTTCAATTGAGAATTTAATTATACAGATAAAAAATAAAATAAAACTTAGTTACACCCACAATATTAATCTTAAATTAAAAAAAAACTAAAGTAGTCATATTTTTCTTAAGATTACATTTTTTTTATGATTGTTTTTTTGCTGTTTTTCATCACTTTCTTCATTTAATACTTTGTATTGCCTCCACGAGCTCTTCTGACAGCTTCCAGGCGATTAGGCATGCTGTACACCAAATTTCGGAGCCGGTGCTGAGGAATACCTTCCCATTCCTCCACCAGTGCTTGTATGAGCTCGGGAAGCGTGATTGGTGGGGGGTTTCGACCTTTCACGCATCTCTGAAGCTCGTCCCAGGCGTGCTCGATGGGGTTTAAGTCCGGGCTTCGCGCTGGCCACTGCATGAGTTCGATACCGACCTCTTCAAGGTAGTCATGTACAATTCTGGCGGTATGGGGACGCGCATTATCATGCATTAATATGCCATGCCGGTCCATCCTGGCCATGAAAGGACCTACATGTTCATTGAGGATCTCTTCCACGTACCTCTCTGCATTTAGAGTTCCATTTTGAATGAGCACCAGCTCGGTGCGGGCCTCAGCAGAAATCCCAGCCCAAACTTGTACGGAGCCTCCACCGTACGCCACTTTTTCCTCCACACACGCTTGATGGAAGCGCTCCCCTGGTCTTCTGTACACCAACTGCCTACCATCATGCTTATAAAGCATGAATTTAGACTCGTCCGTGAACATTACCCTAGACCAATCGTCTAGTGTCCAGTTTAGGTGTTCGCGCACGTATCTCTGTCTTGCAATTCGATGTCCCCGTTCCAGTTTGGGGCCATTTGCGGGCCTCAATGGTTTCAAATTTGCTTCAGCAAGACGTCTTCTTACTGTTTGAGCGCTTAAATTGCCACCTCCAAAGCGAATAAAGTGAGTTTTTAGACCAACAGCAGTTTGAAAACGATTTCGGAGCATTGTAGCCACCAGTTGTCTGTCTTCCCTGGCCGTTGTGCATCTTGGTCTGCCATTTCCTGGTCTTCTAAGGTGTGATCCGGTCTCTTGGTACCGCTGGACTACCCGCTGAACAGTCGACAAAGATACACCAATGTTTCTGGCTGTTTCACGCTGGCTCCGCCCAAGTTCCAAAAAAGTTAGGATTCTGGTACATTCCTCTAGCGTGACTGCCATGCTTCACCTCACAGAATAATAATTATGCACGTGGAAGACGTTCACGATAATTTTTTTTGTGACAGAATAGAAATGGAAAGCATCCATAATGACATGAAACAAAAATTTTGTTTTTAAAAATAGTCATTTTTTTAAATTTTGTTTTTCTAATGAAGTTTTTTTCATCAACCAGTTTAAATAATATGCTATTAGAAGCGCAACTAAAAAGTCTTTATTCTGTTTTTTATTTCATTGATCTAGCTTTTACAGTTCTGGAGGTATTTCAATTTTTGTAACTGACCCGTAATTTTTGGAACCGAGTGTAGAATAGGTGTTAACTTAAACAATGTAGAGGCCTTGTCATAATTTATCATAAACTCTAAATAGAGATAAAATATTAGATAATTCACTAATAAATCGCGTCTTTACTTGTACTCTATGTATCTCAACCTGTCAAACTACTTTAACAAACTAAATTTAAAGTAGGTACTCTAACCACATAAAATGTTCACAGGAACGCAATTATCAGAATTAAATAATTTACACATGTTTTAGGGCAATTTTATAAATTCCGTTACAAATTTGGTCAAAATATAACGGAATTTTACTACTATTAGCACACAAACAGAGGTTCTCTCCGTAATTTTACATTTTTACAAAAACATTTTGATTTATTATTATTACACTATTTATTGGAATAAATTCTCAAGTCCACCTAGGACTTAAGAATTTATTCCAATAACTAGTTAACGACAGGTTAATTAATAGACGGCGGATCGAGCTTGTTTATATCAACGCTCAACTTTATCGGGCCTCATGATAACTCAAACTCAGTTTTAATTACATACTTATTATAAACGCCTCGCTTCACCAGTCGTAAAGTACTTACTTACAATTAGAAACCATTGGCGATAGTAGTTCTAAGAAGTGGACGAATCCAGCCAGTTTCACGTTTACCGCCAGAGTTTTTACTGCTGCGCTGTCGCCCACACTTCGAAGCGACGCACGCCGCTCAGACACATAACTCAGTTTTTACGATGTATCCCTTTAGAAGGTACCCATAGAGATTTGTGAAATGTCTAAACAAAGATACGCTTACTCTTTCAAGATAGATTGTTTACTAACGTACCTAGTACATATAAAGCCACATGCACAGGTGATTAGACCCTAAGATAAGATCGCTACCCACCCATTGATTGGCCCACCTAGGTGTTTGAACTGTAACAGGTTAACGTTAAAATTGAGGTCGAGGCGGTCACTACGGCGGGGCTTGATACGTATACGTATGTACATAGGTATTATATCTCTGGGGCTTAAACTACTACCATTACCACTGTGTAACCGGCGAGTACTACAAACGTATTGTAGTCGTTATTTGCAATGACAGAAGTCAACGAGACAACAAACCCCACTCACTGTAGTACGTACTGCACATTGCATGTAATCATGTCTTCTGCGTACAACAAAACGTACTGACATAATTTAAAGAACAGTGTGATTACATGATAATTGTAAAAGCTTTTACCATAAGTTCCTAATATAATATAATTATCTGACTTTGTTAATCGTATTTTATATTCTCAGTCCACAAAATAATTAGTTAGGTATAAAAACACTGAGCGTAGGTTACGAGTAATTTGAATTACGTTATATTGTACTTCAATGTTTCAGCTGATATGATTTCTGTACCTACTACCTGCCTCAGTTATATAATAATTATAGATTGTCGAAAGGTATCCGGTGCAAAGCCAGTGACCGGTCCGCCGGCCAATTGGGCAAGCCGACAATACACTTGACCCCGCAAACTCTTAAATTATCTTTTGTTACCTATCGTCTGCGACAAATGTCTACCGTGTCTCGTTGCTAAGAGACTACCTCACGAGTGTCACGATTAGGTAGTAGGTACTTACGACTGTAAAGCAAACGTAAATATGGGAAGAATTTTTCTTATGTATGGCACTAAAGGTCACGATAAAAAAGATTAGGACTATTTTCTCAGTACTCCTTGTCGTTTGTTCCTTGTTTATTTTAGGTTCAAATAAAATATTTTGTTCTCAGTTCATTTTTATCCAGTAAGTAATATAGTTTTTGGTTGAATTAATAGATCATAACGCACCTCTTACTATTTCGTATTTTCGTATGGTAGACACTCGCAATTCTAGTAATTTAGAAACTCGTAAGTTCCAAGAGAACAGTTCCTTTTACATTTATGGGTTCTACATAACCTGCAATAACTAGAAATGTGAAAGTCACACATCCATAAACCTTATGTTAATCAATATTAAGTAGCAGACGCAGTCGTTAACTATAACCTTCGTTTACTCATTTACGCGAGTACCTATTATACGTAAAATTAATAATATCCGGTTAAGGAAACGTGATTGCGAGATAAGCGCCTTACAGAAATTATATTTTCTATTTTTATTAGAAATTCTAGCAACAACAACTATTTACGAGAAATACGTACAACTTTGAAATTTATTACTGAAAGTTTACCACTCTAGCAGGCTCGAATGACAATTATAATAAGTGTTACATCCTAATGAATCAGTTTGAACCAATGCGTCAGAGAATTGTATCCACTAGAACAACATTAAAGCAGGAACAAGGCTACAGATACAATCAGAGATTTATGTAATTATTCAATCGAGTGTGCGAGCACGCGGAGCATCATGCAGACGTACTCCGTCGGTCCCTGAGTCGCGCCCGCACCGCGATCCAAACAATACACATAACGTATGTATGACTGACCATGCTCTACTCCGAACCCTCTGTCCTCATCAACTTCAATATCTTTACTAGCCCATTTGGAACAAGTACATTACAAAAAGTATAAAACGACAAAGTTGCATCAAATGATGGCTGTCTCAAACAGATCAATACAATTTGTGATCGTACGAACAATGCAGTGCAACCGTGCGTTAATTTTAATCTTAATCAGATATAGATCTGTCAACAATTGATAGATTTAAGAGTTTTAACATGAGATATGTGTGTTTACAATGAGCAATGTAAACTATTAAAAATATTACCTATATTTATTACAGTAATTGTACTGCACTTCCTTTAATGCTTAGTTGGGATACAGTGGCGTAACAATACCACCTGGGGCCCGTGGCGAATTCTTATGATGGGGCCCTATCAGTGAAAATTGTCTCGTTGTACTCAGTTTAATTTTAATAAATTTCGATATTTTCAGCGTACTCAATTACACGTTGTATATGTCCCACTAATGGCTATAGGCTTCCTGTCTTAGGCGAGAGGGAATGGTCTGTAGTCCCCACGGTAGCCCAATGCATATTGGAGACTTCACATTCATCCATAGAAGAGTTAGCGCTTTTTGGACTTCAACGAACCGAACTTTTAAAGCAGAAACGGCATCATAACGTCCTGCCCATCTAGTACGGTTTAATGATTTTAATGTTATTGAAGTTGAAGATTCCCTTTCTTTTTTAGATATATGACTTATACTGTATTTGATAAAATATATGGAATATATTTTGATACTATGCCCAAAAAAATTGTAAATTTGTTGAACTGTTTAAAAAGAAATTGTATATCAATAACCTCTCTCACCTCTCTCTCATTGAATATTAGATTTAAATTATGAGCAGCACAGTGAACATATACGGCATTCGGCTCGACATTTTTTTTTGAGTTTTTGAACTCCACCATAAGTCCCTTTCATTGCGTTAGCACCATCATATCCTTGTCCTAGACACTTGTTTAAGAAATATTTTTGTCATTTATGGATTTAATAATTTGCTTGGACATTGCTAAGGCAGTTTGATCCTTAACTTCACGAAATCGTAAAATGTTTCTTTAAGTGCCTTTGGGATCCCATTAACATCTTTTTCGATCATACATTAACCGTAAAGTTCACAAATTTGATCATTTTATGAAATATCTTAAGTTGTATCGAATATGATAAAGTAGAATTGTGCGGCATTACTTCATTTATCAGTTAATTTATACTTTTAGAACCAGCACAAAAATAAGCTCATTTTGTATTTTTGGACTTAAGTATTTTATCTGGCCCTTTGGTTTACTTAACAATTCTTGTAAAATCGGATCTTATTTTCCTAATAACTCAACAATACTCAAAAAGTTTACTTTGGAGCTTGGATCACTGATATATGCGTTTTCTCTGTGGGCAAGAAAGGCTAAAGAACACGTTGAAAGTGTCAAAGTAACATCAAGGAGCCTAGACGGTACTTGGCGCCAAAAAGATTTTTCTTTTTTGATCATAGACTCTTGCTCTTCATCGAGTGTTCCATGTAGCCGCCACTGTTGATACGTAAGACAGGAATCCAGATGAATTTCATGATGTCTCGTGTCTTTATATGGCATCTACAACATGTTTCCAGTCGTCATAACCCTCAATCCAAACATTTTGTATTTTCTTAGATGCCCGATTTGCGAACGGTTCACAATACGCCTTCTGAAGTATTAAAGAATAGGATAGTCATGTACGTTCAAGTTTCACGCCAGACTTGAAAACAATATAGTAATGTTTTTCTAGAAAAGATCTATTGTCAATATCATTTAAGAAAGGGCCCTTAGCTTTTCACTTTAGCCCTTAGCTTTCAGTTAGCACTTTAAAAGTACCCTTATAAGTAACATATGGCGAATATACAATATTGTTCATGCTAAAATATAATTCTCTTTGAGTTTTGCTAGTACCTTGTTGTGGTTGTTCTGGAACTGGATGTATACTTTTAGTAAGGTCCAATTCTTTACATCCAGTTCCAAGTTCCAATTCTTTAAGTCATAAGTTTTCAAGTACTGACTAATTTTAGGTGGCTTTTTTTTCAGTTTCCCTCTTTTTCGTTCGTTTTTCGCTCCCACTTAAATATTTTCTGGAACTAGACATTTTAATATCTAACTTTCACAATCAACTTTACTTTTTTTACCATTATTTTCATATTCAATAAAAGAGCAAACTTATAAAAATATACTTTTTGAAATAAAATAAAATACTCTAGGTTAGAGTGTAAAAAAATATTTTTGAGATCGCAGCCTCTTGGGCCGGGGCCCTCTTGAGTCGGGGGCCCGTGGCATTTTGCCAGCCCTGCCACCCTATTGTTACGCCACTGTTGGGATACCATAGTGCGCCCTCGCACGTTGTTAATACGTTAGTGACTCTGTACCAACCTCTGACCTGTCTATAAATAGAACTTGTCCTCGATGCGTTATATGAACAAATATTCATTACAGTACGATGTGGACAAAACGATAGGATATGGCACCCACCCTGGAATACTCTCAACACAACAATTTATGATATCAAAGGAAGTAGCTGATTTGCATTTTTATGAACGAGTAAGGTGAAATGAAATCATCGCCATTAGTCATTTTTATTTTAATACTTCACGCATAACATTTGATGATCAGACCTACTAATATTTGGATTTATAGGTGTCGGAATCGTATTTCTTCAATATCCTAAAACATTTGTATAATTCAATACAAACCAAGTAATAGGGGTTAAAGTATGAAATTACCGTTTTATTGTAACAGGTACTTCGAACATGCATGGTTTGAGATTTTTTAAACTTTTTTCAAAACCTTTTTTTAAAAGAAGAACCTAATAGGTACCTATTAGGTTCTTCTTATAAGAAATGTTCAACATTCGATTATTGACTTTCAGTTGTTCTTTTATTCAGCTTAGAGAAGAAAGATGGATAATTCGAGTGATTTTTGAATACGAGTTCCGACGCGGAACTAACGCTTCAGAATCAGCCCGCAATAGCAATGTTGCATTTGGAGAGGAGACTGCTAATGAACGCACCGTGCGATTTTGGTTTAAACGCTTCGAGATGGAAATTTTTATTTGAAAAACGAACCATGCATGTAAATAACAATGAATTGAAAGAGATGGTGGAAGCCGATCCGAGCCAAACTACCCAGGAATTAACGGCATGGTTTAACGTTACCTTACCAACAATATTGACTCATTTGCGTCAAATCAATAAAATAAAAAATATTAAACATGGGTGCCTCATGATTCTGCTAATCTGCGGAAAGAAAGGCGTGTCGAAACTTGTGTTGCCTTTTTGAATCGATACAGAAATGAAGGAATACTGGATCAAATTGTGACATGTCACGAAAAGTGGATATTTTACGATAACCGTAAGCGAAAAAAGCAATGGTTGACCCCAGGATAAACACCGAAACAGTGTCCTAAAGCAAAAATGGGTAATGATAACGATAACTAATGGTAATGATAACTGTTTGGTTGTCTCAGCATGGTTTTATTCACTAAAATCTCTCTCCAATCCGGTCAGGCAATAACGGCAAATGTCTATTGTGCCGAACTTCGAGCATTGATAACAAAACTTGCAGTGAAACAGCCCCGACTCATGAAACGATTTTTACCATTATTGCTCCATTATAATGCGAGACCTCATACAGCAATTAGAAACCATTCGTCACCTTCCGTATTCGCCAGACTTTTTTCCAACGGACTACTATTTTTTCGTGATTTGGACAATTTTCTTTCTACGTGATATAGTTTTCTTCCCAGGAGGCAGTACAAAAATAAATATTTGCATACCATATTTAATGATAGGATTTAAATGGGCTATTTATAAGATCATACTCTGTATACTTAAATTCTAGCAAATAAATGATTATGATTATGAATCAACGCTAAACTTTGAAACTCCGGGCTGTTACAAAATGCTTACACACAGTTTGTAGAATCTAGATCACTAGAGTTCTATCGCAAAGGTATAAATGACCTTCCTATCAGATGACAGCAATGGTAATAATGGCAGATATTTTGATGAAAAAAAATACGAATTTCAATATTTCAGTACAAATCGGTAATTTAATACTTTAACCTTAATACTAATTAATAAACCCTAATACTTACATTAAACATGAAATCAAACTAAGTCACTCAAAAAAAAACAGTTTGTAAAATATCAAGTTGTTTGTTGTTGTTGTTGCAATAATATGTTTTTAAACGATGGGGTAGAAGCGAAAAAAAAAAACAACCCCCTTTTAGGTGTAGGGGAGGTACGACGAAACGCGAAAATCTAAGCTCTCGAAAATCGGAGCGACATAGGAGTATTTTTATGCGTGAAAAGGCTCGTAAGGTAAAGATACTTCCACAATAGAGCTTATTTTTTCGACTAAACTAATTGACAATTACAACATCGTGTAGCAGTACTCCCACGTGATATTATCCAAGGACATTAACTTGTATCACGGTATGATAACATTCATTGTTTACGATACTTAGCTCCACCATTAATCAACATCGTGAATTAAATTAATTACATATAGACGATAACATTACACGCCAATATCAGTGGCGCTTGAACTTTAACACGCGTCCACACAACAAGCAGGTATCGAATTCTTATATCATTTCTTATATCGCACCTTGAACCACCTTAAACATTTCCTCCATAAATTGATAAATGTGCATTTCACTGGCTAGTAATGCACTTCGGAAATGAAAAGTCCATCGAGGGATGCGTATCTGGTATCAACTGGGCGGTGCCTGTATCAAGTTACATTTCTTCCCTTTACATATAAAAACAGAAATCCTACTCCAGTTACGCACATTAAGCGTTCGGCATTTGAGTGTACGGATAAGTTCGAAATGTTGGGCAAATAATGTAATATGTATTAATAATTATATTTACATTTTCAGGGAATTCAACATGTTAGTTAATAAAGCTGTTCAATTCGCCGTGCTCGCAGCAGCGGTGCTGTTGGAAAGCACGACAGACGCAGCAACGTCTGCCGCCGTAAAAATCTGCGGTCGCCAACTCAGTGAATTTATGAGCAAAGTCTGCCACGCATATAATAGTCCTGCCTGGGACGTACCTACAGGTATGTAATGAATGGCTACACGGTTAATTGGAACTTAAATTACCGGGTAATATGAGAACTAACTAAGCCGTCCATAAAAACCGTACATACACGTACATTACTCGTACTTAATGTACCATCCCTATGTTATGAAAGAATTGTCGATTTATCGATTTAAATAAGTTTTTTAAAATATGTCATAAAATATATTCATTAAAAATTAGAAACCAACTATTTATTCATACAGTTTTACCATTTCGTGAGGAATACAAAACCATAAAAAATAGATTTTTAATATTTTTTATGTTGAAATAAAAATGTGATGAATTTCTTTATTTTGGGATTGTATTCATAAAATAAAGAATAAAAACTTTTGTACTAACATTAAATTCGCATATAAAGACAAACCATGTCAGGAGTTTCGAAACAACATCGGATCAGGGTATTCCATGCATAACACATCTTCTAGAAGCACTCGCAATAGGACAACAGTGTGAACCAATACACATGATTCTACTGTAAACGGGACCTATTCGCGATAATATTATAAAAGTTACGATACCTTCTATTTTCCCGCGAATAAGTCCCGTTTACAGTAAAAACATGAGTATGGGTAAAAGTCGCGAAAGTCTAAAAACAGTTAGTGTGAACCAAGCCTATATTTGATATCCGGAAAGCAACATCAATGTTATCTTTATCATTGGTATTATTTAACAACACACCACAAAAGGTCAGACAGAATTTGATAGAAACATAATTACTTTATAATGCCTACCAATTTAACATTCTTTACCTTTTGACCCTTGGAGTATGCCTACATATTTAAATTTATTAGATCCCGACAGAAAGTCATTTTGACGAGAAAATGCATATGATATCTCAACAGCTAAATAAATTTTCTAGAAATCTAGTAATGTTTGCTCTCTATATAATGTTATCTATCTTTAAAACGGATAATCCATCGTCCATCCATTGGAAAGTAATGATGCAACAAACAGATATGTAGGTTTGAACTAATTATTGTTAAAAAGATCATAAACACTCATACTTTTATGTATGGTTAAAAAAGAAACTTAAGCTAAAAAGTAACTGCTGTTAAATAATAATTTAATAACATTAACTATAATTAATATTAAGATTGTACATGATATTTGTACCCTTGCAGTCTGTACTGATTGCATTTAGATATGGCAACAAACTAACAAGTAGGTACTGTAAAACACACTTTATTTTTTTTTTAGTTCAATCTACATTGCAATAAATACGATAGTTTAATTATTATTAAATACTCAGATGTGTATGCAGTAATTTGAAAATACATTTTTCTAAATAAAATTCATATTTATGAATATTTTGATTTGTAAAACTGCTCTATGAAGCAAGTAACACAACTTGTTCAACTTCATCATCAACAGCCTTTAACAGTCCACTACTGAACATAGGTATCTCCTTTGAAAGGAGGTTTTTGCCTACCATACCACGCTGGCCAGACGGGTTGGTAAAGGGTTTGTTTCAAGTTTTCCTTCTCTTGGCAGTGATGCTAGCTGCTGATTTTGTTCCTTTAGTCGCCTCTTACGACACCCATGGAATGAATAGGGGTGGTGACATTTGTATTCTTAATCTGTCACTTCAACTTAAACGTACCTAATTATTAGAATGGCAGTAGGACTAGGTAGATATTTATCGTAAAATATACCACTGGCATAAGTACTAATGATTAACTTATCTCTGCTCTAGGTTATGCAGGAAAGGTTAGGTCATGCTCTAGGAAGGTCAACTACCGTCTTATTACTCAAGTGCCCGATTCTTATTTACTTAGGTATAAGTAAAAATATTTAAATTAAATTTATTTACCTTTTATTTACATAATTACTTTATTTAGCTTTTGACTGTACGGTTAACCTAGTGGTTTAGGCGATCGCCATGCAGCTCTGTATTGCGCCATGTGGACAGTTCATATCCCACATGAGACAAGACTATCTGTGATCCTCAAATTGATGTTCTCAATCTGGGTTTTCTTTGTCTCTGATTAATTTATGTTTCTAAAGTCCTTACCATATATTCCTAGTGCGTGAGTTGCTTTTTATTTAAAAACTAGCTGTGCCCGCGACTTCGTTCGCGTGGTTGTCGAGAGCAAAACAACGTCGTTTAGATAAGAGTATATCACCTTTTTGATGATTTAGATAAGAGTCCTGACTTTGGTATAGTTGATTACGTTAATGCTTCTCTATATACTATGTTAGCGGTGGAATTACCCGGAGCATATACAAAAAGGTTGTTTGGGTTGCTAACACGTGATAGAGAAACATAGAGTTGGCCGTGTGAAAAACAATCAAAAGTAAGGTCTACACCCGCAACGGATAACGTCTGGCCTTGGGCTTTATTAATAGTCATAGCGTAACAGAGGCTTACAGGAAATTGCACACGTTTGAAAGTAAACGGAAAATTATTGGGGATAATGGGTATCCTGGGAATGAAAACAACATCACCGGAGCCGCAACCTGTTAAGATTTCGGCTTCGATGACATTTCGTTGGAGATTTGTTACTCTCAACCGAGTTCCATTGCATAGTTTTGGTGGGCTTAAATTTCTGAGTAGAATGATTGGTACTCCGACTTTTAAATAAATTTTGTGTGCTGGAAGACCTGGTGTATTTAGAGAGTCTAAAAACTCTACTGGATAGTGGGTGGCATCTCCTTCTTCTTAAACCGTGTTAATAGATAAATATTCCCTACTTTCTCCAGAAACATGTACCAATATTTGAGAATTTATTGCTGCTGCTTGGTCGTTGCGAGGTGCCAAAATAGCTCGTTGGCATAGCCAAGCAGCGTCATGGTTCGAGATCTCTGATGGATCTCCGTATACAGAGGAAATGAGTTCCTGCTGTGAGGCAACAGAAGAACACAGGCTTTCGACTAAAGTTACTTTACCTCCTTCTTGAGTCGGGTATGTGCCGTTACCAATTTGAAGTAGTAAATTTGAGAAAACCTGCGCGTTTGCGTCACCTCCCAAATATGCTCGCATATTAAAGCTCAAATTAGTTAATATGACACTACGCCATAAAATAGAGCTCTTTAAACAGGCACCTATTTCATCGGCCCTCGTTCCTCTGGGTATTATAGGGAGTGTCTGCCTGAAGTCTCCACAGAATAGCACCGTTAAGCCTCCCATCGGTCGGTCATTTTGTCTTATATCTCGCAACGTTCTATCTACAGCTTCCACAGCTTTACGATTTGCCATCGTACACTCGTCCCAAACGATAAGGGCGCAATCGCGTAAAACCCTTGCTTTATCACTATTGCGAGACACGTTGCAAACAGGGTTTTCTGTGCGGTCCAAGTCGATTGGTATTTTAAATGTTGTATGTGCAGTTTTTCCTCCTGGTAATAAAGTGGCAGCTATTCCTGAGGAAGCGACGGCAAGGGCAATTTTGTTTTGGCTCCTTATTTGAGCCAAGATAACTTTAGTGAGGAAAGTTTTACCTGTTCCACCAGGTGCATCTAAAAACAGCATTTCTCCTAATGAATGTTCTACACTACAGCATACTCTATCAAAGATTTGACGTTGTTCTGACGTCAAATTTGAACAGCCATTTCGCAATATTTCTGCTAACTCTTCGGGGTTGTAATTTATTTCAGATGTATACTCCCTATTAATTCGTTCCCCACCAACTGTCGGTGTCGGCAAGCCGTATTGACTGAGGGGGTTCCCTCCTATACTTGTAACTATATCTTGTATAGCCAGCAAAGCCCTATTATGGCAGCTTTCACGTACTTGGTCAGAAGTTTCACTATTTATATTTTGCTGTCTCAAAAAATCTTCGGCAAACGCGTCTTTATATTTTTGCCACAACTGCCCAGCGTCCGATAGGCCACAAAATGTCAACAAAATGGCAAATAAATGGCGCAAACGATGTGGACTATCACTGACGCATGCTTCGGCTAAAGCATCATCCCAATGCTGATCGCCATCTAATAAATGCCGTGCGCGGCAAGCAGCTTGAAATGTGGGATATTCTATATCGTCCACTTTGCGGAGCTCAGCAAAAGAAGTAGGTCCTCGCACTGTGTGAAGAAGAAGGCGTAAATAATAACACTCTGCATTATTTGGGTGCACCGTGTATACTCTTCCAATCACGTGTTCTTTAAAAATGCCGGACTCGCCTTCTACAGCAGTTCCACGTCTCCTGCGATTAAAAACACCTTGCTGCTTGTTATAAGTATAATAATGTGGCACTTCATTGTACAACAGAGACTTAGCGAAATTGTCTCTTTCGCAAAGGCGAAAGAATGCGAGCAAGGTGGTTTGTCTTGGGTTGTTCATTCTTTCTGCCACATTTTCTGGCTGAAAGTAAACTCGCTGCCCGCCTTCCAGGTGCACGTCAAGATGGATGACTGGCGGATACCTTTCATGAATAGGGAAACTCAAAATGCGCCAAACTGCCTCCGAAGAGCTTATGTATCGGCCAGATTGATACCTTGTCACTTCATCAAATTGGTTGTTATTTCTTAGTGCTATCATGGCTTGATCACTACCTTTATTAACATATTTACATATATATTTTATAGATTCGACGCTATTACAAATTTCAACATTAATGTGTGCTTGAAAAGCGTTTGACAAAACTGGAGAATACGGTACCACCCAACTATTATTTAGAATTATTTCTTGTCCACGGAATCTGACAGTAGCTGTGAAACCACCTTGTGACGGTGATCTTCGCCGGTATTGCGGATACCCATTTTCCCCAGCCATAGTTAGTTCTTTCAGTGCTCTGGGGTATTTTTTTGAGCATTGACCATCTTTCATGCACGGTGATTCCCTGTTTAAGAGGCCACATGGCCCGTGAACCATATGTGTTTTTACTATGTCATGCAAAATCGGATCTGCATTATAGTCCGGAAATTCTGCACTTATGACACTGTCTATAGCATCGGGACGAATTTTTTCTTCCAGCCACAGAAGAATGTGCGCGTGGGGTAAACCACGCTTTTGCCACTCGACGCTATACATAAAACAAAGAGTTGAACCGAAAACTTTCTCCTTTGTAAGTAGATTAATCAAGACTTTGAGTTTTAAATGAAAAATCCTAGCAATAATGTCATGTCTGTCGTATGACGCCTGTCCTGTGAGAAGTGCCTGGCAAATCTCCGTCCACTTTGGATTTGTTGTAAATGTTATAAAAAGGTCCGGCCGGCCGTATTTACGGACGTAACAAAAAGCATCTTGCGTTCGTTCGTGCATATACCGCGGACCGCCTGTGAAACTGGATGGCAAAATAACCAATCGACCCAAGTTTTCGACGTTATTATCTGATTGCATGGCGTCCCGCAAGTGCACGTATTCTTCAGCGCGTAACCGTCGCTGGTTAGTGCGAATATACACTAAACGTTCAGTTTCTATTTTTGCGTACATGTCCACAATAAATTGGCTGAACAAACCACGAAATCGTTGCAAATATACGAAACTGTTTTGCCTTATTTGTAAAAGGTAGGAATAGTATTGTTGAGCAGATATTTTTTTTTGATAATTAGTGACTCTCGTAGTAGGGTTCACTTGGTACAGCCCAAAATTGTACCCATCTTCACCATGACAATAGATTAGTGGATATTGCAGGGCGTCGTAAGCTCGGTGGGTTTCCAAAATGCGTTGAAGGCGATCGTCGCGTGTACGCAACACGATATCACGTCTCTCACACTCCTGGTCGACTAAAACAACTGCAACTTCATCTGCGACGGGTGCATTGTGTCTTCCACGGTGTTCACCCACAGGACGTCTATCGGCACTTATAACAATTTTGAAATCATTGCTGCCTTGTGGAATTGACTCCAATGCAGCTTTGAATTCACGAACGTACTGGTTAACGCGATGCAGCAATTCTTGAAGTTGACCCAAAAGCTCAGCATTGAGCTGGGGAAAATTGTGATTTCTAACATTGAGCTGTTGCGTGTAATCGGATACAAAATAAATTTGGAGAAATTTGGGTTCATTTTCTGGCAGCAAAGATCCAATAAGGTGATAAACTTGACCTTGTACTTTGAAGGTTGGCATGAACGGTCCTTCCGTTATTTGTTTTGCCCCAAAGGAAGTCATTTGGAAAGCACTGTTATATAAACGAATATTATCCAAAAAACGGTTCGACTGGGGATGATCGCCATTCAGGAGACTTATAAGTAAGTGTGGTGGATCTTGGAAATTTGGAAGAACAATTTTTCCATTTGAGCAGCACATTCCATCTGTCTCTTTCCTCCATTTCAAAGCATGACAAAAATTACAAATTTCTCTCATGTCACCCACGAAAGTAAAGCCAGCATAATTAATTCTAGACGAATATGTGAACCCTGATTTTTCCCTATTGTCCCAAGGTAATAAAATATTTGCATCGTCATTTTCCATGGACTCATCAGCTCCGCTATTTGTTTCTCTATTCATATGGTATCGAGCTCGTTCTATTTCTAGGCGAGATTGACGTTGTTCTGCTGTTTCTGCTCGTCTTAGTTCATCTATTCTTTCCCTTTCAGATGCAAGATAACTTTCATTGTTTCTTTGTACACCTACATAGTTATGTCTAGCTATTTCTAATCGTTCTTCTCTTTGGGAGAGAGATTCAGACTCGCGCGAGAGAGCGTGTCGCTCTCGGTCAGATGACAGACGTGCTTGGCGTTCCTCGATACTCTCTTGAGAACGCAAAGTCGCGGTCCGAGTTCTTTGCGAACTTAAGCGCGACTCCCTTTCTGTGAAAGTCTCTGACTCGCGTGAGAGAGACTGGCGCTCCCGATCAGCAGACAGCCGAACTTCGCGTTCCTGGATATTCTCTTGAGAACGCAAAGTCGCGGTCCGAGTTCTTTGCGAACTTAAGCGCGACTCCCTTTCTGTGAATGTCTCTGACTCACGTGAGAGAGAGTGGCGCTCCCGATCAGCAGACAGCCGAACTTCGCGTTCCTGGATATTCTCTTGAGAACGCAAAGTCGCGGTCCGAGTTCTTTGCGAACTTAAGCGCGACTCCCTTTCTGTGAATGTCTCTGACTCACGTGAGAGAGAGTGGCGCTCCCGATCAGCAGACAGCCGGTCTTCGCGTTCCTGGATACTCTCTTGAGACCGCAAAGTCGCGGTCCGTGTTCTTTGTGAACTTAAACGTGACTCCCTTTCGGTGAACGTTTCCGATTCACGTGAAAGAGCGATGTGCTCTCGGTTAGCAGATAACCGTGCTTCACGATCTTCTTCCGATTCCTGAGACCTACAAAGTCTCATCCTTTTCGCATTTCGGCTACGCAGCGAAAGGTTAGTTTTTTTTCTTTGAGGCATTTTCAAGGAAAATTATAGCAATAAACAAAACTAACAACACTTATGACTGAATAGCCTACAAACTTAAAAGAACGGTGCGTCGAACAGTCTAGTGTGACAACGTATCGTCTGTTCGTGGTCGTGACTCAACGAATTGGCAACACTAACTTACTGTATAACGATTGGCACTATTGGATTCAAACTACGAAGTAAATCAAATACAATCTTAACTTCGTACTTCAAACCAATGACCAAAGTTGACCAAACGAAACCAATAAGATAAGCAAATACTTTTTTTTCGACCAATTTAGAAAATCGATAAACCAAGCAACCAAAGAACTTTTACGACACACGCAAGAACTTTTAAGACACCTAACGAAACCCAATTTGCCTAGTAAACACGGTGGACGTCATCCTCGCGCGGAAAATCTTAACACCGCGATTCAGAAAATGACGTCATTTGCACAACGCCATCTATCGGATTTAGATTTCAACTATCAACATTAGTTCTATTTTTAGTCTTAAGATGTCGTTGCAAGTACTATACTTAATTGCGTAACGTAATATTTTACTTCTTGAACTCACTAAATTAATCATATCTTTTGATAGAGTGAACCGATTTCGATGAAACAAAAACTAAGTTAAACCTCAAGTTGCGTATAATTTTTGTATATAAACATTGTCAGCATTGAATTCGTAGATTTTACGTGATGTGCGCACAAACAAACAGACAAACAGACAAACAGACAAACAGACAAAAATTTCAAAAATGATGGAAATGGGTTCTGTTACTTATCTTTTCACACGCTGGCTATTTTTTGTTTCAATTTCTTCAATGTACAAAAATGACTTTTCTACAGATTTATTATATGTATAGACATACCGTGTAACTACATTTCTAACGGTTACATTGTTTAATCACTATATTGGGAGTGTAATCATGTTTCGGTGACAACACTGACGCGTTATCCCTTCTTACGACGAACGCACTTGGTGGTATAGCTAATTACAAGTGTACAATGACACGGCCTGTGTATAAATATTATTTGTTTATCGTCTTTATCACTCTTTGACTCGTGTGGACTTGTAATCGTGGGAAACAGTTATTTTTGTTAATCGAGTAACACAAAGTAATAAGTACCTATACTATGTATATATCTAAATAATTATATTTGACTCTTGCGTTTTAAGGTTTTTTAGGGCTCCAGGGTTCATGACTCGGAACCCGTATAGATTCATCATTTCTGTCCTTCCTCGACTTACCGCCTAAACGGTTGATGTTTTTTATCTCGCGTTTACCCTATCCTGTGGACATGGCAGGAGAGGACAGGGATTTAGGGGAGGGCAACCAGGGCAACAGCCTCGGGGCCTCCATAAAAAAGGGGCCCCCGCAATAGAGACTTCGGAAAAAAAAATCTAATTCAGACTAGTAAACACTAGTAAACAACTTTTCCTTTCATATTTTTTTTCGCGCTGTACCTTTACCTACAATACTTTGTACAAACATGATTACATTAAACATTAACAGAAATCATTTTCATTAGAAATGCTTTTTTAAAACATTGCGGGCTGCTAACACCATTTTTCGATTTAATTATCCGTTTGCGAGTGCGACTTTAAAGCATTTTTTATAAAAACAGGGCGTCCCCCTCTAAAAGCTAAATGGTCAGCTAAAATAATCTGGAAAAATTTATGATAGTAGTTCTTATATTGAACTTTAAAGGAAAACTATAGCGGTTTAGATAACTTTTTATTTTAGGAGTTATAGGGTCTTAACTTGTAAAATGCATTAACTTGGAAAACTTCGTACAAAAATTAAGAAATAATAGGTAAATAATAAAAATTATCTATTGGACACGGACACGCACTTGGCTAATTTTATATATTTTTTAAATGTATTTTGTTTATTTTGTGTATTAAACGAGTATAATATACTCGTTTAATACACAATCATATCAAGAAGTAAAGAGAAAATTAATATTTCATTGTTAACACGTACAATAAATAACACGACTTCGCTCGCGTGATTGTAGAATATTATCGATTTTATTACCTTTTGCTCGTAGTCAATTTTAGCTGAGATAGAAAATTCTTTTATTGTAGACTATATATGTATATTAGGGGTAAAAGTATGAAATTGTCTATTTGTACTGAAAAATTGAAATTCGTTTTTTTTTTCATTTAACATAATTATTTAAATCAAAATATTTACCATTAGGTATTAGATCTATATATTGCTGCCATCTAATAGAAAAGTCATTTATGCTTTTGCTATAGAACTCTAGTGATCTAGATTCTACAAACTGTGTAAAGCATTTTGTACTGCCGCCTGAGAAGAAAACTTTTTATCAGGTAGAAAATTGTCCAAATCACGAAAAAAATGGTAGTCCGTTGGAGCAAGGTCTGGCGAATACGGAGGGTGACGAATGATTTCTAATTTCAGTTCCTGTAAAGTTAAAACGGTTTCTCGTGCTGTATGTAGTCTAGCGTTATCATGGCGCCATAATGGTGAAGATCGATTTATGAGTCGGGGCTGTTTCACTTCAAGTTTTGTTATCATTATTTGCAAATTTTGTTATAGTGAATAACACCATGCTGAGAACACCAAATAGTTACCATTCCCACTCTAGTGGTAAGCTTTGCTTTAGGACACTGTTGTGACTTTTAACCTGGGGTCAAGCATTGCATTTATTGCTTACGGTTATCGTAAAGAATCCACTTTTCATCACATGTCACAATTCGATCCAATATTCCTTAATTCCCTACCGTTGAATTTATAGTAATAATTGCTTCTTGGCTGAACTTCAAATTGGGTAGTTTTACACAATTATATTTTGATATATCATTGGTACTAAAACATACATATTTTAGATATAGGGCTACTTACATGTACTTCAAACTTACATGTAACTTTAAATTTTAAACATCCGCATTTAAAATTTCTATACCAATACAAAAAGTTTTATCATAGATTTCTATAAAAAATCAAAATAAAATAATTTCCCCTGCCTATAAAATAATGTCCATCCCATGTCAAAATAAAATAACACCCTATATTTATTGAAATTATTTTATTTTGGAAAACAAATATATCTAATACTAGCTTTCGCCCGCTGCTCCGCACGCGTGTTGTCGGTTATCGCGTGAAAAAAGTAGCCTATATCCTTTCCCAAGTTCAGTTCTATCTTAATACCAAATTTCATCAAAATCGGTTCCGTGGTTTAAGCGTGAAAGCGTAACAGACAGAGTTACTTTCGCATTTATAATATTAGTAGAGATTAAGGAATTTAAGAGAGAAAAAATGTGTACGTAACATTTTAATGCATGATTAAAAAATAGAACAAGTTTTATTATTTAATCGCTTCAAAATGGTGTGAATGCATTATTCTTACGTTTGTTTATTATATTAACTATATAAACAAAATGTATAACTAGATTTTAATTTTTATACTTCGTTTCTTAGTCAACCACGACAATGATTTTCGCAAAACGTATATGCTATTACGTCTCAATATTGTGCAGTCGATTATACATTTTTACGTCAAACCTATATGAATTTAACCTCAGTTAGAAACAAAAGACAAAAACATTCAGGCAGATTATTCCCTATTACGTCATCCGCTCTCAGTCAGGTCCTCCGCTTTAAATCTGACTGGACTATTGGTCTAGTTGCTATGGATACACATCCTCACATGCCACCAAACATATTGATACAAACAGAGACTCTCTGAGCTATGCAAAGGGAAGAGGAAACATAAATAAAATAAATATGTTTATAAGTATTTATGAAAAAAACATTTCTTTTTTAGATTTATTTAAATATTGTTTATATTTTTATATCATTAATTATATTTATTGAATTTAACTAATGGTTGTTATTTTTGTCGCCTTGGGGTGAGGACCTGGTGATCTATATTACAGGTTATAAAATACCTTTAATAGACACCAGCTCCTTGCAGACACCTAACTATTGTTTATTTTGTTGTTAAATTGGTATTTTGCTGAATTACATTTTCTGTACCATGTCTTGTTTTTGTAAGGAGAAATAAAATAATTATTATTATTAATAACCCTGAATATAATACCGGAGGTCGCGGATGCGATTCCTAAATATTGTGTGATGAGCAAAAGTAAAAGTAGTCTGTCTCTTTTCAGGCTTTAGACTGAGTACCGAATTTCATTTTAATCGGTGCAGTGGTTTTTGAGTTTATCGCGAACAAACAGACGCGGAGGACATTATTGTATAATATGTAGTGATATGTTACCGTCAATAGAAGAAAGTATTTTAAATTTAAGTACTTATATTTTAACTTTTATTTCTTAATAGACAAGCTCATAACCAATCTGCCTACAAAGAAATACATCAGATAAATGAAAAATGCTTTTTGATTAAAAATTTTGCCATCGCTAATTTCTTATTTCACTTCATTTATCAGCCATAATAAATAGATAAAACGCTTGCTAAATACAATAACAAACAAACAAAAGTATCAAAGTTTTTTTCCACAAGGAAGTAACTATGTCAAGGATGTCGTATTTATATCTGATGTTTAGTAAAACAAATATTAATATAATTTGCCTGATTTTCACACAGATTAGACAGCTCACGGTTTTCTGTCCTTAGCCGTATGTTCTATTAATTTATATGACCTTGTTGTTGAACCTAATATGGATACAGATATTTTTTTCTTTTTTTTTAAACTTCTTCCGTACTAGAAATATGCCAGTATATCGGGAACTTTACACAAAGAACAGCCAGACTCCGAACAACAATTTGCAGATCACATCAAGTACGAGTTATATTGTTCTAAAGTTCTCCACTCGTATTGTCCCGTATGGGGTTTGAACGCACAACACTACACGCAGTAGAAAGCACAACTCTAAAGCTAATTCATGATTTTTTGATTTCAGTAGTGGAGCAGCCTGGTGCAGTAGCACGGAGAAGAAGACAAGTAGGCATAGCTGATGAGTGCTGTATCGTTGGATGCACTTTGAACCAGCTCAGCGAATACTGCTCTATTAGTGCCTTGTAAGTAGCAAAATAATAATGTTTATAATAGGACTTGTAAATAATGTTTGTCTTGGACTACGTCTAGAAATAAATCCTAGGTATTCCTTCAAATTATTTTAGAGTCTAACATATTTTAATGTTACCTTTTCACACTTATTATTTAAAAAGTACTTAAAAACTTTATGTTCTGCTTTTCCCAAATCAGTATAAAATGTGGGTCTCATATATTAATTTTTCCAGCTCCTCACATAGGTATATGATTTTGAAATAATATTATTTACTGCTTACTTTTTAGGGTTCCGTAGCCAAATGGCAAAAAACGGAACCCTTATAGATTCGTCAAGTCTGTCTGTCTGTCTGTCCGTCCGTATGTCACAGCCAATTATTTCCGAAACTATAAGAGTTATACTGTTGAAATTTGGTCAGTCGATGTATTCTGTGAACCGCATTAAGATTTTTACATAAAAATAGAAAAAAAAAACAATACAATTTGGGGGTCCCCATACTTGGAACTGAAACTCAAAAATTTTTTTTTCATCAAACCTATACGAGTGGGGTATCTATGGATAGGTGTTCTAAAATGATGTTGAGGTTTCTAATATCATTTTTTTCTAAACTGAATAGTTTGCGCGAGAGACACTTCCAAAGTGGAAAAATGTGTCCCCCCCCCCCCCCTCTAACTTCTAAAATAAGAGAGTGATAAAACTAAAAAAAATATTTGTTGTACATTACCATGCTAACTACCAATGAAAATTGGTTTGAACGAGATCTAGTGAGTAGTTTTTTTTTTAATTCGTCATAAATCGTAACACGCAATTTACCTTTCATCCAATCAATACACTAGTATAAAAACATCGATGAAAGTTACAACGAACTACAAGAACTTTTAAATGATGTTACTTGCTGATACGTAACCCTTCATGGGCGAGTCCGACTCGCACTTGGCCGTTTTTTTACTGCTTGGGTTCAAATCCCACATGGGAGAACACTCTGTGCGATCCAGAAATTGTTGTTCTGAGTCTAAGTGTCCTTTGTATCGTTTAATGTCTGTTCGTAAAGTCCCTCGCGACACAGGGTGTAAAGTTCTAATGCAGGAGTTGTCTTTTTTAAATATAATACATGAACCTGTTAACAATCCAATAACAATTGACAGTTCACAATCACCACTAGAAGACATGGAAGCTCACATAATTGCAGACCGATCAGCAGAGCAAGGAGCGTCGGAGTCGAAAGACGCAGGTCCAGCTGAAGCAGTGGCGCTTCCTGCGGTAGGCAGTGCGGGGCATGCGGCGGGGCGGCGGGGTGCTCACCCTCACTCTCGCGGGGCAGGGCGCGCGCGCCGGGGCCGCAGATGTTGGTGCCGGCGTAAGCGACGCTCGGGTCGACGGCGATCCTCCCTCATGGGTAACATGGTGTGTCTATACATCGTCGTCAACTTATTCTCTTTGGCTACAAGCTGTAGAAATCTCATCTTTATAAATAAGAGATTTTCATGATACTTATATAAAAATATAAGAGTCTGTCTAGTCTTAGTAAATAATATTATTCAACAGAAAGTATTTTATTTTTTTAAAGAGAATACGAAGGCGACGAATAACTAACCCTCATATTAATGCTTCATGAAATTTCTCTAATAATAATAATTCAATAACAAGTCTAATAAATTAATAATTACGCAACGGAATAATTATATATTATGTATCAGTCTACCAATATCTAAGTGGGCATGCTTCATTAATATAAATACACTGTTTTAATTTTTAATTTTAATATTATTTTAATACCTCATGGAGGTTATGTAACATTGAATGCGGTACTAGTGACAAATACTAACCTCTTATAATTGTAGGTAGCAATTATTACATCAAGTATTGATTAAATGCATGAACTTATTTAATATATACCTACTTAAGTATTTCGTACGTCACCCCACCGGGCTTTGGATGTGTGGTCGGAATGGTGTCGTAATCGGATCGACTAAAACCACACGGTTCGCCGGCGGCAGATTGGGTCCGAATCCGAGTGGAAGTCATCCTTCCGGTCCTTCTACGCCGCCTCTTTCTGCGAAATGACGTCTTCGCAGAAAGTTTTGACCGCGGTAAAACAACTGTCGTTGCTGGCCATGGAATTTATGACGACGACCGGCAGCGAAAGATCTCCTCCAATGAATGCAGTGAGGGCCCGACGCTACGTCGCTCAGGCGGGACAAACCGCCAACGTGTGCTAACTCGAGTCCTTACTGGACATCCACCTCACGGGTGACCAGAGAGTCATCGGCGTAATAGATTTGGCCGTAATCTAATCCCGTGGAGGAGACGCCCTCATAGGGTCCGGAAGTGTCTCATGTTCAACAGGAGTGGTCTGCGGAATGACCCCTGCGGAACACCGCACGTAATGGCCCGACGTCTCAAAACACCATATCCATACTTAGATACAAGGTCAATCAATTACATTTCACGCAACCTACCTCGGAAATTGTTGCTTGCCGAATTTACATAAACTTCATCTTATGACTTATGTTATAAAGTAGGACCAGAATCCTAAAGTAATCAGGTAATTTGATGCACACCAGTCAAATCCGTAACTTAGAAGTTTCATCAACTACATGGATATTTATGATATTTTCTTTCGGCCAGACGTAATGTATCATTCAAATCCTAATAAAACTAATACAATTTTCTCTTTAAATACTTGCATATTGGTTGCTACTAACACGAATTGTGGTTGCGAAGGTTGCTACTAAACTAGGTACTTACTGTGGAAAAATCTTTAATTAATAAATAAATAATAATAAATAAATATTTTTGGACATCTGACACACAACATCATCTAGTCCCAAGCTAAGCAGAGCTTGTGTTATGGGTACTAGACAACTGATATAAATACATAAACATACTTTTTTTTTGTAAATACATACATATTATACATAGAAAACACCCAGACTCCGAAACAAATATTTGTGAATCACACAAATAATATTTGGTCCGACCCGGGAATCGAATCGAATAGTGTAGTAATATTTGTTTATATACTTAGTGCTTGGTTTGGTGATGTATATTGGATACTAGTTTATAGAGTTAACGGCTGAAGTGGTCAAAAATCTGTATATTAATGTAAAGCAAAAAGTTTGTCCTCCCTTTTTACGGAAATTGCTCCGACGGAGGAGTATGAAATTTCACACACTTCTAGTCTAAGTAGAGAAGCAGTGCAGAAACCTAAATAAATAAATAAAAAAATTCGTAAAATTTTAACAACTAAGGGACAGCTGGTAGTAAATAAATGTATATCTACTGGCATGCAAGTCTTATACTGGTCACACCTAGGGTCATCATTAAACCAAGACTGCCTTCTAGTTCAAGTTTGATAACAAAAAAACCATCAGACGTATACTAATATGAATTATTGTAATTGTTACAGGCCCTCGTAAAAAGTGCAGTGCACCGCGCTGCGCCCGTGGTGGGCACCGTCTCTCCGCTCATAACATGGGGGCGAACTCTCAACACTGACCCTTCCGCCAGTCGCAGCAACTACGCATACGTAGTCTACACATAAAAAGAATCCTGTGGGCCTAGCCAAGATACAAGTGCTTCACGTCGAATCGCATTTTATAATCGATGGCGCATCTCGTCTACCTCGGTGGCCGCAGTGGTAGCGTAAGCGACTGCTGTACTTGAGGTCTCGGAATTGATTCCCGAGTCGAGCCAACTGATTGTATGATCTACAAATACTTGTTACGGACTTTCGTTGTTTTCTGCGGTATAATATATTAAGTATGTATTTGTAAATATATTGTTATTAACATCAGTTGTCTAGTACCCATAGTAGAAGGTCTGTTTGTTTGCGACTAGATGGCGTTGTGTCAGATGTCCGAAATATTTTGTTTTGTTCACGTGACTTAACGTTAAAATGACGTCATTCCCAAAACAAAACATAATAACGTAGAATATAAACTTGGCTAGGACTTCTGTCTAGTCGCACCTATGTGTTAACGGCGCGGCGTGTAAATAAAAACCGTCTATTGTATGAGACCAAATGCTAGGTACAATTTTTCAGTGTTCATTATGTTATGGCCATATAAATACATATCTTTGTAAGTATTCTCATAGCAATGAAAATAATAATAAGATACTTTTAGCTATACTTTAGAGATTCTGCTAATCCAATGTATAAAAGGACTTGATTTTTCCTTTTAAAAATGTATCATTTCCGTAGGGTTTAATATAAAACAATGCATGATATCTACACGTGTAAATATTAATTGTCATAAACAAATTACGAATGTGATTTATGGAAATACTTGTTCAAGACTATATGTCAATTCCAGTGAAACTATTAATTGTGACCCACTTTGAACTTTTCCAAAGATTAGCTTTATATGATTTGAAAATAATATATATAATAATCAAATTCAAATATTAAAAACAAAAACGATGGGACATCGAATTGTTTTATAAAATATGTACTAGTGTAATAAAATAAAATATTTATTAGATGCAATATTCATTACAATTGCCATAATATACACAATCATTAATTTATTATTGTCTAAGATTTGTACCTATATTCTACCAATAATTCTCCTACCATATAAGAATTAACGATCTCTAAAACATCTGTGATAACTCCAACTGATGAAAATAATTCATTAATTTATCTTTTATAGTTATGTCAGCATATTAGTAGAGTGTGTCTTTCTATTTTAGAATGTGTATGCATTTACATATAAGTAGTTACAGGTAGCTACAAGATGGATGACTGTTATATTGGCAGACAAGATGTCCTTAGACTGCGATCAAATATGTGTATAATCTAATAACTAGTGTGTCTATAGCTGGAGCACTGCTAATGTGAAGGTGTTGACTGACTGACTAGATGAATGCTGTATTAAAATTTTCATTATTTATAAAACAAGACTTTCATTTTCCTATATTCTTCGTGAAGTAATATTAATTATAAAACAGACTATTTAAGTAGATCAATATGGTATCGGAATTACTAACACTATTCTCGTCATAGAGAATCCTACAAAACTTATTTATAATTTTAGCAGTTATATAGAAACTGCAAGGTATCAGATTTTCATCCAAGAGTTATGGTCACAATTATTATTCTCATTGAGAACTGACTGTGACTGCCAATATGAAATAAGGTTGGTTATGTTTTTGTTTTTGTAATTGCATTGCACAGTTGACATACTGGTTTAGCGGTCGGCACACCGCCGCTTTGAACTACGCAAGTGTTTTGGATTAATTCTTACACGGGATGGGTTTGTGAGTAATGGGTATTCTTTGTGTATGTTTCTTGTATGTTCGTAAAATCCCCTGCGATACCGGAAAATATTCCTAATGCAAGAGTTCTTTAAAGTAAATATTATATGCGTACTATGTACGATACGTAAAAAATCAGACTGTACAATTTTGATTTAACATTTATTATAATTACGTAGCAGAAAAATTAACAAAAATATAGTTGACGAACATTATACGGTAAGTAGACGGTATAGTGGTTGTACATTACACTTTTTTATATATCTACATAACATGTTTTCTTGTTTGATTGATACGCATTGCCGTGAGCTTATAAAGATAAAAATGCTAAAATGTATGTTTTACATGACTAGGATAAAATCATATTGGTCGGTAAAATGTGAGCATTTATTATGGCTCAGCTTACCCTTCCCTTAGCTGTAAGCGTATGTATCATCAACCTAACGCCTAACTAAAAATAAAACAAAAGAATTAATTAAAATAAAAAACTAAGTACATTACTTTCATTGGCTATATACTTTTCTAATAAGAAATACAATATTAAATGCTATCTTGTTAGTCATAGGATGGTGTTTCACACAACTCAGTTAAATCTAAATCATCACAATCACGTACTTCCTTAGGATGTGACTTAACTCCAGAGTCCATTTTATTAAAATAATATTTTTTCAAAAGCACATACTTGGTAACTAATATTGCTAGTATACAGAGTGCTAGTCATAGCGGCCCATTGTCATTGTTATTTGATTTATCGGTATTCGAATCTCTTTGTGAGCTATTTTCTCTTACAGGAAGCAGTTGAAACCTTAGATTGTTGCCTTTTGTTCGCTTCTGCACTATTCTACCTGTTGACTTTACATTTTGTTCTATCGTCAAGTAGATTTTTTCCTGTAAGCAAAAAGATTTACATTTGTTAGTTTATGTATTGTACAGCATGAAACAAACTAATTACTAATTATAAGAAGATTTTATTTTATACAATATTATAATTATGCTATCTCGTTAGTCATATGATGGTGTTTCACACAATTCGGTTAATTTTGACTGTCAATATAATATATATACTAATAACATATAGTTCTTATGGTTTTTGCCCGCGGTATCGCGGTAAAGAGCAACCTAAGTCGTCCTCAATTTTTAGTTTCTCCATGCGAGATTTCAATGATATCGGTGCAGCGTGAAAGCCAGCCGTGAAAACGTATATACAGAGTTCCGTTCGAATTTATCGGTTCGGTATCCATATGTATCGGTATCGATCATAGATAAAATAGGTCTTAGAAGACCAACCTAAAAACGACAGCATTTGTGTTGTAGTATTTAATTAATGAGTGTGAGACTAGAGATACTCATTAAAATATGTAACTTCAATGTCGATGTAGCAAAAAAATTATATGCAAAACATTATTGCTCACATAAAATTACAGACTTGAGTTTAATAGTGCTACATGGACTACAAATGCCTTAGTAGTTATGCTTAACTAGCCGATTTTTATACAACTGATGATGATGTCCAATTCAGACGTAACCATCAACGGCGACAAGGTGCCCGCACCAGCGCAGCTGACCTCTCATCAGGAGGCTCTCCCTGCACGCCAAACCCGTCTGGTGGAAAATCCGATCTACCAGCGTATATGAAGTACATCAAGTCGATTGATGTCACCTTTGTAAAGGCACCAGGTCTCCGAGGCGTACAGAAGCAATCGCAAAATAATAGCCTTGCACTAGCCTTGTATAATAGCTATAAACAACTAATGACATTCATACCTGACAGCAAAAAGCGGGTATCTCGTATCTAAAAAAATTGACATAATGGCCCAAAGGAGTGTAGATCAGAAAAAAAAGTTGAATCTTTTGTCTCATTAAATGAGGTAGATGAAGAAATATCATACTATTTCAACATTCGAATCATCTTTATTAATCTATAAGTAATGAATTGAATTGGGTTTTTGGTTCTAGTATAAAGTTGGATATATCAGATACAACATTACCGTTTAATGCTGTCGTATGTACAATATATTAGTAAGCAAATCTTTAGAGCAGGTCTATATTATAAAACAAATATATATTGAGAAATTAACTAAATTGTAAATAAACCTACTAACCAGTGTCTCAGAAGACTTTGCATCCTCACCAGCTAAAATAACTTTCACTTCATACTGTTTCTCCACGAGTTTTATCATCTTCCTTACACCTGTCATGAGGTCATGGTCGCTAATTCTGGATGATAGTGTTAGTAGCTTTTCACCTTTGTTATTGGTCTGTCGAGATGCCTGTTTCTCTTTTCTTTTTGCCAGCTCTTCTGCATGATACTCAGTATTTGTTATTAGCCTAGAACACAATATTTTATTTCTTAGTACTAATGGATTAACACATTTGCCGCCCCAAAGCTATTAAAATTTTTGCCGCCCCTACTGATTTCTAAAATTAGATACACTGTTCACAATAAAGTTAATTCCTTTACTTCGGGAATAATCTTGTTTCTAGATTATTTTTACAACATTTTGGGTACATTTTTAAGCTAAGAAAGCAAAGCTTTGTTTTTGCCTCATATGAATAAGCTGGGGCTGTACCCCTAAGGCCAGATACAAGATGGAGGGATGATATCCGCCTAACCTTGGGGCCTTACTGGACCAGAGTTGCAGAAGACAGAGCTCAGTGGAGAGAGCTGGAGGAGGCCTACGCCGGGAGGCACTCCGAGTTGCGAGACATAATATAATATGAGACTGAAAAAATTGCCAAACTTGTAGCAATCTCGGAATAAAAGGGCTTTATTATTATTATATCAGGCCAGATACTGCTAACCATTGGGCGGGGGATGGTCAAACAAGACACATAATTTCTTCTTGCTTGATGATCCCCCACTCCCAGTATCTGTCCGATGCTGGGTTTGGCGAATGGATTAGGGAGTAGCGCAGGTCGCCGAGATCCCCTAATCAAGGCCAGTGGACTATCCTTCACGAGGTTGCCGCCCGTTATTGGTCAAATACCCTCTGTATTTGACACAACAAAAACCTCTGGCCGCACTCTTGGGTTTGGGTCTGGGAGTGAGGATTTGCTTAGGCCCGTCCTCGCTTCCAGACCCAGACCCGCATACCCGCATAGCCGAACCGTGGCGGCGCAAAACCACACCCAGGCCCACATAGCCATGGGGACTTAAATACCCCCAAAAAGAAGGTACCACACATCCTTGGGCAAGAGTGTGTGAGTTATTTGGTATTTCCCACCAAAGCCCTAACATAACAATAAGTGACCTTAAAGAGACCGTATTACCCCAGGAGGGTAGCGCAACAAGCGCAGAATCCCTCACCGAGTCTGACTCGGTCCGTCCCACGTATTCTGGGGGGGACAAAGCTCACTCAGGAAAAGGCGCAAGCCTGGACCTAACAGGCCTAGCTGAGGCCATAAACACAGCCACAAATGAACACGCAGAACACGCACCAACACAATGGACGGTGGCCGCCCACAAGCGCCCTTGCAAAAGGGATACTGCTAAGGCGTCGGCCGCCGCCACACAAAAACACCAAGGCGCGCAGGGCCGAACCAAACGCAGACGCCACAACCGGCGCGCGAGAAGGGAAGCCCAGCAGCCTAAAATCAGACATGCACACACTTTGGCCGTCAAAGCCGTCACCGCAGCAGTACAAACACAGCGCGAACCTGTAGAAATACAGGAGGCTGACAAAGTGTCACACGTACAAACACAACACAACACAAAAAAACGACGAAGACCGAGAGGTCATCGCGTTCGGCAGACCGCTGTGCAGGCTCCCACTGCTCCTGAAAAGGACCAGCCTGGGGTTGCGGGTGGTTCGGGCGTGCAAGCTTCAACGAAGCGACCGCGTCTGGACGACACGCAGTCCCCGAGGGGGGATGCCAAGCGCGCGAAAACCGAGGCGAAATCAAAGCGGACAGTGGGCTACGCGGATGCGTGCAAATCGCATCTGCGAATAGCGATCACCACCGTCCCGCCTAGAGACCTCTCCAGCGAGCAGGCGGAACAACTGAGGGAGACCATCGACGATGCGATCCTGCAGTGTGTTCTGACGCCGCAGTCTTCGGGGGCGCTAGCTCCATCTTTCCGCGGTCGACACTTCTTATTTGAAGGAGTCCTAGCGATGTGGTGTGAGTGTAGAAGAATAGTTGGTAAGAGATGGGGTCTTAACCCAAAGATCACCCTTTGGTTATACACAGCAGTAATCAGGCCCTCAATAACCTACGGCTCAATTGTGTGGTGGCCCAGGACACAAATGAGCACAGTAAAATCCAAGCTCCAAAGCTTACAACGCCTGGCAAGCTTGGCAACAACAGGATGCATGAGAACAACTCCATCAGCCGCATTAGAGTATCTCCTGAACCTAAGACCACTAGACCTGGTGATACAGGAAGAGGCAAAGGCGGCAGCCCTGAGGTTAAGATCTCTGGGCATATGGAAATCAAATGTAACAACAAAACACTCCAACATTCTCCAAATATGCATCAAGGAAAATCCGCTCCTTGAGGCGCCTATGGACAAGATGTTGGGGCAACACATCTTTGATCGAAGATACGACATCCAGCTTTCCGCAGAGAAAAATGACTACTCTGGCACTGGGGAAGTCAGGATCTACACCGACGGCTCCAAAACCAGCACAGGTACTGGAGCTGGTGTCTTCTCAGACGACCTAAACATCAAGATAACAACAACACTAGACAAGCTAAATACAATCTTTCAGGCAGAATGTATTGGCATTACCAGAGCGGCACAGGCGGTTGCTGCCAGAGACATCAGTGACTCCAACATCAAAATCGTCACTGATAGTGCCTCCGTGCTCCAGGCCCTCCGTAACAACACAATAAACTCAGTCCTGATAATGGAATGCCATAGTGCACTCCAAACCATTGCGGCAACCAACAGAGTGACTCTGCAATGGATAAAGGGACACAGCAACTCACTGGGAAACGACGCCGCAGACGAGCTGGCAAAGAAGGGAGCAGACACAAAAGTGCATGGTCCAGAACCTCTGCTACCCATACCTCAAGCCCAAATTAAAGCATGGCTGCGCGAAAGAACCCAGAAAACTCACTTGACAGAGTGGCTAAATAAGGAGGGATGTCGGCAAACAAAGAATGCTGTATCAGCTCCCAATACAAGGCTTGCCCGCACCCTCATCAGGTTGAACAGAGACAAACTCCGCAAGATCATAGGAACCCTAACCGGACATTGTCTCCTAAACAAACACCTACACACCATAGGAGTAACAGACAGCCCCCTATGCAGAGGATGCATGGAGGCAGAAGAAACGCCACAACACGTCATCATGGAATGCAGCAGTGTGGCCGAACAACGGGCACAAATTCTACAGTCACCGGCAACGTATCGGGAGGCCTGCAGTAATCCCCGGAGGCTGCATTCCTTCTGGACCAACCTAGGCTGGCTGGAGTGAATGGGAAATAACTTTTCACGCACAATGGTCCAATAACTAGGACTAAGTGCGGAAACCGCCCAGAAAAACCAAACCAAACCAAACTGCTAACCATTCACCTTTCAACGTCAATATATCCAAAAGTTGGCAGTACTTGGTCGGCAGCGGCAGGGTGCGGAGGAGGTACGCAAACGGGAGAATTCAAGTACTGCCAACCGACAAGACTCACACAGCTCCAGGTGCAGAGTTATCTGGGCACGTGATCACCTGTGTCCGAATCGTTAGGAGCCAACGCCTGAGTGCCACTACTGCGATGTGGGTTCAAATCCCATATGGGGAAACAATTTGTGTGATTCACAAATTGTTTTCCTGAGTCTGGATGTTCTCTGTGTCAGTCTGTGTATGGTTCATGTATGTTTGTAAAGTGTATTTTTAAAAAGTAAAAAGAGTTGTGTCCTCAGCCTTAATTTTTTTGTTAATTTTTTTTTTCGGTTTAATTGGCCACCCCCCTAACTTTGCCACCCTAAGCTTCATTTTAGTACCTTAAAATGTAATCCATTAGGCACGAGATTTGTAATTGTCTATCAGCATGGAAATAGACAAGTATGATGTTTATCTCTTCACCAAGAGCAACCAGGGGTTGGATAATTGTATAGTTTTAGTTTTTGACATTTACTTAATTAATTTGTAAGTAGTAAGTCTAACTTTCAGAAAATAGTTAAAATATTTTTGAAAACTACTTATCATCATTCATATTGCATTGTGTTCTGTCAGAAATTACTAGTTTACAAGAGAGCAAACAAACAATGCGCAGGAAAAAAAACGTGTTGTTCTACAAAATCAGTTGTTTTCATATTTAAATTTAAAGCTTATAGGTATTTTGAAATATGAAAACTGTTTTTTTTCTTTTACATTGAACAAATTGTAATATTAATGACATTATGCTAAATGTGTATTTTTTATTGCGTGATCTGATCTGATTTCTTCAATAATTGGGGTGAAATAAAAACTAAACAATTACTTACATTTTATGCATGGTAGGTAATTATAAATATAAAATTTCAAAAAAGGTAAGACATCAGAATATATGATGTTCAATATTCTAGAGATTAAAGATTTCTTCGTCCTAAGGAACACTTACTTGTAAACAGGTCTCCGGGTTTTAGAGTCTTCATCTTGTATTTTTACAAGCTTTAAATCTCTTCTGGAAGACAAATTTTGAGCATTCTTAAGATCTGTAATGCTAACTGAATTATCTGGACTTATTAAGGTAATTCTATTCTCAAAACTTTTTCTTTTGGGGATGTCTTTCCCTTCTGCTGTAATTATTGTCTTCACTGGTTTGCTTGACACAGCTCTAAAACCTAGAACTCTTTGAGTGCCTAATAAAGTCACAAATTTATTTAAATTACAGTAATTCATTTTATTATATGCCGTGTGACGTGTTGTCCTTATATCTAAACAAAAGATAAAATATTAACGTTTTTATATAACAATACGAAATGCGAAATTTACATTTTAGCTATTGTGTTCAGATTGATCTGATATGTCAAATATGTCAATTGTCAATGTCAATTGTCAACTGACATATCATGAATTTCGTCCCATTACTCAAGTGTCAAGTCAAGTCAATTCAATTGGCAATCGTAGGCCATTCGGTGTCAAGACCCTTAGGCCGTGGGGGCCGCAATGCGCAAATAAAAAACCATTACGGTTTTTTTGTTTTTAAAGGATTATTATTAAACATTTATAATAATTGACGCGAGGGCAATTTAAATCAGCTCAGGGGCAATTTTTCTACGCTTGGTAGACTAAAAAATAACCATATTTAACCTTTTGACCGCCAGGGTCACATATATGTGACAAGCGAAAACTGTCCCTGTACGCCAACGTCACAAGTACGTGACAAAAAAAGCGGTGCGCCGAAATACGAAATAAAGCCTTTAAACATTACTTTTATGCCTTTAAATTTATTTAAGTACCTTAAGAAGAAGCTCTAACTGTTATCTATTGCCATAAAACTATTTAAATTGCTTTATGATATTAAGAAATTTTACTTTAAAAAGAAAGAAATAAACTCTTAAAAAAGAATGTCCCCACACGCCAGAGTCACAAATATGTGACCACTAGTGATGTAGGGCACGTTAGATGATATCGTAAGTTTATATTAAAATTTCGTTAGCCTGTTTTATTTTTGTTGTTAAGTTTTGTTATTATACTTATTCTGTTAAAATGAGTAAGAAAGTAATTAACAGCCTCGTGAAATGATAATTAAAGTAGACAATTATTTTGTAAAGAAGAAAGAGGACTCTTAGTTATTGATACAAAATATAAGCAGTGCCCTAAAAAATGCTTCGTACACTACTGAGGTTTAAATGAAATAAATAAAAGTTTTAAAATGTCCATCAAAAGTTGCTTAGCTTTTTTTTTCAAAACTCTACTTGTTACTTTTTATGCCAGGTTTATAGAAGCTAGTATTTAAAGGCTATAAACGTACATACTGTTTTACATTTTGTAAATTTTTATATAGTTGATTATATACTTAACCTATTTGAATCGTGTATTTTTTTTAATATCTCCTTCAACGGAATTATAGAAATCTAATTTAAAATACGTGTTTTAATTATTATTAGTTAATATTATACTCGATAAGCGAGATAGTACGTTGCTACATCCTTATTTGAGAAGCGCAATATTCATAAAAATGACGTACCCTCCACGCCAGGGTCACAATATCAAGACAACAGATCAAGAATAATGTTGTACCTATAGTTATTATATTTAATTATATTGTCGTCTCAATTCTGTTATTACGGTATTAAACAACTCTGTAAATAGTGTATAACTATTACTAGAGTAGGAAGAAGTGTAATGTTGAAATAAATTCAGTGTTATAAGGACATATATTTTGAAATTGTAGACGAAAATAAAAATACAATTCATGTTATCGATAAAGTTTTGGAATGCTTATTTTTTTCGTAGGTATTTGCGCTAAATTTTTGGTCTGGCGTTGAGGGCAAGTTGATGAGTTTTTGCTCTGGCGTTCAAAAGGTAAAAGAGATACGAGTATTTGAAAATTTGAAAAAAGTCAAATGATATTTTGTTTTTTCCTGGGAAAACGAAAGAGGGGCTCTTAAAATAATGAACGTAGTGCGTTAGGCTAATTAAGATCTATCAATATATATTTTTTCTATATCGAAATTTTCATTTTTGCAGTCCGGGACATACCCGGTCTATTAAGCTTTTCAAGGAAATAGCAAAAAGACACAGGAGACCGAAGAGCTGGCAGTTACCTCGGTCAAAGAATTAGACTAGCTATTCCAAGGGGGAACGCTGCCAGTATCTTCGGAACCATGCCTAAAGGGACTCCTTTTAATGATATATTTTAGAAACCAATTTCGACCAAATTAACATTGTCTTGCGTACTAAACTTAACAACACTTTTTGACATTTTTGAAAACGTCCTACCTTTGAAAAAATTAGGTCACGAATGGCAAGTCTCGTATCAAAATCAGTATGGAGTGATTTGATCGAGTCTCGCATCGAAGCTTGCGATTCTCGCTCGAGCATTGTATATACAAGTCGAGAAACGTATGCGTCTATAGATCCTCGATTACTCGCCTGTAGTGTAAACATATTAAGAGAAGCGAGTCTCGCCTGTATTACTCGCATTCGAGAATCGCTTGATTTATACGAGTTTTTGTTAAAGTGTGAACAACCGCAAGCAAGAATCGAATAGCGAGTTTTGCCAAGGGATAATCGCATACGATTTATTCGCCACTCTCGTGCGAGAAACTCTCCTTGTGTAGGGTGCCCGCACACACACAATAATATTGGCAATAAAGTACGTATTGCCGATAATATTGCGTGTGTGCGGGCTGTATTGTACAATATTATTGTGGATTATAGTGTGCGGGGCCGTGTGTCACAATATTATTGTACAATATTATTGTGTGTGTGCGGGCACCCTAACAGATGCTTAATTGTGATACCGTTTGACACTGATGACACTGTTTGGGAAGTAGGGTGTGCCGAAGAAATGGATATACTTAGTATACGCTTGAAAACCATTGCCCTCCTTCGGACACAGTAGGGTAAAAACTTAGTAATTGATAAATCAATCAATTGTTTATTTGTGGAGATATAAGTAGTTACAGGTTTTATGCATTACTATGTCCTACCACATAATATGGTGTACAAATCTTTTTACATACAAAAAAAAAATTGAATACAATTAATAAAATGAAACTACAAAAATTTAAATTAAATAATAAGAAATGACAACAGATATCCTCACGTTTACATGTACGGTTAGATATTAAAGTTTAAATAAGTACACATAATAATAGAAAAAATATTTAAAACAAAAATTTTGTGATGCATGATGTATCTGATACTAAAGTCATAGCGATATTGAAGCCATCATTCAATTTGAAATACGTTTGATAATAACCTCAATAAATAGATTCATAGTTGTTACATTATCCTTTTTCACGTATACATTTTTTATATTCTTTTTACCTTAATAAAATAAAGCAAAATCAAAATTTCACCATAACCAATAACCTTATCCTTTTATCAAAAGACTGTTATCCAAACACACAATAAATTCTTTTTGGTCCTTTAAAAACTTCCGACCAATCGACATTCGTTGAAATCGTTCACTTTGTTTTGACATCTGTGCTCGGCGAAATGGTGTGTTAAACTTTTAAATAAAATCTTAAATTATTAATTCAATCTGCGTATAAATTGCAATTAAATGTTAACTAATCATTTTCATTGGTTTTCAGTCGGCCCACAAAACATTTATTATCAAGCGCAAACTTGCGAAAAAGCTGAAACAAAACAGACCTATTCCACAATGGGTTAGAATGCGTACTGGAAATACCATCAGGTAATACCTATTTAAATTAAAGTTCAGCCTTCAAAATGTTGCATGTTATATGTCCTTCAATTTTTGAGTTAGAGCTTTGTTAAGGGTAATTCTAAAATGTCCATTTTAGTACTGTTAGCCTGAGGTGGTGAAAATATAGACGTGAGAATACTTATTTTGTATCTTTATTTGGTACATCTTTACATGGAAAATATGTTAATGAGGAACACTAACATGGATCATGGATTTTGCTAAGAACCATGTAATTATTCCTTGTTGCTATTTTCATTTTAATATGTGTAATGATTGATTGTCACTTGTTATTGTAAATCAGTTTAGACGTGTAATATTATAAACGAATTTCGCACCTTCAAACAAATAACCTCATCCAATTGCATAAATTTGGGTGAAGGTTTACATCTTCATTTATTGATACGCATACTGCATGTCCACATAAGGCAAAATGGTGTTTACTAAATTAATTTAGAACAAAATATCGTAAAATTGGAGCTTTTAATAGTTTCTATATAAATTTTTTAACCTAACATTGTTTGTATTTTGTTTGATATCATGAGTTTAATAGTGACAGCCAGGTAAATGTTTTAGCTCATGTTTCCTATAAACAGCATTAGCCAATTCAAAGAATGCGTAAATCATAGGTTAAAAAGAATAACATAGAGACAGTTTGAGCCCTCTACCAAAAGTTTTTTTATAAATTCTCCTATAAATTCAAAGAATAATGATAATAAAGCACATTCCAGCTTAGGTAGTGGGCTCATCTCATTGCACTGCATCATTGTTATTTGAAGAATTCTAAGTTTATTACATTCTCTTACACCTTTTTGCACCAACTGTACTTTAACTCCTTACTAATCTAATCTAGGTAGTCTCTAAATTTTAAAAGAAGTCGAAAGACTTTAATAAATAATAAATATTTTGGACATGTAAGATGTCACAACATCATCTAGTCCCAAAGTAAGCCGAGCTTGTGTTATGGGTACTAAACAACTGATATAAATACATAAACACTTTTTTTTGTAAATACATACTTATTATACATAGAAAAACACCCAGACTCCGAAACAAATATTTGTGGATCACACAAATATTTGGTCTGACCCGGGAATCGAACCCGAGACCTATTGATCAGCAGCCGCATACGATAACCACTAGACCAACAAGGCCAACTTTGGTGTCCTCTAAAGATTGGTGAAAACAAAAATATTACTTAGGATGTTGGTGATTGGATATAGGAGCGCTCCTATATTCAATCACCAACATCCTTAGTACTAAATCTCAAATACCTCTATATTGATTAACTTTCACTGCTTATTCACACAATGACGCTCTAGTGATAGAAGTGTAACTGAAAAAGGATACATTTTCATTAAATCAATATTCCTCGCTTTTTGTATCTGCTTCTATTCCATTCCTTTCCAAAATGTAAGTCAAATAACAGCAATGTGATATTGTTATGTGATTAAAGTATAAGGTTGTGTTTCAACAAATTCACTATTTGTATATTATTGCACAATTATAAGCAACCAACTTACATTTAAACATACATGCAAGTACAAACATTACATACATACATACAAGTATGAAATATAACAGGCATTTGGTGTTAGTTAGTTCCACTATATTTCTCGTAATTTTCAAAACATAGATGATCATTATGAATAAAAATGTTATACTGTTTATGGATTTTTTAGTATCTACTATAGGGTTCTGATGTTATGACTCGGATCATTGTTCTTTCTTTAAATTACCTAAATTAAAGACAAAAAGAAGCATAACAACGCTGCAATTTAATGTAAATGTTATTGCTTTCCATTTTGTATTATAATTTATTCATAAAACATTTTTCATTTCTTACAGATACAACGCCAAGAGGCGTCACTGGAGGAGGACTAAGCTCAAGCTGTAAGCTTACTGTTACTTGCTGCTTGTAATTTAATGTAATAAATTCCTTCACTACCTACAACTAACTTTTCTTTTACCACCCTCTTACCTTCTTAACATTTCTGTTTTAAACAGAAATGCTGATACTCTTGTCCAAGTCTATGTAGACCAAATGTCATTTTAGTATTATAATTGATTTTATTTCTAGCAAATTGTCTAGCTAGATAAACTAATAGACAAATCTGAAACTGCCTCTTCTGGGTTTAAATTTCAGATTGGAAAGCAACAAAAACTTAGACACGAAGACACCTATTTTATTACCCTACTACGGCTAAGCCAAAGGAGGGTTATGATTTTCAGAGGCTTTGTATGAATGTTCAACTGTTTACTCGTAGCTGTTCATAGATTTTATGGGACGGTTCTAGGTTCATGTGACTGCGGCATACGCGGTAATTGACACTGAAAGGTATAACTTCTGAAAAATTTGGTTGGGAATGGACGTGCGCCCCCGAACATAAAAAATAACCTACCTAATTAGTCCATTTATTGGGGGTAGACCTCAGAAAATCGACACACCCAGTATATTACCACGTAAAAACTTGTATTTTGGCATCCTAAAACTGTTCTCAAAATTCACATATGATAGGATGGTAATCACATATAGTAGACTCGCTAGTTTTAAAGTCAGGGACGACAAAAATCGTTATGTATACCCATACATAACGATTTTTACGCCATTTATATTTATAATCAATAAGGTGCATTGGGGTAAGTTCGGCGCTGGGGTAAGAACGTAAAAATCGAATTTCCAACTTATTCGGCTATAGTTTTTAATGCTCGCCACATTGCGTGCCACGTCATTATGTTCCACCCCGCCCGCAGCGGCCGCCAATGACTTCGGCAAGTCGGACGTATACTACGCGCAGTTATAGAAAACAAGGTAAGTATTATAAAATTTTCTCTATCCGGTCTTTCACCTTCATTCTTACTTGCATATATTAGCAGAAAAATAGCTCTTTTTGTTATAGTTTTGCCTAAACACTAAGTTTTAAGGAGTGACAACCCGCTAGAACTAATGCAGAAATCTCTACTGTCTCTGTAGGCTGAAATCCGGTGTTTCCCTTCTTGAGTGAAGTGCGGACAAAAATATCCGGTCTTAACCCGTTTCGAAATTGGTAGTGATTGTCAAAGTTTTATTACATAATTTTTATTTTGATATACTTGTATTCGTAATCGCTTTGATATGGAGTTTAGGTATGTAAGATATATTAATGCATTAAAATACTTCAGGAGAAAGAAGACAAATGTACATACATGTCACCGTATTATTGTAAATATCGTTGTATATAAAGGGTGTTTTTATAGAGGTATAGAAATTGGAAATGGAATAAAACAAAGATGAATTTTTAAATTGTCATGAAATTTACTTTATTCGAAAGATATTCTGAGCCAGTCGTGGCGGTCATATGCCAGAAGTCATATTTATTCAAATCTTAATGCCAAAAGATTATCTTTCGAATAAAGTAAATTTCATGTCAATTTAAAAAAAAATGTTTTATTTCAAAGTTCTATACCTCTATAAAAATACCCTTTATAATCTAACTCGCGAGATTTTAAATTGTCGAAGAATTGTTAACAGCAACAGTTGTGTGTGTATAATTGGATGTTCGATAAAATTTTCCGTACCCAAATTACTATAATTTGCCAAATTCAAACGAATACTCTTTTATTTACCGTTTGCGGGTTTCGCCAATACTTTTACTAATATTATCACACATGTTACACTCCTTTTACTGAGATTTTAGGGTTTGCGTTTGTTTTCTTCGGTTTATCATATTACTTACGTAAACAATTCACTTGCAGATGCCACGTAAATACTCACGAACCCCTTCGCGGGCCACTTCCTATACAATAGAAGCGCTGCAATTAGCCATTCAGAAAATAAATAATAAGGAGCTCACCTATGCAGCCACTTCAAAAATGTACGGCATACCTACATCCACACTTAGTGATATAATCCTTATGAAAACAGCAATAGTAAGTAACACCCTTGGTAGACCGACAGCTATCCCAGTGGTTTTAGAAGCTAATCTGGCAAACTGCCTACGAACACTGGAAAAGTGGGGGTGGGGCTTATCAAGAGAAGAGGCACTTGATGTGACACAGGATTTTATAAAAAGAAATAAAATTTTATTTTTTAAGACCGTTTTCAGTTTTTTTTAATTGTAATACCTTTGATTGTTATACCTAATTATAGGATTCTTAAATAATATTTTTTACAGATTTACACATTCATTCATTCTTTGGATATTCTAGTTTTCTAAATAAAGACAATTTTGTTCCAGTCACCTCTTCCCTTATCTCTCTTTCGTAACAAAAACCTATGCACAATAATAATTACGTAATTTCCAAAGTTCCATGTTTTGTGGTGCCCTTAATATTCATCCTGAGAATAAAACCAAACTTTGAGAATCATAATATCTTCTAACTTTGGCAGATGGGGCAAGAACGGACAGCCTAAGCAACCGAAACAAGGAATCATTTGGAACATTTATGTTTGTAGCATTAAATCGATTTTGTTGCTCTCATGTCAAAGAACAGGAAAAATCGGATGAATTCTTGTTTTGTACCTTGTTCTACTAGCAATAGAAGTAGTTTTAAATTGTTGTCCGAACTTACCCCTTCATGGCCAAATTTGTCATCATACTCAAAAAATGTCTCTTGATTTTACAGGCTTACAAGTCCAGAAGTGTTGAATGTTTAATCAATAAATTAAATTCAAATGACACTATGTTTAATCAGTATCAATTTGCACCATTTTTCATTATTGTGGTGTATACTGGAATTTAGAAAATTAAGTTTTTGCAACACCCTTGCAACTATTTGAAAATCCGTCCGGTATTACCCCAACGCACCTTATTGTAGAGAATTCTCTACAACTTTTGTATTTAACATTTTTTATACCTTGAACTGTTTTCGAGATGGAGGGCGTAGAGCGCGCTGTCAGAGTCAGGTCAACTGGTAGTCTTGATGAAAAACTTGTAATATTAAGGTTATAATTTATTGCCTAATCTATTATATTGTTGTAGATTAAATTCAATCTGTCTTTCTAATATTATTCTAAAATTTATCTATTCAATAACTTATTCTCTTTCGGTAATTGAAAAAAAAAAATCGGCCAAGTGCGTGTCAGGCCACGCACAGGAAAGGGTTCCTCAGTAATTTAAAATCGTATCCAATAGATAATTGTTACGTTTACGTATTAGGCCTCATTCGCACGACAGTTTTTTTAACGGACGTTAAAAAAGCGTTCATATTCAACAAATGCATTCCCAAGTAAACTCTTTAGCAAAAAAAAACGGGCACTTAAGCAAAGAACTATTTTTTAGTTACCATTTGTTTGTTTGACAATTTTAGGTATTTTTATCCTCAGAATGTTATAAATTAATTAGGAAGGAATAGTTTCCATCAGTTTTATCATAACATTTAAATTAAATTATTGAGAAATAATGTTTAAGCTCAAAACACTATTATTGTACCTGCTCGCTGAATAAAAATGAAACGCGTTAATTTCTTTGTTTTTATTGAATACATTAAAAGCAGATAAAAGTTTAGTATTGAGTGTGACCCCCTCTTGCTGAAATCACGGCTTGCATTCGTCTGGGCATGCTAGCAAGTTTAACTTTTATGGTTTCTTGGGGAATACGTTCCCACTCGGCGGTAATGACATTCTTTAGCTCTCTGATGGTCTGCGGAGCCGGCTGCACTGAACTCACTCGTCGCATCAGAACATCCCAGACATGCTCTATGGGATTGAGGTCCGGACTTCTAGCTGGCCAGTCCAAACGACGAATTCCGACTTCTAGCATATACGCTTCCACATCGCCAGACCGGTGGGCGCGAGCGTTGTCGTCCATAAAAATTGAGTTTTCGTCAAGAGCGGTTAAAGCGGGTTGTGCATAAGGAATTAGAACTTCCGTTATGTATCGGTATCCAGTCAGTACCGTTTTCGATGAAGACTAACTCCGTACGATCCATAGAATTTATTCCTGCCCAAAACATAACAGAGCCCCCTCCATAAAGTGTGATTTCTTTTAAACATGCCTCTGCTAAGCGTTCTCCTCGTCTACGTAGCACTCCCCGACTTCGGACTTCACCATCCAGGGATATTCGGGCTTCATCGGAGAACAATACCCTATTCCAGGCTTCATGAGTCCATGACACACATTCTTCATGAGTAATTTAGGGCCGCGTGCCGGGCGATGACTGTGTATATTAGCAGCGAGAAGCCTCCTGACCATCCATAGATTAATTTGCACATTTCTTACTTCTTCGAGTCTGTTCTTGAGGTCCACATAAGAAGATTTGCGATTTCTCAACGCTTGACTAACTAGAAAACGATCATCCCGTGGTTCGGTACATGTCTTTCTGCCAGAACCTTCTCTTGACGGAACCGGTCTCTTGATATCGCTGCCAGGTCCTTTGAACTGTCGACCGACTCACATTTAGCCTCTGAGCCACGAAGCATTGGCTGCAACCTTCTTCAAGCAGCGCAATAATTTTGCTTGCTTTTATCAATTTATCTACCATTTTCGAGATTGCTGAACAGCAGTAACAAATGTCAAGGACATTTAAAAGTATTGTTAGGGGAATAACACACGGCACCGCGCACCGCCGCGGTAAGGTCCCCGAGAGTCAATGAGAACACCGCTCGACCGCGCGGTCGGTCGGTGTACGTGTGTTATGCATCAACGGATTCAGTAGATCCCAATATCACATGAGATCCGCTTCACCGCCTACCGCGGCGGTGCGCGGTGCCGTGTGTTAATCGCCTTACTGATAGATATATATTAAGATAATTTAATATTATCTATATTATTATAAGATAATAATTTAATAAGAATTGAAAAAAAAAATAGTTATAGTCGATATTAACTTAACTATATAAGTTGTTTTCTTTGAGAACCAGGCTCAGTCAAAAATTTGAATTTGGAAGGTACTCTTATAAACATTATGGCACTTTTATAACTGGCCAGTAACATGTTTAAATGATTAAAACCTTTTTGGTATTTTATTTTTTTCAGCCAGGAAGAAAATCGAACCCGCCGGTTTTTTTTTGCAAATGAGTATATATCGCCCTCCCCACCGAACAATATCGTAATGGCAATTTCTAAATTTTACAGGAAAAATCAAAAACTGTTTTTGAGTATTATCTCAGCAAGGGAGAATCGTAAGGTAACCATTTATGTGTCAAAACAAAGCTAATTTAATTACTTTGTATTTTCTTCGGTTTTTTTTTTTGTAATAGTTTTCAAAATAAAGTTATGGTCGATTATAATATTACCGAAATTGCAGCTCAAAAGTATATTGTGTAATGCATCATTGCCATATTGTTCGCGTGTAAATCCAACAATTTTAGTCAGTATTAGTACATTACAGTAATATTCGACAAAATGTGCTGTTAAAAATGTTAACTGTAATATGATATTACAAAATAATTTGCGTGAAATCAAAGTGATAACTTAAAAACTTTATAAAGTTTATCTATATGATACCGTTAACAGCACTATACGAGTTTTCTCAATTATCTATCATGTATTGTAAGAAATCATTACCAAATTGCGTAAATAAAAATAAAACCCTAAAAGAATTGTTTTACACCTTACATGAAACACAATTAAGTAATTCTTCCACGAAAAATATGGTAATAGTCACTTATCGAAAAAATTAACTATTACATAATCAGTATTAACTTAATTTGGTATTATTCGTGTAAAAGGATATGTTAGATTTTAAACGAGTAATATTGTTATGTTCATCACGGGGTCATTGAAATTAGTGTACTTTTCTAAATATCCATATAAAAAGTACAATTTTTTTTTATAAGGTGTAATCAGTGTTCTAAATACCGAATATGCAATAAAACGTAAACTATCGTAATAGCACATTATCATATTATTCGCTGGGGAGGGCGATATATTCACACGACAACGTATTTAAAACACGACGCTATTTTATCGAGCAGTGTTGCATTTTCAACTTTGGGCGTTGAAAATAGACCATATATTATTATGCAACTTCATACTTGAACGCTTTTTAACGTCCTTTAAAAAAACTCTCGTGTGATTGAGGCCTTAATGCGTTAATTTTGTATGACGTTTTCCAAGTGAGCGTATTTTACAAGTTAAGCCTCTATAACTCCTGAAATAACAAAGTCATCTTATCCCTTATAGTTTTCCTTCAAATTTCAGTATATGGACCACCTTCACGAATTTTCCCAGATTTTTTGAGCCAGCCGTTTAGCTTTTAGAGGGGGGGGACGCCCTGTTTTTACAATAAAGTACCCTTTAAAGTGGAATATCCCGCGAACGGATACCTAAATCAAAAAATTTTCTTAGAAACCCTTTATTGTTTTTAAAAGACCTATCTAATGATACCCCACACGAAAGGGTAGCCGCGAGAAAAAAAAAACATCCCCACTTTACGTGTAGGGGAGGTACCCTAAATAAAAATATTTTTCATAATTTTATTGTAGCACTTTGTCGGCGTAGTTACAACACATATTCATGCAAAGTTTCATCTTTCTAGCACTTACCGTTTGGACGGTAAGTCGAGGACGGACGGACGGACGGACGGACGGACAGACGGACATGACGAATCTATAAGGGTTCCGAGTGATGAACTTCGGAACCCTAAAAACTCTGACGCCTGACTTTAAAACTAGAGACCTCGAATCATATGTGAAATTTGAGAATAGTTTTAGGATGTCAAAATACAAGTTTTACGTGGTAATTTACTGGGTATGTCGATTTTCCGAGATATTCACCTAATTTTGGCCTAAGATGATTGGACTAAATAGACTGTAAACTTTTTAATAGATCACATTTTCGTTTAGGCTTTTTTATCTAAAGAAGCGCTCTACCTAACATATTGGAGGGGCGTATTTTGGCCCTGATTAGTAACGCTGCTAAGCTAGAGATCGTGGGTTCATTAAAAAAAACGACTCGATGGTGAAAATATTTTATCTATTTACAATTCTGGATTTCATGATAACCATTATGAATTCGATGCACCAAAAAAGTATCACATTTTGATAATACTGAACTGTGTTGAGAGGTGTTCAGAACTCAACGCCATCCCATGGGAATATAAAGCTTTTGCTTAGTTTATGTCAAGTGCTTTCTTTGGATTCACTCTTAGTCTTGTCTTCTTTTTTCAGCGATGATGACTGTGATAACAGATCTTCTAGTAAAAGGTCATTATCTACTAATTCCATACTTCCTGTTCGCTGTAAAAGAAAAACGTTACATTTTATTAAAGAATTGAGGTTAAATGTAACTAATACATTCAGATAAGTTACACTCATTGAGTTCAACAAGATATGGTGAGCTGGAGAATGACGCATGTCGCTAAACCTTTACTAGGAAAAATTCATCACTCTTATTTTTAATATTGAAATACCGTTCATAGGCATTTACAACATAGGCTCGTTTAATTTCTTACTTAAGTTTATCAATACCACGAATAGGAAGGAGCATAAAATGATGTGTGAATCATTCACGTCCGCGGTAACCTATACAAACAAATAAAGTTGAAGTGTCTGTATGTTACATCAAATTTACAGTTTTTTTATTAAATGCAAACGAAAATAAATACGTTACTTTTATAAAGTAAAGACAATTTTTAGAATTTTTATCTGTCTGTTCCTGGCAATCTCTGGAACGCCTAAATCGATTTTGACAAGACTTTCACTGGCAGAAAGCTGATGACCTAGGGTCAATAACCGTAGGTAACGCCGCGGGACTCATCTAGTTTTTAATATTATAATTGGTTACCTGTTGTGCGGACACAGAGCGAGCCATTAGTTTCTGTAGGTACTTTTCTCGTCGATGTTGCTCCCGTATGCTACGCAACCGGTCAAAATCGTCCATATCGGTGTCAGCACCATCGCCATCCACCTCGTCTACTGCAATGAACAATTGTTTTTTAATAATTAAAATAGTAGTAATAACGATGTAAGTACCTGGACGACCGAAGTTTACTCGCTGAAAAATATTTATTGTTGCTGTGTTGGACTACTAACCAACTAAACATTACTGAAAGAGTAGTAAAAATGTCGCAAGCAATGCAAAGAATAATGCGAAAGAAAAACGTATGAAAACTCGAGTTTTCCCATAAGACTAATCTAGATCGATTTTTAATTTTTCAAACAAAATTTCAGCGAAATATTTAGAACCGTTTCCAAGATCACAAAAATATAATTAAAGAAATTGACAAGAATTGCTCGTTTATAGATATTAGATATACTCACAACTATCTGATTCCAAACTAAACAGAGCCTATACTATGGTACCCAGCCCCCTAATTTGATTGGCTAATATTTTGATTTGATCACGTGACTGAGTGACATTAGCAATACGGTATTCACTAGAGTGACTAGACCAATAGGCCCGTCGAGACGGCAGTAGGTTTATTCTCAGAATAATCTAGTTGTGGAGTCATTCGAGGTGTTATCATCATTCATATAAGATCTACACATCGATGCTAGCATTATTAGAATTAAAGAAATTATTAGAATTACCTAAAAAGTTGGTATTCAATCATAGTGACCTTGAAGTATGTTTTTTATATAAACGACAACTACCGCACTAGTAATATTATTGTGTTCACTTTTAAAACACACTAAACAGATCCAAAGAACACCCAGACTCAGAACAACAGTGGGACTTTAAAACCAAATAAACGGATACAGAAAACACCTAGACTCCAAATTACAATTTGTGGGTCACACACAATAGTGTTCTCCCATGTGGATTGAATCCACAAATCAGCGGCGAGCTGACCGCTTAAACTACTACGACAGACATGTAATTATATTTATTATCTATAACAACCATAGTACTACTAGGAATACGTTTACACTAGAAATTGACATGGTGTTTAATCACGTTACGTCACCAATTAATCTTAAAAGATTTATTACGAGTATGATCACGGATATGATTAAAACATGCATTACAAAGCCTAGGTAATAGCGCTTTATTTCTCTTTATTAGTTGTTATCATCAACAATTTATTTATCTAGTATCTTTAAACAAGCGATACATTTATTTGTATGTATATAAATTTGTGATCTCGAAAACGGCTCTAATGATTTCACTGTAATTTGATATTTGGTGGTTTTCGGGAGGTTAAAAATCGCTCGAGATTAGTCTTATGTTTGTCAAAATGCGAGTTTTCGAGTTATCATGCATTTTTCTTTAGCAATTATCATTAATCTTAGCATTGCTTGCGACATCTATACTACGCTTTCACACTCGATTGGTACTTCAACTCAGCAACACTACAGATACTTGAGAGAATAGATGGCGTTGTTAAACAATAGTATTTTAACCGAGCTAAGCTCGGTCGCCCAGGGTTATTGATTATGTATACACGAGACACGAGTATTGTGCTGTAAAAATATTTTATTCTCTAAAAAATATGTCATCGTTCCTATTTTATATTAGCTGACTAGCTACGTCTTTCAAAAGTAAACAATCTCGCCCATTTTGCAACATTTTCCGTTGACATCAGCTCTCTTTGTCCATAGAGTAATGAATTATAAACAGCCTTCTTCGCTAAAACTAAATCATTTTTTCAATTGCATTCAATAATTCCCTAGATATTGCAAATGTAAAATTATACTTGATGTTTTTTAAATCCGTGCGTCTTTTCTACACATACTGTTTTCTGTCAAATACTAATAGATATAAAAATAGCAAGATTGATGTCATCAGTAAATATTTACAATACTTACACAAAGTTTGGCTCCCGGCAGCACTCAAGGACGGTCCAACATCGCTGTCTAGTCTCGACCGCACGTTGGGCAAATTAAACGAGTCTTGTGTAGTGAGCGACTGTGCTGTGGGACTTAGGTCCCCTGCTCCAATAGGCTTGGCCCCCCACGGTGTTGGCGCTGATGACGATAGCCTTGTGTCTAAAAATAAAACTGTCAAAATTAACGAGTTGTTTTATGTTATCAGTAGATTAGATGTTGGCGTACCAGATGTACATATAGTTTAAGTTATGGTGAACAATGCAATACAAAAATACAATTGAATTGAGAACCGCTGCTTCTTTGGAGTTGATTCATTAAATAAAATGTAAACAGTATTTGTCCAGTGGGTATAAATTAATGATTTATCAATTCAAATTTTCATTGCGACCTATATGTATAATCTACTCCTGTTGTATCTATACTATCGTATCGTATAGATTAGTAAAAAAACAATTTTGAATCATGAGTTTGAGAGCATATTAGTGACATCTAAAGTTGTCAAGTTCTTCAGTTGGCTAGAAATTTTTTTGACAGAAAAAAAAAACAAAAAAAGATCTAAAATTGCTGATTTAACACAATATTTTGTCTTGTTGTTTGCCATTATACAATGCCATTTGCCAAAACGAATTATTGGTTACATTCATATTAATTATTGGTTCGATGAATATAGAATTGCACAAAATCACACGGTGTCGAATACCTAATTATTAATATAATTAATTAGTTTAATTTAAACAAAAGTACCTACACATCTAAATACAAAAATTACGACGTAATTTCAAACGAAATGAGCTCATAATTCATTTTAGTAAACGTAATATTTATTTTTAACTATTAATATATATTAACAATATTGGTATATTAATCAGAGCATTATACCTATTGTTAACATTGTTATGAACAATTTCCTGTAACTTGTTATTTGTATACATACAGTAAATTACACAAATGTACATGCAGAGAGTAAAACATCAAAGGTACCTACGTGAGTCGTTGCTTTTTACGTTTGAGTTTCTGGACGGAACGTTGACGGGCTCACTCGGCACTGGAGGCTTTTGGAACAAACTCATCGCCGTAGGCCTATAACAATAAGGAAACTTTGATAACAAGATAAAAAAGAGGTTGAAAAAGTATGAAACAAGATTTTCAGGACACATAATTAAACAGTGAATTGAATCACCGCCTGTCACCGCTGCGACTCTTCTCAGCATACGCTACGGTTTGCCTGGCCATGGTGACGCCGCGTCGGGCCCTCACTGCAGTCATCGGAGTAGATTCCTCGTTATCAGCCTTCATAAGGTTCATGGCCGATGGCGACAGTTGTTTTACCGCGCGCGCGGTCGCATCCTTCTACGAAAACGTCATTTCGCAGGAGGCGGCGACGTCCGCGTTTGTCGTACGTCACCTAAATAGAGAGTTTAACCTAATGGTGGTGCCCTGCATCGGTGAAGGCAGGCGCTGAGGGGGGGCGGATGTCATAATAACAGCTGTTGCCCCCTTCCATCTCAGGCGCAGAGTGGCACACCGTGTGGTTTTAGTCGGTCCGAATCCGACACTCAACCCCGTCGCAAATCCCGGTGGGTTGACGGCCCACAACACGTAAAAAAAAGTTAACAGTATATTCGAGGACATCGGCGTTCTAATTACCTAAGATTGCCATAGATGTTCATGACAACTGGTAACTTAGTTTTGGTAAATCGTCTTCAGACCGTAGGTAACTAAGTATTGTTTGTCCCCGCCTGCAACACCCTAAAGTGCTTAGTAAGGTTACAAATGCATTAGTTAGTCGAATTTTATAGATATATTGTCGTTAGCTTTACTTGTTTTTGTCTTTTCAGTTCATCGCTTTTATGCAGTCGGGTTTTTTGTTTCTATTATAAAATTAATTTTTCAAAGTTTTTAGTTTTCTAAAGCGATAAGTTCCATAATATCAATATGTAGAGTTCAAAACACGTCCTGATAAATATTTGTACGCATTCGTTAATTCGTAAAACAGTAATATAAATGCTGATATATGTATATTTGAAATTTTTCATTTTGCAGATAAAAGAAAAAAAAATTAACCTAACGTCTCACATATACCTTATTCGCGGGCGCCATTTTGTAAATTTATATAGCCTATGCTTAGACAAAGAATGACTTCCTCGTTAGTCTAAGAGCCTATGTCACTACAACAATTCTAACGAATTTTACGACAGGTCTTATGTCATGTCATATGTCAAAATCCGTCCAGCTGTTTGGACTGTAGGGCGTGCGAAAGAAATGAACATACATTACACATACATACGCTCAACATTACTAAAAAAGCGACCAAGTGCGAGTCCGACTAGCCCATGAAGGGTTCCGTATCAGCAAGTAGCATCATATAAAAGTTCTTGTAGTTCGTTGTAACTTTGATCGATGTTTTATAATAGTGTATTGGTGGAATGAAAGGTAAATTGCGGTTTACGATTTATGACGTATTACAAAAAAAAATACTTACTAGATCTCGTTCAAACCAATTTTCGTTGGTAGTTTGCATGGTAATGTACAACATATATTTTTTTAAGTTTTATCACTCTTCTTTTAGAAGTTACAGGACACACACTTTTCCACTTTGGAAGTGTCTCGTGCGCAAACTATTCAGTTTAGAATAAAATGATTTTAGAAACCTCAACATCATTTTTGAACACCTATCCATAGAGACACGTATGGTTTGATGGAAAAAAAAAATTGAGTTTCAGTTTCAAGTATGGGGACCCCCAAAATTTATTGTTTTTTTTCTATTTTTATGTGAAAGTCTTAATGCGGTTCACAGATTACTACTTACCAAGTTTCAACAGTATAGCTCTTATGGTTTCGGAAAAAGTGGCTGTGACATACGGACTGACAGACGGACAGACATGACGAATCTATAAGGGTTCCGTTTTTTTCCATTTGGCTACGGAACCCTAAAAAAGCATTAGGTACATATAAATTAGAATTATCGGTCATAGATATCAACGGTTAATCAATATAACATCCATTATTTTTTTCATCTCGCGGTAATGGAATAGTTGATTACTGATTAGCAATTTTTACTGAAAACCTGACAACTCTCTATTTATGACGTTTAGTGACGTAGTACTTATGTGTACTGATGATCATTATAGTATCGTGTCAACAATAGCAATTAGCTGCTGACGAATACGATTTACTCATAAACAGGCACCTATAAAATATGTTTCATAATTATATAAAACGACTACAACTTTCATTTCCAAAATAAGATCCTGTCGTTGTAGTTTATTAAATCTCAGTGTATCAATTAAATCTGCGAAATGACGTCTTCGCAGAAGGTTTCGACCGTGATAAAACAACTGATGCTACCGGCCATGGAGCGTATGACGGGGAAATGACCTGCGTCACTTAGAAGGATCCGCCCTGCCCACTCGAGGATGACCGGCTGGAAAGCCTCCACGACGGAAAGGTCAGCACGAGGAGTTTCCCCGGCTGCAATTTCCGCGTGCTGGCTTTGAGTCATCGTCACACCACTCGCGTATCTCTTCGGGCAGAGGCCGAAAGCCGCTTTCCGCCCGGGACTTGTCTATTCATCGATAAACTTCGGCGAGCCCTTCCACCTCCAAATGGGACTGTCGCGTTATTTCTCAATGGGGGTGAGAATCCGCTCGAGCTCAGTGCCAAAAAAACCCAGGTTGCGCGCTCACTACAAAAAAGGCTTCATTCCTTTCCCTCCCTACTTATCTCGAAGCCACCGAGTTTCTCGAACCTTTGAAGTTGGGAAGAGATGTCGCCTCTATGGCCTTTACCATGAGCCTTTACTACAGAACTCTGAAGAGCTCTTCCAACTGATCCCACCCTCTCCTTTCCTCTACAGAACAACATGTGCTGCTTTGAAAGTCACCGCGTTATAGTGGAAGAAATACGCACCAGAACTAAGCGGTTCGTGTCTCCCTTCTTGTTAAAAACTGTAACTCACTGCCAGCTCATGTGTTTCATTCCTTCTATGCATAGGCCGCCATAATGTGGGTCCGAATGCGTTATATAAGTATCTAATATTTTACTATTACTACTACTACTTTTTTATTTTACTTTAACAATTCCTTTAAAATTTAATATCTGTAACCGTATCCGAAACCGATATAATATATTCATATATCCGTATCCACATCCACATCCAGATCTGAATTTTAAAATCCGTAACATCCCTATTGTGCACTTGAATTCGCAGTGAATATGGCGACCCCCATTTTTAGATTCTACTCATGCTTTCAGTCAGGCATAGTGGAGTCACCTTAGCATGGTTTAAATAATAATAAAAAAACAAAAAAAGGGCCTCCGTCATAACCAAGGCCACCGGTAAGCTCAGCGCCTCAATGCGCTCAACCACCAGATTACTGTTAAGGCCAGGCGTGCCCGTCTCTTGAAAGTTCGCTCCCCGTGCTGTGACCAGGGTGTCATGGGCATAATGATCACTGTTCTAACTTTACCCTACATGATTCTGAATTGAGTTGTTTGATGCAAAAAAAGGTTACACACCATTAATAAATACAGACCAAAATATGTATATTTTTCATATTGCCGATGGACCCGCAGGTGTAATCCCTAGGGGCTGTATAGAATACCTAGGTAAAGAATGCAATCAATAACATTCATGATATTTCATACATTGCCTGGACGCCCCGATATTTTATAGAATACCTGGATAAAACATATTGCCGTCTTGCCGGTAACTTATCTGTTTCGATTTGGATCCATATTTAACATTTCACTACTGGTATTGTGTATAGTCTAGGCAACTGGTGCCTGCATGCGATCTTTGTTGTATAAGTAATAATAGCGTAATTACAACTAATCATGGCCTTCACCGTCGATATTACCTCTTTGGTTTTTGTTTAATGAATTAGATCATTACAAGTTGTTTACCGTATATGTATTAATATACATCTAAGTACCTCTAGTGTTAAATCACGAAGACCGCAGATTTATAGGTAAACTTGGCGCTTATAATTCATAAAAGTATGTAGCTGTAGATTTATTTTTTTACTTCTAGTTTGACAACTGTGTATGTCTGTATGTCTCATCACAGCCTTTGAACGGATGGACTGATTTGGATTTCCTTTATCAGATATTGAGACACAAGGAAGTAGGTACGGATACATACGCGATTACTGGGGTACTGAAATAATTACTTAAGAATTTTAATTGAATTAATTATCTTAATACCAAGCAATTTCATTTAATTATGTTATGCTCAATATGACTAGTATGTTAAAAACACTGTAACCAAATAACACTTAGAAAAATTAGAGCTTCACTAGGTAGAAGAGACACGCGCTACTACCATGGCATAGGTGACAGCATTCGTGCTGTCGTATTTCGGTGGCGAGTTCGAGACCGGAGGCCTAATGATGTAGAAACATTTAACTAGGCCGTCACGGTTTGGGTTATGATGCTGCATTCGTAATGAGGGTGGTGACCACCACTTTCGGATTCTACACGAGCTTCTCATAAGGAACAGTAGAGTAATTTTAAAGTTTAAAATAAAATTTTAAAAAAATCTACTAACCTGCTTTCTGGTCGTTTGCCCATACTTGTAATCGTGGCCTGTTCATCCACTTCTTCAATGATCTCATTGGCAATTTTCATACTCCCACCGGCCGTGGATGGTTTGTTCAACGTCGGATTACTCGCAGATATTGTAAAACGAGATCCTGTAATTTACGAAACATCTAATTATCAAATAAAACTATAGCAGACTGTTGTTAATTAATATTACAGAGTATTTCGAAGTATCGTAATAGCTCCTAATTTGAGATGGTTAATCAGCTAAGTAATCTGACACTGACGCATATTAATCATGATGCGGACCTACTTTGTTTCGTGTCGAACAGTAATTTACTCCAACATCGTGGGCTATGGTTGTATCACAGTTGGTTGTAATCTGGCACTTATCGTACAAAAATTCAAAATTAAATAATGTTATTACTCGTAGTCATTGTCTACTGGTAACTGCCTCGTTGGTCTAGTGGTTAGCGTATGCGACTGCTAATCAAGAGGTCTCGGGTTCAAATCCCGGGTCGGGCCAAAAAGTGTTTTTAGGATTTTCTTAGGAAATTCCTAATAGCTGCCCGGAGTTTGGAAGTTTGGCGGTGATTCACGCCCGTGCCTCGGAGAGCACGTAAAGCCGTCGGTCCCGGTTGTCATGAACATCTATGACAATCGTTATTGGGAAGTCAGTGCCCTCAAATATACTGACAACTAGTTCAATCTTCGAATTTCAGTTCTCCCTTAGGGTTGCGGAGGTCCGATGCCAGTCGCTCCGTGGAAAAACTGAAATTCAGGTAAAACCGGTTGAACTAGTAGCCGACCCCAAAATAAACTTGGGAATAAGGCTAAGAAGAAGAAAAACTCGTAGTCATTGTTATACTGCAGAAATATGCAACTTTATGAGCTCAATTAAGTTTCTCATTATTTTCCGTTATTCATTGCTTTGTGTTTAGAATAGAATAGACTATGTCTAGTCTTATTTATATTTCAAGATTGTGATTTAACATAAAATGCGACTGGTAGTGGCCCAGTATTGACAGTGCGCACCTATATGTGTAAGAAGATAGGTACGATTTTTTTTTAGTTTTATATTTAAGCCTAATAAAGTGACTTTGCTCTGCCTGATGGTAAGCATGAGTAGAATCCAGGAATGAGGGCCACCATCCTCATTGTGAGGGTAGGCAATGCAACATGGTGACCTATACCATGGCGGCCTGTTCAGATAATTCTGCATCATTCTCCCAGCCTCGTTAGGCCGTGTGAATAATGCAGAATTATTGGGCCTCCGGTCTCACACTGAACAAAGAAATACGATAGCAAGAATAATGTCATTATTAAGATGGTCATCTGTGTATTACTGCTCCGAGCGAGCCGGTTCATTCGTACTGAAATCAGTGTGGCTCTACTACCTCATATGATATGACGTGTTCCGTACATTTCTCTGAATTCGAGAGAACCTGAACCCTAAATGATAGCGGAGTCGCCTTAATCAGTAGACGGCCTAGTCTACCGTGGCCTCGGTGAATTCCCTTATAAGGTGCACCACACTCAAAACCCCAGCAAATTATGTACGAAGGCTTAACTAGTTTAAGTTCAACATTGTGACGTTGGACATGTATATATAGCATTAATATACTCGTAAGATGGTTCTTACTGAAAAGAAGGAAAAGGCGATTACCCAGGAAGGTTCTTACACAAGAAAAGATATAATGCGCTGACTTATAACTCAATACAATATGCGTGTTTATTTCGTTTACTAAGTAGAACTTTAATTTGAATGAGTATTTTAATTTTTATATATGTCACAGTCTGCGAAAGTAACTCTACATTGCCTGATGGAGAGCATAGCAAGTCACACTGTGGCGGTCTGTTGAGATGCTTCATAAATGATAAATGCCTTAGAAATGGTTTTTAAACCGCCCGAAGGCCTCCAACTAAGCTTTACGACTGTCGCCTTATGATAAAAACAGGGACCGACTACATAACGTGACCTCTTAATCACGGAGAAGCTCACAGTATCACGCCACTAACGGTCACCCATCCAGGTACTGACCGCGCCGCCTTTGCTTACTCTCTGTGATTATTGTAATCACCTTAGGCAACTTAGCTATAAGAGCCTCCTCATATCATAAAGTTTTGTTACAAAACTTGACATTAGTTCTACTAATTTCATATTACAATATCTTATGATTAAAAAAAAATGATATTCATTTCGTCGTGTTTCATGTTGAGAAATTGATTTAGTACAATGTTATGACAGTTGCATTATCTACGTAAAATATCAGTTTCTGTCAGGTGACACTGCACCACGTCTCAGATAGCAACATATCAATAAAATCTGCAATAGCCTATTGTTATGTAATGTCATTATGAATGCAAAATCGAAATAAACTCACTACAATGCTTTTATTATTCTGGTCTTATATTTCCGCTACAATGCGGAATAGATAAATATTGTTTTTTTATAGTCTTTGGTATTTCAATTCTCGAAACACCTGACTTGAGTGCGTGTAAGTGAATTTGAGTTGCAAATTACATTACTTTCGGGCAATCAAGATTCTCACGTTGTCGCAGTCTTCCACTTGTCTAATATCATAGATATCTATAGCTGTACATATACACAAATAAATAAAGTTGGACTGTCTGTTTGTAATTTCAAATTAAGAGTCCTTTCACTATAAGCATGTGAAAATATGTCAGGTTCATCAAAAATCAATTTTCAATCATTTTTTAAATCTTAAACGGCTGGACCGAATTCAACGGGATTATTGCTCGAAGATAGTCAATGAAATCAGGAGTAACTGAGGCTACTTTTTTACTAGCGGCGCGGTTTTATTCGCGGTTGTCGTTGTTTCCAAATGTTTAGTTTTTCATTATCGTCATCATCACATTCTATCACGAAATAAATTAAAAAATGTTTTAATATATCATCTTCACCTTTGACGTAATTTATTGAGATTTCTAAACTGTAGACTTTAATATAAGTCATATTGTTTTTTAATTACTGTTTCTTGAGTTGTGATGCTAAATCATGAAAACCGTCAAATTAACCGTCACGCCTGACCAAAAACGGTGCAAAAACAGACATTTATAAGAAGTCTTAGTGGAAATAAAATACGTACTTACTAAATAGTAGAAAAAAGTAAGCTATACGATGTTAAAAGTTTTCATTGCAGCGCACCATTTAAAAAAGTAATTGTAAGCTTCTACTTACCACCGTCTGTCTGTGTGCCAGGATTGGTGCCTTTTGATTCGTCTTTGGAAAACAGTCTCTTTAACATTGAAGTAACAGAATTGGTTCTTGTCATTGGTGTCTGCTGCAGTGACGCCATAGAGTTCGTAGATCCCATAGAATTTCTGTCATCGCGTTTCCCGCGCTTACTGCCGCGGTTGACGATGAAATGGATGCCCGAAACAGCATCATCATTCATTTGTAGTTGCTGTATAAATAAATTATTATTTTAAAGATATGGGGCATGACAATTGATTAAAGGTTTCTTAATCTTACTTTGGGTATTGTTAATTTAGTTTTTTAACGTTTGCACAAAACCACAGAAAAGGTGTAAGAGAGGATCTGTTTCCAATAAATTAACCAATTTTAATAAAGTTTTTTTCTCCGACAGTTTTGAACCAATTTATAACTTATTTTTGTTGATTAACTCAAAAAGATATTTATGATACTACAAAAAGGGAAGATATATGTACCGCATCTTAATCGGAATGATGGATTATTTGATAAATCAATCGCACAATGTTGCGCTAAATAAGGAAACAGGTATATTTACAATTTAAGGAACTGGACCGTATCAGACCTACATACAAAGATATTTCTAACAAATAAATAGGCAGTAACATCACGTTATTTATAAAACAGACAAAATAGAGAAAGTTAGGACTTTTTTCAACATGTAATAAGCAACCACTTTTATCAAATAAAGATTGTTGAATTTAAAACCCTTACATAAGGAGCAAATGAATGGTATAATCGAAGTATCTCCGCATTCCTTGTCAGAAAAAGAAGTAGCGAAGCTAAAAATAAATAGAGTATATTAAGAGTAGGTACAAGGTAGGTACTTGTCAAAAGTAGTTTGTCATATAGACGACATCACAAGAAGACCATACATAATAGTCAATCATTTTACGAGACACTCACCAAAGATAATCCACCAATTGTAGATATCAGTAGTTTGCGATGGGATAACAACATACATTTTTATGTACAGCAGTAAAAAAAAATAACACAATGGACAAAATAATAGCCGGTAGTAAAAAGTAGGTAAACCAATAAGTGCGTGAGGTGAACATTAAGTTCTTTCGAACATAGACATGTAGACAAGCGTAAAAAAACTTGTTTATGATATTCTAACAAGAATAAGATTGACAATAAAAATTTATGATCCATAAATATACAATACAACAATTGTCACTTCATTTAGAAATCAACACCTAAATTCCACGGTTGAAGGAAATATTGATATTAGTGTCATTTTAAATGCGTATTGTGTATGGACCATAAACTTCATATATTGCACTCTGACTTCTGTATCGTAATAGAACTTTAAGAATATTTTTGGTAACTTTTTTCTTTATAAAATGACAACGCAGCATTAAGAGTAATCCCATGTCGCGGAGGACTTTACAAACATACAAGAAACGATCACAAAGACCACCTAGACTTGTTTGAACAAAGTGTTCTCCTATTTGGGGTTTGGACCCATAAGACTCAGCTCAGCAGAACGCAAGCCATACGCCATACGTACCTACACCTAATATTGAGCTTAATTTACTGTTCTTTTCTGTTTTGTTTAGCCGAACTAGAAACGAATCTACTTATCTTAAGGAAATAAGTATCTCTTCAGGCCTTTATTACTATTCTCTTTGATTTGTAAAATTTGTATATACATTTTAGGATGCCTTTTGAAAGTGCGAGTAGACTCATCCTTTATTTGAAAAAGGTCTTACCAAAGTCTATAGACTTTGGTCACCTTTTTAATGTTTCCTATTTTTTTCAGTATGAAGCTGTTTTGTTAAGTACTTCGTTGGATAATACAAAACTGAATCATGTTATAAGAATTATTACATCATCAGTCATCTCTAGCTTCTTGATTTAATAATTCAATTTATCTTTAGAACTAAATTAGGATTATGTTAATTATCATATTAGTAAATACTAAATATGTTTAGTTAAAACCAAGAGTACTTTAAGTTTAATGGATGTTAGAACGATATACATATATGACACAAATATACAATAGAAATAAACCAAAACTCCTAAGTCAATGTTAGTTTAGTACTACGAAAGCTTATGAGTACAACATCATCCATTAACTGAAGCTATGTAAAACAAATCTCAATAATTGTCTATAGTTACTATATATTTATTATACCGTAGTCCTTCAACCGTATATCAAATTAGTCATCAGATGTTCTAAAGTAAGACAAATACAAAAGTGTTAATACAATAAAACAAGAACCTGAAAACCTTTCAGAATTAGACACAGTAACTGAAATAAATTATACATATAAGGTAAAGTGGTAAATAAATACATCAAAAATGGAATCGATAACCCTGAACCGACACACTGCGAAGCTCCATTAAGTCCGGGCGTGCAGCATGCTTAAAAACGGACGGGTCTAACCTCTGGTGGGTCGAACTTGTAACTCACGGTGTTGGACGGTGCCATCTCGTCGATCTTGACGTTGGAAGGCGTAGACAGCACCATGCTCCGCTGACGTAGTGGCACTGCAACGCGTGCGGTCGATGGCTCAGGATGCTCCTCTCGCTGGCCCTCAGTAGCTAGCGTATACGGCAGCTCTGCTGGGAACACCTCGTCCCAATACTGATCCCTGATAAGCTCTGGATGTTCATGGTGCATCTCGTCCACAATCATATACGAAACCTAATAAATAAAGATAACATATTATGTATGGTTACCATTCCTATAACAAATCCTCATTGTCAATCGTAATACGATTGAAGGCCGCATAAACATAATGCACATTTGTCATTTCAAATGGTTACATTGAAAAATATAAATATGAGTTTTTAATACAGTTTATCCAAATGTCTTTTATTATTATGTAAAGCATACATTGAATATACAAATTTATACGCGCGCGATTTGGTTGTGGATTGCGAATCAATCTTAATTGCCGCTTCACTCGGTTTCCATAAAATACTCGTAGCAATTACTATGTAAATTCATTCAAGGGTTACGTCTTGTCTGCTGTAAACATTATTATTATACGTAAAATACATTTTTTCTATTCCTTAAATACAAACTGTGTTAAGGCGTTTTCGCAACCATGAATCAGTCACTCCTACATCTCACTTGCAGTAATCAAAGTGTAAACAAGACCTTATTCTAGTTTACACTGACTTGTTTAGTCATTGTCATATTCCGTAATATATGTTTGCCGTTTGATATCATATATCAGAACACATAAATAGATGGCTATAATGAGCAATAATACTCGTATTTATATGACATAACGTATGGTGTGTATTATTTTGTATGTCAAGGTGTTTTACTACTATTATTATTATCATCTCTCAAATTCACCATCTCTAGACTTTTATGTGACCGAGCCACTTATTATAATAGCCAATGTATATTAGTATATTACAAGTACTCTCATCAATATCTTAATTTTCGCTAGTGTTCACTACTGAACAATACGCTTATGACAACTCTACATACATTTAGAAAGATTCGAAAGAAGCGCCGGGGGATTACAGAATACAGGAAGCTGGCTACTCGCTAACATAATACATATCTAAACAATATACAAGTTAAGTTGCAAGTCGTGACAACCTTTTCTAACCGAAATTCACTTCCTCTGATATTACCTATCTGTTATGTTGGACTCGAACCGGCTAAACTAGTCATGGAACCAAGTGCGCCCAAGAAAGCGCACATATAGCTTTTTGCTAACAGCTTATCATAATTAGTGACAGTCTGGCGGACAAGCAGTCATTGTTTTGAATTTATTATTTTGTGACTTACAACATTTTCCTCGTAATTTACTCTTTACCTGTTTACACAATTTAAATAATTTGTTTGCAATTATTGGAGTCTCAATTCTCAAGTTTTTAATATTTAACTTTCTTCGATATAATTATAGACTACGTAATAAATATTAACAGTTTTAAAAATTCCGCATATCATATTTTGTTATTAAATACTTAGAAACCACTTACTTGTAAATCACGGTCTATCAGCCAATTTACTTCAAAGTCATCATCGTCTTCACCGAAGGGGTTAATCAGTGTCTCAGCTACTTTAAGCCACCCCATATAAAAGAAAAATTCTAGTGTACTAAATATTGGAAAGTACAAGTCTATATTACTAATTTGCGTTGAATCACTTGGAGATTGTAACTTATTGTCCACCCATTGACTGCCTAAGGCAGACGTTATAAAATATGAATATACTGCTATGGTAACTACCTGAAATAATTATAAAGTTACAATTAGTTAAGATATATTTTCAGAATAAATAAATGGTTAGATATACTTCAAACAGTAAACATTGAATAACTTTTTGTCTCTGATGTGAAGTTTAATAACAGTGAAACGCGTCAAAAAAACTTGACAATCAATAATCGTTTCGTTAAAGGTACGCGTCCATTGGCCCGCGCCGGACGCACCGCACGCACGGCACTCAACGGATTTTATTTTGCTTTGCATGGGCCTGTCCACATCTCCACGTGACGTCGTCAACGTGGAACGGTGCGATATCCGTTGCCGCGACGTGCTAGCGCACGGTACGGTAACGTCGCCGTGGAACGGTACGTTGACGTCGCGTGACCCATGTGCTCGCTCATTTAATGTTTTAGTGTCTTTAGCGATTAGTTGTGAATAAAAGATGTCGGAGAACATAGATTGTGATTTATTGATGTCACTTGTTGAAGAACTTCCAGTGCTTTGGGACACTAAAGACACTGAAACATTAAACGAGCGAGGTCATGGGCCACGCGACGTTAACGCGCCGTTCCACGGTGACGTTGCCGTACCATGCGCTGGCACGTCGCGGCAACGGATACCGCACCGTTCCACGGTGACGACGTCGTGACGTGGAGATGTGGACAGGCCCTATGATTTCACATAGTGCTGCGTCCACTATCCGCGCCGCCCGCACCGAACGCCGAATTTATGAGCAAGGAAAATCCGTTCAATAGGTTTCGTGCCTGTTGAATATACTTATAACATATTTACGCTATAGAAAGCTATCAAACCTGTGTATACACTAATGGTACACTTATAGTGTCGTAGCTGAGGAGTAGCCCAGCTTGGCCCCGAAATTTGTTTAATTCGTCTATAATAGTTTTTACAGCAAAATCATCTCTTATTCTACCCTCTTTGCGGGCTCTGGTCACGATACTGGTTGCCCATACTATTGGTAACCTGCAATTACAATATTACAATATTATTCGTTGTATTGACCACATTTGATTACCTAAAAGTTCAGAAGTCCCTGTTTTAGAGTGTTACTTTAGAGATTTATCTTTAATAATAACCTTGTTTTTATTACAAGGGCTTCAGATAACATAATCTTTTTTGATAAAACAATGTTCTTTCTTTTTACAGTTCCAAGTCATAATAATCGTACTGATTAATTTGCTTCCTCAACGTCTTATCTACAGCGACATGCTTTGTAATATACTAATATATATATATGTATTACTATGTCGTTCGATAACCTTAGATACTACGAATGTATTAAAGAAGTGGAATGATATATTAGGTAACTTTTCTATTTTCAGTTATGATTAAGTTGGTATGCTATATGTGGAAGTAGATAATTTTTAAAGGCCTTGACATACAATATTTTAATTTTCGCGAAGACCTTTATTTGTATATGTTACTCATTAAATCTCTTTACTAAATTATAAGTTATGGTGAAATTTCTTACCAATGTTTTGATGGCTTGGGAAACTTGACATTCAAATGTTCAAGAATATTCTTTTCATTTTCTAGAAGAAGACCCGCATCAACGAAGTTATCCAATGTAGGAAACCGTTTCTTGACTCTAGGTGAGATCATTGTGAGCACCATGGTGAGGCACAGGCACACGTAGCGGACTATAGTTCGCCGCATCAGACGTCCGCGCTCATCCTGTCCTCAAATTGTCTAATTAATAATGTTCCGTCTGTCTGTTAATCTGAGCAAATACTTATCATTTTGTATAAATAATTTTGTGTGCATTGTGTTTGTAAGTTATGTCTCTTTTGTCAAAACGATTTTATGAGCTAAAATTATAACTAGGTACCTATGTAAATCACTTCTAATCGTGAAAACATATGTCGTTTCTCTAAAATACAAATTTATAGGTGCAAAATTCGAAATCTATTAAAAGATCAAAGAAGTATTAACAACACTATCATTTGCATTGAGAAACAAACAATAATTAAATAAATATTTCGGATATCTTACACACAACGCCCTCTACTCCCAAACTAAGCAGAGCTTGTATTATGGGTACTAAATAATTGATATAAATACACAAACATACTTCTTTCGTAAATACATACATATTATACATAGAAAACATTAAAACTCCGAAACACCTATTTGCGGATTACACATACATTAGGTCCGACCGTGGAATCGCACCCGAGACCTTAAGCACAGCAGTCGCATACGCTACCACTGCGCAACCGAGGCAGTCAATCAATCATCACTAACACGAACTTTATATTACCACAACTATATCCATAAAAATTATATAAATTCGAACGGAACTCTGTATAATGTTTTCACGGTTGGCTTTCACGATGCACCGATATCAATGAAATCACGCATGGAGAAACTAAATTTTGAGGAAGACTTAGGTTACTCTTTACCGCGACAACCGACATACACGCGAGTAAAGCCGCGGGCAAAAACTAGAAGGACTCTAATATGTTATTATGGGTATTGCGAAATGTTCGTTACTGTTGTTGTACATAGTACCTATACATGCCTTTTAAATTTTGTCGTTTGAAGAACAAAACACTCCTAGAACCTTATAGTACTTTTTATTGTTTTTCAAAGTATTCACCACGTAGCTTGATACACTTTTCCATTCGCTCAAACCAGTTATTATTATATTTATTCCACTCTAAAGTGGGGTGTTCAAAATGGCTGACTTGAAAGCGTCGACTGCTTCTTCACCGGACTGGAACCTTTGACCACGAAGACTTTTCTTAATTTTTGGAAATGTAAAGAAATCTTTAGGGCTTAGGTCAGGACTGTATGGAGGATGGTCAAGAATTTCTACTTTTTCCTGCTTCAAATACTCAATCGTTTGACGAGCACTGTGTGAGTCACCACCATCTTCTTTGAAGTGCTTCGAGAACGAACAACTTTAGTAGGCTTTGGCTCGTCTCTCACACCAAGCGCTTCATGCAAGTTCTTCTGAATGGTTGTCCCTGAGATGCCTAATAGAGCCTCTATCTCTCGATGTCACATGACAATCTTCGAGAATTAGTTGTCTCACAGCAATGATGTTATCTTCATTGAAGGCGGATTTTGGGCGTCCTTCACGAGATTTGTCACTAACACTAGTATGTCCACGCTGGAGTTCCAAATATCAGCGTTCGACAGTCCGCTGACATGAGGCTTCATTACTGAACACAGATGTTATCTCTTCAAAACACTAAAGCCGTGCCAGGCCTCTTCTAAAGTTGTAGAAAATTATTGCACGAACACAGGTATTCCTTAGAAAGATTCATTTTCGTACGTAGCCTGACAGATTCCGATCGACGCTGTGACTAAACAATAGCATTAATCCTAATACTTTCAACTGTTTTGACATTCAAAATTTAAACACATTCGAATATAGAACAGTTCCAAATTCGAAATTGCCGGGACATATGGAAACGACAGAACTTAAAAGGCATGCCTAGTATAAAGCAAACGAGTTAACTGGTCTTTTGATGCTAACTTACTGCGTTGGGCAATGTGTAAAAACGAAAAATTGCCTAACACCGGTTTTCTGAGTGGTTGTGATTTCTCAAAAAGTATCCCGTCGAACCGGCCCATGTGTACCAGGTCGACCAAAGTGATGCCAAATGTTTTGTTCGGGTCGCATCACAATAGAGATTCAAGGCTAGCGCTTCTAGGCAAGCGTAATAATTGTTTTCTCTAGACTGTGTACATTATGTATAAAACATTAGTTTCTAAGCCATATTAATAGCAGTCAGATATAGTAAGAACATGTGTTTTCTCTTTTTTGCATTTCAGCTGCGCTTCGTCTAAAGACGCGAAAGTTATTTTAAAACATTCAATGCTAATATAATTTATTGTGGTCGGTACGTTTTTAGTGTTTGTCATCTCTGTTTTAATTCACTCAATTGTTTTGAAGGCTGAATTAACACAAAATTCCTTATAAGCTTATCAGTGAGATAAAAATAATTATCTTACTATTTTTCATGACTCGTTATATATTTTTATAACACTTTTATAAAAATATTAATCACAGGCATATTGTGAACAGATAAAATGACTTAAGATTAGGCAATAAAGTGTACGGAGTTTTGAATGAAAGGATACTTTTTATTTAATTAAAACAAATTGTAGGTACATGCGGAGGAATGCAAGTTTCTAAATTTTGAACCTATCTGTTAAGTACTAACGAGGTCTACTGATAGGTACATAAACTAAACTATGAACCAAAGGATTTTAGAATTCCAAACCTGTAAGTGCAAGATCTCTGTATTTAATTCACGTATTTGTTTACTTGTTACGAAGTCTTCATTTAAGTACTCGTAGATATATGCTGAGACCGTCTCTGGTGAAAATGATAGTATAGATAGGTAAAATTATAGAGAAACCCAACAATCATGCCCATATAAGTAAACTGTGAAATGTTAAATGTGTAGTAGTTTGAATGAAACCGCTTTCATTGATGAAACTTCAGTATGATTGTTTGTTTTTAAATATTTTTATATTTCACGCCCTGTTACCTCAGCTATTTGTAATTTATGCGAGATTAAGGTTTTCTCGGTATTTATAATTAATTATTCTATGAAATTATCATAAAAATATAGTAATGACGCATTATAGACACCCCATGCCTATCTAATTCAGAATTCGGTAGAGCCTGTATTATTGTAACCATACTCCTGAAACTTGCTCAGCAGTAAGCATCAATAAACATGAAAAAACGAGACAGTTAACAACAAAATTTTCAAATCATCACTATTATCCTACAAATTTACTTGAATTCAAAAAAAAATCGCGGTGTAAGTTAGTTTAAGTAACGACTCTTAGTCGTTACTTATAATGTACCGACGTTACTTCTTATAATGTACCGACCTTGAATCGACTTGTCGACTAGACTATATATCGAAAATCTGCTTAAATGTATTAGTTAAATGGTAAATTACCTTTAACTAGATACATACGAGCAAAAATGCCCATAGTTTTTATTATTTTATCATTCATTTTACGCGGTCTCTAAATATATGTTTACTAGTTAAGTAATTACCTACTAGAACTGCTTAATCTACCATTAAACTCGTAACTCATTAAAAAAAAAGTTACAACTGTGAACGATAAAGTCACGCTTGTGCCTCAACACGCTATAATACTATTGTAGCACTAAATTATCAAAAAGTTGATACCGAGAAATTCCCAACACGTAATTCTGACTCATCCAAAACTGTTCTTAAATATTTTCTGTTCTAGACCAATTATTTAACATTCGAATCATCAGTCTTCAAGGCCCGATGATAAACCGATTACATTAAACCTCTTTGCGATCTTTCCGCTTTTGAATATCATATGTTATGTGTAAATGTATATTCACGGCTAGAAAGTGTTTTTTTATGTTAATTTATTTACGCTCATACACACCTGACCATGTATTGTGGCGGAGACAAAAACGGCAATAGAGTCGGGCCAAGGTATAGTTGTGTATTGACTCCACCAGCGGTTCATTACCACAGTAACATAGAACCCTAACACGAACGACAGAGGGATCACATTTCCATGAAAACTGCAGTAATTTACAACACCTTCAAACACTCTGCAAGAAAAGAAGTGTAATTATGCAAATGGTCCAGCATACTTATAATACATATGACAGTGTGGAACAAAGCTTATGATAATATGTGATTTATAATTATAATTTTCATTATCAGTACTTAGTAATGTAACTATGACCACTAATAATCGATTTAATATAAACATCAACATTATTAGGGCATAATAATATATAGGCTAAAATATTATGAAGTCGATGGAAATACTTTATTAAGGAGATGTTTTATGTATGCATGAAATATTATAAAAATGTCATATTTAAACCTAACTAAATAATATATTGTGTTCAGAAATAGGAATGAGATCTCACAAAAATGTATGTAATCTTTATAGCAAATAAGGGTTAATAGACGACATATGAACAGAAAGCTTTTTAAGACTTAAATAGATTCTTTTAAAATTATGTTACCTTTTGGAATGTTCATCCAATAATAATCGATACGTTAAATTTAGTACATAATACAAAAGCAGGAACACTAGCAGGTCGAGCCAAACCAGTTTGTATATACTTCCCCGCCATCTGAAACAAAAATAAAATCTCGTAGAACTAGAGTTACATTGCAGAGTACTTAAAAAAAGCGGCCAAGTGCGAGTCGGACTCGCCCATAAAGGGTTCCGTATCAGCAAGTAACATCATATAAAAGTTCTTGTAGTTCGTTGTAACTTTCATCGATGTTTTTATACTAGTGTATTGATTGGATGAAAGGTAAATTGCGTGTTACGATTTATGACGTATTAAAAAAAAACTACTCACTAGATCTCGTTCAAACTAATTGTCGTTGGTAGTTTGCATGGTAATGTACAAAATATATTTTTTTTAGTTTTATCACTCTCTTATTTTAGAAGTTAGAGGGGGGGGGACACATTTTTCCACTTTGGAAGGGTCTCTCGCGCAAACCATTCAGTTTAGAAAAAAATGATATTAGAAACCTCAACATCATTTTTGAACACCTATCCATAGATACGCCACACGTATAGGTTTGATGAAAAAATATCTTTTGAGTTTCAGTTCCAAGTATGGGGACCCCCAAAATGTTTTCTATTTTCATGTCAAAATCTTAATGCGGTTCACAGAATACATCGACTGACCAAATTTCAATATTATAGCTCTTATAGTTTCGGAAATAATTGGCTGTGACATACGGACGGACAGACAGACAGACAGACTTGACGAATCTATAAGGGTTCCGTTTTTTGCCATTTGGCTACGGAACCCTAAAAACCATGAAAATTATACTATAAATGGCTAAATATAGTCTATGTACCTAATATTCTACTAATGTATAATACTGTAGTACAATTTCTGAGACTCGATGAACTATTATAAAGATTCTGAATAATTTCTACATTACTGGTGTCTTCTAGTTACCCGTCCAAAGCTATTTCGCCTAATTGTTATCATTAGCACTTGCGAACATTAAAACTCATACTCCAAAAGCATTGATGGCAGACAACAGTATTACGACTACTGTTATTTGTCTTTTAATTATTTCCAAGATACAAAATCATATTCAATACAGTATCTTTCATCAAACTGGATAAGTGAACATACTACATAATTTACTCGAAGAAAACTGAAATATCCTTGAACGCAATTTTCTTGTCCCTTTTATTATGTGTTTATTACACGTTTGTATGTATGTATGTGATACAAGTGATAGAATGTAATAGAACTGTAGCAGCAATGGTATTGAAGTTAAGACCGCCTGCTCCTTTAATGACATTTTTGTGTTTATTACTACGCGTATAGTTATTATGACATACTAACATGTGAGATACCTTACGTCATTCGAGATTAATAGCCTAGCAGAGTAGTTAGTAGTAGATTTAATAGCCGTCCTTTGCGTAAGTGATGAGTACTAAAAGGCAAATTTGATACGTTTGTTAGCATAAGATCCCTTCAGAACATCCTGTTTAGGCGTGTAAATGGAAAGAAGCAGTAAAGGTAATCTATTCTCAAATGAATGGGTAATGAACAAATTAAGTAGAAATTTTATAGTTATTTGATAAAAGACCAATGTAAAAGGAACATAAAAGACCCATTCTTCGACATTCTTTTCTCATTAAGTCAAAAAGAACAGAATCTAGTCCCTGGATTCTTGTCTCACCGACGCAATTTCTTAACCTCTCCAAGATTTATAGTCATGAAAAGAGACCATGAAATCTCATAATAAAATGGCCAGAGAATAAATCCAAATTTAAGCGCTCAAGCAGATGGTATTTGTCTATATGTAGTCAAATTGCAGATATAGCTATCAACTACCAGATTTAAATACTCGTATATTCGGTAATAGCATTTTAAGAATTTGATCTTATTGCTCTTCGATATTTAGGAAACAAACGTAACTTAATAATCAGAGAGAAAAAGAAAGTGTTTTCTAACTTGTAATGAATTTAGATACAGAAGAAGTGAGGTGTGTGTAATGCAATGAAGATCAACTAACGCGTCTATCTGCTACACATTAATTCGCCTGAGTTTCAGGCTATGATTATGGAGGTCACTGACGTTTATTTTTTATATCCGCATTTGTTATTCTAGAATCTCGAATGCTTAGCACCAAATCAAATTAATTCGTTATCATTCGTTTGTTATTACTAAGCATGAAGTTTATTGTCATTTTTATTTACTATAACAAAGTTTAATTTACGAACAATTATTTATTTTAAGTATTAAGGTAAGATATAACTTATTAGGTTTGTTCATGTTAAAAAAAGCGGCCAAGTGTGAGTCGGACTCGCATGAAGGGTCCCGTAGCAGCAAGTAACGTCATATATAAGTTCTTGCAGTTCGTTGTAACTTTGATCGATGTTTTAATAATAGTGTATTGATTGAATGAAAGGGAAATTGCGGTTTACGATTTATGACGTATTTAACAAAAACTACTTACTAGATCTCGTTCATTACCAATTTTCGGTGGAAGTTTGCATGGTAATGTACAACATATATTTTTTTAGTTTTATCATTGTTTTATTTTAGAAGTTACAGGGGGGGGGGGGGGGCACATTTTACTACTTTGGCAGTGTCTCTCGCGCAAACTATTCAGTTTAGAAAAAAAATGATATTAGAAACCTCAATATCATTTTGAAAGACCTATCCATAGTATAGTTATGATGAAAAAAAAAAAATTGAGTTCAGTTCTAAGTATGGGGACCTCCAAATATTTATCTTTTTTTTTTAAATTTTTGTGTATAAATATTAATGCGGTTCACAGAATACATCTACTGACCAAATTTCAACAGTATAGCTCTTATAGTTTCGGAAAAAGTGGCTGTGACATACGGACGGACGGACAGACAGACTTGAAGAATCTATAAGGGTTCCATTTTTAGCCATTTGGCTACGGAACCCTAAAAATGATGGTTAGCCCTGCATTAAATTAAGGAATAAGTCTTACTTAATATATAACTATGGGGCCGAAATATTAAATTTAATATCGACAAGAAAATCTATCAGAGATCAAAACTTTTAAGATTATATGATGTCTATGTAACTCAGTGGAGACTGAGTTACAAGCACCTATTAAACCGAAACTAAGAAGGAGTGAGCTATAACTTTAACCTTGTAACTCTAATCTATGGTAATCCATATTGAAATTAAACACTAGCTGTCATTTAGCTATTGACCTTTACAAATAATATATAATTTCCGCACAACTTTAAGTAGGTACAAGTTATACATAACAACATCGAATTTATTAATAATTAATCTCCCGTAAAAAGTCTCTGTAACAATGAGTTTATAATGAATTAGAAGCTGAGCTACTGTTATATTTTGCTTTGACCTTGAGGCTTGCCTGACAAAGATACAGTCAACTGACGTGTTTGTATTAGTTTTAGTTGAGCATCACGCGATCCGAACTAAACATGTCTGTTTCGTGTAGATAAGCAGTTTTAAAATGTGTCCAATGAATGTCAGCCGTTTATGTTATAATGCTTTACCAAACTAAATAGTCTTCATGAGTAAGTAAATGTGTGACTAAATATATAAGGTGAGAACAGTTAACGTCACTTGCAGTTTTTAAACATGGACTTGTTATTATTTTTGTACGCGAATATTTCAGTACGATATTTACATCTAAATTATTAATATAATATATACAAATAAATGAAATTGAAGTGTCCGTAAGTAATATCGAATTAACAGTATTTTATTAAATGTATATGAAAGTATATACATACGTTACTTACTTACAAAAAAAGCAATTTTTATCTGTCTGTCTGTCTGTTTGTTCTGGATAATCTCTGAAATCTCTGATCCAGCCGATCAATTTTGACGGGATTTTCAGCTAGTGAGTAATATGTAAATTAACCAGCTCCTTATTCAATTTTAACTTTTCACTTAGGTAATTAGATATGTACTTACACTAGAAAGAAAACTCGTTTAGAATGTTTCACTCTATATGACAATGCATCATAAAACGTATCTTCGGAAGATCGCCGCGGCATTTTATATTGAAAGAGGTTATAAACTCGCTTAATTAGTAGTCGCGAAAAGCATCTAGTGCGTTCACTGTAGTCACTTCACGACAATGAAATGGTCATGAAGCAATTCAACTCGTTTAGTTAACTTTGAAACGTTTTATTCTTCCTTAGGGTAGATACTCATTACACGTTTGATCACTAAAATATGTAACGAATGTTGTCAAGTATTATTGATTTTATTTTATTGAAGAGATCGCTCAACGCAGAACCAAATGCGAAGATCAATCCATTATCGCTGTTATAAGGCATTGATGTAAGCAGATTTAATAAAATGGCTGCTACAAATGTCGCCCACTACTGAAGATATTGATACCACCCACTAAAGATATCTACATGGAGAGGCGTTACGTGCTCAGACAAACCTATATTTAGTTAAAAATAATAACTAAAAATACTTTACAACCACATCGTCCAGAAATGTAATAAACTGTATTCTGTATTTCTTATATTATTCAATTTTGAATGCGATAAAACGAGTTTAGACTTCAATAAGTTTATAAGATATGACTCCATTCAAAACTTAACTGTTTAACCTACTTATTGAAACACATTTTTAGTATAATTTCATGTCAAACACCAATTTTTTTACTACATTTAATAAAGATAGATAAACTGTACCTCGTTTTAAGTAAATGAATATTATTATTAATCATTCATTCATTCATCTGCTGGATCTAGGCTTGAATGAATGATTTCCAAGAAGACCGGTTCTAGTCTACATCCATTTACGACCGGTTATCTTTACAAGGTCGTTTGTATACCTTGTTAATAAATAATTTAAAAGATATACAACTAGGTAATTAATAATAACTAAGTTTAATCAAATTAAGGTTTTGTATTATCAAATCAATTAAGCGATAATCATTTTATGTTAGTGTATATGTACCTTAAACTCAGTACGATAGTCGCGGACAAGGTATTACGTCATTTTGCTCCACGGTTTTGGTTTGTCCTTCTATGTAGGCGGATGAACGGCTTAACAGACCGTAACCACTGAATCGTGTATCGAAATGAAGGAGCATGAGAATATTTAGAAATCATTACATGATTCCAAATACATTACGGAGAAAAAGACCGTTTTTTCCTATCAATTAAGAGATTTGATGAGATAACTTGAAACTTCTTCAAGGATGACTCACCAAAAACGGCAATGTAACGTCATTTCGACCACATGCTAATTACAATCCAAAAAGTTATCACCTAGTTTGAATAAAGCGATGCTTCTAAAAGTATTACAGTATTTCCTTACAGACAAAATAGTAAAGTAGGTAAGGTTTATAAGCGTGTGTGTGTGATGTGTGCCTCCGGCATTTAAATAAACCAATTGCACATCATTACCTCGACGTCTCGCAGTTGTCTTAGTTTTACCAGGTAGGTTACAGAGAAATCGTTAAATTCCTTACACATATTTACATCTGGCATAAAAGATAGTTTTAAATAATTTCAATTATTTAAAAAAAATGAAGAACGACGTTATGAAATATTTAAAGTAGTGTCATCAATAAAATCTCAATGTTTTCATTCTCAACTTTCTTGCAAATCTGATAATGCTAATTACAGTTTATAGCCTTAAGGCTACATGCTATTAGCAGCACAGTTTCTTCTGCATATCAAGGGTATCGTGAAAACCAGCAACATCCTTTACAATAGAAATGAAAAAAGTCATTAAAGACATTCTATACCACCAAAAGCTGAAACAAACTTGTATGCATATAGTAGGCTTTTATTTCGTGGTTCAATTTTCAAAATTTAATAAAGGCAATTTTTTCTTGATTTTTTTTTTATTTCTTTCAATATTTAAGCCTGCCTCCCAGTGTGATGCTTAACATGAGTAGAATCCAGGAGTCGGGTCACCATCCTAACATTTTCCTTCGGAAATATGTCAAGAAACTTTAGGCTTTTTAAATAGTCTTATATCATTACGTAACCACAATAAATAAACTTTCACTTGCATAGAAATCTACCACATTTATAGCATTTAATACCAGGTAAGTAATAAAGACTACAATAGAATTAAAACATTAACCTATACAGTTTGCTAGTTTTGTTAAATACAGTTTTGATTACTTGGTGTTTTTTTTTTTATACTTTTCCGTTCTTAAGTAACCATTTACCAACCCGTCTGACCAGCGTGGTATAGTAGGCCAAAACCTCCTTTTCAAGGAGAGGCCTATGTCCAGCAGTGGACTGTTAAAGGCTGTTGATGATGATGATGATGAAGTAACCATGACAGAAAATCAAGTTCATAGACTAAATTTATACTCGTGCTGCAAGAATTTAATTTTTGAGAATAGCTATGTAAAAAAAAAGATTAGCATAAGTACTTATATGTATTTTTATAATACACATACATAAACACTACTACTCTATCCCTACTAATATTATAAATGCGAAAGTAACTCTGTCTGTCTGTCTGTTACGCTTTCACGCCTAAACCACTGAACTTGATTTTGATGACATTTGGTATGAAGATAGAACTGAACTTGGGAAAGGACATAGGCTACTTTTTACCGCGATAACCAACGCAGGCGATAGCTAGTATTATGTAAAATCTTGATTAGAACCTTAAAATTTAGTTTGACCAATTTTACTGGATTGTTGGTTAAGAGGGGGTATTGCCGATCGTAGATTTTATTTTTACACTCGAAAATAAGCCACAAATGATGAAACAAAACATGTCCTTTACCTCGGATCAGGTGCGATAGAAAGGGAGCGTACTGCACGGAATAAGAATGTAGTAAAATATAGACTCAGTAATATACATATTTATGATAATAAATTGATTTTAGTGGAAAATTAGACATAACTTTGTGATTATTTTCTATCGATAAAATATTACAATTTCATGTTTTCACCCAGACCGGCCCCTTTCAAATATAATGTAATATATATAATTAAACAGATCATTTGTGGCTTATTTTCAAGTGTAAAAATCAAATCTAAGATCGACTCTTTGATTATATACATGTCTAGATGGAGTGTTGCGCTGCATTCGCAATAAAAACAACAGGCCAGATTTGAAGGGCTTGTGTGCGTATTACACACACATGCAAGCGTTGCCTACGGGCGCGCGCATGACGTGGAAGCGTTCTGAGTGATACCAGCCCTTGAATGTTTTCCATAAAAGGAGGGAAAATAATTGTGTATTGATTTTGAGAATTGTAATTTGTATTAAATTTAAAGTCAGTCAATATGTATTAGAGTTTTTGCTTTTGAGTTACTACTAGGTAAAATATATGTTGGTGAAAAAGGGAATTGCTATTAAAGCTTATCTATTCTTAATACTTAACAACAATTTGGTTAATTTCAACAAATTATATTTAATTTAATTACTATATTTTTAACTAGATGTTCCCCGCAATTTCTCAAAATCATGTTTTTATATCGGTCTCATTAAGAACTCAGAGAAATGTAGCTGATTAGTAAAAGAATTTTCAGAATCGGTTCAGAAATTCCGGAGGTTAGCGCGTTCAAACAAACAAACACTTACTTTCATTATTAGCATCCATGGAGCGGCAAAATCGACAAGCATATCAGATTTTAAATAATATAAACAATATCTACCACCTTAGATTTAAAAAATTATACTTTATAAACATAATATATGATATGTATTATCCAGCACTATAGTTAAGTTGAATTGGCTTGAATTCTCGAAATATACTTTTTCGATCATGATTGAACAATTTGTAAATTGGCTAACACTCACATGGGAAATTTAAATTCAATTAACAGGCTACCCTGTAAACATTCCGTCAAAATGGTGGTCGAACTTTTGATAAAATTTCACTGAGTCAATTTAATTGTTTCTTTACAATATAGTCATTTAAAGTTTACTTACCGATGATAACTAATTTTTTTAGTTGATTTCAATCGTCCAAAGTAATTCCTGCACACTTTTATCATGCAAAACGTCATTCTTTTATACGCCACTCAATACGTGTTTACCGTACAATGACAGTAACGCCACTGATCGGCCGCGACGAGCTTAGTCTCTTACAGATAAATACTATTTTTTTGGACGTTTAGACGCTCGAACTCTCTATCTAGACATGTTTATAATCAAAGGATCGACTATTTATCTTTATACCCCCTCTTAAGTGATTGGCGTATGCGGTTGCTGATCAAGAAGTCTCGGATTCGATTGATGAGTCGGTCTAAATGTTTGTGTGATCTGCAAATATTTGTTTCTGAGTCTGGGTGTTTTCTCTGTGTAATATGTATGTATTTACAAAAAAAGTACATATGTTTATGTATTTATATAAGTTGGCTAGTACCCATAATACAAGCTCTGCTTAGTTTGGAACTAGGTAAGGGAGATTGTGTGTACGATGTCCGAAATATTTATTACTTGCTGACCCGGTGAACTGCGTACCGCCTTAGAAATTAATTCATATTATAGTATTGTGTTTAGATATTAACTGATAGTGACAAATCGACAGCAGTGTCAACTAACGGGCCCCGGCCGGTACCGCCAAAATCGCTTTGTTCCTGCATTTTAAATCTGTAATATCTTCAAAAGTATTAATTTAAATTACATACTGTAAAGGGCCATATTAATCTATATTAAATACACAATGTACTTAAGGTACTTAATTGGATAAGGATTAATACTGTATTGCTTAAAATCGCTTCGTAAATAAGATATTATTTCTTGTAAAAATAAAAAATAAAAAAAGGTTATTGTGGGTTATCCCTAAGAGATAGACATATACCATCGCGGACTTTTTTGTATACCTTTTTAAGATGTACAATACTGTAGAGCATTATTTTGATCTATCTCGTAGGGTACAGCCAGCGTTTGCAATGTAAGCGTAAAAAAACACACATTAGAAACCTCTAAAATTATTATCTACTATATTAAGCATGTATTATACATAAAAACCTTCCTCTTGAATCACTCTATCTATTAAAGTAAACAGCATCAAAATCCGTTGCGTAGTTTTAAAGATTAGAGCGTACATGGGGACAGAGAGAGCGACTTTGTTTTATACTATGTAGTGATTATAATTTATTAATTTAATCGACTAAAAAAGAATGGTAATAATCCATTAGTAGTTGTTGACTTGTTAGATTAATTAATTTATATTGATTAGTGAAACTATTCAAAATATATTAATTGCCAAGTAGGAGAACTTGTTTGGAACCCTTACAATAATTACTAGTCAATTCAAAAGAGGAAGGAAGCTAGACTTACTTCAAAATTTTATGCATCAATTTCTTCAGACCAATAATAAGGAAAATCAACTTTGAAGACCCACAATCACATAAATATTAGCAAAATATGTCTCGCAGCTAACATCAACATTCAGCTACTCAACAGTTAGGTAATAATTTACCTATAGCACTGAGAAGTCAGCACAGGCATAAGTATTTAACATATTAATACATTCATTGTTCAGTAGTAGCGAGCGATATGAAAATACAGATTAACTGAAAGTAATTTAAATTTCCTAAGAAAATGCCTCTACTAACCTATTACTTAATAGTCAAATAGGTAAGTTTTGTAGTTAAGAATACATTTCAAAACCTATATATGTATTTTTAATATACATATTTAAGACTTCCAAAATGACTACTCTACCTAATGAATGATAATCATAAGTAGAATCCAACAGCAGGGTTTATTATAATTTTTGTATTTGCAGACTATCTAGCATGGTGATCCACACAATGGCGGCCTAGTGAGATGCTTCTCTCGCAAAAAACTACTTATTGAAAAACATGCTTAGTGTTATTTCATACATTCATTCAGCTGCTGGACCCAGGCTTGAATGAATGATTTCTAAGAAGACCGGTTCTAGTCTACATCTATTTACAATACGTTACGTTCTTCTTTGCAAGGTCGTTTGTATGTTTGTTAATAAATATTGTGGGAATGTGTAATTGAGGTTGTCTACTGCTTCTTTAAAATATTGTCACCCACGAAATTGAAATACAAAAGCACCAACGCTGTCATTTTAGGTTGGTTTCCTATGTGATGGTAGTACCAAACCCGGCCGAGACAACACATTCGTGCTGACAGCAGCGTGGCTCTGCCGTGGAACCTTAAATACCCATTTACAATTTTTGCCAATACCTGTGAAATTACAGTTGCTTCACCTAAAAACTCTTGCATAGAAAGCAAGGTTCTTACTTAACTGATGACCAAATGAAGTGCCAACTGATGTGCTTTGTACATAACATATTAGCATTCATAATAGTTCAACACGAGCTACATATTTTTAGTATGACATTATTATGCAGCAATTTGAATTATTTGGCAGGAAGTCACTAAACTAGCCTTTATACTGTCATGACGTCATGACTAATGCATGAGTAATATAAGACGGAAGTGACGTCCAGAATTAGTTAAGAGTGTTGAATCTGTAACAATCAGGCATTTAAAAAATTGGCCATGTGCGTGTCAGGCCACGTATAGAAGTCACACATACTGGTAGGTAGATTTAAAATCGTGTCCAATAGATAATCGTTATGTTTGCTTATTATTTCTTTATTTTTGCACGAAGTTTTCCAGGTGAGTGTATTTTACAAGTTAGGAATATATAACTCCTGAATTAACAAAGCTATGTATTATGTAAGCCGTTATACTTTTCCTTTAAAGTTCTTCATATGGACTACTATCATGATTTTTTTCAGATTTTTCGAGCCAACTGTTTGGCTTTTATAAGCCTGGAGACGCCCTTTTTACAAAAAAAGTTGTTAAACTCGCAAACGGATACCTAAATCGAAAAAAGCGGCCAAGTGCGAGTCGGACTCGCCCATGAAGGGTTCCGTATCAGCAAGTAACATCATATAAAAGTTCTTGTAGTTCGTTGTAACTTTCATCGATGTTTTTATACTAGTGTATTGATTGGATGAAAGGTAAATTGCGTGTTACGATTTAGGACGTATTAAAAAAAAACTACTCACTAGATCTCGTTCAAACCAATTTTCGTTGGTAGTTTGCATGGTAATGTATAACATATATTTTTTTTAGTTTTATCACTCTCTTATTTTAGAAGTTAGAGGGGGGAGGACACACATTTTTTCACTTTGGAAGTGTCTCTCGTGCAAACTATTTAGTTTAGAAAAAAATGATATTAGAAACCTCAACATCATTTTTAAACACCTATCCATAGATACCCCACACGTATAGGCTTGATGAAAAAAAAATTTTTGAGTTTCAGTTCAGTATGGGGACCCCCAAAACGTATTGTTTTTTTTCTATTTTTATGTTAAAATCTTAATGCGGTTCACAGAATACATCGACTGACCAAATTTCAACAGTATAGCTCTTATAGTTTCGGAAATAATTGGCTGTGACATACGGACGGACAGACAGACAGACAGACAGACAGACAGACTTGACGAATCTATAAGGGTTCCGTTTTTTGCCATTTGGCTACGGAACCCTAAAAATGATTTTAGCAACCTTGTAATGTTTTTAAAAGAACTATCTAATGATACCCCACAATGGGGATGACGCGAGAAAAAATAAACATCCCCACTTTACGTGTAGGTGAGGTACCCCAAATGATAATATTTTTTGTAATTTTACTGTAACACTGTCAACGTAATTAATACACATATTCCTGCAAAGTTTCATTTTTCTAGGACCAACCGTGTAGGCAGTAAGTCGAGGACGGACGGACGGCCATGACGAATAATCTATAAGTTCAGTACAAAGATACGGTATATTAACATATCAATATCTGTTTTTATACAAGGGTTGACAATGTCTTCAACGCATTAAGCAATTCAAACTTTCTAACTATGAAAACAAATAACAAAAATTATAACCATACAATTTTACAATAACGACATCCACGCGATGCACGTAATTCAGTTCCCCGCAAAAGCACGTAGACCGATCTATCTACATCGTAGCAATTAGCTACGAAGTAAGTAACCCTTTCTATCATCCCCTAGGGGTTACTAACTTTACGGACACGATTAAAGCGAAATGGTCCATTGAAAAGTAACATTTGGGCTTGCATTTCTCAGACAATGTAATTTTATTTTTTTGTGGTTACAATATTCTCACGTATTTGTTTCAATATGGCCAGATCTTAATATATTTTAACTAGAAGTAAGACCAAAAAAACATTCACAGTATAACGTTCCTTCCCACACGGCACACACACCCAAATTTTCAAACCTCACATTGAGACTGGAGGCCCAATGATAAAGTAGCAACTCAATAGACCGCCGAAGTGTGGGTCATAAATAGTCATAATACTTTGTACATTGTCTGTATTCGCAATGACTATAGTGACCACTACCGTAAGATTCTACTGATGCTATCTATCAGGCAGAGGGGTGTAACTGTTAAAGAAAACATGACAGCCGACAGGTAAGGAACAGTGAGTCTCGAACTCTGTAGAAAATAATGGCGTTTTAGCATGCAATACAGAAAGTAAATAATCGATTGTACTAAACCCACAAGAAAAAATATTTGTCAGAAATAACCTAGAGTAGTGAATGTCTTGATAGGCGCTACAATACCTCTACAGGTCACAAGGTTTTAGTCTTCAAATTTAACTAGTTAGGCAATGACCGAACTTAGTATCAGTGTCTGTTTTTATTTTATTAATTTCAGCTTTAACTAATTCAAAAAGTGTTTATACTAGCTTTATCTGCGACTTCGCCCGCGTATATGTCGGTTATCGGGGTGATTCTTAATCGGTAATCGGATGAAATAAAACAAACAAATGTTAACTGAAGTTAACCACAGTACATTAAAAACTTTCTCTATCAGCCAACCTTCAGAGTTCAGGCGAACTTTGCATCCCAACGCCGATCTACTCGAATTATCGGCGGCCGGGATGACGGCTCTCGGGTGACGGGCGTGCGGTGGACGCATGGCCATAATATAAATGTGTGTATCGCTACGAATAAAGACTTATTATTTATTCGTGTATCGTGTATGTGGTGTATCGCTAAATCGGCGCTGTCATCTCGTTCTCGGTGACGGTCCGATGACGGGCGGTGGACAAACGGCCTAAACGGTTAAAGTTACACAAAAACAATGCAGGTATGAGGGAATTGTTCCCCTGTAAAAGTTCTAAAAAAAATACGTAACAGCATTATGTCTATCCTTTACGATTTGCTCACTACAGCTCACGGCAATAACTAGATGCAGATGAGGATGTGTGGGTCAGTTAGTATTTCTGTATATAATATACATACATAGATAAACAATATTTTTTCAAATATAAGCTTTAATAATGTAATAAATAAATTAAAAAAAAACGTAAGTGAAAGTCCCATCAAAATCGGACCAGTCGTTTCAAAAACTTGTCAGAAAAAATGCAGAGACAGACATACAGAGAGAGTTTTTTTTTATGATGTATACAAGTATTGTAGACTCTTTCATAAGTGAAGAATTAATTTTAATTACAAACAGATGCTTCAATGGTTTTTCATTTGTATAGATATATTTGAAGAAAGAATGTTTTTGTTTACACATTAGTTCAGGTACTTATAATATATTTATTTTTGTAAAAACACTTTTAAGAGTGAAAGTATCAGTGGGATTACCAGATATAAATTATGCGGCTGCCAAAACAGCAACAAGTGCTGGGTTGGTAAACTTTCTTCACGGACTTAGTGTAATATTTAATATTTAAATAAATGCACGCAATATAGTTCTCATATTCCGTGCATAGGTATTAGTATTGCTCTACTTTTCCTACTTATCTCCAATACATTTATATAATCGATAGACACCTCGTCAAATAGTGTTTGCATTAAAAAAAAATCAATGCAAATGGAATCAAAATTTTTAGCATTCCATGAGCTATTCAAAGATAATGAAAAATAATGTAGTTCACAATTCTAATTTGTATAATAAATGCTAATCTAATCCTTTGCCGCATTCAAATAATAATATAATGCTTACAGTTTAACACGGAAAAGTTAGAAAATGATCCGACTTTATTCAAATTTAAAATTAAAATTTTGTACAGATCCAACCTGTTTGATGTACATATATTTGTCAAACAGTTCGAGGAAACATTCATTATTTCTTAATAGCGTTACTCATGTAATAGTAAAGTGACATCGATCAAAGCCAAACAAAGAAACATTGATTTTTAAGGAGCAATGAACGCTAGGAAGTAAGGTTGGAAAGTGCAGTGTGGGGTGCACTGAATAATACATAACTCTTGCCTGGTAACTTCGGCGTACACCATTTCAACAGCAATAAGTCGCTTCGCCTACGTCAGAAGTCTGTGAAGCTTGAACAGTAACTAGAATCAAAGGAACTTTCCGATATCGTTCAATACCTTTGGGTAGGGCTGTTTTCTTAGAAGGAATAAAGTGGCTAAAAATAGATTTAATATTGGAGCGAAGACTGGACTAAGACTTCTTAATTATGATAAGAAATTATCGATTGATCGAATATTATGTTGGATAGAAATTTACTCAAATTGTTTCTTAAACAATATTGTGACATTTATACACCCTTTTTTTGTTGACGAGGTGTAAAAATCAAGACTGAGGAAGAAGGAGTAGGTGGTGATTTCACTAAAAAACACCCCAACGGCCGATCTCAGACACCCTGCTCTGAGGAGAACCCGGACCATATTATTTCAGGCCGTCCTCAGGATCGGCGCAACGCCTAGCCAAGGTCTGTCCTAGAAGGAGCCACTGAGGCCTTTTTTCTATTGGCCAATCTATATATATTTTAGCGTCCTGATCACATTATGTAACCAGGCCACCATCCTACCTCCAGCCCCAGCAATTTAGAGTTCTTCTTCAGAGAAGGGGACCTCGGGTAGAAACCCGAGGTCCCCTTCTCTGGTAGCTAGCGGGCCCGTCGACGGCTGGAATCGTCCGTTTTGGACCGTTTTGGACGCTAGGGATCGGCCAGCTTAATAGAAAGAGACCACTGCGCCCCAGCCCTCCTCACCCGCCAGCATGGTAATAATTATTGCTGGCGGGGAGACATTTATTTATTCAAACACCCTACTACTGTCAATTGCCTCTATTTATCAGTAGTATGAAAAGTAAGAGTCACACCACCACCTCTTAATTACATTTTTGACCCTTCTGAATAAGCTAACTTATATATATAACTAATCAACTTTTCATATTTAATCGTTTATTTAGGGATACATACATATTAACAATTGAAAAGACCCATGAGCAACAGGTACTGTGATAGCTGGTGATGATAGGTGGAGTTATCAAGCTAACACGTCACGTGATGGTAAGTGACTATTGGACCGCTCATGGACACATTACACTCAAGTGGGTTACCACTTCTTCATTTATGACGGAAATCATAAAGTTGTTTATTTTTAAAAATAAATATACACACTCTGAGTAACAACATGACTCCGTAGAAAGTTTAGGCGAGGCGACAGCTTAAACCATTAGGCCTACCGTGCAATGATAGGTAACAACTATCTCGGTACTAAGTAACAAAGTAGGTAAATGCTGGTTTTCTATAAAGTTGGTTTTCCGGATGCCACTATGTCGTTAGATAAATACATAAGTTTCTTACAAATTAAACTTGCATTATAACCACTTATGGGTGATTAAATTAAAATTATTATTTTACAATGCAACTTCCACTAATTCTGAAGAATTTCTTCATTATGTATTTCAAATAATTTTGAATGTATTAATTAATTATTTAATATTAATTTGCCCAAGACCGGGATGGTGAGCGATTTTTGCGAGAGGTCTATGTTCAGCAGTAGTCGGCAGTAGATTGAAGTATGTATGTAAGTAGGTAACAATATCTGCAATACTTTTACAAGTATGTGTATCTATGTAGGCAGGGCTAACTGGTCTTTATCGATGAGTACTAGTAGGCACTCTTAGGCTCGCATCGATAACTACTTACTATCGCAGCGCTCGTGTGTCATTAGACGATCATTCTATTAGCATAATGTAAAATCTATAGACTACATTTATTTTAGTAAAAAAAATACAAACATTCTTAATAAGAACAAACGCTAATAATAAGCGAAAGCTGCTATTTATTGTAATTTACTATTAAAATTTGTTGAAAATCTGTATGCATCAACTAATTACATTTCAGTAAGTACAATAAAATTAAAGTACATTTCCTCTTATGAAAAAAATAATTATAAATAAATAAATATACATATATTTCGGACATCTTACACACAACTTCATTAATTCCCAAACTAAGCAGAGCTTGTATTATGGGTACTAGACGACTGAAATAAATACATAAACATAAAGTGTTTTTTTTTTTAAATACATACATAGAAAATACTCAGACTCCGAAACAAACAAATATTTGGTCCGACTCGGGAATCGAACCTCAGACCGCTTGATCAGCAGCCACATACGCTAACCACATTCACCAAGGCAGTCGAATGTTCTAAGTTTCCTTATGGATTATTTTTAAATTACTTTCGTCTGATTTTGTAATGTTTCTTACTCAATTTGATTACGATACTCACTATACTCGTACCATCAAATATCCTTCGAAGTTTTCACATTGTTGCAACCCTCTCAACTACTAAAAGGTTAAGTAATTAATTTTATTCACAACCGTCTGCAAAAAATGTGCAAATTGATAAATTATATCAATTTGCACATTTTTAATAATATATCATATACCTAATTTAAACATAAACTTATGTATTCTGTGCTAAAACATCGATTAAATATGGTACATGGTACAAAAAGCCCCACCTGCTTGAATTTCTATTTATACTAGACAAACACGCGTCCTCGTCACGCCAGTCGTGAAAATGCTCTTTTTTCTTGTGACACATGACTATATTGATGATTCGTGAGCAAATGTTAGTCATCATAGATACTCAACAATGCCATATAAACAACTACAAACTCTCCTTACGCACTAGTGACGTTCTCTACTAGAACATAATTGATAATTTAATTGTTGCCCCACATAAGTAAGTGAGAAAGAATGAGACAAAGTCATATTATGCGTATATTTCAGGAATTGCTGCTAGTTGCGACAAACATATCGATTTGCAAGAGCGATGACCTCATGAGCAGCATTTCTAGATTTGAAAACAGTCCTGAAGCCTCAAATCGTGCTTTTACGATAGACATAAAAGGCATTTACTTGAAATTTGACCATGACCTCTAAGCTTTGGCATTGGTAACTAAAACTAATATTGTCAGACGGTAGTACGAGAAGTAATGCATGCCTGTGTAAACAACCGAAACACACAACTAAAGCAACTTTCACCTTCATCATTTGAAAATGCACCTACCCGAGTAATTTGAAGTAGGAAGTAGGAATACTGAGCATAATATTCCTATTTCAAATAATTTATTAATGATTAGTCAATATGCCATTTATTCTGATTTTTCAGTCATTGTCGTAGGTACATTGTAAAATTGTAATAAACTGCAGACGGCTTTTATGCATAGGTTCAATAGATTTAATGGTTGGGTGTTTAATTGCCAGTAATACAAAACAATACTTTATTTTCGCAATGTAAAACTGGTATCTGTATGTTACACTTATGTTAAAGGATATATCTATCGAAATTGAAATCAAGTCTACCTGTTCACGGGTATCAGTGTAATACATTTGTCGAGTGTTGATAAAAATAATATAGTGGAGTTAAGACTTAAGAGAGACTATAGTATACTTACTGGGTTGGCAATGTGATAATGGTTGTCTATGTTAATTGCCTGTCACGAACCAATTGCTTACAATACAATTGTCTTGGTCTTTATTGAGTTTTATTTGAGGATAAACGTGAAGAAAATATGTAGTCGGTTTCCTGAACTTAACTTCAACTAACATTAAGTCTTTTACACTACTGTATTAAACCCTTAAAATGTGCAGGAACTGTCGTATTTAGCGTGCAGGTGATATTGACTATTTCTTGTTTATTCTATATTCTTTCACGGTGACGTTTGTCGCCTAAGTTAATTGTAAATCAAGAAATGCCTAACGCAATGACTGTACAAAAAGGCGCCGTTTTTAACGCACTCCTTTAGACAAGTGATAACGGCTACCTACTAAAATAATTGTTTAATTTGGTAATGAACAATGTACAAGTACAACTTTTAATAAGAAAACATATTTCTAGGAAATTTGATGTTTATATTAAACAGTACGTAAAGTTACTTTGATATTTTCTTACTTTATTGTGTAAGAAACAACGCGAATCTTAAAAGTTTTTGCATTTCTCTGAATCGAAGCCAAGTCCTTTATAGTATATTATACATCTTAATAAAACGTTCTAATCAGTAGCAGATTTTCATCAAAAAGTCCTTACTTAACATTACCTTACTAACAACATATAGGTAGTTAAGAGCTTACTTTGGCGTTTGCAATTATTACTCAAGGAGATAATGCCGAACATACCTAATTGTACTCTGAACATAACTATAGAAAAGTAAAGCATTATCATTAAGATTAAAATGTGTAATTACATGTCATTTGATAAAAACCTCGTTCACTGACAAGGCCAAAGCAAAACTAAACGTAAACAATTTAACATTTCGTGCAAACAACGCCGGTAGTTTCCATTGACGACACCAAGGCACGGCGTGAACGACCTTAAAAGGGTACATGCTTAGTAACAAATGCCGATTTTGAAAACTTTTACTTGAAATGAAAATTAGTGATACAAAAATGAGATAGTTTTTTAGAATGTGTGTGTGTGTAAATATTAAGTTCATGAATGAAACCTGTAAGAAACTTTATATTTTTTAGATAGATTTATATAGTTAATGTTAATATATACATAGTTATGTATTTTTTCTAAAGTTATGACAATAGGGAAAGATTCTTGTTCTAGGTTCTTAATCAGAATAGAAAATGCTATTATTATTTTAATATTTTTTATATTTTAGCAAGAAAGCATGAGTAGAATCCAGAAGTAGAGGCCACCATTCTCATTATGGGGGTAGGCAATGCAGCATGGTGACCCATACCATGGCAGCCTGCTCAGATACTTCTGCATCACTCTCCCGGTCTCCGGAGGCCAGGAGAATGATGCAGAATGATTGGGCCTCCGGTCTCACACTCACCAACGAAATACGACAGAAGACTGTTGTCATTATTAGGATGGTCTCCTTTGTGAGGGTAGGACTGCTTCGGTCGAGCCGGCCCATTTGTGCTGAAATCAGCGTGGCTCTACTATTATACCAAGCCGAATTTGAAATAGCAAATAATAAACATCACTTGTCATCGGTCTTTGATGACCGTCTTGATATCATTGAAATAAGCGGCGTTATCGGTATTTTCTCTGTGACGTTTAATTTCCGAAAAAATCGTCTTTTAGCTCGTATTATAAAAGCAGCAGTACGGGTCATCTATCAGAGATAAAGGGGATTTTAATGGCACATAGTCTTACGGTGCGGCGGGGCGGATCATGTCGGATCAATTACTCATCAATTCAATATTTATACATTGCGATTTGCGATACGATTACGATAGTAAGTAAAAGTATTAATTTTCTTCGAATGTATGAGTAGAGACGTCAGGCTATTTCGTTACCCACTACATAATATACTTACTGGTTACTTCAAATACTATGTCAACTTTTGCCCTTCTTTTAGTCGGTGATGTACATTGTATTAGAATCCTAAAGGAAAACTGTAGACGGCAAATAACGGCTAGAGTTTTATCAATGTGAAGCTTTGTCTGACAGGCTGTAACTCGAAATGTCGATACAATACTCATATTTTTTTTGCTGGCATTTGGTTATAAGTTTATAACACTACTCGTGACAGATACGTTGACATGCCGCGAACTCAAAAAGTACTCAGAAATTCGGTCTCTGGGAAAAAATCGGTTGTTTCTCAAGTCGGTTTACTGACGATAGTTGAACGTGACAAGAAAATACTGATTGTGCCTCTTTGTCGCTCGTTCCGCGCTCTCGCTTGCACTTCAAGCCTTAAATGGAACGCCTCAGAGCGAGGTAACGCCGCTTCAGTCATGTTTTTTCGTGCGTGCAGTCGGCTCCATCGAATTATAAGACGTTGTCTCGTCAATAAAGGCAAGCCAGGATTCGGATAATCTTTAGACCGGATGGACAAAGGATGCTCAAAAGGGGTTTCATGGGTTTATTCAGTTCGTCCTCGACTTACCGTCCGCGCGTCCAAACGGTTAGTGCTAGAAATATGAAAATTTGCATTGATATGTGTTTTTATCACGTCGACAAAGTGCCACAATAAAAACATGAAAAATAATTTTATTTGAGCTATCCTACTATTGCGTCTACCCCATTGTGTGGGGTATCGTTGGATTTATCTTTTAAAAACATGGAGAGGTTGCTAAGATGATTTTTTGATTTAGGTATCCGTTTGCAAGTGATTTAACTTTAAAGGACTTTTTTGCAAAAAGAGGGCGTCCCCCCCCCATCTAAAAGCTAAACGGCTGGCTCAAAAAATCTGGAAAAATTCGTGATGGTGGTCCATATAATGAACTTTGAAGGAAAACTATAACGGATTAGATGACTTCATTAGTTCAGGAGTTATAGAGGCTTAACTTGTAAAATGCGCTTACTTAGAAAACGTCTTACAAAATTAACGCATTAATACGTAAACATAACAATTATCTATTAGATACGATTTTAGATCCACGTACCATTAAGGGTAACTGAGGAACCCTTTCCTGTGCGTGTCCTGACACGCACTTGGCAGATTTTTACAGACTAGCTTCGCTCCGTGGCGTAACACAGCGGGACTTAGCTAATATAAATTAAAACGATAAAGTGAGTTAAGTCAGTTCGGTCATTCGGTGCCTTACGACTAGGTAGATACTTCCTGTATAAAGTATGTATAATTAGAAAATAGTGGCATAGTAAAATAGTTGTTATAATTACATACTATAATACGCCAGTTGCTAGCAGTTCCATACATCTTCGAATCTCTTGTGCGTGTTCATTTGCTACAAGCACATTATATCTAGCAGAGACGTTAATCGGAAGTAGTTTCTGTAAAATCGCACCGAGTCTAATGTAAGATTTGAATTATTTCGGTTAGCGGCGGTTTTTTGAAGTATATTTAAAAACGTAAATACATACAATATCGAAAAAAAATTGCAAACATTACGAAGAATCTGGTGTTTTTGTTATTTGTTTAGAATTATATATGCTTAAATTTCGTGGGAAGACACAGAGTTCAAACTGTTACCGGTTGCGTTTACTTCTTATGTAATTACAAGCGCAACTGCGTATACTAGAGTATTGGAACAGTACCTTTATGTCATTTACAGCTTCAAGAGCAGTAGTTACAAGAGTATAGATTACAAATAAGTTCATATTATATAATATTTGGACCATTTACGCACAAATAAATACCTAACATGGTTGATACGATTGTTATCATATATTATATTACTTAACGCGAAAAAAAAAAATATTTTTAATAAGTCGGAATATCAATAATTAAAGTTCCTTCTAATATAAAAAAGAAGAACATAAATCGGTAATATTTTGGTATTAGTGTATTTTACACGAAATTGAATGCCATTTTAAGTCGTAATTGAGACTCAGAGATATGTACATTATAATGTCATAGTCATGAATTAAAATATTAAGTTAATAAAATTACTTACCTATATAAAACTTTCAAAAAGGTGCCAAATCCACGACAAGTTGCTACTTCACCGGTATATGTTACAGTCATTTTTCATAAAATAACTTAAGTAATACGAAAAATATCACAGAAACTAGTATTTAACGCACCAAATTTCATTAGACAAAAAGATGTTCAGCTATATTATTCGGGAATTAAGTGTTTCAAAATCTTCTAACATAACTTAAACAATGAACTTAGGCCTAACACATTACATTACTTATCACTTGTCTTATTTCTCAATGGTAAAATATATTTTCAATAAAAAAAGCTTTATACTTCGAATAACACATACATACATAGTATATTTATTTTCACATGATTTATTTACGATTTCTTTATTTTCTAGACTAGCACAACACACTGCACAACAAAGTAATGTAAATGAATGAATTGAATTAAAGTGAACTGAACACAGATGACAGACAACATTGACATTGACAGGAAAGAAATAGGTGAATGACAATCAGTCAGTCCTTTTGAAATCGAACATTACGTAGTACATATCCTCTTAGGGTGCCCGCACACACACAATAATATTGGCAATAAAGTACGTATTGCCGATAATATTGCGTGTGTGCGGGCTGTATTGTACAATATTATTGTGGATTATAGTGTGCGGGGCCGTGTGTCACAATATTATTGTCACAATATTATTGTGTGTGTGCGGGCACCCTAACACAAATTGAATCGAGTTATCGACTAAACGTGGCATAGACAAAAAGTTATAGTGTAAACATAGAAAACAAGATTTTAAAAATGACTAACCTCTGTGTGAACTTCAAATTATTGGTTTATCAAAAATTAGGGTAGAAACATTTAAGATGCACGCAAGTGACTGAAGAATTTCTTACGGGTATATAACAAACCATGTACCGAAATAAATCAATGCTACAATATTATTTAAACAAAGCCAGTACTAAACTTTTTAGCATATTCGTTAAATTTAAAAAAAAACCTGAAAAGGTGATTTTGATGAAATAACTTATTTTTTTCTCTGTCTCGGATTATGCATACAAGCTCTCATCTATAAACTAGTAGTAATTTACGTAAGAATGTATTGTATTGAACTATACTTGTGAGATTTTGTGATAGCTGTAAACCGTAAGACCGTAAAGATGTATTTTGATAATGAAAATGTTACAACACTACTCACTACATACAACATAATCAAAAAGTACCAACTACCAAGCAAGATGGCTGATCTTGATCTCGGTTTACACTAAAGTTTCCTTTTCATGCAATTTAAAGGTTTTGACTCCACGACTTTTAGAATAGTAAGATCTTAGAAATATAAGAATATTAAGTGTTTCACTGATAAAACGAATAAGTGTGTTCTATGTGCTAATACTAAACAACTTTCACAATGAGCGAGATTGCCAACAATGAAGGAGCATCTGAAACTGAAAAGCCGGCTCAGAATGATATAAAGTTCCCGCCTTTCCCTGGTATGATCAATTACCCTTAAGCCTGAAATGCCAAACTTTGAATAAACAAATATGACTACATATATGTTGTGTTTCCATTTTAGATCCTACAGAGAAGGATTTTGATGATGATATATCTGAAGAGGAACGGACGTATTATAAAAATAAATTCAAAGGTAAAGGTTATAATAGTAACATTTTAGTGAATGTATTAGTATTGCTTACTGAGAGTTGTTGTTATAATTTTAGATTTAAACGACATCAAAAACTGTCGGCTACATTGCACTTCATGTGACCGTCATCTGGGATGTTCAGCTCGCAATGAACGTATGCGATCTCATCCTATGCTGCGTACCTTAGTGTGCAATAGTTGTCACACTTTCTACAATAGTGGAGAATTTGAAAAAGGGGATGATGGCTCGGAACTTTACTGTCGTTGGTGCGGCCAAGGAGGACAAGTGTATTGCTGCTCTGATTGCCCTCATGTGTTTTGTGCGGTAAAGTTTACACTACACTATCTTTCTTAACTGTATGTCATTCAATAAAACTATTTTATTTTCATCAACTTTCAATAACATTCTAAAAATGAACGGTTAATAATTCAGAGGTTTAACTATTTACTAAACATATTGCAAACATGAAAATTGGTGAGAAGTAATAAATAGATTTTGATACAGTGCGAAATAAATGTGATATGTAATCTGGACTAAGCATGCTCATAAATCTATAAAACTATCTAGGATAAGTATAATGACAAAAAATAAAATAACTAGAAGTTGTTTAAAAAATTGGCATTGGAATATTTCTTGTATATTGACAGTGAAAAACGTATTTGCTTGCTGTAGGCCGCAAAACAAAATGTTCAGGAGAGACAAAAACTTTTCTGAATTTAGAATAAAAATATTACTCACAAACTTTAAGTTGTAGAAACATGATTTTAAAAATGTATTTTAATTTTTTCTTGTGTTACATGTTACGCATAAAGATATAATTCTAAAGTCAATTGAAAGGAGTGGTTGACAGCAATCGAGGTTTTATTTCACAGATTGCTGATAGAATACTGTATGCCATGAAGAATATTCTATGGCAACTAGATGTTTCTAATATGTTTAAAAGTTTTAATTGCTGTTAATGGCATACAATGTTTTTTTAAGATGATGATGATGATCATGATGGTTACTATTTAATTTGACCAAATATTTATAAACTTAGAGGTACACCTGCTTTAATTTTGAATTGTAATTAATTAACCTCTTAAAACATATTACAATCACTTAACAAATGGTGAATTTTATTGTTCCAAATAGACAGTTATTTTATGTTGATTCAAATAAAACTATATGTATTGTTTTCAGAAATGCATCAAACGTAACTTAGGTGTCCCCAAAATTAAGGAAATTGAGAATGCAGATGACTGGAAATGTTTCAAATGTAATCCTGAATGTTTGCAAGACTTACGTGCTGTATGTTGGGCTGTCCTGCGATACTGTGATCTTAAAAACAAGTAATTATTTTTTAACAACTTTATATTTTCAGTAAGTTTACTCTTATCAGCTTACATGTAATACATACAAATTAAAAACAATTATTTTAATCCATGCTGGTTGATTGGAGCTACACCAACCAACCACTCGCACACACTGTGCATGTGCTCCATTGAAAACTATGCCTCAGTCGCATTCTTCTCTACTATGTCCTGCACTGTCTACACCTTCTGTCTAGCCATAGAAGGTGTAGACAATGTTATGGCTATGCTGGAATATTGGGTGGATCAAATTTTGCTAATTGATACAAAGAATCACTATACAATTCTAATTCTTAACATTGTAAAATAATTTAATAATAAAATATAACATTTCTGTTACCCAGAATTACATATTTAACTGAAGATCCCGACCTGAAAGCAGCATACCAGAAAGAATGCGCATTGGACCCATCAGAATGTTGCAAACATAAGTCAAACAGGAGAAATCAAAAACTTAATGAGTCTCTGAATAAGAAGAAGGAGGTCAAAAAGGAACCAATTGCTAAATCAGCTGCCACTATTATTGCTAAGATGCCACCAACTATTCAGGTACTTTAAATAACTAGCTGTACCCTTTTTTTGTGCTGAAATCTCTAGGGATACCACCAGCCATCAACTGGTCATGTGGTGGTCTGACTGACTAAAAACCGCACGCCGTCTCGGGTACTAGAAGCCGAGGAATCAGGTGCACCCTCAAAAAGAAATCCCTGGAACCCCAACATACCTCAGACTATCTACAGTCTATAAATTTGACAAAACATTTCCCTTCTGTGTGGAAACCTTATTATTCTCTACGACCCAAATGAAAGTACGCGTGCTCTTTGCAACTTTCACGCCTTTACCCTGGCCTGCGCTTTTGGAGGACGGATATCTTTCGACGATCTCCGCGCCCGAGTCGTCTGTGGTATCTGGCCCGTGCCCCGGCCTAGCGCTCCGCCATCTCCTTCATTAGGAGCATGCATTACTTGCTCACAGAGACGGCGGAGCGATAGCCACCGCCCACCCCGATAGCCGCCACGAGGTCACACCTCGCGTGTCCACGGTCCGGCCATCGCAGTGGTTGCACACAGGCTTTGGCTCCTTGCGGAGCAGACACAGATGATTTCCGTGTGTGTGAGTGTCAACCGGTATGAGAGGCTACCATGCTGCTTCACGAGCCAATCCTCCATAACGGGTCTTACCAGCATAGCCAGCCCTCTGTTGTCCAAGTTTTTCCTTCCATTCCCACAAGGACCAGGACCTGGCGGAGTTAGGATTTCTGATCTTCTTGTCGAGTCTCATGACTCCCACCCAACTCCTGTGCCTATTTGCGCCACTGATATAGAGCCGCAAGAGCTCTCGCCTCCTGGTCCCATGGAGTTACAGCCAGGAGACTCGCCGCCTCAAATGAGGTCGTGCGATATCCTCTAAAAATCCTGATGGCCAACGCTCGCTGCGGTTCTCGCAATAGCGCGATATTGCTGTCCTTCAGGTCCTCTGTCCATACAGGTGCCCCATAAAGGGCCATGGACCGTCATATCGGCTGTAGAGTACGAACTCCAGGTACCTCATAGAGGGCTCGATGCCGATGCTAGTGTCTCCTACTATGAGGCTGAGTCCATCAGGTGGCTTTCTCCAAGACCCGTGGAAGAACAAGGCCTCGAAGGTCTCCCCGCACGCCGTCACAGGCGTGTCGTCCGCATAACGCGTGACGGCGATACTAGCTGTACCTATAGTTGTTGTTGTACCTTTATAACAACTGGGTATTCACAGGTGAGTTGTTGTACCTTTATAACAACTGGGTATTCACAGGTGACAAGTTTTTTCTGAATTCATTTTATAAAATTCCTCTAAGAGTAGTCTAAATTATTGTATATAACATCAGCTATCTGCCAGTGAAAGTCCCTTAAAGTTGATCCAGCCGTTCTAGAGATTAGCCAGACAAAAACAGACAGACAAACATTTAAAAAATGAATTTTCTGATGTAAGTACTATAATTTTATAAACATAAAGTGAAAAACAGCTAATTGATATTACTTCATATGTCACTTCAATATTATTATTTGTATTTATGTGTATGCTGTATGGAGTTTAAAGATAATTCAATAAATGTGGATCATATTTAAAATTATTCCAGTATTAAAGATGCAGTTTCAAATTGAAAAAATATTTTGTTATTGAATAGGCCATCAAAGAATACTCTAGGATATACAATGCTACAAACAATAGGAGCCATGCATCAATGTGTGTTTCCAAAACCAGAAAAAAAAACCACTTCATTTTGAGAAATATTTAAGAAGTTATGAATGTTTGTTTCTATTGAGATTGGGATTCTATTTAAAGATGTTTTAGAAATTGCATCTTACAAGTTTTTTTTTAGTTTTCAAGACAATTTAGAAGAATAGATCAGAAACATCTGCTATGTTGTGATGAAATGTATGTTCTAATAGATTTACTAAAAACTTTTGTTTCCAGGTCAAAAAATTTGCATCAATTAATCCTGATGAATCAATCAAAGCAGAAAAAAAAGCGCAAAAACGCCCCGCAAGTCCAAAACTGAAGACACTTTTGGTCAAGAACCCATTATCGATTCCACCCTCTGTGACTCCAAAGATCTTAACTCCAGTTTCTGGTGTGCCACCGTTGGCGAAAAAAATACGGGTAGGTATTGTTTTCATAATAAACCATACTACTGATATGAACATTTTTGGCGTCCCACAAATCTCATTTGGGAAATAATAAATATTCGAAAAAATTTGGAACACTTCATAGACTTAAAACTGGACTATGCGGAATGTTGTGGATTCAAACACCACATAGGACCTCACTTTGTGTAATCCACAAATAATTATTATGAGTCTGGGCTATCTAGGTTATTATCTTATAACAAGATATTAAAGTTAAAAAGAGATGGTCCAAAAAAAACCCAGAATCGATTGGGACTAAATAGGTATCAGTAGGTTCATTATAATGCACAATTTACTCCACCGTAAGCGCAATGCCGAAATCAATGGGGTATATGAGCATAGCCTGACAAAGTATGTATGAAAAAATCATAAGTTACTTGTTGATTGATGATGAGTTTCCAGTTTTTACAAAAACAATCATTATTACTGATCAACAATAATAATAGGATTACTGTAAAAGTTATAACATTCAACTGAGTAATCACTATGTCGAGCAGTAATAAGTACAACTATAAAAAAAAAGTTTTATAGTTATAGTTTAGAGTCCAATACAAGCATTAGTATAGTGTTTCAGTAAAGCGGCGTCATAAACTAACAACTCTTTTGCATGCTATTGTCATTTCTTTCTCTTATCAGCTCAGTAAGCAAGCTCGAATGTTTTGTTTTTTTTTTTTCAAAAAAAAAATTGATATTTTTTTGGGTAATGAGTAATATTTATAAACATAAATGGTAAGAATCACAAGTAACTCATGATTTTTTATAGACTTTGTCAGTCTATAGCTCTTATACCCCATTGATTTGGGCATTGCGCTTTCGGTGGGGTACATTGTACAGTATAATAAAACTACTGATACCCATTTAGTCCCAATCGATTCTGGGTTTTTGGTCCATACCTTTTGGACCATCTCCTTTGATTTAAACTTTTTAAAGTATTTCTATAGATAGCTCTATTGAATTTTTTACTATCAATTTATAAACCTTTTTATTCTTCAGATGCGTCAACTCGCAGATTCTTCTTATTTACTAATGTAGTACAGATTGGGGAAATATATTATTATAGAAAATTAATTTGTGGTATTGCTATCTTCCCTAATGTGAATCATGGCTCCTTTAAATAATAACTAAACCTGTTTTTTAATTTAAGTTTTTATGTTTCAGCTACCATCTACAATAAATTCTCCAATTAAGTTGCAAAATATACGAGAAAGCAAAGCAATGGCTACTTACACTAGGATAAAACCCAAATTGACACAAAATTTAGCTATACCAATTATAAACAACTGTTTCAACGGATATGGCGCAAATATATTTCAGTGTAATAATAATCCAGTAAATGATAACATCAATTTGTCATTGGACAGTTTAACACAGGTATTTTGTTTTTTGACAATTATTTGTTTGTATTCATAGAACAAAATTATGTAGTACTTAACATTTTTGTATCAAATTTTTTTTTAATAATATTTTTGATTATAATTTATAACAATTATGTAAAGCTTAAAACAATTATCCACATACAAAAGTAATGGATTTCTAACTTTCAAAGCAGCCCACTCTATTTATATTTCGAACAGAAAGGGTCTACTTGTCTTCATTTAAAGTAAAACATTGTAGGTTCTCTGTTCACCTCATGGGTATTGTAAGAGTTGTCTAATTAAGTAAACCATAAAGGATAGCATCACTGGAAAGAGAAGGCAAACTTGAGATAAACTCTAAACCAAAAGCTAGCATACTTAGGAGACCGAAACCTCCATTCTAAAGAAAGGTCTATGTCCAACCATGGACTATTGTAGCCTGTTGTTGATGTATGCACTATCAAAAAGCCAAAAGATCAAATGAGTACTATTAGAACTGAAACTAACAATCCCTTGGCATTTTGATAGTATGTACACTGTGTACTAGTAGTTAGTAACACCAGAACTGAATCCAGCCATCCTCTGGCACTGTGCTTATAAATCCAATGTCTATTATTTTTGGATCCTACATTAAGCCAAAAGTATAAAAACATAGTTTAATATAATAATAATAATAAAGCCCTTTTCTTCCGAATTTACTATAAGTTTGGCAATACATATTTTCCAGTCCCATTTACTATAATAATATTATGTCTCGCAACTTGGCATAGTATATACAAGTACTAAATAAATTAACGCCTTGTTTCTTATAAGTTCATTCCTTATAGGGATTAGATATGGCAGCAGTAGCTGCAATGTCCAACAATAATACACAGGATGATGATGTCATCTGCACACCTGATTTTCCTTTGGAGCCTTTATGCGAGGTGTGTATGATTTTTTGACTATATCATTTAGGCTAGTAATAAGAAGGTAGTAATAATAAGAACTTACAATTGCAATCTGTTCTTGGCATCTTTTTACTTTATGATTCGGAATCCCTATAGATTCGTCATATCCGTCCGTCCGTCCTCAACTTACCGTCCAAACGGTTAGTGCTAGGAAGGTCAAACTTTCCATGGATATCTGTTTCTATCACGTCGACAAAGTGCTAAAATAAAATCATGAAAACTTGGGGGATATTTTTTTACATTAGATATGTCTTTTTAAAAACAATAAGAGGATGCTAAGAGGATTTCTAAAATGACAATTATCTCTAACTTAAGAGGTATTTAAGTCACTAAATCTGAAAATTCTTTTGGGACCTAAGCATTTTATTGTATTGTAATTATATTTGGTTGTGTCTTTGTCACACGTGTCTTGTTGTTGTCGTTTGTTATTTTAAAGCGCTCATAGTCAAGTGGCCTTAGATGATTGGAAACAATCACCGAGGATAGGCAACAAGGACATTATCTTGATGGTTGACCATTTGTGGCGTGACATATAATCTGTAGTCCATATTTTCTGTGATCCATATTTTACATGTTTATAACTTGCCAAACTGTATTAATATATTTTTTTTTTGGACATCTGACACACAACATCATCTAGTCCCAAGCTAAGCAGAGCTTGTGTTATGGGTACTAGACAACTGATATAAATACATAAACATACTTTTTTTTTGGAAATACATACATATTTTACATAGAAAACACCCAGATTCCGAAACAAATATTTGTGAATCGCACAAATAATATTTGGTCCGACCGAACAAATAATATTTGGAATCGAACCCGAGACCTCTTGATTAGCAGCCGCATACGCTAACCACTAGACCAACGAGGTATATTGTGAGCGTTTCCGTGATTCGGAGGTAACGTTATCAGTTGGTCCCAATTGTTATCATTAGACAACAGTTGTAGGCTTTCGGTTGACCTTAAAAACATCTAACAAGAGGCAAGATACGTAGCCACAACGTGTCTTGCCAGTTATCAACTCGTAATCTGCCAGGGTAGGGACGTATTGCCTTAACCCTCTCCTGAGAGGAGACCCGAGCCTAGCAGTGAGACGTTATGGGTTTTTGATGATGATGATTGTCATACATGGTAAAAATTTACGCGGTAAATGTAACTAAAGTTGTCTTTTGCATGAAGCATAACATAATATAGAAGTGATCTGACAAGTTTTCAAATTATTGTTACTGTTATTTAAATAGTTACTAAATTATCCAAGTGGAATTTAGAATACAGACTGTCACCTCTCATCCCGTAAGTGTCATGAAAACCAAGAAAAACTTGAACCAGAACTTACCAACCTGTCTCACCACTATAGTCCATAAGTATAGTAGTCCTAAACCTCTTTCTAAATGAGAGCAAAACCTTCATGTAAAAAAGATAGTAATTTTCTCATCAACTTAAAAAACAACATTAAAAAAAACCAAGCTTTACAGTACTAAAAAAACGGATATAAAGAAACCCCTTTTTAGGCCTTTGTTAATATTTTATTATCTTATGAAATTATAAAATACACACAAATACACTTATGTTATTTTTTACAGGTCACTGAAGATAATGATGATGATGTAGAATGCATTACACCAGGTCCAGTTGTAGCTCCTAAACTAACTAATCCACCTCCTTTGATAGCGCGCTCAACACCTAACGTATCGGAAATCACTTCCGACAATATCATACAAATGACTGATAATGATGTCACTGTTAATGAATTAACGGGAGGGTTGAAATTTAGAGTTGATCCCCAAACTCTATCATCTAACAAAATGTATCGATTACCCGATGGACGTATATTCGCTATTAATTCTAATCCGAATATGCCTGGAGGATATTCTGCTACCATTGTAGCTGTTACAGAATCAAATAAAACCATGCCGAAAGGCGTAACCTTTGCAGCTAAACTTAGTTCCATCTCTACTTCAACACCTACTAAAAGTAATAAAAGTAGTAGTAACCAAGTTACGCGTTTTGTAAAGTCAAAACCTAACACTTCAAAGGCTACTACTACTACTACTACTAAAAAATCAACAAAATCATCAGAACTCTCAGCTAGAGAATGTGATTTAAATGTACCTGTTGAATGGTACAGATACAATTTGATTGACGCTGTTGATGCTTTAGAATATTCATTATCTAGGCTTCATAAATTAAAGACTGAAGCTACCTCTGTATATCTACGTACTAGATCTGTCAATGAAATGCGTCACCTCCATAGAACGTTAGAGCGACTATTGAACACGTCTTCTACTAGATTCACTGAAATTCGAGAAAATCTCAATAAAGGGCTGAAACAGTATATACTAAAAAAAACAAGTGGTGGTGCTACCAGTGAAGAGGATGATGATGTAGAAATATTGCCAGACATTGATGATGATCCAATATTTATAGACGAAAATTCAGTTGACTCTAATATAAATGGCAATGAAAACCAAGAGGTTGATTTAACCGAACCTGGAAGTAGTGAATACAATGACAGTGGGGAAAACAAAAGTGAAAATATATCTAAGGGGAATACTCTTAATATATCGACAGATGATAGTGAGGGCGTTCTAATGTTAAGTATCCAACATAGTACTGAAAATTTGGAAAAGTCTACAACAAAAAATAGAAGCACTAGCAATTCGCATGATATATTGAATGGGATTGAGAGTTCAGGCAATAATTGTGATTTGAAAAATGAAAAATCTCGTGATATTAATAGAGTTACAGAAAAACATCAAAGTAAAGATGATACTACTATTTCAACGTCGAATGATAAGTCTGATAATCAAATAAGGAATGACAATATGGACGAATCTGTAAGTAAAATACAAGGTTTTGTTGATTTGGATGGTAAAATGGAAGTTTTGGAAGATAAATTACAGAAGTCTGATAAAACAAACCTAGATTCTGATGACAGAGTGCAAGATATTAATGATAAAGTTCAAGATGATCATAATGTGCTAGATTCCGACCATAAACAGCAAAGTGCTGATAAAATTTTAGATGTCAATGTTAAAGAAGAAAACAGTAATGGAGAAACTCAGGATATACTGAAGGAGTATAATGATAAAATGGAATATTCTAATGATAAAATAGAGGATACTAATGATAAAATGGAGGATTCTATTGATAAAATAGAGGATACTAATAATAAAATGGAGGATTCTATTGATAAAATAGAGGATACTAATGATAAAATGGAAAATTCCAATGATAGAATAAAGGAGCCCGACAGTAAAATGGATGATACCGAGGACCTAACGCAAGATAGTGAGGACAAAAGTCAAGATAATGATGATAAAATGCAAGAATCTGAAATCAGCCAAGAGTTGATTGAAACTTTGTTAAAGGATGATTCACAAGATGGCACCACTACAAATTCCGAAGTTCCGAAACCATTGTCAGTTACATAAAATATTGTTTTTATAATCTGTCCTAGTTAAGGTAAATATATATGTATTAAATATACATACATTAGTATATAAGTACATAAATAAATGTGGTCAAGTTGAGACTAGTGTTCTATAATTTCAAAGAATATTCAGACAAAATCCTGTACAATTATTTAAATCACTAGAAACTATCTGTTTAAATATATTTGAATTTCATTGTGTAAGTTACACAGTTTATTTTCATAGTGCTTAAAACAATACAGTGACTTGTCATAGAGACCCGCTCATTTTCACTGTTTAGGTTTTCTAAGGGCCACAGCACACTAGCTACTTTTAGCATCGAAGATCGGCGATTTTGCAACTGCATCGATGCTGCATCGCGTTTTTGCGTACTGCGTTCGATCGCGGTATCAAAATCACGCGTCATGCTGCATCATTCGCGACTTTCTGTGTTCGAACGTGGTATCGGAAACGCGCGTTTTAGCGACTCAGATGCATGGATCGCGTCGGCTGTAGTGTTGTCTGTAATTTTCCGATTTGTAACTTTGATTACTTATGTCTGTGATTTGCAATGATATTGCAGTATTCTGTAATCTTTGTTTACAAATGATGAGAGTCAAGTCGTGTTCGGCAGATGCCAAATCAATGCTACCGGTATACGAATGTGTGCGTATGCGTGTAGCGTTCAGCTGCTGTGTCGTGACTCAATCTCCGCGTTTGGCGTTTTTGAGAGTGCGGCGTGGAGCGTTCGGTCGCCGTATTTAGCTTCTTAAAAGCGACTAATCGTCGATGCTTAACGTAGCTAGTGTTCTGTGGCGCTAAGATCATATTTCATTTTTATTACATAACAGAATTAAGCTATAGCGGGTACAACTGTACATTTTAATTCTCAGTAAAATGGTGTGCTAACTCATTAGATCCCTACAGAATTATTCATTAAATCTGTTTAGCTTTAGGCAGCGGTTTTGTGTTATTTTTAACTTAAATTCTGTAAATTTAAAGTTGGAAATAACAGTACCATTGCAAAAAGTTTAATAACCTTAAGAAATAAGGACGAAAAAAAATTTAATAATGATCTGAATCTTTGATTTCGTTATCATTACGCTAACTTCATGTATGAACGTTACTTCTCAGTATATTATACCTTTTTACGGAACTTGTTACAAATTCTATTGAGCGTTAATTTTGTCCATTCATATTATTTTCCATTATTTATAGAATATTGTTCAATGAATATAACACATTAAAACATGATAATGCAATGTCGTTTTTGTTCACTTTAGTAATTTATTATTAAAGTCAGAATAGATGTTGCAACTTACATGATAAAAAAAAGCTATATTTAATAGAAACTGAAGTTATAAATCATAATTACATAATATGTAAAAACTTATTAGAACAGCATGAATGAAACATTTGCTTAAAACAGTGTTAATACAATACAAAAAAATAGTGTATTTATATTGAACTCGTGTAAATGCTTAAAACTTACGCATCGTTTAATAAGCTACTACTTTATTTCCAGAGATTAAAAATAATCCAAAACCAATAAATGATATATGTACTCAATGTCTTCCCATTTCAACTTTACAATAAGAACAGAAGCCGAAACAAACAAATATTTTCGACTCGATATTCACGGTTTTTACCTCTCTGAAAACAGTTACTATTAAATATTATCCTTTCGATAAATGTGAATGTTTGCGAATTAAAAATTATTTATCAATTTAAAAGTTTCTATTAACAAAAAAACGTCAATATTAAGTCTAGGCTTATACTGTGGTTTATTTTTAGTCACGTTAATGCCAAACTGGTTTTTAAAGGTCCGTTTTATTTAAATTTTTACCTCTTATTCATAATCGTTATTCTACTTATACAACTGTTTTGTGGAATACATTCTTGAAATTAAACTTGTGCTTTTGTTTCAATATTTAGTGAACATTTAACAATTTTCACCTAACTGAATTCGCCTTACAAGTTTACCTTATGCTACTGCTCTTATGTGTCTTAACGTAACGCGTTAAATAGCGCGCTAATATAGGCACTACGTAGATGTGGCCATCGTTTTAATGCGTTAGAAACAAATCGCATTATTAATACCGTTAAGCGTTAAGCGATAACTCGAGTGTCGGTTTTTTGGACACATCAAAGGTTTTTAGCGCGTAGTTTAGCGCGCTTATTGATGTTGGCTACGTTAACGCCGTCTCATTCTATCGGACGCGCGCGCATAATACGGACGAGTGCACTTTGTTTTAAGCGGGAACTGCATTCAGGTACGAGAACAACAATGGAGTGGTTGAACGAAAAGGTGTTAGTTTTTAGAGCTATTGCAATTAGAGCCGTCTTTGGAATCCAAGCTGCAATCCAATAAAAATCGCCGACGATGTATATGAATCATCCACTATCTTCTTTTTTCTCCTTTCCTTTTTAAATTACATAAAATAATTTATAACGCTGATTATCCCAACTAGTGTTGCTGCTTTAGTGAGTGCAAGCATTGTGAGTGTTGTGTGTTAACGCGTTAATTGACGAGGCATTACGTCTTAACCGCATTGTAACCTTAATGAAGCCAACGCGTTAACTAACGCGTAGTTCGCCATTAACATTAACGCCAACGCAGGTGGAGCAGAAGCATAAAATTATACTTTGAAAATGCCGTAAGGTCATGGTTTTATCTGACCTTTAAAGCTATATATAAATTCATTAAATAGTGGAATAAAAGTACAACTGAGTTTAATTTTAAAAATGAAATTTAACAAATTTCACTAAGTGCCGTTGATCGAGGATAAAATTGTTGTGTTATTTTCAACTTTAACCTTACAGTTACTGTACAGTTAAAGAATAATCTGTCCGGTAAATAAATGTTTAACCTTACAGTTACTGTACAGTTAAAGAATAATCTGTACGGTAAATAAATGTTTAACCTTACAGTTACTGTACAGTTAAAGAATAATCTGTACGGTAAATAAATGTTTAACCTTACAGTTACTGTACATTTAAAGAATAATCTGTGGGAAATAAATGTTTAACCTTACAGTTACTGTACAGTTAAAGAATAATCTGTACGGTAAATAAATGTTTAACCTTACAGTTACTGTACAGTTAAAGAATAATCTGTACGGTAAATAAATGTTTAACCTTACAGTTACTGTACAGTTAAAGAATAATCTGTACGGTAAATAAATAAAGTTAAAAATAACACAGAAAAAAAATCATCCCCTATCTAATACCTATCTAATGATACCCTACACTGTAGGGTATCATTAGACTTTTTGAGCCAGCCGTTTAGCTTTTAGAGGGGAGGGGGCCTCAAAAAATCTGGAAAAATTCATGATGGTGGTCCATATAACGAACTTTAAAGGAAAAATATAACGGATTAGATGACTTTGTTAGTTCAGGAGTTACATAGGCTTAACTTGTAAAATCCGATCACTTGGAAAACGTAAACTGTAATAACGCATTAATACGAAAACGGTTTTCTATTGGATAAGATTTTAAATCCACGTACCATTGTGGGTGACGTTAACTTCATTTATTTCCTTCAAATTTTATAATAAGTTCATTACTGACTACCCTTCTTTTTGTCAGGTCGGGTGTTTCCCTTGATGTGGTTTGGTAAATAAGCATTATGAAAATGTAATAAAAAATATTGCAACAAATTAGTCTTATACTCAGAATATCAGTACTAGCATTCCATAAGTGTATTAGGGCTATTTACATAATTCAGTTAATTAACCCACTGATTAATTCTAAGGATCTAAATCATCTAATACACTTACTGCTTGTGGCAGCCTTCTCGATTATCACAATAAAATATACAAACAGTTTTGAAATTTCCCTATGCAATTTATTTTTAGTAAAACCTAGTTTTTATCTTTAGTTATAATTTAAAATAGTGGTTTAAAGGCAGGTGTTTATAATAACACGGTTTATTTTGTTGTTTTGTAGCCAAAACTCATATTTAGTACAATAATAATTTAGAATATATAGCGGTTTCGTTTGCGGTAAATGATGTGTATCGCAGGATTTTTAGCGCAGTACAATTTGTCGTTAATGATGTTAAATATTATATGATTCTTTTTTAATTGCAGCACAAATATTATCATAGAACTAAAGTGTTCATAAACAAAATTCAAGGGCTGTTGATTTTCTTTTTGTTAAGTTTAAATATTTTTTTAACTACTATGTAATAGAAGGAAAGAATTTATTAGCATCTTCGAATGCATAAGTTTACGTTTAGAGTTTGAATGTTGGAATTGGATTAAGTTTTTTATTAGTTCTAATTACAAAATTTTCAGTAAGCTTTCAAATTTTTGTCTTCTTTCATATTAAATATTTTTTGTGTTGTGTGTGCATGTCCTTAGCTATGCGCTGGCGCAAGTGGAATCTCTTTCCAACCGTATTTAATTAAATATTAATTTTGACAATATTATGGTAGTGTTACCATAAGACAACTGTGTGCTTGATTTAGTATATTATTATGCCATCAAGTATCAACGTTTAAATAACGTTGTTAACGTTGAATGTTTGTTATTAACGGTTTCTTACGATATTCAGCAAGAAATGAGTAATAGGTACATTGCAGAACAGTTTAAATCTCGTTATTAAATCTGTTTTATTTTTTTTGTTTAGTTAAACTTAACTGCTTTATATTTTATTTATTATGTGATATGTGACAATGTTTTATATATGTGTTATATTCCAATAAGCGTAAACTGTGAAAGGTCTATTATTTATATGCAACATTACTTATAAGAAAAAAGTTAAGTGCATTTGGCGCACATTTATATATGTATAAAATATATACTAAATCCTCGCTTAGGTTTGTATTTTGTAATAATGGCATGATATTGTGAACCCGGTGTAAGGTTGTATAACTAGATAGCACTAGTAGAATAATGTGACAGAGTAAGATCATAACGTTTTATTCTTAGCCTTGTGTGAAAATAGATCGTTTATACATAATTCGTATAATACTAAAAGGTAATAAATAATTATGATTTTTTTTCAAAACTGTAATGTTATAATTAATACATTAGTTTTTAAGATTAAATTAAATGATAGACTAGAGTGTATTGACTATGAGTATAATATTTTTTTCAATTTATTTGCTAATGAAATTATTGTGATAAATAATAGCTAAAAGGAGTGGATCTATTATTTGGCAAATATTTCTGAAGTAAAAAATACATAACTTTGTTTATTAACTTCGCGTTTTATTTATTTTCAAGTTAATCCTGTTTTCCCTAAAAACTTTCTTTACTAATTTGTTTATAAATAGAAACTACACAAAGAATTGGGCAAAATAACACTCCGAACCTTGTAAACTCATTTGTGCTATAAAAAATGTACTGTACTATTTTTTCTTCTACTTCAAACCTTATATTTTTTAGGTCGCAAGATTATCCACCTTACATATCTACTAAAAGTTCAGTAGAAAAGATAAGATAAAGGTCATAGCACACTGTAACGGCAAGCTGCGGCACGGCTCTGTATTGAATTTTGGCTACCGCTAGCTGCCAGCGCGCTAAGCAGCCCGCGAGGTGCAAGCTCGCCGTTCGCACGCCAACTGCGAGTTGCAAGCTCTTTATACTGATGTTATGAAACATATTATACGACATAAGATTTAAGGGTCAAATTCAAATGACAAGCTAATCGCTGGGTTGGAGCGGTGCCGTTGCCTTATAGTGTGCGTTGACCTTAATGTCTGCGATAAATTACTTTTTTTATTTTTTATAGCCAATAACCGCACTAGGAACATACTTAGTTGCAGGGGACTACAAATATTCATCAAAGGGACATAAAGAACATTTAGATCAAGGACAACAATTTGTGGATCACATAAAATATTGTTCCGTGTCAGTGTGGAGATAAAAACCACAACGTTCAACGCAGTAGGAAACGTTGATATAACCGCCTAAAGCACTACACCATCTGAGCATTGAACTAACACCTATATTAGAAACTCAAATAAAAGGTGTCAGTCACCTTTTAATAAATCAGCTGATTACCGCCTTAAAAATCTTGCGATAAGTTAAATAACAGTTTTCTTTTTGAGGAAACGGAGAGTCAAGGTTCAGCACATACGAACCGCTGTTGGCCGGAGTGAAACCACAGGCCTCACAGTAACCTCAAATTCAACGTTTGATTACCTCAAGATGTAAAATATATATGCTAATCGGGATAAGTAGTTATTGTGTATCTTCGATAGGTGGCGCTGTGTAATATTTGTTGAGCTTTATGTGGAAGTCGCCACAAATTCAAAAGGCTTAGGATGGGAACTAAGTACTTCTGATTCTTGAGTTTATTAAACTAATAAACTATTAAACTTTATTAAAATTCCAAATAGCACTAATCACCAAGCAACTAGTTTTCCGCAGTACCTACTGTGAAATTAAACAAATTAGCGAGGCAGTAACATTGTTTTATTATAAAACCATACACTATGATATAGATATCGATATGTAATCGATACGTACAAAAGTAACAGAAAGTATCAAAAATCTGTTTCATATAATAAATTATGACATTAATACAAATTAAAAATAAACATTATGATGAAAGCAATTTCAATATCACAATACGACACTTAGTAAAAAAATATTTAAAAAACTTTTCGGTAGCTATGTTACCCCCAAGTATGTATTTATAAAATAATAAAATCTAAAGTAGTACATACATATGGAATTTATTAAACTTAACTACTTACGTTATGACATAGTAAGAAAATGATTACATTAATGAAGGATAAAAAAAAACGTGCACTCCGTAACTGTTGATCGGGTCCAAAAATTTTAAAAGATTTATTACCCTGGCATTTTAAACACAATATATATAAAATAATTATAATTAAATAAATGACACTCGATTAATATAAATATTGAATTGAAATATTATTAGCTGGTATTATTAAGATAGATGAATATAAAAAAACATTAAAGAATAATTACAAAATAGTTATCAAAATTCTATACCTACCTTCTGCACAAAAAACAGACTGTGGGTATATAAATTGTATCCTACGTGTACCAACGTAGGTACTGTCAACGGGTTTCTGAATAACTAGGTTCTATGAATTGATTTCAATAGCTTACAATGCAGAAATTCAATTTTCAAACAGAGAAAAGTCTGTAACTAACATTTAACAAACTAAAATCGTGTTATGTATTTGTCATAAGCCTTTTACTTTTACGTTCTTGCCTTAAATAGAAATAGTTTTGAACCCTAAAGTATAGTAGCGTCAAAATTACATAATATGCAATTTACTACGATATATTAGCGTATGTTTGTGTAGAAAAATATGTACAGAGCTAAAAATATAGTATCGAAGTTGACCTACGCTATGTTATATTATAAGTAATCTTATTTTATAATTTTGAAATTATGCTAAAAATATGTTTTATAAACACTTACAAACAACAATTGCATTGATAAATGTAGTTTTCTTTTATACTCCATACTAGCTTGCCTGTAGATATGTTACGCACCTTAACTGAGGAGCTCATTTTTGTTTGTCATTTTTCTCATCATACTTGGACCTTCTCTAATTCAAATTTTTTGAATCAAGTGTGGGTAGTTACACCAACTTGTTAAATTACTTACAGAAGTAAAGGAAGAAAGCGCAGGACCATATAAAAACTGACAATTACAAATATTTATTTTTGTAATATTATTTAATAACGGAAGTGCCCTTTCCTGGAACCTTCTTCATGATAAACTCGCATCGGAGAATAGTTACCGTTAGACGATCCATTGGCGTTTAGTCCTGAAATTGAAATACAAAATGTTTATAAATATATTTGATACTTGGTGTCGTAGTTTGTGTGGCTTTTTCTGAGGCAAATGGGTTTAACTAGAATACATTTAAGATGTGTTGATTAATACATATTTGTTTTCTGTTTAGTGTAACGCATCTGGTGAATCGATATCTTTGTTTGTAATTTGTATTTGGTCTAATGTGGGTAGGACAAATATTAAATTTCTGTTGAGTTCACAGTAGAAGGGACTATGTTTGTTCACCTTCATTTAAAGTTATTAAGTGTAAGATTGCTGTGTTGTGTAAATTTTTTGTGTGAAATGTAATCAAAATGTATTGCAAAATAAGTTAATAGTGGACGAAAGGTAAATGTTTTGTTTCTCAACATACTTATTGCGAGGTTTTCTCTCTGTCATAGAATGTTTAATTGATACTAGTGCATGCTCGTCGGAATATAGTTGAATTAGTTAAGAGTTAAGTTCTCATGTAAGTGAATAAATATATTCCTATGAGAATAAAGATTTCTGAAACTGGAACCACTAATGTTACAGTCGAATGCATTTTCACAGAAGCAACAATATCATCAAATTACCTTTGGCGTTAAGTTGTCCATCTACAGAGCAAGCTTTTGAAAAATAAGAATAATATGTTAAGGCGAGGACATATATTTAGAAATGTTAGCTTGCTTACGGCTAAGCAAACGAAAGTCATACTTCTGTCTGAAATGATAGTATATTAATAAACAGTAACCAGCCCATTAATTCTGCTATTTTACGGTGAAACCAATACCAAGGATAATACATTTAGCAGTTTATTTAGGTATGTTTGTTAGTGCCACCACTACTGATGAGGTCATGAGGTGTAATAAATTAGTCATAATAGCCCGCATGACATAGACAAATTGTATGAAAAGTGGTCAGGTTTTTAAACTTTTCTTGTTTAATACTGTATCTTTCTTTACAAAAAAGACAAGTCCCGCATTAGCAATATCTTATGTCGCAGGGATCTTTAAAACATACACGAAACGGACACAAAGATCACTTAGAATCACAATAATAAATTGTGTATCACACAAAGTATTTGTCCACGTGCGGGCTCGGACCAACAAAACTTTTCATAGTAGGAACCGAACACTTCGCCGTACGTACAGCTTTGCCAAACAAGGCGTTAAACGGGCTTTTGAGTTTTAAATCCCAAAAAAGCAGCTTAGCACATAGGTACGCACACCACTATGAGATAGGTAAAAAGCTACCAGGTGTCCAACCGAAGTATCGATTTTCGGCTTCGGACCGAAGCTCGACTGGAGTCGATGGTTTTGCCACAGGTTTCTTCCTCCCTAGCCAAAGTCGGGACGTATGTGTAAAGAGTACAGTACCTACTCCAGCAGTAAAGAGACAATTTCGCACATGTATTTAAATACCTATTTTGTATAGTTTCATTAAAGTTTTATAATAATTTATATTAGCAATTGTAGATTGGCTACAATCTAAAACAAAATTTCATAGTTTTTTTAACTTTTGGCTTCGTCCAAAAATCGACCTTCGGTCGGACACTACAGGAATTGACCCAGTATGAATGATAGGTAAAAATGTTTGTCTTAGAATTTTATATTAGCACATCACAACATAGTTTGCTTTACATTTTCAAACAAGTTATAAATGTTACACGTTAAACATACCTTGTAGTAGATGGTGTGGAGGTGCTACAGCAGGAGCGGCACATCTCGGCGCTAGCAGCAAGTGATACAACGCGAGGTATATAGCGGCCGTCAGCAGAGCCACCACACCGAGGGCGCGGTAAACACTTCGGATTGACTCCAGGGGTTCTTCCATCGACACGAACCCGCTTACGATTGCGCCTATGCATCGCCCTAGTAAAAATGTTCAATTGTTAATTGGAATTACTTATCCAACAAGGAACCCATCCATACAATGCCAAATCAAGATAGAAATTAACCTTGTCTCCTTGTAGGTCCATAATTCGATATTGGCATATCTTATTGCAAAGTAGGTCAAATTAAGATTAAAAGTTTATGGTATTCTTAAAAGTTAACGTACTTAAATATTAATTAAACAGAAAAAAAACAGTATCACAAGATTTGTCCAAAACCTGATTGATGGTTTAACTAGGGTTAACAGGTTAACAAAAAGACGTAATGGAAATGCATAATTACGCGAATATAAACCTAATTGTATTGGAATGTCTGTAAGTAAGCTTATGGTGGACCATGGTTCAAATTTGTTGACAGTTCCTATTGTTTTAAACTTACCGATACAGAAATGTGCGATAACCGGTAGAGCCTGACCGGTGGCAGTGTATTTCCTTGGCACCAGGTGACGGAAATATAAAACAGATGTCACCCACACTAAGCTTAGGGTGAATACTTCGAGAATCTCGCATACAGCTATCCACGTGTAATCATTGCTGTATGCTAAACCTAAAAAAAGGAAATTATTAACAGTTGTTTTTGTATTTTATATATATTTTAAGTAAATAAATATTTCGGATATCTTACGCGCAACTCCACCTAGTCCCAAACTAAGCAGAGATTGTATTATAGGTAACTGATATATGATGTAACTGATGACTTATAGGTAATAGACAACTGATATAAATACATAAACATACTTTTTTTGTATATACAAACACCCAAACATTTGGTCCGACCCGGGAATTGAACCCGAGACTTCAAACACAGCAGTTGCATACGCTACCACTGCGCCACCTAGCATTCTTTACGTATCCGTACAAAAAAATAAATCTGAAGTGTCTGTATGTCATAGCAAATGATCAGTATTTTTAACCGACTTCAAAAAAAAGGAGGTTCTCAATTTGTCGGTTTTTTTTGTGTATATTCAGCGATAATTTCGTCGTTTATGAACCGATTTAATTATTTTTGCATTGGAATGGGCGTAGCTTACAGGTGGCCCCATCGTCACCATATCGGGATCTGATGATGGGATCTCAAGGAAATCGAGGAAACTCCTCAAATATCATAGGCACAATTGTCGCGATTTTCGTAATAGTCTTTCTATGAAGTCGGTTCCTTTTTGTTAAAATTATACTAAACTAGCCGTGCCCCGCGGTTTCGCCCGCGTTTTTCTTGTTTCCGTCGAAAAAATAGGTTTTCGATTTTACACCTTGTGTTTCAAAATAGCAATTTTATTACGGATCCCTAATTTTGCAAAAAAAATAGCCTATGGCCATCCTCGGTAAATGGACTACCCAACACTGAAAGAATCATTCAAATCGGACCAGTAGTTCCAGAGATTAGCGCGTTCAAACAAACAAACAAACAAACAAACTCAGCAGCTTTATAATATTAGTATAGATGTAAATGAAAGTATGTACCTATATGGTAACTATGTAAAAAAAGCTATTTTTAAAATATTCTCCGTTGGTTTCTTAGTTACGGCTAATCTCTGGAACAGCTAGAACGGCAGGTAACTGATGACATAAAGAGTAACTTGAGCTAACTTATTTAGACTAGTTTCGCTCCGGGGAGTTACAAGTGATTTATAACAATAACCGCGGGAATCAGCTAGTATAAATATAATTTTAGGTGTATATTTATACACCTAAAATGTAGCTCGTAAGTTCTAAAATGCAAAATAAACTTTTATATCACGTACCAGTATAGCGAACTCCGTAGAAAGTGAATGCCATGATAAAAACATTGGAGTGTCCTATATAGTCGACTAAGGCCTCCGCCCACCAGAGCGCGGGTAAGGCTGGCAATGCTCCCGCAGTCAGTGTCAACCCTAATTCGGTTGCAGTGCCGTTCAAATCCAATAAGGTCCTAAAATATATAAGTTAAAATATGTAATAACGTACTGGGCCGCCATATTGTGGGTAAATATGTTGCATTATCGATATTGTTTTTTTTTTAATAAATATTTAGGACATCTTACACACAACATCGTCAAGTCCTAAACTAAGCAGAGCTTGTATTATGGGTACTAGACAAGTGATATAAATACATAAATATACTTTTTTTTTGGAAATACATACATATTATATTTAGAAAACACCCAAAATCCGAAACAAATATTTGCGGATCACACAAACATTTGGTCCGACCCGGTAGTGCAACCCGAGACCTCTTGATCAGCAGTCGCATACGCCAACCACCAGACCAACGAGGCAGTCAATGAGGATGGTGACCCCTATTCTTTCATTCAGGCAGAGTATAGTACCTTTGGTAGGCTTGAGTATAAACGTAGATACCTATATATTTCTAAATACTAATATATATAAATTGCATTCAGACACAGTAAGTACATGGAGCTTGCACTAACCAAGCGTGGCAAACGCGTTAACCATTTTAATTACACTTCATCCTTCGAATTAAGTTCGCCCTCAGAGTTACGGAGGGTCGATGCCAGTCGCTCCGTTGAAAAACTAATATTTAGGTAAAATCGTTTGAACTAGTAGCCGATCTCAAATAATATCTAAATAATAAAGGAGACTATTATTAAATGAAATATCTGTAGTTCTCACCAAGGTAAGTAAGCATCGATGCCGCTCCACAGAGTGCCAAGGAGTGCGACCACAGCGAATACCGCTGCAGTTTCAGCTCCGTACCGCCGGACTGTGTTCATGGGCATCGCCAGCACGCCCGTCGATGTGTGCCACCACCACTCCGGCGTTGATAACGGCATGTGACTTTAGGAAATAATTCAGTAATCATTTTTTATAGGGTTCTTAAGGAGAGAAAAAACGTAAAAATTGCGTGAAAACAACCGGCCCAATTTGACGGGACTTTCACTGGTAGATGATAATTGATAGCTGTCGATTTAATGAGTAACTTAAGCTACTTTTTTAGAGTAATTTTGTCGTTCCAAAAATTTAGCGGAACAAATAGATAGACAGACAGACAAAATTAAAAAAAATCTTTTATGTAACGTGTACATTATTTTCGTATGCATTTAGTAAAAAACTGTTAATTTGAAATTATAACGAGACACAATATTATTTATCCTACACCTGATCGGAACAGTAGTCAATATTCCCTGAAAATGAAAAGAGAACGTTAGTCTTTTCCTTGACCTGAATAAGCGGGAGGAAAAAATGTATGAAAATCAATTTTTAACGTGTTTTAGCGGGAGAGAAAGTTGTATGAATTTTCATTTCTCATGTGGTATCTTATCTATGGCGCGCGTCTGCCCAAGGAGTTTTCATATAATTTAAATATGGAATCTCCGGGCCACTGACATCCTTTTGTGAAGAATAAAAAAAAACAAAAGAAATTCTAAGCTAAATTGTGTTTTACATGGTGTCTTACGTTTTGATTTTATTTATATTAAAAATACTTTACATGTTCCTCACAGGGGTAGTTTAAAGCACTGTGTAGCACTCGGGTGAAAGTCTCATTCCTACCTCGGGAGTATTGTGGCCCTAGGCTGCGCCTTCGGGCCACGAACTGCTCCCTCGCTAGTAATCGGTCCCTTTCCTCCCTCGATGAACAATGAACAAACAAATATAGTACATTTACTATATAGATATTTGTATAAACGACATAGAGATTGATTCTCATTTAAAGCAACCCTAAGAAAATAAAGTAAAAAAAGCGGCCAAGTGCGAGTCGGACTCGCTCATGAAGGGTTCCGTATCAGCAAGTAATATCATATAAAAGTTCTTGTAGTTCGTTGTAACTTTCATCGATGTTTTTATACTAGTGTATTGATTGGATGAAAGGTAAATTGCGTGTTACGATTTATGACGTATTAAAAAAAAAACTACTTACTAGATCTCGTTCAAACTAATTTTCGTTGGTAGTTTGCATGGTAATGTACAACATATATTTTTTTTAGTTTTATCACTCTCTTATTTTAGAAGTTAGAGGGGGGGGGACACACATTTTTCCACTTTGGAAGTGTCTCTCGCGCAAACTATTCAGTTTAGAAAAAAATGATACTAGAAACCTCAACATCATTTTTGAACACCTATCCATAGATACCTCACACGTATAGGTTTGATGAAAAAAAAATTTTTGAGTTTCAGTTCTAAGTATGGGGACCCCCAAAATGTATTGTTTTTTTTCTATTTTTATGTAAAAATCCTAATGCGGTTCACAGAATACATCGACTGACCAAATTTCAACAATATAGCTCTTATAGTTTCGGAAATAATTGGCTGTGACATACGGACGGACAGACAGACAGACAGACAGACTTGACGAATCTATAAGGGTTCCGTTTTTTGCCATTTGGCTACGGAACCCTAAAAATTGCGACAACTAGGTATCTCAGAACTTTCAATGACTATTTGAAGTCATATGACATGGAAATCTGTAAAATAATTTATGATTCAATTCATTGAGAATATGCAATAAGCAAATCAAAACTGACGCAATATATTGTGTTGCTATCAATGCATGATTCATTTATGCCTACTCAATATTCATTCACTATACTTATTCATCATTTACAAGTATCTGTGTTAATCTACATATTAATGTATAAAATATGAACGATATCAGCCTTCCTAGGCAAGTTATATTCAATGTCTCTCAACGTCAAGTCACGTGGTCGAAACAAAACATTAGCCAAGAGATAGCGATTGTAGAAACAGAATCGACGCGAATCACTAGCAACTAGACTAAAACTTACCTATCAAATAGCAATATCAGTGCTCCAATAATCATGAAAACCGCATGTAGTATAAATGGTACGAGGTATGGGTTTTCAGTCAACTGTTCTGCGGCCAATCCTGCAAGAGGAGGGAAGAAGGCCAGCCCGATAGTGCCGAAAGCTAATTGCCTCCCGACATCACCTCGGCCTAAAGAAGTTTCTCTAGTGGCTATGACACAGGCCGCACCCAGTAATGCGAGCCCCGCTGTTGGCCAAATGTCTGCCAGAATTCTGAAAATGAAAAAGAGTATTTGGCGTAAAAAATTGTGAATGTAAATTTGTAAGATAGTAGAGCCGCCCTGATTTTAGCATGCATGGGTCGGCTCTACCGGGCGGTACTACTATCCTCACACAGAAGACCAACCTAAAAATGACAGCATTTTTATTGTCTTGATTCAACTCATATTTTCCATAGATAAAGCAGGGTAGAGTCAGTTTAAATAAAAAAAAAGAATATAGAGAAATGCAATATTTATATCTGGAATTCATTATGGTAATAAATATGTTAGACAATTCATTAAAAACTATGGTCGTTTGAAAGCTTTGTTTTTCAAAACCATAATGCTTATAATATACAATATAAATAGCAAAACACACGTCGTTTTACATGTTTTACATCCTGTGTTTTCCATTCATTATTTAATTTAGATTTGTACCTACTGGTATATTATGTTTAGGTACTGTAAGTAGTTAGTTAATGCCATAGAAATCGGAGATTTTATTTAATCTTGAAATACGCAATGTGAGTGTGTTTTCCAAGAACAGTTACTTTAAAATAAAGCTAGGAAAATTGTAAACTACGTCTTGCTGTATAATTATATATAAATTAGTCAATCAACATGTTTTACATTCGCCTGTTTTGTAGGATATTATACTCTTCTAATTTTGAATCATGAAGCTTAGCTTTTATTTGATTAAATGTAGTACAAAAAAGGTAACATATACATATATTATAGAAAATTGTAAAAGAGCTCAGATCTCCGCATAATTCATCTTGTATTATTAGTTATTACTTCTAGGTATTATAGGAATCCAGGAAAGCTAAGAACGGATTTCTTCTATTTTATAATATCTATTTTATATAATCATCGATCATACCTTAAAACTAAGTAGGACCAAAACGTGGCGCTCGGGTCTCCAATCACAAGTCTGCATTCAGCGTCAGCTAGTACACCGTCGGGTTCATCGTAAGGGTCAAGAACTTCGCAGCGAACCGCAGCTCTGCAGTCTGGCTCGAACATAATTAGGTCCGCCAGCCTGTCGTCTGGCACCAAACACTTCGACGGACCAGCTACAAATTAAACAATAAATGAAATTTATTTTATAACCAACTAGACGAGCCCTGCAACCTCGTCTGTTGCCCTTAGCTTTGTCTTTTACCTTTGTCGATTGTTTTTAGGACTTATAAAATAAAACAATCTTTGATACATTATTTTTGCAAAACTTTAAATATCTGTTTATGCCGGCAGGCAATGAAGCTCTCAAGAGAAACAAAATACATAAATAATTTATTTCTTTAACTTACATGTCCCCATTAAAACATGTACTTTCCAACTGTCGATAAAACAGAGGAATTGGACACAGATCATAGAAACACAGGAGATTAGCTGTCTACACAAATTTATTCGTGTTCAGATGTCTCCGCGTTTCCCCCACTTACTTCACTAACACAAAATCAAAAATTGTAAGCACGGCACACACGCTCGTATTTCTCCCGCACACAAAGAAACTTACAGAGACACCAATAAACCCACTAATTAAACACATGCGAAAAGAAGGCGGCGCTTCTACCTGTAGCTACGGATTTCGTAAAACCACACATGTGCAATTTATGCAACTAGTGATGCGAAGTGATAATCATATAAAAATATCGAATGAAATTCAGTTAGCTGTATTATCTGCTCTTTCTCCTAAAGTTTTTATTGACTGTGAAAAGAAAAATAAACACGACTTTCCCTCGAATGTACTCTATATAAGCGATGTTTTATCATAATTGGAATATAGATGTGAAACATCTATAGCCGCACGTAAAACAGATTTCTGGCGTGGCGACGCGTCGCCACGCTATACGATGGTATATATATACAGTCTATATGCAGTAGTGTGTACGGTGTGGCGACGCGTCGCCACACAGTACTATTTTAATAATTAGTAATATTTTATTTTATCATTATGACATATTTAGTTCCTATTACAATATGTTCTTTTCTGCATATTACTTTTACAAAATAATGGCGATGTTTCACATCTGCCAGGCGTCCCGTGACGGCTCACATTTTTTTTTACTAATTAACTACCAAAAAACTGGATATCATCTTCTCGAATCTAGACTAGAACACAGGTAAAACTGCAATAATTTTATTGTTAAGGATGCTATTGACCAGTAAAATGTAAATATTTATTTAAAACTTGCCGCTTAGATAGTTTAAGTGTTGCGTTCTTAGTTAAGTAGTGTAATCTTACGGTTGCATATTTTTCCATTACGGCCTTTATTAGTATTATTAAATGGTTATTCATTGGCGATTGATCGTGTTAGTGAAAATTTATTGGGCCAGCTTGGACCCCTTCCTGTCGCATTTATCCACATTTCTTTAATATTTGGAACCTTCGGATAGCTAAAATTTTGAAATAAAATCAAGGTATAAATGATGCTTGAGTACCACAATAAATTAAAAATCACAATTTTATCTACACTTTTTTTTACGTTTACATAATTATAATATTACAATTTATTTATATCTTTAATAATCATTCGCACTTAATAGGCTCGTATAAAATATCGACAATCATAAACATCACATCACATCTCTAACACAAAGGCCGACAGCGGCCGCTTCCCGAAACTATCGTGTGAATGAGAGTATCAATAAAATACTTATCCATTGCGCAATTAGACCAGCCGATTCATTGACCGATTTGTACTAAGCAAGCAATGGTTTTAGTTCCTAATGAAAGGGATTAATTTGGTATTTCATCATTTTTCTAAAATATTTTCATTAATTCAGTATGAAAAACTATAATATTATAATATTTAGATATGAAATGAGATGCCATCTTTCTTGTAATTCACAATACAGCTGTTATTTTTGCAAAAAATCACTGAACAACGCGACATTTTGTCGAAAATCAAGAGCAGTGAAGACGTCGCAAGTTGACATGCGACTAATGTCCGAAAATGGCATCAAGCCGCTTTGAGGCCAGATGCGTTCGCAAGCGACACGCCTCAATTGCATATCTCCTGTAGGTATTTCTATGATCTGTGGGAATTGGATATCTGCTTGTTATTGATAAATCAGCCGTAATTAAAAAGGTTAATTTAGCTCAGCAGATGTCGATTTTATTAATTTAGCGAGGGGTGGTAGGGGGCCAGCTGAATGAGTAGATATATTTCAAACCGTCGCATTATGTAGTACATGTATTAAGGTACAGTTATGATCCTTTAAATGTCTTACTTTAATAATCAACTAGGTGAGCCCCGCTGTATTACCAATGGAAATGCTAGTCTAAAAAGTAACCTAAGTCGCTCCTTATCAGTTAGCTGCCACTGAAAATCCTGTCAAAATCGCTCAACCCGTTTCAGAGATAACTTCGAACAAACAGACAAACATAACTTTTTCAAATTGACTTTATTGATGAAAGTACCTGCATAGTATGTGCGGTATTTACGTCAATAAAACCAATTTTAAAACATAACTACAGTTCGTGCTTGTATTTTATCGATTCCTGTGCTGTTAAATGTAACTATAGTGATGGTATTTTAATGTAAAAAAGTTTTATACCATAGATAATTAAAAGATATTGTCGATATTGACTTATGTCTGTTTCTTTTTTGAGGTATACTTATAAAACGTTATAGTGTCGTTACTTGGCATAGATTTATTAATAAGACAGTTTCGGTGACCTACATTCAGGCACATTAATTATTTACTGTAACAGAGACAAATATCGACAATTATCAATCAAATCAACAGTGTTACAAACAGTTTACCTACTACGTGTCGTGGTTAATAAAACTTGATAGGTACGAGTTAATCTATACAAATATATAAAATTGAAGTATCTGTTTGTAATATCAAATAAACCGTTTTTTAAAACATGAAAGTATTTACGATATAGGTACAACAAAAAGGTATTTTTTAAATTTTGTGTTTCTGTAAACCCTGAAACGCCTTTACAGATTTTGACGAAATTGCAGAAAGCTGATGACATAATGAATAACTTGGGCTTTTATTTTTTAGAATAGCTTCGCACCGCGGCGTTACTCGCGACCTTACAGATTCGTCATGTCCGTCCGTCCGTCCGGTCTCGACCTACTCCCAAACGGTTAGTGCTAGAAAAATGAAACTACATGAATATGTGTCGACAAAGTGCTACAACAAAATCATAAAAAAAAAAAAATTTGGGGTGGGAATGATTTTATGTGTGAGGCATCATTAGATAGGTCTTTGAAAAAATATTGCGAGGTTGCTAAGACCATTTTTCGACTTAGGTATCCGTTTGCGAGTTATTCAACTTTAACCCCCCCCCCCCTCTCTAAAAGCCAAACGAAGGAAAACTATAGCGGTTCTGATATTAGGAGTTATAGGGGCCTATCTTGTTAAACACACTCACTTCAAAAATACAAATTATAATAGGTAAACATAACAATAATTATCATAATATAATGGACACGATTTTAAACCTATTTATCAGTATAGGTAACTACGAAACCTTATTCTATGCGTGGCCTCACACGCACTTGGTTAATTTTATCTATAAAACCTGATCGCAGTTTATTAAAATTTATGAATGTAAAAAATACAGCTGAGCAGTATAACGTTAAAGTTAAGTTACAGAGATAAATAAAATTGAAATTTCTGTAGCTTTCAAATTAACAGCTTTATTTATTATTACATACTTTATTTACAACAAAACACTAAGACGGAACTTCCGCTGACAGATAGCTGACGTTATAAGAACTAAGTACTTAGGTTAATTTTGTTTAGACAAGTTGAGCGTCGCGGCTTTACCAGCGGTTGTTGTTGTAAGGCTCAACTAGTTTTAAATAATTAAAATACGTAGGTACCTGGACGGTATGTGCACCAATCAGAGTCAGTGCTGTTATCTTCTGGTAGTTCAGGTGCAAGGAGAGAGAGCGGTAGACGTAACCTGGCCTGATGCTGCATGTACACAGTACATGTGCCGTTGTAACAGAAATGGGGCGGGTTCGCTTCGAAATACATATGTTGGTGGGACTCTTCTTCTTCCGGGTTAGAAGTCTATAAAGAATATAATATTCAAACTTACGTCACTAAATATCGACTTGCTCACAAAAACAATAACGAATAGAGACGGCTCATAAAGAACATACATATGTATTGTCATTTTACCGACTGATATCTTAAAAATCATAGTAATTTCGGTTACTTATATAAATTAGAGAAAAATGTAATTAACAAACAGAGATCTGCCCACCTAGACAAGTTGCAAATGTTTTTCGTTCTGCACTCGCCGACGCCTGTATTCTCTTGTTTGATTGACTAATGTCACTCAGTCACGCGATCAAAACAAAATATTAACCTATCAAACAAGAGAGTAGAGGCGTCAACGATCGCAGAACGAAAAACCTTTGCAACTATGCTGGAGGGCTGGTGGCCTATATACTATCTATCGGACAACCGAAAAGGCGGGTGTGTCGGGCTGGAATCAACTTAAAACCGCACGGCTGCCAGTAACTGGAAAATCAGGTGTATTTAACCTAGAAAGGAAATTACTGGCACCCTGACGGACTCCCGACCACCTGCGGTCTACAGATGGCCAACATTTGTCTTTTATTTATTGTTATTTTTAAGTAGATGCTATATCTGCATGGTGTTAGGTCCCAATACCTATACAATACACTAAGCCATAGAGCACGGGCCTGTGATTCTCTATGATAATAAGCTATTGGATTAATGCATGGATTTGAGAGCAGTTACAATCAATACATGTCAGACTGTAAGATTCTGTTAATCTATAGACTGTTAGATTCTGTTAATCTATAGACTGTTATGGGCCCGGTAAACGATCAAATTTGTTTGTCAAACTTCACGTTTACATCAAAAACATGTTTGACAAACGCGTCAAACACAGCAGCACACGATCAAATAATTTGACAAACACGTAAATTTGTCAAACAAATTTGATCGTTTACCGGGCCCATTAGATTCTGTCAATCTATACACTATAGTCGGATTTTTAATTAGACGATATCCACTGACGTTTACTGTGTTGTCAGTTTTTGATGAAATAAAAATAGTGTTGTGACAAAGTGAATGATTGAAAAAACTCCTGAATGAATAAAATTAAAATTAATTAATAAAATTAAAAAACAATCCTAAACACAAGTACACAATTAATTCTGTGCCATTACAACCAGTGGACTCCCAAAGAGACCTCGGAGTTATCATAACACATAACCTGAAGTGGGATGAGCATATTACAATGATAACAAAGAAGGCAAACTCATTGTTGTATATAATTAGAAAGGCATTCTATGTTATCAATAAAGAATTATTTCTCAGCAACTATTTAACGTACATTAGACCCTGGCTGGAATTCGCCTTTCAAATATGGAATCCATATTTAAAAAAAGATATTGTAATGTTGGAAAGAGTACAAAAAAGGGTAACTTAAAAAGGTCTTCTCTTTGAAAAATATGTCCTATGAAGAACGTCTGCTATATCTCAATCTACCAACAGTAGAACCTCTGTTCGAAAAACATAAACAGTTCTGTTCATAAACAACAAAAAATACTTTTTGTTGTTTATGAACAGCACAACATGCACAACTCTTTTGTATTTTCTGTTAATACAAACTTATATGTCATGTTTTCATTGACAAAACTCCAAGCCGGAATTTTCCAATGAAAGAAAAAAATGTAGTATGGGGAAGGGGCCCGCCCTCGTAAGACTTTGGTTAAAACCTCATACCTAAACATTTCTTTTGGAGAAACGGGGGTGAAGCACCATGGAGCTGTCAAAGACCCATGTTACCACTTTGCCTCAACAGGAATTAACCCAACCTGTTGAGGGATGTCAGTCTGGGCTCCGACCAGCTGACTTAATGCAAGGAGAACAAGAGGGTGCCAATCTTCTTGTTGGTATGTGAGTGGCAAATTATGAAGCTGTGCATAGCGCCTCAGCCATCAGATACGTAACAGAATATCCGATGGTATCCGATGACAGTAACTCTACATAAAATATTGGTTTGAGGTAAAGAGATCATAAGTAATTCGGCGCTTCCAATAGGCATGCTATCCGGACAGGCTGGTGAATCTAGAAATAAATTTTAGAGATATGTTCGGGAACACCATGCCAGAAAGTCAGGCCGCGAAAAACACATGACAGATCTATTTAACAGGGCACTTGAGTCGTCTGACCCCTACATTTCTGATGTAAGAGTGAAGAAGAGGCTACAAAAATTAGACCGTATGCCACTTCCAGTGAGGGCTTTAGAACTGATCCAACCATATCAAATACCAACATCAGATTAAAATGAACCAGATGATGTAAATGATCTCTTTGAAGATTGTGAGGATTTAATTTTTACATCCGACTTTCACAATTGATTCTTTTTAAAAATTTGTATAAATAGGCAAAATTTTCTGTCTGTCTGTCACTCAATTCGATTCGTTTATTTTTAACACAAGTGCAAGAAAGTACAACAAACAAACCAAAACAATTGAGCAAATCTATTGATGTTCAGTAATTTAAACACTAGAGTGAAATTTATTGACATGTATACTGCCAATACCCTTCCTGTTTGCTTTGCCTTTGCCCACAGACGAGTAATATCTTTATTAACAACCCTGAAACCAGAGAAAAAAGTACAAAACTCGAGAAGCTTGTAACTTAAAGATCCTGGATGATTAGGTTTTTTTTTTAACTACAACTAAGACAAGATATAGCTGTAAAAAAATAAATCCTGAAATAACATTGTTTGTTTTTCTCTCCCGTATTTTTCATGTTATGGTTTATATTTTTGTGTTATTTGTGTATGTTAAAGCCGCAAAGGACATTAGTAGATTAACAGAAACTCATATGGGATCTAAGATTTTAATAAAAAATTTTTTTGAATATTTACAAAAAAAACATATCTTTTGATCAAAGCACATTTGAACATCAGGAATTCTCGTCTTTCTTTTTAAATTAACTTATCTATTTAATAAAAATATAATAAGAGGATGGTTGTTTCTTGGGTCAAAAAACATAATGCGCGGCGTTGAGCCGTCAAAAAACTGATTTTTGTTACATACTACTAGTATCTTATATCAGAGCACTTTTATACAATTTCATTCTTAAATAGATATAGTTTGAAATGATTAACTATTCGCACTCATTGTTCATTCATCTGATTGAATGAGAACTGAACGCATCACTATTACTTTATATATGGCAGCATTATTTTACTAAGTGACATTAGCTACTGTCAGGTAGCTTCGTCTAATTAAAAATACGACTATAGTAGATTCTGTTAAGTAAATCAATTTAACGTTCGCACATTCGCACGGAGTTTAAGTTTAGTCGTAACCGAACCTACAAGAAAACCGATTCAACGTTTTGTCATTTATATCTTTTAATTCTATTTGTTTGATTAACTTTAAGCATTTTAATACATTATTATTTTAATATTTAGGCTATTAAACTTACCGTAACATTGGTAATATACATAGGACGGATGGTAGAGGTGGTAGACGTCGTAGTAAACGACTTCTTCACCCATGTCATGTTCTCGTCAGCGCACCCATATTCGCATGATGTTACCGCCAAAACTCCGGACTTTATAAAATATTATAAAACAAGGGTTAATACATTTTATCATTCCTTTTGCTTTAACTGAGCAAGGTTTAAATTTATTGAATAATATTTTCCTTTAAAGACAAGTCAAGTTTTTGTAACATCTGGATCGTTTTCATGGTAGTAGAGCTACGCTGATTTCAGCCCAAACAGGCCGGCACGACTGGGGAGGTACTGCCCTCTCACAAAAGGTTAACCTAAAATGACAGCATTCACACTGTCGTGTTTTATTGGCGAGTGCGATACTGGAAGCTCAATGATGCAGGAGTAGGCCGCCACAGTGCGACTCACCATGCTGTATTGTATGCATTCACAATGAGCATGGTGACCTCTACTCTTGGATTCTACTCATGCTGTCCAGCAGGCAGAATAGCCTTTTTGGATGGCTTAAATAAATATTTAGGTCATAGAATTTGAAGAAGTAACTATAACTACTCATGTATAACATGGAATTTGTTAAATGAAACAGTACAGGAACATACGAACCTTCTCTCCAGACCATCTGTTGCATCGCATGTCTTCTTTACAAACTTCTTGCATGACATAAGCGCTGTTCTCATCACACATAAACAACACCTGAGGTCGTCGAGCCTGTATAACAAATATACATGTTTATGTCAATAACACAGTAAATAAACAAAATGTACTAGTCTCGCCTAAAACATTTTCTACTTCTACAATGATTATAAGCAGTATGTTAGAAACTATATTTCTCGCATATCGCCTTAAAAAGAAGCATACCTACCTATGTTTTTCTCAAGAATCAAAGGATCTCCATTTTAATTTCATCCAAATAAGTTTCACGGCTTAGCCGTAATTAGTCGAGTAAATTACTTTCGAATTTATAATATTACCATTTAGCAGGTAAATGTAGATATGACCAATAAATATAAAAGTTTCGTTATGTCATCTAAAACAGTCCGACTCGTAACAATTATCTATAAATCTGTTATTCGCTGTTTAGATGAACACGATTCACTTTATATACTCGCAATGATGATTGTTAATCTGAAAACCTACAAGACTCTGAGCAGTCTAAGCAGATAATAGGTACCTACCTCATGTCTCTCCGTATACGGTACAACTAGTAACAAAGTATAGAAAAGAGCACTAAGAATCAGGCAGATAGCCGTTATTATACGTAGCAACCGCCCTGATCCACTAGGGCTAGTACCTCCTCCTGTAGAACCTCGCCCCACTGATAACCTGCACAGAAATGTAACAAAGTATTAAAATAAAATTATTGTCGTTGTCTCATTAAATATGCCTACTTCTTAATTACACGGTATTGAATGTAGAGCACTCTTTACACGGATCGGATAAGAGTAAATGACCAGGTATCTTATACAGAACAAATAGAGACTACATTAGCAGTTTAAGAAGGTTTTTCAAGTGCAGCTCAAGGGATCTAGAGATTAAGTTAAAATATTTAAACTTTACACACGCACTCAAAGCTTGAAGAGGCTCAAGAATTTAATAAAAACAGTCATTTTATTTTTGTTGCTTCTATCTGAACCCTAATCTTATCCTTTTCTCAATCCTTTCAAAGCATTGCCTAATACTAATACACGAACATAATACTCACTTATCAATAAGTGGCCCCAATACAGCAGGGCCGAGGAGCGCTATACATGGTGCAACTGCTGATATGACGCGAGATTCTCCTTTATCTAGACCCACTGATAGCATGTGCAGTGGTAGAAACGGGAATATACAGCCGATACCTTAAACAAAATAATAGATTAAAACTATAGTTTGTTCATAATTATGTCTATCCATCGCTCTGTTGCAATGTTGCAAGTTTCCTATTATATGTACAAAATTGCTTACATTGTATCTTAGCCTTCGAATTGATGGCCAATCAGTCACGATAAAGTTGTATAAAGAATGTTAATCTCTAGCCTTACCAGTTTTCAACATGTAGAAAACTGGTAGTAGATTGATGAACGGTATGAAAATTATAAACATACTATTCTCGTTTCCCTAACCTTATTACACCCCTATTATTAAATATCGGATACTCACAAACAATAAGGTACATGGTAGCAATCCCGCAGATTTATATGTAACATGCATTATTTATTTAAAACTAGTGTTCCATAATCTTTGAACTTTGAATTCCGATTTTACCAAAGTTTCAGGAACAAAAGATTGGATATAAAAACTGTTATTCACTCTAAGGAATAATTATCATGGGCGTACCCAGCATCTGGCCTAGGGGGGGGCAAGTCAAATTTTTCAGGTCGGATCGTCCGCGGCTGTTTTGTCATACACACTACTCAAACACACCTACATGAAACATTAGGTATATGTAGTGTGCCCGCTAAAAGACCGTACCACGGCGTCCAATGCGACGACCAACCATTGCACGCGAAAGGTGGTACACGCGACATTATGTTACTGGCGCAGCCAATGTGGTCCCTGGCAAAAGGAGCACTCCTTGGAGCACGCCTAAGGGCTACAAGAGGGGCGACGGGACTGCTGCCGGCTGTTCCTAACCAACTTGGTAGCGGTCAACGCCGAACACCAGCAACCGGTCGGCCCGACCCGCAGACGCCGATGTTCGAGAGCGGGGGCCTTCTCCTAGTTTGGAAAGTGAAAGAAACCTCCATAAAAATCATAGGAGCAAAAGTGGCCTATGCCACATGCAAAGAGCTACCTCTCCACGTGGCCTTCTGTTACGCACAGGGCAGGTGCGAGAGTTACGTCGGAAGACGACACTTTATGGGGGCAATGGGGGGTTGCCGTCGAAGATTCCATATGGAGCCACTGACAGTGATCACTGCCGAACTCCGGCAACCGATCGGCCCAACCCGTATACGCTGAGCAATTGGGAGCGGGAGTCTTCTGGAACGGGGGGAGGGTGGAGAACACCACGTGGAAGAAAAGCTCTTTAAAAAATTACTCCTAACCCAAACTGAGGGAGTCCGGCGAAGAGGTTATCGGTTGGGGGGATATGCCAGCCGCTAGGGCAACACAACGTTAGCTCACGTATAAGAGCAAAACCATTATGGACGTGACTCAAGAGAATATATTACCCCAAGAACCCTCCAACCGGCCGCGCCGCGGACGGAGAATCCCTCGGCACTCCAGCGTCAGCCTCAGTGGCAGTTTTCTGTCCACCGTATTCTAGGGGGGCACAGTTACGTACACAAGGGTGTCCGAGTCCGGGCACATCAACCAGGCCGCACAAGCCCAGTTTTGTGCGCCCCAGGACGCCGAGCCCAGTGTCTTCTCGCGCCCAAGGGAGCGCTTAGGAGCAAGAGGTAGCGCAGGGCAGGCGGCGACGATCGAGCGTCGGCCTATGCAATCCCTTAATCAAGTTCCAGGGTTGCAGAAAGGAGATTCAGAAGAGAGCGATGCTTGGCTCTCTGCTCTGTTTCCACGCGGTCACCGCAAACCTGTAAGCCAAAACCGAAGGGCACGTCAGATAAAAAAAAAACGACACAACAAGGGGTAGAAAGAGCGGTGAAAGTGGAACAGGGATCGAGACGAAGCGTGATGACGCACCGGGTCCATCTTGGTTGCGGCGGAGCTGAGGAGCCAACCTTCGCCGATATCGACTCTAGTATCCAGGAGTCCCTTTCAGCGATCGAGAAGGCCTTCCAAGGGCCGAAGGTAGTCAAAGGTGGCAAAAGGGCTGTCGTCACAGCTTTGACGACCATCAGGGCCGGAGTGTCGGAACTCTATAAAAGAGCCGAAGAGTCGGCACTGACAGACGCAGTGGGGAGGCTACGGAAAGAGAATAAGGTGCTACTGCTGCTAGGCCGCGGGGACCCAAAACCCCATCAAAATACCCAGGCGAGCTCCATTACTGCCCGAGGTAAGACCACCAAAGCAGCGTTCTCAAAAAAGATCAGCTTACCGGACCGAGACCAATTCGCGGCCATGCTGGACCGTGTTCTTGCTGAGGTCCGAAAAAGATGAGAGGAGGTCAGTGCCCAGGTGCGAAGAACTTGCTGCTTCCAGCGGCCTTAAGTCCGGGGACGGAAGTGGCCACTGGCGGGGAGTCGCAAAAGCCAAAAATAAGAGTAGGAGGAAGAAGGGTCAGTGGGATACACAGATGTCGCAAGCGCCAGAATGCTATCCCTTGCGCAGGAGAGGCAACAGCCGACAGCGGCCCCATTATCGAGCGAGACGTGGGTCCCTTGGTCGAAAGACCAAGGCCAGAAAAATAGTAGAGATGGTCCAGTCAGGACGACGGGCTGCTGCTCACCGCCACCGACTATTAAAAGGGTTATGCCGCAACTTCCAACAACAGCAGCTGTCATAGTCTCCGTACCTCCTGGCTCGGAGACGACAATGGCCAAGCTGATGGAGAACGCGAGGGCCAACATCAGATTGGGTGATCTTGGCATCACAGGTGGTTTCCGCACCAAGCGAGCCATGACCGGCGCCCTGATCCCCAGGAAGGAAAGCGCTGCTTCAGCAGACAAACTGGCATCACGCCTGCACGATGTTCTGTCTGACACGGATGCTATGATTGTGTGTCCGCGTAGGGCAAGAGGCATACGGGTGATGGACCTGGAGGAGTCAATCACCCAAGCTGAAGTCACCAGGGCTGTAGCAGTGGCGGGGGAATGTGCAATCTCCGATGTTAAAGCCGGAGACATACGTGCCTCCCCGTCACCACTGGGCACGGCCTGAGTTCGCTGTCCAGTTGCCTCTGTTCGCAAAATAGTGAACGCTAAACGGTTACAGGTGGGCTGGGTTTTGGCCAGGACAGAAGCACTGCTAGCACGCCCGTCACAGTGCTACCGGTGCCTTGATATGGGACTAAGTGTCCCAACGAGACAGACCGGGGTGCGAGATGTTACGTGTGCGGTGACACAGGTCACGTGACACGAATATGCACAGCGAAAACGCCGAAATGCTCCGTCTGATCAGACCTTGGCCGTCCTGCGAATCATCGGCTAGGGAGCAAGAAGTGCTCCCCGCCGAATAAATAAGAATAGGGCGTGCTGACACCAGTCAAAACTCATCGGCTACAGGAAGGACACAGCCGGAAATCAGTCCGGTACAGGAGGCAATGGAAGCTTAAAAATTCGCGTCCATCCATAAATTCTTACAGGGCAACATGAACCACTGCCGCGCAGCACAAGACCTGCTTACGCAGACGATCGCTGAGCAGTCGGTTGCCTTAGCGGTGGTGGCGGAGCCATATTATGTCTAGAATGATCCCCGGTGGTTTGGTTCGGATGACGGAACTGCCGTTTAAGAGCATTCTTACGCTCGGCTAAGTTCGGTATTCATCGTCCGCCATCGTCGTGCGCGGTTTTTTGGCGATTGCACCGTGCATTTTGCCAGTGTCTACTGCGCGGTTTATTTGAAAGTTAGAGAATAAGGCCCCGTTTATACTTTGATTAGTAATTAGGCGAGTTCATACATGTTCTGCCAGATTTCCAGGGGGGGGCAGCTGCCCCTCCCTGCCCCCCCCTGGGTACGCCCATGATAATTATATTAATATTTTATAAATATATTACTATGAAAGTGTCAATAGGTTTTAAAAACATGATAATTATATTCTATGATGTATGCTTTATTATAAAAATGAAATGGAAATGGAAAAATGAATGAAAAGCCACTTATCACTCTCCTGTTTACTGTGTACAGGAGTGTGGATATAGGTACATATTTTAAAAAGAAGATTCACTTTTAAAAGGCTTTAATGAAGATCACAGTAAACCACAGCTGAAAATTGCGGGAAATGTTCAGACTCTATAACTTTGACTTTTTGGCATTCCTATTAATGACTCGATGCAATGCGTTCGTGAAAACGAATTTAAATTTCTCTTATGTATGTTTTATGGTTACAGCAGAAATAGTTAAAACTTAAACGTAATACTTTTTGAGGCAATTCGCATGAATAGCCTTCTTTATTCTTCTCATCGTTTATTCATATTCATATTCTTTTGCTTCCCACATTCCAAGCTGATCTTTCGTTAACTACTATGGTCTTATACAAATAATCACACGAAGTAGTCGCAACAAGCAACTAATTTGGTGCCAAAGATTTTTTCTCAGTTGAATTGCGTGTACGCAAACATCTTAAATGCACAAGTTGTAACTTGACCGAGAGCATGTGGGTCACGTAATCATTAAAGGCACTGCAGCGGCAAGACCGAGGTGAATGGTCCCTAAATCATTCGATAGCAATAAGGTGGCCAACGTTCCTTAGACGGTAAGTTGCAACACAACCCGAGTTAAATGCTCGCTGTGTATGAAGCCGGCTGTCCGCGATGACACGAACCACTTTTTACTAGCGTATCAACCTGTTTGGCCGTTTTTACCAATACATCATTTACTGCAGTCACTAGAAGCTTTATACATTGTAGGGTTTGTTTATCACTCTCAAGAAGTGATTTAAAAGATAAATCTTAACCTTACATTAAAATTTAAAATAAAAGCCTGTGATGTTGCCTACTTGTTAAAGGCAATGAGATACAAATCATCCTAAAACAAGTTCATTTTCTGGTAAAATAGTCTTTGTTATTTCGTCATTGTTGATTACTACCTGAGAATAGATTCGTCTTGTCTCATGTAAACAACGATCACACACCATTCAAAATGTATTCTTGAAAGAAGATTTTGACTCAACCTTCGTTTAAATATAAGCAATTTCATAAACGTTCTTTGATCTTTACTCACGTGAATAAAGATCTATGAATCTCGTTTCAAGTGACTTTCTATAATACTTAAAATCAGTTTAAAAACTAAAATCACGACTACGACGTCTTTCAAAATACAAGTCCTATATTGCAGGGCAAACCTCCTTGCTAATGAGAGCCTTAAATCCATCAGTAGATTGTTAAAGGCTGTTAATGAAGCATTAACCAAACAACATAAAGAAGTCAAATACGCATTGATATCAATGAGAACCTATTTTGTTTACATGCTCAAGAAAGTTCGTAATATTTATTGTTCCAAATTCATCATCAGTCTCTTACAGTCACTTGGTTCGATACTCGGCTTCTCACAATAAAATATTTGGTTTTCGTAAACAAGTCGGTCAGGTTAAAAAAAGGATATTTAAAAAAAAAGATGTCTTACCCGAGAGGAAACAGAAGAGCACACATTTGAGAGTGATGAGATTTTTGTTGACAATCTGCTTCATTTTTATTGGTTTGGTAGCATGCAGTTGCTGATTTACATCTGAATATTCATCTTGCATCTGTAACGACAAACAGTAATAATCACGGACTAGTAATATAATTTTAACTATGTAATGACTAATAAGTTTTAAACTCAGTTGTCGCTGAACTCGACCAGATTCTCATCACCTTTGATGAGAATCTGGTCGAGTTCAATGCCAAGAAAACACAGGTGTGCGCGCTCACTACCAAAAGGTCTCCATTCCTTCTTCTCCCGACTTTTCAGAACACTCAGCTGCCAATACAAGGAAAGCTCGGTATCCTAGGTATGGACATGTAAGACAGATAATGTTTTAAAAATATTTGGACATCTGACACACAACATCATTTAGTCCCGAACTAAGTAGAGCTTGTACCCAGGGTACTAGACAACTGAATTAAATACATTTCATACTTTTTTGTAAGTACGATCACTCAAACCTTTGGTCCGACCCGGGAATCGAACCCTCTTACGTAAACCAATAGACCAAGAAGGCATTCAGCTTTACCGAATTAGTAATTTGTCCTCTATCACAAAGTACTTAAAGATAGGACCTAATTGATCGTGGAGTTCGTTTAGTTTAGTTAGTTTAGTTTTGATAAAAATCCAAGGACACGCAAAATTTGATTGTGATAAGAGGACAAATTTAAATTGTTCTAATTTTAAAAATCGAAATCCATATTAATATTATAAATGCGAATAAGAAAGAATTAGAAAGTAACTTTGTCTCTGTTCGGCTTACACGCCAAAACTATTGAACCCAATGATATTATAAAAAACCTGTTTTTATAATATCATTGATTGAACCAATTTAAATTAAGTTTGGAACACCGGTAGTCTAGAGCCTGAGAAAAGACATATGCTACTTGTTTCGCGATAACTAACAAACACGCAGGCGGCGCCGCGGGCGAATGCTAGTAGAATATAAAAACAAAACAACATGTGCAGCGTGTTTCGTATATCGAGGCCACGGCCGTTTATTTAGTCGCCTACAATAAACGGCAGCATGTAAAAGTGTCGTCCACCAATGCCAACTCCTAAAGAATTAAAATAGATGGAATGAGATGACCCTTGCAATGATATCATCCTCAACACAGTCGACTAACGAGCTCATAAAAGTTCGCTTGACAACTATTATATCCTTCATGCACAGATCGTAATAACTAGTATATGTTATATAGTTCATATCAGGAAACTATGAATCACCCTGACCAGCTCAGTGTTAATCACGTCAACAGTGTTTTAATATTTCTTCCTGCTGTAATTGACATGGGAATAGCAGAATAATGGACTCAAATACGTCTTGGGACCTACAAGACTTAAACGAGATTTAGCTACAAAAAAAAACTACTTTTAACAAAGCTCCGAGCTGTTGTATTATAATAATAATATAATAATTCTTTATTGGATGGTATGTGACAATTAACCTGGTCTTACTAAAATTTTAAATGCGTGACGTATTATGTATCTATTATTATAGATAACAAGCACATATTATGATAGTTTAGGTATTGCGAATGTTTTATTTGCATTTTAAACACTACAATTACATTATAGCGATTTATTGCAGAATTTACAAAAAAGTTTTACAAATACCATAGTAGTAGCATTTACAACATAGTTCAACCACCACTGTGAGTTTTGTGACCAATATAGACACAATTGTCCTTTACTTATTCTTCTAACGAATGCATGCAAGCATAATCTTCGCATTAATAGTAGATGTCAGACGAAAGCACCAGACTATAAAATGTAATACCTAATTAAATATTTAGTCATATTCTTGCATTAACTTTCTTTAAAAATAAATATTATGTAAGCATATCAAGGCTACCAATTTACGAGCTCTAATGTAAAATATTGAACTTTTATTTTTTTATGTAATAATAATAATAAATTGTTTATTTTATCTCCAGTAGTTTGATTAACCTACTGCTATTAGGTAGACATACCTAAAATGTAGTAGAGCCACGATAGTAGAGCTACGATGATTTCAATCAAGCACGGACGTGCAGGCTCGTCCGAAATGGTTACAACCTTCGCATAGAAAACGAACTTAAAATGACACACAAAATGGCATTTGTGCTGTCTTATTTCGTTGGTAATCGCGAGACCAGAGGCCCAATGATGCAGAAGCATCTCAATAAGCCACCTTAGCGTGGGTCACCATTACTCACCATGCTGCATTGTCTGACAGGCTTAAATTTATAAAAAAATACCTAAGTACCTTATTTGCAAAATATATTATGATAGTATGCCTTGTCTGCTTATAGTACAGACCTTAGAGTTAAAGGTAATTTCTTACTTTGTCTGAATTAGTAACATAGAGAGGTAGAAATTAGATTAACAACGATTTTCAAATTGACAATGATTATATTAATATTTCTGAGTTTCTAACGGCTGGCATTTTAACGGGACTTTAACTGGCAGATAGCTGATGACATAAGGAGTAACATAAGACATTTTGTAGACTAGCTTCGATCCACGGCGCGGCGTTACTCGCGATTTACAACAATAAACACGAGTAACACCGCGTTACTCATTTAGTATATTTTAAAAACAAAATACATTAAATATGTGCTTAGAAAACAGTTATTGAGAAAACAATTCTGGCTTGTCTTGAAAAATAATTGTTGACTAACTAGAATGACAAAAATGATTATTTCAATCATATTTACCGCATATCTTGCCACAAGTTCTTGTGGCTCATACAAGCGATTGTAGAATGTGAGTTATTAACTGAACAATGGCTAACATACATTAGGCATACAGCCATGGAAATCTTTAATAATGACATTTTTCTCCGTTAATTATGACATCTCAGAACTTCGACGGTAATTTTTACTTCAATAATGTGTTGATTGTCGCTTTATTAATCGAATGCTTTAAAATTACGTCATTTAATATAAAAATATGATATTAGTCACTTGTTATTCTTGCAAGATCTATAAACACAATATATCATGGTCATCATCTTATGAACTTTGAAAAATTAGCCGTTTTATGACGGTTTTATTTAGATTGGCCTGTTTGTTTGATTGCGTCAAATCTAATAATTGAAATTTGATCTTATTTCTGTTAACCCATATATCTGAAATTAGGTACACACCTTTGGTTCTGGTGACAGAACAATTCATGCCCTCCGCAAGCGGGCGTGCGACGCGTGCACCGCATGCGGGCGGCACGCTTAGGGGGGCGGCAAATCGGGCGACTCATTACGTAATTCAAGTCATTGTCATGATACCCACCACATCTTAAGAATACCTATACGAAATGTGTTCGCATAGATAAAAATGCGACCGAATGGCGTGCCATCTCTTCTTAATATTAAAACGTATTGAATTAATAATTTAAAACGTTAGAATAAAGCTCCGGCATGATAAATTCGATTGGTTGTCACCTTGGAAAAAATATCTAGATAAAGTTAAGAAATGAAATAAGCTGAAAACTAGAACACAGAAAAACAATAGCAGCTGACTAGAAATGAGTCTCGGTGACCTGCATAGTATTATTTTATATTGTTGTCTGGTATTAGTTATTAAAATTTTAAATAGAATCAGGCATTACTTGAAACAAATCGAATTAGGGATAACTATTTTGTCTTCTGGAATGAAAAACCTTGAATGTATGATTGGTTTTCCTCTCTTTCACCCTGGTAACAACGTTGCTTCGGCAGTGTGGATTACAAAGCATTCTTCAAAGTTATTGTTAAGTGATTCATAAGGACAAGGAGACTATCCGAATGAATGCAGCCGTAGGTAATGGTATATTACGCTTATTCCTTTAACGAAACCCTATGTTCGTTATGATGACTGGAACCTGGGACCTACCAAATATATTTTTAACTTTTAATACGTTATTTTTTGATTAGGCTTTCTTGTCTACTGCATTAATGAGCTTAATCAGCTATAGGTAGTAGAGCCACGCTGATTGCAGCACTAAAGGACGAGCTCGACCGGGGCAGTACTACCCTCACACAGAAGACCAACTTAAAAATTACAGCATTCGTGTTGTCATATATCGTTGGTGGGTGTGAGACCGGCGAGCCAATGATGCAGAAGATGCTGCATTCACTGTACTCATAATGTTGACCCCTACTCTTGAATTCTACTTCTAATGCTGTCCTTCAGTCAGGGTAGTCACTTTGGTAGGCTATACATCTATATATTTAAATATTAATTGCTGTTCGTTAGTCTGGCTAAAACTCGAGAACGGCTGAACCGATTTGGCTAATTTTGGTCTTGAATTATTTGTGGAAGTCCAGAGAAGGTTTAAAAGGCGAATATATAAAAATGAATTGCATTTTTTTTTATTAATTATGGATTCCTCTTGTTTGTTTTAAGTTTATTTTATACAAAAGTTTAGGTCTTATATTTATCGATTGAAGGCAGTAAGTACGAAGTCTGCCGGGTCAGCTAGTAAATTATAAAAAAAACATTCTAATCTCGTATATTTATGGAATGAACTATTTCGCGTCAGTATGCTGTGCTCACGCGGCACATAGGTAGATTTCGCGAATTTAGGCGGCCAAAAACATTTTATTGTGTTAACAGCTTTTAAATGGGGTTTTAGTAATTAAAAGAGGTTACTATAAAATTAAACACTGTATTGAGTTCAAATTTTTTTTTTAAATATATTATTTACTAAAAATATGTATGAATATTATGATTTTAATAAAAAAATATATGACGACAATGCCCGGTCCTTTGAGAGGCTTGCATGGGGACATGGGTCCAACATGTAGAGGCCCTTTGAGACTTTTAACTGTATAAATATTTATATATAAATATATATATTTACTTATATAAGTAAATATATATAAAAAATCTAAATAAGTATACTAATATGAAAAAAAATTAAAGACATTTGATATTTACAAAATAATTTTATTCCGATTTCGGCGGGTAACACTCTTGCTTCACTTTCAACAAAAGGTCATAACAATGAAAATGTCTTTTGTTTGTTGCTCTTATTATTTCATTTTGTCTACGTGTGAGATCAGCTTCAACAAACATCTTAAGTGCTTCGAAGGGGGTCAACGGAGGGATAGCTTCATTAACCTTAGAATAACCCTTTTTCTATTGACTGACTTTTGTTAGCGAATTGGTTATGTCCTTCAGGACTTTGGACGCATTTCTTTTTCAATATGATTGTAAAAGTACTTGCGCAACATGGACTATTACTTCAGGGTCCACAAAATAACGTTTTTCTTCTGTTTCCTTCTCTTGCTTCGCTCACACGAATCGGAAAACGATTTACTTGGACGATCCTGGCGATGAGTCGTTTCAATCTGAATCTCAAAGGTTCCACCTAACCAAGACTATTTATTTTTTTCGAAAAACTCTTTAGTTTTATGTGCTTTCAACCATCCTTGTTTCATTTGCGATCTAACGTATGAAAATTTATGCTTAAGAGTTATTTTATTGTCTTCTGTATCACCATAGCACACCAGCAAGTAATTCTCTAAATAATCCCATTTCTCATCAAAGGAAGGTAAGTTTTGTCGCTGCATGAGGTCAAATAAATATTTTTTCGTCACTTCCTTCACGCCAGAGGTATTTGATGACCCTTAAACAAAGAAAACTTTATTTTACAAGCGTTAGAAAAAATATTTTATTTTCATGTTTTTTTACAAAAAATCTTTGAATAAGGATTTTTCCGAGATTTGCGGTTTCTAGCGGCTAATTTTTTTTTTACTATAATACTAAGACCCTGTTTATACCGTATAAGAAAAAAAAACAGGTGGGACGGACCCTGAAGTATAGTTAAAACCCTTGAGAAATCGAAAATCAATGATAAATTTGTACAAAAAACATCTTGTCTTTCAAGTGAAAAAAATATATGATAATCTGTAATAAAACACCATTATTATATATAGTTTTAAAGATTCATACCTGAATTATGCGAATCCATCACTTTCACTAAGGTAATTACCTTCACAAAAAAAATATTGAGTTTGTAAGAGAAGTTGCACAGAGAGCGTCGAGAACTGTAACATACACCGGGAACGGAGGTCAAGGTTCGACTACCTGTAAATAATTCATGGCACATGGCCCAAGGGTGGGGATAGTGGGGATAGATTCCTGGAAGTGTCTTCTAACGGTACCGGTCAAAGTTTTACGTCTAAATTGACTTTGAAAAAATGACTTATGGCCGCCTAAATCTTTGAAATCTACCTATGTGCGCGGTAAAAGTTCAACTATTTCGCTTTTGTTTCGTTATTAATAACTATGACATATTAACTGTAATCTTCGGCAGTCGCGCACGTGACTTATCATCGATCCATTGTGTTACCCGGGCCGTAAGTAGGGCACACTAACAAACATATTTTTTTTAAATATTCTTGAGAAAGATATCTAGTAAATATTTGACGACGACAGTTTAATTTCATCAGCGAGTGAATTTGGTGGTTGTTTGTGATCAGTGAGTTAACGATGCGCAAAAAATTATTTAAAAAAACAACTTCCGCATTAGTAGTATACGTCGTGTGTCTCAGAGGACTTTAAAAACATACGTGAAACGGTCACAAAATACACCCAGACTCAGAACAACATTTTGTAAATTACACAGTGTTCTCCCATGTGGGATTTGAACCGATAACACTCAGCGCAGCAGAAAATGGCGTGGCCACCGCTTTAACCATGAGGTCAACCGTGCAGTCGTATTTATGATACAGCTTTTGCTCGTTTGGTCTTCAAGTCAACAATAACGTCTGCACAATCCAAACTTACAACAACAAGCCATAGATACTTAACCAAATATAACAACCAAAGGTTGCGTTCTGCAGAGCAAACATACAACTAGCAAACATTAATAATCTTGTGATTGTATATTTTCTCACCATACGACCTATTTTTATAAAGGGTATCATTACATATGACATATATCTGTTTATATCATTAAATGTAATTAGGTTACCATAAAGTAAACGAATAAAATAGGGCGCGGATGTCGGCCGTCACCATACTTTCACATGACAGCTGTTTAGGTCGTGGCAGAAAGCCAATTAAATCAGAGCTTTCGACTGAGATTCGTTTTCATTTGCTTCTATAAATTGGTCAATTATATATTTATTAAATATTTTAAAGTTTTCTCTAGATACGGAAGAAATAATAAAAATACAGAAAGAAGATTCCGTTGATGATAGGTGCGAACTGCGTGATATACTTTAATGTTTTCCCTTTTGGTCAACATGTCGTTGGCTAATTTATTCACCTATTTATTATTGAGGACCTACAATAACATATGTACACAATAGAATCGCTTTGGAAAAAGGTCTAAGCGTGATGATCTGTCTTCCTCGACAGCTGGGCACCCTAACACTGACTTTTTTTATTACGGTACCAGTACTTTATGAGATTAGCGCGATCAACCAAACAAACGAATTCTTCAACTTTAAAATATTGATATAGATTTAATGTATGTCTATAACAGTTTATCTGCAAATGGTGTAATTCCTGAAAATAAATGTGAATACTGTAGAAAATCTATATGAGCAAGTAGTAAGTAAGAAATGAAAAATCAAATCAATTATTATGCTTTGATCGTGTGATCGTGGTTTCTATAGAGTAATATGAAAGTATTTTATGTCTGAACAATTTTAAAACTATTTTAAATTATCCGACGGTATAAATTATTTTCGATTATATTTTTGATTAGACTACGAGGTACTTAGAATTCCTTAAAAAATTATTCCCAGACTATCAACTTAACAATGACAATGTAGTTTGCAAAATATGACTCTCGTGTCGAATCTTCATAAAAAACAATACAACTTTATGATTATGACAAGTTTTATTTGCGTGTCAGAAGGTTGTTTGATAAATTCGAACACCAAGGAGGCATAGCAACGGCCGTTGACCGAAATTCGCCAACCCCTAAAAATGGAGGTAATTGCGAAATTATACATAGCTAAAAGAGATATTTCTATATAATACGTACAATTTTATAGCGGATTTGTGAGTGTACCAGTGTGCGAACCCTAAAAGCTGATAGTGAACTCGTGATAGGGAACCGTAACCAACTGTCATGATGCAGCTGGTGTGTGTAACAACGTGTAGCAATTAGTGATGGGTCGAGGGCGAAAACAAATACGGGCGGAAAGGCATAAACTGGGCAGATTGGGCATAAATAAGTTTACGCCCGAATAAATGCCCGAGCACTGGGCAGAAAAAACGAATACCTTTGTTTTGTGAAAAACAAATGTTTTCTTAATCTATTCTTTCTTAATTTAAATGAAAGTCAGTATGTTGTAAATTAAAACTTATAATTAATTATTATTTATACATTTTTGTAATTAAAATCACAAATAATCACAGTTCGTTTCATTATTTTTGTCGAAAATTCGTAAAAAAATAACAAATACAATTCTTGTAAATATGTATAATAATAATAACATTTTTAATTTTTTCATTCGATGTTATCTTTTAATAATTTTTGATTTTAATAAAGAGAACAATAATAATAATAATAATAAGTGGCAGCTTGACAGTGTAGAATAAAACGTATTGCTGAATCCAGGACACTCATCGCCAAATTAATTGCCTATGAATCTGGTAATACGCGACCGAAAGTCATGCGCTTTATGAAACAGGCATTTTGGAGACTACCATCAGTCCTCAACAGTATACAGGGTGAATTTTTAAGACGGGACAGTAAGGGCAGGTACCTTAACCGTTATAGTGACAGGAAAACGCTTTAAAAAGACTATCCATAATTTTTTAAGAGATTCTGAACTGCATTTTCAGATTTTGAAAAAAATGTACAGCCAGCAAGAACATGGTCATTTTAAGCAAAAACTTTTTTTAATGCCAATCGATCCTGGTTCCTATAAGGATCAAAAATCTCTATTGGACCTATTGAGATTTGAGTACTAGAAATGTCAGAAATCGCAAAAAACTTTTCTCATACATTTGTGCGGAAATAAATCATTTTAACATGTATTTTAGACACGGAAAACAGATAAATGCCATTTAGATAACTTGCATTTAATTAATCTACGAAATAAATTGCTCAAAACGACCGCTGTTTTCACGAATACATAAGTTCATTCATTTTTGTACTGAGCTAGTAGCAGCTGATAATTTGCTTGAATAGATATAATTTAAAATCCTTGTTAATGCATCTTTCAGCTCCTGAATACTGTTTTTTTTTTGTAGTCTTCGTTTTTAGATAGCGCCACGGAAAAATATCGAGAGGTGTTAGATCGGGATTACGAGGTGGCCACTTGGTTGGACCATGTGTACCTATCCACTGTGACCCGAACTGCCTATTCAAACTGAAATACGCGGCTGTAGTGTGGCGGAACGCCATCTTGCTGAAAATAAACTTTTCGCAATTCTGACAAGAGACATTCATCCAACTGCTTTTGGAGATTCTCTAAAATGACGTCGTTATACACGGCAGAATTAAGAGTACCTTCATAAAACTCCACCATTACCACACGATACTAGTCGCAGTCGATACTTACTCGCGTACCAAACCAATGCAGATTCCGTGTTTCTATTATTTACAAAATACGCATAATACAAAAGATGCATCAACAATGATTTTAAATGATATCTATCCAAGTAAATTATCAGCTGCCACTAGCTCAGTACAAAAACCAGTGTACTTATGTATTCGTTAAAACGGCGGTCATTTTGACCAATTTATTTCTTAGATCATCTAATTGTAAGTTATCTGTTGTCTGTGTCTAAAATACATATTAAAATGATTTATTTCCTTACAAATATATGGAAAAAGTTTTTTGCGATTTCTGACATTTCTAGTACTCAAACCTCACTCGGTATAGTAGAGACTTTTGATCCTGATAAAAAACAGGATCGATTGGCATCAAAAAAGTTTTTGTTTAAAATGACCATTTTCTTGCTGGCTGTACATTTTTTCCAAAATCTGTAAATGCAGTTCAGAATATCTTAAAAAATTATGGATAGTCTCCTAAAAGCGTTTTCCTGTAACTGTAACGGTTAAGGTACCTCTACCCTTACTGTCCCGTCTCAATAATTCACCTGTATGTCAAGTGTCAATAAAGGGAATATAAATCTTTAATTTCATTATCATCGTCATTTAAGTCGATGTTAGACGTTACATCAAAAAAATGTGAGCCGTCACGGGACGCCTGGCAGATGTGAAACATCGCCATTATTTTGTAAAAGTAATATGCAGAAAAGAACATATTGTAATAGGAACTAAATATGTCATAATGATAAAATAAAATATTACTAATTATTAAAATAGTACAGTACACACTACTGCATATAGACTGTATATATATACCATCGTATAGCGTGCCGTGGCGACGCGTCGCCAGGCCAGAATTCTGTTTTACGTGCGGCTATAGATGTTTCACATCAAAATTCGGTTCGACTGGTTGATTTTGATGGTTGAGCATCATGAGACGTATTAATTTGACTCTTATCATCATAAACAACATCGAAAAAATCATCAAATTCTGAATCCGACTCGTTCAAGTTGAATAACGGTAGGTTGAGCAAGATCAAGTCTTAATTTACAAAAAAAATTATTTGATGCCTACCAATGTGACTCCACTCTGCCTGATGGTAAGCATGAGAGGGGGCCACCACACTGCCTGCGATGGAGGAAGTATGGCGGCGCTGACCCAAACTATAGCGGCTTTGTGAGATGCTTTTTCACACCCCTCTTAAAGGACCCGGGTTCATAATGGGAAGGAAAGACGTGGGATGGAAGCGAGTTCCAGTTTTTAATTGCTCGGCACAGGTCTTTCCTAAACCAAGTTTTTTTTCGGTATTAAGTCAAAATGAGGTAAAAAAATAGATATTTCAAATCAAATAAATTACGGTGTATTCAGGACATAGAAAGGTAAGTTTTCACAAAATTTCTTGAAAAAATAATTTTATTTGTAAAAGATAAAAAGAAAAAACCAAAAACTTGTTTTTTACATAAAATTTGAGGTTATATGAAAAAAGTGCAAATGCAAAAGTTGTAGATCTTTTTATTACCTACAACTTTGCCTTTAAGTTTTTTTTCATAGGATTTGTAGTTTTGCCGGTAATCGACTTAAACCGTTTTTATCCTGAAAACCTCCCCCCTACCTCTTCCCGACCTCAGATCGCCCGTAAATTATTTTTCCTTCCATTTTTATAATATTCACCTCCTTTTCCAATGGGTTTCATCACTTTCATCCTACTACAATTTATGTTCACTTTTTATTATTTTATGACGCTTCTACCCTGGTCTAATAAGTCAGTTTTACATGTAATAGGTATATACTTATACTATCGACTATTGTTATCGAAACAAAAATACTGTGTTTATGTCACAGATTACTAATTATCATATAAAGAACTGCTTAAATACTCAGTTTGGTTTTTTTTATACGGCCATGATCATAGATTTAAAGAAAAAACTAAAATAGTAACATATTTATATCCAGGAATATATCATATTTTTTTATTAATTACTCTTTGCTGCATACACATATATTTACACACAATTTAAATTAATAAAATGTAAATTGAAGTTTTTGCCCAGGTAAAGGGCATTTATTCGGCATTTACGGGCATTTATCGGGCGCTTATTCAATGTGCCCAATCCGCCCGGGCAGAAACCCATCTCTAGTAGCAATGCATTTTCGACACAAATTTAAAACAAATAATTATATTCTTGTTTTGAATTGTAAAAACGAAATGATTTCACAGATTAATAGATACATTAAGTAGAGACTTCATTACTTGAGATACGCAAACGAAAATAATCTAAAAAAAAACTTTATATAAGAATGGGATGAGACCTGATGAGACTCAATAATAATCATTTTGTTTTTATTGTAGCGAGGCTTAGAGCAAATGTAGTAGGTAGCATTGATCGTCGTTATTTCTATGGCATAGTAAAATTAAACACTAAACAGTAGTTAATAAACGTTGCGTAAGTACTTAGTTGAGTAAGAAATTATATTTTAATCTTTCTATACTCTAGACTATAATAACGATAGGAAAATAATACTGTGTTTTTCTTGAAGAAAATAATAAAATTTAGAAACACGTACATTTAGAGTTTAGTTTAGAGTTATTCCACAATGTTCACTTCTTACGTCGAATAATTTCACCTGAGTGAAATTATTCAAGGAGGACACGAAAAAGTCTACTTCGTTCTCCCGGGTGAACATAGCAGTATAAAATAGTAAAAAGTTAATGCTAGATAATGTTTAATCACGACACTCCCGGTAAGTAAAACCCGCACCTTTACCACAGATTATGGTATAGTATTTACCACTACAAAGACACTGTTATAAGGACAACATGCATGAAAGAGACCACTAAAAAGGTTATGGATGGCTAAGCTCTTGAACTCGAACAGACAGTCGGATTGTCTCCGGTTAATCTCTGAAACGGCTGTACTAATTTTAACGGGACTTACTCTAGTAGAAAGCTTATGGCCTAAAGAGTAACTTAGGCATTTTTTATAGACTTGCTTCGCCCCGCGGCGTCAATTGCGATTTACAATAACAACCGCCGGTAACACTGCGGGACTCAGCTAGTTTCGATATAGAAACATATCATAAAAAATATCTTTGCTGAAAACTCATTACATAAGAAAGTTAAATTATTAGAAAGTTCAAATTATTATTATTATTGAATGTCATTTCAATACTTTTCCAACAGACGCCTTCCTATTAAAACCTAAAGAAGCCGTACAATGAATTCACTGAACGCCTCATGCCAGCAGATTCTTTAGTCGCTCACAAATTGATTAAGTGACTATGCGGTAGTTAGACCAATTTCATTCGCTAGTCTGGGCCTTGTCACATACTACAAAAAGATACAACCACACAATAATAACAAATAGACACAATACGCAATCATTAAAAATACATAGCATGTCTTTGTATATATATGTAGTAACTCTGCGGCGTAGCGATAGTTACCTGTACAAAGGAAAAGGAAAAATCGATAAAGTAAGCAAAACTGGGACACTATGTTTGAACTTGGGTATAGGTTTTGCAACTTACGTTATTTTGTTCATACTGTTATTCAAGACTACTAGGTAAATTATTTTCATGATATGTGGAGTTTTATTAAAATAGTAATTTACTCACTGACCAGTACAGAATGTTCAGCAATTTATCGCTAATGAATGAATTACTAAACAAGGTATTGTAAAAATAATAAAATAAATTCCTTTAAAAATGTAGAACTTTATTATAGGAATGTTTTTAAAAAGAAGGTAGTGATTTTTGACTTACAGCAGACAGATTAACCTTATTACCAGATATACCTTTCGTAGAATAACTATATGTATAGCGGACTAACTTTTCACAAAGGTAACTTATCATGACTTAACTTATTAGGGTGTGTTAAATAATTGTCTGATCGCATGTCTGCGCAATTTACGCAGTAGTTTCATTCTGTCTAATATACTCGTAAATCTTAAAGTAGGGGAAAATTCGACACAGGAAAGTTACTTTTGATAGAGTAATATAGTGTGCAGGCCTATGTTATCAGCTGAACTAACTTACATATCACAGGCATTTCGGCATTGGAGGAGCGTATTTAAGCAAAAAATATCTAGGTTCAGATAATGTTGAAATGCTTTAAAGTTTAACATCTTCACAGTCCCCATACAATATTAGAAAACTGTTATATAAGTTCAAACAGTTAGTGACTATGTATTGTTTTGATTTGTATTGATTGTTTTGATGGTTTTCAAACGGGATAACTGGTGCGTCCGCGAAAAAAAATTAGAAAAAAAGTGTTAAGTAAGCCTTAACACTTTCACAGTCCGTGAGCCCACATTGGGCTCACACCTATTGAGTAACTTGTTCTAATTTTTTTTCTATTCGATCTGTGAAAGAAATTTTCGAAGGGAAAATCGTTTGTTTACTTGAGTATAAGCTTTGCTATGCCACGGCAACTTATTATTTAAAATGGAAGGTGCAGAAGGATTGGGCCTCCGGTTTCACATTCACCAAAGACTCATTTTGGGTTGGTTGTGTTAAGATAATACTGCCCGGTCGAGCCGGCCCTGAAATTAACGTGGCTCTACTACCTCTTAAGTTGCGAGATGAACGGTAGTTGTGAAACTTTAAAATCCATATTCGTATAATATCACATAGCGTGGTGACTTATGCCGACGCGTCACGCGCCAATAGTCAGTCATTAAACTTTTCACATAAATGTTGATTTTCTATAAATAAATAAAAAAAATGGCATATAAAATGCAGCTTAGTCTTTCAGAGCACGATACGAATTACCTAATCCAATTTGACATTTAAATGTTACATCGATTGAGAACGATGAACGTTGCAAGCGTATAAATAAACTAAAACTTCGTATTTGCCTCAACTCTATTCTCAATGTAACACCTACTAAATCACCACTGTTCTAAACAACAAACAAAAGAATTTTAAAAAAAATCCTACCCTAAGTTTGAAAATTAGGTAATCTTTATTTTTCTTCCTGCTAAGTTTATCACAGTTCGTGATAATCCATAGCAGGTAATATTATAAAGAGGTAAAATTTGTGACTTATTTTATCTCTGTAAGTTCTAAGTTCTAGATCTACTGAACAGATTTTGAAATATCCTCTCAGGAGAGGGTTAAGGTCATACGTCCCCACGCTGGCTGAGTGCGGGTTGGGGACGGTGTTAACCGCACTGAAAGACTCCTCAAAATCTATCCATTCTATCAATCTATAAACAAACAAACAAAAAGATAAACATTTTTCATGACTCGGAAACTATGAGAGTGTTGTCATGTCCGTCCGTTTTATTTTAAATCCATTTGATTGCAATTCTTTTACTGCATTTCAAGCTTTTCATAAACAAAACAGAACTATAAAATTACCAAATTACTCCCCTAGACAACCTTTTTCTAATTATTAATAAAATCTCGGATTTAAACACTACATATAAAGCAATAGTATAATGCCATCAAAACCATAACTTGTAAGAATTCCGAGTCGAGCTGACCCAGCTCATCCACCTAAATAGTTGTGAGATCCATGTAACACCAATTCGGTTAACATATTAAATCCCTATTTAAGGAAACTTCTGTGTTAAATTATTACGTTACTAACTATTACCTGCTTGGTTACTAAAAAATCAGGCTTCTAGGTTTATTCACAACGAAGTTGTAGGGTGTCGAAAAGGTCCTGCATCGAGAAAAGGATGGTACGGCCGTGCCTCTTTTTTGCTCGACTTGGCGTGAGCACTGTCGTGCCATATGATTATAAGATATAAAAATACAACTAAACAATACCCAAAAAACTGCGATGGTTTTAGATTCAATCAATACATATGTATAAAAAACTGGTTTCTAACTGTGTGTGTGACTTATGTATTACGTGCTAACAGTACAGAGTTGACCCAAACGATCAAGTAATTCACATGTAAAGTGATGACTAATACACATTTTGACCGTATGGACTCGATTGCTATTGCCAAACAATTTTAAGAGTGTGTTGCAAAATCAAACATTTGTGTCAAGAAGGTTTTACCTACTTTAAACAAACTCTACAACTATTGCTTTTTTATTTTGCAGCAGTTAAATATTAAACCAGAATGACGAAAACTATTTTCGACTATGAAAAAATGTTTGGTGCTTTCTCAAAACAAAAGCTGCTTTCGACGACATTTTCGAAGGACTGTTTTTCTTTCAAAATTTGAGTAACATCTAGAAAAAAACAGAGTCACGCACTAACCGAATGACCGGATTGACTAGTAAACTGGTTTTAATCAACCCCATTGTTGCTTCTCAAGTTTATTTTGCGAAGAAATTGTTTTTATTGAGTAACGAATTAGATAAACCTTACAACCTGATAGAAAATGCGGAATAAAAAAAATTAACACCTATGTAGAAGAAAACTCATTCACATTATTCATGTACGTTCCGGAATTATGAATATCTGTAAACACATGCATGCAGGCTCTCTGTATCTGCGTACATTCCTGCAGCCAGCATACCTAATTTTCACGAATTGCATGAAAAGGAGCATTTGTTTGACTTTGGCAATGACACATTTAGACCGGTGCTTTTAATGTTTGAAAACAAAATAAATTATAGTAGGATGAAACCCATTGTAAAAGGAGGAGAATAGTACAAAAATTAAAGGAAAAATAAATTACGGGCGATCTGAGGTCGGGAAGGGGGAGAGGGGGGGTTTTAAGGGAAAAAAATGGCTTATCTCAATTTCCTGCAAAACTACAAGTCCTATGGAAAAAAGTTAAATGGCAAAGTTGTAGGTAATAAAAAGATCTACATCTTTTGCATTTACACTTTTTTCACATAACCTCAAATTTTATGTAAAAAATTCAAAAAACCATGTTTTTGGTTTTTTATTTTTATCTTTTACAAATAAAATTATTTTTTAACGAAATTTTGTGAAAACTTAGCTTTTCATGTCCTGAATACACCGTAATTTATTTGATGTGAAATATCTATTTTTTCACCTCATTTTGACTGAATACCGAAAAAAAACCCTAATTTTCAATCGAAAATTCGTCCGTCAAAATATCAACGTTTTTCACAAAAATTGGTTGTTTTCTATTCGATGAAATCTCTACTTTCCGATGGAATAAAAATATATATTTATTACCATAGTAAATCTTCTCAGAAAATGCAAGAAATGAAAAAACTAGAATTTGATTTTTTTTAATCGTTATTGAGATATTGATTAAAATTTACACTTTAATCACTCGAAATACGTAAGATTGCATGTTACACTGATAAACAAAAATATCGCAAATTGAAATATACTACTATAATTAACAAACAAATAAATAAAAAAGTTAATATTAATAAAACGTCTACAATATTTTGAGAAAGTTGCAGAATCTTCTATAAAGTATATGCGTATATGCCTATTTATTACTATTTTAAGATAATTTAATACCTGAGTGACCTACGAAAAATTTTAGGCCATCAAAAGGTATTTCATAGAAAATAACTCAGCCTGCACGTGTAGTTTTATAAACGATGTCGGACACTGCTCTGTTTTACAGCTGCTACGAAATAGCAAGTATGTAGTAAGGCCCAGACCTGCCTAGCCCACTTCTCTATGAAAAAACTTTTAATAGCCAAAAATTTTTCATAGGTCACTCAGGTATTAAATTATCTTAAAATATTAATAAATAGGCATATACGCCTATACTTTAAAGAAGATTCTGCAACTTTCTCAAAATATTGTAGATGTTTTATTTAATATTAACTTTATTTTTTATTTGTTTGTTAATTATAGTAGTATATTACAATTTGCAATATTTTTGTTTATCATTGTAACATGCAATCTTACGTTTTTCGAGTGATTAAAGTGTAAATTTTAATAAATATCTCAACGATTAAAAAAAATCAAATTCGAGTTTTTTCATTTTTTGCATTTTCTGAGAAGATTTACTATGGTAATAAATATATATTTTTATACCATCGGAAAGTAGAGATTTCATCGAATAGAAAACACCCAATTTTTGTGAAAAACGTTGATATTTTGACGGACGAATTTTCGATTGAAAATTAGGGTTTTTTTTCGGTATTCAGTCAAAATAAGGTGAAAAAATAGATATTTCAAATCAAATAAATTACGGTATATTCAAGACATGAAAAGCTAAGTTTTCACAAAATTTCGTTAAAAAATAATTTTATTTGTAAAAGATAAAAATATAAAACCAAAAACTTGGTTTTCTGAATTTTTTACATAAAATTTGAGGTTTTGTGAAAAAAGTGTAAATGCAAAAGATGTAGATCTTTTTATTACCTACAACTTTGCACTTTAACTTTTTTCCATAGGACTTGTAGTTTTGCAAGAAATTGAGATAAGCCATTTTTTTCCCTTTAAACCCCCCCCCTCCCCCCCTTCCCGACCTCAGATCGCCCGTAATTTATTTTTCCTTTAATTTTTATACTATTCTCCTCCTTTTACAATGGGTTTCATCCTACTGTAATTTATGTTCACTTTTTGCTATTTTAAGAGGCTTTTACCCTGGTCTAATTAAGTTATTGTGTGTAATCAATCTTGTACAAGTCAATAGGGTAGTTATTTTTAAGCATTAGATAACTCACATGCAATTCTATGCAATCATTCAAACGTGTACATGATACATGTGACATGCACATAAAGTGTATGAAATACGAAAAGGAGATCGAATCGACCTAGTAGTAAGTAGGTACCTACTTCAATTTATCATCATGTTAAACAATCGTGACATCGAAGGGGCTCCAGTTACCTTGTTACAATACAATATCATGGAGGCACCTTGAACGGGCCATGACCGGCTGAATAAGGACAGGTTTTTAAGGAGTAAAGAATTACGACAACAACCTTAGGGCCACGCCTGCCATGCTGTCGTACAGATGTGCCGGGAGTGCGATGGCGTCACCGCTATAATCAGCGAAGGTCTGCTGTCGCGACTTGTGACCGAACACAACGCCCGCCCGCGCCATTCCGCGATTCTCGAATAGCATCACACTATAATTTAATAAAGCATGATGTAAACGATCATTTATATTTTTAACTGGCTACACCACCACGTGGGTCATCGTAGGGGCTTGGTTGATAAGCGATACTATTACTTACTCCTACTTTTCCATAATTTGTTTAACATTCAGTTTGTGCAATTTGAAAGTGTATCTTTGGCTAAGTAGTCCTGGAGTTCTAGTTGCATTTTAATAACCTGTTTACTGTACAGCAACGCACACTGACGACATTTTAATTTCAAATCACGTCGGCCATCCATTCCTAAGTACATTTATCTAACTACCAACCTATTTGATTAGTACCACAATAAGTTTATTTTATTTACAAAAATAAATAGGCCAAAAGAACACCCAGTCTCTATCATGTCAGTGTAAACGATTTCAAGTGCCTGTAAGCCTGTAACTATGTATTCGTTTCATTATTTACATATTTTTTAATCAACTCTTAAAAGAGAGGGTCAAAGACGACATCTGTTTTTAGAAAAGTCCTAAGAATTAGAATAGAATGGAATTTAGAGTTCATAAGATTATGTTCTATTTAAGCTTGTATTGACCTTAAACAACAGAAGCATTAAAATTTGGTATTTTTTCAAGAATAGAATTGTATAATATTAAATGGTTTTTACACGCTTGTTATTAGCTTCACCTGTATGTTTGTTTGTTTGTAACCAACTCCTTTGGGTGCAATTTTGACCTTTGCTTTGCACCTTTAACGTAGGTAAGTAAGGTTTTTATCCATCTGTACTTCGCGCTACCTCAGAAACGGCCCCGCTTTCAAGCTAATGGGTACACATACATCTTAACAAAACATTGTACTAATAATCCTGAAAATTTCAGCTTTGCACTAATGACGTAGGTCTGGCGGCTCTGGGCTCTTGCTCTATAGGACCGACGCATCAATGAAGAATTACGTGAGGCATTTTTGACAATTTTTCGACAATTGGTGAGATATCGTAAGATTTTCATCAACTCCCTACCCTTTCCATAATCTAACGCAATATTCTTCAAGACTTTTATTTGGGCTGTAAATGTGTTGGATTATTGAGAAAAAAAAGTAAAAACACAACTCTGTTATGTACTTTTATTGAAGACTAGCAAATACTATATTATATTTTTATTTGTGAATATTAACGTAATTTAAAATCACAATCATAAAATTAAATAATGAAATGAAAATATTGAATATGATATGAAAATAATGAAAAATAATTACGCGATTTTTGTCAAGACCCCCTCAGTAAGATTTGGAAAGATTTAGCTTGATCCCCTCCCTCCCTAGAACACCTCACGTAATTAATGGACGCCCCCTTTTAAGAATCGCAGATGAAGTCTCGCAGGTTAGCTAGTTTGATATTAACACTTAATATGTGGTGTTGATCTAGTTCTATACAATACTCGGACTTGAATTGTTCGAATTCATATAAAATATGCAGGCTGCAGCAAAATCATACAAGGTTATTCACACATATCATGCATTAGTTGTAAATTTCATTTAGAATTAGCTTAACACGATTTTAATCAGTGCGATTCTAAGAAAAGTGACATTAATTACATAGAAATCAGTATTCGAGTACTATAATTTGATGTGTCCTTAGTGAGTTAAATTATCGATAAAAGTCTATTATAATAACCGTTGAATGTTTCTCTCTACATTCTGTTATCCTTTAATATCTGGCCAAGTAGTAAATATCAGATCTGTTGGATACTGGATAATTATCTAATAGTAGAGATTAGATTATAATTATGCACTTTCACAATACCGAAAGATTGCCAATTCCAACACTACTAATTCTTTAGCCACAACTACTAGTTAGTAACATTAGAAATGAACCCAGAAATCCTCCGGCAGCTTGATAGTTCAAATTTAATGTGATGTCTAATTTTATTAGTTTGTGTTACTGATGGAATAATGCTAACATTGCTTGCTTGATACCTCCAGCATAAAGCAATAAGCATAACATTTTAATTTATTTATGCTATTTACTACGCAGTAGTCCCAATAAAAAAAAGTAAGAATTTAAGAATTCACATTCTTATAGCTTCCAATTAGACAATTCAAGTTCACCACGAAGGGTGTGTTTGTGTAATCTATGGTACGAGGTACCTACATCTAAGTCCCAGTATTTAACATTATTTACATATCTAAATATGATTAAATTGGCTCATGCAAAACCCGTCAAAGTTCGGCGGAAGACTAGTAATTAGAATTAATGAATGGAAAAGATGGTGAATTGGTAGTTCGTTGAACTGTCGCGTCCGGCCGCGGCGCGACGCTGGTTGCTTTTACATATCACAATACACGGGGAAAAGTGTTGGTAGGTGCGTCTTTGCATCGATAAGAGCTCGCCGTCACGCTGCGAACATCTGGGCCATACGTCCGTATTGTTTCACCTACACATTAATACAACTTTGTAATATGTAAGAAAGAAAGCAGTTTGTTGTTATTCTATTATTTAAACAAATATTTTTATTAGCCAGGCCATATATGTTGAATTCGATTTTTATGGTCTGTCTTATAATTAAAATAAATATTTATTAGAAAAATGTTTTGTCGCAGTCATTGCAACTTACTAAAGTTTTAAAATAACAGCCAGTGTTTGTGTATTTATCCCGATATTATTTGATAAACGATTCTGTTTACGACATTGCAGCGTTGGGTGGTCCATATGTAACCGGAACGTGCTGCATACAGTAAATAAATATCTGCGTACTGCATTTAAACAAAAAATCTTTGAATTGCCGTCTCATCCATACACTGCGAGTTTAATTGTATACAATTACTTATTGAAAATAGCTTTCACATGTTAGAATTTATTACGATCAGATTTATTGCACCCCATTAAATCGCCAAATAACATTTGTTTTTTTTTTAAATGGAGGTTTGTGAAAAGGCACCCGTAAACCTAATAACTTTCTTTGTGAACATGACTTGATTTTAAAATTATAATTCCTAAAGATAATATAAACTATGAACGCAACGTCCTGGAATACAGTCAAGTGGCGGTAGTGATTACAAAATGATCAAATATTCAAAGATGTAATTTACTCTAGTCTAAACTACACTTTTTTTTTTTTTTTTTAACGTGTGGAAATCCCCGCGGACCGTCACTAGTCTAAACTACACTAGCCTAAGCAAGTTAAAATAAGGCGTGAAATTAGATTGAAGTTTTTAGATGACTTAATTTGGACAGAAATAGGAGAATGGCAGTACATACATATACATCAATCATAGAAATTATCTTAGTGTGAACATAATTAAAATATTTTTTATAGTAAAATGTTTCATCATCGTCATCAGCCCATTGCAATCCACTGCTGGACATAGGCCTCTCCCATTGCACACCACTTTAATCGATTTTGGGCTTCTCGCATCCAGCTCCCGCAAGCCATCCTGTGCAAATCGTCACTCCAGCTGGCCTGTCGGCGCCCTACACTACGTTTGCCGAGTCACGGTCTCCACTCTAGAACTCTTCTACCCCAACGGTCATCAATTCTACGGCTAATATGTTTGTTTGCCTTTTTAACTAGTTTTGCATAGGGAGGAATTACCCGTAATCGCCACGCTAGGCCAGCCCACTGCCACTTCAGCTTTCTAATCCGGTGAGCTATGTCGATAACCTTAGTTCTCTGACGGATCACCTCATTCCTGATACGATCCCTCAGAGAAATGCCAAGCATAGCCCTTTTCATAGCACGCTGAGCAACTTTGAGCTTGTGGACCAACCGTACTGTAAGTGTCTACGTCTCGTCTCCGTATGTCATGACAGGTAGGCACTGATTAAAAACTTTCGTTTTTCGGCGCTGTGGGATCGACGACGAGAAAACTCGACGTAGCTTTCCAAATGCTGCCCAACCCTTTTTTTTTACCCCCGATTCAGCTCAATTGCTCTTTCGATAGAGAGAGTATTGAAGCACCGGAGATCATGTCGTATGAGCTTATTAATCTCTTTGTTCAGCATCCTATTTGCCGAGGAAGTGATGGGTGGGTTTTCACGCTGATTCCTCATTAACCCTAACGTACCCTCTGAAAGTTTCGACGTCTTGTCTTTACGCTGTAATTCGCAGAATCTCGCGCCTTCTTCCCTGTGTATCCGGGCCACATTTTCGAGGTTCTGGTTTACGTCTGCTGTGGTGGTGGGTAAGGCAGCGAATCGGTTTTCCAGGTTTAACTGGAACTTTTCAGATTCTATCATGGTCGGAGCCTGGACTTCATCAAGCAGGCAAGCTCAACCTTGAAGTCGATATTCAGAGGACAATTCGATGATCGTTGCCGGCACTAAGCCTATTGACCACTGAAACGCCTCTGAATATGTGCCATTTGTTCGTCATGATGAAGTCGATCTCATTTTTAGTCATAGCGTCGGAGGTTTGCTACGTCCACCCCCGTTGGGGCTTTTTCATGAGGAACGAATTCATCGAGAAGAGATATCGACTTGTTTACCAGAAACCCCACGCTACCTTGGGATTGTGGCATGACTTGAGGGCTATGGACTCCTCCTCCTCTCTTCGGACTTCACATAAGCCGAGGATATGCCACCTAATTTTCCCTAGTTGTGCCAGATGCGAGTCTAGCCGTAGCGTGCGTCCGTTGTACACAGCCAGGGTCAGTCGGTTGTGGTGGCCTCCCGTAACCCGGAGATTTTTAGCACCCCCTGCCCCACCGTTACCGTGATCGCCACCATAACCAGGAACAGTGGGGCTACCGGGAACTGGGGGCCGTAGCCTTAGTTCTGCATAGGGAGGCCATGCATTGCCCATAATCGCCATGCTGGGCAGGCAGCTTGGCAATCGCAGGATGCAGCTTGTCGTACCGCTGATGCTGCTGCTTATCAACAGCTTGTGGTATTTAGTTACACCTATTCGGATGGATATATAGCCATCAATCGGTCGCCAGAGCCTCGTTCGTCGATCAGCAGGACCTACCGCGTGCAGGTGAAGTTGGCTTGCGGCGAAAGTTGGTGGTTCGCCTCCTTACATCCCCAACTTCCTTACAGACAAAAATGTTTTAGTAATTTTAAAGAAAGTCGTAATGTAAACTTTTATTAAAAATCAAACCAACGATGTCAAAGACAGGGATTCTAACAATTTAGATTGTGATTTATAGACTCAATCGAGACGGGACTCATCCACAATGCTGTCATTAATTACTGATGAGTATTTTCTAAACTATTCTTTACATAAATCTGAGATTCGTTTAAAGATTTATATCTGAATTGAATTATTGGATTTTTAGCAATTTTAAAAGTAACATATGTTTTCGTCAACATCTCTTAATAGAGATACAAATAGAAGATACATAAAGATATATTAGATCCACATTTGTAAGTTACAAGTGGATCTATTACACCTCTATGTAGAGAGAGAGAGAGAGAGAGTAATAATATTATAATACTAACTGACCCACGGAATTTCGTCTGCGTCTCTTTTCAGTCATGCTCGGCTCATATTGGTCTAAGCGTGATGTTAACTGTCGTATCTTAGGCACGCCAGAAAATTACATACATATTGCCTGCCATATATACCATATATAGTGCCTGATGGAACGTATGAATAGATTCCACGATTAGTGGTCACCATCCTTTTTGTGAAAGCCTCTAGTCTCTAACACAACACGAAAACACAAATATCATCATTCCATATTGGTCTGGGTGGTACCGTCGCGCTTGAGCCGGCCCATTCGTGCTGAAATCAGTGTGGCTCTACTACCTTGCATGCTACTATTTATTTATTATTTCTACCACCCCCAAGTCCATGTCTACGGTCTATGCTCTGTGCTTAGGCATTATTACGCTGCTCTAGTTATGGCACAGCAGCAGCTAATCGATCACTTAAAAGACTCTTTTTTACTTTTATATTTAAAACTAGCTGATGCCCGCGGCTCCGCTCGCGTTTTAGAGGTATCAAAAATAGATCTTGGCCGATTCTCAGACCTACTGAATATGCATATAAAGTTTCATAAAGATCGGTCAAGCCGTTTCGGAGGAGTATGGCAACTAAAACTGTGACACGAGAATTTTATATATTAGATAAGTTGAAGCAGTAAGACAGGTGGTATGAAGCTGACGGAAAGCTTTATATCATTAATGTTATATATTAAAATTATATATCTATGAGTATTAGAAATTCAAATAGACGAAAAATACTAATTCCTGCTAGTATGGACTATTGTTATAACAATTTTTGTCACATGATAATTCTGGTATGTACCTAACGAAGCATAATATTAATATAGTTTTAGTTTCCATTACCACTTGGAAATTAAATCTTGTGAGATACTATTGTTAGATCTTTGGACGAATTAAAATTAGCGTCTATGTGAATGAAATCAGGTAGCAGCTCAGGAATACAAAAGTTTAAATTAATTAACTGTGGGAGAGACTGTTTCATAATTAACAAACAACTTTCATTAATTTTGTAGTTTGTTAATATTGGATGCCGTGTCTAAGACCTCCGATGAACATATATTTTCTACAGAAAATATAAATGCTAGAAGTATAGGTAGATGACCTCACTGACTAGTCAGACCCAATTTAGGTATATGTATCTGTTTACGACGTGTATGGCTGAGGAGTGGACTGGAACGGCATCGACATTAGCATAATTGGAGGTCGGCAACGGCGGCAGCCGCGAAACCGGTTGTTCGTGGTACGAATATGACGTCATCACTGACATCATCTACTACTTCATAAAAATAATGAAAGTTGGGATTGATATTACAGTATACGTGTGTTGCAATAGGTATTATTTTGTTGTAGGTTTCGCGCTAAACTGTTGGTTGAACACCATGTGGGCACCATAATTAAAACATTAACTCTAATTTTTATCTTAGTTTTATAAACATTTTTGAGATCTCGTTAAATATAGCCGTATAGATATCAAGCTTTTCTTTGCTCAATGAAAACTTTAGATTTTAACACTGAAAATTATAATAGAATAGGTTTGTTAAATCAGCTCTAAAGATCTTGCTCTATAAAATAACTATGACAACAAAACTTAATTTTTTACCAAAGAAGGTGCGGCCTTCCTCTGCCTTCACCGACTTTATATTAATTAAACTGTCGGAGTTAAAGTGAAAACAACATTAGTTATGTAGGTCGACACACCTAGGAAAGGTGGTCACAGGTGGTGCCCTACCTTACCAACGCACGCCCCTGTCGTCTATAGAATTCATGTAAAGGAATTATGATTATGAAACCATCGAACATAAACTATTTACCGACATTTCTTGTAACTTAACAAATATAGGTATATCTATTTATAACGTTCTTTGTCATTTCGTAGAACAATTTCATTATAAAGAACCATTATTAAACTTTATGAAACTAATCAATCATAAATAGTGTTAGAAAATAACATTTTATTACGTAATAAATTGAGTTCCCCGAGATTGTTAAGTAGTAGCATAACCGCATTTAACTTTGTAAGAAGGTTACCCACACTCCACACAACACTACCTACACCATGCATTTTCCTAGCTTTCGTGATAAAATAGAAGGAAAATTTTCATAACTTGTGGCCCGTATACGTCGATCTACATACTAATGTATGAAATAGTTTTATTAGAGATTGTGTTTTTATATTACGCCAATAGATAAGAACCAGTGTGATTAGTGATAGACTTCAATGCGTCAATTATGACCAAAAAATCTAATTTAGACTGCACGGTTGGCCTAGTGGCTTAAGCGGTCGCCACACCGCTTCCTACTGCGCCAAGTGTCGTGGGTTCAAATCCCACGTAGGATAACACTTTGTGTGATTCACAATTTGTTGTTCTGAGTCTGGGTGTTATTTGTGTCCGTTTCATGTATGTTTGTAAAGCCCCCCGCGACACAGGAATTTACATTCCTAATGCGGGAGTTGTCTTTTTAAAAAAAAAAAAAAAAAGACAACATCTACTAGGTATGTAACTTTATCAATGTTCTACGGCATTCGACCAATTTGCTGACCCAATTAAATTTTAGTTGAGGACAGTAGGTAAACCCTTTACATAATGAAAATCAATACAAAATGCACTTGTATGAACCTCTGACATACTATGTAAACAAACAATCGGTTGAATAGTTTAGATCGGAAGGCACAACAAATAAATAATCAAACTTAATACACAGATAGAATATTTTGGTCTATCTATCCATCACATTATTTTACTATTCAGGGAACTATCCAATCTTAGTGCTAGTAATTTGAATTCCTAATCAGGTGGATGGTTTGTGTACTAAACTGAGTTGGTAGTTGCTACTTCTAAATGTCATCACATCAGAATTTTTTTACTTTATAGAGTTTGTTCAGTCCTTTGACCTATTCATTGTAATTCAGAAACTCCCATTACACTTGTTTGTTTCACTGAACTTCAACTCACTGTGTACATAGTTGTATTTGCTAGAGGTGATGCTTTTCAACTTCGTGGTGTGCTAAATGATAATAAAAAAGTTAATTTAACGGATTGCGATAGGTACATTCTGTATTATCGAGATACAGTGTGACAGACGAAAATTACCTGACATCGTAAACTGACTTTTAACATTTTAATTCGTAACGTTCGTACGTGTACGATTTATTAAGTTAAAAGATTCCATAGCACTGATATTAATCTCTTGCATAGACAACGGTTTGAGATTCGTAATACAAGGCGCCAGGCGCCCTGCGGCACGATCAACGGACGATTTAAATAAAGATGGCCTGCAGTGAATGGATGTGTACTCCCCAAGACCAAGATAGTTAGCACTCCTTAGGGGAGTCCTTCTTTCAACAATGTACGTTCATAGGTTGACTTGAACCATGTAAAATAATAGGTTTATTTAATAAAATATGAATTATATGTTATCAAGAATATTTTTAAATCAAATTTATGGAATATTTATAATTTTCGAGCTTAGACGGAGCGTAAACAGTGTAAGTGTTCGCTAAATTGATTTCATTATAGCGTACAGCAGTGGTTTTTTAGGGTTCCGTTGCCAAATGGCAAAAAACGGAACCCTTATAGATTCGTCATGTCTGTCTGTCTGTCCGTCCGTATGTCACAGCCACTTTTCTCCAAAACTATAAGAGCTATACTGTTGAGACTTGGTCAGTAGGTGTATTCCGTAAACCGCTTTAATATTTTTACATAAAAATAGAACAAAAGCAATAAATTTTGGGGGTCCTCATACTTAGAACTGAACCTCAAAAATTTTTTTTTCATCAGAACCATACATCTATGGATAGGTCTGATAGGTCTTCAAAAATGATATTGAGGTTTCTATTATAATTTTTTTCTAAACTGAATAGTTTGCGCGAGAGACACTTCCAAAGTGGTAAAATGTTGGTCCCCCCCTGTAACTTCTAAAATAAGAGAGTGATAAACCTAAAAAAAATATATGATGTACAGTACCATGCAAACTTCCAACGAAAATTGGTTGGAACGTAATAAATCATAAACCGCAATTTACATTTCTTTCAATCAAAACACTATTATTAAAACATTGATGAAAGTTACAACGAACTACAAAAACTTTTATATGATGCTACGGAACCCTTCATGGGCGAGTCCGACTCGCACGCATTATAATATGCCTAAGTATAAAACTTATTTTTGTTCACATCTGGCTTGATATATTAACACAAGTTTGGTAAATAGTACCTACAATACGAGGTCTAGGTTCAAGCGATAAAACTATTCTGCTAACATACCTTTAAATAAATATTTATTGTTATGACATACTTGTTTATGATTACTCACCACAACTAAAAAAAAATGTAGCATATTATTTGGTTATTGGGAAGTCAGTGCCCTCAAATTTACTGACAACTAGTTCAACCTTCGAATTTCAGTTCTCCCTTAGGGTTGCGGAGGTCCGCTGCCAGTCGCTCCGTGTAAAAACTGATATTCAGGTAAAACCGATTGACCTAGTAGCCGACCCCAAATAATATTGGGAATAAGGCTAGAAAGAAAAAAATATGTTTTGGTATCTACACACTTTTATACCATTGTGGTCTCAAAACGCACTCTTTCTTTTATTAAAAATAACAACTAAAATGTTACCTTCTTCCCTTCTTCTCAGTTTATAGTTTTCTCGATCCTTTTTTTTTCTTAGTATCAACCAAATTTATGTCTTTCTCTTATGTTCTTATATGACATTAAAAGTGTATGATGCTAACCGTAAAAATACACATATCAATGATGTTAGAAATACTTTGTCACACAAATTACAAAAGTTTGATTGAGAAAGAAAACAAAAATATTTACCTCAAAATATTTGTTAAATGAATGTTTCTGTATTACAACTGCCAGTCAACAATCATCACTTAAAGAAAAATAATCAGAACACTGACACGAAATCAAGCTCACTTGTCCAAAGACCAATACACGAGAGTAAAATTATTTCTAATTCCTCTTGTAAGTATAACGCGCAGAGCACAGTTGCAACGATGTAGAAGCGCGACTACTCGCCGGGTCAAACGCGTACTAAACTACAAACGAGTCAAATAAGAAACGAGAGTTGAAAATAATGCTACATTTCCACTATACGACACGCTCTGTCGGCCTACATTGTTTGTGAGGGCTTACCATGCGATTCAACTAATGCGACATAAAACAATTGATCAAATTTGAGATTACTTTTCTCTTTTGATGGTTAAACATGTGTAATAAATAAAATTCTCAGTTATAATTTTCATAAAATAAAAAATATTGGTACCGTCTACATTTCTGATAATAATAAATGTATAATACGTACAGTAAATATACCCGTAATTGTGGGGAAATGTCGGAAAATAACTTGTAGAACTAACGTTCTGTATGTAAATATCTCAACTGATCCCATTGATATTTGTATATAAAATGTGTTTGAACAACCTCAAGGGCGGATCCAGGGGGGGGGGGGGGGGGTCACAAGGACATGCCTAGACTGGGTCCAAAATAGTAAATAATAAAATAATAATAAATAATGAAAACATTGACACTGTGAAACAACTAACAACCTTATACATTGTTACTAGATATACTCCAATTTCTGACATTGTAAATAAATATCGGCTGTGGATGGTGAAGTGGCAGCGGAGTCAGTTCATACAGCAGTCGATTCCTGATCTCTTTCAATTTTAAATTGCGATTGTATTATGGCTCTTTAACAGGCCTTAACATCCTTTCAGATGATTGAAACAGCATCTCTGTGGCAAAGTTTAGCATTACTGAACAGTCTAATACGAGAGCGACAGTGGCGTGCATTATGGCTACATTACCTGTTACTGCTGATTTCGTTTCGGGTTCAAATCCCGGGTCGGGCAAAAGTGTTGTTGGATTTATCTTATAGGAAATTCTTAATAACAACCCGAGTATGATAGTTTGGCGATGATTCACGCCCATGCCTCGGAGAGCACGTTAAGCCGTCGGACTCGATTGTCATGAACATCTATGGCAATCGTTATTAGGAAGTCATACACGCAATGTGCGGCGGTGTCGGAATCGAACCGACTTAACCACACAGGTGTGCCACTATGCGCCTGAAATAGGAGGGATTCAAGGAACCTGTTATAGTTTACGAGATCTCCACCCCTCTCAGCGCATGCCCGCACTGACGCGGGTGCAATTTCGACTAAATTTTTCTAATTAGGTGAAAACCGGCACACGCAGACGTCGCCTCCTCTCGGCTGGCCTGGCTGGAAGCAGATGGAGGGGAAAACCCGTCCATTCCATCCGCGGCCACACTCAGGGCTGCATCAGGCGCTAATGATTGCGACCGCGGTAAAGGCGCACGCCGCCTCGGTCGACACGGTCGGTAACCGCGTATGGCTCTAATCGCCAATAACCTTTGGGGTCGCCTGAGGAGTACCCTATTCTGAACGGTTAGAGCCAACGCCCACACCGGTGCACCGTACAGTGGAGTAGACCGGACAACCCCCGTGTACAGCTGCCTCGTTGCGACACTGGCTCCACCCAAATTGTGCAAAAGTCTCCCAAGTGCGGAGGCAGTGTCGACCAGGTTCGGTGCAAGCTATCGGAACAATTAGGAACATCGAAATGACATGTCAAGGAGGTAGCTCAGGCATTAACGGGGCACGGTGGGTTCTCCGAGTACCTGGCTAGGTTCAAGTGCAAGGAGAGCCCGTCGTGCATCTGCGACCCTGCAATAAGTGAGTCAGCGATCCACCTACTACTGGAATGCCCAGTGCACTGTAGGGAAAGATTTACATTAGAAAATGGTATTAACATGAAATTGACAAAAAACACATTACCAATTATAATGACAGACAAGACATTGAGAGACCGGTTCTTGGGCTATTGCACAAAAATTGTAAAAATAGCTAATAAGCAAAATAAAACATAATAAGAAAGAGAATAACTATTAAATATTGTATAGTATTTTGTATAGTTATCTAATTTAATGGAATAAGAAACTAGATATAAGAGAAATTGTAATAGAGTAAGAATTATGTGTAAGATAGAATATAAATAAATGAAAATAAATAAAACAGAGAACTAAACGAAGGAAATAAAATGTAACAAATAAAAACTGTGAACTAAAGAAAGGAAATTGTAATAATATAAGAATTAATTGTAAGATAGAATAAGGTTATTGATTGTAAGGAGAATAGGAGTAAAGCCCCCTAAGGGCAGGACTGTAAAACCTCACAATGAAAGAGATAGGAGTAGCTTGCCAAAGACCCTGGCTACATTCATTTGCTAGGGGTAGTGGAAATTTAAAAAAAAAAAAAAAAGCTATCGGAAGTGCTTGTCAAAAAGCCACCTACTATTAAGCATCAGGCCCAGATACTTCATCTGGGCCCGGACCGGTACGAGGGCAGAGTTGTCCACGATGGAGGCGCAAATATTTCATCAAAACGAAGTTTCATCCTTCCAGCACTAACCAGTGCTAGAAAGATGAAACTTTCCGTGGATATGTATTTATGTCACAATGACAACGGGCTCAAAGAAAATCACGAAAAATATTGTTATTTGGGGTGTCCTCACTATAAGTGTAGGGGAGGTCACCTACACGTAGTGGGGATGTTCTTCTTTTCTCGGGTCTACCCCATAATGTGGCGTATCATTAGATAGGTCTTTTAATAACATTGAGAGGTTGCCAAGATGAGGGGTTCTCCCGCCTTCTATAAGCTAAGCGTTGGGCTCAAAAGGTTTAAAAATAATTATTCTTAATGGTAGTCCACGTTATCATCTCTAAGAAAACTATAACGGCTAAAATAAATAAACATTTAGGATATCTTACACACACAACGTCATCTTATCCCAAACTAAGCAGAGCTTGTACTATGGGCACTAGACAACTGGCGGCGCGCCTGGCCACCACGGGAGTCTCCCGGGTGGTCGGGCGCATCGAGGCGCTGGGTCTGCGGGTGGCCCTGGACAAGACGGAGGCCCTATTATTTCATGGGCCCCGTCGTGGTCCGCCCGCCGGCGCCTCGATCGAGGTCAACTCGGTCCTCGTACCGGTCCGGGCCCAGATGAGGTACCTGGGTCTGGTCCTCGACGGTAGGTGGCTCTTCGACGAGCACTTCCGACAGCTTGGTCCTAAGCTGGTGGGCACTGCCTCCGCCCTAGGGCGACTTCTGCCCAATTTGGGCGGGGCCAGTGTCCCCACTAGGCAGCTGTACACGGGGGTTGTCCGGTCGATGGCACTTTACGTTGCACCGGTGTGGGCGGCGGCTCTGTCCGCCCAGAACAGGGCGCGCCTCTGGCGCCCCCAGCGGATACTGGCGGTCAGAGCCATACGCGGATACCGCACCGTGTCCACAGAGGCGGCGTGTGCCTGGGCCGGAACACCCCCGTGGGATTTGGAGGCGGAAGTGCTCGCCGAAGTTTATCGGCGAGTGGCTGACTTCCGGGCGGAGAGCGGATTTCGCCCTCCGCCCGAGGACGTGCGCGAGTGGCGCGAAGCCGCTCGCCGAGCCACCATGCAGAGATGGTCGCTCCGGCTGGAGACCCCACGCGCTGGCATCGCCGCCGTGGAGGCTCTTCAGCCGGTCATCGCGGAGTGGACAGGGCGGCAGCACGGGACCCTTTCCTTCCGGCTGACGCAGGTACTTTCCGGGCACGGTTGCTTCGGAAAGTACCTGCACTCGGTCGCTAGGAGGGAACCGAGTCCCGCCTGCCACCACTGCGACTGCAGTGAGGACACGGCCCAGCACACGCTGGCGGTCTGCCCCGCTTGGGCGGCGCAGCGCCGGGTCCTCACTGCAGTCATCGGAGGGGATCTCTCGCTGCCGGCCGTCATAAGATCGATGGCCGGCAGTGACAGTTGTTTTACCGCGGTCGCAACCTTCTGCGAGGACGTAATCTTGCAGAAGGAGGTGGCGGAGAAGGCCCGGGAGGATGCAATCCAATCGGACCCGATCCGCCGCCGGCGCCCGGGGCGGCGTAGGCGCGCATACCTGCGTCTCATGCCGCCCTGAGAGTGGCCGCGGATGGGCGGGACGGGTTTCCCGTCCGTCCGCAGTGGAGGCCAACCGCGAGGGGGCGACGTCCGCGTGTGACCGGACGTTGCCTAATTAGAGAGTAAAATTTTGAGATGGTGCCCGCAACAGTGCGGGCAGGCGCCGGTTGGAGTCCAGAAGGAAATCCCCTCCCTGGACTCCTTCCAATACAAAGGCGCAGAGAGGGTCACACCGTGTGGTTTTAGTCGGTTCGAGTCCGACACACCACCCCGCCGTAACCCCCGACGGGGTGACGGTCCGCGGGGATTTCCACACGTTAAAAAAAAAAAAAAAAAAAAAAATGGGCACTAGACAACTGATATAAATACATAAGCATACTTTTTTTTGTAAATACCATACACAATACTAGGCTTGCCTTCATGGTTCTGTCGTTTCCATATTCCCCGGCAATTTGGCATTTGGAACTGTTCTATATTCAAATGTGTTTAAATTTTGAATCTCAAAACAGTTGATAGTATTAGGATGCTATTGTTTAGTCACAGCGTCGATTCGAATCTCTCAGGTTACGTACGAAAATGAATATTTCTAAGGAAAATGTTCGTGCAATATTTCTACAACTTTAGAAGAGGCCTGACACGGCTTGAGTATTTTGAAGAGCCAACATCTGTGTTCAGTGATGAAGCCCCATGTCTGCAGACTGTCGAACGCTGGTATTTGGAATTTCAGCGTGGACATACTAGCGTTAGTGACAAATCTCGCGAAGGACGCCCAAAATTCTAGACTCTATTAGGCATCTCATGGACAACAATTCAGAAGATCTTGCATGAAGCGCTTATGGTGTAAGAAAGCTAGTTTGCCGTTGGATACCGCATCTGCGTTCCGACGATCACAACTTGGCCAGCGTCAGATGGTGTATGAAAACTCTGCAAAGGTTCAACCGAGGAGAGTCAAATCACGTATACGACATCATCAGTGGTGACGAATCTTGTATCTTTGCCTACGATCCTGATTCCAAACAACAATCTACAATCTGGGTCTTTTAAGACGAGCCAAAGCCGACTAAAGGTATTCGTTCTCGAAGCACTTCCAAGAAGATAGCGGCTATGTTACGACTATTACACTTGAAGATCGTAGAACGGTTAACACTGAGTGGTATACCACAGTTTGTTTACCACAAGTCATCACACCACGACAACGCAAGCTCACACAGCGCTCGTCAAACTAATGAGTATTTGAAGTAGGAAAAAGTAGAAATTCTTGACCACCCTCCATACAGTCCTTTTTTTTATGTGTGGAATATCATCATGGACCGTCACCCCACCGGGGTGGTGTGTCGGACTTGAACCGACTAAAAACCACACAGCGTGATTACGTCCTCGCAGAAGGTTGCGCCCGCTGTTTGTCTTGCCGTTGGATGTTTTTAAGCCGCCCTAAGGCCTCCAACTAAGCTTCACGACGGCTCTAATAACAACCAGGACCGACTGCTTAACGTGACCTCCGAATCACGGAAACGCTCACAATGCCACAAACGGTCACCCATCTAGGTCTGACCGCGCCGTCGTTGTTTACCCTCGGTGATAGTTTCCAATCACCTAAGGCCAGTCGCCTATGAACGCTTATGCCTTGATCACACGTACCGAGCAAACGGGCGAGACAGTAAAATGTTTCTCGGCCGAGACAGTGATGTGAGCGAGTAACTGTTCACACGTGTTTTGACATTGGCACAGTCAGTTCAGTTCTATTGAGACTACCTGATGATCTACCATATTTATTAAAAAATCAACCTCAAAATATGGTGCTATTTGCTGATGACACTTCCTTAATTTTTAAGATAAATAGACGGGCCCAAAATCTAGATGACGTGAATAATGCCCTAGTTCAAGTCCAGAATTGGTTCACAGCAAACAATTTGGTATTAAATGAAAAAAAAACCAAATGCATAAGATTTGCTTTACCGAATGTTAAGAGTAGTGATTGTGATATAATATTGAATAAAGAGAAACTTGAATTCGTAGATAAAACTGTTTTCTTGGGGATTACGCTTGATGCAGGGCTACAATGGGGTTCTCATTTAACATCTCTTGCGGGGCGGCTAAGTTCAGCAGCATATGCTATTAGAAAAATCCGTCAATTTACTGATGCAGATACCGCTAGACTGGTCTATTTCAGCTACTTTCATAGTATAATGTCTTACGGCATCTTGTTATGGGGACGGGCTGCAGATATTGAGTCTATATTTATTCTGCAAAAAAGAGCCATCAGAGCCATATATAATCTTCGTAGGCGCGATTCTCTAAGGGAACTGTTTAAAAATATTGGCATCATGACGGTACATAGTCAATACATCTACGAAAACATAATGTACGTCAGGAAAAATCTTCATCTTTTTGGCAAAAGAGGTGACAAACATAATTACAGTACTAGAAATAGGGACCAACTAGTTCAGCCAGGCTTTAGACTCGCTAAAGTAGACTCTTCTTTTATGGGGTACTGTTTGAGATGCTATAATAAAATTCCACAAAGTATTCTTGAACTGAATGAGACAAAATTTAAAACATGCATTAAACGCACACTATGTAAGCAAGCATATTACAAGTTGAGCGATTATATCGCTGATAAAAATGCTTGGCTCAATGCTGGTCCTGCTTCACAAGGACAGGGGCGCATAAATTGATAGCATTAAATGGTATTGTTGGAGCTGCTGAAGATTGTACAACTTTCTTTGCATTGTATAGATTCAATCTCTTTAGTATTATATAATCGCATGGCCCATATTGTGTGAGTACTATGTACTAGGAAGCTATTCAAGCTATCATTCACTGAAAACCTACGTCTTTTCTTGACTTGAATCTGCCCTGGCGGTTGAGAGTATGTCATGCTCACTCAAATGTCACGCTGATGGTGGCGCGTGTGTCGGATCATTTAATTCCCTTCAAAATGGTTGAGTTGAATGGTGCGGATCCATGCGTCATGTTCGTGAACGGGCGCTGTCAGTTGTGACTGGTCATCTCTTAGTTGCCACGGCTTATTTGAATTAATTATTTTAATTTTCAATTGTATTTTTGTTGTACTATGGACACTTTTAACGTGCACGTCTTGCTACATCGTTCTCACATAATGTACCATCTCAACATGAATGATGTAACCAAGATTTTGTAAAAAACATTTTGATTTAAAAGAGTGTCCATGGAGTTTCTTGCCCGTTCTTCTCCATAGAGATCTACGCTAGGGAATGGGCAACTACAGTACTTTCACAGTTTTTATGTCTTGTGACTGGGACTGTAGCTACATTTTTGTTTCGACAATTCAAAAGTGCCTGTAACTGGCCTACTTGAAATAAATGCTTTGATTTTGATTGATGATTTTGATTTTGACTTTATTTCGGACACAATGGATCGTAAAAAGATTATTAGAAAATATACAATGTTACTCATTCCACTATTAGCAGTAGAATTAAGTTTTTGCTTCATCTTGTATTCCGGAGATTGAAATGTCCACAGACACGGATGTAGTTTAAATAACTGTATAAATTTTATAGTTGTTTCGATGTCCCATTTGATATTAGCAGACATGGTGTATTGTTATTTTATTTGTAGTTGTTTTAAAGAAAAAAATATGTTAAAAAAGGCGCGCACGGCGACATGATAATAATCAAATGTGGCCGAGTGAGACAGTGCAGGGAAGCTGGAGGGTGGACACTCAGCCTAGTAAGAGCCTCGGCAGAGTGCTCGGCCGAACGAAGTATCGCAGGCCGGCCGGTAAGTATGAAATAGGTCTTACTTCACGAATAACATCCTGAGTTCAGATATAGTTGTTGTTAAATATCACCTTTATACAGTAGATCATGTAATAAATCAACCAGCACAAATCAGTATATTACTAAATAAAATACACAGTTTTTAACCATTTATTGCATAAATTATGCCATACAGGAATTATATTAATAATAAATAAAAACTTTACCACAGCTTAAAAGTTTTTTGTTTATATATTTATATATGCATATTATATATATACAACTACCTTGACATGAGGGAAGAGTCCAATCTATCTGAAAATACATTCAGGATGCTGTTAAAGGAGAAACGGAGGCGCACCAGCATGGAAGCGCAACGCTTCCGCATTATTGCAGCGAAGCCATCAACCTCATGTTCCGCGAACATGACTGACGCGCTACACCTCCATGGCAACCTCAAAAGCACCCTGAATGCGTTGTTATATTGGACACGCAGGTCGCTGTGTATTATCTTCGTAAGCCTAGTCCACAAGCTGCAGGTGTAAAACGATTGGCAAAAGGCTTTAAACAAAGTAATTTTTACGATGTCAGTACATCGCGCAAACCTGCGGGCCAGCATATTACAGCGGATAGCCAGCGACCTGCGCTCCCTATCCATGTCCTCATGGTCCTTTAAATCATCATTGACCCAGTGGCCCAGGTACTTATACCTCTGAACGCGACCTAGAAGGGATCCCAAGAGTGAGAATTCCGGCAGCTGCTTGTAAGTAAAGCTACCTCTTTTGGAGACAAGCCACACACTCTTATCGGTGTTGTATCTGAGCTCATGCGACACTCCTCTAAATTTGTGAACATTTAGAGGAGTTTCCTCATCGCTCCAACAGAAGGACTTAGTAGCGCCATATTATCAGCGTAGCTGATGTTATTCATACAAACGTCATCTTCGTGGCACCTTACCGTAGTGCAACTAAGTTCCTCAAACAGTGTGTTAACATAAAGTTTGAACAAACGAAGGGAATTCAATCCACCCTGCCTCACCCCACTTTCCAGACCAAAAACATCGGAATACGCGCCCGCCCATTTTACTCTGTTTTTTTGGTTACTGGACAAAAATATTTATAAGAGCATAAATGAAATATGTACATAAAGAAAACATCATAGTAGTTCGGTTGGTGTAATTTTATAGTACCTATAGTCTTAAACATACGTAGTGTTACATACTCTTTGGTCTTAAATGTAAAAACCATAAACAATTTATTTCTAATTTTTTGCCTACAAATGTGCACTATTTAAAAAAACTTATTTTTTTAATTTCGTGTAGGTAGATCAAAATCAATACTTACAAGTTATGGAAATTTAAAAATAATTTGTTTCTAGTTTCAAATTAATTTGTTTCGATTTTCAATATTAACAATAGAGTTGGAGTCTGACTTGTAGTGTTGAAAAGCTGTTTAACTTTCATCTTGTATTACCATTTTACAAGGGCGGATCCAGCTTTGGCGCCAGGGGGGGGTCACATAGCTGTGATCAAGTTAGGGTTGCCAACCTTGCGGCCTATAGGCCCATCGTGTTGCTGGACGAGGCGGGTAAGTTGTATGAGACGGTTCTCTCTGCCCACATCGGGACATCGTTTGGGACCTCTGCGAGGTGGGCCCCGCCAGTTGGAAGCCCAATTCGGTTTCCGAGAGGGGCGTTCGACGTTCAATGCCGTGTTGCGCCTCAGGGCCGTGATGGAAGAGGCCGTCGTGGTTCACCCGTCGGCGTCTAAATCGAGGTCAACTGACAGACAGACAGGACGGTAAAGTTTGTCGATCGGAACGGGATGGAAAGACGAAGGGAGGTGTGTTGCGGGGTTCCTCAGGGCTCTGTATTGAGCCCATTGCTATGGAACCTCGCATACGATGCCGTCCTTCGCACGAGTCTGCCCTCTGGCCTAGGTATCATCTGCTATGCGGATGACACTCTTTTATTGGCTAGAGGGTCATGCTTCGAGGAGGTACTCCTGCTCGCCGAGCAGGGGGTGGCTTGTGTCGTAGAAAAGATTCGTGAGCTGAGCCTGAGCGTGGCGCCTCAGAAAACTGAGGCGACAAGGTTCCATGACCTGCGTAAGCGCCAGGAACCACCCAGCTCGCGCTTCCGGGTGGGTGACACTGAAGTCCAGGTGGGCCAGTACATGAAGTACCTAGGCCTCACCCTGGACAGTCGGTGGAGCTTCGAAGAGCATTTCGGGCGACTAGTCCGAGTTCCCCGAGTTCGAGGGGTAGAAGTTACATCGTCTGTTGTCTAATCTCGGGGGACCAAGGGAGTAAGTTCGCTACCTCTATATGGGCGTCGTGCGATCCATGGTTCTCTATGGGGCACCCGTTTGGTCTGAGGACCTGGAGGGTTCATCTCGCTGTGGGGCTCAACTTAGGAGTCTGAAGAGGGTGATGGCCATTCGGATCGTACGGGGCTACCGCACCATCTCGTATGAGGCAGCGACGGTCTTGGCGCGATCTCCACCCTTCGACATTCTGGCCGATATGTACACGATGGTCTATGACCAAATTCATTCTGTTGGTCGGGATGGCGAGGGGACAGCGCCGGATCTAGATCCCGGAATGCTACGGCGGAACGCACATGCTCAAGCTCTGCGGTGTTGGTAGGCACGGCTTGAAATTCAGGGCTGTGCTAGCCAACGTGCTGTCGGAGCCATTCTTCCGAACTTCGAAGCGTGGGTAGAGAGGACTATGTAGGTGTTACCTACCGATTAACTCAAATACTCACCGGGCACGGTTGCTTCGGTGAGTATCTGAATCGAATAGGACGGGAGGCTACAGCACAATTCCACCATTGCGGGTCTGACCGGGAATCCACCACGCACACGCTGGAGGTCTGCCCTGCTTGGGAGTCCGAGCGTCGAGTCCTGGTCGGAGAGATCGGACAAAATCTGTCACCGCCAGCATTGATCGCGGCAATGCTGGCGAGTGGCGAGGGATGGGAAGCCGCGGTCTCCTTCTGTGAGAATGTTATGCTCCAGAAGGAGTCCGCAGAGCGGGATCGGGAAAGGGCTGATCCCGCTCTAAGGAGGCGGCGAAGGGGACGCGGTAGAGGCCGCTAGCTCCCCAATCGTCGCTTAAGGGTCGCTGCGGTCACATCCTGGGGAAATGTGGCCGCTGCAAGCGACTCGAGATAGGTGACACCTCCGGTGCGGTCGGGGGGGTGTCATTTAAGGTGGGTTGATGTTTTGCCTCTTTCTGTACAGAGCGGTGAGAGGCGCAACAACATCCTGCCCCGGGGGTGCAACTAGTCACTAGATTGCAAAAATACATAGTTTTTATAAACAGGTAACAAATATATACAAATTCGGTTCGCTTTTGTTAGACGTTCTTCAACCATTGAAGCTCTTAGCGTAACGTAGAAAGATCTTTCCGCTGTCGCTACTAACTAATACTAACAAGTAGCCAGTCATCATTTTGGGGTCTACTAGTTCAACCAGTTTACCTGAATCCAGTTTTTCCACGGAGCGACTGGCATCGGACCTCCGCAACCCCGACGGAGAACAGAAATTTGAATGTTAAAGTACATTTGAGGGCACTGACTTCCCAATAAGATAACCATAGATGTTCATGACAACCGGGACCGATGGCTTAACGTGCAATCCGACTTATGGGCGTGGATCATCGCCAAACTTCCATACTCGGGCTGTTATTAAGAAATTGCTGTGAGAACACTCAATAACACTTTTGGGCCGTCTTTAGAAATCCCAGGACTTGACCTCATGATCAGCCGTAACAGGTAATGTGGCCATAATACACGCCACTGTCGCTATCGTATTGGACTCTATAGTCATGTTAAACATTGCCACAGAGATACTGTTTGAATCATCTGACAGGATGTTAAGGCCTAATATAGGTTTTTTTTGCTGTATTAGAGCCATAATACCATACGGGTCGTACGAGGCTACCGCACGATTTTGTACGAGGCGGCGACGGTCCTGGCACGATCTCCACCCTTCGACATTCTGGCCGACATGGACACGATATTCTACGACCAAATTCGTTCTGTCGGTCGGAAAGGCGAAGAGTCAGTTTTGGACCACGAGCCCGGAACGCTACTGCGGATCGCGTATAGGCAAGCTCCGCGGGCTTGGCAGGTACGGCTCGTAACTCGTTCCGCAGAGCATCGAGTAGGAGACAGATCGGACGAAACATATCACCGTCAGCATTGCTCGCCGCAATGCTGGCGAGTGACGAGGAATGGGAAGTGTGGGAAGAGTGAGGACATTATGCTCCAAAATGAGTCCGCTGAGAGGGATCGAGAAAGGGCCGATCCAGCTCAAAGGAGGCGGTGAAGGGAACGCGGTAGAGGTCGCTAGTCCCCCAATCATCTCTTAGGGGTCGCTGCAGCCACATATTTGGGAGATGTGACCGCTGCAAACGACCCGAGACAAGTGACACCCCTGGTGCGGCCGGAGGGTGTCGTCTAAGGTAGGTCGGTGTTGCGGCTCTTACTGCGTAGAGCGGTGAGAGGCGCTACAGCATCCTGCCCCGGGGGTGAGACTAGTCACTCCAGGATGTACCTCAGTCGAAATGTCCGGCAGGAGGACTCCAAAAGCCGCTGATGCGTTCCTAGAGTTCCTCCGAGCTGCCGAGGTAGGCCGCCGTGGGGTTTAGAATGTAGACCGATTCCTCCGGGAGTCCTACACACGCCCTTCTTTTACTCCATGAAGGGTATGGTGCAAAAAGCTTTACGCGCGTAAAAAAACAAAAAAGATACAGCTCAATATCGCAATTTAATATTAGATTAGAAATCGACTGTGGTATGGACTAACACCGCTGCCACTTCACATTCCACAGCCGATATTCATTTACAATGACAGAAACTGGAGTAGTATCTACAAAGTACCAATGTATAAGGTTGCTAGTTGTTTCACAGTGTCAATGTTTAAATTATATTGTGATAAAAAATCTAAAATTATGTTTAACAATTTTAATTAGTTTTACACCTAAATCCCGGACCGCGCCCAGGGGGGGGTCATGACCCCCATGACCACCCCCCTGGATCCGCGCTTGCCATTTTAACGTTTGGGAACATTGTTTGGCTTAAAAGTCCACAATTCAAGATCCATTTTATTTATTTTTTCCTCTTTGATTGTCTTTTATGAAGTAACGTAAAAACATCTAATGGGCGGTTTTCAAAATTTTACTCAGGACTATTTTGCCGTGTCCTACGAGTTTGACCATTGATTAAAAGGCAAAAATGTAGGAAGTGAGTATCAAATTATTTTACGTTAGGGTAAAATGTTTAACTAACTGTAAAAAAAAAGATAAACTTAAGACTTAAACGGAAAACATATTTTAATATTTATTAAAATACCAAATATTATCCTACTTTTTTATGTGTCCTTCATCATATCCTGGATTTTGATTACGTATTTTGGAGAATATATAAGCTATATTTGGATATCTTTAGTATTACTCGAATGAAATAACTCATTTTATTTGTTTTTAAATAAAATATAATAAGGTTGTAGTATATTTTTCTAATATAAATACTGACATTATCGGATTTAAAAAACTGGCCACAGCGGACAGTCCTGTACGTAACGGTATGATTTTATAAAGAATAACAATAATATTGTCTTTGGCTCTAACTATTTTTAAGCAATGCCATATTAATGATGTTTTTATCATTCCTTCGTTCTTTTCCTTTGAATTAAAACTGAAGAAATTCAATCGTCAACACTTGTGGTCCGTGACGTGCGTGACGGGTCTGTTTTGTTTGTCCGGTACGAACATTGATTTTGAAAGGTAAGACCCACAAATTTTATATACTACTCGTGTTAAATTATAAGTAAATATGTTGTAGATAATGAATGTGTACTAGTAAACTACTATAATCAACTTTTTTTGTACCAAAAAAACATATGATGACAAGTCCGCGTTATACGTAACGTCCAGGACGTGACGTGATGTATTATGTGGACTAAAAACGTTACGTACTGGACTCGTAAAGATGCGTTCATACTGTCTTGTGCAATTTAATATAAATTAAAAATATAATCCACCCAGAGAGGTAAACTCATTACCTTTATAGGATCTAGTCACCTCATGGTGAGCAGGTTTCCTTAATATGTTATAAATATCCTTTTTAGACTAGCGATAAAGAGGGTGAAACCCTAACATTCCTCACATCCTCGGCACTTCCTTACAAATTAATTTATTCCTACTCAGGTAAATTATGCCGTTGACTGGTGCCGAGAGAGACAAAAACAATGGCGATATGGACAAAAACAAAGAAAATGAAGAAAAATACAACAAATATAAAAATAAAGAAGTCGAAAGACTGAAGAACATAAACTCAAGGTAAGTGAACTAAATAAGGAAGAAAAGGAAAAAAGACGGAAAATTTGGAGATAACAAAAAAGGAAAAAAAGGGAAAATAAAAAAGTAAATAATACTAAGCCAGCTGTTCCAGTGACAGTGCCAGAGATGCAAGATAATACAAAATTGAAGAAAAAACAGAGATTAAATTACCGAAATTATAAAAGATATCAAAGGACATTAAAAACTTGTGAAAGGTTAAAGAAAGTTATTAGTAGTTTAAGTAAAAATAGATTTCGCCTAGAGACTAAACACAAAAAGATGATTGAGCTATTGGAAAATGAAAAAGTTACTCTAAAAGAAGACCAAACAATCACGCAGAATTACCTACTTATTGGTTCCCTATTTTATTTTTGTTACTATTTATTTGTCATTTTTTTGTATCTGTTGGATTTTTTTGTAAGTTAAGAAGTATTGTTACCTACTTAATGTGAAAATGAAACTGAGATAGACTTGAATCCCCTAAGTTTTTTGTAAAATATATTTTTAAAATGCTCAAATCAAAACAGTCTGTGATATTGACTAATTTTATAGAAATAAGTACAGTAAGTGATGTGACTTAAATAATATGTCACATCACGACGTTTTTGAAATATTGAATAATATTGTGAAATGACTAGAAATTGTGCTCGTTGTAAACATAGCTTTAGAGTTCCTAAACGTAACGACTGTTGTCCACATACGTAACTGTCCTGTTTTGGCTGTTATAGTTTTTATTTTTTTATGAAAAAACCTTTGGGAGTTATGTTTTTGTTAATATATATAAAATGTCTTTTTGTTATTTTTTGTATTTAAAAAAACTTACCTATAATGTTAGTCTTTCAGAATAGTTATTTATTCACAAAGTTTGATAGTCCAGAGTGCCATTTAGTTACGTACAAGACATATTTTATATTATAAACAGCACTAAGAGGCAAGATATCACAAAGTGGTATTAAATTTTAGAAGATTTTTATGTTGTTGATTAATTATAAATAAAGCTGATTAACTTTGATATGATTGAGTTATTATTTACTTTGAATGAAAATGTAACGTACAAGACCCCTGTATTGGCAACCCTCACTATAATAATACATTAAATAGAAATTATACTCATTTAACATTGTTTGATTATGGTTTTTCTTAAACCTTAGTTCATTGTAAATGTCTACATTTCATCGTTTATTTAAAATTTTGTTATGAAAATAAATGGACATCCTGTACGTAACGGAGCAAAATTTTGAAAAACGCCCTAATGCCAATTAAATGAACTCACAATCATATAATAATTATTTTGGAGTGAAAACTGTCAGATACTAAAATATTTTATTGTTTTAAAGAATCATCGGTAAAGAGCCAGAGAAACCCAAGTTTACAAGAATTTTAATAAATTTTAAACCAGTACTTTAGGAAATTGATTTCACCATTTTGAAGTTTTATTTCACCTTGTCAGTCACTAATTAATTGTCACTCGTAAAGTAAAACATGTACCTATTTATATAAAACTAATAAAAATAATTCTTCTTAAACAAATAATTACTCTTTTTATATCCATAAAAAGTTAACTATGTTACTTGTGACTTAACTTTCCAGAACAAATAAATTAAAAGTCGTTTTCAAATTCGTAGCTCGTCACGATTTATAGACTAAATAACTGATAGCCAAACTTGTTCTCCGGAACATGAAGTGGATATATTAAAAAAAACAGTTAGTAGCAAAGATTTATTTCAATAATTTTACGAAACTATTTCAATATGTTAGAAAATACGTTATTAAATATGCCTTAAGTATTTGTATTATTTGTGGACAACAATAAAGCGCCGTATACTGTCTAAGTTAATTATATTTACTTTCTTGTAGTTATAGTAATACATTTAAAATTGCTTTTTTCACAATCGACGTTTTACATTACTAAACTCTTCCTATTGTTGCTATGAATCTTTTCGATGTTAGCAAATAGAAACTGAATGTTATGGCTCCTGGTAACAACGAGCGACATCCAGGTCACACGGGCACTATACCCAAGACAAAAGTGAGAAATAATTGTAATGTTCCTCAAGAAGCTGTGACTCCAACTAGAAGAGACATGACGACCAATCTGACTGTAAGTATGAAATAGGTCTTACTTCATGAATAACATCCTGAATTCAGATATAATTGTTGTTAAATATCACCTGTTTATAGTAGATCATGTAATAATTTAACCAGCACAAATCAGTATATTACTAAATAAAATACATAGTTTTTAACCATTTATTGCATAAATTATGCCATACAGGAATTATATTAATAATTTTAAAAACTTTACCACAGCTTAAAACTTTTTTGTTTTTACATTTTGTATTAGTTAATATATTATGTATATTTGAATGTATACATTAGCAAAACACTTACCGGTAGTCTGTCATTAAGGACTAACTAAATGTTAAAAAAAAATATAAAAATAGTATTCTACCTGTAATGTATCAAAAGCACAATAATGAAGAGTTATTTGTAAAGTGTATTAGTTTTAATCTTAAAAGATAGATGTTAAACTTCTTCCCAGTTTTACTTAGAAAAATCTCTAATGCTAGACAAGACAGCATTACACAAAATTAGTTGAAAAAGTAATACTAATGAAATGAAGACAAATAGATATATCAAGAGCTTGAACTCATAAAATGTTAACAAGTGTGAAGTTTGCATGAGTTTATTTTTGGAAACTTAGTTTAGTGTAATTTGAACATTTGCCAAGCTGTTGGTTTGTGACACAAATAATACTACTTGATCAGATAACTAATTCTATTCTTTCAATTTAAAAGAATAATTCATAAATTTTACTATATTCAAGTAAATGGAATTAAAGTGAATATTCAAAAAAGATTTATTTCAGTACTCTATGGGAGGTTGCTTTTCTAAATATAGTCTGCAGAAGGTGTGTTCTTTACCGGTTTATAATATTATTATTGTTACATTGTGAAGTCTTATGGATTGTTTTTTGCCATTTTTAGACCTCATTAGATTGGGTGCCTGTCTCCGAATACAACTCTAGGTCTAATTATAGTCAGTCAAGAAAACCAGCGAATAATACTTCTGATCATGAATTGACAGATTTGGGTAAGCTTCTATTAATATTAAGTATTTCAGTTTTCACCAACATCTCTTAAATTTAAGGTAGGTACAGTTGAGTAACCCTTAATAATATTTTTGTTTTCACCAACCTTTAGGGGATACTTAGTGCTTAGATGTCTCTTAAAATTTAGTGGCTACCTAATTAAGGGGCTCCTAGTAAGGAAACGGCTTAAGTATAGTTTGTGAAATCTGACATTATTATTGTCTTAACTTGCTAAATCTGATAATAATAATTATAAATATGCACATATTTTTTTAGATAATTCTGTATCTTTTGAGAGTGGTTTTGGAAGATTTGTACCAGTAAGACCACAGCCACGTGCATTGCCACTGCATGCGCAAAATCGTGAAAACATTACAGCTGAACAGCATGATGATGGTACAGGATCATCAATATCAGGCCACACTTTACACCCTTATGCACATCAAATGCAGAATGGTACCCAACCCCTTTCTATTTTAGTATATAAAAACATTTACATTATAAAATGTAATTAAGGTAAAATAAGTATTTTGTCATCTATTATAGCTCCACATATTTATTTTAAATTAACACTAACAGTACAGTAATTGTTTTCCTTTTTTTTAATATTTATTAGAATCCTCTAACTGTTTGAATTTATTATAAAAATTTTGACTGAAATAAAGACTTAAAACATATTTAAACTAAAATGCACACTTGTTAGCTGAAGTTAATAGTTAGGTGACTATTTATTTGCCTTTCTAAGGAGGAACCCATGTCCAGGAATGTACTTATCATGTTAAATTTTGTTAAAAAGATGAAATATTAATTTTAAATTTATTCAAAGGTCTAATTCCGCATTCAAACCATGCATCAGCTGCTGTTATGATTGTCAATCCAACTACACCAAATGCTGTCACAGGAAATGTATCACAACCATTTAATGTAAGTTCTATTGTTAAGGCATTTAAAAAAATATTAACTAATTACTATTAGAAAGATGTGAGGGATATAAATAGTAAAATTTACTTTTATATTTATTATACTATATTGCTGTTATACTATATTATAGTCCGAGTGGTGACGGTTTAAGAATACAGAGTGTCACCACTCCTATTCATCCCGCGGGTGTCGTAAAAGGCGACTAAGGGATAAACTACGGAAAGACAACATCAATGCAAAGAGAAGGAAAACTTGAAACCAACCCGTCTGGCCAGCGTGGTATAGCAGGCCAAAACCTCCTTTCTAAGGAGAGGCCTATGTCCAGCAGTGGACTGTTAAAGGCTGTTGATGAAACTATATTGCTATCATGAAGCAGGGGAAATAATTAATCAAGCAGGTGAAATAGTGATTCTGAGGAGTTGAAATTTTCTGCTAAAACACACTTTTTAATTTTTAATTGCATTAGCTTGAAGTGAGTTTTAGATAATTGTGTATTACATCCAGCCAAACATTTGTGATCTTACAACAGATAGACTAATTTTTAATAATGTTTGTAAATTTTAGGCGCCAAATCAAAACAGAAATAATTTGACGAGGAATCTTAATCCATCTAGAAACTTTGACGGAAGCCACGCAAGCAACAATAATACGACGCCTCCAATTTCTAACTCTAGAACTGGTACAAAGACTGTTAATTTAATGAACAATATGTATGAGCAGGGACAAGGAAGTTTCAATAATGTCAATGAAAGTAATCACGTAAGTAGTTTTTTAATCATAGCTACACTGTTTATGTCTGGTAAACCAAGACAATTCAATAGAAATTAGAAGAAATATTTGAATTAAATTATAGGTGCACAGAGAATCAGCACGAGCGTTAGGCGAGGCTATAGCCGCAGCATGTCCGGACGCAGCGGCTGTAGAACGCCGCTTAGGACAGATACGAGAATACATTCGTGTTACTTCGTCTCTAGTTGACACTATGCGTAATTCTGAAGAAGAGGTATGTATCACTTAACTTGTTTATAATGTACATAGGCAAATATATCAATTAGTTCATCATAATTTTAATTTAGGCATTTGTTGAACATACCAAAGAAGAATATGATGAATTAGTAGAAATGGTAATGAAATTAAAAGAAAGCGAATGCAAGTTGGAACAAATGTTGGTGGATTGTAAACCAGAAAATGATGAGGTGCCTGTTGAAGAAGCAGATGGAGTGACGATTGTTGAGTTACAGGCAAGTGATGTTCCTCAAGATAACGATAGCGAAACTCTTGGGGATAATAATTTAAATATAGATAAAATGTGCAATGTTAAACATGTAGACAGCAGTATTATAAGTAACAATTTAAAGAAAGTTACAAATATCGAAAATGAGCAGTTGAATAGATCAATGCACAGCATTAAAACTGATGAAGAAGCTCATGTTCAAGGAGAACGTAATAAATCACCTGATGTTGGATGTAGTGAAATTACTCCTCAATTATCAATCGGTAATTTAGAACTAATGGAAACAGACAATACAAGGGAAGACCACCAACAATCCCACCCCAAGAAAGACGACCAGGAGTTGAATGATATGTTGCGAAAGAATATACTGTCATGCGTTGAAAAAATAACAAGAATAGAAGAAATGAAAGCTAAAAAGAAAGAAATTAAAAAACTCGCAGAACAGGTTTTTGTTTGTTAATGTGCAGTATGGCGTGTGTCCCTCTGTTGTGAGCCGAAAAATCCACAGCATGAAGTGGATGCATTGTTGAAGCAGAAAATAACCACCTTTAATATCCATTTTATCATAATCGACAAAAATCATTTGATTCTGGTTGTCTGTCAAAGCTGCTTCTAAACCTTAACATAGATTTTCAGTTTTGATTTTAATAGCTTATTGTTTTAATACTGTTTTATGTGAAAACCGGGGTTTGATAATATTTCGATAATTTCTTAAGTGGTATTAAATCATTTCTTTTAACACCTTGCTTCGATATTCGATATTTGTTACACGAATATGTGTGGCTCTTGTTTTATTTTAACATTAACGTAACAGTTATGAAAAACCGAGAATAAGAATATTATGCGAAGCTCGTAGACTGCTTAATCACTCTTCTTTATTTTTACCGATTTCAAAGTAAGAGGTTCTCACTAGACTTTTATTTTATTGCCTACTAGCTGAGTCACGCGGGGTTACCCGCGGTTATTTTTGTAAATCGCGAGGCACTTACTACTTATGTCATCAGTTCTCTGTCAGTGTAACTCCCATCAAAATCGGTCCAGCCGTTCCAGAGACAAATAGACAGATAGATGAACAGACTGACTTTTAAAAAGATTGACTTTTTGTTGTACATTTCGTCTATACTTTCATGCACATTCAGTGAAAACTGTTCATTTAATAATAATAGTTTAATTTCTTACTACAAAATAGTATAGGTACATTACATTTAACTTAAACACTCCAATTTCATTTCTTTGTATAGATGTTAGACTGAAACGTTTAAAGACGCGCATATCTATATTAATCAGCTTCAAGATCATTATATAAAGCGTTTGAATTTGTTTTATATCTCATACAAAACGGTAGCCTTTGTTATTTATAACGAAGTTTGTCTACATAGAATCCCATTTTATGTAATCTTTACAATCATATCTCCTCAACTGTTGTGTCTTTATTACCTTCCCAGTTTCGTTTGAGTGATCAGTTGACAGTTGTGTGGCTATTACCAACTTTAACGGAAATACGTATACATGTTAAAATTTGTTCATATTTATATTGGCATATAACTAGCACAATATTGTCTATAATGTATCAACCGCACACGTTATCGTTGGCTATACCGCAAAAATTGAGTTGTGTTGTTATAACGTTATTGTGTATAACAAAATTTCTTTCCAGCAGGATGTTGTGACGCGACCCGTGTCTGCACAGAGCAATGGGTCAACATATAGCGACAATGAGCTCTGGCAAAATGAAATTAAAAGTAAAATGGAATTATCGCAAGTGCGTTTAGTCGCTCTGAAGCAGCAACAAAAGAGACTTCTCAAATATCAGGTAAAAAAATAGTTTTTATTGTGGATTAATGTTCAAAAAGAAAGACAAGAAGTTGACCATCAATATTCGTTTATAGGCAGAAGCAAAACAGCAATTAGATGAAATGAATAGAGAAAGGTCACAAGGTCAAGAAATACAGCCATCCACATCTCATGAAAACTTTCAAACTGCCCAGGTAAACACTTTATTATAAGGAAACTTCTCCAATTTAATGCAAATGTTCTGCTATTGCTTTTAATAAATACTCCTAACCAGGACTAGGTTGAAATTACTTCCCTTAAACCTACACGAACTTCTTTGAATAAAACTACAACTTATTTAAACATATTTTATCAATTTATTCGTCAATCTTGTTTGTTACAAATCTTCATGTATGACTATAAATTATTGCAAAAAATTATCAAAGCTTTGGTGATCTGCTCCACAAACAGTATTTTTTGGAGTTCTTCTCTTTTTTCCTTTTCTAGTCACTTTAAATTGATTAATTTCAGAATCAGACCTTGGGCGGCACTTACCAGCATCGCATGTATGCCGCAAATCAAATAGGTGTAGCAACAACATTGCCACACTCGTCCGAGACTCTGAATGGTCAACAAAATATGTCCACTAACGTAGACACTGATCATGGTCATTCTGGACAATCTAATCATAGCCAAGATGACAGGTTCTCTCACAGAGAGACTAATGCAACGGGTAGCGAAGTAAGTACACTCCTTAATTCACACTAATGCACATAAATATAGCATACTTACATTTAAATGATCTTTACAGCAAAAGAAAACATCATCATCATCAACAGCCTTTAACAGTCCACTGCTGGACATAGGCCTCTCCTTAGAAAGGAGGTTTTGGCCTACTATACCACGCTGGCCAGACGGGTTGGTATAGGGTTGGTTTCAAGTCTAGTCTGCCATTCAGCTGCATCAGGGCCGCACTCCAGTACCACGGAGTGCCACAGTACCTGAGGCGGCTAGTGGCAGACTATCTGACGGAGCGTACTGTCATGTACGAGGACCGAGAATGTCGTGCGGTGTTCCACAGGGGTCTGTCCTCGGACCACTCCTGTGGAACATGGGATACGACTGGGTCCTGCGAGGGCGTCTCCCCCCCGGGGTCGGTGTAATTTGCTACGCCGACGACACTTTAGTGATAGCCCGGGGGGCGACCTTCGAAGAGGCGGCACGCCTGGCCACCACAGGAGTCTCCCTGGTGGTCGGGCGCATTGAGGCGCTGGGCTTACGGGTGGCCCTAGAAAAGACGGAGGCCCTACTTTTCCATGGGCCCCGTCGTGGTCCGCCCGCCGGCGCCTCCATCGAGGTCAACTCGGTCCTCGTACCGGTCCGGGCCCACTTGAAGTATCTGGGTCTGGTCCTCGACGGTAGGTGGCTTTTCGACGAGCACTTCCAACAGCTTGCTCCCAAGCTGATCGGCACTGCCTCCTTCCTTGGGCGTCTTTTGTCCAATTTGGGAGGAGCCAGTGTCGCCACGAGGCAGCTGTACACGGGGGTTGTCCGGTCTATGGCACTCTATGGTGCACCGGTGTGGGCGGCGGCTCTGACCGTCCAGAATAGGGCGCGCCTCAGGCGGCCGCAGAGAACTCTGGCGGTCAGAACCATACGGGGTTACCGCACCGTATCGACGGAGGCGGCGTGCGCCCAGGCCGGAACACCCCCGTGGGATTTGGAGGCGGAAGTGCTCGCCGACGTTTATCGGCCAGTGGCTAACTACCGGGCGGAGAGTGGTGGAGTTGGACCTCCGCCCGAGGACGTGCGCGAGTGGCGCGAAGCCGCTCACCGAGCCACGATGGATCGCTGGTCGATCCGGCTGGAGACTCCACGTGCTGGCTTCGCCACCGTAGAGGCGCTTCAGCCGGTCATCGGCGAGTGGGCAGTGCGGCAGCACGGGACCCTTACCTTCCGACTGACGCAGGTTCTTTCCGGGCATGGTTGCTTCGGAAAGTACCTGCACTCGGTTGCCAGGAGGGAATTGAGTCCCGCCTGCCACCACTGCGACTGCAGTGATGATTCGGCTCATCACACGCAGCGCCAGGTCCTCACTGCAGTCATCGGAGAGGATCTCTCGCTTCCGGCCGACGTTCGTTCCATGGCCGGCAGCGAGAGCTCATTTACCGCGGTCGCAACCTTCTGCGAGGACGTAATCACGCAGAAGGAGGCGGCGGAGAAGGTCCGGGAGGACGACATCCAATCAGACCAGATTCGCCTCCGGCGACTCGGGCGGCGGAGGCGCGAACATCTGCGCCTCATGCCGCCTTGAGTATGGCCGCGGGTGGACGGGACGGGTTTTCCCTCTACCCGCACTATGTGGTCAGGCGCGAGGGGGCGGCGTCGGTGAGTGCCGGACGCCGCCTAAGAGAGGGTCGTCATCCGAGACGAGACGGTGCCCGCATCAGGAGCGGGCAGGCGCTAGAGAAGTTCAGAAGGAGATCCCACCCTGGACTTCTCCTCCTCCTAAACGGAGAAGCGCGGAGAGGGCACACTGTGTGTTTTTTAGTCGGTTCAAGTCCGACACACCACCCCGCCGTAACCCCCGGTGGGGTGACGGTCCATGATGATTTTTCTCACATAAAAAAAAAGGGTTGGTTTCAAGTCTTCCTTCTCTTTGCATAGATGTTGTCTTGCATAGTTTATCCCTTAGTCGCCTTTTACGACACCCGCGGGATGAATAGGGGTGGTGACACTCTGTATTCTTAATCCGGACAAAAAGAATACCGATTACGAAAATGCATTGTTATCCCTTTCCATGGTCGTACACCATTGTCTTCGTATTATCCGAACACTTTATCGGGTGTATTAACAACAATATTTTTGCACTTCGTTGTCGTTACCATACTATACAATACTTGTAAGAAGGTTATTAACTTTTTATATAGCACGGGACACGGCCCCTGACATCATCAAAAGTGCGCGCAACATTTTGCGATTTCAGTGGCTCAAGTTTAATCAATGTTTTAAATTTAACTTTGAAAAATAAATGATCCATTTTAAAAATTAAATAAAAGACATGCATATTCCCTTTTATCTAAATATTTTATTGACATAGTTATTTATTTATAATAGTCATGTCATTTTTTCTTGTTATTTTTATTGTATAACCTGCTTTACTTCGGTTATCACCCCAAAGAGTAGCGTTGATATGTTCTTACTCAATAATCAAATCATTTTAATACCATATTTCATTGTAATAGACAGAGTTACTTTTGAATTTAAAATATTAATTTGGATTCGGACTTACACGGTTTAAATTCGTTTTAGCGATTCCATAGTTTAGGGTAGAGTACTCTAAAATGTAATAATTTTTAAGTATCGATTAAACATAGGTATAAATGATTTAAAGGAGGCCACCGGCGCCGGTCGTGACAGTGAAGCTGAGGATGATGAAATGATACTTAATGAACGCAGTCGGATACTTCAGTTGAAACTTAGAGAGTTGCAAATGAAAAAACAACACATGGAAAATTTGGTATGTATCTAGTGTTAGTAAACTGCATTGTCTTATGCATTGTTTTCATTTATATTATATAGATGAAAACATACAATTCAAATAAATAAGTGTCTATATGTAATAATAACACAAATTAACAGTTTTTTACTAAAATCATATGAAAGTAAATACAGTACTTACAACAAAAATCAAATTTAACATGTTTGTCTGTCTCCGTTTGTTCCACCAAATCTCTGGAACAGCTAGACCGATTTTGTCGTGACTCACTGGCAGTGAGCTGATGACATAAAGAACTAAGACTATTTTTTTAGCTTCGCTCTTTGGTTTTCCTAGCATTTTCAACTTAATCGCGGTTAACATCGCAGGACAAAGCTAGTTAAAAATAAAAAAAAACGAGAATGATACCTCATTGCTTTTAATCTTGGCAAAAAATATTCATGGGCAAAAGTGTTCTAGTCAGGAATAGCTAATATAATTGAAGATACTGTAACCATTTCCTAATAATTCTAAAATAATGTTGCCACATTTTAATTAAGTATTAACCGTATGTTGTGAAAATATCCTTTCATGGAAGTAAAGCTAAAATTTTAAATGTTAAAATAACAATATTAGTTGTTCAAGTCAGTTGGATGTAACTGGATATCTTCTTTCAAGGGAAAATTCATTATTTTATAACATAACATTATTTTTTAAATTACTGATGTTTTTTGTTGTTTTTTACGATCGTTTTAATGCATGCATTTTAATTACTAATTAGCATAATTTTGAAACATAGTATATAATTGAAAGTTTTGCTAGGTTCAAGAATTTCAAAAATTACAAATGGCTACGCGACTTGGCGCTACTCACAACACATATTCCAGCTCTGGCGAAGAGAGCGCGGATGAGGAACCACCTCGGAAATGTAACAAGCCGCCAGGCAGTAATAACAAAAACGAAGATCCATATAAACTGATGGAAATAAAAGCTATCAAGACTGCTCTTCAAAAAACTAAAGGTATGTTTGTAAATAAATATGATTTCTCCACTTAGTTTAGGACTGTTCAACGAATAGGGAACCAGTCGTACTTTATTTTTGTAAAATTTTAACCGTTCACGTAGCGCACGTTATAAAAGCTCTTAAGAGAGAAAAATCCCCCGTTTTTGCAACATTGTTTATCGATACTCCGTTCTTCTTCATCGTAGCGTCATGATCATCATCATCAACAGCCTTCAACAGTCCACTGCTGGACATAGGCCTCTCCTTAGAAAGGAGGTATTGGCCTACTATACCACGCTGGCCAGACGGGTTGGTATAGGGTTGGTTTCAAGTTTTCCTTCTCTTTGCATTGATGTTTTCTTGCGTAGTTTATCCCTTAGTCGCCTTTTACGACACCCGCGGGATGAATAGGGGTGGTGACACTCTGTATTCTTAATCCGTCACCACACGGCAATGATATATAGCAAGCAAGCGTCATGATATATAGCATAAAACCTTCCTCGATAACTTGGCTATGTTAAAAAAAAAAACAAATCAGACGAGTAGTTCCTAGATTTTTTGCGCTCAACAAAAACAAATTCTTCAGCCTAATAATATTCCGATGTTTCGATCAAGTTATACCACTCACAGCCATAGGTAGTTTAACGATATCTTCGTATTGCGCGTTCGTTCCAATCTTTTAGTTTTATATAATAGGGTATCAAAACTGTTTAAATAATTTTGTGGCGAGTAATTCCCGAAAATATAATATTTTTCTTTCAGATTTAATGAGATCAGTTGAGACCTACGAAGCAGAGAACCTATCGGGAGCTAATGATGACTCCTTCAGAGAATCTCATTCAAACATTCATGACAAGTAATACATTATTTAATTGTTTCAAGCTAATTAGGTCTTAATACTGACTAAAAATTGTAATTTAATTGTTTGTGAAACCATATCAAGGTTTTCTTTATAATTGAGTTGTAAAAATGACAATAGTGGGTTGCAAAACACCAATTTTTAAAGTAACTTCTGAATATAAGGCAAGCTCTATTTATTAAAGCGCTTTAGTAGTGTACGAAGAAATATAAATTTTGAATTTATTTGCTAAGCAAAATCAAGCTGCTTACATTATCAAACATAAGTACTTCTAAATAACCAAACAGGTTTGACACGGTGTTGTACAAATTAGAATCTTACTTCTAATGTGATCTAGTTCATTTCCTTGTATTTTCAGTAAATCGGAGGGTGGTGGTAGCATGGGTGGGTGGTCTAACGAAGGCAGTATGTGTCGCGTTCGCAACTCGTTGCCGCAACGTCACAAGTTCACCAATGAGCAGCACTCGCAACAGCATCTTGCACAACAACATCATCAGCAGCAGCAACAACATCATCAGCAGCAGCAGCAGCAGCAACATCATCAGCAGCAGCAACAACAACACCATCAGCAGCAGCAGCAACAAAGTACGTTAAGCGAAACTTTTAATGTATTGCAATAACTCAAAATTTAGTTAGGAGGATTATTTTTTTGTCTTTAATTTTTTCAGATCATGAAGCCAACATTGCCACTTTGCAAGAATTAGCTCAGGAACTACGCCTAGAAACAGAAAAAATAATGGGAGAACGCGCACGTATCAAAGACATGATGTCTAATAAAGGTAAGTTTTATTTGAATTGAGGTAGTAAACAGATGGTCTTTGTCTACATTGAATTTCAGTCTTTAGGACTTTATTATATACTAGATTTTTCCCGCGGCTCCGCCCGCGTGTATGTCGGTTATCGCGGTAAAAAGTAGCCTATGTCCTTTCACAAGTTCAGGTCTATCTTCATACCAAATTTCATCAAAATCGGTTCAGTGGTTTAGGCGTGAAAGCGTAACAGACAGACAGACAGAGTTACTTTCGCATTTATAATATTAGTAGGGATTAAACTAATACTAATTTAATATCGGTCATTGTACATAGTCTTATTCTTCTATTTCGAAAAGTAAAAAGATTAATCATCAGTCTATTGTAGTCCACTTCCGGACAAAGGCCCTAAACCTAGGCCATAGAAAGCCCTAAACCAATCAGAAAAGCGTGCGATGGGAAGGAACAGTGGACCAGTGGATATGACCAGTAGTGAACTGCAATAAATTAATGATGCATTGTAGATAAAATACATTTTAATAAATGGGGGCAGGGTTGTATTTATAAAGATTTAAAATGTAAAGACTAGTGAATAACTCTTAAATAGCAGAGGCGAGTCGTAAGCAGAAGAAAGTAAACGAGGAGGTACGCGCCGGACCTTCAGGAGCTCCCGGACCGGCCGAGAGGCGCCAGATGCAGTTGCGAGCGTTACTTGCTGATAAACAACGAGAACTCGAAGTTCTACTCAATAAAGAGGTAGATGTCAAGTAATTAATAATATAACTTTAATTTGACAAGTATTTGAATATACAATTGCTATAAAACCTGGTTATAAGATACATTTTTATTTTAGATGGAGAATTTTATCTAATAACTGTTTTTTTTATATTATTTTGTGAAGTAGTACGACTTTTAAACTTTGCTTGTCGTGGAAAGTTAACTGTCGAAAATTTGTTTAAATTGTAATTTGAGGGTATTTTAAGTGATATTCTGATAAGGACTCATAGTAGTATTTTGCTTAAGCGTAAGAATGAATATACTAGAATCGCTTAAACTTGAATTCAGTATAATATAACTTTTCACTAAAATAAACTTAGTAATCGGTGATTGTGATATAAAAACATTACTGTAAAAATGGCTGAAAAGATTTACTTACACAAATAAATATAATTTATCATTTATTCATATTTTTTTTAATTTTACAGAAAGTATTATGTTCTGGACCTGAACCTCAGAAAATGAAATCAGAGTCCCGCTCTGCTTCAGTCGTCAATCAATCTTATAATAGGTACAGTTTTATTTACTACTCACCTAACAGCATAAAATTAATCAGCTTACAACATTTTACATTCCAATTTCCTGATTGCAGTGAACAAGAACATGTCAGTGAACCAGAATCCAGATCTGAACAAATACTTTTAGATTCCCAAGCTTCGAGGGAAACTGAAAATTTCAGGGTAAACAATTCCTATGTATATTTATATCGAATTTTAATTATTGTTTTTTTACAGTAAAAATTAATGACTGCAAGTTTGAAATATGCATTCAAGGGCCAGTTTGTACTTAACAATTTTTGATATGAAACTTCCTGTTATTAGTTGATACACATCAACTTGATTGGATCGTTCAGTCAATCATTTTTGGTCCATGGAAATCTTTGATTCTTCACAGCTTTTAAATTAATATAAAATTTACATCAAATAATTGGGTAATTTTCATGGAATCCCGAAATTCGGCTATTTTAAAATGACAAAAAATATTGACATTATTTGATATTCATTTTATGTGAATTTGAGAGTACTAATGTTACTAGAATTAGATTATGTAGTGGTCCCGAAAGTTATTACGTTTTATGAAAGTTATGAGGACATTAAAAAAAAATCAAAGTGAGGGAATGATTATTGCAGACAAATCATGAAGCTTTTTAAATAAAATTAGTTTTCTTATAATCAAATCTTTTTATTATATGAAATTTTGTTCTTGAACAATAAGTAACAACAATGCGTAATGGCAGCAAATCAAAAAATTATTGCAGCACTTTGGCATAACTCTAATTTAAACTTATTTTTATTTATTATGTCACTTAATAAAGGCACTTATTTAAATAACAATGATAACAAAATCCTTGCTAACTTAAAGATTCATCTAACAGCATTTGTAACAACAGAAAAACTTCTTAATTTAAACTTTAGTCTTATAAATAGAATGAATGTTTAGTATCAAAATCAACAAAACAAAATCTATAACTTGACTGACTTTTTTCCAAATAAAAAATACTTTATTTAGTAAATACTATAAAAGAGTGAAATTACCCACTTTTAAAATTTGTAATCTTACGGTCTTTTATGTTTGCCCAAGTCACCCAAAAAGGCCGAAATCTGCAGAAAGTTGTCAAGCTTATTTTATACTCACTGTAGTCAGGAATTTATTGTGCAAATTTTTCATGGTATCGCATAGTAAATGTTTTTGTTTTACCTGTCCCTTTGACTTCACAAAATCTTTCTTTCCTGGGCACATCCGAGAACTTTCGTCCTTTTCCAAAAAATCTTGAACAGCCTTTCTGACCTTCATTAATTTAGCACTGACTTTCCTAGAAGCGCTCTTTTTGTAACAATCATGTTTGAAAAACTGTTTTGATAAACTGAGTAGTTTATGCTTCTTCAAAAGATCAGGTTTAACTATTTCATAATACTTTTTCTTTTCACTATGTTTCTTTAGATTATTGTACCTGTCTTTTAACTGTTTAATAATAACTTCTGATAGAAGAAGAAGCTTCTTCTCCACAATTTTAGGGACTTGGACATTCTTTAAGAGAGCTGATACTTTAGCTTCTGGTGAAGTCTGATAATTTTGTTTTGTCTTTGACATCTCTTACGATATCTCTCTTTTCTTCTTGTTTCTTGTTTCAGTCTTTCCTGTAATCTATATATTTTTGCATAAAGATTTCCCCTACGTCTTCTGAGTTGCTGCCGGTCTTCGATTAACTGCCGCATTTCTTAATTCATTATTATTTTGCATAGGTTCTGGACTAGGAGGTGGTGTCTCATCTAACAGTCGTGCTAAATTTTTTCGCATTTTCACTCTTTTGTCTCTATATGTTTGGATATTTTTCTTCCAGTTTTTTCATTTTGCCTTCTTTCTCGGGAACTCATTGCAGATATAGGTTTTACTTGACCTTTTTCTTTTTTCTTTAGGTATTTAATTCTTTCTTTTTCGCGAAGTTTCTCAAGTGTTACAGGATCAGCTTTCATTTTTTCCCTGCGCTTTCGGTCATATTCTTGCTTTAGCTTCTACTGTGCTTATCTTCTTTTTTCTTGACATTTTTTAACCTACAACAGTATTGCAACAACAAATTTCAAGAATTAATAAAATCAAACAATAAAAAAAGCCAATTAGCCCACCCAAAAATCATTCCCTCATATGTCATCATTCCCTCACTATGCAAAAAAATGGGGGAATGATGGTGAGGGAATGATGAAATAAAGAATAACCGTAAAGGACTCGTGACAGAACCTTACTTTCAAAACGACTTTTCTGCCTAAGGAAACTACTCCCAAAAGCCATCTTATCTGGCAGCTTATAATCAGTTAAAGTACTTACCTTTTGTTTTTTTAGAATGTGATGAAATGACGGTCAAAAATTTAATTTAACCATATAATTAAGAAAATCTTTTCGCAACGCACACCCGAACACAATCACAGAAAATTTGCCATTTTGCTAAATTGACATTAGTACCAACTTTCAAAAAGTAATGGTAGCGTTCGTGTTTTATTTGAAATGCGTTCACAATTCATCTGGAAGTAATAGTGTGAGGGAATGATTTATTTTTGTGAGACACGTATAAATATTCAAATTTTTAACGTGTTTTTTACTTTATAACGCTAATTTCGATTGTTTCTATAAATTTAGAATATTTTTAAATAATCCAACTTACTTGAATATGATTCGAATGATTTTTGTACTTTTTTGGTAAATAAAAGTAAATAAAATTGGTACTTGGGACACAGTGCGGGAATGATGTTAGGAACATGGCTATGCATTTTGATTCATTCAAGTATATGACTCTAAAATGTTATGTGAAACTTTTAGATATAGTTACGTGGATTGTATAGAAATATTAGTAACATCCATTTTATTGTTGGAATTTTATATAAACTTCAAGGACAAGAATTTCGGACTTTCGTGAGAATTACCCAATTATATAACGTCGTAAGATAGACCAAAACTTTCTTTCTAATACAGGCACCACACTTCGTTATGCGACTTATTCGCGCGCATACGGCGAAGTGTGGAGAGTATATTCGCCAATATTCGCTTTATTCGTACGCTTTATTAGCGAATACGCGTATCCGTCGACTTGTCGGTTTTTTGACACACTTCAAAGGACACGAATAAGGCGAATACATGCATCGACTGCCCACACTTCTGACGGGTAGTGAAGTGCCCTGTGCAAAACTAACAACCATAGACTATAGACAGTTTTTGAAATAGATAAATCAATTAATCGATTAAAATAATCTATCATATAATCAAAATAATTAGACTTCATTTATGTATTGTTTCTTTTAATTTAATAAAATAAAAAGCGGCCAAGTGCGAGTCGGACTCGCTCATGAAGGGTTCCGTCTCAGCAGGTAACATCATATAAAATTTCTTGCAGTTAGTTGTAACTTTGATCGATGTTTTAATAATAGTGTTTTGATCAATGATATTATAAAAAATCGGCCAAGTGTGTGATAATTGTTATGTTTACGTATTAATGCGTTGATTTTGTATGACTTTTCCAAGTAAGCGCATTGTAAAAGTTAAGCCTCTATAACTCCTGAACTAACAAAGTTATCTAATTCGTTATAGTTTTCATTTAAAGTTCATTATATGGACCACTATCACAAATTTTTCGGCGGGCGGGACGGCCTGTTTTTACAAAAAGTTTGCCTTTAAAGTGGAATTTCTCGCAAACGGATACCTAAATCAAAAAATCGTCTTAACAAACCTGTAATGTTTTTAAAAGACCTATATAATGATACCCTACATGATGGGGTAGCCGTGAGAAAAAAAAACATCCCCACTTTACGTGTAAGGGAGGTATCCTAAATAAAAATATATTTCATAATTTTATTGTAGCACTTTGTCGACGTAATTACAATACATATTCATGCAAAGTTTCATCTTTCTAGCACTTACTGTTTGGACGACAAGTCGAGGACGGACGGACGGACGGATGGACAGACGGACATGACATATCTATAAGGGTTCGAAGTCATAAACTTCGGAACCTTAAAAAGTTGTAGATCTTTTAATTACCTACAACTTTGCCATTTAACTATCTTCCTTGTAGTTTTGCTGGAAATCGAGATATACCGTTTTTTACCCTTTGTTGTATATATTTAGCCATCCAATCTGACTCTACCCTGCCTGATGGAAAGCATGAGCAAAATCCTCATCGGGGTCGGGGTTACCACACTTGCTGCGAATGCGGACAATAATGTATGGCGGCCCACACTATGGCGGCTTAGTGAGATGCTTTTTCACGCCCCGGTTAAAGGACCCGAAAACCTCCCTCCCTACCCCTTCCCGACCTCAGATCGCCCGTAAATTATTTTTCCTTTCATTTTTATAATATTCTCCTCTTTTTCCAATAGGTTTCATCCTACTATATTTTTTTTTGTTTTCAAAAATTATCTACTCTGGTCTACTGGTCTGTATGTCATTTACAAACTATCATTATGGTTGCCATGCAAGTGTGTTATTCCTAGCAACCTGTGAAGTTTTGACAGGAGGTAAACAGTGATACATTTTGACATCTTCGATTTATGTATTTTTATAATCACCTAGCTTTGGTCTTTGTGTCTCGATTATTGCAGTAAAAAGTAGCCTATGTCCTTTCCCAAGCTCAGTTCTATCATCATACCGAATTTCATCAAAATCGATACAGTGGTTTAGGCGTGAAAGCGTAACAGACAGACAGACAGAGGTACCTTCGCATTTATAATATTAAGTACGGATTAAAAAAAAAACTACTCACTAGATCTCGTTCAAACCAATTTTCGTTGGTAGTTTGCATGTTAATGTACAACATATATTTTTTTTAGTTTTATCACTCTCTTATTTTAGAAGTTAGAGGGGGGGGGACACACATTTTTCCACTTTGGAAGTGTCTCTCGCGCAAACTATTCAGTTTAGAAAAAAATGATACTAGAAACCTCAACATCATTTTTGAACACCTATCCATAGATACCCCACACGTATAGGTTTGATGAAAAAAAATTTTTTGAGTTTCAGTTCCAAGTATGGAGACCCCCAAAATGTATTGTTTTTTTTCTTTTTTTATGTAAAAATCTTAATGCGGTTCACAGAATACATCGACTGATCAAATTTCAACAGTATAGCTCTTATAGTTTCGGAAATAATTGGCTGTGACATACGGACGGACAGACAGACAGACAGACAGACAGACAGACAGACAGACTTGACGAATCTATAAGGGTTCCGTTTTTTGCCATTTGGCTACGGAACCCTAAAAAGGGAATTTAAATAATATGTTTCGTTCGTTCGTATGTTTTCGTTTCGTTCACCATAAAAATGACAATGACACATCTCTACAACACACATATTTGCCTTATTTGGCATACCAGTTCGAAGTGTGGTGGCATGTTTGTTGTTTGCGCGCATAACAAATATTCGGGCGAATACGGCGTAGACACATAACGAATAGCGCATAACGAAGTGTTAATTAAGACTGTTGAGTATGATGATGAAACATGACACTTTTACCATCATGTATGAATTTCTTTAAGAGACTAACCAGTGCCGGGCTACTACTAAATAAATAACGATAACGTAATTTGTGTTTGTTAAGGGAGGTGGCGACAGTGCCTTGGCTGGTAGACCGGGACCGATGCCACCTCATTTGGGAAGCGCTTACGGAAGTGACACCGACAGGTATGGTTTTTGTTATAATGCTAGCCGAGTCCCGTGGATATATTGCATTTTTAATGTAAGCACAAGTAGTATGTACTTTCATTTACATGTATACAAATAAATTGGAGTGTCTGTTTTTACTATCCAAAATACTATTTGTCTGTCTGTCTGCCTGTTTGTTCCGGGTAATCTCTGAAACGGCTGGACGATTTTAATATATAAGGAGTAAGTTAGGCTATTCTTTTAGACTAGCTTCACTCCACGGCGTTACTCTAAATGGACAACAATAACCGCGGGTAACACCGCGAGACTCAGCTAGCTTACTATATAATTGTTAATTTGGTTTTACATATAGACACTTCAGTTTTATTTATTTGTATTGATTGTGATCTACCTCGTTGGTCTAGTCGTTGGCGGCTAGTGTTGGGTGGTGGTTGGATTTGTCTAACAACATATTAAAAATCGTAGTGATATCACCATTCATTGCCACTTAGAGAGTACATCAAGTCGTAAGTCCCGGTTGTCATGAACACTGTTGTCGTTGTTGGGAAATCAGTGCCTTCAAACATACTGACGACTATTTCAACCTTCGAATTCACTTTGATCTCACGATTACCGAGATCCCAATGCCAGTCGCTCAGTGTAGAAACTGATATTCAATTAAAAACGGTTCGATGGGAGCCGACCCCAAAATAATCTTGGGAATAATAAAGGCTAGGACGAAGAATCTGTTCTAATCTGACATTAATATAGGCTGTGTATAAATTAGATAAAATAAATAATATTTTTACAAAGATTTATTACTTTTCAGTGCATCTAGAAATAAGTCGAATCAAAGAAACCGCCCGAGACGAAGACAACCCCAAGAAAGACAGACAGAGGAAAATACTGTATGTTGTCTCTATGTACTTATAGATCTTGTCATTAGTTTTTGAAAAGGGACCTAATTAAGCTTTATTCCTTTTCAGGTGCCTCAAACCAATAATACGAACCAAAATGTCCGCCATGAGCCAAGAGTAGAGCCATCCAACGTAAATATGGTGCCACCAATTTCTCAGAACTGTAAGATATTTTATTGACTATAACTTAAGAATGAATTCGAATTACTATAATATAAATAAATTAATATGTATACTGGTCAAAGTGTTGTTGGAAAAACATAATAAATAATTAGTTCATTGTTAAGAAATTCAATTTTATGTCATCATTAATACATATTCTTTTCGAGCAGGACAATTATGAAGAATTTTAGATATTTCAAATATAATTAATAGGTTTTTAAAGACTCCACAGATGGCGTAGTGGTTTAAGTGGTAGCCAAGGTGTTTTTTATGCGCTACATGTGTTTTAATGTTTAAACCCTTGTGGGTTTAAACATTTACACATGATGTAAAAATCCACAAATTGTTGTTTTGAGTGTACATAAGTGTTGCTTGTGTCTGTTTCTTGTTTTGATATTCCTGCGACAAAGGGTATATTCTTAATGTGGTAGTTGTCATTAAATAAAGTTTGAATTTACCTTTGTGTGTTCAGTAGGCGAAAATCCCGCTAATATGCCGTACCCGCATCTACCTCCGCCTTGCTGGAATACCAATAAATCTAATCAGGTAATTACCAGACGGTATACATTTACTTTGTCGCTTCAATTATCCTTTTGTAAGCTATTAAGAAAAACCTATGTAATATTTCAGGACATGCGTAACCAATTCACTCAAAACAGCCACTCTCAAACCATGGAGCGTTTGTTGGGAACTCCACAGCTATCATTCCCGCCTTCTATGCCCTTTAACATGATGATGCCTTACAGTAAGTGTGTTTTTAGGGTTCCGTAGCCAAATGGCAAAAAACGGAACCCTTATAGATTCGTCAAGTCTGTCTGTCTGTCTGTCTGTCTGTCTGTCCGTCCGTATGTCACAGCCAATTATTTCCGAAACTATAAGAGTTATACTGTTGAAATTTGGACAGTCGATGTATTCTGTGAACCGCATTAAGATTTTTACATAAAAATAGAAAAAAAACAATTCATTTTGGGGGTCCCCATACTTGGAACTGAAACTCAAAAATTTTTTTTTCATCAAACCTATACGTGTGGGGTATCTATGGATAGGTGTTCAAAAATGATGTTGAGGTTTCTAATATCATTTTTTTCTAAACTGAATAGTTTGCGCGAGAGACACTTCCAAAGTGGAAAAATGTGTGTCCCCCCCCCTCTAACTTCTAAAATAAGAGAGTGATAAAACTAAAAAAAATATATGTTGTACATTACCATGCAAACTACCAACGAAAATTAGTTTGAACGAGATCTAGTCAGTAGTTTTTTTTTAATACGTCATAAATCGTAACACGCAATTTACCTTTCATCCAATCAATACACTAGTATAAAAACATCGATGAAAGTTACAACGAACTACAAGAACTTTTATATCATGTTACTTGCTGATACGGAACCCTTCATGGGCGAGTCCGACTCGCACTTGGCCGCTTTTTAATTCTCAAAGAACATTTACAGAGGATTAAATATATAAAATCTTAGTTTGAGAATATGAAACAAAACATGGGAACATGAAAAAATAGTACATTGTTTACCGAGGGAGGAAGGGACCGATTACTAGCGAGCAGTTTGTGGCCCGAAGGCTCAGCCTAGGGCCACAATACTCCTGAGGTAGGAATGGGCCTTTCACCCGAGTGCTACACAGTGCTTTATACTACACCTGTGAGGAACATGTAAAGTATTTTTAAAATAAAATCAAAACGTAAGACACCATGTAAGAAACAATTTAGCTTAGAATTTGTACAATATATCGCACTTTTTTTGTTTTTTTTTATTCTTCACAAAAGGATGTCAGTGGCACGGAGATTCAATATTTAAATAATATGAAAACTCGTTGGGCAGGCGCGCGCCATAGATAAGATAACACTTGAGAAATGAAAACTCATACAACTTTCTCTCCCGCTAAAACACGTTAGAAATGGATTTTCATACATTTTCCCTCCCGCTTATTCAGGTCAAGAAAAAGACTAACGTTCTCTTTTCATTTTCAGGGAATATTTACTACTGTTCCGATCAGGTGTAGTATAAAATGCATTGGTCATAAAGTCGATAAAGATTTTATAATTAATTGAATGAAACTTGTTTGTTGTACTTGTCAAGACAAGTCACCATCAGACTTAAATATAAACAGAAGTTTCATCAAAACATTTTTTCCATTTATTCCAAATACTCTTTTATTCTTTTATGATTGCCTCGGTTGCGCAGTGGCAGCGTATGCTACTGCCGTGCTTCAGGTCTCGGGTTCGATTCCCCGGTCGGACCAAATGTTTGTGTGATCCGCAAATATTTATTTCGGAGTTTGGGTGGTTTCTATGTATAATGTGTATATATTTCCAAAAAGAAGTATGTTCATGTATTTATATCAGTTGTCTAGTACCCATAATACAAGCTCTACTTAGTTTAGGACTAGATAGCGTTATGTGTAATATGTATATTTTTTCATATTCATTCTTTTCGAAAAATGATCAATTGATTTTTCAGGTATGGTGGGTGGTTGTGGGTGTGGGTGTGGTTTCTGGGGCGCGTGGTGTTGGCAACAGCTAGTTATGCAGCAACGAGAAATACATCAACTTCGAGATCAACTGAATCATGTAAGACATTTCCATTATCTGTCCCTACCCTACTTTTTTAAATCTAAGAATTTTTAGGTATATTAATCCTAATATTTATAAATAATGTTATTAAACAAAAGGATGGAAAAAGTTGTATATTTTATTTTATGGTTTAGTTGGAGGAACGCTGGCGTGCTGAAACAGCGTCGCATACTTTGAACAATCAAGTTCCTCCTGGAAATAGGGCTAATAATTATTGGGACAACTTCCGAAGGTAATCATTACTATGTAATTGAAAATTATTTCAAATATTGTATGTATGTAAATTATTTATTTAATATGGTTTTCTCTTTTCAGATATTAGAGAACACACATTTTTATTTATAACTTATTTTGCTATTGTTCATCTAATTGTATTATATATATTTTACTTACAAGTATTAAAGTCATTAAGGGTGAGAATCGTTTTAGCCCTCAATTTGCATTTGATTTGATTGAAACTTTTTCTTTTGCTTTCATTAATATAAAATTACTTGTATTCGCCTGTGCGATAATATTCTATTACGTGTTCTTACTAACATATTATTTAGTGTTAATAGTTTTCTACTACGAATTTCGTATATAAGATACTTAAATTGAAACATTAAGCATCCTATTTTCTTTTTTCAGCTATTCTCGTCAAAATCTTCTCTCCGCTAATAACAAAGCAAATGCAGACGGTCATTTAGGAGTGGGTCTCGCTCATAATCCGCATCCTTTAGTCGAAAGATCTCATAATACATTACACCATACTCCGTCTGGCACACCTCCCTGCATAACACCCAAGAGAAACACCAACGCTACTAGTTCATCGCAAAATGTAGGCCAATCGTCACAGGCCAATAATGAGGACATGCCTAACCGGCACCCGCGTCGGAATGTTGTATACGAGAGATCACTATCGTTTTCATCAGCACCAGACGTGCTAAACGTGAATCAAAATCCTGATTCTGACGCCACTACAGCTTGCCATTCGAGGAATATTGATGATAATAACGTGACTAATGTTTCTAACATCAATATTAACCGCCAAGAAACTACATCCAACTCATTTAGAAATCTAAATATTACCAACCCAATTCCTGAAATCATTCAGTCGCATTCTAATAATTTAAATGCGACAGCTAATAGTAAAAAGAAGTCTTCTTCGAAACTACCAGCTAAAAACTCAACAAATAGACGAAATTACTCTTTGGATTATTCACAAATGAGCAACATTAACATTGCTAGCACTTCCGAAACGCCTAATCCTAATTTAGCGTCGACGAGTCGCGAAGTTCAAGATAAAGCAACATCGAAATTGTTCGATCTTCTCAGAGAAAATGTATATTCCGAAGTAACAGCTCTAATCGATGTGAACGAATCGCACCCAGATTTTTTGATCCAATTGTTTAGAGAATTACAATTGATTAGCTCTGATACTTTACGCCAAAAAGTGTTACAATCCATACGTAACGTGTTATCTCAGTACAGTTCCTTACTAGAAAATCAAATTCATGACGGTGCGCTTGAAGAAAATAGACAAGAGTCTGTCTCAGTAACAGCTGGAGAGCCTGAAGCTTTTAACGAAGCCATCTCGCTGCAGAATATGTGTGATAACCCAATCCAAATTGATAACAAAATAGTTCGCTTCTTACTCCTAAGGAGTGAAGAAAACTGTACGTCTGAATTTTTAGAAGCACTAGCGTCGGTTATTTTGAGCTGTATTACGGATGGAAGATATCTACAACAAACTAAAAGAAGGCTTCTAGAATTTTTATCCAAATATGATGGCATGCGGGTTTGTGACGTTTCAGGCGATATTCTCGAAAATCTACCATTATTAGTACCGACCAGCGGTCAAGTTCAAGAGAACGAGCCTCCCCAACTAACAAATGAACTATCAGAATCCTCTATTTTACAAGATGTTGCAGGATCATTAAATTTGTTTAGTTCTAGTGATAGCCAATTGCATCAATTAAATGCTTGTCCCTATGATATATGGCCAGGGCACGTACACATGGATATAGAAAACTCTGATGTAAACGATAATAGCCCAAGGTCCAGTCAAGAGGGCAAAGTAGATCTTATAAATTGTTCAGAGATGCATAACGGAGATTTAGCTGAAGCTGATCAAACCTGTCACACCGAGACGGAAGACGTAGCCGCCAATGGGCACGGTGAGGCTGGAGCTAATGCCGAAGCATTACCAGATGTTATTGACACCGAGGAAGTCACTCCGACTGAGGTAATGCAACATGTACTATATTGTAGATGTCTGCCGTTAATTAATTGTGCTAACCGTAATTTATAAGCATTCCAATAATAGCTTTAACATATAATAACATTATTAGATTTATAGTACATGGGCGACCGAGCTTTGCTCGGTTAAGTAACACTATTTATTTTTAACATCGATATCTATTCTCTCAAGCAGTTGTAGTGTTGCTGTGTTGGAGTACCAACTACCAATCAAATAAATTTTACTGAAAGAGTAGTATAGATGTCGCAAGCAATGCTAAGAGTAATAATAAATGCGAAAGAAAAGCGCATAAAAACAGACTAAACTAGAACAATTTCGTTTCATATGTGCATATATATATACATTTATAAATAAATATATATATATACAAGAAATGTTCGTTTAAAGGTGAAAGAGATTTGTTATGTGGGTTTTAATTATCACCTACACTAATTATATTCTAAAACGAATCAAACAATCATATTAACTCTGCTCAACTAATCCGCCCTATGCTAGTGCTTTGAATTTAACTTATTTTATCAAAACCCCTGCAACGTAATGGATGTTGGTATATCCGTTGACACTAAATACATAATATATATGTTACCTACTGTTGATAATTTAAAAGTACAGGTTGGTACTTGTACTAAACAAATTATGAACTCTATATCATCGGCTAACACCCAGTTAGTCCCGTCAAAATGTAAACAGCTGTTTCAGAGATTAGTTTTGAAAGAACAGACAGACCTAAGTGTTAATCTGAAATTACAAGCTACTTTAATTTATTTTTATAGTTTCTTAGTTGTTCATGTGGTTTAAAGCTTTTGATCTGTGTGTGCATCTCTGAGCAAATGCTATCCAAATAGATACTACTAACTAAACCAACCTTGGGGCGTTCATTAGTTTAGTTTGTACTAGTAGTAGTAGATTGTCTAATGTCACTCAGTCACGTGATCAAAACAAAATATTAGCCTATGAAACATGAGAATAGAGGCGTCAACGATTGCTGAACGAAAAACGTTTGCAACTTAGCTAGGGGGCCAGGTACAAATAGTATTGATATAACTGCAAATATTTCTAACAGAACTTGAACCAATGTTGACAGAAAAGCAACAATAGTTTTCTAGTCTGAATTAGTTCACAATTTGAAGCCTTTCGTAGTCCACTGTTGGACTTGGACCTCTCATTTCTCTAATATATTATTACTTATTAATATGTATATGCTTGGTAAATGGTAATGGTAAAACCAAGTAACTGCTTATATATACAATAGGTATTTTTAAACTAAACATTCACCCCACATGCACTGCACTATTGAACTTACTTACCAATGTGTATCATCACTTTTCAGAAGTTGTACTTTAAAATAGAAATTAAACTGAAAATCACTATTAGGCATCTATTTGTTGCCTAATTTTTGTCCTTGTCAAAACTTGTCTCCAGCTGTTATACCACTTAGTACAAGTGCCAGTGAAGGTCAGCTTAGACTCATCTGATAACAAGATGAGACATTTATTTTTAATTGTGTCAATGAATGAAAACATAGTGAGTCTACCATACTGCATCCCCAATGTGTATGGTGTCCTATATTCTTAAATTCTACTCACAATTTAAGTCAAGCAATGAGGAGACACTTTGGCAGACTCATACATAAAATCTCTGCTTCCTAGCCTTATTCCCAATATTATTGGGTTGGCTACTAGTTCAACCAGTTTTACCTGACATAAAATAAAAACATATATTTGCCTGTTGCAAAACTGTCAGACAATGATTAATTTATATTAATTCCTTTAGACCTACTTATTTAATCCCTACTAATATTATAAATGCGAAAGTAACTCTGTCTGTTTGTGAAGTTTTCACGCCTAAACCGCTTAACCCATTTTGATGAATTTTGGTACTCAAATAGTTTAGAACCTGAGAAAGGACATAGGCTACTTTTTACCGCGATAACCGTCATACACGCGGGCGGAGCCGCTAACTAAAGCTAGTTCTATATATAATGATAAATCTGACAAACAAATATGAACAGGTAGTATGGCAATAAATTGGTTATAATAAATTTTATTAAAACATGCTATTCATTAATAAATAAAAAATGTCATCTATTTATCAGATGGGCCTTCACTAGCTCTTAGACCAACATGTAAATTATATAATAACTACATCATTAACATAATGAATTTTAAGCACTGAAGGCTAATTTTTGTAAAACCATTATTATCTGTATGTAAACTATCTTTTTACTATAATGTCACATGTGAATATGTTGTGTACAATTTGTAATTTTGGAAGATTATAATAAACTGAACCGAGAAATTGTTGCATTTTCACTTCATTGAAAAGAAACACAATATTACTTACAATAATTTATTACAATATCAGGTACAAAATATCACAGGTGAAATTTTTGACAAGATCTATCATGTTCCATCGATCACAGAATTTATTTACAGTCTAAATATATATCTATATGTTAAATACATTGCATAAATTTTTTGTATGTTTACATTAAAGGCTGAAGCTGAATGGCTTGGACTTGATCGTGTGCCAACAAGGCTGCACATGGAAGAATCATCTGAAAAACAAAAAGGTGAACTCAATATTTTATATAAAATGGAACAAACACTCAAACTTAAACCAAATTAGGTTAATTATTTGTTTGAGCGTATCCTGAAAGGGAAATTAAATTTAATTAAAGCTTCATTATCTGCACCTGGAACAGAAAAGCAAAGTAAATAGAAATAATTAGTTATTTTTCTTTTTTTTTCAGATTGAACAGAAGTTTGAATTTCCTGATGACTTTAGTATTATTTTTCAATGTTATTACTGTATCCCATTATTATTATTTAATTACTCTTATCCTTTACATAAATACTTTGTATAATACATAAATAAATATTATTCTTGAAAAAACAATGTTATACTTAAAAGAAAAGACCCTCCCTCATTGCCTATTATAAATTTATTTCTTAAGACTTAAATACACAATACAAAATGGAGTTGTATATTTCTTAATGTCCCAATCACTAGTGTTATTAAAATGTCATACATATAATTCAAACATTTTATCTAAGAGTCACAGACACTGTATAAATGATAAATGTTTCCACCATGAACATTCCAATATAGTAACTCCAACAGATCTTCAGAATTTTCATCCAATTTCATTGTCTCATTTGTCTCAGGTTCAATCTGTTTCTCTTTTTGTACTTCTGCAGATAAAATGGACAACATTTCTGAATTAATTTTTTTTAGCAGATCTGACATTTTGTTAAGAGATTAGATCATATGGACCATGAGACAACGAGATATGTCTGGGTTGTTGTGAGTTGGGCGTAGTAAACATGGGTTGAAGTTCGAAGTTGATGGCACCATGCCCTCTGAAATAAAGTCAAATTTCGTCACACTATGGCTCAATTTTCGAACAGGAAGCCTCCACTATGTTTTGTTGCAGTTGACATTATTCTCCTTAGTTATGAAAAAGATACAAGGTACATTTTAAGTAGTTACTACTATACAACCCATATGAGCATTGAATGCTGAACTGAAGTGCAAGGTAGGAGTGTATCCTCCTAAACATGTTTGAACACATGTGTAAAAATGCAATTCCAAGTTCAGAATTCACCTTGTGCACAAACTCTAGAGTACAGCATAACTCCTTATTCATCATTATCTGGGTATTCACATATTAAAATAATGCATATATGTTTACTCTTATAAATATATCAACTCTATTTTAAAAGTATTCAGGAACACTGGCTTTTCTGATCTAACATTAAAACAAACATTTTATATAGTTTTGGAGTTATTAAAAAAAAAGATGCGCACGCTAACAATATGTGTTGCTAATTCAATAGCAATTTAAATAATTCATGCTAACATAACATGTATTATTGGAATTGCTAGACTAATTAATTAAATTAACTGTTTTTCTCTTCACAATACACAGAGTAAAACATCCGAATAAGGAACTTAACTGCATGTCACATTATTAGTATATGGGCACACATATTTCTTTCAATAAAATCTTCACATTCAAGTGACACTTTCTGAATGGTATTTTATACCCAGAATCAATCTGATTTACTTACCACTACCCAATTATTAATATGTATAACAGTTTAAATTTACTTTAGTCATAACATACAGATGAGAATGTTGACTATACTATTGCAATAATTTATTTACATGCTTTTAAGATAAGTTTATATGACCTCATCTCTTTTAACCTACATCAAGATTGATTTATGCAAGTGTTAACTTAAATTTAAATCATCACTCATCTTGAAAGAATTGATACCCAAAATCTAAAGAAGCAAAACACAGAATTTAATTTGTTTTATGTAATAAGCAAGCTAACATTATAATAATATAAACATTCATTTCTAAAATAATGCAGAGATGAAACCAGTTTATGTTGTTTATTGATTTAAAATAACATCAATAATATAATTTTTTATATGTTGATATTTGAACTAAGTATAAAGATTAAACAAATATGAAATTAACATTGTTATCTTTTACATATTACTGTAATAAAAAATAATGTATGCTCTATAATCATACAAAACATTATTACCTTGCAACAGTGTATTTTTGATGCTAAAGACAATAGTTCTTTTATGTATATAATTTAATATACATACAATTACTGTTTAAAATGCTATGAAACAATCTTCAACTCAACAGTATTATTTGTGACTATTTGAGGTAATTTCTATTGAACATTGAAGAATATATCACATTCCAATGCATTATCTAACATGCTCATAATAGCTTTGTCTGTATGTATATTTGTAACTCAGATTTGTAAATTTTTTTTATACTATGTTTTTATTTATTTTGTATTAACATGCATACACATATTTTATGAAGGAATACAATATAAAAGTTAAAAAAAATACTATCCCACGCTCAAATAGTATCCCAACTACATTTCATCATCATCAATGCAGCAAACTATCCTACATTGCACAAAAATAATAATTTTACAACTACACTACTAGTGAAATATTATTCCTTTGGGTTTACAGTCTTAAATTTCTACAAAATTTAAGACTGTATATATTAACAAAATATATACAACATAGCCCATAGCCTGTCCACTCGCTACCATTCAATATAATTATTAGAGTGGTAAGCTCACATTCAGAATTTGTGCAAGGGAGTTTACTCCGAAAATGGGTTATATATAAGTCATCCCCGGGCGCTACAGCGCCAAGCCCTATAAGGGATCGAAGTGGTCGCCAAGGTCGAATTGATTGATATACAACATATTGACTAGACGGCCTTGGTGGTGCAATGGTGGTAGCAATTGTGACTGCTGTGCTTGAAGTCTTGGGTTCGATTCCCGGTTTCGACCAAATTTTTGTGTGATCTACAAATATTTGTTTCAGAGTCTGGGTGTTTTATATGCATAATATGCATAGTATTTGCAAAAACGGTATGTTTATGTATTTATCAGTTGTTTAGTACCCATAATACAAGCACTGTTTAGTTTCTGACCAGATGACGTTGTCTGTAAGATGTCTGAAATACTTCTCCAATTTTTCAATTTATAATGCTATAAATTGAAAAATTGGAGAAGTAAAGACAGCTTTGAGACAGATAAACTTTGAGAAGGAATATAGACTACTTTTAAAATATTTCAGACATCTTACATGCAACACCAGTCCCAATCCAGGCCAGAACCCGAGACCTCTTGATCAGCAGCCACATACACTAACCACTAGACCAACAAGGCAGTCTTGTCTATGTCTATATGTTCTTGTGCTCATTAGTTGCTGTTAAATACAGGATCTAACTGAACTTAGATGTATGTCTAACTTTAACTTGACTGAAATGTAGTTGAAGTACAAAGAATAAAAATAATTAAATTGAACTCAAAACCTAAAATAATTTGATTTATTGAAATAAATTAGTAATATAAAATCAAAGACCAAAAAAGTTTTTCTAAACACCATCTTTAGTACAACCTAAACAAGACCAAAACTTACTTATTAAGGTAGATTGTTTATATTGAGCTATGGATAATGTGTTAAAAATGTACACAATCTTACAAACAACATTTTACAAGCTTTGGGCTTTACCAAATTAAGGGCAAATTTCACCAGTAGTTACTAGTTATTTTACAGAAGACATTAATCTAACAAGGGCTCTATTAGCAAGTGGTGAAACTGGCTCTTAAGCTAGTGTGAAACTGCAACAAAACTATTAGTACTGCATAAATATATGAGTGGTAAATACCATCTACATAATAAAATGGCAATGGGAGACTTCCTATAAAACAAAAACTACAGAACAATCTGGTTGCTCAAACTGTATAGCTATATTAATTAATTTCTGTAAACAAAGCATTATTTAAAAAAAATAGGTTATGAAACCTTACTGAATCCCATACATATCTCAAAAAACCTTCAGTGAGATTCCATTTCAATGAATATGTATTGACTTACCATCGCGAAGACGTTTAGTTTGAGGATAATCTTGTTCATCTGCACAACGTTTCTTAGACAAGTTTCTGGACGGGGTTTTCTGTTGAACTGCTTTTGCTCCCACTTCAGCCATTTCGCAATCAGTGTCAACGTGGTTGTTTTCAGTACTTTTTAAGTCGTGGTACCCATAATAACAATTTGTAGACACATGTACATTCTGACATCGGACTATTCTTTGATGGTTATCAGAGTAAATTGGAGCAGGGCGAACAGCATCAAAATTATCTCTGGCGTCCTGTAGGTACGAATCAATATTGCTCGTCGGCATTTTCTTTTCTTCCTTTGATTGAAATATTAATAGGTACAGAGAATATTCCAAAATTCCAGTTCTATAATTAGCAACTAGCAAGATTAGATTTGTAATAAATTTCTGAGTAGAATAAAATTAGAGATGCTTAGATGCATTTGCAAAATGACGAGACAGCAGTGTTTCCATTTTCATTTTCCATTTTTCCCTAGTTTCTTTTGAATTTATCCCTAAAATTCCCTAAACTACTTTCATAAATCCTTTATTTAGGGAACATAAATATAATACAAAAAATAAACCTCAGCATATTATTTAATTATTATTTTTTTTTTTTTTTTAAAAGACAACTCCCGCATTAGGAATATAAATTCCTGTGTCGCGGGGAGCTTTACAAACATACATGAAACGGACACAAATAACACCCAGACTCAGAACAACAAATTGTGAATCACACAAAGTGTTATCCTACGTGGGATTTGAACCCACGACGCTTGGCGCAGTAGGAAGCGGTGTGGCGACCGCTTAAGCCACTAGGCCAACCGTGCAGTCAATGTAGGTATATTATATATAATAACAAAATGCCCACAGAAGATCATACATCTACAGGATTAGAAATTTTGGAAGTTGTGGCATTGCTTTTATATTCTTTTCGTCGAAGATGATGCTTGATTATTGTTTCCTTCCATTTAATATCGTAATAACTTAAACTTGAAAAATTGATGCCACAAGTGCCACTACTACTCCGCAATACAGAAATAACGTCAAACATATTAAATCAAGATCCTACACATTACAATACGACCAAGTTCTGGTGACATCAACGAAAATAGGTAAATGAAAAAAATTAGACGAATAGCATTTATTAGGATCCATGGGAATCCCCAAGAAAAAAGCTGTGGTATAGTCTATCATTTACTTTACTACAGGACTACCAGTATAATCTTTGATTTTACCCCGAAATTCTCTAAATCCCTTTAAATTTCAAATTGTCTTTAACCATCCAAAATATCAGCTATTTGTCCCTAAAAAAGGGAGAATTCCCTAAAAGTGGAAACACTGCGAGACAGTCAGTCAGTCAGACAGATTCTGAGATTCTGACCACTGAAGTAGGAAACAGCTACCCCAGCCTGCAAATTTATGATATTCGCAATAAAAAAAATACTAATCGACAGATTTTAAATAGCTCAATTCAACTACGTAGCCCTTTCAAATTGCTCACCTTTAATTATTTAATTAAAAACAAATAAAGTCCTTGAAAAAAATTTAATTTATCTGTATATTCAAACTCCTATATCTTGTGATGTATACAATATTTCAAATTGCTCAAAGTTCTAAAATACTGCTCAAGTTGCATTTGTAATTGCTCAAGTAGAGTTCTCACCAGCTCCACTTTCCTTAATTATTAAATAAATATAAATAGTTTGAATAAATTTTTAACCAAACAATAACCTACCCTACCCCAGAATGCAATGAAAAAAATACTAATCGATAGATTTTCAATAGCTTAATTTAACTACGTACCCCTTTCAAATTGCTCACCTTTAATTATTTAATTAAAAATAAATAAAGTCCTTGAAAAAAAATTAATTTATCCGTATATTCAAACTCCTATATCTTGTGATGTATACTATATTTCAAATTGCTCTAAGTTCTAAAATGCTGCTCAAGTTGCATTTGTAATTGCTCAAGTAGAGTTCTCACCAGCTCCACTTTCCTTAATTATTAAATAAATATAAATAGTTTGAATAAATTTTTAACCAAACATTAACCTACCCTAATTAAGTAATAAGTCTGATGATCTGATGTGTCTTGTCTTGTTTATACTTTATGCCTCGTATATACACAAGGGGACAAATTGTTCCTCAACATAACGCGCAAAACTATATGTACGTGACGCTGCGACGTTGCATCGAAGCCCGCAACATGTCCCTCGACATTTTGAGGAGCATTTACATGACGCGGGACATGTTGCCAGCTCCCGTACTGAGAGCGGGCGCACGTGTTGCGCGTCAGTGCTGCGCTGATTCGTATGCGTGTGAATTAATGCGTCTTTCTAAAAGCAGAATGTTGGTTCAAGATGAATTTTCTATATATGGGCAGTATGTAGCGTCTTAGCTACGTGAAGTGAAAGATACAAATTTCATATTGATGGCAAAATATTACATAAATAATATCCTACTTGATGAACGTTTGGGGAAATACCATTCCAGCCATAGTAGCCGGTCGACTGAGCATCACGGCTATAGTGCTACATCCAGCTTTGTCAGTCCTGAGTATGTAGATGAGAATAGCCAACCAGCAGGGCAGCATAATACTACCGCCGGTAATAATAATATTAGTCCGGATGATAGTCCGGATAGCGTGGTGAGGATTCATATTTTTTATAATTCGGGCTACAGGCATATTCTATTGTTTTAACACTTTAACAGTTGTAATAGTTATAAATGACTCGTATGAAACTGTTAACAAGTGTTTATATCGTTTGATTGAGCCTTGTTTTAAAGGGGGTACCTCATTTACTCCAAGAAGTACCCTTGAATGGGATATACCAGTTGTTGCTATCCGAATTGGTTTAGAACCATAACCCATTAGCACAAATTATTTCAGAAATGAATTCATCGAACGAGCAACAATAATTACTGTTATTAATATTATTAAGCCTTTTATTTTGTATTTCTAAGTTGTTGATTTTAGTTCGAATAAAAATGATGATAAAACTTATTCTCTAAGTATATATGTAAATCCCTACTTCCCTCCCTACTAATATTATAAATGCGAAAGTAACTCTGTCTGTCTGTTACGTTTTCACGCCTAAACCGCTCAAAAGCTGGCTAAAGCTAGTATATAATAAACTTATTCTATATGTATATAATTATATATGCTCGTAAATAATAACGCATCTACCACCCTTTCTTTCGTTTCATCTTTTTTAGGGTTCCGTAGCCAAATGGCAAAAAACGGAACCCTTATAGATTCGTCATGTGGGTCCCCGAGACTCTTTCACGTTGTTGACGAGCGTCATGTTCGGGGACATGATGCACAATTTGTGCCCAAGTGTATCTGAGCCTTTAATCTTAGTTAAAATCTAACTGCTTTTTTTGATATTCTTAAAAATTGTTCAAGTTATTGTTTCAAAATTTGAATAGTCATGAATACATACCATACCAATGGCAATATTGCCATTTTCTATACTTTAATCTTAGTTTAAATGTAGCTGCTTTTTTTGATATTCTTATAAATTGTTGAAGTTGTTGTTTTAAAATTTTAATAGTCATATATAAAATATCAATGGCAATATTTTACTTCTCCAGATTTAGTTCATATGTCACGAACTGTCAGAACTGTCATCTGTCAGTGTCATCGTATCTTGTTTGAAATGTTTGATATCTTGGTCATGTCATCGAGAAATAAAGTTTTGATTAATTTGAAATCGTCTTCTTTAGTATTAGTTTAAATTTGTAATATAGGCAAGCAATTGATATATTTTTAAGTACAATGTATATTTAAATGTATATATGTAACAAGTTCCTTGATATTCCTGTGTCACTAATATTGAACGGTGCATCCAAGGTTGGAAAAATTTCGTACCTTAAGATGTTGCCTTCGGCTGCCGCAAAGAGTTTTTATAGAAATTTGAGTAGATATTCCATTGAAATTAAACACTTCCACTCAATATGCTTTGGTGTGCCCAGAACACTTCGACGGGACACTTTTAGTGCAGGTAAAAATAAATTGTGGAAGAGTGTATACACTTCTGCATACCGCTATGACAAAAATGACGATGATTCCAAAAACACTTTAAAATTTTCTGGAACTAATAGAAAAAAAATTGAAGCGAAAGTAAATGAAGGAAAAACATCTTCTGAGATAAATATACAACCTTCATCTCAGCTACATTTTGATGTTGAAGTGTTGGAAAAAAGGAAAGCCCAAATACAATCTAGTGATCCAAAGGCGAAGAGAGGTATAAATGAAGACATAATTGTAAAGACGGAAACAGATCAAGACAAAGTTGTGACTAAGGTCACAATTGAAAAGAAATCTGTAGCTGAAAACAAACCTTTAGCAACACCAGGTTATAAAACTTTCTAATTATTTTACACACAATATTTTAAACAATAAAAAACCTAAATATATATTCTTAAAAGTTACAGCTAAGAAGAGACTGCTGATTGATTTCTCTGCATCCTATACGGAGCGTAATTTCATCACTCCTATGCGTGCTATGACAGAATATTTATTAAAGCAGTCGGACTTAGAAAGTTTACCTAAAGTTCTTAGAAGATCACCATATGAATCTGAACCACCAATCACAGTTCATTATAGGAAAGATGTTGAAGCCAAAGCTGTGGAGGTTAATATATTATGAGGTTTCATGCTACTTTATATTAAAAATTATTAAAATAGAATTCACTTTATAAATTTTCATCAGGTTTGGGGTTCAAAAGAGGTTCTTGAAAAAGAACTACTGAGACGTGAGTTAGACAGAAGAAGATATGAACAAGGTAATTGGTGGATCAATATAATTGATGGCTAATGTGGGAGATTGTTTATTTGTTTCTTTGACGGTCCCAATTTCACATCAACCACATTTTCTTATCATTAATTTCATAACAACAACAATTTGAAGATTTAAACTTTTTAAATAATTGGCAGAAATAGCTGATATTATTCAGATGATTGCTATCTCATCAAAAGATAAAAAAGATGGCAAAAGAAACAAAAATCATATGAGTGCCTGGGAATCTCTTTTAAAATGGGATAAAGTGAAGAAGTAAGTTTTGTAGAAGTATATGTTTTCAGATGTGTTCACTGTAAAGAGGCGTCTCAGGACCTACAGACGGGAAATGAGTAGCAAACGCCTGATTGGCACAGAGCAATTGGGTTTAAAAACAACATCAGGAAGAGTAGTACTTACTGCAGTCGGAATGTAAGTAAATAAAAACCAATTGTGTGTGAATATATCTACACAAATAAGTATTGACTAGGTTTTCTCATGTTATGAAAAACCAGCTTAGTTTTGCTGCAATTATTGAATTGAATTGAATTTATTTACCTAATCTGTATGCAATATCATAAATAAAAGTTTTTACTAAATGCATATCAAAGTATACAACGAAGTAACATCAAAAGGGCAATTTTTGAATTTTTTTCTGTCTGTCTTTTTGTTCCGGCTAATCTACGGAACAGCTGGACCGATTTTAATGGGAGTTTTACTGGCAGAAAGCTGATGAATTTAAAATGAAACGTATTTTTCTACATTAAGAGCTTATTTTAGTTGGCATACACAATATATTATTTAAATTCGATTTACGTCCAAAACAAGGTAAGATTTGAGATATCAAAAAATGAACTGTTAACAATAGTCATTAAAGTTTATAATCCAACATCAAATTTTTGTGTAGTTAGGTGATGTTACCAGAATTGATTAGTTAAAGTTGTAATCTAAAAGGAGTTATTCATTAATATCAAATACTTACTCTCTTTTATTTGCAAATAGTTATAATATTTGATATATTGTTTTCTTTTTCAGAAATGGTTGTAACTTTTTATTCAAACTTTGTGCATGGATTTACACAGGGTCACACAGCTTATTCTCTGAATGTATTCATTCTTTAGCCGATACTGTTAATCAATTGATCCTTGCGTATGGAATACATAAGTCTGGGCAAGTATGTATGTTTATTTTATTTTGTTTACATAAATATATGCATTATAGACATTATGATTCATTATGCACCTAACTAATTTGTATCAGTAATATGTATTTAATAGAAATTGTAAGTAATTTACTTAGACATGCTTACTTTTTTTTGGAATAAACGGCCATCTACTGACTATGTAGCAAAGCTCATACATGTTATGATCATGCTCACATCATCATGTATTTTCAAAATGTTTGTAACTCTCTCAGGGGTATGTAACCCTTTATAACTTGTTCTTAAATGCGAAAGTTTGTAAGTTTTTAATTTTCCATTAAACAATAAAACCCAAAAGAAAAACAAGAAAACGAAACGAATTTAGAAATAGTTGGCACTCACATTTTTAATGACCTGGATTAATACAAAAATTCCAGCTTCCTGATTACAGATTACATAGTTCATATAAAATAAGTTTTATATGAACTATGTAATAACAAACAAAAACATAGATTTTTGTTATGTTCTTATCTGCCTAACTGTCCACTGCCACAAATAGAACCTGGAACCCACCACATGTAAATACCACACAGGATGGAAAGTATGTCTAGAATTCAAGAATTATATCCACCATTCTCTTCATTACATAAGTGCAGAATGCAGCATCATGATCCCAAAAACTGAAACCTAGTAAATTGCTTTTCAGACGCAAATTAAAGGAACCATGATCGTGGTGGGAGGTAAAAATGAATGCAGGTAGTGAATTTTACTAACATTTTAATAAATTTTAGATAGCAGATCCCGCTCATCCCTATGGCTACACCAATATGCGATATGTATCATCCTTAATATCTGGAGTAGGCATATTCTGTGTAGGAAGTGGGCTATCATTCTACCATGGAGTAACTGGTATTATTGATCCTCAACCACTTCATGATTTCTTTTGGGTAAGTAATTGTATGGTAATTGTAAAATGAGTCCTTGAAGGAAAATAACAAAATAATTTGTACAAGTATTATGTCACAAATGCATCATCAACGCTAAGACTTCTTAAGGTTCCATAAGTACTGTATTCCGATTATGAAAAGTTTTGTTAACTTGTTTTTATTATAATATTAAATGAGAGATTTTATTATTTTTATTAAACAGTTTTATTTAGCTTGCAGTATTTGCTTGGGTCAAATCTAGTAGTTGAAGTTTTCTCCCTTCCTGTTGACAGATTGATCTGAAATTTGGCATAAACCTAGCTGAAGTGGCAATACAATTAAATAAATTCCCTTTCATTGTAAATCCAAGATGGCCGCTTCAATATGTTTACATTAAAAAAACCTTTTTTATTAACACTTAAAGATCAGTCATTATATCGTTGGCTTATTGTAAGAAGTTATTAACTGCAAAAAATCACTAAATACGTTTTAATCTATAATTGTGAGACCATTATAGATAAAAATAAACGTATTTAGTTATTTTTTGCAGTAATTATTATATCGTTGGCTTATTGTAAGAAGTTATTAACTGCAAAAAATCACTAAATACGTTTTAATCTATAATTGTGAGACCATTATAGATAAAAAAGTATTTATTGATTTTTTGCACTTAATGACTTCTTGCAATAAGCCGACGATATATTCAGTGTATGAACACATATTTTAGGTCAAGGATTTTAGATCACAATCTTTTCTTTTATATTTCAAATAAGTAGCTAATAGCGATTGATTTGTAGGCTTACTTTGTCCTCGGTGGTGCTGTCGTGTCTGAGGGCGCAACATTGCTAGTTGCATTAAATGCAATAAGGAAAGGCGCCAAAGAAGCCAATGTTCGGACAATAGACTACAGTAAGTATATAAATAAATATTCATCCCGTTTAAATGTACATATATCGAGTATATCAAACTGCCTGGTGTACAGGAGTCACAGTGGTGGGCGTGTGGGAGGGTTCAGTCCCATTAAAATGTGTGTTATATATACAGTCTCCAGAAACCAATACTAATCTAATTATGACTGCCTCGGTGGCATGGTGGTAGTGTCCGACTGTTGTGCTATATCTCTTATTCGATTCCCGGGTCGGACTCTCGGACTCCTCGGTCGAACTATTCATTTCGGAGTATCAGTGTTTTCTTTTATTAAAAGGTACATCTGTCATAGTATAGTCTGCTTATATGCGTATAGTCTCTAGATAGTGGTGTATTGGACCTATTCTGAAAATTATTATTTAACATAATTTTTAATGTATTTCACAAAAAAAAAAAAACGTAAATTTCAGTCATGCGGAGTTCAGATCCTTCGGTGAACGTCGTATTATTGGAAGATAGTGCGGCCGTTGCCGGCGTCGTGGTAGCGTCAACTTGTATGGCCATCAGTCAGTATACAGGCAACCCATTGCCAGATGCTGTGGGATGTATTTTAGTTGGATCGATCCTCGGTTGTGTTGCATCCTTCATCATTCTTACCAACGTTGGTGCATTGGTTGGCAGGTATGTTAATGAGACAAAAAAAAATCAGTTTCAGCTAGCGCCAATGACATGAGTGGCTTCTGTTACTCATACCATACACATAGAGCAACACAGACCCGCAGACCGGAGGGGAGCTGCCATAGCGTCTTTTTACGAGACCAAACATTCTGACATTTTTGCGCGGGAAAATCTTCACACTAAAAATCTAGCAACATTCTAATATCCGATTAATAATCTTTTTTTTGTCACAAATCTATAATGAAACATTATCTCTCCCCCTTTTTTATATTTGAGTACCCTATGTCCTATGTCCAGCATACTGTGATAGGCTGATGTTAATGATGACAAGGTCAGAAAGCGATAGAAAGATATCTCTCTGAACTTGACAAGAATATTTGTAATTTTTGCTATGGGACTTATTAGCGATTAAGTTACGATACAGTCTACTCGTAACCTCGTGCGGTATAACCCGTTCGAAACGTCGGAAAGTAGAAGGTATCGTAGCCTTTAATAATAAATCCCGTTTACAAGTAAAGACGTGTAAAAGTCGCGAAAGTTAGACTTTCGCGACTTTACAAGAGATATAAAATAATATTTAGTGAAAAAAATGGTGTTTAAAATTTCTAATCTTTAACAGATCTATACCACAGGAGCAGTTGGATGAAATCAACAGTTTTCTAGAACGAGATTTTATGATAAGAGCTATTCATGACGTCAAAGGAATAGATATGGGAAGTAATCTGATACGATACAAGGTACAAATATTATGGTACTTTTCATTTCTTTCTATTCAGAGCAAGGATAGATACGTATATAACACTCTTACTAACCACGTTAAATGCTATTAAATCACAGAGAAACTTAGCTAAATAAATAAAATGGTCAAAATTTATATTTCCAACTAAGTCACTAATTTTTTTTTTTTCAGGCTGAAGTGGATTTCGATGGCCGAGCTTTGACGCGGTCCTACATTGAAAAACACGATTTAAATAGCTTACTAGAGGTAATGCGACATCAATATAAAATAATTAAGTTTTGAATTCTGGTTATTTTTATGTATCATACATATGTTTAAACAAGTTCGTTAAGAGTATAAACAAAAGATTAAAATTAGTGTTATTTGTAAAACGGCCTAAAAAGTAGTAAATTATTACTTTCATCTTTAATATTAGATATATGCATTTTTTCTCATGAATATTTTCATTACTATTATAAGCAGATCGTGGATGCATAATAATGTAGGTATAGAAGTTCTATAACTATAATCTATTAGGTTTTGCTCGCGGCTCCGCCCGCGGGTACGTCGCGTAAGTCAAACGAAACATTCAAGTAGGTATCCTCCATGCCAAATTTGATTTAAATCGACGCAGCGGTTAAGCTATGGAAGCGTTACAGACAGACAGTTACCGAGTTCTGATTCTATTACATAAATAAATTAAATTACTTTTTTATTCTAGGACATCAAGAAGATAACAACAATTGATGATGTAGAAGCATTTCTACTGAAACACGGTGAAAACATTGTTGATATGTTAGGAGGAGAAATTGATCGAATAGAGTTAAAACTGAGGGTGAGTATCTATAACTGACATACGTCCTTATGCTATGGTTGGATGTCTGTAACACTCATAATTTCTTTTCATTTCAGAAAAAGTTCCCTCAAGTTCGTCACTGTGATTTAGAAATACTTTAATATGTAGTATTTTGTAAAAATTGTAGCATATTTGATAGTTGCACAGCCAAACTAGTCATTATTAAACCAATCAAATAGGCAATGAAAAAAAAATGAGGTTTCATTTACAGCTCAAGAGAACTCGTCATAATAGTCGATAACTATTCATTCAGTTTGTACTATGCCGTTGATATAGAAAACACAAATCTATATTATTGTAAACTATAAGTTAGCACTGTAATCTTGCGCAGCTTTGTCAATGAATTCAGACGTTCATAGAAGCGCAGACCGGAGTTCGTAGTATGCTCCCAGTATAGTTCGTAGTTGGGGGAACGTCTGTCTCTCTCTTTTTCTTTCGCAATGCATAAGACAGAGACAGCTGCCGTAGCGCGGCTGCCACGGCACTAAGCGGCAATTTCGGTATCAAAATGTTTGTTTTCAGAGCGCCCATAAGAACTTTGCTTCTGTGTACATCCGTATTCATTGACTTTGTATTAATGTTTTAAATTATGTTGTATGTACGTATTGTATGTATGTAACAAGTACACGCCACAAATTTAACATATAGACAAGACCGAAGTGTTGGTAATGAAATTCGGATCTGCTAGGCATTTACGAACTTAAATTTAGAGGCCCAGACAACATAGGTTGTATAGATCGTATAGACGATCTTTATTTATGTATTATATTGTAACTAACAAATAAATAGTTTTAAAACAATCCGCCAATCCTTATCAAGGTTTCAATTTATTAAACTTCATAAAAACATAATCAAAAATATGTTGGACTGCAGTTTAATATTCATTTTTTGTACTTTTAATTTTATCAGCACCTAATTTCACCTTTTTAATGTGTATTAAAGATTGAAGATATAGTTTATACAATTATGCTAGTGAGGTGATATTATTGTGTTTGCTGTATTTGTTGGATTGAGCTTACGTTTATAGAACAAGATTCGGACTTTAACGTAACATCGGTGCCGGCCGATTATTATTATTATAAATAAAAAAATACAAACTTACAGTGAAACATAAAATCTGCTTTTTTGAAGTCTAACAAATGCCTAATTTCCAAAAGATAAATTTTAAGGCAATTGTTTTAAAATGCTTATTGCAGTTAGATTAAACAAGGTTTACTTTTATTATATAGCTAAAAGTTGAAATTGTTCTGTTATTCATTACTGTTCAAATAGTTATTAAATGTTAAAATCTAACGTGTGCAGTATTATTTTGCGCTCAAAATTGTTCTATAGCGCTCTTTGCTAATTAACGTCTGGAGCGATTACTCCTCTAGGGCCGGCGCTGTGTAAAACAATATCCGTTTCATTCTGAAAGCAATGTCCGTTGCTAGTTGCTTCTTAAATGCTTATAGGTGGTAGAGATTAACTAACTCCTTAATAAATAAGTAAAAATTATTTTAATTCATAAGTACAAAAAAAAATTGTTAACACTATTACAAAGTTAAACAGTTGTTATTTAGAGTAGAATTATGGTTATGGTGGTAAGGAGCTGCCTGGGTCATCAACAGCGATTTATTTTGTCTTGTTAAAATTAATTTCACTTGAAAAATTGAAGTATTTTTATAAACCACGTGGTCCCGTTTTCATACGATCCCTCTCTTAATGCATTTTTGAAGAACAACTACATAACAGAGGTTAAAAACATATGTATGTTTTTAAATGTTTACGAAATTAAACGCGTTCACATTAGTTAATACATAAGTATAAGTAATCGTGTATTAGACCTTTTTTGAAAACTGTTTTAAATTAATCCTGAGATCGTAGTTAACCAGTAGAATTAGTAGCCAGTAGATTTTTTATTTCAATTTTATAAAACCGAAAAATGCCGTAAAATATTTTTTTATTTGTTACGGCTCGTGACGTCACTTTGATAGTAAACAATACGACTGTAAAATACCAAGTAACAAGATTTGTGAAAATAATGAGTAATAATATAACAATGAATGGATATGGCAATAATGCAAGTGTAAAAACGCCACTAACTTATGATGTGTAGCGAGTTGAAACTTCATAATTATTATATTACATATTTTAGCTCGAAAATGATATCGAAAATTATACAAAACTTGATACGATAGTTACTTACATAACTGTTAATAATTCTGAATTCGGCAGAAAAGAAATCGGGTTTGAATGCAAAAAACGTCACCATCAATGTATTTATCATTGGTAGATTTTTAGTTTCTGTTTTCAAAAAACCGCCTTTCATGATGCAATTTTAATAAAATAAAGAATAAAAGGCCACAAATGTGATAATAATTTGTAAAATTTCAAAATAACACAGAGCACAACAAAAATCTAGATTGTTTACTATCGGAGTGACGTCACGTCGCAATCCATTAAGGCGGATAGCGTTTTAGAAATTTCAAAAAGACGATTTTTAAAATTGAATTATAAAATTTACATGCATTTTTATAAATAGATCTAGAGATAGACTGACGTTGCTCGTTAACTTTTTTCAAAATCTATCATAACCATGCATTTTTAATTTTTTTCTTACATGGTGTAAAATACCCTATTTCGTTTAATTCCGTAAACATAATTATAAACATTAGTTCGCTTTATCACTAAGGGGGTCTAATCTCCACTAGACTGGACCACATCGTTAATGAAGGCTTCCGTTCTACACATTGGAAGACATTCCATTTTCCTCGATGCCTATTTAAAAAGTTGACTTACTAGTTCTTTTTCACTCTTATAGTAAACAGAGTGCCTTGATTTTTTAGTCTCAAACTAGTTTTCTTCTAAATGTTGTATTTCTCTGTGATTTAGAATTGTATTAAATGTGTGTAACGTAAATTAGATGTAAGCACTGACATGGATTTATTGAATATATTATTAGGATTGACAACCTATAGACTTTTATTGAGTCTAGTCTTACAAATATTAAAATTTAAACAAAACACTTTCTTATAAACAAGCCATTATAATGATTTGTTAAAAAAATTAACTGAAAAGATAAATTCGATGGGGCTGAGTGTAATATGGCCACCTTCCAACTCCAGCATCAGATCAGATCCATTATATCATGCAATAAACATACCTGTGCTTGCAAAATTTAAGTTTAACTTGCAAGATTTGATTACAGACAGTGACAGGTGAAATTAAATAAAAGCTTTTAAAAGAACATTGTTTCAAAGTGCAATTTTTTTTAGATGTGCTTATAAGAAATGTTTCATTTCGTTTGACTATTTTTTAAACATTTATATATAAATATATATTTTTTAAATATAAATCAGTCAACACAATTACATGACACAACCTTCGCGTTCGAAGTTATGTCTTCAACTGGTCACTGTGAACTTGACCTAGTAATTTGAAAAGATTTGATTGGTTACGGGGCGGGGCTAGGCCGTCGAACAATGATCATCATCATCAGCCTATCGCAGTCCACCGCTGGACATAGGCCTCTCCCATTACACGCCACTGATAGATTTTGGGCTTCTCGCATGCAGCTCCTGCCAGCCATCTTACGAAGGTCGTCATTCCACCTCGCTTGTGGGCGTCCTACACTAGGTTATTTTTTTTTATATTAACTGCCAAAATGACTGCCCTGCCTGATGGAAAGCATGAACAGAATCTAGAAGTGGCCGCCGCCTAGTAAGATGCTTTTTCACGTCCCGCTAGAAGGACCCAGGGTCATAGAAGGAAGGAAACACATGTGCTGGTAGTGTTCCAGGTTTTAACTGCTCGGCACAGAAAGGAAGAGACGAACTCTGACAGATGCCCGGGCGCGAAGAACCGTCTCACTCTGTTCAGTACGCCCAATTTCCGCGATACCGCTTTAATGACGTTCTCAATGTATTCACGCAGGTTGAGATCATGACAGATATCCACCCCCAGGATACTGAGCCTATCCTGCAGTGGCAGTTGAGTGCTCTGAAAAGTAGGGAGGGGAAGAAAGGGAGACTTCTTTGTAGAGATCGCGCATACCTGTGTTTTCTTGGCGTTGAACTCGACCAGATTCTCATTTCCCCATTGAGAGATTTGATTTTCTGGTTAACAAGTCTCTTTCTAACAACGTTGTAGAAATGTCTAGTGTGTAGAACAGGGTAGCGTACCTCATAATCAAGCTTACCGAGAGGTATTTGCCTTAAGGCCTTAAGTGTACGCACCGACCTCGACCCAGTCAGACGATGATGTGGAGGATATGTTCGATGACAAATCGAGGGCCCTCCACTGTACGACTAAAACCAACTACATAATTTTTATGGATGACTTTAAAGCAGCGTACTCACCTTTTTAATGTGTATTAAAGATTGAAGATATAGTTTATACAATTATGCTAGTGAGGTGATATTATTGTGTTTGCTGTATTTGTTGGATTGAGCTTACGTTTATAGAACAAGATTCGGACTTTAACGTAACATCGGTGCCGGCCGATTATTATTATTATAAATAAAAAAATACAAACTTACAGTGAAACATAAAATCTGCTTTTTTGAAGTCTAACAAATGCCTAATTTCCAAAAGATAAATTTTAAGGCAATTGTTTTAAAATGCTTATTGCAGTTAGATTAAACAAGGTTTACTTTTATTATATAGCTAAAAGTTGAAATTGTTCTGTTATTCATTACTGTTCAAATAGTTATTAAATGTTAAAATCTAACGTGTGCAGTATTATTTTGCGCTCAAAATTGTTCTATAGCGCTCTTTGCTAATTAACGTCTGGAGCGATTACTCCTCTAGGGCCGGCGCTGTGTAAAACAATATCCGTTTCATTCTGAAAGCAATGTCCGTTGCTAGTTGCTTCTTAAATGCTTATAGGTGGTAGAGATTAACTAACTCCTTAATAAATAAGTAAAAATTATTTTAATTCATAAGTACAAAAAAAATTTGTTAACACTATTACAAAGTTAAACAGTTGTTATTTAGAGTAGAATTATGGTTATGGTGGTAAGGAGCTGCCTGGGTCATCAACAGCGATTTATTTTGTCTTGTTAAAATTAATTTCACTTGAAAAATTGAAGTATTTTTATAAACCACGTGGTCCCGTTTTCATACGATCCCTCTCTTAATGCATTTTTGAAGAACAACTACATAACAGAGGTTAAAAACATATGTATGTTTTTAAATGTTTACGAAATTAAACGCGTTCACATTAGTTAATACATAAGTATAAGTAATCGTGTATTAGACCTTTTTTGAAAACTGTTTTAAATTAATCCTGAGATCGTAGTTAACCAGTAGAATTAGTAGCCAGTAGATTTTTTATTTCAATTTTATAAAACCGAAAAATGCCGTAAAATATTTTTTTATTTGTTACGGCTCGTGACGTCACTTTGATAGTAAACAATACGACTGTAAAATACCAAGTAACAAGATTTGTGAAAATAATGAGTAATAATATAACAATGAATGGATATGGCAATAATGCAAGTGTAAAAACGCCACTAACTTATGATGTGTAGCGAGTTGAAACTTCATAATTATTATATTACATATTTTAGCTCGAAAATGATATCGAAAATTATACAAAACTTGATACGATAGTTACTTACATAACTGTTAATAATTCTGAATTCGGCAGAAAAGAAATCGGGTTTGAATGCAAAAAACGTCACCATCAATGTATTTATCATTGGTAGATTTTTAGTTTCTGTTTTCAAAAAACCGCCTTTCATGATGCAATTTTAATAAAATAAAGAATAAAAGTCCACAAATGTGATAATAATTTGTAAAATTTCAAAATAACACAGAGCACAACAAAAATCTAGATTGTTTACTATCGGAGTGACGTCACGTCGCAATCCATTAAGGCGGATAGCGTTTTAGAAATTTCAAAAAGACGATTTTTAAAATTGAATTATAAAATTTACATGCATTTTTATAAATAGATCTAGAGATAGACTGACGTTGCTCGTTAACTTTTTTCAAAATCTATCATAACCATGCATTTTTAATTTTTTTCTTACATGGTGTAAAATACCCTATTTCGTTTAATTCCGTAAACATAATTATAAACATTAGTTCGCTTTATCACTAAGGGGGTCTAATCTCCACTAGACTGGACCACATCGTTAATGAAGGCTTCCGTTCTACACATTGGAAGACATTCCATTTTCCTCGATGCCTATTTAAAAAGTTGACTTACTAGTTCTTTTTCACTCTTATAGTAAACAGAGTGCCTTGATTTTTTAGTCTCAAACTAGTTTTCTTCTAAATGTTGTATTTCTCTGTGATTTAGAATTGTATTATATGTGTGTAACGTAAATTAGATGTAAGCACTGACATGGATTTATTGAATATATTATTAGGATTGACAACCTATAGACTTTTATTGAGTCTAGTCTTACAAATATTAAAATTTAAACAAAACACTTTCTTATAAACAAGCCATTATAATGATTTGTTAAAAAAATTAACTGAAAAGATAAATTCGATGGGGCTGAGTGTAATATGGCCACCTTCCAACTCCAGCATCAGATCAGATCCATTATATCATGCAATAAACATACCTGTGCTTGCAAAATTTAAGTTTAACTTGCAAGATTTGATTACAGACAGTGACAGGTGAAATTAAATAAAAGCTTTTAAAAGAACATTGTTTCAAAGTGCAATTTTTTTTAGATGTGCTTATAAGAAATGTTTCATTTCGTTTGACTATTTTTTAAACATTTATATATAAATATATATTTTTTAAATATAAATCAGTCAACACAATTACATGACACAACCTTCGCGTTCGAAGTTATGTCTTCAACTGGTCACTGTGAACTTGACCTAGTAATTTGAAAAGATTTGATTGGTTACGGGGCGGGGCTAGGCCGTCGAACAATGATCATCATCATCAGCCTATCGCAGTCCACCGCTGGACATAGGCCTCTCCCATTACACGCCACTGATAGATTTTGGGCTTCTCGCATGCAGCTCCTGCCAGCCATCTTACGAAGGTCGTCATTCCACCTCGCTTGTGGGCGTCCTACACTAGGTTATTTTTTTTTATATTAACTGCCAAAATGACTGCCCTGCCTGATGGAAAGCATGAACAGAATCTAGAAGTGGCCGCCGCCTAGTAAGATGCTTTTTCACGTCCCGCTAGAAGGACCCAGGGTCATAGAAGGAAGGAAACACATGTGCTGGTAGTGTTCCAGGTTTTAACTGCTCGGCACAGAAAGGAAGAGACGAACTCTGACAGATGCCCGGGCGCGAAGAACCGTCTCACTCTGTTCAGTACGCCCAATTTCCGCGATACCGCTTTAATGACGTTCTCAATGTATTCACGCAGGTTGAGATCATGACAGATATCCACCCCCAGGATACTGAGCCTATCCTGCAGTGGCAGTTGAGTGCTCTGAAAAGTAGGGAGGGGAAGAAAGGGAGACTTCTTTGTAGAGATCGCGCATACCTGTGTTTTCTTGGCGTTGAACTCGACCAGATTCTCATTTCCCCATTGAGAGATTTGATTTTCTGGTTAACAAGTCTCTTTCTAACAACGTTGTAGAAATGTCTAGTGTGTAGAACAGGGTAGCGTACCTCATAATCAAGCTTACCGAGAGGTATTTGCCTTAAGGCCTTAAGTGTACGCACCGACCTCGACCCAGTCAGACGATGATGTGGAGGATATGTTCGATGACAAATCGAGGGCCCTCCACTGTACGACTAAAACCAACTACATAATTTTTATGGATGACTTTAAAGCAGCGTACTCACCTAGCCGTGTAGCATGTAATGTATCTGATACTGTATCAAGTGAGTACGTAGGAACGAGATCGCTGCCAGCCGACTTTTATAATTTTCGATGATATTGTACATGAATACTCGTATGAACGCAGCAATAGCCAGCAATTGAGACACGTTGTCGGCGTGTTATCATCACGAGCACTGCGGATTCGTAAGCTTGTAGCTAGATACGCCATGACCGTGGACGAGCCGTACTCACTTGTAGGTTGATACAGTATCAGATACATTGCCGTGGAGGCTCTTCAGCCGGTCATCGCATACCTGCGGCTCATGCCGCCCTGAGAGTGGCCGCGGATGGGCGGGACGGGTTTCCCGTCCGTCCGCAGTAGAGGCCAACCGCGAGGGGGCGGCGTCCGCGTGTGACCGGACGTTGCCCAATTAGAGAGTCGAAACTGGAGTAGGTGCCCGCAACAGTGCGGGCAGGCGCCGGTTGGAGTCCAGAAGGAAATCCCCTCCCTGGACTCCTTCCAATACAAAGGCGCAGAGAGGGTCACACCGTGTGGTTTTAGTCGGTTCGAGTCCGACACACCACCCCGCCGTAACCCCCGACGGGGTGACGGTCCGCGGGGATTTCCACACGTAAAAAAAAAAAAAAAAAGTATCAGATACATTACATGGTACACGGCTAGATCAGTACCCTGCGTAACGCTAAAGTGGGAGTACAAAATTGCATTGAATCGGTAATAGGATCCCATGGGTTTGAAAGCAGGAACCATAGTTGGAAAATGTTTTCAACTTCCTCAAACGAGAGGGTCTGTTTTTGATAAACTCTCTTCAAAAATCGCCCCCAAAAGAAGTGGACGTTGCAGAGCCCCGACGCTATGACCAAAATTTGACCAAAGTTTCCGACTTGTAAAAATGACTGAAAAGATTTACTTACAGAAATAAATATAATTTATAAAAATAAGATAGATTTCATCATGACGGACAGAAAGCATACTTATATTCAGAGACGTCCCTGTGCTCAATAGGTTTAAGTAGTGATCACCGACTTGTCCGAGGCTTTCTGATCATTGACTTCAAGGCTGAACGTGTACGCTTGATGAGATCCAGGCTCCGATCAACTCTGCTCCAAGCCACGATGGGAACTGGTAAATTCCAGTCAAACCTGGAAAACCGATTTGCTACCATGGAAACAACAAGAGGCGACGATCAGAAGCTTGATGATGTTGTTCGGATCCTCAGGGAAGAAGGTACGAGATTTTTTTAAATGCAGCGTAAGAGCGAGCAATGACGGAACGACGTGAAGACTCACCTGTCACATCGTCGGGAAAACGGACTCTGAACCGTGAGATCAGCAAGCGTGTACGACGACACGACCTCCGATACTCCAACTCTCTCTATTGAAAGAGCGATCGAGAAAAATCAGTGGTCAAAAGTGTTCGTGCAATATCTCGGAAGAAGCCACTCTAAGGGATGGTATTAAAAAATGGGTAACCCGGCAGAGAACTGAACATAGCCCACAGGATTAGCAAACTGAAGTAGAACCGACAACCGTTTGGGTATACGTGTTCTTGAGTGGAGACCGAGTCTCGGCAAATGTAGTGTAGGACGTCCAGAGACCAGGTGGAGTGATGATTTGCGCAAGACGGCTAGCAGGAGCTGGATGTGAGTAGCCGAGGATTGAACTAGGTGCAATTGGAGAGGCCTATGTGATGTTCTTTTCGACTAAATACTTTACATTTAGCAAATTATTATTACTAAAATATCTGTCAAAAGTACTCATTTTGGCAGCTAATACTTAAAAAAGCTTGAACATACGAATAAGGCTGTGAGAGACGACAAGATTACCAGAGTTGTTATTATTTACATCGGATGTAAACAAGACTTACCTTTGTAAATAAAATTTAAGTTTGTTCTTGTAGTTGTTCAAATTATTTATGAATTTAAATGAAAAACAAATTGTAATCATACTTTATTTAGTATAAAATATAACAATTCCTTTTAACTTACATGCTCGATAATTAATCTCGCCCAAAAATGGCGTGAGGCAAATTAAAGATTAACATAATTGACTACAAAACAATTATGATTGGACTAAATAATCTAACATAAGTATTTTAAGTTTACAAAATGCTTTAAGGTACTAGGTGAATACTACAAAATTATAAAAAAATATTTTTAGAAACTGACAAATTATTTGTCAAGCCCTTAAACCAAAGCCAATGAATGCAGCGTAAATACAGAAGTACCTATATATGTGTGTAGTAGAAACGCAGACCATAAAGATTCCAAATTGGATCTGCCTCCAGTTTAGTTCTTTGTTGGCGGCGCTGGCGTTGTTCTTTGTTTGCTTTGCAATGAGTAAGAAAGAGTTTGTCCTCAAACAAAGCGCTCATGAGAACTATGCTTCTATGTACGCTGTATTCATTGCAAGAACTATATTACCGATGAAATTGATCAACTAATTGTCATTTGTGTGTTGAGCATTAATAAGTCTTTTATTTTTAAATTTTACATCTATTTTTCTGTTTTTTATCTAAATATCTTGAGTTTTGTTCTCTTTTAAAATGCATTTTAATTCATGAATCTTATTTTTACATTTATATTTTATTGTGAAACTATCTGAAGCGCTCAAGTTATATCATTTAATTTTATTATGCACAGTGATTTTATAATCGCTCAACAAGTATACAAATAGCGTTTCATTGTGAAATTAACTTATTAAAAATGCAATATTTATTCTCGTGTATAAAATTGGTTGAGTCATCGAAGTTGACGTAACATAAGACAGGTTTTACCATGGAACATAAGGTATAGACTCTATACAGGGCCGTAGCTAGGGGAGGGCATTGTGGGGCAATGCCCTACCTTAAAATCAGAATGCCCTACCTTAAAAATAGCAAGAACTAAGATATTTTTTATAATTGAATTATTTGTAGTTTGAGATAAAAAAAATGTAGGGACAGGTCTCAAAACTTTTCTGAACATACCACAGTTTGTATATTCATTTCATATTAAAATAATTGTAGGTGTATTTACAATATCTGTGTAGCAGACGGTATTCCCCGTCCCATAGATTGCAATATGGGCTACATTACAATCTATGGGAAGGGGAATCCTCTTCTAAAATAAAACTAGCGTACATGTTTTGCGTACAAGTGAAACAGCAAAAAACTGAACCCTTATAGATTCGTCATGTCTGTCTGTCCGTCCGCATTACACAGCCACTTTTTTCCGAAACTATAAGAACTATACTGTTGAAACTTGATAATGTATTTTGTGAAACGCATTAAGATTTTCACACAAAAATAGAAAAAAAAACAATACATTAAAACTGAATCTCAAAAAAAGTTTTTATCATCAAACTCATACGTGTTGGGTATCTATGGATAGGTCTTCAGAAATGATAATGGGTTTCTAATTTTTTTTTTCGAAACTGAATAGTTTGCGCGTGTGGCACTTCCAAAGAGGTAATTGTGTCCCCTCCCCCTGTAACTTCTAAAATTAGAGAATGATAATACAAAAAAAAATATGATGTACATTGTATGTAAACTTTTACCGAAAATTGGTTTGAACAAAATCTAGTAAGTAGTTTTTTTAATACGTCATAACTCGTAAACCACAATTTACCTTTCATTCAATCAGTACACTATTATTATAACACGATCAAAGTTACATCGAACTACAAGAACTTTTATAACAATATGTTGACATGTTGCATGAAGGGTTCCCCTTCATGGGTGAGTCCGACTCACACTTTTAATAATTTAGCGGATCATAGAATTCAACTGTTTTAAATATTTAAATCTTTTTATTATTATGTTAATTATTATAATAAGTTTGTAAAAACAATATGATCTAAATGGTATTTTTGGTCTTATCTATTTACTCGTATTACTCCACCCACTAATTGTTTATTACCTCACTCTCACTTTCAAAACCCATATTGACACTCCGAGAGTGTAGGTACATTCCTGACGGATCCGGGAGTCAATTATCCTCTCAAGGAGCTTCATGGTGTGAGACATCACTTTTATACCACGGTAGTTGCCACACTCCTGCACCGATCCCTTGCCTTTGAAGACTGGAGTGATGATACTCAGTCTCCATTGCCTTGGTATCTCGCCGTTGAGGAGTGCACGGTTAAAGATATTGGTTAGGATGCTAACACCATGGATACCCAGCGCCTTCCAGGTCTCGATGGGTACTCCATCGGCTCCAACAGCTTTACGACTCGTCATGCAGCGAAGAGCAGCCTGGACTTCTGCAGGCGTTATCGGTGGCACTAACCCCTGATTTGGAAGGAGATCCGGTGGCTGCACCACTTTATGCTGCTTGTTAAACAGCTCGTGGAAGTAAGAACGCCAACTTTCGTTCACCGCAAGCTCTTCGTGTAACAGGTTGCCCTAAGGATCTTTGACACAGCGACACTTGGAAACATCCTGTGTCGCTTTGATTCTGGAACGCGCCAACTTATAAATGAGTTTTTGACCCACAGATGATTCCAACTTATCATATACCGGTTGTAAGTGGTCACGTCTGGCTCTGGCTACAGCTCTCTTCGTGGCACGCTTTGTAGCTCTGTACGCATTGTGGTCTTCGGGAGATCTGGATGCTTACTATTTTTAAGGAGGGTTTTCTGGACTTTAGTCTCCCTCTGTACTGTGTCGTTCCACCACCAAGTATCCCTGTCACATTTGCGTCCGTCCTTAGACACGCCCAGCACCGCTGTCGCTGAATCAAGAATAGCTGTCTGAATATTGTCCCAACTGTCTTGAACCAATTTGCTCTCAGCTCCAGCGTACTTGTCAATGAAGGTCGAGGCGAACTTTTGAGACGTGACTTCATCAAGCCGCCACCACCTGATCCGGCGCTGGCAGCGATACCTTGCTACTAAGGAATGCCGCGAAGAACCTCCTCGAGTTGGCTCCAGAACGACATCTTTTCGGTTTCGCTACAACCTGCCTGTGGCACGTAAGCACTTCTCAGATGGGTAATAATTCCATCGATAAGCACCCTTACGACCATAAGACGGTCGCTACATGACCTCTAAAATGCCAGTCTGAAGCCACCCGGCAAGCACCACGGCCACTCCGTTCTCTCCACCAGGTGCCCCTGTGTATATCAGTTGGTAGCCATTCCCAATGAACCGGGATCTACTGCCCTTCCACCGAGTCTCCTGCAGGAACGCTACGACTACCCTCCGCCTGGAGAGTATATCGGCTAATTTCCTCGCACGACCGGTTAAGGTGCCAATGTTCCAGGTGGCAAAGCGGAGCTTACGTGTTACAAGTGTTGGGCGTAACTTCTTTAACCCGCCCTGGATCCGGTAGCCCTCTTCCACTTGCCATAGGAGTTTTGCGGCGGCGCCCTATCCGTGGCACTAACACATCTGTTGATCCATGCTCATGTTTTACTAGAGAAATTATTTGTCTACGAAGAGCTATTGAATGTACATCACTGACCTAGAGGTTAGTGATATACGTGGTGCTTGATTTAGGAGCCCGAGCTTCGGAGCACATTTATTTTATTTTATTTTAACTTAATGCACATGTAGCACAAAGGCGGACTTAATGCCATGTGGAATTCTCTGCCAGTCAACCTTCAGGTGATGTAGGAATATGATGTGGTAGGTGCAGGCTTAGGATATAAAACCAACCATTTTAATTTATGCAAATTTAATAGTTGTAAGTAGTATACACAAATTTACTGTTAAATATTAGGGCTTATAACAACGGATGAAGATACCAGACAGGTATATAAACATACGTATATATACATACACGCATAAATCCACATATACACAGACATACATAGACATACATATATAAATAAATGTAATTATATATATTACGTATATAAATACTCAGTCGGGTATTATCGTTGTGATCGTTCTGCCAATTCATTCCGGAGTAAATCACGTACTTTCATTTTGAATGTGAGGTGGTTTGTGGACATCCTGATTTCAGTAGGTAGCGTATTCTGACTGCACAAAGAAGGAAGAATTGATGAAATTAGAGGTGTGAGGGGTGTAAAGGAGAAGCATATTGTTCGTTGACCGAAGGTTTCGGTAATGGTTTGAGCATAAGAGACGAAAGTGAGGTACGAGGTACTCAGGTAACAATGGGGAGTAGAGGAAAGAAAAAAGAGAAGTGAGTGCACACAAACTGCGGCACTGTTGAATTGGTAGCCATTGCAGCTGGGAACGTAAAGTAGACACATGATCATATTTGAGAATTGAAACGAAAACGAATGGAATGCAGTTATTGAGAAGGGGTTTATTAAGGAGGTCGGCAGGTCAAAATAACACACATCACAATAATCGATCAAGGGATTTATTAGGGACTGCATAAGCATAGCCTTGGTTTTAGAGGGAAGGAAAGTTTTAAGACGGTATAAAGCGCGAAGATACGAAGTAACTTTCTGGCTGACATGTGTCACTTGTGCCCGCCAATCAAGTGTAGATCCCATATATGGACTCTACACTTGATTGGCGGGCACAAGTGACACAAGTGACAGCTATATATAGCCGCAAGTTTTTTTACTACTGCACTCAGAGCTATCTTCTGGTTGTTGTAGACAACTGGAGGAATGACTGCCATATCCGACCTACTTAGCATTTGTTTTCTTAATGGCATATGATATGTCATATGCCATTGAGAAAATGAACATTGGACTTGGTCAACACATCCTCAACACTTGACTACGTCAATTATGGTATTTCTTTTACTTCCGCCCTACCTGTAACCAATGCTGCCCTACCTCAAATTCGACTCTAGCTACGGCCCTGACTCTATATACCAGATTTAGTTTGAGGTAGGCAAAGATTATAATGAGCAGTTTTGTTCCAAAAGTCCGATGGTTTCCAACCGCACCATCCCTTACTGATCACAGTATTCAAGTCATCAGCACCAGTATAGTGAGGATCTAAAATTAGATAGCGTATCTCATTTGTGTCGGTGTTGTATTCTACGCCTAGTATCGTGTGTGCCAGCACTCCACCACCTGTAAAGGATCATATTTTAAGTCATTAAAACCTTCCGAGTTCTATTCTGACTGACAGCTAGGTAATAATAATAAAGCCATTTATTCACTCACAAAACTTCCTTTCTGCAGTTAACTTTGTGAGAATTGGTGCTTGAAGTAGTTTTAGAAAAGCCTGAATATCATTTTGTGGGTTGTGTTATAATAAGTGGATCACACAAAGTGTTAGGTTTGAACCCATCACACAGCCCGGCAGGAAGCAGCAAGGTAACCATTAAACCATCATCAGCCTATCACAGTCCACTGCTGGTCATGTCCTCTCCAAACCATCCGTGCAAATAAATATATTTAAGGAACTATAGGTAGTAGAGCCACGCTGATTTCAGCCCAAATGGGCCGGCTCGACCAGGGCTCTACTACCCTCACACTGAGGACAAACTATGACAGTGACAGCATATATTTATATTGTTCAGTGGCAATACGTCCAGCAACGTCCGTCCATTGAAAAACGCTTAACTTGTCTCTACCTACTTACTAATTTTGTGTAATTACCTACTTTATAAAATTATAAATTATTTGAATTTGGTTGGATTTAAACTATTTTTGAATAATTGATGTTTAATTTTATAAGAAATATATTCCCAACTGTAACAACCAAACAAAGTAATCTGTACTCACCTATCATAATAGGACTTCCATGCGTCTGGAAATGATGAACCAACTCAGGAGCATAACTCTGCAGCTCGGCTCCAGTATTCGCAAAGATAATCCTCGATTGTACTCCTAACAATGTCTCTAGGCAAAACATGACCTCTGTAGAACCTATCCATTGCTTTGAGCCTAGGAATGAGGATGGCTTGTCGCCGATTTTAACAAGGCACTGCTGAATATCTCTGTGTGTTGGCACTTCTACTGTTGTATATCCTTGATACCTAAAACGAAAACAATGACAATATTTAAACAGGTTTTTGTTTTAACATGTCTGTGCCAAAAATATGGACCTTGGATTTTTTGTTCGCCACTTTGACTGTTGAATTTTATCCATGTAAGTCTTTTATAGGACAAAAAATCTTACCTAAACCAGGAAAATATCGTCTGCATTGAGCGGTAAGCACAACCCCATCCATCGTCGTTAAAGTTGTCTTGCATATAATGATGGTAGGTATATCGGCCTCGAACCATCGCCACTGTGACGTCAGCCTTCGCAGGTGGTAATGGAATGGCTTCATGAGGATTGACTAGTCGACCCCCACTTTTCTCAGAGTATGCATTACCTCTGCGAAACACAGGTTTATTTTGCGGCATTCCCAGTTGTTCATGTAACAATCGTCTTTCTTTTTCTGAAATATTACGTACAAATTAGTTACTCAATCGCTCTTAAATAGTTGATCAAGATTCATAAATTTCGAATCTTAGTCTTTTGCCAAACCAAAAAATTACCATTATGATTACCTTTACGTCGTTAATACCTTTGGATGTGATTGATGTAAACTAATCGGATACAAGTCCTCTACATAGTGATTTTTTCTAAATTTTGAGCACATACACAATTTATATCTTACAGTATGTTAGCTTGTGATTGTGATGAATTTATTTATACAAAATACATCACAATCACAAGCTTTACTTATGTAAACTTCAAAAAGTATTTAGACAGCAATTCACGGAGAACATAAAGACACTGTTAACCAGACTATGGTGATGCCAAAATGAAAGGTGTAGTTTTAGCAGTCTATACATGTTTGTATGTTCCACCATTGGGCCTTAACTACCTAACCGCTTTTAATGAATGAGAATATAGATACATTTTATCAAACGTTTTTAAGTAGTTGGGTTACAGTATTTGAATTTTATATCTTGTTTAAAAAATGCTTTTATCACTTGATTTGCCCAACATAGCGAGAGTGAGTAGAAATATATAGAATTCTATTGTAATAATTATTGCTGATCCAAGATTATAATTTAGTCTTGTTTCCTAGGAGTTGAATATTCAAAGACGGTGTTATTATAGCTAGCAATGCAAGACTTATTGGTTACTATGTATGTACAAAGACGAGACTCATACTCAGATGATCTAATTAGATTGACATCATACCCATAAGTTCATCAGGAATTCCTTTAGGTACTATTCTAGTTACAAAGTGTCCTAGTTCTTGTGGTAGAAAATGGAATGTTTCAGGTAAACGTAGACCAGCACCATCTCCGATTCCTTCTTGACCTGTTCAGTATATATTAGAATATTAATTATTGCACCCAGTTCAAAAGTATCACAGGTCGGACCAAGTTTTGTTGATTTTTTCTTACAAAAAATCTTAATAACAGTCCTGAGTATTCAAGTATTCAGTTTGATGGTATGCCCGTGCCCCTGAGAGCACGTTAAGTCGTCGGTCCCAGTTGTCATGAACATCTATGGCAATCGCTATTGAGAAGTCACCTCAAATATACTGACTAGTTCAATTTTTTAATTTCAGTTCGCCCTCAAGATTGCGCATACCGATGTCAGTCGATGTAAAACCTGATGTAAAACGGTTGACCTAGTAGCCTAGGAAAATTATCCATTTCGGAAGTAAAAATAAATAAATAATGATACTATAAAAAAAATACATACCTAGTTGTTCAAGCAAGACACTTTCTAGTAGTCTTAGTGACCTGCAGACGGCTTCGACAAGTACAGTGTACAGTTCCAACAATTTAGAGTTGCGATGTATTATGGCTAGCGTGTCTATTCGTAAAGGCATACTAATGCAAAATGACGCTGTAAACACATTTAATTCAACTTTATTTACAGTTATTTAATATTATTGTAAGTATTATTATTTAACATAAGTCATAGTTGAACAGGCTAAGAACGTAATGGTCCGATTTGAAAAATTGTTTTAATGTTAAGCCAGTTATGGAGGAGGGCTCGCCGGCGCCTCTATCGAGGTCAACTCGGTCCTCGTACCGGTCCGGGCCCACTTGAAGTATCTGGGTCTGGTCCTCGACGGTAGGTGGCTTTTCGACGAGCACTTCCAACAGCTTGCTCCGAAGCTGATCGGCACTGCCTCCTTCCTTGGGCGTCTTTTGCTCAATCTGGGAGGAGCCAGTGTCGCCACGAGGCAGCTGTACACGGGGGTTGTCCGGTCTAAGGCACTCTACGGTGCACCGGTGTGGGCGGCGGCTCTGACCGAGCAGAATAGGGCGCGTCTCAGGCGTGGGATTTGGTGGTGGATGTGCTCGCCGACGTCTATCGGCGAGTGGCTAACTACCGGGCGGAGAGTGGTGGAGTTGGACTTCCGCCCGAGGAAGTGCGCGAGTGGCACGAAGCCGCTCACCGAGCCACGATGGATCGCTGGTCGATCCGGCTGGAGACTTCACGTGCTGGCTTCGCCACCGTAGAGGCGATTGAGCCGGTCATCGGCGAATGGGCAGTGCGGCAGCACGGGACCCTTACCTTCCGACTGACGCAGGTTCTTTCCGGGCATGGTTGCTTCGGAAAGTACCTGCACTCGGTCCACCAGGAGGGAATTGAGTCCCACCTGCTACCACTGCGACTGCAGCGAGGATTCGGCTCATCGTTCGTTCCATGGCCGGCAGCGAGAGCTCATTTACCGCGGTCGCAACCTTCTGAGAGGACGTAATCACGCAGAAGGAGGCGGCGGAGAAGGCCCGGGAGGACGACATCCAATCGGACCTGAACCGGGCGGCGGACGCGCGAACATCTGCGCCTCATGGCGCCTTGAGTGTGGCTGCGGGTGGACGGGACCACCCGCATAATGTAGCCAGCCGCGAGGAAGCGGCGTTGGTGTGTGCCGGACGCCGCCTAAGAGAGGGTCGTCGAATAGAGACGGTGCCCGCATCAGGCGCTGGAGGAGTTCAGAAGGAGATCCCACCCTGGACTTCTCCTACTCCTAAACGGAGAAGAGCGGAGAGGGCACACTGTGTGGTTTTTAGTCGGTTCAAGTCCGACACACCACCCCGCCGTAACCCCCGGTGGGGTGACGGTCCATGATGATTTTCCACACATAAAAAAAAAAGTTATGGAGGAGGGCTATATTAATTTGTTACAAAAACAAAAACTGTAGAAGATTATTCTTTGAGAGATTCCTTTGTGTGCCCTGAGTTACCAGTTCTTTAAAAGTTCTAAAAAAACATGGCGACAGCATAATGACTACCTTTATAGGTTATCTCACGATTATCTCTTTATGCGACTTCAAAAAAAGGAGGAGGTTCTCAATTCGTCGGAATCTTTTTTTTTTATGTGTGTTAAGCGATAATTTCGTCGTTTATGAACCGATTTCAAAAATTCTTTTTGTATTGGGATGGGCATAGCTGGTGGTCCCATCGGCACCATATCGGGATCTGATGATGGGATCCCAAAGAAATCGAGGGAACTCCTCAAATATCATAGGCACAATTGTCGCGATTTGGGTAATCAGAATAGTTTTTCTTTGAAGTTCGTTCCTTTTTGTTAAAATTATTATATGGTAAACGAATTAGTTGTAGCTGTGAGTGTAAATCTACGCTGCGGGCAATTTAAAACGTTAATCTAGTGTTAAATAAATTCAGATGCTTGATATTTACTCACGCTTTCTCTGTGTCGTCATCATTTTCACTGCTGTCTTCACTAGTTTATCTGACAATATATCTTTAGTTGTCTTCATTACAAGATTTACGGGTACAATTTCCTAAAAGAAACGAGGATAATTACAATAAATATTCGCCAATTAATTATCTTTCAAGCTTAGTCTTGTCTTAGAAATGAGCCTGAGGTCTGGAGTTGGGAGTGTTTTCTTATATCTCATGTACCCGATACAAGCACTGCCTCGGTGGCGCAGTGGTAGCGTATGCGACTGCTGTGCTTGAGGTCTCGGGTTCGATTCCCGGGTCGGACCTAATGTTTGTGTGATCCGCAAATAATTGTTTTGAAGTTTGGGTGTTTCCTATGTATATGTCTGTATTTACAAAAAAAAGTATGTTTATGTATTTATATCAGTTGTCTAGTACGATACTATGGGTACCCAAAATACAAGCCCTTAGCCCAAGCTTAGTTTGGGACTAGATGGCGTTATGTGTAAGATGTCCGAAATATTTATTGTTATTATTATCACCTACTTATACAAGGTAAGAGAAAACTAAAAACTAGACTGCACAGGTGGTCTAGTGGTTTAAGCGGTCTCCACGCCACTTTCTAGTACGTCAAGTGTGATGGGTTACAATTTCACATGGTATAACACTTTGAGTGATCCATTAGTTGATTTACGGTATGACCTATGGGAGTGACGAATACCTACTACGCGACGTGATGTTGATGCCAAGCTGCGAACGCGACGAACACAATCAATAATGAAAAGAAACTCCAAGAACACGTAGGTGACTTTTCGTATTTTTTCGGCCTCATATGACACCAGGTAAGTCCTACTGTTTTATCCAAAGTAAAGTTTTATCCAAATCCGTTTAGTAGTTTTTGTGTGAAAGAGCAACAAACATACATACTCACAAACTTTCGCGTTTATAATATTGGTAGGTTATTTTTAGTCAGCTCTAGGCAAAATGTTACTATTTATGCATTCTGTTTTCCTGTTATATATTAAAAAAAAAACCGGTCAAGTGCGAGTCGGACTCGCGCACCGAGGGTTCTGTACAAACTTGTAGTAGCTTAAAGGTATGACAGACCTGAGTATTCGATATGAATTTAAATTTAATAGTCTATTAATATTAAATTGAAATTCAAGGAACAGGGTGGTAAGTTTAAAATTATTAGTAACAAAAAATTTACGGTTTTCGCAATTTTTTCTTTATCTGTGCTACTTGTGTGACTTGTATTATGAAATCTAACTAGAAATGGGTAATATACTACAACTGACTGTTAAAAATACTTACAACATTGTTTGTATTATGCTTCTTTTTCTTAGTTGCCTGTTCTGGATTCATAGAATCAATGAGGTCTCCAATAGTTGCCTCAGCGCTTGTTCCAGTAAGTCCTACATCTGACGCTACTCCAAACAGGTACACGGATGTGCCATCAAGATGGAAGGAAACCTGTCCTGATGCAATCTATAACAAACAAAACACAGCTTTGAGTTTCTACCTCTAAACTTTGTCATGAAACAGAAAACTAAGTAACACTTGTCTTTCTCAAAACTTGTACAATCAATTCTTAATTATATCAATCAAAATATTATATACCTACTGTGTAAATTTTTAACAAGTAATGCTAATTAGCAGGATGGCTGGCAGTAGCTGGATGCGAGAAGCCCAAAATCGCTCAGAGTGGTGTGCAATAGGAGAGGCCTTAGTCCAGCAGTGGACTGATGATGATGAATACTTGCCTAACATTATTATTAATTGAATTGAATTATTGAAACCTTAAATATGGTACTGCTTCACTAGTTCCAATGAAATTTGGCATGGAGATACTTTGATTCTAGAGGATGGACAGAGACTACTTCTTATAACCAACATACATGTGGGTTGTGTTGTGGGTGGAGTCAATAAGGGTTTTTTAAGTTACTTTTGGTCAAACAAAAATAAGAATTATGACAAATTGACTAAATATAACATAAAGAATGTATAATAATTTAGAATATTTAATATTTAGTTACCTTCTTCCGTTTATTTTGTAAAATATTTTTAACACCAGATATAGTAGCTTCACAACTCAGAGGCAATACAGTATTTAGACGAACATGAACAAATTGTTTCCACATATCTTCACTGTTTAATACTTCATATTTTGTTTCTTCAAACTTATCATGAACTAAAAAATGAGCTTTCATTTCTTTCTTCTCATTAACTATCATGACCAGGGGATTATCTGTTATGTCCACATCCTGCAAAAAATGTTTGTTACAGATATTATAACATAATAATATGTTTAGTGCAGATGCCACTGCAGGGTAAAGCTTGTCTAAGATAAAATAGCTTCTGTTACTCCTTATAAAATCAGTTATATGCCAGTACAAGTCCCATCCAAATTGGTCTAGCCATTCAAGAATTAAATAGAACAAACAGGGAGACCAAAATGTAAAAAATTGTATTTTTGTTGAAAGTAACATATTATATTCTTTCTTTCTTTAATATTTTGTACTTTTATGTGCATTCACTGAAAAGCTTTAATTTGAAATTACAAACAGACACTTCAATTTTATTTATATTTTATGGTATCATTACAATTTGAAGATACAGTAATGTAAGTGCTAATGAGGTAGTATATAATAGTACCCACATCATTAGGAAAACTGAAATTCAAGTAAAACCCATTGATCTCATAGCCAGCTGTAAATAATCTTGGGAAATAAGGCTAGGAAGATGATCCTTGTAGAGTTTGTACAATATTGATTGAAAATGTAATTTGCAGTAAAATCACTTAAATCTTTTTTTATACTATGTGGTGACAGATTAAGAATACAGTGTCAATACCCCTATTGATTCTGTGGGTGCCTTAAGAGGCGACCCATCTGGCTACTATGGAACAGTCAGTCAGATCCTTCTTTTTAAGGAGAGGCTTATGTCCAGGAAAGGACTAAGTACTGTACATACCTATATATTACAATGCATTTAACACAGGTCTACAAGTCGCTAGATGAGACAGGTTAAAATAAAATATTTATAATTGGAAAGTCCAATAGCCGACCTCAAATAATATTGGGACTAAAGCTAAGAAGATGAAGATGATTGGAAAATCTTTAAACAAAACACTAGTTTAAATTTAATAATCTAATATTGTGAACATTACACATTATAAGTCACTTTCCAACGTCGATATAATAATATTACATTTATACATTGTTAAACCATATGCTTACCTGTAATATCTCTTTCATTCTCGTTCCTATCGTCATGGCCTCTCCAAACTTGACAACACCACATAATTCTACTTCAGCGGGCAGGTTCAGTAACAATTGTCTGTATGTATGTTTTTCATTTTCAAATAAATCTAAGCTTAGTCCAACCACAAGCAATGTGCCATCGTACATGAGGCCGTAAAGACATCCTGTGCTCTCATCTGTGTCTATCTTAGACAACCTCTGAAAATGAAGTTTGTTCGAATAACTTACAATGTAAATTAAACTTTAAAAAGTTATATTATTATTTTACAAATAAAACTGGTTAAGGTGATGACGTATTTTAATTAATATCAATTAATAGTGATTTTCTACTAATAAACTGTATGTAAATGTAAGACTAACATTATAATCACATAAAAAATACGTTTTAAAATGTCTATGAGATAAGATAAAATAAAAATAAAATAGTTTACCTCGATAACATAATTTGATATTTTGAGACGTGGTGACATTTTATCCGATTATTACTAGCGGAAAATAATCTTGATGTCAACAATAAAAATTATTGCCATATTTATGAAATGTAGATTTGGTCATGTTCATCCAGTTCCTGATTTGTAAAGGTACATAAAAATTCAGTAAAATAATTTAGAACATCTTAGAATTTTGTCTCTGGACAGTGCAATAGAGGCGAACTATCTTTTTCTAATATTACTTTAAGTTCTACTTTAGGAAACAAGTCTATTGTCTATATATATAAATTTTTTATCAAGAGTAGAGATGGGTTTGGAGATCGTTTTTGTTTTTTCGGAAGATGGTCCTCATTTCATCTCATTCACATTTTTTTATCATTAATAACGGCGACGAATTGGAGACTAGAAGGCAAGTACCTAATTAAAGTCTTGAATTGTTGAAGACTTTAACTACTTGAAATTGGCAGAAATAGCTGATATTCGGCTGGTTGCCATTTCATCAAAAGAAGAAGATGTAGAGATGGTATATGCCCAGGCACATTGGGCTTATTGGGTAAATGCCTAAGATAAAATAGCCCAATAAATGTCTTTAATCTGTTTTTTTTTTTAAATATCAGTAACAATTTCATATAATCATAGTTAAAGGCCGTTGCCAATTAGGTTATAAGCTATAATCAACGGCTAATAGCAATAACATAAAAAACAAGACTGTGATTTAAATAAATTATTAAATAAAAAAAATACTGACCGTCAATTTGAATAAGATAACATTCAACTTTTTTTTTACAAAACTTTGTAATTTTTTTTTGCCCAGTGCTCCAAGTGCTCGGGCATTTATTCGGGCGTGGACTCATTTATGCCCAATGTGCCAAGTTCTTGCCTGTTCGCCCGTATTTCTTTTTGGCCTCGACCCATTACTAACTACTACTTGAGTGAGATTTTCTAGTTGTGTGGGCGGCGCAGCCCACACGGCTAGGCTAAAGACTAGAGACGCACGGTGCTATGGGTTCGATTCCCGGCGACTAAGGCGAGTTAAGCGCGCTCCGCCACGGTCATTGAACCGCGCGTGGCCGTGCTGTGCAATGACCCCGGCCATCTGATTTTATTTTAAAATACATTGCAGTGTTATTGATTTTATTTGTTTTTAACTTTTCTAAATGAGATAATTAGGTAGTTAGGGTCCTAATATGTTGTACTATGTGAAAGTAACCAGAAAAAAACAAAAACAGAACTTAGATAAGTTAACATATTTTTTGCGTTTTTTTGTTTCGCTAGACCTATTGTGTATCATGGCCAGAATAAAACTCCCAAGCTTTCAGTAGCAGTCTTTTTACACTCTGTATAAGGAACTAACGCCAAAAAGGTGTTTTTTACTTTTTCTCTGTCCGTCTGTTTTCTTGGTAATCTTTGAAACGACTGGACCGATTAATGGGACTTTCACTGGCAGAATGCTGATGACATGAGGAGTAACTTAAGCTACTCTTTTTGGGGATCCGTAGTTCATGACTCGGAACTCTTATGGATTCGTCATGTTCGTCCTCGACCTACTGCTCAAACTAGAAAGGTGCTAGAAAGATGAAACTTTGCATAAATATGTGTTTCTATTACGCTGAAAAGTGCTAGAATAAAACCACGAAAATTATTTTTATTTGCGGTACCTCCCCTACACGTAAAGTGAGGATGATTTTTTTTTCTAGCGTGTACCCCATCGTGTGGGGTATCATTAGATAGGTCTTTTAAAAACATGGCGAGGTTGCTAAGACGACTTTTTGATTTAAGTATCCGTTCTATGCATGGCCTGACACGCACTTGGCCATTTTTTTTAATACCTGTTACCTAACGTTAGTCACCACTAAATCTAATTGAGGTGCTTTAGGTCAACTTTGAAGTTTATAAAAATACAGATTACTACTTTGCAAGTAAAATTAAATTACTAAGATAGAGCTTATGGTTGATCCAGCACGGCTGCAGTCGTCGTCCCTACGATTGTAGTGAGGGCTTGGTTCTGACCATGCTGGCAATTAGCCCGGATTTTTACAGCAGTCGCATTCTATGACGTCACCTAAATAAAGTAAGAACCAGAAGCTGGTGGTGGACGGGTGGGGTTAGAAGCAGGCAATGTGTTTAACATTTTGTTATTTTATCTACAAAATAGTACAAAAAAGTAAAACAAAAGTTAGGAATTCATACTGTATTAGTGTTGCTCTCATAGTTTTTAATGCAAAGATCAATTACTTCTTCTGCAAGTTGAGCTCGATTTTTAGCTACCTTCAGTGCTTTTTCTTCACAATCTTCTGAAAAGTTGCTACCACAAAACTTTTGGGAACTACATAGGAAGCCTTTGTTATAGCATAATATTAGGTTAGCACCCATTCCTCCACACATATCTTCTTCATATGATGAAGGATCAACCAAAGTGACATTTCTGAAAAAAGAAATAGTTTTACCTTAAGACCTCAGCAAACTCTGTGTTTCACAGTTTACAGCATGACATTATATTATAATAGTGTGAATAAATTTGTTCACCATAAAAAGGATATTAGTAAGCCAACCTCAAAACATACACTTTTTTTTAGTTATCGCGGGCTTTTAGCGCAGCGACCGAAATAAGAAATTTCGTAACGAAAAACCTAACACCCCGTGTTGAAAAAGGATAGAGAATATGATTGTAACTGCAGTGCGACAAGGACAAATAGCGAGCGCCTGGCATACGTCATAGATTAATCAAATAGAAGGGATATCGTAGGCACAATACATATCGTCAGAGTCCTCCAGTACCGTCTGGCATGCGTCATACATTATTCAAATAGAAGGGATATCGTAGGCACAATACATAGCGTCTGCGTCCTTCAGTACCATCTAATTGAATCTTAGTGTTTTTTTATTCCATAGATATGCTCATATTACTTTTATGTTCCCTGTTTAGTTGTCATTGTCTTTCGGTTAATAGGATGATTATATTGTTTGGCAATAATAGTGTTAGAATATATGTTGGTAAAAAGACAGTGTATATTGTTTTGTAAACTTGAATTAATATTAAAAAAAATACAGCTTATATAAAAAATAAATAAATAATTATAATTGCATAAGTTGATAAAAATGCTATGCAATGGCTTTACCTCGGCAGTCCCTGAGTGCCACACGACTTTTTTTTATTGATACTTTGCTCCTTTCTATCATAGCTTTATGTACCTATATAGCCTATAGTGAAAACTTGCAATAAACTAAACCCTATGCCAAACTGTCTGGCCAGTATAGTAGTCTAAGCAAACCTGCTTTCTAAAGATTGACCTATGTCTAGCAGTGGACTGGCTAATGATGATGACCAGAGATCGGAATTGGGTGTGTGAAAATACCTAAAGTTTGCAGCGGGACATAATATGGAGCTGTTACAACCACATAAGTTAAACCGGGTTTGAATTTTACCAGTTTAGTTTTTTTTACATGTTCCTTACCTTTGAAACACCGAACTATAAACATTTACAAGCTGCTTATACAGTTCTAAATAAATTTTCTGCTAATACAGTTCTAAATAAATTTTTGTTTTGTACTTTTCCGGTTAAAATTCGGTCTTTTAGTCCCAATTGTTCTTTGTCGGTCAAACACAGATTTTTATATATCTGCAAAATGCTAATGCGGTTTTAATTTCTTTTTTTGATCTGTATCTTAAGTTAAAAAGTTTTGCTACAGGTTGATGCAAGGAAAACGAACATTTTCGCGTCTTTACATAGTTTTGAAGTCGGTTTTTTTTTAAATTATTAAACCTGCACTGCATAAAAAAATAAATTAAAAACATTTATTTCAATTGCAAGAACAGTGGTTGTAACAGCTCCATATTATTATTGCAAACTTACTGCAAACTTTAGGTATTTTCACACACCCAATTCCGATCTCTGATGATGACAATAGTTCTAATCTAAGACTTGATCGTTTTTTAAACCATTTATTTGCAGATTTCCAGTAACTAGTTTTCATTTAGTTCGTTGAGTAGTGAGTAACCTACCTTTCTATATATTTGTACATAGCAAAGCTTGTGGCTATGGGTATCCCATTTAATTTGAGATTTGTTCGAACATTTGTGTCTACTTTGATTTCTTCCGTTTCTGGATCATAGGTCACAGTCGGGAGTCTCACTGAAAAAAAAAACTCTATTAGGAGCAAATGCCTAAACAACAATCACATTTCAAAAGTACTGATTTAAAACAACACACTTACAGGTTTTCAAGCTTGCCATCAATGTAATGATACAAGCGTCTACTAAGCTTCCCCCATTATCAAGACAAAGCATATCACAATAAAGGACCCAGGCTAACTTATCCGGCACTATGCAAAGATCTGCTAAATCAATACATTTGGAGCTTTTAATTATATCTGATACTATATTACTGGTAACTTGAGCGCTATCTGAAGGTGGCCCAGGCCTATACTTCGATGAACACAATGGAGTGAGCTCTACATTTGTGATCAGAAACCCCTTATTTGGTTCTTCAGCTTTTGGAGAAGCTAGTTCCTGAAAAGCAAATATATAATTGTAAGTATTAATGGCAAAATTAAATCCAGATTGAATAAATTATCTCCATGATACATATTACCTACTTAAATTTACCAACATGCCTGTATGCAGGAGTAGAAGCAAAAAGCGGCCAAGTGCGAGTCGGACTCGCCCATGAAGGGTTCCGTACCAGCAAGTAACATCATATAAAAGTTCTTGTAGTTCGTTGTAACTTTCATCGATGTTTTTATACTAGTGCATTGATTGGATGAAAGGTATATTGCGTGTTACGATTTATGACGTATAAAAAAAACTACTTACTAGATCTCGTTCAAACCAATTTTCGTTGGTAGTTTACATGGTAATGTATAACATATATTTTTTTTAGTTTTATCACTCTCTTATTTTAGAAGTTAGAGGGGGGGGGGACACATTTTTCCACTTTGGAAGTATCTCTCGCGCAAACTATTCAGTTTAGAAAAAAATGATATTAGAAACCTCAACATCATTTTTGAAGACCTATCCATAGATACCCCACACGTATAGGTTTGATGAAAAAAAAAATGTTGAGTTTCAGTTCCAAGTATGGGGACCCCCAAAATGTATTGTTTTCTTCTATTTTTATATAAAAATCTTAATGCGGTTCACAGAATACATCGACTGACCAAATTTCAACAGTATAGCTCTTATAGTTTCGGAAATAATTGGCTGTGACATACGGACGGACAGACAGACAGACAGACAGACAGACAGACAGACTTGAAGAATCTATCCGTTTTTTGCTATTTGGCTACGGAACCCTAAAAAGGGGGAATTTACCAGCATTTAGTTTTCAAGAAAAGCACAATTTAGTGAAGTTGGGATATAAACAATGCATTTTGCTATTTTAATTGATTATTAAAGTAGGCTCCATCAAGTTTCAAAAATAAGTTTAGTAAAATGGTACTTCTGGTTGGCAGGTAAGTTTTAATACTGTTCTGTATAACTAAATTACTCATTTTTTATAGTTAACTACTGGTGGTGGTTCTTTGTTGTTGCTTAATTTTAGATGTTAAATCCTTCTATGATGTCATATTTCAAATGACATCAACTGCTGGTCATGCTTCTTAAATTGTGACACAAGTAAACACTTTCTACTGTTAATCTTCAAGTTGACCCTTTTACTAAACTATGTATGAATCTTTCTTTTTAATTAATTGTTTTTTGTAAATTTATAAATTAAATAATATTATTGTTCATTTTATGGAAAGTATCTCTAACAATAAGCCAAAATCTATGTAAGTAGGGAGTGAAGGTGGTATTTTCCATTTAAAGTTTAAATTACGACTGCCTTGACGGTCTAGTGGTTAGCGTCTGCGGCTGCTGATCAAGAGGTCTCGGGTTCGATTCCCGGGTTAGACCAAATATTTGTGTGATCTAGATATTGTTTTCTAGTTATCTTTATTATCTATTGACTATCTTAGATACATAATCTGGTCATTGGTCAGTACTCATGTAATGAACCCTTTTGCTATAATAAATATTACAAATAAACAACACCAAAATTTTCAAAAATGTAATACTTGATTAATTCTGTAATATAAATATATTAAGCCATAGAATTCAATTACTGAAAGCAGTTTGGCATAAATATTTACCAGTGTAATCCCACAAATAACTGAAGTGTTTCCACATTTAATTAAAGCAGATGCATCAGCCGTTTTTATAGCATTCACATTTAACTTGATGTTTCTCTGTTCACTAAACGATCTTCCATCAGGTCTTACATTTTTAGATATATAATCATTAAAAAATTTTACTGGATGTATAAGTCTGAAAATTATAGAATAAATATCAACAAAATGGTTTCAAAAACAAACAAATGGAACTACGTAGGTGCTTACTTATATACTTCAGACATTGTTCAGTTTATTTTATTAGTCTGTGTCTACTTGAATTATCAAAAAAATATTATTTTAATTAAAATAAACGGCAATCATAAAGAGTTTTCCTAAAAAGTTAAAAACGTGCTATTGACATCCCTGAAAAGTTTAAAACTGACAGCTGAAAGCATAGTGTTACATGTATATACTATACTCTTTGGCTGAAAGCACAGCAAACCATAGACCTTTACTTCAGTGCAGCAAACAGATTTTTTTTTTTTGGGATTTAATGACCTGGTAACTAAGACCTTTAAGTCAAGTCTTATTTTATATAAACAAACATAGCACTTTCACTTTGCTTCATTTTTAAATTGTTTTGTTAGTATTTTTTATATATTTATATATAGGTTTGTAAGTGTTTTTGTCTTTTAATAACTGTTCTAGTGGCCGCGGGCGGGATGAAGAATCACACTTAATTTTCACATCACCGAGTTCACTTTAAGTCAAGTCTTATTTTATTTAAACAAACATAGCACTTTCACTTTGCTTCATTTATTTTCTTTCTCAATTACAATTGGGGAGGCATAGTTTTAGCACACATTTCACATTGTATCAGCAAACATGTAAAGCATTGGCGCTTTTGCGGCCATTATACGAGTCAAACGTTTCACAGTTTTCCCGCGGTAACGAAATTTATTTTCAAAATGATGGTTTACTTGTCAGACATTCATGTTATTACATAACTACGCTTTATTTTATTCATGCTAAACACATAAATTACTAATCTCTTCAATTTGCACTCGCGCGCTTTTTGAAAGTTCCCGCCCGCCGCCACGACGCGTGCGTACTCAATTTGACAATTCGCAGCAAACAGATTAACAGACAATAGTGCAGTGACTACCTCTATCAATTATTGACAGTTGACACAGTAACTAAAACATCTAATAGTAGAGCACTGTATCAAACAAAAATCATACATCTCCATTACACTTTATAAATTGCTATTAAACACTTACGTACGTCACGTATAGATTTTAATTAATATTGAAAAAATCTGGAAAAGTGTGGAAAGAAAATTTAAACTATACCATTTCATTGAATCTGGACGAGAATGATTAATTATTTATTTGTTAGATTAAGTCTAGGTAAACCATTTCAGAGATTAGCTAAACAGGCAGACAGATAAAAAATAAATTCAGAAGAGTTTTATGTTAAAAAAAGTTAAAAAGCTTTTCGCTGTCTCACAGAATGAGAAGATCAATCTAAAACTATAGTATTCATGATATCACCTGTGGTATATTGTTGGTGAGTGATGAAACGAAGGCTAATTGATGCAGTAACATCTTAGTGCGCTGTCGTAGTGTGGGTCACCGTACTGCATAGTATGCATTTGCAATGAATATGATGAAAACTACTCTACTTTTAATTTTGTTTAAATTAGGTAGAGTGGAGATATTTTAACTACTAGTTGCGATAATGTAATAAATACAAAAGTGTAGTCAGCAGACACGTAATACAACATTATTTTCTTTGATGCAGTTTTTGAAATTGATGTTTAATTTTCCCTACTTTTTTTGAATACAAATAATAGGTGAAAATCACATAACTTTGAATTATTAAAGTCGAAATTTGCAATTTCGACTTTGAATTAACTTCGACTTTGAACTTTGAATTATTGAAGTCGATATTTGCAATTTCGACTTCAATAATTTCAATATGAAATTTGCAATTTCAACTACATTACAATTTTAGTAATATTTTCTTATGGAATCGATCTCTCTGTCAATGCTCACAACTCTATTAAATGTCAAATTGATTGACATTAGTTCTCGAAGATAACGCTTTTGACGTTTCTTTTTGACTTGGTTTTGGTGCACGAAACTCCAAGGTGTGTGTTATTATGAATAAATCCTATTAAATCCTGATAAATAGATGCAGGAATCACTATATTTAGTTACTTTATGTGTACTTAGAGTCTGTTATAATTACTAGGCGTTTTATTTTGTGAAATTATTACAGATAACAATGGCAAAGCCTAAGGGAGAGAGGAAAGGCAAATCTGCCATCAACGAAGTTGTTACTCGTGAATACACAGTGAACTTACACAAAAGGCTTCATGGTGTAGGATTTAAGAAACGTGCTCCTCGTGCGATCAAAGAAATCCGGAAATTTGCAGAAAAACAGATGGGAACACCCGATGTTCGAGTAGACACTCGCCTAAACAAATACCTTTGGTCAAAGGGAGTCAGGTAATTATGTATTCTGTGTTACTTTACGAAATAATAGTTTTCATGACCTATTTATTTTGTTTTATTTGTATGTGCATTCATGGAGACTGTTGTCATTATATATACAAATACAAACATTGAGGTTATGTTGTATTACTACAAACTACACAAATGTAGACTCAGAAAAAGGCAGAACTTATAGTGTAGTTTCTGGATGAAGGAATTACGTAAATTTATCTAAAGAATGCAACTAAAAAACAAATACAAAAATGCCAATGTATGTTCATACACTTATTTGCCCTGAAAAAGAAACTTGCATATTCTCACACATGGCTATGTTATAATTACCCTATAAAACAGCTTATGTAGTTAACAGTTAGACAATTGTAGTCTTGAATTTTTTTATTGTGCATTTCAGGAATGTCCCCTTCCGTGTCCGCGTTAGGCTGTCACGAAGACGCAATGATGATGAGGACTCTGCCCACAAACTGTTCACCCTGGTGACTTATGTACCAGTAGCCTCCATCAAAGGCTTGCAGACAGAAAATGTTGATGCTAGCCAAGAATAAACTTTAAGCTTAAGCTATTTAATGAAATTTCTTTGCATATCCTTACCCATCATGAAACATTACCTGACCCTGGCAATTTCATAATGCTCAGCTGCTATTTATCAAAGCGTGATGTTCACTGACCCATCTAAGGACCTCTAGGTAAACATCATGTAAATACATAGATGATTTCAAAGCCAATCATTAGCAACATAAGATTTAAGTTTTAATGTTTATGTGCAATGAGCTGAGCCCTGCATTGTTATCCGCGTTTTTTGTTGTAACCGTGGGCAATGTTGCGGGGCAAAGCTAGTCTAATAAAACACTCCTTATACCATCAGCTATCTGCCAGTGAAAGTGCTGTCGAAATCGGTCCAGTCCTTATATTAGCTGGAACAAACAGATAGACAAAAATTAAATAAATGCTTTTTGGTGTTAGTTCGATATCTTTATATATATAATTCTTGTGTGAGTGTGTATGTCACTGAACTTCTCTCAAACGACTGGACCGATTTTGATGAAATTTTTTGTGTGTCTTCAAGGGGATCTGGGAATGGTTTAGATTCGCAATTGGACCCGGTAGGTGGCGCTGCGATCAAGTTCTGTAATTTTAAAGTTGGGCGGTACGAAGTTCGCTGGGTCAACTAGTATAATATATAATTTGATATACATTTAGTAAAAAACAAAAATTGTATAAAAAAAATTTGGCATAAGAATGTGATTAGTTATTTACATTTGAAATCATAATGTAGATATATGCATTTTGGTATAAATGTGAATTTAGGTTTTTGGTGTAAGTTACTCCTTAGGTCATCAGCTGTCCATAAGTAAAAGTCCCGTCCAGCCGTTCCAGAGATAATTTGGAACCAACAGTCAAACATTTTAGTAATTGCCTTTTTGATGTAAGTACTGTATACACTAGCCGACCCCAAATAATATTGGGAATAAAGGCTGGAATTAAACAAACTGCATACACTAAATATGCATTTAGTAAAAAAACTGATCGTTTGGTATTACATACAGACACTCCAATTTTATTTATTTGTGTAGAGATTGTTAATTTCAATAAACATTTTACTCACAGCCATCTGGACCTCTGTGTAGGTAGCCTGTACTATCAAATTGCTGATAAACATAGACCTACTTACATTTCTGAAAACATACTTCAAAGTAAATGAATGATGCTGAGATCATCTAAGCAGAGCTTGTACTATGGGTACCAGACAACTGATATAAAACATAATGTACCCTTTTTTGGTAAATACATATTATACTTAAAAAACACCCAAACTTTAAAACAAAAATTTGCAGATCATACAAACATTGTGTCTGACCCTGGAATCGAACTCTAGACCTCAAGCACAACAGTGGCATACACTGACTGTCACCGAGATGATTGTTGATGATCAGTCAGTCAGTGATGATCAAATAGGTAATTGAGAGCCTGAGTTGTCCAGTCTGTAATTTTTTTGTTGGAATATCAAATAGCTTGTGCAAAAGGAAATTTGTAATTTCAGTTAAATTTTCTTGTCTTAAATTTAAGTTGGCAATTACAGTTAAATTATTTGTTACAGTTAACTGCTAAGTACTAAAATATGAAATTGTATATTATATTATACAGGGTGAATTTTTGAGACGGGACAGTAAGGGTAGGTACCTTAACCGTTATAGTTAGAGGAAAACGCTTTTAGAAGACTATCCATAATTTTTTAAAATATTCTGAACGGCATTTACAGATTTTGGAAAAAATGTACAGCCAGCAAGAAAATGGCCATTTTAAACAAAAACTTTTTTTGATGCCAATCGATCCTGTTTCTTATAAGGATCAAAAGTCTCTACTGGACCGACTGAGGTTTGAGTACTAGAAATGTCAGAAATCGCAAAAAAACTTTTCCCATACATTTGTACGGAAATAAATCATTATAATATGTATTTTAGACACAGACTAACATAGCTTACATTTAGATGATCTACGAAATAAGTTGCTTAAAACGACCGCCGTCATGGGCGTACCCAGGGGGGGGCAGGGAGGGGCAGCTGCCCCCCCCTGGAACTCTCCCAGAATATGTATGAACTCGCCTAATTACTAATCAAAGTGTAAACGGGAGCTTACGCTCTAACTTTTAAATAAACCGCGCAGTAGACACTGGCAAAATGCACGGTGCAATTGCAAAAAAACCGCGCGCGACGATGGCGGACGAAGAATACCGAACTTAGCTGAGCGTTAGAACGCTCGGCTGTATTCGGTAATCTTCGGTAGGGAGTTGCGAGTTGAGGTTGCAATTTATTTGACACTAGCTGAGTCCCGCTGTGTTACCCGCCGTTATTGTTGTCAATCTCGAGTAACGCCGCGGAGTGAAGCTAGTCACATCAAAAACGATGTGACGGTGGTCCGATAAGGTAACCACCTCCTCCGCCACCCTCCATCCAGACACATAGTCGAAAGCCGAGAGAGTCGCCCGTGTTAAATCGACAATCGACTCCCCCTGCCACCGTACACGGGTGCTGTTTTTTTTTTATGTGTGGAAAATCGTCGGACTTGAACCGACTAAAAACCACATAGTGTGCCCTCTCCGCGCTTCTCGGTTTAGGAGGAGGAGAAGTCCAGGGTCAGATCTCCTTCTGGACTCCCCCTGCGCCTGCCCGCTCCTGATGCGGGCACCGTCTCGGTTCGACGAGCCTCTCTTAGGCGGCGTCCGGCACACACCGACGCCGCCCCCTCGCGGCTGGCCACATAGTGCGGGTGGAGGGAAAACCCGTCCGTCCACCCGCGGCCACACTCAAGGCGGCATGAGACGCAGATATTCGCGCCTCCACCGCCCGGTCGTCCTTGAGCGGAGGTCATCCTCACAAGCCTTCTCCGCCGCCTCCTTCTGCGTGATTATGTCCTCGCAGAAGGTTGCGACCGCGGTAAAACAGCTCTCGCTGCCGGCCATGGAACGAACGTCGGCCGGTAGCGAGAGATCCTCTCCGATGACTGCAGTGAGGACCCGGCGTTGCGTCTCCCATGCGGGGCAGACCGCCAGCGTGTGATGCCCGGAAAGAACCTGGGTCAGTCGGAAGGTAAGGGTCCCGTGCTGCCGCACTGCCCATTCGCCGATGACCAGCTGAAGCGCCTCTACGACGGCGAAGCCAGCACGTGGAGTCTCCAGCCGGATCGTCCATCGTGCCTCGGTGAGCGGCTTCGCGCCACTCGCGCACGTCCTCGGGCGGAGGTCCAACACCACCACTCTCCGCCCAGTAGTTAGCCGCTCGCCGATAAACGTCGGCGAGCACCTCCGCCTCCAAATCCCACGGGGGTGTTCCGGCCAGGGCGCTCGCCGCCTCCGTCAACACGGTGCGGTAACCCCGTATGGCTCTGACCGCCAGAGTTCTTTGCGGCCGCCTGAGGCGCGCCCTATTCTGCTCAGTCAGAGCCGCCGCCCACACCGGTGCACCGTAGAGTGCCATAGACCGGACAACCCCCGTGTACAGCTGCCTCGTGGCGACACTGGCTCCTCCCAGATTGGGCAAAAGGCACCCAAGAAAGGAGGCAGTGCGGATCAGCTTCGGAGCAAGCTGCCGGAAGTGCTCGTCGAAGAGCCACCTGCCGTCGAGGACCAGACCCAGGTACCTCATCTGGGCCCGGACCGGTACGAGGACCGAGTTGACCTCGATGGAGGCACCGGCGGGCGGACCACGACGGGCTCATGGAAACTAGGGCCTCCGTCTTTACCGTACACAGGTGCTGACTGAACCCCGGTTCACAATGCCGAGGCTTAGTCCCGCCGCCTACTCGACTAGTGTATCTCCTCTTGAGTTGTCTAGGCAATCTCCCCACTCTGTGGAGCGGGCGTTGAAATCGCCCAAGACAAGTATGGGACGAGACAGGAAAGTGCAAATGCAACTCCTAAGTCAATCCCAGTACGCCTCGAAAACGGAGAGACCGCGGTTCGGAGATATGTAGCAGCCCACAATTACCATGGGGTCCCATTCTACTGCCACAAACCTCAGCTCTCGTTGAAGGAGGGCGCAATGGAGGCTATTGTCCATCTCTGCTCCATATATGGCGACAGTTCCATCATCCGAACGAAACCACCGGGGATGATTCGGGACGTAATATGGCTCCACCACCACCGCTAAGGCAACCGACTGCTCAGCGATCGTCTGCATAAGCAGCTCTTGTGCTGCGCGGCATTGGTTTAAGTTGCCCTGTAAGACTTCATAGATGGATGCGAATTTTCAAAGCTTCCATTGCCTCCTGTACCTGACTGATTTCCGGCTGTGTCCCTGTAGCCGATGATTCGCCGGCCCCTTTTTTTTTTCTCGGCGGGGAGCACTTCTTGCTCCCTAGCCGATGATTCGCGGGACGGCCAAGGTCCGAACAGACCGGGCATTTCGGCGTTTTCACAGTGCATGTTCATGTCACGTGACCTGTGTCACCGCACACGTAACATCTCGCACCCCGGTCCGTCTCGTTGGGACACTTAGCTCTCACGTGTCCCATTATAAGGCACCGGCAGCACTGTAACGGGCGTGCTAGCAGTGTCTCTGCCCTGGCCAAAACCCAGCCCACCTGTAACCGTTTAGCGTTCACTATTTTGCGAACAGCGGCAAGTGGACAGCGAACCCAGGCCGTGCCCAGTCGTGACGGGGAGGCACGTATGCCGGAGATACGTGAACATTTCGCAGGCATGCTGCCAGTTTGTCTGCTGAAGCGGCGCTTTTCTTCCCGGGGATCAGGGCGCCGGTCATAGATCGCTTGGTGCGGAGACCACCTGTGATGCCAAGATCACCCAATCTGATGTTGGCCCTCGCATTCTCTATCAGCTAGGCTATTGTCGTCTCCAAGCCAGGAGGTACGGAGATTGTGACAGCCGCTGTTGTTGGAAGTCGCGGCATAACCCTTTTAATAGTCGGTGGCGGTGGGGCAGCCGCCCGTCGTCCTGACTGAGCCATCTCTGCCATTTTCCTGGCCTTGGCCTTTCGACCACGGGACCCACGTCTCGCTCGGTAGTGGGGCCGCTGTCGGCTGTTGCCTCTACTGCATAGTGGAAAGCGATACTGGCGCTTGCGACATCTATGTAGCCCACTGACCCTTCTTCCTCCTACTCTTCTTTTTGGCTTTAGGCGACTGCACGCCAGTGGCCAGAAACAGAGCAGAGAGCCAAGCATCGTTCTGTTCTAAATCTCCTTCCTGCAACCCTGGACCTTGATTAAGGGATTCCATAGGCTGACGCTCGATCGTCGCCTCCTAAGCGCTCCCTTGATTCGGCGCGAAAAGACGCCGTGCTCGGCGTCCTGGGATGCACAAAACTGGGCTTGTGCGCCCTGGTTGATGTGCCCAGACTCGGACATCCTTGTGTACGTAACTGTGCCCCCCAGAATACGGTGGGCAGAACACTCAAGTGTCAGCCACTGAGGCTGACGCTGGAGTACCGAGGGATTCTCCGTCCGCGGCGCGGCCTGTACCCTCCTGTGGTAATATATTCTCTTGAGTCACGTCCATAATGGTTTTGCACTTATACGTGAGCTAACGTTGTGTTGCCCTAGCGGCTGACATATCCCCCTAGCCGTTAACCTCTTCGCCAGGCTCCCTCAGCTTGGGTTAAGGGTAATTTTTTAAAGACCTTTTCTTCCACGCGGTGTTCTCCACCCCCATTCGAGAAGACTCCCGCTCCCGATTGCAGTCCCGTCGCAGCTCTTGTAGCCCTTAGGCTGCACTCCTTTTGCCAGGGACTACATTGGCCGCGCCAGTAACATAATGTCGCGTGTACCACCTTCCGCGTGCAACTGTTGGTCGTCGCATTAGACGCCGTGGTACAGTCTTTTGGAAGGCACACTACATATACCTAATGATTCATGTAGGTGTGTTGGAGTAGTGTATGACAAAACAGTCACGGAGGATCCGACCTAAAAAAAATTTGACTTGCCCCCCCCTAGGCCAGATGCTGGGTACGCCCATGACCGCCGTTTTCACGAATACATAAGTTCGCTCATTTTTGTACTGAGCTAGTAGCAGCCGATAATTTTCTTGGATAGATATCATTTAAAATCCTGGTTAATGCATCTTTCAGCTCCTGAATACTGTTGTATTTTTTTTTGGAGACTTCGTTTTTAGGTAATATCATCAGAAAAATATCGAGAGGCATTAGATCGGGGCTACGAGGTCGCCGCTTGGTTGAACCATGTGTGAACCTACCTACTGTGACCCGTATTGCCTATTCAAACTAGAATACTCAGCTGTTGTGCGGAGCGCCATCTTGCTGAAAATAAACTTTTCGCAATTCTGACAACTTTCAACAACATTCATCCAACTGGTTTTGGAGATTCTCTAACTCTGACGTCGTTATACACGGCAGAATTAAGAGTACCTTCATAAAATTCCACCATTACCACTCGATACTTGTCGCAGTGGAAATTTATTCGTGTACCACACCAATGCAAATTTCGTGTTCCTATTATGTACTAAATACGCTTAAAGAAAAAAAAAAAGATAAAATACATAATAAAATGATTTATTTCCGTACAAATGTATGGGAAAAGTTTTTTGCGATTACTGACATTTCTAGTACTCAAACCTCAGTCGGTCCAAAAGAGACTTTTGATCCTTATAAGAAACAGGATCGATTGGAATCATAAAAAGTTTTTGTTTAAAATGACCATTTTCTTGCTGGCTGTACGTTTTTTCCAAAATCTGTAAATGCAGTTCAGAATATCTTAAAAAATTATGGATAGTCTCCTAAAAGCGTTTTCCTGTAGCTATAACGGTTAAGGTATCTACCCTTACTGTCCCGTCTCAAAAATTCACCCTGTATAGACGTTAATGTTGACTCCACGGTTGGCCTAGTGGTATAATGGTGTGCGGGAAGCTGGTGCTCATCCAGAAGCATGGCCGGCCTGCCGATTCGGTCGCGGCCTACAGGCCCATCGTGTTGCTGGACGAGGCGGGCAAGTTGTTTGAGAGGGTTCTCTCTGTCCGCATCGTCCGGCACCTCAGCGAGGTGGGGCCGGACCTGTCGGACGCCCAATTCGGCTTCCGTTCGGAAGAAGTTCAGAAGGGCGTTCGACGGTCGACGCGATCCTGCGCCTGAAGGCCGTGACCGAAGAGGCGGTGAGAGACGGCGGAGTGCTGTTGGCGGTGTCATTGGACATCGCCAACGCCTTCAATAGTCTGCCATTCGGCTGCATCAGGGCCGCACTCCAGTACCACGGAGTGCCAGGGTACCTGAGGCGGCTGGTGGCAGACTACTTAGAGGAGCGTACCGTCGAGTACGAGGACCGAGGTGGCGCCTTGAGACGCAGGGCCATGTCGTGCGGTGTTCCACAGGGGTCTGTCCTAGGACCACTCCTGTGGAACATGGGATACGACTGGGCTCTACGAGGGCGTCTCCCCCCCGGGCTGGGTGTGATCTGTTACGCAGACGACACCCTGGTCACGGCCCGGGGGGCAAACTTTGAGGAGGCGGCGCGCCTGGCCACCACGGGAGTCTCCCGGGTGGTCGGGTGCATCGAGGCGCTGGGTCTGCGGGTGGCCCTGGATAAGACGGAGGCCCTATTATTTCATGGGCCCCGTCGCGGTCCGCCCGCCGGCGCCTCGATCGAGGTCAACTCGGTCCTCGTACCGGTCCGGGCCCAGATGAGGTACCTGGGTCTGGTCCTCGACGGTAGGTGGCTCTTCGACGAGCACTTCCGACAGCTTGGCCCTAAGTTGGTGGGCACTGCCTCCGCCCTAGGGCGACTTCTGCCCAATTTGGGCGGGGCCAGTGTCCCCACTAGGCAGCTGTACACGGGGGTTGTCCGGTCGATGGCACTTTACGGTGCACCGGTGTGGGCGGCGGCTCTGTCCGCCCAGAACAGGGCGCGCCTCTGGCGCCCCAAGCGGATACTGGCGGTCAGAGCCATACGTGGATACCGCACGGTGTCCACAGAGGCGGCGTGTGCCTTGGCCGGAACACCCCCGTGGGATTTGGAGGCGGAAGTGCTCGCCGAAGTTTATCGGCGAGTGGCTGACTTCCGGGCGGAGAGCGGATTTCGCCCTCCGCCCGAGGACGTGCGCGAGTGGCGCGAAGCCGCTCGCCGAGCCACCATGCTGAGATGGTCGCTCCGGCTGGAGACCCTACGCGCTGGCTTCGCCGCCGTGGAGGCTCTTCAGCCGGTCATCGAGGAGTGGGCAGGGCGGCAGCACGGGACCCTTTCCTTCCGGCTGACGCAGGTACTTTCCGGGCACGGTTGCTTCGGAAAGTACCTGCACTCGGTTGCTAGGAGGGAACCGAGTCCCGCCTGCCACCACTGCGACTGCAGTGAGGACACGGCCCAGCACACGCTGGCGGTCTGCCCCGCTTGGGCGGCGCAGCGCCGGGTCCTCACTGCAGTCATCGGAGGGGATCTCTCGCTGCCGGCCGTCATAAGATCGATGACCGGCAGCGACAGTTGTTTTACCGCGGTCGCAACCTTCTGCGAGGACGTAATCTTGCAGAAGGAGGTGGCGGAGAAGGCCCGGGAGGATTCCATCCAATCGGACCCGATCCGCCGCCGGCGCCCCGGGCGGCGGAGGCGCGCATACCTGCGTCTCATGCCGCCCTGAGAGTGGCCGCGGATGGGCGGGACGGGTTTCCCGTCCGTCCGCAGTAGAGGCCAACCGCGAGGGGGCGGCGTCCGCGTGTGACCGGACGTTGCCCAATAGAGAGTCGAAATTGGAGTAGGTGCTCGCAACAGTGCGGGCAGGCGCCGGTTGGAGTCCAGAAGGAAATCCCCTCCCTGGACTCCTTCCAATACAAAGGCGCAGAGAGGGTCACACCGTGTGGTTTTAGTCGGTTCGAGTCCGACACACCACCCCGCCGTAACCCCCGACGGGGTGACGGTCCGCGGGGATTTCCGCACGTAAAAAAAAAACTTGGGCATCTATATGGATAAGCACCTTTCTTGGAGCCCGCAGATGGGGAAGTTGGTCGCAAACTATTTGCAGCAGCGGGTTCTCTGCTAAGGCTACGGAATTTTCTTCCAACTAAAACTAAAATTGCACTTGCACAATCTCTACTGCTTCCTATCCTTGACTATGGCGATGTCAACTATCTGGATATCACCGAAGACCAACTGAATAAACTTGAGCGACTTCAAAACCACTGCATCAGATTGATAAATATGATAAATATGATAAATAAATATGATAAATATGATCACATCTCAGAGTTTCGTTCTAAACTCAAGTGGTTACCCATACGCTTTCGCCGGAATCTGCATATTCTTTCTCTTTTAAACAGTGTTCTGTTTCATACTCACACACCTCCATATCTCAAAGAACGGTTTCAGTTCTTAAAAAATACACATTGTAAGGACCTGAGATCATCGGAGAATCTAAAACTAAAAATGCCGGCACATTTCACTCACTTTGCAGGTAAATCTTTTAGTGTGCAAGCAGTGCGGCTTTGGAACAGCTTGCCTGAGACTATTCGACAGGCTAAAACCTTGACTTTATTCAAAAAGCTGGTGAAGGATCACTACTTGTCATTGTGAATACTTTTGTTTAGTTTTATGAAGTGTAAATGTATAATTATATGTATGTATGTATGTATATATACATATATATGTATGTATGTATGTATGTATATATACATATATGTATGTATGTGTATATATTTATATTAGTTTGTATATATGTATATTTGTATGTCTGTGTATGTATTTATGTATTTGTGTAGGTGTAAGTATATGTCTGATGTCAATGAATGTGTCTCTATAGTCGTATTTTTAATTAGACGAAGCTACCTGACAGTAGCTAATGTCACTTAGTAAAATAATGCTGCCATATTTAAAGTAATAGTGATGCGTTCAGTTCTCATTCAATCAGATGAATGAACAATGAGTGTGAATAGTTAATCATTTCAAACCATAAAAGAATATTATATCTATTTAAGAATGAAATTGTATAAAAGTGCTCTGATATAAGATACTAGTAGTATGTAACAACAATCAGTTTTTTGACGGCTCAACGCCGCGCATTATGTTTTTTGACCCAAAAAACAACCATCCTCTTATTATATTTTTATTAAATAGATAAATTAATTTAAAAAGAAAGACGAGAATTCTTGATGTTCAAATGTGCTTTGATCAAAAGATATGTTTTTTTTTTGTAAATATTCAAAAAAATAATAATTAAAATCTTAGATCCCATATAAGTTTCTGTAAATCTACCAATGTCCTTCTTTGCGGCTTTAACATACACAATTAACACAAAAATATAAACCATAACATGAAAAATACGGGAGAGAAAAACAAACAATGTTATTTCAGGATTTATTTTTTTACAGCTATATCTTGTCTTAGTTGGATTCAAAACCTTGATAAATAACTAGCCTGCAATAGTAACAGTAATACAAAAAAAAACAAATCCTAATCATCCAGGGTCTTTAAGTTACAAGCTTCCCGAGTTTTGTACTTTTTTCTTTGGTTTTAGGGTTGTTAATAGAGATATTACTCGTCTGTGGGCAAAGGCAAAGCAAACAGGAAGGGTATTGGCAGTATACATGTCAATAAATTTCACTCTAGTGTTTAAATTACTGAACATCAATAGATTTGCTCTATTGTTTTGGTTTCTTTGTTTGTTTGTTGTACTTTCTTGATTGAGTAACAGACAGTCAGAAAATTTTGCCTATTTTCTATAAATTTTTAAAAAGAATCTATTGTGAAAGTCGGATGTAAAAATTTAATCCTCACAATCTTCAAAGAGGTCATTTACATCATCTGGTTTGTTTAAATCTGATGTTGGTATTTGATATGGTTAGATCAGTTCTAAAGCCCTCACTGGTAGTGGCTTACGGTCTAATTTTTGTAGCCTCTTCTTCACTCTTACATAGACGGTCAGACGACACAAGTGCCCTGTTAAATAGATCTGTCATATGTTTTTCGCAGCCTGACTTTCTGGCATGTTGTTCCCGGTCATATCTCTAAAATTTATTTCTAGATTCACCAGCCTATCCAAATAGCATGTCTATTGGAAGCGCCGAATTTCTTATGATCTCTTTACCTCAAACCAATATTTTATGTAGAGTTACTGTCATCGGATACCAAGGATATTCTGTTACGTATCTGATGGCTGAGGCGCTATGCACAGCTTCATAATTTGCCACTCACATACCAACAAGAAGGTTGGCACCCTCTTGTCCTCCTTACATCAAGTCAGCTGGGCGGAGCCCAGACTGACATCCCTCAACAGGTTGGGTTAATTCCTGTTGAGGCAAAGTGACTACATGGGTCTTTGACGACTCCATGGTGCTTCACCCCTGTTCCTCCAAATGAAATGTTTAGGTATGAGGTTTTAACCAAAGTCTTACGAGGGCGTGCCCCTTCCCCATAACACATTTTTTCTATCATTGGAAAATTCCGGCTTTGATTTATGTCAATGAAAACATGACATATATGTTTGTATTAATAGAAAATACAAAAGAGTTTGAAGAGTGTTTTCACAAGAACATGTCTTATTATAACTATGTGGGTAGGTGGGCGCAGAAATAGAAATAAATGACTTCAGAACACAGTCAACGTATTTTAGTCAGTATTCACTGTAATCACGATGTAATTAGGTAGTTAACGATTACTACTATACGATATCAACATAATTAAAACTTGTAATAGCGCGATGGTGACAATTTTGAGCGATTCGTCACAAGCGTGGTGCAAGCACTACCATCGACAATGACGCTTCGCTAGTGTTTACGCCGATTATTACTCACATATACAAGTATATTATTTTGTATTTAAATATTACATTATCACGCTTACTCGTTCCTGAACGCATAAAACACAAACCCTTCCCCTCCCGCTCCGCTCCGCTTTGCATATACTGAAGCCATTTTGAAATGGTCCAGTCGCGACCAGTCGCTTCCCAGACGCTGTCCAGTCGCCCAGCTATCCGCTCCGCACCCAGTCACTCTCCACTCGCTCCTCCTACTTACCCTCCGCGCGCGGTCGTATGTAGACCGCCTCGCAGCCACCAGGCATCGGCGCACGCGCTCAAGACAACCGTCTCTCGCTAATTCGCAACTACTAAAAGCGCGGGCCCCGCTTATCAAAACAATAGAAGTGCGCGTGTGATATTCGCTAAGAACTCTTAACGCTAACGAAGGAGCAAGAAGATCGTACAGCCACCTACCACGTAAGTCAACTCCAATTCCTAAGCCTTACCACAGGACCACAACTTCTGGTCCCTCCTAATTCCCAGTGACTCTCGCATATCTTGCATACAATTACTGGTCCTTCATAGCCGCATTCCGCAATTTACACAAAAATATACACAAAAACATATATTTTATTTGTAACGCAATTGAGACGACAAACACGTCGCCATATTTATTCTCCAAACCGCTTATATATTCGCTACGCACCCTATTTACGCATTCTACTCTTATTAATAGCTCATATATATGTTATTTTATAATATACTGATGTTATATTATTAAATAATTCTCACACGACGCATATTTTTCATCTTACAAAATTCAATTGTAAGACACGCACCCATCCGCCATTTTTATTTCTCCACAACGATTTTAATTAACGCTACACACATTATTTACGTATTCTATTATTATTAATAGTATATATTTATAATATCCAATAATATATTGATATTATATTATAAAAATACGCTCAAAATAGTCAATTGTTAACTTCAATTATTTCTCAGACGCATCCGGTCATACTTGTTCATTTTAAATATGGCCACGCAACTACTTCGTAAGATTTCTTTATTGCAATCTAAAAAAGAAGCATTATTTCAAAGAACGCAAGAAACTTACGATCTCAGTTTAAATATTTCCAATCATATCTCGCAAACTAAATTCTTATCGCGTATAACATCATTAGAACATACTAGAACCGAATTCTTAGCAACAGTAGATGAATTGAATTTATTGTATATGGAACAGGACAAAGAGGTCAAACCTACCTACTCTGAAATAAACGCATTTGATGATTTGTACTGTCATATAAAAATGGTTGAGAATTCGCTTCTGCCGTCCGCCTGCGAGCAGAAAATAAAAATCACGCCGAAATTACCGCCACTGCAATTAGCCTGCTTCGATGGTAACCCTAACAATTGGGCAGTGTTTTATCAGAACTTTAAAAGTCTCATTCATGAAAATCCCCGTCTCACCGCAGCCGAAAAGGTTCAATACCTCGTAGGTAATCTCTCAAACAAAGCGTTATCAGTTTGTTCTGGCATTCCACCTATTGGTGAGAATTATGACATTATTTGGAACGCATTAATTGAAAAATATGAAGACATTAGAGTTCAAGCTTCTATGTACCTAGAACAGATGTTAAAATTTAAATTATACTCATTAGACGCCTTTATTGAACGGTTTTGTGCAGCCGAAGCCGCGCTACGACGCTTGTGTATAGGTGATCTCGCGGATTTCATCATAACTCATATCGCATTATCTAAATTTGATAAAGAAACCCTAACGCTATTTGAACAGTCGTATAGACATGTCAAAATACCTACATTTGAAAATCTCAAACAGTTTATAAAAGAGCAGGATAAAATACATACATTACGGACGCAATCATATTCGCATAGTAAACAATTTAATATAACTCAATCTCATAAAAATAATAACGCAAACTCAACTAAAAACTCGAAAAACACTAAGTCGTTTATGGTAAACACCACGCCGAATCGTACGGTTAGTCTTAACAAGTATACGCGCTCGCATAACTATTTTTCTATTTGTAAATCAAGTCTCGCTCACGCGCTATTTAAATGTCCTGAATTTTTAAATAAAGACATAGAAACTCGCAATCAAATTGTAATGAAACATAACTATTGTATTAATTGCTTAGGATTTCATTCAATTAATTCTTGTAAATCGCAAAATCGTTGTTCAATTTGTTTACAAAACCATCATACTATGTTGCACGTCCGGTGCACACGTCCCTCCCCCCCGCGCGACAGTCCGCGCGTAAACAGTCTCTCAACTCGAGACGCGCGCGCACACGATTTAGAGCCTTCGCTCTCTAACAAACAAGGGTCAGTTTTGCATGCTGAAAACGCTAATGTGTCTCTGTCAGCTATACATACTAACGGAGATATGAAGAATAACACTGTTTTGTTACCAACCGCTAATGTTTACGCATATAATTGTAACGGACAGCGAAAAAAGATACGCGCTTTCCTAGATACCGGATCTATATCTAACTTTATTACAAAGGGATGTTGTGAACGATTAAATTTACAAATATCACCTAACCAGTGTGTAGTAAAAGGCATAGGCCATTCCGAGAGTAACTCGTATGGTTTTGTTACATTTAAAATTCAATCCCGCTTTGACTCGCGTTGTAATTATAATATTAAAGCTCTAGTCATTGATAGCATCACGGATCGCTTATCTAACTGTCACGTAGGTATATCGCAGCTAGCTGGTATTTGCGACTTGCCAATAGCGGATGATGAGTTTTACATTCCTTCGGAAGTAGACTGTTTGTTAGGTAACGAGTTATTCCCGCATTTAATTCGCAACAATAAAATTAGTTTTCCGCCGTGTTCCGTTGTTGCCATAGAAACCACGCTCGGTTATATAATGATGGGCAGAGCTCAGTGCGATGACCCCGATTTAGACACGCAAACCAATAATAATAAATCATTTTTCTGTTCTGCTCAAAAGCAAAGTTTAGAAAACTTAACGCAACGCTTCTGGGAGCTCGAAAGGGTACCAGACACTATTCACACAAGTCCTGATGATAAAGTCTGCGAACGTATCTTTCAGGCAACGCACTCCCGCGACGAGACAGGTAGATATACTGTGACGCTTCCCTTTAAATATGATCCCCTTTTACTCGGAAACTCGTATAATATCGCTAAAAAACGCTTAATAAATTTAGAAAGAAAATTAGATAACGCACGCGAATTACGCTATGATTATAACGCAACTATACAAGATTATATTGATCAGGGTAACTTAACAAAAGTCAACTCTGATACTCAAATTCGCAACTCTTATTACATACCACACCGGGCCGCTTATCGGCCAAATAAAAGTACGTCGAAAGATTCGCGTAGTTTTAGACGTCAGCGCTAAAAACGACGTCATGCAAACCGCTTAATGTTTGTTATATACGGGTCCCAACCTTCAACAAAACATTTTTAATTTATTAATTAATTTACGCATGTTATTAGATAGCCATGTCAGCGGACATAAAAATAAATAAATAAATGTATTTTAAGTACTCACGCCAGGTCACCGACCTTTCAACGCATTCTATTTAGGTTTAATTTGCCCGGTTGTTACTTTCATGAAGCTCTTAGTTCAGCTATGCTGGAAATTATCACTTGATTGGGACCAAGAAGTACCCGACTCTATACGCAAAAAATATATACAGTTTCATAAGGAGCTGAAATATCTGTCAAAACTAGTTTTTCCCAGACATATCGGTATTGTCTCTAACGCTCACATTTCGCTGATAGGTTTCGCTGATGCCAGTGAGCAATGTTATGGTGCCGTGGTTTATATTCGTGTTAGTCCCGATGACAACTCGAAGGGCATTGTTTCGCTACTCGCTTCTAAGTCTAGATTGGCACCGCTGAAAAAGATTTCACTCGCTCGCCTCGAACTTTATGCCGCGCTACTTTTAGCTAATTTAATGGATTCGGTAACTAATATATTAACAAAACGCTGTAAAATAAACTCAATATTCGCATTCTCTGATTCCACAGTCACGCTGACTTGGATTCACTCGCCCTCGTTTAAATTTCACACATTTGTCGCAAATCGAATTACAGAGATTAACGCTAAACTCGACGCTGAACACTGGTATCATATTGGTGGCTCCGATAATCCCGCAGATATTATATCGCGCCCTGTCACGCCTTACAACTTGGCATGTAATAGGCTTTGGTTTTGCGCTGCAGAATGGGTTGCACAGCCTATTAATGCATGGCCTATCGCTCCCTTTCAGCCTTGTTCAACACAAGATGAAAGTTTTGAAAGTAAAACAATAACGCTTACTTCGTTGCTAAGTTCAAGTCACAGTGACGAACATCCGCTGCAACGCTTAATTGACCGCATCTCAACCTTTAAAAAATTGCTACGCGCTACCGTTTATGTACTACGCTTTTCAAAGCTTTTACGCACCAAAGGTTTGGTTACTCCCGCTGACTATGATTACGCTGAACGCTACCTTGTACGTTATGTTCAAAATAAACACTTCGCTAATGACATAGCGGCATTAAAAAATAATAAACGCTTAAATAAAACTCTTTTAAAACTCAACTCTTTTATCGACGATGATAATATTCTACGCGTCGGTGGACGACTTACGCATGCTCAATTAAATTTTAGTCAAAAGCACCCCATGCTGCTCCCCGCTAAAGACCGCTTTACCGAAATGCTAGTTGATTACTATCATTGCTCTAACCTACACACAGGTCCCACGCTTTTGATCGCACTGCTTCGTCAGAGGTTTTGGATTCTTGGCGCTAGAAACCTAGTGCGTCAAAGAGTTCACGCTTGCAACATTTGCTTCCGACTCAACCCTAAATCGCTAACTCCTTTTATGGGAGACTTACCGGAGTTTCGGGTAACTGAAGCCAAAGCTTTCGCTTTTACCGCTGTGGATTACGCCGGTCCGTACTTTATTACACACATACGACGCCGCGGAATCAAAAGCCAAAAGGCATATATTTGTATCTTCGTATGTCTAACTACGAAAGCGCTTCACATTGAGTTGGTCTCGGACCTTAGTTCCGATTTATTCCTTGCCGCGTTTAGACGGTTTATTAGTAGAAGAGGCCCCGTCTCTATGTTATATAGTGATGGAGGAACCAACTTCATTGGAGCTCAACGCAAGCTACAGGAAATATACGCACTATTAGACTCTGACGCGCATAAAAATTACATAGGTAATCAATTAGCTGAACAACGCATTGAATTTAGGCATAGTCCACCGTACGGACCGCATTTTAATGGTCTCGCTGAAATTAATGTTCGCTGTGTTAAAACTCACCTATATAAAATTATAGGAACTCAAGTACTCACGTACGAGGAACTCAACACAGTCCTCGTTCAGATTGAAGGAATGCTAAATAGCCGCCCGCTATGTGTTCTTAGTTCAGACCCTTCAAGTATTAGCGCTTTAACTCCTAATCACTTTCTAAACGTGACTCCGCTTAAATTCCTACCTGCAGAAGATCTTTCTGAGGTACTGGATAACCGCTTAACTCGTTTTCAACTCATAACAAAACTCTCTCAAAGCTTTTGGCGTCGCTGGAGCCAAGAGTATTTAACTTCTCTTCAGCAGAGGGAGAAGTGGCTCACACCCTCGCATCCTAGAGAATTAGGTACGGTGGTGGTAATTAAGGATAATAACGCGCACCCTCTCTGTTGGCCGTTGGGCACAGTAGAGGAAATTTATCCGGGAAAGGATAAAGTAATTCGCACAGTTAAAGTTCGCACTGCTGCTGGTAGTTTTATTCGCCCAGTAGTTAGAGTTTGTCCTCTTCCGAGACAATAAACGCAACGCAATGTTTTTAACTCTTACTCTTAGATATAAGTTTTATCATTACGCTTTATTTAGAGGAAAGACCTCTAGGCCGGGGGGGTTGTTTACGCCGATTATTACTCACATATACAAGTATATTATTTTGTATTTAAATATTACATTATCACGCTTACTCGTTCCTGAACGCATAAAACACAAACCCTTCCCCTCCCGCTCCGCTCCGCTTTGCATATACTGAAGCCATTTTGAAATGGTCCAGTCGCGACCAGTCGCTTCCCAGACGCTGTCCAGTCGCCCAGCTATCCGCTCCGCACCCAGTCACTCTCCACTCGCTCCTCCTACTTACTCTCCGCGCGCGGTCGTATGTAGACCGCCTCGCAGCCACCAGGCATCGGCGCACGCGCTCAAGACAACCGTCTCTCGCTAATTCGCAACTACTAAAAGCGCGGGCCCCGCTTATCAAAACAATAGAAGTGCGCGTGTGATATTCGCTAAGAACTCTTAACGCAAACAACGCAAAACGTGAATTGTATGCAGAAGAAAACTCAAGAACCAGCACCGAAGGAGCAAGAAGATCGTACAGCCACCTACCACGTAAGTCAACTCCAATTCCTAAGCCTTACCACAGGACCACAACTTCTGGTCCCTCCTAATTCCCAGTGACTCTCGCATATCTTGCATACAGCTAGGTTGACATTGACAGTGCTGTCAACCTGACGTTTTACGTAAACGCCGTCAAGTTCATAAATTATTGTTTATGAACAGAACTGTTTATGTTTTTAGAACAGAGGTTCTAGTGTTTGTAGATTGAGTTATAGCAGACGTTCTTCATAGGACATGTTTTTTAAAGAGAAGACCATTTTAGTTACTTTTTTGTACTTTTCCAACATTACAATATCTTTTTTTAAATATGGATTCCATATTTGAAAGGCGAATTCCAGCAAGGGTCTAATGTACGTTAAATAGATGCTGAGAAATAATTCTTTATTGACAACATAGAATGCGTTTCTAATTATATATATAAATAAATAAATATTTTGGACATCTTACACACAACGCCATCTAGTCCCCAAACTAAGCAGAGCTTGTATTATGGGTAACTAGACAACTGATATAAATACACAAACAATTTTTTTTGTAAATACATACATATTATACATAGAAAACACCCAGACTCCGAAACAAATATTTGTGGATCACACAAATATTTAGTCCGACCCGGGAATCGAACCCGAGACCTCTTGATCAGCAGCCGCATACACTAACCACTAGACCAACAAGGCAGTCAATTATATACAACAATGAGTTTGCCTTCTTTGTTATTATTGTAATATGCTCATCCCACTTCTGGTTATGTGTTATGATAACTCCGAGGTCTCTTTGGGAGTCCACTGGTTGTAATGGCACAGAATTAATTGTGTACTTGTGTTTAGGATTGTTTTTTAATTTTATTAATTAATTTTAATTTTATTAATTTTTATTAATTTCATTCATTCAGGAGTATTTTCAATCACTCACTTTATCACAACACTATTTTTATTTCATCAAAAACTGACAACACAGTAAACGTCAGTGGATATCGTCTAATTAAAAATCCGACTATATGTATGATTCCTTAATGATATTCTGAAATATTATACTATATAATTATATGGTTGTCTGGAAGAAATCGCCATGAGCGATAGGACCGCCAATTGTTGTACATATAATTTGTAACTTATATAATTCTTTTCTTTTGTACTATTTTGTATTTACAATGAATAAATAAATAAATATAAGCGGTCGCCATGCCGCTTTCTACTGTTCCAAGTGGTGTGGGTGCAAATCCTACACGGAATTACACTGTGTGATCCACAAATTATTATTCTGAGTCTGGGTGTACTTTGTGTCCGTTTCTTGTATGCTTGTAAAGCCCCTGCGACACAGGAATATAATCCTAATGCGGGATTATACATAGTTTTCTTTAAAAAAAAACAGCAACTCACCCGAGAAACATAAGTCGGTATTTTTTAGTAAATAATAATAATAATAAAAGCTTAATTCTACTCCAGGTAAGTACAAGTCAGTAAAGTAAGCTAAGTCCTTTTGTAATTACCTACCTACCAAGCGATAAGGCCGCCAATTGTACCTACCTACGCAATCTCACAGGCAATCATAGGATGGAGAGAACTTCACTAGGACAAAGTGTGGGTTAGTGTCTAGTGTATTAAAAGTAGATAAGGGAAAAGTAAAGTGCCTAGTAATGTATCAACTAAGATGTCAGTAATAAATAGCGTGGATAATTAAATAAGCAAAGTATGAGGTAAATATACAGATCATGATTACATACATAGATGGAATAATGTTACCTAATTGACTATAAAGAGAAAGAGGTGCCAGCATTTCTTGTCAAGAAATAATAATATATAATAATAATAATAATAATATTTCTTGACGCTTAAATAAAGTACAGATTTTCACATACATTTTCTTTGATTAATGACACAGTAATAGTCAGGCTCTGGTATCCACGGTAAGATTAAACTTGTGTTGTGGACACCAGTCCCACAATCGGCAAAAAATATTAAGTTACAAAATCCAGTCCCAAATACAGTTTGTGAGGACTCTCACGTCAATCCATCGTCCTCGATCACGTCATCATCAGGTGAAACTAGTAAATGTAACATTGTGTAATTTGTTCAACTTAATCAAGGGTGGTTAGCGGTAGAGCAAAATCGTGATATCGAAATTCATAACCTCGTTGACAAACACAAGAACAAAAAAAAGTAGGGTGGCACTCGGGTCGGCCGCGGCAAAGCTATTGCATAGCATTTTTATCAACTTAAGCAATTATAATTATTTATTTATTTTTTATTTAAGCAGTATTTTTTTTAATATTAATTCAAGTTTACAAAACAATATACACTGTATTTTTACTAACATACATTCTAACAATATTATTGCCAAACAATATAATCATCCTATTATCCGAAAGACAATGACAACTAAACAGAGAACATATTATATAGTATATCTATGGAATGAAAAACGAAATAAATAAAAAAACTTGAGAGGTGTCAAGGGACACCCGGATAGAACGAAGTTACACGCACGGCTTGCTAAAATGTGTCGGTATACAGACGAAACCTCATATTTTACTAACATCATTAAAACTTGTGTAAACATGCTACAATTAAACTCTACTCTAGTACTCGTAACTTAACATTTTGTACTCAAAGTACTCGTCAAGACGAATCAAATGAGCCCAAACTCGATGGGGTTCCTATGGCCATCTTCCAGCTCCATCATCAGACCCTGGTTACCATATAGTGTCAAATTACTTGTCAAGAAGAATCAAATAAGCCCAAACTCGATGGGGTTCCTATGGCCACCTTTCAGCTCCATCATCAGACCCTGGTTACCAAATAGTGTCAAAGTACTCGTCTAAGCGAATCAAACGAGCCCAAACTCGATGGGGTTCCTATGAATAAACTTGTATTATGGGTACTAAACAACTGATAAGGGGGTGCTATTTCGGAATGTCGAACCGTCCTTGGAACCCCGACGTACCACGGGCTATCTAACGCTTTTGTGGTGGAACAAACGACGCGCGCTTTGTAGAGCTTACGCCTCCAATCTGACCTGCTTCTGCTAGATGCGATCTCCCGCGTCCGAATTGCCTGGCCTCGGGTATCTGGCTCGATCCCGGGCCTGGAGGACCGGGGGAGTACTGAATTTGTCTCGATCTCGCTCCGCCATCTCTTCAGCACTCGCATAATGCTTGCACCGATCGCGCAGATCCCTATTTTCAACATTAAAGGAAAACTATTAACACAGACGGTTAAGTTTCGGGAATCATTAAAAGTTTTCGATATTTCCTTCTCTTTCAGAATCTGTTTAGGTCAGGTTTAGGTTTAGGAACCTTTATAGTTTTGTTATGGACATAACAAAACTATAAAGTCCTCCGTCAATCCGTCCTCGACTTGCCTACCAAGCGGTTAATGCTATAAAGATGAAACTGTTCATAGACATGTGTTTATATCACGTTGACAAAGTACTGAAATAAAATCATGAAAATTAGTTTAGCTAGTTTTTCATGATGATGAGCTCATGCTTAGAAGATAAAAATCCCTAAAACTATTCATACTCCCTAAGTTCGAGGATAATTCTTTTGCAACTGATAATCAGTTTTAATACTTAGAGCGTAGATATTAAAACTGATTATATCTACCTAACCACTAAAGTTATACACACCAGCAGGAGTAACATTTGTGTTCTTAGTGTGATATGATTATTTGCATTGAAAATGGAAAATAAAACAATTTAAAAACAAAAAATTCAAGACACACCATAAAAACATCAAAGCGGGCATTAATTTGACTGAGTGAATTACTATGGGACAATTTATTCCATATACATAATTAACTATCGATTTCAATAGTGTCATAATGTATATAGGTATCTATTTACCTAAAATCTGTTTGAAGTTGGTGCCAAGGGTTGGTGGTGTGGCGCTCATAGGTTTTTAACGAGTGACGTACATGAGCCCGCGCCGTAGTGTTACGGCCCATTCACGACCTTACCGCTGTGAGCGGCAGCTAAGAGCGAAACGCCGAGCGGTAATATCAAAAGTATAAAAATGTACGAGGCACGCCACGAGTCGCCGCTCATAGCGAAAAAGCTAGCGGTTTTTGCCGAGCGAATTGCTACAGCGGCGAGCGGTATGGAGAGCGGCAGGAACAAAGGCACAAGTTAGTATGTGCGACGCCACGAAACAGAGCGGCGTGGACAGCGGTGCAGGAGTGACGGACTCAGCGGCGTTAAATAAAAACAAAAAATTTTAGACGATTTTATGGTGGTAATGGATACCTTTTATAACAGAAATTTTAAATAGACCGCCTATATGGATGTCAAAATATCCCCAACATAAATATAAAAAGGTTGTGGGAAGAAATTAGACAATGTTTTCCGGAATATAATGGTACTTACGTTTAATTTAAATTGATAACACAAAAACATAGAACCTAGGTACCTACCAAACGAAGCTACTGATATGTTGACAAAACTACTGGTATGTTTACGTAATGTAGGTGGATAGTTGACAAGTTTTAAAAGTAATTTTTTTTCTCTGTCAGTAGGTACCTAATTAGCAAAACAGTTTACATATCAGTAGTTTTGTCTGTAGATATAACTACACAAGAAACTACTAGTATGTCTTATACGCAATGTAAGTAGTTGACAAGTTTTTAAAGTTTTTTCTCTCTGTAAGTACCTACTTAGCAAAACACTTGGAAACATCAGTTACTTCTTATAGGTAGGACCTTCGTATAGGTCACTAAATCCACCATCTAAATACCGATCTTTATTTAGTTCGTGCACTCATTCTATCATATTTAAAAAAAAAATGTTGTTTCTAAACAGACAGGGGATAATTTTTATAACGCCATGATTTTTAACACGTTTCGACTACCTAAATACGTCCACCGTCGCCGCTGCAACTAACCGCTACTAGGGTTCGTGGCGTGCAAAACGCACCGCTCACGGACGCCGCTCCGCTTTTCGCTAAGACCAAAACTCGTGGCCAGGCCGTTAGACTAACATACATAGGTAATTTTTGGCTTAGCACCGACTTCAAACAGACTTCAGTCATCCAAAATAGAGCTAGTTTATTTTAGACTTTTTAATTTTTAGACTAAATTATGTGTAAAAATTGTTCTATTTATCTCATAGATCATTTGGAATGGGTTTCCGATTTTTAGGTTAGGTACAAGAGGTATCTTGTGTGAAAAACCTTAACGCTCAATTTATATACTCTCTCTCTCCTGAATACAATATGTGTTGTTACTTAACAGGTGTCACTACTACAGGATGTGGTGGCAGTCGTAGAGGCAGGTACACGTTGGCCGCAACGCTAAGCCTGCGGTTCACTTCCATTAGTACGGCTAAATCCATTACAGACCCATCTCGTCTTACTATCTGTATTAAGTGTCTTCTGTGTTTCTCCAAATCCGATAGAGCTCAAATACCTACGCAAGTTGTAAGATATATATCCAGGGTTGGCTATGAATGTTACAATCTTTGATGCTAAACCGTTTCCTTCGTCACTGGTTTAATCAACATGTGAAAAGAATAATGAAATAAAATATTCTAAGATTTTATTTTACTAGGTAATATCTTTTTAGAAGCCTCAGGAGCCAGGAGTATGTGGAGTTTCCACTAAAAAACACCCCGAAGGCCTGAAGGCGTCCTGGTCTGAGGAGTACCCAGAACAAATTATTTCAGGTTCCCCCTCAAGATCTAGGATCTAGACTATATCCCGGGGAAAGCCTTGGCACTCCCTGCCTGTCGGTCGAATAATTATATGATGCGTCCTGATCGCAATTTGCGAGAAAGCTATCTTCCTACCTTCGACCGCAGCAATTAATTAATCTGTCACCAGAGGTCCCCACTCTCTTTTTGCGGCCCTGCTGGTATTACCGCCGACTTCGTCTACGTTCGGGATCCCTCCTGTCCCGATTCTGTTCAGCGGTCTCTTTCCGGAGTATTACAGCTTTTTCACAGAAAGAGATCACTGCGCCCCAGTCCTCGCCCACTAGCATGGCGGCAGTGATTGCTGGCGGTAACAGGTTTTGTTCGACTTGGGTGACTAAGAATTCGCGTTCAGATGCCAACGCGGGGCAGCACTTGATTAACCTTGGCTCGGCAGCGGGAGGGGGTCAATAGGCGCTTGACCCAAAAAGGTGCTTCGTAGAGGGCCACGGACCTGCAGACCCCATAAATTAGGCAATAGCCTCTGTAGTGACCCCGTCACGCCTAGCGATCAATCGAAAGAAATTTTTGTTTTAGATTTCATTTTACTACTAACTGTCCAGGTTTTTATAAATATTGAACTATCTATTAATTAACAGGCTACGAATTGACTAAATCTTTAGAAAAAAATACAACACCTATGTATTTCAGGTGAAGTTTTAATATTCTCATTAATTATGAACTAAGGTCGAATTTCCACTGTGGGACGACCTCTATTAATTTTAATCCTTATTAGATAGTAAAATCGTATTCTTAATGTACGGACTACAGGTAACTGTAAACATAAATAACAAACATTCTGTTGGCTATTCGTATACAGCGTTAGTGTATGGCGTGACTCTCTCCCGTTTATGTCACAAACTTTATTTACATCCGTGTGCTGACGCCCGATAAACTTAAAGTATTATATAGTATTATATAGACTATTTATGTGTGTGCTTACTCGTCGTCTAATGTACATAAGTGTGCCATTGAATGAACTTTCGTTTGAACTATACAGTTCAAAATAAACACCAGTGTAGTTCTCGACTTTATCTGCGAGAATACTTTAAAATCATTGAGTACGAATGATAATTATGCGCTAAAAATTAAAACAAATTCTTGCATCTTCTATCTGCTTCTTTTGTGTCGATTTCATCACAAAAGAAGTATCCAAAAGCAGCAAGTATTATTTTCTTGCTACACATAAACATTTTACAAAAATAACTCTCCTATTTTAGTATCAAAGTCGAAGTAATGTGACAACTTGTAGTAATAGTTTTAGTTTTTAGGGTTCCGTAGTTCATGACCCTTATAGATTCGACATGTCTCCGTCCGTCCGTTCGTCCCCGACCTACCGTCCAAACGCGTAGTGCTAGAAAGATGAAACTTTACATGATTGTGTTTGCATGAGTTGAGATTACCAAAAAATATTTTTATAAGGGGTACCTCCCCTAAACGTAAAGTGGGGACTTTTTTTTTTCCTCGCGCCTACCCCATCGCGTAAAAGGCCTATCTAATGATACCCTAATGGATATCATTAGATAGGCCTATCTAATAATAGGCCTTTCAAAAACATTACGACGTTGCTAGCAACATATTTCGCTTTAGGTATCTCTACTAGCGAGTTATTCAACTGTAAAGTGCATTTTTTTGCAAAAACAAGGTGCCCCCCCCTTCTTAAAGCTAAACGGCTAGATCAAAAAACCTGAAAAAATTCAGGATAGTAGTCCATAATATATTGAACTTTAAAGGAAAACTATAGCGGATTAGATAACTTTGTATTTCAGGACTTTCATAACATGGGATTTCTGTATATTTTTGTTAACTATATAAAAAACTTTTGCATGTTATTAGTCATAGAGTACTTAGATTAAGAAAAGAGAAAGGTTAGATATCAGAAACGATAGATAAACGGTACATCTAACCTATAGATAATTATTTGTGATCTAGGGAAATTGGTGACCTTTAAAGGTTTAAAGTTTACGGACGGATGGATAAACAAAAATTTACAATATTCACAAACCAATTCAACGTGAAACCCTCAGATTATTAAAAACTTCACACTTTTTATTAATCTGAGGGTTTAACGAAAATTTTATTAATAGGTTAAACAACACAAGTAATACTGAAATATAAATATAATGGTAATACCGGTAATTTCAATTTACCTTTCTACTCGTATCATAGTAAAATACAAATTGTAGGTATTGTTTGTTATTCTTAGTTTTATGTATGCAAGTAGAGAATAAATACTATTAAATAAATGTACAATACTAAAAAACACGTTGAATGCTTATCTACTATTTTCAAACCGTAGATACGGCTCAATGCACAAACTGCAAAAGGCTGAATAAATGTAGAAGTTTTAAACCACCGAGCATTGAACGTGTCCACATTTTACTGTAAACGGATCTTTATTGTTCGTGTTTCATCGTAATAACACTGCTGAATAAATTGTAGCATAATCAAACATATGCGATAAACGTAAATTTAAAGTCTTCACTATTATTTACAAAATTACTGTTGGAGCTATCAGGAGCCATAAAACCTAGATTTTCACTATCCCACCATTACATTTATCACCATTTAAATTTAGAATAACATTTTTAAAACAAAACAAACTCTTTGTGATAGACGCAGAATATTTAATTTACTGAGTTCGCGATGGAACCCCCGGTAATTGTTGTAAATAGTCTAAAATGTTCAAGATACACCTTAAGTCATCAGCCACCTGTCTGTGAAAGTCTCGTTAAAATCGGTAAAGCCATTCCAGAAATTAACCGGAAAAACCGATAAACAGATAAAAAGTTTGAATACCTATTATTTTTTTATGTAAGTAGTGTATGTACTATATGCATTTAGGGAGTAACGTTAAGGTGAAATTATATACAGGCCTGAGCGCGTCAAAACCGTGGTATGAGAGTAAGGTGGTGGAGCGTGCAGCGGACGGGCGAGCAGAGCAACTCTCGCGCAGAAATCGGAGTTCAACAGACGTTCGTTGTATTGTACATAGGTAGATAGGAGATATGATAGTAAACTTTATGGCTATATTCATATTCTTTTTTAAAGTTCGAGAGTTCCACCATTAGCGCTTTAGCAAGGAGTGAAATAACTTATCCCGCCTGTATGTCGATTATCGCAGTAAATAGTAGCTTATGTCCTTCTTCAAGTGTCAGAGTACCTCATTGTTAAATTTCATTGAAATCGGTGCATCGGTATAACCGTGAAAGCGTTAAAGACAGAAAGAGATATTTTCGAATTTATAATATTTGTATTATTATAAGTAGATTGGATTAACATAGCTGTAATAGGAACTCAATTTTAGACTCCAAGGAAATATCCTTCTCTTGTTAAATGGGTTGATGACAACTATTAATCATTGTGTTGTGTTTCTCTGGTACGGTCACGTGTATTCTAAAAAGGTGTGTCTTCAATAGGGGCACGTGATCGACTCGGATATTGTTTATCTGAATTGGTGACCAATTCTTGTTAGCGAGGATGCTACCTACTTGTTTTAGATTGATATCCTGGTTTAAAATTTCGTTCCATTAGTTTACCGATTTAGAATTTAGTACCGGTTAATTTATTGGATTAGATTTAGGAGTTTTCCATAAAGACGAAAATATTAGATAATTTTCTTTAAAATCTACCTTGGTACTCGTTTTCTCTACATTTATGTTTCTTTAGTAGGAAGCCTTTAAGTACAAATAATGTGAAAAAGTTCAGTTTGTTTGCCAATGTAAAAATGCTTGTGTAAATTAACAACAAAATGAACGAGCAACAATGATAATTACCTAACATTGCAGCTACTGTGCTAAAATTTACGTAATTATGTCAAATGACTATAACTTATTCACTGCCATCGTATAATTACATCGAACTTTCGCAATTATAGCAAAAACTGAAATTGAATAAACACTGTTGACAGATTTTGACATTATTTCGGACAAGCGAATGATATTAAGGATGCTATCGTAACGCTATTCGTACCTAATAGTGGGTTGATTTATGGACCTAAATAGGACAAATATTTTATGTTTTTCGTAGTTGTCACACAGATAAAAGGTATACCTATTAGAAAATAAGGTATATAAAACCAAGCCTTCATACGTATTAAAAATAATCCAGTATCAAGTTTATATCATAAAGTCCTGATTACATGTGTAGAAGACATATAAAAGCTTTTAAATCTTTCAGAACATTATGTTGAATTTTTTTTAAAGCCTCTCGTTTGGATATATCTCATTCGTAATGTAGCTAGACGCTTATTTATCAGACTTATGAGGCATATTACATAGAAAACCAGACTTCGCAGCTCAAACACAATAGGTAGGTATTAATCACAAGATTATGGAATCAAAAGTTTTTTGTTTTGTTCTTTTGTTTAAGAAGGTACTGCACGAAATTGTGGGATTTGACGTATTTTCAAATGAGTAGTACTGTGCGCTGCATTAATTAAATACATCAAAAGTATTTGTATAGTTTAGGTCGATCCTTGCACAAGATCTCCGCCGAAGTTGGAATTTGAAACAGATACATATAAAATTAAAAAACGATACATATATGTTGTGTGTCAGATGAAATCTTAAAAACATTTTTCTTCGAAAAGATAGTAGATTTTACGTCTAGAACAATAATTTTCATATGACAATATTTGTATTTACATCGTGCAGGGTTTAGCCGGTGTATAATTTAATTTAAAAGTATAAATCTAAAAATATTGAGACTTTTCAATTTTTAACACAAACGCCTGATGCACATTGCACATTGCGCAGAAAAAAATATTGCTCTAATTAAATTACTAGGTCTGAAACTTCAAAGCAGAATGGGTCTAATTACTAATATTAATGAGATCAATTTTGTTTTGAAGTTTTTTTTAGACTTATGTCAGTATTGTATTGTGTATCATGTCTATATGTCATTGGTTATACTTACTGGCAAATAAGAAAATTGGAAAAAAATCAAATTTCGAGTCGAATCTGTACAGAGTAATGCGAACGCAGAGCAACAAATGTACGAAACACAATACAAACGTACAAACGCAAATAGGTAAATATCTCAAACAGGTATGTTTAATGTTACTGTTATAATTTTAATGTAAATGCAATGTTCCGTTCACAATTATTCGTCAGTTGCTAATCAATCAATACAAGTAATCAAGTAATCAAGTAATCAAGACGGTAGAGAACTTCAAAACGTAAATATTTACCTTTGATTATAAACATATATTTAATCAAAGGTACCTACTCTTATCAAACTCACTTTATTATTATAGGCCTATGTTTTTCAGGTTACATGTAATCTTATGGTCAAGAAAGAACTTATAGTAGAAAAGGAAAACACAAATGAAAGCAAAGCCACAATTCGGGTACTTGTTTAAACCAAGAACTTACTCACCACAACTCTCCATTTGGTTGCAACTTCAGTAATTTAAAAATCAATGGAGAATATAGAAATTGTTTTCAGTCCTCCTGTTTCATAGTATGCAATATGTGTAATGCAAAATTAAGATTGGAAAATTGTTGAAAACCTAGAAACAGCAAGGAACTTGCACTCAATCAAAATATCGTGAGTAATTAAGTGTATAGATATGGGATTCAGTGCCCTGGAGCAAGTCAAAACTTCTCTTGATATACCCTGCATGTCAGAACATTTTTATGCCAAATTTCATGCTAAAGTATGTGAACTCTGGGAACTGGCCAAAGTAAAAAGCATAGAGGAAGCAACAAAATAAAAATATTAACTGGCTGAAAAAAATAATGACCTTAATGCAGATAGCGTACCGATGATAACAGTTGTATCTGATGCGTATTGGAGTAAGAGGTCATACAGGAAAAACTATACGACCTTTTCAGGAGCTGCAAATATCATTGGCTACAGAACTAAAAAAGTTCTCTACATGACTGTTAAAAATAAAAACTCTATGGTTTGCGGGCGAGCTCAGAAGCGCAAACTTTACTTCAAGTTTGTATTTCTGAGCATGTATGATATAAAAATTACACTCGATCATCTAGCGGTATGTAGTCAACTGCCATAGTAGAAGGCTTCAAAAGCAACTCAAGGTTTTATTTATTCTAAACACATAGCTAATGGTGATTCCAGCACCTACAAAAATGTTCTGGATACCAAACCATATGCCGCACTTATTGTCGAAAAGATAGAGTGCTCTAACCACCTCCTCAGAAACTTTTGTACAAGATTAGATGAATTATCAAGAAATACATGTTACCAATTAAAATGCCAAAAAATACAGCTCCAAAACGTGCTACGCGTACGGCGATCGGTGAAAGGTGAAATAAATCACATTGATTCTCAAAATGAAAAATCTTTCGCTGAAAAAGTTATAGATTTAAAACAAGACCTTTTCAATGCACTTATTCACGTTTTCCGCGATCACAGCTCGTGCAAGTCTTATATTTGCAAGTACATCCTCATAAATAAAGGCCATCAAACTGATAAAAACGTATTTGGTGAAATAAAATCAGATGCGGTCTTTGCCACCAGAATAAAAGTACTTTGTCGATTGATTAAAAATGCCAAAAATTTTATGGCGAATAAACTATTCACTTAGACAATCATACTCAGGACGGTGTGCTGCATCTGTTGTTTCATTTAATCCCGCAATACAGACATTAGTGATAAAGACTACGGTGAAACTTGCCCAAGGCCTGATTTTAGTAAAGCCGATTTCAACTTTGCTAAATCTACGCATATGGCAAAAATACTGTTACAGCTATCCAATGAGGATCGTCACGCACTTGAACGGCGCACTGTATTAAGCTGATTCGATTGAATGGCTTCAGGAGCGGAAGCTTCTTGAAGCTAATTTTGAAAAAAAAGAACATGTAAAAGGGTTTTTATAAGATGTGGACCGGTCGTCTTTGTCTTCTTTTGAATTTCGTCAAGCACAGTGTCTTGTATATTGATATTTGCTATTCTCCCAGTGCTCGTACCACCTATGCATTCTACCTTCCGAATTACATCTGTACACTCTTATGAATACGCGGTAATCTGGATGACGCGCTGTAGGGTATCTTTCCCTATAAAGGAATGCATCAGCACTTGCGCTACTTCTACATTCACCATAAATAAAGTGCATGTTTGCGTATTCTTGTGCCATATATTGAATACGCGGCATACTGATACACGAAACCAGTCCAGATACAAGCCAAGTCGTCGTAAAATCACCAAACTAAAGTCCAAATCAGTGAGCAAAACGAAGAGTCCAATGATTTGACTCTTACTTAAAACGATGACTTCTGGCTGCTTAGCCAGAAATCGTCGTTTTAACACTGATTGACAATCACAGAGAACTGCAAAAGGAATGGGAACATGCGATACCGAACAAGTCAAGCGACGCACCAAATACTTGCCATTGCTATGTGCCATGGCGCGAGAGAGATAAGGTACAATAATACAAAGGTACAATAATAATATACTCGTCTCTCGCTCGCTTACACTGTACTTTAGTACTGAATTTATTCACCTATCTCTGTCTCATAATTAACAAAAAATTACTTCGGCCACACTCAGGTAGTAAATAGCGAAATAACATTATCACACGTCCTTTACTACACTAAAAAGGAAGCTTTAATTTTCTCTCTTTGGATAAAATTATGTATTATACCATTTTTTTTAATATAGTTGCTGCTTAGTTTTTCATACATATTTTTTTCACAAAAATCTCAAATTCTGTCATAATTTATTTTGATCAAATTTCATGTTAATTTTTTTCCAAAAAAGTATAATAGGCACTCATACTATTTACTGCATTTCTAATAAGATTTTTTGTGAGGAATAAGATAACTTCAAAATTTGGGCAACTATTGGATTTCTTTTGGGTTTTTTTTTTGTACGCTGGATAGCTATACTACTACGTGCTTTAGGATTACCCATTCTTTCTGGGACACCCTGTATAGATGATATACTTATATTGACAGGAGCTGGATGTGAGAAGCCCAAAATCGATCAGAGTGGTTTGCAATGGGAGAGGCCTATGTCCAGCAGTGGACTTCGATAGGCTGATTATGAAAATGAATAGATTCTAGAAATTATTAAACTTCCATAAAAACGACTGAATATTTAGAAGATATGTATTACTCTGTGTGGAGCCTACTCTGTACAATTATTTTACATATCTTAGATAAAATGTTTCACGTAGGAAGCGGCGACGGTGCTGCCTAGCGGCGCTGCCGCGCAACTCTGCTCGTAAATACCTAAACTCGGCGTTTTTTGTTCGCGCAGCACAGTCTTAATACGTATTCATGAAACTATTTGAATGCTTCGGTGGCGCAGTGGTAGCGTATGCGACTGCTCCCCTTGAGGTGTCGGGTTCGATTCCCTGGTAGGACCAAATGTTTGTGTGATCCACAAATGTTTGTTTTGTAGTTGGAGTGTTTTTTATATATATATATATATATATATATATATATATATATATATATATGTGAGTATTAACAAAAAAAGTATGTTTATATATTTATATCAGTCCTTTAGTTTATATAAGTAGAGCTTATATCATAGGTATTAAAGCTATAAAATAAGCTCTGATTAGTTTGGGACTACATTGCGTTTTGTGTAAGATGTATGAAATATTTATTTATTATCATTTGCTGTCGATGTGAGCTGTGAAATATGTGAGCTTATATTATTTTGTACCCTTCCCGAATTCTTGAGAGTGAATTTAGAAAAATATGAAAATAAATAATTTTATTTTGGACCCTGAATTTCGACTCGTACTTGCCAAGTCTTCAGAGCTTGGTTAAGATTCCAGGCTCATGGTCTGGCGCAGCCTCTTCTTCATCCCACCGAACGAATTTGGTCGTAGACTGTCACATCCATTTCGATTAGAATGTCAAAAAGGAATGATTTGGACCTACTTAAAAAATCCAAGATTTTTGTAAAGGTTACCAAAACTTTTTTTTTTTCAAATTATCTACTATCGTACCCCCACAAAGAAGCTCTGAATATAAACAATACTACAGTTCTGAAACAGCAACTTCGTTTGGCTGAACCAAAGTAATCAATGCCTAACGTAGTGTTTACTAGAACACGACCATTTAGGACATAAGGATAGAACAACAAGAACATTTCATATTAACGACACGGAAGTTATCTCCCACTATTGTCAAATCGTGACATCTTAGTTAACAGGGTTTTGTGACTCAGGCCACGTGCGAGGAGTTAGTACTATCAACTTTGGTACGACCGAACTTGCCACCACTTCGGCATAGTTCGCACTTTGACAAGTAATTAATTCTGGAACTACGTAGCAACGGTAATAACCATTTTAATGTATGTATGTGTTTTTACACTCAACATGAGGTTTATGAAATATTTTTGTTGATAAAAGCAGTTATGAGAACAATGATATGAATATATAATTGCCTCATTATAAGACAATATAGACTACCTCTTGCACTATTAATGTGAACACTATTAGAAAGTTCAATCATGAAAATTCAAAATTCAAAATTCAAATTCATTCAAAAAATCAATGTAAATTTATTAAAAATAATAAGATAAATAATAAATGTAATATAATACAGGCAACCTCTAGCTTAAATATATTATACCATATAGAATGGTATCAGAAACATCTAAAAGGACCACTTTTACTCTTGTGCATCAAAATATTCAAGGAATGTCTAGTAAGCACCTAGAGATTGAGTTGTTCATGAGCTGTGACAAAGGTTCATTAATTTTGATTAGAAAGGATTTTAGTTTTAAGAACAGTGCTGATATTGTGGGCTTCTCTGTTGAACGGACAATAGAGATAGCATGTGTGGAGTTAGAGCAACTTATTGTATTGAGTGTATACAGGCCTGTTACGCCATCGTCGTACAGGCAATTCGCTGACAGAGATCGCCCTTAATAATTTCCAGTAAACAAGTTAAATGCGTCATTTGCGACACGAGGCACGTTTTGCTGAATAGTCAAAATTCGTCAAGAACCATGCACCGCGCCATGCAGGCGCTCAATTTCTGATACATGATCGATCGGGACACTAGGTTTAGCTAGATATTAATTCTTTAATTGTAATAATTTTACTTAAAATAAATCAGTTTAAAAATTTAATTGGTTTTTTTTTAAGTCCTCCGGCCGCAGCCTTCGTAATTGGCCTCTATCGTATGTTAGTTTTGAAAAAACTTTGAATGAAGTCTTGCAAAAAGTATGTAAATCAAACAAAAGTGTAGTTGTATGTGGTGATTTCAATGTCAACATATTTGAAGACACATCCTTGAGTTCAAGGTTTAAAAACCTATTTAGATCATACAAACTTAATAACATCTTTCTGGAGCCTACCAGGATCACTGCCACCACAGCCAGGTGTTTAGATAATATATTTACTGACATATTGCCATACACTAAAGGAATAATAAATAAACAAAATTTTTAAATGGACACTTTTAACGTGCACGTCTTGCTACATCGTTCTCACATAATGTACCATCTCAACATTAATCGACTGCCTCGTTGGTCTAGTGGTTGGCGTATGCGACTGCTGATCAAGAGGTCTCGGGTTCGATTCCCGGGTCGGACCAAATGTTTGTGTGATCGGCAAATATTTGTTTCGGAGTTTGGGTGTTTTCTATGTATAATATGTATGTATTTACAAAAAAAAAGTATGTTTATGTATTTATATCAGTTGTCTAGTTACCCATAATACAAGCTCTGCTTAGTTTGGGGACTAGATGGCGTTGTGTGTAAAAATGTCCGAAATATTTATTGTTATTATTTATTATTAATGATGTAACCAAGATTTTGTAAAAAACATTTTGATTTAAAAGAGTGTCCATGGAGTTTCTTGCCCGTTCTTCTCCATAGAGATCTACGCTAGGGAATGGGCAACTACAGTACTTTCACAGTTTTTATGTCTTGTGACTGGGACTGTAGCTACATTTAATTTTAATTTTTGTTTCGACAATTCAAAAGTGCCTGTAACTGGCCTACTTGAAATAAATGCTTTGATTTTGATTGACTACATTCTGATCACTGTGGACAGATGTGTGCGTTTGATATAAAAAATAAAATGGTGGTAACACGAGATATTACCGTGGTACCTAAAACTGTAACTCGTATGGAAATTTTTAAAAATAAACTGCTCAGTAAACGGCCGAGCTTGGGTTATAACGATGATCATAATCAATTATATAATGCTTTTTAACATGTATTGTTCAGAATTTGAGTCAACTTTTACTCCTAAGAAGTTATCAGTTAGGGGTACTAAATACAACCTTCAGTGGATGGGCCACGGTTGGAATATTTAAAAGTAGAACACGGCTTTATGAGCTTTATGAAGAACGAAATTATAACACTACAACCCGGTCACATTATCTCGAGACCTCGCTGGAATGCGAACCTCCCGCCCCGTTCTCCTTTCACCTCCCCGCGCTCGCCACGGCGCGTCAGTACGGTTAGCACTTTCGTTGCCGATACGCGTCGACTTGTTTTCGTGGTATATTTTTAAACATTTTTGTTACGTTTGGACTTTTATTGTTATTTTGTTATTGCTGTTACGTTAAAATATTGTTTTTGTTGCAACGTTGGACATTTTTGTTAAGTTTGGACATTTTGGTTTAGTACGGACATTTTTGTTACTATTGCGTTGCTTTGAAGTGGGACAGTGAAAGTTTTTTCAAATATGGGAAAACCTATTCACAGTGAAGCAAGAAATTTAATCCTGAAAGTTCTCACTTTCTTTGAATCAGAGAAAGCTAACAAGCAATTCGTAACACCTGTAGATCAAGTTGTTAAACGAACCTGTGCTGCAACAGGAATATCAAAATGTACTTTGATGAGAATAAAATAGGAGGCTAAAGAATCGCGGCATGCGTCACTGCAACATACTACACCGAGTACGAGTACTAGTCAAGGTTCTAGCCACGATACAAGTTAAGAAAATTGTCAACACCAGGTAAAAAGCGCAAGAAGTACAAAAAAAAAATCGAAATTGTTGATTTTGACATCTGTGCCTTACATAATATGTATTATTAACAGTTTTTATACTATTATAAAAGAAATTCCAACATTAAAGAAAATCTTGGCAGTCGCTACAAGGGATATTAATTTTAAAGGTGAAAGAAGTTACCTTAGAAAAATTTTAATTGACCTTTTGGGATATAAATTCAAAAAATGTAAAAATGCCCGTACAATATTATTACAAAAGCCAGATATTGCCGCGTGGAGGGTTCGCTACCTGCGCCGGATGAAAGAAAACAATGACCTTGACGCAGATAAAAAACCGGTTACGTTTCTAGACGAAACATGGATTCACTCACACTGCACCGTTAATAAATGTTGGCAAAATAATACCGACAGCAGCGTAAATTTTTTTTTAACCCCGGCCAGAGATGGATTCTTGTGCATGTTGGGGTAGAAAACGGTTTCTTACCAGGCGCAGAATTACTGTATAAATGCAAACAGACAACAGGCGACTATCATCAGGAGATGGATACGGATAATTTCTTGAAATGGCTCAAAGAAAAATTCCTACCTAACTTACCGCCGAACGGTATAGTCGTGATGACTATGCACCTTACCATTCAACTCAGTCAATAAAGGCACCCACGAGTGCTTCACTCAAATCTGTTATGAAAAACTGGTTGAGTGACAATAACGTCCCGTTTGAAGAGAATATGACGAAAAAGGAATTAAACCCGATAATTTTAAGGACAAAGCCTCCAAAAAAATACGTCGTCAATGAATTAATGAAAGAGATGGTCAGGAAATAGTACGTCTGCCACCCTATCACTGTGACTTAAATCCGATTGAAAATATCTGGAATTGTGTGTGTGAAAGTGAAGCAAAGGGTGGCAGACAAAAATGTTAGCTAGTCAGAAAAAGACATAGAAAAATTAACAAGTGATGCAATTAATTCCATCACACCTTCCGACTGGAAAAAGAAGTAAATCACGTTGGAAGATTACAACAGGAGTATTTGGGAGAAAAAAAAAATGTTCGTGAAATAATTATATCTCTAGGCGAAGAGAGTTCGGACAGTGAGATCAGCGATAATGAGACAATGTCTGGCATCGAGCCAATCATATATTCTAAAGAAGATTTTTAGATCTAAAGAAGGATACTTGTTTTTCGCAAAATATCAGAGCGCCGACGCGACGTGACGTCATCGTTGCCAGGTCTCTAGATAATGTGACCGGGTAGTAGTGTAGAATTTCGAGAATATGTTAAACAATATTCCAATTTATTTAAAAAAATATATCATCTTGCAAAGGTTAATTACTTAAAATCTAAAATTAGTAATAGTTCAAATAAAATTGGAATGACATGGGAAATAATTAATGCCGAAACTGGAAAAGCAAAGAATAAAGGTAATAATTACAGTCTTTCAATTGATAATAAAGAAATAAATTCCGATTTAGACGTTGCTACAGCTTTTGAAAAATTTTTCACAGACATTCCAGTTTCGACCAGTCATTGAATTCGTCCCCCACTATTGCAGAATCTTTATTGAAAGAAAATATTAACATTTGTAATACTGAGTTTAGATTTAGTTGTATCACCGATAGAGATATTGTTAAAACGTTCAGTGCTCTTAGTGTTAAGAGAACCTCTGACCTTTGGGGCAATTCTGTACAAATAACCAAATCAATTATTAGCGTAGTTGCATCAGAGTTGGCCTTAATTTTCAATAAGTGCATTGAGTGTGGTGTGTTTCCTGACTTAATGAAACACAGTAAGATCAATCCTTTGTTCAAGGCGGGTAGCACGTCCGATCCTACCAATTATAGACCCATTTCGGTGTTACCTACTTTCAGTAAAATTTTTGGAAAAATTATACTGGATCAGCTACAAACTCACTTTAGCGCAAACAAAATTCTACCGCTGGTGTTGAACTTTTGGAAAATATATTTAGTGCCTGGGAGGATAAACAGGATGAGCTGGGTGTTTTTTGTGACTTATCCAAGGCATTCGATTGCGTTTTTCATGAAACATTGATCAGAAAATTGCATCACTATGGAATGAGGAATACTGCTTTGGATCTTCTTATCTCTTATTTGGGTAATAGGACCCAAAGAGTGGAAGTTAATGGACAGAGGTCCCTCGGGTCTCTGGTCACTATGGGGGTTCCGCAGGGCTCAATTCTCGGCCCATTTTTGTTTCTCGCTTATATAAATGACCTACATAATCTGATAAAAGATAATCAGGAGATAGTGCTATTTGCGGATGACACTTCACTTTTAATTAGACTAAAACGACAGCACTTGCTTTTAAACGAGAAAAAAACTAAATGTATTAGATTTTTTACACCTAATGATAAGCAGGTAAAAACTAATGTTCTGATAAATGGAAAGGAGTTGGATCTTGTGGACACCACTAAGTTTTTGGGAATAACTCTAGATTCAAAATTCAGTGGGGCCCACACATTGATGGTTTGTCGAATAGACTCAGTTCTGCAGCATACGCGGTTTATAAAATTCGCCAATTAACTGATGTAGACACCGCAAGACTGGTGTATTTGAGCTATTTTAATAGTGTAATGTCATACGGTATTTTGTTGTGGGGAAATGCTGCTGACATTCAAAGTATCTTTGTGTTGCAAAAGAGAGCTATTCGCGCAATTTATAATCTCAGTTATAAGCAGTCACTGAGGGATAAGTTTAAAGAAATTGGTATTATGACAGTCGCATCTCAATATGTATATGGAAATCTAGTGTATATTAAGAAAAATATACATTTATTCACAAAGTTTAGCGACATTCATAATATAAACACTAGAAATAAAGATAAACTCGTGTTGCCAACGACTAGACTACAAAAAGTAAGCAAGTCTTTTCGATGTCAGGGTGTGAGATTCTACAATAAGATTCCAAGTAAATTTCATGAATTAAGTATTAACAAATTAAGTCCATGGTTAAACGGAAACTGTGTGATCAAAGCTTACTACATAGTTACTGATTATCTAAATGACAAATTTGCTTGGGATTGATGTTGCTCGCTCCCACATTTGAAAGTGATGAACATCAAATTTTTGTTTTAATTTGTATTTCATTTGTTCTAATTTGTTTATTTTGTCGTTGAAATTGAATTATATAGTTTTTTTTTTTGTGTAAGTTTGTAAATGTGAGTATAGTGTAGGCTTGTAATGTTAGTTTATATTTCAGTAATTTTCTGGTGGTTTTGAGTGTTTCCACGGCCTACTCAAGTGTCCTGCTGGCGGCAGTGTCGTGTTCCGGGTTGTGGATCCTGACTACATCGGTTAGGCTACACGATGGCTGGGGCCCATATGCCGTCTGTATGGACAGGTCGACTCAAAACTATGGTCCTTTCTTCAAAAGGCCAACCCAGACCCTATACTGTACTCACATAGTTCTCTTTACTATTGTACAAGGACTTAAAAAAAAAGACATCTCTGTGGTTTGTTTCGGCGTTTTTTCCCAGAGTGAGTCGTAGGAAATGCCGGCGCCTTCTAGTTATAAAGTCCGACTTGTAAAAATGTCTGGAAAGATTTACTTACAGAAATAAATATCATTTATCATTGTTCTAGTGGTTAGCGTATGCGCCTGCTGATCAATAGGTCTCTGGTTCGATTCCCGGGTCGGTCGGGTTGTTTGTGTGATCCGCAAATAATTGTTTCGGAGTTTGGGTGTTTTCTATTTATAATATGTATGTATTTATAAAAAAAAGTATGTTTATGTATTTATATCAGTTGTCTAGTTACCCATAATACAAGCGCTGATTAGTTTAGGGACTAGATGGCGTTGTGTGTAAAATGTCCGAAAAAAAAAAACAAGAGCTGTTTATTTTTTAAGTGAGTTAGAGATGAAATACTGAATATTGTTGTTTGAAGGCTTGGGATAATATGGCCATTAAGCGTATTAGAAGAGCTTTAGAAAAGCCTAAGGGTCCAAGAGTAAACAAGTTCTTAATGTTTATTTAATTATTATTGAAGCAGAAAACCAAATAGAATACAAGTTCAACTTTCAACATACATAATATTTCATAAATTTTTTTTACTAGTTTTCAACCCTCTCGTTCCTAAATGAAAAAAACTAAGATTAGGCTGACCTCTTCCGTTTATTTAAAATGTATTAAGTAAGAATCTGAAGACAATAATGAATATACATACTTTACGTTTGATTGGTTTCGATGTTTGTTTTTAAAAGCTAAGTGGCTGGCTCTAAGAATCTGTGAAACGATTTTATTTCCACTTGTATATGACTACGGAACCCTATTCCATGCGTGGCTTGACACGCACTTACGTTTGGCAAAAACGTTTTACAAATGGCAAAAAACGTAATTACGTTTTTTGCCATTTGGCTACGGAACCCTCAAAATCACTCGTCGTCATCGTCATGTCTGTCTGTCTGTCCAGCTGTATGTCACAGCCATTCTTTTCCGAAAATATAAGAACTATACTGTTGAAACTTGGTAAGTAGATTCTGATTAGTATTCTGAGAACGGCATTTATATTTTCACTTAAAAATAGAAAAAAAACAATAGATTTTGGGGGTTCCCCATACTTAGAACTGAAACTCAAACATTTTTTTTGCATCAAACCCATCCGAGGTGTATCTGTGTTTCTAAAATTTTTTCCTAAACTGAACAGTTTGCGCGAGAGGCATTTTCAAAGTGGTAAAATGTGTGCTCCCCTGTAACTTCTAAAATAAGAGAATAAAAAAAAATTATGTACATTACTATGCAAACTTCCACCAAAACTTGGTTTGTGCAACGTATATCGTAAACCGCAATTCACCATTCATTCAATTAATACACTAATAATAAAATATCCATCAAATTTAAAACGAACTACAAGAAATATTTTCGATGTTATGTGCAGCTACGGAACCCTTCGTGGGCGAGTCCAATTCGCATTTTTTTCTTATTAAATTCAGTGTCAACAAATTGGTTCTTAAGTACCTTGCTTACTTCATTAAAATAATATATTCGAATAAATTGGGTTTCTGTCTTGGTTTGTCACAAAGTATCTGTTCATTGTAGGGAAACAAAAATTATACAGGGAACACTAATTTTATACCTGTACAATATTCTAAAGCAATCTTCTATGCCGTTAGTAGGTGCGTGCATGCTGATTGTTATCGACCTCTATTTCCGGTAATCAATGAGGTTCTTTGTCAAGAACTAACAATTAAACCAAACACCCTCGTTTCATTTACTTGTGGCACCTGGACCATAAAAGCAATCGATCTTCCATTCCACCTGCGCCTTGCTGAGAAAAACAATACCGGGAATCAAAACAAATACTTTTTTTAGGGTTCCGTAGTTTATGACTCGGAACCTTTATAGATTCGTCATGTGCGTCCGTTCGTCCGTCCTCGAATCACCGTTCAAACGATTAGTGAAACCGATGAAACTTTGCATGGATATGTTTTTCTATTACGCCGACAAAGTGCAAATATTTTTATTAGGGCTACCTCACCTACACGTTAAGTGCGGATGGTTTTTTTCTGGCATCTATCCTATTGTATGGGGTATCTATCTCAGGCACCCTGCTCTGAGGAGGACCCGGACATTTTATTTCAGATCCTCCTCAGGATCGGCACTATCCAGGCTCTGTCCTAGAGGCTCCCTCATGCCCATTGACCAATCAAAATGTAATTTAGCGGCCTGATCACATTAAGTAACCAGGCCACCCTCCAACCTCCAGCCGCAGTAATTTAGAGCTTGCTACCTGAGGTGCCCTTCTCTGGTAGCTTGCGGCCTAGTCGACGGCTGGTGTTGCCGCCGGCGTTCTCTACGCTCGGGATCAGCCCTCTCCCGATCCTGTTCAGCATGGCAGCAATTATTGCTGACGGACAGGACAGGTCTCGTTCGATTTGGCCAACTAGGACTTCGCGTTCAGACGCCCAAGCGGGGCAGTCCTCCACCGTGTGCTGGACGGAGTCCCTGTCGGCTGAGCAGTGGTGGCATTCTGCCGTCTCCTTGGCGTCCGATCCTATTCAGATACTTACCGAAGCACCCATGCCCGGTGAGTATCTGCGTAAGCCGATAGGTGACGCGACCTCCCTCCCTACCTATCAAAGCTTCGAGGTTAGCCATCCGCCGGGGTGAAGGCGGGGATGACCGGGACGAGCTCGAAACGCGGTGGAAAGCTCACCGACAGACACTGGCACAGTGGCGCGCGTGGCTGGAACAACCGCAGAATGCGCGCCAACGCGCTGTCGGTGCCGTTCTACCCGACAGCGCGTTGCGCGTACCCCAGCGGATGGCGCGAGTCTGGTCATAGACCCTCGTGTCCATATCCCCTAGGATATCAAAAGGCGGGAAACGTGCCAGGACTGTTGCCGCCTCCGACGAGATTGTGCGGTATCCTCTTACTATCCGGATGGCCCCTACCCGCTGCGCTTATTTGAGCTTAGCTCGGCAGTGTGAGGATGCCGATTGGTGCTTGGCCCATATCGGCGCTCCGTAGACGGCCCCAACAACAGAGGTAGTAGAGCCACGCTGATTTAAGCACGAGTGGGCCGACTCGACCGGGGCAGTTCTACTCTCACACAGAAGATCATCCTAATAGTGACAGCATTCTTGTTGTCGTATTTCGTTGGTGAGAGTGAGACCGGAGGTCACTATGCTGCATTGCTGACCCTCACAATAAGGATGGTGACCCTTACTTCTGGCTTCTACTCATGCTTTCCATTAGGTAAAATCACTTTAGTAGGCTAAATAATAAAAAAAAACATATCATAGGATCGAACGAAGTGATGAAATGTGATTTATGTGTATGATGTATGTTTTGATGTATTTAATTATAATGTATATTCTTATGCTGTCCTTCCCCCAAGGCAAAGCCAAAAATAATTGTGCAACGCAATTTTAGAGGCTTGAATCTTGCTAAGCTTAAAGAGGATGCGCGTAAAATCAACTGGTATTCCTTATTAGATTACCAGTGTGTAAATTAAAAACTCGAAAACAGAAAGTTTAATCCAAGTGTACAATATTCATGTCCCCCTACGATCGATTTAAATCAAACATTTACCTGCTTCATGGCTCACTGAGGAGATAAGACAGATAATGTCCAAGAAATGCTGGGCAAAAAGGAAATATAAGAGTGAACCAACAGATGCTAACTAAAAAAAAAGACGTGTAGAAGCGCACAACGCCAACATATTCACTCTTCCGAAGAAAACTGAAATCCACCAAATGTCTGGAAATTTTTAAGAACATTGGGAAACGCGAAGTCTCGTCCAGATTATCCTATGGAACATCCTGAACCACTCCATGACAAGTGGTGTTTTTCCATGGAATGGAATGGCATGGAAAGATGGTCAACTAACCTAAGAAAGCTAAGCAAGCCCTCTTCATTTTCTGACTAATTTATTTTAACTTTCCTATCCAAAGTGCCCAAATGCCTCTACTCTCAACTGAGTAACTTCCTTTCCAACAATTCTTTTCTGAATCCCTTCCAATCTGGCTTTCATCCAGGTTACAGCACTACTTTTGCGGTGGCACACATCACGGATAACATGAGACTAGGCATGGACAGTGGAATAATTACAGTCCTACCTTACTCGATTTTAGTAACGCTTTTAATACTGTAGATTTTCACATTTCGATTGGTACACTACGGTCTCATATCATATCTCCAAGGACAATTGATTGGTTTCATAGTTGTCTGTCTGGTCGCCGGCAATTTAATATTTGGTTTAATTAATTAATTATATTCATTTAAATAGGCATGTGCGACTCGTATATCTATTGATATGTCTAATTATGTATTTTATATACGTGTAGTGATAAATATGATATATGTACGAGTATTTTAATATTTTCAAGTCAATGCACAATGAACTGTCTCTCCAAAACATTTTGATATATCCTAAGGTTTCTTGGAAGAGATTGTGGCAATAAGGCCGCCCTTTGTACTCATTACAATATCTGACCTTTTTTGTACACTGTTGTAATTCTGTAATATAGTTTCACATCTTATTACAGAGTTACAATAGAGTACAGAAAGAGTATTCTAATTTAATAATCTAATCTAATCTGTGCTAAGTTTCCTTCATTGTTAATTTACTAATCGTATAACGAATAGCAAGTATTCATAGTTTTAGAACAAAGCTTTCGAGGTCGAAGGCCCGGTCAAGCAAGCCGGATACAACGCTCGCCCCTTATCACACGAGGCTAATACCGTCAACAGCGTACAGCGAGCTCACGATACTACACGTTCACTTCCTTGAGAGATTAGAAAGGTTACGGTAATACCTACATAAGTGGATGGCCAAACTATCTAGATGTTTTTATTACACCTACTCTTTTCTGTATTAAGGGTAAGTTGATATTTTATTCAGACTTCTTTAATCAGTATAGTTTATAGTTATTACTCTGTAGTACTCCTTTTTTAAAAGATACCTATTTTAAAAAGTGGTCATTAAAGGTCTATCGGACGTTACAAAATTTGAGGCCCAAAGTAAAAATATCATAAGTCACACTTACACCACAGGCGAGTAAATTATTAATCAGTATACTCAATATTGCAGTAAGTGGCATAAAAAAATTCTGCTTTCTAATAATAGCAATTTGGTTTTATACAAAAGCGTATTTTTCTTTACTAATTCTGCTAGTGAGTAGAATCGGCAGAGATTAATTTCAAACTGCAGTATTTTTCAATGAAAACAGTTGTATTAACTGCACTAAACTATTTTGGTAGGTTGTGTGCTTATCTCATAATAAAACAAGAACACTTATCGGAAGATGTTTATTGAAAGAAAAATTAGGTGTAAATTTTTTTATGACAGTTCGTTATGTAACGAAAAAAAGTAAATAATAATATTGCTCCATTTGTGTTTCATACAATCGCTGAATGGTTATTACAAGGAAGGGCAGCCGAAGGTATTATCTTTCGCGCTTGACCGAGCTTCGATCACCGCCTCGACGACGCCCAAAGCCTTGTTAAGGCCTAATGACACGAGAACAACCAAAATCTCCACTTATTTATATCTTTCAACTTGAAGATAGCTCTCGACATGATTCAGGTGATAATCATGTGCTCCTTTTATGTTATGACAAAGATTCGAAGAATATCATGTACTTAATAGGACATTGGTTTTGTACCTGTCGGATTTAAAAATGTTGTAAACCTTGTTTTGAATGGTGTACTAACTACAAATATTGATATGTTATGTAAATGTACAGACAACGCTGTCATACTTTCAGCGTTGTGTGTTCATTCACATATTGTCGTGTTATCCTAATTTACACTAGTAAATTAAGTAAATAGTAACATAATTTCAACTATGTTTTTATTAAATGAATTTAAAATACTACTTGTAAATGCTTGTATGCATATGAGATTGATATGGTATTTATTTTTTAAATGAAATATTAATTTTTTTGTCTACGATGTATCAAAAGTTAACTTTTGCCCACCGCTCTGTCCAAGTGTATGTCGGTAATCGTGGTAAAATTTTGGCATCGTCTATAATTACATATATATATTGAGCTACCAAATTTAATTGAAATTGATGCAGCGGTTTAGCCATGAAAGCATAACAGACAGACAGACATAGCTACTTTCGGTTGTAACATTTTATAGAATAGTTTTCATATCCTTGTGTATTATAGAGTGGTTATTTCCAAAGAAAACTACCAAAAATACATCAATTTAATTTTTTAAGTTCAATTTTATAAATTAAATTTAAATGAATGTTAAATATATTTTTATCTTATGAATTAATTTTAAGATTTTTAAGTAGTTTAAATGAATATAAATGAAATGAATATAAAATACTAATATGTATGTATGCACCCAAAAAAGTGTGAGATTAAAACTACCGATCACAAACCTAATTTTCAACTTGAGTTTTATTTTTGTTATAATTTACTATTTTGTTATGCTATAAGAGTTTTTAATGTACCTATTTAGACACGTATATAAATACACTTAATCATTAGGTAGACTAAAGGATTGTGGTGGAGTATGTCAGCTATCAAACACAGATATCGCGCACCTCGCTGTAGATCTAATAAATGTCCCGTGTGCGCACGAACGGAGGCGTTGCTTCTCCTAAATTATGGACTCTTTGTATTTTTTGTTTTAGCAACGCTTTACCACGTGAACATATTGTCTATATTTTTATGTGGCAGCTTAAAAAGAGAAAGTGGTATGCTTTCATAAGAAAAAAGTATCATTGCCGTTTCTACCAACTACACTTAAACCGTCTCATTACTAGGAGCCAGGTAGCCCCTAAATTTCACTTATGTGTCTACTTAAGGTTGGTTACCTAATACTCTTTAAGTGGACCCTTAAATTTAGGAGACGGTGGTTAAAAATGGCTAGCAATTTATGTTTTCTTTAAGGAGAGGGGTTTCAGTGATCTATGTGCCTTAAAAGAACGATGTCATAATTATCGGCACGTAACTATTATTAAATTGGACTATTAGAGCGTTTTTAAAATTCGGACATCCTATTGTGTTTCAGAACAATCTAATTATCTATTGATTTCATTCTCTCCGTCCAATCTCATTCATAAATACATTAAATTCTCCTTAAATTTCAAACGTATTTATATTAGCACCAATCAATAACAAGATCGGAATCTCTCAGAAAAACAATTAGTTTTCTAAAAGTATTACTATTTACAAAACAGAATCTCATCATTTTAGTAATAAACAATAAATACCAACATTTAAATAGAGGCTCAAATTGGTATATTTTCCGCCCACTCATGCTGTCCAAAATAGTAAACATGTGTAGGCGACAAGAATAATATTGAGCTTAAAAGGGATCTTCTTCGTTACGGATGAATTAGAGAGTAAATGAAAAACAATGTCTTCTTTTGGCATCAACACATATTATTTATTTTCGAACACTAATTTACTGTGATACGATATACAAATATCAGAAAAGATAAATACGTATCTATATCTATAGTATATTAATACTTTAGAACTAAGGAGTTTGTTTCTTTGTTTGGTTGATAGCGCTAATCTCAGGAAATTCTAGTCTGATTTAAAAGGAAGGTCATAGGCTATGAAAATATCATCACGCAAATACTAAAAAGAGGGGAGTATCAATAAGAAATGTTGAAAACAGGAGAAAATGATTATATTTCAGAGTTTCCATTAACTACGAGTAAGTGATTAAAGTTTTACAAAATAATTTGTGAAGGAATTGTTCCCCTTTAAAAGTTCTAAAAAAAAGGACGACATCATATGACTATCTTTTACTGTCGACTCACTATAACTATTTTTTTCACACACCGAGGGCAATAAGATGACGAACTTAAGGTTACGTGGGTCAGCTAGTCTTTAATATGTTGGTCTTCTGTGTGAGGATAGTACTGCTCCGGTCGAACCGGCCCATTCGTGTTGAAATCATTCAGCGGTCCTCTACTACCTCTTAAGCTATTTACTGAAGATAGCCACGGTCTTTGGTATACGCACATGCAAATACAGATACAGAAAATTATATTAAAGTGACTGTTTGTAATTTTAAAATAACAGTATATGAAATTATTTACAACGTAGGTAGATAGGTACTAAAAATGTTGTCTATTTGTTCCCGATTCCGTAAACGGATGGACTGATTTGGAGTGGTGATTCACTGGCAGATAACTGATAATATAAAAAGTACTTAGGCTACCTTTGTTTGAGGATAGTTACGCCCTCCGATTACTGTTGCAAATGCACAACAACAACTAAATATCGACAAAAACAAAAGAACAGTTAACACGCGTATTATTTTACGCATTTCTACACGAGTAGGTCTTATGTCTTTTAATCAAGATAAAATGATATCCTCCATTGACTACGTGTTTATGTAATTGCTATAATACTCAAGCGAGAGCGTTACACTCCATTGATTCAAGCAGAGATTGTGGCGGGCAAGGACTTTCATGATCAATAAATTTTATGCTTCTATACCCACCGTTTAACTCTATTTATTTTCTATCTAACAGTATTTTTTTATAAATAACAAATTTATAAGCAATTTCAGTTTATCTATAATTGATCGAAATAGAACTAAATGGTCGTCAAACTTTGTACATTAAACTCAAATCAAAAAAAGGTAAAACGAAAAACATAGATATGCCTGCACTGTGACTGTTAGTTGCTAATACTAAAGTGTACAGATTGATCTCTCACATTTGTATTAGCTCTGCACAATTCATTAGGTATAATTTTTCACAACTCACTAGTTCGTCAACGCGAGTCAACCAATTGAAATCTAGAAAACAAATTAAGGCAGTGATGACAACATTAATTTCCAAAAAAATTTGGATACTCAAAAACTCTTTTAAAAGAAGCTGAAGTTTTTTTTAATCGAAAATGATTATACAATGTCTAAGGAAAGGATAAGGAAAGGATAACTTCATCATTTATTGTGTGTGGAATACCTTAGTATTCTTCAAAGTGATTAAAAAACTAAAGATTGAGTTATTCAATGTCAGTTATGCTTCGCAAATAACCGATACTTTATATCTAAAGTGTTAAAACCTAAACACGTTTTAGTTTTGGAACTATAAATAACGTCTCGTTCAGCCCTACTTTGAAAAGGTTCCTCATCTAATGGATTCACATCCACACGTCTTTTGCACTTGAGGAAATCCCCGACGTTAATAATGGTGTCCCTATCATAGATTTGTAAAAATAAAGTATAGAAAAAGATCATAGCTACCCACATAAAACATTATTCGAAATGTATTAAATTCTTCTTGACAATATTGACGCACAAAACAGCTATATGGTAGCTATGATATAAACGGCTAAAATCCTTCCTTTTAAATGATAATATTCGGTTATACAGCAATAAAACATTGTCTCATCACTGAATATCGAACATAAAACATTAGAATAGAATAGAAATGTGTTAAAATTATTGAAGTGTAGTCATTAATTTTATTTATTCTGTTTCATGGCAGAAATCAAGTATATTTTCCTTTTATGGGCGTGATACCGTTCCTATGAGAGTACAACACATAAAATGATGTTTCCACAAATTTTAACATTAGTGAATCTGGATCTCTACATCTAGATGTTTTAATTTAGAACAAAAAATAAATATAATTTAAGTAAAGAAGTAAAAGTTTAAGCTTAAATTTATGACTTTAAAGAAAACTTTTCAAAATAAACTTATTTTATTTAAAGTCTTTTTTGTCTAAAGTATCTTAAATATAAAGAGGTTGTTCCCAAATCAAGTAAACAAAAGTAACTTTGCAGTTAAAGCACGTAACAATTCCATTTAGGCGCAGTAAAGTTGTACATAAGGCAAACTAACTGTTCATTTTTAAATTAATTTGGCTTTTGTCTTAAATTTTTACAGACTCAGTTTCAATTACTAATTTTCCTTTTATTTTTATAGCCCTTAATACTCGATTGCCTGAGTCTATTAGTTGGCATATGTGACTGCCGTTTGAGAAGTCTCCGGTTCAGTTGGGCCTAATGTGAAGTGTAAAAGTTTGGTCATGAGAACGTAAAGTCGCTAGTCCGGATCGAATTTATAGAAATTCTGTAATATGTACATTTGAGATCAGTGTAGCTGTGTCCGAGTATGTATCTTGTAGTATAATGCTACGAAATCGTAGCTGTAGTCTACGAAAAATAGTTCCATGTTGCGCGTAGCTGGTATACCTTTACTAGTAATTTATTTACAACTATCTTTCGCCCGCGGCTCCGCCCGCGTGTATGTCGGTTATCGCGGTTAAAAGTAGCCTATGTCCTTTCCCAAATTCAGTTCTATCTTCATACCAAATTTCATCAAAATCGGTTTAGTGGTTTAGGCGTAACAGACAAACAGACAGACAGAGTTACTCTCTTTCTTTCTTTGCCTTATGTAATTAAGTCTTTTAGATGTTCATATTTCAATCTCAGCGAAGCTCTCCGAACCCCTAAAGCGTCCACCAATATACAAAGTAGGTTGATATGTGTGTGAGTAATTTTCCTCATTCTGTAGCAAGTGTAAGTTACATATTCCGACACTGGGATGACCTACATAAAAGTTTCGGATCAAGTACAAGGCAGCTCATCCGGCTGGCAAAACGTACGAATAGATAATTTACTGTTAGGTGACCTTCAGCGGATTTCAGTGGGAGATATGAGAAGGGGAGTTGTGCTGGGAAGACAATGTCGTACATATTTTAAGCGGGCACGCCCCGTTCGCACAAAGGCGTAATTTATAGGGCCGCGCGGAGACGGGTGCCTGAGTTATGTCCCGGCGATAGCGACGAGCTTTTAACTGCCTAATGGAGCGATTTACTCAGACCACCTTGCGCTTGCTCGCTGTTTACATTGAACACGGCGAATTAGGCAGATGACGACGACCATATTAAATTATGTTTGTAACTGTAAAACTGGAAAAAATTATCGATGGCAAATTTTTGTGATTAAAAGTTTTACATGTCTACGTGTATGTTGATAGTCTGGTTATAGTTCAGTTGCCTGAGTGTCAGTTAACGAGAACAGGGAGCTCCGAGTATTGAAGAGCAACGTGAAAAGTTTTTCAATAAAACATAGCCCTCTGAGACAACATTTCAATGGAGCGCCGCGCAACGTGCGATGTTTACGGCCCGAGTGCCACTGTTCGCTCCTCTACACACTGCAGAACAATCTAATACGTATTGATCAAATTGTACAGTTTTACACCATGTATAGTACAAAACAATTGAAGTAAATAATCACAATTTTGCCTCTAGGCCGAAGCTTAGCGAAATACCTAATCTGTTATTTTATTATTCGGTTTGGTAATAAAGTTGGGTTTATATTTTTATGAAATAAATTGCTTATTATCTGTTAAGTTTCTTTCACATTGTATTGAAGGACTTTAAAAGAATATGATCTTTCGAGTTCGTTGAACGCTGTGTTATTAATTAAACAAAAGAATTATATATCTTGTGTGTTTTTGTGTGTATATTTCTTTAAATTTCTAGTTTGTGACGAAAAGATTTTAAAAGATACTAAGTATTGAGAATTTAAATATTTAGATTTTTTAGATGCAATAGGGTTATTTGTTTTTTTTCCAAATATTAAGGATTAGCTAAGCTCTGAGGTGTGACTTGCGGTTGTTGTGTACCCTCGAGTAACGTTGCAAAGCCAGCTTCCAGTGAAAGTCCCGGCAAAATTGGTGAATCTCTTCCAGACATTAGCTAAAAGAAATAGACAACCAGACAAACAAAATTTCAAAGTCTTTTTTTACCTTTGTTGGTTTGTTGACCTAAATAAGAGGTGCACAACGACATGCAAGTTTGATATTTATCTGATGACCTAACTTAGAAGTTTTAATAAGTCATGAAAATATGATAATGGTAGTGGAACCACCATGATTTTAGCACATACGGACCGGCTTGACCGGGACGGGTACTACCTTTTCACAGAACAGCAACCCAAAATGTCAGTATACGTACTATCGTGTAGCGTGTGGTGAGCGAGAGACCCAATGAAGCAGAAGCGTCTCAATGGCTCTCTAGGCAGCTAGCTTGCATCTCATGCTTCATTGTCTATGTTCTAAATGATTATTGACTACTCTTGCTTTCCATCACTTTGACAGGTTTATATAAAATTTCGGTATTAAAGTGTAACTGGGTTAACTGATGGTACACTAACACTTACAGAACTTGCAACTCAGAAACCACAACTACGTTCGGTTCAAATTGCTACCTCAGAATCAGAGGGAGGGACCTATTGAGTCGTTACCCTTGGGTTGTAGCTTCTCTCCCTTGTAAAAAAGCATTTTTTCTCTATGACATCGTAGTATCACGTCTCAGTCAAGCCTGGTCAAAGTGTTCGGAGGAAGAACACTATTGTATGTATTATGCACTTAAGTTGTAGTATTATAAAAGTATGTAAGTATTGTATGTATTATAAACTAAAGGTTTGTATGATCTGCTAATATTTCTTTCAGAGTTTAGGTGTTTTCAGTTTATAACTTGCTGCGTTCCGCTGTGTTACCTCGGTTTTTGTTACAAATTTACAAAAACAACCACCGGTAACATTTCATTTGTAACATCAAAGTACCATATATGGTTTTTAAACATTTTGTCACAATTGAGTGATTGTCTTTCACAATAATATATTAGTGTTTTTTTTAATATATATTTAGCCATCCAAAGTGACTCTACCCTGCCTGATGGAAAGCATGAGCAGAATCCAAAAGGGGCTACCACACTTGCTGCGAATGCAGACAATAATGTATGGCGGCCCACACTATGGCAGCTTAGTGAGATGCTTTTTCACGCCCCAATATATTTTGGACATCTGCTTAACAGCCGAGGACAAGAGAACTGATAGAAATACAAAAACATATGTGTGAGAGGGGACCTTGCTTCTTTTTAACAGAATGGGATATGTGTTGTTGTTTAATGCGAGCGCTGGCAACGGTGACGGTGCCTTTGTTGCGCGTTTCACACTGCAGGTCAAGTGCAATCCTTTTGCAACCGTTTTGAAAGTGCAAGATAGTTTGAAAACATGATGCCGACTTGACAATTATAACATATATTATTTTATTTCTATTCTAGTTTTATGTTAAGCTAAAGTTAAACGGTTTTTTTGATTCCAATATCTTGGTTGAAAAACACAACAGACTCTTCAAAATTTGAAAACACAAATGGTGACTGAATATAGAGAGAGAGCTAATTTACCACCTAAACAAAACATGGTAATAAATATGAGTTGAAAGCTATTAATTATAAATATAGCATACGAACTTTAAATTGTTATACGGTTCAAAGCAAACTACAGTATAGTACGCTAACATAATGTTGATTAACAGCGTTCTAACGATGTTACTGTTTTGTGTTATTCTAATCACCATATTTATTATCAATTGATCTGAAGTTTAATCGAGTAGAGTAACAGAATAACAAGTTCGTAATGGATTGAAGTAAGTGATTCGATACAATTGTCATTAGAAGAAACAATTAGGTCGATAGTGGATTACTGAGGGTGATTGCGTTGCGGAACGAGGTATTTGTGTCACATCGTGCGATCGATCCGCCCACTCCCAGCCAATTACAGCCGATACACGACCGAATATTGTTCTCGATACATCCAATACAGAGTATCTGCGGAGTTGTTGTACATTCTCCAATCTCTATATGAAACTCTCGGATGAGACGACAACGACGAGGCGACGACGCGCCGCTTCGTGGTATCTAGTTGCGCCTTTGTCACGGATATCTGCACTCCAATGTTTTGACGATAACCCAATTGAATGTTCGTGATCCGATCACAAAACGTCTACCCTACGTTTTTATTTTCTTTTGCTGCCGGATTCTGTTGAAGTGCGATACGTTGAGCGTAGTTTTTTTGTATTAAAACTTATAGGTTTCACCGCACGAAATCAATTATTTATTTTGTTGTTCTTTTTCTGATAGTAAGTGGTTACCGAAGTCTATATTGCAATATTAGGAGCGCCATTATCAGTTTATCAACCATATGTAACACCGTTGACTACCCTGTTTTTATTTATTTTGTATCTAAAAATTATGTATTATTACTACAGACGGAGACTAATAATAGTTTTTTTCAATTCATTAAATTTGCACTGGTGTGCAAGTTCACGTGATTAACTTGAATCCGAAATAATATACAACATGGCAATAGTTTTGGCCATAAACGGACAGAAGATTTTTATATTCATTTATGAAACATGCAATACTGAACACGGATTATAACAATAACATGAATGAAAATAAACAAAATAATGAAAAAACAAAAACATGTACTTATTTATCTACTCCTGTTTACATTCAGACAGAGTCTACACTTGATTGTTGTTAAGTTTAGAAGAAGAAATCAAGTTGTAGTTTTATGAATATAAATATGTATTGCATAATTATTACTATAAAAGCATGTCGTCAACTCTCAAAAACCTTCAACTTCATTACATTACATTGGTATTTCTCTGACAATAAGTGATTTCGTAATGAATGTTACACATTATAGTTTGGCACATTTTATTCCGATCCACAGCGGATGGATGTTAAAATAATTATGGAGCATAAGTGGGGTCATGTAATTTAATTGCGTACGGTTACAATTGATATTTATGTCTGCAACATATTTATTTATTCGTAGTATTTTACCTATATATATATACACAATCGTTTTCCATGGTTGTAAAATGTAAGTGTGGCTGTTCTAAATCTCTACGAATTTATAACGGTAGCCGAATGAAGTGACAGGAAGCCGTTAGATGGGACAGCTCTTTGTACGAGTTGTGTAAGCTATGTTCAGCAGTTTAGGTCCCACGATAAGATGATAGTGATATTGGAGATATATAGTATAGTCACATATTGATGAAACAAACTATATAAGAAAATATTATAATAAAAGAATCCAGCTTTTTATTTAAATATTACTCACTCAATAGCTATGTATTTATATGCTTCTCAGATAGCTGTCTTGATGGAGTATGAATGTGATGTTATTACCTCCTTTACGTACATAGTATACAGTCAAAATTTGTTTAGACATCATAATATTAAACATTATAAAACTCGATTATAATCTTAAATTGCAAGAATGAGAAAAAAACTACTAGCAATATGTACCTAAGTCGACATATTTTAGCCTCCTTTACTACGAGTATTTCATATTATATCCAGAAGTTGTGAATAAATGCTGCCTCTTAAGTTCATTTTAATATAATTTATTTAATTACTTTATAATTTTAAAATTTCCGTTTAGTTTCTGATCAAGACTCCGTGTTGTTCAATGGAAACAACGAAAATGTACCAGCAATTTTACACCGACTGGAATAGAACCCTACAATTTCTTGCTCTGCGCCAAAGGATGCATACCATATACTGCAGAAGGAGACTATCAACAACTATTTATAAAAGAACCCTCATAGCTGTATGTGTGCAAGTTCACGTGATTGATTTAAATCCAAAACCATATACCAACTCGTAACATGGTTTTGGTCATAGACGGATAGTAGATATTCCGGACATCTTAAACACAACGACATCATCAACGGTACTAGACAACTGATATAAATGTACTTTTTTTTTACATATACATATATATATGTGTCACAAGAAAATACATGCAATACCATCAAGCACATGTCGCATACGCTACCAATGCGCCACCGAAGCAATCAATTCGTTTAAAATTTTCATATATAGTCTCAAAATATCTGTATAAACTAAAACAGCCTTTTAACAAAAAAATAATAATTGATGTAATGGAAGTAGTAGTTAGGGTAAATTAAACAGTGACGAAAAGGGATCAAGTCGAAGATAGCTAACCATTTAGATTTACCGGGCGTCTATGTTAATGTTGGAAATTCTAATTCATGAATTCCATTTGTTCGTCTCTGACAAAATTCCTTTGTTATACGTTTCGTTACAAGACATTAGACTAATCAGTTCTCTTTCTACTGAAATCAGATGCAAGAAATAGAGGATAGAATTGGTTGATCTATTGCCAGTAATCATTTGAGCGAGCAAAAATTTTTTCTCTTTGATAAGTTTAGTAATAATCACATAAGAATGACGTATTTAGAGAGTTTTCTATTAACTCTGCGTGTACACATAATAGCACTAGTGATTCAGCCATTAGCCAAGAACTACCAATACAAAATTTAACTAAAGTAATGCGTTTTTAGGGTTCCAAAGTATATCGCTCGGAACCATTATAGATTCGTTATTTACCGTTAGATTCGTTACCGTCCAAACGGTAAGTGCTAGAAAGATGAAACTTTGCATGGATATGTGTTGTAATTAAGTCGACAAAGTGCTACAATAAAATTATGAAAAACATTTTTATTTGGGGTACCTCTCCTACACGTAAGTGGGGATGTAATTTTTTTCTCGCGGCTACCCCATCGCGTGGGATATCATTGGATAGGTCTTTTAAAAGCAATAAAGGATTTCTAAGACGATTTTTTATTTAGGTATTCGTTTGCGAGAAATTCCACTCTAAAGGGCACTTTTTTGTAAAAACAGGGCGTCCCCCCCCCCCTCTAAAAGCTTAACGGCTAGCTCAAAAAATCTAGGAAAATTCGTAATGGTGGTCCATATAATGAACTTTGAAGGAAAACTATAACGAATTAGATGACTTAATAACTTCAGGAGTTATGGAGACTTAACTTGTAAAATGCGCTCACTTGGAAAACGTCATACAAAATTAACGCATTATTACGTAAACTTAATAATCATCTATTGGATACGATTTTAAATCCACGTACCATTATGTGTGGGAGCTGAGGAACCCTTTCCTGTGCGTGGCCTGACACTCACTTGCCCGATTATTTTATTGTTTGTATAGACGTCTTATTTGTAAAATACTTTTAATTGTTACTAAAATATTCTTTTTTACTTAATTTGTTTCTATTTATTTGAATATCGCGTTGATGCACATATTTGTGAACATGTCACTTTTACCCTTCACGAGTTTTATTCTAAAGTGAATACGTGTCCTATATATCTCATGTGTTTTTGTTTCTTTCTTCCTTACTTAGTTTAGTAAAGCAAGTTTGGCATGAACGTCAAATTTGGGTGTTAAATGACATTTCTGCTATACATTTCTTCTTAGTAGTAGGGCGTAGTAAAAACCCTCGCAAAGTATTTTTTGATTCCAGTTCAGGAGATTTGAACGCGAGTGCCATTAGTCAACTGCCATTAAAACGGCAGAGATGTAACGATATCGGTGGTTGTAAGATGTCGCAATTTTCATTCTAAGAACACTAATGATTTGAAATTCGTTTGGTTGTTCTATAAGTACAAGTTCAACTTTTATCTGTATTTTTTTTTGCAAGGTAGTTAGTAGATGTACGCTACCCTCACACAAAAGACCAGCCTAAAAATGACAGCATTCGTGTTGTCCTATTTCTTTGGTAAATGTGAGATGGACGACCCAATGATGAAGAATCATCTCTCTACGCCACCATAGTGTGGGTCACCATTCTGCATTAGCTCTCTGCATATTCTACTTTCCATCAGGCAGTGTAGAGTTACTTTAGTAGGCTTAAATATAAAAAAACTTTTTGTCTTGTGTGGGAATCAATCTCATGAGTCGTGGCTTAGTAGTCTGGTTCATTAGCTACTAGGCCAACGGACCGGGGTGTAATATAAAGTATTTATATATAACGCCGAGCAGTGCAGGTTGAGATGATGTGCTTAGAGGATTTTTTATTAGTGCTTGTAATCGTTCTACTCGTTCATTAAATAGTTCGTTTGACTGATTAACCGTCAACAAACAATTAAAATAAAAGCCGACTAATCGGCTTACAGCGGTAATCGCCAATGATCCGTATATCGTTTTATTAAATCCCTACTATAATTTTAATGAGAACACGTTTGAATGCTTATTATTACCTAGCGGAGTCCCTCGGTGTTACCAGTGCTTATCGTTGTAAATCGCGAGTAACACCGCGGGGCAAAGCTAGTCTAAAAAAAATGGCCTAAGTTACCCCTTGCGATTTTTGGCAGTGAAAGTTCCGTTAAATCGGCCTAGCCATTCCAGAGATTAGCCGGAAAAAACAGACAGGCAAAAATAAAAAAGAAACTTACCCAAACTCGATGGGGTTCCTCTGGCCACCTTCTGCCTCCATCATCAGACCCTGGTTAACATATAGTGCCAAAGTACTCGTCAAGACGAATCAAATGAGCCCAAAAGCGATGGGGTTCCTATGGCCACCTTCCAGCTCCATCATCAGACCCTGATTATCATATAGTGTCAAAGTACTCGTCAAGACGAATCAAATGAGCCCAAACTCGATGGGGTTCCTATGGCCACCTTCTACCTCCATCATCAGACCCTGGTTAACATATAGTGCTAAAGTACTCGTCAAGACGAATCAAATGAGGCCAAAAGCGATAGGGATCCTATGGCCACCTTCCAGCTCCATCATCAGACCCTGATTATCATATAGTGTCAAAGTACTCGTCAAGACGAATCAAATGAGCCCAAACTCGATGGGGTTCCTATGGCCACCTTCCAGCTCCATCACCAGACCCTGGTTACCATATAGTGTCAAAGTACGCGTCAAAACGAATCAAACGAGCCCAAACTCGATGGGGTTCCTATGAAGAATCTAGAATGACTGTGTTGTCAAGGCAACGGATAACGGGATTACTCAAAGAATCCACGTACCATTATGGGTGACTGAGGAACCCTTTCCTGTACGTAGCCTGATATGCCCTTGGCCGATTTCGATGTTAGAATCGTATATATATACTTTGATATGCATTTATTTGTTGATGTTAGTGCCGTATATACTTTGATATTATGTACTTAGTAAGAAACTGTTTATTTGGTATTGCATGCAGACACTCCAATATTTCAATTTATATATTTATATAGATGTATAGACGTTTGCAAAGTTTGCAGGCAATATATAATTTAAAATTTTAAGGGACAACTTCCGCATTAGTAATATACAACTGGGGGAATTTTACAGATATAACGGACACAAAGATCACCCATAATGAGAACAAGAACTTGTAGATCACATAAAGAGCTGTACAACAGTGTCTGTTACTTTGGTGATATAATACAAAAAATCGGTAATGCCTGATTACCGATTTTTTCACACTCAGTTTATTTTGAGCAAACTTCTATCAAGTTTGCTGTTTATTTTTGTAATTACATTTTTTTTTATTTAACTTATACGGGATTATCATCAATAAACTTCGAAAGAAATTATAGGATTATTATTATTCGGTGTAGTTAAACTTGTTTTTTACAATTTATCTTAATAATAAATTTGTTTTAAATAATTGCTAGATTTTTGAAAAATTGAAATGAATCTTTTGAAGACTTGATAATATGTAGAATTTATTCTAACTTCAAGCATATTTGGGTGTCCACAAACGCAAATTGTGCACCAATGTTCACCCAAGAGACTTAAAGCAAATATAAACAATTTTTGCAACTCTTTCGTGAATAATTTTACAAATATAACTTGCTTAGCAATAAATTCCTTTTTAAGTCATTTTAAAGATATAAAATACATAAACAAAGTTCCTTTTGTTGCTATTCATAACATAGCATGTTTGTTAATTAAAAGGAAAGATCCATTAAAGCGCCTACAGGCTTCCAAAACTTTCATTTTGTTCCGTTTGTTCAAGATAGTCACTATCTAACCAACTATATATTTAAGTATGTATACAACACACCACCCGATTTGAATTGTCAATAACCGTGCTACTCGAGCATTATTAGTAGTTAAATTTTTATTGTCTACAGTAACACGCATTATGACTTTAATAATTGCTAAAATAACTAGTTAAATATCAATAATGTTGATTTATAAATTCCGTATTCCGAAGTGAATAAATAAAAAGTTTGCGATGATTTGGAATGAAGTCTCATTATGGTTTAGTGAAAAGATGCTTAACTAAATAATCGTGGTAGGAGGTGCAGCGCGCGTACAGTACGCTTCTAACGACCCTACACTACTCGAGAGTACTCCACGCTTCAGCTGCTTCGCGCTCATGCACTTTTCAAGTACGCACTGTTTATGCTCTAGTTCGATTCAGAAACTTACATTTAACCGCAGACACGGCTTGTTTGAATTTCAATATCGTTTTTGGTTTTGTGTTCTTTTTCTAAAACGGTTACTATTTTTTCTTTTTTTTCCAACAGGATTTAACATTGATGTTTTTTTGGTGAAAACAAAACACTGAGGTTCAATATTTTGAATATTTTTGTAAATTGAAAACGTTACAATCAAAATATGAATAAAATATTTAGAACAATTTTCCTAATTTAATCATCAACATCAACAGATTCCTGTTGTCCACTGCTAACTTACTGACTGACAGTAAGTTAGGTTAGTAATGTTTTTTTTATATGTTGTCCAACGCAATTGAATGTACGTATCAAATAAAACGTATGTTGGCTTAACACAAATTCATTTTAACAAGTTATGTAAGATGACCGTTGTGCATGACCATTCGCTTCTAATACATTAAACTGGAAAGCGGTGGCGACTGTGTAACACGGTCGCTCGGGCAGTATACAGTAAGCTAAGTGGAGGCATGCTCAAGATATGAAGAGCTCTTGCTCTTCGTAGCCTTCTGCAGCGGCACCGAGGTGTGATGTTTATGCATTATGTATCGCAAAGAGGCTGATACTACTTGGTGAGTTTTGCATACAGCTTCTGAACAAATTCTTAAAGCATATTTGTAGGTAGGGCGAAGATGTATAATATTTGAATTGATGCTATTTTTGCAAAGTGTTTCTTTGAATACCTACAGTTTAAGGCTTATACTCTGTCCATTCCTTTATTATCTTTTTGACAATTCAACAAATTTCGAAATTAGTCTCTCCCTCACACGTCACCGATTCGATTTGAAATCAAAATCAATCAATATAATATTCTATAAGTCAGGATTGTAAAAAAATAAAATGTGTACTATTATGCTATATAATTGGCCCAGAACAAAGAAAACTTCCTAACACAGTCACTTGAAGGTCGGTTTAGTAAGCATTTTGTGATTTTTCAAATATATTTTCCCATGACTCTGGTTTCAAAATTAAATTTTACTAACGCATGCATAGTTACATTTTAAGTTAGTGGTCCAAAAATAAATTAATTAATGCACAGAGTTATTGTTCTTTATTCTAAGTTTGAACTTAAATTCCAAAATTTCGACTTAATTCTTTGCAAATAATCAATCTTGAAGTCATACTATTTTAATTTCCTTTTTATATTATTAAATTTACAGAAAGAATTCTTACATGAAGTCAAATTATTTTTATCATAATAATATGATAGATCTGTTTGTAGTTTAAGATCTGTTGATAGATTTGATCTGTCTGCTAAATCGATTTATCGTATTTCAAGAACTGTTTTATAGTTTGTTGTTTTTAGCTATGCACAAACCACTTCCCTACCCGTCTATAAAGTATGACATTACTGTAGTACATTATTACGAATAAAAACCCGGTAATTTATAGTCGTGACCTGTCAAAAAGACAATATACTAATGGACAAAGTATAGTTTAATATGTCTTGAAAGGAGATGCGAATATTCGTTTTTAAAATCAGCTTACGAATAAAGTGTTCATTACTTTAAATACGTAAGTTTTCAGTTACGTAACTTTCGTACCTTAACTCCAAGCGTGACTACAAAACCTTTATCAAAACTACCTCAAGCAACATGATAGGGACGACGATATATCCTAATAACTATTAACTGACAACGGAGTGTCATCAAATGATTGAATAACAGAGAAATTCGAATCACTATCACGTTGGTCAAGATTAATGATTTCATCCTGTTGTTGAATAGACAGCGTCGGTCGATGTTAATTTCGTTCGCCGCCGGTGTGCCGGGCGGGTGACACTGAATTTCCTTCGCACAATGTTTATGTTATGACGACTCTACGTCATTAGTCGCTACATGATACCATTACTAATTGGAAGCTTTTAACTCATATTGAGTTATTACGGTTGCGCATTACAGTATTTGGATAATAGTAAGTGATAAATGAATTTCCATTATCAAATTAAAACACTTTCAAAATTTAATATAAATCTGACTATTAATAAATAGACACCCATTTTAGGCTTCCGTGGCTTATGACTCGGAACCGTATAGATTAGTCATATCCGTCCTTCCGTCAAAACGGTTGGTGTTAGAAAGATGAAACTTTGCATGAATATGTGTTGTAACTACGTTGACAAAGTGCTACAATAAAATTCCGGCCGGGCCCGGGAGGCCTCGGCTCGGTGTGGGTCAGCTGTCCCGTGGCGGCGGCCAAAGTTTTGGCCAACGCCGGGAGCATGCTCGTCGGCTTCGTGAATGCCAGAATCACGGTTCTGGCCGCGAGGCCGATGAGGTGTTACAAGTGCCTCGTCGCGGGACACACTCGCACCAAGTGCGAGAGCTGTTTCGACTGCAGCGAACTTTGTTTCCGCTGCGGTCGAACCGGGCACAAGGCGGCAGACTGCTCTGCCGCCCCTCACTGCCCGATGTGTGCGGCGGGCAATAAGCCCGCCAACCACCAGATGGGGCAGGGGGGCTGTAAGCCTCCCCGCGCCTCTCGGCAGACGCCGGAGGCTAGCCTGGCGACCCGGGCTGCCTCCGACGTCAATCAGGCGGCGACGTCGTCGCCCATGGAGGGGGTTGTAGAGACGATCCAGTAATGGATCAAGTCTCCAACCTCCTGGTCCAGACGAACCTCAACCACTGTGCCGCGGCGCAGGATCTCCTCCTGCAAACCATGGCGCAGTGGTCTGTAGGTGTTGCCGTAGTCGCGGAGCCTTATTTCGTCCCTCCCCGTCCAAATTGGATGGGTGACTGGGACGGCTCCGTGGCAGTCGTCAGCTCCACGGCGGCTCATTCCCCACCCTTGTCACTAAGAGACAAGGGTACTGGATATGTTGCCGTCGAATGGGGGGGAATCACCATTTATGGTGTATATTTCTCCCCCAACCGGAGTCTGAGCGACTTCGAGGTCTTCCTCAACAACTTGGAGACCTCGATACGGCGATTGGGGTCTGGGCACGTCCTCGTGCTGGGGGACTTCAATGCAAAGTCCATTGCGTGGGGTTCCCCGGCGACGGACGCCAGGGGCGAAGCCGTGGAAGAATGGGCGGCATCGGTGGGCCTCTGTTTGCTGAACAGGGGCGCCACCAACACGTGCGTGCGACAGCAGGGGGGGTCGATAGTGGACCTTTCGTTCGCTACCCCTGCAGTCGCCGCACGAGTAAGGAACTGGAGTGTCCTGGATGAGGTTGAGACGCTCTCGGATCACCTTTATATCCGATTCGAGCTCTCCCGGTCCCAGGACGCCAGTAGGGGTCACGCGGCGCGGCGTCCCTCCCGTTTTCCGCGGTGGGCTGTCGCCAAGCTGGACAGGGACCTACTAGAGGAGGCGGCCATTGTTTGCTCTTGGCTGTCTCCGCAGGCCCCGACCGAGGAGGTCGACGTGGGGGCTGGTCGCTTCGCCGATGCGTTAACGCTCATCTGTGGTGCGGCCATGCCCCGCGTTCGTGGCCGTCGGCCTCCTCGGAAGGAGGTCTACTGGTGGTCCCAGGAGCTGGCGGACCTCCGTGCGGCTTGTGTACGTGCCCGGAGGTCCCACACCCGAAGTCGGCGACGCCACCGCGGGGACGGTGAGGAGGTGGACCGGCTTCACGAGGAGTACCGAGCAGCTCGGGAAACTCTGAGGCTGGCCATTTGCCGCGCCAAAGACGCGAGCAGAAAAGAGATGCTGGAGAGTCTGGAGCGTGACCCCTGGGGTCGCCCTTATCGTGCGGTGCGTAACAAGCTCCGCACGTCGGGCCCCCCCCTTACGGAGACTCTCCAGCCCAGCTTCCTGCAGGAAGTGGTCGAGGGCCTATTCCCGCAGCGGGCGGAACACACACCCCCGTCGATGGCCCGTCGTGGTCGTCGTCGGGGCAGCGTGGGTGATGTTCCGCCTGTCAGGGAATCTGAGGTAGGGGCGGCTGTTCTGCGGATTCGATCCAAGAACACCGCCCCCGGGCCGGACGGGGTTCCAGCCCGAGTGATGGCCCGTGCCCTCGACTACATGTCGGACCACCTCAGGGGAGTGTTGGACGCTAGCCTGGCGTCCGGACGCTTCCCTGAGCGTTGGAAGTGCGGGAAGCTGGTTTTGATCCAAAAGCATGGACGGCCTGCTGATTCGGTCGCGGCCTACAGGCCCATCGTGTTGCTGGACGAGGCGGGCAAGTTGTTTGAGAGGGTTCTCTCTGCCCGCATCGTCCGGCACCTCAGCGAGGTGGGGCCCGACCTGTCGGACGCCCAATTCGGTTTCCGAGAAGGGCGTTCGACGGTCGACGCGATCCTGCGCCTGAGGGCCGTGACCGAAGAGGCAGTGAGAGGCGGTGGAGTGCTGTTGGCGGTGTCATTGGACATCGCCAACGCCTTCAATAGTCTGCCATTCGGCTGCATCAGGGCCGCACTCCAGTACCACGGAGTGCCAGGGTACCTGAGGCGGCTGGTGGCAGACTACTTAGAGGAGCGTACCGTCGAGTACGAGGACCGAGGTGGCGCCTTGAGACGCAGGGCTATGTCGTGCGGTGTTCCGCAGGGGTCTGTCCTAGGACCACTCCTGTGGAACATGGGATACGACTGGGCCCTACGAGGGCGTCTCCCCCCCGGGCTGGGTGTAATCTGTTACGCAGACGACACCCTGGTCACGGCCCGGGGGGCAAACTTTGAGGAGGCGGCGCGCCTGGCCACCACAGGAGTCTCCCGGGTGGTCGGGCGCATCGAGGCGCTGGGTCTGCGGGTGGCCCTGGACAAGACGGAGGCCCTATTATTTCATGGGCCCCGTCGTGGTCCGCCCGCCGGCGCCTCGATCGAGGTCAACTCGGTCCTCGTACCGGTCCGGGCCCAGATGAGGTACCTGGGTCTGGTCCTCGACGGTAGGTGGCTCTTCGACGAGCACTTCCGACAGCTTGGTCCTAAGCTGGTGGGCACTGCCTCCGCCCTAGGGCGACTTCTGCCCAATTTGGGCGGGGCCAGTGTCCCCACTAGGCAGCTGTACACGGGGGTTGTCCGGTCGATGGCACTTTACGGTGCACCGGTGTGGGCGGCGGCTCTGTCCGCCCAGAACAGGGCGCGCCTCTGGCGCCCCCAGCGGATACTGGCGGTCAGAGCCATACGCGGATACCGCACCGTGTCCACAGAGGCGGCGTGTGCCTTGGCCGGAACACCCCCGTGGGATTTGGAGGCGGAAGTGCTCGCCGAAGTTTATCGGCGAGTGGCTGACTTCCGGACGGAGAGCGGATTCCGCCCTCCGCCCGAGGACGTGCGCGAGTGGCGCGAAGCCGCTCGCCGAGCCACCATGCTGAGATGGTCGCTCCGGCTGGAGACCCCACGCGCTGGCTTCGCCGCCGTGGAGGCTCTTCAGCCGGTCATCGAGGAGTGGGCAGGGCGGCAGCACGGGACCCTTTCCTTCCGGCTGACGCAGGTACTTTCCGGGCACGGTTGCTTCGGAAAGTACCTGCACTCGGTCGCTAGGAGGGAACCGAGTCCCGCCTGCCACCACTGCGACTGCAGTGAGGACACGGCCCAGCACACGCTGGCGGTCTGCCCCGCTTGGGCGGCGCAGCGCCGTGCCCTCACTGCAGTCATCGGAGGGGATCTCTCGCTGCCGGCCGTCATAAGATCGATGGCCGGCAGCGACAGTTATTTTACCGCGGTCGCAACCTTCTGCGAGGACGTAATCTTGCAGAAGGAGGTGGCGGAGAAGGCCCGGGAGGACGATATCCACTCGGACCCGATCCGCCGCCGGCGCCCTGGGCGGCGGAGGCGCGCATACCTGCGTCTCATGCCGCCCTGAGAGTGGCCGCGGATGGGCGGGACGGGTTTCCCGTCCGTCCGCAGTAGTGGCCAACCGCGAGGGGGCGACGTTCGCGTGTGACCGGACGTTGCCTAATCAGAGAGTAAATTTTTGAGATGGTGCCCGCAACAGTGCGGGCAGGCGCCGGTTGGAGTCCAGAAGGAAATCCCCTCCCTGGACTCCTTCCAATACAAAGGCGCAGAGAGGGTCACACCGTGTGGTTTTAGTCGGTTCGAGTCCGACACACCACCCCGCCGTAACCCCCGACGGGGTGACGGTCCGCGGGGATTTCCACACGTAAAAAAAAAAAAAAAAAAAAAAAAAAAAAAAGTGCTACAATAAAATTAGGAAATACGTAAAGTGGGGATGTTTTTTTTCTCGCGACTACGCCATCGTGTGGGGTAGCATTAGATAGGTGTTTTAAACACATTGCGAGGTTGCTAAGACGTTTTTCAAATGTAGGTATCCGTTTGCGAGTTTTTCAACTTTAAAGCGCATTTTTTGCAAAATCAGGGCTTTTTACCCATTACCCCCCTCCCTCTAAAAGCAAAACGGCAAGCTCAAAAAATCTAACAAAATTCTACTACTATAGTGTAGTGCAGTAAAATATATTGAACTATAAAGGAGTTTTTGTTATAGCGGTTTTGATGACTTTTTATTTCAGGCAGTTGAAGGGGGGGGGGGGGGGGGGTGAAATCAGTGTGGCAGTGACAGAAACTTATGATTTAAACCCATGTTAGACAAGGTTAAATGTAAATAAATTACGAATACTAGTGACAACATAAATATTATCAAAATCGTGTTAATTAAGGTTTAGGATAATTAGCCTTTCCCAGATTGGCGTAATTTAAGCATTCGAATGCCTAAGTGAAATAAATATTTTTATTTTATATATTAATAAAAATATATTCACTATTTTTAGTTATTTGTAGTTCTCTCTCAACATATACAAATATACAATACCTATACATGTAATCATAAAAAAGAAGAATAAGAAAATTCTGACTATGGCCCTTCCTGCTACTGAGTGTAGCTATACTACAGAGTAATATCAACATATGTTGATGCACCCTTATAAATATTTATAAGGGTGCAAGTAGTTTTGCCATTATTTCGTAGATGTAAAATAGTAAAGTGGAAGTAGCTTAATACCCCGCACATTGTCAGGGACTGTTTTATAAAAAATCTCATTAGGACATCTCTTTGTATTTGCTCCGTGGTACCAGTTCATTAAGATTAGTTTTTGGCTTAGAGTTATGTTAGTATAGGTTTTTTTGCAAGTCATATTAGGCATATAATTGCAAATATAAGTCAAGAACGTTGTGTGTTAACGTATCATGTTGATATTATCGTAGTATTGCATTAAATGAAGTACAAGGAAAAGTGATCCTACATTTAAAATTTATTTGTTAACGAACATTTACTTAAACCTGTATTTTGAAATTGTTTATATAATCCACAATGTTAATCATTTCACTTGGAGAATTATTTATGGATACAAGTAGTTAATGGAATTTACGTAACACGCAAGTTTTCAAACCAATTTTCAAGAAATGAATTGCTACAAAAGAAAACAATTTTAACAGTAAATTCTAATTAAAGCCAATCAAATTCCTGTGATCGCTCCAAAAAATTTTTTTTGGTGATATTTTGTCAGATTTATCAGATAATAGTGTGGTAGACCTGTTGTTTAATAGGCACGTGTAATTTGATTTAAAGTTTTACTGATTGCTTTTATTTAAGTCAGTTATTGCTGTTGTAAAGCTGCTATATATCAAGAATACTGTATACAAAGATATATCTTTTTATCTATTTTTACTTTTCTAATTCCTAAGTAATTATGTCTTAGCCTCTCACAGAAGACCAACTTAAAATGACAGTAGATACAGAACTTTAAAAGGAGCAATGTGTAAAGTAGAAATTCAAAACATACCACTCTAACCTTAACACGCATATTCGGGTGAACCAACTTTCAAAACATTTAAAAAATGTGTTCTGCTGTCGGAGGTCGAAAAATAGCCGCAGAATTCTCCGACTACCTCTAATGCAGTGTTAAAATTTTCACCCACGAAGCATGTTTTTGAAATGAAAAATCCTGGAGGCAAATTGTATTATTTATTGGATGGGGGTACATCGGGTACCCTAAAAGTATTGAACTAGAGTGGATGTGTTAATCATGATAGAAACCTCCGGTCCTCTAATAACCTTCTCCTTCGTTGTCTTTCTCACACATCTGCATTTGTTATCTCAACCTTTTTTGTATAGTCCGTTTTTAGGGTTCCGTAGCCTAATGGCAAATACGGAACCCTTATAGATTCGTCAAGTCTGTCTGTCTGTCTGTCCGTCCGTTTGTCACAGTCAATTTTTTCCGAAACTATAAGAGCTATACTGTTGAAATTTGGTCAGTCGATGTATTTTATGAACCGCATTAAGGTTTTTACATAAAAATAAAAAATAAAAACATTTTGGGGGCCCCCATACCTGGAACTGAAACTCAAAAATTTTTTTTCATCAAACCCATAAGTGTGGGGTATCTATAGATAGGTGTTCAAAAATGATGTTGAGGTTTCTTATATGATTTTTTTCTCAACTGAGTAGTTTGCGCGAGAGACACTTCCAAAGTGGACAATTGTGTGTCCCCCCCCCTGTAACTTCTAAAAGAAGAGAGTGATAAAACTAAAAAAAAATATGTTGTACATTACCATGCAAACTACCAACGAAAATTGGTTGAATGAGATCTAGTAAGTAGTTTTTTTTAATACGTCATAAATCGTAAAACGCAATTTACCTTTCATTCAATCAATACACTAGTTTAAAAATATCGATCAAAGTTACAACGAACGACAAGAACTTTTATATGATGTTACTTGCTGATACGGAACCCTTCATGGGCGAGTCCGACCCCACACGTATAGATTTGATGAAAAAAAATTTTTTGAGTTTCAGTTCCAAGTATGTTCCCCCAAAATGTATTGTCTTTTTTCTATTTTTATGTAAAAATCTTAATGCGGTTCACAGAATACATCGACTGACCAAATTTCACTGGTATAGCTCTTATAGTTTCGGAAATAATTGGCTGTGACATACGGACGGACAGACAGACAGACAGACTTGACGAATCTATAAGGGTTCCGTTTTTTGCCATTTGGCTACGGAACCCTAAAAAGATTGTAACTATTTATGCAGGAGCTAACTATTATATATATCCGAATAACACTAAGATTAAGATATTTTTTGGTTATTCACCTATTAAGTATTAATAGTTTCCCATATTTTCATTCGGATATGTTAGTAAGATCAGTCAGATATTTGTTTGCACCGTGTCCTAAGATATTTCGCCCATATCGCGCGCTGAGAGGCTAATAGCTTGGAAAGACTGGTAGTTGCGGGAAAAATGGAAGGCGAAAAACCCAGAGGTCGAAGACCAAAGAGATTGTCGGACCAGATCTCCGAACAGCTATAGATATCTGTCAGCGTAGCTTTCCATCAGGCGACGGACCGTATCAGATGGAAAAAGAATGTAGTCAGTAATGAGGAACGATTGTGATAAAGAGAAAGGTAGTCTGATATTCGAGACTATTCGAAATTTCCTAGTAGCTTACGAAATAGAAGGCAAATAGAAGCAGAGGAAACTAAAACTATTATCGTAGTGAATGTGCTCGACTAAAATAACTACAATTAGTACTAGTTAGTTGACTTACAACCAAAGTTAGTGTTAGTGTTTTCACTTAATGTAACTTAACGTCTTACTCATGCATTAGAAATCTCTCATGTCACCATTTTGTTGATCTAATAGTTTTGTTTAACTTGTTGTTTACACGTGTTAGTGAACATTGATTAGAAAGAGTCATCTTGACTCTTTCATTATACTTTTGTTTATATTCGTTGCGACGTTTACGATATTTGATTCACATGTTAGTACATTTGAGTTCAAAAAAGGGGTACAAAAGAAGGAAGGAATAGAGTCCCATCAGGAAGGGCCTTCCAAACAGACCTAACTTAGAGGCGCTGGTAAAGATGCAGCTAGTCGGGCCAGTTTTTTCCTTCACTTGTTAGAGTAGAGAACCTTATCGCGAGGCGGTGACGTATCATTCGAAAATAGAGTCAGCTCTCAGTCAGAGGATCTCTCGTAGTTTCTAGGCACAAAAAAGAACGAATAGTGTATGCGATGCGTCATAATTGATATAAATGTATTAGCGCCGGGCGGTAAGTTCTGTTTGTCTTTTTTGGTGTCGTCTATCTTGGCATTAATTAAGCTTCTTACTTACTTCGTGGTTTCGCTCCGATATACATTAAAATTCTTAAATGAGTTTTTCCTTTTACCTCTTGCCCGCTCTATTTAAACAGTTTAAACTCAACAACTCAAACACGACGACAATCATCGTGTTAATACGGTAATTCGAGGTAGTTTAAAAAGCATTTAATATTTGTATTTTAATAGTACTTTAATAGTACTGTTACCAGCTGCTGAAACTTTTGATTTTACGTTTGCTGTTATCATTCTAACGCGTATATTTACCTTATTTTTAAGATTGTTATTTTATAATTATGAAGTTATTTATGTCACGCGATGCCCTGTTATTAAATGAACAACGATTTTTACCGTAGGTCCGAACATTATCAGATAAAACCACCCCAGGGACCGTAAATATTCCTGGACGTAGCGATAAGCCATCGCCCGCGGACATACGAGTATACACATATGATATATATTTCTATCCGTACGTTTATTCATAGTAAGCATTTAGTACTTTTACCGATAACAATAAACGCGATACACAGAAAGTATGTCATTGAGAATAATACAATGGTTTTTTCCATGTCCTTTGGGGGCAACAAGTTGATGAAATATTTGCTCAATCGCTTGTGTAACATAGTTTCATTTATTTCACTTCACCCCAGTCGCTCAACTGAAATAACAACACAGTACCGACCTGAATCAGCAATAAATTTCAATGGCGATAGTAACACACGTATACTTTTTTATAGCTGCCGCATTCATATATCATTAACTCGCAATAATACTAACATTCCATTTTGCCGCACAATTTGACATATCTCTACGTTTATGGCTTCTTATAACACAATTGTGTTTAATCTGTGGAGAAAGCGTCAGTCGACCGTTTCCAGGTGGTTTATATTTAACGAGATTGCTGGTTTGAACTTGAAGAAACGAGTGTTCATAAAGTACTTAAAAAACTGTGATTATTTACGAGAATTACGAGTAATTATTATTTTTTATAAAGGTACCACTTTTTCGCCGCGGTTTCAACGCTTATATGAAGGTCATCATCATTAATCGCGACAAACAGTAGCATGGTATCTAAGGGCCAATAACCGAAATTAATTAAAATCAGTTTAGCGGTTTAGCCAGACAGACAAACAGAGAGATACTTTCGAATTTGTAACATTAGTGTGAGTTTATAAGCTTTAAGTTTTTGTATGCTATAAATATTTCGTAGGCTAAGAATTTATTTATTAGTCGCACTTTCATGTCTAGTCCGAAATTGAAATCGAATTCAAAGGTTAGTTTAAAAATTATTTTAATCAATAAGGTCACTCTTAGACTTTGTATTGTTATAAGTTTTATAACTTTGTAATTTTGTTACATCCTAATATTCACCAACGACCCGTAATGTCCCACGGCTGGACTCGGGTCTCCTCTCAGAAGAGGGTTGAGGCCAGACCCTGGGCGAGTGCAGGTTGGGGACTAAGACTGTGTAATTTTACCGTTTGATACGATAGGTTGCCTTTTATGTTTCGGGATTTGGCAACCCTAGTTTTGCAATCTGGCAACTGATAGCTCAATCGTAAAGTTGGACATTTTTGAGGTTATACGTACTCAGAACGTTTTGACATACGAGCGCTATTTGTGTTGTTTACAGTAACATCTATGATTCATCTCATCCATTTTCGTGCGATTATTTTTTCCAACTTTCGACTTGAGTCATCCGCCGTATAGTCCTGACTTGGCACAGAATGAGTTCTTTTTATTCCCGTACGTAAAAAACAAACTGAGAGGTCAATGTTTTTCGACACCTGAGAAGCGGTTGCTGCATTCAGAATGCATATTTTGGAGATACCTCAATCAGAGTTGCAAAAGTGCTTTGACAATTGGTTCAAACGCATGCAAAAGTGTATAGATTTTCATGGAGAATATTTTGAAAAACAATAAAGTGATTTTCGATGAATAGTATTTGTCTTTATTCTCTAATCCCGAAATATAAAAGGCAACCCTCGTATTTTTAAGCCGTCCGAAGGTTTTAAACTTAGATAACAACCTATGATAACAACTGGGACCAACTGCTTTTAACGTGACGTCAGAATCACGGAGATGTTCAAGGTATCATGCCTCTTATGGTCACCCATTCAGGAACCAGGCCGGCGTGTCTTACCGTTGGTAATTCTTTCTAATCAACTACGGCAACTTGACTGTGAGAGCCTCTACATCCTGGTAAACATATAAAATTTTATAGATTTACTAGCTGAACTTCGTACCGCCTTCAACGTCTTCACGTACTTCAACGTCACTCAATTGTTTTGGATTCTCGGAACCCCTCCAATATAACTTATCAGAGGTGTTAATTTTTTTTTCATTATTATTTGACCTTGACGTACGAGGATGGTCCTCGTACGTCAAGGAATATTAGAAAAAAAATAGCGAAATCGGTCCAGCCGTTCACGCGTGATGGCGTGACCAAGGGAAATAGGGATTCAATTTTATATATATAGATATGGGGTATGTTTAATGTTACTGCTTATATACAATAAGAAGACCTCATGGGATTTTTGTTGTAACTATAAATAAGACAAGTATTTTAACGGCCAAAAAATATGTTTTCTACTAATAAAAATTTAATGAAAAATTCTAGTCGTAAGCTTTAAACGTGCAATTATGAAGTTTTAGGAAATATTTAATGAACAGTAATTTACAAACAACGGTGTCTCACTAATGGTAATGCCGGACCGCACCTATTGAGTGGCTTAATTTAATTAAATCTTGTGAACGTAATGTTGTAATTTATAACTGGATTAATTAACTTTGAATAATAATATTTAATCAACAGAACTGGTATTTAACTAAGTGGTTTGCCATAACTTTGGAAGCTTGCAGAAGAAAGAGCTCGCTGATGGTAAGTATTGAGAAACCCATAGAAGGAAAGATATTCTTTCAATTGAACAATATTAAAAAAAAAAAAATTATATATTAAAATGTGTTAAAAGTACGCGTATAGTAAAACTGACAAACAAATTTTACAATTCTAATAAAAAAAACATTTCAACAAATAGGAGGAAGTAAAGTAGTTTTCCTATTGAAGTTTTTTAATATCGGTCCAATCCATATATATCGTATCCAATAACACTCTAGAAATAAAATACATTTCCACGTTAAAATCTCATAAACAAAAATTCATTTATTAAATTTCGTCACCTCATTAAAAGTAACTTGCTCCAGCGTTGAACCTACTCCAGGTTTCAAATGATTGTTACGTACACATTGTATACCTATACTGTATTATTCTTACAGGATTGAACCGAGAGGTGTTCATCAATAACCAGTAATATTCCACTGCTGCCCCGGGTCTCCTCTCCGTTTGGGAAATCTTTATATTTGCAATTGACTTGTTTTCGATGTCGGATCTATTTAAACTACTATGGGATCAAAACATTTCAAACACAATTTCAATAACAACTTATATCGAAAATATAATACGGATAGTCATGCTTAACGTACTTTTACTGCCCAGCAATTTACTGCTAATCTGTATCCACGGGGACAACCAAAATGTATGGGGTAGGACATAAAAAACGTCCGTACAACAGTGTTTGTTAGGTGTGGTAGGTAAACCTTATAGTAATATACTAGTGTTTATTACAACGTACAAACGTGGAAGCTCGGTGAGTGATTGGGCTTCAACTTTCTAATCGATACGAATGAACAAAGTGAGCTAGCGTGCACTATTCAGCCGTTGTTTGCTTTGTTAAACCTAATGAAAGTATTGGGAATCGGTATTGTTCGAAGTTATTTGTGCTGTCCTTTTGGTAACCTCGAATAGTTTTATTTAAAAAAATTGTCCTGTGTATAGTTTTGATTTCTTTCTAAGAGCCTTTTGGAAAGATGAAGATTTCAACATCTTCATCTTCATTTTGCATTGAAATCTACTACTACAATTTTATTGCTATTATGTTATGTATATTATGTTGCTGCAGCCGTATGCTGAACTTCATTTTTTTAATTGGAGCGATCATGATGGGACCTCCACAACTGATGGCTTGTAGGTACTAGGCGGTATGAATGGACTATTGTCAGACTCATAAGGACTCCAACTACCCGTAAAAATAGCTAAATATGATCGTATGTATGCCTACCAGAACTGACGGCTTAACGAGGGGTCTTAGTCTTAGTGTGCTAAGAATGGCACTTATTCGTAGACTGACATGGCTAGAATTACTTAATTATGTATTCCGTTAACTTACGTGTTTACCACTGTGCCAGGAGTCCCACCTACATTTACTGGTACGTACGTGGGCATGGGACTGTACGTGGCATAATAGTATGATTAACGATAAAATAAATCAAATTTTGAGTTTATACTACTAAATATATTCTTCAGGATTGTTGCCTTTCATGAAAAACGCAAACAAACTTGAAGGATTTAAATGTAAAGATCTGTTTTTACGTTTCACGCAAATATATGAGAGAAATGTCCATAGTAACACTAGAAGTAAACACATCTAACGGATAGAGTCCAGTTGATAAGTTGTAATAACCTTCTGGTTCTTGGTCCTGGTCAGTTCATAAGTAGTGTATAGGAGTAAATACTAAAGTAGTGTGAACTGATCAAGTTACCATTTTCCAAACAAAATATGATACTTTCTTCCACATTTGAATTTGAATTATGTAAATGAGATTAAATATTTTTTAATCTTGAAGAATATAGCATTAACAAAAAATGTAATTATATATGATTTTAATAGGCTTATTTTTAAATATTTGGAAATCTCTTTAGCAACATTCTCCGGCAGTATCAGACACAGATAGAGAGGTTTTTGCACTTTTTGATTAGAGTATGCTTACGAAACACCGTAATTACACTAAAAATAAGTAACTTATTATTACAGAATAATTATCAAAACGTAAACTTTAACACAAAAGACAAGTAAATGTATGATTTAATCACTCATATTCTGAACTATAACCTCGTTACGAGTTCGGGGTTTCCCACACCCATCGCACGTTAAATGATGATCACGTAAAAGGCACAACATTAGGACAATAAAGAGGGCCTTTTGCCTATAACAATCATAATATAGCAACCCTTTCGGCTTAACAACTCGGGACCGGCTAGTCGTTACCGAGCCGTGTGCTTGCTAAATGTCAACACGATAATGTATAATTTAAAATGTTTGAGACATTCAGAACTTTAATTTATATTCAAGCAGTTTACAACCCTGTGCGGTTGCCAGTTTTTGACAATTTATGCGTCGTTTTTATCACGAAAGTTAACGTTATACATTCTGAACTTTTAAATGTTACATTCAGCGTTATGAATTGGTTTTGAATTGACTTTCCTATCTGCAGGATGTGTGACTAGGTCGACATGGTTTTGTTATGCCTCCAATGATTATAATTATTAGCCTTTTTTAGTCCATTGCTGGACATACGCCTCTCCCATTACACACCACTTTGATCAATTTAGGGTCTACCATACAGCTCCTACCGGTTGGTTGGATCTTGCGTAAGTCGTCACTCCACCTGGCGTTTTGACCCACTATGTTTGACATCTCCACTTTAATATGTAGTTTAAACTTATACATAGAAAGAACTTACATAAATTCAATTGACTGCTTCGGTGCCACAGTGGTAGCGTATGCGACTGCTGTGTTTGGAGGTCTCGGGTTCGATTTCCGGGTCGGTCCAAATGTTTAACAAATCATATCATTTTTATTTGAAACAAACCAATGCAACGGCACTTTTGAAACGTCAAGTAGTCAGTCAATAGTCAGTCGTTGCGCTAATTGTCTGTTTCAGTTCGTAGATCCTATGGAGAAGAACAGATAAGAAACTCCATGGACTGCAACATTATGTATGATCTGCACATATGTCTAGTACCCGTAATACAAGCAGTGCTTAGTTTGGGACTAGATGACGTTGTATGTAAATGTCCGATAATATTCATAATTGTTCTGATGATCAAATAATCATAACTTGTTAAATAACAAGAGCCACATGTGTGGTTTGAAGGTCAAGCTATACATACCTATAGCCAAAGGCACCTAGTTACACGATCGTTAAATTAGAAAATTGGTTACTTGCACAAGAATAAACTTTATTAAATGTCATCATACATTATTTCCTTTTAATTGGTTTTGTAGCGGTTCAAAGGACTGCTGTAAGATTATATAATTAACCATTTAAGAACTCAAGACAGAATAAAACGGTTATTAAGAATTACAGTACTAGCTTCAAGAACAGTAAAGTTTCCAAAATAATTTTACCATTTACAGAGAAAGCGTTGATAGCTTGATAAATCCATTACGAATAGTACGACTAAAAACAAGAATTCTTTCGACTCTGTAATCTTATCGAGTGTTTTTTGGAATCTACGACCCGACGAAGGGTGTCAAATATTTTACTACACTGAATTAGAGTGGTGGAATTTTTGAGGAAGTTTCCTGTCTAAACGACACAAGTTTGGGCGCTCGTTTGAAGTTCAAAATTAAGGTCACATACGAAAATGGTTATTTCATATACTTTAATAATCCTCTTCGTTAACTACTCTTGTTAATAGTGTCTTGTCATGAGTGTCAATATAAACTTCTTTATATTAAAGTGTAGTAATAGCTCGGCTTTAAATAATTTAGGATGTAAACCACATTATATAGTTACTACCGCTTAACGGTCGCTTTAAATTGGAATACGGTTGGTTATTCCTGCTACGTAATTAAGACTGTTGTAAGCAATAAAGTTAAAAGTTGTGGAATTGTTCCCTGCGGCTTTTATCACGATGTGCTAAAGTATGCTCCAGGTGGAAAATAGATTATATAATTTTACGTTCTGTTAAATTTTGTAATTCTATGTATACATTTATATTGTAATTTAGTTACATATTAAATGTGGTGTAGGACTTTTTTTTAATTTTAAATAAATAATTTCAATTGTTTAAAATACATTATCAATGAAATGATATTTAAGATCGCGTATGATCTTGATGATGATGAAGAGATACACAATATCTATACATTTACACAAATAAATAAAATTGAAGTGTCAAATTATCATTTTTTTATTATATTTACAGGTATAATTTACATATGTATTTAATAAAAAAGCAATTTTTTATTTTTCTGTGTGTTTCTTCATTACATAGTTATTTGAATTAAAATATATTCATGTTACAGGAAAATGGTAGATACTATCAATATGGTTATGAGATGTGTGCTTTTAATAAAATAAATCATCTTAACTAGTGACATATAATTTTCATATTTTAGAATAGCTTTGAAATTGATATATTATATGAAAATAAAATCAGGGTGGGTTAATTTAAGTTTACACTCTCTCTCACGCTAAAATATGACTGGAAACGAATGTATTTATTTCAATTGTGTTGGTTTAGTTAATTATTTTCTTAGCTTATGTTTGTAGCTAACTTAACTTATTTAAAAAAATGTTATTGCTTTCTATGAAATTGTAACTTTTGTAATGCCGTTCCTATTTTTTTTTTCAAGAAGATGATAATACTCTAATCGTCAGATTGCAATCACGTGGTCGTAAACTAGAAAAGTAAAACTTAACTGTTTCTCTGATAATCCCTACAAATAAATAAAAAAGCGGCCAAGTGCGAGTCGGACTCGCCCATGAAGGGTTCCGTACCAGCAAGTAACATAATATAAAAGTTCTTGTAGTTCGTTGTAACTTTCATCGATGTTTTTATACTAGTGTATTGATTGGATGAAAGGTATATTGCGTGTTACGATTTATGACGTATTAAAAAAAAACTACTCACTAGATCTCGTTCAAACCAATTTTCGTTGGTAGTTTACATGGTAATGTACAACATATATTTTTTTTAGTTTTATCACTCTCTTATTTTAGAAGTTAGAGGGGGGGACACACATTTTTCCACTTTGGAAGTGTCTCTCGCGCAAACTATTCAGTTTAGAAAAAAATGATTTTAGAAACCTCAACATCATTTTTGAAGACCTATCCATAAATACCCCACACGTATAGGTTTGATGAAAAAAAAAATTTTGAGTTTCAGTTCCAAGTATGGGGACCCCCAAAATGTATTGTTTTTTTTCTATTTTTATGTAAAAATCTTAATGCGGTTCACAGAATACATCGACTGACCAAATTTCAACAGTATAGCTCTTATAGTTTCTGAAATAATAGGCTGTGACATACGGACGGACAGACAGACAGACAGACTTGACGAATCTATAAGGGTTCCGTTTTTTGCCATTTGGCTACGGAACCCTAAAAACTACATACTACTAAGTCATTTTGGTATATTGATTAATTGTTTTTTGGTGCTCGATTAAATTCTTTGTTTTAAACTGTGTAAATTGTTATTTGACAACTATTTGTGATTAATACAAATAAATTAATACATTTGATTAATATTTCAATTATATAACTTATAGAAATACTAAAAGTTCGTCAAGTAGTCACTAAACCGGCGCATCTACTTTATATTTTGTAAGGAAACTACTGTCAAAAATTTGAGAAGCTAAGTATTGGATTAGAAATTTAAGAAATGTGCGTTTTAGGGTTGCGTAGTTCATGTCTCGGAACCCTTACAGATTCGTCATATTCAACCGTCCGTCCTCCTCGACCTACCGCCTAAACGGTTGGTGCTAGAAAGATAAAACTTTGGATGAATATGCTGCAATTACATCGACAAAGTGCTACAATAAAAATACAGCCATTATTTTTATTTGGGGTACCTCCCCTACACGTAAGGTGGGGATGATATTTTATTCTCACGTCTACCTCAACGTGTATATTAGAAATATATACCTATAGTTTGCTAGTTATTTAACTTTAAAGCGCATTTTTTTGTAAAAATATGGCGTCCCCCTCTAAAAGCTAAGCGGCTGACTCAAATAAAAGCTAAGCGGCTGACTCAAATAATTTAAAAAAAATATAACATACATTGAACCATAAATGAAAACCATAGCAGTTTTTATAACTTTATTATTTCAGGAGTTTTAGGGTCCTAACTTGTAATACTTGGAACTTGGAAAACTTCATACAAAAATAAAGAAACAATTATTAAACATAACAATTATCTATTGCACACAATTTTAAATCTATCCACGATTATAAGTGACTACGGAACCTATCCTATGCGTGGCCGCACTTGGACAATTTTTATTATAACTTTCATGAACCTTTGCTAAGTCATATTAATAACATCTTAAATCGTTTTACACTCAACCGCCTGATGTATAAGCAGAGTCTGTTTATCGGTCATCACAGACTGCTGATACACCCAGACACACAACAAAGAGACGTGCTTGTTACATCTTGTATGAAATAAAGATCTAAATCTGAGACTAAACTCTTGAAAACAAATTAAAACTGAGAGAGGTTAAATAATTTCTATCGTCTATTTATTTCTATATTAACTTAATACAAGTTGCTTATAAAACTAAAGTTCACTCTCAATTTTATTATTCAAGACCACATCAGGTGTTGAAAAGATTTATAAAGATATATGTATGACGATTAGGAGCAATTTGTGGATTCAGGCACTTTATCCCTTGTAAATTACAAATATAGTCAAAACAAGTTATCAAATGTATGATTATTTAAATAACAATATTTTAATGACAACCGAGATGCAAGGAGTTTTAAAAAAATTACATTAAACCAAATTCAAATATAATTTATTCAAATAAATAATACATTAGAGAGTCACTTAATCAAATTTCTTTTACACTAAATTCGTTTCGTTAGAATAACCGCGCTTAACCTTGCGGGACTAAGCTAGTCTTTTAATAAAATCCATTCCTATAATAATACTATTGCATAAAAATCGAACTAACGTGACGTAATTTTCAGCAATCTTTTGATTGTTCTTCTAAGAATACAAACATTTTTCAAACCGCCATTCATATTTAAATTACTCCGAAGTAAGTCATAATAATATAGGGGGCCATAAAAAATTCAAACACAGAGCTTTGTCTCCCCTTGGCTAGGATCGTTTATGAGCGTGCTGTCACCAACGATTATTAAAAATGTTCATTGAAATTGTATCCAATACCCACCCGACGTGGACGTTGAATCTGAATCACTGAATATAAATATAATTCCATACATGTTCATATGTTTTAGTTTGGTGTAGTTTTGGGTTTCAAATTTATGGCTGTTACTGACAACCCTTTTCATCGTTATAAAGTTAATGTGAAACCTGCCCCCCTAGCTAAGTTGCAAACGTTTTTCGTTTTCTATTCTATTTGTCTATTCTCATGTTTCATTGGCTAATATTTTGTTTTGATCACTTGACTGAGTGACATAAGCCAATTAAAACAAGTGAATAGAGAAATAGACTAGAATAGAAAACGAAATATGTTTGCAACTAGGGGGGCTGACATGCTTTACATTAAATACAATGTTAACTTAAATCTCACTTATTAGCTAAATTTAGCTATTTGAGTACAATGTAAACCATAATGACAAAATGCTTTGAATTTAAAAATATAAATATCGTAACAGTGAGGCAGGATAGCCGCAAGTTCGGTTGTGTCGGATGACCGGCGTAATTACTCTTCCACGCTCCATGCCTCATCATCGTCTATTAAAATTCATCCATATACACGACCTTTTCCTCTATGAATAAAATTATTACATTAAATAGATGTGCTATTAGGTATGTTAAGCCCTGTATTACTTTGAAATTACTTTGTGAAGAAAATCTAATTATATTAATTACGAAAGTTTGTGCGTTCCATGTCACTTTGAACGTGAAATGATCGGGTTGAATTTTTAACACGAGTGAAATGAATGGTTCTTGTTTATCGGTTATGGAATACATCGGTGAAAGTAGATAAAGCACTTTATTTATTTATTGGGTTAGGTGGGCGGGTTTTAAAAGTTCAAAAAAGGTTATTTTGGTATATACAATAATATATTTTATTTAAAAATTCCGAAATCTGAGCCGTTGGTACATCATCTCCCTTGACGTCTCAAAAAAATGCTCTTGCCGTGGACCGCATTACTCATTATTGGTTCATCTAAAATCAAAGAACCAAACATATTTTGTTAGTATGTGGATAATAGATAGACGCAGAAAAAAAATATAAAATTTTTAATTTTTGACAGACTGAACAAAATAACTAATTTTTTGGAAAAAAAATAGTTGTTGAAAAAATTCCTTCGTCCAATAAATAAATAATGTTATTATAAAGATGTGTGCAAGATTTCAACAAAAAAATTTCATAACTTTTCAAGAAATCGTTTCCACCGACTTAAAAAAAACAGTTTTTCAACTTACATAGAATCATTACATAAAGCAAATTATCTGCTTCCTTTTGCTCTTTGTTAATGTTTTGTTAAATTTAAGTTGACAATTATACATTTCTGACTACTTGTTAACTAAAATCTCCCAAAAAGCCAATATTTTTTTTGGTCACAAAAAAAAATTCTTAGAATCTTACTCGAATCAATTTGAAATTTTAGGAGAATATTTTAAACATATTGTACTATTTAGTAAGACAAATAAATGATTTTTTTTTAAATTTTAAAAACCCACCTTATTCATAGTTCTGGCAGTTTATGTATGTTTGCATTTTCTACCATAGAGTCTAAACTAGTGAACCGATTTTAATATATAAGGTTAGTTGTTGGTCTGATGGTTATCGTATGCGGCTGTCCATCAAGAGGTCTCGGGTTCAAATTTCAGGATCAGATCAAAACTGTTATTGAATTTTTCGGATTATAAAAATAATTAATGAGGGCCCAGAGCTTTGAAGTAGTGGGCTTAAATTCTCCGTGCCTCAAAGAGCATATAAAGCTGCCGTAAAGTGTCGGACAGGCATCTAAACGGATTATGAAAGTAAGGGAACAGAGAGTGCACCTGTGTTTGGGCAAAAAATTGTGTACTATTCTATCTCTTGCGTACTTGACTGGTGTTCGATGAGAGTGGCCGCCGTGGCAGAAATTGGCTAGGAGTACATCATCAATAGTGTAATCAATAATTATTAAAAGCTTAAACGAAGTCGGTTTATAGTTAACAAGCGGACTGGTCATCCAAGGTAATTCAAGAGTCAAAACTACGTTACCGTCGCGCCCTTCATGCCCCCTAGAATCAATTGGAGGTTCGGACTCCGATTAGGATTTCATAGTTCTTCATTTACTTTGTAAAAAACAACAAAGGATTAGTCTAATTTAAGTTCGCGACGATGCGGTACTGCCACCCTTGCTCATTTGTCCAGAAATATAATACTTTTCCCATAAAAGATATGGTAAACTTTAGTAAATCCATCAAAGTGATTTTATAAGTTCAAAATGTCCCTGTGGCAGTGATATCGACAAGCTAGGACATCACGGATTGTCTTGCCAAAAAAGTGCAGGCCGCTTCTCGAGACATGTCGCACTTAACAATATCATACGCCGGTCCCTTGCCACGGTCAACGTGCCAAGTCTACTTGAGCCGACTGGTATTGCAAGAGACGATGGCAAGGGACTGGACGGTATGAGTTTGATTCCATGGAAGATGGGCCGGGTGCTGGTATGGGATGCAACCTGTTCAGACACGCTGGCCCCTTCCCATGTACATGGAACCAACAAAAGAGCTGGTGCGGCATGTGAAGCGGCTGAAAAAACTAAAGTATCAAAATACAGGCGTCTAGGCTCCGAATATGAATTTGTTCCATTCGGTTTCGAGACCCTTGGGCCGTGGGGTCCTAGCGCTATAAAGCTTTTCAAGGACATAGCAAAAAGATTAGTCGACATCACAGGAGATCGAAGAGCTGGCAGCTACCTCGGACAAAGAATTAGTCTAGCTATTCAAAGGGGGAACGTTGCCAGTATCTTCGGAACCATGCCTAAAGGGACTCCTTTTAATGATATATTTTAGTAATAATATTATATTTTATTAACGTTTTTAGTTTTAGGTTGATTGTTTTAGTTTATAACCAATATTGTGCATAATGTATGCACAATATTGGTTATAAACTAAATTTGGTTATAAAAAATAAACTTTTAAGTTCAAAAATAACTTATTATGTCTGCTACGCTTTCATGACTAAATCGTTTCAATGAAATCTTCCATGGAGATACTTTGATTCTTGAGGAAAGAAATAGATTATTATCCATATTTGAGCCGTAGGCAACAACAACTTTCTAATTATTTCTAGCTAAAACATCTGAAAGCCTTAGTAGTGCAGTGGTTGGTTACACGTCTGCTGTGCTAAGGTATCTGGGCGAACCAAATTTGAACGTTTTGTGTCTCGATTCTAATGCCCGAATTAGCCATTAGGCCAACATTTAAAGATAACCTTATCTTAAAGTCAAATCTTTAAGGTTATTTTTATATTTAGGAGGGTACATTCTTAATATACAGTAACGGCATATTTGGCAAAACCGCCTTTTCAAATTTGAATTTGAGCGTCACATTACTCTGTAAATGACTGGCTATAAAGACTTCAAACGCAGGCTAATCGTAGCTTCCGACCTTTTGGGGGCAGTGAAGAAGGGCCCGAGTACCTGACAAAACGTTTCCTTACTTATTGAACCAACGTATTTTAAGTATGTGTAAGGTCAAGTGTAAGAAGATCTTTATATAATTCTCAAAATAAGATTTATGAACATAATTCAGGCAAATTTATATTTGGGGCAAATGGACCGATCTCAAACCTTATTCAATAAAGATTACGAGATTTTTATAATTGAATGTAAATACACTGACTAGATGTATTTACTGGGTTTTAAAGGTCTTTTTTATTTTTAATGGATAAGTGATATCGATGACGATTGATTGACGCCAATTTCAGCCTAACGAACAACCTAAAATGACAGAATACATGCTGTCGTATTTCGTAGAAAAGTGCGAGGCCAGAGGCACAATGATACAGGAACACCTCTGTTGGCCACCATAGTGTTTGTCATTATCCTATATTGTCTGCTTTCATAATAAGAATGTTAACCACTACTCTCAGGCAGAGTAGTCAGTTTGGCAGGCCTAAATATAAAATAATAGTAATAAACAACGAACATTTAAATAAACTCGTAACTTCGAGATTTTCTTAGTATCTTTGACATTATATATTGATAACAATATTAAATGTGCTGACTTTTAAAGCTTTTTCAACGTATAAACTTAGTATTTCAATTTACACGTTCTTTCATGCAAGAAATTTGTTTTATAAAAGGATACAAAGAATTGCCTTCATGTGATAAGTGATCTAAGATATGTTGTGCTACGCATTTATATTCCTATAAACAAAATTATATTCCTACTTTAGAAGATAAAAATTGTCAGGAATATATATATGTGTTTATAATGAGTATTCTTTTTTGTCTTTTAAAAGGGAACTCCCGCATTAGAAATACAGATTTTGTATCGCGGAGGACACAAACATACATGAAACTGCAACGAAACACAATAAATACTCAGACTCAGAACAATAATTTGTAGATACACAAAATATTGTCCCATGTGAGATTTGATCCCACAGTACTTATGCAGTAGAAAGCGGCGTGGCGAGCGCTTAAACATCAGGTAATAATATATATAAACAAATTAAACCTAGACACAGAACAGTAAGTCCATCAGAAGAATAAAAATAATAAATATTAAAAGTAAGGTACTTTATCTCACGTGATGTTAATAATATGTTGTTGCAGTCATCGTTTTAGTAACCATTCAAATCAAGCCACCTGGCCTTCGTGAATGTGTGTTATACTATTCATCAACTTAAACTATCTTCACAATGATGTAGCCTATGATGTAGATATGTTGATGTGAAGCACCTAGCATGAAGAATAAACGTATTGACTGTTGAAATTTTGTGACAATGACATTAAAGCCTATGTGTTATGTGTCTGTTCATCAAAACAGCATATTTGTATTTCCACATTCTAACACAAAACACGTGAAACGTGTTCGGTTAAACTCTGACTTACTTTTTTTCTCCGATGTAACGAGTTCAGAATGACACGCCGCGTACGAATATCGAAGATAATTAAATCAGCATATTTTTTTGGGGGTTCTTTTCGATATTATTAGCTTTAGATACGTGCTCTGAATATTTACATAAAGTTTTAGAAAGCATTTTCACAGAATATTACTTACATATTTTTACACAACTTTCAGGCAGTAGCTTTTATACGGTATAGCATATAAGAAATGCGGAGGCAATATCTCTACAACCTAAAATGCTATTTTATTAATGTAAAAATAATAATTATATTTCTACACTTCATAACTTGAAAGTATATTTCTTGTGTGCAAAAAATAAGTGCCAAATAGAACGTCAAAATATCCCTCGGATGATAAAACTGATTGTTTTATTTACACATGTGTGCGTGTGCATTGGCGTATGTATATCTCAAAAATATTCACAAGATACAATAGACGATACATTGTTTCAAGAGGTATCCTAGTCAACTGTTAAATATGTGATTGTAATATCAATGATGCTTCAGAGAATTACACTAAAGACAAGACATTTAGCTAGAATACACTAGCTTGGCTTCAGTTTCTTAACATTAATTGTATGTTTGTACTTAGTTCAAAAAATTCAAAAATCGGATGTTGAGCACCCTAACATAATACAAAGCTTAAGTAACTAACGATGATTTGGTTAACAGACACTTATAGGTATTAAAATAAAACGATGTTCTCATTGAGTTATCCAACTATTGCAACAGCAATTCCGAACCAACGCAGCGTACCGAAGTTCAGTAGCAAGTTGATCATATTTCTTAGTAACGCCCCGGCTCCTGGTAGACGTTTTGTTTTCATTATATCGTCGATTGGTGGGTGCTGCGAGTGACACACGGCGCATCTTTTCTCTGACGCTTTAGGGTGTATATATAAATCATAAATACAAGTGAAACTAAACAAACAGGCTATAGAGTGCACATAAAACAGTTACAACGGCTCTCGGCGCCGTTCCCTGGGTAATGTTTCATTGTGAGAAATGCTATAAAAATCGTCGTAAAAATTTATAAAGCTACTCAATAAAATGTACACTTGGAATTTTGTGAGCTCGAATATTACTTCAGGTTAGCATCAAATAAAATACGTCGAAATTGTAAAAGTGGAACAGTTTTTATGATTCGAGTGAAAGTATTAGACTAAATTATTTAATGTTGAATTGTAATAAAGTGATTGTTTAACTTCCCTGTCATATATTGGAAGTGAACTTTTCCGGTTGATCATGGTAGTAACAATGTATAGGCTCGTGTGTAGTTTTGCTGGTTTAGTTCATTTCACACAGTGCTTATAATATGAAGCTGTAAAAGTATACCAACCGTTTGCAATAGTTTTCAGTAAATATATACGCCACGCTAAACTTAATGTTTATTTACTAATTTTCCTACATAGTCTTCTACGTAACGTTACACTCAATAGGTGTGATTTCCAAAATTCGGCAGAAATTATTGAGTTTATAAAAATAAAGGCAGTTTTTGTTAGATTGCTTTAATAAATGGTGTAGCGACACTAAAGATTTTACGATTTTTACCTGACTACGGCAAAGCCAGTGGACGGTTATGATTTTGACAGGCTAATGTAAGTATGTATGGTCGTCTGTTCCCTGATAGCTTCTCAATTACTCAGTAGAACTAGATATATAATTTATCGTTAGAAGCGTTTTGAACGTACGCTGGTTAAAGGCTCTATGACGTGATTGACGTGTCACTGAACCTAATATGGCGCCCTCTAGCGGTCATACTCGTTAAGTTTTATGTTGAAAAATTAATTTGAGATAAATATGCTGTGTTTGGTATCATTAGAAAGGGCGTTACTTGTACATTTTAAAAATATATATAGCATTTGCTTGTGACTTGGTCCACATTTCTTCGATAGTTGTAATATTTATATGCCATGCTTGAAATCTAAAAAAAATCATGATAGTAACCCATATATTGAACTTCCAAGGATAACTATAGCAGTTTATTTAACTTTTTTTATTTTATGAGTTCTTACTTGTAAAATGCCCTGACTTTCAAAACTTCATACAAAAATAAAGAAATACTAAGTAACCATAACGAGTGTCTATTGGATACGATTTGAAATCTACCTACCATTATGGGTGACTACGGAACCCTATCCTATGCGTACACACACGTACGTGGCAATTTTTAGGGTTCCGCAGTCTGATGGCAAATAACGGAACCCTTATAGAATCGTCATGTCTGTCTTTCTGTCCGTCCGTATGTCACAGCCACTTTTTACCGAAACCATAAGAACTATACTTTTGAAACTTGGTAAGTAGATGTAATCTGTGAACCGCATTAAGATTTTCACATAAAAATAGAAAAAAAAGAAGACATTTTGGGGGTACCCCATACTTGGAACTGAAACTCAAAAACTTTTTTTTCTTCAAAGCCATACGTGTGTGGTATCTATAGATAGGTGTTCAAAAATCATGTTGAGGTTTCTAAAATAATATTTTTCTAAACTGAATAGTTTGCGCGAGAGACACTTCCAAAGTGGAAAAATGTGTCCCCCCCCCCCTGTAACTTCTAAAATAAGAGAGTGATAAAACTAACAAAAATATATGATGTACAGTACCATGCCAACTTTCAACGAAAATTGGTTTGAACGAGATCTAGTAACTAGTTTTTTTTAATACATCATAAATCGTAAACTGCAATTTACATTTCTTTTAATCAAAACACTATTATTAAAACATCGATGAAAGTTACAACGAACTATAAAAACTCTTATATGATGTTACTTGCTGCTACGGAACCTTTTTTTTTAAAGTGTTATGGTACGTTTCTATGTTGTTTAAATCTTGTTTCATACTTTTTAAGCGTCGCTTTTTGTTGTAGTTGGGGTTTAGTTTTTTTCTTTTTTATCACGTGTAAAATATTGGTTTGTTTTTTAATATGCATATTGATATTAATATGTTTTTAAAAAATAATTTATTTCTTCTTTTATGTAATAATCTCAAAGTAACCATTTTTGATATTTACCCTATTAGAAACTAAACCCTAAACCCTAAACATAAATAGTAATAAAAGAGAAAGAGCAAAAAAAAAGTTATATTTGTCGTGGGTTGTATCATACCTTTTTTTGGATAAAATCTTATTAAGTCTACTCTATGCTGCAATACTAAAAAAGTGAACCTTGATAAATAATTACTAATAATTTAATGACAGGTACATCATAAAATATTCTAAAACAACTTTTTTTTTGCATTCTGTGTTTTAAATAGTCTTTTATTTATCAAATAATGGATTTCTATCTATCATTTATAATATTCATATAAAATATTAATATACATTGTCAAAGTACTAACCATACTTAAACTATAATCTGCCCTACTATCCATTATGATAAGCATACATTTATTATGAGTTGTCACTCCGATTTGGATCTAACAGCTAAATAAGCCTACCTACTATAAACGCTTCTTTATTGCCCTTTCAAATTTTTCTTTAATAAATTATGAATATTCTAAAAGTTTGTCTATGACTTGACACATATTTACGTTTCTTCGAATAAATGAAATGTGTTCAATTAAATTTAGGTTACACAGTTTAACCTTACATTCCAGTTTTACATTATAAGCGAATGCCGATGTCGGGAAACGCAGTCTCAGTTTGGAACATTGTACGAGTTCTTTATAAAGTTAACATGATACACAGAGATATGTTATTTAACGGGTAAGAAGAAATAAAGATGATATTGCATCGACTTACTCCAATAGTGAGATAAAGAATATTCTGTGAAGATGCATTTCTTGGCTTGTTTTTATTCGTGACTTATTAGTTGACTTAAATTCTTAATGTACTAACAAGAATATTCGATAAATAGTGTTCTATCAGTGACAACTCTGATTATCCTCAGAAATAAAACACATCTGAAGCAAAACCGAAGATTAAGACCGCTGAAATGTACTGTAAAGTAACCGTGTTTTATTGAGCGGAAGCCAATAACCGGCATTAGTCAGATTGTATGAAGCTAAACTTCGTACTCTCACACATGTCTCGTTGCTTTTATTTTACTTAAACTACTATGATTACTACTCGCAAATTAATTACATGAGTAGAGTGGACCGGCGAACGGATGAGTGCGAAGTGGATACTGATTGTAGGACTAGTCTATATATTTAAAGTCTCTCAACGTGCTATGGAAAGAGCAAATTAAGCCGTCGGTTCCGTTTGTTATGTATACCTATAAATCTATAACCAGGTTAATATATCTATAATCAGGTTAATTAGTTAGCTCTCAGGGATGCCGTGATCCAATGTCAGTCGCATCATGAAAAAACTGAGTCTCAGGTATAGCCGGTTGAACTAGTAGACGACCATAAACTAAATTGGAGATAATAAAGGTCGACGTGGTGATGTATTCATCATTCTCATCATACTTGAACAGTCTTTAGAAAGAAAGATTAGGTTTTCTTAGATGATGTATAGATATAGAGTTTTGTATCATTAATACATAACACAAGTGTTAAATTTAACTTCGATTATTTTTATACAACAAAATAAGTCTTAAATGTAACTTCAATCATTATTTGTGTAGCTGTTAAGCCGCTCAGCAAAGTATTATTACTTTCTTAAAATGTGTTTTGTTTCTTTATTCTAATTAAGAATTACAAATCCACTTACACGGGTTAAGTGGATTTGTAATTCTTAATGAGAATAAAGTTTCTTAAACCCGAATAATTGTAGTAAAGGGTCTTGATGTAAAAGTTGATGATGAATATTGTAACTAACTGCAGTAAACTATTATGATCGATACTGAATGATTCTCAAGAAAGAAAATTATAATTAGATAGGATTAGTCATAGTTTTCAGAAGTGTCGTAATAGACGCATGTTTGCCAGACAGGTATCGTGTGGGATTTTGGTCTACGCGCCGCGCCGGTCAATCGCTTCTAGTACTACTTATAATTCAGTTTCATTTTGTCTGTGCGTTAATCTAGGCCACTGGCCGCTGACGACAACGCTTACTTTGTTTATACTATAAATAATAATATATTAGCAGCTCGTTAAAACAAATCTTAATTATGTAATTAACTGTCTGTTTTAATCCCCGACGTAAAAGACGAGTAGTAGTATTCTAAGTTTAACCGTTATCTTGTACATATAATTTATTTGTCTGTGGCGTCATAATTATGTTTGAGAGGGTCACACGTGTAAAGTGTAAATACGTTTTTTATTTAATGGTAACACGGTACTTATTATAATTGAAACCGGTATTCATATTTGACACTGACTTATGAGAGCACTGACCATAGAATATAATAAATTAAGGAGGAAGTTCTTCAGATTGTAGCTCGCTTTTAGTCACCCGATTGAGGAACACAAGAACTATTAGACCGGCTTATGTTTTGTTTGATTGTAACAATGGAACCATGTTCCTGTATTCCCATCCGTTTTTTCTAGTGAATAGTGAAACCAACTTTATGTTGGATGTTACGTATATCCGGATGATATTATTTCCCCCTGAGTGTTTATAATCACTAGGTAAATTATTAGTAATAGTTAGCGTACATTTTTAGTCAAACTTACATCCATATAAATAAAAATGAATCGCCAAATGTTTTACTAAACGCAAAATTTGAGAACCACTATACTAATGTAGTATTTTTTTTAAGATATTTATGTTTGTAAAGGCTTAGAGCTTAAGATTCCTATGGAGAGATAGAAAGTAAAAATTGCGAAGATAATTGTTAAATCAACACCTTTCTTTTCCCATATAAATCAAACAGAATATAATTAAAATCTGACTTTGACGACACTGGCAAATAATATGCAGCGGGTATACACTGCGGGGCGCTGCTAGTATTAGTAGTTGTAAAATAGTAAGTTAGTTGTAATCAGAAAACAATAACTCAGATCTTGCGCTGCATTTTTGTTAGCTAACGCTGTCCTGCCTGCTCTGAACCTTGCACCCGTCTTTATTTTATAGACTAAAATAAGTGTAGACTGAAAACTGTTTTCAGAAATATTGAATTAGTTTTCTGTCCACCCTTGTCTATCACTCTCATCTAGACTTGTACACCATGAGAAATGATCTGTTTCACTTTCATGAATAGTTAAATATGTTGTTACATTCTTGTATATTCCATCTATTTTTAAATGGCGTCTGAGAAACCGTTCATTAAAGATATGTCTAAGAATATTTTCAATCAAGTTATTGAAAAATAAACGCAATAAACTACTATTTATTTTCCCCCATTAACTTCCAAGCTTTTAATATTATTGTATAAAGAATAGAATATAAAGAAGAATAAGTAAGGTCGAATAATATATTTTCTAAGCAAACCCGACAACGAAAATCGTTTTATTATAAATGCAATAGGTTGGGTAAGGTTCATAGATCTTACTGAAAAATGTTTAACATAACATGCTGAGTAAAGTATTAGGTTTTAAAGCTGAGCGGGTGAAGCAGTACCGCTGTGGGCGGTCTTTCTAAATAAGATGCATGCTACAAGCAGATATATATTCTTTGTTCAGTTTTCATTAAGTCGAAATATAAAGCAAAGTTATATTTTTATGTCTAAAATTCAGTTGAGAATCTACTTTTTACATTTTTAACAATAACAGTATGGCGTTGGACGTATACATGAAATTTAATATTTTTCTTATAGATAAAGAATAATTAATTTCGGATATGTCCTTTAAACTGATGGAGTATTTCTAGGAATAAAAATAGTATCAATCCATTGCATTTTCATACATAACCGTGGTACTTGTGATTTCTAAAGGCCGTTCCGTAGGTATGTTTGTTTGATAACAGTTATACTTTCAGTAGTTTTCTTGAAAGTGCTGCACCTTAGAGGTGAGGGCGCGAAGGACCAACGTTATGAAACTTAAGGGATGACAGACGCGGGGTGGGCGGGGAAGCGCGCCAGTGCTGGTCGCTACTCCGCCGTGAGCGAACGTCGCACGTTGCACACGCCGCGGTAGCCTCCGCTGCCACCGCTGCTCGCTACTCGCGCTCTGAACGCTCGTTAATTTAATTAAGTGTCGCATAAACTGAGAACTCACGTGGATATTGCCATATAAGTTTCGTGAAAGCAGAAATGATACAAGCTGAGTCAGTTGCGCGACACTAAACTGGTATGCGATTAGTTTGAAGTAAGAGAAGACTAATTTTAAAAGTTTTTTCATTAGACATGAACTTTTTATGAGTTTCTTCGTAGTTTAAGAACTTACTGGCAAATTAAAATGCCCACTTTTTAAGTATCCTCTCATCTAAGAACTTTTCTGATTTGTTTGGTTTGTTTTCTTTGATGTCTCCATAATTGTTTACATGTTTGTCATATGTTCAAAACTAAATGTACATGAATGTGTTAGTTTTAGTTCAGAAAGAGAATTTAGGTTAAAATCATGTTGTGATCACTAATGTATATTTTAGTATACATTAACGTTGTTTGCTAGCTATCGGTATTGAAATAGTACCGGTGGCATCGCAGAGCATCAATAAGTGATTATCTGAATTCAGTCGGTACATTTTGTAGTATATGAGAATTACAAATAACCATACCACAGGTGGTTAATTAAATGATACGAGGTACTTATAAAAATGCATTTGAATATGACCTGGTTTCAAATAGTGTCAAAACCTTCTTTCTAAGGAAAGGCATAGTGGTCCAGCAGTGGGCTGATGATAATCGTGATGGTGTTGATGACGATGAGGATAAAATGCAATAGTAACTAGACTTATAAATATATGTACTTAACAGTAACATAAAAACAAAATATCAAAATAGGGAAATGATTTAAGTACATTAATATGTTAACAATATTATTCTGTAAATTAAAAAAGAGCGGCCACTGATAAACCGAAGAAGTGGGTTGAAATAGACAAGATATCGGACAACCATCATCATTGTGTCATCAATCATCAATAGCCCAAAACGACCCACTGCTTGGTTCAGGTCTTTTCTCAGGAGAGGGTTAAGGCAATACGTCCCTACGCTGACCGAGTGCGGGTTGGGAAATGGCAAGTCCCGTTGTGGCTACATAATCTTGATGTGAGATGTTTTATGCTGCCCGAAGGCCTCCTACTAAGCTTCACAAATGTTATCTTATGATAACAACCGAGACCAACTACTTTACATCAGCTCCGAATTACGGAAACGCTCATAACATATCCTCCTACAAAGGGTCATCCATCTAGGTAGTGACTGATCCGACGTTGCTTACCTTGGATTGCTTCCAATGACATGAGGCTACTTGTCTATGAGCGCTCCGCGAGTTATCCCCAGTAACCAATTGACGGATACAGGTGTCATTTTATTTATTTTACATCGTTGCTTTCTTTAAAATTATATATATTCTTAAACGGTTACAGACCAATATAATAGTAAATACTAACTAGTAAATAAAGTGTGTAAGTGATTATATTTTGCATACATAAAAATATCAACATATTATGAGATACCAAGTACATAATACTGTATTGCTGTCTGTTTCTATACCTAATAAATAAAATGTATGTGAGTAATAAATTTGCAATGTCATCTCATTTCAAGCGGTACACAGACAACGGCCTTCAAGCCTGACTCACGCAGCACTCATAAACATATCACAGGAACACGAGTGTGGCGGTCCTAAACTATTGATATTCATCTCCTATATTCAACGCTACTGCGTTGGCAACAATGGGTGGCTATTGTTCATCTAGAATGTTCTAGAACAAATACATATAACGAAGGCAAGTTATGAAAAAATGTTTTATCCACTTGTAGGTTTTTGTTGAGCTTTTTATCGTTTAACTGCACAAATTGTTTTATATTTTTGTCTCGAAACGGTTGTGGTGAACAGCTGTCGCCAGACCATCTCATTTTAATCTGATTTTTAAGTTGCTTTTTGCTTTCTTTATAACCGAACTATGCTACTAGATAACAATAAAGAGTAAATTAGATGTGTTTATATTTGTGTTTGGAACATCTTAACTCCAAAAGTCACTTCAAGCATGAAAAACATTGACGCTAATCTCCGGCATTTAGTTTACGTCATCGCCTACAACTTGAACGACATGAGGGGTTTTATAAAATGGTGATCTAACAGGTGAAATAAAACAAATATCAAACATAGCACTCCCACAAGAACACTCCCGACTAATTGACCTTTCAAACAAAAAAAAACAATATCAAAATTGGTTCATCCGTTTTTGAGCTACGATGCCACAAACAGACACGTAAAACTTATACAACTCAGTCGTTTTTGCATCGGGGTTAAAATCAAAGAAATATTTTTTATAAAGAGTTCGACGATATTTCAAAAGGAATAAAGGGAAAAGCTATATAGCATAACAGTCACATACACTACCACTGCGACATAGAATTAACGTTTACAATTTGCATTTTATAAAATTGTGTTTAACCTCTAGTTTTTACAAGAAAAAACTTATTACAATAAAAATTCCTGATTTTTTGATCAATAAAAAGATATTTTGACAAATGTCATATAAAGTTTGCTTTTGTAACCTGATTAATACTTAATAACCCGCAAGTGTCGCGCAGCTACAATTTTGCGTAATTTCCGATTTTCCATAAAATCAATTTTTTTATGAATCAATCTTTTAACCCATTTATCTTCAATGTTTTACGAATGTAATTGTGCTGTAATTTTTTTTGTAACAAATAATTTTGGTATTTACAGTGAATGCATGAAAATAGTACCTCATCAACCCACAAGTGTCCGACAGACATAAAAACATTTTGTTTGATTCCAGTGCGAAGGTAGATTGTGTTTATAATAATAATCCCTATATAAATAATAAATAATAATCAATCATAAATGCGAAAGTAACTCTGTCCATCTGTAGCATGTTCACGACAAAACTACTGAAAAGGTTTATATGAAATTTAGTATACAAATAGTCTAGTGCCTGAGAAAGGACATTAGGGCTACATTTTACAGGCCGACTCGACCGTGGCGGTACTATCCTCACACAGAATATGAACCTAAAGCTACAACATTCATGGAGTCGTGTTTCGTTGATAAGTGTGATACCGGAGAGCCAATGGTACAGATGCATCTCAATTGGCCCTTATAGTGTAGGTCCCCATGTTCCAATGCGTATGATAACCACCACTTTTGGATTCTACTCATCCCTTCCATCAGGTAGAGTAGAACCACTTTGACAGGCTCACTTATAAAAAATCTTATTGTTACTTACAATCTCAAAAGACAAGTTGACAACATCTTTTTCAATTATTTATTTAGATCGAACTAATTAAAAATTAAAGTCCAAATATGTATAGTAAAATATGCTACAACATACAAAAGTTTGCTAGCAATCGTGAAATTTCTTTAATGAACACAGAGTTTGTTTATAACAATGTAAAGTATGAAAAATAGTGACAAGTTTGAACAGGAACTCGCGCGGTTTCGATAAACTTTATAGTATGTTATGATTGTAGGTTGTTTCGTTATATTTGATTCACTATTTATTATCACGTGTGAAAATTTTTGCAATCGACTGTTGTACGTGCATGCAGCGAAGACATTAAGATTGGTTACGCTTTTACATTTGACTTTCCATGTGGAAATTGCGTCTTGTCATGAAAAGAGTTTACTGAGAAACCTCGGGGTTATTAGGTTAACATAGCTGCCCTTCTCTCATAAAGTATTTTGACTTTTATAGCCTCTAACTAAACTAGAAGGAATAAAAGAATGTTATGGTTTTTAAATAAATATATTGGTTGAGTTTTCGGGTCAATGCTGTAATCAAGGAAAAGAATTGTGATTATTGAATGACGAAAACTTTGCTTGCCATTTGTCCATGTCAAAATGTCAATTAACTTAAAAAGTAGGTCAAAGTGGAAACGAAAAGATACTTTTTAATTTGATAACAGAAAAATAATTGCTGAAAAGTTGAAATGAAAAGTCAAACAAAAAAAATGTTTAAGAAATGAATTTCTGAAGCAATGGAAACCTATTGAAACGAAAGTACAAGTAAAGATAAAAAAAAATTAAAGCGGTTATTTTTATATTAAATAAATAGGGGAGCACACTAATACATATACTAATTTGATGAAATACAGTCCCCGTAGTGTCTGAATGATTGCACTCGTGTCATAAACGCTTAAAAATACCTAAGTTAGGTGCTAGACGCAAACCTTTGTAGTTTAATCCTTTCACGTCCAATAAGTTCTAGATTCTACAGAGACAAACCGTCATGCGCGCATGCTGACAGAATCAGTCTGGTGCTAGCGACAACTATTAAATTCTTGAGTTATCCATGAAAAGCAGCATAATTAAGCCTTAGAAATTCATTGACCATTAATTATCTGGGTTCCTTAAGAAATAATAATTTTATAAAGAAGTAGCAAATGAAAAAGCTCATTGCAAAAACGTATAGTAACTAGTTTTTTTGTAATTAAGATATCCAAAAAAAAAATTACAATATAATTTATTGAACAAGTTTCTCAGTAGCTACTGTAGAAGATATAAAAGTCTTAGTGGTTGATTACCTTAAAATGATCTTTATTACAAGTAGTGTTAAATATACATTTGTTCGTATGTAAATACATGTGTTAATGTAAATGAACTCGACTGCATCGTTGGTCAAGTGGTTAGGGTATGCTACTGCTGATCAAGACGTTTGGGGTTTGGTTTCCGGGTATAGCCCAAGAGTGTTTGCCGAGACGCGGTCTCCACTCCAGAACTCTTCTACCCTAACGGTCATCAGTTCTGCGGCTAATATGGCTAGCCCACTGCCACTTCAGCTTCCTAGTCCGGTGTGCTATGTCGATGACTTTAGTTCTCTGACGGATGACATAACATAATCTCGGAGTATTGAAATTGAAGTCTTTACCACGTGCTTCGGAGATCACGTTAAGCCATCGATCCAGTTCTTGATCTCTCCACAGTTAGCGCACGCACTAGTACCCTATACAGAAAATTGAATGTAATTTAAATTCATTTAGAAAGCTATCAATAATATAGTACAGTCAACAATTTAAATCTATGCTTTTATACAGTCATAAAATATTTTCATGGCAGCAATTGTACTCACAAACCGACTTAATAATATAAAATCGAACAGACATAAACAGAGTAACCTAAACGAACAAAGAGGTAGAAACCATTCTCTCGTGTTAATTATGAAATGTAAATTGTGACTTTATAGGCCGTAATGAAGATCGTTTTAAGGAGGCATACTCATAATTTAAATGAAGATATCATCATACATAATAAAACATAATGTATTGGGCAACACTCCAAGCTCCTTGAGAAATGTTAGACACAAAATTAAACTTAAATTCGATCTAGAGGTATTAAACCTACTACACCGAAACTATATAGATAATAGATCGCCAGACCATTTACAACAGTCTTGCATTTTATTAAAAAAAAGTCTTAACCTATCACAGTAGCACCGATTATGCACTATGTAGGTATACGACAGATCTGTTTCCATTTTATCAGAACTGTATAACTATTATAAACATACATTTACATTTACTATACATTTTTCTATTTATAAAAATGATAGATTGAACACGTAAAGTATTAAAATCAAGAGTTGAAATCCATCGTCACGGCTCTCAAGTATTAGTAGTAACTAACTTTTGCCCGCGACTCCACCCGCGTATATATGTAAGGCTAAGTACACACGAAGCGTTTTTCTCCAGTGCCCGCTGCGGTGGTGGAACTGCGGCTTTTTTTCTATACTCACGAAACCGGTTATTTGCGCGGTTACGCGGCCGTCGCGGTTGCGATTTCCGGCCGCCACGTTTGCGGGCAATGATCGCAAGACAGGCGGTTGCAAGATGCGGTAATGTTCAGTTGATGTTCAGACCGCCATGGACATACACCAGAAACGAGCTGTTGCATTATATTTACTTCACAGAAGAATTAAAAAAAGAAAGACCAGAAGGTTTTGGGTGCATCCACTAATTGATAACATGTCATGATGCCGTCGCTCGCCAAGCGAACGAAGAGCGCGCGGGCGCAACCCGCCGAGGGCGCGGGCGACCGCGACCCGCGCGATTCTACAGGTTGCCCGCCGGTGCAGCGGGAGCCGCAAACAACCGCGCACGCTGCGGGCGTAAAACGCGTCGTGAGTTGTGCTTTGTTTTTTTTTTTTATATAAATCTGTATTCTACGGAAGCTGCGGGCCCGCAACCGCAGCGGGCACGGGAGAAAAACGCTTCGTGAGTACTTAGCCTATATGTCGATCATCGCGGTAAAGACTAGCCATTTCCTCCCTCAAAGATATGTACGCCGTAATTTTAGCAATTGGTACAGCGGTTTAACCATGAAAGCGTAATAGACAGACATATAGAGTTACTACGAAGATATAATTATAAATTATCAGGGATCTAGGAGTCGAAATACGTCTTACGAAATTGCAAAGAATTTAATAACATATCCTCGGTAATGATTTTGTACAATGTTCTCGTCCGTAGTCACCTAGAAGCGACTGCCATTATTTGGAATCCTCACGAGGTTAAATAGAGCCTTACGTTAGACAAATTGCAGAACAAATTCACTTGATTCCTATATTATAAAGAATATGGGGTGTACTCGCTGTACCCACTTATGTACCCTAGCTTGTTCGTTCTTGGTATGGTCGTAGTATGTACGCTTGAGTTTACGACGCGATGTGGCACTGTCACATATGTATGTGTGGCGCGTGCTGCGCGGTAGCCTGCACCAGCCCGATACATTAAAGCGCTTGCGGCTGTGCACCCCAGATGGCTATGTGGCTGCGCCAGCCGCCGCCAGCCCCCTACGCTTAGTCTTCTAGTTGAGCGAAAAAATCTATTTCAGTATGCCCCTATGTCGCGCACCATTAGGCTTATTAATTTTATCACAAAAGAAATTGATATCTATAACTGTAACCTCCCAAACTTCAGAGTAGCTGCCCAAAAATATATCACATCAAATCTTTATATCTATAATTCTTCTGTGAGTGTGTATGTCACTGAACTTCTCTCAAACGACTGGACCGATTTTGATGAAATTTTTTGTGTGTGTTCAAGGGGATCTGGGAATGGTTTAGATTCGCAATTGGACCCGGTAGGTGGCGCTGCGATCAAGTTCTGGAATTTTAAAGTTGGGCGGTACGAAGTTCGCTGGGTCAACTAGTGATATTATAAATTTATTGTATACATTTAACTTATTATTAACTTAACATTTAATAATTCTGTAAAGACACTGTAAATGTTGAAAATAAATAAATAATATTAAAATGGATTATTTGTGTTTATGCAGTTTTATCAATATTTGTTAAGTAAAATAACAACTGGAATTAAATAAACAAATCATGATAGTGACTCGTAATTTTTACGCAGCGTTTGAGTACGATAAACTAACATTAAAGAGTCTATCCAGAATCAATATTAGAGATCTAAGTATTCAAGCCTTTCCTTTTGTTAGTGCAATTTCTGCTGGGTAAGCTTGCGACTGGGCTATTGAATATTAGGGTTTATCCTCAACCAGTAGGGTTGTCTCAATTTTGAAATAGCTTTATAGCTCATTTTTTATGAGCACCGAGAATAAAAAATCCGGCTTTGGTATCTAATTTTGAAAACATGACAACATGTTTGCTTAGTGTTCAGAACATTTGAAGCAAATGGTAACGTAAAACCAGCAGTTTTGAAAATTTTGAAAGATTGTAATTTCTTAATACAATCTGCAAATAACCTTGGGAAATTGATTGGACACTTTTATAAACATAATTCCACTATGTTCGTTTAGACTTTAAACTCATGAGTCTATTGTTAGACTAATGACAGCAAAATATATAATATTGAAAATACTGCTAAGAAGAAGAAGGTAAGTATTGAAGGTTGCTTGCGATGAGGTTTCATGATAGGTCCCCATTATATTAGAGACAAGCTGTTACATATATCTGAAATGGAATTGATATATATATATAATTAGGCCCTTATTTGTATCTTAATCTTAATAAAATATGTGAAACAAATGATCACAAAAATTATCCCTATTTTATTATTGGCATCTGCAGCACTGATCCTATTCTAGAAACTTCAACTTTAACACTAAAGATATAACGGAACCTTTTTAATAAAAGGAAGTATAAAATTTTCAATAACTATATAAGTGGCGCATTCTTTGACTTGTGAGCTTTGTGATCATATTCCAATAGTATTCCGATTTCGAGAAATCCTTTACCTCTGCTGGAATATACTATTCAATGTTTAGCTAGTTTTTATATCATGGTTGCTGTTTCGTCTGTATTTTCATGTTTTGATAGTACAAAAATATAAAACAACATTTCATCGCATATTTTACCTCATGTATGATGTCTGTGTTGACAATTTTATACGAATACAAGCGTATTCAAATCAAACTTAACAATAAAGGAATAAAGCTATTTTTTCGTATACACAGGTAACATTCCCGTCTCAAAGTACACAATACGAATCTCTTAGAACGTTTTCTCTGATAATTTTAACAAAAAGGAACCGACTTCAATGAAAAACTATTCCGAGTACCCAAATCGCGACATTGTGCCTATGATATTTGAGGAGTTCCCTCGATTTCCTTGGGATCCCATGATCAGATCCCGATATGGTGACTATGGGACCACCTGTAAGCTACGCCCATTCCAATGCAAAAAGAATTTTTGAAATCGGTTCATAAACGACGAAATTATCGCTGAACATACATAAAAAAAAAAAAAAAAAAAAAGATTCCGACGAATTGATAACCTCCTCCTTTTTTTTGAAGTCGGTTAAAAAGGACTTTTCATGGTTTGAAAATAGTATCAGCACCGTATAAAAATAAATAATAGTGTCAACCCTACTGGCAAGAAGTGTGACACTCACGTCTTAGCCAACTATTCCGGGTTTGACGACTTCCAAAACTCGATCACATTTACATTCAAGGGCTCCTTTTAAATTGTTATGCTTAGTATTGGGCAGATGAGAAGTTCACTTTGATCAAAACGAAAATTCCAATTTTGAAAACTAAAGTAAATACAAGTAACTTAATATTTTATAATTATTTTGTAAAGCCTTCCGTACAAAGAGCTTACCGCTTCCTAATAAATTGAATGATGAAATTACTGGACTTAAGAAGTACGGTAAGTACGTACAATGTTGAAAGTTTTGATGTACGGTATCTTTTGTTTTGATTAAAACAGAGACCCAATTTCTCTTAAACTTGGCAAAAGTTTCAAGGAATGCGCTTCAGTCTTTCTAGTTACGGACGGAAACATGATTTAGACGGATATCAGATTTTAATCTATTTTGGTAAATTATTTTCATTCAAGGGTTATGTTTAGGTATAATTAGTTGAAATAGCATTGATAACACCGTCCCTATTTGGTGGATTACTAACGTTGGTATATCCCTTACTTTTCTTCATTTTTATTGATACCAAGCTACGGATATAACTTTACTAAAAACTTTGTCACACTATCTTTACGCGGATGATCTCCAGATCTATTCTAAGGCACCACTGGTTTATCTAACTAATCCTATTAACACTGGACAAAATCTGTAAGAGGAACATTTCCCATGGGCTGACGATAACTCAACAAAGACTCAGATCACTGTTGCTGGACGTCTGCGAATGATTCCTAAAATTTATTGTACTCAATATTGATTATAGCATATTGAGATGCCACATCTATCACGTATATTTATAAGGTAAAGAACCTGGGAATCTATATCGACAGTACCGTTTCCTGGAATTCTCAGCTGCCAGTCTGCTAGTTCGCTACTGCATGAACTCTGCGTAGACTACGCAATTTGCTACTTCTCTTTAACAAAAATGCTCTTACATAATCCCTTTCTCTGCTTGTTCTTGAATATGTTAATGCTAGTTAATTATCTTTCTTAAGCCCAAATAAATAAACTTGAGAGATCCAAAATCAATTAATTTAATTAATAATAATTTGGATATTTAACTTTTAGTAGTTATATTTTGTACGTTATTTTACTCTAATTTTTCCTTCTTATCTGCTTTTTAATGCACCAAAACTACCTTATACTTTCTCCAATCGAGTTTTCTTTCCGTCCCATGGTAACCTTAGAAGAGATTAGCGATAAGGCCGCCACATGTATCTACATACCTGGTTTTAAGTCCTTGGAACTCTCTGGTATAAACAAAAGTTATTATTGTTATTATTAACTCTTTCTTATCTAAATAAAAGGCATAAATCTTTGGTGATAGCTAATACTCGTATAGTTCAAGTACAATTTTTAAACCTTACAGTTATAAATTATATTACAAATTCTATTTAATAAGTCGGAGTATTTATAGTTCACATATCAATACAACACAAATAAAACATTTATACATTTATAAGAGTCTTTTAGGTGATTGGAAAAACGTTCGGTTCGGAAACGGTGACATTTCCACTTCCGTACAGTGAAACCGAAGAAGTAGGAAAGAGACTGTTGTCATTTCCGAGTGAGTAGTCGTTTCCGTTACGTTTTGTTATGAATTCACCAGGGGACTGCGGAGTCGTTTGCTGAGATCAGTTCTAGTAATCATGATTTAGGTAAAATATTTCTTACGCTTGAAGGGCCACATGTGTCGTATTGTTTCAATAATAAATGAATGTTTGAAGTTATTTATTGATCGTTGATTATAAATAGCCAATTATATCTTGTCGTTTATAACAATTCCTCGTTTAACATTTTTATGGGTTCAAATTGAAATTATTTATTTATTTGATTGCATCGGTGGCGCAGGACAGCACGTATTGGTAGTAGAGCCACGCTGAATTCAGTAGGAATGGGCACGCTCGACCGGGGTAGTACTACCCTCTCACAGAAGACCATCCTAATAATGACAACATTCTTGCTGTCGTATTTCGTTGGCGAGTGTGAGACCGGAGACTCAATCATTCTGCATTATTCTCGCGGCGTCCTGAGGTCGGGCGAATGATGCAGAACTATCTTACCAGGTCGCCTTGGTAGGGGTCATCATGCTGCATTGCCTACCCTCACAATGAGGATGGTGACCCCTACTCCTGGATTCTAATCATGCTTGCCATCAGCAGAGTAGAGTCACTTTGGTTGGCTTCAACATAAAAAAATAAAAAATATTTTACCAAGTCAGTTAATTTATTTACTTAAGGAAACTTTTGTCTTAAGTTATTATGTGATTAGCTAATCTAACCACAGCTTACTGTGACCATATTAATATTGAAATTCTATTCTTCCTTTAGTCTTCCTCTTTTTCTTTTCCAGTACTACTTCATATGCCTCACACAAGTTAAATCAAACTTAGTTTGTGTGTGTACCTTCTATATTGCAGTAAGACCATAGAATACATAATAGTACTAGTACAGATGACTCACTCCGAAAGTAAATTAAAGAAAGAGAGACCCTTGGCGTCATAACATTAAGTTCAATTCAAACCGCACAGCGCCGAATCAACTATACGATTATATTTACATACAATTGCGTCTCTTTCTATCGTGTAACTCTTATCTGTTCTCAAGGAATCAGGTTTGTCTCCTTTTAAAAATAATTTAAATATTTAATAAAAACATTTTCTCTAGGACTTTAGTGAATAAATTACTTTCCAAATAAGCATAAGGTCGTAGTACTTTAATTATATTGAATTCGCGCATTCCTATTTACATCTCCTATATTCCACGGGAAGTGAGACGGGCCTGATATTACTCAAAGATTACTGTATGTACTTTTATCAACAAATGACGCTTTAAATAATATCATATCAGAATATCTGTTCGCGTCGTATGTACGTTTCGAAGTGAACAGATTAGTTCCTTACCTAAAACCTTTTATTCAGACATCCGCAAACAGAACAATACATTTTACATGGATTAGAAGACTGAGGTTTGTGATTAGAAGCCATTGTGGGTATCGAAAAGCATAACAAAAATTTCAATAATGCGCGATAGCGACGCGGCGACGAACGTGACGCGTATCGTGCGTAAACGACAGCCCCGCGCGCCTGCTTTTGTAAACAGGCAGGAGGCCGACAATACCTAAAGGAAGTAGCTGCCTTTCTGTGATGTAAGTAAGCTTGGGAGCCGTGGAGCGGAAAACCCACTTTTGTTGAAACCATTGAAAAACTGTTTTTAAACTTTCGCGACTTTTACACATACTCATGTTTTTACTGTAAACGGGACTTATTCGAGATAATATTAAAGGTTACGATACCTTCTATTTTCCGACGTTTCGAACGGGTTATACCGCTCGTGGTCACGGGTAGACTACCCGTGACCACGAGCGTTAAATCTAGGTACCTATCTCTATACTATTATTCTATTGTTATAAGTATAGTACATAGATACACTGATTCATTCACTGTAAATGTGACTTTGTAATTCTATATATTTACTAGCTGATGCCCGAGGCTCCGCTCTCGTCCTAGGGGAATGAAAAATAGATGTCGGCCGATTCTCAGACCTACCCGATATGCTCGCAAAATTTCTTACAAATCGACCCTGTTGTTTCGGAGGAGTTTGGTAACAAACACCGTGACAAAAGAGTTTTAAATATTAGAAAGATGCATCTTGTTGATGTTCCCTTGGGATCCCATGATCAGATCATGATATAATGACGATGGGACCACCTGTAAGCTACGCCCATTCCAATGCAAAAATAATTTTTAAAATCGGTTCATAAACGTCGAAATTATCGCTGAACATACATAAAAAAAAGCGGCCAAGTGCGAGTCGGACTCGCCCATGAAGGGTTCCGTATCAGAAAGTAACATCATATAACAGTTCTTGTAGTTCGTTGTAACTTTCATCGATGTTTTTATACTAGTGTATTGATTGGATGAAAGGTAAATTGCGTGTTATGATTTATGACGTATAAAAAAAAAACTACTCACTAGATCTCGTTCTAACCAATTTTCGTTGGTAGTTTGCATGGTAATGTACAACATATATTTTTTTTAGTTTTATCACTCTCTTATTTTAGAAGTTAGAGGGGGGGGGGACACACATTTTTCCACTTTGGAAGTGTTTCTCGCGCAAACTATTCAGTTCAGAAAAAAATGATATTAGAAACCTCAACATCATTTTTGAACACCTATCCATAGATACCCCACACGTATAGGTTTGATGAAAAAAAAAATTTTGAGTTTCAGTTCCAAGTATGGAGACCCCCAAAATCTTAATGTAAAAATCTTAATGCGGTTCACAGAATACATCGACTGATCAAATTTCAACAGTATAGCTCTTATAGTTTCGGAAATAATTGGCTGTGACATACGGACGGACAGACAGACAGACAGACAGACAGACAGACAGACTTGACGAATCTATAAGGGTTCCGTTTTTTGCCATTTGGCTACAGAACCCTAAAAAAACCGACGAACCGACTTCAAAAAAAAGGAGGAGGTTCTCAACCTCCTCCTTTTTTTTGAAGTCGGTTCAAAACTGAAAGGAAATTTGCATAATGTTTAAGTTTTACATTGCTTTGATCGTACTGTTGCTTTATGTTCTATTTCATAAACTTTTAGAGACTTTGGACATTTTTGAGTTCCTAAGTGTTTCTGTATATAGTAAGTTTAAATTTACGAAAAATCTAAGTAGGTTACAAGAGGTGCGGACAAGAGTTCATGTAATGAATTCTGGAATACACGGGAACACAATCCGATTAGCTGACCTAGTCTATGGCTAAATGCCTTTTATTTAGGGTTGCTGAGGTTGCACTAATTTTGTTGTCTTGACACGAATGTTCAGAAAAATGTACATAGTTATGCAGTATCAATACAAGTTCTCTTCGTATTGAAGAATTTAAATTTGGACTTGGGGCTTTGTAAATAGTTACTCTATTTACAAAGCCACAAGTCCAAACTTTCACGAGGGACGAAGTACAGGTAAATTAGCTTGGAGAAATTTTTGCGTTTGTAGTAGTGTATGGTCACGTGGCACCTGCGAACAGCGTATACTGGTTTATTCTGGTTTTGTGCGTGTTTCCACTGTCCACTATCAAGTGTCGATTTTTTGCTTTAGATTGAAATATCTCGAAAACGGTGCGTCCTGGGCCAGAAATAACAAAAATTTTGACCCCCCCGTAGACCCCCCGGAGTTTTAAAAACCTAGATGAAAGGAAAAAAATAAATAAATATCGGTCTCTCCTCTGTAAAGTTTCACTTCTATCGTGTGTGAATCGCACACACAACTTTTTTTTTTATAAAGTCAAAACCTTTTTCTATAAAATAAAAACTTGTTTTTATTGAAAACAAAAATCAGAGTGTTGCTAGGGATAAGTATAAAATTAAATAGTAATGTTAGGATATCGAAACATTTTTGTATAGGCCAGAACGATATAGTGGAAACGCGCTCTAAGATCTGAGTAATACACACACCACTACATATGCAAAAATTTCTCGAGAGTAATTTCACTGTAATATATGTCTACTTATCATGCTCGTTACATGGCACTTAGATAACTATCGATAGTGTTGTTTGGTGCCAACTCTAAATTAGTTAATTCCATTAGTTCGGTAATTTATGCATTAAAAGTAGTTTAAAACTATAAACTTTGTATTAAGATGCAGTATAAAATTGAGAAAATTTGTTTCTCTATACATTTTTATCTAATAACTTGATTTCAATATGTTTTGGTCCCAAAGTAAACTACCTACAAGTTAGTGAAGAATCAAAGACCTCTATCAAATACTTAATCTGTTATAGGATGACGGAGCGGGCTCGAGAGTAAATCCTTTAGTCAGTACCGATTGAGTGCTGACTCCCTGGGTGACAGACACGCTCAGTTTTAAGTCTGATTTATAAATACACTATGCAAGCATGATAAGATTTCACGCCAGCGAATTCGCACCTAAAAAAGGGATACATATTTTACTAAACACTCCAGGTATTAGACTGACTAACAAAGATATTAGTTAAGATTCTTTACTGTCTGTATGGTGGTTGTGGTTAGATAGGATTAATTAAGACAATGGATAGATTTATGGGAAATATCATATTAAAATGAAACATGTGTGACGGGCCCATGCCAGACGCCGTCCATTTTAATATCGCACGGAGTATGAGGCGCTGGCAGGCGTGACGCTACTCAGTAGTAGTATACAACGATTTGATTGTGACAGTTTGACTGTAACACCCTACAAAATATTTATATGTCTCTCGATAACACTACAAACTACTAAAACTATCCATAGTAAGATTATAAATTCTGAAATAAATCCGTTTCTTAAGATTTCATAGGTAAACAATGCATAGAGATGCTTTGATTCTTAAGAAAGGCAATAGGCTGCACGTTACAAGGGCAACTGACATTTATGCAGGTGGAGCCGCAGCAAGAAGCTAGTACTAATATAAAACCATTGACAAACAAAATAACAAACCAACTCACTTTTATATTTATAATTTTAGACTTTGCCATTGATGTACCAAATACCAATTTTATCCGCGTCTATCGTTCAGCTACCTTACTATATTTCGATTCCCAACATAATCCAAGGCTACGAAATCTACAGACCATATACTAGAAGTGATTCGATACCCAAATAATCAGTATATTATGAATTAGTTATAAGTTCGTGAGGATATCTTATCCCAAGAGCAACTTGAATAGTTCTCGTATGGAAACCAAGTAGCGTGACTTGTAAGCTGGAGACAACACATTATGCTACCCGATCCGCATACTTGACGCAGATACGAGTATTATGACTTTAAAAAAGGCGGAGGTTTTCAATTTAGTTGTATTTTTTATTGTTCGTCCAAGTTCCCTCATTTATTAACTAATTTGAAAAATTAATATTTTTTGATCCGTTATATCTACCGTTAGTTTTAATCAAATTGCACATATAAATAATAATAATAATAACTTTATTCTCTGAATAAATGCATAAATAGAATAAATAATACCCTTAAGGTTTATGAATATAATTCAAGAGTCTTTTTCTAGAACCCCAGTTTATGCCAATTTGAAACCTATCATTAACTGTAAAAAGTAAAGCTTCCTTAGATTTTTTTATTAATATATTTATAGTGACCTAACAAAATGTCTAAATACTCTGCTGCTCATGTACTTTTCTGAGATGTTTGGAGTCAGTAGTTCAAAAGCGAGCAGCGAACGTTAACAGAATACATCTGTTGACATTTTGAATTTAAATGAATACGCGACTAAGGCTGGGGATTAGTCGCACAAGTCAGTCTTATGCGGATTTGGTTCATGACAAGCAACGCTCAAAGAGATCTTATGATCTTCGATAATATACCGACTTAGGACATGTTATTAAATATTTGTATAAATCACAGATTATTCTTTTTGGTAAAACCTTCAACACTGTTCCGTGCCTGTTTGTTGTTTGTTTGAATTTTGTAAGGCTTTCAGCATTTCAGCCTGATAGGCAATATTCTTGTTAAATATATATAAGTTTTAAAGAATAGATTTATGTAATACTATAATTCTAAATTCCTTACTTACTAAGGCTTGCGATTATATCTAAAACATAAATATTATTTTTAAGTACTAAGACCTATGATTATATTTTTTTGGTGATTGAGTCATAGCTCACATACACTGCAATAAAATAACTAATCAATCATAATATTTACGCCTTTATATGTTTTGTTTTTCTATTTTAGTGATCCTTTATTAGGTGATAACTAATAAAGGATTAAATTATGCATATGTAGTATTAATAATAGGCAATAGTACCTTTAAACTTCAATATGTGAGCAAGTGTAAACTCTATTAAAAAAATCAGCTTATTATTTATTATGATACAATACTTATTTCGAAATTAAACATCACAGCAATATAATGTGGATTAAAAGCAAGGACCATGAAATCGGTGCTCAATAAAGTGCCTTAAATAATCCGTATCGGCCGCCACAACATTCCGGGGAATCTCGAATATTACACGACAAGAGCGTAGAAAAAATAAAAGAATCTCTACAGTAATGAAGGAAGCAAGACTCAGTTTATTTAGTCAATATGCTCGTGAAAATATTAAGTAACATAAATAATAACAGATTTTAGGAAGAGGCCTACGTGGAGCATTGGAGTTTTGAAGGCGGAAACCTATTCATTATCAATAGATAATGAGTAGGTTTCCGTACAGTTGATAAAATTGAAATGTACTCGATATATTAATACGATATTATAGATTTTATAAAAAAATACTTTTTAATTTTTTTACTGTGATGTCACAATATTTATACTAAAGTACAAAGTGAACTTATTACTAACTAGCTTTTGCCCGCGTGTTGGTCTATTATTACGGTAAATAGTAGCCTACATGTTATTCTGACATGTAAATAAACTAGACTATTGTGAAGTTTCAAAATCCGTTCATTAGCTTTTGCATGAATTTGACTTTGCCGATTATTTGACTTTAGATTTTCAAATTTATTTACGTTTATTTTGTCAAAGCAATAAAAATATGTATTATATATTTAAACACATGTATTACATATAATCTGAAGGCACAGGCACTTGAAAAACGGTCTGTAACTCCTAGAGTTACGTTTATTTTACGTAATTCTATCACAATGCAATAAAATAATAAACCAATCTTCTACAAATATAAAGAATTCATTCCAACCACATATACCTAATAATTATACCGTCTGATCTATTATTTATTTAGTTAATAATCACAGTGAGTCTTGGTTTTCTTTTATGAATTTTCTATTACAACGCGATATTTCATTGTCTGAGTGTTACGTACTTAAGTAAATTAAATGGAAAGCCGCTGGCTCTATCAAAATAATATAAACTAGAAAAGAGACTCTCATAAACAAATCGTAAAAATGAAATGGAGCTTTCTCTAAAAATAATACTCTTACCTGTCCATTGTGCTGATTAAATTTGTATGTTACTGTTTACTGAGGGACTTACTCAATTATTCATAAACAAGTATTTACCACTTTAAGAGGATTAACGTTACTGGTGTTAGTTTTAGAACGTTATGTCATATGCAATATAGGGTATAAATTGGAGCATATGTACTATAAATAGCATATGTATACGAAATAGTTATAAACATACGAACTAATTTATGGTGACCTAAATAAAGCAGCGTTGTCCAAGACATAACTACTGAATTAAACATTTCAAAATTATGCTATTTATTATAAAATAAAGCTGTGGACATACCACTATAGTTTCTATTAAAATCTTACAGCGTTTTGTTGTAAATGTACTTGTTGAGATTTGTGAGAGCCAGGTATTTAATTTGTTAAATGATGATGTTTAAAATAATCTTAATAAAATGCCCTGCATCAAACTAAATCTACCTCTTATTATTATATCTACCTATCCCTTTAGACCTTGTAAGTGTAATGATCAATGGTAAAGATAAATTTATAGCGTGAGAAAGATTTAAGAAAAGAACGGTAAGACTGTTGTTGTTTTTCTTGCTTAACTTGTCGTGGTATCGCGGTGCTTACCGAAAAGACCATATAATGTGTACTTTTTAGAAATGGCTATCAGGGGGCATATTACACATTTCATTTTTGGACATTATTTCGATGTGTGCTTTATAATAATATACGTATGACATCGCCATTTTTACACGCATTGGTGCAAGTACAACTTTGTACTTAAAATATATGCAATCATCTTATTCACCATATATATTCACTAGTTTTCACCCGCGGCTCCGCCCGCGTGTATGTCGGTTATCGCGGTAAAAAGTATATTGTAGTAGTAGTAGTATAATATGTCCTTTCCCAAGTTCAGTTCTATCTTCATACCAAATTTCATCAAAATCGGTCCAGTGGTTTAGGCGTGAAAGCGTAACAGACAGACAGAGTTACTTTCGCATTTATAATATTAGTAGGGATTATTAGTATTCCTTATCTACTCTGACCTGATATCTCACTCTCTCAGGATCTCACTCCAGATCTGTGGTGGTAATTAATCTTTACAAGAGACTCCGATGCATTAGATCGACAAAATTATTAGTTCGATCTGTTGTTAATACAGGTGAAAAAGATTTAAAACGTGGTAACCTATTCCGTGTTTTGGCAGTAAATATATCCGCCGACAGTAAAAATGTCCAAACTTTTGCCAACAGTCGCATAACGTAGTGGCTGTAACTTGTTTTTGGACATGTTTAACGGAATTATCTTATTGTTTACTTTTGTGAACGAAACACAAAAGAGAACATTTATTTTCTTCTTTTAACTGCTTGCATTTCTGATTTCCACTTGTGATAACTAGGTATTTTGTTTGCTTTTCTAGGTCGAAATGCCTCTTTCACCAATCTTAATTTGAAAAAAAAATAGGATAATCATCGTTACCATGCGTTTTTACAATTGTAAAAAAAAAACAGAAATGGATACCAATACCTCTTTAACACTGTCAAAAGCAATTTCCTTTTTAAATAATTTTTTTAATTACATAAAATCCAAAGTACCTACACTATTAGAATGACAGCTACTCAGTTTCCTTTTATATGGCTATAAAAGAAATGGCCTGTGTAAATACATCTAAAAGCATGTATTATTCATCGCAAACAAATATTCAAAGTAATGCTACGTAATATGCACTGACATCGTTTATACGTATCCAATTTATCAGGAATTTCATCGAGCGATTTACCATTTAGGGTGATGAAACTGGAACATAGAACTTTCCAAGAAGGATTTGATTGACAAGGGTGTGGGCGACAGGCCGCTATGCCGACGAGCGGTCACGTGCGTAAACCAGGCGCCTCTCAAACTCGAATATATCCTTTGAACGTAACGCTGATATTTCGTGATACTGAGCCCTTTCACATCTGCTCCTGTGGAAATATTTATACCATGCTGATTTAGTTTAACCGACAGGTCACTTTTGTCTACTTTTCTCTTATTTCTTGTGAGATGGTTCTGAGGACTCGCTATTTCGAAGGACAAAGGAGGCTTATTCTGTTTCTTTTCATGTTTGTTCAGCGATAATTTCGTCGTTTATGAACCGATTTCAAAAATTATTTTTGCATTGGAATGGGCGTAGCTTACAGGTGGTCCCATCGTCACCATATCGAGATCCCATAATGGGATCCCAAGGAAATCGAGGGAACTCCTCAAATATCATAGGCACAATTGTCGCGATTTGTGTACTTGGAATAGTTTTTCATTGAAGTCGGTTCCTTTTTGTTAAAATTATGCACAATTATAACAGTCTTGTAACTGATCACATGGTTTGAATTCCTGTATAAATTTCTCAATTCTGACAGTACATTTAAGGGAAATTTCAGAAGATTTCATAATTCTTTATTTTATTGCGATCTTGATAAAGATATGCTCTAAATTGTATCCTTTTATAATCAAAAGTGGTATTTAAGAAGTTCTAAGCATAAAACTGTTACCTGCGATTGATACTCCTTTAGGTAGTTAGTTTATTTTATAATAAAATCATCGTATTAAGTGTCTTGATATATCAGTTTACTAATTTATTATTGCGTTGAAATCGATTATCAATTATCAGCTAAGCCTCTTTTTTCGTTAAAAATAATTATGTATTAACTTTGCAATGAATTTTATCCAAACTCAGGTTTTCTATCACAATCGGTCTTCTGATGCCAAACTGGATAAAGCCTATGCCTACTATATAACATACGTACATATCATACGTATACATTTTTAATTACATACAAATGTTAAAAAGAGGTATAGCTTGAATATTGGTGAGGGGAAATCTGTTTACCGAAACGATTTAGAAAATTCTTTTACCAATAGAAAACCACATTAATTTGTGAGTGTCATAGGGCTATATATTAACTTGAAAAAGTATTATTTATTTAAAATAAAAAAAAACCCGTAACATTACTAGTCCTGTTAATGATTAATATTATAAGTCATAATTACAGCTTGATAGCATGAACAATACGTAATAACAAAGAAAGTATTTGAGTTGTATTTAATTACAACTTTAGTTGTTGTCAGTCAAGAACAAAGTTAAAATATTCTTTGCTTGATGTTTCGGGATAAAGTCTTATTTTACGCTATTGTTCAAGCAACCGATTTTGACCGAGATTAGACTGAGCAAATTTTAAGTTAGGGTTGGTGTATATTAGAGGATTAAAAGATGTATTAATTAAATCTGTTATGAAATAAATGGAAATAGTACAATGGAGTTGAACTTCAAATTTTTATAAGGTCTCTAAATACCTCTTCTTTCTATTATATTTTATTGTAGGTACATTACGTCTCACATAGCTAACTCGGTCCTGTTCGTTAAGTTACTCGTATTTAAATTATATTATGGGTTTTACTTCATTTGCTTAATTATAGTCTAATTAATTGAATAGAACATAATATTTTACCTCTTATTATGTTTTAGAAAAGGCATAAAGCAACTTTGTTCTCCTACTCAATCCTTTGAAGTTCAGTTAGCTTGTCATGTCATTGTTACGAATGTTACGATACCTTTCTTTTTCCGGATTCAAATTTTATAGAAGATAGAGAGTGTTCAAAAAAACTTTAGTTTTTATATGAACTTTCAACACGGAAAAGATGACATGTTTATCCGTGTATTCTTCAATTCATTTCTGTGAAAGCGAGTACAAACCGCCAAGGTAAATAATGTTAATACTGAGAGCTCCTTGGCTACATGTACTGTTAACACCACCAGATTATTGTGTACTAAGTTTGTGTTGCTTCTCGCTATTTGCTTTTACAAAACTTTCTTATGGCTGTAAATGTACAGATATACAATACATGTACATAACAAGTATATACATAACCTGCACATAACAAGAAATACTATATAGTATTAAAAACACAGACTTGGTCAAGTACGTTTTCTAGTCTAAATTACTACATTATATATATTTAACATATCAAAAGTTAAGCTAATCACACATTGGTTATAGCCCTGGTCGCCAAGTTTTAAGAGAAATCAAGTCCAGCAACCAAGAGTCTATCTAGCGGTTGGATGTGTCGAATTGCTATATTTACGGGCGGTACAATAACGTTATCACTGTTAATAAAGTCCTCGTGAAGGTTCATGAGTACCCGTACCGATTAAGATAAATGGGCCAGCTCGAGCGGGGCAATACTAACCTCATGCAGAAGACCATCCTAAAAATGACAGTATTCTTGCAGTCGTATTTCGTTGTTGAACCCTCGGAAAGAAGACCCTGGAGCTCCGACGTACCTCGGACCATCTATGGTTTGCAGACGGCCTCTTACTGTGCAGGAACCCCGATGTTCCCTTTCTGCCAAATAAAGAGGCGTGCGGGTTTTGCAGCGCTCGTGTGGCCACTACGACTTGCTTTTGCTAGGGTGACAGATGGCCTTACCTGTCACCCCTAAGCCTGCGCTTATGGACGACCTATACTCCTGGATTCCCTCATGCTTTCCATCAGGCAGAGTAGAGTCACTTTAGAGGCTTTACAAAAAAATGTATACTTAAGCTGATAGTGGTAGAACACTCCCTGTGCTAAATGCGATAGAAGACTGCCATTTATAAGGTATATCTTAGTAAGTCCAAAGGTTCAAGGAACTCGGTTGCCGCCTGACTGTTAATATTTATTAGTCCGTACATTTTCACAACTTTGTAGTTTAACATTTACTGCTTGGTTACAGACTATTGTAAATTAAAAGTATGGTTGATTGCTCGTAAAGTTTTCATGCCCTTACTACTCAAATGACTATCATTTATTTCTACAATTATCTCTGCGGTGTAAGGTTATTTGTTTCGTTAAGAGTCATTACATGGCGTGCTACAAGAGATTTGGTCCAGTGAAATCAAAATGTACTCTAAATAAGTCATAATAGTGGAGTGTCATCTTAATCAATATTATTATATTCAGAGAAAAGTGTACACTACAATCAAGTATAAAAATATGTTGTTTACTTTTAATGTACATTTGAATGAAGAATTATATCAAACGTCATCCAAGGGTTTTATTTATTTACAATTGCCTTGGTCTATAGATTACACAAAAATTAAAACCACCACAATGATCCCAAGCTTAGAATACTTTACTCCTAATTCAAAATTATTAAAAAAAACAAGAAGGTTAAGTCTAGATGAATAAATTCTAGATAAGTGCAAACATTAACAACTGCAAATTTATGATAAATTTTCCTGTAATGAGTACCTAAAACAAAAGATTTACCTTTGGGGAACGGATTTTAGAAGTACCATACCAATTCATTGAAAGTTTTGACGAATCTACAATTTTATTGAGATTTATTAATGTTACACTTACGGTTTGATATTCCAAGGAAAAATCGCCTTGTTTTAGATCATTTTAAAGAACACCGATTAATCTTGGCCTGAACGCGGACAGCCGAGTTGTCAATATTGTAAATGATACATATATAAATGTTTTAAATTTATTTAATAAACGTAGTGTAGAATGTCTATAAGTCAGCTTGAGTGACGATCTGCGCAATACGGCTGGCAGGAGCTGGATGCGAGTAGCCGAGGATCGAACTAAGTAGCGTGCAATTGGAGAGTTCTAGGTCCAACAGTCGACTGTAATAGGCGGATGATGATGTTGATGAATTAATGAAGGTCCTAATGCAATAGTATCAAAATAACATATATTTAACTTAAGTTTAATAACATTTTTATTTGACAGACAGACAAATAGTGATATAAACTATTACTGTTATAATAATAAGTAAACATGTAATTAAATACCAGTAGGGAAGACTATTTAACTAAGGGAAGAAGAGAAAAAACAAAACAATTTATGCAAATATTATTGAAACTAAAAAGTACATTATCATACGTTTCTTAAAAATCCTTTTTTTTCGTTAACCAAGTGACCACGCGTCTAAGTTTTCCTATCCTAGCACAGGATATATAATAGTACCTACTAGTACAGAAGCCTCACTCCGAAAAGTAATTTAAAGAAATATCCCTTGGTGTCTTATTCTTAAGTTCAATTCAGATCGCACAACGCCGAATCACCTACGATTATATTTACCTACAATTGCATCTCTTTCTATCGTGTAACTGTTCTGGAATATTAGGTTTGTCTCCTCTTAAAAATAATTTAAACCTTTATTGACTACTTTTTCTGTAGCATTTTACTTTAGTGAACAAATTACTTTCCAAATAAACAAAAAGTTCTACTACTTCAATTATAATATACTAGTTGACCCAGCGAACTTCGTACCGCCCAACTTTAAAATTCCAGAACTTGATCGCAGCGCCACCTACCGGGTCCAATTGCGAATCTAAACCATTCCCTGATCTCCTTGAACACACACAAAAATTTCATCAAAATCGGTCCAGTCGTTTGAGAGAAGTTCAGTGACATACACACTCACAGAAGAATTATATATATAAAGATAGATTCTCGCATACCTACTTACGTTTTCGAAACCCCCACGGGAAGTGAGACAGGCCTGATATTACTCAAAGATATTGAATCAAGCCGACTTACTATGATTACTGTAGGTACTTTTACTACCTGCATACCTACCTACGACGCGAACAGATTACTTCCTACATAACACCTAAAACCTTTTATTCAGACATCCGTAACAGAACAAGATCTTTTACAAGGATTGGAAGATCGAGGTTTGTGATTATAAGCCCTTGTGGTTGTCGAAAAGTATAACACAAATTTCAATAATACGTGACGAACGTGACGCGTATCGTGCGTAAGCGACTGCCCATCGGCAATGCCTGCCCGGGCAGGCACGCGGCCGACCATACCTAAATTGAGGAGTGACACCCCCTTGATCTTAGTAAGACTTGACTAATGTATACCTGTGTATCCCGCCTGCATCATCTGTATTTATTATGCACGCACTCGTTCCTACTGTGGATGTGACTGTTTTCTTTCTGATTCGATCGGTTTTTTAAAATGAATTATGATTATTGTTCTAAAGATGACGCTGTCTTGTCGATGGACCTAGTACTCTTTTTTTTTACGTGTGGATACACCTTGGGCCGTCGACCCACCAGGGTTTGCGGCGGAGCGGTGTGTCAGAACCGAATCCATTAATACCACACGGTGTGCCACTCTGCGCCTGATGTGGAATAGGCCCAGGTATCACTGTGATTAGGACATCGTAGCGTCTGCCCGCACAGACGCTACGAGGGGTCCAGCGGGACGCGGCGCAATCTCGACTAAAACTCTCTTGGACCTAATACCCGCTGAAATTGTGATTGTGATTTAAAACATTATATTATTCTAAACAATAACTTTTATTTTATTATATTATTCACTTGATACTAAAATTCATAACACTATATTTTCTTTTGGGTATAGAAAACTGAAAAGAAATATTGTTTATTTTATATACATAAATCGTGCATATTACCATGCACCAGGAGACCGTATAAAGTGGTCGATGTCCTTTAAAGTATCAAACCTTTTATATTATAACCAAAAGCCCTGTCACTTTTAATATACAAAGTAATGAAATATTCATTTTGTTTCAGGGTAACTGGACCTCGTGTAGCGATCAAGTATATAAGTGAAATGACATTTGCGTGACACTGGCCGACAATCATCGTAATAACGAAAACTGATAGTCATTACGAATACTAAAATAAGTCTTGAGTGTTCCTTGTTAGAATCGCGCTATATAAAATGCTATTACATGTGTTGTTTGTTGTGTCAATTAGTCTATAATTGTTAAGGTAATAAAACTTGTAGGTGTGCCATTTCTTCTAACTGTGCAAAGTGTTTTTGTGTGTTAAATAGTCAATTAAGGCCTTGGTGGAGTAATTTAATTCGAGGTGAGTTAATTTCCGTTTATGTATATTTTAGCTCATAATAATATTTTTAACTTACGGTAGAATCTCGCCCAAATAGGGCTACTGGGATCTTGCGGTGATACAATTTTCACAGCTTTTGTTAGTAATATTTTTAGTCTATGACGTCGAAGTTCGTATAATTTGATTTGATATTTTTTTTAAACATGTTTTAGTCATATAACACGAATTATAACACAATAATTCACTTTTTAGAAATATAAATAAAGTGTAAGTACAATTATTATCATTAACCGTGTGGTGACGGATTAAGAATACAGAGTGTCACCACCCCTATTCATCCCGCGGGTGTCGTAAAAGGCGACTAAGGGATAAACTACGCAAGACAACATCAATGCAAAGAGAAGGAAAACTTGAAACCAACCCTATACGAACCCGTCTGGCCAGCGTGGTATAGTAGGTCAAAACCTCCTTTTTAAGGAGAGGCCTATGTCCAGCAGTGGACTGTTAAAGGCTGTTGATGATGATGATGAATAGTACATTATGATATAAGTGCGGTAAGTTGAAAATTACAACCGAGGCGATATTGCTGCAAGAAAGCTGAGGCTGTAATTATCAAAGCGCACCTATGTCATAATATGATGTTTAATTTCAGTCAAAGACGTTACGAGGAAATAAATAAAACTCGGACTTTCTTGATCGAATAAATCTTTAATTACTTGTTATAGATGTGCAAAGGCACAAACAGCCAGTATTACTAATAAAGTATATTAATATTTTTGTGTTTTTGTCACAAATAAATGGTTGTAATTATTGTTAAAATTAATTAAATTAAAGAATTAAATGTTTATTTATTATATACTAGCTGACCCGGCGAACGGACGGACTTTTTTGTAGACCTTTTTAAGATGTACAAATACTGTAGTTCATTATTTTGATCTATCTCGGAGGGTACAGCCATGGTTTGCAATGTAAGTGTAAAAAAATCACATTAGAAACCTATAAAATTATTATCTACTATATTATACATGTATAATACATAAAAACCTTCCTCTTGAATCACTTTATCTATTAAAGAAAATGGCATCAAAATCCGTTCCATAGTTTTAAAGATTTAAGCATACAAAGGGACAGAGAAAGCGACTTTGTTTTAAACTACATAGTGATAGTGATATCTTTCATTATCATAAAATGTTATTAAAAATTTATACATAAAATGTTGACCACTTTTCTAACATAAAAACTCTTTGCTAATATTTAAAAGAGTATTGTTCGAGCATCTTGATAAACCTTGACTTTTAGTTTATTAAAAAAAGCGGCCAAGTGCGAGTCGGACTCGCCCATGAAGGGTTCCGTATCAGCAAGTAACATCATATAAAAGTTCTTGTAGTTCGTTGTAACTTTCATCTATGTTTTTATACTAGTGTATTGATTAAAAGAAAGGTAAATTGCGGTTTACGATTTATGACGTATTAAAAAAAAACTACTCACTAGATCTCGTTCAAACCAATTTTCGTTGGTAGTTTGCATGGTAATGTACAACATATATTTTTTTTAGTTTTATCACTCTCTTATTTTAGAAGTTAGAGGGGGGGGAGGGGGACACATTTTTCCACTTTGGAAGTGTCTCTCGCGCAAACTATTCAGTTTATAAAAAAATGATATTAGAAACCTCAACATCATTTTTGAACACCTATCCATAGATATACACGTATAGGTTTGATGAAAAAAAAAAAATTTGAGTTTCAGTTCCAAGTATGGGGACCCCCAAAATGTATTGTTTTTTTTCTATTTTTATGTAAAAATGTTAATGCGGTTCACAGAATACATCGACTGACCAAATTTCAACAGTATAGCTCTTATAGTTTCGGAAATAATTGGCTGTGTCATACGGACGGACAGACAGACAGACAGACAGACAGACTTGACGAATCTATAAGGGTTCCGTTTTTTGCCATTTGGCTACGGAACCCTAAAAACGTGCGTTTTATTTTACAATAACGCACAAGTACGTAATATGAGATACATTACGATATTGAAATTGGCAATTATGAGATCTTTTACGAGCAAATATGTTATAAAAGTATTTAAACCATGTATTTATATTGACTTATAAATCCCTGCAAAAAACTAGTCTTGTAAATCAGAATACATCTATGACGCGAAATTGACAGGTTTTATTACGTGTATCGTAATCATGTTTTTGCAAAATTATTATTTGGCAAAAAGATTTTGCTAGCTTTAAAATTTAAGTTTATAAGGCAAAGATATTAACATTTCGACGAAAACTAACTTTTAGTAGTTTCAGTGTATTCCACTAGTAAATATAAGAGAGTCTCATTCATGGTTCTGAAATTATAAATCTTTTTGAATACGCTCTCGTAGACAAACTTCGCAACGTTATTAAATATTTTGAGAATGTTCGGCGCAACTTTCAAGTGCTTTGAAATAGTCATACATAATGCACATAAATATATCTTACGGCTGCTCTTGTAATTTTAATTTATCTGGAAGGCAATGGGAAAACACTTATAACACAACTTCCGTTACCAATGCATTTATAATTGTAACAAATTGTGTGATGAAATTGTGGGAAATTAATGAAATAGAATATAGGTAATAATCCGATGTATATAATGGATGAGAGCAGCATAGGAACGGTTATTATAGCGAATTTTGGAAGGTTTGTGGACGTCAATGGTGACGATGAAACTTACTTTTGTCCTACTGCGGGTATATGTACCTACGTATATTTATTTATTGTCCTCTGGTAGGTGATGATCCTCCCAATGATGCAGAATCAGGATCACCATACTACAATATCTGCATTCACAATGAGAATGGTATCCACTACTCATGCTTTCCATCAGGCCGAGCAGAGTCACTTTTTCTGGCTTAAATAATAAAAATAAAGTATTTTTAAAACAGATCTCACTTACGTATCAAACTTTAATATGTACGTGGATTTTATAACCTGTTATATGAGATGTTTATTTTTATAAGATTACTAGCTAATTAATGCCCGCGGCTCCGTTTAATCCTGTATTACCTAAGTGGTACAAAAATAGTTTACCTACGTCTTATTCTCAGACCTACTGAATAAACACACAAAACTTTATAAGACTCGAATTGGGAATAGTATGGCAACTGGTACGTTTTCAGGTCAAGTAAATTTCGTCAGACCAACCACTTAATTTACATTTTGGTTTTCTGTTTGGAGTCAAAAACTTTACATAATAAATTTATCTGGAATGACACTTAATTTCGATCTGAGAAATAACTCAACTGCAGAACACAGAAGTATAAATTTAAATAACACAATTTGGATACGTTAAAAAGTCTGAAGGACAAATATAAAGTTTTAGAGCACACTACAAAATTAAGTGAAATAGGAAACCAAGTTTATGATTATTACATGTGTTTCAATAGTTCTTTGGTTATGTGAAAAGCATTTATATAGCCGCAGGCCCAAGTTTTTATTATAAGTTATATTATATATATTATAATATGCGTATAAATTAATAATAAAACAAGTAAAAATTAAATAAAATAATTGTTAAGTGACGTTAGAAATCGAAATGTAGGGAAAGAAATAATGGAATGCGGTCAAATTTCGACTATTAGGCAACCACTAGTACATTCCAGTAGCAATTACTTTTGTGGGTAGCTTTTATGGATGAGACGGCTCACTTCGTAAAACCAACATATATGTATGGTTCAAAATCTCTTTCAAAGCTCGTGAAAAATAAAAGACTACCTCATGGCCGCAACTCTAAATTTTATATGTTAGTTGTGACCTTTACGCTTAAACGTAACCGGTATAAAACTGCCTCGTAGAAGTTAGGGCCCTTTAAAATCTTCTCGTAATATTAAATGTGTGTTTTTATTATGCTAGATAATATTTCCATGTTGAACAGAAAATGTCTTAAACCTTAGTCTAATACATTTATACACAGCTTTGTAAAGACACACTTTATTATTAACATTAATGTAAATAACATATTTAATATTTTGTTATCAATTTGTAATACAATTAACTGACAATTGCTATAAATCCTATGATCAGCTATTTAATTAACCTAAACTTTTCCCTATAATGTTTCCAAAACGAATACTTCTTTAACCTTTTCTGTATTTCTAAGATTCTAATATCTTAAGATTTATTAATACCCAAAGGGTTATGAAAGTACATAACGAACAATATACCAATAAGACAGCAGACCTTTATCCATGTTGGTGTCTTTATTTACTTCAATACCGAACTGACGCCAGCAAAAAATAAATTGCACCCGCTCGAAATTACCTCTACTTTTTATGACACAAACAAGAAAAAAGTTATACGCCATCGACACTTCATTGCCTCATTTTTACACTATGTATAGGTAGTTTTTTAAATTTTGATTTAAAAGTATAGCAGCAGTACTTCTTTGTAAAGAAGTTAAATTTTATAGCTCTTTAGTAGCATTTTTTTACTGTAAAGCATGTCTTTAGGATGCCATGTTTAAATTAGCCTTTCTTAACCACTTTATATGTTACATTCTATAACGAAGCTGTCAGAAATATTAAAGTAACTAAATAAGCTTAAATGCGTGTACTGTGTTTATGCAATACCAACAAGATAAAAACATACTTACAAAACGATTTTCACAAAGGAAATATGGAAGCATTTTGTAATTAACTAATTAATTCCGCTCCCAGAAATGTAGCAGCGTGGAATAATTCATTGTAGAAATTGGGTCTTATTTTGACGAGCCTACCTGTGCAAAGCTTTGTCCCTGTTTACGGTGCCGAGACGTTATTTAGCCAAGGAGACACGCTCACTATCTGCCTTTTCACAAGGGGACTCCATCACAAAACTCATTTGGCATTCAGCCACCTACAATGGCTCGTGTGGATGCGAAGCGGTTTAAAATACCTGTTTTTTGTCGACACAAGTTGGCACGTTTAAATTCGAATACGAAGTTAAACTGAAAAAAGAAGTGAAGCAGTAAATGCTTATAAACAAACCTTTGTAAGTGGCAACTTCATTAGTTTTTGTCATCGTCTGCTTAAATAACTGAAAATGTAATAAGTCGGTGAAACGTGATTGTGTTCCTCAACATTTTTTTTTCAGAAATATTAAGTCAGAGAAAAATGACTGTTATTAATGTATAACGAATATTTTACTGAACGCTGAAAAACTTGTAAATGTTCGGTATGAAAATTTGCCTGTTTCAGAAAGAAGAATTTATTTCTTGTCATAGGACGTTACGAAAACTTTGATGACGCTTTTCCATGACGTTGGAGAGCATTTCATAATAATTTACTTGCATATTTTCTTTTGACTGACAGAGTTGACTGCAGTTGTTTTGTGGTATCCGGCCAGGAAGAGAACTCCCTTATCTTTTCAACTATGGTAATTATACCATCGTTGAAAAGATAAGGGGGTGAGAGATAGATAAGCAATAGATGAGCCACGGATAGTCACGATCTGTCTTGGTGGCACCGTTTCCGTATTATTTTATCATTATCCATAATCGGTCCTTACTAGTGATATATTAAGTGTCTATTGTAAGAATTTGTCAACCGACAATACTGTTATTAGGATTAGTGATAAGTGTTGTCCTGCGAACCATAACATAACATATTTTAGGATAAATATTTCAGTTGAATGATTCAGTAGCGAATGGTTCGTTAGTTCGACGGCAGTGTTGAGTGACACGGTGCATCCGGACGGCGGAAAAATTTACGATGGCAAATACAAATCACGCTTCCTCTGTCGCTGAGCGTTCCATGTCGCGCTTCTTGCCGCCTCCTTGTTTTGTACCTTAGACTTGATGTTTTCATTGTAAACAAGTCAAATACATTTCTCAAGCATGTGTACCAGCCAGTACCAGTAGTAGTTTACACAATTTAATAAGTAGTGACATTGTACATAGTTTAACAGAACTTTCCAGAAAACGTAGTCTTGAATGCTTCAGTGAAGAAAGCTTCCTGGTGCTTTCAAAGTTCTTTTGCGCCGTTTTAACAAAATATGAGCTATAAAGTTGATACCCGATGGGTTAGACGCGAGAAAAAAAAAACCAGCTTTATGTGTAGGGGAGGTACTACAAATAAAAATATTTTTCATTAACTTATTTTGGCACTTTGTCAGCGTTATAAAAACAGATATTAATGCCAGATTTCATCTTTCTAGTACTAACCGTATTGACGGTAAGTCGAGGACGGGTGAACGTACATGATGATGAATCTAGTTTATAAGTTTCGTAATTTTTTTTAGAACCCTAAAAAAGAATAATGAAAAAAAATATCTAAAAAAAACACACGTGAATGTATAGCAAGTGATTTGGATATACCCCAGGAAGGTATAAATCAGAAATCCTTCGTCGTCGGTTCTATTCTCTATCGATTCGTCGATTTCTATTCAATAAACAGAAAGAAAAAAATGATGACTCATTATTCATTTAGCATAATAACTATTCATTGATATACGGTTGAATCTAATACAAAAAAGTGTTGCAAAAGAAAATATAATTTCACTAAAAGTATGGCAATCGATGTTACCACCGATTTGATGACCTTGCTTGTGCAGTCGCCCTTTAGCAGATATGAGAAGTAAGCGTTGAGTAGCTTCCATTTTATTCAAAAATACATATATAATAATTCTCTACCATAAGTAGGACAATCACGCAGCACAACACAATCTCCAACTGCATTAATATCTCTGTACGTCTGAAGGACATTTAACTTACCTTGTGTTGTGTTGTGTTATAATCATTCTATGAACTGTGTTGTTTTTTGATTTGGACCGGGCCCACCTGGGATGTACCTCTACCCTGCAGAAATTCATAACTAAACAATACTAAGACTACCTACCTTTGACATAATATAAACAACAGTTGTTAACCCATCATGAATATAATGCACGTAAATGTTAAAAGTGATTGGAAAGTAATTATTCTATGAAAAAACTGTCGTCTGCAAACCGTTATAAAATTGAGACGTCCATACCATCAAGAAAATAGCGCACTCCCACTTCAAATGAATGCAACTCATTTTTTAAAGAACAGGTCTCCTCGTTTGCCTTCTATATTATAAACAAGAAAAACTTAAAAACTATCACCCGACTAGTGAAAAAAGGTAACCCGGGTTGTTATTACGAATCCATTGACACATCATGCATTAAAATAAGTTCAGTAGTTTAGGCACTAGGGTGAAACGTACGAACATACATAGACTTGCAAAACTATCACCTTTCCTTTTAGCTTCACCATAGTCCGGTAAATGAAATGCTGCCTTAAGTTTTGTATAATAAACTGTATATTCTATTTATTTTATTTCCGTTTTAGTTATTCGACATCTAGTGACAAATCATTTACCTTCATCCAGATTTCCAAGAGAATCGGTAACATTGTTAGTTATTAAATTTTAAATTCTGATTTCCTTTATTACACTTTAAGTTTTCATTTGAGCTCGTGTAGAGGATGCAATTATTTATTTATGAAAAAAGGCAGTGTTATTTTTACGAAATGAAGTGTTAAATTTGCAATGAAGATACTCGGATCTGGGCACATACGGAGCCCTAATGTATACTTTATAACACGAATAAAAAGAAACAATATATTATGTTGAATTCTATTATTGATTCACATGTTTATTTTTGGTTAATTTTTGTTTACAACATATTTAAATATTCGTACGATTGGAAAACAAATAAAGCTTGTGCGTGAGATATCATTAAGATATCTAAATGGAAAGACTGTGTACGATTTGTGACATCGCATATTCATGGGGCATTTTCGTGAGTCGACCTCTCAAGATTTGCGCACCAACTGAGTAAACAACGTCTAATGGAGGGATTTTAGGAGGTTACGTGACATTTATAAACATTCAATCTTTTGTAATTTATGTATTAATTTATTACTTACCTGCGACAAGCCGCTGCTCGTATAATGGCCTTCTGCGTTTACGATGGCCATATTTTGTACCGAACATGTGCGGTTACAGCACTTTAGGGAAAAACTATGTTGCGCAAGTAAATAACTGAAAATGGAATCGGAGGAAATAGGATTTAAATTTCGAATTATGTTGTTAAAACGTTGCTAAATATAATAGATGGCGTAATTATGTATTATTGCATGTAATCTATGACAGTAGTTTATAATACAAAAAATATTAACTAATGGATTAAGTTAAAAATAATAATAAATAACTTAGCCGCTAAGTAGGTTAAAATTAATATTTTTCAAGAAGTATTTATTTAGCTATTACTAGTACAAGCTATTTCAGGTACAAGTACAAATTGCCATTGTAAATTTAAAATATGAAATAAAGATTAAATGAAATAAAGATTAAAGCTAAAGTAATTTAACATACTCCGGAACTGACCACCAATTCATCAAGCTATTCCATAACCTCATAGAAGTTTGTGTTTGTTAATGTATATATATAATTAAGTTTTGAACCATTTTCACGCTTAATAACTTCCAAGTACGTCGGTTATAAAATCGATTCGCTTCTCTCCAAACTTCCCGCATTCGGCCTGCCTCCCAAACTCTGCAACTGTAGTATTATTTAGATGCAGATTCGAGCAGTATTTGTTTGATACCCTCGATCGGTTGCATCGGCGAGTAGTCCGCACTATCGACAGTCCTGAAGCACCGAATTCCTTGAGAGACTCAGTTGCAAAGAAATGTCGCTTTCATGGCAGTCCTTTATTGCTTAAATCATGGAGAATGTTCTGAACAGTTGCTCTAACTGGTGCTCCCTTAACCCTTCCTATACAGGACAATACTTACTGATCTTGTAAGCCACCGCTTTAGTTAGCTAACATACGCCGTCGAACTAAACGTTTCGGACCCTCCTTCCTTCAACTGTGCCGAGCAGTTAAAACCTGGATCTGATCCCGGGTCCTTCAAGCAGGGTGTAAAAAAAGCATCTCACTAGGCTGTTATAGTGTGACCGCATGTTTTTCATGTGATTCACCAACTATTTGCATTCATTTGAAAGTGAAAACATATTTTTTTAATAATGGTATATATGGGATTTCGAAATAAATTTAATAAATTGGACCGGACAAGTGAACTGGCCAGTAATCTGCAGGGAAAAATAATTGGAGAGAAAACGCAGAGTCGAGGTCGGAGGGAAGAGGGGAGGTGCCAGGAAGCGGCTTTAATTACTATGATTTATTATTTTTGTTGTTTATTTGTTATCCATTTTTCTTCTAATTGCTCATGGCATTGAGAATTTTTGAATAATGCAAATGAAATTGAATTATTTACGTAACATCACAGGTTAATCTTTAACATTATTCATTACATATAAATTTTAATAGTACTATGCTGGATACAGATATATGGGGTTTGTTTTGAGGTTTTTGATTTGTTTGTTAATAGTCTATAGCAATAGGTACAACCCTCTCACAGGAGATCAATCTAAAATGACAGAATTCATGCTGTCGTGTTTCGTCGGTGAGTGCGAGAGCAGAGATCCAATGATGCACTGTCATCTCGATAGGCCACCATCGTGTGGGGCACCATAATGCATTGCCTGCATAGCATTGCCTGCATACGTGAGTATGCTGACTATTTTATCTGCATCCAATGACTAATGTGACCTAAATCTTACTCTAGTAGTAGACTCTTAAAATCGACTTATGCTTTTCATCAAATAAAGCAGAGTTACTTTAGCAGGCTCATATCGTAGGCAAAAAGCGAAAATATCGTAACTTAAAATATTAAACCAAAGCCAAAAAACCATTTTAAAAATACACAAATATTTTTCTCTAAATTAATCTCACCTAATGAAACATAGATCACTGTCAGACTTTTTTTTCTGTACAAAAAGTACCAAATAAAAATAAATACTTGGGTAGTATTTGTTATACTCCAACTGTACTGTGGGTAAATTACGATTATGTACACAATGTATGCATATATAAACATACGAATCAATCTTCAAGATTACTTTACCAACATGTTTACATTTACATGTTATAGAAGCCGTGGAGTAAATGCAATATACCTATCATATAGTCCCTTCTTGACGTAAATAAATAATTGTACAAGAATATTTATTTACGAAACGAACCGAATCGTTGTATTAAATACGACAGTATTTTTAACAAGGCGCTTGTTAAAGTTTTATCTCAAGTTAAGTTCATAGAAGCGTCTCTCGTTAGCTTTCAACAGTCAGTACTTATTGTGAACTTTTGGTTATGTCCAGGTAGGTGTGTAGTGTGTAGTGGTGGGACTAAGTTTTCCCAGCCATAAATATACATATGTATAGTTTTCAGGTAGCGAGTATCCACGTAGTTGGCATAAAACGGTCAACGACATTCAATTCACCAGTATTAGTATTTGACATAAAAAGAAAAGAAAAGCGAGCGATAATGGAACTGTTTTACAGCACCGCCATTTTATATAAAATATTTATATAGAAGTGCTCACAAAACCTGGGGAAAATGTTGAATGCAATTTTAATTTTAAGCGTCTTACACTATTGATTGAAGATTAGGTATATAAGTAGGGTTCACAAAACCACAAAGTCAAGGAGATTATATTTTAATAGGTTGTCTTAAATTATACTTTACCTTCGAACCCCTGAAATTTCACTGTATGAAGTTGAGTTTCAAATGATGATCGTTGGATTTGAGAAAATGTTAAATTTCCAACTTTTAGCAGCTAGAAGTTTATTTTGGTCAATACATTGCCTATGTATGGACCTGTAGGTCATAGGTAAGTCCTGGTTATTGACAAAAAAGCACTGCACTCCTAGAAATAACACTTAAAGTATTAAAACTGCTATCAGTTTTAATACTTTAAGTGTCATACGCTATCGTCATGGTGAGTTTTGATTTGGAGTTGCTTTTCAGTAGCTTCCAATAATGCTTTTCAAAAGCTTTTGAAATATGGCAAAAACACTGTTTAGTAGAAACTACTTTAAATGAAATCACGACTTCATTCATCAAAAAAAAAGTACATGGAGGCAAATCGGTGATGATACATTTTAGAATTTAAAGTAACCAATAAATATCATGTTGGAGAAATCTTGCGCTTAACCTTTTCACCATTTCGCCATTATCTCCAAAACTGTCAATTTTCTATCATCATCATCATCATCATCATCAGCCTATCTCAGTCCACTGCTGGACATAGGCCTCTCCCATTGCACACCACTTTGATCGATTTTGTGCTTCTCGCATCCAGCTCCTGCCAGCCATCTTGCGCAAATCATCACTCCACCTGGCCTGTGGGCGTCCTACACTACGTTTGCTGAGACGCGGTCTCCACTCCAGAACTCTTCTACCCCAACGGTCATCAGTTCTGCGGCTAATATGGCCAGCCCACTGCCAATTTTCTATGATTGACTGAAATGTGAGAGATGATAATCAACTTTAAATATCACGAGCATAGTAAATAATGTCTTGCCGTTACAAACTTTAATTATGTATAAATTGAACTGAAGTTATAGTATTACTATCATATGCTACGAACGTATTGCTACTATGAATATTTCAAAGCTTAGCAATGCGAGTCATCTGTACTCAATAACACTTTTACTAGAATTTTACGTCTTTGAACGTGCAGTGATTGAAATTTAAACACAAAACTTTCAATCGAGAATGTAGTTTTAAATTATCTACAGAATGATACCCACTCACATAAATAATCCGTCACGTTTCATGCGCAGTTGGAAAACATTCCAAAGTAGGAAAACATAAATTTGCGTTTATAGAGAAAAAAATACTTTCATAGTAGGTTGAAGAAAATAAAACATGAATTTGTTTGCATGACCATATTTTCTACTTCACATAAAATTACCTATCTAATAGCTATTGATTTCGTTATGTTTTTTACTTTAATTATTTATAAATTAAAAGAAAGTGGATTAAATGTCACTTGTTATTATCTACCACACTGTAAAACCCAAAAATCTTTTCTTTGTTACATACTTCTTATTAGGTATGGTGTATTGCCCAGTTTCTTGTTAATTTGTTTATTATTTATTCCGTAAAGTAAATGAATTAATGAAAAATAAAATTAAGGCCTAGAATATCGTTTTAATTTTCAACAATGGTTAATTTAAAAAAATATCAATAATCCTCGCGGAAAACGTAAATTATTTATTCCAGTTTTCGTTTACATTTTTCCAATTAAATTAAAGGTCCATCAAAAGGCATATATTTATACTTTGAACTAACCTAAAATTGTACACGAATTATATCGCAAATTTATTTATTTCTATATATATATATATATACTCCAACAGAGTATACCAAGTCTTTTATTTCGAAGATCAGATTTTAGGTTTATTTATTTAAATTGAGCACGACATAAATATTTCGAAGTACTTGCTGAGGTAGCACTACGTATGATACGACATAAAATCACTCTCTTCGAATTCTCGATAAGATAAATCTCAATACTATCGGGTTAGTGGAATCGGATAAACAAGACTTATTGAATGGAACATGCGGACAATATGAGAGGGATAGAAGGCTGCGGAATAGCTGACTTCGCCGCAAATACAAAAGTTAGGTTGATTTATATTGGGAGCTGACAATAGTGGTATCAGTCATTCCACCGACCCCGGGAACGAAGGCTTAAAGTACGACATGTGCACATGTCATCGTGCGTAACAGCGTAGACAGAAGTTTGTAAGATTGTACTCCTATGTAATTAATATGATCGATATTGCGGGGTTACTTTATTAAATCAAGTAATTATTTAGAGAACTTTAGTTAAATTGTTCTTTTTTAGAAAGATAATATAATCAATACTTTGTATATCTATCGTTTGTTTTATAAGTACAAATGCCTACTGACGCTTCTAACTTAAAATGTAAGGGTAAGAGTATCCAACTATCATATTTTGTTCTAATAGAGTTCACTATACATTATGTGAAAATATCATTGGTTTCACTAGTGTAGTGCGGGACAAGTATATTGACAATTGGGCACTTCAGGAGTAAAAGGTACGGAAACTGGGTCGAGCCATAGTCAAATATCGGTAAATACAACTGTCTGTTGGCAGATAGTCATTAAGTACAGTTCTAACGTGAAATACGTCTAGACATGAGCCACTGATTAAAGTGTAGTTTACGCTAATTTCTGTTTAGGAAAAATATTACGGAAATTGTGAGAAATAAATCATCATCAATAAACTCTAAGAGTCCTCGGCTGGACATATGTAGGCCTCTGTTGCTATTTGGTTTGACACTCGGCTTTTCACATCTAGCTACTGCAAAAAGGTTTTCAATGACTTAACAAAAATGTATTGAAATACAACTTGGTGATATCAAGTTCTCTAGTTAAAAGAAGTGAGCGTTTACTTAAGAACACTATAATTCGAACTAGTTTGTAGACTACATGTATTTATGTTTTTGTACATACCGCCCGTGTTCATCAAGCGGGCCATAAATACCCTAACGACACTTGTTGTGTTCCCAATTACTGTAGCAGACCTCTTACCAGTGACAAATGAGGGAAGCCACTACAGTTGTAATGTCACCAAAAGTACACCGAACAAACATCGATTCATTCTTGATTATTTTCATGTGAGTACCTCCGTTTCAGACTTTTACGACTATATACGTCTTTTGAGAGCGATAACTTAGTCATTTTATGCTCACCCCTTCTTGCTCCAGCATACTTACGTTGAGAAGTTCAATGTGTGAGTCCCCGTGGAGCGTCATAAACACGCATATCCTTTTCCATCTTCCATTTGAATGCCTATGTTTTTCTTATGCCGTCTCAAGTAAGTAAATTTTGTTTGACCTACATTTTCCTTTCATTAACCGAGAACATAAGGAATATTTAGCATTTTTTCAATAAAGCTTTACAAGCTTAATAAAAATCAAAGTGCCAAATAAAATGTAGATTAAACGTAAGGTGAAAAACAAAAAGTTAAGTCGGGTCACCGGCGAGTCGTGAGGGGTGGGCAAATCTGTCGCCCGCGGCATTTTATAGTTTTAATATTGTGCGGTCTGAGGTCGTCGAGTTATGGCGGGAACACGCTTTTACTACAAATGCGTGTCTTTTGTTTAATTTTATCGGAACATGTGTACCGAGCAAACGGAAATTGTACGAGATAATACACTTAAAGGCTCGATTCTAGCACTCATTAGTACGTTGGCTGCAAGCTCAGGATCTCTTGGTACCTCGTTTAAAATAACTTTTAAGCTCAGTCTTTAAAGTTATTATAAAGAAGATACCAAGAAATCACGTTTAGAATAACGAATATAGTAGCCTTGTTCATAACACAGTTTGGTTACATTATGCACAATACGTTGCTATGTAATTATTAATTCTTGTAAAAAAAAACAAAGGTAAGTACTTATATAATTTTTTATTTGCGTTATGCAAAACAGACAACGGTATGACTTCACGTAGGGAATGCCTAACGTTTATTTAAAATAAACCTTTTATTTGCTGCTTTCCACGTTAATGTAAAAAAAACTCTTGCACAAGGCTTAGGTAGGTGCAACTTATTTTCGTTTTATATTTTCCTTGAGGCGTTCCAAGCGCTCTCTCCCGGGGAAGATAATTTCGTATACGCTACGTGCTGTGTCCCTTCTGTCCGGGACAGTTGACCTGTATAGCCTCTAAACCTCAAAGCAAGAAAAGCGAATTAGTTTGTAACACACTTAGGTATGTATATATACATATGTATGTACTTAGACAATTTTGTTTGCTCTACATAACTAAATGAAATTGCTTTCAGATGAAATTTATACTTCAATTTGCGTATTTTGGATGTATTAGGTAGTGTATTTAATATTTTACTATGTGTAATTTATTATATTTAACATATACTTCCATACTATTTTAACTAATAACATAAGTTAATTAATATTGTTACATATAGTGCAAGCACTCATAGCCGAGAGGCCTTAGGTGATTGGAAGCAATCACCGAAGGTAAGCAGCAACGGCGTGGTCAGACCTAGATGGGTGACCGTTTGTGGCATGATATGTCATGAGCGTTTCCGTGATTTGCAGGTCATGTTAAGCAGTCGGTCCCGGTTGTTACCAAAAGATAGCAGTCGTGAAGCTTAGTTGGAGGCCTTCGGGTGGGGTAAAAACATCCAACGGCAAGATTACGTAGCCACAACGTGTCTTGCCAGTCTCCAATCCGTACTCGGCCAGCGTGGGGACGTATTACTTTAGCCCTCTCCGGAGAGGAGACCAGAGCCCAGCAGTGGGACATTATGGGTTGTTGATAGCTGAATTAATATATTTATTAGTTAATACTACTACTGCCCTTTAACCGACGTACGCGCCTGCGACCATAAACTGGTAAATAAATAATTAAAAACTTTTTTGATTTAAATTCGATTACCCAGAAATATGTCTTTTATGTATTCCGGAGGACTTTACAAGGGACTCGGGGGACAGATATTTTTCACAACACTTTATGAGATCCACTAATTATTGTCCCATGTGGGGTTCGAAATTAATACACTCAGCACAGTATGACCCGGTGTGGCCACTGATTAAATCACTGTAACTACCATCCATGCAATCAAATCGAATATAATAGTTAAATATCACATATTAGGTTTCTGTAAGATTAAAGCGAAAATTTGTCTCTGGTTAGATCTTAAAATAAATCTTGACATAAACAGAGAACATAAACATACAACTACTTATCTCATCACTACCCTTTTACTTTACTCTACCATTTAATATTCACTGGCACTCTATGATTTAAAAAATATCAATTTCTTCCAAGAACGCTGAAATCTGAGATTAGGGCGACAACCAAAGATTTTATATTTTATATCGATAAATATTAGGTAGTGATAGTAGTTAGGTATTTGGCTTTAAAACTATTTATGCAAAGTAGTACATTACTAACTTTCGCTTTCATGTATTTCTGTTATTGCAATAAAAAGTATATGTTCATCCTCAAGAATCAAGGTATCTTCATCTCTAAGTTTATTGAAATCAGTGCAGCAAATTTTGCCGTGAAAACGTAACAGACCGACCAAGTTACTTTTAAATTCATAATATTTGTATGGAAGTATGAGTTACCAATATTAGGTGTGTAAACTAAAGTTTTCGGTAAGGTTAGAATGGTATTGAAAACTACGACATGAAAACATTTTTGATGATTATAATGACTATTATTTAATAATCCGACACAAAAGGTATTATTGACACCATATTATAAACAAACAACCATTTTTCCTGGGATTCGGGTTAAATAGTAAAGAAGTATAACATCATTAACATAAAAATGCATGACTTGATAATTATTAATAAATTTTATAAATATAATTATTTATACAAATATTTTACTATGTTGTTAGTCTAACTTAATCAATTCAAATTATATTATAGTAAAAACACTACAAAATGTAGGTATTTTTACACACATAATGTGAAACCCAATACTATTAACAATAAATTTGTAAGAGGTAATTAGTGTTAGTGGTAATTTAGTTGGGTCGAGAATAAATTGCGGTTTCGGAGACAGTAGTCTATAAAATAGCACGGAAGGTGACGGGACCTGAGAGCCCACATAGTTGGGCTGTGTCCCACATCCAATGTTTTTTATGGCACCGCACTATCGGCTCTCTCATCTATTCGAGGCCTTAGATAGTGAAACACGCACGCATGAGTGGCTGCTTCACAAAAAAGGTGACCTATTTCAGTGGCATTAAATGCAACTACCAATTGAGAAATGTGACTTCGTATCATATATAGGTCAAGTGTGATGTGAGTGGGATCAAATGTGGGTGTCCATATGTGCGTTCTGTGAATATACATTGATAATTATGTGGTGAGTAGTATACTACTCTTTTAGCTTATAAGCTAAAAAAGTATAAAAACTTATATTTTTAGTTATTTTGACGGTGATATTTCTATAATAAATTAGAGAAAACGTAAAGAGGTCGTCTTTATTTTTATCCAACAATTAGGTGTCGTTTTACTTGGGAGTAAGTGATGACAAAAACTGTGAAGAGTTGAGAAAGCGAACCTACTTTTCTAAAAACTAAAATAACGGTTAATAGCACAGTTTTATAAAAAAGGTAGATAACGCACGTCCTTTGTTACCAGTGAAACCATAAAACTCAGCTCGTTCAAGTAAATACGCGCGCTCACGCACATACATGTATCAGAACTGTGCTACCTTTCCTCAGTATAACATGAGTTGTCGTTCAGTACAGTACATTAGTCACCCATAATGCATATTAGTATTTTTAAAAGCGAGTCCAATAGACAATTGTTATGTTAACTTATTATTTCTTTACTTTTGTACGAGCTTTTCATAGTGAGTTCATTTCATATGTCCTCTTTAACTCCTAAAAGAAAAAAATACGTGTAACACTCGGGGACTGCCGCGGTACAGCTATAGCATAGCATTTTTTATCAATTATAATTATTTATTGATTTTTTATTTATGCAGTATTTTTTTTCTTTGATATTAATTCAAGTTTACAAGACAATATACACTGTCTTTTTACCAACATACATTCTAACACTATTATTGCCAAACAATATAATCACCCTGTTGTCCGTAAGACAATGACAACTAAACAGGAAACATAATAGTAATAGGAGCATATCGATGACGCATGCCAGGCGCCCGTTATTTGCCCTTGTCGCACTGCAGTTAGAATCATATTGTCTATCCTTTTTTAACACGGGGTGTTAGGTTTGTATTGTGCCTACGATATCCCTTCTATTTGATTAATCTATGACACATGCCAAGCGCCCGTTATTTATCCTTGTCGCACTGCAGTCACAGTCATATTCTCTATGCTTTTTTAAAGCACGAGGTGTTAGGTTTTTTTCGTTACGGAATTTCTTGATTCGGTTGCAGCGCTCAAAGCCCGCGATAAAAGCTATGCAGTATCTTAAAAAAAAACATAATTTTATTATAGCACTTTGTCGACATAATCACAACACATACTTATTCATGCAATGTTTCAACTTTCTAACTCTAACCGTTTCGGTCGTAGGTCGATGACGGATGGGCGGACGCACATACATGACGAATCTATAAGGGTTCGGACTCATGAACTACGGAACCCTAAAAATGACTTCACTTTCATGTTCTTAGTGCGAAATCTACCTTTTTTATTCATCTGAGGTTTGTAGAGTATAAACTCTTTTAAAAGTACGTATAAGCCTAAATGACAACTAAATTCAGTGAAATATAGCGGTACAATACCTTCTATGAGGAGTGGTCTTACACGTTCCCAACATCTTTTTCTAAATATGAATGTAATGTTGATTAATTACACGACTTATAGAAGTAAAACATTAGTTCAAATAAAAGCAGAGACTGGTTTTCTCGTTTTCAGAGAAAAGGTTCTAAGAGATTCGTATTGTGTACTTTAAGACGGGAATGTTACCTGTGTATACGAAAAAATTGCTTTATTCCTTTATTGTTAAGTTTGATTTGAATACGCTTGTATTCGTATAAAATTGTCAACACAGACATCATACATGAGGTAAAATATGCGATGAAACGTTGTTTTATATTTTTGTACTATCAAAACATGAAAATACAGACGAAACAGAAACCATGATATAAAAACTAGCTATACATTGAATAGTATATTCCAGCAGAGGTAAAGGATTTCTCGAAATCGGAATACTATTGGAATATGATCACAAAGCTCACAAGTCAAAGAATGCGCCACTGGTATAGTTATTGAAAATTTTATACTTCCTTTTATTAAAAAGGTTCCGTTGTATCTTTAGTGTTAAAGTTGAAGTTTCTAGAATAGGATCAGTGCTGCAGATGCTGAATAATAAAATAGGAATAATTTTTGTGATCATTTGTTTCACATATTTTATTAAGATTAAGATACAAATAAGGGCCTGATTATCTATATCAATTCCATTTCAGATATATGTAACAGCTTGTCTCTAATATAATGGGGACCTATCATGAAACCTCATCGCAAGCAACCTTCAATACTTACCTTCTTCTTCTTAGCAGTATTTTCAATATTATTTGGGTTCGGCTTACTAGTTCAACCGATTTTACCTGAATTTCAGTTTTTACACGGTGCGATTGGCGTCGGACCTCCGCAACCCTAAGGACTGAAATTCGAAGGTTGAACTAGTTGTCAGTATATTTGAGGGTACTGACTTTTCAATAATGATTGCCATAGATGTTCATGACAACCCGGACCGACAGCTTTACGTGCTCTCTGAGGCATGGGCGTGAGTCACCGTGAAACTTCCAAACTCCGTGCTGCTATTAGGAATTTCCAAAGAAAAACCCCAAAACACTTTTTGGCCCGACCCGAGATTTGAACCCGAGACCTCCTGATACAGTCACAAACGCTAACCACTAGATCAACCTTCAATACTTACCCTAAAAAGTAATATCATCCCACATTGATTTATTCCAATTCAATCTGTTACTGCGACAAGGCGAATGCTAATGCCAATTATGTAGATAAAAAACAAGTACCTTTCTGACTTTGATGTCAACAAAAATATACGACCACCTTGGAATATGTATTAAATGAGTTTATTTGTGTTATGAGTATGTGAATAATAAACAGATTTGTTTGTGTTTTGTTTATTTATATGTGAAGATCAATCAACAGTCTGTATACATTGAACTACTGTAGGTGTCTACAATGACAAGAGATTTTCAGTTATTTGGTTTTATTACTGGTATGTGCTTTAATGTATTTATATGGTTTAAACTGACCCATATTTGGTTACGTTCAAAGCAATCTCATTTTAGTGATGATGACATTAACTAGTTGTCCATTACCTACTGTCTATTATATCTACTGCTTCGTTGGTCAGGTGGTTATCGTATGCGGCTGCTGATCAAGAGATCTCGGGTTCGATTCACGGGTCGGACCAAATGTTTGTGGGATCCGCAAATATTTTTTTTGGAGTTTGGGAGTTTTCTTTGTATAATATGTACGTATTTACAAAAAAAGTATGTTTATGTGTTTATATCAGTTACCCACAATAAAAGCTCTGCTTAGTTTGGGGACTAGATGGCGTTGTGTATAAAATGTCCGAAATATTTGCTATTATTATAGAATTTTGCAAAAAATCCTTTTAAAGTTATGTTGGACTATGGTTTGTGTTTTCAAAATATTTAGATTTTACGTAATTGGGGTATGAAAATAGAAGCCAGAAAGTAGTTTATTCGATAAGTCTCAATGGTATGTATTAAACGTGTTCTAAAATCTTATGCCGCTAACAGGATTTATAGATATAACAATATATACTATATTAAATGGAATCTTTGTTTACAAGAAACAAAACAAATAAGTATTTGGAGGGCGGTTGGAATCTATAACTCAATGCCAAGTTTTCCAAAGTTAGCCAACTCGTAGGAAAGTTACACCCAAAGCAAACAGGCCTCGCTGAAGCCTCTATTCGCTGGACTTACCTGTAAACAGAAACAGTTTGCGAACTATGAAATATTTCTTTTATGAAACTAATACCATAAACCCAGGTACGTTAGAAAATTTTAAGGGCTTACATTTTATTCTTAAAAAAAATTTGATATATGGTAGCATGGATTTCAAGGGCCCAGAAGTAGGACATTATGGGTTGTTAATTGATGATGGATTCCAAGTTAGTATTGTTAATATTGTTTTTACCACATGTTCTTCAATAACAAGGTATAAAAATTTTGTTAAGTACATATATTAAGTTATGGGTACTCTAAATTGAAATAAGTAATGAAATCAGTATATCAAATAAAACCTTATAAAAAATGTGTAAATACATAAATAAATAAATGGGATTATCAAAATTATAAATAAATCGCGAACTGTGTCTATAATCTTATGCTAAACTGAACAGTTTTACACAACATTCATGACATAGGTTATGTGATTTATGAGTGTACAACAAGAACTGTTTCCAAATTGAACATGGTTGAACTTTTATGTCGGCAGTTTTACGTGAGCTGAAACACAAGCTATGTGAATAAAAAATAAAGATGTTGCGTGCTTGATACGGACAGCAATACTTTTAAATATACAACATTAAATACCGATTAATATGTTGTCAGTGAATACTGCACGTACTGCACGGTTAGCTTAGTAGTTGAAACGGCCGCCACGCCGCTTTCTACTGAGTCAAGTGTTTTGGATTCAAATGGACGCACATGGGACAACACTTTGTGCGACAATATTGTTTTTGTCAGGTATTCTTTGTGACGTTTTATTGTTTTTTATTGCTGCTTATAAATTTCTTCAAAATAAAATCATCTCTACATATTATAAAATAAATTCTTGCGCCGCGTCTGTCTGTATGTTCACAATAAACTCAAAAATCACTGTACCGATTGAAATTAAATTTTGTACCCAGATAGTCTACTTCAGCCAGAGAAAGGACATAAGCAAACACTCTTTACCGCGATAACCGACATCGACGCTGGCGCAGCTGCGGGTGAAAGCTATTATATAATACAAATAAATTTGTAAAATTGACATAATTACATTCATAGAACAGCATTTGTATATTGGGATTGGGAGTGAATTTTCAAAAGTAATCGTTACTTTACATGGCATTAAAAAATATTTCATTCAATTTTTAACCAAACAAGTGTAACTCTATTACGATTAATATCAAGCTAAACAGGTGACCTTGTTTCAACGTCTTGTTTAGCTATCGGGCTTAGCAATTATTTTCTTGTGGTTGCCAAGGAAAACCGCAAAGGTCGGTTGTAGGCGCTTTGTGTAAGTTATATTTAGCCAGCGAAGGCCGAATATAGCACTTGATTCAAGATTGAAATATTGTTTGTTGTCGTAATAAAGGCTACGAAGAAGTGTGTTCATAAATAAATAGTTTTTACTTTATTTGCTTGTGCACGTGTATGTGCGGTATGTGCCTGTATAATATTTCTACGTATATAATCAACTAAAAACATATTTGATCATCATCAACTCAGTACTACATTTTACTGCTGGACATATGCCTGTCCTATTTCACGCCACTCTGATTGGTTTTGGGCTTCTTACATCTAGCTCCGGCTGTCATCACTCCACATTGCATTTGGGTGTCCCAAATATATTTTAGATATAGTTTCTGTAACTAAAATATTTTTTTATAGATACTTAGTCCATACTTAGTTTAGTTATGAATTGATTTGTTTTTGTTCACTCACTTATAACTTACTTATTTTTTAAAGGTACATATACTCGTGAAAATTGACAGAATAAACACAATTTATTTGATGTGACCTAGTTAGTCAACGTGTTATCAAACATTACTGAAATTATGTGTGAGTGATTAAGCTGACGGACATGTGTTTATCATACAACTTAATACACGTTTTTGGAAATAATTTCTTTACCCCTTATAATAAAAATACATAGTTCATTAATTCTTGACATGGCTTGAAAGGTAGAGAATAAATTATAGATTTTGTGTAAGTATTGAACTATTGAAATATGTATGAAGTTTTACCTTTGTATTTTGGGTTATTTTATCTGAAGACTACCGGTAAGTGCCAGTTTGTTTGGATTCTTATTTTTCATTATTTACATTTACTTTCTTTGTTTGTACAATCCAAGTGTTACTTAGAAAAAATATGATTTTGTTTTTATATTACTTTAAGACTGATGGTAAAGAAAGGTGTGTATTTTGGACTGATATTATCAGAGGTTTTACGTTTATAAGCATTTTGCAATAGACTCTTTTCGTGGAACGTAAAATGTATGGGAAGTAAAATGTCAGGAGGGTATGAAGACGTCAGTAATATTTCTTTCATGATAACGTCATGCCGCGCACGTCCACAGTGTAACGGTGCAAAATTATAAATGCCGCTATTCTGTGTACATTCATTGTTCATATACATAGCAATAGATTTTATACACGCAAAAACTGTTGATAAGCAAATAGGAAATTATTTTCATGGTTAAAATTTTACAAAGTTCAAGTGATTAATTATAACGATTTATTGAATTAACTGTAATTTTACATCCTATTAAACATGTGTATAATACAGAGTGTCACCACCCATATTCATCCCACGCGGGTGTCGTAAAAGGCGACTAAGGGATAAACTACGCAATAGAACATTAATGCAAAGAGAAGGAAAACTTAAAACCAACTCTATACCAACCTGTCTGGCTAGCGTGGTATAGTAGGCCAATACCTCCTTTTCAAGGAGAGGCCTAAGTCCAGCAGTGGACTGTTAAAGGCTGTTGATGATGATGATGATGTGATTGAGATGTTGTGGTGTGAGGGTGTTAAGTATATGATGTTTTGGGGAGGTGTGATGTGTTGTTGAGCAATATGTGATGTGGAGTTTATTTTAATTAAACAGTTTACTTTTTATTTTATATAACTATAATTATACATAAACATACATGGTACACAAACATACACACACGTATAGACACAGTCTAATATTATTTATACATAGACAGATTTCATATCTAATATCATATCTAATAGACACAATTCATATCTAATATTATGCAAAATCCATTGGCTATCTCAGCTGGTGGACCCGGACGGCCTAAGATTCATATAGTTGACGCTCCTTGGGGGAGACCTTCATTCAACAATAAAAGGCGATTGGTTGAATTGATTTGATATGCGAATTCTTAGTAACAAATATATGCTTTCATGTTTCTTAGAAAGACAGTTCATAGAGTATTAAAATCTTCGATGGTGTTGACAGCACTAGGTGTCAATATCATCAGCCTATTGCAATCCACTGCTGAATATAGGCCTCTCCCATTGCACAGTATAGTAGTAGGTATACCTACACCCCAAATTATAATGATAGGATTATTTAGTCAATTAATACAGGGTTGTTCACGTCACATCTTAGAACGAGGAAACTCAGCATAATTATCATCGACAACATACATAACATACATACAAATAATTCACTTAAAGTTTTATTAAAAGTGTTTTTTTTTTCCATCACTTAGCACAATTTTATACCGTTACTGTTAAGGTAAGTGAACTTAGTAGTGTCTCTTGTGGGATCCTTTGTAAATAGCAAACGGTCTAATGGATTGGTACAATACTGTGTTAAGCTACACACTCGATGGATGATACCAATTTACGCTGTTACCCGTTTGAGAACTCTTAAATCTTGTCGCTTTAACACTGTCTGTTGCTGATGGGACGTTATAGTGGAAACACAAACAATAAATTGCTTATGATTAGTTTTTAATTAGTTATTTTATGTATTAATGGTATTTACTAATCGGTTTCTAGTTATGAAAAGAAAAGAAATAGAAAGCAGCAAATGTCTAAGTAAGTCCCAATATTTGTATGTTAATCTAATCAGTAGATACCCGTGACAATATATCTCCCCACACATGATCAAGGTAAACTTAAATAATTAGGAGCTACTGATCTTAATCGCAACAAAAGATTGTAACACTGCAATCTCAAGTCATACTCTCACACGAGAGTCATCAACATTTCACCTCACAAGATAAAGGGCCACCCCACTGTTGGGTTAGGGTCTACTCTTAGGAGAGGGTTAAAGCCGTACATCCCGACGCTGGAGTGGAGGGTGGGGACTGGCAAGACACGTTGTGACTATGTAATCTTGTCTTTGGATGTTTGTAAGCCGTCCAAATGCCTTCAATTGAGCAGGCGCATAAAGTGAGTGAGTTGAGCAGGCGCATAAAGTGCCTGGAGGACAAGGTGTCCGAGGCTGCCAGCGCGACGGTGGTCGCAAACCCAGTGCAGAAGACCGCTTCCCTCCCACAAGAGGACAAAATCCTGGCCAAACTTGGGGATATGGAGGACTCTATCTTCACGTGGCTCAACGAAACATATTATAAATTAAAGTATAGGATCGGCGACTCTGAAACAAAAATGGAGGAGCAGAGCGCCGAAATTATTGATAAGATCCACGAGAAGATAGAGTCCACCTACTTCGACACGGATATAGCTACGGAGGGGATGGTGGTGCGGGCGCAGACCCAGATCGAAAACCTGATCGGGACTGTCGCCCGGGACTTGGTAGTAGAGACCAAGTCCCACATCGGTGAGGCGATCGGAGAGGCTATTAAGCTACAAAAGCCCGAGAGCCTCCCGGCCCCGATCCCCCCTATGACCTACGCCAGAGCCGCAGCAGCCGGACCCGGGCGCCGGCCGGCGCTTCACTCGGTGGCGGTCACCTCCACGGATAGTCGTGAGACTGCCGAGGGGGTGCTCGCCAAGGTGAAGGAGGCGGTCGACGCCAGGGGTACCGGCCTAAAAATAAGTAAGGCCAGGAAAGCAAAAAACCGAACGGTAATACTGGGTTGCGACACCGAAGGGGAGCGCGATAGAGTGAGGGAGAGAATTGAAAAAAGTGGCAGTGGGCTTGTGGTAGCGCCCATGAAGAACAAGGATCCGCTCGTCGTCCTCAAAGATGTTTTTGTCGATGGGGACGACGAAGACATGATCAGGGCTCTATACACCCAAAACGCGGACATCTTCATGGGGCTACCACAGGAAGAAAAAGAGATAAAAATCAAATATAAGAAGCGCACAAGAAATCCCGAGACGTCCCACATTATACTCCAGGTGAGGCCGAAAGTGTGGCAGAGGATGACCGGGGCTGGAACCCTCTACCTTGACCTGCAAAGGGTCAGAGTGGAGGACCAGTCCCCGGTTATCCAATGCACAAAGTGCCTGGCATTCGGCCACGGTCGTAAGTTCTGCACCGAGAGTGTGGACAGGTGCAGCCATTGCGGTGGTCCGCATTTACGCGAGAAGTGTCCTGAACACTCTGCAGGAATCGGACCACGCTGCTGCAACTGTGCGCACTCTGGGCTGAAGAACGTCGGCCATAACGCCTTCAGCGCCGAATGCCAAACCCGCCAAAAGTGGGATTACTTGGCCAGATCCAACACGTCATATTTATGACTAGCCACCCACATTACACATACACAGCACAGAGACACACACACATATACACATACATAGACACTGATGTATAAAATATATAATGATTATATATAAGAATACATCAAAACATGCATACAACATTTAACACTTACAATACACAACAGTTTATACGGAAGTGTCAACAGTTATATATATTTTTGAATATAAATATACTGTTGACAAGATAGGGAGATAAATAAACTAAACACAAACATAAACACTAGCGCTAGACACACAACATTACAAATACACGAGTCATAAATATGACGATGTTGGAACACAACATCGGAGTGGGGCGTCTCGGTGAATAAAGACAAACAGACAGACAAATACAGAATATAAACAAGACCTAAATAACAATTAGAAAATAGACCCACTGCGAGTACAATGTATAAACACAAATAAGACGGAGTCAGCTAGTCTAACTTATCACTTGCAACAATACATACATCCACAACTATTCAAAATGAAACATTACAAATATTTAAAAATTTAACTATTACTTAAGTGTAAATAATTTACTAAACGTAATAATTACCAAATGTAAATAAATCAAAAGCTCTTAAATAGGTAACTTATAGAAACTGTATATAAATAGATAAAAATTAATAAAAGAATGTATAAATTATGTATTGAATTGTAAAATAAGACTATATTAATAGAACACGAAAATATAAATATATATTGTATATAAATTAAAACAACAAATTGGGTAAATATATACCCAACGAAATATTATATGTTAGACTGTAAATATTAGACTAGATATAAAAGATCCTGTCTTATGGACGGGGAAAAGTGCCGAGGTCAAAGTACAGACCTCATAAAAAAAAAAAAAAAAAAAAAAATGCCTTCAATTAAGTTTTACGACTGTTATCTTATGATAGAAACCGAGACCGAATGTTTAACGTGACCTCTACATATCACGAAAACGCTCATAACATATCATGCCGCAAACGGTCACCCATCTAGGTGCCGACGGCGCCGTCGTTGCTCTCTGCGTTCTAAGACAACTTTCTTATGACCTCGATGTACATATTTATAAATGTCACATACAAAACATTATTTATTTATCTCCAAAAAGGGTAAATCCATATTATTTAAATGAAGTTATTTGCGATTTCGAGTTATATATTAACTTTTAATGGGAAGAGGATCACAGGGACGTTAAAACTTTTTTCCTAGCAAAAGTTTAAGTTAAAGCTGTGAACAACTGAGCGACTGCGGTTTTCTCGACCTGAATAGTTTAGTGAAATTCACCGAACAGAAAGCTGGCCTCGTGCCGAATGTTGCACTTAAATAATTTGTGATGGCCGCTTTCATTAATTCAACTTTCACCCGAGATTTACATGAGCAATTTGTCTGGTTTCGTTTAAACGTTGTAATTACTGGAACTGTGTACGACTAGATAAGAATGAATGTTTTAATTGTATTCGCAGAGGTACTGGGAAGACGTTTATTGTGCGAACTTTTTACAACTCGCAGCTGTTTCCCTTCGCAATTTACCGTCGGGCACACTAAAAAAATGTAGCAGTGTAAAGTTTACGATTCTTAATTGTACGATAGTGTAGTACGATAGTTTTTATTACAATTGAATGTAGAAGCCGAAATTTCCGTTTATTTTTCATAGGTAGCCTGAACCGCAAATTGCGGGAGCATACATTAATTATTTCTATTGTACGTTACCGTCTTGATCAACAATGTTGGTAATTATATATTAATATACATGAGTTAATGCTACAATATAAAATAATTATATTCTATATATTCTACTTTACTGCAATAGAAATCGAACCTTTTTCTATAATATATTAAGTGTAAAATGCAAGATTATATATAGAAATAATGACTTATATTTTTAAACAAAAGAAAATCATATTACAGACCTCAAAGATAGTCATAGAGTTTACCAACACAAAGCATCCTAAGAAGAGAAAAATATGTTTTTAAATATACTATTTGAACCTCAATATTTGAATAGTTAAGTTTAAGTGTAAAGTGTGCTATATGTGTCGTAGATATAATCTATCACGACGGGTATCGGTCGACATGTATTAATGGAGTGTGAATAAATTTGTAGACATCCTAGGCAGCTTCTGTCGGTACTGACATCTGTAGTGACCTTATCTAAGAGACTTATGGTGGAAACTGCAATTTATTTTTAGTAAACTATACAGAACTTCTTCCATAAGTAACTTTAAAATACAAATTGAATTGTTGAAGAACTTAGAAACTCGTAAAAAATTTCTGTATTTGAATCTTAATCTATTACAAAAAGTTGCGTCATTAAGGAAAAATTAATAAGCTATAGGTTATCTTGGTATGGACATGTTATGCGGTTGGACGAAGAAATTGTGGCTGGAAAAAAAGGAATGAAGATAGAAGATACGAATATAGGTATGAAGTTGAAGGGTACAAAAGAGGACGAATACCTAAAAATAGGTGAATTAATTTGTAAAAGGATATAGCTAGGAAATAAGGTAACAATCAAATGACGAGTAATAGTCGCAGTATGTTTTATAGTTCCATCCCACTGGATGGAACTATAAAACATACTGCGACAAAACTAAATATAATTGAGATAAGGGCAGGCAGATGATGATTAAATTTTTCGTGTGAGATGCTTGATGGATATGCTAGTGCTGGCCTACACTGTTCAAGGAACATACACGCTGAATTTCAGTAGTTTCGGTTGTACGTTATTTGTCAGTCAGTCGGTAACAGAACAGTTTTAAATATACTCGTATTAATAGTTGGCTCTTATTATGTTACTTGTTTGTATGCTAGGCGCCGGCTCAAAAGTAGTTTGGTTGTTATTAAGGTAGATAGAAACGAACGAAAATCTTATAATATAAAGTGAAGTATCTGGACAGGTAGATTTGTATTTTTATATTTGAAATATAAACATTTTATAACTATTCGTAGTTCAGGAGCTAAGAGCTAAACTTCGTTATATAAGTTTCATTTTGTTTCACGTTTCGGAACCCTAAGTGATAGAAATATAATATTGCATTATTTATAATGCAATATTATCTTTCCATAATAAAATAAAATCCAGAATACATGAAGAAAAATTTTGAAATAAGCAATTTTTGAAAGAAAAATAGTAATTATTTTTGGTTAAGTTATGTTTCTTGCTCTTTTGTATGATATTTACCAAATTGTTGCTAACAAACAGTTCGAGTGTGTTAACAGCAAAAGAATTAGTAGGTTTGCACTAGGTTAATACTTCACTTTCTTAGGGTATTCACATCCACTACTAATTATTGGCCGAACAATGTAAAGCCGTCGAACAATGTACTTTACAGTAATATTTGGTACAAAGTTATGAGAGCGTATCATTTATAACTGTCTCCCGTAGTATTATGCGTGAATTCCTTTGAAGTTAAATCAATGATAATTTAGCGTTAACATCGTCATGGGTGTCTGCCTACGTTCTGTTACAATTATGAGGCTTTCAGCTTTGCCCGTGCAGACTGAGAAATTCATTACTTACGTAGAAAGCCTACGCTTTTATCTCGAAAGATGTGCTTTTGTAATCACATTACGCAAATGAGAGCTCGAGAATTCATGGTTGGTTCGAGATAGGGTCGTGATCCCAACAAATGTCTCTTAGACTACTTGACGGGTAAATCTCCATCGAAACATTTATCTGACGCAATCCACCAGTTACACTGCTAAATGTGCACAGATTCATGCATACATATACTCGTACAAATATGTTTTATGATTTACTGGCTCGTTGGTCTAGTAGTTAGTGTGAGCGATTACTGATCAAGGAGTCTTGGATTCAAATTTCGGGTCGGGCTAAAAAGTGTTATGTTTTTAATAGTCATTTAAATTGTAAGTCATAAATGAAACTTTTTAAAGTATAAGCCTTTTTAATTTTTGGGAAATTGAATGAAGTACGAAATTGCGATTGTGTATTAGTAGTATTGCTATTGACTATAGATTTGCTATTTTCTATAGAGCTCTAATGTGAGTTACAGATATGTATATCACAATACGTTAGTATATATTGCTCTTAAGGTGCTCGTAAACGGGCTAGTGTTTTGTAAAAGTATAGTTAAAGTATAAGTTTAGTGCAAGTATACGATAATTGAATTCCTAACTTCCTTGAAAATCTTGTAGTGTAGCTATTACTATCATTTTAATAAAGTTTTTAGGTTTCCAGATAATCTTATACAATTATTGTTGACAAAATTTTTAAAAATATATATTTGTTCGTACATAATATCAGTAAAGAGATTTGCAGCAATTTGAAGATTTTTTGTCGTTTAGAAACAACGAAAAGAAAATCTAATACGGTTTGAAAGTAGTCTATTATTGAAAGCAAATGATTCTCTATGGTGACTTTAAAAGTTACTCCTAAGATGTTTGGTTAGCAAGTATATTTAGGTTGTAACAAGAAGTTATCCACAAGCTGGTCGTGTATTTTTTGTGACGAGAAAAAGTTCACTTCGTTGGTTCGTGATGATTTCAATATTTACACCTTTAAATTTTGTTCAACTTAATTCATAACAGCTTACTTGTAAAAGTCAATCTAAATTTTTTTATTGTAGTAACAAAAATATAAAAATGGTTGTATGTTGTGTTTTGGCAAGCAATAGTCTTGAATAGTTATGTTTTTTAGTCCTATACCTTTGTACCCTTTTGCAAATTATGACTGTTTTTTTTTTGAATTAATAATAATATTTCACTTAAACAAGAAAAACCCGAACATGCTAGTGGATTGGATTCACATTAATTCGTTATTAAATTTAGTCAACCGTTGTAATTTAAAAGCCTCGGCTAAAACTAAAATAAATTGCACTTATTCTCATTACCATTTATCCATTTGGCAGAAGTCCTGCACCCGCCAGGAGAGTAACTCCATTTCCTGCTACGTGCTACGGCTGCTACGCCGTAGCTTGTAGCTGTAGCTATCGTAGTTTCGAGTGCCTTTGTGAATAATTGTTCATTTTGTTTTTGTCTGGTGTTTCTACATAGGCAAGTAGGTCGGATTTTAGTTCACGTATTTTTTTCATTCCGCTGAAAGATGTGATTTATGTATAAAACTGTTTGTTCATCCATCTGGAAATGAAAGAAAAAGGTGCAAATTGCTTTGTTTTCCCATGGGAGATAAGTTTGTTTATACAAACAGCACTTTGAAAGACTTTTGATACTTTTTATTGATCGTAAAACGCTTGACGGTTACATACATTGTTACTAAGAAGATAAAAAAAATATGAGCGAAAAATGACTATCTCTAAATGGACTGATATACCAAATTCGAATTGTGAGGAAAAAATATTTATTTCTCATATGATACTGAACTGAAATTTGTTATCTTTGACGTTATGATTACGTAATATATTATTGACTTTCTGTATTCTATCCTCCACAAAACGAAATTGTCTACACAACACATTTCACCTATATTCAATTCATGATGTGGGTCGCATGTGAAATGAAATATCAATCAGATTACCCCTATCAATGATAATAGACACGCTCAACTTCAGAAAAGTGAGTACCTCTAAAGATATATTATTCTTCATCGGAATAAAAGATACACGAAGCGAAACATTTCAACCAGTTATGTAATGAAAGGAGTCGTGACGTGCGCTGGTAGCGGGCGTGGCGGTCCGCGGCCGGTACAAAAATGACGGTATCAATTAAAACCCAGAGTGTTACAGCCGCGGGCCCGGCTGTCATCCATCACGCGGGCCCAGCGCCTGACGCGGACAAATGAAGTGCGATTTGATCCGACGCCCGAGCCACCTACTGATCCCGCATTCATTCACAACTTATGCAGTCACTAAGAAAAACAAAGAACTTGTCATTAGAATAGCTAGTCTTATGTTTTATTCAGTCTATCGTCCAGGAAAAGGCAAATCCATCTAATCTTACTTTAAAACGAGTGACAATTTGTTCAATTTCTACCATTTTTAATAGTAGAGCGTAACTTCGGAAGCAATTTGCGTTGAAATTAAATGTATTTAATAGTTTTGTAACTGCTAGTGGTGCCGTTTCTGCACGTAATAATAGTTTCAGTCGTGTAGTACAAATTATGTACTTGTTAAATTGCTTTAACTTTTACAACCGTAAAATTTGATAACTTCTAATAGCATACAATAAATAATTTTAAACTTCAACTATTTGTCTTTGATCATAGATAACGTAAATGTTAGGGAGATTAATTATTTACACATTTGTAAATTGAATCTGCAAATCGACAAATAATAGAATAAAGATTACCTTAAATGCTCGGAAACAGAATAATATTTTACGAAAAGTACTAAAAACTTTATCATATATACATGTATTCTGGATTAAAATTATTATCACTGAATTCTAATCCCTACTAATATTATAAATGCGAAAGGAACTCTGTCTGTCTGTCTGTTACGCTTCCACACCTAAACCACTGAATTGATTTTGATGAAATTTTTATATGAAGATAGAACTGAACTTGGAAAAGGACATACGATACTTTTTATCGCGAAAATAAAGGTAGAAGGGTTTGAAATAGGGGACGAAAGTTTGTGTCGAAGTTCCTTATTATCATACATAAAATCATGTAAGATCGTTAAATCTACCCTTACCGTGTCGCGCGATATAAACGAATTCCACGCGGGCGAAGCCGCGGGCAGGAAGCTAGTTTTACATAACAATGACATTAATGGACAGAGGCAAAAGATTTGTTCTCAATTGGTTTCAATTTGTGATCAGGAAAAACGATGTAATAATAACACACACTATTTTCAATTGTAGTGCAGTAATTATTAATGCACTACAATTTAAAATAGTGTTGTCAGCGATAGCAGATCAGTATAAACTGTTCAGATCATTTGACACATTCCGACACATTATTCAAGATAGTCTAGGTACATACCTGTTACACGACAAAAAGATATAAATACTATAGATAATCGCTTTGACCACATAATATACAAACCAAATAATAAATAGAATACCTTGATTAATCTGGCCACTTGGTTAGTTGTATTCGCTATTGAAAAAATAAAAACAATCCTAAGGTTTCTCTAGGAAAAAATACAAATAAAACCCATATATCTATGTATTTACAGCTTTATCTATAATAGCAGACATAACTTTCCATTTCCCCAGAAGTCATCGAATGGTAGCCATAATACATGTGCTAATACAATTAAATCGAGCCTATTGTGTGTCTGATGAAAACATCCATATGCTCTTTGCATTCTTTTTTGAGCTTGGTAATGTTGAGTGATGTTAGTTTCCAACAGTTCCCTTTTGTTGAAATATGTGTAGCAATATTACTGAAAACTATCACCATGTCCTGTCCATGTCATTGTAAAGAAGTTGTTAAGTAAGGTGTTATTGATGTATTAACTAATAAGTATTATTTTAACCTAAAAATAAATTACAGTCAACTCCGTATATATTTAATGAACATCATTCATTCAGTGTTCTAACAATTAAGATGAATAATGAGACACCTCAAACTTCAAATTCATTCCTTACCGTTTAGGCTAAATCAATAACGTGACATACATAATCCTCCTTTTAGTACAGTCAGGTTGAAAACCACCTAACGCTCTACGATTGCCTCGGGAGCGCAGTGGTAGCGTATGCGATTGTTGTACTTGAAGTCTCTGGTTTGATTCCCGGGTCGGACCAAATGTTTGTGTGAAACACAAATATTTGTTTGGGAGTTTGGGGGCTTTCCATATATAAAAAGTATGTATTTACAAAAAAAAAATATGTTGATGTATTTATATCAGTTAGTGTAGGACTAGTTGGCGTTGTGTGTATAATGTCCGAAATATTTAATTTATTACTAGCTGATGCCCGCGGCTCCGCTCGCGTACAAGAGGTATGAAAAATAGATGTTGGTCGATTCTCAGAGCTATCCGATATGCACACAAAATTTTATATAAATCGGTCCAGCCGTTTCGGAGGAATATAGTAACTAACATTGTAACATGAGAATTTTATATCTAAGATTATTATTTGCTATATAGTAGTCGCGTATATATTTTGAACTTCCTTTCCACAATAGTGTGTAAGCTTCATATCTAATTCAATAAACTAAACTATATTATTTCCTGTATCTTTGAACTTATGTACATAAGCCATGTATTATTTCATTTTTGCGAACGATATCTTCTTAAGAACGTAAATATTATGTAGAATAGATAAATACAGAAAACAAGGATGTAAATTGAAAATTAAAATTAGTACATTTAAATTATTAATTGTCTATGTTTACCATTTGATTCTTACAAACACCACCAGCTATGTAAATTACATATCATTATACTATCTCATCCATTATAATTTTTACAAAAAGAAACCGACTTCAAAGAAAAATTATTCCGAGTACCCAAATCGCGACAATTGTGCCTATGATATTTGAGGAGTTCCCTCGATTTCCTTGGGATCCCATCATCAGAGCCCAATATGGTGACGATGGGACCACCTGTAAGGTACACCCATTCCAATGCAAAAAGAGTTTTTGAAATCGGTTCATAAACGACGGAATTATCGCAACATACATTTAAAAAAAAAGATTCCGACGAATTGAGAACCTCCTCCTTTTTTTGAAGTCGGTTAAAAATCAGTGTCCTCGCGTTTCATAACAAATACCTATTAATTTATATATATATATATATATATATATATATATATATATATATATATATATATATATATATCAAGATATTTTGAGTCGCCAATTTTCGGTTTTTACTTTGTTTAGTGACAATTGTGAGGGCTTTAGAGCTTTCTGGAATTTCGAAGCGTCGTTCACTTCGACGTTGGTGAGGATTGCCGAGTATCGAAAATGTCTATAGTCTTGCTATTTCTATTGGAACCACTTAAATGACTAAAGAACGATAAAGATTTGTCGAATAAACGTCGAAGATGGTAATTTTGGGTTACATTAAGTTTTCATATTTTTTTTTGATATTGTTATCTCAGAGTTTGGCAATCTAAATTTTGGCAAAGTTTTTATGCACTTAACTAATGTTGCCATGAAAAATAACAACGAAACACAGTGTTCATTATCATCTCGCCTTAATATGATGCGAGTTGGCAGAGTTCCAGAACTACTATAGCAGATAATTCTGTTTTAGGCTACGTGCTGTGAATTATTAGTGGCTAGTCTCATACATCGTCCAATCTTAATATTTTCGGTCTTACTCTGGATTCAGAGCGTAATACAAGTTAATTGCACTGAAATTCTAATTTTCTATATCTCTATCAAATCCTTTATATAACATTCTAAACAAACTACGACTGAAAGTAGAAGAAAGTTATATTGTAGTTAAAATAATTGATCCGTCTAGACTGACTCGATAATTTTATTCAAATACTTTCAGCCAAGACAATATGGGATATATAAAATATTTGACTAAGGGTCATTGATCTAAAATCTGAACATTGACTTTCGTTGGCTTGCAAAAATATCTTACCTTACTGTCTAGAGTGATTACAGGGAATGCTTTGTCTGAAGTTCTTTATATTTTGAATTATGTTGAAATGCAACCTTCTGCTCAAGAAAGAGTACGTATTTTGTTGAAAGGTTGATGCTAATATTATGACAGGTGCGTCCTTGGTTAGCTTCAACTTCATCAACTTCAGCTATACTAGTAACTATTTCCTTGCTTGTATTCACAAAGGCTACTGTATGACTATTATCTAAATATTCTCTCAATAGTGTACACTAAGAATTCCTAAGAGAGTTGATACCAAACCTACTTAGAAATGGGAATATATTACATCCATGTAAATATTTCACAATTTATCAAACATTTAATAACGTTTAATGGATTTGGAATTACAGTTTTCTTATTTTTTGATAATCATGTTTGTTAAGAATAATAAATAAATGAATATGCACACGCATATGATTTTATAGCTACGCTTATATAAAAGTTATTATTTTTAAATGGAAAATATTAGGTTAAAGGTTTTCTGTATTTGTATTAAAATGCATCTGAAGGGTATCTATATGGCCATTAGCGTTTCAAAATGTCTGTATTAATTACGACTTAATTGAAAACGTTACAGGCCTTTAAGAATAATGCGTTGTTGTTCTTACGAGTATGTGAGGGCAACAATAAATACATCATGTGAGTTAGACGTCACCGCAAACGTTGCCATGTAATATATTACAGAGAAGGAGAGTGAAATACTTAGCCTACAACGATATTTATGTTCCTACGAATGAATTGTAAATACGAAATGATGTATGAACCGACGTTTTATAGTTGGTAATATTCTTACGTATGATCTCTCCATTTCTCGAACTCAAACGTTTTTACTTACTAAAATTTTGCATATAAATATTGGTCTAGTAAAATTCATTTGTGTTTTTAAAATTTAATATTTAAGGCAAACTTCTAAATATTTTTTTAGTTGATAACCAAAACTTACCTACTGTTGTTTTAGTTGAACTCATAGGTTACCTACTTTACTATTTTTTGTATTTATATTTTTGAAAGATAAGTTGTTCTCCTAAGATTTAAAATAATTCAGTCACAAAATTATTTATAAAAATTAAATACTGCTAAAATTAAACTAAAGAGTACACATCTTGACAAAGCGTTACTTTATAGAAGATTTTGCAGAGTCTCATGCATTTTATCTTTACCAAGAAAAAGTTAAAAACAACTTTAACCTAAAATAAAAAAATAATAAAAAAAAAATATAGCCTATATATCAATATATCAGGAATATCAGAGAGCAAATGGTACCGTATTGAAATATAGGCATGCCAACTACGTACTGTTACAATATTCAAATATTGTTACGGTGTCCAATTAGTAAGGATTACTGGCTCCAATGGACTACGTATTTTGATAGTTTCCCTCTCACCTTTACCGCGAGTTCAAATTTTACTTTAATAGTAACATTTCGTTTAATTACAGCCTGATATTTTAGGAACGATACACGAAAACTGATATACAATACACTAATTACTATATAATTACTTGATAATAAACAGGTGGAAATGGAGAACTACTTATTCGTTCACTGATGATTTCAAAGCAATATTTCATATTAATCACTGGCTGAGTCTGTATTAACCAGTCTTAGACTTAAACTAGACTGTAAGACCGACTGTATTTATTTCTGCTGCATATCCGTTATACATTAACTATTAATTATTAAATTAATTGTAATTGTAAAAGTAACAACGACAATTATTTTTAGAACTATCAGTTTAACGATTAAATTGAAAAATGCGTTTTGTGTATTAAAATCAACATTACTGTTAACTAATTATTTATATATTTACTATGAATCTCCTTTAAGAAATACAACTTACATGCCATTTTTTTAATAAATGAACAAAAAATTATATTATTTCTAGTTTGATTTATTTATTTACCACAAAGTAAGAAATTCAAACAGCGGCCACCAACCACCAACCTAAAGGAAAAAACAACCGATTATACACTTTAAGACTCGTTGTATTCTGTTAATTTGTATTTGGTACATTGGGTTATATATCAGTATGATATGGAACTCAATGTATCAAATATATTATTTTAATGACTTCGTAGACATTGTATTTGATATACTGAATGACCTTAAGGAATGCAGTAAAAACCTAAGGTTTATATATGCAGGCAATATAATAAAGTATAATCGATTAATACAGGTAAATAAATTTATAACCATTTACTAAATACCACTGAGATATATGTCTAATACATGCCTTTTTAAGTTAAATTGCAAAAATACAGACAATCTTCGATTTCAAATAGTAAAGAAGATCAATACTGTAAGATGTAAGATAGTAAAACACGATTAAAATGGTATTATCTAAGCATATAAGTCAATAATTTTCATCTTCTTTTTATAAACTGTGCTTTAGTTCAAGCTAAGAAAACACATGAATACTATAATAAATGAATTTAGATTCTAATTTTTAATTTGAATGATGCAGATTCCTATTTCAGAAGCTCTCTAAATGAGGCAGCTTTCTTTCTAAAATAATTCTCAAATATAAAACAGTAAAGAATACAGTTTAACTTTTACATTTAATTTCTTCATTTGTATATTTATAAACTTATTGGTAAGCTGAATACTACTTTTCAATCTAACTAACGAACGAACATGCAAATTTATGACTAGTAGTCACGCTCACTCTACCTGAGGCATCAAGGCGCACGAACTTATCGCGTTAATTAATAAACCAAAGTGTCAACGAGTTGACTGGGGTCTATATATTATCTCAACTCAGCAAAAACGCTTTTTTTCTAAAGTTATTTGAGCGATAATATGTACAAAAAAGCACTTGAATGCTCCATTTCTGAACATTGATTTCATAGGTACATTAATTTCACTTGTGTCCATGTTTATTGCTCAGTTTAAGCGATAAATCCTGTTTTCATCACGTTAAAACAATTAATATTGCATTCATTATTTTTTAACCTACTAAAGGTTAAATCTAAATATCTATATTGTGCGACTCTTGTAATAGCCATGTTACGTAGTTTCACAAGTTGACATAATTAAACATTTATCAATAACCGTTTGTTCCTTGGTTTCGTTTTTATTGCTATTTAGAATTCTTTTAATTATATATTGTTTTAAACTTTCATGGTCAGTAACATTTAAATATAAATCTGCGGGATTGCTACCATGTACCTTTTTGTTTGTGAGTATCCGATATTTCGGCGCTGTTGCAAGCGCCATGATCACGGAGTAACTGAAGATCTTGCGGGTGGGATGTTATTGGCAGACATATCGGTCTACCCTCTTTCGAAGTCTTTTACTACGATCGCCCCCGGTACCACTGTTTACCAACTCACTATTCACTCGTAACTGTTCTCGACACAGAACACTAACAGTTTCTTTTAATTAGGCATTTTAGTATTTGAATAAAGGCTATTCTCTCACGAAAGTTGGTTAGTCTTAATATAGTGTATGAACAAAATAAGTAATTGCATACATTCTTTGAAGAATTTATCGATAGTTAGATATATTTTACCAACCCTCCAATATTTTATCTTACAATTAAACTTAAATACGAGTGAATAATTTAACTATGATGTTTTCACTCTGATCAAGTGTAAGAGGTACTTGTATCCCTTCCTATAACATAAAGATCATTGTTACATAACAAGTGTAAGTTTAGAAACCGACCGCAAAATATACTTAAAAGTAACAAGGACGATGATATGTTTAGTTATAGTAACCTCTCAGTCATTAGTTGTTTGGGTCGTGTTCTTACCCTTTTCAAAGTAGCCGTGGGCGGGCTTGTCGACGAGTACTTGAATTATTTAGTGGACACGCGCTGTCGACCTCTATACTCATACGAAGCTTAAAACTCGTCATAACAATCATAATTATGAATACCTTAATGATGTTTTGTTAATCGAATAATTGCTTATTTATGTCCTCAATGGCAATTTTCCAAATAAGGGGGATTTTGAGCAACCCATAAGAATTATCCAAAAAAATTAAGTGTGATAAAACCCATTAAATGACCTTACTAACGATTTGAAATATTCCTGTGTCTATAGAATTTGTGGTACAAACTATTTTCAACATAAAATACTTAACAAAAGTGAGAAATACATTTGTTAAGTATTTTTGTGATAAAAATATTAAAAACGTATACATACATTCTACTGTAAGCAAAATTTCAAAAATTTAAATGATATCTTTTGTTATAAACATTTATAAACAGAATTGGTACCATAAGTTCTATACAAACCGAAATATTTCAAATCATTAGTAAGGTGATAGACCTTGCTAACGATGAAAGGGCAATCTAAATGATTAACCTTTCGAGTTTCTATTCCAACAGCACAGCTGTAAAAAGGGTACAAGGCTTTAAATTTACGGCGTTTAAGATTGGAATCATTTTATGGAGAAAGACGTGACAATGAGAGGACTATTGATAAATCTAGCACTACGTGAAAATAATTACTTATGTGGTTGCAGACTTATATAATAAGTAATAATTTAGACAATACAAGCTCTATCCAAGTTTACAATGTATAAATGTACCAATTATTGTAATTATAACAGCGTCCATTACTTAACAGTGTGTATTTTGATGTAAATCGATATTAAAGTAAGCAAGGACGCGGGTAAAAGCTAATATTCAATGTCTTTTGTGTGTCCTGTTTGGGTAGGAACTGTTTAACTTTATTTTTTTCAATTTCTAGCTCTAATACTAATAGTTTCATAAGATTAGGTGGTTCATATCTTAACAGAAATTGAGTATAAGTATTTGATTTTTTGGGGTGGAAGACCGTTTTTAGTACACACCTGGTTATTATTATTATTAATTATTCCTGAACTGCTCTGTTTTATAATTAATTTTATGAATGAATGTTACAGTTCTGAAATGTTTAGAAATGATGAATAATATTTATCTTGCAAGTAAATCTTTTATAGATATTTTTACACATCGTAATGTTATCGTATAAACATGAATACAGAGATACCGTATTGCAACAATACGATATTGTAGTATACAATGGCTTAGTAGGGCAACCCTGTAAAGTGGTATAAAATAAAGTGCTGTTTTCTGTTTGGGAAGATAAATCCACTATTGACAGCAACTTTTTATCTAGAGATCTATAGATTCTACTTGATGGTAAATTCATCTATATGTAAATTAATAAATATTTTTCAGACATCTGACACACATCATCTAGTCCCAAACTAAGCAGAGCTTGTATTATGGGTACTAAAACACTTATATAAAAACATAAACATACTTTTTTTTGTAAATACATACATATTATACATAGAAAATATCCATATGTAATATTAGAGAGTCTATTTTGTTTTTTTTGGTATTCATTTTTTCAGTCAAAGTTTACACGTACTGTGTATCTATAAATCTAAATACAAGAACCATTCTTAGATGACTTCTATTGTAACGTCAGCAGAGATTCATAAATTTTGAATGTTATTCTTTGATATAAACCATTATAACTATACATTAACATGTAATATTAATTTAGTAATACATATATGAACAGAATAATGAGAGACATGCCAGTGAAAATTACTGTTTAAGCCCCAAGGCTTATTGGTACATCATTTGCTACGAATGTGTACATTGTGAAGCAGGAGTACGCTACGACCGCTACATTCGTAGAGCTCGTAGACTGGTTGATCTAAGCGTTCCTCTCCTAATTTCGGAGTAATATCATATGTTTATTTCAGTAAATACAATTAATATTAGAAGATTGTTATGAGTATTCAAGTTTGTTAACTTTTGATTGATTAAAAATATTTTTTGCTGAGTAATTACTTTATGTCTAACAAATTCCAGAGGCAGAAAGCATATTCTGAAAGATTTAATGAAATTAAAATTCGCTTTAAATTATGTCTCGTATTTAAATGATTTATAAAAAGACAATTCAACAAAAGTAAAATCAGCTAAGATTCTATTTGTTGTTAGAGTAAAAGATTAATTGCATCTCAACATGTATAACGGTGAATAATTAATCAGCTAAACTTACTCTAAAGAGGTTTCATACTCAAATAAATGTAGTAAATTAATATACCACTATTATTTGAGTCAAACATATTTTATGTGCATTAATATGTGCCTTGATGAAGAAATACATTTGTCACTAACTGTCACGTCACTATCTATCATAAATGTGACCTTCAAGAAAAAGTGACCTTATAATTTAGTTCATTCAACTGAGCCACAAAGCTTTTGTAGGCTTTCATATTAATACATAAGTATTAAACTGATATATTACATTAAGATTTAATAATATAAAGAATAAATAACTTAAAAAATTAAATCGTATGTATTTCAAATACAATTTGGGATACCTACAATATAAACTATCTAATCTCATTGGACATAAAACAGGAAGCAAACTCGAAAAACCAACAGCTCTTAATCCTCCCATAAACGAGTTGTTTGTTGGAATAAAGTGAAAGAAACGAGTCGCTCGATAATAGCTAGAAAAGAAATGGATGAGATCGCTCTCACTATTTATGAGAACTAAAAACTGAAAACTCGCCTTGAACACAAGGCAAACAGGCTCTGAATTAATTCACCGTGATTCATTGGATTCAAAATATATACTACCAGAGTGTTAACGATATCACATATCATTTTAAAACTTGCAAAGGATAAATGAGTTTTACCAAAGTGTATAAAATATTGGTTTTAGTAGTTTTTTAAATTAAATTGTAAAAGGAACAGAATTGTGTTTTTTTTTTTAAATGTTATTAATGAGCTTGCGAAAGTGACTCCGCTCTATCTGATAGAAGACAAGAGTAGTATCCAAGAGGATATACAGACCAATTAACATGATTTCGCATCATTGGGTCTCCAGATTTCTATCTTGTTGTATTTTATTATCTCAGTAAATATTATCAATAATAAAGACCGTGTTAATGGTCAAAGTACGAGTACAAATGGATTTTTTAAATTAATTTTATATACATTTTAACAATGCGCGCTGAATAAAAAATATCTTTGAAATTTAAAATAGTTTCTTTTTAACATTAAATTTTTAGACACGAAGACCGCTAAAAGGCTAAGCAACGTGCGAGGCTTTATCTCCAAAGGTGAGTCGTTACAGTGGCGGTATTACGCAAACGAGAGCTCAAGAACTTACAGTCTACACTGTACAGAGAAAGCCACGCCGTGGTCTTGATAGATAATGAGATGCCAGAACGCATCTATATTGTGTTACCGCCTTTACCGTAGATTGTTTTCACTATGCCACTTGTAGATACTAGAGCAGTACTAAAATAATGAAAACTAAATAATTTTAAGTTAGATTGAAGAGAGCTTGTGTAAGATAGAAAATAATAATTATTATTGTTTTTTAAAAGTTATTATATCTATTTAGTCTATTTATTATTTAATAAAAAAAAATATTCATCTCTGTTATCATTAATGTATGGTTGTGATAAATAAAAAAATCTTTCTCATATCGTTAATTTATTATACTAATCCCTACTAATATTATAAATGCGAAAGTAACTCTGTCTGTCTGTCTGTTACGCTTTCACGCGTAAACCACAGAACCGATTTTGATGAAATTTGGTATGAAGATAGAACTGAACTTGGGACAGGACAACGGCTACTTTTTACTGCAATAATCGAGATACAAAGGCCAAAGCTAGGTGATTATAAAAATACATAAATCGTATATGTCAGAATGTATCACTGTTTATCTCCTGTCAAAACTTCACAGGTTGCTAGGCATAACACACTTGCATGGCAACCATAATGATATTTTGTAAATGACATATAGACCGCTACACTCTTCCACAAAGCCTATTGGCTTTAAAAATTATCTACCCTGGTCTACTGGTCTATATGTCTTGACTTGACTTGACTTTTGGTTATTACCAAAAGTCAAGTCAAGTCAAGACATATAGACCAGTAGACCAGGGTAGATAATTTTTGAAAACAAATAAAATTATAGTAGGATGAAACCTATTGGAAAAGGAGGAGAATAATAAAAAAATGAAAGGAAAAAAAAATTATGGGCGATCTGAGGTCGGGAAGGGGTAGAGGGGAGGGTTTCGGGTCCTTTATGCGGGGCGTAAAAAATCATCTCACTAAGCCGCCATAGTGTGGGCCGCCATACATTATTGTCTCCATTTGCAGCAGGTGTTGTAGCCCCGACTCTTGGATTCTGCTCATGCTTTCCGTGAGGCAGGGCAGAGTCACTTTGGATGGCTAAATATATAAATCAAAGGGTAAAAAACGTTTTATCTCGATTTCCGGCAAAACTACAAGTCCTGTTAAAAAAAGTTAAATAGCAAAGTTGTAGATAATTAAAAGATCTACAACTTTTTAGGGTTCCGAAGTTTATGTCCTCAAACTCTTATAGATTCGTCATGTCCATCTATCCGTCCGTCCGTCCTCGACTTACGTCCAAACGGTAAGTGCTAGAAAGATGAAACTTTGCATGAATATGTATTGTAATTACATCGACAAAGTGGTACAATAAAATTATGAAAAATATTTTTACTTAGGTTACCTCCCCTTTGCGGAAGGAGGGGATGTTTTTTTTCTCGCGGCTACCCCATCATGTGGGGTATCATTAAATAGGTCTTTTAAAAAGATTAAAGGCTTGTTAAGACGATTTTTGATTTAGGTATCCGTTTGCGAGAAATTCCACTTTAAAGGCCACTTTTTTGTAATAACAGTACGTCCCCCCTCTAAAAGCTAAACGGCTGGCTCAAAAAATCTGGAAAAAATCGTGATAGTGGTCCATATAATGAAACTTGAATGAAAACTATAACGAATTAGATGACTTTGTTAGTTAAGAAGTTATAGAGGCTTAACTTCTACAATGTGCTTACTTGGAAAACGTCATACAAAATTAACGCATTAATACGTAAACATAACAATTATCCATTGGATACTATTTCTAATGCACGTACCATTATGGGTGACTGAAGAAACCTTTCCTGTGCGTGGCCTCCTCAAATTATATGTGAAAAATTCAAAAAAACAAGTTCTTGGTTTTTTATTTTTATCTTTTACAAATAAAATTATTTTTAAACGAAGTTTAGTGAAAGCTTACCTTTTTATGTCCCGAATACACTGTAATTTATTTGATTTGAAATATCTATTTTGACTTATTATCGAAAATTCACCCGTCAAAATATCTACTATTTCCAAAAATTGGGGTGTGTTCTGTTTGATGAAATCTCTACTTTCCGATGGTGTAATCCCTACTATAATATAATAAAAGCGAAAGTAACTCTGTCTGTCTGTTACGCTTTCACGCCTAAACCACTGAACGGATTTTGATGAAATTTAAAGGTAGAAGGGTTGGAAATAAGGGACGAACGTTTGTGTTGAAGTTCCTTAATATCAAACATAAAATCATGTAAGATTGTTTAATCTACCCTTACCGTGTTGCGCGATAAAAACGAATTCCACGCGGGCGAAGCCGCGGGCGGAAAGCTAGTAGGAATATATAAATATTTCATACACCTTTCGAAAATATATGTGACTATATTATTACATGGTTATTTATTTCGGTGTTTATGTTCATTTCGCAATAAGTTCCAATTAATCTATTATAACTGTCGAAATCTAGAAACGATGACGTTTAGATTTCAACAATGACATTACTGTTTCAACTATGTCTTAGTTGGAAGAATTTCACTCAAATACTTCTTTAATCTCATAAACATAAATACATTCTAAGAAAATAGTTTGAAATATTAAAAGTATCCGTGTTTATATCAACGGCGCCCTAACGGTCGGAAAATACGGTTTGAATATTATGAAAGTAATTTTCTAATCTTAACTCAGCTAAGCCGAGACGAGAAAAATAAGTTACGAAATTAAAGCATAAGTTCGCAAATAATATGAATGGAATGTTATTTTTAAATGTTATACTCTTGCCAGGTTACATTACAAGATAATTTAATATTTACTAGCTTTTGTTCATTTCTCCGCCCGTGTGTATGCTAATTATTGCAATATGATGTAATCTGTTCTTCGTCAAGAATCAAAGTATCTACATTCCAAATTTCATTGAAATCAGAATAGCGGTTTTGCAGTAAAATCATAACAGATGGACTGATAGACAAAGTTACTTTGGAATTTATAATATTTAGTATAATATAAGTTTAGAACATACTGACTATAAACAAAAAAGTACTGCAAAATCTTAGTTGATTACACCGTGGTTTATAGAATAGATTAAAATAGACGACAGCACGATGTTATTAATCTCTACTTACATATCGAGACAAGATACGCCTTGATGTTATATTAATTTGCAAAGTTTCAGGTATCTAAGTAACTATTCGAAGTCCATTTCGGCTTACAGATAAATAAGGGCTTGAACGCTAGTCAATTTGACCCCGGATATTCCGGCAGCCTTTCTCATTTTACAAGTTTACTCGAGTGCTAATTGCGGTTATTCCATGAAAGCTGACGTAAATTTTCCAAGTAACAATTTGGGTAATTTGGTATCGAACAATTTGAGATATTTACTATAGTTCAAATTACAACGAATCTTTCGACCACTTCAAAATGTAACTGTTTTGGCGGCAAATATTCTATTTTGATTATTTGCATATAATTGCAATAAAACTTATTATATAAGTATGACATGAATTGCTAAAACTATACTTGATTGTAGTGTGATTTGTAAACTCACAATTTGGTAGAGGAAGCTTATAAAATAGTCATAATAATTTACAACGAAAATGCAGCATTATGAAGTTAAAAGAACCATAACAGTAAGTTGTGTTGGGTAGCGAAAATCTCAGCACTAAGCCACTCAGTTTAGCTTCTTAGTCTTTAAAAGCATAAGACCTTTAAGTTTGGTCTAAACGCAGTGAGATGGTTGAGGGTCTAAAGATTGTTGTAAAGTATCATATGGCATATATTAGAACTATCATTTTGCAACTATCATTATGAAGAATTGTAAATATTACTACTTAATAAAAGTTTTCTCTAAAGTAAACATCTCTACATCTATAAACCTTAAAGAGAGCGGTATTTTATCGCAGAAACGATCTCTCAATAATTTACGGCACGCACTCATGTTGATGTTTGTATTCAAGAAAATGTTTATTGGTACGACTTGGAGACTCTTCGTATTATAATTTATTAATAAAACATATTCCCTATAGATTTCTATATTAATACTTTGACATCTTATATTAATAATACCATTGTGACATATTATGTACATTTTTTATTTGTTGAAAAGAAGATTTTGGGTATTTAATAGTTCGGATTCCAAGGTAGATAGAAGTTCGTGTAATTTTCGCCCAAAGTGCAAAATATTTTGTGAATACAAATGAGTGTGTGTGGTTTTTGTCTAGTTTCAAAAGTGACAAAAATAAAACAAATACAACTTACAAATTGAGTTGCACCTTAGTTCTTAGTTTGATGTTGTACTTGAACACTCAACTATTCGTGAGTAGTCTCTAAATCAAGTGTTGTGACAGTGTAATAAATTAGTATTTAAGTAATATAAAGGCATTTTTTGTGTAAAATACAAGTTTAACCTAATTTACTAAGTTGGAGATTACAAAGTATGGTTTTTTATTTGAGACACAGTCAGCCGGTATGGGTCAGATAGAGGTTTGTCGAAGTCGTCGCGTATCTACAATAAGTCAGTTATTGCGAACAAAATGTCGCTCGTGCTCACATTCAACGTTCGTATTCGGTTTATACTTGCTCGACAACTGGACATACATTTCGTAGAGATATGGTAAAATGTCTTTAAAATATATAGGTTCGTAAATGTTAATGGTAATATTAAAAAACTATATTCTGAGCTACACTCGGTTCCAAAAATAACGGGTCAGTCACATAAACCCGAATATCTCCCGAACTACGTATGCCATCCTAATGAAACGAAGACTGTTCAATTGAGAATTTAATTATACAGATAAAAAATAGAATAAAACTTAGTTACACCCACAATATTAATCTTAAATTAAAAAAAAACTAAAGTAGTCATATTTTTCTTAAGATTACATTTTTTTATGATTGTTTTTTTGCTGTTTTTCATCACTGGAGGCTTCATCACGTGGAGGCAATACAAAGTATTAAATGAAGAAAGTGATGAAAAACAGCAAAAAAACAATCATAAAAAAAATGTAATCTTAAGAAAAATATGACTACTTTAGTTTTTTTTTAATTTAAGATTAATATTGTGGGTGTAACTAAGTTTTATTTTATTTTTTATCTGTATAATTAAATTCTCAATTGAACAGTCTTCGTTTCATTAGGATGGCATACGTAGTTCGGGAGATATTCGGGTTTATGTGACTGACCCGTTATTGGTTTATGTGACTGACCCGTTATTTTTGGAACCGGCTATAGTTTGCACTAATGACATTATTCTTCATGTGAAGAAGTAAGTATCTGCCTTGTTGGTCTTGCAGTTAGCGTATGCAACTACCTATCAAGAGGTCTCGAGTTTAATTCCCGGGCCGGATCAAATGTTTGTATGATCTAGATGTACGTCTTTACAAAAAAAAGGTATTTACATCAGCTGTTTAGTACCACACTACAAGCTCTGCTTCGTTTGGGACTAGACACTAATGTGGCAAATGTCCGAAATATGTATTTCTTTAGTTAAAATTATTTATAAATATGCTAATATCTATAAGATACATAATATCAGGAACACACCTCTTGTCACCAAGATTTTAATGTATTAAATTGATATTTAATTCAGTTTATTATCGTAGCACAAACATACTGAAAATATTAATGCATTGGTTTAAAAAAAACACTCAATTATTTCTACCATCTTTAACTGTAAACAGATAAAGAAATGAATTATTAAATTGCTTTCTAATGAAATTAGGAAAGATATTACAGTATTTAAAATTTTCTACATGGAAAACTAAAATTCAAAACTACCTACAACAATAGACTATGTTTTCTGAGCTCATAAAAGTTTACTATGTTACAATTTAATGCAATACTAGCTGAGGCCTGTGGTGATACTTGCGGTTATTGTTATAAATTGCAAGAAACGCCCAAATCTAATAATAATTATCCTTAGTTACTCCTTATGTCATCAGCTTTCTGCTAATAAAAGTCCCATCACAAACGGTCCAGCCATTCCAGAGATTAACCGGCACAAACACATAGACAGATAGACAAGTAGACTAAAAGAAATGCAATATTGGTGTAAGTACTGTTTATAGGTACTTTCATATGCATTTAGTATTAAATTGATAATTTGATATTACATACAGAAACTTCAATTTTACTTATTTTTATAGATGTATAGATATGATGTAGCTCGGAGAATACATGCAAAGTCATGCATAAATTTCAGTAGTATAGTCGATAGTGTACTGTATTGTGCTTAATAGGCCCAAATATTACATTAAGAATTAGAGGATACAACTACTGTTATGCCTTAATGGAATACGATATTGTTTGCTACGTTTATTAAGGTCAAGGAACGTAAGCTTTTATGTCGATTAAACTATCTATGAAATGTTTATGCATTAACCTACTTCAAAAAATCAGCCAAGTACGACCCACGTAGAAAGGGGATCGTACGAAAACTGCGTGCGTTACCCCAGCAAAAAAGCAAAAAAAATTGGGCCTTAGAGAGATGAGAGTATAACAGAAAATTAGTGTGTTCTGAGGTGTAATTTGTTACAAATAGCAAAATTTGTGCATGTATTAGTTTAAAAGTTATTCGATAAAAACACTTTTTGCTGGAGTAACGTTTCAAACGTTACCCCAGCAAAAAAATTTTTTTTTAAACGTTTCAGACCCAAACGAAATACATGAATACATAGCTTTTGTTCCGTATTAAATGTTAGCAAACAGCAAAATTTGTGTGAGCTGTGGTTGTTAAGTTATTGACAATTTTGCTGGGGCAATATTTCGGTCTTGTCTAGAACTTGAAAATGGCTGAACGCAGAAGTTTGAAAAAAATACCATCGATAGACCTTCTTTTGTTTAAATTTGTTTAATCATTCGTTTTCAAATTGTTTGAGGACAACCGATGTAATAAAATGGTTTTAAAAATCAGAAAAAACTGTTATGCTAGGAAACCAGTATACTTACAATCAAATAAAAAGCTGTAACATATAGCCATGGTTCACATTTATAATGACTGTAAATTTGGAATTAGTAACTTTAAGCAATATGAAGATATAAGTAAATATTATTAATTTTAAATGGTATATTTAAGTCATCGAATACGCAGTTCCTATAAAAGAAGGAAACGTGGCAAACTCTAACAAATTTAAGTATATCATCAACAAACAAGCCTGTAAATTTCAGTTATCAATCACGAATATTATAAAAGTTATATGTAAAACAAGAATGTAACAACATTCTCCTATAACCCGACCAAATTAAAAGGTTACGTAAAAGCGACCGCGCCATACATTCGGCTGACATCTGAAATGAATGGTCTAATAGAATATTTTGTCGGTACAGTTACGAACAAATAAAGTTAGGTCCGAGTGACAAGAATATTGAATTGAGTATGTTTTTTTTTTATTTAAAATCAGTCTTATACGCTCACATAAGTACATAAATGTTTAGAAAAATCACAGATAGTTGAGTAATTTCAACATGTTTCGATACTAACTTAGATATTTTTTGTTTCTTTTTACAATGAATTAAATAAATATTTACAATGTTTAGTAACATTTTCTTGTAAAATTTTCCTTGTCCTTTCCTTGTAAAATGTGTTAAGTATTTTACACGCATTTTTCTTTTTAAAATTACATTTGTTGCCTTCCTGTTGCTTTCACGGTGTCGCGGTGAATGTAACTTATTATTTTTCTCATAACAAGAACAAAAAAAGGCAAAAATATAGCATAATATATGAAATTTTGTAAATTTTTTATTGTTAAAACAGAAATGTGCGGGATTGCTACCATGTACCTTTTTGTTGGTGAGTGTCCGATATTTCGGCACTGTTGCAAGCGCCATGATCACGGATCCCGCACATTTCTGTTTTAATGTTACTGACCATAAAAGTTTATAACAATATATTTTTTTATTGTGCTATAAAACACTATTCCCAAATGAGTTATGATATTTTGGTTTGCATTAATTTGAATTCGAATGAAGCATTAAATTGTATGAAACAAAAAATTTAAGGTTTTAAAATGAGTTTAAATATTTAAATTACAATCTGATAAAAATATTCTGTTGACTGTACAAAATACCAGATACCAAGCCGTTAATTTACGAAGATATTTAAATGTATGGCGCGGTCGCTTTTACGTAACCTTTTAATTTTGCTCGGGTTATAGGAGAATGTTGTTACATTCTTGTTTTACATATAACTTTTATAATATTCGTAATTGATAGCTGAAATTCACAGGCTTGTTTGTTGTTGATATACTTAAATTTGTTAGAGTTTGCCATGTTTCCTTGTTTAACAGGAACTGCGTATTCGATGACTTAAATATACCATTTAAAATTAATAATATTTACTTATATCTTCATATTGCTTAAAGTTACTAATTCCAAATTTACAGTCATTATAAATGTGAACCATGGCTATATGTTACAGCTTTTTATTTGATTGTAAGTATACTGGTTTCCTAGCATAACAGTTTTTTCTGATTTTTAAAACCATTTTATTACATCGGTGTTCCTCAAACAATTTGAAAACGAATGATTAAACAAATTTAAGCAAAAGAAGGTCTATCGATGGTATTTTTTTCAAACTTCTGCGTTCAGCCATTTTCAAGTTCTAGACAAGACCGAAATATTGCCCCAGCAAAATTGTCAATAACTTAACAACCACAGCTCACACAAATTTTGCTGTTTGCTAACATTTAATACGGAACAAAAGCTATGTATTCATGTATTTCGTTTGGGTCTGAAACGTTTAAAAAAAAATTTTTTTGCTGGGGTAACGTTTGAAACGTTACTCCAGCAAAAAGTGTTTTTATCGAATAACTTTTAAACTACTACATGCACAAATTTTGCTATTTGTAACAAATTACACCTCAGAACACACTAATTTTCTGTTATACTCTCATCTCTCTAAGGCCCATTTTTTTTTGCTTTTTTGCTGGGGTAACGCACGCACGAAAACTATATTTTGTCTATATACATTTTAAGCAAAACAATGCAAAAAAATTACGTTTGTTATATGGGGGCTTCACTTCAAATATTTATTTTATATTGTTTTTAGTGTTTCTTGCTATGGCACCATTAGAACTACATCAATAGTAAACATTTTAACTGTCTATCACGGTTCATGATATACAGCATGGTTCGGTTCATGATATAAAGACGGACAGACGGACGGACAGTGGCAGTTTTAGTAATAGGGTCAGTTTTTATCCTTTGGGCACGAAACCCTAAAAAGAAGGTTATATTGTACTGCGACAAAAAGTAGCCTATGTATTTTTCTCTTCTGTTTTATATAGTGTGGAGATAGATTGGACCATCTAAACTATATTGTATAGATTAGTTTGTTACTCCAAAGTTCAGTGTATCTTTATGCACGATGCACTTGTAAGAGCACTTCATGCCTGTTATTTTCTACACAAACTCGAACATCATGAAATTTTTATTAATATAGTTTTTACGCAGCACTATATAAAGATGAACAGAAATGTAAGATGTGAACTGACTGATCAATCTATGTAGCTGTCAAGCTCTGAATAATTTGAAGCTAAATAGTCTTGTCTTCAACGTTCGAAATATTTATGAAATATATATATATATCTTTCATGAATAATATATAATAAATTATCTGTCCGTGTGGTGACGGATTAAGAATACAACGTGTCACCACCCCTATTCATTCCATGGGTGTCGTAAGAAGCGATTACAGGAACAAAATAAGCAGCTAACATCACTGCCAAGAGAAGGAAAACTTGAAACAAACCCTTAACCAACCCGTCTGGCCAGCAGTGGACTGTTAAAAGCTGTTGATGATTGATGATGATGATAAATATATCTTTCATAAATTGAAATTTAATTATAAAGAATAGTAATCATACAACAACATAAAAGAACAGTGCAGATAATGACTTTTAATTGTTTAAGCTAGTTTACAATGTTTAAAAGGTGCTATTAAAGTACTAAGAGATCTTAAAGTAAGTGACTATATATTTCAGTTGAACAAGAGTAGGTACAAAGTTGTTACAGTATTCTTGAACGATATTAAAATTGAAGTGTTAACATGCTAGCTTAGATGCAGCGCACGTTCTTCTTATATAAGATATCCTGTCTTGGCTTGCACATTATGTTAAAAGAGCATTAGTTGACTTAGCTCTGATCAAACGATTAAAGCACACATTATGCACTGAAAGTGAATTTGATTTGTCATTTGTGAGATCTTTTGGGTAGTTGGTTCTCATGAAAAAAAAAATTATAGAGTTATTTTATGATCCTATTATTTAGAAGTTCGGTAAAAGTAAATGAACTTCTCCATTGAACGCTGGCACCTAATCTAGTAACGGATCGATATACTTAGTTGATGTTGTAATGTTGCAGATTATATATGCACTGGAAACCTGAACTCAAGCGGAACGGGCGCTTTTGTGAAAAGTTATTAAACGGGTGGAAATTCTCATTATCGTAATATGTCGATGTTTATTATATTACCTATAATCTTTTTTAAGCTCATGCCCATTTTAACTTGTTTCAAATGTATCCTACTTTATACTATCATGTTCTCTGTTAGATATTAATATTTTGTGTTTTAAATGTAGGTTTTAATTTAAAAGATTAATTGCCTGCTTTGTGAAGTGAATCACTTCATAAAGCACATTCACAATTTGAATCACTTTGTTCATGCTTGCACTTTATAGTATTTGACAGTTCACTTTTAATTCAATAAAAAAACATCGAAGTACTCTGTATTGTGGTTGCTCATAGAGAGCTATACTGTTGCAAATAAAAAATATATTATGTGGTCTCCTAAAACACACAGCGTTGATTGAAGAAAGCTGTTGAGAATATCTGCCATTAATTAATTATCTATGGTTAAACTTACCGCCTTGTCCATGGTTTTATACTTATCTCTCTCTCTCACCAGCGTGCGTCCTTTTCTAACAATAGGGCGCTTGTTATATCTGTCAAGTCGTAACTGACAGATGCCATAGCGTTTGTGAATTTTGCCGCATAAACACCGCAAAATTTTTCCTAAGTTTTCTAGAAGATACTAGAAATTAAGTATAAAAAACGTGTTGAAACCCTACACAGCTTCCTATTTGCTTGCGTATTGTGTTTTTTCCTTTTTCTACCAGTAATAAGTAGTTATTTTACGAAATGTATTCGGAATATATCGAGGTAGGTGAGAATGTTGAACAAGGTTCAAAAGTTGACGCCTTGGAGGAAGAAGCCAAGGATTCTTCATCTTCTCGTTCCTCGGAGGTTGAGGAGGGTATTTTTTCACCGCCCCCTATCGAGACGCAAGATATCCCGTAAGTACAAATACAAACATGTTCTGACACGTTCCGACCCGCAAGTAGATAACTTGATTCAACAAGTAGGCTACATATCTGAATATTTAACACACTTACGTGCATTATCAGCTACTAATCAAGCTGTACTAGAACAGCAAAGTTGCGGCTCTATGTACATCTCAGTTTTTAATTATTCCATCAACAACTTCGTATAAACTCGCCTAAGCCGACTTAGGTACTGAGTTTGTTGAAAAAACATTTGTCCAACTAGCAATAAATAAGGAACGTTTAAAAGAGCTAAGGCACCTTCAAAAAAAAAAAAAATAATAATAAAAATTACAGTCCTGCTTGGGAGGGTATTCGTTATAAGAAAGCCTTGCAATCATGCATCGCGAGCCCTGGATTTGTAGGTCTCAAACAAAATAGAGAGTTAGGCCATTTTAACAAAACCAAAGATTATTTAGCTTCCACTGAGCAATTATTAGCAGGGTTGTCTAATAATATAGGTTATAGGTACTCCTACAAAGGTACTTATTAAAAACAGGATTACAAGATATACTTGACTAGGCTTCAGTAAATTCCAATAACTAAATTCAAACACCTTATTTATTATTATTTGATACACAAGCAGTTTAAAGCTGATGCGTGTATATCTAGATTTTAAATGTTTGTCAAGTATATATGATAAGTACATTGGGTCCAGGTTCACTATCTTAAAGTCAGAGATGGCAATGTATATTGAGGTTAGACCAGATCATATTTTCAGGGAAGTTAAAAAATCAAACTTACGAGTTACACTACAGAATATTCCTCCAAGCTAGGAATATTATGTTTAGCCGTGATGCTTTGCAACCAGTTATTGCCTCATTAGGCGGTTCTCAGGTACGGCTCAATACAACTGCTTATGATATGGAGAAAAGAGCATTTAACACATCTCAACTCCAAAGCAAAAGATTATACAAAATACAGAACAGGAACTTTAAATGACAGACAACACTTCTCAATACAAATGTTTTACAAAAAAAAAAAAAAAAATTAAAACTAGACACCCCACCAATAATATATCTAGGTTTTCTTTGTTGTATGTTTCTAGTACAAAAATCAGACAGATGTCTACATCCCATATTCGACCTGAACGTCTCAATTCGTTTGGAGCAGTCAAACATTTTCAACTGATTTCACAAATTCAACCTTCATCAAGCATATATTCATTTATCAATCGCAGAAACATACCGGAGGTTTCTCCGAGTAGTGTACAACAACAAATTACTGCACTACCATTTGGCCTGTCTTTAGCTCCAAATAAATTGCCAAAGTCTCAAATTGGGTTGCGGAAATCCTACGAGCACAAGGTTTTCAATGTACTGGTCTATCTTAACGATGTCCTTCTTGTCAATCAGGATCAAAGTGTCCTTGCTTCTCAGGTTGCGGAGACGCTGAGAATATTAGAAACCTTGGGTTGGCATGTAAATCTCAAAAAGTCTGTTCTGGAGCCCTCTCAGGAGGTATAATATGTTGCTCTGGTGTGGAACACCCAACAGAACTAAATAAATTAAACTTGCTACAAAGAAGATACTAATGATAGGGTTGATAATTACTAAGATATTGAACTGTGGAAACAGGTATCTAAAAGAAATGCAGAGTTTATCAGGTTTTCTCAACTTAGCAAATTACACTGTCCCAGGGGGTCGGGTGCATTGTCGCAGAATGCAGCTTTTACTAAAACTAGACAGACTAAGAGAAAGAAAGAGTTCTCAAAATTTAAAATGGTGGCTAGAAGCTGTGGACCGCGGCGTCCACAGCTCATCACAGGTAGTAAGAAAGAGTGTCACTCATTTCTTGACCACAGATGCACCGGATGCAGGCTAGGGAGCTCAATTAAAAATAGTTACCTAGCAGGTAAGTGGTCCCCAAACCAAAAAACCTGGCACTTAAATATTAATGAGATGTTTGCTGTATTTACAGCCATGAAATGTCAGCGGATGACACTAAAAAATGCACACATTTTGATACCATCCCTTTCACCACTCAAATAGACAACATGACTCTTAGAACTTACAGAGAGGTTAAGCATAACTCTGTCGGCCACATATCTCCCGGGGAGACTAAACGGAATCGCAGACCGCCTGTCAAGGGGTTGCAAAGTACCAGAGTGGCATCTTCTGCCCCAAGCCACGGAGGCTACATTCAAAAAGTGGGGCGTCCCCGACATTGACCTGTTCGCCTCAAAAGACTCTGCTGTCGTACCAAAGTAGATGGTTCAGCTGTTTTTTGCGACGTTTTCAGTCGATAGGGGAACTGTAAGCTGGACTGGGCATTCCCCCCATCCAGCTTAATACCCAGAGCGCTAGCTCATCTACACAATGCGAAGGGGATGTACATCCTAATAAAGCCACAGTGGGAAAGATGCTTCTGGCTACCAGACGTGCGAGCACGAGCAGTAGCAGACCCGCTACCGATAGATACCGGTCTTAATAGATCGGACCACAGGCAGCTACCCACCACAAGTGGTCAGTTTGTCTCTCCTGGCATGAAAAGTTGGGGGGTAGGCTGACCAGGTTGCCTATTAGTCAATAACAGAACAAAATCTGTTTTAAAGTAGCTGGCGGACAGCTACTCTAACAACAGAAAATTTCCCAATTAACAACACAATATCAATCCTAAGTTACCTGAGGGTCAGCAGGTTGTAAGATTTTTAACAAAATAAATTCTTTGAGAACAAATTAGCCTTTAAAACAATACTGGTACATTCAGATTAAATAAATATTTTTATTAGTATTATTATTACAAAAATCATATGTCCACATATTGTGCGATATCAACTTAAACTTCACAAAAAATAATAATAATAATAATAATATATACATCAAGTAATTAAAGCCATTTCCATACCTAAAATAGCGAAACAGCGACCTCCCATGGGATACGGATTTTATTTGACTGGTTAAGAACAATAAATTCTAAATCATTAAAGTTACTAGGCGCTCATAGCAAAGTGGCCTTAGGTGATTTGAAACAATCGCCGAAGGTAAGCAACGACGGCGCGGTCGGAAATAGATGGGTGACCGTTTCTGGCATTATATCTTATGAGCGTTTTCCGTGATTCGGAGGTCACGTTAAGCAGTCGGTCCCGGTTGTTATCATAAGATAGTAGTCGTGAAGTTTAATTGGAGGCCTTCGGGTGGCTTAAAAACGTCCAACAGCAAGATTATGTAGCCACAATGTTGTCTTGCCAGTCCACAACCCGCACTCGGCTAGTTTGGGGACGTATGGCCTTAACCATCTCTTGAGAAGAGACCTGAGGGCAGCAGTTGTACATTATGGGTTGTCGATGAAGGCGGACAGCCTTAATAATCTTGCAGGACGCAGGATCCATAGTTGGGTTCACTTTACTGGGTAACTGTACTTGAGGTAAGCCCTCGATATATAGTATATAATGAATATGAATTTATACTGTGGCTCTAAAACTGACTCAATACCCACAGACAGGTTGATTGTTACGGAAACATCCGAACCAAAAAAGTTTGTCGGAACAGACACATAATTAAGCTTATAGAGACATCTAAAAGCAGGGGAAGAATAGACATTAATGTTACAAGTTTATTTATATCATTATCAGGGAGCTTAAAACCTGCTTCAAGAACAATTATTGCAGGTAAGGTTCATAGCTTTTAATAAAGATACTGGGATTAATGCTCCACCAGGTAGCATCAGATCAGCTGTAGCCTTAAGAAGTTGGCTAGAAAATAGACCTGTTCAAGAAATATTAGAAAGAGAAAACTGGATGGGTATAAAAGCATTTATAAAATTCTATTGTCGCCCAGTGAATAATCCAGTTAGCTCCAACCTTAAAGGTGATTTGTTGCATACTAACTTTTTTAATAGTTAACTACACTAATAAGAATTTAGATTATTATAACTAAGGATCCTCAATTATTATATGGATCTCATAAATAGAAAGATTTTTGAGTTAATATATAAAAAGATATATATATATATATATATTAATAATTAATAGAAGTTAGCTTTACTAAGTTTAAATGTGTATTCAATTAAAAAATAAAATGGATTTTTTACTAATCTTATAATTTATTTTCATCATAGCGTTTGTGCTAGCACCAGCAGATACCAAACAGGTCTTCAATCAACGCTGTGTGTTTTAGGAGACCACATAATATGACTGTTTTGCATTCCAACAAAACAGGTATTATGTGTTGAATAAAACACACAGCGTTGCAGCAATGCTCTTGCTGGTGATTTGAAGACTCTATGGCATCTGTCAGTTACGACTTGACAGATATAACAAGCGCCCTATTGTTAGAAAAGGACGCACGCTGGTGAGAGAGAGAGATAAGTATAAAACCATGGACAAGGCGGTAAGTTTAACCATAGATAATTAATTAATGGCAGATATTCTCAACAGCTTTCTTCAATCAACGCTGTGTGTTTTATTCAACACATAATACCTGTTTTGTTGGAATGCAAAACAGTCATATTTTAATGTTTTGGTTCTGGACACTTTTAGACTAATAATATTAATTTTCATATAGTTGTTTAGTAGGTGTAGTAACTTCTACATTCTCCTAGATTCATTAACGAATATATTAGTAAGTGTATTAAATTTATCACTCACATGTGAACATTCTTTGGAAGTAGCATAATTATAAATGGTTTTTATTATTGTATAACTGCGAACATTTTGAATTGTACATGTGAGCACTTTGTAGTCACTGGTAGCATAAGTTTGTTGACTGGCGGTTGTGAGTATGTCATGCTCGCTCAAAAGTCCTGCTGGCGGTGGCGTGTGTAGTTCGTCGTTCGGCTCCCTACGATATGGTTGAACTGGACGATGGCTGGTGCATGGGTCATGCTCGTGATACGGGCGCCGCCAGTCGGGGCTGGTCATCTCACAACTTCTATTTATTGTTTAATTGTTTTTGGACACTACATGTGTAAATATCAATCAGCATCGTTACATTGTCCTCATATTTAATAAAATGCCTTAAACAATGTAACCAAAAATTGTAAAAACAATGTTGGAAAAGAGTGTGCATGGAGTTTCTTGTCTGTTCTTCTCCATAGGATCTACGAATTGGAACAGACGATTAGCTTCACGACTGACTACTGACTGACTAGTTGACGTTTAAAAAGTGCCGTTGTATGGTTTATTTGAAATAAAATGGTTTGATTTGATTTGATTTGATTTGATTTGAAGTACACTGCTTTAGACAAACATCTTCCTAGCGAGGAGTTTTTGGCCTACTATACCACGCTCTCCATATATATTTCTATAGGTTTTAAATTTTTTGTTTCCTATCGCAGTGTTGTTATCTTGTATGAAATTATGATAAAATAGTGTACCAATTCGAAAAAAGAATTGAGAAATTTTATCCAAGAGGAAACCATAGAAGATATCATGTTACATTTTTCGTCGAACGGAAATTACTAGTGGAACAAATTCGTAAATGTATTTTTGTTGATTTAACGAAGGCCGATGGGGAGATATTTTTCATGGTGAGTCGCGATTTATGCTTACCTTCGATTACGTTAGCCGATGGGTACTTTCTATTGGATTCGTTCTGTTTATCTACCTTTATCCGATAAGGGTTCTTACTTCCTATTAGAAGAATATATTTGGAAAGTAAAACAGTCAAACATTTTATTTTAATGTGGAGTTTCGTGGAGTTATTTTATTTTAATCTATTTTTGTAGTAACCCTCTCCTGGGAGAAGACTTGAGCCCAGTAGTGAGATGTTATGGGTTGCTGATGATGATTTGATGAGTACGATGTACAATTTTTTAACAATTCAAATAAAGTTACAAAAGTACTTAACATAATAGCATAGTCGCTTCTTATCATAATGACTGATTTTTGTTCTTTTTGTACTTGTTAAAGCGTTAATAAATGTTGATGGTTTTTATAAGATCATCAGGTCTATGTTTCGATATTCGTATTTATTAATCCAAATGTTGTACATTGACTTGTTGTAGTAGTAAACGTCTTATTAGACGTAGAAGATACTTATAAACGTTGGCTTATAGTGTGTATGGACATAATATATTCACAAGAGTTACATGCAATAACTTTACTTATGAGTTGCTGTTTCCAATAGGGAGGAGGTATATCAAATTTGGGTGGTCTTATATCCTGTACATATAATAGTAGTATAGGAATGGATTATATTAAAAATAAAATACTATAGGTAATATACAAATTATGGAGCCGAAACTAAATTTGGTTCTTACGAAGCATTCAAGCCATGACTAATCTATTTATCGCTGTCATAATTCATTAGTCTACGTGTAATAGAGTATACAAATAAGAATGAATACTAGTAAAGTAAATGTATTTTAGTAATATAACAATTTTATATTTTAGTAATATTCTATGCTTAAAGACTACTTGCTATTTAAAACAGATCATCCGTCTATGTAGCAACATGATACAATCACATGCCTAGTCATGTATAATTATTAAGTATTGCGTTATAGATTATCGTCTGGCCAGCGTGGTATAGTGTGCCAATACCTTCTTTCTAAGGAGGGGCTATGTCCAGCAGTGGACTGTTAAAGGCTGTTGATGATGATTGATGATGCGTTATAGATTTATGGATTTCTGAATAAATTTATAGCAACATGGCACACCAGGCATGTGTGGAGTATACATATACTGCATAATGTTCACGGCCAATCTGCATCATCTCAGATTAAAGTCGTTCATTACTGATCAGTTGCTGTGGAAAATCTTGAGGGAGCTTATGATTTTCCACAGCAACTGGTGCTGTGCTGCTTGCATCCAACGGTATGCCGCAACCTTCACCAATTCATTAGACCTCCTTACTTCAATCAATAAACGTAAAATATTTTCCAAATAAACTTAACAAGTTATGTATACGAGTATTTTGAGTAATACGAGTACCTAATAAAATTTTACTGCTTATAAATAGGATTAAATGAACAAATTAGTTATTCTCTCATCTGAAGCGAATAACTACGTTCACTGAGAATACAACTACACCCAGACTATAAATAAGGGTCTAGTTATTCAGGGTCAAGGCATATATTTCGTGACCGTAGTTTCAACCTTGGTGCGTCCGCAACACTGGGATTATTCCCTTGTGTGAGAACGGACGACTTAAAAAATCTATGAGACTGAATACCTACGCACCGCAACTCTGACGTCATAATACAGCTTATGGTAATTTATTTATGTAAATCCAACAAAAGTATTTAACAGAGAATCGTTATTCATTACAATGCCGAGTAATTACTGTAAGTGATTAGTAGTGGAATTTGTGGTTTGTGAATACTAAGCTGTACATCTTAACTTAAAAAAAAAATAGAACATGTTATATGGTTAATAACCAGACCGTTACATTTTAATGATATTTTCATTCTTTAGATATTTATAAACTGGACTAGGTTTTTTACATTTTGAACTTAAAACTTAAGGGATTAAATACACAAGCAAATTGATTAATCTGTTTTTTAACAATAACTTAAAATCAGATAAAATATTAGTGAATAAAATAAGTTGTTAAAACATTGTTTCAAATAATTGCTTGTAATTAATTAATTACCAACAAAACTGATAACGAAAGTGCTACAATATTTTTATAAATACTAATTTAATGCTTGGATTATTACTGAAAAGATTACTTAAGGTAAGATATTTAGATACATTTCACATAGGCTTTAGTTAATATTTTAATCAGTAATTTAAGGCCTTCTTTAAAATTAAAAAATATTTTAGTTTGCTGTTGAATTAACTATAGCTGTAGCAAAACTTTAAGTAGCAAAACAGTTAAAAAAAAGTGGTTTTACCTATATAAAATCTGCTAGTGTATCTAAAAATACTAACAGATACTAACACTAATAAAACACTAATAAGATGCATTAATAAAATTTATTATTCGTATTGTTGTTTTCAACTGTTTTTTTTATCAAATATTTAAATATGCATTACTTTGTGTCTGCTTTTGTACTTTTGAAATATCTGTATTGACCAGATAAGTAGATAACTGGTTGAATCAGAACACATGTGATCACAACTAGTGCAAATTATTCGAAAATAATAACACATAACACACATTATACACTTCAGTACCAACAGTTTCATTGATTGATTTGAAGAATGTTTATAAAAATACGAATGATTACGTGATGTAATAGTTATTGTTGTAAATATAGTTGTTTCATAATATTATAATACTACACATTCATAAAGCAGAAACTCACAAAATAATGAAAAGAAAAAGTCAACAAGAAGTAGTTCTTTTATTTGATAGTGCTCTTATTAAAGTTGTTTTGTGGGCACCGGAGCGCCACCTCTCTGCAACTCACGAACTCTAAATAACAAAGTGGGGTGAACCATCCTTCGTTGAAAACAAATAGCCGACCTTTTACCTTCTTTATGAGACCCTTGTTAACTTGTCCTTAATAAATTATTTATTTTGTACCGCCACGGTGTTACTGCTACATTTTTGTTAATTTTATTTATTATTTTCAGATAAGTTATACCGCACCGCCGATTAGTATAACAACTTTGTTACATTCGCTAAACGTTTTGAAAAAAAAACGGTAAATTGTAATGTTTTACGTAGAATGTGTTTATTAGTATTTGTAATAATATCTAATTGTTCTTATTCATCTAGCTATTCTTTTTGAACATGTATTTTATCCTAAATATTTCAGAAAGCATGGAAATAATTTCATCATCATCATCAACAGCCTTTAACAGTCCACTGCTGGACATAGGCCTCTCCTTTGAAAGGAGGTTTTGGCCTACTATACCACGCTGACCAGACGGGTTGGTAAAGGGTTTGTTTCAAGTTTTCCTTCTCTTGGCAGTCATGTTAGCTGCTTATTTCGTTCCTTTAGTCGCCTCTTACGACACCCATGGCACGAATAGGGGTGGTGACACTTTGTATTCTTAATCCGTCACCACACGGAATTATTATTAATAAAAAAATAATTTAAGTAAAAAAAAACCTAATAACAAGAACGAAAATAGGAAATCCCATCTAAATAACTAGTTCACATAGTTTAATAGGGGTGTTAAAATTGGCGGCGACCCGTGAATAGTGAGCGTTGTGGAGTGTGTGCGTGAGTTAGTGAGTACTCACCGTTATTTCGGTTAGGGCTAGATACATTGGAGATTTCTTACCAATTTCGGATAGAATTTATCAGTGGGACCTTAACTTTGATTGTTTTGTTCTTTAATTCAACTATACAGCTCTTTTTGTAGTGATTTGTAAATAGTGGTATTCAGAGCAATGCAGTAGTGTATTTTACAAGACATAGTTCCGTCACCTTTTCATTTATCCAATAGGTAAATTAATAACTTGAGATTTTTAATTATGTATTACTTTTATCACCTTACAGACGATTTACGGGCGATTTACTATCTGTTAGTAATTTTTCTGGTGCATTAACATGTCCCACTTAAGTGCTTTTGTGAATTATTGCTAGGATAGACGATCATTGTACTCGTACATACTCAACAAATATTGTAAATACCTACAATTACATGTAAGTTATAAAGTACCTAAAATGTACATAATTCTAAATGTTATATTAGTAGGCTAACAGTAAAAGCATTACATATGCGGCTAACCTACTAAATAAATAAATACTGTCAGCAAACTTCGAGTAACCTTCCCCGTGGCGTCTCATTCGTACTATATAGCCGTTGTGTACGTAAGGGGTTTGTTGGGACTTCACCGCATCTGCGTAATAATTGACCTATTGCGGGCATAATGTCTGTCATTCATGTCTATTTCACTTTTTGGGTTAATCAGAGCACGAAATCCTCGGTGGCCTTTTGTTCAAACGCTAAAGTAATTATGGTTATACTGTAGCAAACTGAAAGAGGTTAAATATTATATTTTTGATTACACACGCATCCACATATACACAACATGTACTCAATTACATTTTAGATTACATTACCTTTTTCGTTAATTCATCTCACACGTCGAAAGTCATGGTACTAAATTTCACACTCGACAACCTTAGTATCTCACACAGATCTTTTGCTTTCTAAATTGTATCTGATATCTGTGAATTTGTTTCTGTGAGAGAAGAAATAAAGTTATTATTATTATATTTAATATTGAAATAAACGTCTTTAACTTGAACTCTTTTAAAACCTTAAACACACAAAGTATAAATATTTTTCATTTCATCGTACAACTTTTGCAATTTGTACTATTACAATAGTTAGAATTTTAGTTAATAAATTGTAAGATCATTTAATTTATGTACTACAATCATAACTGCTTATAAACGTAATGTAAGAAAGAAAATAAGTAACATAAAAGGAAGTAAATAACGACATCGGTTGTTGTTTGCCGAAAAGATTTTCCGTTTTAGTCACACGAAGAAAATGTGTTTGATTTATCAGCACTTGAGGCCGGACCTTCCGTTCGCTATAAATTTTATTGTGTTTTGATTTATTTATTTTTTTATTTTATAACTTTATGCACATTTGTACATTTATACATTGTACATTGTACATTTGTACATTTGTACATTGTACATTTTAGGGACATGTATGCGATTTTATGGTAAACACTTTGCTCTTTGTGTTTGTTGTGTGATTTATATCGCGCGGGGCTTAGGCTCGAAGTGAGATGCTGTCGATGCCAAAGAATCTGAATAAAGAAAGAAATAAATTCTGAATTATGACTTTACCTTCCTACTATTTGGTTATAGCTTATTGTTATGTCTGTTAGCGTTGTGTTTTCAGATCAACATTGTTAAGTATATTTAAGTACTAATAAATTATCTGTAAAAAATTACGTGCTAACGAAATTTTGTTTTCCACTACACAATGCAATAATAATAATACTATAATGAATAGAGTATTTGTAAAGCTCAGTCTGATAATAAACAGTTGGAAATGCGTTTCATATTGCACCTATTTGAATGAACGGAACATTTTTAGAAGCAATATCAGGTATTTTACATCTTGCAGAAATTCATCATATCAACTACTTTAATTAAACTTCTTCTAAATAAAGATGTTGATATGATGTTTTTTTTTCTTCCTTTATGTACCTATTAATTATATTGTATATAATTACTTTATAACTTAAAAATAGGTGTATCTGATAAACTAAAACCTACATATCCAGCATGTGTCCGAGAACATAATATTTCACCTCAGTTTAAAATAAATATAGCGACTAAAATAAATAAACGATTAACTATATACATCTATATATAATTAATCGTTTAAACTGTGAATCAATTTCCCCTTTAATTGCCTGAATAAAAGCAACAGTAGAAATTAAATACGCTAATTATTTAATACGAATAATAAACATAATCATATTAATGAAATACCGTTCATAAAAGTGCCGATATTGTTTACTATTCGCCTGATATACTGAGAGTTACCCAGGGAGTCAATTAGACGACACGTTGATTGTAATGCTTTAATAATGACTCTCTTATCTCTGTAAGACTCCAACTAATTTAACTTAAACTAAAGCTTATATACAATGTAATATGTAGACAGTTTTAGGTGGGGCGCTACTATGAAATATTATTTACTTAATTGCTTAATTGACAATATGTTGTTTATTCTTCCTTATTTAATATTTTATAATATTACTATTGTTTGACGGCACGTACGTTAACTTTAGTAAAACAATTATTTAATCACGTAACCGTGTAAAGATCTATACTACTATTTTGCTGTGGCTTCGCCATAGATATTCCCCCTCTGAAGAGAAGAAACATCCTTATACCTTGTAAAAAAAGGTGTGATGTGACTTTAAACTACGTTTGTGTCTCTAATTATAGTGGTGAGCCTCTTCTCTATCTTTTTGGCTGCGGATTTGCAAATGATGACCATTGTAGCGATGCCACATATAATTATCCCTGCTATCGCCATGCCAATTATCCAGCTTCGCATTCCTTGCACTTCTGAGGCTACCTGGGAGTGCAGCTTTGACCAGTCTTCTGTTGTTGGTGTATTGTTCTGCACCATGTTGATTTGTTCTTTCTCGTGGCTCGCGTTAGATCCCATGTTGTACTGTTTCGACGCTGGCTAGGTGAATGTCTATTGTTGTATAGTTCTGGTTTATATATTATAATTGGAATCTAACCGTCTGGTGGGAGACTCTACCAGAACGTGTCCTTTTTTCTGTTAGCTTATCTGCTTGTGAAGATTCTGTTATCTTGTCTCCGATTGTTCGTTCGCTTATCTTGCTATTGTTTAAAATAAATGCTGGTTTAAGTCTATCGATAGCTACACTTTTTTGTTTTCCGTTTATCAAGATCGTGAAGATCTTATCATTGCGACTGATGACAAGATAAGGTCCCTCGTACGGTGGTGTGAGGCTGGGCCGTAGTCGGTCACAACGTAAGAAAACGTGCCTACATTCAGCTAACTGTGGGTGTACGAATATCTTGTCGTTCTTGCTTTGTCTTTGTGGACGCGAAATCATGTGTTCTAAGTTATCCTTAATTTCTCTGATAAAATCTGCGTACGTTGAGTTATTTTGTGTCTCGAAAAATGCTCCAGGCAGTCTAATTGTTGAACCGTATACTAGTTCAGCTGCCGAGAATCCAGTGTCTTGCCGTAAACTCGTACGTATGCCAAATAAAACGGTAGCTAACTCTTTTGTCCAATTAATTGTGTTTCCTCTTGCTATCAATGCAGTTTTTAATGTTCTGTGCAATCGTTCTACTTTAGAATTTGACTGTGGATGATATGGGGTGGTTCGAATTTTTTGAACTCCCATTAAGTTTGCTAAATTTTTGAATATTTCAGATTCAAATTAGCGTCCCTGGTCTGTGGTAATGTATTCAGGGCATCCGAATCGGGTTATCCAACCTTCGTATACCGTTCTGGCTACGGTTTCTGCAGTTATATCAGCTATGGGGAATGCCTCTGGCCATGAAGTACAACGATCTATCATTGTGAGTATGTATCGTTTGTTTTGAGAAGTGGGTAGAGGTCCTACTAAATCAATATGCAGATGGGAAAATCTTCCCGTTGGCATGAATTCTCCGAATTGTGACTTTGTATGACGATGTATTTTTGCTCGTTGACATTGTAAACATGTCTCCGACATCTCATTTACGTCTTTATTCATATTTTCCCATATATAGTTAGCTGAAATAAGTTTCCTCGTAGTATTTTTACCAGGATGGCTAATGTTATGAAAGCTTTCGAAAATAGTTTTCCTGAATTTGAGTGGTATAAAAGGGCGTTGTTTTCCTGTTGATATATCGCAATAAATCTTAATATTTTTATTTGGAAAGTGTATTAATTCTATTTTTAATGATTTATTGGCTTTTAGTCGTTTTAACTCGCTATCATTCTTTTGATATTTTTCTACCTCGTGCCAATCGATTGCAGAGGGTAAGGTTATCGTCTCGATAACTCGAGATAAGGCATCGGCTACCACATTCTTGTGGCCACTGATGTGCTGGATATCCGTACTGAATTGTGATATATAATCCAGATATCTGATTCGTCTAGGGGTATCATCCAATGATGGCTTCTTGTCGAAAGCATGCATTAGTGGTTTGTGATCCGTGTAGACTGTAAATTCTCGTCCTTCTATGAGTCTTCTGAAGTGTTTTATAGCCATATAGATTCCTAGCAGCTCTCTATCATAGGTAGAGTATTTTGTTTGGGCTTCACTAAATGATTTGGAGAAAAAAGCTATTGGTTCCCATTTTGTTTTTCTTCGCTGCTGTAGTACAGCGCCTGCGCATTTGAGACTAGCATCTGTCATTAAAGCTATTTGTGCGTTGCTGTCCGGATATGCCAATGTAGTTAATTGTCGAATGTCCTGCTTGCAGCGTTCAAACGCGTGGTTTGATTCCGTATTCCACTGGATAACCGTCTTATCGTTTTTCTTACTATTAATTAAATATTTATTTAACGGTGCTTGATGCTTTGCTGCGTGTGGAATACTGCTTCTGTAGAAATTAATCATACCCAAAAAACGTCGTAACTCATTTACCGTTTGTGGTTTAGGGTAATTGTTTATAGCTTGAATCTTTTCCATAGTAGGAGTCAACCCTTGGCTCGTTATATGATAACCGAGGAAATCAATCTCCGACTTGGCGAATTCACATTTGTTTGTATTTATTGTTATGCCGTTTTTATGTAGGCGCTTAAACACCTCCTCTAAGTGTTCATAATGTTCCTTAAGGTTATTTTTCTTGTCAGCGATAAATATGTCGTCCACATATACAAATACGTAGTCCAAGTCTCTGAATATAGAGTCCATAAATTTTTGGAAGGACTGTGCTGCATTTCGCAACCCGAATGGCATTCTGATGAATTCAAAAAGTCCAAAAGGGGTTATTATCGCTGTTTTCTCTGGTTCAGCAACGGGCAGTATGTGAAAAGCTTTCTTTATGTCTATCTTGCTGAATATTCCTTTTCCGCTTGCTACATACGTGAAATCGAGTAGCCTTGGCAGCGGGTACCTGTCTGGTACTGTTATTTTATTTAGTGCGCGGTAATCTCCGCATGCTCTCCATTCGCCATTCTTCTTCTTGACTAAATGGAGTGGCGATGCCCATTGACTGCTTGAAGGACGGCATATTCCCATGTCCATCATATCTTGGAATTCTTGTTTTGCAATCCTGTATTTGTCAGGAGGTAATGGACGTGCTCGCGTAAATACTGGGAAACCCTTTGTTATTATTTGATGCTGTACTCGGTGCTTAGTCTGTAGATTCATTGATCTAGGCTTTGTAATATCTTCATATTTCTCTAATAATCCCTTTATTGGTTCCTGTAGAGAAGCGTTTATAGATCGAACGGATGCAATTTTTGTTCTTACTATTTTGGCAGGCGTTTTCAGACCTGTTTTTTTATCGATCAGTTTTTTTCCGTGTATATCCACTAATAATTGATAATGATTCAAAAAATCAGCTCCCAGGATTGGCATCTTGACATCGGCAATGGTAAATGTCCATTTAAAGCTTCGGCGCAGCCCTAGGTTAAGCGTTAAAGTGCGTTTCCCGTATGTATTTATAGGGGTCCCGTTTGCGGCGAATAATTGGTATTCGCATGCTTGGCTCTCCTTATTTGTGCTATTTATAACCGAAATGTTAGCACCCGTGTCGACTAAAAATCTATAACCACTGTTTGAGTCAGTTATAGTTAGACGGTTTGCTGGGTGGATAGCACAGAGGCCCGTCGTATTCTGTGCTAATTTTAGTTTTCCGATAGCCTGTTATTTTTAATTGTATTCCATGAACAAGGCTTATTGCATCTATATGCATCCTGCTTGAACCGATTATGGAAATAACATAATCCATTATGTGAGTTTCTGTGGCGCGACCTTGACCGTGAATGTGGCGTATGTCGTGTTTGGTATTTGCTGCGTTGCCTAGGTTGATGCTCGCGTATGCTGCGTAATGCATTTATTTCTATTCGCATGGCTTCAAGTTGTGACGATATGTTTGTAACTAGGTTAATGTCAACCGCTATTTCTTGAGTATTTCTCTTGTTGTAGGTCAAGTTTTCGTATATTTTATCGGCTAACTCGCTCAAGTTGTCTAACGACATATTGTTTGTAACCGATAATATCGCTGTTAGCGAAGCGGGGAGTTGCCTTAGCCACAGCAGGCGAATAGTGTCGTCGTTTATTTTTCCACATCCAGCTTCTTTCATTTTTCTCAGGAGCTGGGAAGGCTTCTGGTCTCCAAGGTCCATTTCTGCTAGTAGTCTGTGGAAACGTCGGTGTTCGCTCTCTTCGTAGCAGTTTATTAGACGTTCCTTGATGGTGGAGTACTTGTTTTCGCTGGGTGGGTTAGTTAATATGTCACTGACTTGATGGACGACCTCTTTTGGTAGTTTGGATATTACCATGTTATATTTGTAATCTTCGCCCTGTTTTTGTGGTGCAATTATTGCTTCAAATTGGGCGAACCATAAACGTGGGGAGTCTGTCCAAAATTGAGGTAGTTTGTCTGTGACCGTGATAGCAGCAACTGATTCGCACCCAGTGTCGCCTCTTGAAGGAGTTGTTGTTGGAGCCATTTTTGGGATGTGATAATTTCGTAATGCTATTGTTCTCTAGATTCACTGCTGAACACCATATAGGGTTCCGGTCGTCCCGGTATTATATCAGCACTAGAAACCAATAGATCACGTCGGGGTCACCAATTATTGCGTGTTTACCCAGGGAGTCAATTAGACGACACGTTGATTGTAATGCTTTAATAATGACTCTCTTATCTCTGTAAGACTCCAACTAATTTAACTTAAACTAAAGCTTATATACAATGTAATATGTAGACAGTTTTAGGTGGGGCGCTACTATGAAATATTATTTACTTAATTGCTTAATTGACAATATGTTGTTTATTCTTCCTTATTTAATATTTTATAATATTACTATTGTTTGACGGCACGTACGTTAACTTTAGTAAAACAATTATTTAATCACGTAACCGTGTAAAGATCTATACTACTATTTTGCTGTGGCTTCGCCATATACTGTATAAGTAAACAAGAAATTGACATATCAGAGATTGATTCAGATATCCGTTTGCAAACTAATCAACTATAAAGCTCCTTTTTTTTGTTAAAATGAAATATCTGAAAAAAATAGCGATTATAGTCCATGTGATGAAGTTTAAAGAAAAACTGTAACGGCTTAGATAACTTTGTTGTTTCAGGAGTTAGACTCGTTGAGGTCTAACTTATAAAATGCGCGTTGATTAGCGACTAACCTCACCCGTGGATACCTGCAAGTTATGAGTGGTGTGCAATGGGAGAGGCCTATGTCCCGCAGTGGAATGCAATAGGCTGATGATGATGATGATGATGAGTCATAAGTGTGTAACGGAAAGGAACTCAAAAAGGTTCCTCCTCCTCAAAATTTAGAGGCTTTATTACCTCCGAAGGGTGATTACGTTATTAAGTGCAATAATTTATCATGTAGATAATATATTTTTAAATGTATTATTTATGAGTTTCATTTTATAGAGCTCTATATATATCCTCCATTTCCCTTTGACTCCATAGTAACAGACTTCAACCACAAAACATCTAATTTAGCAATGATTATAGAAGTTACTCGCCTCACAACAGTTTGAGTAAAATATGTTAATGGTAATTTTGGCGATTAATTTGGTCCAGAATTTTATCAAATGGTAACAGCTTAAAAGGGTTTTGTCTGTATTCGCAATAAGTATAGAGACCAGTACTCTTGAATTCTAGTCATATTTTGCATCAGGCAGAGTATTCACTTTGGTATATATATAAAATAAAAAGTTCTTATTAACTTAAACCATAAAAACAACTTTTTCTTTTAATATGTTCCAATATTAAATTACAAAAAAGCGGCCAAGTGCGAGTCGGACTCGCCCATGAAGGGTTCCGTATCAGCAAGTAACATCATATAAAAGTTCTTGTAGTTCGTTGTAACTTTCATCGATGTTTTAATAATAGTGTTTTGATTGCGTGTTACGATTTATGATGTATTAAAATAAAATCGGCCAAGTGCGTGTCAGGCCACGCACAGGAAAGGGTTCCTCAGTCACCCATAATGGTACGTGGATTTAAAATCGTATCCAATCATCATCATCCGAGCGTTAATCCCGGTTGCGTCTGGGACGCCCGGGGTCCGCTTTCCGACTATACTTCCTCCACTTCGCACGGTCTTCAGCATCCCGCGTTGTGAGACCATTGGCACGCGTATCATACCTTACAACGTCAAGCCAGCACCTCTTGGGTCTACCCCTTTCGCCGGGGCCTAGCGGAGATGGCATGGCCAAACATTTGTTGCCCACGTAGCTGGGTGGTTGCCGCAACACGTGACCATACCAGCGAAGGCGACACTCTTGCGACTTGTCCGCAATGTCACGGACACGAAGGCTACCGCGTATGCGAGAGTTCTTCACACGGTCTATCCGCGTGACTCCACACATCCACCGCAACATGTTCATCTCCGTGACATGCAGTTTCTGCTTGTGTCGCTCTAATAAAGGCCACGCCTCACGATACCAGTCATTTCACGACATTTGGCCCACGCGGCAGCAATGCGTGCCTTGACGTCGCAATCGATGTCACCTGGTCCGTGCGCTCGACCAAGTCATCGTCTATGCGGACGGGTGTGGGATCTGTTGAGTTTAAGGCCAAGTATTCGGTCTTCGCCACATTAATCTTCAGACCGCTGTTTTCAAGCGTCTCCTTCCACACCTTCACGCCTCGTACCAACCTGCCCGTATCCATGTCCGCCAGTGCGATGTCATCAGCATACATACGCAACCATGGTGGTTGCTTGTGCGGGTCTTTGATGTTGTCTGACAGGACGTCTAATATGACACTGAACAGAAAAGGACTGAGGACTGATCCTGAGGCTTGCAACTTCTTAAATAGGACTTTCCTTGTCTTTGTCTCCCTCTTTATTGTACCACCACCAAGTTTCCTTGTCACACTTGCGTCCACCCTTAGACACGCCAAGCACCGCCTCTGCCGCTCCAAGGATAGCCGCTTGAATCTGATTCCAATAGTCCTGTACAGATTCACTTTCAGTTTCGGCACATTTATCTCCGATTCCTGAAGCAAACTTCAGGGATCTGTCTTCATCAAGGAGCTACCATCTGATTCGGCGCCGGCATTGTTCAACACTATCTTTGAGGGTTCTTTGAGTTTTACGCAGAGATTCATGACAAGGAGACGATGTTGCGCAGTGAGACTCTCTCCGGGTATGACTTTGCAGTTCGCTACTTTACTAATTTGGTGCCTCCTAGTGGTATAATTGATTTGAGTAGCTCGATCTTGTAGGTGATGAGGTGGTCAGGTTTCTTCTGAAAGTAGGTGTTTACGATGGCGAGATCGGCAGCAGCACACGTTCTAAGAAAATCGCATTGCGAATCCCATATCCAAACCCACCATGAACTCGCTCAAACTCCTGACACCGCGAACCCACATGGCCGTTTGGGTCACCACCCAAAACGATCTCCTGTGACAACGGAATATCCCGGAGCACATTTCCAAGTCGACCCCAGAACAGTCCTCTTTCGGCGTCGCTACAACCAGCCTGTGGTGCATAGGCACTTATCAGATCGGTGACAGTACCGTTAAAAAGCACCCTTACGGCCATGAGTCTGTCGCAGAAGCGTTTCACCTCCAGAATATCACTCTGCCGCTCTTCGGAGAGTACCACGGCACGGAGTATCAGTTTATAACCGTGACCAATAAGTCTGAACCTGTTGCCTTTCCACCGAGTCTCCCGCAGAAACGCCACCGCAACCCTCCGTCTGAAAAGTACATTGGCTAGCTCACTCCAGCGAGCTGTCAGTGTACCAATATTCCACGTTGCGAATCGGATACGAGGTGGGGCTAACTTCTTTGGCCGTGCCCACTCTGGACACGGTAGCCCTAGCTCACTTGCCACAGGAATCGGGCGAAGTTCCTGCGCGCCGTTTTTCGGCGGCGCCCTATCCGTGGCGTACTTTCTATTTTCTTCCCTCATGTGTGATTTTGGTAGAGCTTTTGTAGGGAGCGACTGCCCTCTGACCTCCCACCCCCGAAGAGGAAAACATGCGCTAGAGCCTCGTCTGTTGTTTAGCAGGTGTACAAGCTAGCACGTGAGGTTGACTTGGGTACCAAAGATCTTAGTAGGACCCCATACACCTAAATAAAATTATAAATATAAAATTAAAAATAAAATAAAATTAAAATCGTATCCAATAGATATTATAATTATTATTTTTACGTATTAATGTGTTAATTTTGTATGACGTTTTCCAAGTGAGCGCTTTTTACAAGTTAAGTCTCCATAACTCCTAAATTAATAAAGTCATCTAATCCGTTATAGTTTTCCTTCAAAGTTCAGTATGTAGACCACCATCACGAATTTTTCCAGATTTTTTGATCCAGCCGTTTAGCTTTTAGAGGGGGGGGGGGGGACGCCCTGTTTTTACAAAAAAGTGCCCTTTAAAGTGGAATTTCTCGCAAACGGATACCTCAATCAAAAAATCGTCTTAGAAACCCTTTATTGTTTTTAAAAGACCTATCTAATGATACCTCACGCGATGGGGTAGCCGCTAGAAAAAATTTACATCCCTACTTTACGTGTAGGGGAGGTACCCCAAATAAAAATATTTTTCATAATTTTATTATAGCACTTTGTCGGCGTAATTACAACACATATTCATACAAAGTTTCATCTTTCTAGCACTTACCGTTTGGACGGTAAGTCGAGGACGGACGGACGGACGGACGGACGGACGGACAGACGGACATGACGAATCTATAAGGGTTCCGAGTGATATACTTCGGAACCCTAAAAAACTACTCACTAGATCTCGTTCAAACCAATTTTCGTTGGTAGTTTGTTTGTAATGTACAACATATATATTTTTTAGTTTTATCACTCTCTTATTTTAGAAGTTAGAGGGGGGGGGGGACACATTTTTCCACTTTGGAAGTGTCTCTCGCTCAAACTATTCAGTTTAGAAAAAAATTATATTAGAAACCTCAACATCATTTTTGAACACCTATCCATGGGTATAGGTTTTGATGAAAAAAAAAAATTTGAGTTTCAGTTAAAATGTATTGTTTTTTTTTCTATTTTTATGTAAAAATCTTAATGCGGTTCACGGAATACATCGACTGACCAAATTTCAACAGTACAGCTCTTATAGTTTCGGAAATAATTGGCTGCGACATACGGACGGACAGACAGACAGACAGACTTCACGAATCTATAAGGGTTCCGTTTTTTGCCATTTGGCTACGGAACCCTAAAAATCACTCATCGAGAAGCGCTCATAGCCGAGTCTCCTTAGGTAATTGGAAACAATCACCAGGAATAGGCATAAAATCATCCAACGGCAAGAGTAACGTAGCCACAACGTGTCTTGTTAGTCCCAAACCCGCAATCGGCCAGCTTGGGGACGTATGGCCTGAACTCTCTTCTGAGAGGAGACCCGTGCTCAGCAGTGGGAAGTTATGGATTTTTGATGAAAAATCCACCTTTTTCCTCAACTGTTGACTTTCATCATCGCATCGTTACACTTTACAATTACATCAGAGTTTTACCTCCGAGCGTATACGTTTGATTACATGATAAAAACCAATAGTAGGTATAATTATTTAACTAAATGAGAGGACATTACAAGAAAGCAATTTTGTGTTTAAACTACTGTTTATTACTAAGTAAATCATGGAATTTACTAACATGGAGAAGTGCTATGACTAAATTAAAGTTAAGATTAAACTTAGTTAAAACTTAGTTCACTCTTATCTAAGCATACAAGGATATAAGAGATTTTGACGATGTTTTCGCACTGGCTACAAGCATCCGACCCATCCATTTCGGAATATTATGGTTAGCTGATGCTTGCTTAAATGATGCATTAAATGTCGTAATATGGTTTTCTGGTGTTGTAAATACATATATGAGCAACATTTCAACAACAGGTATGGTATATTGCGCGGTGTCGTAAATGTTTCATGTTGTGTTTAAGAACGTTTGTAATGGTTTGAGCTCAGTATATACCAACACATTTTATTTCTTCTAAAGCTGATAGAAAAGGTAAATATACAAGAATTATTTAGGTTTTGAAAGAATAAAAGCTTTAAGCAAGCCATTCCTAGAAATGAAATACACTGTTTTGTTAAGATTTCGATTTATGTATGGTATTATTTTGTTAACACTAATGTAGATATTCGACTAATTTAACCTAATCTGAAAAGGTAATGTGCCAGTGTAACAAGGAATAAAGGTTAGATTATATCCATTAATAGTGTTGAACACTTATCCACCTAATTTAAAATAACACAAAGTTAAATTTTATTAAATTCGCTCCAGCAAATGTAAGACGGAGAAGTATGAGTATGTATTGTCTTTGAAATGATTTTCTTAAAAATTGTCCTCTTCATTTTTTATATCAGAAAACTTGAAAATGGTGACTCAGATACATGACCACACAATCTCTCATACCAAACGTTAACTGCACGTTATTTACACTAGTACTTTGCTTCAATTAATGACAAATACGTGTATATGGTAAAGGTGTGACAAATCAACGAATTCATCAATAGCAAAAGCTAATCAGACGGCGTAATAGTATTTAAGAAAATAACAATTCATTATCGAACATTTTACATTACAAAATGGACACGTTAGCTTTCCCTAAAAACACATACATTACTTAGTAATTTTCAAAAGAAGAAAACAAGGAGAAGTTCTCAATTGGAGGAGTTTATTTTTTTATGTATGACCACGCATAATTTTTTACAGATTAATCTGATTACGATAAATCTTTTTTTTAAAGGGTTATACCCCCAAGTTGCCCCACATTAATATGGAAAAAGAATTGCAACTCTAGGGGTAGGAAACATCTGATTTTTTACCCCTTTGTATAATCAGTATTTCTCGATGTACGGGATTTTGTGATTTCTACGAATTTTATAGAACTACGACCCGTATTGGTGATGAATACGGTAGATTCGCATTAATATCTTTATTGCACATACATTTATAAATATTAATCAATTTTTCTGAATTACAAGTTATATCAATATTAATCTTGACTTACACACAAGGTAGATTATACAGCTACATCAATCATTACCAACAGCCTACTGCATGGGTCGGGTCTCCTCTCAAGAGAGGGTACAGGTCTTCACACTGGCCGAGTTCAGGTTGGGTACTGATAAGTTGTACTGGTTTCGTAATCTTGCTGTGGGCTGTTTTTCACGGCTTTAATAGCAACTGGGACCGACTGCTTAACGTGACTTCCGTATCACAAAGACGGCCATGGTGTCATGCGTCATGCCACTAACAGTCACTCATTCAGGTACTGACCGCGCCGACGTTGCTTACCTTCGATGATTGTTACTAGTCTTGGCTATGAGCGCCTCAGCTACAAATACGAAGCAATTGATTGCAAAATTGAAATGAAACTTCTGCCGCCGACAAATTACAAGCTACATTGAGATAATTTGTTTCCATTAATCTAAGTTTAAACCGATTTCGTAGTAACCCCAAAATTATAGCTATTCAGTACAAGTTTGACAATAACGACCTCAATATTCAGACGTTATGTGGCCGAAATAGCGAGGACCGACCGATGTCACCTGTCAAAACGTCCATCGAGTAACATGTATACAATGAAATCTGATGAGAAGTAAATTGATTAATATTTGATGAATTTTCCTTGAAATTTTATTAAATCATATTTAGTTGCTAATTCAATCAATTTTCAGAAAATCGAATCTTTAAATACAAATTGTTACGGTTATTTATGTTTTTGAACATTTTCATGACAAATAAGTTAAACGCAACGGTCTTTCGTAACACTGAAGCTTTTTTTCAAGATGCGACGTTTCTGTGCCTTAATATACCTATTTCTATTGGTCCTTTAGTTATTATAATATGGTGCTTGCTGCTGACTAAAGCTAGCTGAAAGTTTACTTCAATTTGGATTTCGACCAAATAGAGGCACAGTTGATGCTATCTTTGTTTTAAAACAGGTTCAAGAAAAATGCCTTGAACAGCATTGTGACCTAAATATGTGTTTAGTAGACCTCCAAAAGGCTTTCGACCGCGTCCCAAGATCTGCACTTTGGGCTATTCTTAACAAGTGTGGATGTACAAAGTACAAGTTTGTCAACCTTATACTGTCTATGTTTATCCACGTGCGGCATAATGACAACTATACAGAACCATTACCAGTAACAAGTGGCGTCAAAAAGGGATACGTCTGAATGTCGGCGTCGTGAAAAAGTGTCGGTGGTTTGGCACCTGACTCGCCCTCAATGTATGAGTGAGCTCGACTGCCGTGTTTGGATGTCTCGTGATCTTCACCTAAATACCAGGCTGGTCGTATGCAAGGCTATTATTAGGCCTTGGAAATCTGGTACCTTTACAAAGGCATCAACTAGCTTGATTCCTTCCATCTGAAGTGCCTTAGAGCTATACTTCATTTTTTTTTATAAGACAACTCCCGCATTAGGAATATAAATTCCTGTGTCGCGGGGGACTTTACAAACATACAAGAAACGGACACAAAGAACACCCTGACTCAGAACAACAAATTGTGAATCACACAAAGTGTTGTCCCACGTGGGATTTGAACCCACGACACTTGGCGTAGTAGGAAGCGGCGTGGCGACCGCTTAAGCCACTAGGCCAACCGTGCAGTCATATGTGCAAAATATATGATGGTAGGATCATTCCCAATGTGGAGATGTTCCACCGGCCGGATTTGGTGGGCATGGAGAGCCTCCTGATGATGGGTCAACTGCACTGGAGCGGAAACCTTGTATGTATAGAGTCTGCCAGATTGCCAAAAAAAATTTTTTACTCGGAGATCAGCTTGGGTAAACACCGTCCTGGAGCACAATATCTGCGATACAATAATGTATTGAAACGCAATCTAACAGCAATCGGCTTGACTAAAAAGTTTTGGGAGGAACTGGCTGCTGACAAAGTGGAATGGCACAAAACTGTACACCGGGGCATTGAAGACTATGAGCGAAGCCGTCTAGAAAGTCTAGACGCCAAACGGCAGCATCGAAAGACTTGTCCTAAGCCCTCCTACAGTTGTAGGAGGGCTTGGGCTTTTTTTTCTACACTTACAACACGCAGGGCAAAATACACTGGAAAGGGCCGATCCCGCTCGAAAGAAGCAGCAAAGGGGACGCGGCAGAGGTCGCTAGCTTTTCAATCGTCGCCTAAGGGTCGCTGCTGCTACATCCAGGGGAGGTGTGACCGCTACAAACGACCCGAGACAGGTGTCACCCCCGGTGCGGCTGGGGGGTGTTACCCAAGGTGGGGCGGTGTTGCGTCTAGGGGTGAAATTAGTCACCCCAGGATGACCTCAGTCTTTGGGGTACGGCAGGGGGGACTCCAGAAGTCGCTGATATTCGCGTTCCTGGTATTCCTCCCAACTGCCGAGGTAGGCCCCCGCGGGGTTTAGTGGGTCGACAGGTTCCTCTGGGAGTCCCACATACGCGCTTCGTTTTTTGTTTTTCGAATTCGTATGGTGCGAAAAGCATTCCTCGCGTAAAGAAAGAAGGGTGACCTACACTGTGCCTCCTGTGACCGTACATTTAAAACGAAATTCGTAACAGAACTGTAGTTAAAAATTGAGAGGGTGTCGCCGTCAACGGATACGCCTCAGAGGACATCATCATATTCACATGATGCTTGTGTTGTCTTATACAAGAGTTTCTATTACAGCACTATTTATCTGAAAGTTAGTTGACCTTGAGAAAGGAAATAGTTACAATCTAAACAGTGTTCAAGTTAATCAATTTAGTTTTATGGCAGTTCATTGTCATTAACCATAAATGTCAGGCAATTCAGAGGTATGTAACATTATTACGCGATTGCTTCAATTCTCGTACATAAACATGAATTTGTAATGTATTCTAGTAAGTTCATTTGTATTTTAGGACCCACAATACAAGCTCTGTTTAGTTTGTGTCTAGAGGGTTATCGATAGTAATAGACATTCAAATCTATATTGTTATTACTACTGCTTTGAATATTTAGTTAGAATGGAACGGGAATGAATACGCATGGTGACTTACTAACAAATTCCGGTTTGAAAACGATTTCATGAATATGACGACATTCCAACTACGGAGCGTATGTACTGCGTTTCATCATCATCATTGTCTTTATCATCAGTCTATCACAGTCCACTACTGGATATATGCCTCTCCATTTGCACGTCACTGAGTTCAATTTTTGAATTCTGGCATCCAGCGATAATAAGTTCATCCTTCTTTAGGTTTATATCTACGAATAAATAGACTTATTATTTATTCGTAGGTTTATATGTACATAATAGTTACGGGGGACTTTAAAAATAGATAATGACACTAAGAACACCCAGACTCTGAACAACAATTTGTGGATGGCACAAAGTATTCTCCCATGTTAGTTTTAAGCCCCTAAAACTCAGTGATCTTAGTAACGACTGCTTAAACCGCTACGCCATTCGGCAGTCGACATAATATCTGTACAGGCATACTATATGTATGTAGGTTATATGTACCAAAATCATGTAATGTTATTTCAAGTAATTGATTTTTAATTCTCTTATCAACATCGATTTGTAAGCGATACAAGTTTTACAAATAATTTGTGTTATACAAAGTATAATAATGAGTGCTATTATACAGTGGAACAAACTTACTCAAATTATTATAGGAATAACTTGTTCGACGTTATCGCTTGTAATCGATATAAATAAATTAAAACTTTAACCCAAAATTAATATGTACTTAAATGAAATTCGGTAACATTTAATTTGGAAAATATCGAATTTCCTGTTAACTGAGGAAAGCATGTTAACAAATTAATTCGGCAAATCATAAATAGTTTTTAAATCTTTCCCTTTCACAACGAGTCCTGTAAAACATTTTTTTTTATTACTTTTTATTTTATTATGAATATTTACATGAATAATAAAGTAGCAAAGCAAGCTGAAGTGGCAGTGGGCTGGCCATATTAACCGATGAAGTAATGACCGTTAGGGCAGAAGAGTTCTGGAGCGGAGACCGCGTCTCGGTAAACGTAGTCTAGGACGCCCACAGGCGAGGTGGAGTGACGACCTGCGTAAGAAGGCTGGATTCGAGAAGGCCAAAATCGATCAGAGTGGTGTGCAATGGGGCAGGCCTATGTCCAGCAGTGGACTACGATAGGCTGATGATGACATGAAGAAAGGAGTCTTATAAAGTATTATAGGCTATTTTTAACTTTTGCTGAGTGTTTTTTGGTATTTCCATAATATTTTGGTGACGAACAGCATGGTGGCCTAATGAGAAGCTACTGCATCTTTGGGCCTTTGGTCTTCCACTAACTAATGAAACACAACAGCACGAATGTTGTCATTGTAAGGTTGGTCATATCTCTCTGGAGACGGTCCCTCATGTCTGAGGATTGTAGTCACTTTCAAGGTTGCATCTAGAGCGGATGATCTATCTCCATCGGCTTCTGTCCAGCGCGTTTTTTACGACCGAGCAGAATTTAGAGGTCTTGTTGGAGAACGACCGCACGATCTTTTGCCTTCGATGTTCCCATCCACGATCAGTTTTTCTAGACACGTATTTGTCTCTATGATAATCGATGAATGATACGACCGAAAGTAAGATTTCTATTTGTTTTTAAGAAAACTCCCATATCATCCACTGTTATGGGGGATTTCATAAACATACATGAAACCGGCAAAGAAACCGCCTAGGCCCAGAACAATAATTTGTGGATCATGCAAACTATTGTTCCATGTGTGTGAGAAAACAGTGCGGCGTGCTAGAGTCACGTCCGTGCAATCAAGCTCGTGCAATTTATTGTTATAATATTATTTGAAAATAAGTTCTACCGTTCGAATTATTGTTCATATATTGTGTGATGATCAGTATTTTATATCTTAACCAAGTTAACCGAAAATTGGTAGAATGTTTTATACACATATTTTCCAATATCAAAGTTAAAAAAAAGCGGCCAAGTGCGAGTCGGACTCGCCCATGAAGTTCTTGTAGTTCGTTGGAACTTTGATCGATGTTTTAATAATAGTGTCTTGATTGAACGAACGGTAAATTGCGGTTTACGTTTTATGACGAATAAAAAAAAAACTACTTACTAGATCTCCTTCAAACTAATCTCAGTGGAAGTTTCAGTGGAAGTTCACAGAATACATATAGTTACCAAGTTTCAACTGTATTGTTCTTATAGTTTCGGAAAATAGTGGCTGTGTCATACAGCCGGACAGACAGACAGACATACATGACGAATCTATAAGGGTTCCATTTTTTGTCATATGGCTACGGAACCCTAAAAACATCTTAATGTCACTCACAGTATGTATCATATAATCTTGTCGTAAACGTATATTATATATAATATGCTATAAAAGTGAGATGAACTGCGAAAGAATCAAAGTTAGATTACCTAATCATAACTTTTTGCTACAGCGGTGGGCATCAAAATGTCAATCATTGCGTGAGATACGAGTTCAGATTAGTGTGAACTTGATTATGTAATATAAAAACAAGGTGATGAAATCATGTTTTATGGGAAATTGTTTGCACTACCTAAAACATCAACTAACATTAACTGTCTTGTTGGTCTAGTTGTTAGCATATGCGGATACTAATCAAGAAGTCTCTTAATCGATTCCCGGAACGCACCAAATGGGTTTTCTTTGTAAATAATGTATGTATTCACAGAAAAAAATATATATGTATTTACATCAGTTGTCTAGTATCCATAGTACAAGTTTGGTAAGTTTGGGACTAGATGATGTTGTGAATCAGATGTCCAAAATATTTATTTATTTATTTTATCAATTATGTATTACTAAAGTTAATAACACTAACTTGGTTGAGACTTTAAATACAGTAAAGCTTTTTTATTGTTGAAATATAAGAATTTGATGATCCTATCTGTCACAAGATGACCAGTGCTGGACACAGACCTCCCTCAAAGTTCTCCTCAACAACCGATCCTATGATGCCAACACCCAACGGCTTCCTGCGATCTTAATCTTATCATCAGATCAGATTCTGTTTGGACAACGCCTACAAACGCCATCTCTGGTGCGTGGTCTCCACTCAAGAACTTTACAGCTCCCTCGATAATAATTGCTGGGAGCATTAAACTTTGCATACGGCTACTTAAATTTAGCAATTTTTCGATCAACGTCGGTGACCCAACAACGGACAACAGTGGTATTTATTTCCCTCCGTTTAGACACACTAATTTAAAAATAATTTACAAGATACTATGACAATTCGGTTACAAAATACCACAGTTAAGTTCTCCCAACATTATAAATTTCCACGTGGGATTTGCGAGCCATTTAGTCTGCACAGCATTGTAAGAAATTAGACGGCTTTGAGTATTAAATGGTTAAGTAGGGTTGCTCAATTTCAGAGTAATTTTGGGTTGTGAAAAATACATTGAAGATAGTAATGAATTGAAATTGAATATATGAGGTTATTCGATATTTTACTACATGTTACAAATATGTATTTACCGTGTATGCTAAACGTGTTCATTTAACATGAACACGTTTTGCATACACGGTAAATACATAGATATATATATATAAAATATATACATATATGTAGGTAACATTCTATAAAAGACAATTAAGCAAAGCTAGGATTCTCCTTTTTAGAGTTCCGTAGTTCATGACTTGGAATTCTTATAGATTCGTCATGTCCATCTTCGACTTGCCGTTCAAACGCTTAGTGCTAGAAAGATGAAACTTTGCATAAATTTGTGTTTTTATCACGTAGACAAAATATTAAAATAAAATCATGAAAAATATTATAATTTGGGGTACCTCCCTTACACGTGAAATGGGGATGTTTTTTAGTCGTATGGAGTATTATTAGATAGGTCTTTTAAAAACATTGCGAAATTGCTATTTTTTGATTTGGGTATTCGTTTGCGAGTTATTCAACTTTAAAGGACATTTTTTTTCTAAAAGTTAAACAGCGGGATCGAAATATCTAAAAAAATAATTATGGTAATCCATATGATGAACTTTAAAGGAAAACTTTAGTGACGTAGATAACTTTATAAGATCAGTACTTACGGAGGCCTAACTTGTAAAAAGATAAGTAGGCGAAATAATAAGTAAACATAACAATTATCTACTGTATACGATTTTAAACCCACATACTATTATAGGTGACTACGGAATCCTATTATAAGTGTGGCCTGACACATACTTAGCCGATTTTTAATATTTTATACCATTTTTTTTTACTTTATATATTTAACTTTTTCCATCTTGTATGGTAAAACCTACATACATCTTATATAAATTATTGCATCTTATGCAAATTCCTCCTTTTGTATCCCACATTTTACGAGATTGTTTTTAAGCCTTTATAGAGGATAGAATTTAAAACTATACCTTAAGGCGAAGTACACACGAAGCGTTTTTCTCCCGTGCCCGCTGCGGTTGCGGGCCCGCAGCTTCCGTAGAATGCAGATTTATATTAAAAAAAACAAAGCACAACACACGACGCGTTTTACGCCCGCGGCGTGCGCGGTTGTTTGCGGCTCCTGCTGCACCGGCGGGCAACCTGTAGAACCGCGCGGGTCGCGGTCGCCCGCGCCCTCGGAAGGTTGCGCCCGCGCGCTCTTCATTCGCTTGGCGGGCGACCGCATCGTGACATGTTTGTATACCTCGGCCGACGTATCTTGGCGAGGCTTTTAATTCTTCTGTGAAGTAAATATAATGCAACAGCTCGTTTCTGGTGTGTGTCTATGGCGGTCTGAACCTCAACTGAACATTACCGCATCTTGCAACCGCCTGTCTTGCGATCATTGCCCGCAAACGTGGCGGGCGAAGATCGCAACCGCGACGGCCGCGTAACCGCGCAAATAAGGCTAAGTACACACGAAGCGTTTTTCTCCCGTGCCCGCTGCGGTCGCGGAACTGCGGTTTTTTTTTTCTATACTCACGAAACCGGTTATTTGCGCGGTTACGCGGCCGTCGCGGTTGCGATCTTCGCCCGCCACGTTTGCGGGCAATGATCGCAAGACAGGCGGTTGCAAGATGCGGTAATGTTCAGTTGAGGTTCAGACCGCCATGGACACACACCAGAAACGAGCTGTTGCATTATATTTACTTCACAGAAGAATTAAAAGCCTCGCCAAGATACGTCGGCCGAGGTACCCCGGACATGTTTGTAACATGTCACGATGCGGTCGCCCGCCAAGCGAACGGGCGCAACCCGCCGAGGGCGCGGGCGACCGCGACTCGCGCGGTTCTACAGGTTGCCCGCCGGTGCAGCGTGAGCCGCGCACGCCGCGGGCGTAAAACGCGTCGTGTGTTGTGCTTTGTTTTTTTAAATACAAATCTGCATTCTACGGAAGCTGCGGGCCCGCAACCGCAGCGGGCACGGGAGAAAAACGCTTCGTGTGTACTTAGCCTAACCGGTTTCGTGAGTATAGAAAAAAAACCACAGTTCCACCACCGCAGCGGGCACGGGAGAAAAACGCTTCGTGTGTACTTAGCCTTAAGCAGGCACCACACTTCGCTATTCGCTATTCGTTATGCGGGTTATTCGCGCGCATACGGCGAAGTGTGGAGAGTATATTCGCCAATATTCGCTTTATTCGTACGCATCGAATAGCGAATCGCATATACGTCGACTTGTCGGTTTTTTGACACACTTCAAAGGACACGAATAAGGCGAATACACGCATCGACTGCCCACACTTCGGACGGGTAGTGAAGTGCCCTGTGCATAACTAACAACCATAGACTATAAAACAGTTTTTGAAATAGATAAATCAATTAAACTATTAAAATAACCTATCATATGATCAAAATAATTAGACTTCATTTAAGTATTGTTTCTGTCAATTTAATAAAATAAAAAGGAAATTAAAATAATATGTTTCATTCGTTCATTGACCATTAAAAATGAAAATGCCCTGTGCGTAACTAACAACCATAGATTATAAAACAGTTTTTGAAATAGAATAAATCGATTAAACGATTAAATTAGTTTATTATATGATCAAAATAAATAGACTTCATTTAAGTATTGTTTCTATAAATTTAATAAAATAAAAAGGAAATTAAAAGAATATGTTTCGTTCGTTCGTATGGTTTCGTTTTGTTCACCATAAAAATGACAATGACACATCTCTACAACACACATATAATTTGCCTTATTTGATATACTAGTACGAAGTGTGGTGGCGTGTTTGTTGTTTGCGCGCATAACAAATATTCTGGCGAATACGGCGTAGACACATAACGAATAGCGAATAGCGAAGTGTGGTGCCTGCTTTAGACCTCTTACAAAAGAATTACATAGGTTAAGGTAAATGAAGCTGTTAGAACTTATTAATTTAAACGGAGACGTGTGTGACTTGTGTGATTGTGTGTTGTTGAAATGTGAGTTTTAAATGTTTTTGAATTTTGAATTTCATTGAAAAATTAAACAGTTGAATAAAGAAAATAAAATAATTTCAAAACAACTGTTTACAAGAATTATAAAACTGAACTTATAAAAAAGTAATAAAAAACTGTTAAAGTCTTTATTACGGAAGTTAAAATGTTTGCTCGATGTGAATGTAGGTTTTTTAAGTAGACTAGTTGACCCAGCGAACTTCGTACCGCCCAACTTTAAAATTCCAGAACTTGATCGCAGCGCCACCTACCGGGTCCAATTGCGAATCTAAACCATTCCCAGATCCTTGAACACACACAAAAAATTTCATCAAAATCGGTCCATTCGTTTGAGAGAAGTTTAGTGACATACACACTCACAGAAGAATTATATATATAAAGATTAAAATACGATAATTTAGAATTCTGACATTATCTACCCATACTAAACAAAATGTCCTGTCATACTAACAGATGTCACTCTTTGTCATTCATAGCTCCTATCTCGTTAACGAAACAGTTGAAGTAAACAGTTTTAAAATTTATGTGGAAGGCAGCACTTGAAATACTATAATACTTGTTTAATAGCTCGTTTTAAATGACATACTATTTATTTAGGAAACGTTTTACGTATGAAACATTTTTTCAAAAATACATTGTATTATATTTCTATGCTTCGCATTAGGAGTTACCAATATACGGGTCTAGCGGTTAGTGTATGGGACTGCAAATCAAGAGGTCTCAAGTTCTATTCCCGGGTCAGACCAAAGCGTTATCCAGGTTTTCTGATTATAGATATACATAATAAGAGTCCAGAGTTTGATCGTTGGGGTCTTAGCCACCGTACCTCGAAGACAATGTAAATCCGTCAGTCCTACACCTGACTACGACTATCTAACTGACTAATACTATCCAATTTTTAGAGTAAGGGAGGTAACAGTAATAGACCTTTGTTTGCTCACACACTTGTGCATTACAATATCTCCTTTAGTAACCGACTGGTCCCCGTTGAGACTAGCCGCCGTAGATGCAAGTACCTACATTACTAACAATAGCTCTGTTATGACACCATAACTATGTAACATGTACATAAACAAAAAACGTCTCTATTACAAGTCCATCCGACCCTTTTATCCAAATGATCTAATTTATTCTGAAATGAAATATTACTTGCGTAGAAATTCTCCTCTTACTCAAGTTATCATTACCAACCATGATGATTTATTACATTTATTATATAAACAAACATTTAAGTGAGCATACCACAGAAGAGGCACACTTCTGCATAGAGAAGTCTCTGGGCCATTTTAATTCGTTGAGTTGAAATTGCAAACATTCAACTTAAAAGTTAATACTGCTGTGCAGCAGAGGTCTTTTCACAGTCGATTGTATTACATAGCATTACCATTAGCGTCTACATTGAGTTTGAAAACTTTTAGAGTCTACTTAACACATTATGTTGTTTTGTTCTTCTGCCAAATGTTACAAAATTTAGAAGGTGCTTAAAAATTTAGATTCCGATTTTACCACAAAGGCACTGTTTATATATGTGGCTATTGAAGTAGTGTACGTTCACCTTATAATAAGTACAGTTAGGAATGAAGTATTAGTTAATCAGACTACGGGTTACCCGTCATCCGCACATTGCGTACAGAGCTTTAGTCTTTGAGCGCCTTGAGGCATCGAGTGTCTTAGAGTGCACGTTGTTATTTTCGTTAGTAGCAGTTAGTAATTACCTGGTTGCTTGTTTGTTGCTGACAGATCCAATTACATTAAAGGGATCGAACCCTATTCCATTTGGCGGCTCGCTTTGTTACTTCAAGAAACGTATTGTTTTCAGTCTACGATTGTATTACGAAAATCTACGAGTATTTAATGTTTCAGTGAATTGTTAAAATAATTTGTTTTCTGTAGCTCAGTAACTACAGAAAACAACTGTTATTTTGTAAATTTGAGACAAAACTTATTGATATAAAATTAGTACTTTTACCGTCCATTATATATACTCACCAGTGCGTATCACCCATCAAAAGGTGGTTAGAAATGTATTGCACAAACCTCTTGTGAGGTTTGTGCAATACATTTCTAACCATGTATCCCAGGTATCACCAGAGAATCCCAATTTAGATAAAAAAAAATTGTTGGTTGGTCCCATATAAATTGAATATTTCTTAAAAGTACTTCAGAATATACTTATTTCCATCATGCTCAGTGGGAAATTACATAAGCATGGTTCAGAGGTATGGTGGTGCATTAATATGTTTATATAGAAACTAGCTGTTACCCACGGCTCCGCTCGCGACCTAGGGGTATAATAAATTGATGTTGGCCGATTCTCAGACTTACTGAATATGCATAAAAAAATTCATAAGAATCGTCAAGCCGTTTCGGAGGAGTATGGGAACGAACATTGTGACACGAGAATTTCATATATTAGAAGAGTAAAAGACTGCCTTGTTGGTCTAGTGGTTTAGTGGTTAGTTTAGTCTGATCAAGAGGTCTCGGGTTCGATTCCTGGATCGGACCAAATGTTTGCATGATCTGCAAATATTTGTTTCGGAGTTTGGGTGTTTTCTATATATAATTATGTATTTTAAAAAAATGTATGTTTATGTATTTATTTCAGTTGTCTTGTACCCATAACACAAGTTCTGCGTAGTTTGGGACTACATGGCGTTGTGTGTAAGATGTCTGAAATATTTATTATTTATTGTTCGCTGCTGCTGGTAAAACAGTAGCTACCTTTACTTTAGTGTTTAGATGTTTGCATAAAAACGCTGGGTTAAATTGTTGACAGGATCAGAACTTAAAACGAATCAAAGCGGAGTAACAATTCCGAAAGTGTTCATCGAGGCACTGGAAGACCTTTTTAAGGCTTCAAGACTGGAATGACCTTGGCATCAATATTAATAATTGTGTGTGTATTATCCATCTTTAAATTGTACAGTGATAGTGGTGATACAAGGACGTGGTCGCTCACAATAGAGCGGGAATTCAAAATACAATTATCTATTACCAATGCTATTTGCTTCAAAATGTTTTAAAATGATTAATATCTATTGACATTATACATTATAAATACTATTGTATAGAAGCATATCGGGATGGTTATACGACCGAGTGAGGAGAGCGCTGATTTGTAGTGTAATATTTATTTTACTCTTAAAAAATCTAAGTATCAAAACACTTAAACATTGAAGTAATGTCTCAACAAAAATGCAGTAGATTTAATAAGTGGTTTAATTCGTTGTGGACTAATGATAGATAAAAAGTATAAACCCTCGACATTAGGATTTTATCGTACTAGAATTAACATCCATTTGGGTCGCATTAAAATTTAAGATGAGAACGAGTTTTTAGCGTCAAATGCTAATGTTGTCGTCGGAATAGGAATGCGTAGGTATAGTCAAAGCGTAAAGTTTCAATATATGTTTTAGTATAGGTTAAATGGTTTCGGAAAATAGCTTCTATGGGATTCAAAAACGCGATCCCAAAGAGAAAACCCGATATTAGGCTTATTGTTACACTGACATTCCCGTCAGTCAGACTACCATGTGAGGACTTTTTACATACGATTGAATTAATGGTTTAACTTCAATCACAAAACTGTGTTTGATTTACAAGCCATTTCTTTATAGATATGATTTTGAAAAAATCATTACTCCAAACTAATCTTATAAATGCGAAAGTAACTCTTAACTCTCTGTCTGACATTCATCCCAAAACTACAGAACCGATTTAAAAGGGATTTGTTACACAGAAAGTCTAGTCTTGAGAAAGGACATATATACTACTTTTTACCGCGAGAGCCGGTATACACGAGGACGGAGCCGCGTGCGATCGCTAGTACTTAACAATCTTTAATGATGTTGTGAATGTGTGATAGTATGAAATTTACTGTTTTCGTGTTTTAGTGTTGGATACATATATTTAAAGGTTAACAAAAATATTTTTAGGTAGCTCAGGTCACAGTAGGATCCTGCATTTTCCTACCCTATATTGTAAATTTATAAATAATAAATACAATACATACAACGTATTATGGGTAACTAGACAACTAATATAAATACACAAAGATACTTTTTTTGTAAATACATACATATTATACATAGAAAACACCCAAGCTCCGAAACAAATATTTGCGGATCACACAAACATTTGGTCCGATCCGGGAATTGAACCCGAGACCTCTGGATCAGCAGTCGCTAACACATAATTGTGTTAGCGACTGCTGATCTAACTAACCGAGGCAGTCACAATTAAGTACATTTTTGCAAACACATAATTGTGCTTAGAAACTCGATAAATCTTTTCGTTGGCTTTTTGGTAATTGTTCTCCATTGCTAAAAATATTTTTTATAGTTTGCTCCATACAATTTTGTTTAACTTACAGGAAATTAGATGGCAACTAAAATTGCAATTCTCATAAAAGAACAGAATATCAGAACACGAACTTATTAAACTTCTTCAACTGGAAGATTGTTTACACAAATATTTAAGTAGAGTTTGCTAAATAAAAATGTACAAACAAAAAAAACAACTACACAGATAACCAAGAAAAAATCAGTAATGGATCCCTTTCAGTAATAAATCTGACACCAAATACTTTTGCGATTACAATTCAAGTTGGTTCTCCGATAGCATAGAATCCCACAAATAACTTGGTTTACTTCTTATTACTGATTTGAAAAAAATGTTCAACATTATTATGATTACTTTAAGATTTATATTATTAAGGTCGGTTTTAATTGTTGTTTGCACACGACTAAAAACTATACATTTCTAAAATTATAAATTCAAAACTAAATATGTGTGTCTCTCTGTATGTGTGTTAGTCTTTTTTATTTATTTATTTCTTTTTACAGTTTCGTTACTGATTGACTGACAGATAACACAAGCTTAAACTACTGGACGCAGTAGGCTGAAATTTGGCAGGTATATTTCTTAAAAAAGGATTATTGGAATTTTCATCCCTAAACAAATGTAAACAGGCGATCAATGTTTGTGTTTAGATTTTAGCCGTTCAAGCCCAAGTTGTATCTTTAGTAAATTGAAATTATATTGAAATTTATTTCACCTTTCGTGACTTGTTCTATTTTCACGATATAAGTGACTCGGAATTGATGGTTTGTTAATGTGGTAATAAATAAGAGGATCATAAATGTCTCGGATGTCTTAGGCATTAATACTTTATGTTGGTTGGCTAGGCTCTTGGATCTCCCATATAACTACTAAATATGACTTCTGAGGGTTAGCTGCTTTCTTCACGACTAAGATAGTTTAAAACAAGTATAGTTTGTTACGAGTTGTTCGCTCTCTGTATTACTTAGTAATTTAAAATTGATTGTTATCCCTTTTTCAATTTCTAAGTTCAATATTTTTACTCTAAGTTGTGACTTAATTAATACATATTTCAAAGTGATTACAGAAAGAGGCAAGGGTGTGGATATAAAAAGAAACGACCAAACCTTTTGTGATGTTACAGGTTGTAATTATCCCAAAAGAAATGGAAAATAGTTATCATGATGATAAGTAGATTAGTAGTATAATAGTGAGAGGATAAGGAAATTCTACAGTAGCAAGCAAATGTCATCCATACTAATATTACAAAGTTGAAATTTTACGATAACCTACTTACACAAGACACGCTGGCAACACTAGTTTCATATAAATATTCAGATAATCAATAAAATAACTACTTTGGATATCGGACACTTAGCATTATGTTTATAAAACGAGCAATACTTTACATTGTGGAAGCCAGATTGACTGAAAGAATATTTTTGTGCCCTCTTTTGTTAACACATACATAATACATTATACTTAGAAACCACCATAGTATCACATACAATGAACTTCTCTAAATGTTACATTATAAGATCTTGTTATATTCTAAAATACATCGTAGGACACGTCTTTACGACGGATAACAAGTTAGGACCATCTTCACAGAGAGTTCGTCTTCGAAAGTAGTTACATTGATGAACTTCTATTCATAAGAGGCAAAAACTTATCAGTTTAATCAACTCGACAGCTGGGCGTCAATCAAGCCAGCTCGTTACCTAAACGACTAGTGATTTTCTTTCCCTGCCCGAATGCGATTTGCACCATCCTTCGATCTCATTTCATTGACTAGTAATTTATGTACATTATTACTCTGCTTTCATACAACACAATACTTTAAGAATTTTACTTTAAGTTCAATGTCTTAAAAATATTTTAAATTAAATTATTACGAGTGACAATTATAGCGCATAAATTTGTTTTTTCAATACGCATGTGTCAAGATAAGTTAAATAATTTTCAGAAAATTTATATTCAAGTCACAATTTCCATTTAGAATATGAATTACACATTGCTGGAAAAACTCTATAAAACTCTTTGATTATTCGATCGAAATATAGGTTCTAAAGGAACATGCAGCCCCATTTAATTTATGAGTGTCGGTCATTTAATTAATAGGATTGTGGCGCACAAATGTATTAATGTACACCTTAATAAATCAAAGCAGTAGTATATTTATAATGGATAAATAGTGAACTAAATAATTTCTGCACAGAATATTTCACAACAGGTTTTTAAATATTAAATGCGGAGAAATCGGTAGCCATAAATAAAAGAGAATCGTGGCAGAAAGTTGTTTAAAATGCTGACTTGCATAAACGAACATCTGTTACCGCGTTATTTTATGAGTTAAATTTATAGAAGAGTCAATCGTGCCGTTCACTCATCATTCTTTATTAAAACAAGTTATTGTTATATCACAACTAGATGCGCCCGATGGTGGTATACGCATTTGTTGTATCTTGCTTATCCCACGGATACACTACATGTTTTATCTATGACGGTGCCAAATTTCATCCAGATCCGTTCAGTCAGTTTTCTTTAAAGAGTAACATATATTAGACATTTTCCAAACTTTGACCTTTATAATATCATTATAGTTATAACTATTTGAGCGTCGCGATATTACCCGCAGTTGTTTTGTAGAGGAGGAGGTATGAGTAATGACAAAGTTAATCTAAAAATGTAGCCTAAGCTATTCCTTTTTGCACCAGCTATCTTCTAGTGAAAACCCCGTCTAATTCAATCTAACCATTCCAGAGTACAGACAGACAAAAAAAAATTAAATATCTTTTTTGACGTATCTGCCGTATATACTTTTATATGTTCCTAGCGAAAAGCTGTTGATTCCAAATTACAAACAGTTTAATTTCATTTATTTATGTACATAGATCAGTGGCATATTTAGTCGCCATATTTATTATATCAGTACATGACTATTAATACAGTAAAATAACAGTGTACAATATCCAGTGTAACACGTAGCAATTTCTAATTTTATATTATAACCTTGTAAAAGCTGGTTTAGAACTGTTAAAGCTAAAGTCTCCCTTGACGACGGTTTGAATTCACAGAAAGTTTACAAATGTGACATTACTAATACCTAAGCTTAGACTTGGAATAAATATTAATAATTATAATTTAGCTCTAAATCTATACAAATAAATAAAGTTGGAGTGTTTATTATAAAATTTTACTGACATCAAAAAGGCAATGTTTTGAAATTTTTGTCTGTCTATCGGTTTCTTCCGGCTAATCAAACACAGAAAATTCATCGTGCTCTTCGCACAATCATTTGTACTGTAAACCGAACCCGGGATCTGTATTAAAATTTCCCGCCATTAAATGTTAATATTTTTAATTAACAAGTTTTAATGAAATTCGTATGAGAGTATATATACGTTACCAAGAAAAAACATATTTTTTTATCAGTCTGTCCATATGTCTGTCTGCCTGTTTGTTCCTGCTAATATCTGGAGCGACTGGACCGATTTTGTGGGACTTTCAATGATAGAAAGCTGGTGACCGAAATAGTAACTTCGGCTAATTTTAATAGACTAGCTTCGTCCCACGGCGTTACTCGCGATACACAACAGTAACCGCGGGAAACACCGCGGGACTTAGTCATTAACCCTAGAAAGATAATCATATTTTGTAGTACGGAAAAGATACTCATGCGTAAAATTGACGCATATGTTTTAATTAGCTGCTGGGCGAAGTATATTGATTTATTCGAATAAATCGAATACTATTATATATTTACACATATATTAGAATTAGTAACACTGCAGATAATTTAGTTACACATTTGTTTTTTGAAAAAAAAAAACAAACCCTTTAAACTTTGCTATAAATCGACGAAATTTTTTAACACTTACTGTTACATATCAAAACTAATTTTTACTACAATAATCAGTATTTTCTTTAATACAAAATCAACAACCTAACATATCTACTATGAGGAAAATATACAAAAATCAGTTACAAACACCTTTGACACATCTCAACGTTTTGCTCACGACATATAACTTTTTTACATTTTTCGCAGGACGCATTTGCCTTTCACCTTATTTTGGATTAGCAAAAAGTACAATTAGTACGGTTTTTTACTACTGTCTCATCAATATTGACTTCTAATGTGCTAGGTACTTCATTTGGTAACATATTGGATATATTATCTCTCAAATATCACTTCAAGATAGGTGCTTCTAAACGTCTACGTATAAACGAAGAAGACAGACCCAAGCTAAGATTTTTAATTTTTTTTTGCGACTTAGAGGCTTTTTTCTTTGTTGTTAACGTTGTGACAGTATATTTTATATGCGTTTATACGAGAAATGTTTGTCATTCCATACAAGAAAGCCATAGGCCGTCTATTTGGTTTCCAATACAGGCCATCAGAGAACACATTTGATCTAGTATGTCTACCCCGGCTTTTTTTTGTCTATACGGGCTTCTTCTGTGTCGGCCTGCAGTTCATTTTAACTTTCGTGGTCCGCTACTTTACTGTCGGTAGCCTCACAGGGAAGCTCGTCGTCACTTTACATAAGAGCTACCTCCTCCTACAATGGGGAGAATAAACTAGGATAAAGACCATATATATGGTCTTTATCCAAGTTTCTACTCCCCATTGTATTATATTGTTGCCTATGGATCTAGAAAAACAAAATGAAAATATAAGTTAAGATATAAAGTACTTATACACACGAAAAAAAACTATCGCATATGTAAGTAAAAATCATAAAAGTCACGTAAAAGATAATCATGCGTCAATTTGACTCACGTGGTCGTTATATTTCAAAATCGGTGAAACTTACCTTATTGACAAATATGCCACACGGCATCCCCCAGCATAGAATGAGATGTCCCAAAAGCACAGTTATGGATTCGCGCTATTTAGAAAAAGAGAGCAAAATTTCGAAAACGTATGCGTCAATTTGACGCAGACTATCTTTCTAGGGTTAATAATACAGGAAGAGTTTGAGTATAGAGAATTGAAGATACTATAAAACTATAATTTCAATTCTCTGCTGTTTCACTGCCTAAAAATATTAAAAATTACCTTGAAATACACTGGCACTGCATCCTACAACTCCTCAGTAAACTTCTGTATAAATTTTCATTCTAAAACAATTTCTAAGAAGATCCGTTTCTAAGAGATCCATTGAGCAACACCGGAGGGAAGTAGCCGTAGCTTCTTTTCCCAATACAAAACAGTCTTCACACATACACGTTTTAGACTCAAAAACAAAAATATTCGCCTGTCACTATGAACTCACATATAACATTAAAATAAAAAATAAAAGTTTCACACACACAGAATCACATTCGGTCTCATAACAGTTTACTGCATATTCCTATTTGGACATATGCTTTGTCAGAGACGAACTCCTGCGTGCAACTGATATAAATACATAAACCTACTTTTTTTTGTAAATACAAACATATTAAACATAGAAAACACCCAGACTCCGAAACAAATATTTGCGCTAACCACTAGACCAACAAGGCAGTCAAGTCTATGTTGTGTTCCTATAAATTTTTTGTCAATAACTAACTTCAAGAATAAATACTAATAAATAAAAATTCGATTAATCTTTATTACTTTGGTTTTTAAACATTAAAAAAAAATATAATTAAAATAATTTAATATGTATAAATAATTTAAAAAAATGTTAAATACATTAATCAGAGTTTAAGAATTCTGGAATCGAAAAAATGTTTTAAATAACCAAACAAATTAAAAATTATATTAATTTCAACAAGTTTTTTGTGTTCTTTTATATTTTCCTGTTTATTGTTTACAATCGTCTATTTTTCGTCAAGAATGTGCTGTGATTTTCATTAAATCTTTTAAGCAAATAACACAATAAAAACATTCCAAAGAATTTATTTTCCATTAGATACACAAAGGCCCTATAAACTTGGGTACCGAAAGGCAAAAAGGTTACATTTAGAACGACCAAGAGTGCTTAAGTAGTGCGTGGCAATCGGCAGTTACTTTGGCGTTCGTGTGTTTAACCATTGAATGCATAAGGGTTACGTTAAAAGGTTAAAGTTTTTATATTAAACACTTGCAATGTCATCCATTCCTCTCTATAATATGTACATTAAATTAGATACTTGAATTATAATTAACTTTGTCCATCTAAGACAGGCATTCGACATTCAATTAGCCCTTGAATAATGAACTATATCATTCTCCGAATCTCACCATTTTCACATGTAACATAAACACTGAGTACCTGAGCAACTGAGCTTTGATCGGTTATTATAACTAGAATTGTTTAACAACGCTATCTGTTCTTTCAAGCAGTTGTAGTGTTGCTGCTGTACATATATATATGTATACTAGCTGATCCGGCGAACTTCGTACCGCCCGAATTTGAAATCCCATAGCTTGTTCGCAGCGCCACCTACCGGGTACTATAATTTGAGATTTAAACTATCCTATCTCTCAAGTTAGATCGAACTGCACATGGTGTGCGAATTTTATTATAATCGGTTAAGTGGTTTAGAAGTCCATTGAGGACAAACATTGTGACACGAGATTTATATATATTAAGATATATACATACATACACATATATATATATATATATATATATATATATATATATATATATATATATATATATATATATATATATATATATATATATATATATATATATATTTATACAAGGATTGCTCGTTTAAAATAATATAAATTGAAGACTAATTTAAAATGTAACTTTTACTTTCAGTTCGTTTAAAACTTATTTGGTTCAAATATGTAATTTTACAAACATATTAACGCTATACTGTTAAAACTGATAACTGAAAAAATATCTGCACCACATATTACTTTAAAGTATATTTCATCTAAAGCCGGCGCCTTCTAGCTCTAAAGTCTGACGTTTAAAACTATCTGTAAATAAAAGATTGACTTGAAAAACGTATAAATAAAACTCGAAACAGGTTTCTACTCAAAACAGGTTGACTCGAGTTTTGAGGAAAGAATAGTTTACCAGATAAGGCCTAAATGTTGAAACGATCAATATATATAATCTGTGACAGTGTTAAGAAAAGTAACCAAAAAATTTTTCAGTTGCAGTAAAGCGTTTCATTGAAGCATTTATCCTGAACACCGATCCGCAACACAATAGAAATCTCTCTGTAAAATCTCAATGGGCTTAGGCAAAAATAAAACGACACAAACAGAACCATTAAACATGTCGAAAGCCGATGCTAGTTTCGTAGATGAATCGTATGTGAGCGTAAATAAGATGCAGTATGCGATGCGACAATGCCTAGCGTGATTATCCAGTATCACACAGAAGTAGGGACTATAATGATAGCAATAATTTGACCGTAATCGGCCGCATGCCGCTTTGTGGTCGCCTTGGGAACTAGGTCCGATTTTAAGCTAAATCTGTTTTGCGCATCAGTGGATAACTATTTGAATTTACACCGATAATTACCACTCTAAAGTAGTACTGAAGTAGTCTGCAGTTAACTTTAAATCTTAAGATAGCTTAAGCGTTAGCCAATCCAGAACAGATACCCTAGCCGAACTGCAAACGTTTTTCGTTTTCTATTCTAATTGATATTCCATTCCTCAATTCTCTTGTTTCATTCGCTAATGTCGCTCAGTAACGTGATCATAACAAAATATTAGGCAAAGAAACAAGAGAATAGAAAAATAGAACGGAGAATAGAATACGAAAAACGTTTGTAACCTGGCTAGGGGGGCGGGATTTACTATTATACAAGGGAGCTTGTTTTAAGTCCTCTCATAGCATGGAATACAAATAGTACTTATCATTAGAAATGCATATCCAGTACAGTATTGCTTTCAAAGTGATGCACAAGCTGAAAGAAACATATAGTAACAAGATTTGTAAATAAATTGGGGTAACATCGTATATCCATAGTAAATGTATAAAAATATTTATTAACTCCGTTTAGTATCGTGATAAACTTGTAACGGTAATTAAAATAATTTGGCGAGACAAGCAAGCAAATTTGGTAGTAACGCGTATGATTTAGCGACCTTGTTAATGGGTTAACTTCATCAAACTTAGGCGCGATGCGCACTGGGACTGCTTGTTAGAACGGCATGGTGGTTTGATGTAATTTCTTTCTTTAGATTGTTATTTTGTTTGTACGAAGTGATTTCCGTTTTCCTTATACAAACAAACAAACAAATACAATAGTAATGGCTGATAGTCAAATATAATATAATTATATCTCATCAGTAATGCTCATGATGGAGACAATTTGTATATTTGATATTCCTTTTTTGCACAATGTTTCATTTTATTAACATTTTATAGAAAATGAATAATTAATTAGTAAAGTATAGATTCATTTCATTATACAATTATAAAAATTAATTAACATTCGTGTTGGATAGTTTTTAAGAAGTTATTTAAATTCTTTTAAGCTAAAGCTAATTCATTTGAGATAAAGTTTTTGTCATCATTCAATAACAAAGTAATTTTTTTTTCATCTTTGCAAGTTTCAAGTTATGGCTTGCATTAATATCATTGTCATAACTTATAGATTTTACCGCAGTAATAGTACTACTTTCCCATTTTTAGGGTTCCGTAGCCAAATGGCAAAAAACGGAACCCTTATAGATTCGTCATGTCTGTCTGTCTGTCTGTCCGTCCGTATGTCACAGCCACTTTTTTCCGAAACCATAAGAACTATACTGTTGAAACTCGGTAAGTAGATGTAATCTGTGAACCGCATTAAGATTTTTACATAAAAATAGAAAAAAAGCAACACGTTTTGAGGGTCCCCATACTTGGAACTTAAACTCAAAAAATTTTTTTTCATCAAACCCATACGTGTGGGGTATCTATGGATAGGTTTTCAAAAATGATGTTGAAGTTTCCACTATCATTTTTTTCTACACTGAATAGTTTGCGCGAGAGACACGTCCAAAGTGGAAAAATGTGTGTCCCCCCCCCCTGTAACTTCTAAAATAAGAGAGTGATAAAACCAAAAAAAATATATGTTGTACATTACCATGTAAACTACCACCGAAAATTGGTTTGAACGAGATCTAGTAACTAGTTTTTTTTTAATACGTCATAAACCGTTAACCGTAATTTCCCTTTCATTCAATCAATACACTATTATAAGAACTTATAAATGATGTTACTTGCTGCTACGGAACCCTTCATGGGCGAGTCCGACTCGCACTTGGCAGCTTTTTAATATTAGTTTCCCGATCGCGATTCAGCATTCGTATTATCCAGATTTACTGCACATATTCAAACGTTATATTTGTAGACGCGTTGCAAAAGATTTCTTACATAAAACCATTGACCCACTGCTAACGTAACTCAGCGCCGTGAGCTTCGGGACATGCGGACAATAATGGCAGCCATAATTTGCTTGTAATGGGCCTTACACTATCGCACTGTCAGCCTCACCAAAAATAAGCTTCTTTCTCTTAAATCTTTTTGCGAGACGAGATGAAGCTCTTTACCACATTTTAGCGCATCGTTATGTACGTGTGAATCTTTGAACCAAGGGTACATTACACGTCAAAAATTTTACTATACTTTGACTTATACTAGCGTTTAGATATCCTAATTACGAGTACTTAATGACTATTCAAATTAAAATCCTATTTGTTGATACAATGTATAATTTGCGTTAATTGTATAATTAAGTATGCCAAGGTACATATATTTCATCTATGTTTATTTAATACCAAAGATGCCAGTATTAAATTCCTTCGTAACTTAGTTTAAAATAAAAGAAATTGTTTATAATAAAAATAATATACCGAAATTGTTGTAATGTTTTTTCCTCGTTTTTTTTACCACGGACTATACTGGAGTAAATTATTTACCTAATAACAAAAGTTACTCTGAATGCTTTTAATGATATTAATTGGGCACCTGCAAAGAAAATAATACAAAATGATTTATTTAAATATCGACATAATTTAAGTATAAGATTTACTTCGAATAACTGGAATCTTTGAACAGGAGCCCTAAAGCTAGGTTTTAACTCATTCTTACCATGCGAACATTTGATAGTAGGCAAGGCATACATTCTTTGTGCATTGTAGCTAAAGCTATAATGCTAGAGAGAGATATGTCAATGAACTTTGACTTGGTTTGCAAATGTAACGTAATTATTATTAGGGTTCCGTAGCCAAATGGCAAAAAACGGAACCCTTATAGATTCGTCAAGTCTGTCTGTCTGTCTGTCTGTCTGTCTGTCCGTCCATATGTCACAGACAATTATTTCCGACATTGTAAGAGCTATACTGTTGAAATTTAGTCAGTCGATGTATTCTGTGAACCGCATTAAGATTTTTATATAAAAATAGAAAAAAAACAATACATTTTGAGGGTCCCCATACTTGGAACTGAAACTCAAAAATTGTTTTTTATCAAACCTATACGTGTGGGGTATCTATGGATAGGTGTTCAAAAATGATGTAGAGGTTTCTAATATCATTTTTTTCTAAACTGAATAGTTTTCGCAAGAGACACTTCCAAAGTGGAAAAATGTGTGTGTCCCCCCTCTAACTTCTAAAATAAGAGAGTGATAAAACTAAAAAAAATATATGTTGTACATTACCATGGAAACTACCAACGAAAATTGGTTTGAATGAGATCTAGTGAGTAGTTTTTTTTTTATACGTCATAAATCGTAACACGCAATTTACCTTTCATCCAATCAATACACTAGTATAAAAACATCGATGAAAGTTACAACGAACTACAAGAACTTTTATATGTTGTTACGGAACCCTTCACGGGCGAGTCCGACTCGCACTTGGCTGCTTTTTTTTAAAGAACGGATCGTCGTCGCTACGTTGACGGATAGTGTCAAGACAGAGGACTGGTTCCCTAGGGACTCCTTTATGTATGCTGGGCAGGATTATTATGGGTTGTTTAGAAATGTTATCGTATATGTATGACATCAATCTCTTGGGGCTCGTAACTGACATGTTGACTCTTCATATCAAAATTACGATGGGACACTGGTTTTGCTAAATTGGTGTAATGAAAATAGATAATTTATAACTTTTGTGAAGATACAAAGTGTTACTTGAATTTATCTGCTCACGCTACTTCGTCTGTATTTATTTTCAGTCATGCAGCATGTTTTGGTCTAAGTGTGATGTTAACTATCCTGTTTAAGGCAGGCCACCAAAACACATAGTAAAAGAAAACTTGAAAATTGGTTAGATAGTTTTGAATTTCATCGCGAGCAACAACGTTACACCAGATTTATATATAAATAGCTGCGCTCCGCGGTCGTTGGACATTTACAACCTTAATAGCGGGTAACACCGCTGGGTGAAGATGGTTTTAAATGATAGTAGTCTAAATTACTCATTATATCATCAGCTATTTCCCAGTGAAAGTCCGGTCAAAAGTGATCAGATGTTTTAATATAGTTACTCAATGGTTTGTATGGATACCCTAATTTTATGTATTTGCTTAGATAGATATAAATCTACATATATCAATACTGCATTACTACATATATTAATACTACACTACTGAAGGTTAACGTACAGTGTCAACGGTCGATTTATTGCTATAGAAGTCTGTTGTTGATTCTAGTTACCTACCTATGTACCTTACGAAAAAAGTAGTAGTGCTTTAATTCTGTCTCCTCCTGTCTGGCTTCCTCTCAGATCTGTATCTTAAACTAAAACAATACTTCTATATACAGATATTTTCCCTATCGAAACATGCAAACTGGTTTGTAGTTTTGAATATAAATGTGTTTAAATAAATATACCTACATTTATTCATACAGTTTAAAAACTGTATTCATTTCACAGACTTTTACATATTTCAATACATTCGTAATATTTGTCGCGTTTTCTTAAAAAAATCTCTTAAAATAATCCAGTTACTTAAGATTCTCATTTTATGCTATTGTGTAACACCTTTTACATAATATTATGATACCTATTATATATAATTCTCGTGTCGTGTTGTTACTCCCGATGAACTACGAAACTATCTAACCGATTTTCACGTTTTTTTTCTCAAAATATGTATTTTTCTTGCTTTGAATGCTTGATAGTTAATATCACGCGTAGATCAATATAGACACTGAGCAAGTTTGAAGAGACGCTGATAAAATTGCCTAGGACAGGTTAGTTAGTTTTTTCTAAACAAGTAACCAATAATTACTTAAACAGTTTTACAAACCCTGTTTTAGTACTTTTCATTTATTATAATAATGTGCTATCTATATTATATATAACAAAAACAACAATGTTCTGATTGATTATCGAATATTATATTACATTAAAGGAAGAATCACACAGGACATTGAATACAGTGCTCTCAGACAACAAATACATTTTAATTGTTTGTCTAACAAGCATGTGTTTTACTTCCTGAAAACGGTTGTGAGTAATTTTTTATTAGATTATTTCAAGGTTACAAAAGCAAGATTGATATGGCTAAAGTATCAAGTAAAAAATTTGCTGTACTACTTTGCGGTCAGTCGGCATATCGGATGTTATTGACCTCAAATACAAAGAATTGGTGTTAATATTCACTAAATGTGTATAACTAACTTTATCATTGTCTAGTGTTTTAACAGCATTTGAAACCGATGTTACTATTATATGGAAAATGAAATAAAAATAACCTAATTTTACTTTTGATTGTGAATTACATATAATGATGACATAAAATTGTAAGTGTTTGGTTTCCAGGAACTTTTTTATCCCACGTTACATGACATATTACAATAAGTATAATACAATTAAGTTAGCACTTTTAAACCGCTAGCACAGTTTCCTAGATATTTTTGATTATAATGACCTTAAAATTGTGATATCATATATACCAGTAGGTATATATACATTTTCCATTTTTTTGAAAGCTCTTAGGCTCCCAATAAAAGGGACGACCGAACTTTACGACAAGGTCTCATTTGATAGCTCTCTATTTTGAAAGGTATAGTATAGTTCTGAGAGGCAGTGTAATACACGTGAACCTTTGAAACCTTTCAAATGATTAGGTAATCGATTTGTTTAATTTCAAATATCTGTGAACAACAAATGATTATCCTAAATGAATCTTCTTATCAAAAAAGCTTTTATTTAGCAGTCAATTGTTAAAAGCTGATTTTTAGGGTTCCGTAGTTCATGACTCAGAACCATAAAAAACCCTTATAGATTCCCCATGTCCGTTCGTCCTAGACCTACCACCCAAACGGTCGGTGCCAGAAAGGTGAAACTTTGTATGAATATGTGTAGTACAAAAAAGTTGTACAATAAAATTATGAAAAATATTTTTATTTGGCGTAGCTCCCTTACATGTAAAGTGGGGATGATTATTTTTCTCGCGTCTACCCCATCGTGTGGGGTATCGTTAGATTTTAAAAACATTGTGAGGTTTCTAAAACCATTTTTAGATTCAGGAATCCGTTCATGAGTTATTCAACTTCAACAACAATCTCATAAAATTCATGATAGGAGCCCATGTATTGAACTTTAAAGGAAAACTAGGGGCCTTGTGGGGGCCTAACTTGTTAAATGCAGACACTTGGAAAACTTCATACAAAAATAAAGAAATAATAAGTTAACATAACAATTGTCTATTAGACACGATTTTAAATCTACTTACCATTATTGGTGACTACGGAACCCTGTTCTATGCATGGCCGGATACACACTTTACCATTTTTTTATTATATACAACTCCCACAATAGAAATAGGTGTACATTCTGTATTGCTCTTATACAATTAGCTCAGTAGAAAGTGACTTGGCGACCGCTTAAACCACTAGGCCAACCATGCGGTCAATGTTGATGACCTAGTCTAGACTAGATCTAGTAAAGTCTACACTAATTTATTATTTACGATTTATAAATAATCTTGTTAATATAAACAGTGTAATCAGCACAGTCCCGTTCTCATCATTGGATTCAGATTGCGTATAAAAATCTCGTTGTTATGGTGACAGAATAATACAAAGAGAACGGACGACGACCCTGATACAAGTAAATTGTAAAACTCCAAAAGGTCCAAAAGTTAAAAGCGAACGGCTGCGGAATAAACGAGATCTTGCCAGAACTTTTGTTCCGTAGTCTTTGACCTGAAGAAAGCTACACATTTCATTAGGTATTTTACAAATAAAAAGGTTTTCTCTTTTAAACAGACTGACAAGAATATAATAACAAATAAAAGTGGCTTTACGAGCCCAGTTTCAATTCATTGTTTATTTATAAAGGCTTGTGGAAATCTAAATATGTGGGGAAATGGAGTAAAAGGCGTGGTCAGTTGAAATGTTCTTGAAGCTTCACGATTCTCTATCTTAATTAATCTTGAGCCGGCCTGCGGTCTTTATTACAACGTTCACGCTTCGTTTAACAGCTTTTGGGAATCAGTCAATTTGAAACATCTGTTCGAATAAGGCTACATCAGAACGTATTTTTGTTCATATTGCGAATAGCCGTAGCTTTTGCTGCTTCTACTTTACTTGCTATTTGAGACTATATATGGTTGGATTTCTTTTATCTGCTATATTGATTTTTTTTCATAAACAAATGCTATTTTGACAAAAGATATTTAGCCAAGTTGCGTTAAGCGACTATATTATTAGAAAAACGCCAATAAGAAAACTTACATCAATTTCACAAATTGGATTCGTAAAATCTGATATTATCGTTCAAGTTAGCAAAGATAAAATCCTACTGAAATTCTAATCCCTAAGATTACAAAGCCCGCGCCTCAACTGATATGTCAGATAGTTACTAATTAATTAAATACAAAAGGGCTGCTACTTTTGAAGTACTTACTTTTTAGTGTATTGTTTGAATGAAGGGTAAATAACGGTTAACGATTTATATTATGACGTATTAAAAAAAAAACTTACTAGATCTCATTCAAACTAATCTCGGTGGAAGTTCCATGCAAACTTCAAACTTTATTGAACGTCATATATTTGTTTTAGTTTTATCAATCTCTTATTTTAGAAGCTACAGGGGGATGGTGCCTCTCGCGCAAACTATTCAGTTTAGAAAATTAAAAAATTATAACAGAAACCTCAATATAATTTTTGAAGACCTATCCATAGATACTTTTTACCCCCAAATTTATTGTTTTTTTTCTGTTTTTGTGTGAAAATCTTAATGTGGTTCACAGAATACATCTACTACCCAGTTTCAACAAGTTCTTATAGTTTCGTAAAAAAGTGGCTCTGACATACGGACGGATAGACAGACAGACATGACGAATCCTTAAGGGTTCCGTTTTTTGGCCATTTAGCTACGGAACCAAAAAAACAGTGTAGGGAGTTTTACATCAATTTGCGTCGATTTTCTTTCTTCAATCGCTCGCCTCTATTTTCTTGTATTTGCTCGTCTTCTTGGCCAATAGCCTATATTTTATTTTGAGTACGTTAACGGATGTTATTTCTATATATATATTAATTTTCTAATAACGCTTGCATTTGTAGAATGCAACTAGGAGGGCAGGTGTATATTTGTTTTTGTAAATGCTCGTACATTTCAATTATAAGTGTAGCCAGTAAAGCCAAATTGATGTATTTCTGTACTAGCTTTTGCCCGTATCTCGACTCTTGTTGATGTCGCTTCAAAACACCAACTACTAGTAGCCTATGTCGTTTCCGACCTAACGATGACACAAAACTATTTTATGCATTTTTTTCTACCTGCTCTCCTTGTTTCTATTAAAATTAAAGAGGATCTTTATTCTGCTGCTTTATTCTATTTTACTTTACTTTTAGGTCGACAACTTTTAACACTACGTAGTACAATGGTTATCCTAATAAAACATGTTATTATTGAGGTGTAATATCTTTACGCATAGTGTGAAGCGTAGCATTACATCAGTAGTATTGCGTGGATTTATATGCATTTAAGGAATTATTCATGAAATTGTTACATGAACCAACAGATGTAGTTTAAAAAATGGGACAAGTGCGTGTCAGACTACGCACGGGAAAGGGTTCCTCAGTCACCCATAATTGCACGTGGATTTAAAATCGTATCTAATACATAATTGTTATGTTTACGTATTAATGCGTTAATTTTGTATGACGTTTTCCAACTGAGCGCATTTTACTAGTTAAGCCTCTATAACTCCTGAACTAACAAAGTCATCTAATCCGTTATAGTTTTCCTTCAAAGTTCAGTAGATAGACCAACATCACGAATTTTCCCAGATTTTTAGAGCCACTTGTTTAGCTTTTAGAGCGGGGAGGACGCCCTGTTTTTACAAAAAAGTTCCCTTTAAAGTGTAATATCTCGCAAACGAATACCCAAATCAAACAATCGTCTTGGCAACCCTTTATTGTTTTTAAAAGACCTATCTAATGATACCCCACATGATGGGGTAGCCGCTAGAAAAAAAAACACTTTACTTTGTAGGGGAGGTACGCATAATAAAATTATGCAAACCTTTGTCGACGTAATTACAACACGTATTCATGCAGTTTTAGTTTTCTAGCACGTATCGTTTGGACGGTAAGTCGAGGCCGGACGGACGGACAGACGGACATGACGAATCTATAAGGGTTCCGAGTCATGAACTTCGGAATCCTAAAAAGAAAACCTTAAAAAAGTGTAATTTCTGTGAAGAAGCTCACCTTTTTAAAACACATATGTGTTACAAATTTACAAACTACGTAAAAATCGTTGGATCAACTACACGCATCCATGTTGATACTCATGTACGTAAGTATCTAAGTCTACAAAACCATAAAAAACTAAATTATAACGCACCCACGTGTCGACTAGCCTCATTGACCAGTTTTGTAAAAATGATGAAGATGTACATCACAGTGGAGTGCGTCAAGAACGAAGCTGAAAGTAATAAAATAGTAAGGAAGAAACATAATTAAGCTAGATTTAGACGCGTTTACTAGCATATTATCAAGACCTATTTCACGTGAGAATAAAATGCACTCGTGAAAATACAGGCATAATGTTGAAATTTTAAAATTTGTAATACACAAAAATTTTGTTATCATGTCTGTTGTTGTTCAATGTTTATAAGAATAAGGATGGAAATGACATGACCTCTAGTCAAAAGATCCTTAAAATTGAAATACCTACTTATATAACACCCATTCTATTTTACGCAATTTAATATTGGAGTTTTTTGCTAATGGTATAAATACTGCACGAGAAAAACACTGACAAATTGAATAGATACTTTTCCTTATTTCAAGTAGGTTAAACAAAGCCGCAGAATAAATCATCGCTGTCATGGACGTGAAACTAAAAGGACTAGTTAAAAGTGAGCATACCATTGTTACGTTTGAAATGCAGCGAAGTACCTACACACACAATACAAAAGGTATAGAAGCTCTGTCTGGTCTGTTAGAAGTACCACCAACGAAACATTATATACAACGCATAACATTTTTTTTTTAGGTAAAGTTTTTAGTTAAAAGTTAGTAACGCATAACATCTCCAACGTTGAGTTTTTATATAACTAAGTTTTGGCCGCTGCTCCACCTGCGTGAATTTATTCGCGGCAAATGACTTTCCTTAAAAACCAAAGAATCTGCATTGTAAACTGCGGTTTAAAGGCCTTCTACATGATGGTAACTGACCACCAACCATCCTGACCTTGGTTGGAGCCGGACGGCTCCGCCCACTATCGGTATGTAAACCGAATTCTACACGATTCATTTTAATATCCCACCCGACCATCGTGTGTAAACGGCTTCTAAGTGGTTAAGCTGGTAAAGCTTAACAGACAGACAAACAGAGTTATTAACGAATTTATAATATTTAGTATAAATAAGGATAAGTATTTTTTTACCATGGAATAGGCTTTTTTTGCTTATTTTCGCCACTTTTCGAAAAATATTTTAACTTGCCGTTATTACATAAAGACATAAATTATAATTTTTTATTTACTGTCATGGTAAAGTGTTGTCTTAGCATTAATATGAAGGTTAAATTGCTGATTACTTAAATCAACTTTAAAAGAAAATAGGTTTAGAGAACCTCACTTCGTCAGAGAGTGGGGACTTCTGGTGACAGATTTATTGTTGCGGTAGCTCCCTAGGTTTTTTACGATAGCAGCCTGATCGCATTAAGACGCAATCTTGCCACCACACTGCGATTGAGGGGGTGTGTATATTACCCTGGGATAGCATAGTGTCTCATTAGGTGTGGTGTCGATTGGGTCAAAACCTGAAATAATATAATTCGAGTCCTCCTAGATTAGGGCTCGACCGTATTAATCACACACACTTTATCACAACACACTCCTAAAAATAAAAATTGGAAAATTAAAAAAAATACAGGAAATCTGAAGGGATTTCCATCAACAAAAAGGGACATGTATTGTGGTTCTATTAACGGTTCTTTTGATTCGGTTAACAAGACAAAGCCCTTTCTTAATTGTTTTCTTCCAACTTTATTGAAGTCAAATTAAAATGAAGAAAAGGATAATGGATGGGTAAGACTTAACTTTAGTCAGTGTATCGTCACTGTTGATACTAACAGAATTCGACAGTAAAAAAAGAATGAATTATCTTACAAGACAAATCTATAATAATACTAGCTGATGGCAGATTGGCAGTGTCTCAGACCTACCCGATGTGCACACAATATTTTGTACTAATCAGTCACATTATTTGAGTGTCAAAATCTATATAATAAAAATAATTACCGATATATTAGTATCTTTATACAAACTTTTAGTATTTTAAACTCATTGATGTAAATGAAATAAATCAAATAAGAAAAATTATATATGTGCTATGAATGATGAGACAAAAATACGTCTATGCGACCTCTGCTACAACTTTTTATAAACCTTCTCTTGGTACTGAAACTTGCCTGAAATTAAAGTGGCCTATGTCCAGCAGTAAACTGCGATAAGATAATGATGATAATCATGATTTATATTATATATATAAATATGACTGTATTAAATATTAATATGTTTTTGAACATAGCACGCTCTAGTAACAACCGTCTAAAGAAGACCTCTGCCAAAACGCGCTAATCAAAGCTAAAAACCCCAACAAGACATGCAAATGTTAATTTGTGATATTTTACATACTTTGTCTATATACATAGAAAGATAGATTAAACCTAATTTCCACACAAGAATTAACAGGAAGAATATTCTCAAAAAAACACCTCAATTCCACAGTAAATGAGTTCGTTTTATTTTTTTACTGGAATTGTTTAAAAAAACATTTGTATGGCCGCGCTGTATTTTACGAGTTGTTTTTTTACAGCTTCGCAAAAAGGAATTCTTTCTTGTTACTTCTCTTTAAATTAGCTGCCGTGTGGGTTCTAACACGATTACACTTGTATTAAAATAAGAGTTCCAATGCTTGTTTCTTTGTAAAAAGTTCTTTCAAAACAATGTTACTTTAAGACAATTAATATTTTAAAAGAAAACTTCACGTCCTTCTTTATTAATAGTAGGTTCATTTACATTCATAAATACAGGTTTATGTTTTTGAATTAAACAATTTTTATATCTAGAAGTGTGTTCTAATTACAATTTAGAAAACAAATGTACTTACTTTTACACGCAGTGTCATTTCAGTTTTAAACACTGGAAACCCAGTGGAGGTTCTTCGTATTTTCGTGGCCATCGTAGTTCTAGTAAGTTATGCTAGGTGGCGCTGCTACAAATCCTGCAGCTAAAAGTTCACTAACATTTTGGTAGATGGCGTTCGGTGTAAATATTTTAATATGGTTTATATTAGTTTTGAAATTTAAAGCTATGTCGCTACAATTAATTATTTTCTTGTTTTCTTTCTTACTCCTACTATTGCATTATATTCGTAATATGAATGTATACTTTTAGTGCGAAGAAATTATCAATTTAAATTTTATATACGATTTATTTTAACCCGCAACTGGAAGTCTACGTATGTTTAAAATATATTTTGCAGTACGGCATTTATTTAATAAACAGCATTATCTAAAGTTCCTTTAAATAATAGATATACATCTTTTTGCTATAATCAAGAATATACCTCAGTATCCTTAATCGTTACTTGTTACAGTGTAATACAAGTTTTAATACCTACTCGCAGTTTATTTGTAATAAATACTCTGTCTAACATAGGTAATTTATAGTCTAATTATTCCTTTTATAAAGTGGTACCTGGGGATCAAGTTAATTACAGAAGAAGTTAATTTTTGCAGTTCGCTTCTTTCCGCATGCCCCAGCCACATTTAACTTGTGTTTTGCACGCAATCGGTACATTTGCGGTACTTTTTGATTTTTATAAAGCAAGCATATGTTTTAATTTATGACCTTTAAAAAAATCTAATTTTTAATGAATTTGATTGTATTATTTTTTTCGTTTTTCCCACTCTAAATATAAATATGAATAAAAATAGGCGTATGCCATTCAATCGATTCGATGAAATTATATAAGCATAAAACGCACAGTTTTACTATCAAGCATTGTTAATAATTTTGAAAATTGAAGTAAATAGCGTGTAGCGAGGTGTGGTTATCGTTTTTAGTTGATAAAGTAGACTGAGGTACCTAAGTAGATTTTTTCTATCTGTCAAGTGTTTTGTGTAGTAGGTGTATTGTATGGCGTAAAGTTGTTTTTTAAGGCCGTGGTTCTCCTGACTGGCCCTCTGACACTGACTGTCAATATTGGGCCCTTGTTGGAAAACTTTTCAAAATTGGAATTCCGAACTTCAGAGAAACGTGCCGGCTCGCGGCGCCTGCCGTACGCTTCGTCTCTCAAAGGAAATTCGGTAACGGGCCATGTATTTACGCTGGAATTGAATTATCTACTGTGGCGTAGATTATTGCATTTACTGAGCGTGAAATTGCTAAATACTGGAAACGAAAAACATTCAATTATTCTTTGTCGCGTTTTTATATTATCCAAGTCCTCTAGAGACTCGAGGTCACCATAAATGAAACAGTGTCTTAGCATTAATTAATTTTTTTGCCCGTTTTTTTAGTATTTTTTAAGTATATTATACGAAAATACTCTTTTTGCATATCTTATTTATACAGGAACAAACATTTGTAAATGGAAAACTAGTATTAGGCAAATCATCTATTAAAAGTCTATTCCCAAAACTATTTACAAACTTATAGACTCACTACGCTTTCAATTCAAAACATGGTGTCCCGAATTGATTTTTAGAGTATTTTTTTAGATGTTTTCAGTACAATTTTGTTTTAGACGATGAAGAGCGCTCTAAATTCTGAAGAAATATAGGACTCTACTAATAATTAAGGGTCCGTATTCATTAGGTATATTACATTCCTATATATTGTTATTAGTGGCCTTTATTTGGATTAGTAATTGCATTTCTCCGAAGGCTCGAAGACCTGCGGTGTCTTACTTCCTGAAAAGCGTAGTCAATGTAATAATTTGGCATAAGACTTTCTAGATGTTTAAATAAAATTTGCTTTAAAAACCTTATGGAAAATTCAGTGTGTTCAGCTTTATTGGACAACGGAAATGAGTCTAAAGTTGCATTGTGGAGATTAAACGCAACCCAATTAACTGGCGCAGAGTCCGTGCCTGGCTCGGCTCGATATCAGATTAGCTCCTCAGTGGATTACATTAGTGACGTCATCCTGCCAGCCATGTTATAGGTATACCAACAATATACCGCCAATTATGCCGCCGTCCCATTCAATAGTCATGCTGATTAACGACATCAACATATTAACACTCATATGTTTGTGTTTATCTCAATGATATGGTATTCTGATATCTCAATATGAGATAATTTGGTTCATGATGTTGGTTGAATGCAACATTACGAAGGCAAATGGTGTGTAAATAATTTTGTATAATGACTGAACTTGAACTGTGTTCCAAGCGATTAAATCCAATATATTTAAAAGCTAGTTATTTAATATTATTATTACACGTACATACCTAAGTGAATACACTCAGAGAATGATAAAAATGTATGTAAAAATATTAAAACTCTTTCAATATTTTTAAATGCATTCGTTGGGAACAAGAAATAGCATAATCACCGACGAAAGATAAGAAAAAAATTGAATTCGATTTCCAAAACCAATTATTGTCTGTAAAGTCATCGAGTGTAAATTTTGTTCTGAGATATCTTCAAATCAACCCATTGCCGTCTACTACTGAAAGAAGATCTCACTCGGTTTTAAAGAACCATCCTTTTTTTTTTTTTTTTTTTTTTTTTTTTTTTACGTGTGGAAATCCCCGCGGACCGTCACCCCGTCGGGGGTTACGGCGGGTGGTGTGTCGGACTCGAACCGACTAAAACCACACGGTGTGACCCTCTCTGCGCCTTTGTATTGGAAGGAGTCCAGGGAGGGGATTTCCTTCTGGACTCCAACCAGCGCCTGCCCGCACTGTTGCGGGCACCAACTCTTACTCGACTCTCTAATTGGGCAACGTCCGGTTACACGCGGACGTCACCCCCTCGCGGTTGGCCACTACTGCGGACGGACGGGAAACCCGTCCCGCCCATCCGCGGCCACTCTCAGGGCGGCATGAGACGCAGGTATGCGCGCCTCCGCCGCCCGGGGCGCCGGCGGCGGATCGGGTCCGATTGGATGGAATCCTCCCGGGCCTTCTCCGCCACCTCCTTCTGCAAGATTACGTCCTCGCAGAAGGTTGCGACCGCGGTAAAACAACTGTCGCTGCCGGCCATCGATCTTATGACGGCCGGCAGCGAGAGATCCCCTCCGATGACTGCAGTGAGGACCCGGCGCTGCGCCGCCCAAGCGGGGCAGACCGCCAGCGTGTGCTGGGCCGTGTCCTCACTGCAGTCGCAGTGGTGGCAGGCGGGACTCGGTTCCCTCCTAGCGACCGAGTGCAGGTACTTTCCGAAGCAACCGTGCCCGGAAAGTACCTGCGTCAGCCGGAAGGAAAGGGTCCCGTGGTGCCGCCCTGCCCACTCCTCGAGGACCGGCTGAAGAGCCCCCACGGCGGCGAAGCCAGCGCGTGGGGTCTCCAGCCGGAGCGACCATCTCAGTATGGTGGCTCGGCGAGCGGCTTCGCGCCACTCGCGCACGTCCTCGGGCGGAGGGCGGAATCCGCTCTCCGCCCGGAAGTCAGCCACTCGCCGATAAACTTCGGCGAGCACTTCCGCCTCCAAATCCCACGGGGGTGTTCCGGCCAAGGCACACGCCGCCTCTGTGGACACCGTGCGGTATCCGCGTATGGCTCTGACCGCCAGTATCCGCTGGGGGCGCCAGAGGCGCGCCCTGTTCTGGGCGGACAGAGCCGCCGCCCACACCGGTGCACCGTAAAGTGCCATCGACCGGACAACCCCCGTGTACAGCTGCCTAGTGGGGACACTGGCCCCGCCCAAATTGGGCAGAAGTCGCCCTAGGGCGGAGGCAGTGCCCACCAACTTAGGGCCAAGCTGTCGGAAGTGCTCGTCGAAGAGCCACCTACCGTCGAGGACCAGACCCAGGTACCTCATCTGGGCCCGGACCGGTACGAGGACCGAGTTGACCTCGATCGAGGCGCCGGCGGGCGGACCGCGACGGGGCCCATGAAATAATAGGGCCTCCGTCTTGTCCAGGGCCACCCGCAGACCCAGCGCCTCGATGCGCCCTACCACCCGGGAGACTCCCGTGGTGGCCAGGCGCGCCGCCTCCTCAAAGTTTGCCCCCCGGGCCGTGACCAGGGTGTCGTCTGCGTAACAGATCACACCCAGCCCGGGGGGGAGACGCCCTCGTAGGGCCCAGTCGTATCCCATGTTCCACAGGAGTGGTCCTAGGACAGACCCCTGTGGAACACCGCACGACATGGCCCTGCGTCTCAAGGCGCCACCTCGGTCCTCGTACTCGACGGTACGCTCCTCTAAGTAGTCTGCCACCAGCCGCCTCAGGTACCCTGGCACTCCGTGGTACTGGAGTGCGGCCCTGATGCAGCCGAATGGCAGACTATTGAAGGCGTTGGCGATGTCCAATGACACCGCCAACAGCACTCCACCGCCTCTCACCGCCTCTTCGGTCACGGCCCTCAGGCGCAGGATCGCGTCGACCGTCGAACGCCCTTCTCGGAAACCGAATTGGGCGTCCGACAGGTCGGGCCCCACCTCGCTGAGGTGCCGGACGATGCGGACAGAGAGAACCCTCTCGAACAACTTGCCCGCCTCGTCCAGCAACACGATGGGCCTGTAGGCCGCGACCGAATCGGCAGGCCGTCCATGTTTTTGGATCAGGACCAGCTTCCCGCACTTCCAACGCTCAGGGAAGCGTCCGGACGCCAGGCTAGCGTCCAACACTCCCCTGAGGTGGTCCGACATGTAGTCGAGGGTTAAAGAACCATCCTGGTCTAAGGCACTCTGCATCCATTTACAACTTTCTTCAAAACGTCACATATATATTAGAACTTTAGAAAGCTCGTATTCCATAACATATAAATCTTATAATAATAATTTGTTCAAAAGGCTAGATGTACTCCTTTAAAGAGGTAAGTAACTAATGTAATTAAAGATAATGTTCGACAAAATTGCTCAAATATTTGCTTGGTTTAAAGCATAATGTAGAGCATTACAATTATCGTAAAATAATAATTTTGAGTGATGAAAAATGTCATTGCAGTAGCTATTTAATACGTTTGTTACGAGCTGGTTAATCTAATGTTCCTTACTGTCCTGCGAGAGAACTCTATGTGACATTCATGAGATTGTGTTAATCTCTGCTAAGTCGGTTCACTCAGAGCATATTATTGAATTATTTGGAGTAACCATGTCTGTCTTAAATGTCCAGTGCGTGTGATATTATGGCAAACTTGGATTAATTAAAGATTATTGAACCAAATATGATGTAATTATGATATGATGAAATTATAATATGATGAACTTGTATTTACCTTATGTGTATACTGTATGTGTTTAGTCATCAGTACAAGTCATTGTAAAAAAATGATAGTGTCATAATATTTCATTTATCTCTTTCGCTTTCATTAACAGGGATGAAAATTTCTAATTATCTAAATCAGATAATCAGTATCGACATATCAGTCACTAGAAGCGAATTCAAGCTTAATTGCAATCAAAAGCGTGCCATGTCTCTGTAATAGGTATGCGACCGCAGTGCTTACAAATTATAATGGACACGTACAGCCACGTTAAGCCGTGCGATATTATTGGACATCTAATTATGATTCCGTCATAAATTAATTAAGCTCTAATTGTGTATTGATCATCTGTCAGAACTTATATATGTCACGTACAATTTCGGTGCTCGCACCGAGTACATTTCTGCAGGAAATTGGCCAGTTAAATACAGTACCAAATAAATGAACTAATGATAAATTAATTGGATTTGATTCGTCTTTATTACAACATAATTATGTATTCACTTAGCCTATTTGTGATGCTGCGACACGTCCAGGAATTGAACATAATATGACATACCATCACATACTTGTATTACTTGGCATATTATTACAGGATCACAGATAAAGGAATATACTTATTATTTATTTATATATTTATTTATATTGTGCCTATACATCTAAAAGAAATAGGATCGTGAACTGACAGACAAGACAGATTGATAATACTGCAAAGATTTTATTCTTTCATATTTGTTAGTTTGGACTCCAAAAATGTAGAAAAAATGTCTTGAACAAGGATAACTTCATACAAAAACGCGTCAAGTCAAATGAATACATGACAACATGAAAAATATTTTTAGCGTGGTTGAACTACTGAAATGTTCGGGTTGTAGTTATAGAATAGTAAATTTTAAAATTTATTACAAACAAAAAGTTAAATCAGACAACAAAAGAAAACCTTAAGCTTAAATAGCATAATAGTAGAAAACAATTGGTACCTACTAATATTTTTAGTTGATCAGGATTAAGGTTGATTAAAATTTGTGGTGTTTAATAAATATTACAGTAGCTAACCCTCGCTTTAATTCCTGTACTTACTCAACCATGAACTCAACATAATTTACATAGCCAAAATTATTCTCCACCTATTAACGGAATTCGTATCAATCGGTATAAATTTACATTTCATTTATAACATTGAATTTTGTGATATAATTGTAAATAGTGGGTGAACGGGGTAAACTATATATCCTCAACAACCCATAATGTCCCACTGCTGGGCTCGGGTCTCCTCTCAAGAGTGGGTTAAGGCCATACGTCCCCATGCTGGCCGTAGGCGGGTTATCAAATCAATAATAGTTTTTTATATACAAATGTACTAAGAAAATCAGGGGAATTTGTAACGAAACAGCTACGGCCCTGGACGCGCAATTAATAAGAAGATAGAGAAGTAGATATAACTTCAAAATAATAGTTTAAGAGGTATGTAACCGCTTGGTTACGTTTCAAAGTAAACAGCTTTTCGAACAAGAATTTGACTATCATTAAAGACTAGTTAATCGAGTTATATCTAATCATTAATTAGATTGCTAGATCATACATCAGGAAATTCATAAAAACTCCTGGACTGCAGTCGGAGTGCAGCGGATTCAGCGCACGCGAATGGTCCGTTCTGATGCCTGTCCGACCTATTCCCTACGTGATGCGACTCTCGATACACGCTCCTAACTCATGTAGGTTTTTGATCACGTTCACGTATAAATTGTGTTTTCCCTCAAAATCTGATCGCTGTAAGTGTTTCTACAAAACTTATTTCTCACAATACTTGATTCGTCTGTTCATGTATCTCTAAGGAGTTCTAAAAATCATTCAGCAATTCTGCTTTAGTTTCAATTTATTCAAACAAAATGTAATAGCAAATTGTTTTATCTCATTTTGTAGTCGGGAAAAACTAGTCAACTGAGAATAAAAACATTCTTTATAGAAATTTGTTTAAATTGTGATAGGAATAGCACTGATTTCTCACTCAATAACAAGGAAAACTTAAAACAAACCCTACAGCAACCCGTCTGGCCAGCGTGGTATAGTAGGCCAAAACATCCTTTATAAGAAGAGTTCTATATCCAGCGGTAAACTGTTAAAGACTATTGATGATGATGATTGAGTGAGGTAAACAGAGCAATAACCCCTTCCAAATTGAAGTGGGTGTGAGGTACAAATTACTTACACCTAATGGATTAAATTGCTTTTTTATAAAAATAATATTTCAAGACAAGTACGAAAATAGGAAAAAAATTAATTGCTACTTCACATACGTACAGTTTTCTAAGGAGAGACCAATGTCCAGCAGTGGACTATCAATAATATATAATAAACCTACTTCTGAAAATATATTAATTGGCACAAAAGACTTAGTAAATATATACTTACTCAGAAGATATAGGAAGTATTTTGCGATTTTAATAGATTTGGTTTATCTAATTCTCAGAAGAGGCATCAGAAGATGAAGATCAAACCCAATGATGCAGAAGCTACTTAAAAAGCCGCCATGGTGCGGTTTACCATGCTAAAGGTATTGTCTGCATTCACAATAAGGATGGTGACCACTACCCCATCAGGCAGACTAGTCATTTCAGTAGACTTAATTATGAAAAAACGTGGAGAAAATTGGAATTTATGAACTCTTCCATGTGTTAAGCATAGTTTACAGAGAAAATTTGATGTGAGCTAACATTAAAAACTTTCCCAAGTATAAAACATATTACCAAACCAGAACATAGCTTGCACTAACTTTATAAGTTAAAAAAGCAAAATTATAGTAGATTATGCTCTAAAGCTTGGGCGGTACTTAATTTACTAACTTTTTACGCAAGTATGCGAAACGCAACTTCCTAAGATCAGCTCTGCAAGATACTATTTAAATCAGTAGCTAGCCACACTCTAAAAATATTTTACATGCTAACATAACATACTCATTTAACTTGACGCATATCTGTTTTTTGGGATGTAATCCTTGAACGCCGAGAAAGTCTTGTCTATTCGTTTTCGGTCCTTTTTTGTAGAAGTATAGATATAAGTTTGAAATGATAACTAACCACAACATCGCGATCCTGTGTAGGTAATCGTAGTGATAAAATTTTGTAGGTATAGTACATCTGAATCAAAACTTTTATCTAATTTTCTTTTTGAGGTACAGATACATAATATAACAAACCAATGTCTCTCAATATGTCATAGTCTGCGCACTCGCAATGAGTGTGGAGCGCACTACTCTTGGATTCTACTCCTTCTTTCCATCTGGCAGAACAAAGACACCTTGGCAGGCTCATATTTATGTTTAAACACATTTATAAAATACACAATACTGTCTTAACAGCACAATACAGTAAACCTGTCATTCAATTACAACTAAATACGACATCAACAATCAACAGTACCTCAATTTGGTATAAAGCTAAAAAACATTTATTAAGTATAGGGTGCTACCTATACATATATACATATCGATAAATGAAATTAAAATGGGCACTATGGTCAAAGTCTGCTATAATGGAAGATATAAGATTTAAACGAATCGAAGTTGTGGTGAAAGATTGTCAGTAAACTGCATTACAGTTTATGCGCGTTCTGCATTTTGGTAGTGAAGGTTACAAACACTAAAAAATTGACAACCTTTCATTTCTATAAAATATGAAATTCACGTGATACTAGGCATAATATAAAAAGAAGATGATCTCTACTACTACTATACCAGGGACGAGTGAGGGCAGTACAGGACAGACGCTAGGAGGGGTCCGATCTCTTGAATACAGCAGATAAGGTCAGTGTTACAAGATCAATTTCGTTTTAGAAAAGTTTTTTTTTCTGCTGTATTTTCAATTTTTTCCTCTTAAAAATAAACAGGTTTCTCTTTTCTGTGATTAATTTAAAATATACTAGGTACGTATCTCCAAACTACATTTTTACAACTCGTACATTCAATACTTGACCGCTGTGGAATAGGTCGTTTGGACTTTCAGGTAGGGTGTTTGATGGGCCGTGAAAACAAGGATAGGGCGAGAACTACACAAAAATTTCAGAAGGGTTTAAGTGTTATCAAAGCATTACACCTGCTGCCCTCGGCGCTAGATATCTTGACCTCAATAGTTCTTGCTCAAGCATGACTAAGAGAGTTTTATATATATTTATTTGTATGTAACCGTCGATTTCTTTCGAAATTTAATAAGGAATGCTTGAGGTTTTGTGAATTTAAGTATTATTAATTGTTATTTTTGGTTATTTTTTAAACTTTTATATGTAACTAAATAAAACTGAATGTGAATTCGAAATGCTTTCACATAAATTTAATTGCTAGAAATTATGAACGAACCAGAAATCATTGTGAAATATGACGTGGGGGTAAGAATATATGGATGTGTAGAAATAATGAATTACCTAAACGAGTATTAATCGACTGAACTGAGTATAGGGTAAACGAGGAGGATGGTTAGAAGTCTACAAACAGATCAAAGGCCGATTGGAATTGCTACCTTGTATGAATGTACAAATTAACAGTAGATATCATACAAAACTAAGGAATGATGGGCGTTGTTATTAATTGCAGTGGGCTATTAACTTTATAGTTCATGTTGCTTTTTATATATAGTCCAATGTATTATTAAATGTATTTTTATATGAAATTAATTATATATTTAAACTAAAGATAATAATTATAATGTTTATTTAAGTTCTTTAAGTGCAATATTTTGAATTTTCTTTTCTGAATGTATATTGTCATTAACAAGAAGGTAGAAAGTAGCATAGTCCATACAAAATATTTTTTAGGCAATAAAGTCTGAGCTCCCATAAAGTCGAATAAATATTACAAACAAGTTGATTTAATGATGAACTAGATTATTAAAATAAACCGTTTAGTGGAAACAAACAGACAAAAATTAAAAAATACTTTTCTGATGCAAATATATATAGTTTTATGTGCATTTAGGAAAAATGGATAATTTGATATTACGAATATAAACACACGATTAATTAATTGAAGATGACTGCAGAGGGTTTTCACTTACATGAAGTGGAAGCAATAAAAGTTTTTACCAACTAAATACTATCAAAGTATAAACTGAAATGCATAAGTACATTAAAGTGTAAGATAACTTATCGAAATTAAGTAAGGAGCAACTAGAAATAAATATAAAACAATTGAACCGCCAGTCCAATATGCTTAGAATATTATTAATTACGCACATTGTTTTGAATTTACAAAATACTTTCTTCTTTTTAATATTTTCCAGCGTAATCCATACTAATATTATAAATGCGAAAGTAACTCTGTCTGTCTGTCTGTTACGCTTTCACGCCCAAACCACTGAACCGATTTTGATGAAATTTGGTATGAAGATAGAACTGAAGTTGGGAAAGGACATAGGCTACTTTTTACCGCGATAACTGACATACATGCGGGCGGAGCCGCGGGCGAAAGCTAGTTATCTAATATAAAGAAGTGCAGTGTCTGTCTATGTATATATACAAGTGTTGTCTCAACATTTAACTACATTAAACGTAATTGGAGACTTAATTCGAAGTTGTTATCGTAGAATACTATCTGGGTCAATTATGTACTTACTCTACTTTAGATACGGTAGTAATAGGCTTAGGAATCAAGGAACAATGGAAGATATGTACAAATACAAGCATAGTTCTCCAAGATTCTAATTACGTTGACTTGTGAGTGTAGCAGTTGAAATAAAGCAGAAATTCCATCAACTGTGGTCATTGGGTTCAGAATTAAAAAAAAAACTCTTTTTAGTATATTAGTTTGTATGCTATTTATAATACTATGTTTAGAACTGAATCCCTATTCTTAGTCTGTATGACTTTATCAGTGGTTTTTTTAAAGACCATACCTCTTTTTGTATTATAAATTCGAAAGTAACTTAGGCTACCCCGGAAAGGAACACACACGCGGATCGAGCCCCGGAATTAGGCGATTCACACACTGCCCCGCGCTCCGTTGCGTAGCGCGGAGTGGCAGATTTTAGTATTGTATGCAAGTACATCGATTAGTATAGAAAACACGCCAGGTCCAACACACCAAAAACGCGCTACGACGCGTGAGCGCGTGCCACTAGCAGATTGGGGATTGGCTGCAACGTGCCTACGCGCGTGGGCGCGTCGCCAGTGTGTTAAGCCTAAGGCTAGTATATAAATGTAAAATAGTAGAAAATATTGAAATTGTAATCATAAAATTACATACATACATAACAATGTATTAGTAGGAAACGAAAATCTGTTTTTATTCATAACAATGAATAAAAACAGATTTTCGTTTCCACATACATAAGTACAATTTGAGATTTATTAAAATGAATTGCTAAATAACTAAGTAAATCTCACAATAGGTGTAAAACATTTTGTTTTATCCTCGTTTGTTCTTTGTTTTTTTCATTTATTTTTTAATACTCAGTTGTCATCTATGAGGAGCATCGCTAAAAATAACCATTTATAGATAAATACGAAAATGTTGAAAGCATGAGTAGAATTCAGAAGTTGGGGCCACAACTTTACTTAAAAACGCAAAGCAAATCTTTGTGTTAAAATTATAAACAATATTGATTCAGAAAATGATCTGCATGTCGAAAATATAAAATATTTTATGTATTTATATTACAGATCGCTTAAACATATTGAATCTGATAATGAATTCCTATAATACGATTATCATAGTCGTAAATTAAAACTGTAATTTACAAAACTACACGTTCATTTTAAATATTTAAATGAGAACAAATATTAACTTTAAACACTCGTGACAGAGCGCCACAAATAACTTATATACGAGTATAAACGTTGTGACACAGACGAGTAAAGCAAAGCCTACTTTATATTGAAAAATTGTGTTTAATAAATGGTAGCCACCAGTAGAATAGGATACAAACTAGATGTTAATAACTTACGCTTCAGTGAAAATGTTAAGAAATAAAGTGCAATTATCTTTGGTCTTTTTTAAAACCCAAAGCTAATTTTATCGCTTAGTTAGTTCAGTATTTTCACTATCTGTACTCACTGTACCAGTTTTGATCAGTATTTCTGTTCTGTTTCGGAAAATAATTATTAATGAATATGATGTTGTTTAATGTATTAAGTAGTTATAGTTATGTCTTGCGGTACACTGCAAGATACAACTATAACTTATTGTAATATATTACAATATATAACTATCCAAAAACGATTCGATTGTTTTGTAACTTCATTATGTAAATAGAATCTAATGCCGAGGTAAACTTAATAAAGCACAACAATTTTTAGGGTTCCGTAGCCAAATGGCAAAAAACGGAACCCTTATAGATTCGTCAAGTCTGTCTGTCTGTCTGTCTGTCTGTCTGTCCGTCCGTATGTCACAGCCAATTATTTCCGAAACTATAAGAGCTATACTGTTGAAATTTGGTCAGTCGATGTATTCTGTGAACCGCATTAAGATTTTTATATAAAAATAGAAAAAAAACAATAGGGGAAGGTGGGGACCCTTCGTACGCGGGGCACATTCATACAGTTAAAATAAAACTTGAACGAGACAACGTACGGTCTTGCTTTTGTATGTGTGCGTGAGTCGAGGTACCAACTTTAAGTCAACGTAGTATCGCGCCGTTCGCACCGGTGAGAGTGAAGTGACAGACACGAACGTGTTTTCGCGCTAGGTAAGTAATTTTTTGATCAATGTTTTTGTCTATTGTAAACGTAGATAAAATAAGTTTTCGTGTAGAGTATTCTATTAGTAAGTAGCAAAATATACTTAATATACGTTTTCAATACTTAATTTATGACGTTTTCCTATTAATATTAAAAGAGGTCATATTTTGTTATTATTCAGTTAGTGGGGTACTTTCGGACAGAACTAGATGGGGCACGTTTGAACGCGTACGAATGTGGTCCAACTGGTAGGTAGTTATGATTTAGTGTGTTAGTGTGCTGATTGCTAATTCTTGCATTAACTTTGTCCTGTATGTATATATTTTTGATACCTATTTCTTAATATTTCTTCTCAGAAACATGGTGCGGACTTATAAACCAATAAAGACAAGTAGACAAGCTGTGGATGGAAAAAAATGAACTTTATTTTTGTGTTTAATTTCATTGCTAATAAAAGAATTTTGATTTATATGTGTTGTTTTAATCGCACGTACGAACTACCCCACAGCGTACGAAGGTAACACTGTACATAGGTGCCCCGTTGTTGGGGCAGATTCGTACAAATTCCAGATTTCCTTTAAATCATTATTATGGTTGAAACATCAGATGAAATCATGTGTAATTTCTTTATATGAATCTCAGATAGTTAGACTATAAATTTAAGCTGTCAGTTGACTGATTCATGAAAAAATAAAAATAAATAAAAATAAAATGTAAAAACCGTACGAAGGGTCCCCACCTTCCCCTACATTTTGGGGGTCCCCATACTTGAAACTGAAACTCAAAAATTATTTTTTCATCAAACCTATACGTGTGGGGTATCTATGGATAGGTGTTCAAAAATGATGTTGAGGTTTCTAATATCATTTTTTTCTAAACTGAATAGTTTGCGCGAGAGACACTTCCAAAGTGGAAAAATGAGTGTCCCCCCCCCCTCTAACTTCTAAAATAAGAGAGTGATAAAACTAAAAAAAATATATGTTGTATATTACTATGAAAACTACCAACGAAAATTGGTTTGAACGAGATCTAGTGAGTAGTTTTTTTTTAATGCGTCATAAATCGTAAATCGCAATTTACCTTTCATTCAATCAATACCCTAGTATGAAAACATGGATGAAAGTTACAACGAACTATAAGAACTTTTATATGATGTTACTTGCTGATACGGAACCCTTCATGGGCGAGTCCAACTCGCACTTGGCCGCTTTTTTATGCCTAACATGAAATACGGTGCTTTATTTATTTTCACTCGGTTTCCTACCTTCTATTCCTACCTTCTACCTAAGTCATCTTACTCATCTTACTATGTTGTGTAACAATTGAAATGTATCAAGCCATGTGTTTTAAATAGCAAAATGTAAACAGATTTATCTAATCCATGAATTTTTAAAACATATACAATTTTGGGGTAAACTAGTCCATACGAAGTCATATCAATTTAATAATAAATATCAATAAAGACAGAATAATTGAAAATTTCAATAAGGATTTTATTAAACTCCGACAAGTTTTGAACAATTCGTATCTCTATGGAGCGTCGGTGAATCTATAATGAAACCCTACTGTTTATTCTGTCGATACGAAATGAGAACCGTGTGCAGTTAACCTTAACAATTGCCAGTTTCAAATACGTCCCAAGTATTATATTTACATTGTAAGAGGGTAATTAAGTTACAAACGATTGTATATTTATATTGCATGTATAATTATTATGTTTATTATTCAATAACTTTTAGCCAAAGATGTTATTGCTTAATTATCATTTGGAAGTAATCAGTCATTCTTAACCTACATAGTTTAAGTTATTGTTTCTTAAAATTTGTTTTTAATGTACTTCTTTCTAATTTAAGTCATTTTGTATTAATAAGTACACGTAACCTCATAATATTATCAAGATTTGCTTGATTACATTTTATTTATGTAATGACAATTATTACTTTAATATTTTAGTTAATAATTTTAGTTAATATTATTAGTTTAAGTAATAAAAATATCAGGTTCTGCCAAAGACATTCATATATACGAACATAATATTATTAATTAGGTACTATCGCGGCAAAGACATGTAGTAATTAAGTATCACTAAAGTAAGTAAAACTGCTAATGAACTTTAGTTACCGTAGATGACAAGAAAGAAGACAAGTTTTCTATCTGAATAATGTACCTACTAAGGTACCTACATAGTTCCAATATTTCTATTATAAATAAACACTTATTCGAAACGTGATTAAGACCAAGTATTGTTCGATCCCGCAATAAAATGGTATTTAAAACTGTTGGCAAACGGAGAAACCATTGGAGCCGGTACAAATTAAGTCAATACGATAAATGATGTCTGTGGGAGGTGGTATGCGGGTGGCGCCGCGTCGCAATCCACTGGATTAGGCCTCCAACACGCACACCCTCTGGCAAAGTTGCTATTTACGTTGGGTTGCTAACCAAACGACTTGTAGGCTCTTTATTACAGTTGTTCTTTTCCCTTCACGACGTTGTAACAGGTTTGATAAAATATTGTCTGATGACTGAGCTAGAAAAGGTTGAATGTTACTTACATTACACTTTTTTATTCTATAATTTAATTTGAATAATTCTAATATACTCATACAAAAAATTAAGGTAGTGGCTGAAGTCTATGAAAAAATGAATTAGTTATAAAATCCTAAAGGTGAATGAATACGTTGTTAGTACGTATGGGTTAAGTAAGTTTTTTCTAATTTGTTTCAATTAAAATAATATAATAATAGTTTATTGGTTTCTCTCATTCACAATGGCAAGTACAATTTTTGGTATAGAAACAATACAGGTTCAGTCACAATCGTTCCTTTGTGAGAAGCGAATTGAAAGAAAAAGAAAAAAAATGTGTTTAATCGGCGGTAACAATTTTCGAATAACGGGACAGTTTAGAGTGCTTCTTTAGATTAGGAATTTAACATTTTACAACCCTTCGGATTGTGGCTAGTGTATAGTTGTCAATTCGTAATTCGAAAACTAAATACAGTCAGTGGAACATAACCAATTTACTCATCATGAAGAAGAAAGCAATGTAAGGATAAGGATGATTTGACTATTATTTCTGACATCTTTTTTAAATAGAGTATAAAGTGATACCTATATATATTCACCTATTTATTATATACTATTTTGTAAATACATACATACTTACTACACTTAGAAAAACTCTGAAATAATAATAAATATGCTGCCTCTGTACCACGGAATCAGTCTAATTGCATGTTATGTGTAAATCCATTTAATAAAGAATAAATATAATAATTGTAACATGTTCGTCTTTTGTAAAACTTTGTTTCTTTTGGCTATAGATGTGGTGACAAGATGTCATGAGCACTTCGAGAATGGAACGGCCAGGTCGTCGCGTTAAAGCTGGCTCTTTGAGCGGTCTGTCTGGGGGTTTGCCAAGCGTACCGCAGGCCACCAGCGGTGTTCGACGTCAGCGTTCCCTAGAATGGGGAGGCGACAGGTACAGCAGTAGCGACGACGACCGCCCCCCGCAACCCCCACCCCTTGCAGACAGGGTGTTCGCGTCGCTACTCGCTCAGGCTACGCAACAGTTCGACAGTAAGTTTAGCATGTTATTAATCTTAGATATTAAATCTCAGACGTAATATGATATTGAGGTTAAACAAGTAATGTTTGTGGCTTTCATAGGTGTGTGTTATCTCATTTTGAAGTATTACAATTCAGTTGTACACTTAATAAATCCCACGCCCTTACATAATGGATGGTATTTATTGATTTAAAAGAATTTTGGTTACATTTTCCTAACAATGCCAGAATAAAACGAAATTAACAAAAAAGGGACTCCCTACAAAATATTAATATCATGAGAACTGCAGTATAAGGTTACAGAATAACGGGGTCAGCTACAATTTTACATTTGAGATATTTATCATAATTATCATTTTAAAGTCGTGCCCACACTTGCTTTTAAATTAATGCCTAATTGCGTAGAACTTTAGGACTCTATGAATGTCATCAAATGTGTGAGTAGTTAAAGTTTGAAATTTAGATAAAAGTACCTATCGCAATTTTATTTATTTGTTGGTTTTTAAGGTTTTCCTACAATATTTTGATGATTCTTTTTATCGAAGATATTGTGGTTTTGTATTTTAAACTGTTGCGACGTATCTACTTTCCAAAATTCACTTTCCAAAATTTTCGACAATTATTGTTTATGTAATGTACATTTGATTGGTGAGTGTTCTTCATTTAAAAGAATTTTCAATATATTTTCTGAAATTTAAATTATGATGCAAAGTAAACAAGCAGGTATAGGTTTATATACATTTTTTTTAAATAAGCAAAAGGTTTTTTTTCTATATATGTAACTTTTTTTGATCTGAACCAAGTTCTCGTCTAGAGTACAGCAGTGGTGTTATTTTCCTAATTCTTTGCACATTGAATAAATTCTTTCAAATGTATTAAACTGCATTTAAAATGGTTTAAATAGTTCATTTAATTATTCAACCCACTGAAAAGAAAATTACAAAATATATAAAAAACAAAATCATCTACTGATAATGCTCGAGTAATTATTAAGAGAAACATATTTAGAAATAGTGTCTGCAACCTTTCTTACTGTAGATGGATATATTTTGTTGAACGTTAAATCAAAGTGATTCTTCTCTGCTTGATGTAAAGTATGAGTCTTTAACCCAGGAGTGGGGACCACCATCCTCAATGTCATGCTTGCCATAAACACATCTCAATCTTAATCTAATAATAATACTGAAATATGCTATCTCTCGCTACTTTTAACACAGAGTTAAATCAAATATTTAATTAAACAATATCTCTTTAAACATTAAATTTTATTTGCTGCTCATACTCACAATATTATGCATGCTCTTTAATCAAAAATAACTTACAAGACCGCGAATAAACTTTGAGTGAGAAGATGTGAGTCTTGAGCTAATTTAAAATTATAGATAATTTTACAATTTCAACATAGTTGAAGAAATAAATGCCCGAAAACGCAATTTAACTGCACGCTAATGTGATGCTAAATTTGAAAGCTGTAGTGGCTATGTGGGATTTGTTATTCACCGAGTGACACGGCCGAAGGTCCAAGCTGAGCCCTAACAAGTGGGATCATTAGCGGAGTGCGGAGGGTGGCGAGGGGGGTGGCGGGGTATGGAGAAACACGGGATCACGGCAATTGATAGGGGAGCGCCCTGTGGTGAGCTTATGAGGAAAACTTTACACGTAAACTCAACGCAGGCTCCGCTCCACGTGCGTCACAAACGAAACTAAGGATTTAATGAAGTCATACAGATGCACGGTACCATTTTAGACTTTAGCAGTGATCATTAGATTATATAGAATTTTGCGTAGAATGTTTTGATAATATTTATTGATACTAAGCAAATTACTTGTGAATATTTTTAACGAAACTTAAAATGCAATTACAAGTATCGAATATTACTAAATTAAGTTATGTGTAATAGGTAATACTAGTGTTTAGTTTGTAACTCCATACCATTTCCATAGATACCCTTAATGATAATAACCCGAACTCAATGAAAAGCATTATAAAAAATTTAAAAAGCATAATTTGGTATTGATTTTAAGATTTTATCAGCATCATTACTAATATAATAAATGTGAAAGTAACTCTGATATCTCTCTGTGTACCAAAAAATATTGAACCAATTAAAATGAAATTTAACACAAAGATAGTCTAAAGTATGAGAAAAGATATAAACTACCGCGATAACCGACATACCCGTGGATGGAGTCGAGGGCGGAGCCCCGGCGAAGGCTAGTTACCTATATATAAATGCAAATTTTATTTTTTTTCCATTTTTTCATTATTTTTATTCCACATTACTTCCTTTTTGTTCTGTAACCATTGGGAGAACCGTGTTAAGAGTCACCATTTAATGATCCATGCTATTTGAATGACAAGGCCTATTCAAAAATCTAAATAGAAATATAATTGACGATGAACGATATCAGATCTCAGATACTAGCTAATCAGCTCACTGTGTCTAATTGGATTTCAGTGGTCAGACCGTAGTTGCCTCGAGTAAATAGTGTTAATCAATCGCATCAGACTAGACGCAGACATCTTGTTGCATAATGAATAGGATAACTAGAATATGCGTCTTGTTAAAATATTGAATCAATAAAGTCTATGGGGTGGATTTAGCTCTAAAAGTAAATAACCAACATAACATAAACATTCATTCATTTAGTCATTTAGTTATCTATCTCGCGACTCCATCTTTAGTTAGCCCAGGACCCTATTTTTTTTAATTGTTTACCTAAGAATTTACTGAGACTGAGAAGACTAAGATCTAGATGAATGAGTTAGCCGCATTTCAAAATACAAGATTAACAACTTAAAACGATGTAACGAACTGCTATTATTATAATTTCAAAAGAACAAAATAATTTAATACATCATCATCATCATCATCAGTCTATCGCAGTCCACTGCTGGACATAGGCCTCTCCAATTGCACGCCACTTGGTTCGATTCTCGGCTTCTCGCATCCAGCTCCTGCTTACCGTCTTACGCAAAGGGGGTGCTAATTTAATACAGTCATTGCAAAATGTAACATGGTGTGCACAGTACCACTAAATCTATTCTTAAATCACAAACCTCAAGGAAGTTTTAATTTGTTCTAATATTATACCGATACATTACTATTCACTTTTAAATCTCTATTTCACGTATGAATTCTACATATCGATTACTACAGAATAGAAAGGATTAACAAAGCTTCAGTCACGATAATAACCCTTGTGGAATCGTTCACATGTACACTGACATTTGGAACCTTCTGTCTTAAAAGATAGAGCTGAAGTTTGGACGATTGTATATCGATAAAGGTTTAGATCCAGCTTATGACGAAAATTCATGTGTCACCTCGATGAGAATGGATGTTAGCCGTTGGTCGAAGCTTTGTATTGATTTAAATGTTATGTAACCTTTAACATTATGCGACGTAACATACAATATTCCAACGTTAAAGTTGGGTATCATAGTTTTTAAATATAGGACCAGTGGACTATGCCTTCGTAAACCTATTTGTAACAATATTATAAAGAGGAAAAGTTTGTGAGTTTGAATATCGGGGATAATCTCTAGATTTATTTAAGTTGATCGGCAAAAGATGAACAATAGATCTTAAATATCTATGCTGGAATATATACTTCTGAAATATATATTTTATGTCTGCTCATTAAACTCAAATAGTTTAATGTTTGTTTCGTTGGTTTAGCGGTTGGTGTATGCGCCTGCTGATCTAGAGATCTCGGATTCGAATTCTGGGGCGGGCTGCTGTTGGGTTTTTCTTACAATTCCAAATACAGCACTATGGAATGTGGCGGTATTCTTTCCGTGCCTGTGTTATATTTTATATATCGTCTGTAGAAATTGACTAAGATTATTACTTTGTTTGGGAAGTCGTTTCGTGCCTTGGTCTAATAGTGAGCGTCTTTTAGATGAGATAACATCATCGTGATGGGAAAATTTAGAGAGCTATCAAATCTACTAATAATGAATACTATGTAAAATCCAGCCGGATTAGGTTTACGAGTAATAATAAATACAGGTTGGACCAAAAGTTCGTTTAAATTTGAATCGGTAGCTGCTACAAGCAGCAACGGTGTCGTGGGGGGAGGGACTGCTAAGCGCAAAAACGGCCAATGGGAATTCATTACCATGGCGTGTTTAGTGATAAACAACGTGCTTAAGTTTGAACTCAAAAATAAATTATATTATCATTATAAATATTATAATGATTATTATATATTAGAATGTACACAAACTTATCCTGGAAACTAACAAGAAAAATAGGAATAAATTTGATCCTTAAGAAGTTTTATTACTTTTTGAGTTTAATGAGGTTATTTTGTGTCTTTTTCCACTAGCAGATGCTCACCTTACATATTTTTTATTAATAACATCAAGGCGACCAATAACTTTACCTCACTGGAGTTCTGAATCAAAGTTGATAATTAAGCTTATTTAGATTATTATCTTATTTAGCTTACGAAACACCCATAAAAGTACTAACTGTAAATTTCTTGTTAGGGTAGGTACTGTTTCATATTTCCGTATCATGCTTGTATATTTACCCAACGCACCGGTATTATCATAAAGGCATGTCATAAAGGTTCATGTTATTACTTAGAATTGCCTTTTAGTTTGCTGTACCTTATAATACGTAAGCATAAATATGTTAGGAAATGTTTTGACTTTTGGGGCAGTAAGGCTTATTTAGAAGAATCCTTTAATATACCTTATGAATGTTTATATCTACCATATATTTAAATAACAATCTTTGTTTTTTAGCTCCCGTTATGGTTAGATATGGAATGTATATGTATGTACCTTTTTCGGTACCATATAAAATAATATTTACAACATTACGATTTAGAATTGTTTCTGTACTATGGTATTACGACTGTAACTGTAATAAATACTCACTTTTTAAGTCATAATAGTGTTGATGACATGTTAGTGAATGTTTCCAGACGGTAGCTACCAAAGAAATAGCAGTTGGAATCTTGGCCTATTCTGTACTACTATTAAGTTACCATAATGTCTTAGACTAAAGGACATTAAATAGAAGAAACGAGTTGTTGTTTTCAAATTAGAAGATTTCATATTAGCCGTACCCGTAGCTTCAGTACATAGTATTTTATTTTATTTCTGTAACTTTAAAATTTTGAAAACTTACAGCTACATAGCTATATCTTGTAACATATTAAAAATATAAATTATGTATAATAAACATGGATCGGAATTGAGTGTGTGAAAATACCTAAAGTTTGCAGCGGGACATAATATGGAGCTGTTACAACCACTTAAGTTAAACCGGGTTTGAATTTTACCGGTTTAGTTTTGTTTTTTTTTACATGTTCCTTACCTTTGAAACACCGAACTATAAACATTTACAAGCTGCTAATACAGTTCTAAATAAATTTTTGTTTTGTACTTTTCCGGTTAAAATTCGGTCTTTTAGTCCCAATTGTTCTTTGTCGGTCAAACACAGAATTTTATATATCTGCAAAATGCTAATGCGGTTTTAATTTCTGTTTTTGATCTGTATCTTAAGTTAAAAAGTTTTGCTACAGGTTGATGCAAGGAAAACGAACATTTTCGCGTCTTTACATAGTTTTGAAGTCGGCTTTTTTTTAAATTATTAAACCTGCACTGCATAAAAAAATAAATTAAAAACATTTATTTCAATTGCAAGAAAGTTGTGCGTAAACTATTTTCGACATTCAGAGTTCGTAACATGCAATAATATTAGTTTTTTTCCTAGAAATGATAAATATTGGTTTAACATAAGTGGTTGTAACAACTCCATATTATTATTGCAAACTTCTGCAAACTTTAGGTATTTTCACACACCCAATTCCGATCTCTGATAATAAAACCTAAAATAAAAAATACGTGTCATGTCATTCGGAAGCAGATCAATTGAAATGGGTTTACCAATATTTAAAAAAAAAAAATCACCTACGCATCCTACTATAAGAAAAGCTAGGCAATACTGCAGTCCATGAGGCAGTCAGAATTGTTCTGAAAGATTTGTAGCTACTACCACGAATAGAACAACAGAAACATACCACACTATCGAAGATATACTGAACTACGTAAAGACTAATCCTTTATCACACTGTAGAAATTCTCGCGGCGATTAACATTTACAACTTCTTAACTACAATGGTGGGGCCGCGGCCTTAGATATAAATAACCATTTTCGGTTATGGTTAGATAATCAGTCTGGGTATAAATGGACCACAGTTTAAATAAATTAATGTAACTTAAAACAAAATAAATTATAATTGATACTGACTATCGGCACAAACTAAATGGAGACATAAAAATTAATCGCAATTGTTTATTTTGTCTTAACCAAGTTAGTTAAGACAAAAGAAACAATTGTTTGTCTTGCAAAGACAAACAATTTTTTGTTTTTGCAAGACAACATCAATGCAAAGAGAAGGAAAACTTGAAACCAACCCTATACCAACCCGTCTGGCCAGCGTGGTATAGTAGGCCCAAACCTCCTTTCTAAGGAGAGGCCTACGTCCAGCAGTGGACTCTTAAAGGCTGTTGATGATGATGATGATGAAGTTAGTTAAATAAGACAACTTTACCACCAATGGACTTCAAAACTTTATGTATATTTGTATGTTTCACTACTGAAACGATTTTAATAAATAAATTAGGTATCAATAGATCGGAAAAAATGGTCCGAGTGATACAGGTTCAATTTTTTTACGTAAACAAATTATGTTGTTTTTGATGTTTACTTTTTATTTAAATTAGCCTGATAATGTATTTGTACGATAATTATACTGTAATTTTAAGATAATTCTATGAATTTTATTACAAGAAAATTAATCCAACACAAGTAGGACTATCAAGCAAAAAATGGTTGTGTTTATTTTACTGAAGACATTACAAAATAAACAATGTAATGTAACTGGCAACTTAATATAAATAACAACATTTTATGCAGGAGGTTTTCTTGAAATGTTACGGTGCCAAATTATAACTATAGAACAGTTTTCACCATTGCCAGAACTCGGTTAGATATAAGATTTAGAAAACTTTTATTATGCCTACTTCCAATAGTACTAAAGTACTCAGCGGTTACTTAGAGAGAGGTTTGGTTAGTTGCTTTTAACATTTCTGGGACTAGGCAGGACTAGGCAGCATATCTATATGTTATTAGGTATTCGCTGCCAATATGACTCCACTTCATCATCATCAACAACCCATAACGTCCCACTGCTGGGCTCGGGTCTCCTCTCAAGAGAGGGTTAAGGCCTTACGTCCCCACGCTGGCCGAGTGCGGGTTGGGGACTGACTGGCAAGACACGTTGTGGCTACGTAAATCTTACCGTTGGATGTTTTTAAGCCGCCCAAAGGCCTCCAACTAAGCTTCACGACTGTTACCTTATGACAACAACCGGGACCGACTGCTTAACGTGACCTCCGAATCACGGAAACGCTCATAACATATCATGCCACATACGGTCACCCATCTAGGTCTGACCGCGCCGTAGTTGCTTACCCTCGGTGATTGTTTCCAATCACCTAAGGCCACTCGGCTATGAGCGCTTCGACTCCACTTAACCTGATGCTAAGCATGAGTAGACTCATATATACGTTATAAACATTTTTAGTAGAAAAGTGGATCATAACTTTAGAGATAAAACATAACTCACTTTTAGTATGTCATTACAGACTATGACTATGATTTTCACAACTCATAACTTATTTATGTAGGTATTTAAGGCAATAGACATTATATGAAACATAAAATCTTAAAACAGCATTTCCAATTTTGAGTAGTAAATCCGTAATCCTTTTATTCTGCTGGTTTTGCAGTGTGTTATACACAATAAAGTGTTGCCAATAGCACAAAAATAATATCTCAGTACATCCTTTTCAATAAAAAGCTTTCAGAGCTTCAAGTGGGCACCCATTATTCAATATAAGATTATATTAAATTCCCGTTGACAACAGATTTATTGGAAAATAAATGCTATTGAGGATTTGAAAATAGACACGTAAATATTGTACGAAATTTATTGCAATTTGAAGCGATGTTTAATAAATTGGAAATACCGACCTACGAGTGCCGTTACTGAGAGTCACACGAGTATACTTAAAATGTTTTAATTGGTGACTTTTTTTTTCATTTATTTTGGTACAAAATAGTCATTAACACAAAGTAATATATAAATGTACTTAACAGACAGACAAAAAAAATAACACAATTGACAGAGCGTCAGCTTCAAGTAACTTGTAGAAATGACACAAGAAATGACTACTATACTCTAAGGTTCAAACAAGTACAGAAATTAGAATAAAGTAACAATATTAACTAAGTAGATGTTAACAACTTATGCTTAGACATTTCAAAGAGTTATTAAAGAGATCAATGCTGTGGAAGTCTTTGTTATACATATTAAGTGAACGTGTGAAAAAGTTATTGCGAATATATATAAATACATGTTTTGATCCATTTTGTAATCAGTCAGTCAGTCAGTCACTAATGGCATTATCGATAACAGGCAATTTTGATAAAACGCAACCCGGTATAAGGAAATTAGGGAAGCAATTTTTTTTTTTTTTATTTTAGCCTGCCAAAGTGACTCTACTCTGCCTGATGGAAAGCATGAGTAGAATCCAGGAGTAGGGGTCACCATGCTTATTGTGAGGGTAGGCTATGTAGCATGGTGACCCCTACCATGGCAGCCTGGTTAGATTATTCTGCATCATTCTCCCGGCCTTCGAAGTATTATGTAGATAATAGTTATTCTTAATTAATACGTACAACAATATCTAACAGACAGATTCGAACATGACATGGTTCAACAAGTAGATATATTTTTATTTGTAAGTACAACTGCCTTGTTGGTCTAGGGGCAGCTGCCTATCAAGATGTCTCGGGTTCGATTCCCGGGTCGGACCAAATGTTTGTGTGATCCGCAAATATTTGTTTCGGAGTTTGGATATTTTCTATTGTATAATATGGTATATATTTATAAAAAAAAAGTATGTTTATGTATTTCTATCAGTTGTCTAGTTCAACTTACAAGTTCTGCAAGATGTCCAAAATATTTTTGATATTATTAATATAACTAGCGCCATTTAGAATACATAAGTTGTTCCTCTACTTATCCCGAATTGTTTATATTACCAAATTTTGTAATATGTTATTTATGTAAATAATTAATAATGTAATTAATTAATAATATGTAATAAATATAAATTCAAATGTAAGTATACAATATAGTGCACATACCTATATAATGCAGATATATAATCTTTATTGCACACCACAATTTGAAAGAAACAATATAGCATAAAAACAAGTAAAAAATCTCTTCCCGGACCTTTAGATAGAATATACTTTCAAGTATTGTGTAGTTTGTGTACACATACACATACTCATCTATCTAAAACATATTCATGCACTTACGTACATATATAAATACAAGCTAATATTCAGCAAAGAGGAACACCTCTTTACAACGGGTAACAACCCGCAGGCAGTTTTCAGAGACTGAGTCAGCCAAATTCATTGTCCTTGTACTTAAAGTGAGTGAAATTTCCATTTTGTTTTTAATTTCTCAGTAAGCGTATATTATTTTAAATTTTTTGGTTGCCTAGGATTTATGTAATCTTGAAATTACTTATCTATTTACATTTAAATGAATTTGCCATACATAAGAACTGTTTATTTATTGTTTTTTATTATTTATTTTTAACAAAGCGATATTGCAATGCAGAATTATGCAAAGCGTATCGTTATTTTTGATCTTCGAATTGAACTCTGCATGCACAAAAGCACCGATATCACGTGTAAATCGCCTGTAATAATGTTCCCAGTTCCATTCTGGTGTAAATATGCTTTAATTGGATGGTGCCGTACAACACGAAAGCCCGTATGCTATACCTATATTAGTTTCGACAATTTTTGCTATGTTGATAAAGCGTCATATTCGATTGGTGCGTTCTGCCACTTTGAACGTTGTATGTAAAATACATCCCACACTTTAATTTATGGTTTGTTTTTACATAATAAAATATTAAATACGTAAATCGATTATGGTAATAGACGTGTATTTTGACGTCATTATATAGTTTGTAATCCATAAGTGCAATTTCTTAGTTACAATTCCAATTACTGACGAATGATGTATTATTTCTTTGAAAGGGACATTTGTAATGGGAAATTCGCGAAGCGTAAATTTTTTAATTTAGTCAGTGTGGGTAGTTCTAATGCTATTACTTAATGGGATTGGTCTAAAACACTAATCTCTATTATCTCCCTTTTGATTAACTTTTGAACTGAATATTGGTATCTTGGTATCTAGGGAAGCCGGTTTTGTTTTGTCTAGAATATACTCCTATATCATCACCTGTAACTGTTCACTGCTGAACGAAGGTCTCCCCCAAGGAACACGATAGTTGGTAAGGTATATATGTCATCGTAAAATTGTAACTACCATAAGATTACAATTTATCTCACGAGATTTTGAACTGTCGAAAAATTGTGAACCGTTATATACTGATTACAAGGTAACGCATAGGTGCAAAAGTACCATAAAAATATTTTATCATATAAACGTTGAACATAAAATGAAACTAAATATGAAAATTGTTTCTCTTTTCTATCTTAAGCGTTTATTTGAATCCTTTTTTAAAGGTCCTGTGGTTGACTGAACTAACAAAAAAATCCTTTGTTCGAACAAAAGCAACTTTTAAAAAGATAACTCCTGTGACATGAATATTTATCATACCGTATTCTGTCAAATTCAAAGGTCGAAATGTCAAGAATTCAGTTGAACATAAAAATGTTTTGAGAAATATATCCCATATGAAATGCTCGATGTGAATAAAAATATGAAACATATCGGAAGTGGTTTTTCCGTAAAAATAAATAGGTGCTACTATTTAAAAGCAAAGATTTTGACTGTTTAAAATTTTAATTTCAAGTAGTAAGTCAGAGTGACGCGATGCAAAAGTTAATTCGAGTTCTTCAGTGAAACTAACAAAAATGTAATATAATATATTTAAAATGATTTTTCTAAGCATGTTTTCGTTTTTTCGAATTTTTTTCATTCTTGGAATAAATAAAAAGCTTGAATGAAACTAAATTTATGTATTTCCAAATGCATTTGATTGCCACGCATTGACTGTCTCGGCTCAGTTGTAGAGTATGCGACTGCTGTTCTTGAGGTTTCGTTTTCAAATTCTAGGTCAGACCAAATGTTTGTACGATCTACATATATTTGATGCGGAGTTTGGGTGGTTTCTATGTGTAATATGTATGTATTATATTTACAAAAAAGGTATATAAGTACTCTAACAGTCGATCTAGCTTTCATAGTTCAAGCTCTGTTTAGTTTTAAGGTAAATGGCGTTGTGTGTTACATGTCCGAATACTTTATATTGTTTATGTTCCAAATATAAAGAAAACAAATGAATTCTAAGTATTTTTAATGAATATTAAGTATTTTGAAAAACTTATTACAAATGAAATGAATGAAAAAAAGAATCAAAATTTTTATTATCAAGTACACTTCACTAAAATAAATTACCTTAGACATTGTACTGTGTAAAAAATAATCACTATTTTATCTAAATTGTCAAAAATGACGAGCTCACCTCATTTCTTCCGCTCTTCTCCAATCTGCGTTTCTAATAAACTACAAAAAGAATTTTTGTCATTTAAACTTTTTTATTTCCTTATCGATGATACTTCCTCTCAATCTTTTTGTAAGTAACATGGTAACACCTTTATTGATTGCGAGTTTTATCTACACAGTGCATCTTCTTTGTTTTGAGTTTCATTTAAAACTGATATTAAAAAAAACTAGGCTTATTAACCGATACTGTCCAATAGCTTTGCTCTTCCTTTAAGCAAGCTGCCAACCGGTGCATTCAGGTCGCGATTCCCTTGTATAATCAAGTTGTTGAGCGGAAGTAGCAGGACATACGCCTCTGTGTGCTACTCTGAAACAAAATTTAATACAAGTCAATATTTCCACTTTATTTCTTATAATTTTAACATTTAATACAACCTTTCCTCAAAAATTTCCTCCAAAAAAATGTCAATTTTTTGTCACAGATAAATCAAAACAAGCAAATCAGTTGGCAATCAAAATAAACTAATATTCGTGTAACAAATAGTCTAGAAAAGTTTTGAACACTGAATACTGCAAATGAAGTGATTAAAGGGTGTGTTATGTATTCGTAGTAACTCTGATTGCTCATTCAATCATACAAATGCACAAACGTGTTCATTTAACTCTTTTCCATTGTGTTTTTCTTTATTGTTAACGTTCTTTTAATAGTAACATATAACGCGTGGGTATACTTGAAAGAAAATAATAGCTTCTGTGGCTCTGTCTGCAACTTTTTTGTTATGTACTTTGCCACCTCTTTTTTGTCTGTGCGGAAATCCCCCTGGATACCACCAGTTAGTGCCTAGCTTAGTTTTTACACCACAGTACCTTGTAGTCCAGTCAATAAAAGCTTAACTTTGCCATTTTGGTTGAACACCTGCAACCAACGCTAAAATTTCCGTAAGTCTTCGTAGATTAATATACTAAAATTGCAGGGTGCTGCAATACCGGCAAATGGTGCAAATACATTGCAAAAGGGTGCAAAAACAACATTTTTGTCTATATCTCGCGATTGGCTGGAAAAATAAAAAAAGATCCTACTACCAAATTGTAGGAAATTAAATCCCCTACAAAAACTTGCAAACGTACTTACGCGTATCTCTCATAGTTTTTGCACAAAATGCATTTAAAGGTGCAAAATGCATATGCATATGCACTTAGAGGCTTTTTTCTTTATTGTTAACGTTATGACAGTATATTTTATATGACAAAAATGAGAACCTTGCGCTCGACGAAAATAGTACCATTGAGAACACACACACATGCGTTTGTTTTTCTATCTCGCTGAGCGCAATGAGTAAGACTGCAGCAGAAAATGCTCAACTAACTGTTTGTCACTTACTGTCACTATACTCCAAACTGTCGTTTCAGGGATATTTGTGCGTCTAACTGTCTAAAAGTGATTGTTTACAAAATAAACTTGATTCACTGTTTTCAATTTAAAGGAAACAATGAATCCTTCATTTTTATGTTCTATTTGTATGAAGAAAACGTAAGATGCAACAATTGTTGTGAAAAGTATGCAGTCCTCTCAGGATTGCATACTGTTGGTAGTGATTGGTATGGTAAAAGTGAGGACCTCAGTGAAATGGCTAAGAATGTGAAATTATCACTGTTCTGCAGAAATTTTACAGGACTAAATAAACTCGTTACGAAACAAAAAGTTATCTACTACAGGACAAATTCCCTGATTACGTTGTATCAGAAATACCTCCACTATTAACTTGCTTCATACATAAATTATTATTAAATGATGAAAATATCGTGTGAGATGAATGTCCTGTTATCCCAAAAAAGATACTATTGCCTATAGTAGCCACTTCGTCCTAAATCCTTCATTCGTTTCTTCAACTAGCTGTTGAGACATACATTTATCGAAAAACAGAATCGATGTTAGTTATCAATCTACTAAGCAAACTTTGTGTTTGCACATCATACCATAATATTTAGCTTCATGAAGCTTCATCAATAATTTAACCTCAGAAGACTATAATTACTGATGCTTTCCTCCAATATGTCTATGATAATACTGACCGTAATACAAGGTGGGCCAAAAGAAATCACCTTATTGAAAGATGCTCTTATATTCGCAAATGGCGGCCAATGTCAAATCTGTTTTGACATTTGTAAACTAGACAGATGTAGAATACAAGTGAACAAGCCATGGAGCGAAACACTCCCCGCGGAACGCGGGATAATCGTGTCTATTCTTTTGCGTAACAATTCGTCTGTGGTGTTGACAGATGTAGAATACAAGTGAACACGCCATGGAGCGATACACTCCCCTCGGAATGCGGAATAATCGTGTCTATTCTTTTGCGTAACAATTCGTCTGTGGTGTTGGCGCTGCGAGAATTCCATCGCCGATTCTCCGGTCCTCCGGCACTAACTACGCAAACACTGCGCCGTTTGGCCAGGGACCACAAGAGACGCTGCCAAGAGTGGCCGGCCCCGGAGCGTCTATTCTGCCAAGAATATCGCAGCTGTTGCTGAGGATGTCGAGCTGTCACTAGAAACATCGACCAGACGCCGTGCCTCGCAATTACCCATCAGCCGGTCGTCCCTAAGGCGAATTTTGGTCAAGGACCTGCGCATGTCCGTGCGTCAGCTGCTGCCTGTCGACCACCAAACGCATGTAGCCTACGCCCATGCGATTCTCAATCTCGAGGAAGATGTAGACGATTTTTTGACCAAAATAATAATGAGCGATGAGGCTCATTTCCACTTCAGCGGGTACGTGAACAAGCAAAACTATCGCTTCTGGGGCACCGAAAATCCACGAGTGTATCACGAGGAGCCATTATAATCGCGAAAAGTGACTGCATCAAACGACAACAGTGAACGGTGCGCGCTATATGGCCATGTTAACCGAGTTTTTTCTGCCACAATTGAACGAATTAGGACCGGAGGACATGTGGTTTCAACAAGACGGAGCAACGGCGCACACTGCGCGAGACACAACCGATATTCTGAAGGCGGCGTTCCCGGGTCGCCTCATCTCTCGTTTTGGCGATTTGCACTGGTCCGCAAGATCGCCCGATTTAACCGTTCCAGACTTTTTTGTGGGGTTTTTTGAAGTCCCGTATTTATGTGAACAAGTCCAAGACCCTGGAAGCCCTCAAGGACAACATTCGACACGAGTGCGAGAATCTGTCGCCCGAAGTAATGAAAAATGCCATAAAACGAGCCCGTATAGCAATCGATTGTGGCTGCGCCCATTTGGCCGATATCATTTTCTCGACTTCACTAATAAAATTCTAAAGGTTCAAATAAACATATTCAAAAAACAAAATCGAAGTTTTTCATTTAGAAAAAAATTGAGAGCCAAACAACATCGGATTTTTTCTTTGGGCCCACCTTGTATAAGAACCTCAGGTAGTCAGGAGACTTTTCATTGTGTAGGAAGCATAGCAGTGTACACACCAGCAAGTAGTGTTTGATATAAAATAAATCCAATCAAATGTAAAAAAATCTGCAGCGCAATTAGCATCTACAACAGATATCACCGATGAGATGTATGATGAGAGATTGCCTTCTGGATTAAAAACATCACCTATGCAGATCCTAGTAAACTATGTTTAGGCATTTCACCTCTTGTATCACCATCGTATATAACATTTCTATCGGGCATATTACATGCCTCCCGTTCATTAGATGACCATCCTCTCAAATTTGAAAATTTGCGCTGAATCCGATGGAATAAAAAAATATAAAATAAAAATAATTTTTTTGTCAAGATTATTAGGTATATGAAAAAAGGTATAAATAAGTAAACAAAAATAATTAAATCCCAAGGAAACACGTAGGATCGCTTCAAAATGAAAAAAAAAAGATTAATAATAATATTTTTACAATTTTGCACCTTTATATGCATTTTGTGCAAAAACTATGAGAGATACGCGAAAATACGTTTCCAAGCTTTTGTAGGGGATTTAATTTGGTACAATTTTGTAGTAGGATTTTTTTTTATTTTTCCAGCCAATCGCGAGATATAGACAAAAAAGTTGTTTTTGCACCCTTTTGCAATGTATTTGCACCCTTTGCCGGTATTGCAGCACCCTGCAATTTTAGTATATTAATTTACAAAGACTTACGGAAATTTTGGCGTTGGTTGCAGGTGTTCAACCAAAATGGCAAAGTTAAGCTTTTATTGACTGGACTATTGACACGTAAATATACCCCATTCATTAACTCCCAACTACATTAAATGGTAGTTCATTTTCTGTTTGCTATTTTTATGATTTTCTTTTTTTTCTTTTGAGACATTACTTAGAGGTACTTTATTTAACATTATTCTATTATTATTAAGTAAACTTCGTTTTACACTCTAAAACCACTCTTATTTATGTAAGATTTAAGAATATAAAGCTAGTAAGATTCTAAAATGTACTTTTTTCCTTCGAATCTTTTATTTATAACTATCGTAGTGTGTAGAAACTTCAGCATCCATCTCCAATATGAGATTCATACAAGAGTGAATAATTTACACTGCAGTGTAGACTCACACAAGCGAGTACGCTCTTGGGTCCGCTCTGACATGCAAATGGCGGCTTTTTAGGTTGTTACCAACATTACCTTTGCGATGGGCACTAATGTGATTAGTCTCGCCGCGTAATGGCATTTGCAGAGCTTTAATGCACGGCTACGTAAGATCATAAATGCGTTTTCAGAATTTGGTAATCGATGTGTCTGTCGCTCGGGCCAATTGGGTAACGTTAGCAAATGAGTTAATTATTTGTTTACAAGTGATGAAATATCCAAAATATTTTAATGTTATACAGTAGGTAGTTTTAAGATAGGATGATGATGTTATCGATCAAGACTGTGGTATGTTTTTGTACAACCTTCTAAGATTTAATTATAACTTTCTAGGAAATGTAACATAGCCATCTAGCTACAGGCTCAGCATACCTTTTTCATGGGTATCTAGATCAGGAATTAACACAGTAAAATTTTTATTTTTGTAAATACTGTCCTGGTTATGTATAATCCTCAATAGTAGAGTCTCCGGTTGTCACTAGAGTGGGGTGTCATGGAGGTAATAATTGGCCGATGTAGGTAAAGTGTATGTTAGGCCTCCTAAAAGGCTTACCGACGACCTGGTGAAGGTCTTGGGTGTTGGCCTGTTATTGTGAAGAGTTTTGGGGAGGGCTATATCCATCAGGGGACCTCATCCGGTTGAGATGACGATGTTGTGGTTAGCGTATGCGGCTGCTGATCAAGAGGTCTCGGGTTCGATTCCCGGGTCGGAACAAATATTATTTGTGTGATTCACAAATATTTGCTTCGGAGTCTGGGTGTTTTCTATGTATAATATGTATGTATTTACAAAAAAAATGTATGTTTATGTATTTATATCAGTTGTCTAGCACCCATAACACAAGCTCTGCTTAGCTTGGGACTAGATGATGTTGTGTGTCAGATGTCCAAAATATTTATTTATTATAGATATTTCTGATGACTATTGCACCTTGCGATTATCATATACATCTACATCATGTTATGTGTTATTAATTGGCAGATAGTACTTCTGATATAAGAAAAAAACTTACGTTTTATACGAACATTAAAGTAAGTGAGCAGCGTTAGCAGTTTAGGATATTTGTGACAGATGGCGCTGAATACATCGCTATGAGAATTGTGAGCTTTTAGAAAATTTATTTTTTTACCAGTAAAGTGCTTTTGTATGTATAGAGTTCTTATTTATATTTCAAAGTACGTGTATTTAAAGTAGAGAAATGGAAGGCATTTCTATAATAAACAATTTCGAGAGTGAAAAATGATAACCAAACTTAAAAGTTACAATTCTCTATGTAGTACTCTCTATATAGTACTCTATGTATTCAGCTATTCTGAATAAACTGTATTCTTAAATATAGTTTGTGTAATTAGTTTGATAGTATATATAAACAAACAAACAAACAACACGAGTATACACGAATATCTAGGTCACTTTTTTGTTAATGGAAATTAATTAATTGACCATTCTAAAAGCATATCAAAAAAAAATTAAGTGTCTAATTGACATTTTGCAGTAAAGTATACTTAATATTTAATAGATTCGTAGGTTTCATGATAAGATGCATACAACTTCACGAAGAAGAGAGAGACTTTAAATTGCAAGGTTTCGTTCGAATGAAATCAATACCAGCCTTGTGCTTATCGTTTTAGATGTTAAATATGTATTCAATTATATTATTTTGTATATAATTTACCCAGTTATACCAAAATTTAGTCATGCACATATATCTGAAGAAAACCGTTAATACGAAAAGCATAGAAATTAAAATTTCATTTATCCATAATCATCATTAACATCTTTCTAGTCCTTTTTCCCAAGATTATTTGGGATCGGCTTCTAATTCAACCAGTTTTACCTGAATATCAGTTTATACACAGAGCGACTCGCATCGGACCTCCGCAACTACAAGGACGAGCTGAAATTCGAAGGTTAAACTAGTTGTCAGTATGTAATTAAACTATCGTATTCTCCTTAATTATTATGTAATAAAAAACCTAATTTAGAAATAATGGTCGCCTCATGCATATTATTAAACGGTACCGAATACCTGGAATTGAATTACATACATACATATGTAGTAAAAGTATGTGGGTTACGGTAAATGATTTTTTCAGTTACATACTTAATTGGAAAATTATAAAATATTTTTCCACTTAGTAAATTGCTGAAAATGTATGAATAATGTGCGTACATATATCAATGTTAAAAATGATATATTCCTCTAGTGCTATCACTTACAAACTATGTTTATTACTTCATGTATACTTATTATGAATCAGCACAGAATATGAAAATGCGAAATAAACTCGTATACGAATAACATAAGTCAAGATTGAAAACCATAAGGCGGCTAGTAGTTTCAATTTCATTTCGTATTTTTAGGGTTCCGTTGCCAAATGGCAAAAAACGGAACCCTTATAGATTCGTCATGTCTGTCTGTCTGTCTGTCCGTCCGTATGTCACAGGCACTTTTTTCCGAAACTATAAGAGCTATACTGTTGAAACTTGGTCAGTAGATGTATTCTGTGAACCGCTTTAATAGTTTTACACAAAAATAGAAAAAAAGCAATAAATTTTGGGGGTCCCCATACTTAGAACTGAAACTCAAAATTTTTTTTTTCATCAAAACCGTATGTGTGGGGTATCTATGGATAGGTCTTCAAAAATGATATTGAGGTTTCTGATATCATTTTTTTCTAAACTGAATAGTTTGCGCGAGAGACACTTCCAAAGTTGTAAAAAGTTGGTCCCCCCCCCTGGAACTTCTAAAATAAGAGAGTAATAAAACTAAAAAAAATATATGATGTGCATTACCATGCAAACTTCCAACGAAAATTGTTTTGAACGAGATCTAGTAAGTAGTTTTTTTTTAATACGTCATAAATCATAAACCGCAATTTACATTTCTTTCAATCAAAACACTATTATTAAAACATTGATGAAAGTTACAACGAACTATAAAAACTTTTATATGATGCTACGGAACCCTTCATGGGCGAGTCCGACTCGCACTTGGCCGCTTTTTCTCCTTACACAAACCGTATCGGTGTTATTAGAAGCAAGCCCAGTAAGTACGCAATATCTCCGGCCGCGCTCCACAAGAATCCTCGTCGAGGCCATGTTCCGTTATTGCATGGAAATTCTTCGGCGTGCAACTTCATTGAGCGACTCTCTTTTGTATAAAGGTTTCCGCGCAATGTTCCACGGTTATTGTTTTTCTAAAGCGGAGCAGGCACCTGATATTACCTTCCCTGAATCACAAGCAGTTAGGTTTATTCAATTAAGCTTGTGTACACGATCTCTGTGCAGTTGAGGTAGAAACCAGGGAAGTGAGAGTAGGCAATAACAACATTGAAATTTTATGGAGTGGAGGCAATAGCCGTTTGTTGGCGTTGTGTATCGCTCCAAGGATAGATATTATTGTTTACGATACGATTGTGTGCTCAGTATCGAAACGCGTCGTTTTTTACAAAGTTTTTTCAACGTTAAAGTGTCGTTCTCTTCGGTTGAGCGAGGTGAGATGGTAAAGGTTGAACTAGTTGTCAGTAAGTTTGAGGATACTGACTTCTCAATAACGAGAAGATATGAGAATATATTGTGTTCATGAAAATATGAACTTTCTACTTTATTTGTCTTGAACGACAAACTGACTTATATTATTTTAACTAGAATGTAGCTATTACTTTTTGATCTTTATCTAAGCTTATAGCATAGTCAATGGTTATTAAGTATATGCATATATATATATATATATATATATATATATATATATATATATATATATATATATATATATATATATATATATATATATATTAAAACATTTAGGACATATAATATACGACATGCGATATGTGCTTTTCATAGTGGGTAATACGCAATCACCAATAAAATTAAATATAAAAGTACATATTATAAAATATTTAATTAAGTAGCTGACCAAGGTGGTTCTTTTTACTAGGTAAGAATTACGATTATGCAGGCGTCAGTAAATTCTACCCAAAGGACAGTTCAAAGAGATTAGGAGTGTTAACACGTTGGAGCTATCATTTAACTGTATTAGTAGAAGGTCGTGCTTATCTATGGGCAGGGTGTTGATAAGCGCCCGCATGACAGCGCGACAAACGCACGGGGATTGCGTCACTAGTACCACAGTGCACTGACACTACAACGACTGCTAGTTTAATTTGCGAAGCCACATAAATCCCTGTTTGATGAGGGTAGCGCCCGCTTTCATTAGATACGAACTCAATGGTTCACGGCAATCATAGTGGTGACAGCAACGCATTGTTTCTTCTAAACCGCTAACTTATCTTTCGTCCGTTAGAACAGTGGGAATTGTGTAGAACATGATAGGCATAGACGTTACTTATCTGTAACAAAATACGAGGTTCAATGTATATGATTATATAAGACTAGCTTTTCGTCCGCGGCTCCTCTAGCGTGTATATTAGATATCGCGGTAAAAGTGGACTATGTTCTTTCTCAAGCTCTAGACTATGTGTATTAAATTTAATTTTGATCAGTTCAGTGGTTCTTGCGTGAAAGTGCGACAGATAGACATACAGCAGAGTTACTTTCGCATTTTTAATGTTGGTAGGATTTAAATCATTTTAGAAACGCGAAATTTAAGGTTGAAAATTTTTAAGCAAGAATTTAATCAATCCTTTAAGTATAATTTTCTTTAATTAAATTTAATTAAATTAAAACAAAATAAAACAGTATTAATTTAAATGCCGAAAGGTCCACCTTTAATGTATCGCAAGATTGAAATAATATCTTAAAATGACACTGACGGTTTAACTGGTTCTACATAAAAGTATTTTTTAAGGAAAGTAATGTTTTTAAAGAAAAACACCTCTTTTCAATACCACACTAAGAACTCTTATAATTGTAATAAAATGTCATTTTCATTATGTTCGAATTTCAAATTACTTTACACCTCATCATGATAGAGCATCAAAAAGGCTTTTAAAATTATCAATCAATCCAATGAAGGCTCACTATGTTCGTAGCGATTTTCGTCAATGCGGATGATGGAAATCGCCATAAATGTATCAATAATAAATTTTATAAACTACAGTCGCACTTTATTATTCGATAGAATTATTTAAACGATTCGATAAATATGTTGGTATATTATAGAGGTGTTTTTATTGTTGAACGGCCAACCCGTTCAACAATAAAAACACCTCTATAATATACCAACATAACATAACCAAGTGTTTGTGTGATCTACAAATATTTGTTTCAGAGTTTGGGTGTTTTCTATGTCTGTCGTTTTTTATACAAAAAAAGTATATAATGTATATAATATGGATTTTATACAACCCATAATACAAGCTCAAAATCAGTCCTGATTTAATAAAAATTAAAGCAGATTTTCAGTTACTTGTATACTGGTTTAACCAATAGTATCACAAGCTGAACTTATCTTTAGATCAAGAGTCTCAGCCTCAACCTTTTTTTTCAAGCCATCTCATTTTATCACTTACTAGCTGACCTGACAGACGTTTTCCTGCCTTAATTTTCTAATTTTCTAAGATTTTTTTAAAAAAAATCCTATCCTAAGAACCTTCTCCTGACAATAACTAACACAACAAAAAAAAACTGAAATCGGTCTAGCCGTTCACGCGTAATGGCGTGACCAAGGGAAATAGGGATTTATCTTTATATATATAATTCTTCTGTGAGTGTGTATGTCACTGAACTTCTCTCAAACGACTGGACCGATTTTGATGAAATTTTTTGTGTGTGTTCAAGGGGATCTGGGAATGGTTTAGATTCGCAATTGGACCCGGTAGGTGGCGCTGCGATCAAGTTCTGGAATTTTAAAGTTGGGCGGTACGAAGTTCGCTGGGTCAACTAGTTTTTATATATATATATATAGATTAAGATACAAAAGTCATTAATTCATAACTAAGTAAAGCGTATAAGTAGTATGCTTCCAATGATTTTATTTTCGTTCTTAAGGTTTGCTCTCATGAAAATAAACAATAAGAAATGAAAAGATCTCTAGAATATGCGTCGAGAGAAATCGTATAAATCTCGTTGAGTTCAATTGCAGAGTAAATACTTGCTTGATAGCCCACGCTAAATGCAATTTACTCCTAAGAGCATCTAACTCGATTCTTTCTCGAGAACACTATTAACAATTACGTTGGAAACTATATCGTGAAATGAAGTACTTATCATTGAGTGCTTGATTTTCTGAATTGCTAGAAAAGTCAAAATTCTGACATCCCAACATATTTTTTTATGTATTTTCAGTATTTGATTTAAGTACCACGACAGACAGGCAATTAATTACCCAATTTAACAACGGCTTAACCGTGAATTACAAATAGAGACTCATACTTTCAGCTTACAGTATTTAAAAAGATGATGAAAATCTTCAGAATAACTCAACTTCTAAGTGTATAAATATCCAAAATTATTCCCTTTATCATTCAAAAATAATTCATCTACTTAACTTTTTCTTTTATGCTAAAATTCTTTGAAGTCGAGGAAAGCTCCCAAAAAGTAATTTTATTAATTACGAGTCAGGAATTCAACAAAGTTCCAAGCCGGAGAGGTCCTTTTCTTTCGTAGAGCGATCCATTATCTTATGAAGATTTAGAAATTCCTGCGGTGTTCGTCTCGCTCGTCGTACCGCGCCGCATCGTACAGGCCCCGAGCCCCTCCCCCCCTAACGGATGTGATGCTCGAACAAAAACAAGCATTCTTCTACAACTTTTATTACATTGCATGCTGTATATATGAAGAACAATAAGTAAAACACTTTCACTACAAGTTACGTTTATAAACATAAAACAGCAATGTAAATATAGGAATTTACGTTGTGAAGTTAAATACGAGTCAAGTAAAAGTTAATAAATACCTTGTGGAATTTGCATTAATATGTCAAGACAAAGCCACTAATCGCAATGTAACCATTTCGTTCAAAGGTTCCAAAAGTAGATGGTAGCGAGTTGACTCGGCCGGCAGTCTTGTATGGAAACAAAGGATGGAGGGTCGGCCTAACTGCCCCACGGCCATTTTCTTTGTAAATTTTGCCGTAGTCCTTTTTGGTATTTTGTTCGTAGGGAGCTCAAGAGACTGCGCTGTAGACAAGCTAAATTCTCCCCTTTACCAGAACACCCGTAGTTGACTCCATAAAACCGCAGACTTTTAGAACAGGTAAGTAACTTTAACGGGTCATTAACATTGCATTTGGTTTCATTTGCAAACTCGTTCGTTGTATTAATGAGTTTCACGTGTTGTGGTTGAATGTATAACTTGTTTAGTTACTTAATCAACTTTATCCTTTTGTAGGTATTCGTATAGATGCTAATGTTTTCTCATATGAGGGATAAACCTTATGTAGTAGAATTCCTATTTTTTACTACCTTTACTAATACTTGTGCGAATGACTTTTATCATTTTTTAATACTAGCCCTGTACATCGGTTATCGCAGTAAAAAGTAGTTAACTATTTCCAGGCTCTAGACAATTTGGTAGTTTTGCCGTGAAAGTGCGACATACATATTTTCACATTTATAATATTAACAAGGAATATAACTCACTTTTCATTACTAACTTCCCCGAATATACTTAGCCAGGAAACATTATAGGCAGACAGAGTTACTTTGTCTTGTAAGTTATACTAAACTAAAAATATTTATTTAAAATTTGTAAATTATGTTATGTAATCATTCACAATAATAATCCAGACTCTGGACTAATATCCAGCAGAGTAAAACAAAAATAAAAGAGGCATACTTACAAAACCAAGTAAACAACGAACGTCGAACATATATTAACGATATTAGCCGTAAAGTACAGAATTAGTTATTCTGTTTATTTCCCCAACAACGCCGATTTAATATTTTACAAAATTACCTGGCGGGGTCTCGTCTGGATTCGAGATACATATTTAATTATCGTTTAATCTATTTCATTGAAGTAATTTAGTTATTTGGTGATGGTTGTACTGATAGATTTAACACCCAAGTATTTAACGTTGATAGATTCATACTAATATTATAAATTCTAAAAGTAACTTTATCTGTCTGAGATTTCATGTCTAAATCGTTGCATCGATATCAATTAAATTTTAAATGGAGGCACTTTGATTCTTGAGGAAGAATGATGGTTATACATGTATATTTATATTTTATGTATGGTAAATCTAATGATTAAGAAATTATCGTGATTATCGTCTCCTTTGAATGTTGATCAAATATGATTGAGAAATCGTAGTCAATTTAAGACACTACTAGTTACTGAAAGTTATAGTTTGTTTCATTGCTATTTTCTTTTACCAGTTAAGCCTCTATAACTGCTGAACTAACAAAGTCATCTAATCCGTTATAGTTCTCCTTTAAATTTCATTAGATGGACTACCGTCACGAATTTTTTCCGATTTTTTGAGATTGCCGTTGAGATTGCCGCAAACGGCAATCTCAACTAATCAACTACTACTACTAACTAACTAAGATACCTAAACCAAAAAATCGTCTTGAAAATCCTTTACTGTTTTTATAAGACCTATCTAATGATACCCCACACGGGGTAGCCGCGAGAAAAAAAAATCATCCCCACTTTACGTGTAGGGAAGGTACCACAAATAAAATTATTTTTCATAATTTTATTGTAGCAATTTCTCGACCTAATTACAACAGCTATTCATGCAGTTTCATTTTTCTAGCACTTACCGTTTGGACGGTAAGTCGAGGACGGACGGACGGATGGACATGACAAATCTATATGGGTTCCGAGCTAAGAACTTCGGAACCCTAAAAAGGTTACGATACGTCCCGTTTACAGGAAAAAAACACGAGTGTGTGTAAAAGTCTAAAAACAGTTATGAATATGTGTATAACATATATGTATATATAAGTAGGCATAAATATATGTATAATTTACTATATGAGAAAATATTTAACCTCACTAAGGTCACGTCACGACTACGAAACCATTGCAAGTCCCTGGGCGATGTAATCTCCCTTTACTTAAGATTCGTAAGATATATCTACCAAGTTTGTTTCGTTTCTACTTATTTTGCTGTTGCTTTACCTGTTTAAAAGTAATTGCACCGTTACGATATAAATCGAGACTCCCTTTTTTTCCATCAATTTTTATAAAGAGATACTGAAGTTAATATGTTTCACCCCTGTGCAGTTTTGTCTCGCCAAAGTAAAACTAAATTGTAAAGCGCCCCCAGTTTTTTTTTCGGCATAAGATATTCTGATTTCATATGTGATAAATTTACATTTATTACCTTATTTAGAAACAAATGCAGTGGTCTTAATTAGAAAATACTTTATCGTCTTAGGATATTCTTTATTGATTAAAAAAAAACTCATTAAAGCGATTATTAACTAGATATATTTATATTCTTATATTTTATATGTAGCGTTAATAGCCAAGTGGCCTTAGTTGATTGGAAACAAATACTAAGGAAAAGCCACGACGGCGCGGTCAGTACTTAGAAAGATGATCTTTGTGGATTAATATGTTCGTGATTCGGAGGTCACGTCAAGCAATCGGTCCCGGTTGTTATCATAAGATAACAGTCGTGAAGTTTAGTTGAAGATCTTTGTCCACGGAGCGACTGCCCGACTGACGACCGCAAACCCTGAGGGCAAACTGAACCAGAACATTGAACTATCAGTATTTTTGAGGACATTGGATTCCCAAAAACGATAACCTACCATAGATGTTCATAATACGGGACCGACGGCTTAACGTGCTCTATGATGCACATGAGTCATGCGTCAATGGTTTAGTTACGGTAATCACATGCGACCTCTGGTTGCAAATTTTGTATTAGTAGCTTTACGTATTTTTATTATAATTTTATGAAATAATCTCAACACAGCTCCTCGGTATGTTAATTTTATTCTATTATTACGAACATTCTCACAAATCTCCACGTAATTCCTTATCTCTTCATTTTCGATTCCATTCAAATACAGCTACATAATAACTGGTGGGCTGTGAGGTGCGCGTGCATGGAGAAAATTTCAATAATCCCCATAGGTTTGCGATGCGATGAGCGGGGACGCACGTGTTGCGGATTACGTTTGTAATTGATGGTCGTACTGTCTAATCTCTGCACTTTGCTGCCAGCCCTCATACCCACTAACTATTCAAAAAATAATATCCATCTACCCTGTTTATTTTGTTCAGTGTTTCAAATCGCACCCTCAAAATCTAATGTTATTATTTTGTTTAATAAATAAGGTTCTCATCGAATAGGACACAGTATTTTGTCTCGTGTATCTCTTAATGTGAACTGTATATGTCTACTTTCTTATATTTGCGTAGAGAGGCACAAATGCAATAATAATTCTTGTGTGTTTGTTAAAAACTTACTGTAAAGTTGTGTTACGTGTGTATTAATATTTTGTCTGCTATTTGATTTTAAAGCTATAGTATTTATTTGATGTTAAAGTTGTTTTTTTCAAATTATTTTCAGTTATTCAACGAGATATTAACGTATTGTTAAAAAAATATCTATCTTAATAAATGTGTATCTTCTAAATTACAGGCCTTAGAATAATTATTCTAAGTTACAGGCATAAAAAGTACGCCAGCTAAACTTGAAAGTATGTATTTTAATCCTACAGAAGCCACATCTATAATAAAGATGTTCTGTTTTACTTCCAAAGTTTTTATTTAGACACTGTCAGGGAAGCATAATATTTTGTGTTAATATTGCGTCAGAGTTATAAAGTTGCTACACGTGTAAGTAAATAAACTTTAAAAATCTAAAAAGCAGATTTTATTATGTAGGTGGATAGTGAGGAAGTAGTGACTTCAGTAAGTGGCATTGAAGTCACTTTCACACTTTCATTAAAAGTTATATTACACATATACAATACCTCTCGATCGTTGTTCTGTTTAAAATTAATATATAATTTATCGTTTCAATGGTTATAAGGTTGCAAGAAAAATCCAGAATGCTGTTAGTATAGATTTATCCTAAATCTTATAATTTCGGTGGTGCGTTCAGTCGCGAGTTTTTTGTCGTGAGCGCCGCGGCATGTAATGAGTTTCAAAAAGTTCAAAAAAGTTCAAAAAGCCTGAGTTGTCTTAAAAAAAAAAAAAAAAAAAAAAAAAAAAAAAAAAAAAAAAAAAAAAAAAAATAGTTCAAATTAAATGGAGCTTGTATTTAAGTGTTGCTATCACGCAATCTGGGGAAATAGCTTTAAGTGGTTTCACCGCGATCTTATGTTTTATTTATTACACCTTAATGGTTTTGTTAAATAAATCTACACCTCTGGAGATACATAATTAAGAGAAGCGTGTGTCGAAATCATAAAGACATTATTAGAAGATTGTAGACTAGGTTGAGTCCACATAGAAACCTTAGATAAATTGAATATAATACTTACACACAGTAAGCGATCATAACAAATCTATTGAGGGTGAAAGTCGAACCCTTTAGCTCTGGCAGTAGTCTGGTTAGTCAGGATACTAACCAAAATACTAAACAGCTACAGTCAGATGAGTATCAAGTAAATAAAACATAGTATTTATTTATTTTTTAATATTGTAATTATTTTTAATATTGTATCTGAAACCACTCTGGGAAACAAATGAGACTGTTTTGTTTTATAAATATCAGTATAATATATGTACAAAATTGCCGATGGAGGATTATGAAATTTCGCACACTTTATAGATGATGTGGTGGAGGAGTACAAAAAGCTAAATAAAAATTGGTCGAATTTTGACCACCAAGTCACCTTCATAAATGAAACCCTGGATAGTGGGTTGTTTTAGCGTAATAAAGCAGTTTATTGTGGAGTTATACTCCGCGTTAAATAAATTTTGAATGTCATAAAGTTGACCAATGGCTGTTGTATCTTAGTAAAATTTTACCTAACCTTTAGTCAACATTTTTAGTCCAAGAGCACGCAGTGGGAGAGATGGCTCATTATGGGTCGACTCAATAACGAGCTCTCAGGAAACTAATATATGAGACAGAAGACTACTCCACCTATACCGGGGATAGGAGCGTTCAAAAGGTGGTTAACCGCATATTCACCTTTAGTTAAAATCAAGAACCCTATGCTCATTAACATTATATACCATTAAAAATAAGCACTGCGTATCAAGTACTACGTCAAAAATACAAATGAGTAATGTACCACTAGTCATAATAAATAACTTATTATCATAAATAAATTATAATTACCTTATGGCAGAGTAGACAAAATTAACGAGGGAGAGATTTACAGCTCAGTGTCTAAAGTGCTGAAGTTTGTAAATCTGGCGTCAGTTTACATAAAGTTAGATGTATTTTTTATTACAGTCAAGTTGCCAGCGAGGATTAGCTCAAGTCTAATCTCTTCGCGTTTTACAAAATAATTTGTTTACCTATAAAATATATTTTCTTGTGTAGAGAACTTGATTAAAAAGTGTGCGAAAGTAAAACTTAATTTGGGATTAGTACTACTTTTACACACAGTTTTGAAAAATAGTGCAAACATCTTTATGTAGATAGACAATCCACAAAGAAAACCTCCCACAATATAATGCAATAACAAATTTGGAGATGGTCCAAAATGTATGGACCAAAAACCCAGAATCGATTGGGACTAAATGGGTATCAGTAGTTTCATTATATTGCACAGTTTACCCCACCGAAAGTGCAATGCTAAAATCAATGGGGTATAAGAGCTATAGACTGATAAAGTATATGAAATAATCATGATTTCCTTGTGATTTTTATCAGTTTATACAATATAGGCAATATACTAGCGATTATAATGACAGGATTACTATACTATTGTTAACTATCAACAATTTATGTTTATAATTAGTATTCATAACTAAAAAAAAAAATTACAAAAAAAAAACGAGCTTGCTAACTGAACTGATAAGAGAAAGAAATGACGCAATTTTACCGAAATACTAAATACTGAACTAAAAACATTTAAATGAATATAATATCAATAACGCTTGTATTGGACTTCAAGGTACATATACAGTTGTACATATTACTGCTCGACAAACAGATTACACAGTTGATTGTTATAACTTTTACAGTAATCCTAACCAAATAAATGTTTATTCTAAATCCTGGTTTTAACTGTGCCAAATTTTATACTCCTCCGTCAGCGCAGTTTTTCTCAAAAGGGGTACAACGTTTTTGCTCCATATTGTTAATCAGTAATAATTATTGTTTTTGTAAAAACTGGAAAAATTACAAGTAAGGCCCTGCGCGCACGGGAAACTTTTGTCACTGTGACTGTTTTGTCACTTTCATTATGGCTGTAGAATTATATGGAGATGCGCGCACGTTGCGACGTGACAATCGGATGACAAAACTGTTTTGTGCCTGCGAACAAGCGTGCGACAAAACTGTCACCGCGCCGCTAGAGTTTGATAGAAGCGCGCGCACGAGTGACGAAACAGTTTCTGCCTGTGCCCTAAGCCAAAAGCGGAAAGCGGAAAGGATTAACTTTTTATTTATATTTTCAGACAACTTGAAATAGCATTGTAATCAAAACAAAAGTGTCTCCTAGCGTTCAATCACCACATTATCATAAAGGGTCTAAGCAGTATGCATTGAAGTTGTTCTAATAAAATATTCAAGGTTTTCTTCGAAATTACTAGAGCTTGAATTGTTTTAGAGAAAATGAAATATGATATAATTTGTTTAAGTTAACACTGGTTGAAAGATTACAAGATGTTATTTAATTTTGAGAATAACACAATGATCGAAGATTCTATGTTTCGGCCCAAAAAATTGAATTTTGTACTGAATCGATTTTTACCCTTGAAAATCGACTGTCGATTTTTTGTGTTGGTATAAAAAATATTTACAATAGTTACAATTAGCTGAATATATTAATTTGATAGGTAATAAAAATAATTCTTATAATCGAATTCCTTGAACTAAAAAATAGATGATTTTACTGATTGTTTAATGAATATTTTTGTTTTTCATAAAATGGATTTATATTTATATTGTAAATACAGAAAAGATATAGAATCGATCCTTTAGAAATCGTTTTTTTATAAATCGATTCTTCATGTTCTGATTCGAATCGAATCAAAAATCCCTACAAAATAGTTTATCCTGACGCCATTTTCCGTGCCCCGCTCTCCGCTTACTTTTGATTGCCCGCTGGCGATAAGCAAATATATATAGTATATAGAAGAAGTGGAAAGAAGACCAGTACTTTACGAGAAAAGATTAAAAGAATATTCTGACATATGATAAATACTAGGCATGCCTTTTAAGTTCTGTCGTTTCCATATTTAACGGCAATTTTGAATTTGAAACAGTTCTATATTCGAATGTGTTTAAATTTTGAATCTCAAAACATTTTTAACACCCCAACTTTAAAGTGGAATAAATGTTATAATTAGTGGTTTGAGCGAAGGGAAAAGTGTACTAAACTATGTGGGGAATACTTTGAAAATATGCAGTAATTCATTAAAACTTTCTGCAATCATTCGAAAACTTTTACGACGTATGAATTCGCAAATAATGACTGTCTCCTCCAAATGCATATCGTTGAATGAACCATGGATTTACAAAAATGTTTCGTGACTGTCATTCGCCGTGTGCGCACTCAGATTTTAAGACGCGACGCGACATGACAAAAACTTTTTTGTCGCAGCGACAAAAGTCACCCGTCAGCGCACTGCTTAACTCATGATTTTTTCATACATACTTTATCAGCCTATAGCTCATACACCCCATTGATTTGGGCATTGCGATTACGGTGGAGTAAATTAAGCATTATAATTAACCTACTGATACCTATTAAGTCCCAATCGATTCTGGGTTTTTTTTGGACCATCTCTTTTGGTTGGTAAATATTTGGATACTAGTTATTTTTTGAACCGTAATATGTTATTAGATAGCATACAAAATAACTTAATTTTAGCACTTTGAACATTCTCTATGGACATTTTTGGACATATGTCATAGAATGGCATAGGATTTGAGAAAAACTTTATAATGTAGGCATAATCAGGGTTTTCTGAGGAGGTTGTAGCAGGGTGGGGCATGCAGTGCCCCCATAGAAAATTTTGAAGATATAAAAAAGTTGCCATAAAAATTGAGACACTAACTAAAAACAATAAAAATGAGATAATAATATGTATACATACCTAAAATAATAATAATTTACTTATGTTTATTCTCTAAAGTTTATATGAGGAAAACTTAAAAACCAATACCCAATCCTCCCCCAGGTTGAGGACGTGAGAAGGCACAAAAAGTATGGACTTATGACTTGTTTTTTATGACTTTTGAGAATTAACATCCCTCAAAAGAGAAGTAACCAAAAATGATCTAGGCGTAATTAACTTTAAGTAAAACGCGCAGCTCCTACACTTAGGATAGTAAGTCATCATCATCATCAGCATATCGCAGGCCACTGCTGGACACAGGCCTCTCCAATCTAAGGCCACTTGGTTCGACGTAGTAGTAGCGGTAAATGGCTACTTGAAACTTGAACCTTTGAATCCTTATTAAAGGAACTTCATAGAGTAGACCCTCGATAAATCCTTTTGATATAAAGTAACTATGTGTATATTTATAATTATGTATATAAAATACTATGTTATAATTAACCATATTTTAGGGGATATTTTATAATTAATCATATCGTCACAAACAAAATGAAAATATATGTATGATGAGAAACAGCAGACAGACCGGCGGGTGTGCGGGGTGCAGAGGCAATGCGGCGGCGGGCTGCGATCGCTCTCAGGGGCAAACAACCGACGATTGAATCTGAAAATTTAATTCCGGTCATTTTCATAGCAGGAGTAAAGGAATCTTTTATTTTATCCCAAAGAAGACTGTTACTCAACAAATACATATATTTAAATATGAGTTTCATAGCCTTGAAGTCTCCACTCAGTAATGCAGATCACGCAATATGCTTTTCGTCTTACTTTTCTTATGTGTTGTGACCGTGAAGCTTGAAGCTATTTTATTATTTTTAGTAATACTTTATATTGAAATACAGATGAACGAAGAAAGTTAGGTTTAAAATTAAAAAAATGTTTATATGACATTCCGTACAAACAAATCTTATGATGACGATTGCTATTATTATGGAATTTATTTTTAATATAATAATTTACTATTGCTAATTTGCGTAAAATTAGTATTATCTATTTATTTACTTACTAAAATGACTTAACAAAAACTTCAACGTTCAAACCAATAATAAATAGTTAAATAATTTTTTTTGGACATAAAAAAATTAATATTTTCGTATTATTTAATTCCAAACTAAGCAGAGCTTGTACTATGGGTACTAGACAACTGATATAAATACTTATATTCATACATTTTTTCTGTAAATACTTACATATTGTACATAGAAAACACCCAAACTGATATTTGTAGATCATACGAACATTTGGTCCGACCCGGGAATCGAATGCCAGACCTCCTGATCAACAGCCGCATAAACTAACCACTAGACTAACAAGGCAGTCAAAGTTGAACTATGGGTACCATAGTTCAACTTTGACTGCCTTTGCCTGCCTTTGCTAAATCGTATCGATTTAACTTATTTTATGTGTACCAGGGTTCTGGCACAAGGTTAGGATTTTTGTAGGGTTCCGAGTCATGAACTACGGAACACTAAAAATGACTAAAATAAATATAGCTATGATAATTTTGTTCCATTTTTAGCAACGTACCATGAAAAATTTAACAATAAAGGTTCGAGCACATTATGCCGGGCCGCAGCGTGCCGGGGCGGAGCGCAAAAATCCGCTCAAATCGCTTCAATACAAATTGTATGAAGTATCGCACACTGTGTCGGGCCGCAGCGGCTCGCATTATTGCGACGCGGATTTGCGTCCGTGCGATGCGACCCGCCCCGCCCCGCTGCGCCCCGTCATAGTGTGCTATAGCAAGCGGATTGGTGTACGCGCGTACGTGTTTATTTACCGTACACACTCTACTCAAAATCCGTCAATGCGCTGCGACCCGGCCCGTCACAATGTGCTAAGTTAGCATTTTCCGCTGCGCTGCGGCCCGCCCCGACACGCTGCGGCCCGGCATAATGTGCTCGAACCTTAAGGGTGAAAGTTTAGCACTACAAAAGTTTGAAAAATGAAAATTCGTTTGACGTCGACGTTCGCGTTGGTGCACCTTATTGGCAGTTCAGTATTGAAATGCATCCCAACTTGTCAAAGTTTGTCAGTTTGCAAATGAATGCTCGATTGCAGCCCGAATAGTTATAGGAGGTTCTGAATGAGAGATTTATTTATAGAGACACTTAATTTTAATAATCGTTTTGAAATAAGATAAATACTACCACTACTAAATACTATAAAAAAAGCTCTGAGTTTTTTGTTTGCTAGTTTAGCCTGTACAACATCACTTTACGACTATTAGTCGTATGTATATATACCCTCAAGATCTGTATCAAAATTTTTAGAATTTGCATACAAAACATTGCAACATTTGCAGAAACGGAGCAAAATTCTTTCTTTTAAGAGACTTCAATAAATAGTTACTATAACTGTTTATAATAAACCTCCTAAGAGATGTTGTCTTGATGACGAGAAGACTGAGAGATATATTCCTTCTCATCTGGGAAGAAGCTAATAATGAGACTAAAGCTCAATTTTAAGACTAGTTCTTGGAAGATAATTACTTTATTTGAAATTCATATTTACAATTTCAATATGAACTTACTGAGAAACGTTGGTAGCTCACCCGACGACGGGTACGTGGAATCTCTCTACGATTAAATTAGTCGATTAAATTTTCATATTCAATCTTGAGTTGTTTACCAAAGGGAAGCATCCTCTCGGTGGACTGGATAAAGCGCTACTCGATTTTGTTCTTTAAATACTTCTACATAAGGTAAAATATGTTTTTGTATTGATGTAGTTAAGTATTCATACGATATATGATACGAAAAAATGGCCAAACTTATTGTATTGCTTACGTTGAAAGGTTACCCAAGTAGTGTATAAACATACTAGTACATATAATAAAGAAATATATATTCTATAATCCGGTGATTTTAATCAAAATGTCAAAACTGCTCCAAGAAATGATTAAATATGTACTGCACTATCTTATGAAATTCTGGCTGACAAATGTAAAATATAGTACGTAATTATTGTTTAATTAATGTATCGTTGAATATCAGATAACAAAGGTTGAAATAAAAATAATGAGAATAGAAAATAGAATATCGTACGTAACATTATGAGGAGATAATAATAATTATGATACAAGAATAACGAATGACATTTAAAAATATCTATTTTATACCTTTGTTATTCCTTTTAAGCTGTCACAAACTCTTTTTGATACAAACGACCATGACCAAATTCATTTTGTAAGCTATAAACTAAATTTGCCATGATAATTTGACCGTTTTGTTGGTCTAGTGGTTAGCGTATGCGGCTGCTGATAAAGAGGTCTCGGATTCGATGATCGGATTGGACGAAATATTTGTGTGATCCACAAGTATTGGTTTCGGAGTCTGGGTGTTTTACTATGTATAATATGTAGGTATTTACAAAAAAAAGTATGTGTATGTAGTTACAGGTAAATTAGCTTGGAGAAATTTTTGCGTTTGTAGTAGTGTATGGTCACGTGGCACCTGCGGACAGCGTAAACTGGTTTATTCTGGTTTTGTGCGTGTTTCCACTTTCCAATTTTGAAAATTTTGACCCCCCCGTAGACGCCCCGGAGTTTTAAAAAACCTAGATGAAAGGAAAAAAAAAATATATATCGGTCTCTCCTCTTTGAAGTTTCACTTCTATCGTGTGTGAATCGCACACACACCTTTTTTTTTATAAAGACAAAACCTTTTTCTTAAAATAAAAACTTGTGTTTATTGAAAACAAAAATCAGAGTGTTGCTAGGGATAAGTATAAAATTAAATAGTAATGTTAGGATATCGAAACATTTTTGTATAGGCCAGAACGATATAGTGGAAACGCGCTCTAAGATCTGAGTAATATACACACTACTACATATGCAAAAATTTCTCGAGAATAATTTCACTGTACATCAGTTGTTTAGTACCCATAATACAAGCTCTGCTTAGTTTAGGACTAGATGACGTTGTGCGAAAGATGTCCGAAAATATATATGAAAAACAGAACAATTTCTTGGTATGTACAAAAATCTCAATAGCCTGAAATGCTATAGGTACTGCTTTACGAAGATATACAAAACAGGTTTAAATAATTAAGTATTTATTAATAGCTTAGTTTTCAAGTAAATAATACGATTTTCTTTAATGTTAAAACTTACCTAGTCGAGACCCAGGGCATTGTTTGGGTCCGTATCATCTTTTATTACCTAGTAGAAGAACAAAAAATAGTTTACGTCCTATTCTGAGACCTACTGAATAAGCACATAAAATTTTATAAGAATAATGAAGCCGTTTCGGAGGAATATGACAACTAAGATTGTGTTATGAGAATTTTGTATTTAAGATAATAGGATGACATACTGAATGAGTATTTCGATACAACCCTTTTCTGTTTATAGGAAAGATTCATTTTATTTATATTCTGATATAAAAATAGTTTTACAGAGTTTGTATAGTATAATTTTGTAGAAGACCATTAGTATATAAGTGTCAACTGAAAGATTTTGGTGAATTTGTACGAAAGTTAAGAATTTACAATTAAAAACCTTTAGATTTAGGTTTTTGTAACAGTATTAAAATTTCTATTTTTACTTATTCTGATTAATTTAAAAATGAACTAGTTATTGTATTCTGTATATGTAATGTGAATAAATATCACTATCAAACTACGAACTTTAAAACAGATGGTCATGTAATTTATTTAATACTTGGCTGTGGTTATTTCCTATATATTTTGTATTTTCTGTTTAATTCAAAAATACAATAGATTGTAAATTGACAAATGTTCCCATTTTCATACCTGTGTTTCTATGGGCCTGTGTGTTTCTAAATTAGTGTGGTATGTGTATTTGCACTGCTGCATAGCAGTAAAATTATCTAGTTCGTTTTTATGTACGAAATAAAAAGTTTATGATCAATATCTTTAAATTCATAAACGTTAATAGGAAGGAAACATAATAACACCCCCGGTTTGTCACGAGGCCACGTTTACTTGTTACATAATACCATTTCACCTAGAGTGACTTTCAGAGGTTGTAATGCTAATTGAGTTTGCAGAATCGTTGAGTAAACTAAAACAAGGTGTTTAGTTTCATACAGCCGTTGGCTACAAACCAGACCACTAGCTTAACTTTTATTAAACGCTACATCCAAACCCTTTAATATTATTTCAGTTGGGAATTTCTAAATGTTAGAATTTGTTTTGTGTGCATACGTGCGTAAGTACAAACAAAGGCTAATATCAAAATGTTACCTGTGATAGTGAGAGTTGTTCATTAAATTATTCACCGGTACTAGACTGGCAACTCTTACTTATTGTACTATTTATGACTACGTTAGACCGGTTCTTAATATCTTTTGCCGTAGACTTTCAAAAAATAATAAAATGCTTTCCCCAAAGTTACGAATGACTGCGTCTCTCTACTTATTTTCAATTTATTCACGTTTCGTTACTGAGAGCTATGTTAACGTTGCCAACAAATTTTTAAAGTATTGCGAAACTTACCAATCTGAAAGAGTATTTTTAATTCATTTTCCTTCGTTCGTGAACTTTCCATTTTTAAAAATTTGTTACAACATAGGCGTCGTGTAGTAACATTCTTAGTTTGAAAACTTCTTTGGCGGTCATCATTATTGGACTTTCATCAACGTGTTCTTGGAGCTTTCTTGGTATAACCATAACAAGACTAAACGTTGGTTCCTTAAGTTTATACGTATATATTATTATGAAACATTTAAGGATTTAAATCAATTGGTTTCAAGGTTCTCATTATATAGAAAATAGCTAGAGCTAATGAGTAAGTCTATTCAACAATTGCACTAAGTGTCACGTTTTGAGGTATCTGCTCATTACTGTTGTGAAAGTAAGTTTGATACTATAGTGACATGTATTTTGTCCATAAATCTGTCTTAATCACACTTCATGTTACTGTTGTTTATTTTAAAGCTTATTATTTAAAAAGATAAATACGTTTTGAGAAAATTATTTATTTCATAGATTACAAAGTGTCCTTGCAATTCATTGAACATCTTATGATTTTATCAACACATTAGCGGGGCAAGAATAATAAAATAATAATACTATTTAAAAAGAATCCATGTGTGTAAATTAACTACTGCTTCGAGACATACTGAAGGCAATGTGACCTGTAAACAGCTAGTCTCATCTGCTAGCATATTATTAAGAAAAGCATGGCCATTAGAAAATAAGAACAAAGTCAATTAAAAAAGAAAGTTATAAAACCAAGGTAGAACAGAATCAAAACTACTAAAATTTTAAAATAAAAAAGAAGAAAAAACACATTTTTTACTAGTGACTAAAGAGTATTTCTTATCACTAACTGAATTCGTGTTTGATTAAACTTCGAGTTTTAAATAAGAACCAATAAAAACTAAATTCAATCACAACAATACCGAGTACAAAATGATACGCTATAATTAAAGTAAAGTATACTAATGTATTTATTAAAAATTTCAACACCAGAGGAATAAAAACCTCCCCTTCACATTGTAAAATAAACTGTTTAAGTCAACAATATTTAAATCATCACGTGTACAACATTAACACCATATTTTTTACATAAAAAGTTCGCGAACATCCGCTGTACTTAGTTATGGTACGACCAAGTAATAATTTTCAACACTTTATACAAATAGGTCAGTATAAAAGTTGAGGCCGGAAAGTTTGGAATTTATGAGGCGGTTTGTTTGGGTAGGTAATTCTAAACAATAACAAACAAAATGTGTACGGTGGCTGGAGGCATGAGGGCTGAGCGTGAGTCGGCCCGCGGGCTACGCGGACCGCTTTAGTACTTCGCCAAATAACGTGCATGCCGCGTCGGCCCACTTAAATAATTTCTCTTCAAACTGCTAGCTACTACTGTGAAACTGCTACTAAAAGTTTTTTTAGCATTAATGGAGGATGCATGCATAGGATGGCAGAATAGATTTATTTATGGGCATTCACACAACGAATGAATTAAGTAGATTTGTAATTGTTCTTTGTAATGTAATAACGCTTAACTTAGTTTGTGGTTCTGATACATCTCTCATGCAGAACTTTTTTCAATATATATTATTATATTCCGTTACTGAATGACTGACAGACAAAGCACAGGGCGCGGGAAGCTGAAATTTGGTATGTGTATTCCATGCGGAGTTATAGACTACGAGATGATTTTGAAAAATTCCACCCTAAGGGGATGTAATGAACTGTCAAAGTTATACATCAGAATAACACGTAGGCCAAGCCGTAGGCAAAAGCTAGTAAATGATAAAACTATTTATACTCATGTTTGCTATTGATGAGGCTGGAAAGAAATATTGCAAATTATTTGTTGGACTTAGAAAGACGCCTTAAAGTATATCGACAACTTATTGAGAGTTAAGACCGACTTAAGCTTTTTTGGCCAACATAATCTCAGTTACAAAAGATAGTTCTTACTAACAATATCTACTCAGTATGTTTCTATGAGATTTAACTTTGCCTACCACAAGGGTAGGCAAAAAGTAAGTATTTAAAAAATCCAAAAATTACTACGTAGAAAAATCTAGGAGCGAACATTCGTATCTTGATTGTAATCAGTGATGTGAATATCCATTTTACGTTAACGCTCGCAGTGTGTCTGAATTTTTAGACACAATATTGATACAATCATCGACTCACTTTTTTTCACATAGGGGCCACTGAGTTGTGTACTTTTTCTGTACATATAACCATGTGTAAAATTTATTTAAATGAATTTAATTATCACATATATATACCTATGACATACATACAAGCCAATTTTTTTTGACAGATGAACAGCGACGTATTTATGGTTCTGAGTGTGGTGAGGAGTTGCCACGCTATGCCAGCAGTCCACAACGACAATCATCGCCGTTTCCACACGAAAGCACTAACCGTAGATTCTACAGGAGAAACCGAAATTCTAAAGGTAAGTTAATAAAAAGACATATTCATCTTATTTAAAACTGTTGCAGACATGCCGAATTATCTCTTTGAAATAGTTTAGTGGAGCTGAAACATAAGGGCCATAAATGTATTAAGGATATACCGCTTTTATGTAGCTACGACAAATAAAATTACTTATTTCGTTATATTGACATTATAAATTACAATACCTATTATTATTGTTGTATATAAAACTTTTTAGATGGAAACTTTAGGACCGGCAGTATTATTCAAGTGATGTGGACCCTATATTTCTCCCCATGCAGCTGTAATAACACTTTTCAGAATTAAAAAGCAAACATTGCTCTATGAAGTAATTCTACGTTATAGTAAGCTATCATTAACATAAAAGTAGAGTTGATATTACATGTAAACCAAGATGCAAATAATGATACTGTAGCAACTGGTAATAAGAGTATTAATGCTACTAATAAATTATGTTTTTAATCTTCTCATAAGGATTAATTATCTTTTTGGAGAAGTTATCAATTTGTAAATAATAAATTTAAATTATGGTTTGTTTAATCATGTTTGTTTGTTTTCAAATTTTTCTCACGTGTCGCTTTTGGTACACATTTCGTTGCAGGAGAAGAGATTTTCAATGCAGAGACGGGTAGTACGCTTTCACGACGACCGCGTCGCGAAGATTTTCCACACGACAACAACACACGCAACGGCCGTCTCTGCCTAAACAATGGTAAAACTAAATTTATTTTTAGTTAACTTACTTAGACATTCCCAAGTTCTTGAAGATATTGAGGTTTCCAATATCATTTTTTTCTAAACTGAATAGTTGGCGCGAGAGACACTTCCAAATTGGTTAAAATTAAATGTGTGTCCCCCAACCTGTAACTTCTAAACTAAGAGAGTGATAAAACTAAAAAAAATATATGTACATTACCATGCAAATTTCCACCGAAAATTGGATTGAACGAGATCTAGTAAGTAGTTATTTTTAATACGTCATAAATCGTAAACCGCAATTTACCTTTCATTCAATCAATACACTATTATAACATAGATCAAAGTTACAACGAACTACAAGAACTTTTATATGATGTTACTTGCTTTTACGGAACCCTTCATGGGCGAGTCCGACTCGCACTTGACCGCGCTTTTTCTAGTTACTATTATAAGATATATACTTATAGTTGCTTGATATCAATATAGAAACTGACTAAAAGCGAAATAATCAGTTTCATACTTCACTCATTTTTATGATTCCGAAATTCATGATTCGGAACCATTTAAATTTCGTCATGTCCGTCCGTCCGTCCGTCCTCGACTTACCGTCGAAACGGTAACAGCTAGAAAGATGAAACTTTGCATATATATTTTTATCACGTCTACAAAGTGCTAGAATAAAATCACGAAAAATATTTTTAATTAGGGTACCTCCCCTACACGTAAAGTGGGGATGATTTTTTTCTCGCAGCAACTCCATCGTGTGGGGTATCATAGATAGGTCTTTTAAAAACATTAAGAGGTTGCTACAACATTTTTTTGATTTAGGTATCCGTTTGCGAGTTATTCTACTTCAAAGAGCCTTTTTTTAAAAGGCCTCTAAAAACTAAACAGCTGGTTTAAAAAATCTAGAAATGAATTATGATGGTAGTTCATATGATGAACTTTAAAGAAAAACTATAACGACTTAAATGACTTTGTTAGGTAAGGAGTAATAGAGGCCTAACTCGTGAAATGCGCTTACTTATTCATATAAAATTATAAAGTAAACAAGAATTATTTATTGGGTACGATTTTAAATCCATGTACCATAATTATTATGGGTGACTGAGGAACCCTATTCTATGCGTGGCTTGAAACGCATAGAATATATGATTTTAATTTTATTAAATGTATTAAAATTTTGAAAATAATGCACGAAGGAGGACTACCTTATTTTCCAAATGTTAGGTTCTTATTAATTTTATAGCTATTTTTATACAGTTTTTTGAAGATATGTCAAAAATATAAACTCATTTATAATAATTAATCCAAAGAAAGTTGAAGCCATATCGATAACATGGTCGTAATAATGATAATTAAAATGGTTTTCTTCTAGAATTACACTGTCACTTGATCTCCGAATAAAGTAAATTTTATAAATTTAACTGGTTTTGTATGAAAATACCGATAAAGGGTGACCTTTTGATGAAACTGATCCGTTTGACTACTAAAAATATCTGTAGTATTTGCTCAAGTTCCCGAATAGATTATCCCAATCACTGTTCTTATAGGAACCCTTACCTGTCAAGGGGTTCCTTTGGCTAACTTTAAAGGTTGATACTCTATTGCTATTTGTTATAGTACAAGGTATTGGTTTACTGAAAATCGTTGTATCCATATTGAAACATTATTTTTTGTAAAGTTGTAAATGAACTTTCTTTATATTTTAGGGGCTAATGGACCCCTTAAATATAAAGAAAGTTCAAAAAGAAGAAATGATTGCTAAAATTTCTGACATAATCATCACTTCTTTCTCAGGTTACATTTTTATTTATTTATTTACTTGTTACATTATTAATTAAATACTTGTTTCTGTGTTCTTGTCTATACATATATTAGTTCAAAAAAATTCTTATGTTACCTGTGGATGACTATAAAATTTATAATTTATTACTGGGTCATAAACGGGGTTGACTTTAGTTAATACGCCAAACTCGTGTCCACCAGTCGCCGAGATTATGCGTTAAATGACTAGGTCCCAAATATAATAAAAAAAAATACGAAATATTCTTTAACTTCTTACTTACCCTTATGACAAAGAGTTAATTACAATAAATCCGCACTCGATATTACTAAGAGTTTGACTCGAATTCATTTCGATAAACTAAAAATAATTGTACGTCGTCGGAATGCAAGTAATGTTTTGATGATATAATAGCAGCAAAGATTAATCCCACTGTTATTCCGAAATGTTAGGTATGAATGAGGTATTGCACATATTCTGTGCCGAATTCCATCTAGTTATTGTAGTTAAGTACACGGTAGTATAGATGTGAACGCGTAATAAGTAGATGGGTGCATGCTTTTGATAAGGATGCCGAACATAGTTAATAAGACGTACGCGACTGGCACGTTTGCAGGTGTAGAAAATCTAACAGTATTTTATACATTAATGCCATGCTTGTGATGATGAGCTTTGTGGTATAATAATCGCAATGAATATTAAAACTTAAATCCATTCCATATTAATCATTTGATTTATGATTTTTCGAGATTCTCGGGGATTTTTTTCTAAGTAATTCACAAATTCTTTGTAATAAATAACAATAAATATTTCAGACATCTAACACACAATATAGAATGACTTCAATCGTTAAAAATCATACTATCTTAAAAATCTTATCTAACTGTCTTAAAAACTTAACTTAAAACTATGTTCCAACACATGTAATAGAATTACATGTGTTGGAACATAGTATGATTTTTAGTAGTTTTGTGTCCGACATGTCACTTAATCACTTTATTGTGAGTTTCGGTGAGGTGATGACCTTGAGGATGTTTTCTAATGAAAAAATAATCTTTATAATTTAAACGAAAGATTAGAGACGTAAAATCTTCAAATATGTAGAACTTATTTTTTTTGCTATATAACTCAGTACAAAATAGAATGGTAGTATTTAATCAAACAAAAAGGCAATAAAGACCACGTGTGATAAATAAAAAAGAAACTCCTTGATCGATCAAGACGTATAATTGTGATTTATGAGATAATGCAAGAATAAGCCTAATATATTGAGAACTAGCTTTAGAACATATACTACATATTCCGTTGGCTCAGCGACCCAAAATGAGTCTTGGCCTCCGGCACAAGAGAACGCCACTCCATTCGATCCTTGGGCTGGTTGTCGCCAGTTGTCAGCTTGAAGCTCCCCAAGGTCCGCCTGTACTGTATCGCTCCAGCGATATCTGGGTCACCCAACCGGACGTCGTCCGATTGGACGACCCAGATAGGCTCTTTTCACTCCTCGATCTTCTCCCATTCTTTCAACGTGGCCAAGCCACCGGAGCCTATGTGCTTTGATTTGTCCGATGATATTTGGCTCCGCTACGGCATCCTCAACTTCCACGTTTTTCCTGATTCTCCTCTATCAGGTTTCCGCACAGGGCCCAAATCGTTCGCAACGTTCGCAACGTTTAGAACATTTAGTAGACAATATAAATATACTTACTATAATAACTTATAACGATTTTTTTTTCTGATCAATGCCATGAGGTTGACGAGGGAAGGGGGGGGGGGGGGTTGATGACTAAATCCTGAGACCTACTGAATTATTTTTTAGATTCTAGTACATTATTTTCAATAAAACCGTTTAAATAAAAATAAAAAAATACAAATTTTTTCATTTTAAAAGTGATTTCAAAATTAGAAGTAAACATTTCAGAAAACTTAAGAAATGATTGAGTTTAAATATTTACTTCGGCGTTTGGGTGTTTCCTACTTAAAACATTAATGTTTAAAATGTATATAAGTAGTCAATTTAGTTTTCATAGCATAAGCTCTGATAACTTTGAAACTAGATGGCGTTGTGTATTACATATTCTTATATATAATATTATTATTGTTTTTTTATCTTACACAGGCCAATCAAACAACAACGCCCAGACGAATGAGCATGATTGTGACTCTCCTCCAGAGCCAGCACCCCCTGAAGTACCACCACGGGGACCTTCCCTCCACGTTACATTACGTCATCGTCCTTGTGAACAACCTCCAGAACCTGATCGTTTGTACCTATCTGAAGGTAAGGACTGTTATTTCTTTTTGTCTAGCATTAGACTATTTATCTGATAATAAAATAAGTTATCAATGAAATCTACCTAAATATGTGTATTAAATTAACAAAAACCTAAATGATTATATGAGTAGGAACGTATTTATACTGTTTATTACTTTATTACTACTACTACTTTATTACTAACATTACTGATAGTCTGTTGGTTTAATAAATGAGTAGATAACTTTACCGAATGATAATTTTTAAGTGATGTACAAAAATGAAAGAATGTAATTTAAGCGCAATACAAATACGTTGATGTAAGCTTATTTCGTAATCTATCACAAATGTACGAATTTGCACGTACAAAAACAATTTGCAATAGAATGAACAAAGAAACTGAATATTTTTGATAACACTGTTATAAAAGTAAATGTATTAATATAAATACTGTTTCGACACATTTATAAATATAAGGGCCTTGTGCGTATTGGAAGGTGGCAAAAGGGCAGACACTCATTATAATATGAAGTGACATCAAACTTTATTTTCACATATTCAATACGCTACTTATGATATTTCTTTTATAAATTGGTATCTGACGAAGTTCTTTTGATATTGGAATCATATGAAGACTTATTTTCGTATTTAAATCAGAAATATATTGTGTTGCTTTTTTGAAGTGAAGTACAAGATTGTACTGTCACTTCTTAGATTCGATTTGGTATAGCGAACGTGAATTAAGATATTTATAATACAACTAGCTTTCCGCCCGCGGCTTCACCCGCGTGGAATTCGGTTATACGGTATGGTAGATTATATGGTATGGCGCGATATGGTAAGGAGTAGATTGAACAATCTTACATGATTTTATGTTTGACAAAAAGGAATTTCCATACAAACTTTCGTCCCCTATTTCAACCCCTTCTACGCTTATTTTCGCGATAAAAAGTATCTTATGTCATTTCCCAAGTTCAGTTCTACCTTCACACTAAATTTCATCAAAATCGGTTCAGTGGATTACCCGTGAAAGCGTAACAGACAGACAGACAGAGTTACTTTCGCTTTATAATATTAGTAGGGATATTGGTAAAATATAATTCTCCCAAGAAAGGAACTATAATATGTCTACTCCGTGAAATGTTATGGAGCGCAGTTTTTACTCTGTAATTATTCACGTTTACCAAGATACTACTATTGTTACAAACTACATATAGCTTTTCTACATGCTACCAAGTTCTTCTAAGTGCATATTACTTGAAATTCATATTGAAGTAATCGAACCCGTAATACGTGACTATACTTATTGTTGCGTAGTTAAGAGATCGACGACCAAACGGTGGTATTTGTCGACAGCAAATACTGTTAACATCGGAATAGCAAGCTTATATCGCAATATTTTAAGGGTAATGAGTATTTGATCTGATGATATTAACTGTATAGGTTTTATATACCTTCGCGAATTTTACACATACTCATGTTATATTCATCTACAGCGGGACTTAATAAATATAAAAAGTTTACTAAAGTAATACTTGCAGTGGTTACGAACAGATTACACTCGTACCTTATGTATCACGAAGACGTCGTTAAGCTTACATTTCTAGTCGAAAAATTTAAGTATTGGAATAGGACCGTAAATAAGTAAAATATGTAGTAGGCTAGCATGAAAATTAATGACAATTTGCAATGTTTACATTTGCGTTAATGATTAAATAAGGTAATGAATGATTTTGAATGATAGAAAAGAAATTGAAAATTTATTCTTACCCGTAGCAGCTAATGTGGGACTGCAGATAAACAGAGAAATTCACGTTTAACTTATAAAACTTTGCCCCTTTTTGGTTCAGGGATCAAAAACATAGGCTTGTGGGGAATTTAACTACAGCTCGGCATAGACTACGAAAACTTAGAATACTAACTTTGCTTTAATCTAAGTTTCAAGATCTTTCTTTTCCTTTGCCCCTTCCCACGTTAGGTGGGGTCGGCTCTCCTTATCTTTCTGCGCCAGGATAGTCTGTCCTGGGTTGTCGGGTCAGGTAATTGGGTCTTCCTTACGAGATTGGCCATACTAGTCCACCAGGTCAAGGGTGGTCGTCCTCTTCCTTTCTTGCCCTCCGGAAGTGCCAGTGCCTTCTGAACGACATGCTCGCTGTCTCTACGCATGACGTGCCCGTACCACCTTAGGCGAGTCTCAGTGAGTTTTTCCGGGATTGGAGTCACTTTGAAGCTACCTCGGACATATTCGTTTCGAATTTTGTCTAGCCTCGTGACTCCACCCGACCATCTTAGCATTTTCATTTCGGCCACGTGTAGCTTCTGAGCATGTGTCTCCTTCACTGTCCAGCATTCGGCCCCGTATAACATCGCTGGTCTTACTGCTGTCTTGTACACTTTCCCTTTAGTGCGTATGGGCATGTGCTGGTCGCAGAGAACTCCAGTGAGTGTACGCCATTTTTGCCAAGCGACATTAATTCTGTGTGACACATCTGCTTCGACACTTCCGTCTCGCGTTACTATTGAGCCCAGGTATCGGAATTGGTCGACCTTTGCCACTTGCGTGCCGTCTGGGTAGAAGACGTTGGCGCTGTTTGCTGTGTTGCTGAATTTGCATTCGAGGTGTTCCGTTTTGGATCTGCTTACTCGAAGTCCTGAGTTTTCCAATGCCGTGATCCACTCGTTTAATGAGATTTGCAGTTTTTCAGCAGATTCCGAGACAATCGCAACATCGTCGGCATACAAGAGATTCCAGGGTAGGGCATGTTGAATATTCTTTGTGATATAATCCATAACTATATTAAATAGCCAGGGACTGAGTGCTGAGCCTTGATGTACTCCCACTTCTACCACGAACTCCTCACCAAGGCCGGCCGGACTTTTGACTTTCGTGCGGATATTGTGATACATGTCTTGGACCAGGCGTATGTAGTCTTCAGGGATTACTTGCTCTCGCATTGCTTGCCACACGAGTCTTCTTGGAACTCGGTCGAACGCTTTTTCGAGGTCAATAAATGCGAAATGTAGGTCTTTCTTGTTCACACGATACTTTTCCATCAGTATCCTTACCGCCTGAATGGCATCCGTGGTTGATTTGGATGGGGTGAACCCAAATTGGTTTGGTGTAATTTCGCAGATGTGCAAGAAGCGTCTATTTAATATACGTTCCCACAGCTTCAGGGTATGAGAGGTTAGTTTTATGCCCCTGTAATTGCTGCACAGAGTAATATCGCCCTTGTTTTTGTAGAAGGGTACAAGGAAGCTTTGCCGCCAGGAATCAGGAATCGTAACGCTCCTCATTATCATATTAAACAGTTTTGTGAGCCATACTACTGCTATGGAGCCCAGAGCTTTCCAAAGATCTGCTGGAATCTCGTCGGGGCCCAGTGCTTTATGATTCTTCATTTTCCGAACGGCTTGCTCTACTTCGCACATAGTAACCTCATGAATTGGACCCTGAACTGGTGACGAGGGATTGAATGCTTGGCTGGGAAATTCCTCATTGAGTAGCTTCTTATAGTATTCGTGCCATCTTTTATTAATGTCCTCATGTGTAGTGAGCAGTGTGTTGTCTTTGCTTTTAATGAATTTATTGGCTTTAAAGTCCAAACCTGATCTGTGCCTATTTTTGGCCAATCTGAAGATGTCGGCCTCAGTAACTGCATCATCGAATTTAGTGTAAATGCTTTCCCGTGACTTAGCCCTGGCTTGCGCGACACACCTTTTGGCTTTCCTCTTGGCTTCTTTGTACAGCTCTCGGTCGTGTTCAAGTCCAGAACTTTGCCAAGTCTTAAAAAGGACCTTTTTGTTCTTGACGGCCTCTTTAACTTCTTTGTCCCACCACGTAGGGTCTTTTCCTGTACTAATACCTCCTCTCGAAACGCCCAGTGTGGCACTAGCCTCGCTTCTACAGTGGGCTTCGAATTTAGACCACATCCAATCTGCGTTTTGGTGAAGTGTTTCCAGGTCTTGCGTCAGGTATTCGCGTATACTATCCATGAGAACTTCGCCCTTCGGGCCAGAGAGCTCTTTCCATTTTATTCTAGGTGTTCTGTCTATATGCGTCTTGATGGGTTTTGGCAATCTGAGTACAGCCACTAAAAGCCTGTGCTGCGATGTAAGTGGTTCTCCCGGTATTACTTTGCAATCCCTGAAGCCTCTCTTCGTTTTGCCATCTGTCAGTATATAATCTATCTGTGAGGACCTTCCTCCACTATTATACGTTATCAAATGTGAGTCTTTCTTTTTGAAAAATGTGTTAACTATTGATAGATTATGTCTTGAAGCAAACTCCAGTATTTGTTCCCCTTCCCTGTTCAAAGTGCCGTATCCGTAGCCCCCATGAAAATCTCTGTACGTGCTGTTGGCTACGCCCACGTGTCCATTTAAATCTCCCATAAGAAGCTTGGTTTCGCTGTCGGGTATTTTCACCATCACCTCATCCAGATCTTCCCAAAAGGTTTCCTTACTCAGGTCACTGCAACCCACTTGCGGTGCATAGGTACATACTATATTAAGTACTGGTTGATTATCCATAGCCAGTTTAATGGCTATGATACGGTCAGATCTTCTCTCGATGTTGACAATTCTGTCTCGGAAGTGGCTATCCAGGACGATCCCGACGCCATTTTGCCTGTTATCCTCGCCGTGGTAGACCAGTTGGTACCCCAAGCCTAGGTTTCTGGATTTGGATCCCTTCCACCTCGTTTCCTGTACGCAGCAGATATTTATGTGCCTCCTTTCAAGGGTCTCTGCTAGTTCTTGACTACGTCCAGTGAGGGAGCCCAGATTCCATGTCGCTAATCTAATACTTTGTGTTGTTTGATGCGAATGTTTGTTCTTGTCAGTGCCGTCGCTTGGGGGGAACGCCCTAATATGTTTCGCATGCGCGTCGCTTTGGGGGTACGCCCTAGTATTAGTGCCCTTTTCTTTTCCATTTGCTTTCATGATAAGGAGAATTGTTGTTGGCTATGTAGTTTTCCGGCCGGTTGCCACCTGACGCCAAGGTTGTGACCGTTACTAGTCTGGGAGCCGCCGTTGACCGTCTGTCGGCTCTTCCGCCGCCATCCCTACTGAGCGCTCCAACCCAAACGCCCAGCACAATGTCAGCCTCTGCTCCGAATATCTCAAAGAAGCCTGACGTTGGGGTTTTTTATCGGAGTTTCCTTCTCCGGCCTTGTGGGTCCGCGGGAGGTATTTTATTTCCCTCCTACCCATCAGTCGGGAGCAACAACTACGGATGATCCCTCCCTCCGGGCTATCCCCTATCCGCCACCTGGGGACGCGGTCTCTAGGGAATGAGGCTACCCCGAGACTATCTAAGTTTCAAGATAACGGTACAATAAAATAGGGTAAAATTTAATGGTACCACAATATTCAGTTGCCTACAAAACAGTCGAGAACTTATTAAAATTGTAATACTTTACAGTTTATGAGTTAGAAGGATATGAGAGTACAGCATCAAGTTGTTTCTAGTTTTTAAATGAAGTACAAACAAGTACAACATGTTAACTTTGTCTTGCTTAGAGATTTACAGGTATTTATAACCTTTTTGACCTTTTTGACATTTTTCTACATTATTTACGCACTAGCTTTTGCCTATAGCTCCACCCGCATGTATGTCGTTATCGCAGTAAATACTAACCCACGTGTTATTCTTATAAATTCAGCTATAATATTGTTTACTTTTATATGAATCCGTTCTGTAGGTTTTGTGTGAGAGTCAAGCATTCATATATCTTACATTACACCCATCCTTACAAACTTTCACATTTATGATAGCAGTAGGGTAGGATATTTTACCTTCTTTATACATTTACTTGAAACCCAAGTGAACGTATAAAGAACCTACCAAAGTTATAGTATGTATACATTACCGAGTCAGTTCTTCTAACGAGTTAGTTAATTAAGTTTTAGTCTAAATGTACAAACGCGCTAAGTAGGCCTTGTTCTTGTGTTGGTACTTTGGATGAAGTTTAATCGAATCGCATCGTCGTCCGTACCAGACCGCTGCGTCGGCGCAACCAAGTTTACTCTCTGGCTGACAAATTAGCCACTTGATCTTGCCTCGGGTGTATACCCATAAGGAACTTGAACAATTTCGTTTTCTTGTATATTTAAAGATTTGGAACTAGAGTATGATTCTTATATGTAATGGGGATACTTTTCATAACAAAAACTAACTGCTCTTAATTATTTATTTTTCTTTGTGAAGAAAGCGTCGCTATTTTTGTATGATGAATATTTACATCGATAATTGTTTTAAGTAATCAAGCAAATAAGCATTTAGGTTTAAATTGTATAGTCAAGAAAGTTAAACATATCAACTTTCTTATATACTAATTTGATATCCTTTACCTGTAAATTTTGTGTTATTTTACGATTTGGAGTTCACTCAAAACTTTATATAATATATTGCAAAGTTATGTCTTAGTGTTATGATGAAAGTGAAAAGTCGCTAAATTAGATTTTGCGGAGAGCCCAACGCAGGATTAGTCGCTTTGACATGGCTACCCGTCGTCCCTTTGCTTTGCACTTGCACCTTAACCCCCTCGCTGAACTGAAAAGACTTACACGATTTCACATAAACTCTCACAGTAATTATACTTTAGTGATAATATTCTATAAATAATAATAATAATAAATATTTTAGTGACTGCATTTAATATTCAAGCTTAAATGTTAGTGTAATTATGTTTTTATATTTAGGCAAAGACATAAACAACATCTTACTTATTGACAAATGTTAAATCAAATTGCTGAAGCTATTTGAAGTAGGTAGTCACCGAAATGAATTAGGCAAATCTTGATTCAAACAAGAAAATAGCTTCAAAAGGTCTCGAAAGTTTAATGGAATCGAACAGGCCGGGACCGAAGTAGTCGGAAGTTTGCGCGGGTGACAAATTGGGCACTTGACCCGCGCGTCGGGCGAGCCTCCCAGTGCTTGTTTCTCAAGGACCGTAATAAGTTTAACTTAAAGTAAACTATATTCCATTCCCTCTAATTTGCCGTCGCGCTACGCTCCTGCTATACTTTTTACAGTTTCAAATTAAGATTTCTATTTATGGCTCTAAAAGTAATTTCAGGTACACAATAATTTAACATAGAACCTCTGGTTTATTTAACGATTTTATTAGAGTAAGTTGAGCTGCTAATTTCTTTCATTTAATAATAGCGAAGTAGAAATGAAAGGTGGTTAAGCAAAATATAAGTGGATGCAATATCATTTTGTAAGAGGAGTCGGCATCTCAGCACTGCAGACTTGCTTGAAAACTGAAACCTCCTTGGAGATTCGCTGTAATTTAATTTTTACGATGCCATATTGTCGGAGCTTCTACGAAGCGGCGGCGTTTGCAGTTAAAACTCAAAACAGTATCCTCGTCTATTATTTTAATGTTTTCGTTTGAATTGAACAACAAATTGTTTGTACCTGCCTTTGTTTCTGAATGGAAGTAACTTTATTTTGTTTGTGTTGTTTTTGCAGCTCATTAGGCTTGATATGTTAGAACAGAATAATAGAATGTTTTTGTTTTGAATGTTGATTGGGAACTTAATTGTATGTTGTTTTGTATGAGCATCTCTAAAATTAAAGGCTTATCCACAATGTAATTCATTTAACAAAATGTGTTGATTTAATAAAAATATTTTTAAATTTTCTCATGATTAATGTGTGGCGACTTCCACACACAGGGCAAGCGAATTAATTAGGACAGCGTCATCTATGTGGAAGTCGCCACACATGTACCAAAATTTGTCTTAATTGTTTTGATGTACCTGAAATTTAAACCTATATAAATATTTTGTTCTTGAAGATTTATTATTTGTAGTAAATTGCAGTAATAAATCCAACAGGTGTTTTGTTTGTTTGTTTTCTAGTTTTCACTCCAATTTTTTACTGTGTTTGCTTCAAAGTGGTCGTACATTAGCCTTAATTTTAGTACGTGTAATCTAGACTAAGTGATCATGTTTTAACTATAAGCAAAACATAAATAAATAAATAGGTGTTTCATCAACATTCCTTAATCAAAGGCATTGTAATTTTTCTACTTACATCAGATTAAATCTACATAATATAAATAGTATGATTTTGATACTTTTATTGCTCCCGAACCCGTACAGATAGTTTTCTATCTAATAGATAGGTAACTTAATGTGATTTATTTACTTACAATGGACGAAATGTATCACCAATTTTGAATAGGTACATTGCTTCTAATTACACCCAAAATTGCAAAGTACTCCAGGAAAGTAGAGATTATTATAATATTTAATGCGTTGTAAATATATCGGTAATCATATGTTATTGTTTGTATCAGTTGTGATGTATTACTTTTCTACCAATCTCATTAAATTTAGACAGACGTGGCCGCTTTGTTCACGTTACCATGTTTATTTATATTTCTGTGTGGAAAAAAAATATAAAATTCACTTCAAGCATGTTTACGAGACGATGATTGTTTTTTATAAAGAAATTTGTAACTATTTATACAATACGTTCTTTTATATACTGTATTTTATATACTGTAAGTCTATTATGATACGGCTCAGTTTATACTTTTGTGCAGACACTACCATCAGATCTCTATAATCCAAGTACTTTTCAACATCGAACTTATGTAGATGGATTGCAGTCGGACTTTTTAGGATTCAAACCATTGTAATAACGTATTGTCATAGATGTTTATATAGTAAACGAAAAATAAAACTAATGGTTATCCTGACTATAGCAAAATAAGGTCTAAAATATGTTATTACTGCAATGACATAACATGACAATATTAATTAAGTTACTTTATGCCTTAATAGATAATAAAAATAACAGCCTTAATACATTTCAGCCTTTAGACATACAAATGACGTCGTAATTTCAAACCTGAAGCAATATTTACTCTCACCCTACGCAGGAAGATTAATAAAATACAGAATGTTAGCACATATTTTCAAAATATGATGTGACGCATTGACTGAGATTATCTAGGTAATCTGACGATTATATTCGCAAAGCCACAATAACGGTTCTCATAATCTAGAGAAATAAATGTGTTAGAAAAAGTTAAGTAGCCAAAAATATATATTAAGTTGACATACACTAATAACTTGAAACCAGTAGATACCATATTCAGATATATACAGCATCCAAATCGACGCCACCCCTCTGAGGAGGCACTCCCGCTGCCTATTAGAAAATAACAACCGAAATAAACTCATTTTGTTATTGTGTTCGTCAGGAAAAACCTTAAGCGAATATTGAAATGGTAATGTAATCAATTTTGGTTTATACATAAATATTACGTAAAAGTTAATTAGCTATCTACGCACAGCCAGCCTGTATTTTAAGTCCTGACAACCTGCATTTTCAAAATCAAGTAGGTTTGTAATAATGATTGTTATGTTTTCTCCTCCTAACTACCTTGCTTCATATCATAAAAATTCACCGTTCTAAACACATAAACGTAAGTATAAGTGAAAATTGCAGCGGTAACACATTCATAAAGTTTTAACCACTCATAAAAATGACGTTGGTAGAGATCAAATCCGACATTGTCGTGTTGTGAGTGGAATGTTCCCGATCGAGTCGCGGGAGAGTTTTAAACATCCCCAGTCCGGAAGACACTTGAGTGCTCATAAAACACTCATACCGTATAGATTCCTGTCTACTTATATTATGTGACTCCAAGTGAGATTTATTGGGTAGTGACTAGCATTCGCATGGTTAACTTTCAGTTGTTAAATTTCTAGTTTTTAAATTTGAAAAGTGTCAAGTGAGTCAAGTGAAATAGCTATACATATTATAGATATCATCGCCAACTAGTTTTATTAGCCGTTCAATGAACAGCCTAGCCTCTACTGAAGTGTCTTTTTATATTCATAACAATACTTACCTTTTTTTTAAGATTGGGAACCCCACGGGTTTGTACAGAGGTGTATTTATATATATAATATTTTTATATATACACACATCAAAAGTGTCTAGGGATCAACATATATTTTTGCAATAACTTTTCTCCTGATTGATATTAATTAAAAATTTCTTTAAGGATTCATCAAATAAAGTGTTTTCGTTTGTCACAGTAACGATAAACCAAGTCACCTTTGCATTAGTAAAGAAATTTGCCATTTTCCTAATAAAGGGATTTTTGACATTTGAACCACTAACATTAAAGTTCGAAAAAAAGACTGAAATAACAGTTTTCTTTAAAATTTTATTAGGTAACTTAAACAATTAATAATCCGTGTTTCTACCGCGAACACTAACAACACAAGAACATCGGTTTGGCATACTCAATATGAGTTCATCCAAATCACGCTGTGGAATGGCCGCCCATGTTCGTTGCAACAACAAAAAAAGGTCTTCTTGCGACTGGATACCCTCCATATTCGGCAGAGCTCTTCTCTGTAGCATATCCCATGCATGCTCAATCGGGTTTAAGTCTGGCGACTGAGCAGGCCAGGGCAGGACATTGATGTTAGCTGCGGCGAGAGTCTGTCTTACAACTCTTGCGGTGTGCGGTCGTGCATTATCATGCATTAACTGAAATAAGGGACCGATTTGCACTTGTAGAGGAACGATGACATCTGATACAATCGTCTCAGCATAAATTTGAGCGTTGAGGTTGCCTCTGATCCAAATCAACTCAGTTCTTCCGCCGATCCAAATACCCGCCCATACCATGATGGTTCCACCACTATAAGGATGGACTTCCTGGCAGGATTTTAATCGCTGTTGGCGTCCAGGGGTTCTCCAGTGTCGTATACGTCTTGTATCCGGTCTCATACCAAAACGAGACTCATCAGAAAAGCACACGAAACGCCATTGTTCTTCTGCCCAATTTCTGTGTTCAAGAGCCCATTGATATCGAATCCTACGATTGTGCATTGCTATAGGTGGTACCCGTAGCGGTCTTCGGGAATGAAGGTTCACTTCATGCAAGCGGTTTCTGACTGTTTGGTCGCTAATTAAGTTCCCTGAAGAGTGATGAAGCCTCACGGCTAACATCATGGCGGTTATTGTTGGAGCTCTTCGAGTTAAGATTTGAATGTATCGGTCTTGTCTCCGTGTGGTGCAGCGATACCGTCCTCCATGGCGCTCAGCCACGGTACCAGTGCTTCGGTAACGTGTCCAAAGTCGACTGATAACACTCTGACTTGTATTCAGAGCTAAAGCCACAGTACGTTGCCGGGAACCAGCTTCTATCATTCCCACGGCTCTGAGCATTTCTTCCCTGCTTAAATGACGTCGCCGCTCCATAATAACGTTGGTTTTAATCAGTAGTAGGGAAACAGTAGCACTAATAATTTCTTCAATGCGTTGTATGTTTTTATAGGGAAAATATTGGCAGCTGATTTTCATCTTTTACTCGAATTTGATTGACAGTTCCTGATTCAAATTATGAAATGCACCAAAAAGGATCCATATAAATTTATAAAATCATAAATTTATTACAAAGCCACATCTCAATCTCAAGAAATCCGCATAAAAATGCTTGATCCCTAGACACTTTTGATGTGTGTATTATTCATATACTAAAAACCTAGCCTAACCTAAAACCAGATTAGTCTGAGTAGTGATAGTAATTGATGAGGCTAGGCTGTTGACTGAACAACTAATTAAGATAGTTGGCTGCGACATATACATATGTTTATATATGTACTAGCTGATGCCCGCGGCTCCGCTCGCGTTCTAGGCGTATGTAAAATAGATGTTGGCCGATTCTCAAACCTACCCAATATGTACACAAGATTTCATGTAAATCGGTCAAGCCGTTTTGGAGGAGTATGGGAACGAACATTGTGACACTAGAATTTTATATATAAGATTCAGACAAGTATTCATACTTCCATCCATACTTTTACATTCATACTACACAGATTTCAATAAAAATTGGTATTGGGATTATTTGATTCTTGAGAAAGGACAAGGGCTTTTTACCGCGATCACCGAAATACGTACACGTGGAGCCGCGGGAAAAAGGCTTGTCCTATATAAAAATACAAAATCAGGAAGTAAAGTAAGCTACTTCAAAATAAGCTAACATGTCTCATTATGTAGAATGAATTTCCGATTTGATAAGTAATTATCATATTCTATATTATTACATTCACATAAAAATCTAAATTTAATTTTTCGTAACACTAAATAAGAAGTTCAGAGTTATAAATTGAAGAGCGACATTATTCAAGTAACAAGCGAGTGTGCGATACGTCAGAGTAAGTTGGAACACTTTAAAGTTTTTCCGCGTAGCGTTGGTGCAGATCCAACCGTAGACGAAGAGAGCGGGATAAATGATTGATGGCGGCCCTCCAAGTATAAACTCGATTATCCGTTGAGACACGAACAACTTACAAGTTTTGTGTAACGATGGATCAGGATTATTCGAAACTTTCCCTCACAGAAAAAAATCGACTCATGACAATCATATTTGTGTTGAATATCAATGACTATTGCGTTTCACTATCGTTGTTCAAAGTAATGGCTCAACTTCGACCGGATTGCTGCTGATGACCACTGAAAGAAGTTATCAGTACATATTTAAAAAAGATACTAAATTAAGAAATGCTATATGGATATATTTATTTATTTAATCTTAAAGCCTACTTTTTCATTACATTGAATTAGTCCTAATAGAGATAGTGAATACAAAACAATCATCGATTTCAGTTTGCCCTCAAAGTTGCGTAGGTACGATGCTAGTCAATCTTTTATTCTGTTATTCAGGTAAACCTGGTCGAAATAGTAGCTGCCCAAAATGATCTTGGGAAAATAAAGATTAGGAGAAGAACTATTGTTGATATTAATATTTCATAAGCTTCTTGATAATAAATGATAATAAAAATTTAAAAATTTATAATAAATAAATTGATAATAAATAGACATTAGAATACTATTTAATATTATTTTTACGGGAATTAACGCGGTCACTTATTATGGGTAAAATAATATTATTTATCATGGAACGCGAAAGTTTAAAAGTCAGTAGAGATTTATTTATAAATCTTGACTAACTAATTACACTTGCTATGTTTATAATGCGGTGTTATATTTTTACTATTCTTTATAATGTAGATATATAGGTACATCTTTATAATGTAAATAATTAAAACTAATGGAAAATTTACGGATATCTGAAACACAACGTCATCTAGCTTCAACTAACTGTGCAAAGCTTAGGATATAATAGTTAGGTTTACCTCTAATGATATAATAGCTAGGTTTACTCTAGGTCGAAATGCTACGGCGGAACGCACATAGGCAAGCCCTGCAGGCTTGGCGGGCACGGTTCGAAACACAGCGCTGTGCCAGCCAGCGTGCTGTCGGAGTCGTTCTGCCGAACATCGAGGCTTGGATAGAGAGGACCGACTGTGTCACCTACCAACTGACTCAGATACTCACCGGACACGGTTGTTTGGGTGAGTACCTGAGCAGGATCAGACGTGAGGTCACGGTATAATGCCACCACTGTGGGTCCGACCGGGACTTCGCCCAGCAAAAGCTGGAAGATTGCCCTGCGTGAGAGTCTGAGCATCGAGTCATGGTCGGAAACTGTCAAAACTAATGAAACTGTCAAAACTAATGAAAAAGTCCCTTCATTTATTTAATGAAACATTATTTTCACTTTACTCTTAAAGTCATTTGGTAGGCGCAAATACAAAAAAATGCAAAAATTGTAACCGCCAAAAGAACTGAGAAGCAGAAACTAATAAAATAAATTGTTATTAGTTAACATTAATAACTAAAACTAGTGTAAGCATGCCTAGCATCTTAGGTATGCATACGTATTGTATTTCATGAAGTTAAGGTTAAGTAATAATAGTTAATATATTCTGTTTTTTAGTTAATTCGGTGGTTATTTTTTTACTCTCTTTTTTATAATGGAATAACTTTCTTCATCGCCGTCAATTGCGGAGTAGTTAATTTTCCGTTCTGTTCTTTTTGAAACAAATAACGTAATGTTCACGTTTACAATATTGCTAAGAATGCCTATAATCAACGCGAGAAAATCTGAGAAAGAATCCTTAGAACTAGAGTGGTGGTCATCTTTCTCACTATTTAATTCAAACTTCTAGTTCATAAGGTTGTTTGAACATACAAACAAATTCTTTAGTTTTAGAGTAGTAATGTATATTATTTATTTATTTATATGTTTATTAATTTATATATTTATATTATATCGTTACAAATATTGCAGTAATTTATAAGTACATATTTATACAACTATAATAAATCAGTCTTGAAAATCAACAATTGAGTAAATTCATATCTTTTATATTAAATAAATATTTAAAATTCCATTAAAATATATTAGAAAAGTAAATTAATTGTATACAAAGTCAGATCTCATTAAAATATGTACTGCTCAGCAGAATTTAAATAATAATATTCAATAAAATGCCGTTAGTAGTAATCAGACCATATTGAGGATTAAATAAATTTAAAAGTTTCTTTGAATTGAATTCTGTAGAATTTAATCATTTCTGAAAATTAATGGCAAAGTGCGCTCTAATGATGAGTTCGGGTAAAAGCCAGAGTCGAGAAGGTTTTGCTCCAACATTGCTGAATTATTAAATTTTCCAATTTTCAGTGCGACCTGTATGTAATTACATTTGTAACATTGATGTATATATCAGATTTTTATTCACATTACTTCGTACTTTGTAACATGTGAACATTATTTTCTTTACATTCCTGATTATTGTACAATTTTATTTTGAAAGCCTTGGACATACATATTTGTTAATTGCTTTCGCCTGCGGATCCGCTCTCGTGTATCTTGATTATTGCAGTAAAAAGTGGCCTATGTGTTATTCTGATATATAAGCTATATTACTGTAAATTTTCATCCAAATCTTTTCAGTAGTTTTTGAATTTGAAAGAGCAACAATCATACATACATACTCACAAACTTTCCCGCTTATAATATTAGTAAGGATGAGGATAATATATTAAAATTCACAGATCTATGTGAAAGTAAAGTAGAGTTTAATCGACAGAAAAGTTTTGTTACTTAAATTAGCGCTAGAACCAATGATCGCCACATAAGACCGGCTAGACCAGGGTGATATCATTACCTCATAGAATACCGGTGTTAAATAAATAAATATAAATAAATATTGTCGAACATTAAGTTATAAATAAATTCCTCTGTTGTTACTATATATTTGTATTTAAAGAAATGGCTAGATTGCCTGAGCGAGTGTTTAATAATAACAAACCGATGCGTTTCAAATGATCAAAGCCATGGCGATGCGGTGGCGCTTTGCTTACTTCAATATTAGTTTGCTCTGTGGGGACGGTCGACAGAGCGCTGCGAAGCAAAATTGTTTTGTCGTTTATTATTCCTAGTTTTAATCAAGAAAGAAACTCGTGTCGGGAGACGACGACGTCTGGGAAATATCCACGATGTCGCCGCTGTGATCCGCCCCATCCACATTAATCGTGTGTAAAATATCTAGCAAAAAGCTCATTACGAGCTAGCTCGTTTCTCTCTCTGTAACTGGACTGTGTTTACGCCAAACTTTGTGTTAGTTTCACTAACTGCAGACATTTGAGACAATATAATAGCCGCTGTTTCAACAAACACCCGTGAACATAGTGTTTATTATGAAAATTTCCTTAGTTGTATTCAAAGTTTTGCAGCCGTTGCTCTTTCTGCTTACTTTTGTTATGAATGATTTTTCTTATGATAACTGAAAAATGTAGCACTACGAAAGAGTTACCAGACTGTATCATTTTCAAAGATCAGCAGAACAATTTATTTAAATTGCATACTTTGATAGAGAGTACGGCGCGTCAGTCAGGTGGAAGGTAGGAATGTTCTCGCACATGTAGGGGAAGGAGACGAGTAGGTGGCATCTCAACGCAGAAACATGTCGCTCTACGCCCCACAGTCGCTCACAAATGCGATTTATTCGGGCTACTTTGCAGACTTCATTTTGTTGTGTTTTCGTATTCGATAAACTAATTTGGCATGAAGTGCAAAGGGGATTGATCCTATTCTGTAGACTAATATAAGTATTGTGTTAAGGTAATATTTGAGAATTGAGACGCGGCAAATTTTGCTTTTAAAATAACGCACACATACTTTCTCCTGATAATAAAAAATCAATAGGTCTCTATCTATTCCAGTCATGTCGTACAACAAAGTATCAGCCAGTAGCGCTACTCTCATTTACACTTAATCCTATTTGATATATTGGCCCATTACGAGCGCTGTCCCAGCTTGCTTCGCGCTCAGATTGTTAGAAAATACCAACTAACGACAACCGTATACCTTTATAGTCGGACAGTCGAGCCGATATCGGTCTTGTATGCGACGAAACGATGAACACAAAAACCTATAATACCTATTCTTCGCGCCAATGATCAGAAACAAATTCGAATCATGTATGTGTGATATAAAACAATTTCTACATAAATTGGTGATGATAAGTAAAATTGATAAATTGCCCAATTTATAAAACTCTTGAAGTAACGTTGTTACATATGTTGTTTTTGCTGTTTTTTGGAACGTTATATAACGAAACATTAATTTCCAAATACTTTTAATATGTAGTTAAGTTTTCATGGTGCGTTATTCGATATAAAGTATTATAATAGTTCTACATCAGTTACTTTTCCATAATATGAGTAATTACTGTGATAGGCCCTTAATATTTATTCCCAAATTGATATGAATACATTTGAATAAAAATTTATTAAGAACAAATTATTTTTAAATTAAACATCTACGATTTACGTGTTCTAACTCCCGTACCATAATTTTTCCATCCAACGTAAAAGAGGTTCTAAACTATTTTAATTTCTAAATGTTCATATTCCAATAGGTATATTTAGACAATGAAACAAAATATAAATAATATTGCACATCTTATGACTGAGCTTCGTACTCAAACATATTGAAATATAATGGAAAAGTAACAAAACCAAAAGTTATTGCCAAAATAAAAAAATATTCAACTCAATACCCTATATCCATCCATTTTGTTTGCTCGCTTCCTTTGCCTAATAATAAAGGCGGGTAAGAGAAGCCTTTAAAAGTTCGTTTTTAACGTGATACATTATCAAAGTGGCGTTGCTTTAGAGCTTTTCTCGGTATCGGTGAAGCGACTCACGGATAAATGATTGATGGCCGCGTCACACTGCGCTATCACGCGCGACTTTCACCCTGCTACAACGAAAATATTTTACACATCCGATATTTGGTATCGGATAAGATGAGACAGCGATCTCAGGCTCAATGGTGCTGCTAATTATCCTGTCTATCTACTCGTACATCTGTTCAGGGAATTGTTACCAGACAGTATTATTGCGTCTACCAACTTAAAAATTTATATTTTTATAATACTCTCAATATTATTACTTTATTACCGACATAGGGGGTAGCATCAAGGGGAGTGTCCGTCTGGTACCCTAAACTCAAAACACCATAAATAGGATTCGAAGAGAAAGTTTCCCCGACACGCATCAGTGTCTGTTTGTACGTTATTTGTTTATTTCGTATATTCAAATGCAGAATGTTTATCTGTGCAAGTATATATCACAGTGTTAGATTTAACTTTGAGGAAAACTTTAAAGAGCCGCAAAGGTTCATTTGAATGGAACTTGGTGTATAATTTGCATACTTATTTACATTATCTCTGCAGCACACAAGTGGGGCCCTTTCATTATCAAATTCGCAACACAGGGGCGACGGAGCGCGCCGCGCTGTTTGAATACCAAGTTGAACTTGAAAGTGATTATCACTAAATTCCCTGCGAAAAATATCACCCGATTAGCGTCGCAATAAAACTACCAGTATACAGCCCATAGAAAAACATAGAGTTGAACTTCGATAACTAAATGTTTTATTATTATCTATACTATGTATATTATATTGTAAAGAAGTAAGGTTTCTAAGCTTGTGAGATTTAAAGGTTTTAGGGCGTAATGTCCGGATTTATTATACTACTAAAAATGTTTTACTTAAAGAAAGCCACAATATTTGTGAGTGTGATCAGCCATATCTTTATGACATGGTCTATATACTAGATTTTACAAGCGAGAAAGCGGCGCGGCTAAGAGCTAATATTTCAACATATGTTTGAATATAAAAAAAGCGGCCATGTGCGAGCCGTTTTCGGTTCCGTTTCCGTTTTTTGCCATTTGGCAACGGAACCCTAAAAATGAAGTATAACTTTCTAATAAAAATCCTAGATCAATTTCCATTAAAAAAGTTAAAATTTTAGTCCCTTTTAAACCACTGATTATATTCTAAAGGAATTTTGTAGGAAAGTTTTTTTTTATATTATGATAATGTGAGTATATGATATATCAATATTTAGGTTCCATTTTAAGACTTCCATTTTAACAAATCATACTTACCTTAATTTAGTTTTTTCAATATGTGTGGTAATTGATAATTCAGTCACGTTCATCTTTGGAACAGCAATAGTATTATATCGTGTTATTCGAAAACGTTTAATAGCTAAAAGTATGTGTATTTGTTAAATTTTTTAGAATTTCTGTCAGGCAGAGAAGAGTCATATGTAACAGGCAGTCTTTATATGTATAAATAATGTCTAATAACAGTATACATCAAATAATGGGGTATACGAACTCTCGTAGAGCTACGATATCTGCTACGATGAAATATAACCAGTATAATCAGACCTTCAAGGTTAACAAAGCTTTTCTTGAATTGAGATGCAATTTCATCCTTTTTTGTTTAGTTGGCGAGAGGGTCGTCGACACGGAGATAATTAAATTCAACCCTTTAGTAAGCAAAGGCAAGTCTCGTAAATTAGAAAACTAAACTGTGGATCTCACCCCGGGATTCAATTAGCTGCTAATCATATCTGGAGGGTGTGAAGAGATCGATCGCGCTACCCTTCCGTATATATCAAGTGTACATGACGTGACTGGAAATAACAGATTGTTTTATTATAAATCTGTAAATATCCAACAGTTTTTATGTTGTGTAAATGTGTATATGTGTGTGTAATAATGATGTCGATGCATATTTCCTAATATAGTAATATCTATCATGTTTGGGAATGAGGCTAGGAAGACGAAGAAGAAGTAATATCTATCATTTATGCTTACATGAATACGCTCAAGATATCTCTTTTTAAACATGTATGGTTTATTTTTAAAACAGTTTTATGTTGTTACTAAAAACCTGATTAATTAAAGTTATAAGAAATTAATTGAAAACTAAAGAAATTATTCGACTTATTATTCGTTTTACAGTTCTGGAATACAAACTATTATCTTTATTGGATTCATCATCATCATCATCAACAGCCTTTAACAGTCCACTGCTGGACATAGGCCTCTCCTTAGAAAGGAGGTTTTGGCCTACTATACCACGCTGGCCAGACGGGTTGGTATAGGGTTGGTTTCAAGTTTTCCTTCTCTTTGCACTGATATTGTCTTGCGTAGTTTATCCCTTAGTCGCCTTTTACGACACCCGCGGGATGAATAGGGGTGGTGACACTCTGTATTCTTAATCCGTCACCACACGGACAATTTTATTGGATTACTTAGTTTCAATCTAATATGTTCTAATGCGTTTTAAATATCTCGTTACTACTGCCTATGTAGCTGAGATTATTTATTTACATTTTATGCACATTTCAACTGCGGATTTAATCGGACTTAATGCCTACTGCATTCTTTACTATTCAACCATTGGGTGAAATGAAATTTTTCTTTTAAAAGTAATTTTACTTTTAGAGATCTTTTACACATCTGATTTTACAGCTACAAGTTGCCGGCATTTTCATACTCACTCTGGCTAGAAATGATGAAAAAACCTCAGACATGTCTTTTTTAAAGTCCGTTAACAAGGATTAACTAATAAATTATGTGGACACTTGGGTAGGCCGTGGAAGCTCTTAAAACTACCAGAAAGATACTAAATATGAACTTATATTACAAGCTTAGACTATACTGAAACAACATACAACAATTAAAATATCTATCACTTTCATGCACAAAAAAAACGTAAAGTTGAGCCGTATCGAACTTATCAATTAAATAATCTAAAACTGTTTATTAAGGTTTTTCACAAAGTTCGTGTTTTATTAAGAACTTCAATTTGGGAATACATTTTTTTTTATATTTGCTTGGAAATTTATTATTAAATCAATTGGCAATACGAGTATATCTTTGTTTCTAGTATTGATATCAAGAACGTAGCTAAACTTGGTGAACAAATTTTTTTTTTTAAATTAACCAAGTTTTCGTTTTCTTCTTCCTAGCCCTATTCCCAACATTATATTCCTTATATCGTCATGATAACAAACTCTTTAAATTTGTCCCTCAGCAACTACTTATAACTAAGATCGTAATTTGCCCAAATAACTCTATTCTGCAACACAAATATACTTTAAATGTTAGTTGTATTCCCCGACAACAAAATATCATATGGCATTTCAGTATGAAATATACAGTTACAATACACTAGTCTAGCTGTTTCTACATCAGTTAGTTGACGATTTTAATAAACCGCGTATATTGCAGAGCTGAGTCTAGAATTTTATGACAGAGGTATAATGATATTATCATCGATATTACCCTCAAAATAGCTACAAGTTATCGAACAAAATTTGTTGGATTTGATTTGATGGATTTGTTTTTACTGCATATACACCTAACGTATACTTCACCTAAAGATTTATATTTACTGATTAGACGACAATCATGAGGAAATTTATTGTACCGATAATCAAAAGAAGATATACAGTAATTAACAGAGATCGGAATTGGGTGTGTGAAATTACCTAAAGTTTGCAGCGGGACATAATATGGAGCTGTTACAACCACTTAAGTTAAACCGGGTTTGAATTTTACCGGTTTAGTTATGGTTTTTTTTACCTGTTCCTTTGTTACCTTTGAAACACCGAACTATAAACATTTACAAGCTGCTAATACAGTTCTAAATAAATTTTTGTTTTGTACTTTTCCGGTTAAAATTCGTTCTTTATTCCCAATTGTTCTTTGTCGGTCAAACACAGAATTTTATATATCTGCAAAATGCTAATGCGGTTTTAACTTCTTTTTTTGATCTGTATCTTAAGTTAAAAAGTTTTGCTACAGGTTGATGCAAGGAAAAAGAACATTTTCGCGTCTTTACATAGTTTTGAAGTCGGCTTTTTTTAAATTATTAAACCTGCACTGCATAAAAAAATAAATTAAAAACATTTATTTCAATTGCAAGAACAGTGGTTGTAACAGCTTCATATTGTTATTGCAAACTTACTGCAAACTTTAGGTATTTTCACACACCCAATTCCGATCTCTGGTAATTAAACTTAACAATTTGATTAAATAATATTTATTAAATATTAGTTAGTATCTGTTTGTATTTAATGATTAATTTTTTGAATAAGAATTAGCTGATGTTCCTCTTTGTACCTCTGATCATGTATATGCAACATTTGAAGATTATTGATAGACAGTATGTAAGTGTTTAAAATATTCGAATAGTATTATTCTAGAAGAATTATATACTATTTTCGACTATTGTAAAATGTTGTCGAGCAGATCGCGCGGCTAGTAGAGTATTCGCCACCTGCAGTAGCGACTATCAAATAAATGTCCCGATGTATTGGATTCATGAAATGTACCTTTGTTGCTCCGAGTGCATCCGGAAACTACACCAATAGCGAATGCACTTCGACCGGTTAGATTCCGATCCCTTTTCAACCGCCTCTCGCTTGCAGAGCTTCTTTCATTGCTATCTGTCACTGCAACGTTGAACATTTTTGCGAACTCATTCAACCGAAACTCTGCTGTTGCAGTATTATGTAGACATCATACATTTTATAGTAAATTTGTGTGGGTAATATATATGAATAATTACTATGAATTTCAATAATATAGGTTTATTTAAATATATGTAAAATATCGATATGATTCACTAAAATACAACGTAGTAGATAAACTTATTATAAAAATCAAATTATAGTAAATTAATTTAAAACCATTATGAAAGAGATCTTAGGTTTTGCGACAATAGTTTTAATTTTTCACCAAGTTTTTACTTATTTATATTTTTAATGTAACTTTCTCACTAGGAGCTATTATGAAAAGTATATATATATTATAAATATATACTGCGATACTGATTGGTTTCAAATGTGTGGATACCTTTTCAAGGAGAGGCCTATGTCCAGCAGTGGACTGTTAAAGGCTGTTGATGATGATGATGATGTGTGGATCAGACATGAGTAAGCCTATTACATTATTATTTTAATTTCTCAGGCATCTATCCATGTCGTGTGTGGGTTTCTCTCAATAAAATAGGTACGTAAAAATGCGCATTCCCTTACAATTCTTATTCGAATATTCAAAGTATTAACAGCTTGAGTTCTAGTAACTCTGTAATTAATATAGTTTTATTGTTATCATATTATACTGAAGTACTAGTAATAGTGATGAAGAGTTGGCTCAAAACTATTTAGTTACTGCAAATAGTTGAAAAGGAACGTATTGTTATCGCACGTCGTTGCCCAAGAATGTGAACGACAGAAAGTTCACCGACGATTATACCACGCAAACTATCACGGAACACCAAACTATTGACCTGACCTGAGCTTAAACATAGACTGCCTTTTAATATCATGAAATTGCCCCGACATCATTTAGTCGCTGCAAATATTACTTTAATCCTAGAGCAATAAAGTTTAAGCATCTGAGCTTGCGGGGAATGCAATAAAACCTTTAGAAATTAAAGGCGTTCTTGAGAAATCTTTGTCGTTTCTTTCTAACCAAGGTCAGACGTCGTATGAGTAGAGTGTTGTCTCTATTGCGTGAGCATCGCGTTTATATTGCGAGGCGGCTGCAAGACGACGGCGATGAAAATTCTTGGTACCTCGGTGTTATCTTATGAGGCAGGTTTACGTTTAATATTATGTTATCATGTCAGAAATAAAATGATAGCTGAGGGTGGATTTATTATAGTTTACGAACTACGAATTCAACTAGGAATCGTTCATGTACGTGAATATTTTGACGAAATGTTGACGGAATACAGGTCAGGCTCGTTGTAACTATACAAGTCTGGGAATGTTGACCTTTTGAAAGTAACCAAACGTATTTACAAAATTTCTTTGGAATCCAAAATTCTACTGTCGATATCAATAACTTTATTAGAAATATTCTAAAAATATTTTATATAACAACATGAGAGTTCTTGACAAAAACTTCCGCCGAATGAAATATAAAATATTTGGAACTGTTTACTTTTAATACCTTGCACATTCATTAAAATATGATGATACGAGTGACATCAAGGTAATTGATGTCAATCGAATGATATTTATTAAAAATGAGGGTTCCAGTACTAATTTTCAGTATTAAAAAATCACCAATTAAAACTTATGCAATCAAATGAGTGGACTCATCATTTGAAAACGGTACCTTCGGGTAAGTCACATCTTCTAGCTATAATATATTCTACTAGACCAACAATACCTAGCTTCGTCGAAAGTTCTCAATAGTCGGTTTTTTACTGTTACCATCCCTAGAATGTCCTCACCCACACAGGGTGGGGTGGGCGTCCCTGTAAAAGCAGGTTTATGACTAACACGTGCCGACCCGAAGAATGTCGTCTGAGCCTACCATATTGATCACACTAAAACTCACAAAACTTAGGTATTGTCGGATGTTTCCTTGAATAAATTTACTTTGTACAACATTATATTGAGTGTAATCGGTGGTGTTTTACACATGATGAAAAAAGTTGATAGTTATTTAAAACTACGTATAAATTCTGAAGCTGAATTTATACAGCTGAAGTATAAATTCTGAATATTTATTTCACATGATAAGATCGTAAGCTAATATTTTTCTATTGACTTACTCGTTTGTTGTTTGGAAAATATTAATAAATATTTATCTGTTGTTATTATTACTGTTATTGAATGTTCATTCAATAAGACCGAGTATCGAAATTGTATATTTGTTTTGATTATATTTGAACAAAGAATGTAACATGTAATACCATGTACTTTAAATATTTATTTTGAATTTGGTTAAGAGTACCGTATTAGTAAATAAATGTTATAGATTTATAACTCTTGAAATACATACATGAATGAATCAAAGGTTCATGAAATCGTTTTAAGTCATTAAATTATATCATTTAGCAGTAAAGTTTACTAACTTAGTACAGACAGACACAATAGAATTTCAACCCGTTAAATATTATGTATCAATATTATCATCATCAGCCCGTTGCAGTCCACTATTGGACATAGGCCTCTCCCAAATACAAAAATATGTGGCTCAGCTTTCTGGATGTAGCCCAGAATAATTGAATCCTCCTATCGACTTCCTTTTTAAAGTTGTATCTACCCACCTGCATTAGTAGCCCATGATAGAGATAGTATTCCTTGACACCTTCGTGTCGCAATATCATGTATAGGTTACGCACATACACATATTACTTACTCACGTCCTCGTTCGTCTTACGGCTAGGGTATGCGACTGTAGATCAATATGTCTCAGAATCGAATCCCAGTCGGGTCAAAAAGAGTGTAAAGACAAAAACCTATTATTAACACGCGACACGACCCGGTGCAACGCGATGCGTGTTGAATCGAATCAAATGTATTGAATTCTATATACCAGAAACACACTATGAACACCCGACGCGACGCCATGCTCCCACACGCCACCCGATCCAGACGTGCCAGGTTGGCGTGTTGCCCATAGTGGAGGTAAACACGCCACACGACGCGTCGCGCGCGGTATGTTTCTGAACAACATCCGACGCCACGCGTTAGTCGCTCAAGAACTGTCACAGAGCATATACGCATGCTTTGACCCCCTTCCTGTTCTTCAAACTGTAAAACAGTATTTATGCCAATTTAGTATTATTTTTTGCATTTATTTATCGAAATGTCCGACGAATATTTAATTGAGTTGGCAAAACGATATCCTGTTCTATATGACATGAATTTAACTGTTTACAGTGATCATACTGTATATTACTAAAATAATGTAGCTAAAACTTGCATCAAATCTTCTTCAAAGTTTTCATCTGACTCCTTTTTTTATCAAGTCTATAGTACATAACCATACACTTCCAATGCCGTTAGCTAACTGTATTCAGAAATTCCTAGTGGCGTGGCGTCTTGTGTTGGTAATGTGCACGGTGTACATCGGGTGTCGACACGTCGCGTTGCGTCGCGTGTTAATAATATGTTTCCGCCTTTATTGGGTTTTCCTGATTATTGAAATACTTAATAACAGCACAGATTTTGAAAGTTGGGGTATTTACCCCAAAAAGTAAAAAGTTGGGGTGTTTCGGAGAGCACATAAAACCGTAGGTCCTGCGTACGATCTCTCCTAAGTCGTGTTCATTGTCCATCCCATCATATCGACATTCTGTAAAAAGACCATTGTTAGAGGTTTAGGATTCAAACCAGTTATAACTGTTAAAAATGATGGTATGGCAACCGGAACCAACAACCTAACGTGCTCTTGGGGGCAAGAAGGGGTCTTAATATGTTGAGAATGGTTACAGATCATAGACTAACTTGGCTAGGACTGTTTAACTTTAAAAATAATGTGTGAGACTGTACGTGTGCGCCTATGTGGTTACCATTAAGTCACGAGCTACAATGATATTCATCATATAGTAACTAGTTAGAAAAATAATTGTCTATGATCTCCTGATCATAAATTATTGAATACTTATTCATTAAACTGTTACCAGCTCGTTTACCATCGCATTTTTCAATCCTGAGTCTCTATTTTAGGTTGTAATCTTACTTGTATGTATAATGGTTTTGCAGAAATCTGTTTTTACTATCTTAGACCATCACCTTACAGAAGACGGTGACAAATTTGTCAACGCATTATACGAGTACATGTCTCAGTTGTAATTAACAAGCAGTACATATATGCTTAAAATAATTACTTTCTTACTTAAATAAAAGCACAGCCAATTATGTAATAAAATCAAATCCATCACAGTATCGTTGGCCGGTGAAAAAGCTATTGGTTAAGTTTTTTTCCTGTTATGATATTAAATGCGTAGCGCTATATTTGTCAACAGGGGCAAGTGATGGATCGCTCATAATTTATTTCTTCGTATGGATGCCGCCGAACCGCTGGCTTTAGAAGCAGCGTCAGCAAAATTGGCTCCTTAGGGACTTTTTCTCCAATTATCGTTGAACGTCGGGGTCGGTATTGTTGATCGGTATAAAATACGATCCGAAAACCTGTCTTTGTGCCGCACCGAAAGTATATTAAAGCGATAAGGGTAAACAAATTGCAATACTTGTGGGCCTTATTACACGTCACATCAATCATAGAACCCCAGAAGTATACGATTACGTTGGTAGCGTTCCGTTTCGAGTATCTCAGTCGTAGTTGATGTGAGCACACCTTATATACTATAACAAACATATGTTAAACTGATTTTATAAATAAAAGTAAGGTAAGTTTAAGTATAAATAATTCTTGGAAAGTTCAATTATGATTGTAGAAATGTGAATGAGTTCAAGCAAAAGTTTCTTTTATCTTCAATTTGAAGTTAAAGTGTTTTGGAACGGTATAAATAATATAATATACTGCTCTTCTTAGCATGATGGTTAGAATGCTAATCATATGTATATATATTGTCTCTCTTGATAACTGGGCTATCTCACATTGAGTACTAGTATTTCCTAAAATAATCGCGTTTAACCAAACAAACGGTTCAGTTTTATAGTATTAATATGAATATATTGACTTAATCATTTAATATTTTTGGGTACATTCTTTTAATACAACATTTTCAAGCCATTATGTGAAACCTTATTGTCATTGCATAATTTTCATATAATGTATAAGAAAGCCTACGATCAACCAACAAATAGTCAAAGTAAATGTGCATCGTAAATGACTGACTCGAAAGAATACAGGCATAAATCCTGGAGAAAAAAGAACAAAAGAAAATTCTGTTAATATTGCGTTTAATTATGAACGCCACAGTAAAAAAAGTAAGACCAGACTTTATAAGCGGCTGTTTACAGAAGCAAATAATAAAAAAAACGGACGGTGTGGCGTAACAAGCCAGTGAGCCGGACCGGGTAGGCGACGTGCACCTCCTGCAACGCTCTGCAAATACGAGAGATAGCCTCAGCCGGCAATTCAATCAGATAGCACGGAAATTCGATTAGGATTGGACTAACTAAAATGTCTAATTGTTACCTAAAACACCTTTAAATCATCCAAATATCCATCTATAGTTGATATTTATTGTTATTTGGAATTTCAACTAAAATCGAATGATTGTAAAATGAGAGGTTTGTTCACTCTTGATAGATATTTTCATTTGGTATATTGCACTTTAACATGAAAGGTAGTTGATTTTCAACTTTAATTGCAATTCCGCTATCAATGTGAGGCGGATAGTTAAAGAGGACGTGAGATCGACGCAGCTCTAGACGTATTTATTGTCCACTATAGGAACTAAATACGGTGGCTATCCGACGACGCGGTAGAAGGTAATTAAAAATATGTCACTCGCAGCCGACTTTTCAATTCGTGCACATGTCGAAATTTTGGAATGAATCATTTATATGTACTGTGAGGTGGAAGTTCTATTCATTGTTAACAAATGGAAATTTACTGAGGGTTTTTGTTAGTTGTGGTTTCACGACATAAATATACCTGTCGTCGCTACTATTGTCGTTCATTTTGTCTAAATATTTCAATTTAGTATTATTAAAGTTTTATTATTGATAACGTAACTTGTGTGTTTTAAAGAAATGGAACTAAAATAACACTCATTATATTTCATTACACATATCAAAGATTTTCATATACTTTTTTCACTCAATTTTTTTTATTAAACATAAAGACTACAAAACCTTTATTATTGGTATTGCTTCACACAAAGATTTTCCTTATACTAAGAAATTTTTGAATAGATATATGTGTACACGTGTATGTATGTTGATTATAAGACCCATTTCGTAGTAATATCAACCATCATAATAATATTATACCCATGTACATAAATCCAGTCGCAATACGTATCCGAAGCTACATTCATGCGAATATTATGTACAATATCTACATAAATCAGATATATTACATAATAGTGTTCAATATCGAATCCTTTCGAATACAATACAACAATCCCTTTGTTGTCCTATCAAGATCTTAGAAGTAGGCGATGTGAATTTAGCTTAATATTGTGAGCGATAATACTCGCACTATTAGCATTATCTCACGTGTTATTTCGTCACTAGGGAGCTGTCTTATTATTCACTGAACGGGAACATCTCTGTTTTGGTTCACGAAATTATGTGAGGGTACGCCCTAAAAGGGGTATTTTCTTGTTCATAACGGAGATATGTAAATTAGCAACATTAATAAAACATACTCTGGAATTGTAAATATTAATTTTGTGAATTACGATTTTTAATGATAACATTGTTAATTTACGTTAAATGAATTTAACTCTTTCGTTTACTGCTTTTGTGCCCATTTATAAAATATAATGTCTTATTTACTCACCTGTTGAGTAAGTTGCAGTAGAATGTAATAAATTATAGAGTACACTTCATAAACAGCAAAACTCCTCCATTTGATTCTGGTTGTGATAAGTAAAACGCCAATATCCCTTCAAATAGACAAATCAGCGACAGTCAAAATTATATAGCATTGGTCTAAATACACGTATGTCTACATAATATAATAATATGTGTTCGTGTTAAATTCATACCTTTATCACAGGCTTTGAGCGATTCGCAATAAGTTGAAAGTACTGAATGACCTGAGCTGAGGTAATACATTAGCGGGGGGCACATCTGGTCATCCCCGACGAGTGCTGCGACCTGATTTATTTTATGTATCCATCACTCGGCCGCGTTCAGCTGAGGCGTCTTGTCTCCCCTCTTTCTCACTTTAATCACTGCACACTTTTAAAATGACTCGTTGTATTCGTAATTTTTACTTACCACCACCCTTTTATTTATATGGGTTACCTGATAATACGTTCCAGACGTAAAAAAAAAATTTTTGTACTATAATACTACATATCTACTTCTGGGATAGAGTTGACTGTGATTCTCACAAGCTCATGGTTGCACAGTTGTGTTAATTTATTATGTATGTATCTATATTAGTCCAGTCAATAAAAGCTTAACTTTGCCATTTTGGTTGAACACCTGCAACCAACGCCAAAATTTCCGTAAGTCTTCGTAGATTAATATACTAAAATTGCAGGGTGCTGCAATACCGGCAAATGGTGCAAATACATTGCGGGCATTTTTTTTTATTTATTTACACCTTTTTTCAATTACCTAATAAACTTGGCAAAAAAAAAATTACAATTTTATTATATGACTAGCTGACTCGGCAAACTTAGTACCACCTCAGAATAATCATTAAAATATTATGCTTAGTTATTAACTGATACTGATAAATTGACAGCAGTGCCACCTAACGGGCCCCGGCCGGTACCGCCGGTACCTTTGTTCCTGCATTTTAAATCTGTAATATCTTCAAAAATATTAATTTAAATTACATACTGTAAAGGGTCATTTTAATCTATATTAGATGCACAAAGTATTTAAGGTACTTAATTGGATAAGGATTAATACTGTATTGCTTATAATCGTTCCGTAAATAATTCATTATTTCTAGTAAAAAGAAAGAAAGTATTGCAGAACTTCTTAAAGTGTACAATACTGCAATACATTATTTTGATCTATCTCGTAGGGTACAGCCAGCGTTTGCAATGTCAGCGTAAAAAAATGGGTTTATTTACGACATCACATTAAAATCCTCTAAAATTATCAATTTTTCTCTACTTTTATGCATGTATTATACATATAAACCTTCCTCTTGAATCATTCTATCTAGTTAAGAAAACAGCCTCAAAGTCCGTTGCGTAGTTTTAAAGATCGAAGCATTTATACGGACAGACAGAGAGTGGAAGCGACTTTAGCTTATACTATGTAATGTACATTCAAGATCTATAGGATAGGATCGAAAAATAGGACCCATGTGCTCGAATAAGACCATACGTTTCCTAACAAGAGCGAAAGAGATAGAGATTCAGACAAAAATGAGAACCTTGCGCTCAACGAAAATAGTACCATTGAGAACACACACACATGCCTTTGTTTTTCTATCTTTCTGAGCGCAATGAGTAAGACTGCAGCAGAAAATGCTCAACTAACTGTTTGTCACTTAATGTCACTATACTCCAAACTGTCGTTTCAGGGATATTTCGTTTTTGTGCGTCTGTCCAAAAGTATTTTTTTACAAAATAAACTTGATCCACTGTTTTCAATTTAAAGGAAACAATGAATTCTTCATTTTTATGTTCTATTTGTATGAAGAAAACGTAAGATGCAACAATTATTGTGAAAAGTATGCAATCCTCTCAGGATTGCATACTGATGGTAGTGATTGGTATGGTAAAAGTGAGGACCTCAGTGAAATGGCTAAGAAAACAATTATCACTGTATGTGCAGAAATTTTACAGGACTAAATAACCTCGTTACGAAACAAAAAGTTATCTACTACCGGACAAATTCCTTGATAATGTTGTATCAGAAATACCTCCACTATTAACTTGCTTCATACATAAATTATTATTAAATGATGAAAATATCGTTTTGTTTTATAATACAACTCCCGCATTAGGAATATAAATTCCTGTGTCGCGGGGGGCTTTACAAACATACATGAAACGGACACAAATAACACCCAGACTCAGAACAACAAATTGTGAATCACACAAAGTGTTATCCTACGTGGGATTTGAACCCACGACACTTGGCGCAGTAGGAAGCGGTGTGGCGACCGCTTAAGCCACTAGGCCAACCGTGCAGTCAATCGTGTGAGATGAATAATAAAATAAATAAATAAATAAATAAATATTTTGGACATCTGACACACAACATCATCTAGTCCCAAGCTAAGCAGAGCTTGTGTTATGGGTACTAGACAACTGATATAAATATATAAACATACTTTTTTTTTTTGTGAATACATACATATTATACATAGAAAACACCCAGACTCCGAAACAAATATTTGTGAATCACACAAATAATATTTGGTCCGACCCGGGAATCGAACCCGAGACCTCTTGATCAGCAGCCGCATACGCTAACCACTAGACCAACGAGGCAGTCCAAGAATGTCCTATTATCCCAAAAAAGATACTATTGCCTATAGTATTATTTCAGCACTTCGTCCTAAATCCTTCATTCGTTTCTTCAACTAGCTGTTGAGACATACATTTATCGAAAAACAGAATCGATGTTAGTTATCAATCTAGTAAGCAAACTGTGTTTGCACATCATACCATAATATTTAGCTTCATGAAGTTTCATCAATAATTTAACCTCAGAAGACTATAATTACTGATGCTTTCGTTCAATATGTCTTTGATAATACTGACCGTAATACCAGGTTGGCCAAAAGAAATCACCCTATTGAAAGATGCTCTTATAATTGCAAATGGCGGCCAATGTCAAATCTGTTTTGACATTTGTAAACTAGACAGATGTAGAATACAAGTGAACAAGCCATGGAGCGATACACTCCTCGCGGAACGCGGGATAATCGTGTCTATTCTTTTGCGTAACAATTCGTCTGTGGTGTTGGCGCAGCGCAAATTCCATCGCCGATTCCCCGGATGTCCGGCACTAACTGCGCAAACACTGCGCCGTTTGGCCAGGGACCACAAGAGACGCTGCCAAGAGTGGCTAGCCAAAGAGCGCCTATTCTGCCAAGAATATCGCACCTGTTGCTGAGGATGTCGAGCTGTCGCCAGAAACATCGACCAGACGCCGTGCCTCGCAATTAGCCATCAGCCGGTCGTCCCTAAGGCGCATTTTGGTCAAAGACCTGCGCATGTCCGTGCGTCAGCTGCTGCCTGTCGACCACCAAACACATGTAGCCTACGCTCATGCGATTCTCAATCTCGAGGACGAAGTAGACGATTTTTCGATCAAAATAATAATGAGCGATGAGACTCATTTCCACCTCAGCGGGTACGTGAACAAGCAAAACTATCGCTTCTGGGGCACCGAAAATTCACGAGTGTATCACGAGGAGCCATTTTAATCGCGAAAAGTGACTGCATCAAACGACAACAGTGGACGGTGCGCGCTATATAGCCATGTTAACTGAGTTTTTTCTGCCACAATTGAATGAATTAGGATCGGAGGACATGTGGTTTCAACAAGACGGAGCAACGGCACACACTGCGCGAGACACAACCGATATTCTGAAGGCGGCGTTCCCGGGGCGCCTCATCTCTCGTTTTGGCGATTTGCACTGGCCCGCAAGATCGCCCGATTTAACCGTTCCAGACTTTTTTGCGAGAATCTGTCACCCGAAGTAATGAAAAATGCCATAAAATGAGCCCATATAGCAATCGATTGTGGCTGCGCCCATTTGACCGATATCATTTTCTCGACTTCACTAATAAAATTCTAAAGGTTCAAATAAACATAATCAAGAAACAAAATCGAAGTTTTTCATTTAGAAAAAAATTGAGAGCCAAACAACATCGGATGACTTCTTTTGGCCCACCTTGTATAAGAACCTCAGGTAGTCAGGAGACTTTTCATTGTTTAGGAGGCATAGCAGTGTACACACCAGCAAGTAGTGTTTGATATAAAAGAACTCCAATCAAATTTAAAAAAATCTGCAGCGCAATTAGCATCTACAACAGATATCACCGATGAGATGTATGATGAGAGATTGCCTTCTGGATTAAAAACATCACCTATGCAGATCCTAGTAAACTATGTTTAGGCATTTCACCTCTTGTATCACCATCGTATATAACATTTCTATCATATGCCTCCCGTTCATTAGATGACCATCCTCTCAAATTTGAAAATTTGCGCTGAATCCGATGGAATAAAAAAAATATAAAACAAAAATATCATTTAATAAATTTGAAAGATTATTAGGTATATGAAAAAAGGTATAAATAAGTAAACAAAAATATTAATTAAATCCCAAGGAAACATGTAGGATCGCTTCAAAATGAAAAAAAAATGATTAATAATAATATTTTTACAATTTTGCACCTTTATATGTATTTTGTGCAAAAACTATGAGAGCTACGCGAAAATACAATGCCAAGTTTTTGTAGGGGATTTAATTTCCTACAATTTTGTAGTAGGATCTTTTTTTATTTTTCCAGCCAATCGCGAGATATAGACGAAAAAGTTGTTTTTGCACCCTTTTGCAATGTATTTGCACCCTTTGCCGGTATTGCAGCACCCTGCAATTTTAGTATATTAATTTACGAAGACTTACGGAAATTTTGGCGTTGGTTGCAGGTGTTCAACCAAAATGGCAAAGTTAAGCTTTTATTGACTGGACTATATTGCATGTATGCTACATTCAAATTTTATATTAATGCTAGTTACAGCATTCAAGTGCCATATCATATGTGCCAACCACTAGAACAAGACAATCCTTCCTAATACATGTTTAAAAACGAAAGCTCTTTATTTATGCACTAGCTGCGCCCCGCGGTGTTACCCGCGTATCATTATAGTTGCTATGCAAGTTTGTTATGCATAGCAACCTGTGAAGTTTTGACAGGAGATAAACAGTGATACATCTACGATTTAATGTATTTTTATAACCACTGTAACGTGGCTACAATGCGTCGTTCCCCGACAGCAGGCGAGCGTCTCCCCGCTACTGCGCGGCTATCTAAACAGCGCGCGCCTCGAGCCCAGCCCTTTTTCTACGGCCTCGCCGCTCAAAGATAAGTGTCTCCTATTTCTGGAGGCATCACCGACCAAACTCTCAAGAGCCCACGCCCTAACGTGCTCGCGAACTAGCCCTTGTATTCCGATTATATCTATTTAATTGTATTGATTGTTAAAACATTAAACTTCTTGTAAACTCTCGTGATTTGGTATATTTCTCTTTCTCCTATCTATCGTGCACAAACCGGCGACTAAAGCCGAGTTACGTGACACCACCTATACTCTGTCCATTCCTTTATTATCATTTGGACAGTTCAACAAATTTCGAAATTAGTGACGCCCTCACACGTCACCATAATAACACGTGATCATAATAACATGATAGATTATTTGAATCGTTTAATCGATTTATCGTATTTCAAGAACTGTTTATAGTTTGTTGTTTTTAGCTATGCACAAGCCACTTCCCTACCCATCTATAAAGTACGACATTACTGTAGTACATTAAATTGATAAATAACTTTGACTGAAGTCTACTGTAGTACATTAATACGATAAAAAATACCGGTAATTTATAGGCGTGACCTGTCAAAAAGACAATAAGATCTATTGCTACCGTTAGTGAACTGTATGACGATATGAAGAACCAGGTAAGGTTACTGCAGGATAAGTGTAGAAATTACAAAAAGTATACAGAAGTGTTATTCTGAAATAAAAGTTTCATCCAAATCCGTTCAGTAGTTTTTGCGTGAAAGAGCAACAAACATACATACACACATACTCACAAACTTTCACGTTTATAATATTATTAGGATAGTGTATGTCATTTTAATTACAAAACTTAAACTAGATCCTCAGTCAAATGGGCAAAGTTAAAATGAACTCAAAATCAAAATAAATGAATGTATTTAAGTATATTTCGTAGATTCACCTGTCCGATTAAATTCCCGGCGGCCAGCGCCCCGGTCTAATTTAGCGTTAGTGGCACAAATTCGTTTAACATTTAAATTATATTCTAGCTGCCGATTCAAACAACTGTGTCCTGAATTAATAATGTTGAAAATATTTAGTGGTACACAATTTCGCTAGATTTTCAGATTGCAATTTGCATGTTAAACGTCAATCCTGTGACGATGCGTTGGGCCCTATCGCTGAATATTAATGCGACGGCGATATTTTGTTTTACTTTGTGGAAATTCGATTATGATGCAAAGTAGGTGACAGTGCAAAGACGCTCACATGTAAAGCTTGGCGATGAACCCGTCTGATGGCTGCTAAGAGTCACTATGTGCTCTCACGACTTTTCTTCTTCTTCCTTCTTCTTATTTAAAATAAATTTCACTATCTCACGTTCAGTTCATTTAAGCATGAAATCTATTGAGAGAAGAAATTTTTATACGGTCTTGGCTTGTTGCAGTTTTTATGTATGTATTTGTGTTAGATTACAACATTATTGTCGAAGGATTGATTGAAAACTGATGATGTGGGGTGCGATATATCCTTACTAATATTATAAACGAGAAAGTTTGTGAGTATCTATGTATGTATGTATGTATGTATGTTTGTTGCTTTTGCACGCAAAAACTACTGAACGGACTTAGATGAAACTTTACAATAATAGAAATTCTATATCAGAATAACACATAGGCCATTGTTTACTGCAAAACAAAACAAGCGGGCCTACCCGCGGACGAAATCAGGTATACTTATACGCCGAGTAGCCTGTAGCCACAATGTATCCTACATTATTACACGTAGTTAGATAAGCCACATATTATAAGATACAGTCAAAGATTAAATAAAGCAATTATAGGCACGCACCATTTTAGTATTTAAGCGCTATTGTTAATTAAATTAAATATACTATCATAGACTATCACAAGACTATCACACCACCTTGAGTCTCATTATACTCCTTGCCAGAACACCGGCAAATAGCCTTAGGTGATTGTAAACAATCACCGAGGATACTTATGTAACGACCGGTTAGTACCTAAATGGGTGACCGTTTGTGGCATGATATGTCATGAGCGTTTCCGTAATTCGGAGGTCTAAGAGGAGACCCGAGTCCAGCAGTGGGACAGATTTGATTTGATTGATGTTACGAGTATATTAACGTAATTGTAATATTAACGTAATATTTCACACTCCATAATTGTTTTAGGAGTGGAGTATAAATTACCTGAAGTTAATAAATAGGCAATTACATCTTTGAAGATTAGAACTACACATTACATAAGTCGTAAAATGTTCCTTTTTCACCTTGCCTTACGGCACAAGCCTTTTCCAACTCTCTCCATCTGCCGCTACTCTTGCCTAAAGTGGTGCTAAGGTTATGTTTAGATCATTCCCATTAAGCAATTCAAAAAAATGTAAATAGGTACTATTCTCTTTCAAGACCAAGATTAAATATACAATTTTTTAAATAAAAACACTTCAAAATTTCTAATGCCAAGCTTATAACTTAACTTATCCAGCACTAGAAATCTTATGAGTAGTATATTTTTGTCGGTATTCTTACTGTTTGCTAAACTAAAGCCATAAACATTTCATTTACACGGGCGGTAAAGTGTTATAAAATATTCCACACTAAAATCTAAACTTAACTACTACCAAGTGCGATTTTTTGTCGCGAACACCCCTAAACTACTCGTAATGGTGTTTACTCCTCGAAGGGAGAGGTCAACTACTATTTAATCTAGCGTGAATGATTTATTGATGTTTTGAAATTTTATAGGTACGCTGACAAAGATCGAGTGACCCGTTTATCAACAAAGAAAAAAAATGTTATTCAAATGAAACAAAAAGAAAGGTGAAGATGTGATATTTAAATACATCCATTTAAAAATTAATAAGTGAAATTAAAATTAATCACAAGTATTAAGACAGTCCTGGACGCTGAAGTTTATAACAGTGAATTTTTTCGTGTTGATCAAAATATACGCCTCTCTTAATGAAATTACGCAAAAGTTAAACCACCTGTTCCGAGAGGGATGAACATGGGCCGCGGTTGGCCTCGCTAAGGGGACACCCGGCTCTTACTGAAATTTACCTACTTGCTTTAATTAGCCTTGTGTAGGCTTACCGGCGGTCATTTTTCTTGTTTAGCAGTAATTGATAAAGGGTGCCCTATCCCGCGTCGACTACATCAAATACTGTACAAAATGTTTTCATAAATCAAGTTGTTTGTATTTTTAAGTTGCCCTTTGAAGTATTTTGTACAGATATTGATTACCACTTCTAGTCTACAATGGGGTTTGCAATAACTTTCAGTTCTGGTTATTCAATCTTTCTAAAGCATTCAAGCTCGTACAATCACACGTGATATCCTGTTTACGTATAAAGATATACATAATAATAATAATAATAATAATAAAAGCTTTATTCATTCCATACAAAATCATTTCATAATTACATATCTGTATAAATTATATTATTACATTGTATTTGTTATTATTTTATTTACGTCACGGTCACGGTCACGGTCACGTAGCGAGATTGAAGGATGACAGGTGGACCTTGCGAGCAACAAAATGGAAAGGACCAGGCGGGACGCGGAGAAAAGGGCGGCCGTGCGCTCGTTGGGAGGACGAGATAGAGCACGCCGCGGGGTCGCGCTGGCTTTCCGTTGCCCAACATAGAGACAAGTGGCACGCCATGGGGGAGGCTTTTACCCAACAACAGGGGTCCATACAACAAAATAAAATAAATAAATAGGAAATAAATAAAGTAATTACATTGTAATAAAATATAATTTAAAAAAAAAAAAAAAAAAAAAATACATATAATAGCAACAAATATAATCTAAGATATACATACAAGCAGTCTTTTAAGTGGATTGAATGAAAATATTAACAAATTGGCCTGCAGCTGGATTAAACAGTAAATTCTCATATCCTCATATTAACGTTTCCCCTTCAGTGAAGGGTGACTAGCCCTGTGGGCCACCAGAGGGGATGCAACCTCAGCAATTGTGTTAAATCAGCAGCACTATTGGATTAATATCGTATCGTAAATATACACAGCTTTTAAATTTATAAAATACATAGATGGTCGTCGTCTACAGCGTCTCTAGATACGCAAATAAATTTAGTTGTAAGTTTTCTCAGGGTGATCAATAAGGTCGAGTGATTTGATTTGGTCGTCGAAGGCCCGACTCGACGAGTTTCTTTTTGAAGGAGACGCCCGTGCCTACAGAACTGTCGCAAGACCAATATTGCCAAGGAAATTAGTTTATGTAAAATGTAGAACAGGAACGAAAAATATCTTAAGGAAAAGTGTAGAGGGAATATTGAAATCAATTCAGTTTGTCTGTTACTCCTGCGTTGTAAGAAGTCATCTTCGTGAAATAGAATTACAATGAAAGGAATACGGGTACTTTTATTTACGTAGGAGTAATACTAAAAGGGAATTAAGATGAGAAAGATTTCGAAGGCTCTGCGTGAATAAAGTTTGTGTGAATATTAGAACATACGCTTAGTGCGTATATATTTGCATAAGCAATTAAAATATCAATTGCTCAGTAATCGTTTTGGCGAACCAACAAATTTCAATTAAAGCTCTAACTGTGCACGTGGAAAATTCATGCCATACTCGGTTTTAATTAAAATTTTCATACATAATAGATTTCGTAGCATTAATTCTGCCATGTATAAGCCCATTTAACAATCCTTCTATTGTAATATCTTGTAAGATAGTCTACATACGTTGTTATGAGATTTTAAAATGACATTGATTTTGCATAACTGATGTCTTTATGTCGTGACAAGTCACCGGAGAATAAATGAGATATATTCGTGTAGTTCATTATTTACTTGCTCATAATAATAAGCTTTAACAACAATGCGATGCGTTATTTGATCGGTTAATTTTCACAAACCTGACTAAATAATTCAGCGAATCAAACATGTGCAATGTGCTTAAACGTTATCTATGTCATCTTCCTAGCCTTTATTCCCAAGTTAATTTGGTGTCGGCTACTAATTTAACCGGTTTTACCTGAATATCAGTTTTTCCACGAAGTGACTGGCATCGGAGCCCTGAGGAAGAACTGAATTTGGAAAGTTGAACTAGTTGTCAATATATTTGAGGACACTGACTTCCCAATAATGATTGTAACAGATGTTCATGACAACCAGGATTGACGGCTTAACGTGCTCTCCAAGGCACGAGCAGTCGCACACGCTAACCACTAGACCAACGTGGCAGTCAAATTTTAAGTAGGTATGTGTTATAAGATAAAAATGGTATCTAGGTGTTGTGTGGAGGAACGGGTATCGTGCTCCTCCGACACATAGGGAGGAGATCCTCCGACCAGGCGAGGTGATCGTGCCTAGTGGGCCACTGCCCAACAGTTGATGTTGGGCGGTTGTATATATTTAGTTAATCGTCGCGAGAATTTCTCTATCGTGATTCAGGATTAGTCATCATCAGCCTATCGCAGTCCACTGCTGGACATAGGCCTCTCCAATTTCACGCCACTTAGTTCGATCCTCGGCGACTCGCATCCAGCTCCTGCCAGCCGTCTTGCGCAAATCATCACTCCACCTGGCCTGTGGACGTCCTACACTACGTTTGCCGAGACGCGTTCTCCACTCAAGAACACGTTTACCCCAACGGTTGTCGGTCCTGCGGCTAATATGGCCAGCCCATTGCCACTTCAGCTTGCTAATCCTGTGGACTATGTCGATCACTTTAGTTCTCTGCCGGATTACCTCGTTTCTAATACGATCTCTGAGAGAAACTCCGAGCATAGCCCTCTCCATAGCACGCTGCGTGACTTTGAATTTGTGGACCAGCCGTGCCGTGAGTGTCCACGTTTCGGCTCCGTATGTCATGACGGGTAGGACGCACTGGTTGAAGACTTTCGTCTTTAGGCACTGTGGAATCGATGATGAGAAGACCCGATGAAGCTTCCCAACGAAGCTTCAGGATTAGTAGTTACTCCATATAGTTCATTCCGTGTTTTCTTCGTAGATTCGTATTTCTTTGATAGATAACGCTGTTGTGTGATTTACGCTACGATAGTAGACCTAAACATCCTTTCTAAGGAGAGCTCTATGTCCAGCTAGCAGCAGCTAGTGGACTGTTGAAGGCTGTAGATGAGATGATGATTTACGCTTACGCTGTACGTGGAAGTTGCCACATATTGTAAGATAAAAAGGAAAGTTTAGGCCATTTCCAAGCTATCACTCTTATGAGGTAGTGATGTATAAAGAAGCCAGTACTCTAATGTACTGTTAAAGTAATTTTTCGATCTTTCAGATCGCATCAGGTCGCAATGGGTGATACATTCAGTATATCATCCATTTAAATTGTTGTCGTCTGAAAATAAATTGATGCTTTAGAAATGCATTTCTACCGACGAATGCTCCACATTAGCTGGACTCATCGAGTCACGAATGAGGAGATTCTCCGACGTGTGCAAAGATCCCGTGAGCTACTTCCGACCATCAAAAAGCGTAAGATTGGCTACCTGGTACATATTTTCCGTCACCCACAGTACCGCCTTATCCGCTTAATTATGATGGGAAAAATATCCGGAAAACGCAATGTCGGAAGACGAAGAAAATCATGGCTCAGAAATATCAGAGAATGGACTGGGATCACCAGCGTAGAAGAACTGTTTCGTCTGACTACAAACAGAAAGGAATATGCAGAGCTGACGGCCAACCTCCATTAATTAAGAGGCACCATAAGGAAGGAAAATAAAATATTATTTCAAATAAAATTTATCAGTAAATTTATCGTGTGATATGGATTAAGCTTTAAAAGCGAAAAATGAAAAATTACCTAATAAAGAATCCGTAACTTATTTTAAGAATTATACTGATACAAGTAGCTGACATCTCAATGCGAAGTATTTATTCGCAGAATATTAATTATGAAAATACATGGCGTTTGGTCAAAGCTCGAGGCAGCATTTAGATGCAGCCGCCGTGCATCCAATTATATCTTAACCCTAAAATATTAAATTATGTGTCTAGAATTTAAACCAGGTAACTTAAATCAATAGGCGTCAAGATAACCTGAGATACAAATTGCGTTCAACTTTTTATAATAAAGGTTGCCACAGAAATATTGTAATACATTTCTGATTTAATATACTTTTTAACTTTTGAACTCCGGAAGACTCCCGTACAACTCGGCCTACAAACTAAACCCTATAATCAACCATACCAAATATATAAAAAGCGGCCAAGTGCGAGTCGGACTCGCCCATGAAGGTTTCCGTATCAGTAAGTAACGTGATATAAAAGTTCTTGAAGTTCGTTGTATATTTGATAGATGTTTTAATAATAGTGTATTGATGGAATGAAAAGGAAATTGTTGTTTATGATTCATGACGTATTTAAAGAAAACTACTTACTAGATATCATTTTTGAAGATCTATCCGTAACGTATGGTTTTATGAAAAAAAATTTTTTGATTTTCAGTTCCAAGTATGGGGACCCCCAAAATTTATTGATTTTTTTCTATTTTTGTGTAAAAATATTAATGCGGTTCACAGAATACATCTACTGACTAAATTTCAACAGTAAAGCTATTATAGTTTTAGAAAAAAGTTGCTGTGACATACGGACGGACAGACCGACTTGACGAAACCGGAAGACAAAAAACGGAACCCTTATAGATAAGGGTTATGTTTTTTGGCATTTGGCTACGGAACCCTAAAAATCATGAAATCATTGAGTCATGTATATCTGTAGAGGGTAACCAGCACTATGTACTATGAACAACTACTTCAAAATAACCATGTTCTTAAATTTATACTGTCAATGTCACTTGAGCAATTTACAAAATTAATCACTTGATCATATTAGGGTAGGCTGAACAAAATCTACTGTAGAAGTTTCGAAGGCACCCAAGTTTATCAAGTTGCTTTTCAGTGATATCAAGATAACGGGTATCAGCGTAATCGAATACTTATAGCCGAATCCTTGCTCCTTGCGAGGATTCAGCTAGTGCAATTTTAAATAACCGTAGATGAAAAGTTTTCAAAGAGCAATGTAAACATTTTTATACTAACTTCACGTATTTGTTGGTCTAGTGGTAAGCGTATGCGGCTGCTGATCAAGAGGTCTCGGGTTCAACTCCCGGGTCAGACCAAATATTTGTGTGATCCACAAATATTTGTTTCGGAGTCTGGGTGTTTTCTATGTATAATAAGTATGTATTACAAAAAAAAGTATGCTTATGTATTCATTTCAGTTGTTTAGTACTCATAATACAATCTCTGCTTAGTATGGGACTAAATGACGTTGTGTGTAAGATGTCCGAAATATTTATGTCCGAAATATTTGTTTATTTATTTATTTTAGAACTATAAGATAACGTACAATGAATTCCTATGTTTTTAAAAGATTCCTAGGTTTTTAAAGCGTGTGTTACACGGGAATCTCTTTACGATTGATCTGACCCGGAAAATAATTCGAATGCCTGTAACCTTCACCGCTGATTTCAAAAAAAATATAAATGAAGATACTTTGATTCTTGAGGATATGCATAGTAAGCTTAGACGTAGGTAAAATCAACTATAGTATAAGCGTATACATAAACTTTTAATGTATTGCCATATCGATTTTGGCTGGATTGTGTTCGAGCTCTATCACATGCGGTGTCTCGCAAACTTGTATGAGGAAACTTCAATGATGTCCACTACACGTCTTATTATACCTACGTCGCAAGGGCGGATCCAGCTTTGGCACCAGGGGGGGGTCACATAGATGTGATCAAGTTGGGGTTGCCAACCTTGCGGCCTATAGGCCCATCGTGTTGCTGGACGAGGCGGGTAAGTTGTTTGAGACGGTTCTCTCTGCCTTCGGCACCTCTGCGAGGTGGGCCCCGACCTGTTGGAAGCCCAATTCGGTTTCCGAAGACTGTGTGTTTCTGTGACCGAAGAGGCAATGACCTGCATCGGAGTGGTGTTGGCGGTGTCCTTGGACATCGCCAACGCCTTCAATAGTATGCCAATTGCCACTCACCTGCATCAGGGAAGCGTTACTGAGGTGGCTTGTTGCAGACTATTTAGAGGAGCGTACTGTGATGTTCGAGGACCGAGATGGTGCCTTGAGACACAGGGCCATGTCGTGCGGTGTTCTGTAGGGGTCTGTCCTAGGACCACTCCTGTGGAACATGGGATACGACTGGGCCCTATGAGGGCGTCTCCCCCCGGCTGGGCGTAATTTGGTAAGCCGATGACACTTTGGTCACGGCCCGGGGGGGCTAACTTCCAGGAGGGGGGCCCGCCTGGCCACCTCAGGGGTCTCTCTGGTGGTCGGGCGCATTGAGGCGCTGGGTTTACGGGTGGCCCTGGATAAGAAGGGGCCCCTTTTGTTTCATGGGCTCCGTCGTGGTTCACCCGTCGGCGCCTCCATCGAGGTCAACTTGGTACTCGTACGACCAGTGTTCCCACGAGCCAGCTGTACACGGGGTTTGTCCGGTCAATGGCACAGTACGGTGCACCGGTGTGGGTGGCGGCTCTGACCGCCCAGAATAGAGCGCGTCTCTGGCGCCCCCATAGGATATTGGCGGTCAGTGCCATACGTGGATACCGCACGGTGTCCACAGAGGAGGCACGCGACTTTCCCGGAACACCCCCGTTAGATTTGGAGACGGAAGTGCTCGCCAAAGTTTATCGGCGAGTGGCTGACTTCCGGGCGGAGAGCGGTTTTCGCCCACCGCCCGAGGACATACGTGAGTGGCGTGAAGTCGCTCGCCGATCCACCATGGACACATAGTCGTTCCGGCTGGAGACTCCACGCGCTGGCTTCGCTGCCGTGGAGGCTCTCCAGCCGGTCATCGCCGAGTGGGCAGGGCGGCAGCATGAGACCCTTTCCTTCCGACTGACGCAGGTGCTTTCCGGACACAGTTGCTTCGGAACGTACCTGCACTCGTTCGCTAGGAGGGGATCGAGTCCCGCCTGCCACCACTGCGACTGCAGTGAGACATCGGGCCTGCACACGTTGGCGGTTTGCCCCGCATAGGCAGTGCAGCGTCGGGCCCTCACTGTAGTCATCGGAGAGGATCTCTCGCTACCGGCCATCATAAGCTCGATGGCCGGTAGCGACAGTTGTTTAAACGCGGTCGCAACCTTCTGCGAGGACGTGATCTCGCCCTGGACTCCTCCTAAAATTGAGGCGCAAAGAGGTCACACCGTGTGGGTTTAGTCGGTACGAGTCCAACACGTAAAAAAGGGTTGAAAACCTTACTAAATAGATAGTATTGTACTATATTTCAGGTTGGCGTACTATATATTATTGAAAAAGTATAATATAGTACGCAAAAGTACTATATTTTCACGAAAACCTAACAAACAAATCTCCGAACGATTACTGTTTTGTCTCTGGCTACGAACTTAAGATTAAACATTGTTAAAATTGCAAGGATTGCAAAAATATATAGTTTTCATAAAACAGGTAACAAATATATATTCGGTTCGGTTTTGTTAAACGTTAGACGTTCTTCAACCATTGAAGCTCTTAGCGTAACGTAGAGAAAGATCTTTCCGCTGTCGCTACTAACTAATACTAACAAGTAGCCAGTCATCGTTTGGGGTCTACTAGTTCAACCAGTTTACCTGAATCCAGTTTTTCCACGGAGCGACTGGCATTGGATCTCCGCATCCCCGAGGAAGAACAGAAATTCGAAGGTTACAGTACATTTGAGGGCACTGACTTCCCAATAAGATAACCATAGATGTTCATGACAACCGGGACCGATGGCTTAACGTGTGGTCGTGGATCATCGCCAAACTTCCATACTCGGGCTGTTATTAAGAAATTGCTGTGAGAAAACCCAATAACACTTTTGGCCCGTCTGTAGAAATCCCAGGACTGTCGCTATCGTATTGGACTCTACAGTCATGCTAAACATTACCACAGAGATGCTGTTTGAATCATCTGACAGGCTGAGGCCTAATATAGGATTTTTTTGTTGTATTAGAGCCATAATACCATACGGGTCGTACGAGGCTACCGCACGATTTTGTACGAGGCGGCGACGGTCCTGGCACGATCTCCACCCTTCGACATTCTGGCCGACATGGACACGATATTCTACGACCAAATTCGTTCTGTCGGTCGGAAAGGCGAAGAGTCAGTGTTGGACCTCGGGCTCGTGCCCGGAATGCTACTGCGGAACGCGTATAGGCAAGCTCTGCGGGCTTGGCTTGCTAACGCGCTGTTGGAGTCGTTCTGCCGTTCTGCAGAGCGTCGAGTAGGAGACAGATCGGACGAAACATATCACCGTCAGCATTGATCGACGCAATCCTGGCGAGTGACTGAGCTGGCTCCAGAATGAGTCCGCTGAGAGGGATCGGGCAAGGGCCGATCCTGCTCGAAGGAGGTGGTAAAGGGGACGCGGTAGAGGTCGCTAGCCCCCCAATCGTCTCTTAAGGGTCGCTGCAGCCACATATTGGGGAGATGGTACCGCTGCAAACGACCCGAGACAAGTGACACCCCTGGTGCGGCCGGAGGGTGTCATCTAAGGTAGGTCGGAGTTGCGGCTCTTACTGCGTGGAGCGGTGAGAGGCGCGACAGCATCCTGCCCCGGGGGTGAGACTAGTCACTCCGGGATGTACCTCAGTCGAAATGTCCGGCTGGAGGACTCCAAAAGCCGCTAATGCTTTCCTAGAGTTCCTCCGAGCTGCCGAGGTAGGCCGCCGTGGAGTTTAGTGGGTAGACTGGTTCCCCCGGGAGTCCTACACACGCCCTTCTTTTACCCCACGAAGGGTATGGTGCAAAAAGCTTTCCGCGCGTAAAAAAACAAAAAAGATACAGTTCAATATCGCAATTTAAAATTAGATTAGAAATCGACTGTGATAGGACTAACACCGCTGCAACTTCACCATCCACAGCCAATATTCATTTACAATGACAGAAACTGGAGTAGTATCTACAAAGTAACAATGTATAAGGTTGCTAGTTGTTTCACAGTGTCAATGTTTAAATTATATTGTGACAAAAAATCTAAAATTATGTATAACAATTTTAATTAGATTTACACCTAAATCCCGGACCGCGCCCAGGGGGGGGTCATGACCCCCATGACCACCCCCCTGGATCCGCGCTTGCTACGTCGGCTTGTCACATGTGCTAGCAGTAATAATGTCAAGAATTTCTTCGCACAAACAACTACGACACGATTGGATATTTTTTTAAGATTAAAAATTATACATCAATGGTGCTCGAACTTGACTTTCACCTGAAAGTTTCATGCCTGATAGTGTTACAAAAAAGTGTTTAACAAGAATAGTTGTAGCAGTTTTAATGTGTCTTACATAACCTTTTTTACGCGGGGAATGCTTTTCCCACCATACTTCTCAGTGGGGGAACGAAGGGCGTATATGGAACTCTCGGAAATACGATCTACCAACTAAACCAGGCGGTGGCCTATCTGGGCACTAAGAAGGAGTATGAGAATGACTTCGACAGAGTGTTGGCTAGCACAGTTCTGACTTTCTAGCCGTGATTGACAAGTCTCCAGAGATTGATTATACGTTACGCGCTACCATTCCGGGCTACTCAGGCATAATCTATGTAGGTAACTACATGTTAGCTCTGAAGCAATGTATAACTGAAGTAATATCGATTTTTCATAAATGAACATGTCGTTTCTGAAATGTAAAATTTTATTCTTGTCACAGTAGGAATATTAACGTACATTTTAATAAAAAAAATATTTTGGACATCTTACACACAAGTTCACACAACGCCATTTAGTCCCAAACTAAGCAGAGCTTATATTATGGGTACTAGATAAGTGATATAAATACATACTTATTTTTTACTTTATTTATTTATCTATTTGTAATATCAAATGAATCGTTTTTTTACTAAATGCATATGACACTTGTATATGGTACTTACGTCAAAACATCAATTTTGACAATTTTGATACGTCTGTTTGTTCCGGATAATCTCTGGAACGGCTGGACCGATTTTAATGGTACTTTCACAGGCAATTAACTAATGATATAAAGAGTTATTTTCCTATATTTTAAGCTAGCTTGGCGGCGTTAACGCGATTTACAATAATAAACGCGGGTAACACGAGACTCGGTTAGGTTAAAATATTTTCTTACAAATTTAAACGAGACATTTGGTATTGTCGCTATAACTTTCATATTTTTTGGCTGACTAGTATGTTATTCAACAAAACTCCAAAGAATTTTAAAAATAAATAAATTTAAGTAGTATTAAAAAAACTTGCTTACAAAAGTCAACTGCGTTTGAAACAAATACATACATAAGTAAACAAACATACAGCTGAAACTTTTTTCCATTTTCTTGTAATTGCCTTGTTGGTCTAGTGGTTAGCGTATGCAGCTGCTGATCAAGAGGTCTCGGGTTCGATTCCCGGGTCAGACCAAATATTTGTGTGATCCACAAATATTTGTTTCGGAGTCTGGGTGTTTTTCTATGTATAATATGTATGTATTTACAAAAAAAAAAGTATGTTTATGTATTTATATCAGTTGTTTAGTACCCATAACACAAGCTGTGCTTACTTTGGGACTAGATGATGTTGTGTGTAAGATGTCCAAAATATTTATTTATTTATTTATTTAATTGTATACAGATCTCTAAAGAAAACATATTTAACAGGGTTAAAAACGGGTAGGTACCAAACAGTGAGGAAGTAAAATGTATAATATCCAAACCTAGCCGCATCAAAACGCCCCAAGAGAAATTCCGCTATTACCCATGTGACGGAACTTGTAATTGCTTTTTTGTTTCTATGTAAATTTCCATTTGGAGTCGTAAGATTAAAGCTCTTCTTATTTAAGAAATATTTGAACCGCCTTTACGGTTTTGAAATACGTATAAACCTCAAGGATTTGCCGAGAATTGGAAAGGCAATTCCACAAACTGACTAAGTTTTATGTTTTGTGGTTCTGTAGTTCACGACTAAAGTACCATCTAAACAGTTAGTGCTAAAAAGAAGAGACTGCATTGATATATGTTTTTAACACGTCGGCAAAGTGTTACAATGAAATCACGAAATACATTTTATTGTGGGTACTTCCCCTACATGTAAAATGGGGATGACTTTTTTTCTCGCGTCTACCTAATCTTGTAGGGTATCACTAAATAGAATCTTTTAAAAATATTGTGAGGTTACTCAGACGATTTTTAGGTTTTTGTTTTGACTTGTCAAAGCGATTTCTTTTGTTAAAACGCGTACCTTCTCTCTCCAAACGCTAAACAACTTGTCGAAAAATCCGAAAATGATGAGGTTGATAGTCCATGTGATAAACTTTAAAAAAAACTTAAAACGGTTTTAATAACCATGTTAGTTCAAGAGTTATGTAGACCTTACTAGTAAATTACGCTTACTTAGAAGAGTTCGTAAAATAACATTATACTCGTAATAAGTAAATATAACAATTATCTATTGGACACGATTTGAACTCATTATGATTAGGTGACTACGGAACCCTATTCAGACAAGGATTGGCTCCGCATGCGAGTATGTCGGTTATCACGGTAAAAAATAGTCTATATCCTTTCTGAGGTTCTACTCTATCTGTGTACCAAATTTCATTTTAAACTGTTCAATATTTTTTTCGTGAAACGGCGACAGACACAGTTACTTTCGCATTTATAATGGTAGTAAGGAAAGTAAGGATAAGGCTGTATCAAAATGAGCTATATATTTCGCTTTACCAAAAGGAAAAAAGTTGTAAAATGAACTACCCTATCCTCATCTACAACTAATTTAACAGGAACCACTGACGTATAAAGAACTACGTCCATGACAGGAACCTTAAAAGTGCAGTTCAAAAAATGCATGTTGCGTTCTCATAAGAACGTACCTAATATGCATTTTTTTAGTAGGGACTCATAGGGATGAGAAACAAACGCATTACAGTTTACATATTTACAGTTTTTTTAATTGGACTAGATGACGTTGTGACGTGATGACGTGTAAGATGTCCGAAATATTTTTGCGCATATTCTAAAAGGTGGCAACACTTCCGTGACTCAAACATATTTAAAAAAGTGACTTCACTTTCATTTTATATGTGCCTTATCTAACTTTTTATACATTTAAATTTTAAGCACAAATTTTTCTGTTATCACTCATATATTAGTGCAAGTTAAATTTGATTGAAAGTGCTTGTACATTAGTCTAAATCCTAGCACATAGTCTTCTATACTAAGTAATCATGTTACGAGTCTTACCAAAAGTGTTGTTGAGTTTCGATGGAAACTAGGTGATGTCCGATGATTGTTTGTGATTTCCACTGGTATTAGGTAAAAACGATTGAAATATTAGTCGACCTAAAACCTAAAAAATCTTGGGAATAATAAAGGTTATGATGATGATAATTTTAATGGTATTTAAAAAGATGGGTGTAATAATATTAATAACTTGTCACATCTTACACAGCACCGTTTCCAAAACCATAAGCTATACCGATTACATTCTTTTACTTTTCATCAAATTTACAATATAGGAATCATTTTCTTAGTCTTTATTCTTTTAGGAATGATACAGTGAAATTCAAGTCATTTTGAGTAAATTTATGGCCTGCGATAACAGCGTGAACAGCGTTTATAACAGTATCTATAAAAAAATGGCACAGCATGTTTCAGCCTGTTCTTGATCCCCTTTCTAACTAAGGTAATTAAGGCCAGATCTATCAGTTTCGAAATCGATGTAGGGTAACGGTCCTCAGAAAGGATCTTAATTGAAAAAAATACATACATAGTTTTTTAGGGTAATCCATTAGTTAGTTAGTAGTTAGTAGTTGTAGTTGTTAGTAGTAGTAGTAGTAGTTAGTAGTAACAAATAGAAAACAAAATAATATGAATGATGAAATCATATTGAATTCAATTATATTTTATAATTACGTTAAATTAACATTAAGCCACTGTAGAGGATATAATTTCACTGCCACTAATAGTAAGTGGATTATAACACGTTGGTGATAATTGGTTTAATTATATATTATAATCACATTGGTTTCTCGAGTTGTCATTAACCGAAGTTAAAGTTAGATTTATTAAATGAAGTTCTTATTCAATTCTATTCAAAATGTAAGTTTATTTTTAATTACTTTATACGCGAATAATCATCATCATCATCGTGTCGCAGTCCGCTGCTGGAAATAAGACACTCCAATGGCATATGTCGATTAAAAAAACGCGCTTTCTGTGCTTTCTTGACCATTCATCCCACATGTTGGTGTGGTCAGTCCTCTCTGTAAGTTCTTTCAATCCGCCCTATCCCTGACGTCGTCTTCAGAAACATTGTATATTTTCATGTGGTCTTGGTGAAGCTATTCTTCAATAAAACAAAATTTTGATTATATTACTTAATAGGAGTAAATTTGTTTAAAAAATTGACAAAATTGCGATTTAGGGCTAGCTGAACATAAGTCATTCTGAATTATGTTCAGCTAGCCCATTGATCGCATCGCAAATGTCATTGATTTTGTATGCGGTCCTGGACGGGGAGAGACAATGCGTCACTCATAGAGCTGAATGGTTTACCATAGCGATGCGATGCACATTGTGAATAGCCACAACCTGCTAACATCCGACGACATATATTTGTTAGCCGTTTGCCTTTGACGGTACGTATTGTGAATAATATTAATTGTGAAAATACTAGTCCTGAGTTTCGTATCCTTTAAAAATTTAATTATGTACCCTTGTATTAAATTTAAATAGTTATACTAATATGTTATTTCTGGAAAATTAAGCAGAGTTGTATGATTAAACGCCAAAATTTTGCCGAGTATAATTTTAGCCCTATTTACGAGTTCGTATTCAGGAGGCAAGCATACAATCGTCCATCAATACATTTATTACTACAGAAATGTACTTGATGTACTACAATACGTGCATAGATAATAGTACATTGTTCACCGAGGGAGGAAAGGAACCGATTACTAGCGAGGGAGCAGTTTGTGGCCCGAAGGCGCAGCCTAGGGCCACAATACTCCCGAGGTAGGAATGGGACTTTCACCCGAGTGCAACACAGTGCTTTATACTACACCTGTGAGGAACATTTAAAGTATTTATAAAATAAAATCAAAACGTAAGACACCATGTAAGACACAATTTAGCTTAGAATTTGACATATTATTTATAAATATTTCGTGCTTCTTTTGTTTTTTTTTATTCTTCACGAAAGGATGTCAGTGGCACGGAGATTCCATATTTAAATTATATGAAAACTCTTTGGGCAGGCGCGCGCCATAGATAAGATAACACATGAGAAATGAAAATTCATACAACTTTCTCTCCCGCTAAAACACGTTAGAAATGGATTTTCATACATTTTTTCCTCCCGCTTAGGTCAAGGAAAAGACTAACTTTCTCTTTTCATTTTCAGGGAATATTGACTACTGTTCCGATCAGGTGTATTATAAATGTAATTTATACTACTAATAAGCGGGAGGAAAAAATGTATGAAAATCCATTTCTAACGTGTTGTTATGTTGATGTGAAACATCTATAGGCGCACGTATGTGAAACATGGTATAGACGCACGTAAAATAGATTTCTGGCCTGGCGATTGGCGACGCGTCGCCACGGCACGCTATACGATGGTATATATATACAGTCTATATGCAGTAGTGTGTACACCGTACACACTACTGCATATAGACTACTATTTTAATAATTAGTAATATTTTATTTTATCATTATGACATATTTAGTTCCTATTACAATATGTTCTTTTCTGCATATTACTTTTACAAAATAATGGCGATGTTTCACATCTGCCAGGCGTCCCGTGACGGCTCACATTTTTTTTTTTGTTTCTATATGACATATTTACTGTCAGAGTTACATTAAACTACTGTATTTTATGTACTTAACCTTTAATAAAAGCTGTGTGTGATTAAAATCTTTTAAAAATAGATAATAAGTATCAATCGTCTAAATGATATTATTATAATAGTACTCACATAGTGTTACATACATTTGAGTTTATATTAATAGACAAATGAGATTTTATTTTACATAAAACCTTTCATCTTCATTAAAAACTAAAAATTGTTGACTATGCTCCCAAAATACACCTGAAATTCGCACGTAAACAGAGCTAAAATGCAATTCACAAATGGCGCTGCTGTCTGCAACAGCTGACTTTAATACTTTCAAGCTCAAAAATTAAAAACGTTGAACTTGTATAAATACAAAATGTATAAATACTTACCATTAAAACAAGGACAGGAAATACAATTTAAATTAGAGTAACAATACGAATAGTAAAAGTTCTAACCGGAGATTGTCCATCCACATTTTTGTTGATAGTAGTATTAATAGGGTATATAAAGGATCCAACTTTACAGGCCCACGCTTGTCTAATGGAGCACTGGCCTTCCGGCAGGGAGTCCAAGAGGCATTTAATCTTGTGCTGAATTATGTGTTGATGTCGGAAACCCGGAAAACGCTCCCTGTCCGCGCCCCAGTAATTTCACTTTTTATTATATGCCTCTTTTAGCCGCTTTATGCATTTATTTAGTAGCTCCATTTTACTTTTTATAATTAATTTTGTTGGAGCTCGTTGGCTGTCGGTGAGGCAATTTTAATTGTGTCTGATATCAGATAGTGCGGGTGCTTTGTAATATTTTATACTATATTTTTTATGAGTCCCGACCCGCTTGAAAAAAGCAATAAAAGTAAACGAGTCTTTGACGTGGCGTATCAAAAATGTAACTTAATTCCATCTTTATTAATTGTGAAGAATTTGAATGACAACATTTTATCACTAAAAACAATTTATATAGCTGTCGATTCCATTAGCAACTCAATCTGGTCGTGTTTTCAAATAACTGTTTTCGAATAAGTGGTACTTGTACTACTTTCAATGCTCACCAAATCTTACATTTCTAACGTCTTGATTACGAACTTAGCGATAAACCCTGCCACTCTAAAATGTAAATAACAGTTTGTTAATTAAATATAATACCAGCCCTAATTGTACAAATGTTTGGTCTTTAGAATGAAATTAAATCAGAAAACAGTAGTAGCTTTTGATTTATATTGAACGAATATTCACGGAATTTCTAAGATATATTTTCATTAAATTAGTTATTGTTACTAGTATTACTATTATCTAGTAGTAGTTAGCCTATAGTTACATATTATTAACACTCTAGGCCTCTCCTTAGAAAGGAGGATTTGGCCTACTATACCACGCTGGCCAGACGGGTTGGTATAGGGTTGGTTTCAAGGTAGCCGCGAGGAGGCGGCGTCGGTGTGTGCCGGACGCCGCCTAAGAGAGGGTCGTCAAACCGAGACGGTGCCCGCATCAGGAGCGGGCAGGCGCTGGAGAAGTTCAGAAGGAGATCTCACCCTGGACTTCTCCTCCTCCTAAACGGAGAAGCGCGGAGAGGGCACACTGTGTGGTTTTTAGTCGGTTCAAGTCCGACACACCACCCCGCCGTAAAAGTGGGGTGACGCGTAGTTTATCCCTTAGTCGCCTTTTACGACACCCACTGGATAAACAGGGGTGGTGACACACTGTATTCTTAATCCGTCACCACACGGATCACTTTTCATATGATATCACTTTATCTGAATGAACTACCACTGTGAGACACAAACACGGAATGTCATAAAATATACTTTTATTCAATGGCAATTAACGATTTTAAGTTGCCAGATTTGGTGGACAAATTTAACTCGCATTGCTTAGATAACTGTATAAAGGTCATATTAATATTTCTCTGGTAAAAAAATTGACAACGGTAGGTACTTATACACCTCGGGCCATCTATGGCTTGCAGACGGCCCCCTACCGTGCGAGAACTCCGATGCTCCTATTCCGGCTTCCGCCAAATACAGAAGTGGCACCAATGTCCCCTAAATTTAAGGGATGGACCCTAAATGTAAGAGAGAATTAGGTAACTCTTAATGATTTTTTTATGCAGAGACGTGTTATGCTTAGTTGGTGAAAACTGACATATGTTTTTAAATACGACCTTAAAATTATCAAATTCTTCACAAGTTTAAGACGGCAAATGACCTAATAAAAGCCGTTTTGTATTTGTAGCTTTTAAATTATTACGGTATTGATGGACATTGATTTAAATATTATAAAAAAAAATAGCAATAACCCTTTGTGCCGACCCAAAATAAAATTGACAAAAGTGCTGAAACGTATACGATACGATAATACGATTAGTAGTGATTATGAAATACTTTTTAGTCTTCTTTTGTTTTCTTTGATCTTCATTTAAACATTAATATAAAATATTTTATAACTACCTATGTATTTCACATATATCATTTTTGAATACCAAGAAATTTGTTGACATGTCCCAGTTTGAGTTTCAAGTAAAAACTGGCATGTTAATAGCCAGTAGAATCATATTCCCTGATGTAATTACTCCGAACTCGCATGAGCGAGTCTACTAACACAATGACCGAAGCCCGATAAATGCGATCCCGCTGTCGCTTCCGCAAGCGCTAAGCGAATTGTGCTGCTTTTTGTTTCAAGTTTATAAACAACGTTCTTATGCGATGCAATTTAATTATAGGAGATCTTGAAAGACAACTGAAAGAAAACAAATGTTCTCGCTGTGGTAAAATTTTAATACAGTGCCTGAGTCTAATTTCGAGAACTCAACCATTAGTGTGTTAAAGAGGTGGCATCTAACACAGCGTATGGTGCAAGAATTTTGGCGTCGGTGGTCAAATGAATACCTTGCTCAGTTCCACCAAAGATGCAAATGGTCTCGCCAGGTATCAGAGCCAATAGTAGGAAGCGTTGTCTTGGTGATGGAAGATGATCTACCACCGGCAAGATGGCTCTACGGTCTCATTGTTGAGAAACATACTGGCTCGGACAAGGTCACTCGAGTTGTTTCTTTGCGCTGTAGGGGATCTATAATAAAGAGACCTGTTTCAAAATTGATAGTGTTACCGGTTACAGAATAAGTCATTGTTTGCAAATTTAATTGATACTGTATTTTGTTTAGTCATGTAAGATGAATTTCATAGAAACAACCCATGTAATACATAAAATAATGTTAAGGTTATACAGTCCATTAGTTCTGAAACTGCCCATCAAGTAGTTGTATGTGTTATTTGTATCATGTGTTATTTGTATACATAATTTTTATCAGTTGTCAACACTACTTTATTGTGATGGCCATTCTGGCCATGGTGGGCGGTATGTTCAATACATAATCTATACAATAGCTTCCTTTGAGCTTGATAGATGGCGTTGTGCTGAATTTTATATGTCGATGTTAAGAGACTCCGGACTATTGTATAAATACTAGCTAAGTCAATAAAAATTATCCTCGCTTGGGCGTGTTTCATTTGCAACCGCGTTCCTAAAGGCGATTTTTGGGATTACGATCCATTTTGTTGGGATTACGATCCACTGCTATGAAACTGAACTAACAAATTAATCGTATATTGTGGAAAATACATATGAATGTATTTATTTATATTATCTTGCTACAATATACAATAAACAAAAACACCATAGTTTTACATTATAATTGATAGTTTTTTTAGATATTATATGTATGCATATCATTGGTATGAATGTATGTAAAGTATATGTAAATGTACATGTATGGAGATATATATGCGTTTCTAGTTATATTCATTAGTAGATTATAATATTTCAAAACTCATTGCACCGTCAACTACTGTCTTTCCAAATAATTTTAATCCATCATAAGGTTTCCTGGAAGAGATTGCTTTTAGCAATATGGCCACCCTATGTACATTAATGTAAGTCATTTCTGTTATGTATTGTGAATCTGTAACACGGTGTACAAGTAAAGAGTGTTCTATCTATCCATTAGACCTACATTTTATTTTAAAATATATCGTGTGGTGACGGATTAAGAATACAGAGTGTCACCACCCCTATTCATCCCGCGGGTGTCGTAAAAGGCGACTAAGGGATACAGTACGCAAGACAACATCAATGCAAATAGAAGGAAAACTTGAAACCAACCCTATACCAACCAGTCTGGCCAGCGTGGTATAGTAGGCCAAAACCTCCTTTCTAAGGAGAGGCCTATGTCTAACAGTGGACTTTTGAAGGCTGTTGATGATGATATTATAAGTGAATATTATAGTTCTGTAAAACCAGTGTTACCACCAACTTAAAAATAGGTTAAACTGATCTATTGAAATGGTCAATTTGTTATAATGTTATTTACTGAAATCATCATCATCATCAGCCCATTGCAGTCCACTGCTAGACATAGACCTCTCCCATTGCACACCACTTTGACGCCACGCTGATTTCACCACAAATGGCCCGGCACACAGAAAACCATCCTAATAATGACAGTATTCTTAATGTCGTATTTCATTGGTAAGTGTGAGACCGGAGGCCTACATTATTCAGAATGATGCATAAACATCTGACCAGACCGCCTTAGGGTCACCACCTATGGGAGGTTGGCGTTCCCTACGCCTGGATTTTATGCTTTTCATCAGGCAGAGTGGAATCGCTTAGGTAGGCTTAAATATAAAAAAAAAGAAAACTATAAATAATGCAACTCTTACGCTAAATGAAATATAAGTCATAAATGTCCAAGTATCTCAATAAAAAGTATTAGTATCTATCGTGGAAAAAAAAAACATAATTTCGTACCTCCACAACCCCGACCGGTATTCTGCGGGTAATTCAATAACGCTTGAAGCCAAACGCAGTTACTGTCAATTAAAAGTATGCCACTCACTCCCCGGCGCATTGCGAATCGAGTTACTGCGAACACGCCTAGTAGGAGGCAAACCTTGAGATGACCGTAAACAAATAAAAAAGATCATAAAGTGAAACTAGATTTAATTGTACATTTATACATTTTCTGTATATCTATGGTTTACAAGATTTATGAATTTTTCAACTCAAATACATATTTATACATACTTTTAAGTTATTTGGTAGATTTGTAACAAAGAATCGTAATTAATATATCATATAATGATTTTTTTATTTATTTTATTATAAATAGTGTACTGTTTTATCTTAAATATAAAATTCTCGTGTCACAATGTTCGTTCCCATACTCCTCTGAAACGGCTTGGCCGATTTACATGAAATTTTGTGTACATATTGGGTAGGTCTGAGAATCGGCCAACATTTATTTTACATACGCCTAGAATGCGAGCGGAGCCGCGGGCATCAGCTAGTATGCTCTAAAATTATATAGTCTTAGTAAGTAGCAATGTTAAATTAATATAATTACAAATGCGTCCCGAATGTTGTACGAATATTGTGGCAACTCCAACTTTGATTATGGATTTAAATACTGATTTCAACACAGGGTGGGATGTACCTGACAGGTTTTCCTATACAGTTGTATTTCAATAGTAAAATGGAACGGTAATTTTGTATAACTGTGCAGGATTCAGCTTCTATTCAGGGAACTGTAATAATATGAATTGAAATTTAGTTTTTGTTTGTTGATATACATCAACATGTAAATTTGCAGTTTAACTGAACAAGGAAAACTGTGTGTGTCTTGTACAAGCATTCGAACGCGGTGATTGTGAGATTAAACAATAAACCGGTTGGTTATTCATCACGGACATTTGCTGCCGGTCATGACCTCTCTACTGGACTACCTTCATGCACGCTCTGTTTTTGGTGAGCTTGTAAAGTACACCCAAATTTATGGCTACCTCAATACTAAAAAAACCTGATTGAAATCACTTCCATACTTACACCCGTCATATAAGCTGAGCTGTAATAATTTAAATAAGAGCAACGTTTAATAACTTTCATATTCTTATAAACCTTTTTATCCTGAATTTTATTTTTTAATACAAAACGTTTGAATTAAAACCGAATCGCTAAACATGTTAGAATTTAATACATATCTAAAAATTTTGGTCATCCCTTATCTTAAAATGATAAATTCTTCTTTTGTTGTGTTTCTCTATTACATATTATAAAACATTTTCATTAGAAAATACACAGTAATCAGTCAGAACATGGGCTACAATGAACGTTCTCTTCCCAAAACTATTCTCATTCAAAAGCATTGAACCTTTCTATTATTTGAAACCTTAGAATATACGGCTAAAATGTTTTCAGAAATGCGTAGGTAAAATTTCTCATTACATTCAGTCTCGTTAGTTGGTGGATTATATTGATTTAAACTATTTGTACCCATCGTATGTCTATGGGGTAGACGAAGGACGTGTGTGGGACACCCGGGAGAACCGGTCTACCCAGAAAACCCCGCGACGGCCTACCTCGGCAGTCGGGAGAAGCACAAGGAACGCATCAGCGGCTTCTTGAGTCCTTCCTGCCGTGCCTCACAAATGAGGTACATCCCGGAGTAACGGGACTCACCCCCGGAGTAGGACGCTGTAGCACCTCTCACCGTTATACACAGTATGAGTCGGAACACGGACCCGACTTAGACAACACCCACCGGGAAAGGGCCGATCCCACTCGAAGGAGGCGGTGAAGGTCAGAGGTCGCTAGTGCTCCAATCATCGCCTTAGGGTCGCTGCGGTCACATCTTGTGGAGTTTTGTCCACTGAAAATGATTCTATTCAGATACTCGCCGAAGCAACCGTGAGTAGTAAGTATCTAAGTCAATTGGTAAGTGACACAGTCGGTCCTCTCTATCCAAGCTTCGAAGCTCGACAGAACGGCTCCACATCACTCTGGCTAGCAAAGCCCTGGATTTCGAGCTGTGCCTGCCAACCCCGCAGAGCATGTACCTACGTTCCGACGTAGCATTCCGGGCTCATGGATCCAGCGCTGTCCCCTCGCCATTCCAACGATAGACCATCGTGTACATGTCGGTCGGCCAGAATGTCAAAGGGTGGAGATCGCGCCAAGAACGTCACTGCTTTATACGAGATGGTGCGGAAGCCCCGTATAATCCGTATGGCTATCAGCCGCTGTAGACTCCTAAGTTGAGACTTACAGCGGAAGAAACTCGCCAGGTCCTTAGACCAGACGGGTGCTCCATAGAGGACCATAGATCACACGACGCCCATTTAGAGGAAGCGAACTTCCTCCCTTGGTCCCCCGAGATTGGGCAGCAGACAATATAACAACCCTGCTACCCCTCGAACTCAGGGGACTAATCGCCCGAAATGCTCTTCGAAGCTCCACCACAGACTGTCCAGGGTAAGGCCCCATGCACTGGCCCACCTGGACTTCAGTGTCATCCACCCGGAGGCATGATCTGGGTGGTTCCTGGCGCCTACGTAGGCCGTCGAACCAAATAGCCTCAGTTATATGAGGCGCCACCCTTAATATTAATTTAAGCATATCGCTAGGTAAATTAAAAAATATCATTTTTTGAATCATGTTACAATTTAACGGTCATGCATAAAGTCTAATCTAAATGAATGTGCCTTAGTTACGTTTTATGCTGAATGTGTAATAATTAAGCAAGAAGTTTTATAAGCAGTCTAATTGCATTTTTGTTTTCGAGCAGACAGTTCAGTAGTCACATGGGAGTGCTAAGTTTTGTCGTGAGCTATAATGAGATTTTTCTAAAGTTGTTTACTTTTCTAGACTTTTGTTTTATGGCCATTAAAGCTGACGCATTGAAAAGCTTTTTACTGTAAGTCATTATTTTTTTCTGCTGATAATTATGTGAAAAATAAATAATCTTTAAATATTTTGCCAGAAAATTTATCGATATATAATATTATTGAAAAAAATATATATCAGACGACTGAGACAAACTCTATGTACAGATAAATAAATTCTTGTAAACCTGAAACGTTATGGCCTTAAAGAATTCAAATGTAACTAACATGAGCTAAGCTTGGTTACTTCCTTACATGAGCTAACAGTGTTGTTCAAATTAGCGTATCAGCTATAGTTGCAACGAAAGCTTAATAGTTTACAATATGTCATTCCTATACTAATTTAAACTTAAAGTGAGATTATTGAAAACGCATACCAGTACTCTTCTGGCGTGCGTCTGAATGAAACACTGTCATTAAATTAAAGTTTCATTTGTCTTCATTTGCTAAACAATAGCAATTATACAAAGCCCCTCAGCGGGCGAGTAATCAAGCGTCCCTTTAATTAAGTACAGAAACAGTGCCAAGTAATTGGAACTGAACAACTGAGTAAACAAATCGAAAATGTAGGTAATAAATCTAACAAACACCTCTTTTGGCGTCAGTAAGCACTGCCGTCTTACAAGTTACTTTACTAATCATAAATAAAACTATTTATGTAACTTTTTGCTCTTGTAATGAGTTTACTAAACAATGATTCACAAAATACATAGTTCTGGTTGAGTATAAGAATCAACAAGTTTGAAAACACGTGTTAGAAGTTTCTTTTCTATTGCTAAGAAGTAAAAGTAATTAATCTCAAGAAGTTATTTTTGGCAGTACAGATTGAGAAGTAGATATAATGAATAGTAGGTATCGTATAAAAATTTAAGAAGATGAAGAGTGAATTAAAAACATTGAAAATGTATATTCTAAACAAGAAACCTAAAAATAAAATAGAAATTAGAATAATAGGCTAAACTTATGGTCGTTTTCATCTAAGTCCCCTAAAGTCAAGTTATTTTTGTTTCCACCAATCTTAAGGGACACCTAAATGCTTAGATGTCCTTAATTACAGCGCAACCCACGTCAGGGAAACTAGCAAGGAGTACAACGAAAATGGGTACTAAGCTCTTGCTTTCCAGGCGGCACTACTTTCAAACCTGTAGCTTAAAACAATCCATTTCGGTGAAGTGGTAGGTGGACATTCTCAATTTTTGATGGAAGTAAGCTATCCCGGCTTCTGTACGAATGTAACAGCACACAGGCACTACCCACACTACTACGTGTATTCATATGTTGTGCAGGAGCGTATTCATTTCCGGCTTCTTGCATTTTTATAACCTCTATACAATTACTTGCCCCTGCACGTTTGTAAGGGGTGCGCGTTCGTTGATTTTAAAAACTATTTTCAGTTTCAATTTACTCTGAATGTCGGCTTACGTCGTACCGATATATTTTGATTAAAATTGTGAATATAAAACACCTAGTTACTTATTTTGAAGTGCAATAAACGTTATAATTCAATTCAAATACTTTATGAATTGTAAAACTATTTTGTATAAACAAATAAATGTGTAATGCCTTTAAAGCCTAATATTAAATAGTTTTGGTTAGAAGCAAGCTGAAAGTAATAGGTGTTAAATGTTATAGTTTCCAACCCAATAGAACTTAAACTACATCAGGCGGACGACATATTTATATTCATAGTCTGAAAACCTTTTTATCCGGCTACGAAATAGTATCTCAGCAATTTTCATATGTTTCTAGAGATAGCAACAAACAACCTTACTTTTTTCGTTGTTCGCGATTTGATTGCAGGGATTTACTTTTATGGTCAGATTTATAGACAGTTTCAGCAAGATTTGCCGCTCGGCACAATTTTATACAACCGGGGGGCGTTTATTTAAAACGATGTGAATAAAACATAGATGTGTACAGCGGACCACAAAATTGTATGGACAGTACAAAAATAAAATTCCAAGCATTTCATATAAGTTCAACTACTAACCACATTATTCGATCGTTAATCTTAGTAAGTAACATTGCATCCCCTTAACTTTTTTAACTAAAATACCTTTCGTGTCTTCTCCCAATATTGTAACATAGTTCTCAATTTTTAATAACATTAGTATAATTAGTTCAGATTATAAAGGACATTTTTCATATAATCACAAGGTTAAGATTCCTTTCAATGCAGCTAGATTTTAGTACAGTAATGATATCTTTGCATTTGTAAAAGTTCAGTTGTTAAATATTCAATATCATTATATTGAATATTTGTTCCATATGTTCTTAGTTCATTAACTAAGAACATATGGAATTAATCTGCACAGTTAGCCTGGAAGTCACCACGCCGCTTTCTACTGCGCCAAACGTTGTGTGTTCAAATCCAATGTAGGATTTGAACATACAACATTTGTGTGTTCAATTTGGAAAACAATTTGTGGAATTCATATTTGTGGAATAGTTGAGTCTGTGTGTTCTTTGTGTGTATGAGTAAGTTTTCATACTTCTGTTTTTGATGGTTACTAGCCCGAATTGTGTTCTATCTACAACCTGCTACTAAAACAAGATATTGCAGAAATAATAGTAGTTATGAATTGTCTTTGAACGAACAAATTAACATTTCACAAAAAATATATAACAGCAATAAATTGTTTCTTTAAATGATTAATGAACAGCTCCATGACCGGTTTAGCGGTATTCGTCCCTCTTTCAACAAATGATAGTAATTTCCAAGCGGAAATGCATCGAAATGGTAAAATGGCCTGCTAAGCGGCGTCCATTTGCTGAGATTGCTTCTCGTGTTCAAATTTTATACCTATACAATATTTAATGGTAATAGTAGTTTTCAAAAAGCTATTCTTGCCAAATATTTTTATTAGGTATTTCAAAAAAAATATAATGAATATTTTTTTATATATAATGATAGCATTCTTGATGTCGTATTTCGTTGGTGAGTGTGAGACCGGGGACTTTATTTTACGCGTGTGGTAACCGCAGAGCGTGTGTGGGACTCCCGAATTCGATCTACCCACTAAGCCCCAGGAACGCATTAGCAGCATTTGGAGTCCCCCATGCCGTACCCCATAACTGAGGTACCACTCAGGGTATCCAAGAATCGTCCTAGGGACAGGACGTGTCGCGCCTCTCACTGCTCTGCAAAATAACAGGCGGGACACCTTAGACGACACCCCCGACCAGACCGGGGTGTCACCTATCCCTTTGCAGCGGTTACATCTGCCCAAGATGTGTCTGCAGCGACCCTTAGGCGACGATTGGGGAGCTAATGACTTTTACCGCGTCCCCTTCGACGCATCTTTCGAGCAGAATCGTCCCTTTTCCGATCCCGGTCTGCTGACTCCTTCTGGAGCATAACTTCATCATAGAAGGAGACCGCGGTTTCTCATCCCTCGCCAAAGACCGGGGACCTAATCATTCTGCATCATGATGATGAGTGATGCATAAACATGTCACCATCAACTGAACATCATAGAATGACGCAGAAACATCTGGCTACGTAGCCACCGTATTAGTCACCATTCTGCATCGCCAACCCTCACAATGAAGATGATGACCCTCAACTCCTAGGTTCTACTTATTCTTTCCATCAGGCAGAGTAGAGTCACTTGGTACACTCAAGTATTTCAAAGTTTTAATCTTGATGTCTTGAGGTCAAGATTGAATTAGTTATATTTAATTATGCCTTCAATTTCTCGTATCCAGCTCTGTTCACCCATGTCAGTTTTAATAAAAGTGCAGATCAATATATACGTATATATTATTTTATAATGTTTTCGTAATTGATCATCGAATAAGGTTAGGTTAAAGTTAACAACAGCAGGATTGATATTTTTACCTGATATTTTTTTATTGCTTATACATTATTTTTAAACGTTTATTATCAGACCTCTACATAAGGAAAATAAAGTATATTTTTTTATATTAAACTTAGACAGGCATACAAACATACTTATTCAAACTTTTAAACACTCTTTTGCTCCTTCATGCCATAAGAATCTATATAAAAAATTTAGATAGATTCTTATGGCATATATCAGTTAGTTAATTTTGCAACACATATACAATCCAAATCCGTGTCTGCATTGATGCACGAAGACAGCCATCAATGGCGCTTTGCTCCGGAGTGTAATCCGTTGATCTGTAAGCCTCTATACAATATACAATACGGATTGCTGCTATCGCTCTAGTTTAGATGTTCTTAGAAATACCTTTATCATTTCAGCATTAATACGTTATGTAACTTAAATAGTTGCAATTATACTAAAATTGGTTTTAGCGTGTGCAATACATACTTTTACTAGGATTAATCCCGCCCATGCGTACAGCAGTCCACGTGTTTTATATTACACACGCCTATTGTTGTACCCCTACTCGTACATATAATTTGTAACTCATATGTGTCTTTTCTTTTGTAATATTTTGTATAAACAATACAGACAATAAATAAATAAAATTACATTCCCTAAAAATCTTATGTTACTTTTGATTACATGTGAATGTCATTTATGCAATTTATATTTAATATAACAATAATATAAAATAATAATAATATAATTTAATAATAATAATATTATTTATGTAATTGTATCATTGTATATACGCTTAGGACCTAACTATACTAAAAATCTTTAATTTGAAAACAAAAGTCTATTGCAGAGAAATGATTAAAACAATATAACAGCAACATCCACAGTTTCTTATTTAATGCTAAAATATAGTTTTTGTGAATTTTACAAAGTATTTTTAGTATCCCTATAGTCCTTTGAAAGAGTAACGTAACTTACAGACATGCATACATAAACTTCTATAAAATATGAACGTGGAAAATGATAAAATAAAATTGAATATTTCTAGTCAATTTCGTCTTGAGCAGAAACTGACATCTGTGTTAAAAATATTTACACATTATTAGAATTATGTTCTCAAGCTAAACGTTGGAGAGGCAATTTTCAATTTGTTGGCGCACAGTCACGGCCGCCTGTGGCTGAGAAGAACGTTACATATACGTACAATTAAGGCCAATTTTAGGACCAATGCAATATAAATTGAGAGTTTGGCTAGCCTGAGCGCTGAGTAGGGTATTAATTGAATAGAAACGTCCGTTGCTCACCTCATTTTAACCTTAATCACACTTGAAAAGGCCAAAGTAGAAACCAGCTCCTCACTTCAAGATACTAATCGTACAGCGTATCGCACTTTGATCTTGATCTTGTTAAGCAACTTTAGGTTTTTAGATCGAACTCTTCCTCATTCTTAAACTCAATTTATATAAATTGAATAGGCGATACTTTTTCATACTAATAATCACGAGGAGAGCAATTCATATAAGTAGATAGTTAAAAATATACGTAGAAATAATTAAATACTTTTTTTCATATGCAGCCTTGTTGGTGTAGTGGTTAGCGTATGCGGCTGCTGATCAAGAGGTCTCGGGTTCGATTCCCGGGTCAGACCAAATATTTGTTTGATCCACAAATATTTGTTTCGGAGTCTGGGTGTTTTTCAATGTATAATATGTATGTATTTACAAAAAAAAGTATGTTTATGTATTTATATCAGTTGTTAAGTACCATTAACACAAGCTCTGCTTACTTTGGGACTATGTTGTGTGTAAGTTGTCCAAATATTTATTTATTATTTATTTATTATATTGATCTACTAATCTAATGTAATAACATACCTAAGAATATATTTAAACTCTCTTAAGCTACATTTCATATCTCTATTGATAAAATTTTAATCACGTTGGGTTAAAACTATACTCTGTCCGTTCCTTTATTATCTTTTTGACAGTTCAACAAATTTCGAAATTAGTGACGCCCTCACACGTCACCGATTCGATTTGAAATCAAAATCAATCGATTTAATATTCTTTAATTCAGTATTGTAAATATATAAAATGTGCACTATTATGATATATTGGCCCAGAACAAAGAAAACTTCCTAACACAGTCACTTGAAAGTCGGTTTAGTAAGTATTATGTGATTTTTCAAATGTATTTTGTCATAACCATGGATTTAATCATTATTAACCACGCGTTTCAAAGTTAAATTTTACTAACACGTGCATAATTACATTTTAAGTCAGTGGTCCAAAAATAAATTAATTAATGCACAGAGTTATTGTTCTTTATTCTAAGTTTGAACTTATATTCCAAAATTTCGACTTGATTCATTGCAAATAACCAATCTTGAAGTGATACTATTATAATTTCCTTTTTATTTTATTAAATTTACAGAAACAATACTTACATGAAGTCAAATTATTTTGATCATAATAATATGATAGATTATTTTAATCGTTTAATCGATTAATCGTATTTCAAGAACTGTTTTATATGTTGTTTTTTGCTATGCACACTGCCCTCTTCCCTACCCGTCTATAAAGTACGACATTACTGTAGTACATTATTACGAAAAAAAATACCGGTAATTTATAGGCGTGACCTGTCCAAAAAGACAATAAACGAATGGACAAAGTATAGTCAATCAATCGATCAATATATCTAAATGTACACGTTGTTACCCGATGTATGGCGTACGTTGTGCCACCTAAATAGTTCAAGAAATACATGCATACAGCGAGGAGAACATGTCCGATAGAGCCAAGTTTTTCCAATGAATGTCGTGGACCGAAAAGACCAGCACAAAATGCCCATTCTTATTTTGGGTTATAGGTTCCTTTAATCTCACTCACTCGCTGAATAATAACTCGCCTATGGTAGTTGCATACAATGTTTCACATATATATAGGCATAGTAAGCATCTCAATAAACTAATTTTTTTTTTCGAGAACTCAAGTAGTTTATTTCTCAAGGAATATGTGTAAATACAAATACTGATTTGGATCCACTATACGGTATGTGTATTCGTCTTACTACAGATGAATCTATTACAAGGAATTGCTACTTTTATTCCGACAAAATTTACCATATCAAAATAAAAACTAGAAAAATAATTATTCCCCATGATCACAGCCAAGTATAATTGAAAAATGAAATTTAATATTCTTTTAACATTTTGTTACCGAGTATGAAAGTAAATGAAACCCGCAGTTACTTTTTAATCGCAGTGAAAATGAAATTAGCACGCGGCGGCCATCCGATTAAAGTAAATTAGTTTTCAGTTACAGTAGTGAACCAGGCCGAATCAAACAGCAAACAACGTGTTTCTATCGGATCTAGTATCGGCGAAAGCAATTATATTTGCCATAAGTGTTCATTCACATTTGCAATTAGCGAGTGGTCCAAAAACGTGCAAATCGTTAACCACCGCCGTCGAGAGCCGTGTCTTTGCATATTCATAGCCTGCTTAAAATATTTTAATACGGGTCGCCCTCACGCCCACATCTACGCTTTCTACAAATGTTGATTGCGCCATGAAATGAATAAAAATGGAAACACAAGCTATTCCTCAACATTACAAAACTGGCTCGTACTATTTCTATAAATATACCTCATAACATTTTAAGCGATCAAATTCTGTTCATTAGATGTACTGAGGGTTAGAACAATAAAGGTAAATCCTTACTAATTATAAATACCAAAGTAACTCTGTCTGTCTGTTTGTCTGTCTATCGTGCTTTTTCGCCAAAACTACTGAACCGATTTAAATGATATTTTTAGTTATTTTCTTTAACCATAACAAGAAATGTTTGTAAGTTTTATTAATTTGTTGTAATCTGTAAATATATAAAAAAACTGTCACAATTTCAGTTACTCTCCTTCAAAAGTGTTAGATCGATTCTTATAAAATGTTGTGTGTAAATTCATTCGGTCTGAAAATAAGACGTAAACTAATTTAATACCCCTAAATAATAAGGGATAAAACGGACTCAAGCGGGGCTGCGGACATCAGTTAGTTCTTCTTTAAAAGTTAGTTTTTTATGTGTGTATATGAAATGAAAAAATAATATTGGAATCACATCACGCAACAATTGTGAAGTTGTTGTTCACGATGAACTCCGAAACTGATATAGCCGATCTCATTTTTTAATTTTTAATGTTTTGCTGGCGTGGCTAAGATAAGATATTGACCATCACGCTTAGACTCATAGGAGTAGAGCATTATTGAAGAGAGACTCTGACAAACAAGTTTATTAACTAAACAATGAGATTTTGGCATTCTCACCACTAAGGGAATAAAATAAGGGATGAATGCTGGTTTGAAAGTTAGCCATTATCAAAGTAACAAACACTATTTATGAAATATGAAGTAGCGAGGAATCATAAGTTGGAACTATAAACACGCTTTGTACGTAGCCATTTAAATGAATTTTCCAGATGCGAACATATATAGTAATAATTATTCATTACGCAAATTCAGAACTAGAGATTCTCTATTATAGTTATATTATGACTTTCGTAACCTTTATGTAATACTATGCTGAAACAACATACTAATGTAGGCAGTAGATATTATTGAAGCAATGAATTGTTCAGTGATGTTACTAAAGCCGGGTATTATTTCAGAGGCGAACGATCATAATCATAATATTATCCACTCAAGAGGGTGTCTGGGCTCTAACGTTTTATAATTTTCCACTCTTTACTCCCTGTTATCGAGAATTTCTTCCGCTCTCTCCCTCTTCCTTCCGCAAATCTACTTGAAAGGGTATTTAGGAATAAGAGATCCTTAATTGGTACACCGAATTTATGTTAGTACGAATTTTCTATCTATACAACCATCTTTTTATAAATTAATATTCAAGTATAAATTGTAGGTAATTTATTAACTATTGTGCATGTCATTAAAATTACCATGAATTAGGTACAGTTTGACTTTAGTTTACTGTCAAGTTTGTATACTAATAAAATTCGTCATATTGCCATAGTGCTTTTAGTAACAATCATCTTGTGGCCATCTTATTCAACATTTCGTGATAAAGGTACGATATAATTAAATCATAGTCGGCCTTAATTTTGAGCGGTTGCGTGTCGCATCTTATTGACGTAGATTTAAATGAAGCTGACGAGAATTTTCAATTAGTGAGGACACTGAGCGATGGCTGACAATTGTCTCCGGCGGCGTCTACGAAGACCTCATCCATCTACATTTGAGAAACCAAGTGAAAAAGCAATGAGCCGCGCTATTACCTTACTTTAGGAGTAAATCTTGAAACAGATTCGCACTGTTCTTACTCACCAGAGCTTTACTCTAAATATGAAAGACGTCCGATAAGTACTTTCACGACAATTCGTGCTAATATCAGCGCTACGGAAACGTTGATCTATAATTACTTTGATCACCTGCGTGAGTATATTTTCACGATACATTTAATATGATTTTATATCCAGAATCATGAAGATTCTTGTTTAAATATAAGTAATATACGACTTAGAAATCTTAAATTCATTGTTTTTTTCTTTAAATTTAAATGAACTGTATTTTATTTGATTAATACAATAACATGTTACCAAAAAAGATAGTTATGTTCAAAATGTATTATGATTACTATAATATTATATAATATAGCTTTTGTACTTAGATTAATATAAAAAAACTTATCGTTTTGATGATGCCGAATTCAAAGATAATCATTTTTTAAATGGCAAACATTACAGTTATAGGATACCTTTACATAACAAAATAGTACATTCATTTTCTTATTGTAAAAGTCAATTGCAGTTTTACATTAGTGTGTAAAAAACTATTTGAACACGATATCGTACCTGTTGCCAGTTCGATTATTGATCGCAAAGGTGAACCATCTGAAGGGGAGCAGAGGGTATTCTTCCAAAAACTATTAATAGAACAAGCTTTGAAAAAGCAGCCCCTCACTTTGTTAAGTACTTGGTACTTTGTAAATCGCTTTCTGTTGAAGGAACATGTACAGTTAGAGTCTTAATGAAACAAATTTCAAGGACATTTTTATGTTATTTGTTTCTAAAAGTAATGATAAGTTATTTCAAAAGACATTGATTAAATATTTTATGTAGGAATAAGTGCATAAATATTATCATGAAAGTTTTGTGGTTTGCGGGCCCAATTTAATCCCCATGACCGCAGAGCTGCGTTTTATTACCTACATCGTCATTGTATTATAATGACCCACTTGTGATTCTAGACTTTGAATTACCCTCAACTATATTAAAGTTAAGGACCTCCATAAGGTATCGAACATTATGTAAATTTACTGGCACATATATTTTTTCTTTTATAATTATTTTTGCCACTTTTTGCATAACCTTTTCAAATGCTTTAAAATACCGTCTTCCACATTAGTGTTTATATTACATTCAAGATAAAGTTCAAAGGAATAGAGCAATTAATTGCAATGCAAAGCAAATTGCTACGCATAAAATCGTTTGTTGTCACTGACGCGTTATTGGCGCTTGTGCGTGCAAAGTGTGCAAACATGCGCCCTCCCATTCGGACTTCATTTTCCGTTGCCGACACATGTCAGGGCGCGTCACAGCATATCCACGCCATTACCATATGAGCGTACAAAGTGAACTGCGGAAGGATCCCCTTTACAACTCATAAATAGACGACATGACAGACTCGGGCGTGGTCACTGTTTGATTAAAATGTAACTTGGAATTGCGCTCAGCGCCCTCTTTTCTAAAAAGGCTCTCCTTTATATGCTGCGGTGATGGTGACGTTGCTTTAATTACTTTTGCTCGGTTATGCATGAGTGACATTATTAAATATCCCTGCGGTTGTATCGTAATCGTGTACCGCCGCAATACTGTTACTTAAAATTGATTAAAATACGTCTCTACTCTTGGCACTTATTTTTTATATTGCAATTAATAGAGAACTAAAGAGTTTCTGAGACAATACAATCCCTATAAATCTTCTTAACGCCTCTCTGGTAATCTTCTACGTAGAGAGATATACAGCTAATTCTGTTACGTTAAAACATTTTTCTATAATTATTTAAGATAAATAGTTTTCAGCAACAAAACCATTGCATGTAGAGAAAAGCATAATCTGCGTATTTAAAAGTTAGGGATTTAAGTTGTTTCTACTTTACCTCTAGATGTAAGAGTTATCAATCCACTCCAATCAGTACTTTAAATATTCCAACAAATGTGCTTTAAACGTCTGATATATGTATATTTCATACTGGAATACATGATATGTATAATGTAGTAAGTCATTCAAACAACAGTTACTTATCATCGTTACTATATAAACACAGATGCTGGCGCCGCCGCAAAGTATCAACAAGTTCAAGTTGATTCATAATTAATTTTGACGGCTGTCATGTGTAAAATCAATTTCAGTAAGTAATTATACATCATCTTCATCTTCCTAGCCTTATACCCAAATTTATTTGAGGTCCGCTAATAATTCATCGAGTTTTACCCGAATTTCAGCTTTTCCACGGAGCGACTGGCATCGGACCTCAACCCAATAGACGGAGAACTGAAATTCGTAGGTTGAACTAGTTGTTAGGATACTCCCTCGTCGCGGGACACACTCGCACCAAGTGCGAGAGCTGTTTCGACTGCAGCGAGCTTTGTTTCCGCTGCGGTCGAACCGGGCACAAGGCGGCAGAGTGCTCTGCCGCCCCTCACTGCCCGATGTGTGCGGCGGCCAAAAAGCCCGCCAATCACCAGATGGGGCAGGGGGGCTGCAAGCCTCCCCGCGCTTCTCGGCAGACGCCGGAGGCTAGCCCGGCGACCCAGGCTGCCTCCGACGTCAATCAGGCGACGACGTCGTCGCCCATGGAGGGGGTTGTAGAGACGATCCAGTAATGGATCAAGTCTCCAACCTCCTGGTCCAGACGAACCTCAACCACTGTGCCGCGGCGCAGGATCTGTTCATGCAAACCATGGCACAGTGGTCGATAGGTGTTGCCGTAGTCGCGGAGCCCTATGTAGTCCCTCCCCGTCCAAACTGGATGGGTGACTGGGACGGCTCCGTGGCAGTCGTCAGCTCCACGGCGGCTCATTCCCCGCCCTTGTCACTAAGAGACAAGGGTACCGGATATGTTGCCGTCGAATGGGGGGGAATCACCATTTATGGTGTATATTTCTCCCCCAACCGGAGTCTGAGCGACTTCGAGGTCTTCCTCAACAACTTGGAGACCTCGATACGGCGATTGGTGTCTGGGCACGTCCTCGTGCTGGGGGACTTCAATGCAAAGTCCATTGCGTGGGGTTCCCCGGCGACGGACGCCAGGGGCGAAGCCGTCGAGGAATGGGCGGCGTCGGTGGGCCTCTGTTTGCTGAACAGGGGCGCCACCAACACGTGCGTGCGACAGCAGGGGGGGTCGATAGTGGACCTTTCGTTCGCTACCCCTGCAGTTGCCGCACGAGTAAGGAACTGGAGTGTCCTGGATGAGGTCGAGACGCTCTCGGATCACCTTTATATCCGATTCGAGCTCTCCCGTCCCAGGACGCCAGTAGGGGTCACGCGACGCGGCGTCCCTCCCGTTTTCCGCGGTGGGCTGTCGCCAAGCTGGACAGGGACCTACTAGAGGAGGCGGCCATTGTTTGCTCTTGGCTGTCTCCGCAGGCCCCGACCGAGGAGGTCGACGTGGGGGCTGGTCGCTTCGCCGATGCGTTAACGCTCATCTGCGATGCGGCCATGCCCCGCGTTCGTGGCCGTCGGCCTCCTCGGAAGGAGGTCTACTGGTGGTCCCAGGAGTTGGCGGACCTCCGTGCGGCCTGCGTACGTGCCCGGAGGTCCCACACCCGGAGTCGGCGACGTCACCGCGGAGGCGGTGAGGAGGTGGACCGGCTTCACGAGGAGTACCGAGCAGCTCGGGAAACTCTGAGGCTGGCCATCTGCCGCGCCAAAGACGCGTCCAGAGTGGAGATGCTGGAGAGTCTCGAGCGTGACCCCTGGGGTCGGCCTTACCGTGCGGTGCGACAAAAGCTCCGCACACAGGGCCCCCCCCTTACGGAGACTCTCCAGCCCAGCTTCCTGCAGGAAGTGGTCGAGGGCCTATTCCCACAGCAGGCGGAACACACACCCCCGTCGATGGCCCGTCGTGGTCGTCGTCGGGACAGCGTGGGTGATGTGCCGCCTGTCAGGGAATCGGAGGTAGGGGCGGCTGTTCTACGGATTCGGTCCAAGAACACCGCCCCCGGGCCGGACGGGGTTCCAGCCCGAGTGATGGCCCGTGCCCTCGACTACATGTCGGACCACCTCAGGGGAGTGTTGGACGCTAGCCTGGCGTCCGGACACTTCCCTGAGCGTTGGAAGTGCGGGAAGCTGGTACTGATCCAGAAGCATGGACGGCCTGCCGATTCGGTCGCGGCCTACAGGCCCATCGTGTTGCTGGACGAGGCGGGCAAGTTGTTTGAGAGGGTTCTCTCTGTCCGCATCGTCCGGCACCTCAGCGAGGTGGGGCCCGACCTGTCGGACGCCCAATTCGGCTTCCGTGAAGGGCGTTCGACGGTCGACGCGATTCTGCGCCTGAGGGCCGTGACCAAAGAGGCGGTGAGAGGCGGTGGAGTGCTGTTGGCGGTGTCATTGGACATCGCCAACGCCTTCAATAGTCTGCCATTCGGCTGCATCAGGGCCGCACTCCAATACCACGGAGTGCCAGGGTACCTGAGGCGGCTGGTGGCAGACTACTTAGAGGAGCGTACCGTCGAGTACGAGGACCGAGATGGCGCCTTGAGACGCAGGGCCATGTCGTGCGGTGTTCCACAGGGGTCTGTCCTAGGACCACTCCTGTGGAACATGGGATACGACTGGGCCCTACGAGGGCGTCTCCCCCCCGGGCTGGGTGTAATCTGTTACGCAGACGACACCCTAGTCACGGCCCGGGGGGCAAACTTTGAGGAGGCGGCGCGCCTGGCCACCACGGGAGTCTCCCGGGTGGTCGGGCGCATCGAGGCGCTGGGTCTGCGGGTGGCCCTAGACAAGACGGAGGCCCTATTATTTCATGGGCCCCGTCGCGGTCCGCCCGCCGGCGCCTCCATTGTGGTCAACTCGGTCCTCGTACCGGTCCGGGCCCAGATGAGGTACCTGGGTCTGGTCCTCGACGGTAGGTGGCTCTTCGACGAGCACTTCCGACAGCTTGGTCCTAAGCTGGTGGGCACTGCCTCCGCCCTAGGGCGACTTCTGCCCAATTTGGGCGGGGCCAGTGTCCCCACTAGGCAGCTGTACACGGGGGTTGTCCGGTCGATGGCACTGTATGGTGCACCGGTGTGGGCGGCGGCTCTGTCCGCCCAGAATAGGGCGCGCCTCTGGCGCCCCCAGAGGGTATTGGCGGTCAGAGCCATACGCGGATACCGCACCGTATCTACCGAGGCGGCGTGCGCCTTGGCCGGAACACCCCCGTGGGATTTGGAGGCGGAAGTGCTCGCCGAAGTTTATCGGCGAGTGGCTGACTTCCGGGCGGAGAACGGCTTTCGCCCTCCGCCCGATGACGTGCGCGAGTGGCGCGAAGCCGCTCGCCGAGCCACCATGCAGAGATGGTCGTTCCGGCTGGAGACCCCACGCGCTGGCTTCGCCGCCGTGGAGGCTCTTCAGCCGGTCATCACGGAGTGGGCAGGGCGGCAGCATGGGACCCTTTCCTTCCGGCTGACGCAGGTACTTTCCGGGCACGGTTGCTTCGGAAAGTACCTGCACTCGGTCGCTAGGAGGGAACCGAGTCCCGCCTGCCACCACTGCGACTGCAGTGAGGACACGGCCCAGCACACGCTGGCGGTCTGCCCCGCTTGGGCGGCGCAGCGCCGGGTCCTCACTGCAGTCATCGGAGGGGATCTCTCGCTGCCGGCTGTCATAAGATCGATGGCCGGCAGCGACAGTTGTTTTACCGCGGTCGCAACCTTCTGCGAGGATATAATCTTGCAGAAGGAGGTGGCGGAGAAGGCCCGGGAGGACGATATCCACTCGGACCCGATCCGCCGCCGGCGCCCCGGGCGGCGGAGGCGCGCATACCTGCGTCTCATGCCGCCCTGAGAGTGGCCGCGGATGGGCGGGACGGGTTTCCCGTCCGTCCGCAGTAGAGGCCAACCGCGAGGGGGCGGCGTCCGTGTGTGACCGGACGTTGCCCAATTAGAGAGTTTAGAGTTGAGATGGTGCCCGCAACAGTGCGGGCAGGCGCCGGTTGGAGTCCAGAAGGAAATCCCCTCCCTGGACTCCTTCCAATACAAAGGCGCAGAGAGGGTCACACCGTGTGGTTTTAGTCGGTTCGAGTCCGACACACCACCCCGCCGTAACCCCCGACGGGGTGACGGTCCGCGGGGATTTCCACACGTTAAAAAAAAAAAAAAAAAAAAAAAAGTTGTTAGGATACTTAAGAGCTCTAACTTCCTAATAACGAATGCCATTGATGTTCATGACAACCAGGACCGACCGGCTTAACGTACTCTCCGAGGCACGGGCGTGTATTACCGACAAACTTCAAGACTCCGGGCTGTTTACTGTAAGAAAAATCCAAAAAAACTTTTTTGTCCAATCCGGGATTTGAACCTGAGACCTCTTGATTAGCAGTAGCATATATGCTACCCACCACTCAAATGAGGCAGTCTAAGTAATAATACACACCTACGTACATATGTAAAATTATTTCCTGTATTTGAAGCTACAACGGGTTAGTAAATAGTGTTATAATAAGAAGTAATTAGCAATGCGACATGATCATTAAGGTTCTATTAAAAACGGATAAACTTCATGAGAAAAATTAATTATTTTATATCTTTATGGTTGCGTTAATTGCAGTAGAATAACATTTCGCGGAACGCTGGTCTTAGTCGGTTTGATTCTTTCAATTCTCCTCACCGTGAGCCTCGGTGATCTGAGTCTAATATTTGTATTCTAAAATTTCTTTTAACGATTTTTATCTTTGAGATTGATATACATACATGAAAATATTATTAATTTAATGTTAATCTCTATATCTATTTACATTTAAGAATGAGGTCCTCTAAGGACCATTAAATTTTAAAACTTATTACAGCAATTTACGCTATTTATTTTAAGGTGTACATAAAAATCAAAGAACCACCTACATTTAAAATTATTTTACCTCCATTTCTGACGACGGACTTAACGTTTCTGGTAAATCCTACAAGTACCATTAATTCCACGTGGTTTAATGCTTTTTTAGATATGTCAGCTTTGAACTTACATGAATAAATAATATACTAATATGTCACTGACGTTTCATAAGACCTTTGCTTCAAAGCGATTTCACCTTTTGAAATTTAATGCTTTTGACTTCTTGTGAAACATACGAAGACGTTATGAGCATAAGAAATCATATAAAAAGCTTCGGTATGAAACAGGGGACCTGTTGCTAACACGACGACCGACATCGTCTTGGGGAAAATTGCCCACGACATATACATGTTTGGTATATTATATAGCAGTTATTATTAACCATGGCAACCGAAGCTGCCCCCCCCCTGCTTAAACAACTTTTTCAAAACACCACGACTTTGACGTCTGATCACCTATACAAAGTAGTCTATAATCTTTCTGCCGTTTGTTCCATAGTTCACTCTCCCCAAATTTGCACTTCACGTTCAGTAGGGGTGCGCAACATGCCAAATAGATGACGGGATTATTTTTGTGTTTGACTTAATCATAGTGACAAATGTATGTTTTAAGGTTGTCACTTTGACGTTTTCATTTTGATAAACATCTTTGTGATTATGACATATGCAATTTGCTTGTGCATTATAAACACAGCTGTTATTACTTCCTTTAAAATTTTGTTACTTATCCATATAGATTTAAATAGATTTAACGCCAATGGAAGCAGCAGAAATAATTATGTATATTAAAGTAAAAACTTTAGATTAGGTACTATTTTATTATAATTACAGGGGATCAACACTATGACCAATTAAGTTAGTGTAGATCAAAATCTTTAAAAAAAAGAAAATTGAAGAGTCTGTATATCATAGTGTATATAGTCTATATAACAAAGTTACAGTTGTTTAGTAAATTCATGATCATTCAGCCGTTTCAGAGAAATCTCTGTACCGGCTGGACTGACTTTGACGGAACTTTCACTGGCATAAAACTGATGGCATAAAGAGTCAATTACCTATTTTAGACTAGCTTCTAGAGGCTTACAACAATTACTGCGGGTACTGCGACTCAGCTAGTAGTAAAAACCAATTATATGACCTATAAAAAGGGAAAAACAAAAACCAAGTTGTTTTTTTTTTGGTTTTTTTTTGTGAGAGAAGGATAAAAATTTAGGACTTTTATGTCATAAAACTGATATTAAATGTGGAGTTAAGTAAAGGTGCCAAACATCAAATGCCATCAACAATTTTTACTTTTTTCTCACCGAAAACGTTTGTTCTGAAGTATACCCGAATCGATGTATAAAATCCACATTACGTTAGCAAATGGCAAATAAACAATTTTTGAAATTTAAAAATACAACAGATGTTACAGCCATTAAGTGTAAGGTCACAAAAAAATATCAAAAGTGGGATGAATGTTGCTAGGGGCTTAGCTCATTGAATAGTGAATGTATGTTGTGGGCGCGTGACCACGACTCTCTTGTAGGGTCGGGGAGATTACGACTAGAAATATTATATCATCCTCCATTTCTGTGAGTCGACATATAAATAACGTTTTACGTAACGTTAACGCTTTTAGTTATATAACAAATGAACTTATTAAAATATTTTCAATTTCTATTCCGTGTCAACACCTACTATGTTTAAGAAATCAACCCATCTTGGAAAAATATTTTAGAAGATATTAAACGTTTTGTGCTAAATAAAACTCGAAGCGTCAATTGAATTTTATAGTGTTATTTATAGGATAAAACCCTTTGAGTTAGTTAAGTGAAAGTGCAAAGTGTACAAAATAATACCATGTGCAGTGTAATAAAGGAACAGAAGAACAGAGTGCCTTCAAGTAATTAGAGACAATAAGAATAGTGTTAATGGACACAATCTTATTATAGTTTTGTTTTATTCATTTAAGTCAAAGTAAAATTACTCATTAGTCCGTAGACTAGATAGTAATATCAATGTCCACTTATTAATTAGTATAATTAATATAGTAATACTGGTAAGGTATTTCAAGGAAAAAAAAAAATTTATAAAATGAAAAGAAATAATTGTGAAATTACAAGTAAGTAAATAAGGCAGACAATAGGTACTATACCTACTACGTTTCTAAGCTAATAGGTACTAAGTATACCTCTCATGTCTTTAAATTACTAAAGCGTTTGCTTGTAAATGATCCTAGTGAAAATAAAGTAAAGTTGGTACATTTCTGTTAACATTATTGAACACGTATTCTAATCTCAGACTGATATTGCGTATTGAGTCCGCCATTACTTTTATTATTTAATCAAAGTATTGACGGACTCAATACGATTCAGATATTACAAAATATAATTCGATACCGATCATAATTCCAAATTGGAAATAGTACTTGCCTTCCAATTACCGTCACATAGCCGTCGGCGTAAATGTCACCACAAACGCAAAAGTTCCTCTGCTTTCTTGCTATCAAAAGTTAATTTCAAAAACATGACAGGCAGGTACATATCGTTAACCTCTCGGCACGAAAATTGCAAAATTATCTCTCGTCTTTATCTTCAAAGAGATGTCATCCCCATCTGCGTGGCTGGGCCAGTTTCAAAGTTGTTTGCGACACCGCTGGAGATCGTTCTTATTATAACATGTTGATGTTTATCCCAATTCACCTGTCTGCGTATAATGGAATGATAAATATGACTTCAGAGTACACGTGAACCCTCTCAGCAATACATATCTGATTTTGTTTTCAACGAGTGCATGTATTTCCAATGGGGTTCTTTTGAACTTTACAAAGTAAAAAAGTAAGTACACAAACATTTGATTCTTAGAACAATTTTAGATGTTGACGTTGAACTTTTCATTACTACTTAGTATTAGGTAAATATTCCTACTCGTATTTACGCTACCATGAACCATGAATTTAAAAACTGACAGCTGCTAATTACTTAACCATATTTATTACAGAATTGTCTAAATAGAAATAAAAGCAAGTCATTAATAGAAAAACCGTGATAAATTAAATTATTCCAATGACGTTAGCATTATGCAAACTATTTCCAACTAACAAAGAAACAAATACCTGCTATGTTTCATTAAAGCAATCCCCTTAGGAAACACAAATTCCACGTTATATTTATTCAGAAACTAACCCACTTATTCGAGGTTACGCTATAGTAGAGCGAGCGTAACGGGTACTGGCATCAAAAACTATTTTGTTCGAGACAGGTCAGAGTTTTGTAAATTAACTCGGTGGTTCCGAGCTATTACACAAACTGTCAGCACAGGTGCGGAGCTACTGCTTCAGCACACAATTTGCATTCGAAATACTCGTACTAATTTAACTTCTCTGTTGGCCAAGCTCAAACTAAATAGCACGTGTCACATGATTTTCAACGAAATAAAACAGAAATTAAAGAATTTCAATATCGTTCGGTTCTCTTTAACACGTATTAAAGATTAACATAGTTTTAAGATCTATAACATTTCAATGTACCTTTAACACAAATGGAGCCATAGAATAGATTAAAATTATTATATTACTTTATTGGACACCAATTACATTGCCGCAGTTGAATATTACAGGTTGATAGGTATGTACGATGGGCGGCCTTATTGCTAAATGCAATCTCTTCCAGGCAACCTTTTGATGAACAAATTGACAGGAGATAAGAATAAACAAAGGGTAGTTTCGGTGTTTTGAAGTTATGGTGGTAATAAAATACACACAGATACATATATACTCAAAATATTATACATATATATATACCATTTCTACAATATCACATAAATATAATTTTACATACAATATAAATATAAGTAAACAAATCTATTAACAACTATGAAATCATTTACAACTTGAGCATTATGAATTTAAGTAGTGATCTTTGACCATACCTCGTTTCAACGTTTCAAGTATCTAGGCCATATTGCTTTAAGACATAGACATGCATTCCTTGCATTTAAATAAGTATAATATGTATCTACATAAATAAAAGGAATACGTTATTTTTACTGTTCACATTTAAATTATTTACAAGTTTGTGTCACCGTAACCCTTAGGAAAGTTGCATCGACGCAACTTCCAACCAATTTCAGGTTTCATTTGCCTACGTACACATTCGGGGAACAAATTAAAGCCATTGTGTTAGACGGATTATGGAGCGACGTCCATTTATATGTAAAATAGTGACGCGTGCGATCGGAGTCAGTCAGGCGCACACGTCCCCACCTCGCGTTGCGCGCTGAAAAGCCTGACATCATACTACTCTCTCATTACTATACGTACCTATGTTTTTTTTCGTATACAGTCATTGCTTACGCAATAATTGGTCCCATCGTTTCATCACTAAGTTTCAAATTGCAAGAAAATTACTTTAAAATTTTGATACTATTCACGAAGCAAAATGTTTTAGAACTTTGCCTATTGGACTCAAAAAAGATTGAATACTGTGTTAAAGCTAAACCAGTTTTTTTATTATACCAACTAAAACAATATTTTACCTGTATACTTTAGGCACGAGGACTGGATAATTAATGTTACTTGTATTAGTCTTACCTAAGTATTCAGCAAAATTTATTGTAAAATTGGCTTATGAACAGATTTATATTAAGATTTAAACAGTGAATAACTACATTTAATAACGTGATTAAGTATATTTAAAATTCTTTGTTTCTTTATTTCAAACGGTGATATTATTAATAACGTGGTTGTAATATGGTGATCCATCATAAAAAAAAGCGGCCAAGTGCGAGTCGGACTCGCTCATGAAGGGTTCCGTATCAGCAAGTAACATCATATAAAAGTTCTTGTAGTTCGTTGTAACTTTGATCGATGTTTTTCTATTAGTGAATTGATTGAATGAAAGGTAAATTGCGGTTTACTATTTATGACATATTAAAAAAAAACTACTTACTAGATTTCGTTCAAACCAATTTTCGTTGGTAGTTTGCATGGTAATGTACAACATATTTTTTTTTTAGTTTTATCACTCTCTTATTTTAGAAGTTACAGGGGGGGGGGGGGGGACACACTTTTTTCCACTTTGGAAGTGTCTCTCGCGCAAACTATTCAGTTTAGAAAAAAATGATCTTAGAAACCTTAATATCATTTTTGAACACCTATCTATAGATACCCCACACGTATGGGTTTGATGAAATAAATTTTTTTGAGTTTCAATTCCATGTATGGGGACCCCCAAAATGCATTGTTTTTTTTCTATTTTTATGTGAAAATCTTAATGCGGTTCACAGATTACATCTACCTACCAAGTTTCATAAGTATAATTCTTATGGTTTCGGAAAAAAGTGGCTGTGACATACGGACGGACAGACAGACATGACGAATCTATAAGGGTTCCGTTTTTTGCCATTCGGCTACGGAACCCTAATGAATTTATAAATAAATACGCAAACTATTGTAATAAAAGAAGCTATTCCAACAGTCGAATTTGGGTATATATAAATAGGACGTAGTTCCTCAGATTTGTGTACGAGTTTCCTGTATGTAATACTGGTGAGATTCTCTTGTAGTTGACATACAGCGCGTTGTTGACGTGAATAAAGTTTTCACAAACAGGGTCTGGGCGCGCTGAAATATCGCCACTTGCAGTCGGCACAAATACCGACTAGCATGACATGGAGCTACTTACGAATGCAGTGCATTCGTAATAAAGGCAAGAGTTTATCGCACAATGTAAGACTGCTGCGGTCGACGATGGAACATAACTTGTTACATCTGCATTACACGTACTTAGCAGTTATCATCTATAAATGCTTATCGGTTTTATATAAAATGCTAATACGCCTTTTGAGATCGACATTTATATAAAGCTTTAACGTTTTAACAAAATTTAAATAACATAATTTTACCAAATTCATATTTATCTATGTATTAGCATGTATTTATGAGTTCGTTTATACGACAAGAGACAATTTACTTAACTTTATTATATTATTATTATATACTATTAAGGAGTTTATTTCATAAATGATGAAAGTAGTAGGTAAATCAATAGTGAAAACAGATTTCTGAATAGTTCAGTAAAACCAAATATGATCTAGATGGATTTTACTCGCAAGGTTTAAGTGCAATCGCTAAAGATGCATTACACGATTAATTGCAACGAAGAATAACTTCGAAAATTGGGTTTAACGTAAGACATATCTGCCTGCATATAATAATATCATTAAATTTTCCATCATATTTCAAATTGAACCACCGCATCCTAAGCTGATTTAACAGGAACACTCATAGCTCCACGTTTTCGCAGCGGCAGACAAATCGTATCGCCTCTCTCTGCTCGCGTTCGTTAGCCGTTTGTTCCTAGATTTTGCAGATAGGTACTTACATAGGTATTCACGTTTCAACGCGTACCTTACCACTGTATTATATATAAAGCTATTCATCACTTGAAACAAATTGCCAAATTGCCTTGTAAAGATCTATAGCAGGGTAACTCAAAGCATTTGAATTATGAATCGCTGTGAATTTTGGTACGGTATTGAAAAGCTGAATTAATAACTAGTTTGAACTGGCGGAAGCTTAAATACTTTCACCTTTGGTGTTTAAATAAAATTTGCGTCAGCTTGATATTACAATAAAAAGGTCTAATTGCGAAATAACGAGGAAGTATCTTTTTTAGAAAAATATGTATAAGGAAAAGCGGCATCTTCCTGATATTATTCTGTGTTGACTCTAATTAATTATGGTGACGAATTTTTTTATCTTGGTAGTGCATAAGAGTATGTCTCCAATAGGAAAAGTGATCTATTTACTAACACGGTTAAGATTAAGTCATAAATAAAATCTAGGTAATTCTCTTAAAAAGCAAACGACTCCAACAAAGTTAAATAGCACAAAATGAGAAAATCATTAGCTTAATAATTGCTACTATAATTAAAATTATTTCATTCTTGCTTATATCCATGTGTATAATTCGATTATTCATGCATTAATTAACAATAAACGTTTATTTTCTTACTACAATGTAGTATAACTGCCTCGTTGGTCTAGTGGACTGCTAATCAAGAGGTCTCGGGTTCAAATTCCGGGTTGGGCCAAAAAGTGTTTCTGGGCTTTTCTTAAGAAACTCCTAATAGCAGCCCGAAGTTCGGAAGTTTGGCTGTGATTTCACCCTCGTGCCTCGGAGATCGGGATCGGAATTTTAAGGGCACTGACTTCCCAATCGTTATTGGGTAGTCAGTGCCCTTAAATTTACTGACAACTAGTTCAACCTTCGAATTTCAGTTCTCCATCATTGTAGGTGACTTTAAAATCGTGTCCAATAGATAATTGTTATGTTCACTTATTTTCGGACATTTTACACACAACAACAACGCCAACTAGTCCCAAATTAAGCAGAGCTTGTGTTATGGGTACTAAACAACTGATATAAATACATAAACATACTTTTTTTTTCTAAATACATACATATTATACATAGAAAATACCCAGACTCCGAAACAAACATATGTGGATCACACACGCTTCCACTACACCAACAAGGCATTCAAAATATTATTGATAAAATCATAGCTCAATGACCACATATAAAGTTTAATGCAAAATCTAATTTATGAAGACATTAAAAACGCTACCCTATCGCTTTATTCGATGTCAAAATGATATATTTCTATGCGGTTGATCAATCGACGCTCCGGTGACGTTACTTGATATTGACGTATCACACCAATAGATATTTTATTTTAATTATCGCACACGACACGTCTATGTATTATAAACGCGATCAAAATGTTTATACAAAAGACTGACAACAAATTACAGCCATAGCGTACGATGGATTAAGTAAAACGACACCCATTTATATGTAAACTAATGGTGGGTGGTGTATGGTTAGCGACGCGGCGACGGGATTTACTATTAACTTCTGCTTCTTATTTTTGTAGCAACGTTTTTGGACAGAAGAGGCAGAATATAAAAACTTAGGAATCCAAGATGAATCATTTATTTTTCATTTTAATATAGACAAGCACGGTTACCGTTGAAGGTTGTTTGAATATTTAGTTTTGAAAACAGAAAAGATGACTATAAAGCAAAAGTGATTCTTGCAGGATTAAATATAAAATAAAAATAAAATAAGTATTTCTTCCATTTGACACACAACGCTATCTAGTAAACTAAGCGTAACTTGTACTATGGGTACTATACAATCAAATGTATTTTCAAAAGAGTACAAAAGCTTTATATTCTATTATACGGTCTTGAGGCTAAGATGAAATACTTTGAACTAGTTTCTGAATATAGATAAGAAACCTACTAAAAATATTTTCTTTAATGATAAGATACTGTGCTTAAGGGTAGATAGCTTGATATATAAGAAAGCGAAGTATTTAACTAAGTAACTGATATGATATTCTCATGTTTATTACTGTATACGGGACTTATTGAAATAAAATAATATTCAATATTTATTTATTTATTCACGATAAAATTAGTAAGTTTACGATAAGAATAAGTCCCGTATACAGTAAAAACATGAGTATGATATAACATGTTATTTACATAGTTGAACACTTTTTTTTCGGTGCAGGAATCCCGCCGGATGCCACATGAAGGTTGCAAAGTCGGACTCGAACCGACCTGAACCTTGGAAGAAAAACCCTTAAATCCCGGCGCACCTCGAACTATCAATAGTTTGCAGACGCCCCCTACTTTACGGGAACCCTGATATTCCCCCTCGGCCTCATCTGTCACCAGCCAGGTGTCTGTCCAGGCCTGCGCTTCTGGTGTACGGAGATCATTTCCGGCGCCTGAGTCACCTGCGGTACCTGGCCCATAGGTCCGCCATCTCTTTTACAAGCATATCTTGCACACAGAAAGAGCGGAGTTCCACGCACTTTCGCTTTTTGCGGATCAGACACAGGTGATCATCGGAACATCAGTCATGCGTCAGCCGGACATAGTTGACCACTAAACCATATTCCGTTCCGTGTGGTGACGGATTAAGAATACAAAGTGTCACCACCCCTATTCATTCCATGGGTGTCGTAAGAGGCGACTAAAGGAACAAAACAAGCAGCTAACATCACTGCCAAGAGAAGGAAAACTTGAAACAAACCCTTTACCAACCCGTCTGGCCAGCGTGGTATAGTAGGCCAAAACCTCATTTCAAAGGAGAGGCCTATGTCCAGCAGTGGACTGTTAAAGGCAACATGTTGATGATGATGATGATGAAACCATATTATAAGATATTTAATCAGAACAAGTTGTGTCTAACAAGTTATAAGTATACTTAGTGTTCTTCAATTATCTTTCAATCAATAATATAACTTCACTATTCAATTATTGGTCTATTCAACATTTTGTATGATCTACGAATTGTTGCTCTCAGTCTGGGTGTCTTTTTTGTGTCCATTTCTAGTACAGGATGTATGTTACAAATGCGTTATCTTCATTATAACAAAAAAATAATGGCCAAGGTCATTAACATTGCCGAATAACATGTTCCGCCCAAGAAAATTGGAAAACACGAGATGATGTGAAGTTAACAAATGGTCTAAAGCCAAATCGACTGCATATAAAATAAAGATGTGCTCGCTTCACTCGCTTGGTCAATAAAAATATAAGTCGTAATTTCAGCTTTCTGCACGCAGAGAAACACCCAGTTAGCCTTCGTTATCGAGTCACTTAAAGTCTTGTTAAAGTGGACGGTCCTTCTGCCTGAGAGAATTGCTATACAGTCTTCGTTATACGTACGCTATGTGTAGTGGCTCTTGTCTGCTCGCAATTGCACAAGACATTATTCTTAACTCTAAAGACTAAAGTCCTTGATTCAAGTACAAGGTCACTCATTTGGGGTTCACAAAATCCATTATATTAAGTTTCATATTATAAAAGTTACAGGCACATTAAGGTTCTTGTAAGCAGCGAATATTATAAAGAAACAATAACACAACAAAAATTATATAATTAGTTTTAAAACGCAAGAAGAAGACAAACCAAAACCATGCAATTAAATTATCTAGTAGGTAGTAGAGCCACGCTGATTTCAGCACGAATGGGCCGTCTCGACCCGGTCAGTACTACCCTCACACAGAAGACCATCCTAATAATGACAGCATCCCTGCTGTCGTATTTCGTTGGTGAGTGTGAGACCGGAGGCCTAACCATTCTGCATCATTCTCCCGCCCTTCGAAGGCCGGGAGAATGATGCAGAATAATCTAACCAGGCCGCCATGGTAGGTGTCACCATGCTACATTGCCTACCCTCACAATAAGCATAGTGACCCCTACTCGTGGATTCTACTCATGCTTTCCATCAGGCAGAGTAGAGTCACTTTGGCAGGCTTAAATATATATAAAAAAAAAAACATATCTAAACTTAACTCTAGTAGCCATTAATTTAACAACTCATAAAGTTTGGAAAATGAAAAGTTAACAATTAAAAAGTATTTCAGGCATCTTACACTCAACACTAAATAGTCCCAAATTAAGCAAAGCTTGTATTATGATTATACTATACAACTAATATAAATATTTAAACACACTTTCTTTAGTAAATAACTACATTTTAAATACAGAAAACTCCTAAACTCCGAACCAAATATTTGCGGATCATACATACATTTGCTCCGCTCCGGGAATCAAACCCGAGACCTCAAAGACTGCAGTCGCGTACGCTACCATACCACTGAGGCAGTAGATGAATATAGATAAAGTTTGTAGTATAAAATATAACCGATTCTTCAATAGCAGCGCTTTTCCATTTGATTTTGTTTTGAGTTGGTTGAAATGTAAAAGTATTCAACATGTTATGGTAGCGTGTGGAAGTGAGTTAACGTGTTACGCTTAGGTGATAGACTCGTTTGTTGTTATGTTGTTTGAGACTTTACGTAGTGAAAAGTACTTGAAAAAATATTCTTAATCGTCTCTGAAGTTTTATCCTTTTTAGGGTTCCGAAGTTCTTAACTCGGAACCCTTATAGATTCGTCATGTCCGTCTGTCCGTCCGTCCGTCCGTCCGTCCGTCCGTCCTCGACTTACCGTCCAAACGGTAAGTGCTAGAAAAATGAAAGTTTGCATGAATACGTGTTGTAATTACGTCGACAAAGTGCTACAATAAAATTATGAAAAATAATTTTATTTGGGGTACCTCCCCTACACGTAAAGTGGGGATGATTTTTTTTTCTCGAGGCTACCCCATCGTGTGGGGTATCATTAGATAGGTCTTTTAAAAACAATATAGGGTTTCCTAGACGATTTTTTGATTTAGGTATCCGTTTGCGAGATATTTCACTTTAAAGGGCACTTTTTTGTAAAAACAGGGCGTCCCCCCCCCTCTAAAAGCTAAACGGCTGGCTCAAAAAATCTGGAAAAAATCGTGATGGTGGTCCATTTAATGAACTTTGAAGGAAAACTATAACCGATTAGATGACTTTCTTAGTTCAGGAGTTATAAAGGCTTATATGGTAAAATGTGCTCACTTGGAAAACGTCATAAAAAATTAACGTATTAATACGTAAACATAACAATTATCTATTGGATACGATTTTAAATCCACATACCATTATAGGTGACTGAGGAACCCTTTCCTGTGCGTGGCCTGACACGCACTTGGCCGATTTTTTTATTAATTTTTACAATTTGCAGTAATGATTAAGAATGACGTATAATCTAAGAATAGTAATTTGAAATCCATTAGTCACTGTTACTGTTAGGTCTGTGTGATCGCACAGCGATCAATCAATTAAAGCCATTGTTCTGAAAGAAGACCGTAACAACTATCTTATATATCAACATAATATCTTAAGTAGAAACTTATCACAACTAGAAAGGTGTTATTCGAAATGACAGTAACAAAACTGTAAATATTTACCCACTAATAGCATATTAAAAAAACATGACTGCAGGCACACCGTTGAAGGTATGTATTGATGTGCTAAGCTTCATATAATATTTCATCCCGCGCCTGATGAAGCTTAGCGACGAGACTGATATTTGTTTGTGAAGTTTACACCGTAGAGACGTGCATTGTGGCTTATGTGTAATCTTCTCCTACGCTTAATGGAGTTAAGGTATAAAACTCAGGTAATCTATTGCTAACATAAAATTATTCTATAAAGAGACATGCAGAATTTAGTGTACTAAAAACTAGTAACATGAAGTTCTTTAATGTCTTTTAGTTACATGGGTCATTGTGTAGATTCGATTGTAACTAAAATTGAAGTTAGAGAAATGGGTTAGTATTTAGATATGAATTCAAAGGAACTAACTAGGAGATCAAACTAAGTGACGTAAAATTGGAGACGAGTCCAGTAGGACTGTGATATGCTGATGATGAAAATGATAATTCGAATACGGAATATTATTATAATTTAAAATGAACATACAACAAAACATATGTAAAACGATATTAAATAATTTACATACTCCATATTTTAAGTACACTGCAGGACTTTTAATATAATTTTGCAGTTGGTTTATCGAAACCATAACTCTCACTCTTTGTATGTAAAAGATAACGAGATTATTTCGCAATATATTGACGATAGGATTAAAACGATACATATTTTTGTCTTAATTCTACTTTAATATAAGAACCCTAGTGTTTACACATTACGTTTGTTTGAACAAATGTTTACTCTGAAAACTAGTACATTCGTGTTTATTCAATGTTCTTTCTCTTCGGTGCTCCAGTAAACAAAATAATAGATTATGTTTTTAATAGATATTGTAAGTAACATGTTTATATAAAACATTATCTTTTCTAAATTACCGCATTTCAGTTGATGTTCAGTTACCACAGAATTTGGCAGTTAAAAGATTTTAAAGAAGTTTTAATAGTTATCAATCAATTATGACTGCACGATTGGCCTAGTGGTTTAAGCTGTCGCCACACTGCTTTCTTCTGCGCTTGGTGTCGTGAGTTCAAAACCGACGTGGGACAACACTTTGTGTGATCAACAAATTGTTGTTCTGAGTCTGGGTGTTCTATGTGTCCGTTTTATACATGATTGTAAAGTCCCTCTGCGACACAGTATATTCCTAATGCGGGTGTTGCCTTTTAAAAAAAACAATTTATTTCATATTTTAACTCACTACCAAAATATGAATATTAAAGAAAATTAAGTGTTACGCAACATTATCAAAGCTTCTTGAAAATAAAGGACTAATTAAATTATAAACAAAGATGTTAATGAGCTTTAGAAAAACACAGTAGAATTGATGTAATAGGATAATCAGAGAAACAGAATGATTATATTTTAAGAAACTGACTCTTGTCTTTGTTTCCAATTTGATTTTATTAATGAGAAATAAAATTGAAAAGTAAAAGTTTCGTGATAGAATCAACTAGGACTGGCAGAATTTTATTTTTGTTGAAAATGACACTTTTAGTTGCTTTAATATCAATAGAAAGTATGTTTTTCTTAAAAGCAGAATACCAAATAAACAAACCAGATTATCCAACAAGTGCTAATATACGAGTTTCAGAGAGGATAGGCAACAGAGAATATTGCATATAAATAATAATATAACAGTATTTTGTTTAACTTGTTGATGACGCTTTGAAAGATTGATTATTTTGTCTAATTTTGAGTTATTTTTAATTAATTTATTTGTAGAATCAGCGCATTCCGATTGCAACATTTTGTACTAATTGACATCGCATTTTAAGTTTGACTTGGCCACTTTATACTTTTAAATAAAAAATGTTTAGTTAGTTTTTAAATATAGGTATTGAATATAATATTACAAATATATTTACTTATTTTATTAGCCATAGTCATATGCAGTGTATCCATAGTTTTGCAATAAAACTGAATGTAGTTAATGAAGATGTGTATCGGGCATAGTATCAAATTGTGGGTACATCGAGGAATCTATAATGGTAAAAATTGCTTAAAAATATGCTATTATATAGGTATTTCAAAGAAAAATATCAGATTTCATAAAGAAAAAGAATTTATAGTCGGTTCAGTTGCACGAAAGTGTAGTTCAGTATATTTGAAAAACATGCATAAAAACCTCAAAGGTTAAAGGCTTAGACATTGATATCTGAGACATTTTTATGCTGTATTTAAGAAAACTACTAGCAAAAGCTAGTCTACTCCAAGATTTTTTAAGATATTTCAAGACCTAACGATAATAATGTTCATAAAACGTATATATTGCGCTCCAGAGTGCATTGCCATGTCACTTGCTCAATATTTTAAGATAACGATACACTTTCCACATTACGTAAACCATAATAACATCAGTTTATGCTTTATTATACCTTTGCATTCTAGTAAGTTCATGGCATAAAAAGCTCTTTAGCACTCTGTTAATCAGTGAGGGTAACATTAAAATTAAATAATATTGATACATTTAAACGACGTTTTCTTCAATGACGATCTAAAAGCATTCATACAAATAAATAAAACTAAAGTGTTTATTTGTAATTTCATTTTTTTTTCACAATTAGTAAGTTCTCTTCCTCTATGCCTTGTTGGTCTAGTGGTCAGCGTATGCAACTGCTGATCAATAGCTCTCGAGTTCGATTCCCATGTCGGGCCAAATGTTTGTACGATCTGCAAATATTTGTTTCGGAGTTTGGGTGTTTTCTATGTATAATATGTATGTATTTACAAAAAAAAGTATATTTATGTATTTATATCAGTTGTCTAGTAACCCTTAATACAAGCTCTGCTTAGTTTGGGTCTAGATGATGTTGTGTGTAATTTGTTCGAAATATTTATTTAAATATTAAAAAAAAAACTATGATCTTAGGTCCTTAAGGTGGGGCCGGGAAAAGCTTCTCAATATATATGTAAAGTTATTTACTAAGTTGTCATAGTCATATTCACGTATAATGCCAGCATACCTTATACACGTTAGAGAGAAATGCCCGGATGTGAGGTCACGGTTGGCTGTAGAGCTTATCGCGCACCGCAAACTGCAACTTAAATGTTTTGTGTTCAACATAATACCACGTAGAGATAACTGTTATGGCGCGCAGGGCCATCAACAGTCTTGAAATTAAAACGTTAATGGTACTGATACAACAACCACTGATGCTGCAGCCAGGATTATACACAGTTAAATAAGTGAAAAAGACGTTTATTTTTTAAACTAAAAATAAAACGCTGAAGATAACGTGAAGTACCTACTCAAAATACATTTCTTTTATCATCAACACAATAATGAGACTGTACAAAATAAAATATTGAGTATCTAATAATATAGTATCTTTATATTGTATTTGTGACTGTCATTAAAAAACAAAGTCTTGAATAAAGAAGAATCACCATAATATTGAGACAGAAGAGAGTTGCTAATATCCTAGGAGTTTAATTTTCAGAAGTTTTCTTAGCTTTAATAGGTGTATATTAAATGAAATACAGTCCACATTTTATCATAAGGTGACAAACTGTTACACACGTAAGATCAACCTGACGATGAGCAGCCACCATAACATCATAGCGAACTTTGTAGTAATTTTACTTACTTACCTACTGATATTTTGACCTCTCCAATAACAGGGTATTTCTATTGCCAAGATTAATGTATAAATTAATCCCTATCTTAGCCCCTTGAGGGATGTGCGGACATGTTTATTTGATGCATAGTTAATTAGGATATGTAGTTAATGTATAACGTGATGGATAGTCTGAGCTATGCGAAGTAGCAATCTTGTTTATTAGCACTATATAGATGGATAACTTAATGATATAATAAAATACTTTTTAATATTTAATTTTTTTGAATTTGTTACTTTTTTGTATAGGTTTTTGTATCTCGTGAGGTTTCATGATAACATAGGATAGTTCCTTGTATTAGAACCGACTGCTAGTATCAAAGAAAATCTATGACTGAGCGTACGACTCACTGTCATGATTTTCTGGTTTCTGTATCTCTAATAATCACTAGCAAAAGTATAGCGTTTTTATGTGAGTGAAAACTGGACAAATTTGGCATCGTTAGAAACGCCTTGATGAAAGTGTTATGGTACGTTTCTATGTAACATGTGATTACGGTTATTTAAATTTTAATACGTGTAACATAATACACTTTAATATGTGTTGTATCGTATGGTATGACATTATTGTCAACTTGCATCGAAGGCATCTTGGTAGAGTCTATGTGTTGATTATTTATTTATTTATAATGGCCCTCAACAAGGAATACACCAAGGAATTATCTTGCTTCTTCAGTAACGTTGTTTAATCCAGTTTCCTGAAAATCTTGTTTTTAGCTTTTGGTTTAAGTTTTTACTTTTTTAAGTAATTAAATTAAATTAATCTAAAAAGAATTGCGTGTTGATGGTAAGGTGAGCTGATATATGTTAATGTGAACTTTTTCTTGGGGGACAAATTATTTTTTTTACAACTTTTTTTTCTCGGCGCTCCGCTCCTTTTAGTCGTAGCGTGAATATTGTGTGTGAGGAAAATAGTGTGTGTCCACAGACCATAACAGTCTTATAACCTTCCTCAATAACTAAACTACCTAAATCTAATTCGGATTTTTCTAATTCGAGAATTACTTTCTGATATTACCGCGTTCAACTTAACAAACTATTCAGCTTTATAATATTTTATTACGTATTTTTATTACGTATTAAATACCGTTTAAAGTTGATAACAGTTTGAAGTTTCCAATTAGCCTTTACTTACTACATACTGTTTTCAAACTTATATTGCATTATCTAGTAAACAGGTAAAAGAGCTTTCACTAAGTATTCTTTTAAAGTTTCAAACGTATCCAACGAACTAAGTGCGTCAAACTTTTATTCGCTACAAAGTAACATAAATGTAAAATTACTCGGCTATTTCTGACAGCGAAAATATCATATCTGTGAGCTTAAAGCTCAGTTGAAACTATGAACCCAGTGGATTTTCTGAATAGTGCTCACTATCAATCGTTGGGCTACGAGTAGTCAGAGTCTGCCAAAAACTATTGTTTTAAACTTTAGTCATTATTACTGTACGTATTACTGTTATTCAAAACGTTGATACTACTTGTGTGTATTTTCCGTTTATTGCGCGATTTATGGATGTGCAACATTTTAGTTTGTCAAATAACTTTATATTTAAGCAATTTAATTTCATTTGTTGTTCGTTGTGAATTATAAAACGACAGTGTTATACTAAATCAATCATGAACTAAAGAAGGCACTCCAGTTTTATTTCAAATAATAAATTAAAGTGGTCGTTTCTATATCTCGAAATAAGAATATTGGAACCCTGACATTTTAAATCCTTAAAAATATATTAAGAAGAACTTAATATTCATTATAATTAATAATACTAATATTATATAAATATATTAATAGTAATCTAACATGTGGATGCATTTCGTACCGGATGCTGGCTAGTATTCCAGGACAAAATAATAATTATTTTTAAATAGATTTTTTTACAGTATAAGAAATAAACTTACTATATAATGTACGTGTCTAAGTGTTTTTTTAGGATAATTTATTGTTCTATCTAGAAATTAAAAATTAACAGTCTCAAAGTGATATAAATAAGGCTAATAAATCTTACTTTTATAAATATGATAGTGAGCTACGTAGACTACAAAGTATTCTTTTTTTTTTTAATTATAGGCCAGCTCAGGTAAACGTGTCTTATCTCATTTTTGCATGCTAGTTTTAACTGGCATTTACTGTTTCTCTTTTTCTAATTTAAAACGCTATTTTTTGTAGACAAACCAAATTAAAACTTGAACACCAACAAAATGTCATCTATACACTCACATATGAATAAGTATAATTGAAGTGTCCGTAATTTAATGTTTTTTTTTTCTAAATGCATATGAGAGTACTTAAATTCAAAAAGGCGGCCAAATGCGAGTCGGACTCGCCCATGAAGGGTTCCCTATCAGCAAGTAACATCATTTAAAGTTCTTGTAGTTCGTTCATTTAAAACTTTCATCGATGTTTATATACTAGTGTATTGATTGGATGAAAGGTAAATTGCGTGTTACGATTTATGACGTATTAAAAAAAACTACTCACTAGATCTCGTTCAAACCAATTTTCGTTGGTAGTTTACATGGTAATGTACAACATATATTTTTTTTAGTTTTTTTACTCTCTTATTTTAGAAGTTAGAGGGAGGGGACACACACATTTTTCCACTTTGGAAGTGTCTCTCGCGCAAACTATTCAGTTTAGAAAAAAATGATAACAGAAACTTCAACATCATTTTTGAACACCTATCCATAGATACCGCACACGTACAGGTTTGATGAAAAAAAATTTTTTGAGTTTCAGTTCCAAGTATGGGGACCCCCAAAACGTATTGTTTTTTTTTTATTTTTATGTAAAAATCTTAATGCGGTTCACAGAATACATCGACTGACCAAATTTCAACAGTATAGCTCTTATAGTTTCGGAAATAATTGGCTGTGACATACGGACGGACAGACAGGCAGACAGACAGACAGACAGACAGACAGACTTGACGAATCTATAAGGGTTCCGTTTTTTGCCATTTGGCTACGGAACCCTAAAAAGCAATCTGTTTCTTTTTTTATTTAGGTATATGTTTTCTATATTTAAAATTTATTGAATGGTTATAATCATCAATTTGAGTATCGACTAATGTCATTAATAGTATTGTGTCTGGTTCCGTCGTCTTTGTGTATACGTGGATACCATTTTTCTCTCACTTTTTTTTCATTCACTAACAACCTCTAATGTCCCACTGCTGGGCTCTGGTCTCCTCTCGTAAGAGAGTTAAGGCCAATGTAAGCACTTAATACCTACAACATGTCGCACCTTTCTTCCTTCGCAGTAAGCATAAAAGTCTGAAACTTCCTTTTGTCTTTACAAAAGTCATAAGTTTTCTATACTAATTATAAAACTAGGATCAGTTCCTGAGGATTCGGGGACTTCTGACTTGTCTTCTCCCAAAACATATTTATTTGATCACTACCATTTCTTCTCATAACGTTTGCTCTGTATAGGTACGTACTCAATCAATATGCTTACTGTTCACTTTTTGTAGATACCCAAACACTAATAATTACTTTATTCTAAATTAATAAAACTGCGTTCGTGCCATAACGACTTTAAAACTGTTAAGAACACGGCTTTGTGGGCCAAACTATTAGTGTTTTGTGTGTATGGTCAAAAGACGTTGTAAATGTAGGAAAAAACGTATAACCGCAAAAGAGGTATCGTTATCAGGGCCATTTTGCTCTCATAGGCCTTTTAGGAATGTCAAATATATAGGGTTACAGGATATCAGTCTCGACTCACTAATGGACACTTAGAGAGTCGAGTGGATCTGTTCAATGGCGGTATTTGGCACACTTTAATATATGAAACTTCTACCTTGTTTTTATTGAATGCCAAATTAAGAATACATTAAAAAACAAAATCGTCATAATTTTAATACAAATGGTTGATAAAATAATAGTTTTTACTGTACAACTGTAACGTTAAAAATCGATTTTGCAAAAGTTTACTTTATCGATTTATTCTAGATTAACGCAATACCCAGTTTCACTTGCTTTAATCAATACTTCGCCGTATCTAAGGATTATACTGGATTTTGTTGTATTCTTTAGTAAAAAGTATCAATGTCCAACAGCATTTGAATTTGACTAAAAATTCACAAACACTTCTGCATATTCAAAAATCGTTTAGTGTTCCGGTATTGTACGCGTGAAAGTACGAATAAAACGCCCTTAAATACATGAGCTAATAGAGATATAGAGTGGAAATATTGCGCGATCCACTAATTCCATCTATCGAGGCAGTAGAAAGTTGGTTCTTGTTATATAGATATCTAAGTATATTATTCCTTATCATAAATATATTTCATTAATAAAGACACTCCAATTAAATATTTAAGCTGTCTATTTTGTCAGTACTTAGTAGTTCGAATATTGAGATAAATTAATTGAAGTGTAGTCAGCACTTGTTTTCTCGATCACGAAAAACGTTTGCCTTGTTACAATTTAACAATATCTCTGAACTCGCTTCTTGTCAGGAGAAATTTGTTTAATTGGTCTATTATTTTTATTGTTCATTCTGCGATGCTCTCGAGGGACTTGGAAGGCATCGCCGCTGGTTGTAATTAGAGGAATGAATCGCGTGATCTTTGCCTTTATCTGTTCTCGGTAACTACCCTTAGCTGTAATAACTACCGAACAGAAACTTAATAGAGAAAACATTCCGAGACTATAACTGTAACTTTGTTGCACATTTCCTTTGAATCTAGTTTACAATCGTCTTTTGTTTCTTTGCACTTAAAAAAAAACTGTCAAATAAATGTGTAAGTGATGGCGATGATTATGGAATAAGAACTTGATAACCACCTGTTTTTACAGTCTAGACTATTTATGAGTGCCCGGATGTTGTGATTTGTAAGTAAGTAGGCATTATTTTTTCTGGTACTTTTCGATTTATTTGAGTATCATAATACATACTAATAAAAGTATTTCATAAAAAACAGCAAAGAGAAAAAGGTATGAATGGAGTTAGAAGTACTTGGTTGCACTAAGTACATTTTTTTTTAATATTTTAGACATCTAACACACAACGCCGTCTATTCTCAAACTAAGCAGAGTTTGTATCAAGAATACTAGACAACTGATATAAATAGGCATTTACTTTTTGTGTTAATTACATACATATTGTACATAGAAAACAAGTTCAAAACAAATTATTGCAGATCACACACACAAATGTTTGTGTGGTCTGCTGCATAGCAGCATAGGAATCAAACATGAGACCTCTTGATCATAGCCACATACGATAACCGCTAGACCATCAAGACAGTCAATTATTCTAGACATTTAGTTGATCAACGTTTAAGTACAAGATAGTAGAAGTTTAAATTAATTACATAATTATGAGGGTCACTGTTACCACCTACTCTACAAGTAGAAAGATTTGTATATACTGCTAAAATAAGCATTCTTCAATCTGTTCATTGAAATTGGACGACTTATAACAAGATGCGCTTTGATTTTATATCGAGATCTACGGTTTCAACAAAGTTATGTAGCTTTTCGAATGGTGAATTGTTAGCCATATCCGGTGTCCCGATATCCGGCATTCGGTCAAATAAGCATTCGTTTCTTCTCCAATAAGAACCCTTATTAAATATATATATATTTATTACGAATAGAAGTAGTGTAGGTATATAATAATTGGCTATGTAATACCAAGATACACAGTTCTCATATGATTTTTTGAGCATTAAGGATGTGATAATGATCAATTACAACAAATAAAAATTACTGGACTTAACATCGGATGTGTATGAAAATCCTTGTTATTATGTTACTAAAAATAAAATGTTTGTTTGTAATTTTCATTGACATTTAATTCTGTGTTGAGCTCTACGCTCTGATGGATTCCAAAATGTTTACTGTTATTTTTGGACAGTAATTGGCTTACACAATTTTTGTTTGTTTATAATCTATAAAAGCAACGTTCCTCGGCAAGTAATTTGTCTCTTATTTTACTAATAATTATAGTGTATGTTGTAATTTGTAATCTTTTCGCTTTTTAAAATAAATTTAGTTGAAGAAATTTTATTTATGTTTAATTTTTTTGCTCGTCTTTTATTCCCTCCAGACAACGATCAACAGTCTTTCAATGTTAGTTCCATCTGAAACCCCGACAAAACTTGAATGTTAGCCTATAAAACTGTTTTGATTGTATAGATCTTTGTTCTCTAATTAAAAACACACACCGCCCTAATTAACTTTCAAAGAATGATACGTATAAATTCAAAGAAAATGTTACTTTAAAGTTTAAATATATATTTCGGGCATATATCTCACAACAGATGTATTAACTCATCTACATCACTGTCGCAAAAATAAAAAAATGAAATCGAACATGAATAACTTTACATGAGTCTAGGTACCTACAAATACCAACTTTATCAGTATTAGGTTAGTATTATTAAATACAATTACAAGGTACAATTACAATTGTGGGTGAATTTTGCCAAATATACAAGTAGCATTAAAAAGAAATTCAAAATAAAAAGAGCAAATACAAGGATACGTCCACGAATATACTTTACATACACATTCAAATCTCACTAAGATGTGCTGCTGCTTATAACTGTATCTTGAAATGCAAACTCGAAAAAAGCTTAGTAAATCGAAATATGAACAGTCTGCGATGTTCGGCGCGTCTGATAATATCATATTTTCTCATATTGATGCCTGATTTATGATATATTCTGTTAAAAGAAAAATTATCCGACGCATGTCCCGGTTGTGATACAATGTGATTGGCTTATTTTCCTCTTCTCTCGGTCTTTACATGTTATTATCGTATCGACATCCGACTTGCAAAGGTTATCCATATTTATTGGATCTCCGCTTACTAGACGTTATATTATACAAGACTATTATGTTCGTGTCTCGTGTTTATTATTAATCATCGGATTTTTGCTAAATGAAATAAGAAAGAACTTCTTGTGAGATATTTTGTGGCTTCTTAGGCTATCATGTTGACAATATAACAATATTACTTTCCTGGTACTTGTATTATTCAAATCTGATTACAGGAATGATTACTTCGTCCGTGTGTATTGGGATTTTGTGATTGTGTGGAAGAATATTTATTGTCTGTAAAATGTGGTAAAATAATTTTGTGAAGAAAGAATTCTTTACAACACATTATTTTACCACTTTTAGTACTGTTGTTTTATATTTCTATCGAAAAAATAATTACTATTTCAATCACCCATTATTAGGGGTAACTTGAAATAGTAATTATTTTTTCTTATTATAGTTATTATTATATTTATATCTAGTTGATATCATTCTATCTATAGCTATATGTCTATCTATAGCTGATATCATTATTATAGTAATATTCAGTTCAAATCTCATAATTTGCTCAGTATATTTATAAATTAATGTTTGAATGTCTAACAATTAATATCTTGTACTGTCTAGAAAGTTCAAAGCAAATAATATTAATTAAATTCTTTAATTCTATAGTCACATTCTGTTTTCTGATACTGAATGAAGGTAACATTTACGAATTCACATAAAATTAAATGACGGTTTTACACAATAAACGATGCTCGGTAATGTCGAGATCTGCTGACGCGTTATAAAATTTAATTTTAATACGAGGGCGCAAATAAGATAGGATTTCACCCTTGCTTATCTCGGTTGTGTAATGTTAAACGTTCTCGCGTAACCTTCCATGCGACATCGGATGCCACAGGGCTCCGTGTAAGCCTTTTTATAATTAATATTTATTTATGTTAACGCACGGAAACATTGGCCGTAAAGATACAGCTAATTTATTATACCTACACATTTTATTAGAGCTAAAACGCTTTTCAATTTTGTTTGTAAATACCCACTTTTTGAAAAATACTTTTCATCTTGTTTTTTAATTTACTACTATAAAATTTATTGTTTGAAAATGAAATATATAAGTACAAAAGTAAGCGAATATGAAATATTTATCTACAAAGTAAAATTATTTCTAAAACAGGAGCTGCACTCTGTTAAAATAGCAACTGTAGATTCCACAGAAACATAAAAAAATCTATTTATCAAAAATCATTTCATCAGTGTTCCTCTAGTGGATACTACATAAATATAGAAGGCAAGCAGATCTCATTAGAATATGAAGTTTATTACGTTATCAATTTAACATTGAACGTGAGAATATGTAAACCAATAACCATAAAGAAAGTCAATAACGTTATTATTATTCAGGTTATACCTTTTCTTAATAAGAAAACGTGTATCTAATGCGGTGTTTGATATTCGCATCATCTGTGTATGCGGTGTCGTAATGGTGGGGAATCACAATATCTCGTTATAAGCGGCGAAACAAAGAAAAGGGCGCGTGTCTCGCATACCAACCCAAACCGTCGCGCGCCGACGACCATGCTTTTCTGAAACCGCTGAAAATCTATCGGAAAACACCCCTGTTCTATTATTCGCATCGTTTACTTAGAAAGTACCCATCACCTATGTAGATAATATGTTCTTCCACCGAAATCCATATTGGCAAATAGCAAAAAAAAAACTGACAATATCCTTTAAGTTGCATTTACACGCGGTGTTGTATTTTCAATGACTTGCTGAGGAAACAAACAGTTACAGTACCTTTCATATGTGCATAAGTGCACCAGTCACAGTTATGGTCTATTAATTGTAGATGGCATAGAATAAGTGCACAAATGTTTGGATGGCGTAGTGGTTGAAGCGGTCTTTAGTGCGTCGAATGTTGTGGGTTCAATCCACACATCGGAAATCACTTTGTGTAATCCAAGAATTGTTATCTTTCGATGTTTTTTTTAAAGTAAAGTCCTTCATTACACAGGAATTTTGCTACTCTGATGTTTACTATTTCAAGAATAACATACATTACAATAGTTTCGTATGCAATAGACTTATCTTGTCCAGGTACATTGATAGCTGATGCGCTATCTCAAGAATACTTCAACAATGCTTAAATGTCTAAAATTGCAATAAAATAATGTTATAACTAGTATAAGTTTTGCTGATTTTGTAGCTATTTAGGAAAAAAAATCATACAACAGCTTGAGATAGAAAAAAATTTAATGTGATTTGTCACCCAAATGGTTTTCCTATCACATAAGACTTTAACCTTTATTAAAGTACAGCTGTGATAAAGTTATTCCTGGAATAAATCTTTTTGCATTTGCTTAGACATACAACTTTGATCTTTAATCTGGAAAGTAACATCTTAGAGTCACATTATTTTCGTAATTAGAGTTTAATTGCGGAATATATCTCATTTTCCATTGCCAGCACAGACTAATAAGAGCCGTATACTTTTGAGTAGCATTCGTAGATTTTATTAAAGCTACTCTACTTATGTGTGTTTTCACTAAATAGGTATGCGTACCCTGTCTCCTTGCTAGAAGTCCTCTTACGAAGGTAGCCCCAAAGTTTTAATAGAAATCTAAGGACTTAGGTATTCCCTAAAAGTTGATGAAAACAAAAATATAACTATGGGATACCTTACTCTCTCTAAGTGGCCCCTTAAATTTAGAAGAAGGACCTTGCTGAAAATGGTTATTGTATGGTGTGGTAATGGTAACAAAGATGAATAACATAGACAACCTTCTGAAATAAGAGTTAAGTAAAATTTATTTACTCTCGCGGAGTAAATAAATTTTACTTATCTCTTGCCTAGTAATTATTTCAAGATTTTGATAAATTTTATTAATAAGCAAACCAATCAGTTCTAGTCAAAATAATTAATGTAATAGGTCCACGAAATACTAATTACTAAAAGTCTTGGTTGTAAGTTTTGTATTTTCAATTTCAAATAAGCCTTTATTAAATTAGATTTTATAATAAACTAATTATTTTTTTAATTAATAGACTGATTGTTCGTTTGATAAAAAAATATGCTCATATCACTATTTGTAATTGTTAAATAATATTAAATAAATATTTCCCACATCTTATACACAACGCCATCTAGTCCCCAAACTAAGAGCTTGTATTATGGGTATTATACAACTGAAATAAATACATGATTTAACTGAACAACTGATTTAACTCCGTCGCTCCAGAATTAAAGACAGACAGCATATTGCAGATCAAAAAGAAAATACAGCGATCAACCTACTTTCTTCAGTACGGTAAAGTAAAAAAATAACCGGTGCTCGATACATAAGCCAAAAGAATTCACTATATTTTTAAACCCACTGCACTTTTAAAACTGTTAGAACTTGGAGTGAAAGTGTAGGGAACTGAATCTTTTTCAGTATTATGCAACTGTCGAGAGCCGCAAAAGTGCTACGTATTTTATTGTTCGAATACAATGCGTATTCTTTAGCTTAGTATTTTTATTATATATCAAATATATTTCTCATTTATTACACGATAGTATTTCAGTTATGAAATAAATTTGGATGATTTGCAACGCATTTTTTTATCAATTTAAATGTGTTGTGAAATTAATTGTAACTCGTAGACTCCAAATAATCTTGGGAATAAAGGCTATAAAGAAGACATGTTATCAGATTAATAATTTACAGTAAAAGTCCTTTGATTCTTGAAGAAGGACATAGGGTCATATTTTACGCAATAACCGACACACGGCAGTCGAAGTGTCGGGTTAAAACCTAGTCTAGTAGATATTTAACTTAATAATTGTAGTAACACCAATAAGTCGTATATCTTACATATCATAATCTTCTTTATATTTTCTTATTAACTACAAAAACTATTGCCCGTTATTTTAAAGTTTAATATCATTCTTGCACTTCCACTTGCCATACACTTTAGAAGCTAATACACCTTTAATAGTGTGGTATTTTAGACACAATAATTTGCTTAGTAAAAAATAAAGACAATGATACATTAAAATTGTTAATACTACATATTTCTTCGGTACAGAAATTTAAACTATAATCAATATCAATCGCTACCAGACAACCTTGAAAAGGAAACTACGACAGAACTATTAATTAAAATGAAACTATCTTTCTGCTTAATATTCATAGACACGTATTGGACTAGCTTGATCCCAAACTAGGCAGAACCTGTACCTATAAACCTATGTTAATCAGACTGCTTGTAAATATTCTTAAATACATTATGTATAAATACATATATATCATTAAACTTTATTGAATACTATTTGACACGATGGAAATCAAACCCGCGCTCTTAAGTTTAGTAGTCGATGGAACTAACCACTTGATCAACGGGCCTGCCTGCTTTGTTAATTCAAATCCTGTCTATAAGGGTTTCAAAAGGCTGATTTTAGGTTGAGACAGAGTACAACTGATTAGAAACAAGATCTTCAAGTACTTTAAAGCTGAAATACTGAAGCAAACCTCGGCCTAAAATGTGACTAATTAATGAAGGTATTTCACACACACATACATACAATTAAACAAATGAATCGCATTAGGGTCGCGCGAAGCAAGTGAGTACGTACTAACCACAACGTGTGCAACTGTGCGTGAGTGGATTTGTAATTTGACCTCACTAATTGCCTACATTAAGTCATAGTAATTTCTTAATAATCAACATTGTTTAAGTGCGTATATATAATCGTAATTCATAAACGTTTTTCTAAAATAAAACATTTCGACCGTAGATTTTTACTCTTGATGACCCTTTTAGTTTGTCAAACGGATTATGAAATCTTTTCAAACGTTTTCCCTTCCGGAAAAGATAACAGCTCTTATTTTTTTTAACCTACTCTGTATTAAAGGCATCTTTATCTCCATAAAGATTAAAAAATAGCTCGAAAATAGCTATAAGCGATGCTTTGAGAATATATATGTATCATACCATCAAAAGTGTCGAACTAAAATGAATTGTTTAAAGGTACAGTATTCCTTAACCTAATTCTGATTTTAATTTCAGTAGCCCACTCATAAAAATTTAACAGCCCCAGGAAATGTTACTTTTACAGCCTTAAAACGAACACTTTGGAGACCACCTTTGAAGGAAACGTTGAAGAAAATAAAAACTGCATTATACCTGATATTATATAATGGTAGTCTATTTTTATTCCTCGACGCAAAAAAATCGACCCATTCACTCGTTTTTCTTTTTTAATTTATAATTTTGTTTATTGGAGTTGTCTTTTTTTTAATAAATGAAGTGAAAGTTTTTGCTGATCCTGATTAACTGAAAATATTGCTCAAATTACAAACGGAATTAAATATAATGAAACGAAAATGAACTGAATTTTAATCACAGAAAGAGAGTTAAAATTTGTCTTATATTCCTTATTAATAAACACATTCTCAACCTTGGCTTCAAAATTTTGTGTATGACATATGTATATATTTTAAAACGATTGAAATTTACAATTTATGATTACATTTGTCTTGAACTCTCAGAAACATAATTTTAAAATGTATTCTGTCGTTTATAAAAAAGTTCAGATCATTGTTATCATCACTAACTTATAATTTATTAAAAATCATGGTAGTTTCAAAGAGAAGATTCGTTATTCGTTTAAATGTATGATATTGCCTCTATGTTACTGTTCTACTCCTGAATCTCATTGACAATAATCTGATTCTATAATGTGTCAGACATGTGGCGTGGTACACTGTGCATATCTTGTGTCAATTAAGATTCTATTCCATCGCATATCTACCCACTATCACATATGATTAACTCAGAACTCTAACATTCAGAGTGTAAAATACATTAACTTCACGTGAAGCATTAAGAAGAAACATGTATAATCGTTATTAAGCATTCTAAAGACGGCAAAGCACAGACAGACATAACTTATCATTTGCTTAATTAATGGACGGTTATCAACTTTGTGAAATCAGCATGACTGGTGATTATAGGAAAGACATCCCAGGAAGGCATTCAGTGTATAGTAGACTTTAGAAGTTCTTCTCCCCGATTCGTAAAGCGATGTGTAGTTTTAATCACCGTTTTTTATGTTTATTTGGTAGTTATTTTTTTATTTATTAGTATTATTATTACACTACCATACACTAGTCTATACTAAATATTACAATTCGAAAGTAACTCTGTTACAATCTCACGACATAACCACTGTACCGGTTTTAATGAAAGGCATGGAGAAACTTTAATAAAATAAATAATAATAATATTTTTTTTTTTCGGACATCTTACACACAACGCCATCTAGTCCCAAATTAAGCAGAGTTTGTATTATGGGTACTAGACAACTGATATAAATACAAATACATAAACATACTTTTATTTGTAAATACATCCGTAACATATTATGTATAGAAAACACCTAAACTCCTTAACAAATATTTCCGGATCACACAAACATTTGGTCCGACCCGAGACCTTAAGCACAGCAGTCGCATACGCCACCACTGCGCCACCGAGGCAGCTCTTTGTTAGGGTTCCGTAGCCAAATGGCAAAAAACGGAACCCTTATAGATTCGTCAAGTCTGTCTGTCCGTCCGTATGTCACAGCCAATTATTTCCCAAACTATAAGAGCCATACTGTTGAAATTTGGTCAGTCGATGTATTCTGTGAACATTAAGATTTTTACATAAAAATAGAAAAAAAAACAATACATTTTGGGGGTCCCCATACTTGGAACTGAAACTCAAAAATTTTTTTTTCATCAAACCTACACGTGTGGGGTGTATCTATGGATAGGTGTTCAAAAATGATGTTGAGGTTTCTAATATCATTTTTTTCTAAACTGAATAGTTTGCGCGAGAGACACTTCCAAAGTGGAAAAATGTGTCCCCCCCCCCCCCCCTCTAACTTCTAAAATAAGAGAGTGATAAAACTAAAAAAAATATATGTTGTACCTTACCATGCAAACTACCAACGAAAATTGGTTTGAACGAGATCTAGTGAGTAGTTTTTTTTTAATACGTCATAAATCGTAACACGCAATTTACCTTTCATCCAATCAATACAGTAGTATAAAAAACATCGATAAAAGTTACAAGAAACTACAAGAACTTTTATATGATGTTACTTGCTGATACGGAACCCTTCATGGGCGAGTCCGACTCGCACTTGGCCGCTTTTTTTTCTTTTCGTTCACTTTGATTCTTGAGGAAGTACATAAGGTACACTTTACCACGACAATAAACATACACACGGACAGAGCCGCGAGCAGCGAGCTGAAATTAAAACTGTCAATATGAAATTTTATATTGAGACGTTACGAGCGTTAAATGGTTCCGCATGGGGAAATATTAGTCATTACTTTTGTATTTAAAGTTTGTGACGTAGTAAAATGTTGTTGTAAATACAAATAAACGTCATTCCACTGGAATAGAACAAAGATTTGTTTTAATTGCTCATGAACACGAATCAAGTACACAAAGTCGGAGTATCCTGTTTTATTGTCATGTACGTTAATAAACTGAGACTAGAATAAATCCATTTCCTTGCTCATTTCTTAATTGGATTCTCAAGTTTATTTTATAGACCGATCTACTTTAAATAGGAGTCTTCGTTTTACGAGACTGAATCTGTTTTACGTGAAACTGTTCTAATTATACAATAAAATATTTTATTGATTCTATTACTTTTTAGTATGTTTTTGAAATGAGTGCGCGGTAAACGGTCGGTTTATAAATAAATGTTTTAGGGGTAATCTCGATTAGTTAATTGTTTTCAAACAGTTTAGAAATAGAGAAGCGTAGCTTTCAGAACGATAAGTTAAAGCTTGTTTACAATAAGTAGTCATGAGACAATATTTATCAATTTAAAGGACTATCAGTGATAAATTAAAAAAAAAAACATTGTTAGAGTAGGGGTTTTTTTTTAAACATGGCAACTTATACCTTTTACTGTTACTATTTAATGGCAATGAATGAAATGAAGCGCTCATAGCCGAGTGGCCTTAGGTGATTGGAAACAATCACCAAGGGTAAGCATCGACGGCGCGGTCGGATCTAGATGGGTGACCGTTTGTGGCATTATATGTAATGAGCGTTTCCGTGATTCGGAGGTCACGTTAAGCAGTCGGTCCCGGTTGTTATCATAAGATAGCAGTCGTGAAGCTTAGTTGGAGGCCTTCGGGCGGCTTAAAAACATCCAACAGCAAGATTACGTAGCCACAACGTGTCTTGCCTGTCCCCAACCCGCACTCGGCCAGCGTGGGGACGTATGGCCTTAACCCTCTCTTGAGAGGAGACCTGAGCCCAGCAGTGGGACGTTATGGGTTGTTGATGAATGAAATGAAAAATAAAAAAAAATATTATGAGCCTGCCAAAATGAACCTACTTTGCCTGACAGAAAACATGAGTAGAGTCCAATAGTAGTGGGCACCATACTCTTTTTGAATATAGGCAATAAAGCATGGCGGCCCATTGAAATGCTTCTGCATCATTGACTTGAATTAAAAAAGCTTTATTAATATTGACTTGAAGTAAGCAGTTACTGTTTTTTACTTATGATTATATACTCGCAGAATCAGCGCCTCAGAATTGTGACGCAAAATTTATCTCTGATTTACAGAGAACTAAGGCTTCGTGTACTCAAAAAGTTCTTCAGTTCAATCGAACATTTTGCTATATTTTTTATTCCTCCTCTCAAGATAGTAGAGTCACGCTGATTTTAGAACGAATGAGTCGACTTGACCGGGGCGGTACTATCCTCACACAAAAGACCAACTTGAAATGTAAGCAGACGTGCCATTGTGTTTTGTTGGTGAGTGCGAGACCGGAGGTCCTCTGATGCAAAAGCATCTTACTTCTGATCTCATCTCACCATGTCGCGGATCATCATGCTAGAATGTCTGCATTCACAAGCACTCTTGGCTTTTCTTTAATATCTATAAACTCTTGGCTTTTGTTTTGTTTTGTTTTTATATTAAAGTAGAGTCAATTTGGCAGGTTCAAATAAAAAAAAATGTGAAACCAAACTTTCGTCTAAACTATAATATACTTTCTTTCCTCTAAGATATTTTTTAACTCAGAGATTAATTGCTTACTACGCTGATTACATAACCTCTCCATAATAATACGCTATATGATAACTTCAACATTGAGTAACTGAAATTATTGAAAGTATAAACTTTTGCTTCCCGTGAAACCTGTCCAACTAAGCAATGCAATTATAAACAACAAAGTAATTTAACTTACTAGATAAACTTATGCTATCAGAAGACTTAAGAAGGTCATGACCGTTGTAATACAATCAACAACAATCTCAAAATGACGTTGAAATGATCGAACTAAGTTTTTATTGCTTCCTTAATCAAAGTTGTAAAAAACTTCGCATGTGAAGTTTTTCCGCAATTCGCATGGTTGATTTTTCCGTGTCGACTGAGTACCATTGAGTAAGGAAAATATCAAGGTCTATTAACCAAATTATACCTAACTTATTCATTATCATGATGTGTCACAATGTTCGTTCCCATACTCCTCCGAAACGGATGGACCGATTTGTATGCAATTTTGTTAGCATATCGGGTAGGTCTGAGAATCGGCCAACATCTATTTTCTAAACCCCTAGGATGCGAACGGAGCCGCAGGTATCAGCTAGAAAAAAAAAAAATTTTTTTTGGAAAACAACTCCCGTATTTGCAATATTCATGTATCATATGGCACTTTAGAAACATACATGAAACGGACACTAAAAATACCCAGATTCAGACCAATAATTGATTGCACGGATGGCCTAGTGGTTTAAGCAGTCACCTCGCGTGAGTGTTGTGAGTTTGAAGAGTACATGGAATGACACTTGTGTGATCCACACTCCATAAATTAATAATTATATGGGTGTTATAAAAACAAAATATTTTATTAACGCATCCTAATAAACTACGTGTTTTAGCGTGCATTTGGTTTCGAATTGAAATGTTAAAGCTGAAGGATCTGAATAGACTGTGACTTGTGCTCTTCATACTAATCAATATGCAACCTCTGGTAAACAACTAGAAATCTTAGTAGAAACATAACGTAACGTTTTCACCATTCACCATCATGTTCTCCGATAAGGACGAACGAAGACTGCGAAGTGATTGGCTGAGAAGTTTAACGGCCACCGTATACCTAGAAGCATCCTGAACCTTTATACGAACCTACAGAAGTGCCCATAAAGTGGACGTTAAAACGACGACTCTTTTTACACTTTATTATCATTGGATGTGAACGCCGGCTCAGATTCCTTCGCAATTTACCGCGCCACGAAGAAGACATTCTTGTTGGACGAGTTTTATCGTAAAATCGATATAACTGATTATGGACGTGAGGTCTGAAACGTCATGGCTTATGAACTTCTTTTTACGATGGACATTGAATCGCCATCTCTGTGTTAGACGCAATTTATGTAACAATAGCTTTTATGATGAAACGTACAGTGAATTACTGGCTCTCATCTCAAAATATAATACATCGTAGTTATGAATACTTTTATAGATAAAGTGTGTTTATTTATCTCTGTATTTATGTCATTTCAAGTCAACATAGAACATGTCAAGAAAATATCATAATGTGAGATCAGAGTTAGGTATAACAGCTGTTGTCGATAAAGCAATTATGATTATTATGCTAATAATGAATTGTGAGTTATCGTGCATTGATGCCCGACCCCGGATCGAAGAGATCGAGTTACCCAAGTTTCGACAAAGTTTTAAGACCCTGACGATGCCGAAGGCCTCTTACTAACTATCTTCCTTAACGCCTTAGTTAAGGAGTGCCTTATGAGAACTTTGACGCTGAGATTGAGGAAGCTATTACGGGATCCGTTCAGATAGATATAAGCAGGATGTCACTGCCACGCTCGACTTTGAGAACTTGTTTACTTTGATGGTTCAAACTTTCGCCCAATTTATTTCAACCTAAAACATTTGTCGCATTTTTAGCTTTTTGACAAGTGGATTAGAAGTTAGTTCCCGAAAAAAGTCAGAACAAAAGTTCATTCTAAGATTAAAGTTTGTGCGGTTGTCGGAAATCGCTTCAAAAGAACTAATAGGTAGATTAAATATTACTTGCAACAAATATTTGTCTAGTGCACTACAGTTGCTAGGTGGAGTTGGCCATCGGATCGGGCAGTGGTTGCATCCCGCTCTATCATTACTTCCGCTCCGCTCTCAACTGGGGCAATCGATAACGGGGGTTGCGGGAGACGCCGGCCCTCCGGCCGCGTTTCTCCCTCCCCGTATCGCGCGCATCACTCGTGTGACAATCGCTCACGCTTCGCTTGTCCGTCGCTCATCGCTCAACGCTCCCGGTAAACGACGAAGAGTGGCATGTAAACAAATACACAAAAGCAGAATTTTGGCTAAGCTTTGTAAATAAAACTAATTACATGTATCTGTTTATTTAGAGATTCAGGTGGAATTAAAGCCTAAGAAATACTTTTATGTAATTGAAGTAGTGACAATAAATCCCGATCTTTACCAGAATTCTACTTTAGTTTTTGACCATTAATTCTAGATTATAGATACGCTATAAATGATATAAGTATGCTATAAATGCTTGACAAAACATTTATATATATATATATACTTTGCCGAACATGTTATTTACAGATGAAAATGAGCATCATAGTTTAAATTCATAGTCTATGGCGCTTTCATAGCATGCTTTTTATTTACAAAAGTAATTATTTTCAGGGCCAAGTTTTAAAGGACAGGGTTTCAGCTATAAATTGTAGACATTAATTTTGTATTTCTAAGACCAAACAAGGCTTACAATAGCTATAATATTATTCACATCAAGATTTAATAAGATTTTCAGAGTTAATAACAAATACATATCTGCATGCATACAAAATCCTTAAAATAAGATGTCGTAACCGGCGGAAACGGGTCCGGTAATAAAACGTTGCCCCCGAATGCACACTAAAAAACGTGCGAACTCGGCAAATTTTCAAAACGGTCGTCGGAATAAAAAGCGGGGCCAGTTTATGTCCGGAACCGGCACCTGTTCTCGCAATCACTGCATCTCCTCTAATATTTATTACGTGTGAATATCATATGCCATTTCTTTGCAATCTTTGCCCTTCTATCTGATTGCAAAACGTCGTTGTAGCCCGCCGTAGGGGACTGTTAGAAGTTAGAACGTCATAAATATTTATGTTACATATTTTGTTATGTATGCGACAGGTAACGTCAAATTAATTTTGTGTTATGACGATAACTTAAGCCGTTATACAAAAACATTACTAAAAGTACTCTTAAATCGTGATTATGGGATGCAAGGATAGAGTTTACATATAATAATATTTTGATTCGGATTTAACATAGTATGAGTGATCTCCGTGAGTTTATTTGTAGTTACTATAACTAACATATAAGAATTCGTCTGATTTCATTAATTTTTTAGAAAATAATTCAGTAATTTACACTTAATTAGTCACTTTGATTTTTCCGTTGAGTAAAAACTTGAAGAATAAGTCAAAATTTTAGCTTTTGAGGCAGAAAAAAAAATATTAACAAATTTTTCTTCAACTAATAAATTTCATTAATTAATGCTAAACGACATCAGGTCATATAATCATATAACATTAAATAATATTGTTCGGCTATGCCTAACAATTTCACAAATGTTCTTAACGACCAAGTTCTAACGTCTACTCGACTTTTTGCTTTGATTTGTATGACATCTTCGTTTTAAGTTCTTGGGCAAAGTAGACAATCGTCATTCATTAATTTTCGTTTAATTTAAGATATATTTATTTACATATTTGTGTAAATAAGACATATTTATTTATAAAAGATAAACTTGCTTACCAGTAAATAAAAAAATTTCAACGACTAAAATAATGTATATTAGAAAGTCATCATCAATCATCAACAGCCTTCAACAGTCCACTGCTGGACATAGGCCTCTCCTTAGAAAGGAGGTTTTGGCCTACTATACCACGCTGGCCAGACGGGTTGGTATAGGGTTGGTTTCAAGTTTTCCTTCTTTATTAGAAAGTAAATTTACTAAAATAAAAATAAAACATATATTTAATACTAGCTTTCGGCCGCGACTCCACACGCCATAGCCTATGTCCTTTTTCAGTCTAGTCTAGTCTAGCAGAACTGATTTAAATGAAATGAAATTTGTTACTGTGTACCAAATTTCATTTCATTTAAATCAGTTCAATAGTTTTGCGTGATAGCTCAACAGACAGACAGACTTATTTTCGCCTTTATAATATTATGTAACGATTACTAGACATTGGGTTAAATGCACCATCAAGATGCAGAAAGGATTGCTGATTTCTGTTCTGGTGTTACTACTACTGGTTAGTAGTGTGGGGGTTGGAATTGGTCATCTTATGGCATTCTTAGATATAATCCGATGTTTAAATATTATTATCACAACTATATTGTCTAATCTTACCATTTAGAGAAAGAAAGATAAATAATACATTTAATCCACTAAATTGAATCCAATAAAGCAAACTTTAAGCCAAATATAAACCTAGCGGTTGGATTCTTATAAGACTACAGATTCATTACATTATTGTTATCTAAGCAACCTTCAGCGAAGTGGTATATGGAAGGTTGTGTGAAGGTAAAGTGTAGCTGCCCGACCGAGAGGGCTACAAGAATAAAAGGCTCCCGTCATTAGACCGACCGCGGCAATACATAAATAATTTGCCTCACGTACCGCTTTGTTCACAGGACAGCTTTTTATTTAACGCTGTTATATCAAGAGCAACACTTCGTGTGCTTTTGATGGTCGTATTCCTCTATCCTTTTATCCTTACGCACAGGTAACCATTGTTAGAGCAAACTGCCTTTGTTAATATCACTATTAACAATTTTATGATCACAGACGCAGTATTATCTTCCTGGGTGATGTCGGTTGAAGGAAGGTTTACGTAGACTTATGTGTACTCACTCGACCATTTATCTGTTCTCCATAAGCAGATTTTGACAATGTTTTACAAAAACTATTACAACACTATCAAAAACTAAAAAAACAAATGGGATTTGCATAGGATTCGTCAAACGGTACGACTGCACGGTTGGCCTAGTGGTTTAAGCGGTCGCCATGCCGCTCTCTGCTGCGCCAAGTGTCGTGGGTTCAAATCCCACGTGGGATAACACTTTGTGTGATTCACAAATTGTTGTTCTGAGCCTGGGTGTTCTTTGTGTCCGTTTCATGTATGTTTGTAAAGTCCCCCGCGACACAGGAATTCATATTCCTAATGCGGGATTATTCCATATTCATAATAATAAAGCATGATACGAAAAAAATATTGTGTGTACACATCCACGTCTACTAGAAGTATAACTAACCAGAATATAAACAAAATTCATGACCTCACTTTTTTTTGGTTGTCCGCTTGACGTGAAATGCCCCATAAGTTATAATTTGATAATTTTATTTACAATGTTTAATATTTTACAGTAACTGTGTCCCGCGGTGCTACTCGCAGTTGTCACTGTGAAACGTGAGTAACGCCGCGGTAGCGAAACTAGTTTAAAGAAAATTGCCTAGGTTCTTCCCATTATCTTCAGCCTTTGAACAGTGATAGTGCCGTTAAAATCAATCCAGCTGTTCCACCGATTACCAGTGACAAAGAGCCAGACGGACAAAAATGTTTAAAAATGCCTATTGGTTTAAGTATCGTATATACTTTCATACGCATTTAGTATAAAATCAGTTTATTTCATATTACATACAGACACATCAATTTAATTTTTTTGAATAAATATAACTATGTAACAGAAAAATTAGTAAAAGGTGCCTTACTCTCACTGACAGCATCGTTACCATACTGCACATGTTGTTGACTATAGTATTTTTTTAAATTTTATATCTTCATCATCATCAGCCTTTAAACTATTTTATTTATATCAAAATATATGCACTGATAACTTTACAAAACTAACTCATAAATACCTTTAATATAACCAAACCAAATAAACAGAAGTCTTTCAAATATAAAACCCGATATTTCCATCCGATACCTTACAATTTCACCCTTTGTTATTTCTACACAAAAATACATCTTTGGTAAACGGAGACCTATGAAATATTTGACGTTAAATCCAGTTACTGGAATTTCGGTACAGTGTAAAGGGAAAAGAAATTGTAGGCCGATCCCCTTAATGAAACAAATTTTCAGGGCAGCGACATTTAAACCGTAAGTAAGCCCTTTGTAGTGCGTTGGACGCAGTTCACCGCGGCCTTTGTCCAAAAGCTGGACGACCCGCGGCGACATCCCTTTGTGCCACCTTACAAAATATTGCTAATTATGATTAAAAAGAAACTTGTAGACTTTCACTCGCAATTTGTGGTAGCTTTTCGATTACTTGTAAACACAATGACACATAGACAAAAAAACAGTCTTAAATTTTAAATAACTTCGTATTATGCTATTTATTTCAAACTTCACATCATTATTCATTTTTTTCCAATTGTTGTGTGAGGGGGTGTTGGGGGAGGCCTATGTCCAGCAGTGGACGTCTTTTGGCTCGGATGATGATGAATTTTCAGATGGTATAAAATGAAATCGCTTCCCCTGTCTGTTCTCATATTTTTTAACTACTCATCAGATTATAATGCAGCTGTCAAAAATATCCGTGCGAGGCCGAGCCTGGTCGCTAGTTTAATATGTATAATAATCAGATAAAGAGCTAGTTCGAGAAATGTCTAGTTAGAGCTTTAAACATCCAACAAATATCTTTCTACTAAAACTTCGATATCACGAACTACTTGGATTATGGAGGTCTGATGGTTATCATTCCTTAGTGTTGTAAAATATAAATAATCGAAGTTCATTCATAGTAGACATAAAGCCAAGCCCACCTAAAATTGAGAAAATCTCTGAGATAGTGAAAAATCAGAGAATGCAAAGATAGTAACGTATTTTGTTCTTTAATGTACACACATTTTCTTAACAAAGCTACGAGGAGATTACATTTACAAAGGCGAGCTTAACCCCAAACTGAGTTTTTATCCAGCGATCCTTGAATGAATAGAGGATAGATTAGAACATAAAGGAAAAATCATGTGTACTGTGAATGATACACACTAAATAAACTTCAAAAATCAAAAAGAAAACAAAGTAAATACCTAATCCGAAAGTTATGGACATTCATTTTTATGGAAGCACATATTATGGAGACACATTTTTTTTTATATATATACCTGCTTACATACATACAGAAACATATATTTATATACATACATATATTCACACATATACATACAACTATACATACATACAATAAAATATACAGAAAAATAACAAGAAAAAACAGTCACAATAGTCAAAGTCACTAAGGGCCTTATTATTGAAGGGAGAGATAATAACCCCTGATATTCTTTTTCAGTTAAAGAAGGGCTTTTTCGTATTGCAAGCGGCAAGACATTCCATAGCCGTACAGCCGCAACAGTAAATGACTTTTTATAGCGACTTGTCCTATGGGAAGAAGTTTGAAGAAGGAGAGAAGATGAGGAGGAGGTTACTCCTAGGAACAAAGTACTCCAAGCGCTCATGGAGGTATATAGGGAAGTTAGGGTTGTATAGCATAGAATATAGTAAAGAGAGAATATGAACATCACGACGCCGCCGAATAGGAAGCCAATTCAGTGTTTTCCAAAAATCCGAAACATGATCGTACTTTTTCAAGCCAAATATGAAACGGATACATACATTTTGCAGCCGTTCAAGCTTATCCTAAAGTTTATCGGTGGTGTCGAGAAAGGAAATATCAGCATAGTCAAGAAGAGGAAGGAAAAGAGATTGAGAATGCAGTATCTTGGTCTGCAAAGGAAGAAAGCTTTGAAGACGTTTGAGGGAGTGATAAGACCCAAAAAGTTTTTTGCTTACCTCTGTTACCTCTATGCGTGGTTCACGACAAGTTACAATCCATAAAGATTCCGAGATTTTTAACATCTGTTGAAAACGGTACAACAGTATTATTAAATAACACTGGAGGTACCGCAATCTGGTCAAGACTATTACAGATGTAACTGTCACCAATAACGATGGCCTGAGATTTAGCAGGATTGACAAGCAGCAGAAAGGATTTTGCCCAAGAACAGATGTTCAGCAGGACAATATTGATGGCAGTGACAGCTTCTGCAACTTCCTCAATTTTAAAGTAACGGCATAGCTGCAGATCGTCCGCATAAAGATGATAACGAGAAGAAATTACATTAGTGATAGTGAAAATGGAGAAGAATAGAGGAATTAATACGCAACCCTGAGGCACGCCTGCAGTAACGTCACATCAGTTGGAGAACGTCTCCTCCGAGCGGACCATTAGCGAGCGATCTCGAAGATAGGAGATTATTCAAATCGAACATACCATTCAAAAGTTATCATGAGTTTAATAATTTTCAAAATTGAAATTTAAGAAAGAGCGCTCGAGAGCTTTTGACAGGTTACGCCTATAAATTACCGGTTTTTTTTTCGAAATAATGTACTAGAGTAATGTCGTACTTTATAGACGGATAGTGAAGTGCCCTGTACATAACTAACCACTGACTATAAAACAGTTTTAGAAATACGATCTATCGATTACATGATTAAAGTAATTTATCATTTGTAAAAATAATTTAACTTCTGGTAAGTATTGTTTCTGTAAATTTAATAAAATGAAAAGGAAATTAAAATAATATGACTCCAAAATTGATTATTTACAAGAAAATTAGGTCGAAATCTTGGAATTTAAGTTCAAACTAAGATTAAAGAACAATAAGTCTGTGCATTCAGTTATTTATTTTTGGACGACTGCCTTAAAATGTAACTATGCACGCGTTAGTAAAATTTAACTTTAAAATGCGTGGTTCTTAAAAAATCACATACTACTTACTTAACCGACCTTCTAGTAATTGTGTTACGAAGTTTTTTTAGTTATAGGCCAATTATATATCATAATAGTTCAAATTTTATTCATTCACAATATTAACTTATAGAAGTTTTACAATATTCACATACAAGCATAAAAAAATCCACCGCATCATCGCTTACTGGTAGTGTTCTCAAAAGATATACTACTTAATTATTTAACAATTTAGCTAGGTAATGGGGTATACAAATGTAACATGCAATATGAAATTATTATAAATAGTTAGTTCATATATAATAAGACAGTGACTATACAACACTATGCTGTAGTTAGTTACTTTGATATTCATTTAATAATTAATGTGAAAATCAATCCTTGTAACCTGTTAGATTTTTACAAATATATACAGAAATAACAGTTTGCATTGCACACACGCATTGTCACCTATGGTAGTGGTAACTTCAAATCGAAATGATATACTCGAAATCTTCGAGAAATGAGTGTACTCTTTCTCGGTCGGTAACTTGAGTTTGACATTGCTTGCATTGTAAACTTCTTCTATCAGACAACCCTTTTGCCTGTTTACCAAAAAATATATACACTCACCTGCATGACAATGGGCCTAGTACCTTTGACGATAAAATAAATTATATTTGCATTGTCTTTTTGGCTTACTATGAACACATTTGGTTATTTACTAATGAAAAGTCCTTACCACACTTACTGACAGGGGTCAGACAGTAGAGCGGGGAAGTTTTATAGTGATATATTTCATTTGTCGAAAAGATGGTCTGTTTATTTATTAATTTTCATTTACCCTTACACCTACAAAGCCAGTCCGTTGACCTAAGTCGTACTTTGCGAACCTCTCTCGCTTTCTACTTCAAAATTTTATGAGTCTATTAACTGCAAAAGCAAACCAAAAGTTGCTTTTACTTTGAGGAATCATTTAGATTCTCTAGTATCTCTCTATCTAGTATCTAGATCTAGTATTATTACGTAATATTTTACTTTTTTGTTTTAAAAAGTTAACCCAATATTTCACACTTTCTATAGTGTACTCCATCTTTTTAATTCTCATAAATAGATACGGGTTGTGTAAACTGATGTTCTTCAGTTTATTTTACGAGTAAATTTTATTATTCCTTTCATTATATTTACCTGTGTAATGTTTCTTTGTAATATTTTATTTAAAATGGTGATGTTTTTATCGATGAATATCGTTTCAGCATAGGAATTACTGTATAACTGTTCCCTGACTCGCAATTTCGTACAGTGAAGGGTCCTTTATTGTAAATTGCTGTAAAAATGGGTTTCAGGGAGCAGTTATATGAATTTCTAGATCTTCTAGTTTTTGAAACCACGAAATTGAATGTTTATATAGCATCGATTAACCGTTTCTATTCATCATTATCATCATCAGCCTATCTCAGACCACTGCTGGACATAGGCTTCTCCCATTGCACACCAATTTGATCGATTTTGGGCTTCTCGCATCCAGCTCCTGCCAGCCATCTTGCGCAAATCATCACTCCACCTGGCCTGTGGGCGTCCTACTCTACGATTGCCGAGGCGCGGTCTCCACTCCAGAACTCTTCTACCCCAACGATCATCAGTTCTGCGGCTAATATGGCCAGCCCACTGCCACTTCAGCTTGCTTATCCGGTGGGCAATGTCGATGACTTTAGTTCTCTGACGGATAACTTCATTTCTGATACGATCCCTCAGAGAAACGCCGAGCATAGCGCTTTCCATAGCACGCTGAGCAACTTTGAGCTTGTGGACCAACCGCACCGTAAGTGTCCACGTCTCGGCTCCGTATGTCATGACAGGTAGGACGCACTGATTAAAAACTTTCGTTTTTAGGCACTGTGGGATCGACGACGAGAAGACTCGACGTAACTTTCCAAATGCTGCCCAACTCTGCTGAATTCTTCTATTCACCTCGTCCTCGAGGCTATTCCTACCCAACTGCAATGTCTGCCCAAGGTAGACATATTTTTGAACAACCTCGAGAGCGGTACCGTGTATTGCAATCGATTCCGGTAGTACATGTTGACTGAACATGACCTTGGTTTTGTCTAAGTTCATCCGTAGGCCGATGCGCATAGAAGAATCAGCTAGGTCATTCACCATCTGTTGCAGGTCCTGCAGTGTCTCTGCCATTATGACGATGTCGTCCGCAAATCGCAAGTGAGAGATGTATTCGCCATTAATGTTAATGCCACGTCCTTTCCAGTTCAGCGTCTTAAACATATCCTCCATTGCATTTGTGAACAATTTCGGGGAAATAATGTCCCCTTGTCTCACTCCTCGATGCAATGGTATGGGCTTTGTTTGCTGGTTCTGTACTTGGACGGACATGGTGGCGTTATCGTAGAGACATCTCATCACTTGGATGTATCATCATCATCACAATCTATCTGGCAACGCTGCAGGGACTCCAGAACAGACCAGATCTCAACTAGTCAAAGGCCTTCTCATAGTCCACAAATGCTAGACACAGGGGCTGATTATACTCCTGGGTCTTCTGTATAATTTGCCGCACTGTGTGTATGTGGTCTATGGTGCCGTATCCACTTCGAAATCCGGCCTGCTCCGGAAGTTGAAATTCGTCGAGTCTTCACGCAAGACGGTTCGTGATGACTCTATAGACTGTAAGAACAGTACGACTATACTTCTACTCCACATCTCCGGAGTTCTCGCTTCAAAGAGGGCAGTGTTGAAGAGCTTTTGAAGTCCCCTTAGTACGAGTTTACCTCCAGCTTTTAAGAGCTCTGATATAATACCATCCTCTCCAGGGGCTTTTCCATTTTTAAGCTGTTTAAGAGCTATCTCGATTTTGTCAGTGCTGACTTCTGGCAGGTCTTCGGTATAGTCGCGTCTTAATGCGGTTCTGGTGTCCTCATTTTCGGGATCAGGTCACGAAGCATACGAAGCGTATAACCGGCTATAGAAGTTTTCAACTTCCGAAAGGACTACCGGTTTTGAGGCAACAACTTTTCCACTTTTTGTGGTCAACTTCGTCAGTTGTCTTAGTCCCAGAGGTTGTACGAACACTTTTGACCCCTGATTCTGTTTGATTGCTCTTTCAATGGAAAGAGTATTGAAGCACCGGAGGTCGTGTCGTACGAACTTAGTAATTGCTCTGTTTAGCCTCCTCTTTGCCGACGAAGTGACGGGTGGGTTTTCATGCCGTTCCCTCATCAACCTTAGAGTCTCCTCCGAAAGTTTCGTCATTTTGCCTTTACGCTGTAATTCGCAGAATCTCGCGCCTTCTTCCCTGAGGATTCGGACCACATTTTTGAGGTTCTGGTTTACGTCTGTTGTGGTTTCCACGGCAGCGAATCGGTTTTCCAAGTTTAACTGGAACGTTTCAGATCCTATCATGGTCTGGAGCAGAGTACGTCGGAGCCTGGCCTTCATCAAGCGGGCACGTTCAACCTTGAAGTCGGTATTCAGAGAGCCTTGGATTAGTCGGTGATCGCTGCCGGTATTAAACCTATTAACCACTGAGACGTCTCTGAATATGTGCCTCTTGTTCGTCATGATGAAGTCAATCTCATTTTTAGTCATAGCGTCGGGGCTTTGCCACGTCCACCTCCGTTGGGGCTGTTTCTTGAAAAACGAATTCATCAAGAAGAGCCCCTCGCTTTCGAGGAAGTTTACTAGCATTTGCCCCCTATGATTCCTGACTCCAAGTCCATGGGATCCTACTACTGATTCGGTGCAAATCTGTACTCCCACTTTAGCGCTGAAGTCACCCATAACAACGTTGTAGTGGGTCTTAGTGGTAAAGTGGAGGGCCCTCGATATGTCGTCGAACATTTCCTCCATCTCGTCATCCGTGTGCGCCAAGGTCGGCGCGTACACTTGCACCACCCTGAGCTATACCTCTCAGTGAGCTTAATAATGAAGTACGCTACCCTGTTCGACACACTGGAAATTTCCACAACGTTGTTAGATTTAGACTTATTTACCAGAAACCCCACGCCACCTTGGGATTATTGGTCTCCCTCGCAGAAGTACATGACTCAACTGACAACAAATGACCTGACTCAAGAGTTACGGTGTCCTCCCCGTGTCTTCGGACTTCACATAACCCGAGGATGTGACACCTAATTTTACCCAGTTCTACCTCTAATTGTGCCAGATGCTAGTCTAGCCGTAGCGTGCGTCCGTTGTACGTAGCCAGGGTCAGTCGGTTGTGGTGGCCTGCCGTAACCCGGAAATTCTAGAACCCCCTTTTTATTAGAACAACTTTCTATTAGAAAACCGTTTCTATTAGAACAACTTTATTCAAAATAATGTAATAACGTAGCATATAGGGAGGCCACAGTTAGAAATATATTTTGTCTTAATGTAATCATGCTAAAACTATAGTCTGCGAAAGAAACTTACTAAAAATTATGTACATAAAAAGGAATGGTTACAGAAACTATCCTGAATAACAGATCTCATTAGGCAATATATATGGATATATTTCTGTTTAAAATACTCAAATAAACAAAAGTCTGACTGCAAAAATATTACCTCTAACTCTCCCCCAAATATTTGGCCCTCGACGCAAGTTATGTTGTCAACGTGACCTACAGTCTATAGCTTAACAGTATTAGAGAAAAAATCGGTACAAAATTTTACGTCCGCCGTGTGCCACCCCCCTAATAATGTCTGCTTAAGGGTGGCGGTAACATGGAGTACACATTTACGCTCCGTTAAACGGGGAAAGCTTTTTTCGTGTTTAGTGTCACAAAAACTGTTATTAGCTTGAATTGTGCCAGTAAGAGCCACTCTGGTTTAGGTGGTTATAAAAAAATTAAAGCGAATTGCTTTTTGCGCATTTGATGATCTATAAATCTCAATAGGCACTAGTTTTGGTGAAAGTATTTTTAAGTTCTGTGTATTATTTGTAATGATAATAAAAACGGTGTATTTTTTTGAAAAAATGAGTTAGTTTAGTGATCTTAAAAATTTATTGATAAGTATATAAGACTACAAATATGGTCTGTGTGGTCAAACTCTGTGCAATATGGTCTGGCCAATCTTTTATAGTAGACTAAAACCATTTAAGACTATCATTTAAGTATTACTAAATGTAGACTAAATACCAATTTATCTTGCAAATTCCTTAGAACAACAACCGTAAAGAAAGTTGCTAAAGCATACGCTTGACATACATTATTTGAGTGTATAAAACATAAAGTGTTATATTTTTCCCCGCATTTAACTGGAAATGTCATGTCTCCACTTCGTTTATTTCCCATGCCCTTAAAAATACTAGATGTGAAACTGAATTACGACAGAACTTGAATAAAACAATGCCTTTATTTCTCAATTTACATATAAATATATAAGAAGCTTTTGAAAGCAGACTGAGACTTTCTGACTAAGACTTTGCTTAAGAAGTTTACAACACTATGCTTGTGCGGTCAGAAACTTGGAGTCCGTACAATGTTTATCTCTGTGTGGTTACTTTAAAGTCTACGCGATCGCTTATAACTGTTGCCGGAGTTAATTTCGTTTTTACCTTATATTTAACTTATTTTAAATATCTACACCCAACTATTAATTATATTTCTATGATGCTGATCTATGATCTATGATGATGAATCAACCTAGCACATATTTTTTCCCGTTAAAAAGTTTCCAACATAATGTTAAAAATAAAAATAAAATAAAATAAGCCTCTATTGCTGGTTAACATAGTTTAGAATATATCAAAAAGAAAAAAAAAACTCAACTTAAAACTTAAACTCCATACTATTTATTAACTCGTCTCTCGGTTTCCTTCTCCTCACCAGCTTGTCTTTCGACAAAGGCCTCCTCTAAGGCTTTCCACTCGTCTCTGTGCTATGCTATGCATGCTATGCTTCGCTTATTTTTTTTTTATATATGTCGCATCAGGGGTGGCCGAGATGCGAAACATCGGGTCTTCATCATGATCCGACATAGTTTTTGATAAATGTGGGCACTGACTTAGATACTTTAACGAAAGATAATTGAAATCACAATAACTTTATTTTACTAACGGTTTTTACAATATGGAAACAAACACGTGCGTTGGTACTGAGCGAATGCCAAGACTGTCCGAGGTAGAATGACCACCGCCATATCTTCCCGCCAGTCATCGCTGCATCCCCTCTACCGACGATCGTGTCCAAGCGGGAGGGCGCCACTTGCGTTTCCGTTGACGATTTATTAATTCACTGAAATAATTCTTAGATGGCGCTGTCCGTCGCACCATAGTATCAATCCACGACATTTCCGGTAACGATTTATTAGTTCACGATCAATCCACGACACGGCCATCTCTGACTAGCACCCGTCCTCGGGTGTAGTACCTGTGGACAAAAATGCTCAAACAGTAAACTGGCTCGGCTATCCTGCCAATAGAATCAAAGGTAGCAGTTTCTCATTGGTACTTAGTTTCTCCTAAATCTAGGTACAATCATCAACTTTCATGACTTGAAATAATTAAGTTTACATACACAGTGCTCCCTGCACTATATCATTCATTGCAAAAGATCCGACCAACAAGTCAAAATTACCAAGCAAGGTAATTCTAACAGTTTTGTTATCCTTTACCATAATTCATAAGCAATGCATACTCAACTCCCGAATCTTTCACTATCATCGCACCAACGATTTGTTACGGATCTGCCGCCACATATGCTCCACACATGAGGGGCTCCGCGCACCAACACGGACAAGAATCGCCCCAACGACTCTCAAAGATCTCACGCAACATCTGCTCCAACACATGAAACGCTCCGTGTACCAACACGGACAAGAATCGCACCAACGACTCTCGGAGATCTCACGCAACATGTGCTCCAACACATGAAACGTTCCGTGCACCAACACAGACAGAAATCGCACCAGCGATTCCGTGTAAATTTCGAGTATGAGTATACAAGCCATTCTTACAACTGTGACATCTAGTTCTCGAGGAACTTGGTGATCGGGGATCTTTCGCACACGATCATGGGTACCCCCCCATGATTATTTGTACGTTCGCTTAGAGTCAAGCGCCTTTGGTAAGTATCTGTCCCCCTACATGAATAATCTTAAATGGACCTGGAATGTTTGATTCCTTTCCTCGTTTTCAATCAAAACACAATCATTGATCGCTAGCTTAGAAACCTGAGCCGTACTTTGATCAAATCGATTTTTATCATAATTGGCATTTTTCTCAATATTCTGTGTCGCTTGCTCTCTAATCTCATCTAAATTAACGTCACTCACATCATCATCAGCGGTCACTAAACCAAGTGGCCGTGCTACCTTTCCTATCATCAACCCGAGAAGGCTAGTAGAGTTAAGAGCCAACTGAACCTCTCAAAGCGTCCTGCCAAGAGCGGTCACGACTAGTCTCGTAATTTGTAGGGTACTTTTTACACTACCATGACCGATACCTGTCAAACTGACAGTGTTATTCACCCGCTTTCAACTAAGCTTTGACGCAACAAAGTCTTTGATGAGAGAGCATTCGGCACCAGAATCGTAATAAAATGAATATGACCCACCAGCGATCATCAGCGTACCGCTGGGATTGCGTTGTTCGCCGCTGCTGCAGGCGCTGCTTCGCAACTGCTTGAGCCTCCTGCCGCGCCAGCTCCTCCACTGTTGCCACGTAGACATTTCGTTGCGAAATGTACGGCGTTGCCGCGTCGCAGTTGTGACATTTCACCGTTGCCGACTGACACTTCGTTTGATTTATTCCAACACGGCCATCCTACGGGACACACGTCTCTGTGTGTTACTCTGAAACAAAATTCAATAAGCAGCATCACATAGCTCTGTCTCTCGTGAAATTGCACCAGCAAATCAAGACAATTTCAAAATCCTTAACATCAAACCAATGATTTTCTCATCAAATAATAGCAAAAACAATAATCGATACACTCAAAACACAACTGACTTGATTATCACGTTGTCTCTCTCACTAGAGACATCAATCGTACTGGGCAAACCAAAATACTTAAGCTCTACATGTGATTATTTTGCTATACCATAGCACAGTAACCTCCAGTTACTCATCTTTGTGCGAACCCTACATGGGAACGCCGAGTCTACCCATGACTCTACCCGAAAACCTCTGGTACGGTTCGACCATCATACAAACTTAAGTTTAACACTCCTCAAAATAACTACCTTGTTCTACATCGATCTCGTCAGTTATGTTCTGGTAATCCGGAATTTTTTGCAACTTATCATGAGCGTATTTAAAGGTACGGTTACAGTTAAGGACCTTTAATAGATAGCTGTCACTATGACAACCCGTGTCATCCGTGATGAGACACCCTAGAGTGATACAGCACCCAGAACACCACCCAAGTTTGCCTACCTGATAATTATGATTTTGCTCAGGTTCCGAAATAAACAAACAGAACATTGAAGTAATTTACCCAGTTTCGTGTTAGAAAATGTAGCATATTCTTTGAAGGAATGAAAAGAAATGACCTTAATTTTTTTTTTTTTTTTTTTTACCCATGGGCGCAAGCGTGCACTCAAGCGAGCTCAGACAAGGGTCTGTCTTTAAGTGTTAAATAGCTTCAGATTGAACACCAATAGAAATAAAATTCCGTGCATCGTGAACGATAGAATCCGTTCTTACATCACCAGCCCTACACTGTTACACGACAGAGGTCAAGTTTGCTTGTCGTTTTCACGTATTTGCAGCATAGGCTCTAACGATTGAAAACTATGAATGTATGACACTTGAGCTCAGAGACCCATACCCTTGTATGCTTTTTCAAAGGCCTAAACACATTAGCACCCCTGGCGTCACCCTCCTCTCGAAGAAGGCTGAGCACGCATCTAGCGTTCATTTGCTAGACGGCGAACAGAAAAAAAAAAAAGGTTTTACTTCCCTCAGACAGTGAGTAGCCGCAGGTTGCGCCTCGCACACAGTGTGAGCCGGCCGTATGCTGCATGTCACGCAGAGGACGCGCACACCGCAGGTCCACATCTCACGGAGTGGCGTGCAGACAGCAGGTCCGCACCTCAGCAGGCGGCTAGTAGACCGGAGATCCGCGCCTCACCAGGCAGCAGCAGACAGCAGATCACAACACGCGCTCAGCTCGCGTAGACAGTGAGAAGATGCTGTGATAGGCATTAGGCTGCTTACGATTACCGTCACTAGTCTGCAATAGAACGACAATATGATGACTAATCTCTGTCACGGCGGCCAGTCTCAACGGAGACAAGCCACTTACTCAGAAGACACCGTAGTACAAAAGTGTGTGTAAACACTCAAACACTGAGGAAGGAATGATTTAAAATAACTAGATCTAAAGACTAGATCACTTGTCAAGCTTTCAATAATGTCTTTACAAACTTGCTCGTCATCCCGTGTAGTTAAAATTTAAGGCCATTAAACTTAACAGGCACAGAAATTGTCCGATGACTACTATTCTTGATGACTTAGTATTCTTGCACCGATTAGTGCTTAAACCTTATAAAAGCTCGGCCTAACCTGACCCTTATAAGTCTCACAAACAACACACTGCTGTCTAGCAAACTTAACACTTTAGAAATTCATTGAAAACCTGGCACCTAAGGGTTCTTAAAACTTTCCGTAATGTCCTGATAACTTTAGCAAGAGCATCAAAGAACTCGCGCTACCAAGATCGAAAGACGACACAGGCTTTACCGGTGTCAATACTTTGCATTTCGATAAACATGACCAGTAGTACTGCGGTTTACATGATCGTTGTGGTATACACATTGTATTTTGTTAAAATTTTACCTCTATTTTCCGTCCCCATAAATAAAAATAATTCAAGTAATCACACTGGGTATTTTATCTTTTGCATACTTAATGCGTTAGTACTACTTTGTTTGATATTACGTAAATCGATTGAATGTTACTTTTTTTTTTTTTTTTTTCAAGTAGTGGGTTAACGTTGCATTAAGCAGCCACTTAAACTGCCACTACTATTAATTCGTCACCCATTCGGTAAACAATGCGAAATCGTAATAAGCAACGCCTAGTTTATTATGCACCGGTAGGTATAAAAATTAGTTTTCATGACGTCAAAAAAAATATTCACAATATAAAACTATGATAGAAACAGAGCATGAATTTAGTCTTAAAATTCAATCAACTACGATTACTATTAACACCTTTGTTAAGCCACAGCTTTACAGCAGCCCTAGGCAATTTCTTGCACGCGTTATCGATCGTTTTATCGCTTTAAATTGCGCCCACGATTTATTATCGTACACAACACAAAAATTACGTAAAAATAAACCAAAACTTGATATGAAAATATGATTCGATCTTACCAGTGTAGTGTTAATTACAACTCACAAGCTTTTCAGCAACCTCACTCATTACCGTGTCGGCACTGGTGAACTGCATTGCACCTCTATCACATCGCACTCTGTCGATCCCGTACAAAGCAGGGATGCAGATTCCATCGCTTGGCACAATCTTTACTAGCTGGAAAGAAAGCGTTATACACACGAACACACTGAAACATAGCGTGAAGTACCCGCATTATTTTTACTTTTTTTTTTTTTTAAGTACCACACGTATAACAACATTCCTGAAAACTAAAACGATTTAAATTCGTTTTCAACTGTTACTCAAAACCAGATATGGGCTATATGTCAATTTATGATTTCTATATACCGGCATCTTTAATTAACTTTCCATTTTATTTTTCTTGTTGTTGCCGTTAGTTATTTTTGACCAAAACTTTATGTACCGATTTGAATGAAGAAACAACGAACACCGTTTTTTTTTTTTTTTTTTAAAGACAACTCCCGCATTAGGAATACAAATTCCTGTGTCGCGGGTACCCCACAAACACACATGAAACGCACACAAAAAATACTCAAAATACTTTAAATAATTTAGATAGCGAACAGCCTTGAACACATGGTAATCCCAACTTCTGATGTCGCATCAGGGGTGGCCGAGATGCGAAACATCGGGTCTTCATCATGATCCGACATAGTTTTTGATAAATGTGGGCACTGACTTAGATACTTTAACGAAAGATAATTGAAATCACAATAACTTTATTTTACTAACGGTTTTTACAATATGGAAACAAACACGTGCGTTGGTACTGAGCGAATGCCAAGACTGTCCGAGGTAGAATGACCACCGCCATATCTTCCCGCCAGTCATCGCTGCATCCCCTCTACCGACGATCGTGTCCAAGCGGGAGGGCGCCACTTGCGTTTCCGTTGACGATTTATTAATTCACTGAAATAATTCTTAGATGGCGCTGTCCGTCGCACCATAGTATCAATCCACGACATTTCCGGTAACGATTTATTAGTTCACGATCAATCCACGACATATATATATTATTATTATAATTTTTTTCACTTTTCTATCCTTAGAGGGTGTTGGTCGTTTTCCCCCACGATGACCAGTCGGCTTGGGGGAGAGTGTGTTTTTGTTGTTGTAGGTTATTTTGTTACTTTATATTGTTGTACTTTCCGGTTGCCGAGATTTAATTACTATTGTTGTTTGTTTATAGGGATGTTGGTAAGTGAATTTGATCTAGTTCTCATTAAATCAAATGCGTTAGTTCTATGATTTTTAAAAGATGTAATGGTTTGCTGTTTTTTAGGTTGAGAGTCAGAGGAATGTGGTGACGAAGAAAATTCCCGTTTTCTTTTTTCATTCGTTGTTTCATTCCCCTTCACTACAATCTTATCATATTTCAAAAATGCTATTTTCCCTTTATTTCTTTCTTCTATTAGCTCCGCCTGTAAAGCTTTTCTTTTAGCTAAAACTTCCTTGGGGTAATCTTCGGTGACATAAATGTTCACAAGGTCCTTTCTTTTCCTCATTATCTCTCTTTTTTTCCATCCGTTTACGAAGGAAACCAGGATTGGCCTCGGTTTCTTATCTTCTCTTTTTCCATTCCCAATTCGGTTTATGTTGTTTATTCCATTTTCATCTATATCAATTTTTAAATCTTTTTCAAAAGTTTGCTTTACATTAGTTATTAATTCCAGTGTTGATTTCTCCATTTCGTCCATGCCAAATATAATTAAGTTATTATTTCTTTTTTCTCTTTGTAAATATTCTATCTCTCTTTGTTGAACCTCTAGTTTTAATTTTAAGCTTTTGTTTTCTTCTATAATCGGGATTAATTTGTCTTCTATTCTAGACATTATAATATTTGTAATAAACTCAGTAAGTTCCCTGGATTGATTTCGCATTTCTAATTTCATGTTTTCGAATAAGAGTTGGAATTGAGTATCCATTATATTTTGTTTGCGTAGAATGGAACGTAATGGTAGAATATGGTAGAAAATATTTCTAGCACTTGCAACACTGGGATCTTTGACTTTCAGTGTCTATCGGCCGAATGTCAAAATGTCAATAATATTGTTATGTCAGATGGTTTATTGACTAACCTTAAAATCCTTGTTACTATTGTTACTTAATTCCTGTGATCTATCCTATTTCTGCTTCCGTATTAGCTCTAACGATTTATTTACGTTTTGTTGTTGTTTTAACACCGCGTTTAGGATAATAAGGTGGTTATTAGTATTTTTCACGACTAAAATGTGGACACTGATGTTGTCACTTGTCACTTCGACGGTCGGAACCGGAAAAAAAAAAAAAAAAAAAAACATAATGTTATGTTCACATAATTTAATAATACAAATACTACACACTTCTTAGACCCATCCTAGTGTCAGAGAAGTATTTTTACTTGATATTTGCAATGTTGGCTATCACTGGTTGGTTTTAAAAAGAACCCATGGAAACTTTTTAACAGGAGAAAATATGTGCTAGGTTGATTATGGAGGCCTTCAGTAAAAAACTGTTATTTTGATATTACTTACAAGCACTTCAAGTTTATTAAACGGTTTTATTTATCTTATTCTGTTTGTTTGTTAGGGTCAAATCTAGTAATTAAACTTTGATCCAAATTAGTATAGTTAAACATAGTCAACCATGAAAAAAAATTAAATCCGTGATGGATACCATTACAAAAGAGTTTTTTTTTTAAACGTACTCTTCAGAAATTCCCATAAATTGTTACGGCACCTGTAGAGGTAATGTGTCCAAAACTAGCCCCAAATCATTATAAAAGTTACGCTTTCTATAAAATGACATATGAATTCCAGTAAAATTGTCTATGTGTAAAGGTGCCTGTCTCCCCGTACTTATTGACTACGTTTGACAAACTCCCTTAATGTGAGGTTCGCGTGGAAGGAAATGAATGTTGGTATTCATATTGGGGAACATCAAGACATTTTAAGTGTCCTCCTGTGACATATTATTAACTAGTGAATTATTTCGATTTTAACCCATTTGCTACATTCTCACAAAGGTTTAATTAATTAATGTAAAAAAGCTCGTGATATAAAAATGTTTGGCCCTTGAATTACTTACTTACTAACTTTTTGTCAAGTGAGCGTAGTTACCGGACATCCTCCCCTTCAGTCTGGAGAGGGAAAATTGTAAAGGGCTCAAATTGCACAAACACTTGTCAGTTGCAGGTTTTCATGGTGGAATTAATCAAGTGACCACCAACTGTCCCGTCAGCTCATTGGCCCTCTAATACCATAATAAAGAAAAAATCATAACACACTTCATACGAAGGAAGACTACATTTGAAAATGAGGGAACGCAAATGAACACTACCGAAATCCTGCGAATATTATATCTGATGAATGACTCTAAATAGATGAAACTTTATGGTCATATAGCTGAAACTTCAGAATACCACATATGTTACTATTTACTGTGATAGCTGACGTTAAACGACAAGAAACTAAGATTAAATGGATTATGTATTCAATATTTAGTAACAAACATATCAGTTTACATTTCACTAAAGCTGGTCATCTTGAAATTTTATTTTGACATTAGGGTGACATTCCCAGAGAAATTAATGTTGCGGAGGATCTGATACATTTTATGATTGAAATAAAAAAGTCGTAGGCTGTTTGTGTAATATGGTAGTTTATTATGCGTTTATATCGGTAATAACCAATATGGCTATATAACCGCACCGGTGACCGTAAGTGACCGCACCCCATCGGAGCCACGCCTGAACGCAAACCACTAAAGTAATGCCATGTCATTTCATGCTTCGAAATCTGTGACGAATGACACGTGCACTATTAGTCCAGTCAATAAAAGCTTAACTTTGCCATTTTGGTTGAACACCTGCAACCAACGCCAAAATTTCCGTAAGTCTTCGTAGATTAATATACTAAAATTGCAGGGTGCTGCAATACCGGCAAAGGGTGCAAATACATTGCAAAAGGGTGCAAAAACAACTTTTTCGTCTATATCTCGCGATTGGCTGGAAAAATAAAAAAAGATCCTACTACAAAATTGTAGGAAATTAAATTCCCTACAAAAACTTGGAAACGTATTTTCGCGTATCTCTCATAGTTTTTGTACAAAATGCATTTTAAGGTGCAAAATGAAAAAAAAAATACTATTTATCTTTTTTTTTCATATTGAAGTGATACTACATGTTTCATTGGGATTCAAATGATATGTTTCGGGCATTTTTTTTAATTTATTTACACCTTATTTCAATTACCTAATAATCTTGGCAAAAAAAAAACATTTAAATTTTACTATATGACTAGCTGAACCGGCAAACTTCGTACCGCCTCAGAATAATCATTAAAATATTATGCTTAGTTATTAACTGATACTGATAAATTGACAGCAGTGCCACCTAAAGGGCCCCGGCCGGTACCACCACAGTCGCTTTGTTCCTGAATTTTAAATCTGTAATATCTTCAAAAATATTAATTTAAATTACATACTGTAAAAGGTCATATTAATCTATATTAGATGCACAAAGTATTTAAGGTAATTGGATAAGTATTAATACTCTATTGCTTATAATCGTTTCGTAAATAATCCATTACTTCTAGTAAAAAGAAAGAAAGTATTGTAGAACTTTTTAAGGTCTATAATACTGTAGTACATTATTTTGATCTATCTCGTAGGGTACAGCCAGCGTTTGCAATGTAAGCGTAAAAAAATGGGTTTATTTACGACATCACATTAAAAACCTCTAAAATTATCAATGTTTCTCTACTTTTATGCATGTATTATACATATAAACCTTCCTCTTGAATCATTCTATCTAGTAAAGAAAACGGCGTCGAAGTCCGTTGCGTAGTTTTAAAGATCGAAGCATTTATACGGACAGACAGAGAGTGGAAGCGACTTTGGCTTATACTATGTAGTGATAATTTAATTTTAGTTTTTTTTTATTCTATTGGATTCAGAGCAAAATAGCATTTGAAACGTATATTTGCAGTATATATTACCTCTCCATTTACCTGAGCTATTATAAATTTCATTTCAGGGGGACTTTTATAATAATATATCACTGGCGGAGAAGGAGCGTGGTATATTTTATATTATTATTTTTACTACTATTCTACTCTTTTGCTCCCACTGATTCCAATTTCCTATATAAGAATCTTCAATATAAGAGTGAATAGTGAGAATAAGACAAATATGAGACCCTTGAGCTCGACGTAAATAGCCCCATTCAAGATCTATAGGATAGGATAGAAAAATAGGACCCATGTGCTCGAATAAGACCATACGTTTCCTAATAAGAGCGAAAGAGATAGAAATTTAGACAAAAATGAGAACCTTGCGCTCTGCGAAAATAGTACCATTGAGAACACACACACACATGCGCTTGTTTTTCTATCTCGCTGAGTGCAATGAGTAAGACTGCAGCAGAAAATGCTCAACTAACTGTTTGTCACTTGCTGTCACTGTACTCCAAACTGTCGTTTCAGAGATATTTCGTTTTTGTGCATCTAACTGTCCGAAAGTGATTTTTTGCAGAATAAACTTGATTCAATGTTTTCAATTTAAACGAAACAATGAATCCTTAATTTTTATGTTCTATTTGTATGAAGAAAACGTAAGATGCAACAATTGTTGTGAAAAGTATGCAATCCTGAGAGGATTGCATACTGATTGTAGTGATTGGTATGGTAAAAGTGAGAACCTCAGTGAAATGGCTAAGACAACAATTATCACTGTATGCGCAGAAATTTTACAGGACAAAATAAAGGAAACTCTTTACGAAACAAAAAGTTATCTACAACCGGACAAATTCCCTGATAACGTTGTATCAGAAATACCTCCACTATTAACTTGCTTCCTAAATAAATTATTATTAAATGATGAAAATATCGTGTCAGATTAATGTCCTGTTATCCCAAAAATAGATAGTATTGGCTATAGTATTATTTCAGCACTTCGTCCTAAATCCTTCATTCGTTTCTTCAACTAGCTGTTGAGACATACATTTATCGAAAAACAGGATCGATGTTAGTTATCAATCTACTAAGCAAACTAGGTGTTTGCACATCATACCATAATATTCAGCTTCATGAAGCTTCATCAATAATTTATCCTCAGAAGACTATAATTACTGATGCTTTCCTTCAATATGTCTTTGATAATACTGACCGTAATACAAGGTGGGCCAAAAGAAATCACCCTATTGAAAGATGCTCTTATTTTTGCAAATGGCGGCCAATGTCAAATCTGTTTTGGCATTTGTAAACTAGACAAATGTAGAATACAAGTGAACAAGCCATGGAGCGATACACTCCCCGCGGAATGCGGAATAATCGTGTCTATTCTTTTGCGTAACAATTCGTCTGTGGTGTTGGCGCAGCGCGAATTCCATCGCCGATTCCCCTGTCATCCAGCACTAACTGCGCAAACACTGGGCCGTTTGGCCAGGGACTACAAGAGACGCTGCCAAGAGTGGCCGGCCCCGGAGCACCTATTCTGCCGAGAATATCGCAGCTGTTGCTGAGGAAAGCTGTCGCCTGAAACATCAACCAGACGCCGTACCTCGCAAATTAGCCATCAGCCGGTCGTCCCTAAGGTGACTTTTGGTCAAAGATCTGCGCATGTCCGTGCATCAGCTGCTGCCTGTCGACCGCCAAACGCATGTAGCCTACGCCCATGCGATTCTCAATCTTGAGGACGAAGTAGACGATTTTTAGACCAAAATAATAATGAGCGATGAGGCTCATTTCCACCTCAGCGGGTACGTGAACAAGCAAAACTATCGCTTCTGGAGCACCGAAATTCCACGAGTGTAGCACGAGGAGCCATTACACCCGCGAAAAGTGACTGCAAGGTTGCGCTGTTCAAGCTGGAACAGTCATCGGTCCTTTTTTTTTCGAGGACGCCGCTGGTCAAACGATAACAGTGAACGGTGCACCCTATATGGCCATGTTAACCAAGTTTTTTCTGCCACAATTGAACGAATTAAGACTGGAGAACATGTGGTTCCAACAAGACGGAGCGACGGCACACACTGCGCGAGACACAACCGATATTCTGTAGGCGGCGTTCCCGGGTCGCCTCATCTCTAGTTTTGGCGATTTGCACTGGCCCGCAAGATCGCCCGATTTAACCGTTCCAGACTTTTTTTGTGGGGGTTTTCTGAAGTCCCGTGTTTACGTTAACAAGCCTGAGACCCTGGAAGCCCTCAAGGACAACATTCGACATGAGTGCGAGAATCTGTCGACCGAAGTTCTCGCTGAAGTGATGAAAAATGCCATAAAACGAGCTCGTATAGCAATCGATTGTGGCTGCGCCCATTTGGCCGACATCATCTTCTCGACTTCACTATTAAAATTCTAAAGGTTCAAATAAACATAATCAAAAAGCAAAATCGAAGTTTTTTATTTAGAAAAAAATTGAGAGCCAAACAACATCAGATGACTTCTTTCGGCCCACCTAGTATAAGAACCTCAGGTGGTCAGGAGACTTTTCATTGTTTAGGAGGCATGGCAGTGTACACCAGCAAGTAGTGTTTGATATAAAATAACTCCAATCAAATGTAAAAAAATCTGCAGCGCAATTAGCATCTACAACAGATATTACCGATGAGATTTAAGATGAGAGATTGCCTCCCGTTCATTAGATGACCATCCTCCCAAATCAAAAAAGCTGAATCCGATGGAATAAAAAAATAAAAAATAAAAATAGCATTTAATAAAATTGAAATGATTTTTTGTCAAGATTATTACCTAATATTCTATCCAAAAGAAGTCATCTGATGTTGTTTGGCTCTCAATTTTTTTCTAAATAAAAAACTTCGATTTTGCTTTTTGATTATGTTTATTTGAACCTTTAGAATTTTAATAGTGAAGTCGAGAAGATTATTACCTAATAATGAAGATTATTAGGTAATAATCTTGACAAAACTTTAACGGATATAGATTATTACCTAATATACCTATATGAAAAAATGTATAAATAAGTAAACAAAAATGTCCGAAAAATATTAATTAAAGCCCAAGGATACATGTAGGATCGCTTCAAAATGAAAAAAAAAGATTAATAACAATATTTTTACAATTTTGAACATTTAAATGCATTTTGTGCAAAAACTATGAGAGATACGCGAAAATACGTTTTCAAGTTTTTGTAGGGGATTTAATTTCCTACAATTTTGTAGTACAATCTTTTTTTATTTTTCCAGCCAATCGCGAGATATAGATGAAAAAGTTGTTTTTGCACCCTTTTGCAATGTATTTGCACCCTTTGCCGGTATTGCAGCACCCTGCAATTTTAGTATATTAATCTACGCAGACTCACGGAAATTTTGGGGTTAGTTGCAGGTGTTCAACCAAAATGGCAAAGTTAAGCTTTAATTGACTGGACTATATGTATGTAGAGCCATTAATTCAAACAATTTTATTAGGCAAAAATCGATATTCCTGGTGTGTGTTACTTGTTTATTACTATAATAGTAATATAATAGTAATTTCGATTTTGATCCCTATTTTCGTTGTATCGGGAACAAAATCGAAAAATATAGGGTTAATCGAAAAAATCTCTTCTTGAGTGACAAATGTATTAATTAACTACATATGTAAAGTTAAAACTGTTAACCGGTCGAAAGTATTGTTAAATAAGATTAGAAAATAATCGTTTGAAATTATGGGGTATAAAACATTTGTTCGATTGAGAGTTCTGACTGTCCAAATTAACAATATAAGTTAGAAAATAAATCTTTTTGTCTGCCTGCCTTTCTGTCTGTCCGTCTGTTATGCTTTAACGATTAAACCACTGAATTGATCTGATTTAATTTCAATGTAGAGATTTTACCATGGAGACAGGCTACTTTTTGTCGAAATAACTAACATAAACGTGGGTGTACATAGCTGCGCCTAAAAACTAATCCTACTAATATTATAAATGCAAAAGTTTGTGAGTATGTAGGTATGTATATATAAATGTATGTTGCTCTTTCACGCAATAACTACAGAACGGATTTGGATGAAACTTTACGGTACTATAATTTATTTATCAGTATACTTAAGCTACTTTTTACTGCAATAATCGAGATACACGCGGGCGAAAGCTATTTTAATATAATATATTTTCAAGTAATACTGCAAATGAAATTAATTTGATTTTGATACTATCCTCAAACAACCTACGAACCTAGATATACACTAACTTCTTTATTTTGTTTGTATTATGTGTGAGGTCGTTTTCATCAGTGATAGTAAATATATTAGCTGAGCTTCAGATGTGTGTTGTGAAACAAAGTCCGATAAGTGGTAAGTATAGTTTGGAAACCAAGGCGCGTAACACCCTTTGCTAAACTTACCGATAACCTGGCTAAGCTGATGGGGAATGGTTAGGGATAGCGAGAATGATTAACAGTCAAATCTAAAAGTATATTACTCACTTTGTTAAAGAAGTTTATTTTCCGCTGTGTAGCCTATATTTAGTAGTTTTTTTTTTAATATTGAGTAGCTCATTAACTAATAATAATGTTCTTCTTTAATGTTTGTATAATCTGCAAATATTTGTTTCGGAGTTTGGGTATTTTCTATGTATAATATGTATGTATTTACAAATAAAAAGTACATATATATAGTATGTCTTAATGTCAGTTGTCTATTACCCATAGTACAAGCTCTGCTCAGTTTGGGACTAGAGGGTGATATGTCAGATGTCCCGGAAAAAAATATACATTTATATTGTTTATATATTTTACTTTTAATTAAAGAACTACATTTGTTAATTTAAACTGTTTTAAAAATATATATCTAAAGTTTAACACGGTTTTTTATTCTTGATATTAACTGGAACTTATCTTGATATTTTTATTAATAAACGAAAAGGAATCTAATAATTTATAATCTTTATTATTATTCGTAAGAAACGATTCGCATTTACACGAAATATTGATGTTATACCTTTAGAACAAACGTAGCCAGAGAAAATTTAAAAATAATGTATTACATATTTTTAGTAGTTTGTTTGCATTTTCTTTAATTTTACATTTTATTAATTTTTAAACATAAAATGACACTTAGAATGCAGATGGAATTTTTCTCTAGCTGTACAAATGTTTTATTTAATACCTCCTAAATAATGTCTCTAATAGTATATTGCAACTTGACAGAACTTATTTTGTATATCTAACACATGCTACATTATTCAATTGTGATCAATTTGACTGTGGAGTAAGTTACTAGACCAAGGTAATTGCGTTGTGGCTGTGGGTGTGTTACTAGGTAAATTGATATTTATAGTCCGTTTCACGGAATCCAACGGTGTAATTACAAAATGCAATGAAACGCAAGCTCAATACGGTTATATGGTACTCAGCGACATAATCGATATGACCCATTTGTTACAATTTTGCTGATTCACGGAAGGAAAATTCAGTTCCCCGTCAAATAGGGGTTTTTCTTATTCGAAATTTAATATGTCGAGGTCGATGTGTTTTGTAAGGAACTAAACAAAATATAATAGAGTGGAGCTCTAAATGCTTGGCCGGGCGGACGCGGGAGTGACGGGCGCTGCCGAGATGGGCGGTATTAGTTTTCGCCACATTGAACACGTTGTGGGATCCGACTTATTAGGAAATGTGATCATGCGAATAATACTCGCTTCATACGTTTTATTGCGTTAGGGTATTGGGCTCTCGCGATACTGTTCGTTATATTTCAAAATTAATATCTTTAGACGTAGAAGAAAAAGAATTCTATTTCGATTTTCCTCACTAGCAATTTTAGTTGATCCGTGAGAGCCAAAAAGCCTTTAAGGTAGTGTAGGATACATTGTATATAATATTGATAAAATGTATAGCAAAAAGAATTTAGAAGTTTTTCACTTATCAGTCCCAACTTGTCATATCCGTGAAAATGTCATGGTGTTTTACGCGTAGGAATGACGCACAACAGACGGTCTCGTATTTCGACAGCGTTTCAATGATTCTGATTATGTAGATTCCTTTACAGAGAAGATTTTACGTAAACATATGAATGAAAATCGAATCAGATATGCATGGAATCAGTTTCTTATCCTTAGGAAAATATGGAAAGATATTCCGTAAATAAACTTAAAACGAACATATTTTTGTCACATCGAAATTGTACGTTTTTTTGTCAACAATGAACAGCTTCTAAGATGGAACGCCCACAAAATAATGTTATATGCCACTGTTCCATTTTGAATAAAATATGCGTCGAAAACGTAAAAGGAAATTGAACGATTCGTGAAGATGTTGCAAGAATGATGATTCTCCTTTTTTATATTATGAAAGTTTTGAAAACTCCTGCATATATTCTAAAAAGTTTTACAAATACCTGTTGAGCATCAATATATTTTGAGATGCATTTACAAAGAAAAACATTGAACTTAAATCCAATCGAGTAAAGTGTTTGATCTCTTCACGTCTCCGTGAAGTTATTTACCTGAAAGGTTTCGGTTGTTGATACCATTGGATATCGGCCATTGCAACATTGAACTTACACGTGTAGTCAACTACAACTTCAAGTATATTATGAAAAACAGAACTTCAACTTCTTAAAACAATATATAAGGGAGCTCTGAATGTGTAGAGGGGTAGTTTGTTTATTTTATTTGAACAGAGTTTTTTGTTTTGTCTCTATTTTTAGTCAATAAACAAAAAAAAGTAAAACTAATGTGATCTTACAAGTAACTAATGGATACTAAGTTTCTGTAGGTACTTAAGCCACCAATTCTTGAGACCACACTACTTTCTGAGTACACATTAGTGGGTGCCACCGGGTGCTTTCTTGGCTAAATCTTAACTATCTACTTAAGTCAGTGTCAGGTTGAACTTGCGAACGAATTGAATAAGCCCCTCGCCCGTTCCTCCCTTCACTTTATCTGCTTTCATTACATGAGCTTCACTCTGAAATTTGGTTCAATTACTCCGTAATTTGGTGAATTGGCGTGGCATTTTGTCAGCTTCTCCGCATGTTTTGTTTACTCCTAATAACTTTCTTTTATTTTTATATATTTTCTCATAATTGTAATGTAGTATTTTTACATCAATCATATTTGTCAATCCCAAAAATTGTAGAGATTAGTTGTGACATGAAAGGTTAGACTAGTTGTCAGTATATATATATGAGGGCACTGACTTCCCAATGTCGATTGCTGTAGATGTTCATGACTCCTTCCTCTTCTATTCTATTTAAATTACACCATGATTTAGCATTACTACTGTAAGGACTACATATTAATCAATTATTTATTTATTTCTTTTGGGAACGCTATCAGTAATCGATGATGCGGGGGAAGTTTTTGACTTGTATCTAAATATTGCAATAGTTCTTCAAGTTAATATTCTACACATAAATATACTTTCAGGACCAATTATTTAATATGCGAAAAAAGCTAGTAAAGTATTTATTTTTATTTTAACGACCTCGGTAAACTACTCGTATAATTGTGTGTAATAACGATCCATGAAGTCAGTTTTAATTTACTGTTAATACCATAACAATTAAACTTCTCTGGTGTTGCAATATCGAGCTGTAAATGCTTTATTACACGAATGTTGTCAATTTCGTGGAAGGTTCACTTCCGCGAATTACTGACCAATGAAACGTCAGTGTGACGCGTCTCTCCCTCACCGTAATAATATAGAACACGGCGGTGTCCTCGTAAAAATATGTTTAATGACGTCATAAAGATTCGATATGTTCGCGGGGCGTTGCGCTGAAAGCCTGTTCTCACAAAAGTATACATTATATGTATCTATAAATCCGTGAGTGTTCCATTTATAACCTACCATGGCTTTATCGATACTAACGTTACTGTCACATTAAATATTTATTGTTTACCTACGTACTACTATTGAGGCTCAGCTGTACATAATAAACCGCAGCGAGCTCTGAAAATAACGAAGTTCTACAAGTTGCCAGTATTTGTCCAGTAGCTTGTGTGTACTTAGTAGTTAGTTCATTATTCGTAAATAGAATCGTTGAAAGGAATCATAATTTGAAGTTAGAATATAATAGCTACAATGGAAGTTTCACAAAGGCAGATTTTCCCATTGAATTGTGTCGAAATTTCCAGCGACTCTCCCCCACCCCGCCACTGCCGCCACTGCCGCCCACGATGGTTCGTCTCCTCGATGCTATTAACCGCAAGTTTCGTTATTAACGACTGTGTTGGAAAGTTATAAGGGAATCACCTTCATTTAAGTTAAGATTAAATTCTTACCGTGATTGAATAGAGTACGCCATTAGTTTCGTTCCACCTACTAACATTGACAAATTTCATGTAAAATTGCTGTCATGGAACTTATATTAGTATCGGTTATCCTTCGTGAGCACACTCATGAGTAAAACTAATAATAGATAATAAATATACGCAAAAAGTCGGCCTTACTAAGCTTTCGTTGATACCTAAACTCATGAAACATTTTATATGTTGATCTTTCGATACTTAAGAGTTAAATTAATATCTAGCCGAACAAAATATTAACATGATATCGGGTTTGTTATACATACATAGAAAATTGCAAAACTTTATCTTCTTAACATCCTTACTTAATAAGATGAAGTATAACTTTAACTTGTTTATCTGAAATATATAAGTACACATTTTAGGTTTTTAATTAGTTTAATGTATAAGAATTAACAATCAACTTTAGTTAAATAAACACAAGAAAGTGACGGTAAACAATAAATTAGACACAAACTTTATGAAAACTCGGTACAATCTTCAAAGGCCGTAAACGAGATCAAGTAATTTAAACCGAAATAAGCAAAATTACACTGGCATTGTCGGCTTCTCAACAACGATACGATAAAGCGTTTCCACGAGCATTTCTTACAAATTAAATTTAATATTTTAACATCATCAAGAATGATATTTATATGAAAAGTTTCAGTTTTAGTCGAATGCAGCATTTTATATCATTTGTATGAAAATCTCGTAGTGGTCGAGGTAAAACTGATGTCCATCCGTAGCTTTGGTATTCAGGGCGCGAGCCATGTAGGAAAATTAAGGTAGGCCGCAACGGACATGTGGGCTTTGATTCCGTGCCGATTTTTATATGTAAAAATAGCGGTCTCCTCATATGGTATTCATAAAGGTTAGCGGCACAAGACACTTTACTGAGAGCCATTTTTGTAAGTTTCGCTACCGTCGTTTATATTCCACAATACCTATTTCGAGCATATTGTTTTAATAAAATAAAAAAATTATAAGTAGGCATAACGCAGGGTGAATATAATGTCTTCACACCAAACGAAATAGTATATTACAATAAAAAGTCAGAATAATTTGGCATGTTAAATAATTATATCAACGAACTTGCATATTTATAAGAAAATTACAAGCTTAATAATTATAAATGAATTTGACCCGCTTTGGATTCTCTCACTTATACCAATATTTGAACTATGAATTTTATACAATATAAATAAAAAAAATCGAATGGAAAAAGAAATTCCAAACGCAAAAAGCAGTTCAAAATGTTCTATGACCTTTTGTTGTTTTAATCATTGCTTTTTACAGTGACGTGATAATTGGCATGTGGTTTCATACTTAGATATCATTCACGATGACATACACAAACAGACATTGGTAATTCAGACCATAAATACTGACATCTGACTGTTACGTTTTCACGGCCAAACAGCTGAACTGATTTGCAGTTCAGCAAAACGTAACACTGCATTACGGTTTAGGATAGGAGGATAGGAGGATTGGTACTTGGAGAAAGGTATAATTAGATAGCAAACATTCAGACGAAACCAAAAAAGCTTGTCATATTATATTAAATGTTGTTGTTCAACTATCTGTCTAAAATTTTCATACTTTTAAGAATAATAGAATTGATCATAATATAATAGAAATACTACATATCGAAAACCAATTACTAGGGTGAGCATACGAATAAACTAGTGTACGACTAACTGACACACCTAGTTTTATTAGTGAGGAATGTCCATTAGGTAACAATACAGCGACATTAATGGTTCGTGATTAATGAGTTGACTCGTTAGGTTTCTTGTTTGAACAATAATTACTTAGTGTGGAACTAAATCAATGTGGAAAGAACATTTTTGCCGCGAGACTGTTGTCGCCCGGAAACACTTTTATACCGTCATAACTTTCCAAACTTATCTTAGTTAAAGACGATCAATTTTCATTTTCCCCGATTATGACATTTTCTGTAAGAAATAGGGAGTAACACTATTTTGTTATTATATTTGTTTACACGGTGCAGCAGAGGTAAAAGATACTTTAACAACCGTTTAGTTCTTATAAATAATTATTTTATGTTTATTTCATTTTATATGTCTCCATTAAGGTGTGTAATAATAGAGACAAATAAAATAGATTAACAGATGAAAAACAGGGTTACCAAATAAAAGCGGCCAAGTGCGAGTCGGACTCGCCCATGAAGGGTTCCGTATCAGCAAGTAACATCATATAAAAGTTCTTGTAGTTCGTTGTAACTTTCATCGATGTTTTTATACTAGTGTATTGATTGGATGAAAGGTAAATTGCGTGTTACGATTTATGATGTATTAAAAAAAAACTAGTCACTAGATCTCGTTCAAACCAATTTTCGTTGGTAGTTTGCATGGTAATGTACAACATATATTTTTTTTAGTTTTATCACTCTCTTATTTTAGAAGTTAGAGGGGGGGGACACACATTTTTCCACTTTGGAAGTGTCTCTCGCGCAAACTATTCAGTTTAGAAAAAAATGATATTAGAAACCTCAACATCATTTTTGAACACCTATCCATAGACGTACAGGTTTGATGAAAAAAAAAATTTTGAGTTTCAGTTCTAAGTATGGGTACCCCCAAAATGTATTGTTTTTTTTCTATTTTTATGTAAAAATCTTAATGCGGTTCACAGAATACATCGACTGACCAAATTTCAACAGCTCTTATAGCTTCGGAAATAATTGGCTGTGACCTACGGACGGACAGACAGACAGACAGACAGACAGACTTGACGAATCTATAAGGGTTCCGTTTTTTGCCATTTGGCTACGGAACCCTAAAAACGTGACAATTGACGGTCTATCTTATTCTAGATATCTTTTCTCTCTCATTTATGTTAACTTTAAAATAAATGCTAGCTTTCAGAATAAATTTGAACTGGTTTATTTTTATGAAAAAACATGTCTTGTTACGATACTGACCTTTGGGGAAGACTTCAAAAGACATTCTTTAATGGAAATGATGTTTTATTTTGCAGAGACGGTTAGTAGAACTTTCTGCAGAAGTAGAATTATCATAACGTAGCCAAGTCCTGGATTGACTCCAGTTTAGAGAAGTCCTCAATAATACTAACACGTAACTTTTGGACTACGGCGAGCTTGTTACGTATACATATATGATTAGTAATGCTCTAAGAACATGTTATAATGATTGGCTACTCTTATCAAACATTGCTCTAAGTTTGGAAAATAAATGCCTATTTCGTTGGCTTAGAATGATTGATTTAGTAAATAAATTAAAATTTGCAAAGTTATTACAATTAGATTCGACAACATACCGTATAAATCCAATTTTCATGTGTACCAACTATCATAAAAAATATAACATAAGATACACGAGGACAGTAAAGCCCGGTTTAGTCAGAGTACTTTCAAAGAGGGTCGTGTGTCCCTGTCTAAGGGTACGGCATAAATTAATAATGAAACATCGCATCTTATATAATGAATAACAGGGATCCACCAGATTTGTTTTCATTTCTTCCGCTCAAGATATGTATTTACATATCATACAAACGGAAGATCTTCGTAATACATTTAGAATGATGATAAACAGAACGCAGTAAGGGAAGTTATAATTTACAGTATTTCAACGAGCGACGTGCAGGGCCTTAGGGTGGCCCAGGCCAAATTCACATCATCTTTCCACCCGTGAAACATTTATCAACAATTTTAGATCACTGTATTCAGAAATAATAATGATTAATCTTCTTAACAACGAATTATAACGTTCTTTTTAATTCACATTTGATTTTTCATTCATCGTATCAACGACACTACAGTATAGTATATGTATTTAGAGCACTTTATGTTTAATACTGCCTCGTTAGCCTAGCGGTTAACGAATGCGACTGACGATCAAAAGGTTTTAAATTCGATTACCAGTACCTTCATCATCATCATTATCGAAATTTTTATGAATTTTATTTTAATGTTGTACTAGATAAGGAATATACATTAATTTTCCTTTAACAACAAACACTTTAGTTTTCCTATAAAGTTCATATGAACTTTTATCCTGATTTTTGCCAGATTTTACGAGCTAGCCGTTTATCTTTTTGGGAGGGGGGGGGGCTGCTTTTGCAAAAAAAAATGCGCTTTAAAGACTAAAAAAAATCATCCCCAAATAAAAATATTTTATTGAATGTTTATGTTAAAATTGCAAGTATTACTGAAAAATGCTACAAAGCTTCTATAAGTAAAATAAACTTATCCTCCACAAATCACTGACAAATTTTGGGCCGCAAAAAATCGGCTACTTACATAAACATCAGTCAGGTATCTACTGAGATAACAAAGTAAATAATTCATTAGATCGCTGCGACAACATGGCGTATAATCAGAACCGTTGGAAAAAACTGTTTCCAATGAAATGTATGGTATCTTGTCGAGGCGTAGAAGCAGTGAGTGAACATAGTCTTCGATCTATTATCCATCATGCTCAGAGTTCCCAGTCAGTAGATTGATCGGCGGCGCCGGCCACACACCCATACTAGAGCAAATATAGCGCCGAGGAGCGGACAACACTGAGACAAAAATGGTGAGAGCAAACAAATGTGCTGTCGATATCGTGACAGAAGGATTGATAGTTGAGCGCGCGGACGCTTCGTGCTGAGGCTCCCACTCTCACTGTTTGTTCTACAAAAACTTATACGATCTAGTGACCAGTGTGAACTGAGTGCTGTAAAAATATTTTGAAATTGGTAATAGAAATTCTGGTGCAAAGATTAGCAGCTGTCTATTTTTACAATATCGAAATAAATATGCTTACTGCAGTACGCAGATGCACAAGTTATTTAGAATCTATATGTGTAAAACTCATACTAATAAGTATTATATAGTTTAGCACTGAAAAAATAAAAAAATACAACATACAGTCAAACGCCTTTAAACATAACAGTCTTTTTAGAATAATTTTAACAAAAAGGAACCGACTTCAATGAAGAACTATTCCGAGTACCCAAATCGCGACATTGTGCCTATGATATTTGAGGAATTCCCTCGATTTCCTTGGGATCCCATGATCAGATCCCGATATGGTGACAATGTGACCACCTATAAGCTACGCCCATTCCAATGCAAAAAGAATTTTTGAAATCGGTTCATAAACGACGACATTATCGCTGAACATACATAAAAAAAATAAAAAAAGATTCCGTCGAACTAACTGAGAATAAGTAATGTTATAAAAAAACAAATTTCTTTACTAAATAGAATCAATATGAATTTTCCAAGATATCTTGCTCTAGGAAATTATTATTAGGACCAAAAATATTTGAAAAAGAAAAAACCTGTTTCCTTTTATGGAAAAGTTATATTATTTTATACACAGTTATTCATATATCTCCTTTATATATTTATTGATCAATGATCAAAGTACATGATGTATTGATTTACATTACTGAGTGTCCAATTTAATTTTATAATATGTCGTGAATGTGTAAGATTTACAAACCGAATTATTGTTACAGAGTTCGTGTTGTCGGAAAGCGGTAACGGTGGCAACTATCCCGCTAGATCTCCTATATCCAGCTCCACGACGGGACACTCAAGCTCTAGTCATCACAGGTACTATATTTTTTGTCTGAAATGACACATTATTCTAAAATTATTTTCTTGCATTCTTATTTCAAGTCCAAAATGTCTGTTAGGTCATCACAACGAGTTTTTTCTTCTACATTCAACTTTATTACCCGACAATTTACCGTTTGCTCTAGTCATGTCCTTTAACATGCTGTTCATTGATGCTCCATAAGTTTTATAAAAACTGAAATGAATCCATACTAAATCTTCTTATCAACTATCTTTCACAATATTTACTGCAATAGAAGTAGACCGTTGAAATTAAGGGTAAAGAACAAATATTATGTAATAAGAAGTTGCAATAGTTGCAAAACATAACATAATTATATTAAATTCTTCGTTTGAATGTTTAGAAAAAAATGACAAATATAAATAACTTCAATACCTTTAAGCAAAAACACACATATATCAAATCTTTCAAATCAAATCATTTATTCTGCAATTAGGTTACATGAACACTTTTGCAAGTTAAACTTTTTTTTTGAGCAGATGAGTTTGGCCTTTCCTAACTGGACTAGCCCTGAGAAGAAAGGACGAAACAAACTCAGTGATCACAGTCTCTTTTAAAGTCCAGACAATATTTTTAAATGCGATAATTACAATTTGAGTCACAATTATAATAATTAAAGATAATAATTTAATAAATGTCAACAATAGCAATAATTTAAGATAAACTTGTGAAATATATTATGTAAATTTCACACATCAAAATAAATTTAAACATTCAATAAACTGCATGTGCAGAATGGGCAGCTCAATCCCAGGCTGTTTTATCAACAATATATTCTGCAATAGTATAATACCCCTTTGCGGATAACTTAGATTTAATGGTATTCTTAAATTTCCTTAATGGCAAATTATTAATATCAAATTCCTAATATCAATAGGGACTTTATTGTAAAAGCGTATACATAGTGTCGTTGCAACGAGTTGCCTACTCTGTGGAGACGAGTGACGTGAATAGTACAATATTATTAAAATTTTGTTAACTAATATAACATACTTCAGTTCTTATAAATATTTTTTATGAAATTTGACACAAAATTATAATATACCTCTTTTTACTACAATTTCAGTAAGTTTTCAGTATTCATATTGTATGCTATATTTAATTAGCCTGAAAAACCAAGCTATTATGGTCTATCTTCATAGAAATCACAACTCAGACATACAAAAAATGTAATAAATATACATTTTTGTCTCATTAAGTCGTCTCTAAGTCTCTATTACTAATATATACATACATTTTACATTTATTTCAAAATCAGCTCTTAATAATGTTCAAGTTTCAGAAATGTTACCTCCATAAAAATGTCTGAAAAGTTATTGAAGTACTCACTGAAAGACACTCGAAATAACTTTTGCAATTCATAAAGACGTCTGATAACATTCAAATGTCTATTAGTTAGTTATGTATGCTAGGAAAGATCTGACATTTAAAAATATAAATGTCGGAGCGTCGGGGGAGGCCTCAAAGCGGTATTAGCTGTGGCTATCCATCGTGGGAGGTGCAACGGCAGGAATTTCAAAATAAGTGTACACTTGTGTTCTTCAATGTGGTATTATTTAAACATCTTACATATTAACACAAAATCATAAACGATTAACAAGATTGAAACGAGTTAAGAGCCAACAGGTTAGCGCATGTGCACCGTGCATTGGCCGTCAGTTGAATGACCGACCGACATTACTTGTGGCGCGACATGAAACTACCCCCATTCGGATCCGATCATTCGAATCCGCTCTTATTTAAATACATTCAACATCATTCAATATCGATTACAGAAACTAAAACAAACAAAACTTATACATTGAGCTATAATTACAATAAATCATTATTAACAGTAATGTAATTTATGGTACATAATCACGCGCCGTCACGGCCGTCCTGCATCGTCACACGACCTCGTGTGTATGTGTCTCATCTGTGAACAATAGATATAGTGCTTTGTACTATGCTCTGTTCGGTCCTCCTGACCACACAATAGTCTCTACGTTCATATTATACAACTTTACAGGCTTTTGAAACAGCAGCTTTAGGCACTTTAGAACCATTACAGTAATGACTGATTGCTCGGTTCTAAAATTTTACCCCTATGGATAAGAACCGGCAAGATACTTCTATACAACTTAAAAGTTCAAAGACTACAGAGTATTTTCAGAAAAGGTACATATAACTTATTATAGACAGGGTTTCATAATTGTCACAAACGTTATACATGCGTCACAGGCTAGTCAACAACACACAGAACAGTCAATGCCACACAGAGCAGTCAATGCCACACAGGCTTGTCAAGGCCACACAGGCCAGTCAACGCTACACAGGCTAGTCAATACCACACAGGCTAGTCAATGCCACATAGGTCACATGTGATGGAAAAGGAAAACTAAAAAGAATGTTTAAGTATTGTGTACCATAACTCTTTACTGTGGCCGTCACTGGCACATTCTGCACATAATCAACCACTTAAAATTGATATTTTAATTTTGTCTTACGTTTAACGAAACCAATCTCATCTAAACAAACGTTCGTTTCTATTGCTCGTGTCGATTACTCTCCGATAAGATTCAAATTCACTTCTCTACATCCTCCAACGACAATAAGTTTAGGGGGCTAGCAAGCCGTCCTAATAACAATAACAAATGTAAAGGACTCGCCTTTGTAGTCTTACTCGTAGTACAGTTAATAGCTAGCTGAATGTCAGGCAATGCAACTCGCCATCACTTATTATAGAGCATTCGAAAACTGAATCAAAACAAAATGAAAACTTCTCACTAAATTCATCTTAGAGCTGATGAAGAGCTGGTTCGATCGAGCAGATATCTACTTGTTATTCGGCTCGTGCATCATTGGCCCTGGCATCCATACTCGAACAGTGCGGTGCTGTAGCCCCATTCACCACACTTGAATCAGTCTTCTTCTGCGGTTACGGCTTCCTTCGTATGTTGAGGGTAGGCAGTACCTGAAATCTGAGATCGTGTATTAGTGGTGTAATACTACAACAACCTCGACATTCACTTTATACATCACCCATTCTTCCAAAGCTGTAGTATCGTCGTGCATACTCCACTATTAATTAGTTATGTATGCTAGGAAAGATCTGACATTTAAAAATATAAATGTCGGAGCGTCGGGGGAGGCCTCAAAGCGGTATTAGCTGTGGCTATCCATCGTGGGAGGTGCAACGGCAGGAATTTCAAAATAAGTGTACACTTGTGTTCTTCAATGTGGTATTATTTAAACATCTTACATATTAACACAAAATCATAAACGATTAACAAGATTGAAACGAGTTAAGAGCCAACAGGTTGGCGCATGTGTACCGTGCGGTGACTGTCAGTAGAATGACCGACCGCCATTACTAGTGGCGCGACATGAGCCTACCCCAATTCGGATCCGATCATTCGAATCCGCTCTTATTTAAAAACATTCAACATCATTCAATATCGATTACAAAATCGACTAAAACAAACAAAACTAATACATTGAGCTATGATTACAATAAATCATTACTAACAGTAATTTAATTTATTTTACATAATCACGCACCGTCATATATTTTTTTGTTTTCCTGGAAACTTTTAGTACTAATTGAATTGTTTTACCTTTTTTAACTAATGTTATTGTTGTTGTTAGCTTAAGCCGTAACCTAGGGTTTACATTCATTTTCATCAATATCATCACTGCTGGATGTAACCCTCTCGTTGGCAAGGAGGTAACTTCCCAAAAAATAATAATAAAAATTTGGCGTAGACCTTATCTTTCATAGGTGTTAAATCATAGATCTCGATGGCCAATTGTGATCATCTATTCGAGAGACCACTACTCGAATTTGCTCATCATCACGCCTGTGTCTCTTATGTGATATAAAATTTGGTCATGTATAGTAGTGATAAAGTTTACTTTCCTACATGACATTTTTCATACTAAATAAATAAACAATAATGAGAAGTAAAACACAAGTTAAACTTAACTAGAAAAACTAGAAAGTTATACTTATTTCTGTTTGCAGTTATGGTTCCGGCTTCAAAATAAAAAGTTATAACTTTTACCTTGTTCCATTTCTTGAGTTTAATGTTAAAAATAAATAAAATCCCGTAAGTAACACCAGCGACAAAGCTAATTCAATTACGCTTACAATGTTAAAACAGTTCATAGAAATTCTCAATACTTTAAGAAAAGCTTTTACGCAATAAAGTCGCCGAATATGCACATAAAAGCCCGCAAATTTAATAAAAGCATTTTTTGGCATAGAGTGTCCTACGTTGAAAACCTTTTATTAATGCACTTACATTCTAAAATGGTCCTTTGAACCGCCCTATAAAATTAATCTTACCGCTCATCAAAAGGTTCAAAAATGCTTTGGATTCCTACCGCGTATTGAATAGAAAAGCACAACGAGACAATTTCACGTGTTAAATTTAATAAGGACCTGTAGTGTGGTTTGTAATTAAATATAATCCATAGCCCTTACATTCTTTGAAAAGAGAAATCTCGAAGCTAATAAAAAATTGATGGAACCGCTGGTCTATGCTAATAAAAGTGCTTGTGACGGTCCACATTAATTTAAACTTATCCGCGAGAAAATATTTTAAACTTTAGAATGGAGAATGTACTCTAATTTACATTTTTAATCGTACTTCTGTTTACTGCGTTTTACTAAGCGTCGAGCTAGGAAAATTAGTGACCAACTTAATTGCTGGAGGTGCTTAAACTTTTCTCAATTAATAACTACGTAAATTTATTCAGATTACTTGTTTTGATCGAAATTCTGAGACAATATTTTAACTTTATCTAACGGCTTTACAAGCAAGAATAAAGCCGTTGAGTGCAACACATCTAATGAAAACACCTTTGATTATATACATGTCTATAAATGTTATGACATGTTTATCATGAAAGGAAAACACCTTGCCTAGAAACTCTAAAAAGCATAAAATAAAATTGCTATTCTTGTCTCCACCTTATTAAGAATAATATATTATAAATTGAATTAAACTGTATTAAATTATTATTATTATGTACTAAAATCTGAAGTCAGTGCCAAACCATAACTTTTTGTAGGTTCAGTTTAAAAAGTTATATTTTCATACCATCCTGAACATACAAAAACAATTTAATAAACTAACAAAATCACGTTTACTGGCCCAAATTGAATCTAAATGCAGACAAAATAGCACTAATTTAGGAAGTGCATACGTAAGGAATAAATTTCATGAGTCAGCGTAACTTAATTCTCTCTCGTGACGTCACAATTTTATACAATTTAGCGTTTCGCGTACCTATGAACGTATCTGTACCTACTGCAAATTTTGGGGGATCCACATCTGAGAGAGAGAGTTAGGAGAAAAGCTAGACAAATAGAGTAGGATCGACAAAGTGATAGAAGTAGTAGCGCTCTTCATTACTGTGTTGTACGTATTATGGATAACCGGACGTTTACCGTCGCTATACTACACTACACAGTTTCCGGCGTTTTACATATATGTGCTGTGTGCCTCCCTGGGGATAGGTTACATATTATGTAGTCTAGGACTAAGGTAAGGCGTTCAACTCATCAGTTTTGATTTATTGTTTAAACTTTAACTGTCATCCATAATAAAATAAATTAAAAATATAGTTAAACAAACACATTTTTATCTTCTTTTTCCTAGCCTTATTCCCAATATTAATAATAATAAAACTTTATTTACCAAAAGCAATATAGCATAATAATAACAGAAAATACATTAAACAGGTTTCTTTTCCTTTTTAAATTTTAATATTATTAAAGAAACACAGTCTTTTATCGCTTATTTATGTAATATATATGTAACAACAACGTAAAACGAGAATTATATACATTTATTGTACACAAATATTCCTGTTGCCCGGCTAGTTTTAGCTTCTGACACTGTGTACCGTCAACGTTTAAGGCAGTTGAGACATACGTAGTACTAATTGTCCCTCTAGCCACACGTCATTTGTCTGTCGCTCTTAGTCTAGACTTACGTACTGTCTTGACTGCTATGATATATCTGCTGCTAATCTAACTGCTATTAGCTTTTTACGCAATTATATATAAATATGTAAAATTGGGCTTAATAAATATAATTTATTAGGTCATAACCTATTTCCTGTAATAGGTTTAGTACTATACCAGCTTTCGCCCGCGACTCCGCCCGAGTGTATCTCGATTATTGCAGTAAAAAGTAGCCTATGTGTTATTTTGATGTATAAGCGATATTACTGTAAAGTTTCATCCAAATCCATTCAATAGTTTTTGTGTGAAAGAGCAATAAACATACATACATACATTCATACTACAACATAAGTAAGGATTGAAGTATAAGACAGTAGATAAAAAATCTAATTACATTTTGTGTAGACTTGTAGAGTATATAAAATAGTTAAGGTATTAAGACTCAACTATTTTCATCTCCAAATGTTCGGTGGCATGGCAATTTTCAGGGTTCCGAAGTTTATGACTTCGAATCCTTATAGATTCGTCATGTCCGTCCGTCCGTCCTCGACTTACCGGCCAAACGGTGTGCTAGAAAGATGAAACTTTGCATGAATATGTATTGTAATTACGTCGAAAAAGTGCTACAATAAAATTATGAAAAATAATTTTATTTGGGGTACCTCCCCTACACGTAACGTCAGGATGATTTTTTTCTTGCGGCTACCCCATCTGTGGGGTATCATTAGATATGTCTTTTAAAAACAATACAGGATTTCTAAGACGATATTTTGATTTAGGTATCCGTTTGCGAGTAATTCCACTTTAAAGGCCACTTTTTTGTAAAAATAGTGCGCCCCCCCTCCGATCCCCCCCCTACTAGAAGCTAAACGACTGGCTCAAAAAATCTGGAAAAAATCGTGATAGTGGTCAATATAATGAACTTTAAAAGAAAACTATATCGTATTAGATGAATTTGTTGGTTCAGGAGTTATAGAGGCTTAACTTTTACAATGCGCTTACTTGGAAAACGTCATACAAAATTAAGGCATTATTACGTAAACATAACAATTATCCATTGGATACGTATCCATTTCTAATCCACGTACCATTATGGGAGACTGAGGAGCCCTGTCTTGTGCGTGGCCTGACACGCACTTGGCCGATTTTTTTACTTAAATCTTATATCTGTAGCACTTTAACAGACTCGTTCTCCTGAATTCCTTTATTTCTCTCTGAAAATGCAAAAGGAGAAATAAATATTAAATAAATAAAAAGTCATTCATTGCAAATAAATAGAAAAATTAATCTTCTACTGTTTAACTCTCAGACTTTCTATTGATCTAATAAACACTATGTGAAAAGACGAAAATTCTATAGTAACCGGCAACTTTCGATATTGAATTGAAATGAGTTTGGCAAAATAGCTTAGGCGCTGAACCTACAGACTGTTTACGGGAAAGGTAAAATTGTTACTTCGGGTTTTGGACATTTTATATAACCTTTTCTTGGGTGTCAAGGACAATCGTTTTATTCACTGTACATATAAAACAACGTATTTTTAGTCTGATTACATAGCTAAGTAATTGTTTGTTTTCATTATGAAGTTATACTTATGTACTTATTTTTTTTAGATTGCTTTGTTTGAAGTTTTCTGTTCAAAAAAACACTGTTCCTGCTGTTAAAAGTTTGTCAAATAGTCAAAGTGTACACTACGCTAAAGTTATTCATATAAAATTTCGTACCATACAAACCACATTAAGATAGAACAGTTCAAACATCAAAACAAAGTATTTCTAAAGATATGTTTTCAAGATATAAACCAACCACTCCAGCTGAGATTTCGGTTTTACAACTTTGGTGACATTTCACAGATTCACGTTAACTCCAACCAGATAGTCGCAACAAACGTCGCAAATCAAATAGCTAAAACAAATCTCAACCTCCCATCGAGATTTTACAATAGTGAAATCGCTTTATTCTTCAGTATTCGTGATTCCTTCTCTGGTCAACCGAGATGTCAAGCATATGCGATCGAGTGCAGGATCATGTCTCTCACAACCAACGAGACACGGAAAATGCTTTAGTGAATCTTTCTACCGCTAAAACCACAGCACTATTTTGTTAAATGAAATGCTGAAATGCAATTTAATCTTTATGAGATTAGCATTTTCTGGGTAATACTCGTTTTATCCAGCCATTTTAGCCAAACTTTTCAATGTTTCGTATAAATAAATTGTGACAAGGACGTGTTGAAACATGAATAAAATAAAATAATTTTAACGATATATTTATTTTGCTCTGCACTAGAACAGTAAGCTCTGAAAAACTGGAATAAAAAATTCAGCTTGATTTCAAAATATTTAAATTATTGCAAAAACATTTCTATTAAAAATATCCATTCCCCAACAGTCTAGAGTGACGGTCATACTCATTATTTTTTAATTATCATACACACGAAAATGACGATGCTCAAAATAAATGAAGGAATAATTGATGTTATGGCTTACATTTCACCAGCGGTACAAGCAACAGCCCGATCATTAATACATTATGGGGAACGATCCTGAACCTGTCTACAATTTTGCTTATTCACGATACAACTGAACCATTTCCGAAAGCGTTAGCTTTTTAAATTGGACACTAAATAATACATAACCTATCTCACTTGTTGTAAGACACTATTTGTAGAGGGCGGTTTAACTACATTAGACAAGTTTTTATCTACACGCTCACAGCCAATTTCTTCATCTAAATAATAACTTTTGATAACATAATATACTAACTATGGTTCTTTACAAAAAGGTAACCCAAAAATTAAGTTGAATATTATAATTGAAAAGTATTTGCTGTAAAAATGAAGGCTCGTGTGAAAACCACAACTAACCGACGAGCATGCACGTTGCGATTGAATGTGGATGAAGCAAAAAAGATGTGTCAGGACTGTAGTGAGTGGAGATCAACCACGCTTCTTAAAAATAGTCGTGTCTTTATGTGTAAGTAAATATTTTTTCATCTAATTCTCCTTGCATTTTGTACATTCCACAATTGCTTATTTTCCACCAAAAAATAAAATTTTGACAATACCAAATATTATCATAATATTTTGATTGAGTGTGTGGTATCGACGGAAATTCGTATGGGAACTAATTATCTTACACTAGTATCGCGTGAACGATGTTGCTGACCTTGTAACTCTTTATAGAATACGGTAACGTTGGTAATCAACACAAAAACTAACTACCTATATCAATGTTGATATTGGTCGTGACTCTCTTGTTAACATCACAATTTAAGATGATTAAAATTTACTGTTGCATACTCTAATCTAAATGGCTTATAGTCCATTTTTAGGGTTCCAAAGTTTAAGACTCGAAACCCTTATGTATTCGTCATGTCCGTCCGTTCGTCCATCCTCGACTCACCGTCCAAACGGTAAGTGCTAGAAAGATGGAACTTTGCATGAATATGTGTTGTAATTCCGTCGACAAAGTGCTTCAATAAAATGATGCCTCATGCAATCAATTATGCATGACTCATACTCATTAACTTCTCCTGCACGTAAAGTGAGGATGTTTTTTTTTCTCGCTGCTACCCCATCGTGTGAACATAAAAGGAAAACTTTAACGATTCAGATGACTTTTTTAGTCGAGAAGTTATAGAGGATTTACTTGTAAAAAGCGCTTCCTTGGAAAACGTCATACAAAATTAACGCATTAATTCGTAAACACAACAATTATCTATTGGATACGATTTTAAATCCACGTACCATTATAGGTGACTGTGAAACCCTTTCCTGTGTGTGGCCTGTCACGCACTCGGCCATTTTTAGGGTTCCGTAGCCAAATGGCAAAAAACGGAACCCTTATAGATTCGTCAAGTCTGTCTGTCTGTCCGTCTGTATGTCACAGCCACTTTTTTCAGAAACTATAAGAGCTATAGTGTTGAAATTTGGTCAGTTGATGTATTCTGTGAACCGCATTAAGATTTTCACATAAAAATAGAAAAAAAAACAATACATTTTGAAGGTCCACTTGGAGCCGAAACTCAAAAATTTTTTTTTTCATCAAACCCATACACCATGTGAATAGGTGTTCAAAAATTATATTGAGGTTTCTAATATCATTTTTTTCTAAACTGAACAGTTTGCGCGAGAGACACTTCTAAAGTGGAAAAATATTTATCCCCCCCCCCTGTAACTTCTATATTATGAGAGTGATAAAACTAAAAAAATATATGTTGTACATTACCATGCAAACTACCAACTAAAATTGGTTTGAACGAGATCTAGTAAGTAGTTTTTTTTTGTAATACGTCATAAATCGTAAACCGCAATTCACCTTTCATTCAATCAATACACTTCTTTTCCTCCTTCGAAAATTTACTAGAAACACTATCTCCCTCTTACAGCCACACAATATTAATGGGTGATTTCAACACCTGCTTGATAAAAAACGACTCCCGCGCCTCTTCATTACGCAGTGTAGTAGACTGTAATACCTTCTCTCTTCTAACACTTGATGCTACGCATCACTTTCCCAACTGTACCCCCTCTCTTCTTGACCTGATTCTTGTCTCTTCCACTGACCATGTCATCAGCCATGGCCAGTATCCAGCTGATGCATTCTCTTATCATGACTTACTTTTTCTTTCCTATGCTATCCGTCCACCCAAGGCAAAGACGAGAATTCTTGTGCAGCGCAACTTTAGCAGTATGAATGTTGTTAAGCTTAAAGAGGATGCACGTAATATCAACTGGTCGGTTTTGTTGAATTCACAGTGCGTAAATGAAGAAGTTCAAATATTCACAGAAAAGTTACTGCAACTTTACAACGTACACGCACCCTTGCGGTCGATCAAAATAAAACATCTACCAGCCCCATGGCTCACTGAAGAGATACGACAGATCATGTCCAAGAAATGCTTGGCAAAAAATAAATACAGGCGTCGTCCAACGAATGATAATCTGGAAAAGTACGTGTACTATAGAAATCTCTGCAATAAGATGTGTTGAGACGCACAACGCCAACATATCCACTCGTCCGTTGAAAACGGAGATCCAGCAAAAGTCTGGAAATTTCTTAGAACACTGGGAGTCGGGAGGTCTCGTCAAGACTCTATTCCTAAAAATGTAAACATAGATTCACTTAACAAACACTTCTCTACCGCGTCTGAGATCAATGACAATACTAAAACTAATACTCTTAGATATATTTCTTCTATCCCAACTCCCAACCATTCACCTTTCATCTTTGATCAGTTGTTCGCTTGTGATGTTAGGAAGACCATTCTAGCGATTTCATCGAATGCAGTAGGAAGTGACTGTATCAGCCGAAACATGATTCTACCTATCCTTGATGAAACCCTTCCCATCCTATGCAATATCCTGAATCACTCCTTGTCAAGCGGTGTCTTTCCATTTGCATGGAAAGATGCTCAAGTAATCCCTCTACCTAAAAAAGCTAAACCCTCTTCATTTTCTGACTATCGACCCATATCTATTTTACCTTTCCTATCTAAAGTCCTCGAACGCCTCATCCACTCTCAACTAAGTAATTTCCTTTCCAAAAATTCATTACTAAATCCATTCCAATCCGGCTTTCGTCCTGGTCATAGCACGACCTCTGCATTAGTACATATAACGGATAGTATCAGGCTCGGTATGGATAGTGGAATGATCACAGTACTTACCTTACTTGATTTTAGCAATGCATTAAATACTGTTGATTTTCACATTCTGCTAGATATACTACGATCTCTTAGCATATCTCCAAGGACAATTGATTGGTTTCATAGTTACCTGTCTGGTCGCCGGCAACGTATTTGCATTGAGGACTCGCTGTCCTCTTGGTGCAATATTTCTGCTGGTGTACCTCAGGGTGGCGTTCTATCTCCATTATTCTTCGCTGTTTTTATAAACTCAATCTCTAACCAATTAAGTTCCTCCTACCATCTTTATGCAGATGATTTACAAATAAACACACAAGCTCCAATAAACTTGTTATCGGAGGCTTTTCATATAATCAATGCGGACCTCAAGCATGTTAGCGAATGGAGTCACAATCATGGACTCAAAGTTAATCCCGTAAAAACGCAAGTATGCGTAATTGGCAGTCCCGGGATGGTGTCAAGAATAAATTGGACTCATCTACCAGGTTGCCTGGAAGGGATTGCTTTTAGCAATCTCTTCCAGGCAACCTTGGGAAGGAATAAAATGTTTTGAAAAGACAGTAGTTGACGGTGCAATGAGATTTGAAAAATTATAATTCGCTCATGAATATAACTTAGGAATGCATATATATCTCCATACGTGTATAAATAGATACATACGTATACATACAAACATACATACATACCAACGATATACATACATATACATTATACTAAACATGTATCATACTTAATATATAATATAAATACATACATATATAAACAAAACATTCACTTAATATCCAAATTTGTGTCTGATCCAGTTATGCAGTATAAAATTCCTGAATCATTTTTTTAAAGCTATTTATTGTTTGTGCCTTCCTAATGTTCGTCGGTAGTGCATTCCACAAGCGTACAGCTTCAACAGTAAAAGACTGGCCATAAAATTTTGTGGAATGTAGAGGCATCTTCAGCCTCAAATCTTCAGATGACCTTAGACATTTGTCATGTGTGTCATTAAGGAACATGAAGCGTTCTTTGAGGTACAAGGGGGCTTTAGGATTAAATAAGATATTGTAAAGCAAAGTGAGGATATGAGTATTCCGGCGAGAGCGAATCGGAAGCCACTTGCGCATTTGACGAAATTCGGAGACATGATCGTATTTTCGTAGCCCAAATACAAATCGTATACAGAAATTTTGTAGTCGCTCAAGCTTATCAAGTTGTGCTTCAGTGAGATTAAGATAGCTGACATCGGCATAGTCGAGAATTGGAAGAAGAAGTGCTTGTGCAAGTGCAGTTTTAGTTGCGGTCGGCAGAAAGTTACGTAGTCTTCTGAGGGACCCGGCAGCGGCGTGTATTTTTCGACTAAGTTCTTGTATATGTGGACCCCAGGATAACGTACTGTCTATTACGATTCCTAGATTTTTGACGCTTGTACTTATCTCAAGAGCAGTGCCATCAAATAGAATTTGTGGTAGATGAGTCCAATTTATTCTTGACACCATCCCGGGACTGCGAATTACGCATACTTGCGTTTTTACGGGATTAACTTTGAGTCCATGATTGTGACTCCATTCGCTAATATGCTTGAGGTCCGCATTGATTATATGAAAAGCCTCCGATAACAAGTTTATTGGAGCTTGTGTGTTTATTTGTAAATCATCTGCATAAAGATGGTAGGAGGAACTTAATTGGTTAGAGATTGAGTTTATAAAAACAGCGAAGAATAATGGAGATAGAACGCCACCCTGAGGTACACCAGCAGAAATATTGCACCAAGAGGACAGCGAGTCCTCAATGCAAATACGTTGCCGGCGACCAGACAGGTAACTATGAAACCAATCAATTGTCCTTGGAGATATGCTAAGAGATCGTAGTATATCAAGCAGAATGTGAAAATCAACAGTATTTAATGCATTGCTAAAATCAAGTCTATCAAGCAGAATGTGAAAATCAACAGTATTAAATGCATTGCTAAAATCAAGTAAGGTAAGTACTGTGATCATTCCACTATCCATACCGAGCCTGATACTATCCGTTATATGTACTTATTGCAGAGGTCGTGCTATGACCAGGACGAAAGCCGGATTGGAATGGATTTAGTAATGAATGAATGAATAAAATAAAATAGATATGGGTCGATAGTCAGAAAATGAAGAGGGTTTAGCTTTTTTAGGTAGAGGGATTACTTGAGCATCTTTCCATGCAAATGGAAAGACACCGCTTGACAAGGAGTGATTCAGGATATTGCATAGGATGGGAAGGGTTTCATCAAGGATAGGTAGAATCATGTTTCGGCTGATACAGTCACTTCCTACTGCATTCGATGAAATCGCTAGAATGGTCTTCCTAACATCACAAGCGAACAACTGATCAAAGATGAAAGGTGAATGGTTGGGAGTTGGGATAGAAGAAATATATCTAAGAGTATTAGTTTTAGTATTGACATTGATCTCAGACGCGGTAGAGAAGAAGATACATGTTTAGTATAATGTATATGTATGTATATCGTTGGTATGTATGTATGTTTGTATGTATACGTATGTATCTATTTATACACGTATGGAGATATATATGCATTCCTAAGTTATATTCATGAGCGAACTATAATTTTTCAAATCTCATTGCACCGTCAACTACTGTCTTTTCAAAACATTTTATTCCATTCCAAGGTTGCCTGGAAGAGATTGCTTTTAGCAATAAGGCCGCCCTTTGTACATTAAATATAAGTTTTGTTTTGTTTTGTGAATCTATAAGACAGTGTGCAAATAAAGAGTTATCTATCTATCTATTATAAAAACATTGATAAAAGTTACAACGAACTACAAAAACTTTTATATGATGCTACTTACTGATACGGACTCGCACTTGGCCACTTTTTTTAATATCGCACGCACAGATATTTTGCTCAAAAGACATTTTAATTTACATAATTGTGATTTTGATAGATAAATTCACAAAAAAAAAGACTTTTTTTGTATTTACATTTATGTCGTCTAATTTTAGTGCGATACGTATAGTTTTACGTTGTAGCTACAGTTGGCTACATGTGCGGACAAGATTAACTAAGATTTGAAATATTATAAAATGGACTATAAGCCAATGACTTTAAAGTATAAAATCCACGCACAATGACGGTCTAATTTAGTAACATTTTCTAATTTGAAATCTGTGCCGAAAATAATTTTAGTCCTTTTTTATTATCTTCGGTATTAGAAATACATCCTACATTGTGACAAACCTTAAAAGCACACATCAAATGGACACTTGAAACACCCAGACAAGAACAAGGAAAAAAACAAAGTGTTTCCATTGTGGGATTTGAACCCACAATAACCAGCGGAGTGAAAAGCCATCCACGCAGTTAATTTTTGTTTATCTTATCATGAGGTTACTACACTACACGACCCTCTAAACGTTTAAAGGTAAAGCATGAGTTGAACACAAGACAAGTGGACACTATCTTCACTGTGAATGCAACATGGTGACTCACACGACTCACAACTATGGCGTCTTATTAAGATGTGTCTGCATCAATGGGCCTCAGGTCTCATACTCATTAACGAAAAACGACACCACTACTGCTGACATTTGAGGTTGGTCTTTCGTACTAGGGTAATGATAATATTTAAAATTAGGTATCTAATTTTAATGCATGGTTGCAATCCTGTAAAGAAAACACATCCTTCCATCCATTAAAAAGTTGCTTAAAATTCCTGATGAGTTTCGCCATAGTAAGCGTTTGATGTTCTGAACTTCTAACGCAATCTTAAAACTCCGTGCACCTTACTAGGTGCCATTTGGGGTTTCCACCCCATAACGAAAGGGAGTGTAGCGATACATTGCGTTACATATATAATAGAAATTATTCAGCAGAAGTGAAGCGGTTATTTTAATGGCTAGAGTATGAGATATTTTAGTGGTGACGACTTTACGGGTCTAATTGAGGAAAGGGTTACAATTCTGCTGTAGGGGGGACTTGATTGTTGACTCTTAAGTGCAACTTTATCACATTAAACAAGCACAATTGTTGTGAATTCGACTTGTTAGTTTCGCTCTAATGTTAACTAAGGTAATTGTACGGATGGCCCTTTCAAAGTCACCTTGATGGCATCAGCAAAATTACATTATAATTACCAAAATATTATTACGTACCCTTAGTTCTAGATATCTGGTATTATTCTCTTGACCATGAATGTGGACAAATTGATTGAAAAAATATGAAATTGGGATTGAAACAGAAAAACATGTATATCTGAAACCTAAATGGATAAAATTTATATCTCGATATATCTTTAAGATTAATAACGAGAAAGATAGAGAGATTCATATTGATACTGACTCAACGACGACTGACTGATGTTACTCTTTCAACTTCCTATGATTATAAACGACCTTTTCTACTATCCATTTTGTGATGTAATAATATACAGAAAGATGTCTGTTTTAAAATTAATTAAATAGTATTTATCAATGATATGATCCTTGTTATAAAACAACTATTTTAAAACAGCTGTGTCAGCATGTTCATTAGTCATTGACCTCCCAGGAACAGGAGTAGGGGCAATAAAATAACCCCTTTTACAATGTGTTAAGTGGAAACGAATCATATCCTATCATCAATCATAATTCTTCCCTCTCCAAAACAGCTTCGATCAAATGGATTTCCACTGCTTGTTGTTAATTTAATTTACTTTAATAAGGTACATTGTTTCGTGTACAATGACTAAGCAATTTTCAAATATGACTTGGATCACCACATTAAAACATGATCTACTGTAAAGCGGTCAATATTAGATGAACAGAAACAAAATGTTTCTCACACCTGAAAAAAAATTGTTTTAAACACCTTTGCTATAAAGGAAGAATCATGAATAGCCTAGCGAAAATAAATTACAAACATAATAGTTTAAGCCATCTGTCACGCGAAGTTAGAGCCGTGGGGCCTTCCTTTGATACACGAATGTTAATGAAGGTGACACATTCACAAGTGTAATAGTTAAGCCTGTAGATTGTTTACTCCCTAAATACCTTGGCGCTAATGAAAATACAGTTATCTGAATTGAAAATATATGTATGCTAGCTAGGTTAGCACCTCTACATTTTTTTAGATTTTTAATAATTACCTACTACTGACAGTTAATACCAAACAACCTACCCGCGCATGGTAGTATACTCTATTCAGCCACACAGATAGTAGGTAGACCAACTAGACCATAATGTCGCAGTGGTAGTTTAAGCGACTGTTGTGATTGAGGTCTTGGGTTTGATTCTCGGCGAAAATGTTTGTATGATCTGCAAATATTTGTTTCGGAGTTTATATGTATTTATATCAGTTGTCTAGTATCCTGTCTGCTTAGTTCTGCTTAGTTTGAGACTAGATGGTGTTGTGTTAGATGTCCAAAATATTATTATTATAGTGTAGCACCGATAGTCTTTTCTTTTGAAGTAAATACTTCGATAAGGAGATAAAAGGAACTTCCTTCGTATATGTAACCTAATCCTCCGTGCTGTGACGAATTATGAATACGCAATGTCACCAACCTGTATCTATCCCGTGGGTGCTGTAAGGCTTGACTATAGGAGCAAACTGAACAATACTACAACGAGAAAGGGAAACTTGATACTAACCTTTTACCAAACCGTCAGGCCAGGGTGGTATACTAGATCAAAACCTCCATTCTGAGAGGCCAATGCCTACACTGTGGACTGATAAAGTTTCTGAATGATTAATTTAAAGTAAGAATCTATTTATTATGGTATTAAGTTTTAATAGTTTACAAAAAATCTTAATTTATGCCTTATAAACTCGTAGTATGACGTGAAGGAAATCCTGTACAAATTACAAAAACTCAACAAAATATTCTATAAACATGTTGTTAAAAATAAAGTTTAACAGAATCTTGTCGATTTTTGAGTATTTACATTAAAACTTTTAAACTTTCAAATACTATTTAACTTTCCAAAAGTTTCAGTCGAAATAAAGTTAAACACAAATGTTAGTGATGACGATAAGACTTTTATTGTTCATGTATGACGAAACTTTTATATTACAGACACAGTTTGAATTTAAATCGTGAAACTCAAAGAAATATCTTATATATAAAATTCTCGTGTCACAATGTTCGTTCCCATACTCCTCCGAAACGGCTTGACCGATCTGAGTAGGTCTGAGAATCAGCCAATATCTATTTTTCATACTCATAGGGCGCAAGCAGAGTCGCGGGCATCAGCTAGTTATATATTAAAATCCTAATATTTGTAAAATGCTTTTTATTACTTATATTCTTCATCAAATTTATTAAATTACTAGTAAAAAAGACTTTCCCTGTAACTACACTACCTTCTTTGTTACATCGGAGACCTAAAAGTGATTAAAGACACTTTCGGGTTTTGAAGACTCATTAAAAACTCTTAAATACGCATCATCAATTTCATGATCGGATTTTTATAAACGCCGTTGTCATCCTAAGTTTTCGGATTTGCAGTTCGGAGCCACGGCCGTAAACAACAAGAACGAGTCAATTTTGGGGACTCTCTTTATAAAGTCTTTCTGAAACAGAACCAGCAGTCTTCTGTTTCAAATGTTGTTTGATTTTCAAGTAAAATTTTGTGTAATATTCCTTCTTATATTTTAAAATAAGTAAATATCCCTTATTACATATATTATTATATCTTCTTCTTCTTCCTAGCCTTATTCCCAATATTATTTAGGGCCGGCTACTAGTTCAACCAGTTTTACCTGAATATCAGTTTTTCCACGGAGCGACTAATGCTAGTCCTTCGTAACTCTTAGGGAGAACTGAAATTCGAAGTTTGAATTAGTTGTCAGTATATTTGAGGGCACTGACTTCACAATAACGATTGCCATAGATATTCGCGACAAACGAGACCGACCGACCAACGAAACAATTATAAATTTATAAATGTATATATACATATATATAGTTTTAAATATACTCGCTGTGACAATGACTCTGCCCTGCCTGATGGAAAGCAAGAACAGTATCCAGGAGTGGCTGTCGCCGTCCTTTCTATCATTGCGGACTATGGCGGCCTAGTGAGATGCTTTTCATTCCCGGGATCATAGAGGGAGGGAAACACGTGCGCTGGTATTGAATTCCAGGCTTAAACTGCTCAGCACAGAAATATAAAATTCAACAACAATTACGTTAGTTACGATGCAATAGCGAATGCAAGCGTTCATAAAAATAATGATGTATTTTTTATAGGAGTATTTAATAAACACATAGGTAAATTGTATTATGGTCATGTATAATGTGTACTATAACAATTACTTCTTCTATGTATTTAACTTTATACCCGCGGCTCCCAACGCGTGTTTGTCGTCTATCTTGGTAAAGGGAAACCTGTCGTGCTAAATTATTAAAGCCTAATTTCATTAAAATTGATGCAACGGATTAGCCGAGAAAACGTAACATATAAAGGACGGACTTTCGAATTATCGATAATGTTTGTAAGACTGCAGACAAGGGTATCTCACTAATGAATCTCCAAACAGTAAAGTAAACGCTATTTTGGTTGAGTTTTAGTCAACGTTTTCCTGGTGAGGGGAACAAGTGGAGTATATTTACAAAACACATTGGAAATGTTCATTCGTTTCACATCAACCCGTCACTTACTAAAGGAAAGCAAAAAAAGTCGGGTGCTTGACTGACGGCTGACCACATGCAGACGTCCTTTCCCTCCCTTACCTCACACTTCGAACCGCGACCCTCGCCTGCTGAGTGACGTACCAGTCTCAAAGAAGCTCCATTAACCAACAACTTTAAGGGCTCAACGAAGATGCGAACACGTTGTAATAAATAAAGCGGTTGAGACAGATAAATTATCTTTGACTTGCGCAAAGCTACCCTTGACAAATTATCTGTCATAAAAGCTAAAAACAAATTTGTTTGAAAACTTTGTAAATAACAACTCGAATTGTTTTGCAAATCTTAATAAATATGAGTTTGTTGGATTTTTTCGCATCAAAGTTACTAAAACGTATTTATTACTTTACCAACTCGTTTATCGATTCATTATTGTAGGGCGGTATAGTGGACTATAGGGTGGAATCGGGAAGAGCGCGGGAGTTGATGTTGTTAAAGTTTTAATTGCTTTTATCACAGACCTCCGCTTTTAGAGGGTGAATATGCGTGAGTACTGTGTAGAGTTATCAAATTGAATCTTTTAACAGGCAATAAATTAATTATAGAGCGCCACTTAAAACTTAAATTCAACTGAGGTAGTTGAAAGCGAGTATGCAGGCGGATGTTAGCATTTTCCCAGGGATTCGCAAATTTTAATGGTGTAGAGTTGCACCATTTGTGAACATTTTTATTCGTTTTTATTCTACGAGTGCTTAAACCATAAAAAAATTAGTAAAATAAAATTTGAAGGGACAACACTACTTTCAAATCTTATTTGAGGTTGATTTTCTTCACGTGATTGAAGAAAATCATCTTCACTTGTCATAAGCTGATAATCAAAATTCGTTTACAAATAAACAAATACATTTACGAGTTTAATGTAATAAGTATATTACACATGTATAAGTATGAAATAACATTATTGGTATATGATTATCAAACCAACGGACTTTTAATAAAGCTGACTAATACTATAAATTCCAAAGTAACTCTGTCTGTCTGTCGTGCTATTACGTCAAAACTACGGAGCTGATTTAAATGAATTCAGATACACAGATAGTCCAGAACTTGAGAAAGGACATAGACTCCTTTCTATCGCGATAACCGACATATACGCGGGCGGAGCCGCGTGTGTAAGCTATATTATAATAAAGAGAAAAAGTAAGAAAGTTTAAACACTTAAATTAAAAATTAAAAATAAAATAAAAAGAATATTCAAAATTAAGATGATAATATTTAAATTAATAGAAAGAAAGTTTATAGACTTTATTAGCAAACTATCGTTAATATTAACCGATTTCGAGTAGTCTTCTCTTAACTTTGATAATAATCATTGAATATTAAATATTTAAGGATTTTTGAATATATATATATATAATGTTTCAAATTTCATCAAATCTTAACCTAATTATAAGGTCATCTAATATACCTACAAAATTGGAACTTCGAGTTAGGTTAATACAATATTATGTATTGGAATCAGTACAGTAAATATTTAATCCCTTCTAACATTTAATCCCTTTTTCTAGGGCTTTCTTTTTTTATTTAATAGCATAACTATTATACTGTTCTGAATTTGTCTCATATATTGTTATAGTAGCTTCATTTGCAGCGATCGGCTACAGGTTATATGAAAGATATCAGATTATTTTCCTTACCCTTTTAAAAAAGTCTTTATATCCATTAACATTACTTAAGTTGTTTTAAAAGTACTTTTTTAAAATATTGTTATTGCATTACTGCCATAGGATTAATTCAAGTATAAAAAAATAGTTTGCCTCTAAGCAATTGCTTGAAATTTCATAGGATAAGATTCAACTTAATATAACTAAAAAAGCGGCCAAGTGCAAGTCAGACTCGCCCAGGAAGGGTTCCGTAGCAGCAAGTAACGTCATATAAAAGTTCTTGCAGTTCGTTGTAACTTTGATCGATTTTTTATTAATAGTGTATTGATTGAATGAAAGGGAAATTGCGGTTTACGATTTATGACGTATTAAAAAAAACTACTTACTAGATCTCGTTCAAACCAATTTTCGGTGGAAGTTTGCATGGTAATGTACATCACATATTTTTTTTAGTTTTATCATTCTCTCATTTAAAAGTTACAGGGACACACATACCAATTTTGAAATGTCTCTCGCGCAAACTATTCAGTTTAGAAAAAAAAATGTTAAAAACCTCAATATCATTTTTGAAGACCTATCCATAGATATCGTATGGCTTTAATAAAAAAAAATTGAATTTCAGTTCTAAGTATGGGGAACCCCCCAAAACAATTTTTTTTCTATTTTGGTATAAAAATATTAATGCGATTCACAGAATACATCTATTGACCAAGTTTCAACAGTATAGCTCTTATAGTTTCGGAACAAAGTGGCTGTGACATACGAACGGACAGACTGACAGACAGACATGACGAATCTATAAGGTTTTCGTTCTTTGCCATTCGGATACGGAACCCTAAAAATGTACATTAAGCTGGTATCAAAGGCAATAACGGAGTAGAATCGAACTCTGTAGGAAGTGATTCATATTCTCAGGGCAAGCCTCATCAGTTATTCTCAAGTTGCCAATATAGCAGTATACTTATGTTCTGTATTATATCAAGAGACGCGAATGAAACCCTAGTATCACCAGTATTCATATGGATGTAACTGTTTCCTATTACATTTCTGTCTGTGATTTTAACAATATATTCTAGCAAATTGAACCTTATTACTTCCAGTCTCTTAGATATACAATATTTAGATAAATATTTATTAGGCTATAAAGTTTCAGTTCAATAAAAGCCTTTATGGTACAACAAAAGCAAAATAATTTTGTTGGGTTATAGTTTAGTCAATTAATTAGTATTTAGCTAGACTACAAAGACGAAACATTCAAATACTGTGTAATGCTAATTTGGTTTGAAAATAAATTAGGTAAAAGACTTATATCTACCAGTTTTGTATTTCAATCCCATACTAACCATAAGATTGAAATATTTAATAATAATAAAAAGATTGAAGAATATTAAAAGTCATAACTAAATCAGTCACAAATTAGAGTATGATGTGAATGTGCTCTTTTTCATATTATAATATAATTGATAGTTATTTATATGTTTATATGTATGCATATCGGTTGATATGTGTGTTGTATATATGTTGATATGTATGTATGTATGTATATGTTTCTAATGGTGTATGTATGTATACATGTAACTTCAAAACTCCTTGTATTTCCGACACATTTTAATCCATCCTAAGGTTGCCTGGAACCGATTATCTTAGGCAATAAGCCGCCCTTTGTACATGAAATGTAAGTCATTTATGTTCTGTTTTTGTAAATCTGTAACGTGGTGTACAAATAAAGAGTTTACTATAGATAGATAGAAAACTCTTTATTAACCCGTATTGCACAGTCTATAGACCGCGACTCGATGAATAATCGACTGTAGACCCAACTGTAGAGTAGACCATAGCCATGACAGAGTCTACACTACATTACCTAAATATAGAACAATAACTGTAAAGTGCGTTTTCGCTCTCAATATCGGCTGTCCCATAGAATTATAACACTTACTCTCCAAAATAATAATGACAAAACAATACCATCTATTTTCTTTTATCTCAACAGATTACATTTTTTTTTCAATAATTACAAACATCAACTTATAATCAAAACATACATATTAAATTCAGTCCAGTCGGGTCCAGTCCAGTTGAAATCGCGGAATAATTATAATAGGAACAATATGTTATAATGATTGCAGGACAGCCCACCCCATTCCTGGTCCGCATCGGTTGCCCCGCCATTGTCCTTTGCCATTCAATTAACATGAAACATGTCAAGCGTCGATGGCGACTGATGGTACGCTGTGTCACTAATTATCGACCTTTGTGCAAATAATACATTCACATCACATAACTCACAGTACACCTATTTATCAAAATAATGTAACGTGAACGAAACAGAGAGCATGTAGATATTTTTGGTGTACACCGAAATTAAATTACAATATTACTCGACGCCAAACGAACCAATGTTTGCTAGGGCCAATACGTAGAATGGAGACCACGATTAGGCAGATGTGGTGTAAGGCGCCCTGCGACACGATGGACCGATGTGATTTGAAGAAATTGTTTTTAAGAAAATTGATGCAGACTGTCCAACACAGGCTAGACAGCGATAGCGGCAGCTACACATTATTGCTGAATTAAAATACTTTTTCAAACAAACTTTTAATGTGGTAAATAAAAAAAATCTAATTAGCTAACTGACCTCTTGCATCAGCGCCAAACTTCCAAATTCCGGGCTGCTATTAGGAATTTCCCAAGAAAAAACCAAAAACACTTTTTGGTCCCACCTGGGATTTGAACCCTCTTGATTAGCAGTCGCATACGCTATCCACTAGACCAACGATAACTCTCTGGATAGTTGCGGTCTGGATAAACAACGTTGTGCCTCCGACTAATGATAGCAGTCGTAACTATTATCCTATGATAACAACGTAATCCTGAGAGCTTAACGTAACCCCCCAGTCATGGAGATGCTGATGGTGCTGACCATGCCGTCATTGCTTACCCTCGGTGATTGTTTTTAATCACCTAGGGCAACTGGGCTATGAGCGTATTATTTCCATCAATTTTTTCATAACATTTAAAGAGTTTCATTTATAACATTTCAATTTATTAGAATACCTTGAGTATATTCACTCATCTATTTATATGAACAAGTAAATGTATGTTGTATAATCCCTAATTAAAATGTCCTAACAATCTCAAATGCTCGTAAAATGAAAATAATGATACGAAAGTAATATCAAAACTCAGTCGTTAACGAGGTATCTCCGGAACAAATCATGCGTACTCATTGAATCCTCTTTCGCTAATCCCCCTCCATACATAAGCCGAGCAATAGAGATATGATAGACGTTATTAATTAGATGTCGTTACGTCTTATGCCGTTTCATTGTTAGAAAAACCCACAGCCTTAAGTGACGTTGCCCTAGCAACGAGATACTCTCCCTCCTAACATCCCCTGGAGGCAAACAAGTATTTTATTGTTACTTTATATAATTACTAGCTGCGCCCCGCGGTGTTACCCGCGTATATCATTATGGTTACTATGCAAGTTTGTTATGCCTAGCAACCTGTGAAGTTTTGGCAGGAGATAAACAGTGATACATTTTGACATCTACGATTTAATATATTTTTATAATAACCTAGCTTTCGCCCGTTTATCTCGATTATTGCAGTAAAAAGTAGCCTATGTGTTATTCTGATATATAAGCTATATTACTGTAAAGTTTCATCCAAATCCGTTCAGTAGTTTTTGCGTGAAAGAGCAACAAACATACACACATACACACATACACACATACACACATACTCACAAACTTTCACGTTTATAATATTAGTTATATAATTATATAGAAAACTGGATTTTCAATCTTGACTGCTGTGCTCCATCATATTACTTGTGGCTTTTTTGCTTTTGAATATGTCCATTCTTTGTCTTCGTGTAAATCTACCAATTATAGAGAATTAAGTAACCTTAGGTTCTTCTTATAACTTCAACAATTTTTCAATAAAATCACACTACAAAATAAGTTTAGACATTCTAGAGATTAGCCGTAACAAACAAACCGTATAATTATACATTCATATGCATTTAGTAAAAAGTCATTAATTTGAAATTACAAACAGACGCTTCAGTTTTGTATATTTGTATGTGTGTAATATGGTGAATGTACATACAAAATTGTGTGATTTTGGCATTTTCTCTTTACACCACCACTCCATCAATGACTCATGATAATTGAGGCATCTAGTCTTTAAATAGTTGTTGTAAAAACTATGGGTAATGGGATATTCCGAATACAATGAACAAGAAAAAGTAATACTGAAGGTTTTTCTGCACTATACTTGCTTCATTGTTTGATTCCACATGTAAGTTTTTTCCGGTTGCGGTCAATATAGATACAAAAAAAAAACTACAAAAGCATATTATCTACTTCAATATCTTTTCCATACAAAAAGAGGATATTCACATAAATAGCGTCGTTGTACATACTAATGAAAATGAATATAAAAAATCGTCGCTGTGATCACTCCCCAAGATGGTTACGGATCCCATGGCAACACCCTGGACCACATGAACGCTGTCCGAAATGGGGTAGCACTTAGCGCACCATAAAATCTGTAGCGACAAAGCACCCCTCCGTGCCCTCAGATGAAGTGTAATTGATTCACATCAACCGTCAAAACTTATAGGCACATCGATATTAGAATGTAGGATTATAATTTTTTTCTAGTATAGAATATAATAAAAATGAACAAATTTTATTGTACACTAATTACAATACTATACTATATAACTGACAAATTTGCCCAGTGTCTCAAAACAATCTCTAGTGTAGTCTCGGGTGTAGTTTATGTGTTTTATTGCTACGGTTGTATTTTAATTTTGTGAAATGATTTAACATGAAAAATACTTGTTCATTTAGGTAGTTATTGAGATTAAAGAAGAAAAATTGGTTTTTCTTTACCTGTATATATTTTTGAGTTTTTTTACGTACAAAGAATATAGTTTCGCAAGCTTTTTGTGTTGAATGATTTAATTTCATAAAATTTCTTGCCAATTTGCTGTCAACGAACACCCGCTGTAATTATCCACGTTATTGCAACCAGACTGTGAATTAAAATTTATTTAAAAACCCCAGTATCGAAGCGGCAAGTCTACTGTTACGCGCCATTTCATGCGTTATTTGATATTCGGATGACAAATTAGTTGGCAAGCGCCCGGTACACAGCGTTCACTGAAATTACAGGGAACGGTGTGTCAATGAAGGGCTGCTGTGTCCGCGCGCGCTTGTATCTCAGTTGTGTAGTTTCAACCGACACCGGCAACTTGTTGGCTCTAATTATAGTTTACTTTTAAAAGTTCTAAAAAGTTCAGTAAAACCCAAAATCATCTGTAATTTTAGCTGTCTAAAAAGTTGTTCTTTATAGATACTAAACACAATGGTGTTAAATTTTACATGTACTTCAAGTCGTATGCTTACTAAACATTACATCACATACTCAATAGGCATATGTTACAAGAAATCATCGTGATCAAGTGCGGGTAGATACAACCTGCACATCACGAAGGCGACGCTAAGCTCACATCAGTCTACCCGTGACCATGAGCGGTATAACACGTTCGAAACGTCGGAAAGTAGAAAGTATCGTAATCTTTTTAATTCTATCGCGAATAAGTCCCGTATACATTAAAAAACTTGAATTTGTGTAAAAGTCACTAAAGCCTAAAAATAGATAAGACACAATTAGATACCAATCTTTGATAATCCTAATTTTACATGACCTTAAATTTAATTACCTAACTATTAATACAAATTTAATGTTAAAACGGTATAAGCGCGCTAAATATTAGAGGTTCGAATACAAAAACGTAGAACAAGATTCTTTCTCACTCGAACGGGTTCGTCACAGGCGTCGACGAGCGGTAATTGGACGGGCGTAATTACTCCTTGCTTGTAAAACCATCATCTTATCATCTCCGAAAGGGTATTAGCGAAAAACACAACCTAAGGGGGTACACGACCGACTGCGGCAGCCGACGTCTTAGATGGTTATTAATATCTTTGTAGGACTCGGGAAATAAGCGACGGCCTCTCAAAGGGTAGACGTCAAAACAAGGCAATTATGAGATAGGGTAATTAGGTTTATACATAATCTTTATGCTTTTGGAATTACATTACCTTTAAATTATTAGAAAGTGTACGATATAACAACATAATTGTTATTATACGTTATACTTATAAACAAATTTAAGTCAAAATAAAATGGTATGGTATTCCAGAAAGTAGAATATTTCTGAACCATGTACCTATTATGCCTTCTGTAATTAGAAACCTCGGTGCAACAAATGAGTAACTAGCCAAACCAATCAGCAAATTCACCCGGCCACTGATTACCCTGCTACCAGATAAATTATAATCTTAAATCGAAACCAACTAAAAATATTTTCCTTCATTGATAAAATACGCGTTTTGTTAAAAGCAGTTGTTCTAAAACCACTAACACAGTTACATAAGTCAACAAGCCTGTTATCGAGAAACTTCGTAAACCAAAGGGTGAAATTTTCCTCCTGCCACTCGCTTGATATCTTGTCTTCTTGACAGATTTCAGTGTAATCACTTTTTAGACAAATTGTCTTACATCCTTGCTCTCCAATATTTTGCCGATATCGCAAAAGAAAAACATAATTAAGATGAAATATTTTAATTTGACATATCATCTTAGATGTGAGTCTGGAGTTTGCCTTTAATGATATTTCAGATTAAGTACATATTTATAAAAAGTTATGAATCAGATTACCAATAAAAGTGACGAACAAAGCTTCAAAAACACCTATTATATTAGTAAAAACTTACATTTACATCGCAAAACGCACACTTTTAAATATATCAAAGAAAATCACAAGTTGAAAACAATAAATAATTTCACTGAATGTGCATATACTTGTAATATGCACATTCAGTGAAATTAATCGAACATTATAAATTTACAATCAAACTTGGTGTTACTTCAATTAATATTCGATTTAAAAAGCACTCGTACCTCTGTTTATAGCTACCAGATTTTTGATACACTTTTAGCAAAGGCAATAAAATGAAAGAGAGCGTTGTTAAAACGCTCTTTGAAGTCAACGAATTTCCAACGGGCACCTAACAAAATTGTTCTTTTAGCCTTCATAAATGCGCGTATACTTTCGACCCGAGCTTTTTTTACTATGAAAGTGAGTCAAAGCGGGACAAAGAGACTACGAGTTGAATTTTCAACAACACATTGCATTGTAAATTTTAAACAGGTTTTTAGATTTCTAAAATGTACGCTTTTCGATTAGAATAAATAAAGGACCCTTTTTTAGACTGAAAATTGGAACGGATGTTTTTAAGGTTTATTACACTGTAAAATGTAAAAAATCTACATATAGTACTCGTACAATGTAAAAAATACTAAAACTTTGTGAGTTGCGTGCAAATGAATAAGCTCTAGTATAACACGTTGTCAATCTAACCTGAGATCTTATTGTAAATGGCAACAGGCGGCCATTCACCTTAGAGAATTTCGATGATTTCACATTATAGTATTTAGCATGGTGAGTCAAGGACCGAGTCCAGATTCTTACCACTGATTAACCATGTTCTGATTGATATCCCAAATAGGGATAGCTACCAATGCACCCACATTTATTTGATTGTTATTTGGACAAACTCTGTATAAAGTATTTTCTGTATGCATGTAGTGTTGACCTAATTGTACATTTAGATCTAACACTTGTTCTGTGTTCTATTTTGTCTTGTATTTATTAGTAGTTATGAAACTAAAACATGCTTGTTTTAGTTTAATGACTACTGGTTAGCCAATACAAAATAAAATAAAAAATAAATAAATATTTGTTTGGAAATGCTAAAAATATAAAAAAGACTTCACAGTAATATGTTTTTATATGGCGTGCTCGTATCATAAAGTAATATTATCGAGTAATAAGAGAGATAAAACATCTTAGTAAATACCTGTTTCCTTTAAAAAAATCTGAGCCCTAGTAACCAAATATGATATCCAGTATAAAAGTTTGTAGAGAAGATCAATAAACGATCGTAATAAGGATTATGAATAAACCTTTGGATAAACCAAGTACAGTGATTCAATTCTATAACTTGGAAAATACCAGACCTTGAGCCTCTGCAGTTACGGAGAGACGTCGCCTCTATGGCGGTCCTCTATCGCCTTTACCATGGAGAGTGTTCTGAAGAGCTCTTCCAACTGATCCCTCCTTCTCCCTTCCTTTACAGGACAACACGTGCTGGACTCAGAAGTCACCGCTTTAGAGTGGAAGAAATACGCACCAGAACAAAACGGTTCGGCTCTTCTTTCCTATGCCGAGCAGTCAAAGACTGGAACTCACTACCAGCTCACGTGTTTCCTTCCCACTATGATCCCGGGTCCTTTAAGCGGGGCGTGAAAAAGCATCTCACTAAGCCGCCATAGTGTGGGCCGCCATACATTATTGTCTGCATTCGCAGCAAGTGTGGTGCCCCCCACTCTTGGATTCTGCTCATGCTTTCCATCAGGCAGGGTAGAGTCACTTTGGATGGCTTAATATATAAAAAAAATCGAGGGCGTCACAGCTCTATTTTCTGCCAATCAAGAATGACTAATATATAGATAGGACAGTAACACAATAATCATAAATGATTAATAAGAATGACATTCCGCTTAATATTTATTGCCAATCAACAGTTAAGCACAAATAAATTATATTGATGTACTGGGGAATTGATACCTATAAAATATGCAAGAGTAGCTGTAGTCTTCATCTTAGGTACTCCCTGTATAAGTAGATCATTGTCTTCATATCTACAATGATTTGGATTGTATTTTATGATAATCCTATTTAAGGAACTCAAATGAGATATAACTATTTATATCATTGATTAGTTCGGCTAACGTGTTTGTTGGCTATAACTAATCTTTATCTCTCCAATATAAATTAATTACGATCTCATCTTGGTGGCGGGAATGTAAACAATCAGTATATTTATCTTCCCAGCAAACTGCATCATTTACGATCGTCCCGAAGTATTTGCTCAAGATACGACCAATCACGTGAGTCCGATTTCCAATTTGGGTCGGAAGTTAATGTCATAAAACTAAGAGAAAGTTTCCGAAGAGTGTTTGTACGTGAACGATAAAAAAGGATCGCACAAACTAATTGTATAGACAAAACTGGTTCTCCGCATAATTAGATAAAGTTTCCCCTTTCTTACCAAGAACCATGGACTTAAAGCCAAGATATAAAGGTTAATGTACATTTTTGAAGACAAGTCCTAATATATATAACGATCTATCCTAGGGTTGTAAGCATGGTTGAATTTTTGACTTGGCGTATTTATTCGGTAAAAACTTTAAATTGCTTCTGACCCAGTTCGAACAGCTATTGAACCAATTTACCATTGCCTACGTCCCAACTTAAACATTCTCCCTATTTATTTATTTGTGTCACAGGTTAAACTGACTTATTTGACTTTTATCACTTAGTGACGGATATTACAAGATCCTGCGACTTAAAGTGAAGATCAAAAATTTATAATTTTTATCAATTTTTTAAAACTATTTCGTTTTTCATCACCTTCCCAGCTTTTGTTCCCAAGGTATTTTGGGTCAGCTACTAGTTCAATCGATTTTACCTGAACATCAGTTTTTCCACGGAGTGACTGGCATCGGACCTCCGCAACCCTGAGGGTGAACTGAAATTCGAAGGTTGAACTAGTTGTCAGTATATTTGAGGGATGATTGCCATAGATGTTCATGACAACCGAGACCGACGGCTAATAAGCTAAATTATTTAGTTTTTTAAAATATGTAGAATAGAAAAATTTAATTTATACACAAAAATATAGCTATCCTGATATCAAATTTACATTCTAGCATCATCATAATAACGATTAAAATTATTTAAATATTAACGAGTCTCTAAATTGACAAAAATATAAAATAATACAAGTGTTGGTTAGACTGACATAGTAACTTAAGCCCAATACTTTTAATTTCTTGTGATTGATAACATGAGTAAAAATTTGTTTAATATATCTTTCAGGTGGTTGTAAAAGTATGACATATCGATATTTTAACGGCACAGATTTATCAATTTTTTATTAAAAATATCCTACTTGTGATCTTCGCGTATTTTTATATCTATCTCACATTATGTATACTTAGAATTTAATACCAATCATAAAAGGTTATATGTTTTCTGATATTTACACGATTACAGATGTTATTACTTTATCTAAACTGTAGTACGAACGCCTGCTGAGGTTTTACGAGCAACATCGCCACGATATGAGAGCAAAGGCTTAAGAGAAAGGCACTATCTCAAGAATCTAACTTTACAAAGTCACTACTTGACACTTACACTAAGTAATACTATTTTATTTAAACAATAATTTGTGTTCTGAGGTTATGTCAGTTCGGCCGGCCATCGAACGCTCCATGGCTGGTAGCGACAGTTGTTTTGCAACCTTCTGCGAAGACGTAATCTTGCAGAAGGAGGCGTCGCAGAAGGCCCGGAAAGACGATCTCCACTCGGACCCGATCCGCCGCTGGCAAACCGGGTGGTGGAGGCGCGCATATCTCTGAATGTGGCCGCAGTGGCCGGATATCGCCCAATTTCAGAGTTTTAGTTTAGAGGGCGACCGCATCAGTGCGGGCAGTCGCAGGGAAGGGTCCAGAAGGAGAAAACAGTTCCCTGGCCCTTCCTATTCCAGGCGCACAGAGGGCACACCTTATTGTTTTAGTCGGTTCGATTCCGACACATCGCCCCGAAGCAAACACCGGCTCGGCGGGGTGACGGGGGATTCCACGCGTTAAAAAAAAGATACGTTTAGTATATACAAAATGTCTACCTACACAGAAAAATAAGTTAAATAACTTACGTTACTTACAATAGCCCACCTTACATAGTTTCCGATACAAAAGTGTCCATAATCTTGGCACAATTGCCACACTGGATTGCAATATCTTTTGCAACAGAAACGAGCCAGAGCGGGAGTTACCACAGTTATGTGTAATTCGGCGACCGATTTCCACAACTAAACTTTTAGCCTTCGACCTCAACTGTTTAGAGTCTCCACCGCAATGGGTTCAATACAAAAATGCATCTCCTTTGTTATATATTACTTCTTACTTACTCACTAAAATAGTTGATTTGTATATACTTCTAAAAATAAAAGCTTTAACCTATTTTACAATTTTTTCTGTGCAATTTGATACCTCATTCTCCTTTTCTATCTAATGTACCAAACTGACTCTAATCTGTCTGCCGGAAATGTTGATGATGTTACTCATTGTGAGTGCAGACAATACAGCATGGTGACTTGGTGACCTAAACTATGACAGCCTCTGCATCATTATACCTCCGGTTTCAAGCTCACCAACGTAATGTGGCCGCACGAATGCTGTCGTTTTAGGTTGGGTCTTTTCTGTGAGTATAGTACTGCCGCAGTCGAGATTGGCCATTAGTGTTGAAATCAGCCTGTCTCTACTATCTTCTCATTAATGAAACCACAATGTCCAATAACCAACTGTAACAGTATGTAGCTATATCTTTCAATTAAATTTAATATATAGTGTGTATAGTTATGTATTGTTATAGACAACAATATTTGTCATTTGGATATCAATTCAACCTAACTATCCTTATTTCACTTTGTATAATATAACGTTTAAAGTGTGTAGATATTTAGTATAAATCTCTCTTTTCATCCTATAAAGTTAAAATATATTCATGAAAAAATATAGTTCATTGACGTCGATGAAGTCTTGTTTTAAAATAAAAAGATTTTAATTAATGTTATGCTAACAAAAGCTTAATTGTAAATATTCAAGTTTCAAAATTGAGTTCATCTACAAAACTTATATTTATTCTAATAGATAGATCAATTTTCAAAATTTAATATACTGTAATCAAACTACTATATTAATTAAAGAGATCAATACATTCAAGTAAATCTTTTTATTTTCTTAGAATTTATAATGCTACTGAAAATCATTTCTACTTATTATCTATTTGCCATTTAAGTACGGCAATTTAATTTAAAGGTTAAACAAATGAACTATGATCAATGTGTTAGTTTAGCTGCCAGTCATTTTTATTAATCAATTTCGTCGAAACTGACACAGACGGAGTGGATTAATAATAATGGCTAGGTAACCTACATTCCGCAATGTAGCCGAATGGTATGAAACAATGATATCATGTGTGCCTATTTTTTAAAAAAACTTCAATAAAGGACAAAGCTACTCAGCGAGTATATAATAAACTTAAAATTATTCAATGGTACAATTTCACAGATGCTACTTTTACTAATTTCTACGTTACTCTGAGGTAGTCTGGCAAAAATGCTTTTAGCACTAAGTCTGCCTCTGTACACATTGCGTATAAAGTAAAAAAGAAAATGTCCCTACTCAGCACCATTCTCCACTTATATTCGAAGACTTTCGTCAAAGAGCCGAGCCAGTAATATTTCTTAGCTTCATTAGTTCCTTGTCTACCTCCAAAACCATTAAATAGCATAGTCTATCCTACATATCCGTAATTAAAACAGCATATGCTACGTGTATAATATTCACAATATTGACGGTGATCAATAGCATGGAGCCATGTAGTCGAGGGTTGGTAATGAGATCGGGTGGGAGGCGTTCGCGCGTGGCGACAAGCCAGCCGTGTGAATTTCGTGGGCTTAAACGTGCGCACCAACACATATTGATATGTTGGTATATACCTCGATTTAATGTTATCGACAGATGCCTTCGGCACTGTCCATGCAACAAGAATGTTAAACGATACAATGATTTTTTGTGTTCGGCCAGCAATTCAATACGAATAAAATAATAAAGCTCTAACGAATGAACCCACATAGATAGTACAATTTACCTACGTTTTAAACTTAACAAAAAACAATAAAATGGTAGCTCACGCAGCACAAAATTGTTTTCAGCTCGATATTCCATATTGCTTTTATTATTTCAATTTCAATTGCAGATGTGTTCATAGCATAATGACCCTTAGGAGTAGTTAACATACATAAAAACATTTTTGTTGGAGTATTAACGAAATTCCCTGCTGCTGCTCTGTCCTTTATAAAATTGAATGGTTTCTATGAGCTGACTATATTAAATAATCATACAAAATACTAAGACATAATACACTTAGAAAGTTAAATATAGGTGGATTTGCTATGTGTATTTTAGAAAAAGCATATTTACCTCAATAACCGATATTTAATTACCGATATTTTCGTTAACTATATTATATAAGTGAGGTGACTTAGTCGTATTAAAAAAAAATTGTGAGAGATAGATATATTTTGCAAACGTGTTGGTAAATAATTTTGTATTTAATTTAAATCTTCTTTAATACTACAAGTTTTGTGTCTAAGTTATAAGTTCTATTACTGCTTACCAAGAGTCTCATTGCTGACACGTTATGCTTGTGACAACTTTCAAGCGCTAATTATGGCCCCTTATAACCACAACCATCGTGGTTAGAAATGCTCGTTCGTGGTATATGTGATTTTGTATATCGTTAAAACAATTATTGTTTAGGCAGGTACAGTTTACTCTATTCTGAGGAAAATTAAATTTTGTATTAAAATTGATTAAGTTTTTTGTGAATACGATGGATCACTTCTTAATCGAGTTTAAATTTTTTTACAATTATGAAAGGTCAACTTAAAAAAATCGATCCAAAAGTTCAAAAGAATACTATTTAATAAGTGCAACAGTGTGTCATGAACTCAGAAATACTTCCACATTTGGCACACACGTGGCTTGATAGAAGAAACCCCTATTGAAGTTTACGACTTTCATGGGATACTGGTTATGTGGGATAATTATATTTTTATATTTTTGTACATATACATCGTATCTAAAATCTTCATACAATATTACATTACATACACTTATACATACAATAAATCAGTCAGTTTAGTTATTTAATGATTTCTTAATCGGTTCACATTGATTTTTATTATACATCACATCATCTTTATTTATAAAACAGCTCTATTACTGATACCATGAATTACTTAATTGATGATTACTCTAAAAACTTTGGCCTAACCTTATTCTAATGTCATAATTAATCCATATTGTCACAACATAAATATGACATGAGACGCGTGAAGAAAATTATGATCACGTCATACCAAGGGCTCAACGCTTTACGTTCAATGGTTTTGAATAATGTGCGATTTAATTTAGTCGGGCGAGTGTCGCTGCGTGCACCAGCAATACTACATCTACCTATTTAAATTTAGTTTAGGAGATTAATTAAACCGAGACCGGATGGGTGCGCCGCGTACAGCTCTGTCACAACCGTCAATAGCAGCCGTCGCACTGTTTTATTCTGTCACTAGCCCCATCAATGGGAGACGCAATCGAATTTGCCAAATGACGCTCACACTAAATTGCTGAAGAGTGATTGATTGAAACGTTTCGTAATTAAAGTATTTTATTCAGGAAATAATCGAATATGAATAATTTAGAGCGTCACCGTTGCGTCGATGCACTGCGGGACGAGTGGAGTAATTTTGTAGTTTAATATTACCCCTAAGTCATGAATAGTCGCACAATATTAATAAACGTCTATCCCTCTTTAGTCATTTATAAGCATTGGAGTTGATAAATTGTCCGACCCACTCCCTATAACATGCGTTTTATTCTGTTCATGAAGGAAATTACATGTTATCTGGCGTAATAAAATGTAGCAGTGCTGTATGCTGACACCCACTTAAAAGTACAATTACACTGATTTTCAGAACAGACTTAAATATAAGATCTTATCACTTTTGTTATATTCTATAAATTTTTGGAGAATATAATGCTTCTATGCTGTAAATGTTTGATTTGAATTTAAGGTAATTAAGATCCCTGTAAGGGTGATTCACGGAACAGTGTTGCCTTTTCACACTTGATATTAGACTAATTAACTATGAAACGGGCGCTGGCGCTCCGCAAAGAGCTTTAAAAATGTCGCCAGTAATTCAGTTAGCACACCAGCGGCATGGCGTATATCCCAACCATGATTTACAGTTATCACGACTCGAAGCTGAACTTGTTAACATACCGACGCATCTATTACATCTTATCCATTGACAAACTGACCGTATTGAAACTGTGCCAATACAAAGTTTTGCTTCATTTGTTTATTCAGGTGATCTAGAGCACATACGATACTATCGTAAAATTCTTAAACAAATTAATTTAAGCATTCCACAGTCATACCAAAAGTTAAACAATTTATTCTGAACGATCCTAAATGAAAATTGAATTAAGTGGTTTCCTCTTTTGACACAATGTTCTTAATGAGATAAGCTCGTTGCCACTTCAGACAGGATAAAAATATCCATAATTTTCACGTGATAAAAAGTTGAGATAATTAAAAAAGTCGCGAGCGACATCAGGGCCCAAACTTTTGACAATATGGATATCGCATTTCTTGCCATTTCGAGTCTTACAATTTGTTTAGATCGTCAAATCAGGTGAGATATTCGTATGAATTTTATACCGATTTTCGTCTTTGTAAATAGCTATCGTCCCTAACTTATTGTCAATTACGTTTTGAAGAGGGCTTCTTTTAAGCATCAAAGTCAGACGTGTGATGAATTTCGAACCATACATCTGTTTTAAAAGTGCAGTGTAGTGTAAATGGAAATTTAAACCAAGAGAGAAACTCTTCTGTTAACACTGTGATTAAACTTTAACCTGGATATTTAATTTAAGAAAATATTTCACCTTTAAAAAACAAAACAATTTGCTTGAAAAACAAAGATACACTCGGTAACTGATATTGGTCTGATTGATGAAGCTTACAAGATATTAATATAAACAACTAATAATTAAAAATTAAAACTAAAGTTATTCGAGTATTATAATTTGAATATTTAGCTAGCCGTTTTTCTGTGGACTAATAATCAGAATAGTTTCTGAAGTAGAAATATTTGCAAACTCATGGTAAACCCCGCTCGTTGCCGCACTGTAAACCGATAATTAGATACGGCGCGCTTTTACAGCGCTGCGATTCTGAATACCAACCAAATTGCGCCCTTCCAATCCTGTTTATGCTACGATGGAACTCCGACGCTTCATTTGGTCACAATTTTTCATTTTTCATACTCTGATACCAAAGCTTTTTAAAGTGTGCTTGTTTTAAAATATTGCATTGCAAAATTCTTTTATTTCCTTTAACTGGTTTATCAATTTGCAAACTTCTAATTTACAAATCCATTTATGTAAATGAAGTAAATAGAATTTTCGGACATCTATCACACAACATCATCAATCCCAAACTAAGCAGAGCGTGTACTATTATAGGTACTGGATATAAATTCATACTTACATACTTTTTTCGATTATACATGAAAAACACTCAAACTCCGGTACAAATATTAGCAGAACATACAAACATTTGGTACGACCCTGAAATCGAACTCGATCGACACCTCTTGATCAGCAGCCACGTACGCTAACCACTAGAACAACAAGGCATAGAGGAACTAAATACGTGCACCGGTAGTAAGATATGATAAATATATGTCATAGTTATAAATATTTCATAAAGTCACATGCTATCATATTTTTTTTAAATATACAAGATAAACACATCTCGTTTGTTTATAACTAGCTGAGCTCGCGGTGTTACCCGTGTGTTGTCTTTATAAGCCGCATTAATGCCGAAGACTGAAGCTAGTCTAAAAAAGTTATCAAGGATCTCCTTAAATCATGAGCTATCTGCTCGTGAAAGTTCCTTAAAAATTGGCCCAATAAACAGTCCAACTTGCGTTTGCCACTACTTCAAATATTTAATTGAAAAATCTTAATTACTAAAAATATAACTTACAAAGCCTATGAAAATTATTAACCCTACTTTTATTCATACAAAAATCAGCAAGCAGCAGCTAGAAAAATTAATAAGTATAGAAGCTTTTACTTTTTAAAGTGTGCAAACATAATTACTTGTTTCCAACAAGCCTAATACTCTGCTATTTAAAGGATGCATTCCGTGTCCGTTCAGGCCGTAACCAATGAGTGCACTTAACATTCCGACTGGTTGATTAGCTCGCAGCCTGTAGCGAGAGAGAGCTCCCCCAAGCGCTTACGCTCGTCAGTAATGCACACCTGCAGTTTTGGCACTATAGCTCGAAATGACGAAGCGGATATGATAGAGATACCCAACACGCAACATCGGTTGGTAAATTAAGGATGTGTGGAAAATTGCATACATTTTGAGTTACTGTAGTTTGTCCTCAGACGTTATGGTCATGCTTCTATTATATTATTCAAGAAATTTAATAATATTAAAATATGGCATTTTTTAACTTCACGTAAGGCAGCTATTAAATTTAAAACCTATTTTTTTTTTCTAAATTATCCAGTTTTAAATAGTTAGAAAAACTAAGAGAACTAGATTTTTTTTTGGATTTTGCCGTAGGATACTTAAAATTTGTTAATGTTTCTTAAATTTTATTAAAAAACCACAATCATACTTTCCACCTAACGATGATTGAACCCTATAATTTGTTTCCAGTATTCATTCTCTTTGCAGCGCTGTTCAGTTGTCCTGCCTGCGGAATTAATTATAATTCTGCGTCCTAGTATTTTTTCCTTATTTTCACAATTCATTCCCTATTTTATTTCCAAAATGAATATCCTTCCTCTATTTCCAACAAACTCTGTTTTTAAATGTAAGAGCAATTGAATAGTTATCTTTACAATTATTAGAAAAAAAAATCCTGTTAGATTGCTCGTAGGTGGCACATAATATCAATATAATATCGAAATATAAGCCATAAGAGCCCACGCAATGATACTGTGAAAACAGGCTACTTGTTATATTTTATAACAAGCTATTTAATTCAAGCGAGCGCGTTGTCATATGGTCCAGGAAACTATTAGACGCCACATCAATTTATAACGTTTTGAATGTTGGTACGACATTGCGTTCTTGAGTTTAAAATGGGTACATTTAAGCCAGGAAATAGACACAAGGACTACATTAATGGTACGAGGGTTCAAATGGTCAACCATGAGTCGATTTTTATTAGCTACGCAGGTATCTTAACATATAATTTCAAAACTGTATAATAGTCTGTATAAAAGCGATTAAATTTCTATTATATAATAGTATTCCTTACTTTATTAATTTGCCTTTCAATGTACTTTGTACTTTTAATTTTCGATATACTCGATTGACATCAATAGGCGTGGCTTTATTACATTTGACTAAATTATAATTTGAAAATGTTTTATAAACTCCTTTCAGAGATACAGGCGTAGTACTTAATGTTATAAAAAATCCTTTCTACATTATAAATACTCACATATTTTTAATTAATAAAGAACACTTTTTCTCAAAATCATTACTCACCTTCTACTGAGATCGATCAGCGATAATTTTCATTTTCATTTTCATTAAGTGATCAGTCGTCTAGGCTTTAATCAGATGAGTTGCAAGACTAGAACTTTGGCGAGGTAGTAAGTAAGTTCGCTCATCGTCTGTATTTAATCTTTCGATAGAGTTATCCAGTGTGTCTGTATTGTATTGGATACTAGATAATATGTTGGGATATTTTTAAAACAGTACATGTAGTTTATTGAAGATTTTTATAGTACGCCCTTATTTATTAGGATATCTAAGAACGTCTTTGTCAAGTATTGCTAAAGGAAAACGTCTTTAGTCTATTTTTTTAGAAATTTAGACGAACAGAGTTAGACTAATAATATTATATTATACGTATTGATTACATATCTAGTCTTGTCATAAATACATGATACAAGGTAAAATGTGAACAACATTTGTTTCTCTTTAACACCACATTTTAATTTCACCTAAATATTTGATAACAGACAGGCTCGAAAATGAGAAAACACTGAATGACAGATTCGAAATACAAATATTTTATTTTGTTTGTTTTTAACTGTAACAATATTTATGGCCAGACTAAGTATAATTCACGTGTCAAGTTGTAGCTAACGATGAACTTCCAAACTATTTAATGTACTATAAGATTAATTATTTCAGATATGCAAATTAATTTCAAAATTTATAAATAGATTTAGTTTCAAACGTTTTGATCTCAAGAGACTAAGTCACAATCTATACAAATAAATAAAATTGGTGTGTTTGTTTGTAATATTAAAATAACCACTTTTTACTAAATGCATATGTTATGTATGTATAAATGTATTGAAATTGGGTGTCTAGTTAAAATATTATATTAAACACGTGCTCATTCCTTTGCAGACGGAAATATACTGGTCACACGGTCCATATGCCAAAATTATTATTTTTACAATTTTTGTCTGTCTGCCTGTCTGTTTGTTCCGAGTAATGTCTGAAACGGCTGGACCGATTTGGACGGGACTTTCACTGGCAGATAGCTGATGATATAAGGAGTAACTTAGGCCCCGCGGCGTTGCCGGCGGTTACAACTGCAAACGCAGGTAACACCGCGGGGCTCAACTAGTTTGTTGATAAAGTTCACACTGTTGAGTTATTATAATAAACACTTAATAATTAAAAATATTTAAGCTTTTCTTGACCATAACATAATTTAACTATTAATTTACTATTTATTATAAGTAAGCAGTCTGGTTCCCACGTCCATAGTTCACAAAACAAAATAAACAACTGCCTCTGCGCAAGCGGAGCTGCAAGCTTAAACTAATAAAGCTATAAATGTCGATAAGAATCTCGATTGACTTAAAAGTAAGTGATATTATTAATGTAATAAATGAAGTAATAATAATAAAAGTGTTTGCTTAAGGAAACGTGAGTGGTAGGTACGGGAACAATGTTATGGGCACATTTTACTGTTCTCTATAAGTATTAAAACCTTCTATAAAGTTAGGTTTACGATTTCATTCTTTGCGACGAAAGACATCATTTGATACGAATTGCTTCAAGAAATGGACTGTTTTAAGTTAAGAACTTTTATTTTGTAAACGATCTCAAAATACATTTAGATAACGTTGTGGTTCATTCATTAAATAATATAATTGCAGTAAATTGAATAGGTACCGATGTGTTAAAAAATGTATTGCGCAAATCCAAATAAATGTTTATCACAATACATATATTTGGACGCGACCATACATTACTTTACATATCCTAAGTACTATATAATCATATAGTAATAATTAATACTACTTCATCATCATCATCATCATATCAGCCGCAAGAAGTCCACTGCTGAACGTAGGCCTCCCCCATTGACTTCCATTTCGACCGGTCGGTAGCGGCCTGCATCCAACGAGTCCCTGCGATCCTAATCAGGTCATCCGTCCACCTTGCGGGAGGTCTTCCTACGCTGCGTTTGCCGTCACGTGGTCTCCACCCAAGCACCTTTCTGCCCCATCGGCCATCGGTTCTCCGAGCTATGTGCCCTGCCCACTGCCACTTCAGCCTGCTGACTCTCTCTGCTATGTCGGTAACTTTAGTTCGTCTACGGATCTCCTCATTTCTGATTCGATCCCGTAGAGAGACCCCAAGCATAGCCCGCTCCATAGCTCGCTGTGTGACCTCGAGCTTCCTTATGAGGCCCATAGTTAGAGACCACGTCTCGGCACCGTAGGTCATCACTGGTAACACGCACTGGTTAAAGACCTTCGTCTTTAAGGACTGTGGTATTTTGGACGAGAAGACACTGCGTAATTTCCCGAACGCCGCCCAGCCGAGTTGGATTCGTCGATTGACCTCTTTCTCGAAGTTGGATTTGCCTAGTTGGACCGCTTGTCCCAGATAGACATAGTCATCAACAACTTCGAGAGCCGAGCCTCCCAGTAATACGGGGGTGGGCGAAACATGGACATTTGACATGACTTTCGTCTTGTCCATGTTCATCCTCAGGCCCACCCGCTGGGACACTCTATTGAGGCCTCCGAGCATCGTGCTGAGCTCCTCTAAGGACTTTGCCATGACCACGATGTCATCGGCAAACCGAAGGTGAGTGATGTATTCGCCATTAATATTGATGCCGAATCCTTCCCAATCCAGAAGCTTGAAGGCGTCTTCTAGGGCATTTGTAAAGAGTTTAGGCGAGATAACATCACCCTGCCTAACTCCCCTTCGCAACGGAATAGCCTCTGTGCTCTGGTCCTGTACTCGGACCGACATGGTGGCGTTTTTATACAAACACTTCAGCACTTCGATATACCGGTAGTCAATGTGGCATCTCTGAAGAGACTGCAGCACTGCCCAAGTCTCGATCGAATCAAAGGCTTTTTCGTAGTCCACGAACGCTAAGCATAGTGGCAAATTATACTCCTCGGTCTTCTGTATAATTTGCCGCAGCGTATGAATGTGGTCTATGGTACTATAGCCTTTACGGAAACCGGCTTGTTCGGGAGGCTGGAAGTCATCAAACCTCCGTGCGAGACGATTCGAAATCACCCTCGAAAACAGCTTATAAACATGGCTCAGAAGCGAGATGGGCCTGTAGTTCTTCAATAAGGTTTTATCGCCTTTCTTGAAGAAGAGAACCACCACGCTTCTGTTCCACGCTTCGGGCGTAGTACCGTCGAACAGTACTACGCCCGAAGCTACTACTTAGTGTACTTAAATATTTAAACCGTTTAGATACAAATCTGTGGACATACCTTTTCATACTTCAAAACTGAAATTTCGTAAAACGAACTTCTACTTTCAAACAGCAGTTCAATTGCAAATTAAAAAGTCTAACATTTTAATCAATAATAATTTGAATTCATTTAATTGCAGTAGTCTTACATAATATCCTTACTTCTTCCTAGCCTTATTCCCAATATCGTTTTGGGTCGGCTACTAGTTCAACCGGTTTTACCTGAATATCAGTTTTTCCATGGAGCGACTGGCATTGGACCGCAACCCTAAGGGAGAACTGAAATTCGTACGCTGAACTAGTTGGTAGTAAATTTGAGGGCACTGACTTACCAATAACGATTGCCATAAATGTTCATGACAACCGGGACCGACGGCTTTACGTGGACTCCATAATATCCTTCACATATATGAAATTCTCGCGTCACAGTGTTAGTAGCAATCGATTAATCCGTTTCGAGAGAGTATAGCCATACTCATTCGAAATGGCTTTATCGATTCTTATGAAATTTTGTGTTTATTCAATAGGTCTGAAAATAGGACGTATTTTTTTTATATCACTAGGTAGAATCAAACGGAACTAGTTTAGATATGCTACTAATATTATAAATGCGAAAGTTTCATAAATATCATAATTTACTAATTGCAACGATATACACGCGGGCGGAGCCGCGGGCGAAAACTAGTGAATCCAATATAATATATTTTCATATTGAAAAACCAAAATATTTTAAAAATAAACTTCTATTTTATACAGCGGTTTATTTGCAAATCAAATCCCAAACTCTATTGCAATCACAATTGGTATATATTTAACTCCAGTATTGTAGCGTAATATTTGAATATTATATCTCCTAAAAATATCAAACCAAATAATAATCCAACAAAATTACATGACGTCAAGGCAATGCTGAAAATAAAAAATAAATCTGTTACAAGCTTTTTGATGCCAGACGAAACCCAGACATAACATTTCGCATAATAGGTTTTTTACTACACATAGATATTACTAGCTTCTGTCTACAGCTACAGCTGCGTCTATGCCAGATATCACGTTTTTTTATAAAGCCTACGACATTCACAAATTATTTAGCTTTCTATTGGTAAAATATATTTTTAATGTCAGTCTAATAGATCCAGTGTTCACATCGTACAATATCCTCACAAAGTTTATCTGTTCATAATAGTTTACATTAGTATACATATACAAGTATACAAATATAATTACTATACATTTAACTAGCCAGATTGAAACTGGAGAGAACTAAACTGAAGGCACTTATTTAAGTTTAAATTATTGACCTATAAAAAGTATTCACTAGTTACGTAGTTAGTAACCAAGAAGAACTATTTTTCATGAAAACCCTACTTTGGCCAAAACCGTTTACTTCTCAAAAAAATAATCATCATGAATTCTGAAGCCAAGTACCTAATAGTTATTAAATTATTAGAAAATGTTTATCACATAATGAACTTGCCTAATATTTGTACAAAACTAATATGCTCTCTCCTTGTAAAATAACTCCAACATTATTTATTAAGGTGAATTTATACATAAATTAATTCAAATATACAATTTAAAATAAAAGCATACATTTTTGTCTTAAGTGTACGGTCATTTAGGGCTTTGAACACAAATTGATTTGTTTTGAAATAACGCTAACTACGTCGTGGGTTTTACATCATTAGTCCATTAAATTGTCAGTTGTCAGAATATTATCGACCTTAAAATGTACATTTCATCGACAACCCACGTCAAGCAAATTGCCATAGTTAATTTCACTAGCCGTACATTTCTAAATCTCTTGAAATAAATTCAACCTTCTTAAAACAAAAGACTGCCATAACAGTGACAGGTTTTATGATTCAAAGAATAGAGATTCTTGATTTGTTAATAGAAACCAATAAAAAGTTACCATAACAAATTGTTACAATACTCGTAGTTGTTTCAAAAGTACAATATGAGAATCCAAAAGAGTGCGAGTTAAAGTGAATACCCGGAGAAGCTTGTCACGAAGTGGTTGTATCAGATAACTCCGGTAGTTTGTTCTGTGAACGTCTGTGTCATTTGTCGTTTGCGTACAGCGACAGACTAAGACGATTTGACGAAGAATCGTGACTGCGTGGGCGTGGAAACATTCAACTGCAAAGTCAAGTGAAGGAGGTAACACGTTGTTTATTCTCACTGTATGTTGACAAATATCTAGGAAGGAAGATTTCATTAAAGATATTATAATTCTCACGATTCAACAGAATAAAAATATTTGTTTTTGCGCCATACACGGTACTACAAAAATCTGTAACCGTTGAAAGCATTTTTGAAAGATGAATATGGTCGGGTATTAAAGTAGTCTATATCATATTCAAAATATTATTAGGGAAAACTCGTTAAGTAGTAAAAGTGTGAAATCACTGAATACCGGGTAATTACTTTCACACCCGATCTTCGTGGAATACTACGCAGATATTATTTCTTAGAATTACTTTATTCTTATCAACTTGATCTTTAATCAGCTGTACTGTACGGTTAGTCTAGTGGTTTAAGTGGACGCCACGCCACTCTCTACTGAGCTAAGTGTTATGGCATTAAATCCTACGCGGGAAAACAAATTATTATTCTGAGTCTGGGTGTTTTATTTTGTTTCTTAAATGTTTGTAAAGTCCCCTGCGACTCAAGAATATATTTATAATACCGATAGAATATTAAATCAAATTCAGCTCAAAATTAACACAACATAAAAATTAGAGATGGCTCCAATAACTTTTTATAAATAGAGTTGTTTTTTGCAAAAAAACCTCATCTTTCGTTACACACTAAATACTTTTAGACCTTTCTGTACGTGGTCAGACAACGGCACTTTTCCCTTAGAATTTCCCATCGCAAGAAAATCGAGAATAAATGTTTTTACAAAGATTCTATTTTCGTTAAGGGTTTTTTTTATCGTGATAGGTGATCTTTTCCAAAATGTATGGGTATACAGTTGACTTTTTATTTGGAAGCCAAAGATAATGAAAACATTTCGTATTTTGGGTTGTTTCGCAAAAAGAGGGTATTGCTTTTCTTATGAAGCTATTTAAAAAAATCTTGCCATAAAATTTAAGTACTTCGCTTAAAAAGTTGAAATTATAAATTCGAATATACATTATAAATTCGAAAGTTACTCTGTCTGCCTTTCCGGCTTTCACGGCAAAACTACCGAACCGATTGAAATGAAATTTGGTACACTGATAGTCTAGATTCTTACAAAAGGCATAGACTTTTTACCATGATAACCGAATACAATATTTATAATTTTAAGTAGTTGATCTACCTAATTTATTTTTAGATTAATGTCTTTCATCTTGTCTTGTTTTCCTGTCCTGATACGTTATCTTGAAAACGTGTATGCAGTCTTTCAAGATAATCAGTTTGAAGCACAAACAGGTAACAAAGAAAGGATAGGAAGACAATAACAATAGAACACAGAAAGTGCAGTCAATAAAAGTTTTTATATGATTTTTTAATTTATTTATATGTTCGGTTTGCTAGTGTTTCTTGTTTAACACATAATTCCATAATATAAAATTAAACAATAATAAAACTTTCAAATCTAAGTTTTGTCATCTTTATAATAATCTCCTAATTCTCCTAAATTGAAATCACCACTTCATTTCTTGCGTAACTATATTCAAGCACCAAATCGTTTTTACATTAACTTTACAGAATTTTAGAAGTTGAGATTTATAGTGAATTATATATTACAGTAAACGACAGATTCGCAATCATTAAATTAGAGTTATACCTATTAAACTAAAATATCGCATCCAATAAGTATCAAATAGATCCTTGTGAGAAGTTCCAGCCCACGCAACTTCACCGGGAAAGGAATAAACATTGCGTCGGCGCATGCATTTCGTGCATTATGCACTCACAATAAATATATTACTTAGGTATGCCACGAGCATTTTTCCTTAAATTATGTGGCTTTTAACATTTGCATTTGAATATAATCTTGAGACGCAGTTTGAGAATTATAGAGTCAAGATTGTTAGCCATATCTGCACAAGGAAAGTTTTATTCATGGTTGTGAAAGGATATGTGCTGTTTTGATCGATTTCTATTTCTTATTCCATAAAGATACAATTTTGAAATTTCTTATTCTAGTAAAGTACACGGAATTTTAATGGGCTAATCTTCGATAAATGGTTCACATGTTCAGCTAGTTTAAATTTCGTTAAAAATAAAAAAAAATACTTGAGTAAAAAGACACACCATGATACTTTGAAACTTCTACAAACTAAAACAAAAATATCTTTGTAATGAAACTTCAGACAACTCACATTCAGACATTATCAAAGTCGGTATATTTTTATTTTTCATATTATTGATTGTAATTCCAGCAAACTGCACTATCCAGTAGATATTGAAGGTATTCATGACGATTTACATTGCATTCGAATGACGTTAAATATTTGCCCTCCACCAGGAGCGTGGACTCGAACTCGGCCGATAATTAACTAACCGAAAATACTTCGATTGCATATGGGTATTAAGTAAGTACATAGAGCCAAGAACCAATCTCATGAACAATCAAATTACATTATGACGTCATAATAATAGTACTAACAATAGTCGTCCTCAAATTTCAACCCAAAGAAGGTAAATCCGTTTGAAAAAACTTTGTATATGGACATTTAAATGAGTCAAGCGAATTTTAATCAACGTTCGCGCAACTTTAAATGAAGGTGAACATTTTTGAAACCTTTATCCGTCGACTAAAATTCAACCTTTATTTGGGACCGGAGGGGACTTATCAGAGCGTTTTTCAAATAACGGCATCAATTCCGAACCGGCATCCTCACCTGTTATCTGTTTCTCTTCCTGTAGCACACAAAGTGCCCTCGTGGGCGACATTTTAGCGTTACGCGCTCGTTTTGCTACACTTCAAAATACCATTATGTTTTCTGTGTATGATTGGGTCAGAAGGCATATCTACACAGCTCATATTATATTTAATGATCGTCTAAAAAACGTAAACACCAATGTCAATAAATTTGAAAAAGTTTTATCATTAATTTAAATTTTGTTTTGTTTCAGGTACTGAATTAAAAGCGGAGTGTTTTATTTTAGTCTGCAAAATATAAGATGATATCATCACTGACGGTGCGGTCAGAAGTGGAAAGCCATAGAGTTTATCTAAATAACTTAAACCGATATATCACTATGAGTCATCTCTTTGATGTTGCTTTTCGACGGGCTTTAGTTGGCAATACGCAAAAAGTTAACTAGAAGTTATATATAATGGTATGATTTTAACGAATCAGTGTTTGAATAAAAATATCTAATATACTAAACAAATATTCAGCTAGTTTTCAAAAAGAAATAAAAAAAATTCCAAAATATATCCTCATGGTCAGCTCACACATCAGTATGATACAATGCTAAAAAATCATACATATAAAGTAAAACGACAGTGACTACAAAACAAAAAAGTTAATAAGCCGTACATATATATTACTTATACGTGTATATATGCAAACTTTCCTCTTTATATGTCAGAATGGAGTTAATCAGAGACTAGAATTGGAAACTTTGTGACAGGCGGAGAGACGTGAAGGCGAAAAGTTCAACTCTTCTCATAATGGGTAGTTAAGCACGCTTTGTGTGGAGTGCGTCGATTTATTTACTATGTTCATTAAAATTTGTGACTGGTTGTGCACTGGTATATAATAAATGTTGGCCTAACTTGTTTTATAATGTATGGCAAGTCTATTAGTACTATTAGTAAGCGCTAATTAATCAAACGTTAGACTTATCTGTTTCAGCTGATAGGTTTAAATTCCTATTATACATGAAATTGGGGATATTTCGACTGAATTTCACCCCTTTGCTTTCGACGGAGGACTTTCATTACAAACTTTTTTAATCGTCCTTTGTCCCACAGAAAAAAAATACCCGTTGTAATGCTGGTGTAGACGGCGCCCGCCGTGTCCCAGTCACGATGCTTGTAATTAAACTGACACCGACTCCCGCGGGATGAGTTTTGAATGTTATTAGAATCTCTTTCGCACCGCCGACTCTGATTGGAAATCTGTTACGTTGTCACCTAAAGAGACAACTGTCACCGCCAACGACATTTTGCGTTCAAGCCAAATATATAATTATGCAACTACAGCTTATAAAATATTTCAACATTTAAATAACCACACGTACCTTCACCTTTTCTTATTTAACTAAAATCCTAATTAAGCATTTCAAATTATTTGAAATGTAGAGTTTATTTATTCTATTTGTTCAATTTCATTATATTTTTTTAAGTTTCTGAATAAGCTGGGAATGAACCATATTGTTTAGAAAGGTCCAAACGCAGACGCATTGTAATTTTTTAAAGTAATCAAGCACACTCCAGCTTTATAAAAAAATCTTTTACACTTGAACTAACAATAAATTATTAAACCTATGAAACTACCCTTTAATATACAGAGTATTTAAGAATGGTATTAACGCGTTACGTTCAAATTGTATAATATTCTTGTTAATGCCAGCAACAATTTAAAATACTCGTTTAGAGAGTTCTTTCATAGCTGAAGTTCACAATCGCAAAACTAACATATTTACTATTACGTCAACTGCCTTTCACAGTATACCGCTGGACATAGCTCTCTCGATCACGATCTTACTAGTTCCAATCTTACCACGATTATTCTTTTCAAACAAAGTAAAAATATAAAATAAACAATTATAATTATTTGTACAAATACAACTTTACGTAGCATCACTATCACGCGCGAGCCGACTCACTGAGTAAGCGTTAGCCATTTGCAGAATGCACAAAAATCCTAATTACTGTTGCAAAATCGATCACAAACTGCTACAAAATATCTCTAACAGCTGCAGACAGCATAATATTCCAACAATCCAATAATCAAGTAATCCTAATATGTCAACTTGTGAAGTGTCGATGATTTTCTCCCTACAGGTAGCCTGTAGCGTCCATGTATCTGTGTCATAAAGGATAATGGAAAAATCAAGTAGGACTAGCTTGTTAGTAATGTTCCTAAGTATAGCCGACCTAAACAGGTTTTATTTCAGATGTAAAACATTTTACCATTTTTGATTTGGTTGGTTGGTTGTTTCTTGAAATAGGTAGGTAAGTGTGTAGGCAAAGCACATGGCACAAGCGCGCGGCGCGCGGCCGTATTGTCCATCCTCGTGTGGTTTTAACAAACAAACATTGTCTGTTGACTCAACTACACATCGGTGTATGCTTTGAATTTAAATTAAAGCACCAATGGAAATCGAAATTCAAACACGTGTCTGGCAATTTTTTAACGTAATTATATATGTGAATGATTATGAAATATTCGTCAAAATGCTGACTGATGTAAACATTGCTTATTCATTGAACTTACGAAATTGCTGTTACTATGTGTAGTTATAAATATTTCACCAACACATTTTCGTGATTTAACTATAACTATCGTTGAGTGCACTATTATTTTTAGTTTAATTTGCCTTTACAAATAGCGTAATTTTGATATAAGTATGCATTTAGTAACCCAAAAACAACCCTAATGGTAGGGAAATAAGAAATGATGGAGTGTGTACTTCATAAGATTTCATAGTTTAAAGTTTAACATTCAAATTCAATATCGCTTTTCCGAAACAAAAAATGTATTTATAATACCTCAATAGAATTGGAAGATATATTAATATTTGCTAACTCACCTCACTGATCTCACATAGGTGAAGAAGTGAAGAAGAATAAACGTTGAAATAAATCATCATGTTTTACGTGCAGTGGGAGTACCCTGAAAATAACTTTTATTTTACCCCTTTGTCAACGTAATTAATATATATACAAATACAAAGTTATGGCTTTCTATTTCTATAAAGATTATTTTAACACTACTAATCCTAGATAATAAACTTCAGATAATTATTCAGTAACGTTTACTAGAATTAAATGCATCAGTTTTTTGATTACAATTAACTGAGCTACTTTTAAATGCGGTTTTATGTGTTTAGTTAATGTGGTTTTAAACTCTTGAGTTTAACAAACAGGCTATAATGAGGCAGTCAAATACTTTTTTTAAATAATATTGAAATGTTTACTTAATTCTCAAACAGATGTTGCGGGCGTAATTATTTTCTACCAGGTTTATTAGAACTTATTAGAATTCAAATAAAACGTTTATACACTTATTTAATGCTAGTCCAATAAATATGTCCGACTGTTCTACGAATTAATTGGTTATCCTTAATCCTTTCGATGACAAAAATGTTAATAATTACAGCATGGGCGATATAAATTATATGAATTAGGAGGAATTAATAAATCGTGTTGGTTTTGAGAGACGGCGAGCGTTGGCACGATGCCAAACATCGCCACTTTCCTTCACTCTCGGAAGCTTCACTCTTAAACAGTAAAGCACTGCCGGACAGACCACATTGCCTCGATTTCCGAGAAATTGACGATTTCCAGCTACATTCAGAAACCGGCATCGGAAATATTCTATTAGTGATAAATTACTAAGTTGGATTCATGGCATAAATAAAACGTGGGTTTTAATGGAACCAAAGTACGAAAATCAGTTTAAATTGGAAAGGAGTGTGTTAATATCTATGAAAGTATATAAACTCGACAAGAAATGTGTACACATGTCATCGGCTTTTGGTAATACCGGTTATAATTATTAGTAAAGTGCAAATTTTCTTGCAGTAACAACAATAATATCAACAGGCATGCATTAAAAACAAAATGTGCTTTTTATATAGCTTTGTCTTAGGAGTAGGAGGAGGATATAAATATTAGTTTATTTAATTCCACTATAACTTCCAAATTAACAAGTAGATTTAGAATTTAGATATATGATGATATTAATATAGCTTTTTACGAACTTATACCTTCGATTTCGCCTAGTACTTCGTCTGATCGCAGTCGCAAAACAAAAGTGTCGGAGAAAGATATAATGGTGTATGAAGTCACTACATTATGCTTGTATTTATTTATTTAAGTGTATTTGTTGCTTTTCTTTAGATCGCAGATAACTATCTAGTTAATATTGACTTATTATGAAGTTACCACTTGTATCGCCCCTTTTGTACCCTCTTGTAGCTTTACTGACTGGCATTCGTTTTGCTCAGCAAGCACAGCGGGTATCCGATAGGGAACTGTCTATATAATCGTAATTAGTCACCATAGGTGGTCGAATTTTCTCTTCACTATTCGTAACTTAGATATAAATACCGCCGACATAAAACCGCAAATAAAATACTGCATTACCTACCTTACTTGCTGCTTTTTTTATTATCTCATCTCATCATGACTCTACGGTCATTTATTTATCACTATCATTATTATTACTATTATTATTTATGTATCACTATCACAGAATACGTAGTATAGTACGCAAAAAACCTCCTTTCTAAAAAGAAGGTCTATTTCCCGCAGTGAACGGTTAATACCAGTGTAGTGACCACAAAATGTTTAGTACACAATATACAAACGTACGCAATGAACCAATACGTGAAAATAATCTTTAATTTACCACTAAGGTAAATATCATTTTGAAAACATTGTTCGTTTTAAATTGAATATGCATTGAATGATGTATGATCATAATTTGTGAAATGGCGTGCATTTATGAGATCGTTTTGGGCCGCCAGATGCCAAACATTGACGGATGTTCGTAGCATTTATTTATAAATTACAAATGCAAAACTTATTTATTAATTATCAGTAATCAATGCACCGATATTGTTTTCTCATTCTTCAAACAATGAAGTATTATTTATTAGCATCATCATCATTAACAGCCTGTAACAGTCTACGCATAAGCATCGACCTCTACTTAGAAAGGAGGCTTAATAAAAAGTTAAATTTGTATTTTTTAAAGCTATTTACAAAGTTAATACATTTAACATTAAATAATTTATATTGATTAAGACAGTACCTGTATCTTAAATAATACTGATTGAAAATTGCTAACTACAATATCGAATAAAGTAAACCATAAATATTTGATTTGAGATTGTTTTCTAAATTGAACACAGAAATCTTGTATTGTCACTTTTTCTTTATTATTAGTCTAGGAGAAAGCTATATGAATACCATATAATCAGAGTCTGATAACTTTAAGTTTTCATATCTATAATATTATCTGTTTTAAAACTAAAGCTACTTCGATTTTTTTATTAAACATGTTTTGATGTTTTAAAATTGTAATTCAATACGAATGATTGCTGCTAATCAATAATCTGCTAAAGAAAATGATTGATTTGGATGTCTTTGACCTTCATATATTAGTAAAAGACTTTTCTCTCACTGTTTGGTTGGATGTATGGATGATATTCATTTTGCTAATTCGTAGATTTAAGTACATTTACAAAAAAAAATGGATGGAAGATAATTATTTAATTTAATAGATTCAATTGTTTTCTCACCAAATTCAATACAAATAATGTAATGAAATTGTAATGAAATATTTAAATCTGTTAGTGGCTAGTACTAGTCGTATTGTATTAAAACAGATCTTCCAATTACTCTTCTCTAGAGACATCATTTTTAACTTAAACACAACAATCAAATATAACTTTAGAAAAGATCCGTTTAAACAAATTCGTGCGACCACTAAGCTGTCTACGTCTGTGAGAAGAGGGAAAATATTACGACTATTTATAATCCATCTGTCTCCTCTACGAAATATACGATATGAAAATCTCTGCGTTATTTTTATGGAAACTGATCAAATTATTAACTTCATTTTATTCTTCTTGTGCCATGATTAATTCACGAGAAAGATTACTTCAAGGTAGTAGAGCCATGCGGATCTAAGTACGTATCAACCGGCTCGACCAGGGCGGTACTACCCTCTCACAGGAGACCAAACTACTACTATTGGCGCAGAAGTATGTCAATAGACCGTCATAGTGTGGCTCGCCACACTGCATTGTCTGCATTTTCATTGAGTATAGTGACTACTACTCTTAGATTCTACTCATATTTTTAGCAGGCTTGTAGAAAAAAACAGTTATGTTAAATGTAGAACCATGTGTATTTATGTTAAACCATCGATGTGTTTGATTAAATTGTATGAGTACTATAGGCCGACCGTTTATCTGAGTCCTCGCCTCGCTATGACGACAAAGGGGACTGAGACAGGTGCGGGCGGCGGGGGCGCTTAGTGAGATACATACGAGATGTCCGCCCGCACCTGTCTCAGTCCCCTTTGTCGTCATACCCCCGCGCCCCTGTTACCGCAGGCGAGGACTCAGATAAACGGTCAGCCTATAGCTATAAATGATGTAAAATATATACCATCCGTCCGTATGACCGTTTATTCAAAGGACAAATGTGTGACTTACTTTATTAATTTATCAACAATCTGTAGTGCATAAAATAAACTTGGAATTTTACTACGCGCTATTACTAATTAATTAATCATATTATATAGATGTCGAGCCTTAACAGTTAATTCGCAACTCAAATAAACTCTGTGTATAGAAAATAATGTGAAGTAATTGTGTATTTTAATCACTTAAACCAATTTGATCACAATTTAGAATGTAGATGGAACTAACTTCTACTGGTTTCACTTTCGTTATTTCAAGAACGTAATTGTGAGCTTTTTGTTAATACACTACAAAGCCTTGCTACTTTTCACTTCTTTGAAATATAAACTTATAAACTCGCAACCTTTTTCTACTTATTTTAGTTTTTTCTTTTAGTAATTTGTAATTAAGGTCGTGAGAAATCGTACCGCCTATAAAAGGATCTTTGTCTTTTTTACGTTTTCTTAGCTCAGGTTAACTATAAACAAGTTAAAACTTGCAATAAAGGTAATACAAGGGGCGGCCGGGAAGCAAGTGAATCGGAAGCGCGGCGGCAACCGGAAAGTGCGTAGCTCCAGATTCAATTTCCGCTGCCGGTCGCGTAATAAGCTCACTATTCACTCTGTGTACTCACGTTGAAAAAATAAATTAAAAATCGTTCAAATTAAAAGATATTGGCGTTTCTTACAAGAGCATATACATATAATTTATAGAAAGCTCTTAATAAAATAGCAAAGCTTTTATTTCTTGACTTTTTTTAATACATATAACAACTTATTAACATTGTATAAATAAAGTCGCTTCTGGTTCTATTAAAAACGCCCATGAAGGGTTCCGTAGAAGCAAGTAACATCATATAAAAGTTCTTGTGGTTCGTTGTAACTTTGATCGATGTTTTAATTGCGGTTTACGATTTATGACGTATTAAAAAAAAGGGGGCCAAGTGCGAGTCGGACTCGCCCATGAAGTGTTCCGTATCAGCAAGTAACATCATATAAAAGTTCTTGGACTTCGTTGTAACTTTGATCGATGTTTTAATTGCGGTTGACGATTTATGACTTATTAAAAAAACGACTAACTAGATCTCGTTCAAACTAATTTTCGCTGGTAGTTTGCATGGTAATGTTCATCACATTTTTTTTTTGTTTTATCACTCTCTTATTTTAGAAGTTACAGGGGGACACACACATTTTACCACTTTGGAAGTGTCTCTCGCGCAAACTATTCAGTTAAGAAAAAAATGATAATAGAAACCTCAATATCATTTTTGAAGACCTATCCATAGATACCCACACGTATGGGTTTGATGAAAAAAATTTTTTTGAGTTTCAGTTCTATGTTGAGGAACCCCAAAAATTATTGTTTTTTTTCTATTTTTGTATGAAAATCTTAATGCGGTTCACAGAATACATCTGCCTACCAAGTTTTAATACTATGGTTTTTATAGTTTCGGAAAAAAGTGGCTGTGACATACGGCCGGACAGACAGACAGACATAACGAATCTATAAGGGTTCCTTTTTATGCCATTTGACTACGAAACCCTAAAAAACTACTTACTAGATTTCGTTCAAACCAATTTTTGCTAGTAGTTTACATGGTAATGTACATCATTTATTTTTTTTACTTTTATTACTCTCTAATTTTAGAGGTTACAGGGGGGGACACACATTTTACCATGACATGACGAATCTATAAGGGTTCCGTTTTTTGCCATTTGGCTACGGAACCCTACAAACGACATTTCAACATTCTTCCATAACATGGCATTATAGTTCACAATAAGTACAAATTTGTACATGAACGATACCGTACGACGCATACGTATCGCAACTAAACGAATATCACGTGCAACAAAGCGCCAAGTGCGCGGGTAATTCGATATTCTCGGGTTGAATGATCCCATATCAACGATGAGAACCTTAATTCAGCTCTCAACGTGACAGAAGCAGAGTGCACTTGGGCGTAAATAAAAAGTTGAACGTCGCTGTAACGAGAGCCGCGGCGGCAGACAATGACGCTAGACAATGTGTTAGCGAAATGACACTCCAGAGCCACTAGGCGCGCCCTCACAACCTTAGAGTGTCATATTCGGGCTGCACTCTTTGAAGAAAACTTTAGAAAGTGTTTTGTACCAATATTGAAAAATATGTACGATCTATTGAGGTTATTAAAATCAGAATGCAACAATATCACATTGAGTACAAAGCAATGAAGGTAATTTTAAGCATGCGTACCTACAATAAATTGTCATTGTTAATGAGAATTAATTAACTAAGACAGGAAAAAAACTAGTTAGATATATGGGCGTACGGTGGTCAATTAAGTGCTTTTAGATTGTAGAGTCGTTACATTGTTAAAACTATTTAAAGGAAACAATTAGATCCTCCTTAATAAATAGTTCAACGATTCAAAGAAAATAGGTAGTAAGCAAAGACCCATGATTAAAAATCAAACCCACGAACTCAAAAGACAAGATCGCTGACCACTATATGATTAATTTTATCATAACCAAGACAATATGACTAGTGGAAGTTCAGGTAACATAGAAAGTCAGTGACCTATTCCTTGGCTTAGCCCAGGTACCTACATCATATTCGTATTTTTCGTATTCTGGCTACACAATTTCAACTCTACCAGTTTTATAGTTTTAGTGCTTAGAAGATGTGTAATTTTAAATGTATGAAACAGCTTTTATTGCTGCCCGTCTGTCGTATGTAACCATGTATAAATAATACAGAAGATTAATTGCTTGAGACTCGTCCCACGCTTCTGGAGGGAAGGTTTATATTAAAACATAAATATATTTCTTAGACTATATTAAAAACCTTTGCATTAAAAAAAATAACGCAATGTTATGTAATTAATTAAAAATTAATTAAATTAAAAAAAATACCTTTTGATAATCTAAAACTTCAATTAGATAGATATTTGATAAAGTGACTTTTACATATTAATGACTTTAATAATCTTATATAATAATATAAACACGTAATAGCGGTAAGATATTATTACGTATTGAAAGCCTACTAAAAATGGCAGCGAATAAAGTGAAAAAATTATTCTGCAAAATTTGAGTTGAATAGTGTACGGTTGAGCTGATGAGCCACGACCCTTTGCATGAACATTGCTTCAGTACTCATGCTCAATGGATGGAGCACCCTCCTAAACCACATTCGCAGAGCGACGCAATGTCAGTCATCAACACAGCTCACCCGTGTCAACTTTGCATTTTTAAAAAGAAGTGAAAAGGTTTTTAGAAAGGCTCCTTGCTCACAAATATTTTACACTCTATAAACGTCTTTTAGTGACGCGTAGACACAAAACACAGACTTTCAAAGAATGTACTCAAATACTTCGTAATCCAAGCTATGTGTGTTTGAGAAATGATCATTTTGAGTGAAGCAACACAAGTACGTAGGTACAGTAAACGCGTTGTTTCTCTTCAGTCACAGGTTACAGGCTTGCAGTATTTTCAATAAAAGATTTTTTTCAATTCATTCATATATCTATCTCATCAGATTGTTGTCTAAATGTAAACGTTTGTTGTTGTAGTCCGAATGTGTGATCGAGGACTGGATGTATGATCGAGGACTGCTTCAGTTTCAAAAATAAACATTGTTGAATTCTGAATTCCTAAGCTACGAGACAATACTATAAATAAGTGTGTATTAGCTAATGTTAATGTATGATTAGATACTTGTATTTTATTTTGATTGTTTTATATCTATCTTAGTTTCTAACTAGTAAATTTTAAACTTCTAGTTACAGGTTTGACTTATCGAAGTACCGCAAACTTCTTAAATTACATTTAAATTATATTTCGATGTTTTGTTTAATATTGATATTGGTTGGACATTTTTTTTTCACAAATTATAAGATTCATACGCAGATTGAGAGACATATTGTACATAACGCAATAAACAGACAACTACTGTTATGTATAGTTTATATAGTGTTTATATAGTGCAATTAAACTTCGTCGCCCTACCCAAGCACCCGGTTGAACTTCAATATAAAATGTTTATGTATACTTTATTAGCGTTTTCATTGTATTATAATGAAAACCATCGACTGTGGGCATTGTTATAAACACCGCACGCCCGTTGTAATTTACATGGCCGGCTATCGTATTAACGATGACTGAGCGGTTTCTCTTAATTATCATTTTGCACGGTTCGTCAGACACACGCTTGCTCCTGTTTGGAGCTCCACAGGGCTATTATATAAGTGTAGCCCATTTCGTATCAATAACGCACACATATTTTACACATACATACATATACAAGCGCTCATAGCCGAGTGGCCTTAGGTGATTGGAAACAATCACCGAGGGTAAGCAACTACGGCGCGGTCAGACCTAGATGGGTGACCGTATGTGGCATGATATGCTATGAGCGTTTCCGTGATTCGGAGGTCACGTTAAGCAGTCGGTCCCGGTTGTTGTCATAAGGTAACAGTCGTGAAGCTTAGTTGGAGGCCTTCGGGCGACTTAAAAACATCCAACGGTAAGATTACGTAGCCACAACGTGTCTTGCCAGTCCCCAACCCGCACTCGGCCAGCGTGGGGACGTATGGCCTTAACCCTCTCCTGAGAGGAGACCCGAGCCCAGCAGTGGGACGTTATGGGTTGTTGATGAACGCACACATGCTAAACTCTGATAATCCTATTAAAAACACCACAGCGTTTGCGTACACCGAATCAACTGCAAATAAATCTTAAAGCTAAGAAGGTACGAGTACAAGTGGCGGCCTTATCCCTCGAAACTAATCTCTTTCAGACAACTGTACAGTACTGTAAGTAACTACAAGTGATTTTAAAACAGAAAGGTTTTATAATTTCCTGGCAAAATTGTATGGTATTGATTGATATTAGATATTGATTTTATGAGATAGATTATTACATTCGAAGAAAAGTATATTCGTACTAACATAAAAAAATCGAAAATAATTCTGTTTGACTTTTAGCCAAACCGCTAAATCGATTTGCATGTAATTTAGAATGGAGATTCGTTTACTTTTTTGAAAGGACATAGGCTACTAGTTAGAGCAAAAACCGACATCCCGGGAACCAAAACTATATTCCAATTAAACATGTTGGTCTGTCTATAATATAGGTGCCAAGTACATGCCCAAGAATCTTAATAGGCTACGTGTCGATATACCTAAGACTTTGTTATTAATGTCCGACTACGTAAACCCCCAGAAGAATGAATTCACAAAAATTGTAAGCTAGTTTGCAGTGCAACAGTAAAAGGATCTTACTAGATTATATTGTGTATGAACTTCACTAAACTTATTTCACGATATTTATATGATTTCTATTTCTTTCCAGTATTTTCATAAACTGTGACATAACTATCAACGTACTGCCGCCCGCCCCAATGTTTTGTAATCTTTAGCGCAGTATTTATTGCTAAACGAGGCTTAGAGTGGTGCGAACTGATTTAGTGTTGGCTTCCCCCGGAACTCTTGCTTTGCGACAGGGAGTAGAGCATGCAGCCATAAATTTCAGTCGACTTAGTTTTATATTGCAATTTACATTCGCGAAATAGGTATGATTTGCATTTATGTTCCATTAGAAAACGACAATCTCGATCAGCTATGCGTGTGGAAGAACAATAATATATGTTTATCTCTAAAAGTCTAAAATAAATAAATTTTTCGAGTATCTTAAACGCAACATCATCTAGTACAATCATTCTGCATCACTCTCCCAGCCTATGAAAGCCGACAGAATAATGCATAATGAGTGGGCCTCCGATATAGTTATTATGTGTGCTACTATCAAAATATATAATTACTCTGCGTATGTATAGTTATCGAACGTTCAGCAGCGACTCAGCATCAAAACACTTCTTTTTGCTTATAAATAGCGCCTGTTCGATCAGGACGGTGCTAACCTCGCATAGAAAATGACAGCATTAGTGCTGTCGTATTTCTTTGGTGAGTGCGAGACCGGAGGCCCAATGATGCGGAAGCATCTCTCCAGCCCCCCATAGTGTGGGGTCACCTGTTACACATTGTCTGCATTCACAATGAGAATAGTTACCACTACCTTTGAATTCTACTAATTAAGAACCCTATTCACCTTTTGCTCAACGATTTTACAAAATGAACAAACTTCATGTTATTAGAGCTGTTATATCAACAATATCTGCATACAGTTTTTTAAAAGTTTTATTTCATTTAATGTATGTATGTACAATATTGGTTACAAAGTAGAACAATTAACCTAAAACTAAAAACCTTAAAAAATATAATATTATAGCTAAACTTTATCATTAAATAAAATAAATTAAATAATAATATTTGTAAGCATTAATATATATTTTAATGAATTATATAATAGAAAATTATATAATATTCGTTGTACACATTAATTTCCATTACAAAGTATAACATAATTATTGTATTATATAAATTTATGATCTATACTTTTCTGTACTTTTCTGTAATAATTGATTTATATTGTAATTACAAAACATTAAGATATATATATATCATTAAAAGGAGTCCCTTTAGGCATGGTTGTGAAGATACTGGCATCGTTCTCCCTTTGAATAGCTAGACTAATTCTTTGTCCGAGGTAACTGCCAGGTCTTCGGTCTCATGTGATGTCGACTAATCCTTTTGCTATTTCCTTAAAAAGCCTTATAGCGCTTGAACCCCACGGAACAAGGGTCTTGACACCGTTGTTGTTGGTTCCATGTAGATGGGAAGAAGCCAGCGTGTCTGAACAGGCTGCCATCTTGCCATCGTCTCTTGCAATACCAGTCGGCTCAAGTAGACTTGGCACGTTGACGGTGGCAAGGGACCGGCGTATGATATTATTAAGTGCGGCATGTCTCGAGAAGCGGCCTGCACTTTTTTGGCATGACAATCCCTGATGTCCTAGATTGTCGACATGGGACACTTATGAGGAGCGCAGACCAGAACCCCAAGCCGTAGACAGGTTGCGGTTCGCAGCGTTTCAGGCTCAAGAAATGTTCCTGTATTTGACGAAGGGTACGCGTGCAGCCAGTAACCGGCTTCATGCGTACCCACGGCCAAAAGCCTAGCAGGCGCTGAACCTGTACTACAGCTCAAAATAATAATAAATAAAAATAAATATTTTTTGACATCTGACACACAACATCATCTAGTCCCAAGCTAAGCAGAGCTTGTGTTATGGGTACTAGACAACTGATATAAATAAATAAACATACTTTTTTTTATAAATACATACATATTAAACATATAAAACACCCAGACTCCGAAACAAATATTTGTGAATCACACAAATAATATTTGGTCCGACCCGGGAATCGAACCCGAGACCGCTTGATTAGCAGTCGCATACGCTAACCACTAGACCAACGAGACAGTCAAAAGATTGTCATACGTTAATTTGCAGTGTAGGTATGTCGTCCCAGCTCTTCTGTGAATTTGTGTTTTTTTTTTTTAAATCTGTATATTATGTTAATCGTACAATGTCATCGTCTTCTTCTATGCTCTGTCATTTGTTATTTCACTACTTACGTCCTTCTAGCCACAGAAGAAACATCTAGAAGGGGTGTTATCGCAACCTATTTCTTTTATGCCATTATTTTATTATGTTCATATTTTTGTGTGTGCATATTTTTGTCTAAAATATTATCTATTCTCTCCGTTTTAGATGTCTACATCTGTTTTTTCTATTGCTTTTTACTTACTTGTACTATTTTTATATTTCCTCGAAGTATTATTTCCGAACTAACGTGTTCGTATTTAAATTTTACAGAAGCTCTATGCAGCTTATATTAATTGTGCCTGTTTAAAAAAATATCAGTAATTATAAGTCGGTACTACAACGTAACCAAAATATGGATAATGTGACCGATAGGTTACATTTTAAATGGGTACATGCATGTGACAAATGTATTCGCTTATTTCGTACCTAGAATTTTGACCAGAAAACAAAGGTAACGACGCCAACGCGCTAACTTTGCAGGAGTTATTCTCGAAAAAATTCGAGGTGATCCGGAACATGTTTGGATTCGATTTATGACATAGACGCGTCCTGGATTTATTACTTTGATCACCAGTAACGACAAATTACGACAAACAATATAAAACACGAAAAATTTAGCTTCCGCACTAAGACTGAAGAAATTTAATGACGTAAATATTTAAATAATACTGTATACAGCCTTCTAAAACAAATCTAATGGAAACCATAAAAATGATATAAAGTTAACAATCAAATAACATTTTTACTATTGTATTATAATACTGTACTGCATGTATAGCGTAGTGGTTTCAGCAGTCACCCGGCCGCGATCTGCCGCGATGAGGGTTGTGGGTTCAAATCACACATTCCATCCCAACAACACTTTGTGCGATCCACAAACTGTTCTTCTATATCTGGGTTTTGTTTGTGTCCGTTTCATGAATGTTTGTTAAGTCCCCTGCAATGCAAGATATATTCCTAATACGGTTCCAAATTTTAAAAAAAGTTTTTACTTCTACCAGTTCTGTAATTGATAACACCCGCTATTGATTCTCTTCTCCCAATGCTACTTTACACTGACATGTCTTATTTTAGTTTCGTATGTTATATCAGACCTCTGCTACATGAAATTACTTTTTTACAAGAGATTTTAATCTTTGTATAATTAAATCTTCTATTGGCATTAATGGTAATTAAAACGGAACAAAGTGATGAGTAGTTAGATGAGCCTGCGCCCATCCTCGACCGACTGCTAGATTAATTGTTTATTCAGATATGGGAACTTCTCAAATTAGGTAAGCCGGAATAGCCGTATTAATTAATATTTGTATTTAAACTGTCTCCTTGCCCTTGTGTGATTAAACAACCTTCCAAATTACAGTTAGTTGTAGACAATTACTGTATTTGCCTTCCAATTTCCAACAGAGAATCTGACGGACGTTTTTAGCTTATTTGATTTAACACTCACATTAAACAATTTATATATAGATACTTGAATGGTTCACGAAATTTTGTTTGTCTAAGACTTACTTAATACCAAAGTATTGGGAACGAGTTTTTTACGATTATCCTCTTGACAATGGAAATATGAGACAATATTGGGTGTATTGTAACTCGATCTTATCATCTCGCTCGCTAAAGAAGTGAAACGAATCGTAAATAATACAGTGAATTAACAAGACAAATCCTTTTGTGTTTAGAGCGGCTTGTATAGAAAGTGAGCCGGGATCGCCGTGGCGTAGGGCATAGTCGAACAGCTGCGCTATTATACCACGAATATTGGTATGTTCTCGTTCATCGCCCGAAGGCTACATCGTAATGATTATCCGAAGCAAACATGGTGACATCTGGTAACGAGCTGATAAAATAATAAAATCATAACTTTAAGGCTTTACTTACCTAAGGTAAATCAAAAACAGTAGCTGATAAATACAATAATTCCCTATGCAAGAAGTAATAAAAAAAAAAAGTATTTGGATATGCATTTATATTAGTTAGCCTAGTACCCACAGTACAAGCTCAATTTAGTTTGGGACTAGATGGCGTTGTATGTTTGTGTCAAAATATGTACTTATTTATTTTAAATATTTATTTATTTATTATATGGTGATAAATCTTGAATGTTCGTAGAATGATGCAATAATAAATTAATAATATAACGGTATGGTTCATCAAAATCAATTCAACATTGTACCTATTTATTAAGTAACATAGTTGCAAACTTCAGATAAATTAACTACACGGATAGCGAGTGGTGTAAGGCGTTCGCCACGCCGTTTTTGCTACTATGAGTGATACGAGTTCAAACCCAATGTTTTTAGTTATTTGTTACTGTTTGTCAGAAAAAACCTTTATTCTGGTAGTACAGTCTTACTAAGTAAATAAAAATATCAATTACCAATATAATGCATTTAAATTTGATTTATGTTTTTTATACTACTGAATAAACATAAGATTATAAAAATATGAATGAAAAGTCACGTCAGACAAATTTACAAGTGCAATTGCAGTATTAAATCAAGTTAATTGATATACATACTCGCATTTATGAGCTTTGTTAGGATAATGAAACTAAAATCTGTCTCACAAGAGAACTTTTTGGAAACGTTGAACCGAAAAAGTTGCACAAAAGTATATTATTGTATGCTAAATTTGATCAATGAATGCGTGCACAAATAACTTGAGTCACAATAAACGAAAGCGGTTCCATTTAAGAAAGAGAATGTTAATAGCTCTTGAAAGCCAGATAAGGATGTCGCCAAATCAAATATTCAGGAATCCTTCTTACGAAAGAAGCTGGGTGCGCGGAGCGGCCCTGCATAAGCAACAATATAAAAGGCTCCTTTAAAGGATAAAGGCGACTCAAGGACGATTCGTAATCCGCTCCAAAATGTATTGCAAGTTATCTCAAGCCAGGTACGGCCGGAAACCGCCATAAAGATTGTACAAATCTTTCATAATCGATGAATTCATAACGAATCTACAAACTTCTTTCTATAAAGGAGATTTGAGTAACACTTTACCCTCGGTTTTAAGAGTATTATTGAATTATGGAAGTATTAGGCTTATTGAATAAAAATAATTTTAATAATACCAGACAGAACATAATGAAAAAAGTGTTTTGATACATAGTCGGACTTGTATCTAAACTACCTAATGTCCGCGGCATCGCCCACTAACAAACTCCAGAGTAAAAATTAAAAATCTAAACACAAACTTTGATGGCTTTTTGTACCCACTTGGGGTGAAAATTTCAAAAATCCTCTCTCATGGTGCTCGAATACACTCCTTGAGAAATTTATGTGCTAAAGTTCAGCTTCCTGTGTCCAGTAGCTTCGGCTGTGCGTTGTTTGTCCATCAGTAATGGAACTGTTTTACATATTATATAAATTATTAAAAAACATCAAGATAACAACACCATAAAATTAAAACATTAACACGCCTTAATTAATCAGTCAGTAAATAATCGTAATTAATTAAAAAACTAATCTTTAATACGTCTATTTAATATTTAACGCCCTATTTATAATTTGAATCTATACCTACATACCTATTACTGGCGAAAGGATTAGATTGCTACCAATACTCTATACACCTAAGCATTACAGACGAAGGGCCTGACTACCATCGAAAACCCATCTGCTTTGCCAATGCCACAGTTGGGCACGGGTCTTCTCTCAGAAGAGGGTTAAGGCCATGCGTCCCCGCTGGCCGAGTGCGTGTTGGGGACTAAACTAGGGACTAGACACGTTGTGACTATGTAAATCTTGCCGCTGGATGTTTTTAAGCCGTCCGAAGGCGTCCAACTAAGCTTCACGACTGTTATCTTATGATAACGATCGGGACCGACTTCTTAACATAACCTCCGACTAACGGAAAACGCTCATAACAAACGGTCACCCATCTAAGTACTGACCGCGCCTTCGTTGCTTAACCTTGGTGATTGTTTCCAATCGCCTAAAGGCACTCGGCTATGAGCATTTATTTCTCCGCTCCTGACTTCAATTGAAAATATTTATGTACTAAATAGCAAATCCAAAGCTTCAGTTTACACCATCAGTTAATAAACAAAATTAAATACGCGAATAATGGCAATCAGCTTCTTTATTCATATATTTTAATTCATCGTTACTTTGAAGAGATTGGACAAGATTTCCAGTTTACAATAGTGTCATATCATCTCTATATCTAATTAAACTAATATTTTTCTTCCTTTCTTGGAATAATATTTAAAATTACGTTTACACACTTCAGGTCGTGCTACTTTTTATATTCAACTTCAATGAAATGATTGGTTGCGTCAAATCTGCATACGATAGAACTATATATATAGAGCAAGAGCCCAGAGCCGCCAGACCTACGTCATTAGTGCAAAGCTGAAATTTTCAAGTTTATTAGTACAATGTCTTGTTAAGATGTATGTGTACCAATTAGCTTGAAAGCGGGGCCGTTTCTGAGGTAGCGCGAAGTACAGATGGATAAAAACCTTACTTACCTACGTTAAAGGTGCAAAGCTAGTATTTATATATTTTTTCAAGAATATTATTTAAAATTAAAATTCATTACTGCCAGACACTTTCCGTGGGCCATTACTTCTTCCAGACGTCTTGAAAGTTGTGAAAAAATTAGTAAACTACGTTATAGTAGCAAACCTAAATTTTATACATATTATCTAAGGTACTATTTTAAGACCCTTTGTATGCGGTCAGACCCATACGAAGGGCCAATCATCCCCCCAGACACCTTTAAAAATTTGTAGTAATTAGGAAGCTGAGGTATATCAAATTTGGTATTATTTCAAGAATAAAATTTTAAAATATTAAATGGTTTTTATCCATCTGTACTTCGCGCTACCTCAGAAACAGCCCCGCTTTCAAGCTAATGGGTACACATACATCTTAACAAGACATTTACTTACTTACTAATAATCCTTAAAATTTCAGCTTTGCACTAATGACGTAGGTCTGGCGGCTCTGGGCTCTTGGTCCAATAGTTTTCTATTGTTCAACAGACTGAAGCTCTAAAATTTTAACAATAGAGACTCATATATTAATGTGTGTATAATAACTAGTTAATTTTACAGAACAAAACAGAACTGTTTTTTATTGCAACAAAACAAACCAAAGAGATAGGACCTCAAACTCTGTAGTTAAAGATCCTCTCTCTGCCTTTCTAAAACTTTCCTATTTCATAACACAGTTAAATTTCAGATCTCACTCAGAAATATTTAACAATAATTTTTTTTTATTTCTAAAAACTTAAAAGGCATCTCATCTTTTACAGCTAGGAATATCTTGTTTATGAAAATTAAATTATCGTTTTTAATGTTTTCCGTTACTTATTCTTTATGTTTCTCACCGCTTAAACCTTCTCAGAATTTTCTCGATATCTCGAGTTTTTCTCGAGCGAAAGAAACGAATAGTAATTAATTTTGAAATACAAATTATATTGCTTAATCAACCTGTTGCAGTATTTACAGCAAAAAATACTCAAATTTTTAAAAACTAATAAGAGGTTTTTTATCAATGTAATATACAGAACAAGATAAACTAATCTGTAATTTCATTTTATTATTGTCAAAACTTAATGTGTAAAAAATTATCTTTCTACAAATGTTTCGAGTTAACAACAACGAGTAAAACAATTTTTACGCATCAAATACATCGAAGATGACACTTTAGTGTGCATCCACATGTTTAAAATATGTAGACAAGCAAAGCAACATTTGTAAGTTTTGTGTGGAACGTGGTTGCCGAATCTCTGACAATGCGTCATTGTTGACACGGCATAATACGCGGCATTAACGTTTTGTACAGCGATGCACGTCAATGATGAAGATTTATTGTCGCACACTAACCACCAGCTCTATGTGGTATAATTAATCCTACATTTTTTTTTATCTACAGCGACGACTCGGGTCTGTTGTAAAGTTTGTTTTGCGGAGACATCTGCCGACATTGCCATTGTTAGCCGACGTCGTCCTCAGGTAAACCAGATAATGGTATTATCTTTAAAAGAGTTGACATTTCTTGGGCCAAACTTTTGTGAACTCGAGTGTTTTGACAATGCTTGTTTATTTAGTGATTTATTCTCAAACGGTTCTCATTAAGATAGTAATCTAAGGTAACGAATTGCGTTTTAAAACGGAATGTTTGTACACGCATTTCCCATTCTATATGTGTACATAGTTTATTATAACTATCATATAATTTTTTTATCTTTAAAAGTACAAGCATATCCTCGAGTCACGCAGAGTCGATCGGTCTCCTATGCGAACGGACACGTTCATTTATCGGGTAAACAAAGAATTTATTGGTGTCGTATAATTTTATGTTCTAAACAAAGGCTCGTCAGGCGTTCCCGCTACCTCCCACTCCCCTGTTGCCCCCACTCCTGGTATTCCCGTTGCGCGTGCACTTGTTCTCTAACATGTGTGTACAAATGCGTGTGTTTATTTCTACAGTGTTTAGATTAGCTGTAACTCGTGTAAATACATCTTTACAAAGAACTCAGGGTTGGCAATAGCTACGTTATATTTATTACAGAAATCTTAATGTTCAATGTGATATTTCAATGTTACCTAAGCGATACTATGGAAAAAGAAAATAAATGCCTACAGGTCAAAAATCATTACTTGTTAAATGGTAATAGTAACACAGAAACTTAGATCCCACGTCATCCTCTGTAACTGTGTTATGGCCGATCTCGTTCCGCCCGTCAATACTGTCCTGCGTTTCAAAGAATTTACTGTTGAAATTTAAAATGACTGACTATAATCAACACAAAACAAAATCGTAATCAACTCTTACACAACAATTAAATATTAATTTATACATACGGTAACAAATAATTGACTGACTTAAGGGTAGTTTAGTATGGTACAATTGGTTATAAAAATCGTTTTAAGTCTAATAGAATAATAATATAATCGATACGGGTAACAAATTCATGCCATTATATAGTGGCCTCCTAAATTACAAGGTTATCCATAAACTAAATTTGTGGCATCATGTTTAAAATTAAAAGTTATGACTAGGTTATTATAAAAGTGCAAAAATCTAAAGTCATAAAACTAGATTGTGGATGTCCTGTAGAAAGTAGAACGCGAGATCCAATCCGAGTTTGCAAACAAGGGAAGTTACGGTGAGCGGTGCGGGCGCCGGCTGTGGCTCGGCAAATAGGTACGGACCGCGCCGATAAGACGCCGTCTCCTGTGACTTCTATTTAAACAGACAGGGAAACGCTCACAGATTAAATCTTTCACTTCTTTATTTTTCTTCCCGATGGACTTTGGGGCTAAAATATATCTGAGACTAAGATGACAAGTAGACTTATCTTTATTAGCGCTAATCTAAAGATGAAACGAGTTTTTAAAATGCTTCCTTCACTCGTGTCCTCTTTCAACGAGTATGGAGGTCGGATTATGAGAGCTTTCAGTCTCGTACAGTTGTGCCGCGACGCGGTTATTAAGGTAGCAACTTTGTTTGCGAATTCGGCGATTCAACGCAAAGCTTTTCGTGAAATATTAAAACATGAACGCCCTGCTCGACTCACAACTGTGAAACTCGTTCTTTTAATTCTGACATGTGTGATTCCTATAGCGGCTTGCAATTTTTCTCTTTGGCCAATAATAAATATCGCTCGCATGTCGTAAAAATCCATAGAAGTTCTTTTACTTAGGTACAGATAGGCGTAACCATCAACCACCACTTTCAATTGAGGTCAAAACTTCATAATTATGTAGAATGTGACGTGGTATGTAAAATACTTCGCTGTAATAAATCTATGAACATTATTTCTTACATCTCCGCATGGTATTATTTCATAATGTAATCAGTAATTATTGCTTTAACGAGTCCGCCTTTAATTTGTTAGGCGTTTTAAACGGCTTTGCGTATTTGAATCGCAAATTTCTTAGAATATTTCAAGAGGGTCGCTGGCGTTTCGAGGACATTATCTCTTCATAAAATTCAAGATCTCGCTGAGTATTTCATTGTATTTCTAAATTAAACTTTAATATGGCTCAACTTGACGGGAGCTGTTATGTAGCATCAGTAAACTCTCTAATTTACGGCAAGACAGACCCAGACAAAATTTCTTTCCAGTTAGACTGCCTGACTTCTAGTGGTTAGCGTATGCGGCTGCTGATTAAGAGATCTCGCTTTCGATTCCCGGGTCGGACTAAATATTTGTGTGATCCACAAATATTTGTTTCGGAGTTTGGGTGTTTTCTATGTATATTATATATGTATTTACAAAAAAAAAGTATGTTTATGAATTTATATCAGTTGTCTAGTACCCATAATACAAGCCCTGCTTAGTTTGGGACTAGATGATGTTGTGTGTAAGATGTCAGAAATATTTATTTATTTATAAGTTAGTACACACAAAATAAACTATAGAATTATGCAACAATTATATATATAACACTGATTTCGCATACTTTATTCGTTGCATTATTTGGGAAATTCTGTATTGCCATTGGCTAAAACTCAATAGATACATATTTTTGGATTATGTATTGGTGAAATGTACTGTACAGAAAGGTCGTTGGTGATAACAAATTTATTCCCTGACTAATGGAGTTATCAAAAATTTCACTAACCTTAATCATATGAAGTTCTATGACTTGTATAAAAATATCAGTCACTACAGTTTATCTTTTCGCATGTTTTGTTACCACTGTATAGCAAATATAACGTTATATAAGAGTATTAGAGAGTATTTTGGTTGATACACGAGTTAAATTCTGTATTATATGGGTGTACCGTTTGTTAATCCGCTCAGATGGCTAATCTCCTTGGGAGAGGATAAAGTGCACGCTGTCAAGCGAAACCGCCGGTTCAACCTGTATTATGACCCTCTACATAAACATTACATTAACATTAAAGAATATAGTGAAGTGTATCTCTGAGGGACTCGTACGATAACATCATGGCGGCATTTATGTTTCATGACTTTATTTAAAATAATCCCAGGGTGTACGATGAAAGAAATGTAAAAGGAACTATGAAAACAGAAAAATTATGAAAGATATTCTTGTATCTTTATTTACTTAGACATAGATATATTACTTAAGTATTTGAAGTATGATTAATCTAGTTCAAGAGTTAAGGAATTCACAAATATGTATGTAAAAGTACCAGTACTGTGACGATTGACATTTGAACTGTTTTTGTTGATATCATTTTCGAAATATACATTAGCTTTAATTTAAATTATTGTAAACTAACTTTTGAACTTATAAATTTAGATCCTCATTAGTGCACATCAAAGCGCATGTTTTAAAACTGTTTTTTTCTTTACCTTTTTTTTCTTTTCTTCTTCACCTATCTATTATAATTTATGATTACAAAGTACCTTGTACTGTGCTGTTTATTTGTCCTTGTATAACAATCATAAGAAACCCATAAGTACGTGATTAGTACGTACGTAGATTTGTTCCAGGTTTTAAATTAAAACTTAACATGTTGAATTATGAATTTTTCTTTGCTCATTTTCTGTTTCTAGTCCATTTAAATCTTTAATTTTATTCCCAAAACCTTTTAAATTAACATAAACGGGGAAAACATAGAATACAAATGTAGGTGCATTAAAAGGATCTATTTGGTTAATGTTAAAATGTAAATCATTACTATGTAACGTATGCCTTCTTACAGACCCTTAAAACTTGTAAACATACGTACCCCCTTGTCGCTCATAAATCACTGGTACTATTTATTTTTCCCTAAATATCTATAGGCGCACTATTATCGTTTTTAAATTTGATTAAACAGTTCATGCTAAAAGTTCCAAATAATTACAAGTTCCCGTTTTACTCGAAGCTCGCCGGAGTTTGAATTGCAACAGTTGGAAATATGAGAAAGAGGCTTTGTAAGAGAAGAGAAGTAATATTCATTACATCAGAAGAAGAATTAAGTTTAAGAGTGAAATATACGAGGCAATTTGCAGATAGCTATAGCAAGCAATCTCAGGCGTCTAAGCATAGTGACTCTACAACTTTGTGCGAACTAAATGAGTGAGGTTTAGGTTCGGACAGTTGCTCTTCTTATTATCTTCTTATTTTCTTCATTTCAGTTAATAAGTTGTTTTAATTTTAGTTTTTATAATATCAACTAAAACTATCTATATAAGTTATCTTATCTATTTTTTTATAAATTTGTACCAGCTACACTTTCACTCTACATTCGTTAGTCTCTAAAATGTTGGCGGCCTTGACCCCGGTACTTATAGGTTACTCTTGTACTCGTCAACAGTAAATTAAAGCAAAATAGTTTTATTTTTATGAAATCTCATAACCAGTCAATACGCAAATAATGTAAAAAGTATAAATAGAACAGACCATAATTCACAAACACGATATCCGACGAAAGACATTAAACGGAAATACTGTTATAAGTTAGCAACAATACGGACATATAGCAATACGTGTATGTGTAGGTATTACTAAGTTCCACAGCACAGGAAGCTGGATCCTGTTGCCAACACGTTGGCAATCAACCACACATCCGCCATCCGTCTACCCGCTCTTTGTCACACACATTGTTCATAAGACTAGATACGCCTTTCAAAATTAACAGTACGCGGTTACGAAGTCGATATAAAGTATCATTAAAGCCAGTCCCTAAATGTGTTTGTGATTTAGGCAATGTTTGAGGACACACCCTGCACGTAGAGCGCCGCAACCCTTTGCTTCACCCCCAAAGGCGTGGCCCCGGTGGAACAAACAAACGGAAGTGAAATTGAGAGGAGCGCCCGGAACTGGAGGTATACCTTTTCATTACAGAATCCCTTTTTAATTACCAGGACCCAAATAAAAATTGTATTTTTATTTCAAGTAGGCGTAATTGAAAAGGAAATTGCCGGGCCCGGCGGCCGCACACCGGCGTCGAATAAAACTTTAATATAATGCATAAAGCTCTTTGATCTCCGCACTCCGCTTGCATTAAATCGCAGAGATGTTTTCTACTTACGAGGTTGAATAAAATCTCTGTTGCCACTTTCAGAATAAAATTATATAAAAAGACTTTTGTACCATTGGAGAAGTCAAAAAGTCACTCACAAAAATTGTTCGTTTGAGTCAAAAGTATCTATATTGTAAGAAATCGTGCACCTGAAAGTGTCATAAATTACATGTAAAATAATAAAGGAGGAAAATCTTTCATTCGCAAACGTTTTACAAAGACACCCCTCGCAGGAAGATAAATGTCGCCTGTAGCACGATCCACTGTCGGTGAAAACGTGTCTCTAATAAAAATCCACGGCGTTCAAGTGTCCTTATAAAACGCATACTTTTCGGGGAACAGAGTTAAATAAAATCTTTCGCCGCTCACGAATTGAAGCGAAGTTCGTATTTACATTTCTGGTATATAATCTTCTCGGAACAAAGATAATTGAATACAAAAGAGAGCAGATTAAAAAAAACAATTCACTCACCTTTGGCCAAAGGAGGGAACAGTAGACCGGCGAAGGTAAGACATACGGTCAAAGGAAAGATAATAAAGCGTTGTATTTTCATTCTAATCCGCAGCCAAGTCGGGATGTACCGGGGGATTCGTCGGGTGACGGGGAGGTTCGATATCTAAAATTACAAGCCTGCACAGAGTGCCTATCTCGAAGCACACCGTTCTCCATTCCTTTATGTTCAGCTGCCACTTTCAGACATACCTCCATTCAAACTATACCCCAGACATTACTCGTCTAACCATAGATTTCTGTGGGTATTTCAGTTGCTTCGCGCTTTGAAGTAGTAGATGTTATGTTTAAAATAATTAGTAGAAACCAATTAGATACCTATGAAAGTTACGTATTTCATCAATTCATTCTAAAGTATACTAAAATACTGACTGTTGAATGACAGAAGACGAATGTGCAAGCAAATTATTTTTAATCCTTTATAAATAATAATAAAAGAATATTTCGGACAAATGACACACAAAATCATCCAATCCCAAACGCAGCAGTAGTTGTACGGTGGGTACTAGACAACTGATATTAACTTGATATTTACATGATATTGTTTACCGTATGTCACGCTAAACAGGCTGAAGCCAAATGCAAGGTGTAAGACGATGCGGTCGCGTGCCTTTACACCTTATGTTAATTTGAATATGCTTACTTAGTATCGAAGCCTTATACTTACCAAACACTTGTCGGCATGCCATTCTACACGTGTATCGCATCTGCTGAATTAAAAACCTTACGGCTATAAACTTTTATTTATGAACATAAAATGTAGTAATGATATCTAACGGTGCATCTGTTGCTTCTAAAAAATATATACAAAATGATTTGCATTGCTGTTGTTGATAGTTCCAATAATTGCTTGTTTTGATGCTGTTTTAAACAAATTGAAAGTTCCCAGTTATGATTACCTGTTCAGAAGTCAATTACTTGGCGATTACATGTTTTTATTGTTGATTTTTATTTATTTATCGGAAAATGAAAGGTTCTGGAACCCAAATATCTCTTTTATACAATGGGGAGACTCACACGGTAACCACTTACTCTCAAGGCTCCTACACACCATACACGCCGGCGGCATTTTTGGTTGTAGGTGGCCACAGGTGGCCGCTAGACACTGACATTCCGGTAACCTATTTGCTCGATCGCTAACATCTGCACTAATATTATAATATAAAGCTGAATAGTTTATTTGATGGTTGAATGCGTTAATCTCATAAAGTACTTGTCTGATTTATAAATTTTTTTTATCGATAGCCCAGTTATCGACATGCCCACATATCATTGCGCTAAGATCAAAGGAAAATGAATAAAAAACAATGTGAAACGAGGGAAAATTATTCCCTTTGTTTTTCGAAAGTTCAAAAGTTCTGAAAAAAAAACGCGACAGCTTATAATTGTGTGTTTTTGTTAGTATTTGCTTACTAAAACTGTTTTTATTGTGAACAAATCTGTTCACGCTATTATAATATAATGAGACGTATAATAGACTCAGATTAGGCGTCTTCGGTCAGCCAGTATAATATAATCTGCATGGATGATGGCTGCACGGATGGCATAGGTTGCGGGTTCAAACCCGTTATGAGACAACACTTTGTACGATCATGTTCTGAATTTGTGCATTCTTTATGTCCATTTCTTGTAATAACCCACGTGACACAGCTATATTTTTAGTGCGAAATTTGTCTTTTAAAAAAAATATTGAATTTCATCATCGCCAAAAACAACAAAAATCTAGACTAATATTGAAATTATTTCAAGTTTGCAGTACTTCATTACTATGTAAACATTTCACAGTTTCTAATTACGATATCAAATATCATCAGTACCTGATAGACTGATTTAGTGCATAAAGATATTCATTAAATTCAAAATCTATATATTTTGTTATTCATGGAAACAATAATGACAAGATATATTGCTGCAATATAGAAGGAACCAAATCTAGAAAGCTTGAATAAATCTAGAGTAAAGCATTGAAACATTGAAATTTAATATTAGAAAATAATTTCAGAACCTAATAAATGTGTGATATTATCCAATTTCCTAAAGATATGTACGAATATCTGACACTATTTTCCACACTAGTGCCCCTTGAAAACTTATTGTCACACAAGGGCTTCGAATATGAACAAAGCAACCGAATCGAATGTAATAAAAATCACTTTAGCATTACGTTGCGACGGGAACTGATGTCTATCGGCATTGTGACACACGATGCGGCCTCGATAGATGTCACAGGGGAAAAGGCTGCGTCGAACCAACTATTATTTTTGTACGACAAAACAAAATTGATTGTTCTACATTCCGTCTACTTTTTATACGGGCACTTTAATTCACTCGTAAATGCAGCTTAGACCCGAAGATATTTGATGAAATTCTACAAACAATACATGCTACGTCATGCGAAGTCTTGGGTTGACCATCTATTAAGTCTAACTTTTAAATTAATGGGGCTACAAAATCTTCTAATTAAACGCGGTAATAAAAAATATATTGCATTCACAAAAGCTAGTTATTGAATTGTAATTTCCTTCCTAAGTCCAACACGTATCACCGTATTCTGACAATTCTATGTATAAGTATTCTCTTACCCATTTGTATTTGGGGTGGGTGGTATGTTTACTCTTTACATTTTACTCTACCACTTGTCATTTCACTGTTTACTTCCTTTTTAACGATATCCTCTTTCACACAGTCAACATTTTCTTTCTCTCACTCCTTTTTTCATCAAAACTTGTCACGCCACCTCATATCAGTTCTATCACATAGTAATATTACTATAACTTCACCTTCCATCTACAGTTACAACAAATTTTAGTTGAAATAGTTGGCGGAATGGATAATTGTCTGCAGTGAAATTTAGCCATATAGCACGAAAAAATGAAAAGTGAAACAACTTATACCTAACCGCACGAAATGATGCTACAAAACAAAACCTACTTTTCAGAATTCAATTTATATTTATGAACTAAATACTAATGTAAAATGTTCAGTTTGAATGCGTACACATATTCATAAATATAGGACAGTGTTCAATTTAAACAAATTTGAAAATTTCTAATTGATAACCACAAAATAGAGAGGGCGTTTGAATTGATTCTCGTTAAGATTCAATGTAGAATCCATCGATATCCAACAGAGAGTTCTCACCCCTAGACAATAATTAACCCTTTTAATGGGACCCTGTTATTTATCGATAAAATCTTAATAATATTTTCACTTCAACGATTTCAAACTTGAGTTTCAGTAGATGTATCTATAGGTTTGTTTTAAGACGAAACCGTTTTCATTGCTTTCATTAAGTTAAAGTATAAAACTTTGAAATTTCTTAATGTTTACGAAACGAATATCGTTTCAGAATTATGTAAATATACATAAATAACGTACTTGATCTTTTATTTTACAATAATGATGTGCTTAATTTAATATTTCAATGTTTAAGTGATAGTTACATAGTGTTTTTTTTTCAATATAACCAAACAAACATATCGGAACAATCAAATTATCTTGTTGTTGTTGGGATATAAAAATCCTAATGAAAGATTTCGTGGATTGAGAACTTATATTCAATTTAATTAAAATGTTTCTGTAAATTTAATACTCAATATGTAATATTGCCCTAACATATACTCGTAAGTGTACCAGTTGAGTATAGATGCCAATGAACCAACTCCTTCTACGATTACTGTTCAGTCTTCTATTCATGAAAACTATAATTAGTGACATTCCTTTGCCTAAAATCCTTGTCTAACCAAAAATGAATAACAATAACATAAGTGTGTTTGATACACAAATGTGTAATTATATTTATATTCATAGGTTTACGTTCCATACGTTTATGTTTTCAATTTACTTATGGAATTATTTAGAATCACTCATAACCAAGTGGCCTTAAGTGAATAGAAACAATCACCGAGGATAATCAACGACGACTCCTTCAGTACTTAGACGGGTCACTCTTTGAGCATGATATGTTATTAGATTTTCCGTTATTCGGAGGTCACGTTAAACAGTCGTTCCTGGTTTTTAACATAAGATAACAGTTATGAAGAATAGTTGGAGGCCTTCGGGTGGCTTAATAACATCCAACGGTAAGATTTACGCCCTCCCTAAGATATACGACTTGAAATTTCCGAAAAAATATGATCATTTATAGAATTCGATAATTAGATCGTTTTAGAGTTCTTAAATATTTTATGTTAAAAAACACTTTTTTTTTCAAATAATAAGATTAAGTTTTTATGTAGAGAATAATAAGTGCACAAAATCCTCCAATCTCCTAATAACTTCACTGTAAAGTGCAGTCAAAGTGGTTGTACCATCAAAAGACATAAATAATTATGTAGGTTATTTAGATGAATCGTGTTGTAATACCGACGTCTCGGTCCGATGGCTTGTCACATGCTCAAGTCAAACTCAGTACCCATGACTGATGCAACTATAAATTAATCAATTTCAATGTCCAACATAAAAATGTGTACTTAAATGTCACTGGTAAACAGGGGCACTAAACGATCTACTCGGGGATACATGGAAAATCGAGTTTTGGTTTCTTTATTGCGTAATATAAAAAGAAATGTTGTTACCGAAACAAATTTTAATTCACAAGATTTCCAGTACTATTAAAATGTCAGTTAGATAAGTTTATATAGGTGTATATGTATAATTTTACTGTCAGTAAAGTCATATTAATTTTTAAATGACTTTAGGGTTATTGTTTTAGACAGTAACTATCATACAGGTAGAATGTAGAGTGGAATGGGAACGAGAAAAGTTAATGATTATATGAAAATATAAGCTTCGACTTTCATTTTTGGACGTGAGTCAGGTGAATGGCGGTAGTTTGACAGAATAAACTTGTAAATTTTGCGAAGTGGTATTCCCTATACTGTGTTTAATGTTGATGAACAACAAGTTTTGTTACCACTCTCCGCAATTACACTTTAAAACTATCATTTGACAATTACTGAAAGTCTTGTATCTTGTCTTGCATACAGTTCATCCATCCATTCATCCATCCAGAACACACTAACAGCACCGCCTGATAATATGTACTACTGGGTTTTGGAACTGGATGTATAATTTGGATAAAACAATAATTTGTGAAAACATAAAGCGCATTTGATTGTTAGACCGTATTCAAACATTGTTACCAGTCACATTGGGTTAGGCAAAATATAAGCTTATTTTTTTCGTTGTAGATAAAATATTTATAGGTTTTTTTATGCCTTTATCGTATGTTGACAGTTAGTGGTGTGTGAAAATCTCTTGAAGCGGCGTGTGGTAGCTATTTCCAAAGAGGCTTCGGCACGGTGCGACATTGCGCGGCGCGGCACGTTTCTACGCGTGCCGTATAATGACGTTGTCGATACGCACTGCGGGGGTGAAACGTTAGCACCCCGACTTTTTTATGATTTCAACTTCACCTTTTATATTACAATGCGAGTTTTATAGCTTTTATGAAATTCTCTTTACGCGATTAACGCTTTCCCCTGCCCCCGATGATGAACACATGACAAATGCCGGGTTTTAAGTTTTGTGTTGTTATTAATGATACAATTAGTGACACGCGTAGTACAAATTTAAATGATAATTTTAATGCCTCATATGTTTCAAATTATCCTCAGTTTAAATATTATTATAGTTAAGCACGAATGTCTTTAACAATACAACCCCTACATAATGATGTCAGGAAGATATCCAATGCCATGTTCAATATCGGTAAATCGAATAATTTCAATAAGATTTTAATATTTCTCATTTTTATTTTATCAAAAATAAGTATGTACTTATTTGCTCTAGTCACTCATAGTTTACCATCTTATATCTAAGGTCCAGCCATACATACCCAAATTTCAGCTGGTTTCACTACGAATGGGCCGGCATGACCAGGCCGGTAATTTTCTCGCATCAAACCCAACTTAAAATGAAAGCATTCGTACTGTCGTATTTCATTGGCGAGTGCGAGACCGGATGCTGACAATGATGCTGAAGCATCTCACTAGACGTGGATCTATTGTGTGCCTAGTGTGGACCATACATAATAAGGACGGTGCCCACTACTTTTGGTTTCTACTCAGGCTTTCCATAAGGCTATAGCGAATTTGTATCTTCATGCTTGTTTAGTCGTCGGGATCACCAATCGAAACAGGCTGGTCAAGCTTATCTCTGTATAAATTCTATCAGTTACTTCAAACAATATATGACGTAGGAATACTATACCTAAGAAAAAGGGGAATAGTATAAGGATAAACACACTTCTTAAAGATGGTCTGCTTTTACGAAACTTTTTTTTTTTTAACGTGTGGAAATCCCCACGGACCGTCACCCCACCGGGACTCTCGGCGGGGCGGTGTGTCGGTCTCGAACCGACTAAAACCACACGGTGTGACCTCTCTGCGCCTTTGTTTTGGAAGGGATCCAAGGAACTGTTTTCTACTTCTGGACCCCTCCCGGCGCCTGCCCGCACTGTTGCGGGCGCCATCTCCTTATCCTCTTCAATTGGGCGACGTCCAGTCACACGCGGACGCCGCCCCCTCGCGGCTGGCCTCTACAGCGGATGAACGGGGAAGCCGCCCCGTTCGCCGGCGGCGGATCGGGTCCGAGTGGAGGTCATCCTCCCGGGCCTTCTCCGCCGCCTCCTTCTGTGAGATTACGTCCTCGCAGAAGGTTGCGACCGCTGTAAAACAACTGTTGCTAGCGGCCATGGAGCGAACTACGACCGGCAGGGAGAGTTCCTCTCCGATGTGCTTTTACGAAACCTTTTTTTTTTTTAACGTGTGGAAATCCCCGCGGACCGTCACCCCGTCGGGGGTTACGGCGGGGTGGTGTGTCGGACTCGAACCGACTAAAACCACACGGTGTGACCCTCTCTGCGCCTTTGTATTGGAAGGAGTCCAGGGAGGGGATTTCCTTCTGGACTCCAACTGGCGCCTGCCCGCACTGTTGCGGGCACCACCTCAGCTCTCGACTCTCTAATTTGCTTTTATGAAACCTAGGTTAAGGTACTGTGGCAGAGAAATAGATATGTATACTGTATGGTGTAGGGTATCATATCATACTATCTGTAAACTGGTCGCCATTTTATATCTAAACTGTGCCAATTATTTTGTCTATTTTCATGTTTCAAAACTGTATAAAACCGTCACTATGTTTCAACGTATGACTGCACGGTTCTAATCATAAAGTTTGATGGCATAATTATGATGTAAAAAGTTTATAGGCTGACCATACTTCTAGCATTTCATATTAAGGTTGTAAAACTATTTATATGTTGTTAGTGGTTTTGACGTACTGCTTCTTTATGCTACTAGATAAGAAATTGAAGACGATGAACAGGATATTATGTTGCTGTACACTGTAATTTTTTTTTAATTTCATTTAAAATGTTAAACAGAAAATAAAAGAAAGTGCCGTGAACGAATTGAAATGAAACTGAAACTAATCTATCAGTGGCTCTGCAATGGAATTGTTAGTCGTTTAAGATGAAATTGTTGGTTTTTTTAAACAAAATTTTAAGTTTCAGTTCTAAATTTATTGGTTCTACCCCCAAAATTTATTGTTTTTATTTCTATTTTTGTGTGAAAATCTTGACGCGGTTCACAGAATTAATCTACTTACTAAGTTTCAACAGTATAGTTCTTAAGGTTTCGGAAAAAAGTGACTATGACATACGGACGGACAGATAGACAGACATGACGAATCTATAATGGTTTTGCAATTTGGCTACGGAACCCTAAAAATGGTTTAACAGAATTAGTTAAATAATTACTAGTATCTATATAAAAGAATTTCTTAGTTTTCAGTTCATTTTCTTGTTAAATTATCATTAGCAGATAAATTTCTGAAATCAGAAAGCAGATTAATTTCTGAAATCAGAAAAATTAAGGTAATTGAAAAGCACTAAATCTAGTACTTTCAACCTTATAATAAGACTGTAATCACTGTGTCTAGTCAGTAGTCTAAAATTTAATACTAATCACTTCTTTGTTTTCAACTTTTAAAGAAAACTTAAGAATCATTTATAGTAGGCACACGTCTTCAACATTACAATCAATAGCTGTACACCGCTATCTACGCCTTACAGAAAATACGGACGCTACATTATGTTAAATTAGTTTCATTTACCCCAGCAATTTATAAATCGATACAAAGTAAACAAACTTTTAACTTACCACGATGGAATTTTACCTTCCAGATCTAAGTATAAAGTCCTCCGTCGTCTAATGATAATCACTGTTTTAACTTTTCCGCCCGTAATCCTCCAAAAATCCGTCGGCGCGAGTAATTTTGTCCTTAATTGCTCCACATCCGAAGTTACTTTAGGGAGTATCATCTACTCGTAAGATTCCGCTTTCTTTACCTTAGAAGGGCGTGTAATAAAAAATCGCTCGTTTGTACGTGATGAATGATCCCGTCGCTGACGGCCACGTAATTGGGTGTCGAAGTCTAGGGCTAAAAGCATACACGTGTCGATGGTCCGCCATCTGATAGGCCATTGTCTGTGCTTTATCTGGTACACACTGTACACAATAAATCGTCCGTGTACCATTGTGTTGGGCTAAGTGATGTACACAGTCGCGATCGAGGTGTGTGAAATATCGTCCCGGAATGTTATTAGAACGCCGTATACTGAATCGATCGGCAGTATTTTCCGTTTAGAAAAGGAGGCATTTGTGGGTTGTAAATACCCAGTATCAGAAGACAGTCGTCGACATTTCGTAGAGGATTTTACAGTATGCACAATACAGAAAGAATTAAAGCTAGATACACATGCCATTGTTGTTTGTTTAATTTTGCAAAAAACATAACATAATCATAGATTAATTAAACCTATACAAAAAATATATGACCGTTCTCATTACACAAATTTTATTGCTGATTAGGAATTGAATGACCTCTGAATATGACTAGGCTGTTAGTCCAGTGATTACACCAACAGGTCAGTAAATTTTAACGTTACGAGACTTTATTTAATTGAATTCATTAAGTTACGGTCCTATTTAACTTTCAAGTAAATATTTCATCTCGGAGAAGATATAATTTATCATAGCTTAGACCCATTGGAATTGATATTTTATTTACGAAGTACCTATAGTCTATAATGTGTTTTACGGATTAATTTAATGTGATTGATTTAATAGTGTATTCCCCAAAAAATTATGATTTACTTAGTTATGAAATGTCCTTTGTAAATACAAAACATTCAAGATGTTTTATAGTTAGCTTTCAACACTTTTAAGTGCGGTCACAAACTCATTATTCTATTTTTGACGACCATGTGCCTATTACTAGTGGCATGGGGTCGTTAAAGGCCTCAGAATAATTTAATTGCGTATAACATTATGAAATATGAACAGTCAATATGAAACAGAAATAGTATTCCGGAGCGAACGCGCTCTGAAATATTTAGACCGTTCAAATTTCCTTTCATAGAGACAGATTCACTGACACATTTATGTGATTGCCCTCGCAAGTATAGTGAATCATTTAATGACGTCAAACCTGACTAATATATTGTTTGAAAATTAAATATTAGGATTCCCGGTAATATGAATAAGTTTTTCGGTAACACCTTTTTTAATGGTTTTTACTAACGATAAAATAGCACTTCATAATTCGTGCTAACATAAAATGTGGTGTTTTAGCATAAGCTCAATAAGATTTTCCTTTTTCTAGAATTTATTTACGCAACACAGTAAGTATTCTGGGAATTTCTGCAAGGTATATCAATAACGTTGGTATGTAGGCGAGGTTTTGCGACTTGTCGAAAGTGCGGCGGATGGTAGCGTGGGACGTGGCCCCGCCGACAGAGGCACGCGCTGTGGCGGCGGCCGTTGCTAAGAAACGCCGCGCACTCGCCACTAGCTGCTATTGTCCGCCACTCCTTATTTCTTTCCTTTTTACGCTACTCTATAATGGGAATTTCTGAAATTGCAACAATACATATATATGGACTCACTGCAGTAGTGGCTGGAAATTTTGTCCTCTTATTTACTGTATATTTAGTGAGTTCAACTATGTGTGGTTTTGCAGTCTGAATTACTCATTCTGTTTTTATCCATATATGCTGAGGACGGTTGTTAAGTAGCTATGTATAGCGAACTTAAATCTTCATGCTTGTTTTGTCGTCGGGGTAACCAATTATGGCGAACTTATGGGTTATACCGAATTACAACGACACGATTGGAGCCATCTTCATTATTCAGGCACTGATTTACTACTCTATGATTACTTAGTATAGTATGCATATTCGTACGGCTTGATCTCAACGAGATAATGACTGTCTGAATTCAACGTGCTCCATAATAGACTCATATCTCAAAAACGCTGGCACTTCAAACAATATATGACGTAGGAAAAATATGCTAGGATATGTTAAGTCGGTGCAAAGTAAGCATGGTTTGTCATATCATTAATAGTGGGGTACTTGCAAGAAAAAGTAATTGTAAAGTTTTTCTTAATGTTTGTAGTATCTATGTCTATGCACAATGAAAAGAACACACTTTTTTTTTATAAAATTGGCACCCAATAAGCCTCGTCAATTATGAGCAACAAAGATTTTTGTTAATAAACTATAACAATAGTTCTACATTTAGGTAACTCATTAGCTCAGGCACATGAAGTATTACTGCTTCGCGCGATAGGAAGTAGTCTACGTTTGCTATTTTTGCAACTAACCGCACCAGTGCACAACACTCGCATTGTACAGGCAGACCTGAAAAAACAAGCTTCTCAAAAAACACAAATAAAAAATTCGCGTCTGCAGATTTCTAGATAATAGACAATTAGTGTCGCTTAAAATTTTTTATGTCCACGCCTGAAGGCGATTCGTGTTTTTAATTTTATCAGAAATAATAGTAACCATGGAAGACATTCAGAAAATTATGTTTAAAAAAAAATGTAAAATAATATTTTATAAAAATTATTTAATCCTCAAGTATGCTTAATTCTTTTATGTATTTCAAAACTATCTTTTGCCCGCGGCTCCGCCCGCGAGTGTGTCGATATTCGCGGTAAAAAGTAGCCTATGTCCTTTCCCGAAGTCCCATATATCTCTATACCAAAATTCATCAAAATCGGTTTAGCGGTTTAGGCGTGAAAACGTAACAGACAGACAGAGTTACTTTCGCATTTATAATATTAGTAGGGATGAAAATATACTTGTTATCACATCAACCAGTATAAGTCTTATAGATTCAGACACAACATCTAATAGGTACCTTGTTGGACGATACTACATTTCGCCTTGCCACTTGTCTACGTTTAGAAGTGCATTGTGTTTTTGCCGCTGTTGGAAAAGCTGTTGACAGTCTTGGACGTCATGGCCTTTCTTTTAGCAGAAGTGCTGGCCGTATATCTTGACATGCCAATATTAACGACATTATCCGTCTTGCTCTTGTTACCGCCGGCATTCTAGCTATAATACTATACTGGGAATACGCAATAGCGTGATATGAAAATCTTACAAAACTTAAAATACAAAATTTTATTTTATATGTATTACTTTGTGGTTAAAATTAACTACTAACAAAAACAACAATTCAAAGATAAACTTTACATCTCAAGAGCAAATTAGGCTTTCAAAGAAACTCATAAAATCTACTCATAGTTCATCCACATTTTAATCTAATTTAAATTGTAAAACCTATCTTAACTATAGAATAAATCAAAAACCAACAAGCGTGTCACAATAAATTGGTACTTAATTTATCAGTTCATAAACCAATTTAAAAATCGAATGTTATATATCGATCAATAGACCACCTGCCTGTGGTCAACGCGGAAACGGAAGCGCACGCGCTGCCACACGCATCTGGCCTTTATGTCTTGCACATCCTCTGTAAGCCTTAAAAGTGTTTAAATTAACATCTTTTATAGCAGGTAGGTTTGAATACAATGTCTACTTTTTTTGTGTAATAATTGTTTAAAAGTATAAACTTTTAAACAATTATTACACAAAATTTTCTTTTAAAGTAATCGATACTTTTCTTGCCTTTGAGAGGGGTAGTTGAGGGTGAGAGTTTCAAGATGAGAATTTATAAAAATCGTTTTATACCTAGTGTAGATGTATATTATTACACATACAAAGTAAGTACACATTATGTTTAGTTTCAAAGTATTCATCTTTTTTGTATAATATCATCACTGTCAATATTTTCGTTAGCCTTTAACAGTCCACTGCTGAACATAAACTTCTCTTTAGAAAAGAGATTTTGGGCTACTATACCACGCTACCCAGGCGGGTTCGCATATATTTTTTCAAGTTTTCAATCTTTTTATAATGATATAGTCCTGCATAGTATTGTGCTACGTTATGTAAGCTTTAAAAATACTTCCCTAGGTGACATTTGCGAGCATTTTTGTATAGATTAGATTAGAGATAGATTTTTATTTTATAATAAATGTAATATGTATGTATTTTGTGTGTGTTATTATTGTCATGCATAATTGCAATTATTGAATAATACCTACCAAATATTGAGTAGTTATTGCGGCAACATCATCAACAGTAACAGTCCATCTGTGTGAAATGAAAAAAATTAAATATTACTCATAATTTTTTCAGTATTATGTCAGGAAGTCCCTTATGTATCACTTCCTGATACATGGATCGTAAATTCTACACACAACCTAACTCTTTACAACTTTTTACTCATTGCTCAGCATTGATATATAAAAACCCTAGATGCACAGTCTCAAACAAAAGCCGCATATGAAACTATCCTACTTAATCATTGATGTATAAAAATATCAATGTGGGTAGTTTTAGTTAAGCTATAAACACATCTTTTGCACATTCAACCTTACGCGCATTGTTTAAAGTTTTTATTACAAAGCAGCGTACAATGACCAATCAAATTTTATGACCGAAGCTAGCCGGCAGGACAGGACATGGAGTGAAGAGGAATATTTGTATATTTTTTTTATTATAATACATTGAGTTAGTATTTTAAGAGTTAGTTAAATTGTGTTCTAAGCCCATAATTATACTTATATCTGAGCGTAAATATGTTTTTGGGTAAGACATGTGTACATCAATGAAACAAATATTAACTCTTAAAATCATTTATTTCATTTTTTCATATCATATCAGTATCAGTGACATATCCTGTAAAAAATAATTATATTATTTGAATGTAGGTACGAAATTATTTGATAAATTCATTATTTTTCTGGCTAACGACTACTTACCGTTATACTAGGAACAGCCGTTTTAAGAAGACGTTTTATGCCTTTAGCAGTGACATTCATATCTTCGTCCACAAAATGTTCAGAACAAACGACGCATGCACTATTTGGCTTAAAAAATTGTATCTCGCGAACCCATAAGTTGTCCCCTACTTAATCGATATAATAGGTAATATAATATTTACGAACTTTAATAATAACACCGTTTGGACGACCTCCTTTCCTTTTGCAATTCGATTAATAACTATAATAATATTATTATATATTTTGTAACGTATACATACTTATTAAAAACTAAATACAAAAAAGTTCAAATTAAATAAACTTATTAATAAAAAATTAAACACAATAAAAAAAAATCGACTCCATTAAATTCAGAACAGGGTCGTTTGGATTATGCGACTAAAATAAAAGGTTGTGTAATAGTCGTTCTTACACTGAAAAAGCGGCCATTGAAATTTGTCGTATTATACTTGGACCGTTGAGTGAAGTTTTAGACAAATTAAATCAAAATCACATATTGCTTCCGATATTTAGTCATAAAAACAACAAAAACAAATTAACAAACTCTTTTACTCACCGAAAATACGATATCCCATCCTTTTTTAACGTTCCTAACGTAATATTTTTACAATTCCGCATCGAACACTTAGGCATTTTTAACGAGCGCACAGTGACGCGAGCGACGCGAGACTATTTGAAATATGAGCACCATTTTCAATAGTGCGCTTATTTTATGAGGACGGTTTTGCGACGCTGAGTGTGTATCTAGGGTTTTTTAATACATCAATGTTGCTCAGTAAACAATATTGGCAAAAAATTACTCATTACTGGCAAGCATAATACAAGCTCTGCTTAGTTTGGGACTAGGTGACGTTGTGTGTGATGCAGGCACCACACTTCGTTATGCGCTATTCGTTATGTGTCTACGCCGTATTCGCCCAAATATTAGTTATGCGCGCAAACAACAAACATGCCATCCTCACTTCGAACTGGTATGCCAAATAAGCATCAAATAAGGCAAATATGTGTGTTGTAGAGATGTGTCACTGTCATTTTTATGGTAAACGAAACGAATATACTCTCCACACTTCGCCGTATGCGCGCGAATAACCCGCATAACGAATAACGAATAGCGCATAGCGAAGTGTGGTGCCTGCTTATGATGTCCGAAATATTAAATATTATATAGGTAACCCGATAAATAACCTTACCACAATTACATACCAATACCATTTTTGGTTTGAATCATTTCTCTTTGTGAAGATGCAATAAATAAGCACTTTATTCTTCTTACAGAGGCTTACTATTGAACGACTAACTTCTTCAAGACTTCAGAAACCCTATTTTAGTAATATTTACAAAAGCAATTAAATTTTCCTATTTCTCTTTATGCCTCTTTTACTCAACCATAAAATTCTTAGACAAGAAAACAAAAATGTTCCAATAGGCAAAAACTATATTGATAAGTAAATATAGTAAAGAATATTTAATTGCATTTATATAGAATAAAATATAATATACAAATATAACAACATATAAATATAAGAATATTTATAGAAACTAAAGATAATAAATAGGCATGCAGGAATACAAAGTTATCATTTGGTCTTGAAAACGTATTGAAATATCGGTGAGCGGTGAATATATGATCTATTATCAAGTCTGTAATAGAATAGAGGGAAGAAAGTTTTAAATTACCATAAAATCAATACCAGTCGGCAAGAATGTTGGAAAACCTTTCCATGGTTATAACAACGTTAGTAAAAATCAATGCTTACAAACTTATCGAATATCAATGAATTTGTAAGACAAGCTACTTATAAATTTGAAACTGAGCTAAAAGACCGCTCACAATTTCCTGTGCTAATAAAAGTGCTCTTATTTTAATATGGTTCAACTGATTTTAGTAATAATGAATTACAATTTATTCTTACTATATATATATTGTATGAAGTAATTGATGGAATTTAAACTGAGATAACTTGGCCAGCATATTTCAGAAATGAGTCTATTATCGAGCACGTTGAATTCGGAGTCTTTATGTCGTTGAGATCAAGACGTGATTATAAGCATTATATTCACTATACTATTCATTAGTCAGATTAAGATTTTACAGCAAATTTCAAAAAAAAATAAAAAAAGAATGATCATGAATACAGATGTTCCTTAATAATTTCTAATGCCAAATTCAACAAGAAATCGTATGGGTATATGCCGCATCGAGCAAAACACATAGGTTCTTCTTAGAAAATGGATTATAAAATACACTTTTAAAGGGTGCTCTTGCTCGGTCGGTGGCATGATTGCGGTCATGGTACAGAGCGAGAGCGCGTGGAACTCCGCCGAGTTGAACTCAGATGGCGGAGTGGGACCGGGAGAGGATTAGAACTTTTCCGGTCGGCCATGCACGGGAACGGGCCTGGTACCACAGAACGATCTCTGTACCCCATAAGCGCTACTCTGGAGGTGCCAGGTAAGGCCATCTGTCACCCTAGCAGAAGCAGGTCAGGGTGGAAGCGTGAAGCAGTACAGAGCCCGCACGCCTTTTTGGGGCCGCAATGGGAAATTGTTTTTTTCATTCTGAAGAGAGTCATCTGCAAGCCGTAGGTAGATGGCCCTAGGTGCACCGGAGTTCCAGAGAGTTATTTTCAACGGTACAAAGTGTTCCCCGTCTACTGGTACCCGAGACGACATGCGGTTTTTTTGTCGGTTCGAGTCCGACATAACCACAGGCTCGTTGTATCCAGGGGGATTTCCGCAAAGTAAAAAAAAAGAGGGTGCCATTGCAAATATACTAGAACGAAAAAATATCTACGTCAATATCTACGTCATAATACGTCTTCATGCCGCCATCGAACATGCAACAGAGTAGAACAAGACTCACAGTTTGTCTTCATTCTCAAAGCTGCAATTCATTTTTATTCATACATCGTCCGCTCTACGTAGATATTACTTACCTACAAAAATTACGCGATCTTATTTACCCTATGTTCCATTTTTCTCAATATGAGTTTGTAGTTCTGTTCTTAGTAAACACTAATTGTCTTACTTATAACTTTTATCACGTCGGTGAAAAATACACTAACAATAATTATGATTAATAATTCAAAATTATACTTATAAAATATTATCATAAAAATTATTTAATATACAATATCTTTCGGTATAATGGTTTATTTAAAGTACTTTGTATTCTTTGAATTTGAATAAATCACGAATTCAATACTTATTGGAAAAGTTTATAAAAATGTTGATGCAGGGGTGGACTTCTTATGGCTGAGATAACAATGAATTACATGAATTATTATTTCTTGCTGAACGATACTAATGTATAAAAAGCGGCCAAGTGCGAGTCGGACTCGCCCATCAAGGGTTCCGTATTAGCAAGTAACATCATATAAAAGTTCTTGTAGTTCGTTGTAACTTTCATCGATGTTTTCATACTAGTGTATTGATTGGATGAAAGGTAAAATGCGTGTTACGATTTATGACGTATTATAAAAAAACTACTCACTAGATTTCGTTCAAACCAATTTTCGTTGGTAGTTTGCATGGTAATGTACAACATATATTTTTTTTAGTTTTATCACTCTCTTATTTTAGAAGTTAGAGGGGGGACACACATTTTTCCACTTTGGAAGTGTCTCTCGCGCAAACTATTCAGTTTAGAAAAAAATGATATTAGAAACCTCAACATCATTTTTGAACACCTATCCATAGATACCCCACACGTATAGGTTTGATGAAAAAAAAATTTTTGAGTTTCAGTTCCAAGTATGGGGACCCCCAACATGTATTGTTTTTTTTCTATTTTTATGTAAAAATCTTAATGCGGTTCACAGAATACATCGACTGACCAAATTTCAACAATATAGCTCTTATAGTTTCGGAAATAATTGGCTGTGACATACGGACGGACAGACAGACAGACAGACAGACAGACTTGACGAATCTATAAGGGTTCCGTTTTTTGCCATTTGGCTACGGAACCCTAATGACGCTTATTTTTATTACCACAAACATTTTTATGAAGTTTGGGTAATCATTTACATATACTTGAAATATGATCACTTATACTATGCGCTATAAAGTCCTCAGATTAATAATTTAACCATGCACAAGTGTGTGTAAAGGGGGAACTTACATTTGTGGAGGAACTGGTATCATGTTCCTCTATCTCACTGAGAATCCTCCTGCCAGGGGAGGTGATCCTGCCGAGAGGGGTCACGGGCCAACGGTTGATTTCTATATTTTAAAATTTCTATATTACTATTCAGGATTTGTAGTTGCTCCGTCTAGTTCGCCACTCCGTGGCTCAGTGATTCTTCAGTAGGGAAATCGGAGACTAAAAGGAGAAGGAAAGAAAACAAAAAGAAAAACTTAAACTATCTAAAATTTTTGGAAAGGTTTCTGAATAAAAAACCACAATACAAACTCATAAAAATGTTGTAAACAACTAATATTTGATTAAATCAGCTATATTTAAGTAAAGAAACCATTCAGATAGAAAGAAAGCATTACAGGTACATATATGTAGGATATTCATGTACTTCTAGTTTTACGTTGTTGCCAGATAAAATTTGAAAGTACTGAACGCTAAATTTACATTTAAAACAGCTTTTACAAAGAACTAGTTTAAGTCTAAAACAGGTAATCTTATGGTATTTTACATATTACACTAAATATTCATAAGATACTGAAATTAGTTTAGCGATTATTATTATTTACTTACTGATGCTTCTTAACTTATTTGTTACTTGTATAGTTATAACTCGTGCGACCTAAGATGGCACCTGACTCAAATGTCAGTCGTTTAAAGTACTAAGTGCAAGAAAAATATAATTTATTCTAGTTTTTTTAAATTTCAACATTTATTTTGCTTCAAGTAGTTTCTCATAACATACTACTTTATCTTAAGTGGTACTTTACTACCTGAGTTAAAAAAATACAGATGCATACCAATAGGAAGCAAGCCTCATTCATTATTTACCCAAATGCATTGATCGTGCAGTGATTTAAATAATATTAGGTAATACCTAATATCATTTTAAATGAAATTGGGAACTGAAATATGATTATAAAATACAATTTTAAATCGTCATGATAAGCCTTTTAATCGTAGTCTCTAAATATCATATGTATATGGATATTCTTTATTTACACTATTGCGTCTCATAGTTGTCATGTTGGTTTTTTTTCGTTTGACCTTTCTTAAAACAATTGGGTTATCCAGACGAATCTAATTATATACAGTAATACCCCGGACTTTCGCGGTAGGTGGGACCAAGCGAAAGCCGTGTAAGTCAAATTCGCGTAAAACGGGGTAGCGTAAGTCGAGGTATGACTGTATTATTAAATAAATTCGTGGAGTGACTTATACGGGAACGGTATCGTGTTTCGTTTTGAGCCAGGTGCCATCTTAGCTCGCACGAGTTAAAGTATTATCGTTGTTACTTACATAATAAGTTAATTTAAAATTTATGGTCCTTACTACTACTACTATGCTATTAGCATAAGTGACAATAATAAGGATATTAATCCTTATTAGGGTTGGAAATTGTCATGTTTATAATATATATTGTAACCCTTTTTTCTCTCTTTTTATGTGTGTACAATGATATTAATGAACAAGTATATACCTATATACCCTGTATATTCTTTTTACAAAAGATAAGACTTACTATTTCTTTTTTTACATGTTATCTGAGACTGAAGATTTTTTAAAGTATATAAAGTAAAGTATATATATTTTCATAAACACTTAAGTGCTAAACTTTGTTAAATAAGTATTCATGAATCCTCAAAATGCCCTGTTTTAAGACCGCAACCACTTGCGTCTATTTTCAATAGAATAGAGGATAAACGTACAAACATTTCACATAATGGACAAGATACAAATGCATTGTCGACTCTACCAACCGCGAATTATACGGGGTTAACTTCACCTTCACTCTTAATCGGTAACTTCACTCTTAACCTTCAGTATGTTCATGTAAACCGCTGAACGTAGGCCTCCAATAAAAAACGCCAACTATCCCGCTCATGGAAAGATTGCATCCATCCGGTAATTTCACTCACTAGGACGAAAGTAACAAAATTACATAATATGCAAATTCTTTGAGCCTCTATATTACACTGTTCGTGCTGTTACAAAGCTCTGAGAATGGCTCTGCTCCAAGGCCCAATTCAAAGAATTGTTTTTGATGCTAAAATCTATGATTTCAAAACTTATTGTACCTTGCAGGCAAACTGGTACAGTGAAATCAGTTAAGGACTAGTTAGTTTAGTTATCTTAAGAGAGAAGTTGTCATCAACTGAAGCCATTGGGTATTTTACGTATAGTGCTCGTAACTGACAAGCTAAGCATCAATCAAATTTATGTTTAGCACATGTTCAGAAAACCTGCGCACTAAAATGTGTACAAACTAATTTATGAAAACGGAGCTCTATGCTCATTTGATTTAGAAAATATGGCATCCCAGTTATTAAACGTGTATTGTCACTTAAATATTTTTGGTGACGGTAACGTTACTAAAAATGATGGTTCTGTAATACTTTATTGATTGTAATTAACTTTAAAATCTAAACTGTTGTTAGACCTAAAAGGGATTTCAGTAAATAAAACTCATAACTGAAGTAATGAGTTGTATTTTATTACTGGTAAACTAAGTTCTATGTTTCAGCAAAAATATTAGTATTTTTGTCAGTTTATTATGTTCTTAACAACATCTGTTTTTCTAAGAAGTAGAGATAGGCACATAGCCTCAAATAAGTTTTTCTCATACATTGGAAAAAGTGTTAGTCTGAATTTAATTTATTCATTCCAGTTCATAATTAAGGAAACTTAGTAAATCTACTTGTTCAGCAATAGGTACACTTAGTATTACTTGCAAGAATGTTATAACGGTACATTTCCCTTTGAGTTGACATTTACGACGCACGCAGACGATAAGCAGCCATCATCTCTAATGTTACTCTTTCATTTTGAACATATAAACTTTTTGTTAAGAGTAACTTAAGAGCTCGTATTAACAAACATAAGAGTGTCATGTCAGGCGTCAAACCGTCAATGAGTGTATTAATTAAATTTAACTTTCATGCGAACTGTTACACCAAAGTCAATTCAATTCATTTTTGTAGCAGCAGTGGTATAAATATAAAGTGTGAAACTATATACGAGTATGAATTTCTCTGAATGTAAAAAAATGCTTGCTGTCTACCTATACATACGAAAGCGTTTGCTCAGACTGGTTGGATTGTCAACGCAGAGCCTACATAATACTAAGAATAGACAGGAACCAGAAACTCGAAATTTAATATTGGAAAAATATAAGCATAATTTTGAACCAAAATAGTTTGGCACCACAAATGACGATCTGCGGAGTCCTACTAGAATTGAAGGTACGGTCAGGGAGGAAATTTGGAAATTCCAATTTTACAAACCGTGAGGTGTAATTTTCTAAGTATTTTCTACGCTAGCTCGAACGAGACCATACTTATGGCAATAATAATTTTCGACGTATGAAGGGTTTTTATAGACCATTGGAAAGAGTTTTTGGAAAGTTTAGTAAGAGATGTACGAATATTTGAATGCATCGTCATTTTCAATGATAAAGACACGAGATAAGAAATAATGAAAGTGACAGTTTATAATCTTCTATATTATTATATTAATACGTTAAACAAAATCTTTGTATCCCTTTTTACGAAAATTGTGCGGACGGAGGAGGAGTGTAGTATACCAATATTTTTTTGAATTATGCCTAAATCATATATTAAATCATTAACAAAACATTTCACACTCTACCACGTATTTGTCACGCACACGCACACATACTCTTTTGCCAAATTATCATTGTAGCGTCGCCGAAATCAGTGATTATAGAAGTATAGTTTTTGACAATGGAACCTTAATAATGTTGCCACTTATAATTCAAATTAATTATGGTTTAATTTCGACCACTTGGCGATTACCCGTAACTTTATATCTGTAACCAATGTACTAAGTCATTATTACGACAATAATCCAATAAAATTCAATCTTACCTGGAACTTTTACTTTGACGTAGATTAAATTACCCATTGAACACAGAATAAAATTAAGAGCAAAGTTTTTCTTAGTTCAGTTTTTTTGATCCTCGTGTTCTTTTAACAACATGCTTTATTTTACATATATGAAATATTAAAGGATTTATTTTACATGCAAAGTCCTTTTAATGTAATAACCACAAGCATAAGTTGCTTCTTTTATTTACCTTTATATACCTATGCGATTATATACACTCATTTGTAAAAAAAACGGGCGGTTTCTATTTTCTTCCTGGCTGAAAAAATAAAATACCGAAAAGGTTTTAATCATTTGAACATGTTACTGGCCAGATAAAAAAGTACCATAATGTTTTTATAAACATTATAAAATTTGAATTTGGAAGGTACTCTTATGAGTACCTTCCAAATTCAAATTTTTGACTGAGCTTGGTTTTCAAAGAAAACAACTTTTATCTACATTTTGTGGCGCAAATTCCCTATAGTTAATATCGACTCTAATTAACTTTTGTCAATTTTTATTAAATTATCTGGTGTCCTTGACATTTAAAAGTATTGTTATTTCTGTTTAACAATCTCGAAAATGGTAGATAAAGTGATAAAAGCGAGCAAAATTATTGCGCTGCTTGAAGAAGGTTGCACCCAATGCTTCGTGGCTCAGAGGCTATATGTGAGTCGGTCGACAGTTTATAGGACCTGGCAGCGCTATCAAGAGACCGGTTCCGTCAAGAGAAGGCCTGGTTCTGGCAGAAAAACATGTACCGAACCACGGGATTATCGTTTTCTAGTTAGTCAAGCGTTAGAAATCGCAAATCTTCATATGTGGACCTCAAGAACAGACTCGAAGAAGTAAGAAATGTGCAAATTAATCTATGGACGGTCAGGAGGAGTCTTTTCGCTGCTAATAAACACAGTCATCGCCCGGCACGCAGCCCTAAATTACTCCGTGGTCATCGAGTTGCCAGGCTTAGCTTCGCTCGAAATTGTGTGTCATAGACTCATGAAGACTGGGATAGGGTATTGGTCTCCGATGAAGCCAGGTTATCTCTGCATGGTGAAGACCGACGTCGGCGAGTGCTACGTAGAGGAGGAGAACGCTTTGCAGGGGCATGTTTAGAAGAAATCGCACCTTATGTTGGGGGCTCTGTTATATTTTGGGCAGGAATAAATTCTATGGATCGTACGGAGTTAGTCTTTATCGAAAAAGATACACTGACTGGACATCGATACACAACGGAAGTTCAAATTCCTTATGCACAGCCCGCTTTAATCGCTCTTGGCGAAAAATCAATTTTTATGGACGACAACGCTCGCGCCCACCGGTCTGGCGATGTGGAAGCGTATATGCTAGAAGTCAGAATTCGTCGTTTGGACTGGCCAGCTAGAAGTCCGGACCTCAATCCCATAGAGCGTGTCTGGGACGTTCTGAAGCGACGAGTGAGATCAGTGCAGCCGGCTCCGCAGACCATCAGAGAGCTAAAGAATGTGATTACCGCGGAGTGGGAACGTATTCCCCAAGAAACCATAAAAGATATACTCGCTAGCATGCCCAGACAAATGCAAGCCGTGATTTCAGCAAGAGCGGATTACACTCAATACTAGACTTTTATCTGCTTTTAATGTATTCAATAAAAATAAAAGAAATTACATAACGCGTTTCATTTTTATTTAGCGAGCAGGTACATTAATAGTGTTCTGAGCTTAAACATTATTTCTCAATAATTTAATCAAAATGTAATGATAAAACTGATGAAAACTATTCCTTCCTAATTAATTTTTAAAAATCTAAGGATAACAATACCTAAAATTGTCAAACAAACAAATAGTAACTATAAAATAGTTCTTTGCTTAAGTGCCCGTTTTTATTGCAAAAGAGTTTTTAATTTAGGCCTATATCCATGGATAGATGGTAGCTGAAGTAGTTGAAGGAGAGGATCGATCGTGCAATTGGAGAGGCCTATGTCCAGCAGTGGACTGCGATAGACTGATGATGATGATGAAGTAGTTGTTCCATATAAACGTTAAAACTATTTGTATTTCCGAAAAACCTATATATGTTAGCAACATCTTCGTTTGCAATCTATTTTCTTTTTAAAATCAAGTTTCATTTAAATTTCCATTATAAGAATTGCAGCGGAAACCTCGCTTCGTAAAGAATACCCTACACAAAATATGTTACAAGATCACATAGATTTCGTTCAGTATCACGTGCGACACGACACGCGATATCGCATAGTATGCAAAGGGCGATTCTCCGGTACTCGGAATGCCGGCCGCGTCTCCTAACGTACAACTTTGAAAATCGACTTTCATTGGAAATTCTCCTTCTCATGTCACATTTACATTTATACAAACAAAGTCTCGAAATAAGCAAATGTATAATGATGCTCATTACAGTTGGCCGGCGAAGCTTTTTTTGTTAGTCGTAGAATATTCGAGTACTTCATTCAATGTAAATTGTTATTTTATAACGAGGGGCAATCGTAAATAATGCGACTTAAGCTGTTAGGAATAAAAATATATCAGAACTCTTCGTCTTGACATCAAAACTTTAGATAAAAAATTTTTCGTCACAGAATCTCCCATGTCTAATATAATTTAATTCTTTAAGTAAAATACACGTTTATAGTTCTATTCAATAATATCTAATAAACTTGAGAGTAATACTATCTGTCTCTCTATCCGTTTGTTACGCTTCCATGGTTAAATTCTTGCTATGATTTTAATGTAATTTGTCAAGGAAATACTTTGATTGTTAAGAAAGAACATACGCTATCATATAACACAAAATTTATAGAATATAAGACTGCACCAATTCTCGACTATAAAACAACGAAAGCAAAGTTCCAATACTAGAAATAATACATTTTCCTAATATTTTCTTATTTAGTTCATAAATATACTTTTACGAATGTCCTCTGCAACTGTATCAAGATTTTTCACATTTCTTAGTAAAACTAAAATAAATAATCCTCATAATCAACTCGAGTTTTCGTCACCGTGTCATTCGAATTTTTCAAAACAAACCAAATTAAAAAATATTTCACATTAAAATGCACACATTGTTTCTTGTAAAGTCAACAAAAACATTGCGTTCAGTGATCGAGATGGAGTGCATCCAACTTTTTCCATTATCTCTCATTGATAGATTTATATCAGAAAAATTGGCTCAGTTTTTAGAGTTCCTTATTTTCCCTGTCGCCTTCGAAAAATTACTTTAGTATTTGCGGCAACGTTTTCCATTGGTGTCCTTAGGCCCTTACTTTAACTTTCTAGAAATCTTAAGTAAAATATGTACTGATATCTGTTACTATTTAATACAATTTATCTTAATAGTATTGAATACGAATTAAATACCAAATTTCTTGCAATGCAACTCAGTTCATTGAAAAATAAAACTGAAGCCTCTTTATCAGGCATACTGACTACATAAATATATATGGCTATGTCTCAGTAGGAAGATACTCTTGAGAGCACGCGTTGTAATAGAGCTTTAAGATGTATAAAAACGTATGTGTGCTTTATACACTTTTATTTAGAAATCAACTATGTTAGCTTATACTAATTTGTTTGTATAAACAACTTTAAAATACTGCGGCGAGAACTCATTGAGGTGGAATTCATGCAGGTAGTAAATCTAATGTTTACGCATATACATATCTGATACCTGTCTTTCCAATGTGCTCTAGTAGGCCAACAATTCTTTTTTAAGAAGAATTTAACACAACAACACAAACTGCAGTTGATTAGATTCGAAGTCATATTTTTGATTGTGGTAAATAAATAAATTTTTAAAACGCTTTATAAGCTTCACCTATATGTTTGTTTATTTTTCTCCAACTTTTGTAGGCGTTATAATTGAAATTATTTGTAACCCAATTGAATAATAGTTTAAGAAGTCACTATGTTTAATCGGTGACATACTTTCTGATCTTAAACTTGGCATATCTGTTGGACTATTAACAATTCTAAGTCGTCTTGCTAATTAATCATCACCGTAAGTACTGATTATAATTGAAAATTCAATCTCTTCTAGTACAATCCTTGGTAGCAAAACGCTACTCTCGCAATAGGTCAACAATAAAACTAATTTCATGGTTCCATTATGGCCTTGATGTATGTTCTACATTCGTAACCGCTACCGTACGTCGACTATGTCCTACACATGACTCATAACAATTGGCATAGATCGGACTGGTTCCGAAACAAAACTAATATGATATTTAATACAAGAATAGTAACGAGAAGCAATCAGACGATCTCAGACATATTTTACCTATAATGACTCTTTATCATATCTAGTATTTTGTTAAATATCAAGTCCATTTCTCTCTGACACTTATTGGATTGTTTTAAAGAAAGAAAATAATAGAAACGTGCTCAGAAGCTTGATCAAATGATTGTGGCAAGTTGACCCACATCGTGTAGTCAAGAGGACATGATGTGATTTTTACCCCGTTACATATTTCTTCGGGTGTCGGGGTGCTGGTTAAACGGAGAATTCGGCGCGTGCGAGCGACCGACCGGACCGATTCGATTTGCTCTAACGCGATAGTCACACATTCAGCTCCCGGCGGACCGTGTAAGTGCTCCATTCACTACGGAGACCATTATTAATACATCCCCTCCCAACTCGTCTCCTCTCAAGGCCCTCATTGTGCGCCGTTGCGAGTTAATCCTCCGTCCGGCAAAGATCGTCGATCGAATGCGACCGGCTCAGCTTTGTGAAACGTAATAGGGTCCTACGGTTAAATGCCGCGTGTAATTTTTGGTTTGCGATTGTAATTATCTATTGAATCGCGGTACTTCGAGGGAAGAGTTCAATTATCGCGCGACGCTTCGTCGGACTGATTGATTGGTTTTGGCCCTGTTTGTAACTGTCAGACTGATAGACACACAACATCACTACATTCTACACTGAATTAGTGAACCGTCACGGATTTAACACGTTGTTTCAAGAGACGAATAACGAAATGCCTACGGGTAATGTTCTTCTGCAACCGATGATTCATCAATTTTCTTTATTCATCTTACTAGCCTTCATTCCCAAGATTATTTAGGGTCGGCTACTAGTTCAATAAGTTTTGCCTGAATATTAGTTTTTCCACGGAGCGACTGGCATCGGACCTCTGCAACCCTAACGGCCCGTTTACGATCTTACCGCTGTGAGCGGTAGCTAAGAGCGAAACGCCGAGCGGTAATATCAAAAGTATAAAAATGTATGAGGCACGCCACGAGTCGCCGCTCATAGCTATGAGCTTAGCTATGAGCTATGAAATAGAATAACTAAATTCACTAAAATAGAAAGACTAATATCGAATCGAAATACTACAAAGAAGATTTCCCATTGTTAAACAAAATAGTACTAAAATATTCGAACTAAGTCTGGAAGGTAATAATTTATAATGTTGATAATAGAAAATGGAGCTATGTTTTGATAAAAATGGATAGATGAACTGTAAACCGATTGAGAGCTGTGTAACAGTCCGTTGTCGTGACCAGCGACTGGACACTTCCTAAAGGAATTACAGAACCAAGCTCAGCAAAGCAATTTAACCAATTTAATATCATTCGCGTCTATTGACGGGCTCCCGCGTTCTCAATTTGAAAATAGACGCTATTGTGTTGGTCGCGCGAAAATGCCATATTATCGAATACTCTAGCGGTATCAAATTATACCACAAAGTCATCATGGCCTCCGTCAAATATGGGCATTTCTCAGAATGTGATTTAAATAGCTGTTTAATAGTCATAATCGGCTTTGCGGCGACATACTTATTTAGTAATAAAATCTGTAGGTAGTACGGCCCTCAAACGAAATTTATTATCGAGATTAAGATGTTTTCAGTTAAGACGTCAACGACTCCGAATATGAATTCACCTTATATTATTACGAAATATGTAAGGAGTTGAATATATTTCCATTACCATCAAAGCAAAAAAAAATTATTAGCCCAGCCCGATGTTGCTCAATTTGCAAAATACTCAGCAATTTGATTGTACTGAATTCAATTTATATTACAGTATTCTGTTAACATGCTTTTCATTAATAAACAACTGCTCGTAAATTTATAAGCAAAAGCTATTTACTAATTTAATTTATATTGCACTTAGAACTAGTAATTTTTTCATTGAAGGTCACTATTATTCATTCGATAGTATATTTTTATATGTGAAAATCGATTATTACAATTTCGACATAAATAAAACTCAATTCAATTTTACTGTGATTAAAGTATAATTTTGAACTGAAAGATAAGCCACTGGATTTTTTTGTATCTAAAAGAACTCTTTTAGATACAAAAAATTCGACAGTCATTGTCACAGACGTAAATTGTCGCTGAACTCTTTTACTTGTATTACATACATCGCATTCTATTTCCATCATTTTTATTCATACGTACTCGCACTCAAAATAATGCTTCATCATCATCATCAGCCTATCGCAGTCCACTGCTGAATATAGGCCTCTCCAATTGCATGCCGCTTAGTTCGATCCTCGGCTACTGGCATCCAGCTTCTGCCCCCCGTCTTACGCAGCTTCACCTGGCCTGGGAACGTCCTACACTAATAATAGTGCTTATTTCTCTGCAATCACTGAGTTCGTAGTTATAATTTCATTGTATTAAATAATACCTAAATGCCCAAGACCGGGATGGTTGGCGTTCCTTGGGGGAGACCTTCGTCCAACAGTGGACGGCGATAGGTTGACACTATAAATAATAAATAAATAATTTCATTGATAGTCTATTTAATATGCATCACAAACAAGCATAGAGAACATAACCACGTTTTTGCAAACAAGTAACGCACATTTGAAATCGATTGGTTATACCTATTATAATTGTCCGTATTTATGCAAAAAGGAACCACCCAGCAAAAACACACTTTTGAGATATCAAAGGATTTACAAAAATATGTGCAGCACTGTTAGATTAAGTAAAATTACTATTAACTTTATTTAGATTTATTGATATATTACTACTTTAAGTATTTGTATTTAAATTTGATTTGATTCCTGTTAAACTTTCTAGATAATTAAGAAAATGTGCATGTGGTTCCTTTTAACATTCAGTAATTGATATGCTTTCTCATATACAAAAAAGAACCACAACCCAGGGATTTCAAAATATAAATCAATCTTTAATTCTATCTTTAAAAAAAATCTTTAATTTACCAAAAATACACGTTTATTCGACGTTATCATCAAATTAGATTTTGAAATCCACCGAGTCTTGTCTATTTATGTCATCTTTTATTGTATCATCACAATTGAGACCAATAAAAAGTCTGTGGATCTTGTGGAATGAGATGTAATATGGACTGAATATCGGCTAGTTTCGCGGGTGATACTGGCTTCCCTGATGGCCATAGCACGGCTTCTGCTCTTTTGAAAGGGAGAAGCTAAGGTTACGACCGTAGTACTGGTTGATTTTTCGAATGTCTTCAATACTGTCAGTTTAAAACTCCTCCTTGCTATCCTATACCACTTCTCGGTCTCTCAAGAAGCGCTAGACTAGTTCTCGTCTTACCTTCGGGATCGTCAGTAGTCAATCAAGGTGGAAGATTGTTCCTCTGGCTGATGTGGTCTCGCTGTTGGCGTTCCCCAAGGCGGTATTCTTTCACTTGTTCTATCTTCTATCTTCATTAAGCTTATCACCTCTATCAGTGTTCTTGTGATCTTTATGATGATGACTTGCAACTATATTATCAATCAGAGTTGTGCGATGTATCGTCCGCGGTCTCCATGGTAAATAGTGACCTGGTGCCCATTAAACACTGGTCCTATATGTTTGGCGTATCGATGAACCCGAATAAATATCACGGTATTATCATCAGAAGTAACCGCCGTATGAGCCAGCTTGACCTGGACTCACTCCCACCACTGATCTACTGGTATGGTTACACCATTCTGCGAAAGTGTGAAGGACTTCGGATTATATATCGACACAACTCTCAGCTGGCGAAAACAAGTTGCATCTGTGTGTCTGAAGGTCACATTCTCGTTGCGGATTAAGAATTTTCTGCCAGTGAAAACTAAGGTATTGCAAATCCAGACCCTAACATAATCGACTATGGTGATGCGTGTTACTTTGACCTGAATGCAAATCTGCTGATAAGCTTGACCGTCTTCTCAATAATTGCATTCGCTTCATTTTTAATTTACGTAAATATGATCACGTGTCTGAGTATCGCTCTCATTTGAAGTGGCTTCTGATTCGCCAACGTAGAAAGATACGCGCGTTAACTACCCTTTATTAAATACTCTTTTCTCCAAGTTCTTACAGTATCTAGTTGCAAACTATACTAAAAATCTTAGATCTTCTAATAAGTCACTTCTTCATTGCCCCCCACATACTGTTCTGATTTCCTCCACTCAACTTTCTTCGTACAATCAGCCCTATTGTGGAACGCACTCCCTTTCGAGGTTAAGATGGCTAAAACTGGACAAAGTTTTATGTGTATAAATATGAATCCGTATCTATAATGTGTATTAATAGCATTGCTACTTAGTCTTTAAGTATGAATCTTTTTTTTTTTAAATCTCCTTCTCAATTTAAGGATCAGTCCCTTGTCGGTGGAGCAATCGCCACTCCTGTCTATTTTCCGCAATCCGTTTGACCTCTTGATAGGCAACGACTCCTACTTTCTCCTTTACTTGTTGTATGTACGCAAATATAGGCCTTCTAACTGATAATATACCTAATTGATCTTTTTTAAATAAATTAGGTATATGATTCAGTTGTGTGCATCTACCTTGTTTTTGGCTCTTCATCACGCGCTCCCTAAGGTCGACTGGCAGTAAATGCCTACGGCATTAAGTTCACCCTTGTCACTGTTTATGTGCATAAAGTATAAATAAATAAATAAAAATAAAACCGGTATGAAACAGCGATTGCGTTGTGTTTCACCGAGTGACTGAGAATACCGGATGCCCATACATCTATAAATCTTAATTCAACAATTGCTTGCCTCTAATAAACATTTTAACACTTAATTCGAAAGAAATTAACAAAAACAACATTACTTTATTCGCAGAGAAAAAAAACAGTCGTCGCGAATTCGAACTACTTCGTTGAATGTCACCTGTTTTGGCAGATTTTTAACGTTTTACTTTGAAACTTTGAGTCATTGCACTTTGAGCCATACATGCAATGAAATAAAGTAAATATTTCGTTGTTTGAAATGAGAGACATGTAACAAGTCACGTCATTTTGGTACCTTTCAGTGGTCATATGTTTCAAATCGTTATATGCATTATGGAATCACATACTAGTGGTTCTACTGTTTTACAATATTTATTAACACACGAAAGAACCGAATGCTTGTGGTTCTATTTTGTAAAAAAGAAATATGCAACTAAGTATGAATTTATTTTACGCACAACGAAACCACAGAAACTTGGTTCCATTTGGTATATTAAAAATAATCGTTAATAATAGAAATACGTGTAATGTAAAATGGTACCAAGTGTATGTGGATCTGTTTTGTATAAAATGACATGGTAGTAATATCGTTTATTTGTTAGAACAATAGGGTCCTGTTGTACTGTGGTTCCGTTTTGCTTTACAGGTAATGTTTATTATTGCTTTTGGTTCTATTCTGCTTTTAGTATACCTTGTTTCCAAGTGAAAAATCATGTGGTTCTTTCTTGTAGGAGAATTTAGACCACTTTTAAATAAGTATTCTTCAATAAAAGCAAAAAATGAAATTTGTCGAGTGGTTCCATTTTGCATAAATACGGACAGTCCGTATTTATGCAAAAAGGAACCACCCAGCAAAAACACACTTTTGAGATATCAAAGGATTTACAAAAATATGTGCAGCACTGTTAGATTAAGTAAAATTACTATTAACTTTATTTAGATTTATTGATATATTACTACTTTAAGTATTTGTATTTAAATTTGATTTGATTCCTGTTAAACTTTCTAGATAATTAAGAAAATGTGCATGTGGTTCCTTTTAACATTCAGTAATTGATATGCTTTCTCATATACAAAAAAGAACCACAACCCAGGGATTTCAAAATATAAATCAATCTTTAATTCTATCTTTAAAAAAAATCTTTAATTTACCAAAAATACACGTTTATTCGACGTTATCATCAAATTAGATTTTGAAATCCACCGAGTCTTGTCTATTTATGTCATCTTTTATTGTATCATCACAATTGAGACCAATAAAAAGTCTGTGGATCTTGTGGAATGAGATGTAATATGGACTGAATATCGGCTAGTTTCGCGGGTGATACTGGCTTCCCTGATGGCCATAGCACGGCTTCTGCTCTTTTGAAAGGGAGAAGCTAAGGTTACGACCGTAGTACTGGTTGATTTTTCGAATGTCTTCAATACTGTCAGTTTAAAACTCCTCCTTGCTATCCTATACCACTTCTCGGTCTCTCAAGAAGCGCTAGACTAGTTCTCGTCTTACCTTCGGGATCGTCAGTAGTCAATCAAGGTGGAAGATTGTTCCTCTGGCTGATGTAGTCTCGCTGTTGGCGTTCCCCAAGGCGGTATTCTTTCACTTGTTCTATCTTCTATCTTCATTAAGCTTATCACCTCTATCAGTGTTCTTGTGATCTTTATGCTGATGACTTGCAACTATATTATCAATCAGAGTTGTGCGATGTATCGTCCGCGGTCTCCATGGTAAATAGTGACCTGGTGCCCATTAAACACTGGTCCTATATGTTTGGCGTATCGATGAACCCGAATAAATATCACGGTATTATCATCAGAAGTAACCGCCGTATGAGCCAGCTTGACCTGGACTCACTCCCACCACTGATCTACTGGTATGGTTACACCATTCTGCGAAAGTGTGAAGGACTTCGGATTATATATCGACACAACTCTCAGCTGGCGAAAACAAGTTGCATCTGTGTGTCTGAAGGTCACATTCTCGTTGCGGATTAAGAATTTTCTGCCAGTGAAAACTAAGGTATTGCAAATCCAGACCCTAACATAATCGACTATGGTGATGCGTGTTACTTTGACCTGAATGCAAATCTGCTGATAAGCTTGACCGTCTTCTCAATAATTGCATTCGCTTCATTTTTAATTTACGTAAATATGATCACGTGTCTGAGTATCGCTCTCATTTGAAGTGGCTTCTGATTCGCCAACGTAGAAAGATACGCGCGTTAACTACCCTTTATTAAATACTCTTTTCTCCAAGTTCTTACAGTATCTAGTTGCAAACTATACTAAAAATCTTAGATCTTCTAATAAGTCACTTCTTCATTGCCCCCCACATACTGTTCTGATTTCCTCCACTCAACTTTCTTCGTACAATCAGCCCTATTGTGGAACGCACTCCCTTTCGAGGTTAAGATGGCTAAAACTGGACAAAGTTTTATGTGTATAAATATGAATCCGTATCTATAATGTGTATTAATAGCATTGCTACTTAGTCTTTAAGTATGAATCTTTTTTTTTTTAAATCTCCTTCTCAATTTAAGGATCAGTCCCTTGTCGGTGGAGCAATCGCCACTCCTGTCTATTTTCCGCAATCCGTTTGACCTCTTGATAGGCAACGACTCCTACTTTCTCCTTTACTTGTTGTATGTACGCAAATATAGGCCTTCTAACTGATAATATACCTAATTGATCTTTTTTAAATAAATTAGGTATATGATTCAGTTGTGTGCATCTACCTTGTTTTTGGCTCTTCATCACGCGCTCCCTAAGGTCGACTGGCAGTAAATGCCTACGGCATTAAGTTCACCCTTGTCACTGTTTATGTGCATAAAGTATAAATAAATAAATAAAAATAAAACCGGTATGAAACAGCGATTGCGTTGTGTTTCACCGAGTGACTGAGAATACCGGATGCCCATACATCTATAAATCTTAATTCAACAATTGCTTGCCTCTAATAAACATTTTAACACTTAATTCGAAAGAAATTAACAAAAACAACATTACTTTATTCGCAGAGAAAAAAAACAGTCGTCGCGAATTCGAACTACTTCGTTGAATGTCACCTGTTTTGGCAGATTTTTAACGTTTTACTTTGAAACTTTGAGTCATTGCACTTTGAGCCATACATGCAATGAAATAAAGTAAATATTTCGTTGTTTGAAATGAGAGACATGTAACAAGTCACGTCATTTTGGTACCTTTCAGTGGTCATATGTTTCAAATCGTTATATGCATTATGGAATCACATACTAGTGGTTCTACTGTTTTACAATATTTATTAACACACGAAAGAACCGAATGCTTGTGGTTCTATTTTGTAAAAAAGAAATATGCAACTAAGTATGAATTTATTTTACGCACAACGAAACCACAGAAACTTGGTTCCATTTGGTATATTAAAAATAATCGTTAATAATAGAAATACGTGTAATGTAAAATGGTACCAAGTGTATGTGGATCTGTTTTGTATAAAATGACATGGTAGTAATATCGTTTATTTGTTAGAACAATAGGGTCCTGTTGTACTGTGGTTCCGTTTTGCTTTACAGGTAATGTTTATTATTGCTTTTGGTTCTATTCTGCTTTTAGTATACCTTGTTTCCAAGTGAAAAATCATGTGGTTCTTTCTTGTAGGAGAATTTAGACCACTTTTAAATAAGTATTCTTCAATAAAAGCAAAAAATGAAATTTGTCGAGTGGTTCCATTTTGCATAAATACGGACAATTCAATTTCACTAAAGTATTTAAATAACTTATCCAATTTCTACGAAGTATTCTAGTGTAAAATTTTATTATAATCATAATGAAATCCATTTATGGGCACATTTTTTATTCATACTTATTGTGTTATAAATATTAATGCTCAGTTTAGAACCAGACAGTTGATTGTGAAAAAATATTTCTTACAATAGTTATGTAATTTATAATTGCTTCTTTTTACCTATTAGCAAGTGAATTTTTTTCCTCAGTTTCAAAATATTTTTGTAATGTTTTGAATGTTGGCAAACCAAAACTGTAACCAAAGTATTTTTTTGTTAAAATATTGCATCATAGTTCTTCAACAATTTAATTACGCGATTTTATTTTATGCCTAGCTATAAATATTGTAGAATAAAATAGTGGTAAGCCATAAATAGTCTGTCAAATTAAATATTGAAATTGGAACCCTAATGACAGTGACGCGTTCGATCACCGTCAAGTCGCCTTTACGTTTGTTTATAAAATATGCAAGTGTCTGCGTCCTTTATCAAATATTTACAACACTTACCTTCAGCTATAAACTAGGGTACTGATTTAGATGACCATTATTACAGTTAATGGCCAGTTGATTATATCTAGCCATAAAATACACAACCGATTTTGGTAGTTTCTCAACAGTAATGTTTATGAATAATGTCTCATCGGATGGAGTCTAAACAAACGACGAACACATAGAATATTTATAGAATGTAACATAAATAAAATGTGATTATACAAAAACAAGTCACCCGCAGTAAGACAAAAAATATATAAACAATGGTGCTCGGTTAGGAACCCGTCGCTCTGTTTTGACATGAGATCAGCATCGAAGTCAGAGGACGCTCTTATGGTCGAACTTGAGACACACAACAAATATATATTAGGAATATTGTGATACTCCGCATTAATTTGTTACAAGTGTGCACATGCACATAAGCAACTTTTGCGTGGGAGTCAAGTTATAATATAATCATAACGTTTAAAAAAAATTAGACTACCATGGAATTCTACATTCAGGTAAGAAAACCTATACTCACTATAAGAATTTGAGGAGACAGTCGTAACTTCCCTAATTTACGTTCACATCGCGGTTTACTTCCGCACACCTACATATGCGGACCGGCCTGAACTTACTAAACTTAGGACTACAGCTATGTCTTTTTTTAATTGTTTTGAATGCCGTAGTTAGAACTTAAGACTAGCATAATGAAATTAATAAGCACCTCATGTTTTCACAACCTTGCGATACTTAGATAGACAGTGTTGGTATTTTTAAATAAAACAGTTCCAACTAAGTTTGAACATTTATATCTTTGAATGTTTATTATTGTCAGAACGCTGACAGAAACCATGCCCTGTTACTCTAAAACACGTCAATTAGTAAACAAGCGTAAACCGCAGGCATTCGGTCGAGTTCGCCGCGCGCCGCGAGGGTAGCCCGCCATCTTGGATCGGGGGTCAAATTAAATTGACATGTGGTTTGTGCAGACATATTGTGTTCTCCTGGAAGCATTGTGTTGACAGCCACCGTTGATATAAGCATATAAAGCATTATAATTCGTTTAATACTTACTGAGTATATATGCTTTAGCCGAATTTCGAAATTATTCCATTTTGTAAATAAATCCACATCCAATAAGTCCACTATTTTAATAGTATGAGATATACGAATCCAAATACAATGCGACTGCACGGTTGGCCTAATTTCTACGGCGCCAAGTGTTGTGGGTTGAAACTCCAATTGTTGTTGGGAGTCTGGGGGTTCTTTGTGTTCGTTTCATGTATGTTTGTAACGTCCCCCGTGACACAGCATGTATAGTCTTAATGTGGGAGTCGTCAAATAAAAAAAACGAATCATCAAAATTACTGTGAGAAATAAATTATTTTAAATATTCCAAATGAAAATAACATACAGCAAATAATAATTAGTAATTTAAATGTGCAACCCGAAGGACACGACATCTAAATTATAAAATCTTCAAACCAAGGAGACGACGCAATAACGCCAATATCGATGCTGGAACCCCTTCCAGCTCGTGAAACATTGTCGTTAAATTATAGCATCTCATCGATACGGGCAGACGCGGCGTCAGCGGAGTATGGAAGCTCCTCACCACCGCTCTCGTGTCTTCAGTTTAGCATATCGACTGCAGTCGCCAAATTCACCCAAGACATAATATAGACGTCCAAAGGCACCCCATGATAAAGCTATTATTGAACCCTATTATTATTTTAAAAATGGCTATCCTAGTCTTTGCCTTCGCAAGGACGAAAAGCTGTTCTCGAACAAAACACTTAATAGGATTGGATGAAGATGGCGGAGTAATAAAGCGTGTTCTGTAATGTATTTATAGAAGATGTGCCGGCATCGCCGCGTAGCGCGGATCGCCTCTAATTTACTGTTCGAGATTACGATTAACTTTTCGATAAAGCTTTGCATTTAGGTTGGTATTGAACACTGACTGTGATGTTTTTCGGTATCCAAATAAATTACTCTATTACCTCAAAGTAACCGTCTGAAAACAATATAACGTGCAAGCCTATTACTTCATTAATTAAATAAATACATCGTGATAATTTGTTTAAGCAACTAACAGTCATAGAAGGGTGCTCGGGGAAGTCTGATTACACAAGTTACACTGAAATCAAAGTTTGTTGAAGTTACACTCGCAACTCACTATACATGAACGTGCACGCGAGCTTTATATTAGCTAGTACATGAATTAATATTATAAATTTATAACTCTTGTATTTATACCGCAACTCCCTAAGTGATAAAGTATGATATCGATATGCCGATACAATCAATACAAATTAATTACTCGATACTTGTAACAACATAAGGGGTGGATTCGTTGGATTTGCGGACATCAGCCGGTATCATTACTGTGATACGAAAATAAACGAATGTAGATAATGGACGGCGGGATCAATACAAAGTAATCGCAAGCGGATCCAATAAGCCCGGCCAAAACAACGGGGGGTCGCATCGGACGGGATCGGAGGCTGCGAGCCGAACATGGGGAAACAATATGGCGGCATGCAAATAGCTCGGCCATTATCGCACCTGGGCAGCGCGAGCCGCTCCGACGAGTAAACAAGATTACGGGAATTGAATGGCTAATTAGGGGAAAAGAAGCGAGCCCAGCGAGTACTCTGAGTTATCGCACCTCGTTTCTGCCATATTTCACGACGCTTAACTCTCCTTTATTGTTTGGCCGCCTCTTGTTTAGCTAAAGAGGCTTGTTAGCTTATCTCTTGAAGCCTAGGTAGACTGCTTTAACTGCTGTCACGGGCAGGAACGAAGATTTACCGCGCAACAAAGCTACTAACAGCGCTAAATATTAAGCGACGCTATGTTAATCTATTAACGACGAACCACATTGTATATCTTGAGAACGAATCCAAAACGATGACAAGCAATTTATAACTCAGTTATTCTTATAAATATATAAATTACTAACTGACCCACCTAGCTTTGTCTGTGTCTTCTATTACATTCAGTTATACAGCGGAAACAAATTTGTTTATTATTTGTGTACTAACCTTAAAAGATACATGCTTTTTAAAACCTTTAAAGGGGAACAATTCTTTCACACATTGTTTTCTTGAAACTTGAATAGTTTATGCAGCACACTCAATGGAAGTTCGTAAAAGATATATTTTTGCCGGTTTTTGCAAAAATTTTCATTGATATTCTGATTAAAAATACCTGAACTGATTACTTTTTGGACCCATTTGGTAGACAGATAGTCTAGAGCTTAGAAAAGGACATGCATTCTTTTTACCGCGAAAACTAACATACACACGCGCGAAGCCTCGTGCGTAAGTTAATAATAAATAAGTATAGATTTGTGTAGTGTGTATTAATTTATTATAGACACTTGTCTATACTAAATTTTACTGTCTGTTTACTGTTATAATATATACTGTCAGTATATACTATACTGGCAGTATATAATTTATAGACCAACAAAAATACATGTATTATAAGGTAGTCGCGCCATCTAACATTGTCAAAAGTTGCAAAAGTACCCTGTGACTTTTCTACTCATATTATTACCTCACCCGGCTGTTCATTCGTCATCACAAAAGAAAGTACCTTATCATTATTCAATTAATTAATCATGACATTTATTGATAATAAAGTCAGTGTATTTACGAGTCAGCTTCGTTAATTTTATGTTATCTGTTTAATTGTTTGAACCTCCGACGTCAGTCGTGTATTATTATCACCAAATTCGTTTCGTTTTTTTTATACTATCCAATAATATGTCGATCATAGTTAATACGGTCATCGTAAAATAATTTAATTTAATATTGTTAATTAAGTTTTTATTGTACTCAATGTATCATTGCATTTTATAACTCAAGAGCAATTTGTTATCATTGTGTTAGGTAGATTAATGGGCGGATGATATACATATATCATACTAGGTTTTTCCTGCGGCTCCGCCCGCGCTTATGTCGGTTTACGCAGTAGCCTAGTCTATTTGATATGTAAGCTATATTATTGTGAAGTTTCATCAGAACTAATTGAGTACACAAACTTTCGTATAATAATTAGTAGGATACACATATGTATGTATTATATATGTGCATGAAATTCTGCACACTTATGTGTATAATTCAAACCTTAAATGTGCTTTATGAGGAAAAATACTTGATAGTTTATGGTAAAAAAAATAATAATAAATGTTTTCATGTACTTCATCAATACATCAAATTAAAGTTAAAATAACCCTAGAATAACCGTTATAAAGAATATATTTAAGTTTCGAAAACTCAAAAGAAAGGAATGGTGTACGTTTAATAAATAATTGATGCTTAATGCGGCTTTCAATAAGATTGAAATAAATCTCCCAAATGGTGTAGCATTATACGTAAAAGCTATAAACTTTTCGGATAAAATAAACCCGCTTTGACCTATATCGTGAATAACTTTATTTATTCGTCAATCGAAGGTGCCGAAACGATACGCGTCACAATGTTTATACTGAAACAAAGCCACACAGAACCAGATGGTAGGTATAATATGGGAGGCAGTAAACAAAAACACTTTGACCCTTACGTAATGACTGCTCTATCTGACTTTAACCGCTCTCTAGCTTTCATTTACGAGTTCGATATGATTTAAAGAGGCTCCACCGCATCGTACGCTGCGACGTTAAGCGTAATTTAATTACATACAAAGCTTGTCTAAGCCCACGCAGAAACCAGTAACTAGAAGATTAATGAACTCATCGAAAACAGAAACATAATATATCCCGATAGTAAAATATAAGACCCATGTTTTCATGACTGTAGTAACTTAATAATATTTATGTCGATAAACAGTTAAATTAATATTTAAAATTTTATAATAAGTACATGATATATGTTTTAATATCATTTTTTCTGTACAAACTCCTCATTAATTTGTGAAAAGCTTTTAGTGACCCGAGATCCCGAAAGCCAAACACTTTGTCTAGGAGAAGCCAAAAAGTTCCATAATTTCTTTGCCGAGATAAGAGGCGAAAGTTCACGCAGGAGCGGAGATTTATGACATCACCGTCGTTCCTTTCACTAAATAATAAAAGGCCCGCTGTAAAACGCGGTGGAGGCATAAAAGTTTTACGTCCATACAACCCGTTGGTGTACGTAAACGGAGCATGTAGGGCGCATCGTGTTAGGACGCCAAATCTCCATAAAGAGTAATCAGTGTCGGCACAATAGTCCGCTGCCCCATAAATTGTAACGCCAACACGTTAATATTGTCTTGATCCGCGTCGAGCATAATTTGAACTCAGCCGGACCCTGAAACGAAATAAATATGAATATAATTCGGTATAAGCAATGTAATAGTGACTTGTTGCTCATTTTGCAGGCGGTACGGCAGAAGCACATGGTGTACGCACTTGAACGTCGTGGTTGCGTGTAGTTGATACCACAACGTCAGATTACGACAACAACATCTGGTCTGCCGTGCCGCCAAGAGTTTACTATTTCCATAATTCTGTTCGTAATTTCGCAAAGATATCTTTCCAAGATAGCTCTATGTTAAACAATTAATTATTTATCCAATTTATGGCTAAGCCGTAGCATAAATCATTTCAGACGTTATTCACGTTAGGATTCGTGGTAGTTTGCGGTGCTGAAGAGACCAATATTTAGACGTAAGCTGTATAAATTTGTATTTGAAATTGAACTTTATATAACCAATTTCTATATTTATTCTGGATACTTCTTTTAGTCCATATATAAGTTCTTCTGTACAAAAAAAATGTTCCCGAAACTTTTAATTAAAAAATTGCAGATAACATTTAACTAAAAAATAATAATAATAAAGTTAAAAATCTTGTTTGCGTAGCACGAGCTTTTAATTGCCTAATAATAGATTTAAAAAGCCTAAAATCAATGTAATTTAAAGTGATCTTTTATATCATGAAATTGAAAATTGTTAAAACTTAAGTGAATTTGACTTGAATTCGAATAGACTCACACTTACATCATACTCTCACCCTTCCTCGCAGTTTAAAAATAGAGCCTACACCTTCCTGACAATATCAACTAGCTTTTTTGGCTGCTATGTCTCTGAATAGTACTATGAATTTAAAAAAAAAGTGACGAGGGTTTTACAATGTTTACTTTTAAAAGATGGGACAAGTCAGCTATTGTAAACAAATTTACCACGGCTACATCGATAATCATCAACTAGTGATGTTATTTATGGCTTTAACTAAAATATGTACTTACTATAAAAGCTTTGGATGATATATTTCAATCAACATAATAAAATATATGCCACTTTACCAGGTAGTAGAGCCACGCTGATTTAAGCACGAGTTGGCCGTCTCAACCGGGGCAGTACCACTGATGATTGTGAGATCAAAGACCAAATAATGCAGTAGCATCTCACTTAGCTGCTATAGTGTAGATCGTCATCATCAACAACTCATATCGTCCCACTGCTGGGCTCGGGGCTACCTTTAGGAGAGAGTATACATAATGTATACTCTAAGGTTATACTCTACCTCGCTGGCCGAGTGAGGGTTGGAGACTTTTAAGACAATCTTGCCGTTTGATGTTTTTAAGTCGCCCGGGGGCATCCAACTAATCTACATTGTCTGCCCTCACAATCAGGATGACCCCTAGTCCTGGAATCTACACATGCTCAGGTAGAGTAGAATCATTTAAGTATAAGCTTAAATTATATTATATAAAAACAAAATAGTTTTAAAAAACTAAACAAACACGCTTTTAAACTATAAAGTTGAAAATAATTTTAATGTAACAAAGCGTGGGGCGACGTAATTGAAATATTTTCAGAAAGCACCCCACGCTTTGTTACATTTAAATTATTTTCTACTTTTTAGTTTTAAAGTGTGTTTGTTTAGTTTTTAATTTTTTTTTTCTAGACTAAAAATAACTTATTTGTTTAAACATTTTTTTAAAGTTTTTTTTAGGTTATTTTCCAAATTAGTGTATTGTCATCGGTCCACGGTAAATCTAGGAAATTTGAACGAAATCTGACCGTTTAAAGTTGGTCAAAATTGCCCCAAAATTAGTCGGTTACAAACATACAGGTGAAGCTAATATAAAGCGTGTAAAAAACTTTAATATTGAATTAACAAAATAACGCTGACGCTGACATAAAAAGCCAAGCATTTCTTCTAGTAACATTATCCAGTATCTTTTATTCTATTATAATACGAGTCTTGCTTTACCTTTTATTACCTCGCCATACTTTGAAATTCAATAGTCGCTTAAACACAAAGATCAGATACTTTTGTACGAAACGCAATATTTAAATATATGTAGCTGTAGGTATTATTAATTTATTACCTATGAGTTAATTTAAAAGCTAGACTTTAAACACATATAAAACAATTTATTACAAAGAACAATTAGATACTTGATAAGTTTTGCAACAAATTTCAGCTCAAAACTAAATATATTTTTTATATCTATTGACCGCGGCTCTGTCGGTAGTAAAGCACGGATCTTTAAAAAAAAATGTCTGATGTACTTACTCAAGAATCAAAGTATCTGAATGCCATGCCATGCCATGCCATCAAATGTCAATAAAACAGGGGCAGCGGTTTCGTTGTGAAAGCGAAAGAAACAGAGGAGCAGACTGAGTTAGTTTCGAATTTATACTATTACTAACTTTGGCCTGTAGCTCCGACCGCATTTATGTCGCTTATCATGATGAATATTAGTATGGGTATGTATTGAATAGAGGGCCTATTCAATACATACCTATACTATACCCCATCAACAGCCTTTAACAGTCCACTGCTGGACATAGGCCTCTCCTTTGAAAGGAAGATTTGGCCTACTATACCACGTTGGCCAGACGGGTTGGTAAAGGGTTTGTTTCAAGTTTTCCTTCTCTTGGCAGGATGTTAGCTGCTTATTTTGTTCCTTTAGTCGCCTCTTACGACTATACTATACCCCAATCAATGCAATTTGCAGTTGCAATCTTCTTTCAAACGACAATTAATCAAAAAGTATCATTCTGATAACCTAAATAAAGGTCATAACAGATACATTATTGTAATTTTATACCTATTGTAATGCGTAATATAGAAGTACATATATCCGAAAGTGACGGGCACTTCACCATTTTTCAAATTAAACGAAAGGGGTAAGAATATTGCTAGAAGCTTTGAAAAAATATCTAAAGCTTTAAAATATTAAGTTTATTAATAAACGCATATTTTATTAACTTACAGTGGAAACATGAGACTCACCAAGTCTAGCGAGACAGCGGAGGCGCAAGCTAACAAGTGAAATCGTAGAACTGCTTTGCTAAGCCACAGAGTAATATTGGTTATTAAAACGATATTATTACTAGCAGTTCTCTGTTAGGCATCATACCTCCTATTATTTCAGAAACGTTTTACCCTAAGATAGCGTTTTAACATATTAGGACTATAAGAAATAATATCAGGTATTACCTGATTGACTTTTACATAAACATAAAATTATCTTAGTAAACTTTTTTGCAATGTGTATTCGGTTCAGGTAGATACTAGTATGCATTAACACTGTACCTAAAAATTAGGATTCATGTCTGACTTCTACTTACCCATGCCTACTGTTTATGTATGTGTGTGTGCTTGTAAGTACTCTGTGTACAGAGACAGAGTGTCAGTATCTCAACTTGTTCTATGTTTAATTAATTACTGAATTATTTATAGAGTAACTTAGACAATAGAACCTCAATTACGTTTTGAAAATTAAATGATTTGCATTTGAATAATATCTTAGACCTAACGGTTGCTATACTATATTAAACTAGTGATAAAATGTATCTACTGATTTCTTAGGGTTTGGGGTCTGGTAACTCACCCACTCTTACTGGTGTATACAAAAGAACTACCTAAACTTCACAACATTGATTGACGACAGAAACTTACAAATTCTTTTTCCATTTAAAGATACTTTTATTTTCATTTCATCCTATCAAGTATTTTATAATGGATAAAATGTCTGTTAATAGGCAATATTTGGGGTGATACACTATACGGATTTTATGTCAACTTTCATTCATTTTACCCCATTGTAAAATAATATTATATAAACGAAGCACCCAGGTGGTTTTAGTTTAGGCAAGACGTGGTAACATTTCTGAGAAAGTATTAACTTATTTAGTTACTAGCTTTCGCCCGCCCGAGTGTATCTCGATTGTTGCAGTAAAATGTAGCCTGTGTTATTCTAAGCTATATTACTGTGAACTTTCATCCATATCCGTTTAGTAGTTTTTGCGTGAAAGACATATGTATTTTTGTTGAAACATACAAATGTAGTCACAAACAAAATATTAGTAAGGATTTATAACATTAGTAAGGATTAACAGTTTCTGCATTGCACTTTGCATTTCCTAATGCAGTATAGCATTTGCTACCAATAAATTTTGTGTTGTTTAGTAAGTTGGTTTGGTTTACTTATTGTGTTCAATATAATATAAATATATTGTGTTCAATCTGGTTGAAATATCAAATATATAAATATAAAAAAATATCCTAGAATACCGACTGAATTCGTCGTAAATTTTAAAAATATTACCTGATGATAAGTTAAATATGCCTGTTCTAGGGACTCCTTACAAAATCATCAAGACGAACATACAAATGGGTGGCCTCAATCAATCAGTGAAATCACTATGAAAAAATCTGGGAAACTTTTGAATAAAAACATTCCCTCATTGGGAAAAGCATTAAATAAAAAATATAAAGTATTGGACGTAATTGTAATATTTCAACGAAAGTAAACTCGATCCTCAAGAATTTAAGAAAGATCTATTTTTATATTTTTTATCCTTTAGATGGTTTTTTACTATATTAACTAACTCAATGCAAACCAATTCAGAGTTATATCCACCTTGATCTGACACTAGCAATGTGCCAGATGAACTGAGTAACTACAAATGATTAAAATGATTTCAGATGTAATGTTGACCAATAACAACGCCTCAATGTGCCCGTGCCTTAAGAACGTTAAACTGGTTGTTGTGTTTCTCTAATCTGGCGATCAGACACATTCTAGTTGGTTGTAAGACTACTAGATTATAGGTTAACATGTGATTGTAACCCGATATGACACGCGCGGGCACGGTGCGACGCTCGCCTTGACGACCTCAGCTACGTGTCGTAATTCAATAAACCGCTCTAAACCCACTAATGGAAGGTATAGCTTCAAGAACCAACGCTAAAGCGTCCACTCAAATAACGCTTAAAACAATGTGGGAAATCTAAAAATCGTCTGCAATTTAAATCGTTTTAAATTAGTATCACACACACCATATTGAAGTGACGTAAGACCTACTTACAGTTCGTAATTACTTTGTTACTTTAAAGCTAGTAGTAGCTCAGACTGCGTGTGTTACTTTGTTCTTATCAGCCTTATATGCATTTTCTTCTTATGGATTTGGCTCTCGGTTAATTACAAATTGTTCTAGATCTTTAAACAACTATTACTCATTAATACATAAAAATACATAAATCAAGGTAGAAGCAGAGCCACGTTGATTTCAGCATGAACTTCTAACAGAAGACAAACTTAAAACGACAATATTCTTGATGTCATGTTTCATTGCTCAGTTCGAAACCGGAGGCCCAATAATGAAATAGCATTTCAATAGGTAGCCACAATTAGGTCACCATGATACATTGTCTGCATACACAATGAGTATGGTGACGACTGCTCTTGAACCGTACTCTCCATCAGGAGTAAGTCACTATGAATATGTCTAATACATTGTAAGATAACATACATATTTTATCGCTGTAGAGTGGTAATAGACTGGAACAGTCGTTAAGGAGCCTAGAAAACCTTATCGTTAAACCAGCGGTGGATCTAGGAACTTCAGAAAAAATCTAATGAAGCTTACTCTTTTGTATTCATTCTCAAAGCTGTTAAATTAGGAGAATGGCTGTTAAAATATTTATACTGTACTGATAAGGTTAGGTACGAAATGTACTTTACCTTATACTCTCGAAATATGAATTCCCCTATTGATTTTTTGAGGGTCTTGTACTTACCGCGATCTTTTGTGATCTAGTATGAGTATGTGATTATATTTTTGATCTTCCTTACTATAGGAAACCATATCTTATTTTTCGTCTTGGGTCCCTGCTTGACCTATCACATATATTCAGCTGTAGGACCTTTGAAATTCAAACCATTAAGAAAGGAATCGGTTACACGACACATGTATTACATATGATATTGTCATGTTTGTTAATGAATAAATTTAATCGTAATCCTCTAGAAATAGGACTACTATACGTACTATTACGTAAGCTGATTATTTCCATCTCCAATCAGACTAATGGTAAAACAAAGCTGTGAATAAGCTATTTTTCAATATTATTTATTTTATTATAAGTGGACGGTCGTCCATCCGTCGTGTGGCATTATCGCGCGATCTGGAAGGAGGCCGGGCGGGACCGCGCGGTGACAAACAACATTCATAGACGACATTTATGCGACGTCATGGCCCTCAATAGAAATGCTTCGATTTACGTTCCTCATCTACTTTTTGTCAGACATCTTTTTTATTCGTTTCGTGGCGCAAGCCATAACGTAAAACTGTTATACCTGAAGAAATTGTCCAAATTACGCTGGCGAGTCTTCAGACACAGACATAACCTTATATGATCCCGAGCTTTGTACTTTTGTCACAGGAAAGTCTGCTTGCAACGATCGTCTTGCAAAATACTTTGACTTAATGAAGTCACACGCTAAATGTATTTACATATGTAGCAGTTGAATTGAGTTATTGTATTTTTGCATCCCTTATTTTAACAGAATAGTATTTTACAGTAATAAATCAGGTTCTAAGATGACTCAATAACTTTAAATTATTAGCCTAATATAAATATTTTATTTTATATGTTTTGTTTCGGTGATTTTGTTAAGCAAACTAAAAAATAAACACCACATCACCATGATAACAGATCCCTACATGAAAAGCATAGACAATTAATAGCCTTTCAATTTTAACTTTGTCCTTACATACATCACAGATCGTTCGAGAAACTTTATGCGTTGTCCACGTAGTGTAATAATAATCTTGGGGTAATTCAAGCGGAAAAAGGATAAGACTTAAGATCAAAGAAAGGTTTTCGGAATTCCTTGATTAAGACAATCCAATTTTCTAAACTGAAGTGCTTCAACATTAGGTAGATACTTAAATATATTCGAATTTAAATGTCTTCGGCAAAAATTGAAGGCAATACCAACCCGAGATCAAAGCGATAGCGGCACTTCAACTTTTTGTGGAACCGATACCTACTCTTCATTTCCTTTTTAATACGGATTCAATATACAGATAAGGACATCGGATTTTTTTACAGAAATCAATCTAGGTATTATTGAGCAGTTTATTTAACATTCGTTGTTAAACTTCGAGTCAAGTGAATATGAATAAACATAAACAATAGCTAGACCGCTCAGCATAACGAGTAGTGGGCAACGATCGAGATTGCACCAAAGACAATGCCTTCACGGTGGTGGCTTGAAGGGGAGCCATTTGTATTCGTAATGGTATATCGAATTTCGTATTTGTTCGTGGGGTCGTTAGCAGCACCTTCGCGCTTGTTTATAAAGAAAACAAAACCCTTTATCCGCCGTGAGTCGCAAGTGCTACGTCAAAACGCTGTAACCTTACCCCATCGCCTAACAAACCTATTCGTAGATGCAATACGAATAACAAGCAAACCCTATAATATTTTATAATCTACATTTATGAATGAATTATTACTATGATTACCATGAGGCTAATAAATTATACATGTAGCAGTAAGTTATTAAATTAACTTTGCATAAAAACTACATTCGTGTGAGTCGTATTTTACTCTCTAAAATGTTTCAATGTATGTAGTTTGGATTAGTAACATATTTATCTTGCAAGTAACATAAACACGATCACTTTACTTCCATAAGTAAGTACATAAATACATTACCACATTAAAACATTTAGTATCTACTACCTAAATGGTTTCATTTCAAATATAAATTGAAAAATTTGTAAGCTTATATTTTGCTGCCGTTTATAGTTCAGTAGTGTCTATATAAATCTCTTTTTAGGGTTGCGTAGTTCATGACCGGGAACCCTCATGTTTCGTCAAGTCCGTCTGACCGCCGTCGACTTACCGTCCGAACGTATAGTACTAGAATGATGAAACTTTGCATAAATATATGATTTTATCACGTCGACCAAATGCTAAAATAAAATCACGAAAAATAAATTTATTTGGGGTACCTCCCCTACGCGTAAAGTGGGGATGTTTTTTTTCTCACGTTTACTCCATCGTGTGGGGTATTATTAGATAGTTATTTAAAAAAATTGAGAGGATTATTTGATTTGGGTTAAAACAAGTCGTCCTCCCCACTCTAAAAGCAAAACGTCTCAATCGAAAAATCTGAAAAATTGATGATAGTAGTTCATGTCTCATCACTTTAAAGGAAAACTATAACGGCTAAGATGACTTTATTAGTTCAGGAGTAATAGAGGCCTAACTTGTACTAAATACGCTACGCTTACTTGAAAAACTTCCTAGAAAAATTACGAAATATTAAGTAAACACTACAATTATCTCTTAGACATGATTTTGTGTCTACGAACCTCTAATCTATGCGTGGGCTAATAGCCTTTTTTTATTTGCTATTGCTGATGTTCAACTTAACATTATTTAGTTTAAACTTACTGCTGATCTTGATGTGAATGATGTAAGTAACACTGTACACCTACACAGTAGGTACAAGGTATGCATGTTTCGAAGTTTTACGTTGTACTTAGATCGTTGGACAGATATGGCATATCTCAAAACCGATGGAGCGTGAACTAAGTCACGCGCCAAGGATTTCGGCATGTACACGTCGCGCCTCGCATCATCAACCTCCTTAGTTAAGAGCTTCAAAGCCTGACAAGTCCAACAAGCTCTATACAATGTCCGTCTGACCATTCAGACCCGTTGATTGTTTCTCATAACTTAACTTTAGAAAATTGCAAATAGTGTACCTAAAACTCCAAATCGTGGGGGGCTTAGCATTTTTATTTTTGATATATTATCATTATTAGTTATAAAAGTTGCGATACTGAGAACGTGTTCTTATATTTAATTGTAAACTTAAGTAAATATTATGACATCTGCAGTTTTTTTTCATTTCTAATGAGTAAAGAGAAAGTTGTAGAATGACCAAATTGACACAACGTGGACATCACAAGCTGTGCATATGCGGTGTCAAGATCACATCGGCGTAGAGTCGCGCCGCCGCGGGTGACATGCGCACCCTGCCAGGTCGCTCCGCACCCGGCTCACCCCCGCAATCGTCCTCCTGCTACCCTCAACCCTCGTACCACGCATGCTCCAATTATAATCTGTTTAGGGATGTCCACTGTCGATTAAGATTTTTTATTATGCAAATCATTGAGTAAATCATAGTGGACATAAATATTATAGAGTATTGTAACAAAAACTGTAAAAAGGGCTATATTGAAGGTCTAAATTAAAACTAAAGTTTTTTTATAAATTAAAACAAAAAACTGTGCACATTTCTTTAAAGTGTAAAGTTGAGCTTTCAAATTTGTAACATAGCGAGTGTATGGGTTAAGCGAAATATTCAGTCGTTGAGGATAACTCGATAGCTCGATGTAAGATAGGGCGGCATTATCCGTCGAATATGGATGCGCGCGCAACAACGTCGCGCGGAGGGCATCAAAACGCCTGCGGAGGGCGGCCGTGCCGCGCGTATTTCGTTGTCTCTCGCGCGATCACTCGCCACAACACCTCCGACGTCGGCGAGAGGTGCGTTCCGTGCTACATTGATGCGCGGTCACTGACCGATACTGGCTTATAACACAACATCGCGAGGTTTGACCTCCGCCCCGTGTGCGTTTCGTGATCAAACCAAATAGCCTAGTGCCTACTGAGCCCGCCCGCTCTCATACACCACATGCATCAGCAGGTAGCCTGAGGCCAACCCTTAGTAGCGTGATACCCGACAATCTCCGTAAGCGGCGCTGTACGACAGACCGCTCACTCTGTGTCCAAGTTTAATTTGTTTTTTATTGTTTTTTGGTGTTTAAATATCTTTGAATGTGTTTTTATCGTTGTTGAATCCTTGGGATTCCGATGTACTTAGTCGGTCGTGGTGATTTCGTAAGGGTGCTGTTTGACGACAGGGTGTGAGTTATTGATGAACTGTCTTCTTTATCTCGTATTTATTTCGACTTAATTACAATATACTGTTATTGTGATGATTTAATTTCTAACAATTTCATTTTAGTTTAACCGTTAGGATTTGACAAGGACAACATTGGTTTTGTCAATTAGGTAGTAGTAGTTGTAACACAAACTTGAATTACATTAAAAAGTTATTAATTTGGTTAATAAAGTACAGTTATGTAAAAGGAGTTTATTATCACCTAGTAAAGCAATCAATAATATTGAAAATCATTTTATAATATGGATAAGCTTGCCAATTGAGAACCTCACAAAACCCCATTTAGGTAGGTAAGACAAAAACAATTTAATCCACACAATGTAGTAGGTATTTTATGACTTGCAATTACGTAAAGATAAATTTCTTTCGTACAAATTATTGTAACGAAAATAACATGAATAAATTACGTCTACTTGCGCAGTTCCATTGTTTTGTTGTTTACAATTATTTGAAGTTATTTATATAAATATTTTTTGAAGTTATTCAGATTTTACTCATTCAAAAGAACTAAGCGTAAACCCATTTGAGCAATGTCATTAGGAAAGGAAGGATTTTAAACAGATATTGTCTACTAAATTTTTAGAAAAATTTGCAATTCCTGAAGAAACACACTGTTTTCCCCTTTTCTATGAAGTCTTCATTTTCTACCTTCTATGACATCGCACAAATTAAATTCTAACTACACTAACTATAAAAGCCGATGTAGATTCCCAAATAGAAAGCTTAGGATACTTTCAGTGACAGTTTTGGTAGTGCTGCCCCGGTCGAGTGCTGAGATCAGAGCCCATTCGTGCTGAAATCAGAGTGGCTCGACTATAGTGTTTCAAATTAAATCAACGCTGTTTAAAAAGTTAATCGACGGTTGATAATTTACTCACATTTTGATGTCTTAAATTAAACTACATGATTAAAGTATCCAAAGAACTTAATTTTTTTGTTTTTCACTTTATACACCCTGGTGTTTTGTCTAGAAGACGGTTGTCTTAGAAGTCCTTCAATCATCGTAGCCTTTAGTGCTTGCAACCCATTCCCAAAATTCTATTTCACACAGTTTTATAAAACTGTTTATCGGAAAAAATATAATTTTTTAGACGCTTTTTATTTATTATATTATTGTAACTAAAAATCAGTTTATTCGGTTGTAAGTGTTGTTTACATATTAAAACAATTCGGAGGCTCAATCCGGGAAATATGCTGCTTTTCACAATGAAAGACTGAGTGACTCTAATAACTGATTAAAACTACGTCAGGACTTGATAAATTTCGGACGTGACGAAAACTGTTTTCAGTATTTACCATTCTTTGTCAGTCACCAGATATTATCATAGTATTATGTGCAAAACTATACTATTAAAAAAAAACTACAACAACAACCCATAATGTCCCACTGCTAGGCTCGGGTCTCTTCTCAAAAGAGGTTTAAGGCCAAACGTCCCCACGCTGGCCAAGTGCGTGTTGGGGAATGGAAAAAACTAATTTAAGATTACAAGGAATTTAATCTTAAATATTTTTCTATAATAGTTACCGCATCTAACAATCACCTACTTATTTAACTGCTTAAAGTATTAGTTTAATTTAAACATAATCTGTATCGAATGTGATAATGGGAATCTGATAATTTGAAAGTATGAAATATACACAATACATACTAGTGAGTATTCGATAAATAAAAGCGTTAATTTGCATATGTATTATTCATTAAAATGTTGGTTTGCTATATGAATTCATAAAAGATTATTGAAGGCAATTCTTTTTTAGAATTTGGTAGACCAACTTTCCCTTCAACTGGTAGACCAGTTGAAGGGAAAGTTGGTTGTGGGGAATTCTAATAATGTGATACTTACATTTTTTTTTAACAAGGATTATTCACTTAACGCAAAACTTTCTTTTACATACACCTTTGATTTGTTTGAACTGAAGTTTTGACCAGATCATGGCCAAAGTAGTCAAAGTGGCAGGCTTGTATAATTTTTCAATTGCTGCAAGCAATGTTAATGTTGTGTAGAAACTTTCTAAAGACAGTTGAATGTGCAAGGTAACCAAGGCAGGTGCTTGCATACATGCACCTGTACAACTATTACTTAATAAATTGCTCGTCAACTGCGATAAACTAAAACGCTAGTTGTACGAACTCAATGTCTCAAAATTATAAATATTAGTATGTCAACTCATAAACGAAGATGCAATTAACTGTTTTTTTTATTTATATTTCTTAAACATACTGATTTGAGTCTGAATCAAATTGTGGATATATTTAGTTTATAAATAAATCTACAGAAACAAATCAAAAGAGTGAAAAGACGTTTATTTTGATTTGGTAAGCTTACTAAATTTTTAAAATAATTAAACCCTCAATTAATAAGTAAACCCTCAATTTTATAGTGGTTCCAATCTATCAAGATACATTCATTTAAATTGTTTTCTTTTCTGTTAAAATAGTATTGAACCTAGATTCGACTATAATTCTCAAAGTTTTATTACATAAAATAGATTTGGACGGATCTTTAATAACTCAGACGTGTGTACACTACCAAGCATCCGTGTCGTGTGTCGGTAACATTTTGGTTCAGGTATTTATGTCTTAGATATTACATTGTTTACATCATCCGTTATATTATGAGTTATAATTTTTAAAACTTTAAAATAGATTAACTTGATGTTCAAAAAGTAGGTGAAGTACGGTTTTTGAACTTACTAGCTTATGCCCACATATATATCAGATTTTGCGGTAATAGTTTTTGGATGAATCTATACGACATTCACAAATTTTGTGGTTTTCTTTAGGTATAATAGTTTTCAAAATCAGTTCAGTAGATCCAGAGATTATCCCCTATAACGTCAAAAATTCTACTTTTCCATAATATTACTTCAATTTAATCAAAGGACTTCTCTCTGAGATATCACTAAATTCATTTAAAAACATTTGACACTAAATTCAGTTCTATACTAATTGCACCTAACGAGGAAGAGATAGCCCCTTTATAAAAGAAATTTAAATAGCTTATAATTTTAATATCTACTTATTATAAACAGGTGCATTAGGTCGTTAAAAACGTTTGTTAACTTAATTTGGATAATTCAATTTACTTCAAATAAAATAACTTGACCCACAATTTTAACTACCAACGACACGAACACAGGGTTTACCTTAAACACCAATAGTCACACTTTTCAACGCTCTAGCTTTTCTTATCTGTCGCATTAAAAAAATAATATTTCGTACATCTTACACACAACATCATCTAGTCCCAAACTAAGCAGAGTATGTATTAACGGTAATAAAGAACTGATAAAAATACATAACTTACTTTTTTTTGTTAATACATACATGTTATACATAGAAAACACTAAGACTGCGAATCAAATATTTGTGGATCACACAAAAATTTGGTCCGACCCGGGAATCGAACCCTCTTGATAGTAGCCGCATACGCTAATCACTAGACCAACAAGGCAGTCAAAAATTTTAAACATAAATCCCAAATTAATTAGCAAAAGTTGTAGTTTGTGTGGATTTTTTATGTTTTTTTTATACATTTATGCCTACCAAAATGACTCCACTCTGCCTGATGGAAATCATTAATCGTGAATGCAGACTATGCAACATAGTGGTTGACACTATGACGGCCTATTGAGATGCTTCATTGGGCCTCCAGTCTCGAACTCACCAACGAAACACGACAGCGCGAATGGTGATCTTTAGCTTTGTCTTCTGCAAGAAAGTAAAACCCCGATCGAGCCACCATTTTGTGCTAAATTCACCATTCACCTTGTAAATTTTCTGGCCAGAACTTTTTCATTCAGTATAATTATTTTCTCAGTATTCTTAAATATTTAAAATCATGACTTGTTATAAGTACACACCAATTCACGGTGGGAAAACATGCGATTATTTTCAGTTAAATCACCATATATAATTACAGCGTAACTATAATAGCCTTATATAATCGTATCATAACACGACAAGTATTCAAGTACATTCATTCGACAGGGAGAGTCTCACGGTTCCTATTTACGATATGGGACCATATGCAAGAACCAACGAGCGGTGTAGGTATTAACGGCAACTTGAACTCGAGTCCGGACATCAATTAGGTTCGACTTGTTCTCGCAATTATGTGCTCAAACTAAATTGCTGGAAGATTCGTCGGATGTTAATGGGTCTACTTTGCCTTAGTCTAGTTGCCTCGACACATGGTTAAGATTTCACGTTAAGTTCGCGTTCACACGCTAACCTATACCATCTAATAATCGTTCCAAGTCGATCGAACAATTTGAATAACATTTCAATTCAATTATTTTTATTAACTAAATCTATTCGATTGAAATTCTTATATTTTTAAATACTTATAGATAATAAATTCTCATACAATTTTAAAGTTATTTTCCTCACGTCTTCAGAGAATCAATCATAAATATGTCAAATCATCGTTTGTTTGATGGGTGTACTGGGCACGTGTCTACACATAGGGCGACGTTGCGGCCTAATATCCTCGGCTAATGCAGTTCTGGCCCGACATGAGGACAATTTCCGGGTCCGCTCCTACTTTCCCGCCGTTACGCCGAAGAAACAATTCCATAACCATTAGGATCATTAATGATTCCAAAGGAACCATCAATTTACCTGGCCGTCATTGATTTAGTGTCTTATCTATTAATCATTTAAACAGCAAAACATTCTTCACCGGTTCATAATTTGATTAATAGTTAGGTACATCTACTTTTACTTTGTTTGAAAATTAAAAACAAATTGAAAGAAAAGTCTCAACACATTAGTAACTCGGTTACTATTCGAGTGTTGGTGTATAATGAAAAAAAATTATGGTATAAAGCGCTTTGTTTTTACTCGTCGTCTGCGAGTGACAAGCGTTCGTGCCGACAAATACACATCTGATGACTAAGTTATAAGTAAAAACTTGTAGAAAGGCATATAGAAATATGGATATTATCATAGAGAATATGTATATTATTACTTGTTAAAGCTGTGCAAAGACAGCTTTCATTTTAAAAGTCAAATTCCAGTAAAACTATTGCAGCAAACAAATCAACCTACATCCGCCTCAATCACCATTTAGCAACTCAAGAACCGTTTGATCTTAGCATCAAATTTAGTCGTTAAATTTATAATAAACCACTATGCAAGTTTTTTTATTATGATGAAAACTTTGTATTTTTGAAAATAAAATCAAAGTGATCTATTTTAATTCAAATCAATGAAAATATGTAAACAACTATAATCAATATTTAGTAAATAAATCGCTTCGCACGCAAACATGTATTCCTCCCACAATAATTACTTCAAATAATGTATGCAGCAAATCATACACTACGAAATGAGGCATAAAATGTTAGAGCTGAGGCTTGGGAACGAGACGGGCGTGCGTAATTACCCGACGAGAATGTGGCCAAGTCCTGCGGCCGGGACAGCCTCCGACCACGTCGCTAAACTAGGAATAAAGTGCTCAGTGCGGTACCCTTAACTCGTTAATTACACTTGAGAACTTAACATATTTACCTAAACATTTAAAATTTTACAATTTCATATAATTGCTATTGTTAAAGTTATCAAATGCACTTAAAACAATAATTTTAATGAGTGCTCCCTGGAAAGTATTACTGTATGTCGAAGTACCATCTCGTTTCCTCGGGGCATGTATTAAACGGACAGGAATCGTTTCCCACAGCCCGCTCTCGGCTCGTCACGGAATCAATATCGTCTTTTATCTTATGAAACGTGCTCCACATACACACACTTTCGTACCTCCTGCACGCACACCGGGGTGTGCCTAGGGTTGCTAACGAATAAAACAAAACGTACAAATAGAAGGTAGATAGCGATAATTAATCCAAATTTCTTCGTCCTCGCACGTGTTTGTTCACACGCTCTCTATAACTCAGGAGATTTAATTAAATCTCGCTCTTGAGTGCATGATATTAGTTTCTCTTTTGATTAAAATTTTCTACGATATTGTACATTGTACCCGAGAATAGTTCAAATATGATGAGGCTATTTGGGTTGCTTTAAAAAAGTAATGTCATGTGCTCTTAAGACACTTTTTAGCAAAATAGTTATAATTATTAAGTAAACTGATGTTTTCACAAATCTTCCAAACAGAATATTAACTTTTTATACTGAAATCAGGACACTCGTAGTTATTACATTGACATTTGTCCCGGCCGGCTGGAACTTCAAACTTTTACGCCAATTAAAATAACTGAGTAACTTTTTGTAGCTACGCGGCTGACGGATGCTGAAATATATTTGGGGCAGCCTGTGAAGATTGATACGGTTCAAACGAATGAGGCGCCTTGTTAATGTTAGTGTAAATACAGTGACTAAAACGTGTTTATTAGTCTATAACTGCTCTACAAGTGTGCTATAGAGACTAGAGTATTCGAAATACAAACAATGCGCTGTAATTAGTGCAGTTCTTATGCAACATTGTTTTTACGGCTGCTGTTACAGGGGCGAGCCCAACAAACCAATAACGAGTCTATTGTATGATATATTCGTATTCAAATTGATTATATTGGTTATCTATAATTGACTGCTGTACATTTTCACGCGCTACCATACGTTACAAACAAGTTAAAGTACAAGAACAGGCTCTACTATACATCAACCCGGTCAGAAATATATCAGTCAGCGTCTAGGGCATGGGAAAATGATCGGCTGAGATGCGGCCTCCTTCCTTATTGCCATATATACAACAACCGCTATTTTCACAGCGGTAAGCAAGATTTTATATGAGGACTTTAGAATTCAAAGGTCTTGAGAAAACTACTAAGTAATAATACATAGTATGGTTCACAGCAAGATTTATCCTTGAACTAGTCTCCAGTTTGTAGAGTGAGATGCAAGGTTTAGATTATATGAGGTGAAGAATACATTATAGATCTATCTAAAGTGTAAAATATTAATTTCGTTTCCGGCACAATTAATAACGTCAATGAGGCCGCTCTTTGTACATTATTATGTACAAATATTTGTCAATTCATGTAGTTTTTTTAATTATGTAATAAAATGTACAAATAAAGAGTTTTCTATGTACATATACATATATCTAACAAAATTGTATCTTAACTTTTTTAATTTCATTTAAAGCATCTTGAGTATTTACGGCCCACGAAACACAAAACAAAATTTAGTCACTGGGTTGGGCTTACATTCCGTAACGTTTGTCAGAATACACTTAACTCGGTCAGGAGGCGCTTAAATCAATTTACCATACAAGATGTTGGAGACACTTCGGCAACCAGCAACGAAGATGTTTACCCGTATGTACGTATGTAAATCTAGCGTACGTTGCTACTTCAAAAAGCCGTATGGAAAACTCTAAGCCTCTTTTATATTCTTATTTCTTATCCTTGCGGGATAATTCGGGCCTACAGGACAGGTTTTTACATAATTTTACCGCATCCCTTTCTATTTGCAATACGTTTTTGTGAAGCCGCATTTTTCGGGATTTTTATTAGTCACACGGCAACGCGTCGCTAAATTAGAAAACATTCAATAAATCACAGCCGCGTAATTCAATTTCGAGGATCGTAAATAAAATTTTGTACGAAGGGTATGTAACGAGTTTTAAAAACAAACATTTTAGAGAACAAAAAGGGTAAACGAGTATACGCCTCGCATATTTGTCGCGAACAATATTTGTAAGGGTAATTGTTGGGATGCAAAGTGCTGAGATCCAGTCGATCTCGTCTGTTGGCAGGGGAAGGTCTTTGAACTAGCCATGGTATTAGTCGCTACATACCGTTGCGTGCATGTTACTACTATTCATATGTATGCAAGTAAACAGAATATTCTATTGAGCTTTTGCTTGCTGCTCGTTAGTCTGGAGTGGTTTATTATTATGCATTTGTATCACTAATGTAACAGTCGCCATGATTCATGATTATATCGTGACTGCAAATTAAGATTTATTTTGTTACCTTGTATCATTTTTTTGACACCGGAAGTATGAAATAGTTTACATATTTATAGTCTTCATTAATTACTGAAGAGATGAGACATATTTTAAATAAGGATTCGCTTACTATAGAACGATCAAGCAGTACAGTAAAATGTATGTACACTCAGGTTTTAAAACCGTGTTTAGTTATCGCATTTTCTTATTTAGAATACCTATTTTTATAGAAATGTAGCAAGCTTATGAGCCGATTAGATCCCCTATATAAAGTAAAATTATTCAATAGGTACTTGGTAAGAATATAAAGGTAATAGGTAGTGAGGTAGTATAAACCGATCTTCATTTCAAAAGGGTAGGAAAAAACGATGAAAAAATTTAATTTTAATGATCATTGAACTATTTACATGTAATGTGACAAATATTTATTTTTGATTAATTATGTGCCTATCTAACAAACAATTGTAAAAGTATATTTTCCCGAAACGTATAGCGAACAAACGGAAAGAAAACAATAAAAAATGCTAGGCTAAAAATTATTTGAATGCGTTCATTTAAAACGTCTAATGATAAACCCTAACATTTATCAAAGTTTTTAATGAAGGTATGTTGTTCCTAATAGGTCTATGAACTATCAACTTAACCGCAAAATAGATTATCTAAATTCCACATTCAAACTCTATGCCGAGAAAAAGATTGGCAATTAAATACTGAAATCGACTGCAAGTTGCCATTAAACGTTCTTTATGTCTTAAAAGATCATACATACATAAAGAACACACATACATAACGAACATATACAAAAGATCAATCGGTATAAACGGAGTGTTATTCCCAGTAATTTAGTCGAACGGTTCCCGTGGCCGAGTCGACCCTCATCCACTCGATAATCGTATCGATTAGATACTTTCTCGTTTCTCGTCTCTACTTTGATTACCTTGCATTCTTTTTACTTGACCTAATGCCATCATTAACCTTTCTCACTTAACTTCTCTACGGAGCGAAGTCTTTCCTACTTAAATATATGTGAGTATAACGCGGAACGTTAAGAAGTCTCACGTGTTGAATACACAAAAAATCAAACCATATGCGACTAATTTGTACGGAAAAAAACTAATAAATCTACTAAATATAATCTCTGCAAAAGTTGTAAAATACGACGCGGCTTGTCTCAAACGGCACCCTCGTTTTGTATAGATCAGATGTTATTCACACTTTACACAATATTTTTGAGACACAATAGAAAATTTAACCGCATGCCGGTGTATTGAACAAGGGTATGCTGTCGTCCTGTTGCGTCAGGTCTGTTACAGTCTCTCATCTTACGTATGCCTCGGATTTTTTGTGTCTAATAACTCGGCGAGCTTGACAGCAGCACCTCGAATCGGGCGCAAAAAATGACAAAAGCTCTCTAGTAAGCTCGTCGAGGGTCGGGGCGGGCTGGCAGGCACACGGTAGATGCAACGGTCGTCAGTCGGCCGCGCACAACCGCAGGGCTATGTATACGCGTGCCTCGAGACTGCGCGAGCAACAAAACAACTAATAAATACTATCGTAATTTTTAGTAAAGTTTTAGAAAATAACGAATAGTAAAGCAAGTGTTTTTGAAAAATGCTGACAGTTTACTTAAGGTGAATTTCCTTTAGTTTTTATCATTATGAACTTTTATATGATAGTGTTGCAATGTAAGTGATAAGACTGCAGTGAAATGTCAACATCTGAGTTTGGTCAATAGTGAAGTGGACTTAGTATAGAGGAGCAGGATGACGATGAGATCGTTGAAGTACAGTGAGAGGGAGGAGATGATGGAGGGCTTCAGTCCAGTTCCTCCACCCCTCCCTCGCAGGCAACCAGTGAGAAACATCTATGCCGAACCCTTCGTAGACCCTAGGTAAGTTATATCACTAACTCAAAAAATGATCTTCGATATGTAAGTATACATGCATCTACACAATTTACAAAGTGATAACAAATTAATTTTCAAATTATACACACACGTAATCACTAACTTACACTTGCACATTAATGGAATAGACTAATTTGTACAATGAAACACATAAGAAACTGGTCACTAGAAGTGTTATAAGCTAGTTATAAGACACAAATAAGGTGTTACCTATTCAATATGTATTTAATTTGTTTATGATTATCTTTTGCTTTTGAAATCTACTGACATTAAGGAAAGATAATAATCATGAAGCTTCAAGATAAATATTTTACAGCGACAGCATTTCTTGAATATAGTTAAAATTCTTAACAACACAACGATAAAACACATTAGTGTAGTCAACGCATATAAATTACTTAAGCTTTTGATAAAGTCGGCACGCTACAAGCGGTTTATAATCGTTTCGAAAACATGCCCTTGTGATAAATTACTTCCAGAATCTTTTAAGACAACACAATCTAGTAACAATTAGATATTTCGTGCATTGACATCTTAATACATACAAAAAGATAAGAGAGAGAGAGAGGAGAAGAGATTATTTAAGAAAATTCTAAACAAAATAAGGAAAATGTTCAATTCAATTGAGTTGGTTGGTATCCGAATCAGTTGACGGCACTTGTTTACCTTCCCGACCCCAACTCTGAGTAGAGCGTTCCCCTATATTCAGAGCGCCAGTTCAAAGTAATAATAAAGAGCCTGAAGCCAGAAAACATCTATTTCATATAGCGCAGGACTACATAAACATGGGCCGCCCTGTACCCTACAAACCTCTAAAGACCACAGAACATTATTAAAGTAAGGCACTATACAAAACTAATTCTGCGGCTCCTATTCGGGTTGTCCTTTGGGATTTTCGATCGGAGTTATCACAATAAGAAATTCTCATTCCAAAATGTGGTTTCGTAGTTTTCCGTGAGTATAGAACATCGGACAAAATAGCATGCATACAGTGTGTCAGCTAATAGTATCAAACTGTGTGTAGTATATGTTAAATCGTGAACCATGTTTTTAGACTTCGCACACGTTTGGACGTGGCGCTGCGAGCAGTGACGATAACGCAGTTATTACCATCTGCGACACCCTAACCACTGTAGCTAAATTTCAACAGATTGGAGGGGAATTCTCACATGATATTACCACAGTGTCAATACCTAACGTTCTAACAGTAATGTAAATGAACACTCTATTTTCGTTTTTATTTAACTGCATATCAGATATTGTGTTATTTCATTAAAGAAACTTTATAATATATAGCAATAATTCGTAAGTAATTGCATCTCACTTAATCGATTTACTAAAGAGGTCAAAAATGAAATTTATAATTGACTAGTTTAATGATAACAATTTGATATGCTAGAACGATGATAGATAACGGAAACATTATTTGACGGCGTACGGTGAGTAAAGAATGTAATTTCCTTTACAATGTGTTAACAAGGGCCGAACAACGAGGCAAACTATATGACGGTTAAGTGCACGCAACAATAGTGGATAGATATCATCATGGGCGCCCTTCATGCTCAGATGCGCCTGCCACGCTCCCAGAAGGAAATTGATGGTTTAAGGTAACCTTTGTGTCACGTTGTTTACTCAAGGCTATGTATACTATCCAAATGAAAAATTAGGGATCAAGTGTTATAAGTGTTAATACAAAAATAGACATACTTTGAACAATTTATTAAACTTTCAATGATCAACACAAAATCTTGCAAGCGCAACGTTTTATTTTATGAAAATGTTTGAGTAAATAATAAATACTTGCGTAAGGTTATAATGTAGTCTTATGTGTTTATACACACATTCACAGTTTTAATTTCAGCATCTCCTTTTTTATAAATTAAATGTGAATACTGACTTGACAAACACTTTAAACACAAAGTAAATATGTTTACAAAATCCATCGCAAAATTACTTAAAAGCATCGAAGTTTCGTAATTAGCGTCGGTATGTAAACAGGCGCAAATGCGTCATATGTCTGCAAAGACACGATCGCCAAACTGCGAGGAGTTAGGAACTGGCGGCAAATATTTGGGCATATATGGAGCCGGAAAGTTCAGCCGAGCAAGAAATGATTTCCATACGGCCCGGACAAGGCAAACACAGTTCACCCATCAAACTCCAACACAAACTTGCAACTTAGTTAATAGCGTTTAGACGATCGCAAACGATTCCACACCGACCGAATTCACATTTGCTTTGTGCATCGAGATAATTGGCTTGTTGTTAGCTATACGTTAGCTTGGATATTATCTTATCATTTTGTATCAAGTTACTTAACTTTGCACGTAGAGCTTCTCGATTTTGATCAAATTACATTTGATGGATGTTAAGAATGTTGACACAAAAACTATATCAACGGTCTTAACATACGCTCGAAAAAACATTGTCATTGATCACCCTTCACAGTAAATCAACGTTGTTTAAACCACACGACGTCGAGCATCAAATATCCTGCACACAATAACACTATGTCAACAGACATTCGGGAGCATCGATACTTAATGTAACAAGACTTCGACTAAGATAATAAAAATCAATAGCCACTATCTCACCGATTTAATTTTTAAGTCAAATGTCTATGTAGTAGTATATCTAAAACTACTTTTATAAATTGTTTTACTACTTTTCAGTTCTAAGAAAGGACACTTTGTTATTACAAATTTAAAACTGGCCCTTGAACTACGCTATAGAACCTTTCGCCAATGTTCCTCTTACTGCAATTAGGCATGTTTGTGATCGATTGTTTATTACTAGTGATGCAGCGTCTTATTAATAGTTCATATAATTAGAGGAAACGCCCCATCAACGCACCGCGTGTCCTCTTACGCTATGAAAGGGGCACTGATGCACCGTGCGGTGTTCGTTCGCTTCAAACCAATCGCACTCCTCGCAGGAAGTTCAATTATCTTCCTTTAACTTTAGTGCATAATGTCTACACAATCATTTTATTAAACTGAATCTTTGTGATTCAATCGCCCCTAATTGGCTTGATCAAACGGGCCAATTACTGTGTTTTACTATGTATGTGTGCAACATTCCTAATTGCATATTCCAGCTCTGTAGAAGTTTGCATGCAAATAATTAGTCGCCAAATATCCTATATATGTAAGTCTAACATTCGAAGGCGTTTTTCAAAATTACGTTTTAATTCAAATCGAATGCTGTTTTGCATTAAATACCTCATATAACTTTGAAAATTTAAGTATATTATTACAACAATGAAAATCCCAATGGATGTGAAACACCTGCACTGTATAAATAAACTGATGAAATAATGGAATCATAATATTGTCTTTCGATCCAACTGTTTCGTTTTAAGCATTTGTATGTAGAGCACATCAAAGCTTATCACGAATGTATGACGGTGTGTCTCCAACGAAGGATAATCCAGGATTGTCCGCGACGATACCACTGTCACAAAGTTGGACATAAATCTTTCATGCTGACGTCGATCGACAGCCACGACGTTCCTTAGTTACCAACACACACAATATAATCTCCTGCTGTCGACGACTATCCCTAATACTTATAACGTTTGTAAATAAACCACTTTTCGTTTGAATAATACACTAGACGAGGTGAGGCACCGAACACAATGGCGAGACAGTAATAGTTTCCGTTTTGAATAAGAGATGCCTATTGTCTCCTTTCAATATTGATTGAGCTCATCTCTTACATTACTTCAAATACCAGCTTCGGAAATTGTTTTCCGGTGAAATTATGGACAAGTTAATTTTTATGTCTTAATATTTCCCATCAGATGCGTGATGAATCATAATAAGTATATATCGACAAATAATATAAATTTTAGTGTGAGCAGGTAGTTCTCGGAATGTTCCTATATTATATTCTAGAGTCTAGAGGTTCATTGAACGCGTTAATGAAGTTCTAATAATAGCGTCGGTATATTTCGTCATCTCGAGAGACAGCACATATCGGTGCGTGACAGTGACATCGGCGTATCGGCCGAATCATCGCTGACGTTGCCAGATATTTCAGTTGCACCAACAAACGGACGCTTATCGGCATAGGATATTTCAGCCAAACCTGTTTTAAAAACAAATAAACTGGTCGTCCCGTCCGAATAAATACAAACCGCGCTTTGACAGTCCTTCCTATAAATAACCGTAATGAATAGGCGGCTGGCGTTCCCGCAGTAACATGTATGTAATGTTGACGTTTCCTTACCACAATTTATTTCTTTACTTATTTGAATACTTTATAATTGGGAAGGATATTTTTCTTTATTTGAATTTAATAACTATTGTAAGAGAAATATTATAGAAAGGTCAAAGGTACATACGTAGAGCTACAAACCTGTCACAGAGTTAGAGGTGCGCCACATAGCTAACTGTACAAGACATTATGAGTATACGAGAACACCGAAACCTTATACTGCTGTGTGTAACTAATTATCGTAAACGTAATTAATTACAATGTTAACCGCCACTTTAATACAGTAGATATGAAGATAATGATATCTAGTAAGGAGACTTGGCTTCCTATGATTACTACATATGTAATACATTAACTAAATTCCTTTTTTTCTCTCAAACTATACCAAAAATACTTACATTTATATCCTATTAAAACAAAATTTCTCAAGTACCAATATTCGGTGAATAAATATCAAAATATCTATACACCGTCATTATACGTACGGAATTTTAGAAAAAATACATGACCTAGCGCACTTGAATTTTGAACACGTGTACTTACTACGATATACAAAATATACTTTTAATAATTAATTAAATCCTAACAGAACAGTTGAAGAGATAAAAGATAAAACAGTGAATAAATAGGATTTTTAAGTATTTGTAAATACACGATTATTTAAATACAACTTCTTAATTATCTAAATTCTTTTGTTTGAATTCATTTCTGAAAAAATCTAAGCAATGGTCCAATAGCAACTTCAAAATTTAAAAAAAAATTGTTTGTAAGTAAAAACACGAGTCCTTACACCATCAAACAGAACTTGTTATTGGTCCATCGTATCGGAATTGTTATTACCCCAACGTTTAACATTGTGGCATTTTGTCTACATATGGAGTTGTCCGAAGCAAGTTTTAGAATCAAGTGCACATATTTGGTGAGAGCGTCCAAATACAGACCACACAGGGTGGCTCCATTTGTCGAGCTCCTCTACTCCCTAAGAGATAACAAACGTGCTCGCCGCTCTCAGCTGCACTTATCTAAACACTTAACTCAAGCCATACACAAACAAAGCTGCACCCTAACTCACTTTTTACCACGAAACGTCTTTTTTTTACCCTTTAGGGCATCGCGGCGTTGCATGCTTTGCGTGTCGAGTGCTTTTGTTTATGCCCGGAAATTCTTGCATTTTACCGCAACGTACAGTTACAGGAAGATACGTTCACAAATGCCCTCTTTGGTTAATTTATGACGTCTCCGTACCTCTGACTTCAGAATGTCCATTTTACTTTCAAAAAAACTTCGACATATTTGTATAATAGCTTTACTTATCAGCTAATAACAAATATAACATACAGTTACACTTCAAAATTTCAAACCTTTTAAGGCAAGCACTTAAAAAAGATTGAAAACGAAATCTTTCTAATAATAGTTTTGGTCTTGTCCAAGGTACACGTCATCGGGCGTGACTAACGAATGGCTCGCCCTTCAGACCCTAAATTCTGAGTCGTAAGTATCAGTGACAAGACAGAGCGGCTGGAGCACAGCTACGAACGAAGGCTGCCGAACATTACCATAACTCGCACCGACCCATAAACGTAATTAGAGACACCAATAACATACCGAACACTTGAAACACATTAATCCCTTTTGATTGGAGGTCAACGCACTTGGCTCCATAGAACATTATGAGATCCTCAGTCCTGACCTGATATGGTTCAACTTGTTTAAATAAAACTATCTGAAGCACCGTGGCGTAGACTAACACCACCGCGAGCAGCTTGACTTGTTGGTGACATTTACAACTTTTATGTTTACTTACCAGTTTCGAAATTGCAAAAGAACATGACTCACCAATATTACATTTTAGTCATTATTTTTAAGGCTAACTGATTTTCTTGACCATATATATCTGATAATGAACACATCGTTGTAACAAACAATTCTTTTTTAATTTCAGCCTGTCAAACTTTGCCATTTATTATTACAAATTGACATTCGAGTACCCACAACAGTATAATCCTGTGTGTTATTCTTTACATATATACATATATATTACTTTAACAAGTCGCGTAGGCTAGTCGCCTATTTAATTTTACAAGTAATTAACCTACGTACAATTTAATTAGGTCAGTATAACTCCTTTTTACATAAACCGGCTACGATAATCACTTAACCACTAAACAAGTCGGACAAACTATTTACAAGTTTAATTACAGGCACCTGTCTTCAAAAATAATCAAATAAGTAAAGAAACATTTCATTGATACTTAGTCAATATCACGAAGTAGAAAGAAATTAGTTGCCGTATTTTTAAACTTAACTAAAGTTCTTTGAATTATTCCATGAAGTAACATGAAGATCTTAGATAGTAAAAAGTCCTAATTAGTATTTCACCTGTATTAAAGTAACAAATTAGTAACATTGATAACGTATTGATTAAACCAAGTTAGTTAACTTCGGCCGATGCCCTGCTTGACATACAAACTAGTAATTACCAACTATGTGAAAACGGTAAATACTTAATTCAAAACTTAAAACCATTAATAATCCCTGCAGAGCCATTTAAAGTTTGATAGAGATTTAATAATCTATTAGATATGACGCACCGTTTAGACATATGCGTACATCACTCATTTACTTATTTTTTTGAAATATACGAGTAATACTACATGTATTTTATTTATCGATATGTAGAATAAATTTCATTGCAAATTAACCAATTATTTAGCCTTTAAATATGTACATTTAATTGCCTTTCTAAGCTATAAATAAAACCTATTTTATATTCTCAACGTTGCAGACAATTATAAACTCTTCAATCAAGCGTATTCTTAGTTTTACTAAATGCTATTTCTCCCCTTTAACATTTCTATGGTAATTGCATTAAAACATGACAATTAAAACCATTTATGGATCAAAGTTGTTCTACAAGTTACCTTCCTGCCGCTTCTGTCGAGTTCATAGCTCGTGGGTTGCCCACGACACAAGCTAAGACCATTAACTTGTATACATTATTGTAGCGGCAAATCGTTTTTCCACTAAAGGTTATAATCATTTGAAGTTATTTAATAACCAGTATTTTTATTAACCGACGAAATTTGATTAACTTACTCTGAAATTTCATGCCATTATAATTTATATTTAGAAAACTGTCTACAACTGCGTGGCTCCGATTACAGACTCCTAATTTAAATTATTTATTAGCAATCTACGGCACGTTTCGCTACTTTTATTTTTATAGATTACTAGTTGACCCAGCGAACTTCGTACCGCCCAACTTTAAAATTCCAGAACTTGATCGCAGCGCCACCTACCGGGTTCAATTGCGAATCTCAACCATTCCCAGATCCCCTTGAACACACACAAAAAATTTCATCAATATCGGTCCAGTCGTTTGAGAGAAGTTCAGTGACATACACACTCACAGAAGAATTATTTAAATAAAGATATAAAAAAACGTAGAAATTGAAATTAATAGCATTAAATTGTAAAATCTAATTTTAATCGACCTATATAAATCTTTGGGAGTCACCTTCTATTTATATAAAAAAAAAATGGATCGAACATCTGTGAGCCAATTTGCTAATTTGCCTTAGTTTACACGGAAACCAATAGAAAATTTCCTAATCGATAGGGCGGAATCAGTTTGACAATCTTAATTTCTAATTCAAATGCAACCATCGTTTTTATGACTTTAACCTGTAAACTTCTTCTGTTTTTAAATGTCAATCTTATGCAGTGATCATTAGTGGCCGTCACACCCATTAGATGTATAAATATTCACCGCGCAGGTAAACTGTTTTGCAATTCAATAAGTCGGTGCAAGAACGAATGACCCTTATCATTTTACGTAAACTGGTCAGTACTATTGCCAGGCCAAGTCTTTGTATCTATAGTAATTTTAAAAAAATACCCACATTTTAATAAAAGTTTTACACATTTATTATGCTATTCAAAATGTTTAAGTTTTTTGACACTATCATTCGAACATAAAATCATATTATATAAGAAAAATATAAGTTACTAACTGATTTTACAGCTAGTTTTATATAACTTCACAATTTTGATGAGTAGAATGACTCGGATAGCAAGTAATAATAAATTGCTGGTTGCATCAAATGGCACGCAATAATTTTGAAATTGAAACCGACCGTATTAAATTGATAAAATATTGCACACGGAATTGTCCTTTAATACATTTCACGGACTATGGGGTTGGTTATTGGCAAAAAATGCAGATGAGAGAAAATGTCAATCGAGTTTAATTCAAAGCTAGGGTCTGAGTGACTTGCTGCGACATGGGTAATGTTGTGCAACAAATGAATCGCGCCCCTAACAAATTTGTGTGGTTTTTATACATAAGTGTGCTCTGCAAATTATAGGAACTCGATTTTGGCTCTATATTAGTCGCTTTTAAGTCGAAAATTGAACTTAAATGCATTTTGTCATCACGAAAGCGTGGCTAATACAGTACAAAGTCTTACCCTCTCTCGTTCCACCACCCACTATTACTTTGTCTCTGCCATTGTCATAATTTGTTTAATTTTTGCTACGGATAGTATACTCTAATGATGTTACGAAATCTTTTATTCAATATCCCTCAAAATTGCCAAAAATAATATTTTAAACTATATATATATATAGTGTGTGTACTATATATAAACAAAAAACTTGTTCACAACTCGTAAATAAAAAACATACAAAGCATTTCTTATTACTTATGTCTTCTTATTATATTATTATAATGGTATCAAAAACTGTCACCGAATGCTGAGATCAAATGAAAGCAAATGCCAAGGGCATTTGCTTTCATTTCGATCAATTTGAACTCGAAGTTATTTGTCTTTCATTAGACTCAGATCGAGGAAATCCAGTAATGGATCCTCATTTGTATCTTGCTCTGTATAAATAATGGTGCCGAGCGACGATCTGCGTGCCTCACAGCCACCCAATGACCCAACACAAATATAATTAGTGAGACGTTGTGCCTTCGCGGACTGACTCCGAAAATCAAATTTTTTGCTGTGATTATTGCAATTTTTTCCCCATTATTAACTTCACTCAGTACTGAAACTCTTTCAGTGAATATGTTACTTAATTTTAGACTTTAATTTGAACTCACATACAATACAAATTTAAAATTAAGGCACACGGTAAGAATAATATCGACTAATGTTTTCCAAGAAGGAAGTGTAAGCTAGACAGTCATATTTCTAAGTTGTTATATGAAATGGTGCATAGTTGATGTAGCTACTATTTCGATATAAGTACCCTGTACTAGAATACACTGGAACGTAGAATATTTAATATTTACACATATTACGACTTAAGGGCTTTTAGCCTTTTATATAATGACGGTTTTCGACTGGTAGTACCCATATCAATGTATGCCAAACAAGGAGCACAATCTTTTATCAGGAAGGGTGGAATGCGATAAAAATTTTCAATCAGGCAACCGCCGAAAAATATTTACAGTGTAACCCGAGGCTACAGGCGGGAGGACCATATTGTGGAGGGATAGGCGTGAGGTGCCCGAGGCGACTCTGCGCCGACAGCGGCGCGGGCCTTCCGCTTCTTTGTGCTTTCGACTGTCGAAATAATATTGAACTCCGGGTGAAATACGATCGCCCGCGGAGGGACGTCTCCTGCGAAACTGTTTTTCCATTTCACTGAACAATAGCAAGCGTTTAGTTTTGTACTTTATTGCCTTAAGGATCGTAGATTCAAATGTAATAGTTTTCAAATCTTTTAACGTAGAAAACTAAATTAAACTAATAGCAGCCTTGTTAGCTTACCTACATTCATATCTTCAGGTAGTTTTCATGAGTTGAAAACAATTTCATTCCTATTTTATATGCGTCGTGTCCATTTCAAATCACGGTCGTTAGGTAAAGTTTTACCGTTTTTGTCCTCTTCGAGCTATTTCTTTCGGTATTTATTGCAGTACTTAATTTGCATTTCTCGGGTATTACAGTAATATCTTTGAACGACAAACTGTGTAATAAAACGCTATGGTATTATCCGTTAGGTATGGAAATTGTAAGTACACGTAGTCCGTTGCTGCTGAGCTTGGCTAATGGAAAATTGTTTATCACTATCGGGTTTCTGCGCGTGAGCACGATTATTTACGTGCGGGCCCTCGCTGTCTACCCACTGAACAGTAATTGGACGCTTACTCGATATCGCTTCCATTCATTATTTTCTAGTGATAAACCTGAGTAGGGTTGCCTAGGGCGCACTCATAGGGAACGGAGAGTTATACAGTTAAAATATGGCGAGATAATATAGAATTCGATCTTATATAGAGGCTGCCTCGGCGCAGTGGTAGCGTATGCGACTGCGGTGCTTGAGGTTCGATTTTCAGGTCGAACCAAATGTTTGTGTGAACAATTGAAGTATCAAACTTGGTAGTCTCTTTCATCTATTGTTTATAAAACTAAAATCACTTCGTGGATTTATCAATAAAACATTTTTGTAATCAATTTTACTTTCATAAATCTGCCATGTGTCATTAAGTCCGTCGTGTGTAGTCCTAAATAATACAATGATGATTCTCAAATAACTTGTGAAACCTTAGTATATATAATTTTTACTAAATCTATCTAAATCTTCAGTTTTCTTTTAGATCAAGAATCAAAACATTACTTATTTTGAAAATAATACCGTATGCAAATGTATACGTTACCAACAGTGCAACACATCTCTACTTTAGTATAAATGTAGATGGTAGCACTTCCGTCGTATGATGAATTCGTAGCGAAATTATATTCACTAAATATACACGAGTGGGTGCTGGTTGCGTACTTGCGCTAGCCGCGAACCGCACTCTCCCATTCATGAATCAACTTCAACGTTACCTAACCACCACACGAGACGACTAAAACAAACATCACGGTATGAGATATTAATAAGAGTTGTGAGTTCAATGAATCCGACCGCATGTACTGCGTTTAAATCGAAGTATCACTTCCATATGAATACATTCAGAATTTACAAGTAGGATAGTCTACTGGGTATACTTAAAGGCACTAGACAAGCTTTGTGTATTAGGTATCCATCAAGTTTATTCATCGATTCCAAGTACAGTCCTATCTAAATATAGTTTAAAAATATTTGTATAAATATAAAACTTATTAAAATAGTTGTAAATGTAGACTTTGATCAAGAATACCTGATTACGGCCACAATGTATTTGATTAGTAAATGTTATAGAAGACCGCACCTAATAGTCAATTATAATCCTAAATTATTAACTTAGATGTAAGTAATGCCTATATATACATGTACCTTCCTACAAGCCATGTCTGCCAGTTGAAGAATATGTCACTTGCGGAAATTAATTCCAATTTAAATTTATATTTACGGCATCGTCCATTGATCTAAGTGATTATGTAAACTTAATTGAAAGTCTTAGTTAGCCTACTTTATAACTTCAACTAGTAATTAATACGGGCGAAGATAAAACACCCCGGTAGAAAATTTCCGTCCGAGAGCCCATTTTGACAAATGTTTTTAATTAATCCGTTGGGTGTGATCGGTGTGAATAAGGCAGCTATTTAAGTGGACAGATTCCAGGCGTGGCTGGATGCAAGTCGTCGAGATGTATGGGCGCCACTTCTCAGTTTATTTTGAATCTTTTTTTTCTTGTTTTAAAATTCTCGTCAGTGTAAATTTCTCTTTTCGGAACGCTTCAATCTAACTTTCCGCCTTAAATAATAGTAAGTAGTATGTATGGATGATAATTTTATTCAGTTTCTTTGTAGTGAAAACGTTCCTCGAGGGAGGAAATTGGCATACCGGGCTATTCTATTGTTATACATTTCGTTTTAAATTGGGGCGCTTTCTTGAATTTACACCCGTGACTTGCAAGAGGGTGCCGGGAGGGTTGCCCTTCCTTACACTACGTGTTTATATCGATTGATCTCCAAGTGCTTCCCAAAGTTTTTATTTGATAGTTCACTAGGTTAATACAAGACTTGTACATAATGATCTGGTTGTAATAACAAGATGTTTTATTAGCAAACAATTCAAAATAAAACCGGTCAGTACCTTTAATGTTCAGTAGTTACATAATGATTATAACATTCGCACCACCTGCGTATGTCGGCTACTGCGCTAAATGGTACCTAGCCTATATTCAGACTTTAGAGTTCTAGACTATCAGTGTACAAAATTTTATATGAATCGGTTACTTTCGCGTTTATATTATAATAGTAAGAATAATTATAATAATTGAGTTAATGAACTTTATTTAGATTTTGCAATAATGGATATACCTATGCATATGTTTAATGCGATGAATTTATATCTATAAATCTTTGCATAATCTGACGTAAACTAGCTAACTAGCTCACATGCTGGCTAAGTTAACCTGTAATTATGCAACCTAGTGTATACTATCTAAGGCATAACCAAAAGTTCATTGAAATTACCAGGTAAATACCCACACATACTCATAACTTTATTTTAAAAGTTTTAAACGTTAGTGAGTTCAAAGATTTCCCACAAGGCAAAATATTTATTCATTGTATTGTCAAGTGAACTACATGACACAGGTCATTTACCTACAATACCATTGCATATACATACATAACAATCGTTATTGAAAGCTTCATCAGAGTTTCAATCGTTTATTTCATGGTTGTTTCATTGTTCTCCATTGAACCGACCAAGCAATTAGTTCCAAAGCATCTTAAAATAAACTCACTCAATAACATTTATGAAATGTTATTCGTATGAAAGTCGATAACATCTTTCGATCGCTTTTCGATCCTCACAATGAATGTAGGGGGCGTTCTAAGGTCTACCACAAAAGGAAAGCGAAAAACTTAATAAGTATCGACCACACCTACAGCATCGATGAAATAAATCTTTGGTTTTAAAAGCCTTTTTCGAAGCCACAAGAAGTACTTTTGTAGTCGATCAAAGTGTTTAAAATACTCCTTAGAGGTAATTGATAAACTAAGAGTATTCTCATATAAGACAGTACTTATTTAAAGCTGATCTAAAATCTTCAAAAACGAATCTTATAATATGATTGTTGTATTGTTATTCCAATTAAAAAATGATATTTTTTATATTTTGCGACACTATTTTTTAATATCTCAAGTTGTCATGTTCAAACATACCTACACTGGCGCTATATTTTTACGACAACCAAAAAAGTGTGTTTAAGCGTTTGAATTACTTTGAAAATAACAAATACTTCATTACTAGATTTTAACCTATTCAAAAGTATAAGAAAAAGTATATCTGGCGGTCTAGTTTACACACACATCTTAGTTACATATTATATTGCTAATACAATCATAATCCACAAAGTGACATCACACATGGAATGCAACAAGTTCGTCGTGCCACAGTAACATTTAGTATTAAGCTACTTATAACATATGCCGAATGCCACACATCAGTTTTTAGACTAAGCTGCAAGAATCATCTGCAAAACATTTACGCAAATAGTTTTTGGGTTGTTGTCGACAACCGGTTACAGACCACCTGTTCTGCAACAAATTAACTAAATGTTACATATTCTCATTTTACTGAAATAATTATAATTATGTTAATCTTTACATTTTCATAAAAAGCTGCCAAGTGCGAGTCGGACTCGCCCATGAAGGGTACCGTAGCAGCAAGTAACATCATTTATAAGTTCTTATAATAGTGTATTGATTGAATGAAAGGTAAATTGCGTTTTACGATTTATGACGTATTAAAAAAAAACTACTTACTAGATCTCGTTCAAACCAATTTTCGGTGATAGTTTACATGATAATGTGCAACATATATTTTTTTTGGTTTTATCACTCTCTTATTTTAGAAGTTACAGGGGGGGGGGTACACACATTTTTCCACTTTGGACGTGTCTCTCGCGCAAACTATTCAGTGTAGAAAAAAATGATAGTGGAAACCTCAATTTATAAAAAAATGTTATTAGAAACCTCAACATCATTTTTGAAGACCTATTCATAGATATGGGTTTGATGAAAAAAATTTTTTTGAGTTTCAGTTCCAAGTATGGGGACCCCCGAAACGTGTTGTTTATTTACTATTTTTATGTAAAAATCTTAATGCGGTTCACAGATTACATCTACTTACCAAGTTTCAACAGTATTGTTCTTATGGTTTCGAAAAAAAGTGGCTGTGACATACAGACAGACAGACAGACATGACGAATCTATAAGGGTTCCGTTTTTTACCATTTGGCTACGGAACCCTAAAAACGGTATTGATAACATCGTTCTAATAACATTTTCAATGAGACTTCTTTATTTAAACTTTAGCATAATGATAGATAAATCAATATTGTTTGATTTAATATTTTATGGATTAATTAATTGTGTATGCAAAACTTCATTGAAACTTTAAACTTCTTACCTACTTAAAAATAAGATTAAAGCCACAGAAAACGTATAAAAGACAAATTTAGAATATAAAATCTTGATGTAACACAGTAAGAGATATTTATGTAGGCTACCTAATGTATCTATGGTCTAGTCTCCAGTACACACCCTATCACTAAAACCAGTTCAACAAGCGCTCATCGCGTACTAATTTCTGTTAGCAGCAATTGCGGTCTGGATTACGGTGAATTAATTGATTATATTAATGTCTTATTACCAATCTCCCATCCAAAGGTATTGTGATTAATTGTGTTTCACACGCGATTCATCTTATGTTTATGAAAAGGTTTAATTTTTTTGTAACATATACAACCAAAATCTTTGTCTTAATAAGCTTACTGAGATCAAAGCAAACTGCGAGAGTGAGACCATTCGATAACAGCGACAATCACTTTAGTTCTGATCTCTTATATGAGATTATTTGATAACCATATAAAATCTATTGTCTTTTATATTTTTTTAATAATTTAATAGTTCAGTACACACTATGATGATATTTTTGATTCCAATGTAGCTGTTAAGCACATTTACCGCATAATCACTCTATTGATATGTTCCTATAAGTAACCTGTATTATCTGGTGTACTATAAAGTATACTTGAGTAAGTAAGGATACTTGGAAAATATGTGCCTATGTATTGACTTTTAGCCATGAAACAATTTCTTTATACACTTCTTTAAAAAGTTGAACGAACCACTTATTTTAGGACTAAAAGCGTTGTGGTTAGCCTGTGCAGGCCTATATTTAGGGGCGCGATGCAATAAAAGCTCTACGCTGTCCAACCCATTCCCGCACGACTGTGCAAGATAAATGGAAGGTCCGCGGCGACCGCGGCGAAGGAGACGCGTTCTCACGGCCCGTGCCTGCGTTTCTTTCTTTTTGTTTCATCTGGTTTCCGAGTTAGAGGTCGCTCCGAGACTAGAAGTGACCGCTGCACGCGCGATTGCAGAGATAAAAACTAAACGACAGCGGCGAGTCTCGGACAACTAACGAGCCTTCACCTACCTGCCGATGTTTTTCTAAGACACCATTCTCATTCTACATTACGATTACCGTTAATTTCACCGATGGTTACTTTTAGTTACTAATAACATGAACGAATCATGTGTGGGTGTGTTGTTTCATATATATGTATATGTAGATATATGTAAGTTGTTCGGGACTGTCTCGCGTTAATTAGACACGGCGCTCGCACACCACAACACCTTTGCTCATTATTTACCGCTTCATTAAGAGCTCAGTCGCGACGAGTGTCTGTCAAAATCTCACTGAAACCCTGACGGTCGACTTGAAATATCGCAGCATTGTCCTACAATAACGCTGTCATCGGCCTCGTTAATTGTCTTGTCCTCTCTTTCCTTCGCAAGTTCCTTCTATATTTAAAAGCGCAACTTTTAGGCTTATAAAATGGAATGCTCGTTTCTGTTCCAAAACAAACGCATTGCGGTATTGCGCAATATTTTATAACTCAGTACAACATCTCAACAAAAACAAAATGAGAGCACTTTGTTCATTTCGGTAACGTGCGGGCACTGCGCCTACTGGATGCGGACGATAATAGCATCAAAGTTAGATTATAAGCAATAAAACCCATTACCGTAATGATGATAGATTTAAAAAATCAATTTCAACTACAGTTATCTCCAAAACATCGATAGTGGTTCCCCATCATGACTTGAGATATTAAATTGGTTTTAATTATAGTGTTGATAATACAGCAAAGAGTTACAGCAAGCTTTTTCTTTATTAATTTAGCACAAAAGGCAAGCTTACCTTTCGTGTAAAAACTTTATATTTAAGTTATATAATATTAATAAATATCACATCGAAACTAAGAACTAAATACAATATAGTCTCCTGTAATCAAAGTCATTAAGTTATGAATTAAGTACAATGGTTGTGCTATGTAAGTCTTCTGTGTCGTGCTATGTATGCTGATTTTAGGTTACTCGTGTACTTATACACATTTACATACATCTCAAGAATCCCACAAGACTAAAAATAATACTTTATAAACATACAATGTCGTATTAAACCCACACAATTTGTAAAGATGTTGGGTATTTAAAAGCCATTTAAGGGCAAGATCTGCCTGCCAGAGCATTGTGCTTTCTGTACACGTTTTAATGAATTCGGCCTTCCTCCAAACGTTCCTCGGGCTCCTCGGCCGCTATTCAAAAGAAAATTACAGTCAAGAGCCTCTTCGAAACAAAACCCTTTAGGAGTCACGCTTCGTTCTCGCTAAACTTGGTCCAATTATTTATATTCTCTTTTTGCTTATTCCTTTATGCGAGAGGTCATTATAGTGGCGTCAGTTGGTGAGCGACTCGGACTGCCACACCATATGTTCTCAGCCCCGGCCTTTAAATTTAGTCGTGACACTGAAGTTCGGATAATTGATTAATGGCTCACGGGGCGGACGTGTTTAAACGGTTCGGTCATCGTTTTTTTGTTGGAGTCCCCGGTAATGATACGTTTTGATTGTCTTTCATGGAATTTAATATAAGAAGCGCCATATGGCGCTGAGCACGGATTCGCTTTGGCAACAGTTGGTCTAATACGTTACGACACCTGTGTCGATACGACAAGTTCTCGTCTACCTGCGATCAAATACAGGAACTTACTCAAGTTCCATTGTTTTTTTTTTAGTTTATACTAAAACATCGCATCTTATAAAAGTATAAAATGAACTGGACCGACTTTCGAGAACTGGGTCATTTACTTTTTTAATTTTAGACATTGTTTTCTTTTCATCGAAGAAATTTAAATTTATGTTTTTCAAATGTCACACCAAAACCCAATGAAAACATGCCAATTATATAACGCCCACTTTGTTGACTGCGGTCATATCGTTTGTAAACATAAATTTCCATGTAGAAAATATACCTATTTAATATTTCGTTTCTCTCATTTCCAAATACGTAAATGAAAAAACAGGACTTGCCGAGGTAATGGAAAAATTGTTTATACTTAAAACTGTTTATTATTTTACGACCTTTTGATCTGACTGTATAGTTGATGTCTTGCGAGATCGAAACTACACCATGTATACAATAATAATATGTAATATAACATCACAACACCAGTGTGGAGATGTACTGTACGTGTGTTTAGAAGTACTGTACAAGATAATAATGATTCTTTTGTGTGAACCTACCAGCCCACCCATTCTCTTTTGTATATTTGTCCTATGTATATCTTTACAAATAGTCATGACATGAAATCTTTCATGTATGTTTGTAAAGTACCCCGCGACACAGGATGTAACTAAAAATAAAACTAATAGTTGCCTTCTAAAAACAAAAAATAAAGTATTAAAATACATATTATTTTATAACGTTATATATTTTTAATAACATTCTATTATCATGTTGTTACAGATTGGGTGGTGCGCCGATGTCAAGCGGGATGGTTGGCGGCACGCTGGGCAGTGGTCACTGCCAACTAGCTAACCAACCATTGGTAATGCCGGTGTTCCCCCCCAGAGCCAGTCAGCCTAGCCCCGTCCCTGTATACTCCCCCTCGAGGTTTCACATAGACAAACGATGTCAACATCGATGCACATGGAAATGCCTCGCCATCGCTATGATATGCCTCTGTGTCATTTTAGCGGCGATGCTCGCCTATTTTATAGGTAAGTTTTTGAATGAAAATATAAAAAGAAATATTTAATTTATTATAATTAGAAAGTATGCATAATATAATTTATAAACAGGTATCATCACTACATCAATTTTATTTACACATTGGTAAAAAATATTATGTGTAATTACATAAATGAAAATCTGTAGTTATATTGATACTAAACTCATTTAAGTCAGATATATAAAATAATTCTAATCGTTATCAGAAATTTGATTTAAATATTCGACGCTACACTATCGATGATTTCAGTTTGAAACGTTCGCAAATACACCTTAATACATACGGATGCATAAATAAATATATCCTATCAGATTTTTGTACTTATTATTTCAAAATCTAATAGATATTTTTCTTTAGACTAATTCTAATCTTATCTCATTTAATAATAATCTTTATCTCATTTATAATTTTGTATTCTATTATTCTATCAACTATTCAAAACCTGTTATTGCCATAATGGAACATAAAAAACACCCACTATCGAAAACCTATTAGCCTAAAAGATCTAAAAAGAAAGAAAAGAACTATGAAAAATGTCATTGAGAATATTAGACTACTGTGATATAAAGATAGATAAACGTAAAATATGTGAATAGCACAAGATAAAAAATCCATATGGATATTATACATTTGCAATCTTTAAATTTCAACGTCAACACATACCTTTTAACTGTGTATAAAATTACCTCAAAAATATTGTTTTGATCAGTAGCTTCATCGTGGATTCACGTGGGAGGCGAGAATTTTGATAGCGTACAAGTTTCACTATTAACACTGATGGCAGTTTTCATTAACGTGTCCTAAATTTGAAGAGCTACTTAGAGTTAGGTAGCTAATCCTTAGTGATATTTTCGTTTACATCAACATTTGAGGGACACCTAAATGCTAAGATATCTCTAAAGAAAAGGGCTATCTACGTTTGAGGGCTCCTAGAAAGGAGACTGTCAAGTATAGTTGGACTTGAGAGTTTAGGGTAGAGTTCTATGCAATGTTCTATGTATCATGTAGTAACGATATTATTTGCTTTAGTGATATTAATTGCATTGTTGTTTATCTGTCACACAATAGTGGTAACACAATAAGTTTAAACAATAACACTGCCGTGTTCAAAAACGTCAAGTGACGACTATCGAATAATTAATACGCCTATTAATATTTAATTTAATGAAATATAGTATTCTACATTTTCAAACCATTTGTCAGACCGAACAAACTAACAAACCTTGAGCTCAAATGACAGTTTCAACAGACTCAATATAAGCTATCTATTTAATATTGAAATATCCAAGTATAAGTTCGTCGATACATCTTTGTTTTTAAAACCCAGCGGGACGTACAGAACACTCGTTAAGGCAGTATTTTTATGAACTCGCTCGGAATGCCATCGATTAAATATTCAAAACATTATTCTTTAACAATCCATTAGCATTAGTGTATAACCTTCAAGTAAAAAAATATTTTTATTGTTTCTCATCCATTGTCATTTTACTACAAAATTTGAGACAAACCCCAGTAAGTTATTTGAAATACTTGTATCGGGACTGTCTCGCTTCTTCCCGTGATTTATAGATACACATAAGTACACATCAGTAATTTTAATTATAGAAAATTGTTCGTAATAATGTTTCCACCACTTTATTCATCAGCATCGTCATTCAGTACTTCTCCCATACGGATTGATCCCAGCGCGTAATACTGCAAAGTGTTCCGGCTGTGTTTTTATGGCCAGCGAGATGCCTGTCGCCAACCTTTCCTGGGAATATAATTATTTTAAGACGAAAAAAGTGTACATTGAGCTAAAAGGGTGGGTCAAAGGAATTAGGTTAAAATGATTGCAGCATCTTTAAGAGACTGCGGTTACTTATATGTCTGTACTTTGAGTGAAAGGACTGCTTATTAAATTTATAATTATAATATTATTTATTAGGCGATTCGATACCAACCTTAAAAGCTTCTAATACAAATATGCTTAAGTAATCCACTTGTTTTGTAATAAAACTGCTACGTATAATGGTTGCAAATACATTTGTAAAATTAAAAAATCAAAACATTCCATACTATAAATGATAAATAAAATAAAACTCTTAGCTTTATTACATGACTGGATATAATCCCGAAAGCTTCCAATCTGATTGTTTTAGTAGATTACAAAGCAATGTAAAATTGCACTCGTATGCTTTTATCCCCTTAAAGCCGAATCGTGCCTCAAGCGAGATTCCATCCAATTAAGGGGCTAGTTCTTGTACTGTATGATTGGAAACCGACAAAGGGATAGCCTTCAAGGCACACGAGATTATATAGCCCTCCGGCATGGCTCTACACTGAAACAGTAGCTAAAATAACTTCGACTTTTGCAAATTACAAGGTGTTTGCAGGAATCTGAGAGATCCCCCTATATATAAACAATTGTTTATTTTAAAAACAACATTCCTTTAACATAACATAATTTACAATGTTAATATGATTGTTCTTATTTTTTAAACTTAGTCATAAAAATACACATTAAAACCTGTCAAAACAGTTAAAAAGCTTTCATACTAGATCATAAACAATTTTAAACAACTACTTCCATTAACAAAAAAAACTGTGCTGTCGAAGTTGATACTAACGGAAAAAGCTAATAAAAATACTTTTATTCGTTTATCGTTATATGACCAAATCATAATAGAAAAATATTTCTATCAACACATCAAAACTCAATTACCAAAGGCGATAAATTTAAATATTCACTCGGTGCATGTAAATGAGTTGATTATACATTGATGTTTCGACGAAAACCGACGTGGACCATTAGTATATCATTCTTTGTTTAGATCTCGCAATCGGCATCTACAGAGAGGCCAACAAAAAACAAACATCACAAAAATATAAATTATGCACCTAACCTAAGGCAACGTGCGCTGCGTGGCTCGAGCTCGCGCGGCTGTGTTAGCTCTGTAATAAATTATCTTACACTTCCACGTCCCGTGTTATTTTACTACGAATACATCAGCCTCTCGCAATCCCGGAGAACCCGCGTACCCACCAAACGACCAATCATAATTTATACATACGTAATGCTTCATAAATTGCAAAAATAAATCCCTGTTTGATTTAACGACGAGTAACTAATCCTTTCCGTGCGGTATAATAAAACAATACATTACATTTTATATCTAATGGAATGGTACATTTTCTCAACTGTATGTAATGCTTATACTGTTCTGAGTGCAGAGACATATACTGAAAGCATTTTAAACTAATGATGTTAAGACATGGAACAATTTTAAGGTTGTAATACAAAAGTACACGCGAATAAAAGCTTTAAATACCTACTACATAAAATTAAATTTCATAACGTTCACTATTCACCCATTTAAACAAAAGTATCATAATCTCCCAAATTGTATTAATTACATGTTGTATGTGTATGATAATATCAAGTTGCTTAAAACCTATTGCTTTAATTACATTTAAACTAGCAAAGTAAAGCGTAGCCTACATCCTTGCTCAAGAATCAATTCCAAATTTCTTTTAAAAATCGCGAAAGCACGGCTATTTAGACATGAAAGCATAAAAGACAGAGTTACTTTAGAATTTATAATATTAGTATGAATATGGATTCTCACAGAAAAAAAATACATCAAACTCGGAATAGCTCACCTATCCCTCATACAGTTACGATAAAGTGGAGTACGGTATCGTCTATAAGTGAATCACCAACCATAAGTCCAAACCGCAAGCACACGAGGCATCACAAAAATAACATCAAAGTCGTCATGGGTCGCTACCGACGCAATACTTTTGGCCTACATTCGAATATACCTTCAATGTACATTTACCCTGCCAAGCCCTCGGAACATAATGACTATGTATTCTTTGTACCTCGTTATTATTTAAGTAATTCTTTGTCTCACTAAATTATATACTTCCATTTTTGAAATGACGACATGTATTAACTCTATTTTTTGTATGTAACAGTAACAAAGTAGTTATTTCCGAATTTCGACCTCTTAAGGGGTAAGAAAAAATGTTTTTTTTACAATGTCGTTGAGAGTTAGCAGAGTAAGAAAGGGGAATATGACTGAGTTAGTTTGTGTTTTGTTTAAGGCTTTTATATTTTTGATGCAAAATGTGCTTTACTTCCAAGTTAAATTCGTAATAGAGGGAAGGATTCATATATTTATTCTTAGCTGTACTATATGTACAATATTGTGGAACTTAAAAATGTCATACTAAGATCACATATACATACATGCATTGCGCTTGTCGGCTATGGTGACTGTTTAAGTATGAGCATCTAAGTTTTAAGAATGTATGTGATTAATTAAAATTAATGAATTATTAGAGACAGGCATTAAGCTAAAACAGTTTTCTAACCTCAAATATTTATTTGGCTGGAGGTAATTTTTCTGTGGTTTCTATTCTATTTTCACATTCAAGTGCAGAAATTTAATCTTGCAAATACATTGATAATGGAAAACTTCAAAATATAGTTTGGTTATCATAATATAAAATATAGTTGATTTTTGTCCTACGGATTTTAATGCTGTTCACAGTTAAAGTTCAAGAGAAAGATTTATATGTACAATACATAATTATATTATTATCATAGTATCATAATAAACCCATTCCAGGTCACCATTTAAATATGAACAACGTCCTAACCCAAACATAGGAAAGTAACCTTATAATTTATAGCAGCGGTTGTGGTATAATAAAGTGTGCTAGTTCTATAGAAGGTTCTTAACAATAAAAGATAAGTGCAAGGTATCTCGCCAAGCGTTTTAGTTGGAACATTACACACATTCACCACCCACCAGGATGTGCTCTACACGTCAAAATTGTTAAAGGTTAGGTCACGCGAATCACGTATAACAGTGGAACAATCACAGAAATAATGTGTCGTTGGGTGCAAAACCGCATTGCCATTAAAGCTGAAAGCGCTCGCTCGCCGCTAATGTCTGGAAATTACTTTTGTTTATTTCCCTTCGAGAGACGTCATCTTTTCCAAGTGGGTGGATTCTACAGCAAATTATGCATCTAATAGGAACTCAATTAGGGACATAAATGATCATTTATGCGTAATAGCAGTACTTCCTTTTAGCACTTTCGTTTAACAGTACCGTTTTGTCAGAGGAGTGGTCTGAATTACATCTCCTCAAACCATTGTATGGGCGTGGAATCTTACGAAGGAACACGTCGCCAATAATTAACAACAATGTTATAATAACTACATTTTTTTTGTATTAAAGTTGCCGATTTTATATTTTTTTGTAGTTGGTGAGAAATCAAATGTACTTAATTATATATGTATATGTAATTAATTAACACTACTCGTAAATCTGTATAATACGCAAAATTCAATTTTTAACTGTATGAACTGTGTGGGAGTTCTTTTTTAAAAAACTCAATACATTTACCTGGTTCGTGTATTAGAAAAGTTCTTTTAAAAATAAGATCCTAAATAACCATTAAAACCCGATTACCATTAACCTAGTTTATCTTCCTCTTCAGCTTTAAATCAATTGGCACCCAAAGTTATCACTGCGTCATAATAAACATAAACCTACCTATCTACGATCAAGAACATAAAAATTGGAACACGGCACGGGAGCGGTGCAGTTTAACTTCGTGCCATAACGTATCTAGTTTCTGTCTTCATTTTACGTTCAAATCTAGGTCAGGAAAAAAATTCTCTGTATATAAGGTCTAGACTGTTAAGTGACGACAGAGTTACCTCCGGCCACATTAGGAGTAACAAAGGAACTTTGTGTATGTGTTTACTACAGTGGAGCATTTTGAATTAACCCTCTTTGTTCTAATCCGGGAATGAAAGTTCATTGATTGTATCATCTGGTTTCTCTCCTGGCTGTTATGTAAACTGTTTAGTTAACATTACAGCGCACGATACTAAGAGTTTCTTTAACTTCTCTTCGTAAATAACTTCATTCTGACTGTTATGTTTTAAACAGTTTTTGGAAATGTTTATACTAGTCAAATGATGCAGCATGATCTTCATTAGGTGTTATATTGTTGCTTTATTAGTAAAGAAAACGAGTATTTTAATAACTCTTTTTATAAAATAAATTACTGCTTTTTTCGGTAATATAAGTACTAAGTGTTGAATGTTTAGAATCTTAGTTTAATATGAAACATGTTTGAAAATTCAAATACTAAATATGTCTTCCAATACGGACATTTGGAATAAATTGGTTCTTCGTTCGCATTGTGTGTAAATGTTTACTAGTTTAGCTCAATGAGTATACTTAGTTATAAATAGTTATAAAGGTCAAGACTCAAATAGACATTTCTTTTTAGAAAAATATTGTATTGTGTCATAACTACTTTCAACTCATTGAAAGCTCGTTTTGATTGAAATCGATTATATAACTAAGGAAAACAATAAGTTTTGTGCTTTCAGAGCTCAAAAGTGAGGACTTCCGATTAAAAACATTTATTTAAAACAAAAGCTAAGCATACGGTATGCTTGGCTTTTCTACTAATTGAATGTACGAACGAGTGTGTATGTGTGACGAATATCTACATAATCAATATATTTGATGAGAAGAATTTAGAGAACTACAACTTCTTCAAATTAAATAAAAGTTAATAAGAAACACGCACAACATTATTATTCAAAAATTCATCAGTCCTTAATTCAAATAGAGACCAGTTCATTTTCTCGACATAGTTAACTAAAAATCGAATTTTGAATACACTAATCTTCCTAAAATTTCGATCGACACTAAACGATCAATTCTAAACAAAGTGCTACTAACGTAAATAATATTAACTTAAAGTTCGCTATAGTTAAGAACAGCTAATGTATGCTTTTACCTACCATAATGTGAAACCCTATATAATGTAGCTACTATAATAGATTTATGGTTAAACATGGAGCACACGGTTGTAACAACAATAAACTGTATTTCTTCTAATGAGTAGGGCCAGATTTCCATTTAAGGGCTATGGTACAGTTAATAACGTACAAATGACATCATTCTTAAATATTCACTGGTAACCCTGGAGCGGCAGTGGGCGGTAGTTACAAGCGTCTATATTAAAAATTATAGTTATGCTTCCATGGGGTACATGAATCCTTAAATGAGTAAAACCACTTTAAATTATCAAATTATGTTTGTTTGTTCTTAGGAGAGAATGAATATTATTAAGTGTATTGCAAAAACCGAATTCTGGTAAGTTTTTATTATGAAAAAACTCAAAAACAACAAATATTTAACTATGACAAGATTGAACTTTTAAAAACCTTTACTATATAATTTGTATTAGAAGATTCATTATTTAAGTATCTCATTACTGCCACTGAATTTGTAATAGTGTAATTCAACATCGGGGTCTTTAGAGAAATAGTAAATATTTAGGTATTTTAACTACTGCCCAACTTACTTGTATTAAGTTCAAATTATAACTTGAACTCTTAGTACTCTTACTATTTTAAGGTTTATATGTTTACCAGTATACCTACTAGTACGTAACATATAACCTTAAAATAGTTATCAAGATACACGAGAATTTTAAAATTACAGATTAGCAATTCTATTTTGGTTAAAATAAACATACGTAAACACAAAAGCTTAATATTCCTTTGGAGACTGGCTAAAGTTTATGTAAGCTATAGTTTCAATTAAACTTTGGCAAGCGTTCTGTTAAATGGTTTCAGCAAACACTAAATAATACGTTTCAAGCACGCTACTAACTCTAACTACTTTACTGAGTTTAGGCAACGGGACTCGCGTACTTGTCCTAGAACATTGACAAAGTTCCTTAATAGAAACTGTCACTCATGTCACATTATTATCATCTAAACGACATAATTAAAGCTCATTTAAAAAAATACTCGATTGAGAATAAATACCCATGCTCAGACAATCGTATGATAGAAGTATCATCAACTTAGACCGTTTCATAAATTAAGGATGGACAAGTTTTATTTCTATTAGAAACAAGTGACACCTTCTAAGAGTCTAAATTACAGGTTTTTAAGCAATACTCTTTGAAAAACATTACTAAGTAAATACGACAGCATTGATTTTACTTTGCTTCTTGAAAGTAATGTAATGGACCACGGCGATGTAAGGTGTCTCTAGTCAATGAGGCTTATCGTATCGGATCTCACTTCATTTAGAATCCCGTTAAATTATGCCGCCAGTAGATAAGAGCCCCTTGTAACATATCAACGTTAAGGCGACCAGTCCGCGTCAAAACGATACCTACTTTACTCGAATATAGCGACGCTCACGCTTAGAAATGACCACATTAAGATTTCTCGAAGATAAAATCAATGGTTTTATTTCATTCGATTTAACTACCATCTGTTTGCCTAAATTTCATTAGGTTTTGATCACAATTCAAAAAAACACAATGAAATATGTTGTTCCGCACACGCCTCCTGGCGTTTCGGATTTGTATCAAATAAAAACTAGTTATGTAGTTTAATCCGACATAAATCTCTTGGTTTGTGCCGGTAGCTTTAGTTTTGTAATGAAAAAATGCGAACCATCTGTTGCACCCTTCATTTACTATATAGTGTACGATGAATGGGGCCAAATACAACTCCGTCAACTTTTTAAAGTAATTGAAATTGTGAAGACCCCAAATGTTTTATTGAAGCTCGCTAGGCTGACGATATTAACGCTTTTTGAGTAGTTCACGAGCACGTTTCGTTCGATCGATAATGCTTTTGTTAGGAATAATAACAAACACGGTAATATAACACCCATACCTTTTGTACAATGTACCTTGTTGATAATTAAAACATTCGCCGTTCGTCACAGTACGTCCGTCTTCGATTTACTGTTCAAATGGTTAATGCTAGAAAGATGAAACTTTGCATGAATATGAGTTGTAATTACATCGACAAAGTGCTACAATAAAATTATGAAAAATATTTTTATTTGGAGTACCTACCTCCCCTACACGTAAAGTGCGGATGATTTTTTATTCTCGCGGCTACCCTATTGTGTAGATATCATTAGATAGGTCTTTTAAAAACAATAAAGGGTTTCTACGACGACTTTTTGATTTAGGTATCCGTTTGCGAGAAATTCAACTTTAAAACTTTTTTGTAAAAACAGGGCGTCCCCCCCCCCCCCTCGAAAAGCTAAACGGCTTGCTCAAAAATCTGGGAAAATTCGTGATGGTGGTCCATATAATAAACTTCAAATAAAAAACTATAACGGCTTAGATGACTTTGTAAGTTCAGGAGTTATAGAGACTTAACTAGTAAAATGCGTTTCCTTGGAAAACGTCATACAAAATTAACGCATTAATATGTAAACATAACAATTTTCTATTGGATACGATTTTAAATCTTTAAGATTTAATTATGTATGACTGAGGAACCCTTGCCTGGGCGTAGCCTGACACGTAACTTCGCCGATTTTATTATAACCAAATATCGGTAGAAATAAACTAGAAAGTAAAATACCGCATCGCTAAAATGAATGGTTCAAATTTTTAATAAAATGCAACTTAATAAAAAAATATTTAAGCAATTATCTACGGATTCATAAAACATAAAACCATTTAAAATATATAATAAAACACTCCTTTGTAAAACCATATATTATTATTTTTGAATCATGAAGAATTCAATGACAGATTTTTAAATCGTATTATCAAAATTTGAATTTGTTTATATTCTCCGAGTAAAATAGGGCAACAAACCGCGACCTCGTGCGAACGTAGTTAATGTGAGCAAGAAACAAGGACGATGATATTAGGTATTGCGTGTAATGAAAGGAGACAGGGCACACGAGTAAAACAAGATTTATCACGTGACTAATACGAGTCTGTGCGACGGCGCGTTCGTCCCCCGGGACTCCATCAAACGAGTTTCTGCTCCCCCAACGCACGATGCAATCTATGCTGAATCGTATTACAATAAATTGTATTAACTCGAAAAATAGTAGAGATAGCAAACATAGTCCATCTGCACACAATCGTCGCATGCATCTCGGCTGCCAACCTCGTCAACTCGAGCACCCTCCATTTCCTACCCGCCGTCATTCTATACACAAAATTTATAGATTTTACGAGGGATCATCGGGAAAAGTCGCGACTTACCGCATGGTCATATTTTATTTTCTTTTGGGGGAAATTACGTCATCTACGTCGTCGTTTATCTGTTAACATGTATGCGATCAACGGAAAATATTACGGTGGAAATATATTTTGGGAGCGAAATGCATCTAGTATGGTGATTAATTTTTTATCGTGTATCTTACCAGAAATCGTGTCAAATGTCGGTGATTGATTTTTACAACTAGTACGATTATCATTGAAATTCGTGTATATGGTATACCTGTACCATTACTGTTAAAGTCTAATAAACGTACAACAAACGAGACAGTTGGTCAGTAGTATAAAATATCTATTATTGAAATGTTTTTACTTAAGTTTTTTATTACAAGAGAAATCGTACGACTATCACAAAGGAGTTTTGTTTCTTCCACCATTTTTTTTTAATTATTTTGAATTATTACTTTAAGTTCATGTTTTCATAGCTCATGAAACCTATAGATACTTTCTAAATCTCCTTTTTATCTAATCCTGATCTGAAAAACTAACTTACTTAGCCAACTATACTTTGTTATATATTACATGTCTATTATACCGGGTCTTGTCTTCAAACTCTATTCATCTTAGTTTAAAAGTATGATTTGAAAGCTGGCTGCAAATACGCATATAGCATTAACACTGAATATAAATTGGATACTTAACTATTGACTGTTAAGCCGATAAAGGTTATTGTCATTGAACTATCTACCCTCACCATATAATACTAAAGTTAAATTGTCCAATCCTTAAAGCAAACAGCCAAATGACGTCAACATTTCCAATCTTATCTAAGAGTTAATCTTGGGGATAGATAGAGAACTGCAGGGACTCCGGTAGAGAACTTAATTGCTACGGCACTATCCGTTGTATACAAATAATACTCGTAGCATGTCTCTAAAGTCTTTCTGGATTACGTCAGAAAGTATATTTATTCGTAAAATCTAATGAACAAATAAAAGGTATAAATGACTGCATGTCTCTCGACAAATTGTTTAACTTATTAATTGGGCGGCACGAAATCTGGTTGCATCAATTATGTCTGTGAGGATTGATATATTGCCCTTGACGCAATGCACAACATATTAGGCGCACATCCTGTACACGCTCCGAAACAAATAAACATTGCATCCCTATTGAAGCACAAATCCTGCACGATCGTGAGCTCGTTTCTAAGCTAATAAATAAATGCAATAAATTCTCTTTACATTACCATTACGTTCGATCGCTCCCTTGCACTTTCTGTTCAGTATTCATAGCAGTGACACAACGTACTTGTATGAATGGGAAAAGAAGACTATCTTTAAAATAGTAGCTTTAAACGATTTTATGTCATGCTTCAGAACTTTTAGTAATTATAAACAAACAAACAGTGATTCTGAATAAACCGTAAACTCGTGTCAATAAAATTTCTGCTTTTCATAGTTCAAACCGTGGAGAATTAACCAATTAGATTGCGTAGCACGGCATCTTATGATCGATTCGATCACCCGCGACTGTCGTATAATGAGGAGACAACGGCATTCTCCCGAACAAGAAATGGTTGGGTGTCACCAAGCCACCTACGTGCTCGCCAGAGGCTGGGCCCGCGGCGGCGGAACCAATCGTTTCGTCACAGCGCAACAAAATGCAGCATAGCTGTGCTGCGCTTAATTAAAACCCGACGGGACATCACGTTCCCTACCCTTCATTCATACACCTCTTAAACTTAAAATGACATATCTTATTGTATACAGTTTTGTAACACAGTGCAATCAAAATGACACCTATGTGAACCCTAATGGAATTACCACTCGGCTACTGTCCCTATCGATCCAAAGCATCGATAAGAACTTAAATTTAATTGGATGGACGGGCTCCAGTAACAGATTAAAATCTTTAGACATGATTTAGTATTAGTAAGAAATAAGGTACAAATACATGTTTTTATTCTGTACTAAATCTATATGTACTTTGTTTGTTGCAGCGTTATCGTCAATTAAAAGTAATATAGACAATTCAAATTGCATCTTGGTGCAAGATGTAAAAGCAGTAACACATGCACAAGGAATTAGGGATGCTTTATCAACATCATCACCTTCAGATGGTACGGTATATTAGAAGTTTTATGTACTTTAATGGCAAAAAGAAATTTAAGACTTCTAATCAAATAAACTTGCCATGTTACAGAATCTATATCAACATCATCTTTAGGTGGTTGGTCCACAACGGCAGAAGCGGCGTTAGAGTCAATAGTTATACCTCAACAAGCACAACAAGCCGCTCCTCCACCGTGGTCGCCAGCATTAGAAGTTAGAGAATTCGACGAATTACACAGTGCAACTATACCTGCCTACCAATTTTGGAGTTCCGAATTTCGCAACAAACAACCCGCCTATGTTAGCCTTAACTTCACAGTTCCCTGGGGAGCTAATTTTGCTGTATATGGTAGACGAAATGTAGCCCCTAGTGTAACACAATACGATTTTGTAGAGTTCATTAGAGGCGGTAGAGTTGACCACAGACTTAGGAGGAGAAGAAGTCTTTTTGATGATAATCGATTCCAAAGTAGTTTAAATGAATGGGATGCATTATTGAGCACGATTAGTCCGCTGCAAAGATGGAACCACACGATAAGCAAAAGGTCAACAGACATGCGAGTGAATGTCAGTATATTACAGTATCTTGACACGGGCAGATGGTTTATATCAGTATATAACGACGAACTACAGCCACATAATGTTGAAATGATCGTTTCCGAGGCTGAAGGTGTCACTAATTCTTGCCCCGACGACTGTTCGGGTCACGGATCTTGTTATCTTGGCAAATGCGATTGTGTAGATGGATACGAAGGCCACGATTGTTCAAAAAGTATGTTAATTTTATGTTAAAAATTACTACTATAGCCGGTTCCAAAAATAACGGGTCAGTCACATAAACCAATAACGGGTCAGTCACATAAACCCGAATATCTCCCGAACTACGTATGCCATCCTAATGAAACGAAGACTGTTCAATTGAGAATTTAATTATACAGATAAAAAATAAAATAAAACTTAGTTACACCCACAATATTAATCTTAAATTAAAAAAAAACTAAAGTAGTCATATTTTTCTTAAGATTACATTTTTTTTATGATTGTTTTTTTGCTGTTTTTCATCACTTTCTTCATTTAATACTTTGTATTGCCTCCACGTGATGAAGCCTCCAGTGATGAAAAACAGCAAAAAAACAATCATAAAAAAATGTAATCTTAAGAAAAATATGACTACTTTAGTTTTTTTTTAATTTAAGATTAATATTGTGGGTGTAACTAAGTTTTATTTTATTTTTTATCTGTATAATTAAATTCTCAATTGAACAGTCTTCGTTTCATTAGGATGGCATACGTAGTTCGGGAGATATTCGGGTTTATGTGACTGACCCGTTATTTTTGGAACCGAGTGTATATTCCCGAAGTTGGTATGTACAACAATTAACAATATGCAATGATTCGCAGGTGTGTGCCCAGTTCTTTGTTCAGGGCACGGAGCATATGCAGGTGGTGTATGTCACTGTTCTGAGGGGTGGAAAGGCCCGGAATGTGATGTACCAGCACACGATTGTGAACCGGCTGACTGTTCCGGAAGAGGCCAATGCATAGCAGGACATTGCCATTGCAAAGCAGGCTGGAAAGGATTAAAATGCGATGAAGGTTAAAAACATTATCATTAAATAACTAATTTTCAAATGTTTACTTACATGAGGTTCATAATTGTTTTGTTTAATATGTTTAGAGGATTGTCTAGACCCAACATGCGGCGGTCATGGTTCATGCGTACGAGGTAGATGTGTATGTCGTGCTGGATGGCGTGGTGCTTCATGTAGTGAACGCGATGCAAGAGTCCAACGGTGTCTCCCCGCATGTTCTCAAAGAGGTGTTTATGATCTGGATGCTGGTAGATGTGTTTGCGATCCCCTCTATACTGGCGACGATTGCTCTCAAGGTAAACTTATTAGACATTCAAACAATATACGTTTGTTAATACTGTGTTACATTTTTAATTTTTTTAAAACATTTTTGAATTTTTAGTTGTATGCTCCTTGGACTGTGGCCCGCATGGTGTTTGTGCTGAAGGTGTGTGTCGATGTGACGATGGTTGGACAGGTTCCATGTGTGATCAACGACCGTGTGACACAAGATGTCATGATCATGGACAATGCAAGAACGGTACCTGCGTATGTACGCAAGGATGGAATGGCAGACACTGTACTTTACGTGAGTTTTTGTAATTTTAAATATTGTTCTAATATTTAATTATATTTTAAATAAATCATATTAATTATGGAGTATCCATAATTAATTATGAACCATAGTTTCACATACAGTGTGTTTAAACGTAGTAGAATAATGAATATATTGTTTTAAACTTTCATGGTCAGTAACATTAAAACAGAAATATGCGGGATTGCTACCATGTACCTTTTTGTTGGTGAGTATCCGATATTTCGGCACTGTTGCAAGTAACTGAGTTACTCCATGATCATGGCGCTTGCAACAACGCCGAAATATCGGATACTGACCAACAAAAAGGTACATGGTAGCAATCCCGCAGATTTCTGTTAGAATAATGAATCTGTACATTAAGTTTATAATTAGGTTCTATCAATATATAAAGTAGAACTGCGCTCGACGATAAAATATATATGCGTATTAAGTACACCTTAATAACTCATTTATTAAAACAGCTGGTTGTCCGAACGGTTGTTCGCGTAACGGACAATGTCTGCTGGAAGACGGAGTTTACCGGTGTTCTTGTGCGGACGGCTGGGCTGGTACTGACTGCTCCATCGCTCTCGAACTCACTTGCAACGACAACGAAGATAATGATGAAGGTAAGTGACACTCAATTTATTTCCAGAAGAGATAGGCAAATTAACAACCAGACAAATATAAAACCAAAAACAAACTATTGGCTGTCACTTGACAACACTACCATTTTGAAGATGGCATGACGGACTGCTCGGACTCCGAATGCTGCAGTCGACCAGAGTGCGCCGAACACATCATGTGCCTAGCTTCCAACGATCCCGTCGAAGTACTCCTCAGGAAACAACCGCCATCAGTCACCGCGTCCTTCTACCAGCGTGTCAAGTTTCTCATAGAAGAAAACTCTGTCCAGAGCTACGCACACATGGATGAATACTCGGAAAGGTGAGTTTATAAAGTTATGAAAAATTACAAAATGTTGACAAACACCAAATCACTTCATATGTAAAAGATATCCTTAAAGGTAACCCAGTTATTGTTAACCACTGGATGGGTAAAAACGAACCTGATGTAACGATATCTTTTACGATTAGTTGGTTAAGGATTGACCTGTCGGTTTGCACAATTCATGAATTTAATGTAATTGCACTTTACAATGATTTTAGATACGTGATATCATCGCCGTACTGTAATGTAATTCCGTAAGAAGAAGATACAAAATTCATTTCGACATAAAATGTACTAGGAACTAGCACCTTCACCATATATTATCCCGCTCATCTTCCTAAACCTCTCCGAGGATTTGGTGTGGTTATTTTAATTTAATTGGTAACAATACTTTTATAAATTACAATTTATTTTCTCATCTGGTGGAAGTGTTTTGATTTTCCTCTGTTTTCTCGCGTGTAAAAAATTTATTGATTTCTCGTTAGCGATCCTAGCATGGTTCTGTTTTTATATTGAATTTTGATTTACACCATGAGTTTGAGATTTTATTTTTATTTTCACACCAGATCCGATGTGTTGTGTATTGTCTAATGTTCATCCCTTGTGTGTGTCTAACCCTACCTGTTTGTCTGAATAAAACAAAAGCGTCTTTTAAATAACAAAATGAAATTAGAAATAAAATAAGCGCTCAAAAGCTTTCGAACAGTTTTGTTTGTCTTTACGATAACAAATAAGTTTATTTGAATAAGGTTATACTGGCGAAACTTGAATCATGAAAGTAATTAGTAACGAACTATTTTATTGTTGTGTGCCTTATTACTCATTCATATTTGAAATGATTTTTAAATACAAATTTCATGATCTAAGTTTGTAAACAAAATTATTAAAGTTTTTATTTGCCCTATTTTATATCGTGTGCGTTGATAAAATTTCGAACGTTCTCTAAATTAAATAAGACAAAGCAAAACTGAATAATAAAAGTAGTCAACCCACCTCGCTTAATATGCAAAAGCGCCTCTACAAGTTTGTTTGCATTAAAACACGAGCCGCTTCACTATTTTATTTAAGTTCAAAAGTCTAGAGTGGTTATATTGCGTTCTGGCATTTGTTCTATCTTGTAAACATTACGAACGACGGGGTGCTTTCTACATTTACATGATTTCTCTGTGTCTCTAGTGCAACCTTTTCTAAAAAATATTTTTAGAAATGTAATCAAAACATTTTCTTGTCTATCACCAGTAGTCAATCAGTCAGTATTAATCAATAGTGGTGGTACTGTTCTAATGCAAACGGGCTTCGTCTGTAAGAGAATCAATTGATAAACGAGACTATTCAATCGTAAAAACAGTGTTAAAACGCAAGGTAACCAGTATAGACAAGTGCAATCGGCCGGAGCGGTTGCAAAACCGGGGTGGGGTTGCACTGAGGGATGTAGGTATCTGTGTAGTAATCTGTCCTGTCTTTCTGTGTCCCTGTGCCGCCGTGTGTCCGCCACTCCTAGCGAGTTCTGGAATTCCTTTACACCATGGTAAGTGTCAGTCAGCCCGCCCTCGCCCCTCAGTGTTCAGTATCTGTTCACCTCTTCCCTTTTGTTGCGACTCCTGCATATGAGTGTGATGCCGGTGACCTTCGCGTGTCCCTCAACAGACACGCGATTGGCGCCAGATGCTTTTTCAGTTTTCGTTCAATCCTTTGTCTGTATTCGTTTCATTCTCTATGTGTATGTAACATCTGTATGTTTGTCTTGAATGTTTTCGTGTGACTGCGGCAAAATAAGGCAAGTCGTCCGTCCGCGAGCGTCTTTTGTCAAACATATTTTCTCGCAGTCACAATTGTATTTTGTACTGTTTATTTGTCTCGTCTACTGTGCTTATATATAGTTTACATGTATACTATGGAATAATTTTGTTATACTATATGAAACTTAGGAAAATCATTTACGCTTTCACGCAAAACGTTTTAAACACAATCGTTAGGCGTAGGGCTTGTAAAATATACAAATCGAGACGCGAATTGTATATTACCAATTGAGCAAAATTTCAGCGAACACGCAAATTTAGCTTCAAATAAACTAACCCTTTTATGTGTTCCTTACCCTTTGTCTGCGTCTTTCATCTGTTAACCAACCCCCTACCCTTCGCCCGAGCTCTTTATGTGTTTAGATCCTCACCCTTTGTAACTAACCAAAACACAAGTTATTTGAATGTATTCCTACTATTTCACAGCGAGATGATAGCAAAGTTGTCGACATTGTACATTACTACCATTGCTTCCATTTATCAGTCATTTACGACATTTTATTACACTTTGAAATTGGTGCAACGAACGCTCCATATTTATTTATTTAATGGCTTTCAGAAGTGTCTATCCTCCTACTAATATTATTCTGCATTTTGTAAATGAATCTTCCGCATTTTGATAAAAGAAAAGTAGTACAATTCTGAAAGCCCGGTTGAATAATAAACTGGAATTATATTGCAAAAAACAAAACATACTTTACCATTTAAATTATAAAATGTGTACTCTTTACAGATTTGAAAACAGGTGAATTAAATAATTGAAACTGATGTTTTGTCCATTGAGTTTTATATATATTTTATACATATCATAAATTATAAGAAATTTTAGTTTTAAATTATGAACTTTTACACGATTAAAATAAAAATTCAACTGGATTAGTTTCAGTGGGTGCTGCAAAACTATAATTACGCAATTTTAGCATTTATTTCGATAACTGGATAAAGGATTAACTGTAAATTATTAAATAGTAAATATAAAGGATTAAATTACTCTTTTGAATTAGCAAATGTTTACCATAAACAAAACTATAAAGGAATCCCTGAAGCCACAGGCAAGTATCGTACCAGGACGGATATAGGATAGTTTATAGCTTGCCTAATTAGCAGTTCTCCCGGGAAAAATGATTAATGACGTATTTCCACTAACAGATTGATGGATAGCATTATTTAAAATATATTCTAGACAAGTAATGAGGGAAGATTTCTGAGAAAAATCCGTTTTGTAACTCTTGAACACAATTTTATACCGCGATGTTTTCGTGCACCAATTTCAATCTTCATGATGAATAACCGAACATGGAGTAATATAACAAAATTGATTGACTATGGTTTGTGTGGCAGCTGTTACATGCATACATACCTTTCTAGGTAAATTTCTGTTTACGGTACTTTAATTGTTTGTTTTTTACTACAACTTATATTTTTCATTACAAAAAACTACATATTGTCTCGTTAGTCGATAGAAAGGTAAACCGAAATGTACCCTAGATATTTAGCTGATCCTAATACGAGAATGTGCAATGCTGATACTTCTTATTTATTTTGTTTTTCGATATTATTTTCATACTTGACTTCACTCTCACAGCGTTTACACTATGAAATATGGAGCATAGCACGAGACCTCGCTCAAAGTTTTATGATCGAAGGTGTGCATAAGCGATACGTTTCTCACGGCGTTACTTTTAAAATCCTGAAACATTTTCATGCGATTAGTTAAACATTTCAAAATCAAAAATTGTGTTAAAGAACGTTTAATAGACAAAAAAAACCTAAATTATTCTAAGTTTAGCTAGTTTAGCTAGAAACTCCTTAGATTTAATAGAAATTTTCAAATTTTTACCAATAGTGATTTTGCAAATAGTTAATTCACAGGTTCAGATAGTACATTGATGAGCATAAAAAAGAGCTATAATCTTTAATTAAAATGCCAGTTTGTGAGAACCGTATCGCTCAATGCCGTGTGCTTAGTCTCACGGCCTCAACTGATGAGCTGATCTGTGCAGTCGCGTGTCCGTGATGCGGGGTCAGGTCGTCTCGCCCCAGGGTCTCGGCATCATCGGCATCAGGGTCTCCGTCGACAGAGAAGCACGATTTGGATTCACACTCACCAGACAGGGTGGATGGTTAGTAAAAACAAATGTTATGGGTGATGGTTTGCATAATAAGTTGGTAAACATGTTATAACAATAAGACGTGGTGTTGTAAGTTTGTAAATATATAACTCTTAGTTCAAATTATAACATTTATTAAAATGTGTACATTCACGGTAAATACGTAGGTATTTCAATTTTTAATTTTTATTTAAAGTTAAGATTAATAAAAGCAAAAATACTTTGAATATTTAAGTAAGACCAATACGTTGTAGTCTTTCTAGTTCTTATGAAAAAAATAAACCAACCGACCAGCATCAGAAACTGTAAAAGGTTTTCTCTCTCGGAGAAGAAAACTCAAATTCTTAAAAATAACACAGATTACACTTTATACTAGGTACTAATGCTAACAAATGCTACAATTACATACACTCAGAATTTATACATTTACCCATGCGAAAAGTTCACCTTGTGTTGAATTTACACGCAGCATTAATTAAGTACATTAAATTAATTCTCTTAAAAAACTTCATTTTCCATTGTTCATTATTTAATTAACAAAGTGCTGTGGCTTAAAATAATATTGTAATAAAAAAAACGAACAAAGGGTAATAAATTGCGTTACATTTAAATATAGATATTTTTAGCTCTCTCATAATCAGATTTACATAAAGACCATTCTTTTAACTTTAATTACAAAACTTCAAATAAGTAAATTTTACCTATATTTAGTAGAAAATTGTAAGATACTACTAGGCTATTTTGAGCTAGTTAAAGTGATAAGAAATAGTTTTTTAACATTGATTATATTTACAACCTTAACACAAATAGGTACATTACGTGATTTCGACTAAAATATCCCTAAAATATTTTTCACACAGATTAACTATTACAAAAAGTTAATTGAATGATAGTCACACAATAAAATAATTAGCTCTAAATAAAGGAAGTAGATAAAATTACGGTCAATTAACAAGCAAGCACTTCTTATTACACTGATAGTTTTATACCTCTTTTCATTACATGTTGTACTAAAAAAAAATCCACAAAGTTAAATTGAATGAAGTACAAAAAAATAAATGTAAATAAAGGAACAAGTAGACATAGTGTTCAGTCCTAACCTACAACATGGATGTGATAAAAATCGCCCTGGAAAGTGTACTTTCATACTAATAGTACAATTTGAAAGTACGAGTAACTCTGTCTATCTGTCTATATGTTACACTTTCACGGCTAAACCGCTGAACCCTTTTGGACGAATTTCGATATAGAGATAGATTGAACCGTTGAGAAGGAGACTTAGGCTACTTCATGTCGCGATAACGGACATCTAAAGGGCAATGCCGCGAGATTGTACGAAAAAAAAACTGAAATAGCTTCTGAAATCTTTTGTTTTTGCCTACTTAAACTTAAATATGTTTAACTCAGTGTACACTTAATAACACAATGTCAATATAAGATCTTTCTTGAATTGTTAGTCTTGACTAATACCAGTTAGGTAAGACGACTTTGGGGCTCGTAAGTAGACTGTATAGGCTCACTAAAAAATATGGTCCTTTGCTCAAAAGGCCAACCCAAGCCCATACTGTACAGCTCTGTGGTATGTTTCGGCATTTCTTCCCAGAGTGAGTCTTAGGAAATAAATATTTTTTCGGACATCTTACACATCAGATACACACAACATCATTTAGTCCCAAACTCAACAGAGCTTGTATTATGGGTACTAAACAGCTGATATAAATACACACATCAAAAGTGTCTAGGGATCAACATATATTTTTGCAATAACTTTTCTCCTGATTGATATTAATTAAAAATTTCTTTAAGGATTCATCAAATAAAGTGTTTTCGTTTGTCACAGTAACGATAAACCAAGTCACCTTTGCATTAGTAAAGAAATTTGCCATTTTCCTAATAAAGGGATTTTTGACATTTGAACCACTAACATTAAAGTTCGAAAAAAAGACTGAAATAACAGTTTTCTTTAAAATTTTATTAGGTAACTTAAACAATTAATAATCCGTGTTTCTACCGCGAACACTAACAACACAAGAACATCGGTTTGGCACACTCAAAATGAGTTCATCCAAATCACGCTGTGGAATGGCCGCCCATGTTCGTTGCAACAACAACAAAAAGGTCTTCTTGCGACTGGATACCCTCCATATTCGGCAGAGCTCTTCTCTGTAGCATATCCCATGCATGCTCAATCGGGTTCAAGTCTGGCGACTGAGCAGGCCAGGGCAGGACATTGATGTTAGCTGCGGCGAGAGTCTGTCTTACAACTCTTGCGGTGTGCGGTCGTGCATTATCATGCATTAACTGAAATAAGGGACCGATTTGCACTTGTAGAGGAACGATGACGTCTGATACAATCGTCTCAGCATAAATTTGAGCGTTGAGGTTGCCTCTGATCCAAATCAACTCAGTTCTTCCGCCGATCCAAATACCCGCCCATACCATGATGGTTCCACCACTATAAGGATGGACTTCCTGGCAGGATTTTAATCGCTGTTGGCGTCCAGGGGTTCTCCAGTGTCGTATACGTCTTGTATCCGGTCTCATACCAAAACGAGACTCATCAGAAAAGCACACGAAACGCCATTGTTCTTCTGCCCAATTTCTGTGTTCAAGAGCCCATTGATATCGAATCCTACGATTGTGCATTGCTATAGGTGGTACCCGTAGCGGTCTTCGGGAATGAAGGTTCACTTCATGCAAGCGGTTTCTGACTGTTTGGTCGCTAATTAAGTTCCCTGAAGAGTGATGAAGCCTCACGGCTAACATCATGGCGGTTATTGTTGGAGCTCTTCGAGTTAAGATTTGAATGTATCGGTCTTGTCTCCGTGTGGTGCAGCGATACCGTCTCCATGGCGCTCAGCCACGGTACCAGTGCTTCGGTAACGTGTCCAAAGTTGACTGATAACACTCTGACTTGTATTCAGAGCTAAAGCCACAGTACGTTGCCGGGAACCAGCTTCTATCATTCCCACGGCTCTGAGCATTTCTTCCCTGCTTAAATGACGTCGCCGCTCCATAATAACGTTGGTTTTAATCAGTAGTAGGGAAACAGTAGCACTAATAATTTCTTCAATGCGTTGTATGTTTTTATAGGGAAAATATTGGCAGCTGATTTTCATCTTTTACTCGAATTTGATTGACAGTTCCTGATTCAAATTATGAAATGCACCAAAAAGGATCCATATAAATTTATAAAATCATAAATTTATTACAAAGCCACATCTCAATCTCAAGAAATCCGCATAAAAATGCTTGATCCCTAGACACTTTTGATGTGTGTACATAAACATATTTTAATATATACTTTTATAAACATACTTTTATATATATACTTGCAAAATGAAAATCATTTAACAATATCATTATAGGAATATATAGAGGAATCGTAAAACAAAAAACAAGAAAATGTTTTTATTCTACTAAATGGGTACACTTTATCTAAGTTGGTGGCAAATGCTGGTTTTATTGTAATCAAAGTGTTTTGCAAGATATAAATCCATAATGAGTTGTAGAAATTACACATTACATTTCTATACCTACCCGTTTGTGTGTGTGTGTGTGATGTGTTTGTATAATTTTGGTTAGTTGTACAGTAATCACAATTAACCTTGTCGTTCCCAACGACTTCCCGTGCTTGAAAGTTGAAAATGCGGTATAAAGCAGTTGTGAGCAAAAAAGAAAAATTAATTCTGTTCGCAATGTAAAGATAAATTAAACTTTAACTCTTATGGACGATTATAGGCGATTACGATACATTTGTTAAATCGAGGTATTAACGGTATTATGTTAATAATGCACTGTATTAGAAAATATGTGGTAGGTATATTATATATTCCTAAGTCCAACATAATATGAAAGTGATTACTAAAACAATCACAAACTTCTCATTGAATTTTACAAATAACCCACAAAGATTTTAAATACTTTAACATTTATTGATTTCTATATAAATACAACTTAGTAGAATACAGGTACTCAGTAATATGATTTAAGATTAATAATTTAAGATTATTTCTTTTTACATTAGGGAAGTATCTGTCTCATTTAAATTTGTTATTATGATTTAAAGTGGTAGATTAGTTTTTGTTCGTGTTCCATTAAATCTACGCGTTTAGGTTAAAAAAATACACTCATAATAGTTTCGAGTAGAGTGGTGACCGCTTTTCTTCCGGATTCTACTTATGCTTTCCAATAATCAAATTAGAGTTACTTTGACAGGCTTCAATATATATACATTTATATAAAACAATCAGTAAACTCTTCCTAGGTCACAAAAAGTTAACATCCAAAGAAAAATCACTTACAAAATCAATCGCTAAGCATACCTTACATTGTTAACTGTACATATAAGGCTTGTTGGTACGTTAGCAACAATATTTCAATCAATGTCAATATTATCTTACTCATCTTCCAAACATAGTGGTGTTGTTTCCTGTCTAACATTGCCCAGCTGAGAAAGTATAATACATGTCACAAGTGAAAGTTAGAAAAAACATAAAAATATTGAGATTCAATGTGTACTTATGTACATGTTTAAAAATACGACAATTTATATTCTATTTTCATTTAGTGATAGTAAAATAAGAATTAATTTAAGAAAAGAGTTGAAACTATACTCCGATTTCAATAAACCAAAATTATGAAGGTACATTTTAGTACATAGGATATAACAATTAAATATTTATTATATATTTTTAAACCTATTCTATTTTACAAAATAATCCAATTAGCATCAAAAGAAAACCGTAATATGATATAAATTTATACTTCTGTAAAGGATTTAATAGCAAACATTGAATAAAGGACTTACTTCGGCAAGAATTTTAATGAATAGATATAATAAACATTTATATTCTATTTACTCTATGTAAAATATTTACCGTCAAATGTTAAATCTCCTCATTTAATATCTGAAGTATTATAAGTAATGTATCAAACGCTTAACATTGAAAAGCTTAACATATCTAAAATAAACTCGAGCTTAATCTTTCTCCATTGTCTCAATAAAACAATAAATAAACACAAACTCAAAACGATTATTCCTGTATAACCAAAAATAACTCTCGATAAACGAAATTATCACCGGTGATGCCGTTACATAAACACAATATCGGAATGAAAATAAAATAATATGGCATGAGGTATAATGACCGTGTCAAAAGCGATGTTTACGTGAAAATTTATCTCCCGAAAAATAGAAAAATCGTATTAGTCATGAGTCATGGTTATTTTGAGTCATGGGATACTTTTATTTGAGAAAACAATTTTAACATCACGTACCTATACACGCATCAATCTTGTACAGTTGTTAATTTTAAACTTTATGAATATAATTGTACTATATACAAACTTGTACCAGACAAGATATAAATAACAGACCATTATTGTATAACGTGGATTCCTAGTTCCTTTTTTTATGTGTGGAAAATCATCATGGACCGTCGCCCCACCGGGGGTTGTGGCGGGGTGGTATGTCGGACTCGAACCGACTAAAAACCACACAATGTGCCCTCTCCGCGCTTCTCTGTTTAGGAGGAGGAGACGTCCAGGGTTAGATCTCCTTCTGGACTCCTTCCAGCGCCTGCCCGCTCCTGATGCGGGCACCGTCTCTGTACGACAAGCCTCTCTTAGGCGGCGTCTGGCACACACGGACGCCGCCCCCTCAGGATTCCTAGTTCCTTAAGTTAACCCCTTCAACTCCTCTAAAATGCATCGCTTAACTTCAAACGTCTGTACAGTAACGTCGTTTGGGAGCGCAATCATTCAATCACAATCGCTATCGTCGCTTTATTTGATGTAATTTATTGGCACTGATCGTGTCAAAAGGTTGAAAAATAGAACAGTTTGGTCGCTAAAAACTGACGAGTTGAAAACTATTTTTGCAACACTTTTTATGCGAGTTCTTTGCAGAAGCTATGGACGAATGCCAAATAATATTTTTTTTAAACTAATTGATAGTTGATACAAACATAAATCAAAAGTACATAAGTTCGCTACAAGATACAGGACTACAAACAAAACATTCAAAGTAATGTCCTATTAGGTATAGAACGCAGCGTAAAACAACTCAAAGATATTGGAACAAAAATGTTTGTTTTGATGTGAATTCATCATTAATTTTCGGACACGGTGCTCGGTATTCCTTACACGTACAGCTAAAGGCATCAAGTAGAAAATTGAATTACGCGGCGGAACCAAACCAGTATCATGTGAACACGCTGTAATCAAATAACGCATCACGTTCAAGCTTTTAAAAATCAATTACCGTAACTCGGTAATAGTGTACAGGTAATTTTATAGACCGTGGAATAAGTAAACATCTACGAGAAAGCATTACTTTACATTACATAGAGTTCGACATCAGCTTATTTTGCTATTCACGGGATCTCGGGATTCTTTAAAAATAATCTTGGGATTATAAACCGATAATAACAAGCTTTAGTTTACAACAAGAATAAGAATAACTGTTATTATAATTCCACAACATTACAAAATAATAGTATTAAAAAATCAGAAATCTTTTGACATTTTGGATTAATCATTTTTACAAAAAGGAACTGACTTCAAACAAAAACTATTCCGAGTACCCAAATCGCGACAATTGTGCCTATGATATTTGAGGAGTTCCCTCGATTTCCATGGGATCCCATCATCAGATCCCGATATGGTGACGATGGGACCACCTGTACGCCCGTTCCAATGCAAAAAGAATTTTTGAAATCTGTTCATAAAAGACGTAATTATCGCTGAACATACATAAAAAAAAAAGATTCTGACGAATTGGAACCTCCTCCTTTTTTTAGAAGTCGGTTAAAAAACGCTATGAAACATGTTTTTCATGCTTATGCAAATTTCGGAAACACAAATGTTAGCAATTTGACACTTCATTCAGTTGACTGCTTTCTTATTCATGTTATACTAGTACTTAACACGTAAATCCCGGGAATTTAATCTCCAATAAAACGATCAAAGGTACAAACGCTTCGTTAAATACATTAATGAAATAAAATTTCATCATTTTTAATTGACTCTAATTTGTCATTTCTATTTATCATGTATTATTATCTATCATTTATAATTGAAGTTTCATCTACATGACAAAAGCGTACTTAATATTTGATGATGACCAGGGATGGTTCAATTTAATGTATAAATCTGTTAGTGATAGCTCTGTTAAAATTAATGCAGTCGTTCCAGAGATAAGGCAACACAAACAGACAGACAGATAAAATTTCATTTTGATGTAAAGTATACACTTTCATTAATGGCTGGCAGGAGCTGGATGCGAGAAGCCCAAAATCGATCTAAGTGGTGTGCAATGGGAGAGGAGTTGAATGGATCGCGATGGGCTAATGATGATGATGATACACTTTCATATGAATATAATAATGAACTGTTAATTTGAAATCATAAAAAGAAACTTCAATTTTATTGATTTGTATAGATGGATGAACTTTCTATTTTCTGTATAGTTTTGGTCAACATTGTTTTGTAAACAATAAAAAAAAAAAGCGGCCAAGTGCGAGTCGGACTCGCCCATGAAGGGTTCCGTACCAGCAAGTAACATCATATAAAAGTTCTTGTAGTTCGTTGTAACTTTCATCGATGTTTTTATACTAGTGTATTGTTTGGATGAAAGGTATATTGCGTGTTACGATTTATGACGTATTAAAAAAAAACTACTTACTAGATCTCGTTCAAACCAATTTTCGTTGGTAGTTTACATGGTAATGTACAACATATATTTTTTTTAGTTTTATCACTCTCTTATTTTAGAAGTTAGAGGGGGGGGGACACACATTTTTCCACTTTGGAAGTGTCTCTCTCGCAAACTATTCAGTTTAGAAAAAAATGATATTAGAAACCTCAACATCATTTTTGAAGACCTATCCATAGATATCCCACACTTATAGATTAGATGAAAAAAAAAATTTTGAGTTTCAGTTCCAAGTATGGGGACCCCCAAAATGTATTGTTTTTTTTCTATTTTTATGTAAAAATCTTAATGCGGTTCACAGAATACATCGACTGACCAAATTTCAACAGTATAGCTCTTATAGTTTCGGAAATAATTGGCTGTGACATACGGACGGACAGACAGACAGACAGACAGACAGACAGACTTGACGAATCTATAAGGGTTCCGTTTTTTGCCATTTGGCTACGGAACCCTAAAAACTTACCAAATTGACCATTAAGTGTCCCAGCAAAATTGTGTAATTTTTTTTAATTACTTATTTTTAAGTACTAAAAGTCAAAAGTTTATCTAGTTGTAACTGTTATTACAATCACATCAACGTAGGGTTAAAAGAAAATTAAAGTCTATCCCCTCATTGTCAGTCTGTTGAAGTTGTTTCTGCTATTGTAAAAAAAGAGTCGTCAATTTGAAAGATACGATGAGAACTTAGTTAATGTCTGTTATCTAGTTCAGCTGTTACTAACACTAGAAATATTCTGAATTACATAAATTCACCGAAAATAACATTGACAAACCCCAACTGATCTCTGAAAACTGTAATTGTTTGCGATCGTAGTTAACTCACTGTTAATATCACCCTAGTAACTCCGATTGCTGAACAATTTGACGTTCATTGGAAAGTGGTAATCTCACTTGCTTTATAGCATTACCTTTAATATGTATAGTCAAAGTGAGTACCATGCATTGGTTATATAAATAAATAAAATTGGAGTATATGTATGTTATATTATATCAAATGAACAGTTTTTACAAAATGCACATCAGAGTATGTACTGTACTAATATTCATAAAAAAGTCGTGTGGCACTCGGGGATTGCCGCGGTAAAGCTATTGCATAGCATTTTTTATCAACTTATGCAAGAAAAACAAGGAAGAAGAATCTAGAATGACTGTGTTGTCAAGGCAACGGATAGTGGCCGGTGGCGGCAGCACGCATGCGCTAATCTTCCTATAGAGCACGGAGCCGCCTCATCCTTGTCGCACTGCAGTTACAATCATATTCTCTATCCTTTTTAGTGTTAGGTTTTTTCGTTACGGAATTTCTTGATTCGGTCGCCGCGCTCAAAGCCCGCGATAAAAGCTATACAATAGCTTAAAAATCTTTCAAATTTGTCTGACTTTGAATGGCAGAAAGCTGATGACACAAGAAGTAACTTAGACTATTTTTTTTAGACAGCTAGTATCTATATAAATAAGTTTTGTGTCCGTATAGCGACGGATTAAGAATACTGATAGTCACGACTCCTATTTATGTTATGAGTATCGTAAGATGCAACTAACGGCCGTTTTCAATAACTGTTTAAATCTATATGGAGATAGTCTATATATTCTTTTTCGTTGACTGCCTCGGTGGCGCGGTGAAGGCATATGCGCCTGATGTGTATGTACGGTACTTCATGAATTTCAGTTTCGTCTAATCTCTGGAACACCTGTACATCAACGTAGGGTTAAAAGAAAATTAAGGTTTATCCCCTCATTGTCAGTCTGTTGAAGTTGTTTCTGCTATTGTAAAACAAGAGTCGTCAATTTGAAAGATACGATGAGAACTTAGTTGTATTTTTTTGAAATATTTTCCAATTTTTAATGCAAAACAATAACTGATAAGGCTTTTTGAAAACTGGTTTGTATTACATGTTACATGTTACATGCGATCATATTATATGCGCTGTCATTACAGAATTATTCTATTCTTTATCTTATTTATTTTTACGTTATATAATTACTAGCTTTTGTCCGCAATTCCACCTTCGTGTATGTCAGTTATTGCGGCAAAAATCTATGTCGTTCTTCAGAAGTCTAAACAAAATCTATGCAAAACTTTATTGAAATCGATTCAGCGGTTTAGTCCTTAAAGCTTAACGGACAGACAGAGCTACTTTCGATTCTTCAATATTATAGTCGTTACAAAATAAGAAGCCCGGTTTGACATTTGTCATCGTGGCGTAACTAATACGATTAATTCGTGTTTTTGAGTGCAATTTTTCAATATCAAGTTATACTAGATGCCTATTTATGATACGCGTTGTGATAGTGTATGGGTAAGGGCCACCGCAGACTAGCTACTTTTAGCATCGGCGATCGGCGTTTTAGCGATTTCCTGCGTTCGATCGCGGTATCGAAAACGCGCGTTTTAGCGACTGCTCAGATGCCAAGTCGCTGCTACCGGCATCCGAATGTGTACGGAGAGTAGCGTTCAGCTGCTGTGTCGCGCTTCTAAAAAGCGACTCAATCGCCGCGTTTGGCGTTTTTAAGTGTGCGGTGTGGAGCATTCGGTCGCTGTATTTAGCTTCTAAAAAGCGACTAGTTGCCGATCGCCGATGCTAAAAGTAGCTAGTCTGCGGTAGCCCTAACATAGTAATTAAATAGGATTATGAATTTGATTTTTCAATTTCTTACATGCGGCATGTCAAATGACAAATGTCAAAACGGGCTTCTTATTTTGTGACGACTATAGTCTAAATGATTTATTTTTATAGACAAGGTCTCAGAAAGTTTAAGCTTTAGAACTTTTGTCAAGATTACATCAATCTGCATGTTTTCAAAATTATTTTCACTCAAAATTTTTATTTTTCACAACTTCGCACATAAAATGTATATACTGTAGATACGGAAGTCATAAAGTTTTAAGATATTGTGAGACTGTCTTAAGTATAAGCGTATTTATAGTAAGCAGCGAGTAAACTAAAATGCTACTTAACATGGTATCAATCAATCAACAACCCATAACGTCCCACTGCTGGGCTCGGGTCTCCTCTCAGGAGAGGGTTAAGGCCATATTTATAATATGAATGGCCTTAACATGGTATACTTTTTGCTAATTCCTTGAAAAGGGCGAATATTTTATTGAAGAAATTTGACTTATAGTTTCGAGCATGGTTTTATTACATCTATGCTTTCTCATAAAATAACACCAATTCGAACTTAGCTCTAATAAGGGAATTTAAGGAGGTCAGGTAGAAGAGGCAAAGGTGAGAGTCACCATGCTGCATTGTCTATACTTATAATCAGTATGGTGATTGGGGGTCACCATTGTCACTCTGGTCACTCTTGGATTGTACTTATACTCATTTTATCAGGCTTAGTAAGTCACTTTGATAGCCTTAAATATTTAATTAAAAAAACACCCGATCGAACATAGCTGTTATGAAATTACTTAAAATGGATGATGAAAATGAAAAGTTTAAATAACTATAACCCAGCTACGTAAAAACTTTTGATATAAATTAAGTAGCCTATATCTCTAGAACTATTAAAAAATATATTGCTACCGCATTTATTAAAATCGGTTCAGTTGTTTAGACGGTTAAACATACATATATTCATAGACTTCTGAAATTATTACAAGAATATAGACTTGGCAATGGTGCCTAATATTAAAGTTTTTTTTTTAATTTTAATAATATAATAATATTACCGCTAAGGAATAAATTGAATAATTTCAGTACCTACAAGGAAAAAATTACCTACTGAAACAGGACATGAGAATCTTGGAAATGTGAAAACGACGTAAAATCTAAATCTTCTACAATAATAATTAATATAGTATTCTTGTCTTGACTCTTGACTAGAAGGACTGGATTTATGCCCCTTTTCACCAATTATACTTAAACCGTCTCCTTACTAGGAGCCCCCCAACGTAGGTAGCCCCTTAATTTTTAAAGACATATAAGCACTTCTGTGTCCTTTAAAGTAGGCCAAACGAAAATATCACCTAACTCTTTCTAAGGGGCCCCTTTAATTTAAGAGACGATGGTCAAAACGGCCAGTAGTATACATATATCCAGAGATGTATTTCCCTAAATTAATTGGACCTCTAAAAAACTTGAGCCGAACCTTGTTCACTGAAAATTGACGGTTATACACTGACAATACACGAACTTGCTGTCATACATACAACATCTACTTTAGATTTTTAAGCCACAACGTTCTAATTTTGACGAATAAAGAAATGACTTATTTCTATTATTAATACAGATTTCATTATTCTTAACTCAAAAGTTAAATATAGACTTAGAAATAAGAAAGAGGGTAATTAAATCAAAGTACTCTTTTGAAGTTTAATAGAAATTAAATACAGAACCTTTGAAAACGTGAACTTCGCCACAAAGCATTAATTTTAATTATAAGAATATTATACCGGAGTAACTCAATTTTTCCTTTTATAAAAGTTGCTGAGTATTAAAGTAAACCTTTAGCTGAAACGATCTTATAACGTACCTGTTGTATTAAAAGAAATCAAATAAGGAAAACGCAATATAATAAAGGAGAATATTACATGACTTTTCAAGTCGGCGTAAATATATTATTATATTTATTAGGTTAAGGCAGAATTCCGCGGTGTTACCCGCGGTTACAGTTGTATATCGCGTGGAGTGAAGCTATTCTAAAATAAATTAGTGAAAGTCCCGTGAAAATCCGTCCAACCGTTCCAGAGATTAGCCGGAATAAACAGAGAACAAATTTTTAAAAATGCGTTTTTATAATAAGTATCGTATATATATACTTTCATGTGCATTTAGTAAAAAAACTGAAACTTTGATATTACAAATGGACACTTCGATTTTATTTATTTGTATCATTGTATTATTTGAATACAGCGATACAAATACTCTCTCTCTACTACCTTGATATTATATAATTACAGACTTTATTAATTTGCCTCTTGGTAAAAAAAGTAGCGTAGGGCTAATAGAAATAACTCGACAAACTTTTCTGAATATAAAAAGTTACCTACCTTTTGTTACGTAGTTTTCATAAATTTTTGTTATCCCCATTGTAAATTATAGTGTGGACGTGAAAATACGTCTGTCTGTTCTTTTTTCCTTTTTAACTAACGGAGTAAATGTCCACTCGTTTGAAAAATTACATACATATTGTCAAGGGTACACAAAAAACATAGTTTAAACCTTCGATTGTCGGCACTTGTAGGAACTTGTTAAAATAATGGGTTTTTCAACAAGAACTTTGTTTTCTAAAACAAAATAAAACAAAAAAATTGGATGAAGATGATTTAAATTCTTATTGTATTAGAAGAGAAAAGTTTGGCAATTATGAATGAAAAACGATATCTAACAGCACGCTGACACTTTTTTGAGAAAAAAATTTAACTCGCAAACGGATACCCAAATCAAAAGATCGTCTTAGCAACCTCTCAATGTTTTTAAAAGACCTATCTAATGATGCCCCACACGATGGGGTAGACGCGAGAAAAAATAAATCATCACCACTTAACGAGTAGGGGAGGTACCCCGAATAAAAATATTTTTCATTATTTTATTGCAGCACTTTATCGACGTGATAGAAAAATAATTATATTCATGCAAATTTCATCTTCCTCGCACTAACCGTTTGCACGGTAAGGCTAGGACGGACATGACGAATCTATAAGGGTTCCGAGTCATAAACTACGGAACCCTAAACACTAGGGAAGCTGTACGAAACGGAACATACAAAGAATCACAACGCCACATCTGTCAATGATTTGTAAATATAACAACACACTCCCCCTCCATCAAGTCTCGGACATACAGCATTACGGAACCATGAGATTTACACACGTCACAAAACCTGACAAAACCCCAATGTTTCTTTTATTATCTAATTACTAGGTCACCGACAGCTCGTATACTATTACAATCTAATTACAAATTTAATGTTCTTAAAGGCGTAAAGGCGGAGTCTTTTTTGCTAGGGGAAAACACATACACATTCTCGACTCGCATACAAAAATCGTTTTAAGCTATCGCCTAATAGTACGTATTCCCAAAACATTCACAATATCACAGACTCATAAACACATTTTGTGTCATAACACTGTAATGCATAGGCTCATTTGGGTTTACACTTTGTCACAGGGAAACAACTGAATTGGCTACTCCCTACTATTGTACTATGTTGTGCACGCATCATAGTGTAAACTAAAACACTTGTTGTCACATCCTGAATAAAAGTTTGCTTGTAATTTGAGGTATTTTATTTGTTTGTATAATCATAGGGTTAATACATGTTTTAATCATTGTTGTGTTACCTTAGCTGCAGGATGAAGTGTCACCAATAACTTTAACAATTCGCCAACATAACAGAGCTGTAGTACTACAATTCCGAAAAATGAAAACACAATAAAAATCATATGTTTTTAGGTTTGATGTTTTGGTGAATGGCGGAGGTGCAGTGACGTTGCAGTTCCAGAGATCACCGTTCAAGCCTCTGAGGAAGACAGTCTTCGTGCCATGGAACCAAATCGTAGTATTGCCACCAGTGCAGATGGAACTCAGTGATGAAAGCGTTAAAGTACCTACGCCTAGGTATGAAAATTATTTGACAAATATAACTTTGTTATCAACGTTGTTAGAGTTATCTCTAGCATTCACTAATCTGTATTCATAAGATTTAAACACTTTACCACACTGAAAACATCAACAACAACAAACGGTGGACTCTTAAAGGGCCATAAACAGTTCTCCGTATTAATTTAATTATATCTGCCCTACGAGGATCTATACCCTGTGCCTAGCCACCGCTGGCACCAACAACTATCTACAAAGTACTTACCTACTACAAAATGTTAAAATTGATTGATTAATTCATAAATAAAAATATCATTTTTTTATTAGATTTACATATGGTTATACGAGTATTATAGCTAACATATGCATATAGCAATGGTTGTCTAACCCCTAATACTACCTAATACATGAAGTCAATACATAAACATTAACAGTTCTACACTTAAACAAAACAGTATATTCTTTTAAAATGTTTTGCCTACCTCATCACTATAGAAAATTAAAAAAAAATGTGAGCCGTCACGGGACGCCTGGCAGATGTGAAACATCGCCATTATTTTGTAAAAGTAATATGCAGAAAAGAACATATTGTAATAGGAACTAAATATGTCATAATGATAAAATAAAATATTACTAATTATTAAAATAGTACGGTGTGGCGACGCGTCGCCACACCGTACACACTACTGCATATAGACTGTATATATATACCATCGTATAGCGTGGCGACGCGTCGCCAGGCCAGAAATCTGTTTTACGTGCGGCTATAGATGTTTCACATCAAAACTATACAAATACAAACTCTTTAATCATTTATATTACAATAGGGCACCACTTCGAATCGGCTGGTTGCCAACCCCAACGCAATGGTGGGAAGCGGAGACTCCACCGTGCGCTGCACATGATCACGAGCGTCTGCGACCAGAAGTAGTGGCTGTGCCACCTTTGGCTTCACCAGCTGCATCATCGGCAACAACTACCACTGTTATATACCCTGAGGCTCAGGTCAGTTGACTATTTTATATAATATTCTCTTCTAAACATTCAAATTTTATAATTCAGTTTACCAAATAATCATATTAGTGAAATTAATATTCACTTTTAGGCTTTATTTGCAGCAGTGATCTATTAAATTCTGTTGACTGTAGTCTACAATTTACATATGAAAACAACATTTATCAATAACCTACGAAACATGTAAATCACGTCTAGGATAGTCATCGTGTCTTCGAACCCGTTTCGAATATAGATAAAAAATATTAATTTTGCTATTTGTCTGTCAACTCACTGACCAGTAATTTGCCTACCCGTATCTGACGCTATACCTGTAAACGTAAAGAAAGAGACATTGTACATTCGATTGTATAATAACACCACAGAATACATAATAGTAATAACACAAAAGAAGTTTCACTACGCCGAAGTTCGGTCTAATTACATAATTCATATTATTTATTATAATGCCTTTTGTCTCAAAAAGGTAAATAATTTATTACTCCATTATTTATCATATTTGATCAATGAGTACAGAAGAACTAAATGATATTATGTTGTTCTGTTTTGGTTCATTTCAATAAATTTATTTTACTTCTCGACTGCATTCCAGATCGTAAGCGAATCCATCGGCATACCCGGCTCATCTGTAAAGCTCACGTATCGTTCATCTCAATCTGCTGGTTACCTGTCTTGCGTACATGTACAACTTACACGACGAATCATACCAGCGTCACTGATCAGAGTGCATGTTCGAGTTGAAATTGAGGGCTCATTGCACACACACAGTTACGAAGCTGATCCTGATCTAACCCATATCTTTGCATGGAATAAGAGGAACGTATACAAACAAAAGGTATATTATAAGCAACTAAAATTACTTTATGCAATAAAACGTATAAAAAATAACATAATAATTCAAAGAACGTCTTGCAACTTCTAGATAAATAATAAATCGTATTCTTTTAGGTGTATGGCCAGGCACAAGCCAAAATATCAATTGGTTACGAATATACGACGTGCGTAGCAACTGTGTGGGAGACTCAAACGGCAACGTTAGCTGGTTTTGATGTTGACATCTCAGACATCGGAGCTTGGGGACTGGATATACATCATCATTACAACTTCCATGAAGGCATACTACAGAAGGGCGATGGAGCTTTACTTCACTTGAAACAATATCCGAGAACTGTTCAGGTAAACACACTAACGATTTTCTTACGATTTACTACAGTTACGAAAGGTATAGCACCAATCTATTATCAATTGCTTGAAATCCTTAGAAAAACTACATATGCATTTTCTTTAGGTTGTCATGGGTACCGGTCTTCAACAAGCTTTGGAATGTCCTGATCATTGTAATGGCAAAGCTGCCGATTCTCGCCTATTAACCCCGACAGCTCTAACATCCGGCCCAGACGGCTCCTTATACGTCGGAGATTTCAATCTTGTACGTCGTATTACTCCTGAAGGCGTTGTTACCACTGTACTTCAACTGGAGTAAGTTTTTAACACTTATCTTTTGTAGAGATAACTGCATAATATGGTTAACTTGATACTTACTGCAATTTACTTGCTTCTTACAGAACAACTCAAGTTGCATATCAATATTATATTTGTATATCACCGGCTGATGGATACTTATACATATCAGATTCAGAAAGACATCAAGTACGTAGGGTGATAGCATTAGATAAAGTGCGAGATCCATCAAGTAATTCAGAACCTGTTGTTGGCAATGGAGATCGATGCGTTCCTGGAGATGATTCCAATTGTGGCGATGAAGGGCCTGCCATGAAAGCCAAGTTAGCTCATCCTAAAGGTATATTATATTTGCAATATAGGGAAGAAATCAGAAAAAAACTGAAATTAATATTTACATTTTTACTAATTTTTTTATACTGGAATATTCATTCGTTTAGCTGTTTTTCATACTTACTTCCACTATATTTACTTCCAGGTCTTGCTATTGCGGCTGACAGAACAATGTATATCGCCGATGGAACTAACATACGAGCAGTTGATCCAAATGGCATAATACACACACTGGTTGGTCATCATGGACATCATAACCATTGGTCTCCTGTTCCCTGCCGTGGAGCAATACCACCCTACGAAGCTCAACTACAATGGCCAACTGGAGTTGCATTGTCCCCTCTAGATGGATCACTATATTTTATAGATGACAGAATAATTCTTAAATTAACTGTTGACATGAAAATCAAAGTTGTAGCTGGTCAACCTTCACATTGTCGTATAGGAAGCGACGGAAAGCCTATTGCTAAGACTACTAATAGGACAACTACAGATATTAGAGAAGACTCCAACTTAGGTACAATACTAGCTATTGCATTTGCGCCAAGCGGAATTTTGTATGTGGCTGAAGCAGATTCTAAGAAAACCAATTCTATAAAATCAATTGATCCCTCTGGTAAAATTATGCACTTTGCTGGAAAAATCCTTGAAAATCTGAAAGAATTAAGCTGCGAATGCAATTCGTCAGTCTCAGCTACAATTTTACCAACAAATGGACGTGATGAAGGTGCTGGTTGCCCGTGTAGGCTAAGTGTGGCAGCAGGTGACGAACCACCTACTAGCACAGAAACTCTGCTATCCTCTAATGCAAAATTCCAGACAATATCAGCTCTCGCTGTTACCCCAGACGGAGTTCTTAATGTTGTCGATCAAGGTATTATAAGCAATACAATTTATTCTCATTAAACCATAATCGGTTTACTACATGCACAATAATAATAATTTTACTATTTTGTTTTAGGATCACTACATATTTTAGCATTGAAACATTATTTACCATCTCATGATGAAAATGGTGAATTTAGAATACCATACCCGCCTACCTCTGAAATCTATGTTTTCAATCGTTATGGTCAGCATATCACCACAAAAGATTTAACGTCTGGTAAAACTAGGTATTCATTCTTATATTCTAAAAATACAAGCTTCGGAAAGCTATCTACAGTTACAGACGCTTCTGGAAACAAAATACAATTACTCAGAGACTATAGTAATATTGTTAGCTCTATCGAGAATACACAAGATCACAAACTCGAGTTAAAAATATCTGGAATCGGTTACCTTACTAGAATATCAGAGAAAGGTGCCACGGAAATAGAATTTGATTACGACGCCAATACAGGTTTACTCAACAGTAGATCAGGGGTAAGTTATACAACTAATACACAAACATTTACTATTAATAAACCTAACATACTTTTGCATTAATAAAATAAATTATGTATTTTAGGCAGGAGATACTGTGATTTATAACTATGATGAGCTTGGAAGAGTAACTAAAATTATAATGCCGTCTGGTGAGCAAGTGCACATAACTTCTGGTCTTGCAAAGAATTACGGTTTAGCTGTAACAGTATCCAATCCAGCCAGCACAATACCTGTTGGAGTAGCTAAGAAATGCGAATACGTTCTACATGGACAGTCTTTCAAACAAATCACTATAAATAATGGCAAGCAGATTACCGAAGGTCGTATTTACTCTAACAACACGCTGCTTCTTGATACGCCTTGGGGAGGTAAATTCGAAAGTATTGCAGCTGCCAAACATCCACTTTTAGAGGCAGCTTTACCTATTGAAGCTGAAATGCTTCACATGTGGTCACATCAAACAACTACTTTTGGTGACGGTCTGGTGAATAATATGTATTCATTATATACTTTAGTTGGCGATGTGAGAAATCCCCAGCAAACTTTGAACAGAGAGATATGGGTCAATGATTCTAGAGTACTGATTATTGAATTTGATCAGTTTAAGAGCCGTGAAACTTTCTTCAATGCTGACAGAAACCCATTATTTACTATTGCTTACGACGTAGCAGGACTGCCTCTTTCATTCAATCCTCATGGTGCTGGAACTCCTCTAAATATTTCTTACGACAGATTTAACAGAATCAATGGCTGGAAATGGGGTGATACTGAGGAAAGTTACAACTATGACCCCCGTGGAATGTTGTCGGAAATAACGAGTCCTCAAGATGGCACTAAATTCATTTATTACAATGAAGGAAACCTGGTCTCTAAAATCAGTCTCGCCAGTCAAAAGAGTTTCAAGTATAAATATGATGAAGACGGTGGCTTAACTCATGTAATACTACCCTCAGGATCAAATCATTCTTTTAGTGTTCAACCATCCATCGGTTTTTTGAGGGTTACATACACTCCACCTGGTTCCTCTAAGAAATATTTACAACATTATTCGCACACTGGTGAACTTCTGCAGACTGTATTTCCTGGTGATGGAGCTAGAGTGGTGTATCGTTATTTCACTACTAATAAAGTTTCTGAAGTTGTTCATGGTGATGGTCAGACACAAATACATTATGCAGAAAATAGTGGACTTCCATCAGAAATATTGCATGTTGACCGTGATGTCGACTATCGCTGGGAATCTACATATGTTGGTGGTCTTCTCACCGAGGAACGACTTGATTACGGCGCTAAAACTGGTCTAAGTAACGCAAAGATAATATATGAATATGATAACAATTACAGAATAACTTCCGTCCAGGGGCGGATTGGAGGACAAACTCTTATAACACATCATACAATGTACAACAGTAAAACAGGTGCACCAGAAATCTTGGGACAATTCACTGTATCTAAACAAAAGTGGAATGAGACGTCCGTATATGACGGTATTGCCATGTTCTCACGTGTACTTAACGATCAGTTCTTAGAAAAAGAAGTTACGGTAAATATTCATAGAATGGAAGTGTTTAGAATGGAATTCTCTTATGACAAACATGGAAGAATATCACAAACACGTACACATACAAGGAATGTTGGTGTTAATACTTACACAAATGTCAAGAACTATACCTGGGACTGCGACGGACAGCTAACAGGACTCGAAGCTCAAGAGCCTTGGGGCTTTAGATACGATGATAATGGCAACATGTTGTCTTTAACGTACAGAGGAAACACTATTCCTATGGAATACAATGACATGGATCGGATTGTAAAATTCGGTGAAGGTCAATATCGATACGATAGTCGTGGTCTCGTTTCTCAAAACGCCAGAGAAGAAAGATTCCAATACAATTCTAAAGGTCTTTTAATTAGAGCAATGAAACGAGGAAGATTTGATGTTCGTTACTATTATGACCATCTTGACAGGTACGTTTATAATTTGAAACTTTTGAATTCAGTATCTTTGGAAAGTTATTGTTATTTTTACTTAGTTCACTTTATTGATATTAAGGTATACAATTTTAACTTTTATACATTAGCGTATTCATCCACTATTAGTTTGTTATAATTATTGCATTAAACATAAACCCCCATTTTCAGGCTTTCCACAAGAAAAGATAACTTCGGTAACGTGACCCAATTCTTTTATACTAATAAAGAGAAGCCTCACGAAGTAAGTCACATCTACTCACCACGTGAGAACAGGTTCATGACATTAGTTTATGACGACAGAGGACACTTGATATACACACAGGTACGAACCGCACACAAATTGAGAAAAAAAACAATTACACTTCACCGTTAAACAAAACTAAGAAATATAATTTTATTCCAGGTTGCTCGCCATAAATATTACATCGCTACAGACCAGTGTGGAACACCAGTAATGATCTTTAATCAGTATGGCGAAGGCATCAGAGAAATAATGAGGTCACCGTACGGACATATAGTATACGATTCAAACCCATACTTATATTTACCTGTCGATTTCTGTGGTGGCTTGCTGGATCAAGTGACTTCATTAGTCCACATGGAGAATGGGAAAGTTTATGATCCACTTATTGGGCAATGGATGTCTCCACTGTGGGAGAATCTCATTGAAAGAATTCACAATCCAACACAGTTACATTTATACCGGTTTAATGGGAACGACCCTATCAACGTGAGACCTCAGAATAAAAAGCCAACAGGTAAGGACACTTAATTACAAAAATAAAAGTTAATCATGAAAAAAACTATCTTACACAAATGTTATTTTTTCATCAGATCACCTGTCATGGTTGAAGTTGCTGGGCTATGAAACGAAGAGCCTTGCGCCTCAGCTGTATCCTGACGAGTTGCCTGGCGGTTCAGTGCTGCCGAGTATCCCACGTGGCCGACCTATATGGGGGACTGCTCCTGCAGGTAGCAGTTCCAGTACACCCTCTGCTATGTCACTACTTCCAACAGTGACCATCGAATCAGGGTTCCTGTCACACATGTCTAACAAAAGAATCGCAGACTTCAGAAGCCTCTCCATACCGGCTATGTCAGCTCTGAAAACTGACGCCCTAAATTTGGCTCCCAAACGTATTGGTTCCGATTCTGAGCCACCATTCGGACGAGGTATTCTTGTGTCAAGGAATTCTCGTGGACGAGCGGTCGTCACCACGGTACCGTCTGCGAATGCTATCTACCGCGATGTGTATACTTCAGTATTCAACCGATCTCATCTCCTGCCATTTTCGTTCATCGTGCACGGCGACCAACAAGATGTTTTCTATTTTGTGAAAGAAGAGACCTGGCGCGCTGCTGATGATAAACAGCAGCTAAAACGCATGCAAGGCAAATTGAACGTAACTTTCCACGAAATTGCTGAGGGCGGCCGGTCATATGCAGATGTAAAAATTCATGGAAAGACAAGTATAGTGAACTTGCGGTACGGCACAAGCGCGGAACGGGAGCGCCAACGACTACTGCATCACGCTCGCGCCTCAGCCGGGCGTAAAGCGTGGCATCGCGAACGTGAGACGCTCCGCAGCGGGCTAGGTGGCTCGCTAGACTGGTCGGCGGCTGAATTAGATGAAATCCAGAAGGCTGGACAAGTAGCCGGCTACGAAGGAGAATACGTGCACGATGTGGCGCGCTATCCAGAGCTTGCGGAAGACCCGTACAATATCCGTTTCGTGAAGAAGCGGTCGGATCGCGCTGAGCGGCGACGACGAAAGCGCGAAGATTGCCAGGCGCCTTGGTGGCTCGCCTGGGACGATATCTGCTAGTGACGTGCCGCCATCCATATGCCAAATGGTGTGAATGTGAAAATAGGTGTGTACGAACGGAGAAGTATGGTCGTGTGAGTGTTTGTGAAAATATATTTTGTAAATAGTCTCTATTAATTGTTAATTGTTGATGTATGTATGTACGGTAGACGCGAATCCCTATCGCTGTGTAAATAATAAAGTTTAATTTGCAGGGAGAGAATGGACCTTTTGAGAGGACTGATATTAAAAATAAATGTAATGTATGTATAAATAAGATTTATGTGAATATGAAATTATTTATACTTATTTATCGGTAAAAAAGCTTCATTGTGTCCAATGTTCTTATAAATTTAGATGAAGACTATTTGAAAGAATAAAAAGGCATACTTTTTTAACCAAATCAAACTGTAGTTTTTTTAACCATATTTATATCTTATGTTTGTTGAGCCATAGCTAAATAGCTATAGGTAATATTAGTCAACAAAATAAAATATTTTTTCAATGTCGTAAAGTAAGTATTTCATGTGATTTGTGTCCTATGAAATATAATATAAAAGTCAATATTTGTTTATTTTTCTATCTCAATATTTTTATACACATCATATTCACATCAATATTCTTTAGAAAGGAGGTATTTTCTCTACTATACTACACTGACCAGATGGCAGCTGACACTGGCTTGATAGAGAGCTGGGTTCAAGTTGTTCTTCCCTTTGCAGTACATACTGTTAATGTACGTAGTTTGCTCCTATAGTCGCCTCAAATGACACCCATGAGATGAACAGAAATCAATTTTTAGATAGGTGATATGTTTCTCTTCTCTTACTGCAATTCAAATAAGAAAAAATAAATGTTTTCGGACATCTGACAAACATCATCTACTTAGTCCCAAACTAGGCAGAGCTTGTACTATGGGTACTAGACAACTGAGATAAATGCATAGATACTTTTTTTGTAAATATGTACACATCATACATAGAAAACACCCAAACCCCGAAACAAATATTTGCAAATCATACAAACATTTGGTCCTACCCGTCAACTGAACCTGAGTCCTGTTGATCAACACCCGCATACGCTAACCACTAGACCAATAATTTTCGATAAACGCGATATAATATGTTGCATCATCATCTTTAACAGCCGTACACAAAACAAACAACAACAGCCTTTAACAGTTCACTGGTGGGCCACAGCCCTCTTCTTAAAACGGAGGTTTGGGTTGGTATAAAATTTCTTACAAGTTTTCCTTCTCTTTATAGTAATGTTGGTCTGCATAATTTGTCCCTTTGTCGGCTCTTACGACACTCATGGGATTAATAGGGGCGATGACACTCTGTAGTCTTAATCTGTTAAACAGTGTGGACTAACCATATCATACAACGCGTACCTACAGAACTTAGATGATAGACTTATCACTGCTAAACCGAGTAACACGTGCCAGCAAACCTAACAAAATAATTTTTTGTCACCAATTTATTTTTTTATCTTTATTGTATACTCACTGACCTGTGGCCACTCGTTGGGTGTTAAGCATTTTCAAGCAAATAACCTACTACAACGAAAAATATTTTCATTTTTAATTTTCGAGTAGTTTATGTAACTTTCTAAAAGAATTATCAAAATCGGTTCAGTAGATCCAGAGATTTCCTACCCCCTTCTACCTCACAACCTTTACTTTTTCAAAAGATGAGTGAGACAAAATATATTAATGTAACTAACTATTGCTGTTCAAGCAAGCAAGCGGCAAGCAATAATGTTCCTCATCAAATCAAATGCCTCTGATGGAATTATTGTCACTTAAGTCTAGATCTAAATCAGGGCTTAGGTCAAAAAAATATCTACAAATGTACCAGTAACAGTCAGATTGAACCTATACCAAGTTCTGTTTCACTTCAGAACTTTTATTAAACGACTTAATGTTAATATTAGTGGTGTATGTGTGTACTTATATTATCAATATCAAATTGAACAAAAGACGACTGAAAAATTTGACGTTATACAATAAAATACAATTTTGTGTAAAAGTTATTTATTTACGTTCGAACCGTCAATCTTTGAACAACATGTTCAAGTTAATTTTTACAATATCAATTTTATACACAAAATTCATGTCAACGCAATCATAAAATTTTAATTGTACACCGTTAATGCTATAACCATCTGAGTCCATTATCACATGTCACCTAAAATAAAATTATATTTACAATGCGGCTAAAATCGACCTAGTTGACACTGATACTTCATACAACCTCGAACTGACTTAAATTGTATTTATAAAAATCTCCATTCGAAAATATATACAATAATTGTTTTATATCTTAAATGATAGGTACATTCGCACTTTTCAAATAAACATCTATGTTACAATCGCCTACATATTGAGCTACACTTTCGTAAACAAATGAGATCAACAAAACGCATTATTTAACTACACTTCGACTTATGCAATATTTGTGTTAATAGCAAAAAAATATGTCCACGCAATCTATCATACACCTAGGAAGTACTTCAATATCTACAAAACAAAACAGTTCTCTTATCTAGGCATGTCATAGAATGCCGTAGTGAACACATGTCATTAACTAAAATAAATATAGCGACACCGCTTTACGAGTTAGTACATCAAAACTGTACACAATAAAATATATTAAAATGGAGTGCCTATTTCAATATTTCGGCAGGTAACATTATATAATACACATAGTATATAACGAATGATTGTGCGCGTGCATTGTAACAATAACTTCTCGTAAATTAGTTAAAAATATACAAAACATTCAAAAGTGGAATCAACTTTTCACTCATGAATAGAAATTATTTCTTTCTAGGTCATAATATTGGCAAAAGCATACGATTAAAAATGTTAAGAATACAAAGGACGGGTTGGTTAGAAAAGAGAATATAAAAACTACTTCATACATTGGAAAGCTTTTTAGAAGCAATTTATAGGAATCTCTGTTCAATATTTTGCACTATTTACATACTAACATGCACATTAAAAAATATAAAAAGTAGCGTATTTAACAAGTCATCTATTAAAACTTGATTTCTGATTAGTGTTGATTTCTGATTAACAAATGTCATTCAAATTAATTATTACTTCTCTATTCAAAAACGTGCAAATAATTATATACATAGCATCCTCGATGTTTATCAGGCGAGTGGGCTCCCTACTCATATCCAGCTGGTTGTGCATCCACACTAATTGATTTGCATGTATGTATATATGTTCAATATTAACACTAGGTTCACTATAACTAACATAATATGGATTCAGCTGTGTCCGAAACAAAGAATTTGAATTTTTAAAGTCAATCATCATCATAAGCTTCAATATTCAGTCATTATCAATAAATGTTTATGGACATTACTTTTTAAAATATATACATCTCTATCTAACAATATTTTAGTTTTACACGACATAACGACGCTAATTCCTTTATCATACCCGTAATTGTTAGTTTAGCATTATTAACAAATTCTAGTTTTAGGAAATACTTTATGTCCAGACTTTAATCCCACTTGTGAACACAAAGTAGTTACCCTAAAGAGGCGAATATATTCATGTATTTTACTACCTACAGAATAAGACAACATATATGTAACATTTTAAAACACATATTTGAACAACATTACTTCCTTATTTTATTCTCCTTTTCATCCATACTTTTATACTTTAATGACAGAAGTTAGTTAAAAATATGCATTTGCCAACATTATGTGTGAAGTTTATGTACGATATATACAAGTGTTCATTCTATACATTCATTGCAATACACTATAATCATTAGTTATAAATTAAAAGGTTCTGTAGATTTTCATTAAATTCATACATATACGACATACATAGTCGAGCGTGTCTACTTAAAAATTTCAATTTCTGTCCAATCTGATTATATTAGTACATACATATACATAGGGGTGGCTTAAAGTAAAAATATTTGATACTGTGTTACCTGCGGTTGTTCTAGTACCATTACAACAAGAACCGCTGGTCACTCCAAAAGGCCAAAAGCTAGTCTAATAAAGGTAACCTAAGTTACGAGTTACGACCTTATATCATCAAGTATCTGCCATTGAAAATTCTGTCAAAATCGACCCATCGGTTCTAGAGATTAGAAGGATCAAACAGACAACAGATTTGAAACAAGGCACTGTATTATCCCAAAGTTATCATTCTACAGATTATGCTATGGCTAAATTTACGGCAGTTAGTCGACGTAATTAACAATGCAATGGGCGTTGTTAATTACGTCGACTAACTGTCGTAAATTCCTAACAAAAGAAATGTACCAGTTTTAATGCAATTTTCTAATAAGTCTATTTTCCCACATCTAATAACAGCCAACACAGTTTAGAACATATAGATTTGCCCAATCCATCAATTTCGGCTTATCTCATAGATTTATTAAGTGTCCATATATATATATATACGAGTATTTATTCAAACTTTAACTAATGATAGAGCTGTTAGAAGAAGAAAAATGGACCAAGTGCGTATCAGCTATTTATTAATCTGTGATATTAGGCCACGCATAGAATAGGGTTCCGTAGTCAACCATAATGGCACTCGGATTCAAAATCATGTTCCGTAGATAATTGTTATGTTTAATAAATATTTCGTTATTTTTGTCAGAAGTTTTCCAAGTGATTGCATTTTACGAGTTAGACATATATAACTCCTGAACTAATAAAGTATTATAATTATAGTTTTCCTTTAAAGTTCAGCATATATACTATCATCATGATTTTTTTCCGGGGGGATTTCCGGGGGGGGGGGCTGTTTTAACAAAAAATGCACTTTGAAGAAAAATAACTCGCAAACGGATATTCTAATCAAAAAATTGTCGTAGTAACCTCTCCATGTTATTAAAAGACCTATCTATTGATATCCAACACGATGAGGTAGTCGCAAAAAAAACATCCCCACTTTACCTGTATGCTACTTACACGCTATCACAAAAAAATGTTTGTTCATGATTTTATTCTAGCCCTTTGTCGACATCATAAAAACACATATCTATACAAAGTTTCATCTTTCTAGCACTAACCATTTACGCGTTAAGTCGAGGACGGACGGACGGACATGACGATTCTATAAGGGTTCTGTGTCATGAACTACGGAACCCTAAAAATAGTGTTTACTAGGCAACAGCATAAATTCATTACATACTTTAACCTATGACCACGCATATTAACAGCCTGTAACATGGACGTTGACCTCTCTTTAGATAAGAACCTTTGGACTACCATACCATGCTGGTCAAACGGCCAATTGCCACAATATAAATCAACGGTTTTGTTTCACAACAACTATTGCAGCAAATTGCATTATATACTATCGATCAATTTAAATCATGACCCACCCTAAACTTACTTTCTTAGAGACACTCAAATACAATAAGATCGAAATTCATGTAAATATGTATTTCCATGATAACAACCTTCTTTTCTGACATTTAATTATACAAATAATTTTTCTGTTTTTTTTTATAATTCATTGAATTATCTTATTGATAGTTATCATATCATTATGATTATTACTGTTTTATATAATATATTAGTGATATTGTGATGATACAGAAATAAAAATTGTATAGATCTCTCGATTAGGTGGTTGAGAGATGACGATTTCAAACGATTTATCGGCAAAGTGGGTTATGATACAAGTTTGTCGATAGTATATATCCATACTAACTCCGTTTTAACTTATAACACACTTTGATTAAAAATTTTACCTCATTACTCTCCTCCTATATCTAAGTTTAAAGTCTAAATTTTAAATAACTACTATAGCAAATATTGCTTTAAAAGTGGTACAAAGTGCGCTCTTCACATTTATAATATTATATCTACACTCACTACACCAAATACATTCTATCAGTTTTTTTGTTAAGTGCACTGAAATAATATAGTAGTATAATTTCATTGTGTTTAAAATAATTAAATAACATTACAACGCACCCTTTATAAATATATGAGAAATTAGTAGACAGATTTTACCTTACAATACAGATTCATACCATCCAATCCTTAATATCAGTTAAATAATTAAATAATAAGTATTATTAACATAATAATGCTTTGTTATACGAAGATAAGCTTACACTACTTTTCATGAATAACGGATAACAATAAAACATAGTGTGACATACGAAGATCATTTCATCAAATAAATAATTCACAATTAAATTTAATTGTGCATCACAAAAAACTACAGAACCTAAAAAACGGCGTTACAGATTAAAACAAACATCCATAGCATGCACATGCGCTACCAAAACGGAACGAAAACGTAAAACAACATTGCTCCTCCAACTACCCATAGCTGTGATGCTTACACAAAAACTATAAATGATACATTTTTACAACTTATTTAACACAGATTCACTAATCACTGCAATGTATTGTACTTCATTTAAGTTCCGAAATATTCAGTACTAAATTGTCATGTAAACAGTGATTTTGATTAATACTGATTTACGCAAGTTTTCTACATTAATGCAAGTGAGTCTTAATAGGGCTATTCTTACTGTATTATGTGTTACTGTATGTCATCCTGTGTGCTATTTCAATTTGTTTATTTGACAAATTACATAACAACGTTGATATATACAGTCGTCATCAACAATTTTAACAAGAAATAAAATATCTACTATCATATAATAATATCCCGATTCATCAACATTTCTAATTTACTATGTAGTAACTTTAAGTTTCTATTCTCCATGCCTGTCATGATCCAATCACTGTCAATGTTGCATTTAAAATTAAATTTCATATATATATATAACTAATTCACTTGTGACATTCAAATAATAAAATGCATGATAAAAAATTCTATAGGTACATAGGATAAATAATTGAAATAAAATAAAGAGTGTCATACATGATTAAAACAAATAATACAATCATATTGGACATGTTGTGTGATGAAACTGATGAAATTTATATAGGCTCTATAGAATAAAGTTGCTACTATAAAAATCAGTCGTCGTTTATGTGACACCGTTAAAAATAGCAACATGGAAGATATTCCCTATTTAAAATTGTATCTACTCATTATATCCAAAATATTTATGCACTAGGAAATAATATTTATGACATTAAACTGTCGTAATTTGAATTATTATACCTCATAGTAGCTGTAATAATTATGAAACTTGAATAAAATAATTACAAATTCATTAAACACGTCTATGTTAAAATCTATATCGGTGAATAGAATGGCCGCTAGGTACGTATGTGTCTGGGACAGCGTCAAACTGCACGGCACTGTTCACTAACATTGTTACGTAATAATTTATTTAAAAGTTATATTTACAGTATATTTCACTAGAGGTGGCTCCCTAGTTTCATCGTCACACCACTAGGAGCTGTCAGCGTTTGATTTCCGTCGCACTTGCTGTGCGTTCATCGCCTGTGCTGCAGCTTGGCTTATAAATTGACTTGTTCCTGTAATACGAGAACATTTACTTTATTGTAATAGTTACATGTAGTTGAAGCTCTTATTATAAAAAATTTAAACTGTGGCAGTTGATAGTTAAACATGTAGCATAGATCGTCTGGGCTACGGTAATCTCACTCACTCAGGGGAAGTAAATAGAACCTAACGATTTCCAGTAAAGAGATTTGTACTGAAATTAGGTATCAGTCGACAATTTTTAAGCTATTGTATAGCTTTTATCGTGGGCTTTGAGCGCGGCGACTGAATCAAGAAATTCCGTAACGAAAAAACCTAACACCTTAAAAAGGATAGAGAATATGATTGTAACTGCAGTGCGACAAGGATGTGGCGGCTCTGTGCGCATGCGTGCTGCTGCCACCGGCCGTTATCCGTTGCCTTGACAACACTGTCATTCTAGATTCTACTTTTTTTTATTTCGTTTTTTTATTCCATAGATATGCTCATATTACTATTATGTTCTCTGTTTAGTTGTCTTTCGGTTAATAGGATGATTATATTGTTTGGCAATAATATTGTTAAAATGTATGTTGGTAAAAAGACAGTGTTTAGGTATTGTTTTGTAAACTTGAATTAATATCAAAGAAAAAAAATACTACATATATAAAAAATGAAAAAATTATTAAATTGCTTAAGTTGATAAAAAAATGCTATGCAATAGCTTTACCGCGACAGTACCCGAGTGCCACACGACTTTTTTTTAAAAGAAATAGAATAGGCGATGTAGAAAACCTCATCTCAGCAAACGTGTAGAACATTTATAGACCATGTGGAGTAATAATTTAAGCAAGATCAATGGATGCGAGAAGTATTCGATCTTAACAAGTAGCGTGCAATTAGAGAGACCAACCATCAGTCTCCATCTGACAGATTCAGAATACGGAGAGTACCATCTCTATCCAATCCCTATGTATATATAATTCGAATGGATTCGATTTAACCTATGTAAGACAATATCACTGATAGTGAAGTTGAATTGCGGGTGAAGCAACTGGCGGTAATCACCGCCGAACTCCCAAAACCGAATGCCTCAACCCGTAGACGCCGAGAAATCGGGAGCGGTGGCCTATTCAAAGAGGAAGGGTAGAGGAGGTAAAAGAAGGTCATGAGGAAAACAAACCTTTATTAAAAATTCAATCAATCAATCCGACCGATTTCTGCCATGGCGACAACTTCGACCCCTTATAGGGCTTGGCGCTGATGTGTTCGGAAATGGCTAATATAGCCGATTTTCGCAACAAACTCCCTTGCACCAAGTGGGCAAGTGAGCTTACCGCTCTCATAATTATAGTGAATGGCAGCGAGTTGACGGGCTTAAAGCTCATCGCGCTTTCCGAGGTCAGCTATACGCTATTCCTCAAATTCGCGGTTTGGCTTCTTCACAATCTCGCGCCATTCCGGCCGCTGTGCTGCCAAACTCTCTCAGCGAGAGGGCTCTATATTGCATCTATTCATGTGACGCTTCAGAACATCTTTATATCTGAGGAATTGTCCGCTATGCTTTGGCTTGCCTTCCTCTAGCTCAGATGTGCTTCGCCACTCTCTTCCGCCATCCGTGATACATGACCATACCACCGAAGTTGCCGACGCATCAGATATGCCTCAATGCCACTACCATTGGCGCGTCTTAGAACTTCGGTATTAGGCACCCGAAAATTACACCTAACCTAAACTGAGGAAGCTCGGATTCTACTCAAGCTTTCTATTAGGCAGATTAGTCATTTTTTTTAACTCTGGTGGTCGGTCTCGGGTTCGATTACCGGGTCGGGCCAAAAAGTGTTTTTGGGATTTTCTTAGGAAATTCTTAATAACTGCCCGAAATTTGGAAGTTTGGCGGTGATTCACGCCTGTGCCTCGGAGAGCACGTAAAGCCGTCGGTCCCGATTGTCATGAACATCTATGGCAATCGTTATTGGGAAGTCGGTGCCTTCAAATATACTGACAACTAGTTCAATCTTCGAATTTCAGTTCTCCCTTAGGGTTGCGGAGGTCTGATGCCAGTCGCTCGGTAGAAAAACTGATATTCAGGTAAAACCGGTTGAACTAGTATAGCCGACCCCAAATAAACTTGGGAATAAAGGCTAGAAAGAAGAAGAAGTCATTTTATTAGTCTTAAGTATATAGAAAACTAGCTGACCCGGCGAACTTCATACCGCCTTAGAATATTAATTCATAATAAAGTATTGTATTTAGTTATTATCTGATAGTGACAAATCGACAGCAGCGTCAACTAACGTGCCCCGGCCGGTAACACCACAATCGCTTTGTTCCTGAATTTTAAATCTGGATAACAAAAATAAAATCGCTTCGTAAATAAGCCATTATTTCTCGTAAAAAGAAAAAGACAGACAAAAAAAAGACATATACCATCGCGGACTTTTTTGTAGACCTTTTTAAGATGTACAATACTGTAATACATTATTTTGATCTATCTCGTAGGGTACAGCCATCGTTTGGAATGTAAGCGTATATTGGGTTTATTTATGACATCACATTATAAACCTCTAAAATAATTTTCTACTATATTATGCATGTATAATACATAAAAACCTTCCTCTTGAATCACTCTATCTATTAAAGAAAATGGTATAAAACATTCGTTCTTCTTCTTCTTTCTTCTTTGTCCAAACAGGCGTAGCTAAATCAAACAGGCCGGTGACGGGCAGCAGCGTCATCGGTACAACAAGCTATGCCCTGCGATCACCAACCAGCCTGCCCAGCGTGATGATTAAGGGCATTAACCTCCATGTTTAAGCACCAAAAGCCACGGCCCCCCGTTCCCGGTAGTCCTGCTATTCTTGGTCATGGTGGCGACCACGGTTACGGCGGGACAAGGGGTGCTAAGAATCTCCGGGTTACGGAAGGCCACCACAAAACTAAGTGGCGTGCAATTGGAGCGGCCTATGTCCAGCAGTGGACAGCGATAGGCTGATGATGATGATGATGATGATGATGACTCTATCTTTAAGGTAACCCCCGGACCACCTCAACATCTTCATCTCTGTGGCGTGGAGTTTCTGTTCCTCACTTCCGCGCAATGGCCAGCACTCAGCCCCGTATAATAAGGCAGGTCTGATTGCCCGCTTATACACATTGCCCTTGACCTCCACGGGCACCCTTGGATCGCATATCACTCCAGTCAAGGATCTCCACTTCAGCCACCCTGTGTTCACTCGGCTTTCAATGTCCTTAACGACGCAAGCGTCGGAAGAAAGCACTGACCCCAGATACTTGAAATGGCTAACTGCTTTTAGAGGAGTGGTATCTATATACGGCGTCTGTGTTACATTTCTCGTCGAATTAGACAGGTTGCAATACATATATTCGGTTTTGGATTTGCTTACTCTGAGTCCTCTTCGTTCTAGGGCCTTGCACCACAATGTAAGATCAGATTGTACCTCTTGCATAGTTTCGGCGATGAGAACAATGTCGTCTGCATATAAAAGTGTCCACGGTGCATGTTTCTGGAGATCTCTAGTGACGTAGTTCATTACGATATTGAATAGTAATGGACTCAGTATCGATCCCTGGTGCACTCCCACCCTGACCTCGAATTCTTCACTGACGCCCTCAGGACTGACAACTTTTGTTTTAGTGTCATTGTACATGTCTTGAAGAATGAGAATGTAATGTTCTGGGACAGATTGTGCACGTAGTGCCTACCATATCAGCTTTCTCGGGTAATTCGGGGTATATATAAAAGTCGACAACGGCTATATGAGCTGTATTATGAAAAAACATATAATCATAACTTAGATTTTATATAATATGTCAAAAATTATTCAACGACGTTTAAACGCGCCTGTTATGTTGCCAAATCTCAATATTTAAAAAAAAAAGCGGCCAAGTGCAAGTCCGACTCGCCCATGAAGGGTTCCGTAGCATTATATAAAAGTTTTTGTAGTTCGTTGTAACTTTCATCAATGTTTTAATAATAGTGTTTTGATTGAAAGAAATGTAAATTGCGGTTTATGATTTATGGCGTATTAAAAAAAAACTACTTACTAGATCTCGTTCCAACCAATTTTCATTGGAAGTTTGCATGGTAATGTACATCATATATTATTTTTAGTTTTATCACTCTCTTATTTTAGAAGTTACAGGGGGGGGACCAACATTTTCCCACTTTGGAAGTGTCTCTCGCGCAAACTATTCAGTTTAGAAAAAAATGATATTAGAAACCTCAATATCATTTTTGAAGACCTATCCATAGATACCCCACACGTATGGTTTTGATGAAAAAAATTTTTTTGAGTTTCAGTTCTAAGTATGGGGACCCCCAAAATTTATTGCTTTTGTTCTATTTTTATGTAAAAATATTAAAGCGGTTCACAGAATACATCTACTGACCAAGTTTCAACAGTTATAGCTCTTATAGTTTCGGAGAAAAGTGGCTGTGACATACGGACGGACAGACAGACAGACAGACATGACGAATCTATAAGGGTTCCGTTTTTTGCCATTTGGCAACGGAACCCTAACAAAATAAAATCATCTGGAAATAAAATAAAAACCACATGGGATATTATAAACGCTGAAACCGGAACTTCCATTGTACGAAATCGTGACTTCCATTTAAAAATTAATAATGTAGATATAAAAGCGGATTGTGGAGGTTGCGACCGAGTTTGAACATTTTTTTACCAACATTCCGATTAGAACAACTAAGACTCTCTCGTCATCCTCTGTCTCTGCTTGTTGTTTATTAGAAAATAGTGTAAACCGGTGTGACGCAGGATTGGAATTTTCAGTTGTTAGTGTAAATGATGTCATCAAGGCTTTTAAAAGCATAAATGTAAAGAAGACAACTGATTTATGGGGACATTCAGTACATACTATATCTGCAATAATTGATATGATATCCCCATATTTAGCAACTGTTTTCAATTCTTGTATCGCATCTGGTGTGTTTCCTGATCCGATGAAACAAAGTAAAGTGATTCCATTGTTCAAATCTGGTAGCAGTTCAGATCCATCTAACTTCCGACCTATCTCAATACTTCCAACATTGAGTAAAATTTTTGAAAAATTGCTTTTAAACCAAATGTTACAACATTTTATTAAGCACAACTTGCTTCATCAGAAGCAATTTGGTTTTACTAAAGGTCGTTCAACTACGGACGCGGGCGTGGAATTGCTTAAATATATATATGGCGCCTGGGAGGATTCACAGGATGCGTTTGGTATTTTCTGTGACTTGTCTAAGGCTTTCGATTGTGTCCATCATCCTACACTCATCAGGAAGCTACAACACTACGGAATAAGAAATAATGCTCTAAATATTCTAACGTCGTATTTGAATAAAAGAGTTCAAAAAGTTGATATTAATGGCAAAACATCTTCAGGATCCCCGGTAACAATGGGCGTCACACAGGGTTCTATTCTAGGTCCATTTCTGTTTCTCATATACATAAACGATCTAGCATATTATGTTAGTGACAATCATGAGATTGTACTGTTCGCGGATGTCATCCTTAATTTTTAAAGTTAGGCGCCTACTTGACAGTTTTAATGAAGTCAACAGTGCACTCTCGAAAGTGGTACATTGGTTTAATACAAATAACCTTCTCCTTAATGAGAAGAAGACTAAATTCATTAACTTCTCTACACCAAACGTTCGACATGTCACAACCAATGTTCGATTGAATGGACTGGAGTTGGATCCTGTGGAATCTACTGTGTTTTTACGTATTGACGCTAAGTTACAATGGGGTCCCCTAATAGAAAAACTATCCGGTAGGCTAAGCTCAGCGGCTTTTGCTGTAAAAAAGATTCGACATTTAACTGATGTTGATACAGCTAGAATAGTTTACTTCAGTTACTTTCATAGCATAACGACTTACGGTATCCTACTCTGGGGTAACTGTGCAGATATTAATGCCATATTTGTCTTACAAAAACGTGCCGTACGAGCCATTTATAAATTAGGCCCTCGAGTTTCTCTCCGCTCCAAATTTAAAAAGATAAATATTCTGACTGTATCTTCACAATATATATACGAAAATTTAATTTATGTTCAAAGAAATTTAGCAAAGTTTCCTAAACTCAGTGATGTTCATTCGGTAAATACCAGAAACAAACGTAATCTTTGTGTTCACGTCACTCGTCTCCACAGAGTAGGCAACTCGTTCATGGGACAATGTATACGCTTTTACAATAAACTCCCTATTGCTATTAGAAATTTGCCATTACGGAAATTTAAGAATACCATTATTTTTTTTTTTTTTATATATTTAAGCCTGCCAAAGTGACTCTACTCTGCCTGATGGAAAGCATGAGTAGAATCCAGGAGTAGGGGTCACCATGCTTATTGTGAGGGTAGACAATGTAGCATGGTGACCCTTACCATGGCAGCCTGGTTTGATTATTCTGCATCATTCTCCCGGCCTTCGAAGGGCGGGAGAATGATGCAGAATGATTGTGCCTCCGGTCTCACACTCACCAACGAAATACGACAGCAAGAATGCTGTCATTATTAGGATGGTCTTCTGTGTGAGGGTAGTACTAGCCGGGTCGAGCCGGCCCATTCGTGCTGAAATCAGCGTGGCTCTACTACCTAATCTAAGTTATCCGCAAAGGGGTATTTTACCATAGCAGAATATATTGATGATCAAACCGCCCGGGATTGAGCTGCCCATTCTGCACATGCTGTTTATTTTGAATGTTTAAATTTATGTTGATGTGACGATAATTTATAGTTAAATTTACATTATATATTTAAAAATATATTTTAATTTGTTGCTATTGTTGACATTTTTTAAATTATTATAGTTGTGACATAATTGCAATTATCGCTTTTATATATTTTGCATTTAAGAATATTGTCTGGACTTTAAAAGAGACTGTGATCTCTGAGTTTGTTTCGTCCTTTCTTCTCAGGGCTAGTCCAGTTAGGAAAGGCCGAACTCATCTGCTCAAAAAAGTTTTACTTGCAAAAGTGTTCATGTAACCTAATTGCAGAATAAATGATTTGATTTGATTTGATTCGTTAATTCGTTGCGTAGTTTTAAAGATTTAAGCATACATAGGGACAGAGAAACCGACTTTGTTTTATACTATGTAGTGATAAGCTAGTTACCCGTGGCGGTAGGCGGCGGGGCGGGGTGCGCGGAGGGCGGTGCGGGTGTGGCGGGGCGGGGCGCGCGGGGCTGCGGGCGAGGTGCGGCGCGGGCACTGCGCACCACTTGCACGTTCGCGCCACGGACACCGCCCTTCACGCCGCCCGCTGACATCAGTTGCGCTACGGAGACAAATCATTCGTGACAAACAACTCACATTTAGTTTTATGTAATAAAAATACAACTGTATAACTGCCTCGTTGGTCTAGTGGTTAGCGTATGCAGCTGCTGGTCAAGAGGTCTCGGGTTCGATTCCCGGGTCGGACCAAATATTATTTGTGTGATTAACAAATATTTGTTTCGGAGTCTGGGTGATTTCTATGTATAATATGTATGAATTTACAAAAAAAAGTATGTTTATGTATTTATATCAGTTGTCTAGTACCCATAACACAAGCTCTGCTAAGCTAAGCACTAGGGACTAGATGATGTTATGTGTCAGATGTCCAAATTATTTATATTTATTATTTATAACTTTCTCATGTGGGGTTTGAACCCACAACACTTGATGCATAAGAAAGTCATTTAAAGAAAATAAAAATCTATTTACTTAAACATTTGTCTTTATATAGGTAAAAAAAAAGATTCTAGTACATTTAAATAATGGTTTAAGTATATATTTAAAGTGCTCATTAAAATAAATGATTATTTGGCTTGATCTTTGAGTTTAAATATCGTATGACTTGTTCCTTGCTAACATATAATGGATACGATACTTTTAATAGTATCTTTGGTTTTAGGACTTTAGAGGTACCACTCAATGACGTACTTACTACGTATTGACAATTAATGGGTTAAAACATATTGAAATTCACAAAATGGCGAGCAAGCTAGGATTCTTTTCGTTAAAGTCAATCAACACTACGTTTAAATAAAGGTCATAAATGTTACAAACACATATTATCTATCTTTGAAAAAAAAACACCTGCCTAATTGCAAATATGCAGTAATAAATTGTAATAAACTGTATTCTTTATTTTTTACCACTCTTAGGGATGGTATGTTTCTTGTTTTCCACTCATACGGTTGATACTTTTTCTTTAAACATTAATGCAACCAAACGAACAAATGTTAAACAAAATTAGAACGGAATTTCCTAATTCTGTGCCGTTATTTTTTAAACTTTACTAACTTACCTATTGGTAGAGAGAGTACCGAGGGTGGGTTAGTTAGGACAACAGACGTAGTGGGCGGTACCGATACCAAGAGCCCGCTTGGGGCCCCAGAAACGTTTAAAGACAATGAAATCGGGGCTGATAACCCCGGGATTTGAACTTGAACATTCTGTAGGCCTTGAAGTCCTTGGAGACCCTGTAGCGATGCTAAACTTAAACCCTGTGGAAGAGACAAAATTTAACTTTAGAGTCATGACTGCTGATGACAACAGTATTATAATTGGCATCAAACGTACGTTGAAACACAAATTATTCCTATAACAATGCTATCGTTTTATAAAAAAATATTTACAACAAAAATAAGTCAAAATCAGCAAATCTATATTTTCATAAAACTGATTAAACGTCCAAAATATCGCTCTAAAAGTACATTTATAGAGAAAATAAGATAATGCATTTTTCACGAAGCGAAAAGCAAAACATATATATGTATTGTATTTTAAACTGAGAAGGCTCTCACAACCGTATATAATACCGTAATAACTTGCTACTAACTAACTACTTTGCTAACTATGAGTTTGTCCTGAAGGCCTAAACACCTATTTACTTGGATATCACTTGTGTCTCATTTCATTTGTGTTCTGTCTATGATAAATATTGTTTCTTAAATGTCGTATACACACATACACATCTACACACACAGCAAAAACCACTGAACTAAGAACCTTATTTATTTAGGTTAGGTTGGAAGTGAATCGGTGTTATTTTACCTGTAAATGACACACAGGTTGTGGTTGGGATGCGGGTGCTGCCGCCGTCTCAGGAGCGATCAGTCTCTCCAACAAAGCGCTCTCACTACTGGACACGTTTGTCGCCTCATTATCGCGATTGTAGGTACTCATTACTTGTACACCGACACCCTGATGCATAAATATAAAATTGAGCAAATTCCACAAGTTTATTTATGCACTTAGGCGATTCACACACTGGCCACGCGCCCACGCGCGTAAGCGCGGGGCAGCAGATCTGCCTGTTCGAGCAGATTTTACCGTGCCTCCGCGCCAGACGTCTTTGTAGATAGCCCGCACCAAACTAAAGATTACTTTCCATTTGGTCGCCGTCGTCTGTATTCTTTGCATTTCATATCCTAAATTGCTGGGCATTGTTCAATTTCGTACATAAATGTATTTACTGCTGCGACCCGCCAAGCCTACGCGCGCAGAATCTGCTAGCGGCACGCGCTCACGTGTGTTGGACCTGGTGTGTTTTCTATACTAATCGATGTACTTGCATATAATATCAAAATCTGCCGCTCCGCGCTACGCGACGTAGCGGGGTGCAGTGTGTGAATCGCCTTAGTATTAGTTGAGGCCTAAAGAATTAGTTTTAATCAATTTTATTAAATAGGCCGGTGAGAGATCGCTATATGTATCTCTTTCTTTCTCTCTCTTGTTCCTCGGCTTCGTACGGAGTAAGGCACGTTTTGATTGCATCACAGTTTTTATTAAATAAACTTGTGATTGACATAAAAAGTGTTTGCTTTTCAGCACTGAACCCAGTAACAAACCCTAAATTATTATAAAGCCCAAAATTAAAGCTATAAGAGGAGCAACCGTTCTCGTAAGTGATATCTAATAAATGCGTCTATATCATTTTCTAATCTAGACCTAAATTCTGTCTATAACTATTAACAATAAGTACAACTTCATTCAACTAACGCATACGTTACAATTCATTACATGTTGATTAATATAAAAATATCTACATATGTATGAATATAATTTTACAGGGCCGGAGACATTTACTGTCCCAGTCGTACTTAACATTAATGAAACCTGTAGACGCCTAAAGACTCCGATGCGACAGTCCAAACCGCCTTCAAAGAGTTTATTGATTCTCGCCCTCATGGTTCTTTTAGTAAAGATATCAATGAACTACCTATGAGATGGCAAAAGTTCATAGATAACAACGGTGTATACTTTGATTATTAAAATATATTTTACAAAAAAAAATGACTTATATTTCTGTCGTACAAAACGCCAATTTCATATGTAAGGACCTAATATTAAATTATCCATATGTTATTTAGATCTAAGAGATAAAATGGTTTATGAAAGCATTTACCTGTATTTAGACAGTGTTTAGTTGTCTTTCTAAATAAAATACATCGGACATCTGATTCTTTATTACATAAGTATGTCCAATTAGCTGTGCTAATTGTTGTGTGCTTATAGTCTAGTCGACAAGTTGAAAATGGTACAAAATAGAGATACTGCTCTTAAAATTATGTGCGATAGCTCATTGGATCCGGAATGAAGCCTAGAAAAATGAGCCAAAAGCGTGTATTAGCACATAAAAAATTGCAAAAGCTATAAACAATTAAAGATGAAAAAAAATGCCATTTCGCTTTTTGCCAATATTTCATAAACTATTAATAGTTAAGAAATTTCAAAAAAATATTCTGAAAGAGGAAAAAATTTCCAATAAGAAACTCCTCACTCCCGGTACTCTATCTCCATTATTTATAATTTTAATTTAACGCTGAATATAGGTCTGCGCGCGACATTTTTTGGTTGCGCGCGACATTTTTTGGTTGCGCGCGACATTTTTAGGTTGCACGCGTGGCGTCAAAAGCGAGTACGGCACATTATTTAATTTATTTATGATATTGAATATATTTTTTTTAATTTGAAAAAAATATGGTGTATTCTAAACACTATAAATATTTTTTTTCAGTTGTAAATTTTACATAAAGTTCATTTTTCAAAAAGTTAAACAATTGTTAACTAACAAAATTTTCTCGAACTACCGTCATAATTGTAAGTGAAAAAAAATGTTTAAATAATGGTCTTCAAAAATTTCGCTTCGTAGAGCCTTTCTTACATACATACTTAACAAGATCGCACCATAAAAGTTAAAAAAATATTTATACTTTGTTTATAATATTTTTTTTACTTTACTACATTACTTGGATTTTTCAGTTTTTGTTCAAGTTAAAAAAAATATTATAATAGTATAAATTTATTTTTTTAACTTTTATGGATTGATCTTGTTAAGTATCTATGTAAGAAAGGCTCTACGAAGCGAAAAATTTTTAAGACCATTAATTAAACATTTTTCTTCACTTACAATTAAGACGGTAGTTCGAGAAAATTTTGTTAGTTAACAATTGTTTATCTTGTTGAAAAATTTACTTTAAGTAAAATTTTAAAATGAAAAAAAAAATTATATAAAGAAGGAAAGAACTTAAACTATAGATAATTAATTGGCGTTAAGAAAATATTGTGTGTGACCTAGCGTTTAGAGACGTGTTACCTATACATTTGTTAGTCTTCTTTCGAGTTTCACTCTAAAACGACAGAACCGATTTAAATAAAATTCGGGTCATATATAGTCTAGAGCTTGAGCAAGAACATTGGCTACTTTTTACCTCGAACCTGACACACACGCGTGCGGTGCCTCGGGCAAATAGTAGTTATAAATATAGCATTGGAATACCTGTTGTGTGTATGTAGGTACAGTGTGTGATGAGGTGGTTGCTGTAATGATCCTGGCCCCAGCTATCGACACGCGTCCCACCAACTTATGGGCGTCGATATTGGTGTCAGCGCTAGTCGTAGAGTGAGTCATGGCGGCCGGCGCACTGTTCAGTAAGTTCAGAATCGTGGCGTTATTGCTACTCGGTGTACTAACCACAGCTGATTTTGCTGCGTTTTCTGAAATAAACATTTTTAATTATTTACTCTAATAGTATATTAGTAGCCAAGAGCTGTAAGGCATCAATTGCAGCCCGTGATATTAACACCCTATAGTTCGAGGGTGCAATTGGTACTTACACCCGAGCTAACTATACTGCTTTACATCTCGATTGTGAGGGAAGTAGAAAAAAACCGGCATTAGAAAAAAACAAACAATATGTAAAGTTAAAGTTTTCTATGCCCGCCTTTTTTCATTAAAAAGAATCAAGTAAAGAACTTTTTATTTATTTTTTCAAGAACGAAATTGAGCTTCGCCGTTGGATATTTAAAATTGATGACTATTATACTCACACGAAGACAAGGCTGAATAGCAAAGCGACCTCTTTGGTGATTGGGCTGAATGCATGATGTCTATTGCCAATATGATGGTTAGATGTACGCGAACTTTTTGAAAGAAATGTGTTTTTTTTTAATACTTACCGCCCTACTTTTCTACCTACATTATTACCCTAGAGCGCTAATTAGTCACCTACAAACCCCATTTGGAGGTAATAAGAACCTACTTACCGAACATGAGAGATGTAAAACAAGTTAATAATAATAATCTCACACAACGCCGTCTGTCTGTCCCAAACTAGGCAGAGGTACTTATTAACTTCGAACTACACACATATCGTAGCCGAATAACAACCTGTGTGCTAGTGTGTGCTATGTCCACCAGTGGACTATTAAAACCTGTTGATAGTGATAATGATGAATCAACAAACTTATTACTAACCTTGCTGGAACAGTTGAGCCGAATTCATGAGACTGGTTACGAGTGCAGTGATAGCAGGGTTCGTTGTCCTTGGTTTTGTGACGGTTGCCTTTTGTTGAGTCGTTGTTGTATTTGTGTATTGGATATTTTGAACCTGCCAAAGAGAAAACTGTATTATTATGTTGTTTTAATAAGAGCAGCTAAAATGTCTTACTTTTATATTTACTATTATTTCTTAATTTATTTTAGTTGTTCTAAGTTTTGATGCTAAGTAAGTTTCTTTAAAAAAACTATTAATTAAGAAAGAAAAATGTAACAAACATTCATGAAACGGGCACAATGAACACCTAGACTCAGAACAAAATTTGGGAATGACTCATAAAGGGTTTCAACTTACAACTTGCAGCTGCAATATCTATGGTTTATACTTACAAATGTTTTACTACTATTTATTTATTTCAACAAATGACACATCAATTTAAAGAATAATATACATTAAAGATTTCTTACCTGTGGCGTCCCTGCCGTCGACATAAGAGGATGCTGTATGTGAATAATAGCTGATTGCATTTTTTGAGGGTTGAGTGGTTGCTGAGGATTAGTCAGTTGTTGGGCAAGCAACTGGTTCGTTGACGCCTGTGAACATTCAACAGATGTATAGATGCATATTTATGTACAGATGTATTTTCATCAGCAAAAAATTTTCACCAATTTTACTAACCTAAATACATTCACACAAATTGCAGACTTATTACACACAGTTCGTTTTTCATTACCAGAGAAAACCTATCAGATACAGAATGTATATGTCTACTTAAAACACCATAGAACAAATATCCAACAAAAAAAATAGTAACGTTTTTAAAGTTATAACATACACTCAATTTAATGACACCTTATTATTTTACAAACGCGTATTTTATTTTATTATCAATGTATACCTAATATTTTTTGCCTCAATGACTCCATCTCTTTCTCCGTCGACACACGACCGGGTTTCAAGGTCGAACACAAAGATTAAAGATGGAAGCTACCAAACATTATCAAACATAGTGACTACCAATATTTTATAAATATAACTCTCTGATAGTTTATCTAATTACCTATTAGTCACAAACGGTAAAATATGCTATAGTTTACCTATTAAATAGTTATCGATTTAATTAATCAAGTCACAGATACTACAGAATTTAATTTAGACATTAATACTTACTATTTTTATATTAATAATTTTTTTTATTTCAGTTCAGTATCGAATACTTATTCCCACATTTTTATTTCCCTGGTAATTAAAAACTAATCGTGTACAGACAAGCATTTTGTTATCTTAATTTGTGTTATAATGAAAATAGTCGTAAGAATTTCATCAAATTGAAATTGCAATAATTAGATTGGAAATAATCACCGATGGTAAACAACGGAGGCGCGGTCAGTACCTAGATGGGTGACCGTTTGTGGCAAGATATGTTAGGAGCGTCTCCGTGATTCGGATATCACGTTAAGCTGTCGGTCCCGGTTGTTAACATAATATAACAGTCGTGAAGCTTAGTTAGAAGCCTTCGGCCTTCGAGGCGGTTAAGAAAATCCAACGGCAAGATTACGTAGCCACAACGTGTTTTGCCAGTCCCCAACCTGCACTCGGCCAGGGTGGGGCGTATGGCCCTAACTCACTCATGGTTGTTGATGAAAAAGCACGAGACATTTGTAATTGTCATTAATCTAAAATCATGACACACTTCAAGCCACATAAAAAAAAGAAAGGTGTCAATGGACACCCGGATGGAACGAAGTTGGTCTTTAGATGTCACTATATAAAATATTTATCACAAATATCATAAATTAGTAAATCTTTTACAGATATTTCTTCGATTTTCGAAAAGCGATTTCTTAACTAATGGACATAGGCTTCTCCTTTCAAAAAAAGGTTTATGGGGCCCCCGGAGGCTGAATTGTCCATACAAACGGTATACCAAGATCATTTGCAGTATAAACATATTTCCACGATGATATGTTGATATTCGGACTTAGACTGTATTTATTTAGGTTATAACGTCTTCATTTTTAAAAATAAACTAATCTAGAATAAAATATAATCAAATAAAATTTTACATATTTCACATTGTAAATGTCATGTTTTCATTTTGTTTTTTTCTGTCTTAAAAACAAAAATATTTCTAATATTGTTTCATTAATAACATATCTCATATTATTATGCTACTACTTACACAAAATAAATCGAAAAAATATTGAGTTTTCATTCATGATTTTCGATATTACGAAACACATCCATATTTTCACAAATTTCAAGCAATTATTAGTGCTTTCGCATCAAAACATATTTCAATGTGTGTGTGATTCGTGTCAGTCAAATAATGATAGCCGAACCTTCTACGAGAGAGTCCGAATTATTACGAATGAATGTCAATCCACATACACATACCTATACAGCGGTGCACTCGTATCTACGTTGTATTTTGTCAAACAGAGACAGCAATATTTTACGAACAAATTTCAACTTGCATTTTCGAGTGTCGTACGCCGGCCTCTTAGCCTACTATGGTATAGTGGTCTAAACGTCCTTTAGGCTGGCATAATATATGAAGTTTATTATATAAATTCCTTCTTCTGTACAGTAATGTTGTCCTCTGTATAACTCGTGCGACCTAAGATGGCACCTGACTCAAATGTCAGTCGTTTAAAGTACTGAGTGCAAGAAAAACATACATTATTCTAGTTTTATTAAATTTCAACATTTATTTTGCTTCAAGTAGTTTCTCATAACATACTACTTTATCTTATGTGGTACTTTACTACCTGAGTTAAGAAAATACATATGCATACCAAAAGGAAGAGGGCCGCATTCATTATTTACCCGAATGCATTCTTCGTGCAGTGATTTAAATAATATTAGGTAATACCTAATATCATTTTGAATGAAGTTAGGAACTGAAATATGGTTATAAAATACAATTTTAAATCGTCATGATAAGCCTTTTAATCGTAGTCTCTAAATATCATATGTATATGGATTTTCTTTAGTTTAAAATATTGCGTCTCATAGTCGTCATGCTGTTTTTTTTTTCCGTGTGACCTATCTTAAAACAATTGGGTTATCCAGACGAATCTAATGATATATTAATCAAATAAATTTGTGGAGTGATATATATGACATTAGGTAATACCTAATAAACTTAAATTATTATGAAAATATTCGTGCAACGGTAATAGTCATGCTAACGCTACTCGCAAGATGACAGAGGGGTATCACGCGGGGGAACGGTATCATGTTTCGTTTTGAGCCAGGTGCCATCTTAGCTCGCACGAGTTATAGTTCACCCTTAGTCTGCTTTTAAGACACCCATAGGATGAATCGGGATGGGACACTCTGTATTCTTAATTGGTCACCTCATGGATATATTAATTTACCTGAGGCGAATGACGCGGTGTCGAAGGCGAAGGTTGTTGCTTCAACGCCGTATCGGTCGCAGCCGTCACGTTGCCCACAACATTAGCCACGTTGCCCACAACATTAGCCACGTTACCCACTACTGCGTTCACATTCCCGACGACTGTTCCCACGTTGCCCACAACGGTGTTTGCAGTACCTGCGACACTGCCTACTGCGGTCACGTTACCAACTTGCTGTAATTGCGCCTGCTGTAATTATATTACGAAGATTTGATGTCAATTTGTTGACAAAATAAAATTTGCACCTCATCCTAACTTATATTATTATAAATGTAAATATAAGAAGTAAGTTCTGTATTCATTGTCAAATTTACATGCATTTTAGACAAGAAGAAAGTTACTCTTTTCAAGACTTAAATCCTTATTAACTACACAAGTTATCGAGGTATATCGAGTTGTGTTTTCCAACTAAAGTAATGAGCGGTTTAATTTTATAGAATAGGATGTCAAAAAAAAAAAACAACATTATAACTTACCAGTATTGGTAGTTGTCGAGCATTTGTATGAGTATTTGTGGTTGCTTGTATTGCGGAGGTTCTGTAACACCAATGGTAGAATAATAAGATGATTATCTACTATTAGCATACTATTTTCTACACCCCTAAGTTTTATCCCATTTTGTTACATATCTAGCTGAACAAGATACTTTTTCGACAAGCTACACAGAGAGACGATAATAGTACATTGTTCACCGAGGGAGGAAAGGAACCGATTACTAGCGAGGGAGCAGTTTGTGGCCCGAAGGCGCAGCCTAGGGCCACAATACTCCCGAGGTAGGAATGGGACTTTCACCCGAGTGCTAGCTACACAGTGCTTTATACTACACCTGTGAGGAACATTTAAAGTATTTATAAAATAAAATCAAAACGTAAGACACCATGTAAGACACAATTTAGCTTAGAATTTGACATAATATTTATAAATATTTCGCGCTTCTTTTGTTTTTTTTTATTCTTCACAAAAGGATGTCAGTGGCTCGGAAATTCCATATATAAATTATATGAAAACTCTTTGGGCAGGCGCGCGCCATAGATCAGATAACACATGAGAAATGAAAATCCACCAATGACCAATAATGAAGTCGTAATAAAATTGGTTGTCTTTAGAGTCGGTTTAAGGACGATAATTTTAGCTGATACCGTCATAAGAAAACATTAACTTTTTACTTCATTTTATAAACAGTTGACGTGTAGGTTGTGTGCTGCCGCAGTCTCTCTTCTACTCGGACGTATCGGCCGATGTAATGGAAGAGAGAGAGAGATACGTCACAAGCTTGTTCCGAGCTCTCGCTTGCACGCACGGCTCAGGCCGAACGTTGCAATAAATTTTCTTTTTTTCATCGATTAATTAAACATTTATGACGTCAATCATTTTTCTTTGACTAATTCCATACAAAGCCTATTGTAAATAATAAAAAATATAACAATAACTTACACTACAGGCGCTGGTGTTGCATGAGTTTGAACAGTTGCGGCAGCGCTGCTTGCAGCAGAACGCTGTTGAAGTAAAATTTGTTGGCCCTATACAAACATAAATAAAAACTATTAATATCATTACTAAACAACACACATGACTCAAGAGTCAAAAGGAAAAGTTTTTCTACCAACTGCTATATTGATTCAAGTAATTTATTTTTAACTCCATTAATCTATACTAATATATAAAGCTGAAGAGTTTGTTTGTTTGGTTGGTTGAACGAGCTCTTCTCATGAACTACTGGTCCGATTTGACAAATTCTTTCAGTTTTATACAGCCCATATATCATCACGATAAGACCAATGGGAGCGGAGCACCAATGAAGGATGTTTCAAAATCGGGGGTTTTTGGACTACTATAACGCGAGAGAGATTTGTTGTGTAGGCTAAGTAAAACAAATCGTACCATTTCTCTCATACCGCCAGTAAATGAAACCCTCGGTAGCTGACCAGGGACAATATGTCTTATCCGTACAGACTTGCGACCTTCCTCAGTAAATATCTCCGTAAATTGTTGTATATATTTATTTGCTTGCAATCTTGTCCCTAAAACAGATACACATGATTTGTTAACTTGGCATAGAATTAATAATGAGTATAAATAATTCTTTGGCATTGACATTGTGACGTAATCAAGATAGTACATTACTTGCATTTCTTAAATATCGCAAAAATGAGGGCATGCGATGTAAAGGGTGTTTCTATGTAAAGGCAATTAATAATGAGTATAAATAATTCTTTGGCATTGACATTGTGACGTAATCAAGATAGTACATTACTTGCATTTCTTAAATATCGCAAAAATGAGGGCTTGCGATATGAAAGTGTGTTTCTATGTAAAGGCAATTAATAATGAGTATAAATAATTCTTTGGCATTGACATTGTGACGTAATCAAGATAGTACATTACTTGCATTTCTTAAATATCGCAAAAATGAGGGCTTGCGATATGAAAGTGTGTTTCTATGTAAAGGCAATTAATAATGAGTATAAATAATTCTTTGGCATTGACATTGTGACGTAATCAAGATAGTACATTACTTGCATTTCTTAAATATCGCAAAAATGAGGGCTTGCGATATGAAAGTGTGTTTCTATGTAAAGGCAAAATACTTTCAAATTTTATTTTTTATTACGCTATGAAAATGTATTCTATTTTTTTAATTATTTGTGAATGTTTACATTATACTTTTTTATAGAATGAATGTTTATTCCGAAGAGCAGATATTGTGCAGATTTGTGGTTGGCGGTGATGGTTAAATAAAATATTCGTATTAGGTTTCGCTTTTACAGTTTTTCTCAATTCAGCTGTGAAGTTTTAGTTTTTTAGACTAATACCTATGTCTAAAACTAATATAGTATGTGTCAACAGGCTGTTCGGAGTTATTTTCTTTAGTGACCGTCATACATAAACTACAAAATATTACCTAAAGTAAAACGACACGCTGCACCATTCTTCTCCCCTTCAACATGATCTCTATCAACATAAAGTTCTCCAAGGAACTCTTGATCGGACGGCCTTTGTAATATCGACAATTTTATATGAAAGAACCCCGCGCCTGCATGGGGTGAAGTCTTTTCAGTCTCTAAAATGTATTCTTCCACTAATTGTGGTTGACAGTCAGATGTTGGTCGAGGCCTCTCATAGGCCCGTGCTAATCGTAATATTCCGCTAGGGTCTTGAGGTACTGCTAGTGGTAAGGCTTCCATTTTTGGCGACTCGATTGATTTGAACACCTGTACAGTATGTTAATAACCATTAGGACATTCTTAAAAGCAAGGTAAATAACTAGATCATCGTAATTTAGGCTTTTAAGCCTATATATTTATTAAATGATTAATATTATTTCTGAACCTGAAGCTTGAATTCGGTTCCTACTTGACCGAATTTATATAACATCTATTCTGCAAATTTTAAACTCCATAATATAATCGATATTTTAAATATTCTCTGAAATGGTAAAAAAATGGTATTGGGTGTGTATCAAGTTATCCTAAGGTCTACTTATTAGTCCAACTGATTTGAAGAAACAATAATACATAATGTTGACAAATAATCATTGTCAAATGAGTACACACATAGTAAAACTCTTATCCAGCAACAGAAATAATCTTGGTTGTATGTATAACATATGTAATGTTTACTGTAGGCAGAGGGAAGCAAAGGCTTCCCCAGGATAGTGTCTGAGTGAGTGCAGCGTCGATTCTGCGGAGGACCTGAAATAACATGGTCCGGGTGCTTCCCAGAGTAGTACTCCTCAGGACTGTGTCCCACTTGGCTCCTGAGTCCCTGGAGAGCCGATATATCTACCACGTCATTAAAAAAAAAGGTACAGTTTACTTGTAGGTACTGTGTACCCCATCTGTAATGAGCTTACCTCTGGTGGTTTTTTTGGATACTTGGAAGTAAGTCGTGTTTGTGGAAGTGATTGTCGGCTATTTTTTGCCCTCTGCCGGTGAATTAGGTCTAACAATTCTAAGCCATGATGATGTGTAAATTGATCCAATTTTCTTTTCCTATTTACCGCCACCTGAAATCAAAGAAAGTTCTCTTTAGTGACGAACTGTTACATGAATAGTTTTTCTATAAATGTTCGAATATTTCAAGATGAAAAGATATATGCTGAAAAATTATGGAAAATTTAAAAAAAAAGAGATTTACAATACTTACTACTACTACTACTACTAAATCTTATGATGTAGACATAAAAAAATATATAACTGGAATCCAGTACAGATATTCTGGATTATACTACATTTGGATTGTACATGAATTTCCAAACTTCAAAGTGACTACTCAGGTACCTGTTTGATTAATCAGACAATTACCTGTGAAAATCTTTTTGCTTGCCTCCTTATTCTAGGTGTATTAAAAAGTCTAGGTGCTGCATGTAATTTTGCTGCAAGTAGTCCAACAGCTGGTCGAGGGTCTAAGCAAAGAGGTGGTGCTGCAGCGTGCACTAATGCTGCTTCAACTGCCTCTAACGCACCACGTTCCTCTCCTGCCCAGCCACATCGGCCACCGATACACATTGCATCCGTTATTATACTCTGTGAGGAAACACATTATGTATATACAGATGTTCTAATTTGTGACCTAGTTGCTATAAGGACCTGTAGTATAAAATGAAATTGTAACGAAAATTTAGAGCAATGACAAGTGTTAAAATATCGAAACCAATTAAGTCAATTATTAACTACAAGTTAGGGCGTTATTGTACAATAAAGTGAGGTGATATCAGTACAGGAATATATAGATTCATTTTTCAATTTGATTTTTGAGTGCAAAACATAACAATTTTAAAAACTTATTTTAGTTATAAAATATAATACTGTTACTCACCTGATTTGTTGGCCTTAAGAGTACATGATGAGTATCACAGAGAAAACTTGGATATGCTTGTCTGTAATCTCTTATTTGTGCTATAATACATCCTGAATAAAAGAGACATGAGTGTTCAGACTCCAACAGATCTAGCAGTATAACTGGTAATTCCTCATTGTCAATGTAACTTAATAATTCTTCTTCTTCATATGGCCATCTTGGGGTTTCTATAAGTGTTTCTTCATGGTTTGATGTCTACAAAAAGATGACCATTAGGACAATTTAGACTTACAAAATATTGATTTAAAAAAATCGATTTATTTAGTCTGAAAAATTGATTCTTCAATTAATCAATCTCAGAACGCCATCCCTAGTTTAGCCTAATATACTACATTGGCCAGACAGTTTGTTGTAGGGTTTGTTTCAAGTTTTCCTTTTTTTTGCAGTGCTGTTATCCTGCAGTTTTTTGCTTTCTATTAATCCTATGGATGTTCCACAGGATTAATAAAGGGGTAGTCACATAATCTGTTTCATTATTACATAGGTAGAAGACTTGATGGTATTTGTTACCTTATAAGAACACATTAGGTTGATTACTTACTACATATACCTTTAATGAGAAAGTACTTTTGTACAAACATGAATGTTTAAAGTGCTACATTTTTAGATAATTACAAGTAACAAGTGCATTCTAAATTACTATTCAGACAAGGACTATTAATAAAGTAGCTTTAAAGTTTATTTACTATCAATTACATCTACTATAAAGCTCTGGAGACTGCTTTATATTACTATATGGCTTCGTTATATTGTTTTTCCACTAGTAAACAATAGTATGCACTGCAACATAGTCAGATTTTACTTATCTCGGTCTTGACATCTATCATTTAAGTGAGCAGATTTTAATTTCCTCATTGGTATAAAAAATGGTAGTGAACTTACATGTCCATCTGGTGGGTAGAGGTACTGAGAGTTACCATTAACTGTTAAAGATAATGAATATCCCTTATTGCCTGGATATAGATTAATTATTAAAGTATTAAGATTATATATTGTTAATAGCTTTTCTAAAAGATATGATGTGGCCTTTAAGCCTTGCTGCAAATAAAAAGAAGTGATTATTTAAACAGAACATTTTAAAGTAATATACTCCTGAATTAAAGAACAAAAATGCACTTTCTGTCTCGTAAAATGAAATTTATATAATATTCCCATTTGTGTAGAGTTTCCTGCAGATATAGTTGGCACTCGCCCAATATCACAAACATACTTCTACTTTTAGACCTACACGTTCAAATAAGCAACTTTGATTAAAAGTGTAAGATTCTCAATGGTCACAATTAAGGGGACAATATTAGGTGTAATTTAAATTGTTTAGTCTGGGAATATTCTTAACAATTACAGTTTCTTATAAATTTAAAAATATGAAACATTTTTTAAGTTTCTATCTCTTGCTATATGGATTAACGGAATGAATGAATGAAATAATTCAGTTAATTTTAAACACTTTCAATAATTTATATTAGACCTATATAATACTCTTGGAAATATGATAAGTGTCTCTTAATATTTCCAACTTTCTACTTACATAGTTCACATGCAAAGACTCCTCTCTACTTAAATCATTGTAAAGTTCATGAAGTTTTTTAAATAAATCAAACTTCTCAGTTGCCTTTGAACCAGAGCTGGATGAATTACGTTGTAATTTCATTCTAGACTCATCAACAGATTCAGCAAGGTGCATCTTATCATGGGTCCAAGTCATTTTGTGGTCTGACACACCACTGCTAAATTGTGATAAGTTGGAGTTCACATGTTTCGCTCGGTTAAGTATTACCTAAAATATAAATAAATGACAATAAACATAGTGCAAAACATGAACAAAATTACTAATAAAGATCGGACATTAAATTAAAGAAAGCAATGAAATACCTCAGCTTCCAATGCCGCGTGAATTAAACCATCCATAATGTCATTTATTAAAACAAATATGCAAGTGGTAGTTATTTTATTAAATTTATTATATCATATTAACAGTTTAGGCCTGAGTATTAAGTCATGATTTTTAGAAAAACTAATATGCTTTATTTATGTTTCACACTGCATGACAGTAAAATAACATGTCCAATGTCCATCAACAATTTTTGACATTGTCTGTTATAGATAATGTAGAGACTATAAATCCACATCATTTTTATATTAACGCTTTAATGTTTTTTTAATCATAATTAATTTCATTTTGTTATAAAAATTCTTAATAAAGTAAATGTTACAGAAATAGTATCTCTAGAGGAGCTTACACTTTTATATTTACTTTTTATCAACAACGAATTCGTTTTGTTACACACTAACACATAAACTCAAGAATCATTTCCTGGATAAACTCACGCTTATTTGGTTTAAAATTTGTTTCGGGAAACGGGAAAAAAATTGTGATACACATTACAATGACAAATTTATTTATTTCTGCGTTGAAATTACAAGCAGTTTCATCTCCGTAAAATAATCTTGCCAACATTACCGCCATGCTGGCGGATCTAGGAGGGCTGGGGCGCAGTGGTCTCTTTCTGTGAAGCGATAATGAAAATCGAAATTAAATAAATAAGTCATGTTAAAGCTGATCCCGAGCAAAACAGACATTGTTAGCAGTAGGGACCGACAACAGGACAGCAACCCCACCAGAGGATGAACTCTAGTTACGGTAAGGGATGGAATAGCGTCCGATAATCTTATTACAAGAGAGGATCTGAAATATGTAACATGGTCTGGGTTCTCCCAGAGTAGGACGCCAGAGGTCAGTCATCTGGGAAGTTTTAACGGCTTTACCACAACATGAACACCCCACATAATTCTGACTCCAGAACTTCCAGACTACGAAGAGATTCGAAGAGCCGGTGGTCCAAAGGGATTTTCCACATCGACTACAAAAAAAGATCAACGTGTATGGAAATTATAGCCAAAACCACTTGTTGAGCAGCAGAGAAGCAGAGACGCTGCAGATATTTTCTCTACAATGATGACGTTGTCGTCATATGGGGCCAGACGACAGCGTCCAGGTGATTGATAGATTGGTCTTGATCATGTACTGCATTGTATTTGTGAATAATTTCGAGAAAGTAGAGCCTACTGGTCTCCTTCATCGTTTACTGGTCTCCTTCATGTACTGGCGGTGGCGGTTATTATGAACCTGTTTATTTGGCATTACTGTAGGTTTTTACGATGATTATTTGATTTGGGTATCAGTTTGCGAGAAATTTAGAAATTATAGAGGCTTAACTTGTAAAATGCGCTTCCTTGGAAAAGTCATACAAAATTAACGCATTAATAAGTAAACATAACAATTATCTATTGGATACGATTTAAAATCCACGCACCATTATGGGTGACTGAGGAACCCTTTCGTGTGCGTGGCCTGACATGCCCTTGGCCGATTTTAAGAACAGAATGAACTCGCACCCGTATGAGATGTAGAGATCGTTAGAGAGACGTGACATTTTTGTTCCAATAATTTAATCAAACCATCACGGCATCAGGATCTGACGATGAGATCCTAAGGAAGGAATCCTAAGTCAACCCACAAATTTTATTAGTGGTTTCTTAAACTATTCAAATGTTTACGTCTTGTAGACATCATCTGATGATGATGATGATGAACCGATGATGCAAGATACAATTCCTTAACGGTTAGGAGTTGGAGAATAATGATTTTGTGGCCAATGCTCAATTTGAATACGTAGGTATTTTAAACCTTTTAGGAGTACATTTAAAAGTGAGCGTGGTATACTATATATTCTACTACTACACTATTAAGTGTTCTGTGCTTATATGAAACTAGCTTTCAACCGCGGCTTTGCCCGCGTGTATGTCTGTTATCGCGGTTAATAATAACTGTTTTTTCAGTCTCTATCTGTTTACCGAATTTCATTCAAAGCAGTTCAGTAGTTTTGGCAAAAAAGCACGGTATACACACAGTTATAATAATAAAATTATAGTAAGGATAGGGATAATTCAACTTAATACTTATCTACAATTATATTATTTGCACTTCAAATGAAAAAATATTGTCAAAGTACTCGTCAAGACTAATCAAATGAGCCCAAACTCGATGGGGTTCCTATTGCCACCTTCCAGCTCCATCATCAGTTCCTGGTTGCCATATAGTGTCAAAGTACTCGTCTAGACGAATCAAACGAGCCCAAACTCGATGGGGTTCCTATGGCCAACTTCCAGCTCCATCATCAGACCCTGTTTACCATATATTGTCAAAGTACTCGTCAAGACGAATCAAATGAGCCCAAACTCGATGGGGTTTCTATGGCCACCTTTCAGCTCCATCATCAGACCCTGGTTGACATATAGTGTCAAAGTACTCGTCAAGACGAATCAAATGAGCCCAAACTCAATGGGGTTCCTATGGCCACCTTCCAGCTACATCATCAGACCCTGGTTACCATATAGTGTCAAAGTACTCGTCAAGACGAATCAAATGAGCCCAAACTCGATGGGGTTCCTATGGCCTATGTATTTTTACCGTTTTTAGGGTTCCGTAGCCAAATGGCAAAAAACGGAACCCTTATAGATTCGTCAAGTCTGTCTGTCTGTCTGTCTGTCCGTCCGTATGTCACAGCCAATTATTTCCGAAACTATAAGAGCTATACTGTCGAAATTTGGTCAGTCGATGTATTCTGTGAACCGCATTAAGATTTTTACATAAAAATAGAAAAAAAAACAATACATTTGGGGGTCCCCATACTTGGAACTGAAACTCAAAAAATTTTTTTTATCAAACCTATCCGTGTGGGGTATCTATGAATAGGTGTTCAAAAATGATGTTGAGGTTTCTAATATCATTTTTTTCTAAACTGAATAGTTTGCGCGAGACGCACTTCCAAAGTGGAAAAATGTGTGTCCCCCATGCAAACTACCAACGAAAATTGGTTTGAACGAGATCTAGTGAGTAGTTTTTTTTTAATACGTCATAAATCAAAACACGCAATTTACCTTTCATCCAAACAACATACTAGTATAAAAACATCGATGAAAGTTACAACGAACTACAAGAACTTTTATATGATGTTATTTGCTGATACGGAACCCTTCATGGGCGAGTCCGACTCGCACTTGGCCGCTTTTTTTACTAAATGCATATATAAGTATGTATACGGTACTTACATCTAAAAGACAATTTTTAGAAAAAAATACCTTATGTCTATTTGTATAGGGTAATCTATGGAACGGCTAGACGGATTTTGACGGAGCTTTCACTAAATGAAAGCAGATGACATGACATATGGAGTAACTTAGGCTATTTTATAGACTAGCTTCGAGCTTCGCTTACAAAAATAAACGAGGATAACACCACGGGACTCAGATATCTATAAATTCATTTACAGTAAAGCCATGTATGTAGGGTGGTTCCGCGTCTTTGAGGCAGTAAAGCCACGCTGAATTCAGCACAAATGGGCCGGCTCAACCGGGGCAGCACTACCCTTTTTTTTCTGTGCGGAAATCCCCACGGATGCCACCAGTTGGTGACTATGTCGGACTCGAACCGACTAAAACCGCACGCCGTCTCGGGTACTATAAGTCGAGGAACCAGGTATACTCTCGAGAGGAAGCCCCTGGAACCCTGACGCACCTCGGGCCATCTGTGTCTTACAACTACAAGTCCTATGGAAAAAAGTTAAATGGCAAAGTTGTAGGTAATAAAAAGATCTACATATTTTGCATTTACACTTTTTCACATAACCTCAAATTTTATGTGAAAAATTCAAAAAACCAAGTTTTTGGTTTTTTATTTTTATCTTTTACGAATAAAATTATTTTTTAACGAAATTTTGTGAAAACTTAGCTTTTCATGTCCTGAATACACCGTAATTTATTTGATTTGAAATATCTATTTTTTTCACCTCATTTTGACTGAATACCGAAAAAAAACCCTAATTTTCAATCGAAAATTCGTCCGTCAAAATTTCATAGTTTTTGACAAAAATTAGGTGTTTTCTATTCGATGAAATGTCTACTTTTCGATGGTGTAAAAATATATATACATTACCATAGTAAATCTTCTCAGAAAATGCAAAAAATGAAAAAACTCGAATCCGATTTTTTTTAATCGTTATTGAGATATTTAATAAAATTTACACTTTAATCACTCGAAAAACGTAAGATTGCATGTTACAATGATAAACAAAAATATTGCAAATCGAAATATACCTACTACTATAATTAACAAAATAATAAATAATAAAGTTAATATTAAATAAAACATCTACAATACTTTGAGAAAGTTGCAGAATCTTCTATAAAGTATATCTATGCTTATATGCCTATTTATTACAATTTTAAGATAATTTAATACCTTTAAAAAAAAAAATTACGACCACTATTTAAACATTTTTTTTCACTTACAATTAAGACAGTAGTTCGAGAAAGTTTTGTTAGTTACCAATTGTTTAACTTGTTGAAAAATTAACATAAAGTAAAATTTCCGACGGAAATAAATTATATAAAGTGTTCAAAACACATCATATTTTTTTCAAATTTAAAAACAAATATTTAATACCTTATATAAATTAATTAGAAGCGCTCATAGCCGAGTGGCCTTAGGTGATTGGAAACAATCACCGAGGGTAAGCAACTACGGCGCGGTCAGACCTAGATGGGTGACCGTATGTGGCATGATATGTTATGAGCGTTTCCGTGATTCGGAGGTCACGTTACGCAGTCGGTCCCGGTTGTTGTCATAAGGTAACAGTCGTGAAGCTTAGTTGGAGGCCTTCGGGCGGCTTAAAAACATCCAACGGTAAGATTACGTAGCCACAACGTGTCTTGCCAGTCCCCAACCCGCACTCGGCCAGCGTGGGGACGTAAGGCCTTAACCCTCTTTGAGAGGAGACCCGAGCCCAGCAGTGGGACGTTATGGGTTGTTGATTTGATAAATTAATTAATGTGTCGTACTCGCTTTTGGCGCCACGCATGCAACCTAAAAATGTCGCGCGCAGACCTATTTTCAGCGTTAAATTAAAATTATAAATAATGGAGATAGAGTTCCGGGAGTTAGGAGTTTCTTATTGAAAATTTCCTCCTCTTTCAGAATCTTGTTTTGAAATTTCTTCAATATTAATAGTTTAAGAAATATTGGCAAAAAACGAAATGCCATTTTTTTTTCATCTTTGTTTATAACTTTTGTAATTTTTTTATGTGCTAATACACGCTTTTGGCACATTTTTCTAGGCGTCACTCCGGATCCAATGAGCTATCGCACATAATTTTAAGAGCAGTATCTCTATTTTGTACCATTTTCAACTTGTCGACGACAACTTTGCGGCTCGGTACCAATACCCACATTGTTCTGTGTGGCCCTTGGTTAGAAAACTGTGACGACCGCTGCTCTAGACTGTTATGAGGAGTTGACCCAGCATTCTTTGGCCGTTTGCGTCAGTGCGGGCAGGTGCTGGAAGGGGTACCGATATCATAATAACAGCTGTTACTGAATCCCTCCTATCTCACAAACCTTTAAGTGAGTAACGGCCCATGGGTGTTTCCATACATATTTTTTTTATTTTCATTATATTTGAGGGTACTGACTTACAAAACGATATTCACTATATTCCATGAGAACTAAGGAATGCGCATGAAATACTGCCAAATTAAATAGTCTATACCTAATAATCAGCAGTGTTTAAGAAATTTGTTAAAGTTAACTGTGTGTATAATAAATATTAATTGGAAATGGACTAAACATAGTTATAGCACCTGGACTGGATGGTGTGTTGTTATGTATTAAGTTTTCATAAATATATATAAAACACACAAATACCGAAACAAATATCTGTTGGACATACAAATGTTTGGTTCGAGCCAGGATTTGACTCTGAGATCTCAAGAACAGCAGTCGCACAGACTACCATTGCACCACCAAGGCAGTAATCACTGCTCCACCTAGTTAGTTAAAATAAATTTACAATAGGGACCTGACCTTTGTCTTTAAAGTAATTCTGAGGTAAAGCTTCATTTATTGAATTAAAAAAACAACAAAATTTTAATAGATTATAATTGCTTTGTTAATTATCATTAGATGCCATATGTCGTATTAAATTTGAAACAAATTTATCCATTTTCCTGACATCCTGTTGTACTTCAGTTTTGTATTGCAGACACTGTAAATAAATACACAGTTTTAAATTATTCAATAGTCTCACTTTCATATAAAACCTAAATAACTTTATTACCAAAGAAGATGTAATTGAGGGTGAATGAAAAAAAATTAACCAACTATTATAAACATTCTGACAGAAAATATAGTTACAACACCATTTAAGTACTAAAAATTAATTAAAAAATGCCACAAAAGTGTATTAATAATAAACTTTTGTATTTTAAATTTTGTTTTATTTTGTGTAACATTTCTGAAAGAAAATACAAGCATTTTAGTTGGTTTCTTTTTGTTCAATTCTTTTTAATAATATTAATGCATTTGATCATGTAGGTTTACAGTAATTATAAACGATACTTTAAATTACGTGGGAAATAGGATATCAACAAAATTAACACTACATTTGGATAAGTAATTTAAAGAACTGTTTTTATTATTTACTTAATTTCATAGTGAAAGTAATGATTACCTTTTTATTATCGGTAATTTTAACAACAAATACACCTTTAGAATGGGAGTATTTGATACTATATCGAGTATTTACGGGATCTCTTAAATATAACATCTCCGCAGACTTCTCGAATTCCTCCCAATTAGGTATAAAAGTCATTTTTATTTGATATATCAGCTATTAAATTAATCTTCACTTAAATTGAACTCAAACAATATGTAATTTATTAATTTTTACTATAACACGACTCAAGATCCTCACAATCGGACCAAAATTTGTTGCCTGTTGCCTGACAGTGTTGACACTTGACACTGACATAAGAATGATGACATTTTATCGTGCGTGTCTCTTGTCAATGTAAACCACCGGGTATGTCACCGCACCGGGTATGTCCCGGCCTGCAAAAATGAAAATTTCAATATAGAAAAAATATATATTGATAGATCTTAATTAGCCCTTTCGCACTACGTTCATTATTTTAAGAGCCCTTCTTTCGTTTTCCCAGGAAAAAACAAAATATCATTTGACTTTTTTCAAATTTTCAAATACTCGTATCTCTTTCAAATATGGTTATTTTTTAGTCTACCAAGCGTAGAAAAATTGCCCCTGAGCTGATTTAAATTGCCCTCGAGTCAATTATTATAAATGTTTAATAATAATCCTATAAAAAACAAAAAAACCGTAATGGGATTTATTTGCGCATGATATTTTGTTTTTTCCTGGGAAAACGAAAGAGGGGCTCTTAAAATAATGAACGTAGTGCGAAAGGGCTAATTAAGATCTATCAATATATATTTTTTCTATATCGAAATTTTCATTTTTGCAGGTACGAACTGTAACGAACTGTATTTGACCGGGTATGTCCCGGACATACCCGGTCAAATACAGTTCGTTATGCACCAAATTCGTGGTGCAGGCCTAAGTTGAAATTTTATTTTTCAAAGTTGGCAACACTTTATTTACTGCCAGTTTTTGGTATTTCTTGCATTTTGGGGATAAATTTCAAAACCAACAAATGAAGGATAACAAATTATTACGTCTATAAAACTTTCTGAAACTTAGCAAATATTTCATACTTCAAGCCTTTGAAAATATTTGAATGACTTTTTCACGTTTTTGAGTGTGTTGTCATTTTCGGAAAAAACTAAAGAAGCAGATACTGAGGTTATAGCGGTTCTTCCATATCTCTTGACACATTTTTATGCAAATGAAATATATAATACTGTTGATAATTTATGAGCTAAATGAAAGTCTTCATAACTTCAAATTAAAAGGAAATTCAAAGACGATTCTGGTTCGGGATTTTAATTTTTGAGTTTGGGATCCGTCCTCCCAAACTATTCTCAATTCTCAATCAAAACTAAATTTTACTAAAGTACGTTTATCTATGAGTATAATATATGATTTTCCTGCTATTCAGTCTCTTCTTTTTATTATTCTACCGTTTCATATTTTTTAGTTTAAATATGTGTAAAATTTATGACGTCGTTTTGGTTTGATTACTTTTTCCCTTTATGTCCATTTCTATCAAAATTTATCAACATTTTCAATTCAAATATTGTTGAAAAGGGATTGTTCAAATTTTATTTTATCCTTTAATACATTATGTTGCCGGAATAAGTTTTCCATGAAAAGAGTAACGTCAAGATAAGTATAGTGGATACAATAATTGGATTTATAATATTTTTCAGATTACTAAAATTGACTATTAAAGTTGACGATTACTTTCATTATTTATTTAATTGCTTTCTTATAAGATTAGTTATCAGCAAATAGAGTAATATTTATTGAGTAATACGGTAAAAAAGTATTTTGATATTGTAACACCGCCACAGACAGCGCAACCAACTACGCAGAAAATCAATACACCGTGATGTATTCGTCTTTTTAAAATGAGAACGTGACAAAACCTTAATTTAATTCATCGAAGAAACCACTTTTATTTAAAAAAAATATCTGTTGAGAATTGATGCTCATTTTTATTTATTTACAAAGTGATGAGTATTCTCATAGTAACGGCGTGGTAGAAGTTTCTGCGCGTAGATTATCAGCTTTTCCTTCAAATTATAAACTGTTAAAGGTTAGTAAATCATTTTTAATTATCAAACGTTGTTTAAATAGTCTTCATGTGTTAATTCCGCACCATATTTAAGTAAAAGTGTGTAAATAGCGATTATCGACCTTCGCCATTGTCTGCATGGTGCATTGCGTTTGTTGTATATGTACATAGGTACCTATTTTACTATGAAGCCATTTTGGAGATAATATTTTCGCTTTTTATGAGTATCACCCCGTTAATAAAAAGTGCTTTATTTTTTTCACAGGTATGTATGTGTTCATGCGTTTACCGCTTATCGTATTTCCCATTTTTATATTTTTTAACTTTGAAGTAGACATCAATGACTGTTGTGTTATTGATTTTAGATTTTTCTGAATTTGCGTTATTTGCGCATTATCACACTTAGTTTGAAAAATTAAACATACCCCTAATGCCTGCCTAAGGTGCCTTGAAGGCCATTATAATTAATTTTGATCTGTTTCTTAGACTTGTCATCCTGTGCTTACATAAAGATGGTAAGTAAATGTGATACAAAAACTATGCAGTAACATATGATTTCTAAATAAATAGAGCCTAATGAAGTGTTAGTTTGTAAAAATGTAAAATTAATCTTTTGGCAACCATAACTATGAAAATATATGCATAATCCTTTCAACTGTGTTAAGATTCTAAGAGCTATTATAACAAAGAGCAGTATGGACATAGTATTAATAAAAAAATATTAGTGTAAGTGCATCTGAAAGTATACACTATACCTGTACTTACTTCAAAAAACAAATTTTATCATTTTTGTCTGTCTGTTTGTTCCGGCAAATGTCTGGCTAGACCAAATTTGACAGGAATTTTGCTAGCAGATCTCTAATGACTAGGAGTAGGCAGGTTACTTTTTAAGACTTATCTTCTCACCGCAGCATTACTTTCAATTTACAACAATAATTATGGGTAACAGAACAAAATAACACTTCAATTATTGTTAATAATTTTTTTCAAAATCTTTGTTGAATAGGTTTTTGTTTGTATGAATATTCAATTGGAATTGGTGGTGTATCACTGCCTACATCCTTTCTGCCTATGCTGCTAGTCTGTTTTTATTCTTTCTGTTTCCCAATTTCTATCAATTATATTGACTAAATAAAGTATTACTGCTTTGAACATTAAACAAATATATACTGCTTCTTATCTATTAGTTTGTGAACATTAAAGGTTAAATATAAATTTGTCAGACATCTGACACACATTAACTTATAGTACTTATTAAAATTGATATTATTTTAATCAGAATTTAGTTGTGCAATCCATACAAATTTTATAAAAGTTTGTACTAACTAAAAATTGTAAAAAACAATGTTGGAAAAGAGTGTCTATGGAGTTTCTGGTCTGTTCTTCTCCATAGGATCTACGAATTGGAACAGACAATTAGCTTCACGACTGACTACTGACTGACTACTTGACGTTTCAAAAGTGCCGTTGTATGGTTTATTTGAAATAAAAATGGTTTGATTTGATTTGAAAAAATTTGAAAGCTAATGTCTGTCTGTGATGTTATCACATGACTACTGCATCAAGATCAATGAAATTAGACATGTGTGATTCATGAGGAGGAACATAAGCTATTCTTCATTGTGATAACCAACCTACACATGGGTGGAGCCATGTCCCAAAGCTAGTTCTACATTAAATCCATATTGTCTTAATATTGACCTACAAATTTCTTATGTAATATAATACTATAATACCATAAACATACAGCTGCCTTTTAATTTCATGGTTGTAGGTTTTTGTAGTACAGAGTATTCCCATTATGATCTAGTCTAATTCAGTTACCTAATTCAGGCTATCGGTCCATTTCACTGAGGGGACCTGTCCACATTTTCTGATTTGCAGTAGACATTCTAAGAATTTTATAGTCCATTAACCTACAAGTATTTGTTAGATGTGAGCTGCCTATTGCCTCTTAGTTATACTTCATCATCATCAGCCTATTGCAGACCACTACTGGACATGGGCCACTCTATTTATCTATAGCCAGCTCCTATCTTACATGACCTGTGGACTGACTTAATTGTATTTGAGATATAATACCATTGTGCATATATGTTAAACTACATGCTACAATCTGTAATTAGAGGATATGTAAAAATAGAGATATCTCATCATGACACGGAAATTAGGTAGCTCATTTTAATGCAGATAAGGTTTATTTACACACTGAAATTAATATATTGACATAGTTTGCCAGATTGATATAAATTATTCAAGTTTTTTAAAGAAAGGTGCCATGGATCATTAATAGTAGGTACAGCAATAAAATACAAGAAAAAGCACACACTAATATATAGAACACATGTTTGCTCTTTTGAACTATTGAAAAAAGCGACCAAGTGCAAGTCGGACTCGCCCATGAAGGGTTCTCTAGCAGCTAGTAATGTCATTTATAAGGTCTTGTAGTTTGTTGTAACTTTGATCAATGTTTTAATAATAAGGTATTGAATGAAAGGGAAATTGTGGGAAAGGGAAAAGGGACATTTAAAAAAAAAAACTACTTACTAGATCTCATTCAAACCAATTTTCGATAGAAGTTTGCATGGTAATGTACATCATATTTTTATTTCAGTTTTATCACTCTCTATTTTAGAACAGGGTTACAGGGACACACACATTTTACCACTTTGGAATTGTCTCTCGCGCAAACTATTCAGTTTAGAAAAAAATGATATTAGAAATCTCAATATCATTTTTGAAGACCTATCCCTAAGGATTAAGAAATAGGTACCGTTCAGAACCCGGTGGAATTCAGAGACATTAGCCTAACCATAGGCTTAGCCGTAGGATGTCCAAAATATCATAAATTGACGGGGTCCGAGATTCGAGACGAGACATTGTGAGAATCGTATTGTATTATTGATACTTTTGGACATCAATAAGTTAATTATTTCTGAAGTTTCGTGTATTTAATTTTTACGTATCTGACGTTTTGCGTATCTGACGTTCTACGTACATTACAGTGCGGGTAACTCCGAGCGTTATCTACCTTTTTAGGGTTCCGAAGTTTGACTCGGAACCCTTATAGATTCGTCATGTCCGTCCTTTCGTCCTCGACTTGCCGTCCAAACGGTAAGAGCTAGAAAGATGAAACTTTGCATGAATATGTGTTCTAATTATGTCGAGAAAGCGCTACAATAAAATTATGAAAATTATTATTTGGGATACCTCCCCTACACGTGAAGTGGGGACGATTTTTTGTTCTCGCGGCTTCCCCATCGTGTAGGGTATCATTAGATAGATTTTAAAAACAAAGGTTTTCTAAGATGATTTTTGCCTTAGGTATCCGTTTGCGAGATATTCCACTTAAACGAGCCCTTTTTTTTGAAAAACAGGGCGCCCCCCCCCCCCCCTCTAAAAGCTAAACAGCTGGCTCAAAAAATCTAGAAAAAAATCGTGATTGTGGTCTATATATGAACTTTGAAGGAAAACTATAACGGATTAGATTAGATGACTTTGTTAGTTCAGGATTTATAGAGGCTTAACTTGTAAAATGCGCTCACTTGGAAAACGTCATACAAAATTAACGCAAAATTAATACGTTCACATATCTATTATATATTTGATACGATTTTAAATTCATGTACTCCATTATTGGTGACTGAGGAACCCTTTCACACCCCACGCACACGTGGCCTGAAACGCACTTGGCCGATTTTTAATTTCAATTTAAAACAGGGAGGATTGCATAACATGCCTTCGTAAAGTACATTACTATAACGGTAATATTAATTTAATATTTGTTTACAGATATTAATAGTTATTTTACATTTGATTAATTTTAGATGTTGTAAATAACCTGACAGTATTTTGTATAATTCGAATACCGTACCTACTCATTATTGAATTTTACTTTCGGAGTTGCGCGGCCCAAATAGGTATCGGAATTTTGATTTATATTTTCCTCGTAAAATCTACAAAGCGATAAACAATAGTTAAAACGTTTTTAGACTTCAATAGCTATTCAAAAGGTACAAACGAATTGTATTAAATAATAATTGAAAGAAGTGATATCAGACAATTCTTTTAATGTCCATTGTATTAGTTGATTAAAATAAGGTTTAGGTACAGTGATCGATATAAATAAAAAAAATCGGCAAAGTGCGTGTCAGCCCACGCATAGATTAGGATTCCGTAGTTATCCATAATGGCTTTCGTCGTGTTCAATAGATAATTGTTGTTTACTTATTATTTCGTTATTTTTGTACGTAGATTTCCAAGTAAGCGTATTTTCAAGTTAGGCCTCTATAACTCTCCAAAGTTAGGTCTCTATAACTCTCCAAAGTTAGGTCTCTATAACTCTCCAAAGTTAGGTCTCTATAACTCTCCAAAGTTAGTTCTCTATAACTCTCCAAAGTTAGGTCTCTATAACTCTCCAAAGTTAGGTCTCTATAACTCTCCAAAGTTAGGTCTCTATAAGTTTTCCTTTAAAGCTCATTTATTACACGGATTACCATCATGATTTTTTTCACATTTTTCAAGCCAGCCGTTTAGGGACTTCACACACTGGCCGTGAGCACTGGCCACGCGCGTGGGCGCGTGGCCAGTGCTCACGCTCCTAGGCGCCTAGGCGCGTGAGCGCGTGCCGCTAGCAGATTCTGCCCCCGCGCGCTTAGTCGGGGCGGGCCGCAGCAGTAAACACATTTATATTCGAAATTGAACAACGCCCAGCAATTTGGGATATGAAATGCAACGAATACAGACGACGACGACGACCCAATGGAGAGTAACCATTAGTTCGGCGCGGGCCGCGTACAAAGACGACAAGCGCGTAGGCGCGGTAAAATCTGCTCGAACAGGCAGATCTGCTCCACCGTCGCCGCTCGCGTGATCTGCTGCCACGCTCCCACGCGCGTAGGCGCGTGGCCAGTGTGTGAAGTCCCTTAGCTTTTAGAGGGAGGGGAACATCCTGTTTTGAGAAAAAATACTCTTGAAAGTTGAACAACTCGCAAGTTCGGTCAGACGATTTTTTGGTCTGGGTATCCGACCAAAAAATCGTCTTAACAAACTCTCAATGTTTTCTAAAAAAACTATCTAATAATACCCCACAGGATGGGGTAGACGCGAGAAAAAAAAGCATCCACTTTACGTTTTCTTCACTACGTCATCTTTTTAGCAATAACCGTTTGGACGGTAGGTCGAGGATGGACGGACGACGGACATAAAAATCTATAAAAGGTTCAGAGTCATGAACTTCGGCACCCTAAAAATGCGGTTTAGTTTTTTTACTAATACTAACTTAATTATTATTTACTTAATGTAATTCATTTATGATAACTTGTAACTTCTAGGAAATTGCCACTTGTACATGGACAATAGTTGTCGTTAAACATAGAATCGGTATCATGTGGTGCTGTCATTCATACTTACGGTAATAGAGCAAAACAGCCCCGCGGACCGCAGGGGAGAAATCGTTTTAGACGACATTCCAGACGAAAATTATTTATCTACTTTTCCTATGTGGGCGTAATACTTCCTCAGTAATCTCGAACGTATGAAGGCGTAGAATACCTCCCTCGTTTAATAACTGACTTTAAATAATAATACGCCTACATGTGTAGCCATTATAACATAATGCTGAATAAAAAAACCAATTTGTACAAAACAAACAGTTTATTACAGTTGTAAACATGCGATCAGTGTTATTATAATTTACAAAAAAAAATACATTGTCCAGGAGGTGTAGCGTGGTAGCGTGTGCGACTGCTGTGCTTGAGCTTTCGGGTTCGATACCCAGGTCGGACAAAATGTTTGTATGATCAGAAAATATTAGTTTGAGCCTGTATATTTTCTGTATGAAAAATGTATGTATTTATATCCCCTGTCTATATATCCCCTAACTAGAAAAAAAATGTGAAATGAAGCTATCCCTTTGGCTCCAAACACTCGACTATGATTTTACTGAAAAATTGATTTACATTCCCAAATAAACGTACTTCTTCAATAAACACATTTCAAATTCGCACGTCACTCACAACCACATATATTTTTATTCGTAGACCTTCACTTATATTATTTATTTACACTTGCGCACTTGTAGGAACATAATCATAATTCTTTATTGCTTTATCATATCAAGATATGTTTGCTAATCACTACTTCAAGTTTTGTAGTTCAAATGATCTGTTATCTATATTTAAACTGTAACAGGCGACTACTTGTTCAAGATGAGGACCTGAAGATCCGTCACACGGGGTACCCTGGACTTCAGTCTCTCACAAAGGATCATAAATTTTTAACTTTTGTAATTCCTACACTACTTTAAAGTTCTTGATGTAAGTGAACCTTTATGAAGGGAGAAAAAAATGAATTATTAATTATTAACTTTATTTCATAATATTTACATATAAATTACATTTTTAAATATAAATATAAAAAGTACATTTAAAAATATAAAAAATAGTAGACCACCGACTTCGGTACAGGGACCAAGAAACCGGTGGTTAGGGCTCCAAAGACAGGAACCTCCTCACTATACGTGCCGTGTTAAGAAGGACTGCCTTCTGCATCAGACCCTTGACAAATTCACAAGTTTGTATTTAAGGGCAAGTTGTTGGTGTACGATCCTGGCTACTTGGTTGTGTCTGTGCAAATATTCACCGTTAGCAAGACGAGAACAACCAGAAATAATATGCCTCATAGATTCCCCGGGACGGTGACATGCCCGACATATGTCAACCGTACCATCCTTCAGGATATATTTTCGATAGTTATTCGTCATGATAACTTCGTCCATAATTGCACAAACAAAACCTTCGGTTTCTCCAAAGAGATCACCATACCGTAGCCAGGAAGTCGATGCTTTAAAGTCTATATCGGGCCCGTTCAAATAATTATTAATATTATTATAAGTTTAATCGGTACAGTAGTTTTTGAGTTTATCGCGAACAGTCGCGACGGAGGACTTAATTTTACAATATGTAATGATTGAGAGCTAATTTAGGCGCTCACAAAAAATTTAGAAAGAGAGGTTCTCGATTATTTTATTAAGTGAGTAAGTCGTTATAATAATGCACAATGATATTAACTGCAGTTCATCAGTAAGCTAAATGGTTAAAAAGTTAAGAATACTCTCTGCAAGATTTAAAAATAATTAGAATTACCTACTAATTAAAAAATGGCATTTTGTTTGTTACAGATTCTTGTTGGGTAAAGCCAAGGAATATATTCATTATACACGAAAATAATTGTAAGTTAAAATGGAAGAAATTAATGGGGATCTCTACGGGGGTGGTTTAGTTAGTCTTGGAGATGAGGGCTCCTTGGAGTCAACTGATAATGGCAAACAGGAGCAAAATTGTAACATTTGCGAGTAAGTAGTTTATTGGTATGGTAATTTATTTAAACTATTGGTGACATTTAATTTTATTGACGCATTTTTATTTCAACAGTAACAAGCTGTGCAGCCCTCGGGTATTGTCTTGCCTTCATGTATTTTGTGAAGCTTGCATTGACAAGTTAATGGTTAATGAAGCTGGAGATTCTCTGAAATTTGATTTGGCTGTAGAGTGCCCAATATGCAAACAAGAAACCAAGGTAAACTGTTTTTTTGTTCAATTATCTGTACAAATAAATAAAGTTAGGAGTAAAGTAATATCAAGTGATAAGTTTTTACTAAATGCATATCAAAGTATATACGGTCCTAAAATCAAAACAGGAATTTAATATTTTAACAAAAAGGAACCGACTCGCGACAATTTTGCCTGATATTTGATGAGTTCCCTCGATTTCCTTGGGATCCCATCATCAGATCCCGATATGGTGACGATGGGACCACCTGTAAGCTACGCCCATTCCAATGCAAAAAGAATTTTTGAAATCGGTTCATAAACGACGAAATTATCACTGAACATACATAAAAAAAAAAAAGATTCGACGAATTGAGAACCTCCTCTTTTTTTTTGAAGTCGGTTAAAAAAAAAATGTTCCGGTTAATCTCTGGAACGGCGGATCGATATTGGCGGGTCTTTCACAACGCTGAAAGCTGACGACATAAGGAGTAACTTAAGCTATTTTTAGGGTTCCGTAGTATATAACTCAAAACCCATAAAGATTCGCCATGTCCGTCCGTCCTCGACCTACCGCCCAAACGGTTGGTGCTTGAAAGATGAAACTTTGCATGAATACGTATTGTAATTACGAGGAAAAAGTGCTATAAAAAAATTATGAAAAATGTTTTTATTTGGGGTACCTCCCCTACATGTAGTGGGGAGATTTTTTTTTCTCGCGTCTACACCATGTTTTGGGGTACCATTTAAGATGTCTTTTAAAAATATTGTAAGGTTTCTAAAATCATTTTTCATTTAGATGTCCGTTTGAATTATTCAACTTAAAAGCGCAGTTTTTTCTAAAAACAGGGCGCTCCCCCCCCTAAAAGTTAAACGACTGGCTCAAAAAATCAGAAAAAATCAGGATAGTAGCCCTTAATATATATTGAACTTTCAAGGAAAACTATAGCGGTTTTGATAACCTTTATTTTAGGAAACTTCGTACAAAAATAAAGAAATAATTCTGTTGGACACGATTTTAAATCTACCCTATTCCATGCGTGGTCTGACATGCACTTGTCATTTTTTTTTAGACTAGCTTCACTTCGCGGCGTTAATCTTTACAACAATAAGCGCGGGACTCAGCTAGTACTTTATAATATTTATGGGAATTGATAAACACTAATAAATATTGTTTTGTGCCTCTTCAGATACCCGGAGGGGGGGCTGCGTCTCTTCCTTCAGACTATGTCCTAACCAACATACTTGATGTTTCTTCAATGGATCAGTCTGTTGTTTGCACTTGTTGCAAGAGCAAGGAGCCGGCTGTTGCCCGGTGCACTGATTGCTCTCACTTTTTATGTTCCAACTGCAATTCTGCTCATGAATTTATGCGATGTTTCGAAAATCACAGAGTTGTACCTTTTGATGCGCTGAGGTCTTCAAAGGAAAAGGCTGCTGTGCATAAACCAATCTTTTGCACTCGACATGCAGGAGAGAGCCTAAAGTTTTATTGTTGTGAATGTGAGGTTGGTGCTTGCACTGAATGTCTCACTATCGATCATAAAGTTGGTGAACATCGTTGCGAAAGGATTGTTGATGTTGAGCCCAATCTGCGGGCTGAATTACGAAATTTTATTGTGGAAGCTAATGCTCGAGCAGCTACGGCTGGTAGTGCTTCTGCTAGACTCGATGATGCGCTGGGAGATCTTCAACGCCAGAGAGATGAAGCAGAAGGTGTGATTAATGACGCATTTCATGCATACAAAGCTGCACTTGAGAGATGCCGCGAAAAAGCTCTTGAAGAATTGGAACGTTTGCACAAAGAAAGAGAACTCAAAGTTATGGATCTTTTCGACCGCGTCGATAAAACTGTTCAGCGCATCGACTGCGCTTGTAAATTTGCGGCTAGACTTCTTCGTCGTGGCGATGGCACTGAAATAGTGATGTTAAAGAAGACTGTCGCTTCTCAATTTGCTCGCTTGCTAGAAGGAGCACCGGAGTTTGATGTTGATTATTCCTTGGAGTTCACAACCAAGATTGATAAGTTTGAGACCATATCAGAGGAATCATTTGGAACATTCCGTACCGAAGCAACTCGTGCAGAGGAACGAAAACGTGCTAGTGAATCTTCTGCCATTGTATCAATTACATCAAATTCTCATTCCCCAGCAGTGTCGGTGACTAACACTCCAGTATTTGACGACTTTCCATTGGCTGGCATACGTCGCGTAACTGGTGTCACTGGAGTCGGCACCATGGTGGGAGTTGCAGGTGTAGGCGGGGTACCTACTATCGGGGTCCCAGGAGTAGGAGCTGTTCCTGGTGTTGGAGTCCCTAATTCCAACGTCCTTCCTGGTGGCGTAAACATCAACAGTGTACCTGGTGTAGGAGGTGTTACTGGGGTGCCTGCTTTGCCTTCAATGGTTGAATATAATTTGCAACAGCTGGCTAGTATTGCAGAGAAAGATGTGCCACCTCCACCTCATGCGTCACCAGCCCCATCTTTTACTCTTGCTGAATTATTGGCTGGGGAACTAAATTCTCCGCAGGCCTACAATAACCTTCAAGCACTCGCCAAACTTGGGCTTAATGCTGGTAAGTCTTGTTATATACCCTCTCTTTTCTTGTAAAGTTCTGTTGATGGGTTTATTTTAAAATTATTTTTCTCAGAAGTGAATGGATTTGGAGGAATTGGAGGCGTTGGTCCTCGCGGTGTATCTCCAGGGAGACCATTATTGACTGCTGCCGAAGAAGCTGCTCTAGTACCTCCTCCAGCACCCCTCGTGCGTGCTACTAAAGCTACTCCTATGCACATTAGATTCAAGTTTGGTCAACTGGGAAGTGGCAAAGGGCAGTTTAATTCTCCTCATGGATTTTGTCTTGGAAATGATGAAGATATCATCGTGGCTGATACCAACAATCATCGGATCACGGTAATACATTGCTTGACATGCTTGATTTGATTTTTTTTTCCAACATTTAACTACTATTTGTTTGCTCTTAGGTATTCGACAAGTCTGGCACTTATAAGTTTAACTTCGGTATTGCTGGAAAAGAGGAAGGTCAATTGTGGTACCCTCGCAAGGTGGCGGTTGTTCGCGCCACTGGCAAGTTTGTTGTTTGCGACCGTGGCAATGAAAGGTCGCGCATGCAAATTTTTACTAAGAATGGACATTTCTTGAAGAAAATCGCGGTGAGTCTGAACTTATTCTACTAGTAAAATGACTAGATCTTTTTTTTTTTATTTGTTGCCTACCAATGTGACTCCACTCTGCCTGATGGTAAGCATGAATTTAATCCAAGAGTGGGGGCCACCACACTTCCCGCGATGCAGGAAGTATGGCGATGCTGATCCAGACTATGGCGGCTTTATCTAAATTTTATTGTTCGTAGTGTAACTGTTTTAGCCTATCATAAATCATCAATTCATCTTTTTTTATTATTATTGTACAGGTGCGTTTCATTGATATTGTTGCTGGGTTGGCTGTCACTGCCGAGGGTTTGATCGTCGCTGTCGATAGCGTTACACCTACTGTATTTATATTGTCTGAAGAAGGTGATCTAATGAGCTGGTTTGACTGCAGTGAGTGCATGCGGGAACCATCTGACATTGCTATTAGTGGTACGTAAATTTGTGTTTTATCTTTCACTTGTATTTTAAATTAATCCGGAAACAATTACAATATTAACATTTGATCTTTATGCAAATAGTGTTAAAAACCTTCTGTGTTTTAGGCAAGGAGTTCTATGTTTGTGATTTCAAGGGGCACTGTGTTGTTGTTTTTGATGATGAAGGACGTTTCTTACGCCGCATTGGTTGCGAGAACGTTACCAATTTCCCTAATGGCATCGACGTGTCAGATGCCGGGGACGTACTTATCGGTGACTCGCATGGCAACAAGTTCCACGTCGCCGTATTCTCCCGTGACGGGGTGCTTGTCACAGAGTTCGAGTGCCCCTATGTCAAGGTATGTATCACTTGTAATTTGAATCTGTTTTGGAGTTTTCATGAAATCTAAGATTCGGAAGCGTAAAATAACTAACCCATTTGCAGGTATCTCGCTGCTGCGGTCTGAAAATAACATCTGAAGGATATATTGTCACTCTAGCTAAGAATAATCATCATGTTCTAGTCCTCAACACTCTTTATATTGTCTGAGGAGTAACTCGATGGCTGTAAGTCTGCATACTACAAGATCTCACATTTATTCCCTATATTTTATATTAATTGCTGTTTTTACAAGCTTAACATTTTTTGCTAAACCAGTATTTGACTACTTATTTCGTTTTGTTGTGTTAAATTTCATGTTAGTCTGATATTTTTATATTTTGTCCATGTGCAGTGAACTATAGTGATCTTAAATTTTGTATGCGTCGTGATTTTTTTTCTTTTATGGCATTCTAGAATTAGAGATGGCACTATATTTTTATTCACTGCTATGGATAGACTAAGTCATTATTATTTCCAAAGTACTGAATACTTGCGTATTATTTTGGGTTTGTTCATCTATCATTTATTATTTTATAATTGCATTTAGTTCTAGTAATGGAAAATCCAAAGGTTAGTTAGTATGTAATATTTTTCAAGTATATTTTGTTTTAGTCCGATTTGTATACTAGTTTTTGTTATATTTGGTCATGGAGGATCAAGGTTTCGGATTTATTTTATAAATGACTATAACATGTATAAAATGCACGCAAGTTGTTTAGGAGATGCGTAAACGTTAGTGTTTGTTAAAAAGTATGTGTTAGGCTTTAACACAATGTATTCTATATACTAATATTATAAATAGTAAATATAGTCAAACTCATGAATACATCCGGAACATCCGATTCCTGAAAGGAATACCATAACCAAATTTAACTGAAGGAATCCCATCGACAGGACTTATATTATTACGTTTCTAAATTTTTAGCAGCTGGTAAGGTTCCTAGTTCGAGTGAAGTTTAAACATGTCAATTAGGGGACTGCGTGAGTGTCGCCTCAACTATTATTGATTTGAGATTGTTAAAATGTTAGCCCGATATACGTACGTTTTTCTATCTGTATTGATTTTCTTGTTATAAGTGTGGTTCGTTTGAAAAAGAACAAATTAATGTGAACGCACAATTGTGTTAAAAAATTTAGTCTTGTCATGACCAAAGGAGGCGACACTATAATAAACGTGCCATCTAGTTTAGGTTAATCTCGTATACAATATTATCATATATTGTCCGTTGAAATATATTTACCATTTACAGAATTCTTGTGTCTATACAAAATGTTTTTCGTGTACTCTTGTTTTGAGAGCCTCTTATGTATATATGTATTTGAAAAAAAATTCATCAACGCATTACAGTAGTACATCGTTAAGTTCTCAGTTTTATTGTAAGTTAGAACTACACTGTCCGCGTATGACCCACCATCAATTATTATTTAAAGCGTACATGCTAATATGCTAATTTGTTGGAATATATCTACAACATAATATATTATGAAAACGGTATGTCTTTGTAATTAACGCCGATCTTTTGCATGCATCTCCTTTTTGCGTTTAAATATTTCTAAAGGACCCATGAACTAAAAACATGACGTTCAATCTTGTGTAGTTCTAATCTTAATGAAAAACATTGTAATGCTTTATTATTAACAATATCTGTAACTTTGCAATAAATTGTACAACGTACATAATATGTAATGGTTAAAAATTAATGTAGGGAAATATTTGGCATTTTCTTGTATATAACAAGCTGTTAGAATCATCCTTTTGCAAGCTTTAATATTGTTTTTAAGAACTTACTACATAACGTTGTATTAATATTGTTCGCCTAATGTTCGAATTTAATTGCGGTATGGGTTATTATTAATAGAGAAATTTACTAATACATACCAAAGCAGTATTTGCTTACTTGTTATGTACACGAATTTGCCATTACAAATATGTCTACTTATATGTTCAATGATTATATACTGTTCGCCAAATTATATATTTTTATAACTATCCACATTTATATTCAAAATTGAGAATTCATAGTTTAGATAGTAGGTACAAAATGCAGTTTTATTAAAACGATACCATATTTAGATATAATCATTATATACAGCATATAAATGTTATTGTCCCTCGTTAGGTTTCGTAAGACTAGTGTGTGTGTGAAAAGTGGGACATGTGAATTCAGATGGAACCTCCATTAATATGGTATCCAAATTATTGTAACAGAAGTAATGGTCAGATACAATGTAACATACACTGAAATCTACCGGGGATCGGGTCTTCCAACTATGATTAGGCTTTACTTGTGTACCATCCTATCATGTAGTTACGTTAACGTTTGGCTTTTTAGTAACACGTACTCTTTGCACATTTTTTAACATGCCTTCAGTAATTTAAGTATGCAAATTACATGCTTTTTTAACTCAAAAGCAACCTTGGACAGATTGTTGTACATGACCATTATTATGTGTATAAATCACTTTGGAAATAGTACTTAACCCAGACCACCTAAAATTACTTGTGATATTTTACCAATATTGTTGTTAATGCCAGTTTTATATGCTCTCTAATTTTTTGATTTCGTTAACATATAATTTCTAAATTCCCCATACTACAAGTCGTGCATCTCATTTAAAAATAAATAATACACCCTCATGTTACTAAATTGTTATTATAAAAATAAATAATTAGTTGATAGTCAGTCACTCTCTTCGTATTGCTGAGCCATATGATTTATATTGATTAATTCACTAATACTGAAAAGTAACATGTATAAGAATGTGTACTTAATTAGAAATAGGTATTTATTTTATGTATTTCTTGTGTATTGGAACAGTTTTACAATATTCGATACGCAAATTTAGATGTGATATAAGCAATAATAGAGAGACATAATGAACCAACATTTTAAGACTTACTGACTCAATATTTTAAAAGACACTTGCGAAGGCCACAGGCGTGGAGCATGCTGCAACGTCGGCCTTCGAAAGCCAGTGATAAGTTGAATTTTGACATTTTAGTCTGAATCCTCTATTTGATTAGTGAGTAACTTTTGGGTTTATTTTTCATATTGTTTTTAAGTTATTTGTTTCAGGATTTTTGTCCCAATAGTATTAGGGAATTTTATTTTCTTTATTTGAACTAGTTTAAAACGAGTCTACATACCCTCGCGGATGAGCAGGTGTGATTAATACTCTGATTTTGTCGTTTTATTGTTTTATTTAATTATATGTTCTGGGCCTATATTATATAAATAGTATTTTTGGCCAGTGTGTTTAGGCCTTTAGAGTTACGAATTTTTACTGCCAAATTATTTTCTTACGATATTTGTGCATGCACATAGTAATTATTTTATTGTATAATATTTGTAAAAAATAGTTATTAGTTGTTGCCAATTTTTTTTGTTTTATTATAGTATTCAGGGTTTTAATATTATAATGTTCAATTTTAATTCGTTGTCATTGATCAAAATTATTGTGTGTTAGTGATGTAAAATTAACCGAAAATAGAACTTATTATTGCCCCAAAGGGAGCGTTTGACGCTATTAATAATATTGCTTTAGGGTTGCATAAAATTATTAAAAAGTGGTGTGATAAGTTTTGGATAATTTTACAAATTATACTATTTTATGTGTGAATTCCAATATTTAAATTCAAAATCAGACATTTCATTACAACATCTGATTATACATATTATTCAATGACGATAATTTATATTTTTGTTTCTAAACTATTTGAAAAGTATTATTCTTGTCACCGACCTCCTCCCTATGATTAATTTTGGTGATAACGACACTCTTCTTGCCATGTATTTTATGTAGGGATCAGCGTAGAAAGTTTTGGTAGGTACTAGTATTTTCAATTGATATACACACATACAGTATCACAAGTTTGCCTATATGGTGGTGTTGTTTAGAAATGTTTATTAGTGGATGGCGCGGGCTGCGGCGGTTATTCGCCGCGTCTGCTTGGCTCTATAATTTGCCGTAGCGTGTAAGCACTATGTCATGGATGAATGGCAGTCAAATGGTATCTATTGTCCATTGACATTACTTGATAATAATTGTATCATTAGAGTACATTACAGTAGCCTTTCTCGGGAATCTTAAAAGTTACCTATATACACTTTAAAGCAATTTTGGTAAAGATATTTCTCTTGAATCTATATTCCCTTATGTATCCAGCAATAAATAACTTCAGTAGTTGTGTAGTATCACTTTATATGGCACTGACAATTGCAGGTTTCCTTGGTGTTTTTTTAGCTCCATGATAAGTGGATTGCGATGTGTCGAAATAAGGGGAAGTCAAGGACATTTGCATACTTGGTGCCAAGTAATGTGATAGAAGTAGGGTTCGCAGCGCACAAGGTGAGCTCTAATGTTACCCTCCCTATTGGAGGTGGGCGTATTGCCTATTAGTGGCACCAAGCACAGCTGATGGTTTCGGTGGAGAGTTGTGGCGTAACTATTTAATTCTGTTCAACTAAACCGTAAAACTAATATTATTCCTATTTTTATGACTTTGGTTTTGAAATTATTCCAATTGATACCTGTTTGAAAGACGGCATGCTCAAATGATTTAGGTTTATCTTCACCCACCTTACCGACATATATAGGTATATACATAAATATGTAGTAATCTCCACTGTTCTAAAACAACAAATAATATAAGGTTGTGAGCTGTATTCCCGTTGGAATTTTAAGCCACATGTGTGCTTGTGCAATAAATATCACAGTTTGGATCTAGGCTTTTAAATTATTATAGATTATATACATTGTTGAGCTGATTATAAAAATTTAATATATTATTATACCTTTTAATATTGTTAAAGAATTCTAATTGCATTCCACATCTTAGAGTGAACGAATTTGAGATGACCATTTTCAGTCTACAATTATACAATTTTTTTTTTACAATTGTAGGATTATTAGCAGTTGCCAATGTTTTCCTTTAGTCAGTAAAAGTACAAATATTTTAATATACAATCTTGGTATTTACGTATTGTAGTGATCTTATTTTTTGATTCTATAACTATAAGCATAATTTTTTTCTCTTAAGCGGCCATTCAGATATTTCTCGTCTCACAAATTATTCAGTAAACAACAAAACATATCATACCGAATCAATTTAGTTTACATAGAAATTGTCTACAACTCCCGTGGTTTTATCTCTTGATTAGGTTACATATTATTCAAATGGCTATTTCTTTATTTTCAATGTAGATTTAAGTATATTCTAAGTTACACTGTCTTATGTTCTTGTCATTTTATGTTGAAATGTGAAATTTATTGTAATAGTGTGAAAGGTGCAAGTTCCAAATGCATATTTTAATTTTGATCCAAAGATTTCATTAATTCCTTATAATTTAATTATTTAATTGTCTTTCTGCGGAAGTGACATTAGTGGAGTATGCATTGGTATTTGATACTAGGGTAACATGAATTATTCTGTAGAGTTGGTGCAGCCGAGCAAACCTCTACTAATATTCTCTTAAGAATATATTGCTCAATAATTTAATTCTGTTAAAAGTATTTTAAACCTAGATGTAGTCCACGGTGTGTTTAGTATGATGTGGACTCCATACACGAAATTATATCTAACAGACAATACCCTCCGTAAACATTTGAAAATTAAAATGTTAAAGTTTTATTAGATGTAGTTGTTTGCCTTGAAGGCGGCTTGCCGCGGAGCGCAAGCTGCACGGGGCACCAGCAGCATCAGCACATGGGATCGCCAGTGGCTCTCTGAAACCATTATAATATACTGCTCGTTATGATGTAGCCCACGACACAATAGCTTTGTCCGCATAGATCCAGTTTTATTCAACAAATCTTTCTAATTAAATACGGTCCATAAGAAGAATGGCAGTTTATATAATGTCTTCAGTATACCTTGTGTGATGGTGTTGACTGTATTTGTACTATTTAGCCCCTCAGTCAACGAAAAATTGTTATGTAATCCATTACAGGAGTCTCTGCTGCATTGTGCCTAGATCTTAGAAGTTAATGGTATCAAGGTAGAGTTAATCTCAAAAATTTTGGCTCTTTGAATATTCCATGATATTATTTTTGTTTTTCATGAAAATGTATTTACATTATATACATACCTACACCTAGTAATTAATATTGTATACAATACGAATATACATTGCGTGGTTTGTAACTTGATGTTTAATTATTTTATTGTAAAGATAAGATGCCCAACTGGTTTTCTGTCCACGCTTTGGAAGTGGAGGAATTGAGTGTATTCGATAATTATACTTACATTATTCAACGTTACTGAATAAATAATTCCATGTTATTGTGGACAGAAATAGATTTTATGTTTCAACTGGTTGCACATCTTACTTGACCAAATTCTTTTAACGCTAACGTTACTTGAGAATTTGGATGTTTGCCATATTGCACTCTTTCTTTAATTTTTTTAATGGCTGGTTTAAATTTTCAGGTAACATTAGCGATTTATTAATAATTATAAGTTTTATTAATGTGAACTGTGGCCAGGATAACAGCAGAGCAGTGTAATTCAGAGCCTGCCTAAAATATATTTTTGTCATGATTTTATTTAGGTATATACATGTTATTATTCACATATTACAGTTTTCTCAATATTAGCTTGTATTTTAATTAAGAAATAATCATATTTAACATTGCCAGGTGATCAGCAACCTGCACTTTAATATTTTTGGAAACTATTGAACTTAAATTGTACTGACTTTATAAATATATTTACTTCAATAAAGATTTTCCATGCCACTAAAAAGTTTCTAAATTATTGCCCTGTGCTCGTTACAGGTGATACGAAATTATGAACGATTAGTTAACGTATATTACATACTATAATTACTTAATTAGAAGTCAACTAAAGTTGCACTTGCACTTGAGGTTTGTTTTCTATTACGTATTTCCTATTGTAGGTCTTCCATATTTCCTAAACTACTCTACACTGCGTTCCTAAGGTTAATACCATAACAGATCTCGAGCGGTTCATCTGGAAATGCCGGTTAGGCCATTCGTGAAGTTGTCCTCGGGACTGTTGTTTAGGGCTGTAGACTACTGTACAATGCCTCCACGTAGAAAAGTCCAATCAAGGACCTTATTATATTAAATTTGGGAAATGTTAATGCCGAATTAAACAGTCCGAGCCTTAAGCTTCGTTCAGATAGAGGGAATTACGCGCGTTTGCATACGCGCCAGAGAATTCTTGATTGCGTTCACATAAACTCTAAAGCAGGCACCACACTTCGCTATTCGCTATTCGTTATGCGGGTTATTCGCGCGCAGACGGCGAAGTGTGGAGAGTATATTCGCCAATATTCGCTTTATTCGTTAAGCCGAATAGCGAATACGCATCGGCAATACGTCGGTTTTTAGACACACTTCAAAGGACACGAATAAGGCGAATACGCGCATCGACTGCCCACACTTCGGACGGCTAGTGAAGTGCCCTGTGCATAGTGTGCATAACTAACAACCATAGACTATAAAACAGTTTTCGAAATAGATAAATCAATTAAACGATTAAAATAATCTATGATATGATCAAAATAATTAGACTTCATTTAAGTATTGTTTCTCTCAATTTAATAAAATAAAAAGGGAATTAAAATAATATGTTTCGTTCGTTCGTTGACCAATAAAAATGACAATGTTCTGTGCTCATCTAACAACCATAGACTATAAAACAGTTTTTGAAATAGAATAAATCGATTAAACGATTAAAATAATCTATCATATGATCAAATTAATTAGACTTCATTTAAGTATTGTTTCTGTAAATTTAATAAAATAAAAAGGAAATTAAAATAATATGTTTCCCTCGTTCGTATGGATTCGTTTAGTTAACCATAAAAATGACAATGACACATCTCTACAACACACATATTTGCCTTATTTGACATACCAGTTCGAAGTGTGGTGGCGTGTTTGTTGTTTGCGTGCATAACAAATATTCGGGCGAATACGGCCTAGACACATAACGAATAGCGAATAACGAAGTGTGGTGCCTGCTTAACACACACTGCGTTATTCGTTATGCGGGTTATTCACGCGCATACGGCGTAGTGTGGAGAGTATATTCGCTTATACGAATAGCAAATACGCGTATCCGTCGACTTGTCGGTTTTTTGACACACTTCAAAGGAAACGAATAAGGCGAATATGCGCATCGACTGCCCACACTTCGGTAAGTCGCTTCGCTCGCTTGCGGCGGTCGTGTATCGACGTGTACGGTGTATGCTAAAATGGAGTGGACGAATGGAAAAGATTCCTATGACTAATCATCCACCAGCATTTTCTTTTCGGTCTTTTAGCAACTAGGTACTTGTAAGAAGCATTTAGGAAATAATAAATTGTGGCAACTCTCAAACACATCCATCGCTCCACGCAAACATCACACATATTTGCCTTATTTGGCATAATTCAGCGTACCAGTTCAAAGTGTTGATAGCATGTTTGTTGTTTGCGCGCATAACAAATATTTTGGCGAATACGGCGTAGTCACATAACGAATACCGCATAACACAGTGTGGTTCCGGCATAAGGTTTTCCGTCAATTCCGGTAGGTATAAGGAAAAAGGCGCTTCTTGGGGGAGACTCGTTCAGCAGTGGACGGCGATTCGGCGTTCAGGTTGATACGTAACAAACTTTTAGGAAGAGATTTTTATTCGGGCTCTCGACCTGGATAATCCATTATGAAAGTATTTTGGTAGATATTGTTCTTGAGGAATAAGAAATGTTTCAATAGGTTACTAACTGAGGAGAAGGCGGTTCTTATTTTTTTGGATCATGCATGTGTTTTGCTTAACTGCCTCGTTGGTCTAGTGGTTAGCGTATGCGACTGTTAAGAGGTCTCGGGTTCAAATCCCGGGTCGGGCCAAAAAGTGTGAGATTTTCTTAGGAAATTCCTAATAGCAGCCCGGAGTTTGGAAGTTTGGCGGTGATTCACGTGCCTCGGAGAGCACGTAAAACCGTCGGTCCCGGTTGTCATGAACATCTTGACTGCCTCGTTGGTCTAGTGGTTAGCGTATGCGGCTGCTGATCAAGAGGTCTCGGGTTCGATTTCCGGGTCGGACCAAATATTATTTGTGTGATTCACAAATATTTGTTTAGGAGTATGGGTGTTTTCTATGTATAATATGTATGTATTTACAAAAAAAAGCGGCCAAGTGCGAGTTGGACTCGCCCATGAAGGGTTCCGTATCAGCAAGTAACATCATATAAAAGTTTTTGTAGTTCGTTGTAACTTTCATTAATGTATTTTATACTAGTGTATTGATTTGATGAAAGGTAAATTGCGTGTTACGATTTATGACGTATTAAAAAAAAACCACTCACTAGATCTCGTTAAACCAATTTTCGTTGGTAGTTTGCATGGTAATGTACAACATATATTTTTTTTTAGTTTTATCACTCTTATTTTAGAAGTTAGAGGGGGGGGGGGGACACATTTTTCCACTTTGGAAGTGTCTCTCGCGCGAACTTTTCAGGTTAGAAAAAAATGATATTAGAAACCTCAACATAATTTTTGAACACCTATCCATAGATACCCTACAGGTATAGGTTTGATGAAAAAAATTTTTTTGAGTTTCAGTTCCAAGTATGGGGACCCCCAAACTATATTGTTTTTTTTCTATTTTTATGTAAAAATCTTAATGCGGTTCACAGAATACATCGACTGACCAAATTTCAACAGTATAGCTCTTATAGTTTCGGATATAATTGGCTGTGACATACGGACGGACGGACAGACAGACAGACAGACTTGACGAATCTATAAGGGTTCCGTTTTTTGCCATTTGGCTACGGAACCCTAAAAAAGTAAGTTTATGTATTTATATCAGTTGTCTAGTACCCATAACACAAGCTCTGCTTAGCTTGGAACTAGATGATGTTGTGTCAATGTCCAAAAATATTTATTATTATTATTATCTATGGCAATCGTTATTGGGAAGTCAGTGCCTTCAAATATACTGACAACTAGTCCAATCTCCGAATTTCAGTTCTTAGGGTTCCTTAGGGTTGCGGAGGTCCGATGCCAGTCGCTCCGTGGAAAAACTGAAATTCAGGTAAAACCGGTTGTATTAGTAGCCGACCCCAAATAAACTTGGGAATAAAGGCTCGGAAGATGATGCAAGTGTTTTGCTTCAGGTTTTTATTACTTTAATTTTTTTATAAAATACGTAAGTATTGGAAAATACTCGAGGGAGTGAGAGGAGACTCCGATTTAAACACATCAGTAGATAATTAAGTAGTAGATAATAATTAAGAGTTATTACCTAGTAAATGCTTCAGGTAATACATGTACAAAGACATTATTACATAACATCATATGCCACTGTGGGATCTGGTGATATGACCAGACCCAATTATTTCCTTCCAGGAATCTTTATTTCATCAGTCTATGATAAAGCCGTCTCTCATTTGGAAATACACAAATAAATAACTTAGGACCCTGTCCTGGTTTTCAAATTTTAGAGATGGCAGCCCTATTTAAACGTATCGCTACGTCACACTACGTCTACTACGTCGTTTTGACCAATCATGGTGCGTTTTGTAAACTTGAAATACTCTCTATTATTTTTTCAATTTTTGTTTAATATTTTCTGTTTAAATTAAAACCTAATTAAAAAAACCTTTCAAGTTTATAAGAAGAACAATAAATACTGTATTAAAAATTATTATTTTCACGAATCAATAACCGTTTACGTAGCGCACGCAATGAAAGCTCATAAAAGAAATATTTTTCCTCCGTTTTTTAATCATTTTTTATAGATACTCCTCTTCTATCGTCGGTCGTAGTGTGACGATATATGATACACTCATTTGCAAAAAAAACGGGCGGTTTCGATTTTCTTCATAGCTGAAAAAAATAAAATACTAAAAAGTTTTCAATCATTTGACCATGTTACTGGCTAGTTATAAAAGTGCTATAATGTTTATAAGAGTACCTTCCAAATTCAAACTTTTGACAGCCTGGTTTTCAAAGAAAACAACTTCTAACTACCTACATCTTGTGGCGCGAATTCCCTATAGTTAATATCGACTCTAATTAACTTCTAGTCAATTTTTATTAAATTATCTGATGTCCTTGACATTTAAAAGTATTGTTATTGCAGCAATCTCGAAAATGGTATTTAAAGTGATAAAAGCGAGCAAAATTATTGCGCTGCTTGAAGAAGGTTGCAGTCTTGCTTCGTGGCTCAGAGGCTAAATGTGAGTCGGTCGACAGTTCAAAGGACCTGGCAGCGCTACCAAGAGACCGGTACCGTCAAGAGAAGGCCTGGTTCTGGCAGAAAGACATGTACCGAACCACGGGATGATCGTTTTCTAGTTAGTCATTGAGAAATCGCAAATCTTCTTATGTGGACCTCAAGAACAGACTCGAAGAAGTAAGAAATGTGCAAATTAGTCTATGTACGGTCAGGAGGAGGCTCCTCGCTGCTAATATACACAGTCATCACTCGGCACGCGGCCCTATATTACTCCGTGGACATCGAGTTGCCAGGCTTAAGCCCGATTTCCACCGCGAGCGGAACGGACCCATTAATGACTCCTTTTACCTCGCAATACAAAACTGCATACATGTGTTTCCACCAACAAAGAGTTGATTCATTTCTCATTTTCCGTTCGTCTCGCTCCGCTGAGTCCGCTCTGTCATTATCCGCTCGCAGTGGCAAAACTCTTTGTTGGTGGAAATGCAAACCTATTTTGTTTAAAAGGAGTCCGTTCCGCTTACCATTTCTCGCTCATTACCCTTTCGCGGTGGAAATCGGGCTTTAGCTTCGCTCGAAATTGTGTGTCATGGACTCATGAATACTGGGGGATAGGGTAGGGTTCTCCGATGAAGCCAGGATATCTCTGCATGGTGAAGACTGACGTCGGCGAGTGCTATGTAGACGAGGAGAACGCTTATCAGAGGCATGTTTTGAAGAAATCACACCATGGAGGGGACTCTGTTATGTTTTGGGCAGGAATAAATTCTATGGATCGTACGGGGTTAGTCTTCATCGAAAACGGTACACTGACTGGACACCGATACATAACGGAAGTTCTAATTCCTTATGCACAACCCGCTTTAACCGCTCTTGGCGAAAACTCAATATTCATGGACGACAACGCTCGCGCCCACCGGTCTTGCGATGTGGAAGCGTATATGCTAGAAGTCGGAATTCGTCGTTTGGACTGGCCAGCTAGAAGTCCGGACCTCAATACCATAGAGCATGTCTGGGGCGTTCTGAAGCGACGAGTGAGATCAGTGCAGCCGGCTCCGCAGACCATCAGAGAGCTAAAGAATGTGATTACCACGGAGTGGGAACGTATTCCCCAAGAAACCATAAAAGATATACTCGCTAGCATGCCTAGACGAATGCAAGCCGTGATTTCAGCAAGAGGGGGTCACACTCAATACTAAACTTTTATCTGCTTTTCATGTATTCAATAAAAACAAAGAAATTAACGCGTTTCATTTTTATTTAGCGAGCAGGTACAATAAGCTTCAACATTATTTCTCAATAGTTTAATCAAAATGTTATGATAAAACTGATGAAAACTATTCCTTCCAAATTAATTTATAAAATTCTGAGGATAATAAAATAAAACCTAAAATTGTCAAACAAACAAATAGTAACTATAAAATAGTTCTTTGCTTAAGTGCCCGTTTTTTTGCAAAAGAGTTTATTACGTTGGACTATCTAACAGTAAAAGTTCTTATAAATCGGACCAGTAGTTTCTTTGAAACAAACAAACAAACTTCAGATTTATACCATTAGTAACGATTATAGTCTAATGAGTTTATCAATCTAGAGGTGTACAAGGTCCTTACCGAAGACTGTTCTGGGAGAAGCTTTTAGAAAAATATACTACGTACGTTTTAATAAGTATTGTTTTTAACATTTTATTTGTTTATAAAAAATATACAGATTTCATCATATACATAATAAATTACAATATTTACAATAAAGTTCTTTTTATAAAATGTTAATAAAGGATATAATAATATGGAATGAGTATATATAGGAACACATTAAAATCTATTTTTTTTCACATTTATATACACATTCACCAGCAATCCAAGTAGATTTTATTTTCAAAGTTTCGGGATCAATAATCACAAAGTCAGCATCATATCCATAATTTAATTTTCCTTTTCTGTGGTCAATGCTTATAGCTTCAGCTGGATGCAAAGATGCTGTTTCTAGTGCGTATTCCATAGAACAATCTGGAACCAAAGTTTTATTCGTTTACACGATTCAGTATTTAAAAATATTACCTTCATAAAAACCAAAAAAATAAATAAAAAAAACACGCTAGCCTAAATAACTAGCACAACTAAGAAATATAATCTATCTCAATACTATAAAGAGGCAGTTTATGAATTTGTGGGCTTCTGACGTAGTGAGTAATGATTTTACCAATAGAAAGCCATTTTATTTAGTGCCGTACCCGAAAAAAGATGGATATAAATGGCTGGCGTTATTCTTCAATAAGTTGTTGCATGAAGAGTTGATCCCAAAGGAATGGTGTAAAAGTCAGTTGGTACCCATTTTTAAAAATAAAGGGGATATTCAGGAATGCAACAACTATCGAGGAATAAAGCTTATGTCACATACTATGAAAGTCTGGGAGAAAGTGATTGAAAGGAGAATACGAGATGAGAGTGAGATAACACAGAGCCAATTCGGGTTTATGCGTGGGCGTGGGACAACAGATGCCATATTTGCAATGCGTCAACTATGTGAGAAATACAGGAGTGCGCACAAAAACTTGCATATGGTGTTTGTGGACCTCGAGAAAGCTTATGATAGGGTACCCCGAGAGGTTCTGTGGTGGGCTTTGAAAGAAGAAAGAGTGCCTGTTAAGTATATAGAACTGATTCGTGCTATGTACAGGGCGTCGACAACGCATGTTAGGTCGATCGCGGGTAACACTGATCAGTTCGATGTCTCTGTAGGCTTGCACCAGGGATCGGCTCTAAGCCCATACCTCTTCCTGTTAGTATTAAATGCCTTGACATCGGACATACAGGAGGAGGCACCTTGGTGCATGCTTTATGCAGATGACATTGTACTGGTTAGTGAAGATGGGGGTGAGGTCCAGAACAGATTGAGAAAAATGGCAACAAAAGCTGGAGAATGTTGGCTTGAAAATCAGCAGAACCAAAACCGAGTACATGTTCTGCGATTTCGGCGGTCTCTCCAGCCCTGGAACCATTACGCTGGATGGGACAGCAATAACAGTCTGCTCCAATTTTAAGTACCTTGGCTCTCTACTGCAATGTGACGGTGAGATCGATCGAGCTGTACAACACCGAATCAATTCGGGATGGGTGAAGTGGCGGCAAGTAACGGGGACAATCTGTGACCCTAGTTTCCCCTTAAAACTTAAAGGACAGGTCTATAAAACTATCATCAGACCTGCCGTCCTGTATGGTTCTGAAAGTTAGCCCATTAAGAAAGCGAATGAGAGACGCCTGAACGTTGCTGAAATGCGAATGTTAAGATGGATGTGTGGTGTAACTCGGATGGACAAGGTCAGAAATGAATACATACGAGGAAGTCTGAAAGTAGCGCCACTGGATGAAAAGTTAAGAAGTAATAGGTTATCTTGGTATGGACATGTTATGCGGAGGGATGAGGAGCAAAGAAAATGTTGGGTATGGAAATTGAAGGTTACATGGCAAGAGGTAGACCAAAGAAAAGGTGGATGGATTGTGTGAAAGAAGATATGAATAGGAAGGGAGTTAACAGTGAAATGACGAGTGATAGAGTAGAATGGAAGGATAAAACATATTGCGCCGACCCCAAATAAAATTGGGATAAGGGCAGGCAGATGATGAGGTACCCGAAAAAAAAGTGAATAAATTTTTTTAATTTTACAGATTTTACTTACTAATAGAATATTGACTGAATCCATACTAAATATTATAAATTCTAAAATAACTTTGTCTGTTACGCTTTCACAGATATACCGCTGGATCGATTTCAACGATATTTGGCATGCCGATACTTTAACTCTTGGAGAATGACATAGGCTAGCCAAAAAATAGTTATTATACAAATTATGCTTACCTAATGACTGTTTTAGCTTAGCAACACAAGTGTCGAGTGCTGAAATGCTTCCACAAAGTGTTTTAGTGCCAGTTACGTAAGCATAAACACCTTCAACAGTGACCAGCTGAGGACCAATACGATAGTTGCCATCCTCAAGACCTTGAGCGGCTACAGCGTCACTTACGAGTACTAGTCCTAATAACAATCAATAAATAATAGATGTAGTAAATAAAATTCATTATTTTTGCATGAAATTAAAGGCTGAAATTGAGTTAACTAATCACTAAACTGTCAGAAAAGTTTTTTAGTGCAAAATCTCATCTTTCTTTATTCTTTACTATCTTTCATCCGCATCTCCTCCCGCGTGTATCTCTATTATTGCAGTAAAAAGTAGCATATGTGTTATTTTGATATATAAGTTTTTGATATTTTGATATATACTACTTTAAAGTTTCATACAAATCCGTTCAGTAGTTTTTGCGAGAAAGAGCAACAAACATACATACATACATACTCACAAACTTTCGCGTTTATAATATTAGTAGGATTCTACAGAACAATGATTGTGCTCATTACACAAATATTTGTCCTTGACCGGGAATCGAACGAAGGATTTCTGGCTTAGTAGCTAGGGTCTACTGCCCTCTATTAGACCAAACTACCAACCAGTTAACTTAAATACTTCCGGACAAGTTACACACAATTTCATCTAGCTTCAAACGAAGCAGAGCTTGTACTATGAAAACTAGATTGACGGCCTTGTTGATCTAGTGGTCAACGTATGCGGCTGCTGATCAAGAGGTCTCGGGTTCGATTCCCGGGTCGGACCAAATATTTGTGTGATACACAAATATTTGTTTCGGCGTCTGGGTGTTTTCTATGTATAATATGTATGTATTTACAAAAAAAAGTATGTTTATGTATTTATATCAGTTGTTTAGAACCCATAATACAAGCTCTGCTTAGTTTTTGAATAGATAATGTTGTATGTCAGATGTCCGAAATATTAAAAAAAAAAACTGATATAATTTTATACATTTTGTAAATACATACATATTATGAAAACACCTAAACTCCGAAACAAATATCTGTCAATCATACAAACATTTGGTCCGACCCAGGATTTGAACTCGGGATCTCGAGCACAGCACTTGTATACACTACCACTGCGCTAACAAGACAATCGTTAGTTTTTAGTTAAATACCTATAATAAATATATAAAATAATATTTTAATAATAACTAAACTCTATTTTTTATAAAATAAGTCAATCAATTACTATTTACCTTCAGGGTTTGTCCTGCTTGCGATTCGCAGAGCAGATGGATGAGTATGTATACCGTCGGAAATTATGCCGTAGAAAACTTGTCTTTTAGTTGAAGATGCTAATAGACCAACAAGCCCTGGGTCGCGATGATGGAACTGAAATTCCCACAAAGCAATTTTACTTTGGAATGGTTCCTTGTACACTTTGTTAAGTATTCTATCATGAATGTAAACCAAGCAGAGCTTGTACTATGGGTACTAAATAATCGATATCTATTTACTTTCTTTTTTGTAGACCAAAAACCACACATAGTGTAGGGTACTAGAAGCCGCGGAACCGGCCATCGGGGCCTGCTTCTGTAGATTGACAGTTGGCCTGACTGTGACATTAAGGCTTGCGCTTATGGAGAACGGAGATCGTTTTAAAAATACATACTCGTTTGCCACTTTTTTTTTCGTGCGGTAATTCCCATTAGTGCCTATGTCAGACTCGAAGCAACTAAAACCGCACTTTGTCTGGTGTACTATGAGCCGAGAAACCAGGTATACCATCGAAAGGAAATCCCTGGAACCCCGACGTACCTCGGACTACCTACGGCTTGTAGATGGCCTCCTTCTCTGTGATACTTGGCTGCCCTAATAAAATATTTTTTTTACTTACCGGGAGCATAGCATTAAACAGGTGAGTGATCAGATTAGCTCCACATTCAACTGCTTCCTCGCCTTGGGCCAAGCTAGCAGTGGAGTGACCTAAAGCTACTTTGATTCCAAGATTAGACAATTCCCTGATAGCTTGTGATGCGCCGGGTAGTTCGGGAGCAATCGTTACTATGACAACATTATCCAATGAACCATAAACTTCTTTAAGTGTTTCTATGCCCTAGAATTAAAATATATAAAATTTTCAGTTATACTGTTGTTTACTTAATACTTTGGATTATACTCATACTTTTCATCAGACAATTAGTGGACCAGAGTCACGTTGGCAGTCTCATACATAAAACAACAACAGGGCAATTTAATTTGAATACACCGGGCACTACCACATACTTTCCACTTTCTTTCTCTCCATTCCATGGTTGCCTGTAAGAGATTGCTTTCGGGCGATAAGGCCGCCACTTGTACTACCTAGTTTAAGCTACCGTTTTATGTTCCTATTCTGGTGTACAATAAAAAGATATAAGTATTATTATTAAATTATGTCTTATGTTGTTACGGATTAATAAAACGGAATATCACGCTATTTATCCCGTAGGTAATGTATGAGCTAACTGAGGGAGCAAACTATGAACTGGAAATAGCAGAAAAACTTGAAATTTCCCAAAGAGAGGGATGTCTTCATCCAGCACTGGAATGCCACATGCTGTTTATGTTGCTGAATTACATCTGGTGTGTGACTTGAACAAACAATAACGTATACCTAATCTAAAAAAAAACAAGAATGTTGGCCATAGTCAAGTAAACAGTAGTAGTGTTGTGTTATCTTGTATTGTATGTATTTGATGTAAACAACACTCAATATCATTATTATCTTCCAATGTCAATAGTTATATGTTTCACGATGCAGCCCTTGGTATTTACACATATCATTCTTATCATTAACCCACTTTTTAGCTGTTCATACAGTAATTTATGATGTGTACCAATAATACAATAAATGGTTTTAAGTTTTTGATAAGTTAAGCAACATATATTACTCTCGCGGTTATTGTTGTAAATCGCGAGTAATACCGCGGAACGAAGCTAGTCTTAAAATAATTGCCTTAAAAAATTGCCTAAGTTCTAACAGGCTGTTTTTTTAAACTAGCATATTATGTAATCAGAAAGTTTCGTCAAAATTGGTCTCACCGTTTCAGAGATTAGCTGGAACAAACAGACGGACAAACAAAAAATGAAAAAGTTGATACAAGTACCTATATCGTGCTTTTAGGTACATATTTCATATGCAATTAATTATTAATAAAATCGGCCATGTACGTGTCGGGCCACGCATAGAATAGACTTCCGTAGTCACCCATAATGGTATGCGGCTTTCAAATCATGTCCAATAGATAATTGTTATTTATACTTATTATTTCGTTATTTTTGTAAGAAGATTTCCAAGTAAGCATATTTTACAAGTTAGGCCTCTTTAACTAAGTAAGTAACAAAGTTACGTAAGCTGTTATATTTTTCCTTTAAAGTTCAGCACATGGACAATCATCTTAATTTTTTTTTATATTATATGCCAGCCGTCTAAATTTTAGAGGGGGGGGGGGGCCAAATGTATATGTAATGTATAAGAGTTTTTCGAGTCAAAAACTACGAAACTCTAAAAGTGTTCATTTGAAGATGATGATGCAGAAACATCTCACTAAGCCGCCATGGTGTGGGTCACTGTGCTGCATTGTATACACTCACAATGAGATTGGTGGCTCCTACTCCTGGATTCTACTCACTGCTATCATATCATAAAAAAATATGTAAAGTGCTGAGTGGTCCCCTTGAAAGTTTAGGATTTCTATTATGGTAGTAAACGAGTGAATTGTAGCAGAAAAAAATGGAGATAGTCAGTGTTAGTGGCTCTTCTATCTAATACTTGTCTTCTATATCTTTGTTTTTGAATTTCAATGCAACTATCACTATTTTCTATATTCACTCAGTCAATTAAGCATCAGACTGTATTTTAAGTTAATAGTTTGGAACTAAAAGGTTCAATTTATCCTTACCTCAATTTAATTGTTGGAATTTGCATTAACAATTAAATGCAATCAATTGTGAATGCAAATTTATACAACAGATACAAAAAACCTTGAGAAACAAACATGAAACTAGTCTATGACACTTCTTTTGATTTCATCTAAACTAAAATGTATAACTAAACTAAACCAAGTTATTCAGTATTCAAGATGGAAAAATTGGACAGGAATATATAAATATTGAACAGGAATATATAAATATTGAACAGGAAAGGTGGGTAAAAAAGCAATTGTATTAAAAAGGAATTCCTATAGACAGACTGAAAACTGTATAGCACTAGAAGACAAGTGTTGTGTAATACCTGTAATACATTTTACTTTCTATTAAGTAATACATTTTTTAGTCTTTTAAAAAAATAACTTCACATGAGGAATATAAATCATGTGTCGTTAAAACAATTTGTGAATCACACAAAATGCAGTCCCACATGGGATTTGAACTCTAGACACTTGGCAAGAAGCGGAGTCACATCCACTTAAACAACTAGGCCAACTGTCCAGTCATATATTGACCTGAAGCAATTTCTGGTAAAGAACTTGAATACTGACCTTTTCAGGTACCCTAATGTATTCCTCCATATGGGCCCCTTTCTTTGCTAAATTAATAAATGGCCCCTCTAAATGCACACCAAGAACCGTTGCCCCATGAGGACCCCCCTCCGTCTGTTTGATCAAGGGTAAAATTTTACGATACTTCTCCACATCTGATGTGACCATAGTTGGGCAGAATGAGGTGACTCCATGAGCAAGAAGTTCCTTGGATACTTTTCTTATTCCTTCTTCAACATTTTCTGAATCAAACGAGAAGTCTACTCCCCACCCACCTTAAATAAAACTTTATTTAAAATTTAAATATTAAATAAAATTAATTTACATAGGTACTATCTCATTTAAAAATTTAATGCTAGGCTTTTAATTTAATATGTTATAATAAAAAGTACCTACTAAGTTCAATGACAAATATCAACATTGTAAATAAGGACAATTGTATTAACAATATTTAAAAATTCTTTGAAGTTAATGAAGATGTCTTTATTTACTTGCAAACTTTAAATAAAGTGCATGTCATTGTAATATCTGCAAAAATAAAGGAAAAGTTCAGATAAATAGGTCACTGCACTTTAAAAAAAAAGGTACTTACCATTGATTTGTATGTCAATGAACCCTGGAGCTATTAAAAGACCTCCGCAATCTACAGTTATATCAGCTTGTAACTGTTCTTCATAAAATATTTTTTCTGGATCCTCAATTCTACCATCCCTTATCCATAAGTTTTCTTTTATTATTTTGCTATTACGAAGAATGTAGCAGTTGTGAAGTCTCGTCAGGCCGGATTTTGATTTCATTATTATTTTATATCTTAACGTGTGAAGACTGTAAAAGGGAGCAAGGCTATTATTATGTATGGTAAGTAAGAACCGGTAAGTGAAGTATTTTTACTGAAGTAAGGACAGAGACACAGAGAGAAAGGATGAAGATTGGCTTATCTTAGTGTTTGTATTACTTTGTGTTGTAAACTCTTTGCGTGCCAATGACATTTTGCATCTGTCAATGTCAGTTTTAGACAACATTTTATAATATTCAACCTTAGACTAAGAATGACCTAGACCGGTCATATGCGTGCACCCGTAAGGGATAGCAACAAAGTACATTAAATATGAATGTTGCCAGGTTAAAACAATTCCCCTTTAATAAGGGAGAATCGTTATTCCGTTTACTGTTCCAAACGTTTTAGAAATCTGTCAAATATGGTTAGATTAGAATTGAAGGCCTTCAAAACGAAAGCTGAGGATGTAACCGGGATCAAGATTGATTACATTAAAAAAAAACATTTTTTAGAAGGTTATACTTAGTATTTATTGGCCCTTAAATAAAATAAGTATGTTGAAGAAATTAGTTTGTTTTCTTGTCTCTAGTTATCAGCATATTTTTGCACTGTAATATATCCTTACGTTCAAATATTTTTACATATAGCTTTGCTATTGCCCAACCTTGTCGTCCAGTAGCCTTCAACCACATTTTACGCACATTTTCATCTTTTGGAAATCTGGAGGACAATAAAACACAAATCAAATCAAATTAAATTTCCTCACCATATGGGGTAATTTCAAAAGGCTTATGCGTTATCCCTAAAATGCTGGTAACCTTGCAAAATTACCTTAACACATTAATGGTCATTCAAACTTTAGCTGTGACAACCTACGCAATTTGGTCGGATAATTACAAAAATTTCACACTTTAGAAACTAGTTTTTATCACTTATTTTCAATTATTTCTGCACATTAACAAACAAAAATTTATGTAATTAATCGTAGTTAATATTAAAAACAAACAAAACGCAATTTTTTTCTACTTACGTGTGAAAGGTTATATTTTCATATTTGCGTTCACTACGGCTTTTGCGGCCGAAAACACAACACTGTACCATATTTATTAAAGTATCTGGGTTGAAAACAATTAGTTATACTTAAAATCACACAGTAATTCACTCAAAAAGCCTTATTTTCACTCCTGATAAATTCCCGCTTTGTAATTTGTTTGACACAAATGTTTTGTGACAAACCTATACGGCGATAAGGACAAAAAATACGTATCTCTATTTTTCTCTAACACACTGGAAAATGGTATCGTTATCTCACTCTCTCGTGGTAACGCTTGTTGGCATGTCAGGTCTTGGTCATTCTTAGTCTAAGTATTCAACAGAAATTATAAAGGATACTTTTGGCAACTTACTTACTTACTCTGTAAATAAGTGGGGAATTTATGTATATATTTTTAAAATATTATATTATAATTTTTCTGAACTAAGCGTTTGAAGTTCGAGGAAGAACTAAACGTTGATAAAAAAGGTAACAAGTCAAATTCAAAACTGAAACGTTTTTAAAAATTTCAAGTAGACCCACAGACGACTCAGGTCGCAGAATGATTTTCGTGAATGATGAACCGCGAGCCGAGGGTGACGGGTGAGGCCATCCGAATGACCCGAGTTCCTTCTCAGGCCGGGGTTATCCGCATGTAGGGCTTTCCTTTCTACACCTGGTTCCCCGATTACTATAAATTGCGTAAAAAACTGTTAATTTGATATTACAAATAGACACTTCAATTTTATTTATTTGTATAGATGTTTGCCTTGTTCGTCTAGTGGTTAGCGTATGTGCCTGGTGATCAACAGGTCTCGAGTTCGATTGCCGGGTAGGCCCACAAATATTTGTGTGATACACAATTTCGGAGCCTGGGTGTTTTTCTATGTATATTAAATAAATAAATATTTCGAACATCTTACACACAATATCATTTAGTCCAGCAGAGCTTCTATTATGGGTACTAAACAACTGATATAAATACCATACTTTTTTTGTATTTACATACATATTATACATATAAAACACCCAGACTCCGAAACAAATATTATTAGATCACACAAATATTTGGTCCGACCCGGGAATCGAACCCGAGACCTCTTTTGTTTGTTTATATTACAAGCTCTATTTAATTTGGGACTAGATGACGTTGTGTGTAATATGTCCAAAATATTTATTATTATGTTTTTTACTGTATACGGGACTTATTCGCGATATTATTTTAAAGGTTATGATACCTTCTACTTTCCGACGTTTCGAACGGGTTATACCGCTCGTGGTCACGGGTAGACTGATGTGAGGTATCTTAATTCGTAACCTTTTTAATTAAATCGCGAATAAAGCTGGAAACACATTATCGGACGCAGCTGACGGACGGCGACTGATAAGTGTGCACAGTCTCGTCAGTCGGTCTTGTGCCAGATTTCTGTCGGTTGTCCGAGCGCTCAAGGTCAGTCAAAGGTCACGTCCACGACTTACGTCCGATAGTTTGCACAGCTCAGTGTATGTTCATACTCTAGATCACGGCTATTAGCCGCGTCCGTCAGCCGCGTCCAATAATGTGTTTCCAGCATAAGTCCCGTATACAGTAAAAAACATGAGTATGAGTAAAAGTCGCGAAAGTCTAAAAACATTTATTATTATCGTTTATTATTATATATTTTTAAGCTATAACCGTAGCTAGTAACGAAAAAACCTAACACCCTAAAAAAGGATAGAGAATATGATTGTAACTGCAGTGCGACAAGGATGTTGCGGCTCCGTGCTCTATAGGCAGATTAGCGCATGCGTGCTGCCGCCACCTGCCGTTATCCGTTGCCTTGACAACATAGTCATTCTAGATTTCTAGATTCTTCTTCTTTTTTTTTATTTCGTTTTTTATTACATGTTCTCTGTTTAGTTGTCATTCTCTTTCGATTAATAGGATGATTATATTGTTTGGCATTAATATTGTTTGAATGTATGTTGGTAAAAATACAGTGTATATTGTTTTGTAAACTTGAATTAATACCATAGAAAAAAATACTACATAAATAAAAAATAAATAAATAAATATAATTGCTTATGTTGATCACAAATGCTATGCAATAGCTTTACCGCGGCAGTCCCCGAGTACGCGAGTGCTACACGACTTTTTTTTAAATAAGATTGTTTCTATACTTTTATTGATCCTGCACATAGGATCAATTTTGAAGGTAAGTTTTAGTTCTACGAGTATATTTCAACATTTTTAGGGTTTATGACTCGGAACTCGGAACCCTTATAGATTCTTCATGTTCGTTCGTCCGTCCGTCCGTCCGTCCTCGACCTACCGTCCAAACGGCAAGTGGTAGTAAGATGAAACATTGCATAAATATGCGTTGTAATTACATCGACAAAGTGCTACAACAAAATTATGAAAAATATTTTTATTTAGGGTACCTCCCCTACACGTAAAGTCGGGATGTTTTTTTTTTCTCGCGGCTACCCCATCGTGTGGGATATCATTTGATAGGTCTTTTTAAAACAATAAAGGTTTTCTAAGAGGTTTTTTTGATTTCGATATCCGTTTGCGAGATATTCCACTTTAAATGGCACTTTTTTGTAAAAACTTTACTTACTCTCTATACGATAAATTTAACCAATTCTATCCGAAATTGACAAGTGAACCAGAAGGTTTACAAGTCCAGGAGTTGACCCGGACAAAAAGTATGCTAATGTACTCTTTACACTTTTTTCAGTGCACACTAAAATAACGTATTATAAAGGAGAAATTAGCACTAGGAGAAATATTTGGTACATATGATTAATCTAAGGAGTACATTCGATCTGCAGTAATAGAATGTCCGTATGTTGTGCAGTTCTCGATATTGTAAAGGGGCGGGACAGTTTGACTTTTTCAGCGTGGCCTCTAGGAAGTGCCTGTAACTTTTTTACCAAAGAGGTAAATTGAAAACGAAGTAGGTAAGTACGTTTGCTTGTACCACGGACAAGGGGTACATTCGATTGATATTAATCTCGTGACCAAATGCAGTGAGGCCGGGCCAACTTCACGAACACTACTATTTTCAGACGAGGTACCACTAAGTGTTATGACGCGTGGTATAATGCATGTAACTTATAATGTACCTACTGCTTAAAATTAGTAATTTATCTGATATACTTAACCATTTCATTAATTCCAAACGATGATTATTAGCCTGCGTCACATACACACAAAATTTTTACTTCTTAGATAGTATTAGCACATCGTATGGAGCTTCGCAAGAAATTAAATAATATTAAGATATTTAATAATAATATTTTAATAAAATGTTTCGGACATCAAAATCATCTAGTCTCAAACATATACTTTTTTTGTAAATATATACGTAGACATAGAAAACACCTAAACTCCGAAACAAATATTTGCAGGTTATACAAACATTTGGTTCGACCCGGGAATCGAACCCGAGATGTCTTGATCAGCAGTCACATACGCTAACCACTAGACCAACAAGGCAGTTGATTGGTTATATTTAGGTTTTGGTAATTCCGCTAAAAGTAATTCCACAAGCTGAAGAATAATCATATGGGAGTAGAAAATGTCTAATCATTCAATTAACCCGGCTAGAATCAAATTTAAGTTCACAACGAAATTCATCGAATAATAATGTAATAGTACATTGTTCACCGAGGGAGGAAAGGAACCGATTACTAGCGAGGGAGCAGTTTGTGGCCCGAAGGCGCAGCCTAGGGCCACAATACTCCCGAGGTAGGAATGGGACTTTCACCCGAGTGCTACACAGTGCTTTATACTACACCTGTGAGGAACATTTAAAGTATTTATAAAATAAACTCAAAACGTAAGACACCATGTAAGACACAATTTAGCTTAGAATTTGACATAATATTTATAAATATTCCGCGCTTCTTTTGTTTTTTTTTATTCTTCACAAAAGGATGTCAGTGGCACGGAGATTCCATATTTAAATTATATGAAAACTCTTTCAGAGGAGACCTGAGCCCAGCAGTGGGACATTAAGGGTTGTTGATGAAAACTCTTTGGGCAAGCGCACGCCATAGATCAGATAACACATGAGAAATGAAAATTCATACAACTTTCTCTCCCGCTAAAACACGTTAGAAATGGATTTTCATACATTTTTTCCTCCCGCTTATTTAGGTCAAGGAAAAGACTAACTTTCTCTTTTCATTTTCAGGGAATAATGAATACTGTTCCGATCAGGTGTAGTATAAACAGTATTTTCGGACATGTAACACAACGCCATTTTGCTTCAATCTAAATGGCATTAGCTTCAAGCAGAGTTTGAACCATGAAAGTTCGATCGACTCATAGAATACCTACATACTTTTTAGTTGGGAATCCATAACATAATATACATAAAAAACTACTACACGGTTGACCTAGTGGTTTAAGCGGTTGCCACGCCGCTTATTACTGCGCCAAGTGTCGTGGGTTCAAATTCCACATGGGATAACACTTTGTGTGATTAACAAATTGTTGTTCCTCAGAACTCAGAATAGACTCATCTGGGTGTTCTTTGTGTCCATTTCATGATTGTTTATAAAGTCCCCCGCGACGCAGGAATTTATATTCCTAATGCGGGAGTTTTTTTTATAGAAGAAAAAACACTCAAACTCCTAAACCAATATCTGTTGATCATTCATATTATACATTTGATCCGACAGGTAAATATGTGCCTATATTTTCTTTTTAGGTTAGGGTCTGTTAAAGTGACTATTCTGCCTGATGGAAAGCATGAGTTTATTTCAGGAATAGTAGCTACCATCCTCACAGTGACATGCTGCATGGTGGTTCATACTATGGTGGACTAGTAAAGTGCTTCTACATCATTGTCATCATTTTAGGGTTGTCTTCTGTGTGAGGGTAGTACTGCCCCAGGTGAGCCAGTCATCATGAATTAAGCGTGGTTCTACTATCTTAATTTCCTTGAGATCCCATCTACAGATTCAGCAATGGTGACAATGGGGACCACCTGGGAGCTGTACTAAATCTAATGCAAAAATATTTTTTTAAGTCACATGATAAACGACTAAAATATCGACGAACATGCAGAAAAAGTCCTGATTTATTAAGAAACGCCTTCTTTGAAGTTGGTTAAAAATAATCGTATAACAAACATGGTTAAAAATAATATTTATTCATTCCCTCTAGGCTAGTCGGCTAGTGTACATAGTGGAAAAATCAATAAATATTATTTTTATACAAGTTTACCTATAAACAATGTAAACTTTTATAAAACAAATAATAATTGCGAGGTGCAAGAATTGCGAGATGCAAGAATTGCGACTGCGCGAACTGTATGGGGAATGCAGCGCGTATCCCAACCGAGTAGCTACGACAGTTAGCTTCCCGCAGCTACGGCGCGAGCTCCGAATTCAGTCGTCGTCACGCTTCCGACCGTTTCAGCCGCGAATCGCAAACGCGTAATGTTCACACGCGCGTGATTGCATGATTATTAATACTTAACAGTGACAGCCCAAGTGATTAATATTAACAATAAAACAGGTGAACTTTGTTATGTTGAATTACCTCTGTGTATGTTTGGCGTAGTTCTAAATGCTGCACTTTCTTTAATAGAAATTTGAGTCCCCGGTGAATTGAACTTTTCGTATCTCCATGACTGTTATTTGTCAACTTTTTGCACGTAATGGATGCGATGTTTCTTTTCGATGGAACTGTTGTTTCAGAAAGTACATGAACTTTATTATTGCTGTGGATGTGAAAATGTTAGTTATTGTCTTGCAGAAATTGTTTGCCTTTTTGTTTTAGTGCTTCGTTTCTTTTTGATATCTATAAATAAGTATACTCACGATTATTTTTTGTCATTTTTAAATTTAATGGGTTACACATGTACATGTCATATAATTGTAGTCAAATTCTAAATTCACATTTTCGTATACCACGACTTGTGTGAGGGTTTAAAACACGATCAAAACAGTAGTGAATCAGTATCGAATTAATTAAATTACGTACATATGGTGCCACTAATGAATAGCACACTAATACTCTTTACATCAAACGCGAACGATAGCCTGATAAATTAGAAGGGTGCTTAATATTAACAGACTATATTGTGTTTCATGATCGTTTTATATGTTATACAACCTATAAATAACATAGAAAATAATCTATCTTCTATCTATATTGATAAATACTAAAATATTATAAACGAGAAAGTTTGTGAGTATGTATGTATGTTTGTTGCTCTTTCACGCAAAAACTACTGAATGGATTTTGATAAAACTTCACAATAATATAGCTTACATATCGGAATAACACATAGTCTACTATTTACTGTCATGACGGACCTACACGCGGGCGGAGCCGCGGCCAAAAGCTAGTAATAACTAATCACCAAATGTTATTCTTAGCGCTAAACTCGAGAACCGCTTGATAAATTCTATTTTTTGTAAACGTTTTACTAAGTACACAAAAAAGAAAGAACTTAAATATTGAGTGAAAAATAGTAACAATAACACTTTTCCTTTCCCATATAAATCATAGAGTAAATTAAATAAATTCACCGATTTTGATGGAACCTTCACAAACAGATAGCTGATATATAATGAGTAACTTACTGATACGTTTATTATAGACTAGCTTTGCCCCGCGGTTGCTGTTGTAAAGGCACAATAAAAATAAAGGATTGTCAAGCGGCAAGTATTAAACGCACGTCTTACCATTGCATCCATGAGTTGGAAATTGCTTGAATAAGGAAAATAACAAAAAAAACGTCACACATTTCATAAACAGCTGTCTGATTCCAAACTAGATACAGGCTTCTATACATGTCCATGTTTCTAAGTGTACATGATCTTCCAAATACAAACCATAAAACCTTGCTCATCATAATAGAACTGGCCTTGTCTTATCAGTCAGGACTACTATACTACTAATCACCAGACCAACAGACAGTCAGTAACGCGATGTAGCGATGATTCAATTATAAATCTTTACTTGCTGTTCTGCGGCTTAGCCCGCGTCTATGTCGGTTATTAGTCTAGTCGACAAGTTGTAAATGGTACAAAATAAGAGATACTGCTTTTAAAATTATGTGCGATAGCTCATTGGATCCGGAATGACGCCTAGAAAAATGTGCCAAAGCGTGTATTAGCACATAAAAAGTTGCAAAAGTTATAAACAATTAAAGATGAAAAAAAAGGCATTTCGTTTTTTGCCAATATTTCATAAACTATTATTATTTAAGAAATTTCAAAAAAAGACTGAAAGAGGAAGAAATTTCCAATAAAAAAATTGTAACTCCCAGAACTCTATCTTCATTATTTATAATTTTAATGTAACGCTAAAAATAGGTCTGCGCGTGACATTTTTAGGTTGCACGCGTGGCGTCAAAAGCGAGTACGGCACATTAATTAATTTATTTAAGGTATTGAATATATATTTTAAAATTTGAAAAAAATATGGTGTGTTTTGAACACTATAAATAATTTATTCCCGTTTAAAATCCCGAAAAAAAATGTATTATGAGCAAAGTATAAATATTTTTTTAACTATTATGGCTCGATCTTGTTATGTATGTATGTAAAATTGTTTATACCTTTTGCAAATTGTATGTGCTATGTGTTTTTTATGTTTTTTACGTACACGCTTTTGGCACATTTTTCTAGGCGTCATTATGGATCCAATGAGCTAATGCACATAATTTTGAGACCAGTATCTCTAATTTCAACCATTTTCAACTTGTCGACTAGACTATATCACTGTAAAGACTAGTTTATGTTCTTTCTCGAAAATCAAAGTCTATCCAAATTTCGTAGAACTTGGTGCAGCAGTTTAGCCGTGAAAGCGTAACATACAGTATATAATACTGACTAAATAATTAGTAACTTTTGCTCGTAGTTCGGCCTGCGTGTATTTCAGTTACCGCGATAAAGAGTAGCCTATGTCCTTCTTCCAGATTCAAAGTATCTCTTCGCCAAATTTCACTGAAATCGGCGAAGCAGCTTGAAGAAGCCGTGAAAACTGACAGACCGAGCTTTTTCAAATTTATTATACACATTATGTAGTATGAATGTTTATCATATTAATATGGATATCTATATTTATTTAAATTAATCCCTATTTCCCTTGGTCACGTCATCACGTGTGAACGGCTGGACCTATTTCGCTAATTCTCTTTTTGTAATATTCCTTGAAGTACGAGGATGGTTCTTAAAAAAAAAATCTGATACGTTTTACTGGAGGGGTTCCGAGAATACAAAACAATCAAGTGACCTTGAATCGACTGTTAGGCGGTACCAATTTCACGGGGTCAGCTAGTCTACCATAAAGAACAGTGCAAAATGTTAATCTCACGTATCATAACTAACATAAAACGAAAAGAAATATATAGCATTGCACTGCTTTGGATTTGTTTATTCTACTGTATGTTCATCAGAAATTCATAAGGGTATGTGGTTCTGTGGGAGACAACACATATGCTTCTTGTCTCGCTTCAACGAGTCCTCCCATCTTTAGTTGATCCAAAAGCACTGTGAATAGCGAAAAAAGTATGATTGACAAAACAGTATGTGGATTCCAATAACATATTGCAACAAAGGAGTAAATATGCAAAGGTCTGTACTATCATTAGTCTTGAAAGATGACACTTCGACACGCAAAGCGCAAAAAGAAAGATATGGAATGGGAATGACAATTCAAAAACATTACTTTTGAAGTAGATTGAGGAATGAGTACTATTCTATAAAATAATTTGGACTTTCATTTTAATGTTCTTAAGAATTGTTTACATTGCATCAAAAACAATCAGTTTACTTATAATATGTTGTTTGTAAATAGTTCCAATTTGTCTCGTATTCAACAATAAATTTATCAGCTCAGAAAAATGTTCGCTTTATTGTCTCTAAGCTTTAAATTGCTTGCATCCTTCTGTACAGAGCACAATAAAAGTTGTCCATTTTCAAACTGGATTTGTCCAATATAAGTGTATGAGTAGGTACGAGATCGTTCATTCAAGTTGTGTTTTGAGATAAATGGGATGCAGTTATATTTCAGATTAAAATATAAGATTGCAGCTCTTGATAGTAGGTACATCTTGAGAAAAAACACAACAGTAGACGCGAGAGAGAGTGAAAACAATTTATACGTTTCACCAAATTGCCGCTTCGGCATTCAGTTTAAGTTTGCTGTTTTTCGCAAGGTATATACAAGTTGATGTACCTACTTGTATATATTGAAACGTGGAAACCTGCGAATATTTGAACAAGATCCACACTTCGGGACGTTTAGCTTATTGCTTTTAAGTATACTTAATATATGCATGTTTTCTTCTTAATTAGAAGAAATATAATATATTTCTTCTAATTAATTTCAATTACTTGAAGGATGAAGTGTTCTCGGTCGGTGGTAGTAATTTAAAACCAAATAACCCTTTTGTCTGCTTATCGCCTTATGTAATATAAGATATACAATATTATAAATTTTACTACATTAAATTGAAAGTGCATTGGAAACGTTTGGAAAAACTCTAACAAACGGGAATTAGGGCAGAGTAGTCAATACTATGAAAAAAGGACAAAGGTCGAGTGTAGTCAGCCATCTTAGTTTATTTTTAATTAACGAAAATTTTCAGATAGGGTTCGTCATTTATTGTTATCAGCTTGGATACTTGAAATTCACAAAGAAAAACAGTTATCTATATACTTAACCTCTGCTGGGCTTACTAAAAATATTCACAACTTGCCTGCTTCAAAAAGTAAATCACAATAATATTAAGTAAATAAAGTAAATTCCTGATACAATTCGTACATTAATTCACTGTCTTCATTTGGCATGTGGCCTCGACTAAGTGCGGTTTCCGAACGGAATAAAACTGGGGCTTTTAGGTTAGTTTCTAGAATGGAGTTTATTTCCATTAAAACGTATAACAGTTGTTTACGTCATTTGATCCCTCAACATCGGTGATCTAATTTGTGATAAACCAACTATACCTTTTATTTCTCATTTTTGTTTGTTTGTTGACAATATTTGCATTAAAAAAAATCGTTCTGTTAGAAGCTCTGCTGTGCTGTTTTTAGTACTAATTTACTCAGTTTATTATTTATAAAAATTGACCAGGTGCGTGTCAGGCCACGCATATTCTATCATGAGGGTTCCCTAGTTATCCACAATGGCTTTCCTTGTGTCCAATAGAGAATTGTTATGTTTACTTATTATTCCGTCATTTTTGTCCGCCGTTCCATGTAAGTGTTCTACAAGTTCCTGTTCTACAAGTGAGGCTTCTCTAACTCATTAATTAAGAAAGTTACGTAAGCCATTATAGTTTTTCTTTAAAGTTCATCACATGGACTACTGTTGTGAACTTTCGCGGATTTTTCGAGTTAGCCGTTTAGCTTTTAGAGGAGGAGGTACACCAAATAAAAATATTTTTCATAATTTTATTATAGCACTTTGTCGACGTAATAGAAAGACATATTTATGCAAAGTTTCATCCTTCTAGCACTAACCGTTTAGACGGTAAGTCGAGGACGGACAAACGGATATGACGAATCTATAAGGGTTCGGAGTCATGAACTACGGAACCCTAAAAAAACACATGAAAGCATGAATTGTGTCCTGTTTTATAATATATTATTATGACGAAATAAAAAATAAATGTTCAACTATTGTTCACTTTCTACACATTGACTCGCATTATAACTTTTCTATCTGGATTCGTTCGGCTAATAAGCTTGTTACGAAATGCATGTATAAATATTTGAGTTCGGTAGTAGCCTGTTGTAACATGCAGCTACGAGTAGAACAAATATGCTACTATTTCATTCTCCAGCATACATTTTCTGTTCAATAATATTTGGATCTATTGCTGCAATACCTCATATGTCGAACGGTTTATTTTGTCTAGATCAGTATCGAGACATACATCACTACGTTCCTATTACGTATTTTATCTGTACATTTTGTGTATCTAGCTTATGAGAAAAATGCTAGGTATCGTTATGATAAAACAACCACACGTCTTAGAAACCAATCACTATTTTATCAATACGTTATTATATTTTAGCCGCAGGATCTCGAAATGAGTACATTCTGTTTTATTCGCGACACGTATCCTATGTTCTATGTTATGTAGGTCGGTTTCTGCACTTAGTCCTTTAAGTGGATCATTGTACGTGAGGGCGGCCATCACTCCAGCCAACCCACCTCCCTCCAGAAGTGGATAAGGTCTCCGAGTCTGTCCAGACATTCTGAAACAGATTTGGAAGATCCAAGGGTGTTTTTCCGTGTTTCGGTGACACATGTGCACTCAATGAATACATGCGACACCATTTCCTCTGCCCCTAATCATGCTCTGCATAAGAGACTATCAGTTATGCCTATGGTGTAGAAGTGTTTATTTAATGAGCAGTATCCGGTGATAGTTCCTGCCACCAGCCGCAGACTGTCCCTGTCCAAACGCAATAAGCGTTTGGTTAGTTTATCATTTGGAAGTGGCATGGCTTCCTTTGATTGTCTGCAGCCTGGGATAGATAGCAAGTGGTGTTGTACTTGTGTGCGGGTAAATTCCTGCAGCCAACCACGGAGCTGGCCGAATGGGACAGGCACGACGGGTTCGGGTCCGAAAACCGCTGCGCCGGACCCCCTCTTAGCCAGCTCATCGGCCGCATCGTTACCTAGTGATCCGCTGTGTTCTTTTATCCATTGTAGTGTCACTGAATTCCGGCTGGAGGTCGCAACGCGTTCTAACGCATTGTGACATTCCAATATAAGTTTCGAAGTGACATGGGTTTTATTGAGGGATTTAAGTACCGATGCACTATCAGAGACTATACGGATGTGTGAGTCCGTAATTTTCCTTGTCTCTATAGCGTGGGCCACCAGTATAATACACACGCCTAACACCTCCGCTTGGAATACAGTGTTGAATCTACCTAGCGGCATCGATATCCTGATGTTAAGTTCGTCTGAGAATACACCTGCTCCGGTTCCTGAGTTGGTTTTGGAGCCATCGGTGTATATTCCGAGTTCTTTTGTATCTGATTTGTCGTGTGGTTCTTCTTCTAGATGTATATTATAGTGCTTCTGAAAATTAAATTTCTTCAGCATCAAATTCAAATTCAAAATTCTTTATTCACTTAGGATGCAATACATCTCTTGTGACAGGTCAAGATTCTACATGTACATTTATGCCATATTCGCAAACAATAGGTAGAGCCGGAGAAAAGAACATGGCAATAAAAACTCGCGGCCACTCCTTTCAAATCGCCAATGTTTACATAGTTTTAATGTTTATAAACCTGATATGGGGGTAAGGTGCTGCCACTAATATACTATACACCATGTTAGAGGACTGATGCAAATTATAGTGATTAAAAATTAGAACATAAGCTAATTTAAAAAAAAAACAAAACAACAGCCTCAGTGGGTACAACATAGTAGGAGCATCTTTACAACAAAGGTAAAAACTATATGTGCTCTAATATTGGCCAAAAATACTGGTAACGAAAGATTAAATATAAAATATTAATTTTATGATCAAAAGAAAGAGAAGAATGGCCTTTATTCGTCACGTAGAATCTTTACTTACAAAAGTAAAATCATGCTCTTAAACAATGTGATAACAACATTCACATGAGTAGAATAAAATGAGAAGGAGCAAAGTAGTCAAATCCATTTTTCTTTATTATTTAAAAATTCGTCAACTGTATAATAACCTCTACGTATAAGATAAGTTTTGACTACATTTTTAAACTTTTCCACTGATAGACTCATAACACTAGCTGGTAACCTATTAAAAAATCGCACGGAAAGACCCATAAATGAATTATGCGTTTTATGTAGCCTATGATATTGACCTACTAATTTATGCTTATGTCTCGTGTTCACCGAGTGAACGTCACTATTCCTGTGATATAAATGCATATTTTGTTTTATAAACATATTGTTTGCAAATATAATATATTATTATATTGTGATGCAACTGTCATAATGCCTATCTCTTTAAACTTTTCTCTAAGGGAAACTCGTGCACCTATTTTGTAAATCGTACGCACTGCACGTTTTTGGAGAATGAAAATTGTTTGAATATCAGCTGCCTTGCCCCATAGCAGAATGCCATACGACATGACGCTGTGGAAATAACCGAAATATACTAGCCTTGCTGTTTCCACATCCGTAAGCTGTCTGACTTTGCTGACAGCATAGGCTGCAGAACTGAGTTTCCCTGTAACTTATATATTTGGGCGCCCCACTGTAACTTACTATCTAAAGTAATTCCCAAAAAAACCGTTGAATCAACAAAATTAATAACTTCATTGTTTAAAACTAAATTTGTACTGATATTCCTTACATTTGGCAAACTAAACTTAATACATTTGGTTTTTTTAGAATTCAAAAGAAAGTTATTTGATGTAAACCAGTCAAGGACTAATGCGAGGGACCTATTTACTTCGTCAGAGTAATCGTTAGAGTAATCATCCTATCGTTGGGTGATGTCAACATGGTTGATGTGTGATCGCTCGTTCTCTTATGCGTGTGTGTTTGATTCTGAAGTCCTTTCCCAGTATGCCGGCATTATCACCTCTTTAACAACTAAGTGCAAGGGTGGCAGCCCCAGCATAGTTTGAAGTGCGGCTGTTGGTGTGGTTCTCATGCTACTAGTGATAGACACGAAAAAAGAGCAACATTAATAAGGTTCTATTGTGATTTCGCCAAGACTACGTTACAATGTTAATTTGACAAAAGAGTTTTATGCGTGTGTGTGTCAAATACCTGGTAGTGTGTGTGACTTTTATTCATTGATGGACAGAAATATCCTAAAAACCGTCTCTAAAGCTTTTATAATACCAGGTTTCACATTGAACAATCAATCAATCATCCTCCTAGCCATTATTCCCAAGTTTATTTGGGGTCGGCTACTAGTTCAACCGGTTTTACCTGAATTTCAGTTTTTAAACGGAGCGACTGGCATCGGACCTCCGCAACCCTAAGGGAGAACTGAAATTCGAAGATTGAACTAGTTGTCAGTATATTTGAGGGCACTGACTTCCCAATAACGGTTGCCATAGAAGTTCATGACAACCGGGACCGACGGCTTTACGTGCTCTCCGAGGGCACGTAAAGGGTCGTGAATCACCGCCAAACTTCCAAACTCCGGGCAGCTATTAGGAATTTCCTAAGAAAATCCCAAAAACACTTTTTGGCCCGACCCGGAATTTGAACCCGAGACCTCTTGATTAGCAGTCGCATACGCTAACCACTAGACCAACGAGGCAGTTAAACAATCAATCAATCATTAGTCGTAAATAAAAACCATATAACGACCTTAAATTAGTATAAGGAATAATATAGTATAGTATTAAAATGTCTTTTTATCAAGTATTATATAACACACACAGTAGTAAAACAATCTTACGCAAATAAATGTAAGTATTAAAAGCGTATATAGTAAGGTAATCTTTTAATCTATTCTTGAGATAGGAACACAAAGTAACATTTGTACATCCATTTAATAATTAATAAGTTTCATCGAGGGAAGTTAGGTAAAACAACGAAAGTGGGCATTGTCCTTTTGGCGAAAGCATCAATTTATTATACCGGACAATCTCTACTTATGTTCTCCCCGGGAGCCGAGATTGCGGAGAACTGGACCAGCGCTACCTTATTAATGTACCTCATTAAATTATGTTTGCTTTTAGTAACGTTTTAAGGGGCATGTTTACGTTTCAAAACCGTTATTCACAGCTTTACGTTGTGTAATTTCATTTAACCTTGTGATTATTAAATTTACATGAAAGAGGTTTTGAATTTTCCGCTAAGGATGTTTACAGGGCACACCGGTTTAAGAGTTATATAGCTGGGTTTATATTAAAATAATGATTGTTATCAGAATATTGTAAGTTTTTACTTTGATGTATTTTCTACTTTATTGCTACTATTTTTTTTAGTTTTTATTACAAGTATTTAATATGAGTTTTTATTGTTTGCAAATTTGAAATTATTCATTTTTCAAAACTTTACATTACAATGAATATTATCTTAACATAAATCACAAAAATCCATCAAAAGGTTTATCGGTGATTAGTAAGAAGTCGCTAAGAAATGTATATATAAGCCAGTGCAAAATGTAGTGTTTCTACCATTGATATATAAAAATAATACATCAATGGTCTCTACTGTACATTGAAAAGCGTAAGTAAAATCAAAGAGTAGTGGGTACCATACTCATTGCTAAAGCAGACACTACATCATTTTGAACCACACTATGGCGGCCCATTGTGGTGCCATATATACCTAGAACTACAGTGTAAAACAATTCAAAATGTTCTGAAAACAACCAAAAAGGACATGGACACAAACGTGACCTACCTTATTTTAGCTCAAGTGCCAAAACTGTTTTTTTTTTGTATAAGAATCTAACGGCTGAATAAATTACAGTGACCGTTGTCGCTGTCGCGTAATTCTTAAATGTGTTCCGACTGAGGTATTTTAACAATACGAGGCCCTTACGCGGCTGTGACCAATAAAGAGACGTGTTATTTCACTCGTGGTCGTTATTTGAAAATAAATGTGTACCTATACGAGTATTTTTCTAGGAAGTTTAATTATTTGAAACATAAACCGTCTACGGAACTTCATTTATCCTCTCGGGACCTTTAGTTTATTGTTAACTTTAATAAAGTTACATGTTAATATAAGAATTGTTCTAAGTATGTTGTAAACCTTCCGGCTCAAAAACTTAACCATCCAGTTAACCGATATTGGAAAAAAAACAAGTCTAGAACCGTAGCCATAATTTAAAAGAAGGGTGGAACAAACTAGTCATAGGATGTTTAAATTAGACAGATGCCTCGTGACAGGTGTTTAATATTGCTCTCAGACTGAAATTGTTGTATGTATTAAATTGTTGTCACTAGTCTGAGGTCATAAGCTTAATAGATTTTCAAGCATAGGTGGAAAGAGACAAAATAATTCAGAACAATTGACGAACTCTTTTACTAAAACTACCGGATAATTTTTGATGCTCAACTAAAAATCTCTATTATTTATACTTAATCTGTAGAGTACCTTCTGATAATTTCATATAGGTATCCTATACCTATTTTTAATGTGTTTCTTCTGAGTACTTTTCTAATCAGCCATAAAGTTTAATTTTTCAAAAAAAAAATGTCTCTGAAGATACTGTTTATGTTGACATTATAATCATCATCTCAACATACATAGGCCACACTCAAACTTTTCCTCAACAACCGGTCTTGTGTTGCCCGCACTCATTGGCTTTCTACTACGTTTACCAAGTCATCGGACCACCTCTACCAACGCTGCGTCTTCTTTTGACTTAAAGGACTTTAAAACGAAATTATATTTATTATTACGACTAAGCGGCCATCGTTTCTGTCAGCAATTTGTTATATTTATTTCGATTTTTTTTAAATCGATGGATACTAGTATATTTTCTAAAGCCTAACCAGTCTATGAACGCCTGCACTCATGTGTAACTTTCATAAAAGTATACATATCTACCACATAAAGATACATTTACTAAAAAAATAATAATTAATAATAATAGATATCACGTAGCAGCAAAAGCTTGTGACAAATTCTCTAGGTATTTTCGAAGCAAGTGTGTTATACCTCAGTCATTACGAGACGTAGTGAGTCTTAGTACACATATTTAATCATTGTTGGTGGCACAAACCGGGTTAGAGAACAAAAAAGTGTCGGTGGACGCGGGTTGTGACAGTGACTTATGCTTCGTCCGCCCTTTCGCCGCCTTCTTGGACTTTGCTGCTCATTGCCTTGAATTGTTAGCTAAATTTATTTTCCTTTTACCCGTATTATTCTTTATGTCTCAGTTTTGTTTTTTCTTTATGTAACCTGCGAGGTATTTAATGATTCTAAAGATTGCCTTCAGTGATGTATTATTTATATTTCAAACACATTTATATGTATACAGATTAATTCCAAATTAATCTGTTACATAAAACTATTTTCCAACTATTTTCCAATGGACCAGCTACTACGCGGGAGATATTATTGTGAACAAGTGTGTGCGCATACACAGGTGCACTCTTTGTTCCCTCACTCTCATAAGCTAATTGGATGGTTATCCGATAAGACCGGACAGAGGTTAAACATAATGACCAACGGCTTTACGAGCTCTTCAAGATACATACATAAATCTGTTCATATTAAAACCCATACATACATCCAAACTCAGGGCTGGTATAAAGCATTTCTGTGATACGCAATAACACTCTTTAGAATCGAGTTTCGACATGTTGGCATTTTCGAGATATACAAGTATAACTCTGTTAAAACGATTTAACTGGATTCCTCAAAATTTAGGGCTCATAAAAGTTGACATATTTGTATTTATTACTTGAACTGAGACTAAGACCTGTTGAATGTACCTGTTCAAATTAAGATGGTTTAAAATTAATTAAGTATCTATCTATACAACAAGTCGTTTCTTAGTTAATCATGTGCTTAATTAGCTTTACACACATACTTAATAACTGTTTTAAAAGTTCTCTTCTCACGACTTAGAAAGAAAATAATATAACTGTTATTATTATAACTACAGAATTTGAAAATAATATAAAGTCATGTTCCTAGCCTATATTAATACCAATATTATTTGGGTCATCTACTTATTCAGACCGTTTTAGCTGAGTATCAGTTTTTCCACGGAGCGACTGGTATCCGACCTTCGCCACCCTGAGGGTAAATCGGATTCGAATGTTGAACTAGTTGCTAGTAAAGAATTTACTAACAAGGGTAGTAACGATTGTCATAGATGTTCATGACAACAGTCCGCAGAGAGGTAGCCTCCGCTATAGAAAAATGGAAACAGGAAACTGATCCTAGACACCCAATGTATGGACAACACCAAACCACGACAAGGTTGAAAAGTCGAAACAGTTTCCTAAATATAATTCCTGTGGATACCAACAACCCTCCCAAAGCCAGAGAAAACATATGGCGTAAATGGTTCCCTCTCTGCAATTTCGTCCCCTTGGTCGAAAAACTACCTCCAGGAGATAAACTTCCCTGGCCAACCTGGAAGGCGCTTAATAGGCTGCGTACCCAGGTTGGCAGATCTGGGGACAATCTAACAAAGTGGGGATTTATACACCCAAGCGCAAATAAATGCGACTGTGGCGCGTCACCACAGACAATGGAGCATTTGTTGACATGCCCTACGAGCCCAGATTCGTGTACGCTTGAAGACCTGCACCAAGCAAGACCAAACGCAATCCGCGTTGCCGAGCACTGGGCCAAAATAGTGTAAAGTGACACGATAAGAAGAAGATGACAATGATGTTTTTTTATCAATGACTTAAAACTTTTTTTTAGGATTTTCTTATTTGCAAAAGAACTAAAGCGATATACGATAACTAAATCTTTTTCTATATAAGTAATTACTTAGTTTCTTTTTTTTGTTTTCATCTTTTCCTATTGACTTAGAAATACTAAATAAGAACTGACAGAAAAAATTATTTCATTAAACAATGCTCTAAGTTCATTTGTATGAATTAAGTGTAAAAAATAAATTTCTAAGAGATTGAAAAGATTGCTTATCAGATATGTGTGTTGAAACAATGTTGAAGATAGTCAAACAAAAATATCACACAAAATCCTTGTGCAAAATGAAATAATAAAAATGAATAACGGGCTTTAACACTTCAATCAGTTTTGTTCACGAGGCGAAATAGGAAGGGCTAAGCTCAATATAATATTTGCAGCTGTCGTGTAACACCCATGTTTTGTGATTTTATTTCAGTATGTAATTGATTTCGTGGATATCATCCCTTTGAACTAGTATAAGTAAATACTCCAAATTCAAAGGAAATATGTCATATGGTTGTACATACATGGTATCGAATGATACAAAGTCACATGTCACATGGTCGTACAAATTTGTGTACCCTTGGGAAAGTTGAGACATTTTTTAATTGCTTATTTTTTTATTGGTATTTTTTACTGAAATTACAACGACAAAAAAACATACCCGATGATGCTGTTATAATAGCTCAATTTAAGAATAGAACATCCAATCATGTAGCAATCAATACATGAATCCTTTATTTTAAATTTTTAAGCAAGGTTCACTAACAAACCTCCTTTCAAAGGAGAGGCCTATGTCCAGCAGTGGACTGTTAAAGACTGTTGATGATGATGATTGTTCACTAACAAAATATTGACATTGTCAGTTTTTTAGTGCTCGAAGTCCGAAGATGATTCTTATTAATATGTCCAACTGTATTGCTCGATTGGGAAAGCAATTCAACTATCTTGTGGAAATTGGTGATACATTCCATGTAAAGTCTAAATCTACTGTCATATTTAAAACCTATCCAAAAAATCAAATAAATCATATGTTTTGCTGTTGTTTTTTTTTGTTGTAATGATTTGATTCTAAGGTAATTAAATATTCTTATTTGTTATTTAAGATTCAGCTTCAAATCTTCTTCTATGTAGAAAAGTTATACAAATTTCAAAGGTACATACAGTTTTTACTAAATAATGTAGTTGAGAATGAATTATGATGAAAATCCTAACAATATCAAGTTCGGGCTTTTGTAGACTTAGGCCATATACAAACATGTAACAAATAGTTACCTGAATGCTAATATTACCTTACGATAACGAATTAGAATAATGCGTAATATTTTGTTTGACTTTTTGAAAAAGTGTAGTAAATATAATAGAGAAGAGAAAGTGAAAATGGGGTACATTATATAGGTATGCACACATTTCACGTAGTCGATGCTATGAGAACTCCCTGCCAAAGCTCGCTATAAATAAATACATGTCTATTAACTATTCGAACTCTATTTTCACTGTCTATGGTAATTAAACGTAAACAAACGGCTCTTGTAAGTTATTATTTTACAATTATAAGTTCAATGCCTACATTAACTTAGAATAATCATCACCAATTAACCGATAAAATTATACTATGTATATTATAAAGTTTTGTTGAGAATTTATTGTAACGAAAAATTTGATAAGTAATATTTCACAAGCTTTAGCAAAGCCGGCTTAGTGTGGGCCACCATGCTGTACTGTCTGCATAAGCAACAAGTATGCCGGCCCCCTATCTTGGATTCTACTCATGCTTTTCCATCAGGCGGAGTAGAATTATTTTGGCTGTTTTATCTAAAAGAATACAAGTCAAACGCACAATATATATGTTTGACGTTTTAAATAAGTAATATTCATCAGCAGTCCTCATTTCTTATATCTTTATTTTATGCATATAATAATGATATATAAATTTCTGTAAAGATAAAATAATATATTAATTTATTCATTTCTTTTCTAAATCTTTTATATATTCTATACCTTCATAACATAAGGTGAACTTAATGCCATAAGCATTTCCAGTCAACTTTTGACTGGTGCAGGTGGCAGTTTTATTAACTGTGTGTAGAGCAAGCGAGAAGAACAAAAAATTAATGTACAGTATAAAAAGTTCATACGCACTATAAAATGCTATGATTATCTGCCTACCGTCATCCCAATTCAAACTAGAGTAGGCGCAGCATGTTTCATCTATCCATTCATCTAAGGATGGATTGTGTGGATTCTTTGATTCTTCAACTAACGCATGTTTAAGGGTAGAAGGGTATACCCAACACTTTACTTGCCACATTTTCCTCATCCCTCCACAAAATATGACCATACCAAGATAGCCTATTACTTCTTATCTTTTCATTCAGTCTTGCTCCTTTCAGACTGAGTCATGTGTACTCATTTCTGACTTTGTCTACACATCCATCTCAGTATTCGCCTTTCAGATACGTTCAGGCGTTTCGAATATACATGAGGGAGCCGATGTGCTTGAAGTTGGAGCAACTGTTATTGCTGTCCTATTCAGTGTAATGGTTTCAGGGCTGGAGAAACCACCAAAATGGCAGAACATGTATTCGGTTTTGGTTCTGCTGGTTTTTAAGACAACATTCTCCTCTCATTCTCAACAGTCTTTGCTGCAATTTTCCATTTTGCTCTGGAGCTCATCGCACTATAAAATATTATAAAAGAGCAAATGCTATAAACACGGAAAATACATACAATAGTAATTTTACTTTTATCCTATGTTATGAGGATTCACGTAAAAGTGAAATTGCTATTGTAATGTTATATTGTAGAATTGTGTTGTATTGTAACGATTAATATTAATTGTAATTAACATAGGCATCTAACGTGTTGAGTAAACAGGTGCCTAATGACGTCGTCTGTGTTGACTGTGATTTAATTAAAACTCTCGCGTTTGTACTCAAACTTTAGACCCTTGGAAGTTTTGGTAGTGTGTCTTTATTTGTCCTTTTATTAGATTTACCCGCTTTTTAGATTACGTAGCTTAAATATAAAGTAGAAATACATTTATTTTCACTGAAGGTATTAGTATTGCGATGGTGTTTAGTGTATACGAGTACTTGCACCCGCTTTACTGCGAACGACGATGGCAAAAAGGATCTTTTGTAACTATGAATTTTTATATTATGAATATACATGAAATAATTCTGTGGTTCACAAAGCATAAATTACTGCGCTATTTACGATGTAGAACCAGTTTTATACATCTATACCAATTCCAGGTATAAAATTGAAGTGTGCGTTTGTTCCATAAAATTAACAGCTTTTCAATAAATGCATATGTAAGCAAAAATGGTAGTTCATCACTCATCATCGGTAAAAAAAAGTTGTCTGTCTATCTGTCTTTTATTCTTTGAAACGGCTGTATCAATTTTAATGGGACTTCCAGTTTCAGATGGCTGATGATTCTTTTTTATATTGGAACCGACCAAAGTGACTCTACTCTGCATGACTAGGGCTCACTATACTCATTGTGAGTACAGCATGGTGATGAAGTGTGATTTCACTATTTTTATTTGTTGTGATAATAAATGCACAAAATATAGATGATAAAATATTTATTTTGTGAAAATTGTAAAAGAATCAAATTAACATTCCCCGTTGCCAAGACGACGTAGCTATGCGCGCGCCGCTCGCTCCGTCATCGGCGATCTTCGCGGCACTCCACGACCGTCGTGGCTTGGCTCAAAGATGTCAAAGCTTCAATGCTATATAATTAAATATATTAATATGTAATAATAAATAAATAAATGGGATCTCGCCACATCACTCCCCCCCAGAGACCGTCAAGGGCGATAGTGGTCGGGGAAGCGTACTTGGCGTCCCGATCTGGTAAGTCTTATATTTTTATTATAATCTATAGTTTTATTTTCTTTTTCAGGACTTTTTTTAGCGAGTGTGGTGTCTTCGAGTAGGTAGGCCGGTTTTAGCCGGTCTATCGATACCGTCAGAGCTTTGTTCTTCACCGAAATTGTGTAGAACTTTTCATCTCTCTGCAAAACTTTGTGAGGTCCGGTGTAAGCAGGCTGAAGCGCGCCACGAACAGCATCTTCTCTCAAGAAAACGTGTGTAGCTGAAGCCAAATCTTTAAAAACAAACGTTTGCTTCTGACCGTGCCGCGAAGTGGGTACAGGCCGCAGTTTTTAGTTCCTGAGTCTTGCAGTAAAGTCCGTGATGTCATCTGTGGTAACGAAGATTGGGTCAAAGAATTCTCCAGGTAATCTGAGCGTTTCTCCGTACACTAGTTCTGCGGAAGATGTCTGTAAGTCTTCTTTGAAAGAGCTTCTGATTCCGAGGAGAACTAGCGGAAGAGATTCAGTCCAATTATCTCCATGACACATAATGGCCGCTTTCATCTGCCGGTGGAATCTTTCGATTATTCCATTGCAGGCAGGGTGGTACGCCGTCGTTCTTTTGTGTTTGAAGCCTGCTATTTGAGATAGGTATTTAAAGAGAGCAGACTCAAATTGTCGACCACGGTCCGTAATTATGTCTTCGGGACACCCAAAGCGCTTTAGTCACAGTCTCAGCAGTTATGTCGACCGTTGGAACTGCCTCAGGCCAGCGAGTAAATCTGTCAATCGCGGTGAGACAGTAGCGGTAACCATTGGATACCGGTAGTGGGCCGACAATATCAATATGGACTTGGCGAAATCTGGTTCTGGGTAATTTGAAGTTGCCCAACGGTGAGTGTACGTGCCTAGTGACCTTCGATCGTTGGCAATCGGTGCAAGCTTGCGTCCACTCACGACAGTCTTTTTTCATGTTTGGCCACACAAAGCGTTCGGATATCAATTTTGTCGTGGCTTTAACTCCAGGATGGCTAAGTGAATGCAGACATTTGAAGACTTGTCTTCGCAATTCCGTGGTCACGTAAGTCTACGTACGTCTTGGTTTTTTTAGAACGTCGCAGAAAAGGTCAATGTCAGTTCCAGGCAATTTCATTTTGACAAGACGTAGAGAATGAGTTGTTTCTCCGTTCATTATCGCAATTAATTCCGAGTCGAGTTGTTGTTGCTCAGCAAGCAGTTTAAAATCGACAGGCCTATCGAGCGCTTCAATTCTGGATAATGTATCAGCTACGACGTTATCTTTTCCTGATATGTGTCTTATATCCGTTGTAAATTGTGAAACGAAGTCTAGATGTCTGTGTTGTCTCGGCGAGCAGGTATTCTTATTTGTGCTAAAAGCAAAGCAAAGAGGCTTGTGATCAGTGAATATGGTGAAAACACGTGCTTCTAACATATGCCTGAAATAGCGTATTGCTTCATATATCGCCAGTAATTCACGATCACGATGGTGAATATTTCTGCTGTGTTGAATTGAGCTTTCTAGAGAAAAACGCTAACGGTTGCCATTGTGTGCCTTTTTTCTGTTGGATAACTGCTCCCATCGCTGTATCTGAAGCGTCTGTTACCAAGGCGAGCGTTGCTGAGCAGTCAGGATGCGCTAGTAGGGTTGCGTTGCACAAGCTCTCCTTAGAAGCTTCAAATGCTGCTAAGGCCTCACCTGTCAAGTTGATCGGCTGATTTTTCTTGACCACGCCAGTCAATAAAGCATGTAGTGGAGCTTGGATTTGTGCAGCTTGTGGAAGAAATCGCCTGTAAAAGTTGAGCATACCTAAGTAAGCCCTCAGCTGTTGCACGTTAGACGGGGTTGGGAAATCCCTGATGGCCTGAACCCTGGAGTCAAGTGGCCTAGTGCCTTTCTCGGAGATAGAATAACCCAGGAAGGTTATTTCGCTAGCCCCGAGAACGCACTTGGCAGTGTTTAGATGCATGCCGTACTCCTTAAGTCTGGTAAAGATCTGCCGTAGATGCCGTTCATGTTCGCTTTCATCCCGAGAAAAGACCAAAAAATCGTCCAAGTAAGTATATACAAAGTCGAGCCCACGAGTCATTTCGTCGACAAACCTTTGGAAAGTCTGGCCCGCATTCCGAAGTCCGAAGGCCATAAACGGGAACTCGAACAATCCGAATGGTGTGGTGATCGCAGTTTTCGGTATGTCCTCAGGGTTGACAGGTATCTGATTGTAAGTTTTCACGAGGTCTAGGGTGCTGAAGACCTTGCAGCTAACTAAACTATGTGAAAAGTCGTGAATGTGCTTAATCGGATACCTGTCAGGCACTGTCCGAGCATTCAGCATGCGATAGTCACCGCACGGACGCCAACCGGTATCCTTCTTCGGAGCCAAGTGAAGAGGTGAGGACCAGGGACTTTCCGAAGGTCGTATGATTCCATCAGCGAGCATAGACTGGAACTCCTGTTTGGCAATTTTGAGTTTATCAGGTGCGAGGCGACGAGGTGATGCGGCTACTGGAGGTCCTGGAGTGGTACGGATATGATGGACGGTGTTGTGCTTGATAACGCGATGTATGCCGGGCGGACGTGTTATTTCCGGGAACTCGCGAAGAATATCATTGTATTTTGAGTCTCCATGAAGTACCTTGATCGACGAAATGATGTCAGATTGTCCGGTAGTGACAGCAGACGTAGACAATGTTGTTGTGCGATCCAGCAGGCGTTTGTTTCTAATATCAACTACGAGATTGTAGTGTGATAAGAAGTCCACTCCAATAATAGGTTTGGTCACATCGGCGACGATGAACTGCCAGTTAAACTCCCGGCGAAGACCGAAGTTGAGTTGAAGATGTGCATACCCGTACGTTTTGATGACGGACCCGTTCGCTGCGTAAAGTAGATAGTTAGTAGGTGGTCGACGTGAGTGTAAGGCTGAATGTGGGAAGACGCAGAGATCACTGCCTGTATCTACGAGAAACTGCATCTTAGTCTTCCGATCAGTTACAAATAGGCGACTAGAATTTGTTAGGCTGTCGCTTGTCGCCATTATTGACTGCCCTGGCCGTTTTCCGAGATGTTTACGGAGAAATCGCAAGGCTTAAGGCATTTGGTAGCCCTGCTCCTGAATTTGGCATGATACCAGCAGATCGGGTGTCTCCTGTAGGACGACTGTGACCTACTGCGGCTTGTTCCTCGATGATTCTGGACACTGCGTCTATTGTTTGAGCGTGACCTATGGTTGACTTGCGTTGTCAACGCTTGTACTTGCCTTGTCAACTCGGAAATCTGCTTGGCCATAGCATCTAGAGGTGAGTTAATGGAAGTGCTCGCTACCTGTGGGCCACAAGGGACGATGTCCCGTATGCGGTCTGCCAGCTCTGCCAGTGATTCCAGGGTCAACTGCGGTTGTGAAGCTACCACTGTTTGAATGTTTTGAGGAAGGCGGCTGGTCCAAATGGTCTTCAAAAAATCATCAGGCATGTTCGGACCGGCGAGGTGACGCAAGTGTCTCAGAAACTGAGACGGCTTCCTGTCTCCTAACTCTTCATGAACAAGTAACTGCTTAACTTCTCTTTCTCTGGAAGCAGACAATCGTTTAATAAGTTCGGTCTTTAATTTGTCATATTTGCCTTGAGCCGGTGGTGCAATAATAATATCTTTGACCTCTGCTGCATATTGGTGTTCTAACGTAGAAAGTACAAAGTAAAATTTTGTTTCGTCCGTAGTAATTCCAGCAAGCAAAAATTGACCTTCCACCTGGGCAAACCATACGGCCGGTTCTTGAGGCCAAAACGGTGGTAGTCTTGCGGCAACTCGGCAAATATCGCTTCCAATGGATCGCGGCCCTGCATTAACGGCGTCTTCACCACTCGATGCATCCGCAAAATTATCATTTACAGTTCTCTGTGCATCCATATCTTTGGACAGAATAAGTATTATTCAACACTTACGGCTTAAGAAGGTTTACCCTTTCCGTGTCCAAGCGGGGTCACCAGTGAAGTGTGATTTCACTATTTTTATTTGTTGTGATTATAAATGCACAAAATATAGATGATAAAATATTTATTTTGTGAAAATTGTAAAAGAATCAAATTAACATTCCCCGTTGCCAAGACGACGTAGCTATGCGCGCGCCGCTCGCTCCGTCATCGGCGATCTTCGCGGCACTCCACGACCGTCGTGGCTTGGCTCAAAGATGTCAAAGCTTCAATGCTATTTAATTAAATATATTATAATATGTAATAATAAATAAATAAATGGGATCTCGCCACAGTGACCCACACTTTGGCAGCTTAGTGAGTTTATCCTGCATCATTGGGCCCTCAGGTCTCACACTCGCCATTGAAATACGACAACACAAATGCTGTTATTTTTATTATTGTGGTCTTCAGTGTAAGGGTAGAACCACCCCGGTCATGCCATCCCATTCGTGTTGAAATCAGCGTGGCTCTACTATCTGTACAATATAAGGAAGTAACTTAGAGGACTTCTTTTAGACTAGCTTCGCTACGCGGCGTTACTTGCTATTGTTTTGGTAAAGGTATGCCAACAAACACGCTTAATGCAGCCAACAAATTAGAAAAAAGTGAAAGAAAAAGTAACTGTAAAGTTTTTTTACCTGACGAATTAAGATTAAGATACCTTAGGTAATTATGTATTATATAAAGGTTGTGTACTCATCTAGAACGAGTGCGTGAAAACACAAGTGACATATTGTTAGAATGTTAATTATAACGTGTGTTGGGGAGACCTACTTGTAGTAATTGACCTACTGAAAATGAAAGGGAAGGCAACCACCTCGCCGGAAATTATGAGCGTGTTTTCTTTTTAGGAGTGTTAATAGCGAATAGCAGATTTAATAGTAATTAAAAGTTTAAAACCATTAAGAAGTCTTGGATCGATTTTTATAATTATAGAAATGTTCAATAACAGCCCCGGGCTGTTATTGAACATTTCTTTGGGGCTTCCGGGCTTTGGAAGTTTGAGTAGAGACCACCGTAGCTGGGAGAGTTCTTAAAGCTGTTGCTTCAGCACCTCATCTCTTTCTGGTCGTCTTGGATAGCTATCACATCGGATCATGAGAGTTAGGGAACAAATAGTGCACTTGTGTTTGCGCTCACATTTATTCACCATTTCAGTGGACAAGTGTGTGCGTAAAATCCTATGTAGTATGTTGGCCTTCGTTAAGACTGATCGCCAACGCCTTAATTGGCAAGGAGTACAGTATAATCAATATTTGATGAAGATTATGGTGGACTTAAATAATGAAGCTTAGAGGCTTTGGCCTCTAGCTTCATTATTAAGTAGTTTGCTACTCGAAATTTGGCCTGCTTGTGATTAGAAACACAAAAGATTTCATAGCTTATGCACAAGAGTGTAAGACTAGGATTTTTTATGGTGAGGGATGCAAAAGAGTAGCTCACCTGTTGATAAAATATAGCATTCGTACATGAACACCTGAAACTTTTTTATTCACACAACACCCCCACACACATCTAGTCCCAAACTAATGAGCTTGTACTATAGGTACTACACAGGTAACATTAATAGATACTTTACTTGTAAATGTATTCATATTAAACATAAGAAACACACAATTTGATTTCATTATTTGAGTGTTTCTACAAATCTTAGGAGTAGTCTCACCTACGTAAGCCATTATCACAAATTATCTTCATGTTTTTGATTATGTTTCCATCAGCCTAACGTTGAATCGCAGAGAAACCCTAAATATTTCTATATTTAAAGTGCATAAACTTTTACTTAATAAATATTTATGCAAAAGTGTGCTCTGATCAAATCAGGAAAATTGCAACATTCTGATTCAAGATAAGGTAGTGAATGGATCGGGTTTCCAACGCAATATCCATATTCAACATGCTCCCCGCTATCGTCGATTCATAAGCACAGCCTAAAAAAGGGCGCTTTCTTGATATTTTGGTAACGAACTTTACAAAATGTCAAGTGAGAGTTACATTCAGAGTTAGCTTCACCTATTAATTTAACATTTATATTGAACACTATATTTTACTCTTGGCTCTGCACGTATATTTGTCGGTTATCACTTTAAAAAGTAACCTATAACCATTCTCAAGAATCAGAGTACCAAATTTTATTGAAATCGGTGAAGTGGTTTAGCCGCAAAAGCTTAATAGACAGATATACTTTTGAAATTATAACATTAGTATGGATTTCTGATTTATTCTGCCATAAGGGCATTTTAACTGTTTATGTATATATAATAATCTTGTAAGTAATAATAAAGTGGGTCATTTAAAAACAAAATCAGTTTTCTGGGATAGTACACGTGACTTAATTCGTAATGTATATGGTTCCACTCGGTGATTATCAGTATTAAACATAGGTGATATTATACTTTTTAAAGTATAAATTATCGCTTCAATTTTCTTGTGTAGTAATACTACTTTTTTACGACTTACTTTTTGTTTTCTATAATAATTATGCAAATAAAAAAGTTGCCAATTCAACTGTAACTTAGAATAATTATTTTTATTTTTGAAATGGCATCACAATCAATTGTAATGGTATCCAAAGAATAAGTTGTGTTAACGTATTGTAGTTAAAATTTTACATATTTGCACACGTATGACGTTATCACTATATACTCTCAACGTGACTAAATCAATGCCAAATATATAAACGATCCCATGTTGTAATCTAAATTATTCAAATTTTACGAATGAATTTTATACTATATCCAGATTTAACAAAATTTCCTTTAAACTTTCTGTACACTCGTACATATATATGTTATTGAATAAATACAGATAAATTCAATAACTGTTATTTCGTAAATGTTGACTTGATACGTCACAGAACAGTAAACAAACATAAATGTACCAAACGTATAAATTAAAATCATGTCCCAATCTATTTTATTGAGAAATAATAATATTATTATTTACACATATTTCATATATATAATCATATTGACACAGCTCTTTCATGTCTGAGAAAATTTAAATGTATATTTTTGCAAAGAAACCGTAATGGTGGTAAGACTTATCTTTCTGTAATCTAATAATTTGCTACTTACTAGCAATGCTATTAAGATAGTAATTTTTATGATTTATATATCTGGGTTTTAGCGAAGGTGCCGAATTTGTAAAGACTCAGCGAAGGTATTGTGTGAGATGATTATAATGTTATAGGCCAGAGTCTACACATTTTTTAATCTCTTTCACGAGGGTTTTTAATCGAGGATACAATGTCGCTTATTAATGTTCTCTGATAATGTAAATATTATTTAATTTTTTAGATTTAGAAGAATTAATAACAATGTGATATATTAATAAATGAACGATGAATGAATGATTTAATTTTGGCTGAAAATATAAGATTTTTGACATAGACAATGCACTATATTTATGCTGTTTAATATACTGATGAAAGAATATGTATAATTACAATTGGGAGAAACAAATTTAACATTGGTGTATTACAAACATTAAACAGAAAATGACTGAACTTAAACCCAGCTGTCAAGTTGAAAGGTGCAGATTTAATTTTTTCAAAAAACTGTATAGAATGCTGTTATCTAGCAGTGATAATTTCTCTTGCGTCAAACGCTACCGTAATGAGTTTGCAAAGATTAATACTTAATATTAGTTACACATTACATGCAGTTAAAAAAAACAAGAAACATTCATCATCATCATCAGACTGTCGCAGTCCACTACTGGAGATAGGCCTATCCCATTGCACACCACTTTGATCGATTTTGGGCTTCCCGCATCCAGTCCTTACCAGCCATTCTGAGCAAGGTCACATTTAAACAACATATAAACATTTAAAACGCTGAAACTTAAAAACCTAACTTTTTGTAAATAAAAGAACAAGGATTTTTTAAAATAAATGAGTATTTTAATAATATATCATACTATTTGAAATAATTGAACACAACAGTAATAGTATGTATTAGCAAAACATTGTTGTCTAATAAATTTTAATATTCGAATAAAATGCTTAGATGTTACTAAGAACCTTGCTAATAAACACTTGTACATTGCGCCGCTATGGGACTGAAGTACTTTTAACATACAATAAACCTGTTGAAGATCAAAATAAAGGGTCCTTATTCGTTACCAATTGCTGGTTTGAATTTCTCCCATTGATATAATTTATACATCTACGGTATTCTTACGCCCTCTTTCATGTTGACAGTGTGCAGTGGTAGATTGATTTATGTAATAATACGATACTTTATTTCGCCAATAAATATTACAAAATTTGAAACTGGCAAATAAATATAAACTATAAACAATACATACGCAATATATTAACTACGGTAAAAAACAATTTAATTATTTAAAACCAGTTGTTTAAATAGACTTACTTTTTGCATTTACAGATACATCAATCAGTCAATCAATCAATCAGTTTACGTTTAAATTCAGTTACATCTCTGTAAGTTTTACGTCACAACCCTTTGTGACGTAAAACTTACAGAGATGTAACTGAATTTTTCTTCTTTACTGATTTCTCTAAATTAAATTATAGGACAACTGTATATTAGTTTGGTGAGATGGTTTTTTTTTTTTTTTTTTATTTATTTATTGATACAATATATACAATTTCTGTGTAATCTATAGAACATCACAAAAACCTTGACAGGTTTGTCTGGACGTTGAATCACTTTTGAGCAATCTAATAACATACATTCACTGAAAAACATCTCAAAATTAAAAACAATGTTTTTATAATAGTACCTACAGTTCACTTAAACTATTTATCACTAGGAAACCGGTTATCGAACCGTTCGACGCATGTCCTGTCCGATGCTACCTGACTTTCTTATGAAGTTATAATATTATTATGTACTGTAGTTATGCAGAAGGAGCTATACACTATATACAGGATGTTGCACTTTCTTTTATTTTTATATTTTTCTTTTTAAATATGTTCAAGTCGTCTACTTTTCAATAATTTTATGTTACGGTGTTAAAGCATAGAAATAAAATATTTTTTGTATTTACATTTATAGTTCTTGTCTGTTATTTGTGTTTGTATATTTATTGGAATGTCATTGATATAAGTTGGGATTAGATACGCGTTCATTCGTTGTCCGTAATAGTTAGTAATCCTGGGCACTTCTAATTTTGAGTGTGTTATTTGCCGTGTTGTTCTTTTATGAGTAATTTTAATTTGTAGTTTTTTATTCTGATATTGTTCGATTAAAAGCCACATAATGACGAAATAATTTAAACTTATCAACAAGAAATGAAGATCTATCCAAGAATGGGTCACCAATTAATTTGATAAGTGATTAATAATAATGATTATAGAACTGGAATCATGGTAAAACCGTAAACTCTAATATTCCATTTACAGCGTACATATCTATAAATGTCCCTAAATGTTCCCTAAATTGTTGAAAGTTTAATATTTCGTGTACAGCTTTATAGAGATAATCCTCGCAATACGCCGAGGCACCGTTACCTTGAATTCTACGGTTCCTTTCAGTACTAGATACATTTTATATTTCAGTTGTTGCTTGAGCAAGAACGTTTTCACTATGAATGCGGGTTTTAGCTCCTTGAATTTACACTGATACTCTAGAATATCTCAAATCTCTCAAACAACTATTGAAATAGTATACAAGACTGACGAATATAGAAAACCTCTTTAAATTTCGACTTAATTAAATTTCAGCAATGTTATTTCAAAGTGAAAATAGGAACAAAACGTATTTTACCTTTGTTCGATCTTCATATAGCACAAACAGCATAAATGTGCGGACTGCAAGTGTACTTTGTATCAACGAATTATTTATTGATGTGAACACACTTTTATGACTTCGGGATTATTTCCTAACGTAGGAGATGTCCATAAGAGACCTTTTGCACTAAGTGACAGAATTCTTTTCTTATTTACGGCTGCGGTGCTACCCGCGGCTATTGTTGTAAATAGTCTAAAAAAATTAGCTTAATAATCCTTATATTATCAGCTTTTTGCCAGTGAAAGTTCCGTCAAAATCGGTCCAGCCATTCCAGAGATTACCCGATTACAAATTAAATTACCGAGACAAAAATAAAAACAATTGCACTTTCATGTGCATTTTGCAAAAACAAAATTTTTATATTAAATGTAAGCTTATTTTTATTAATTATTATTAAATTTATTTATTTGTATAGACAAAAAATAAGCACCTACACTGTTTTAATAGCATACTAACTACACTGAGATCATTTAAAAAAGAAAATAAATTTTTAATTTAATAAAATCTGTGAATTCAGTTTATTTGGCAATGTATATTGGGAATACTTTGCCTGCAGTTATAATGTGGTTATGATAAGTCATTTACGTCAATATTTGGCTTCTTCAAAGCACATCAGGAAATGCATGTATAACAATATATCGATAAGTAATGTAATCGAGAGACATATTTTATGATCACACAAATTGTGTCTACGTATACTATCTTATGTTTTCTTTCTGTTGGCTAGTTCTGACTACTTTTGATCGATCGATTTCGTGATTTCAGGTTTAAAATACAATATCAAAATAATCATTTAAGTCAATACTGAACACAACAATAATTTTAATTAAACTCCAGCCTGAATGAAGGTTTTACGACTAAGTTGCGAATGTATCTAAGTTATATATATATTATTGTGTACAATGTACATATATAATTCAATTACTGGTCTTCTTTGTAACGGCTTTATTTATCCTTTCCATATATATTGGTAGTAAATTCTTATACTTTATAAATAAGTTATGTCTATCGGTGATCTTTGTGAATTACTGTATTCTACTTTAGTATTCCTATCTCGATTGTGTATGTAGTTTCTCACATCAGGATGCTGAATTCCCGAGGCAGGTATTTAGTCTCGTCTACAACTCTGAGTACTGGCTCAGCATTCTAGTTGTTAATCACGTTTGTTTGGCAACTGCAGTGTCTTCGTGATCGAAACTTTATATTTTCTACAATCTGGTCTCAAAACCTACTCTTAATTATATTATTAAAACATGCTTCTGTAAAGGAAGATTATATCAAGCTTAAATCAACAATAAAAACAGAAACCACTTACCCAACCTGTTTACAATATTTGTTGGTTCCAATTTCGCATGACAAAACCACATCAAAGTCAAAAGTCATAGTTGTAAATTAATGCTAAATAGGATCAGTACTTCTGTGGAGGTTCTCTAGAAAGTAATTAGCCCTTTATTATTACAGTCAAGCAAGCAGATTAAGCGGCAATTATTTAGCGAATTTTTCTGCTTTGACATGTTTACATATTTTTAACTAGATTTTAAAGCGGATTTAAAATCACTGTTTAATTACATGACCTTAATTACTAATAAAATTTTCATATAATAGCTCTTCAAGCATCCACAATAGCTCGTCAATAAGCCGAATGAGAAAGAAATCACATGCGCTATGTATTGATCGTTCGTAAACAGTTCATTATAGAAACTATTCGTTAATCAGCTTATTCAGAACACGTATATGCCAATAGAGTTGCGCATTGCATTTGGTATGCGGTAAAGTCAGTAATGAGATTTGAAAAGCCTTCCTCTGTCGGTCGACACGAGGGATGAGCGCGCGGTCACTCGTGGATGATATACGCGAATTTTTATAGCCATTTAACTATTTGCTTCGTATATTCCGTAAACAAAGGTTAAATTATTACTCTCGTTTGTTTTCCAACGATAAAAGAATTACAGTACATGACTACAATTAAAAGCAATGTTGCATTAATTCTATGCTACATTTAAAACTGAATTCGAATTGAATATAATCGTAAAATCGAAACCGACTAGTGCGATTTTAAATAGATTGTAATTAAACATAGATTTTGGTAGTTTTTAAATAAATTTTTGTATGGTTATATTTATTAAATCATTTAAAAATAATTATTATGAAAACGGTGCTAGTGTAATATTTCTATGAAAAGCGACCTAAAAACAGTACTTTTTTAAAAAGAAAGTAGAACACGGACTGTGTTCGTTGTAACTGCTCAAATCATTGACTCTTGTGACAAAAAAAATATATTAACTGTTGGTAATTGTAAATCAAACCAATACTCATGACACATCAAGATACACTCAATCAATTTACTTCTGACGACTTACTGTTTCATGGCAAAAAAAAGTAATAACAGAAAGAAGAAGGTTATTAATGTAACAGGAAGTAAAAATATTTATTTCATGTGTGTAGCAATGAAATTAGAAATCATTTCATATTTTTTGGTACAAAAAGTAAAGAACTGTGCCATCACATCCTATTTGTTGAAACCGTAACACTTTGTTAAACTATATTCACACAGAACATTTTATCTATACTAAGCTTGAATAATTTAATTAGACTCCAGATGTTAGTAACTTTATCCTGCAGATCAAACTTTACCCTTTCATATTGTATCTAGAATGTTTTTAGAATTCTATAGTCAGGGTAGTTAAAAGTTGTCTTTATACAAGAAAAGTAAAGCTAACTTTAAAAAAATATATCATTCACATAGTATTTGTCATAATTACTTCGGTTATATCTTTTATTTCGGTCATTTTTTGTGTTTATTTGTTAATTATAAACGTAATATATGTGTGTTTATTACTGCCCCCGCAAATGCCTGAACGTTTTCTCACCTGCTTAACTATATTTAAATAGACTTATATTTATGACTATATTAGATTTCACAAAATACACAGCTTAGGGCAACTTGCCAAGTACGATTACGCGAGAGTCGAGGCGACTAAAATTGCACGCGCTATGCACAATACATTACAAACATGGAACGAAATGCGCTAAATCCTCCAGGCGAGACATTAAATAAAAAAGATACATCCCCATAAGTCGATCACGATTCTAAACACTTCCATACACCACTATTCAAACCTAGACAAAAATCAATTTCTTAGTATGTTTTTTTCTTTTAGTTTTTATTAGTGCGTCTGACTTTTTTGATATATGAATAAATAATATTAGGTGCGGGTTCTTCAATACTGCTGATAGGTTTTTTACAGCACTTACTTAAACCCTATTTGAAAAATATGAAAGTAATACATTTTTTTTAATATACCATTTTAATTCAACAATATTGAAGCAGAAAGTCGGTAATGACATGAGAAGTCAATTCTGTATCTTATTCCAAATCGAAATTAGTTTCAAAACGAAGTTTTCCTATCTATGTTTCTGATGAAAGTGATTGCGTGCAGTCATTTCCGCGAGGGTGAATACTGAAACGAACTGTGTGGCGGTAAGTGTGTGAATTAGTTTATATCGGTAACCTATAACAGAGTGCGTAATTTTAATTGTCGTTTGACTATAATTCCGTTTTTCCTTGGGATTAAAATTTTTTTTGTTAAAGAGAACTATAGAAGAAGCTAATTAAAAAAAGAAAAAGGGGACCAATAGTGTGCTTGTGTTAAGAGACACACAGATATGAACATCAACAAGCCAAACCGAATTACATTACAAATTTAAATAGCGCTTATTGAATAATCAAAGCTAATTAATTCTGCTATTGTAATTAATTCTGTAAACATGGTTTGGTAAACTCTTCATTAAGCGATCATAAGTTATGACCTGCTAATATTAAGTGATAAATGAGCACAAAAACTAAGTTTTAATTCAATACGTTTATGTCTACGACAGGCATTTTTGAGACCGGAGGCAAAAATATTCTGCATTATTCTCCCGGCTTCAACAGGCCGGGAGAATGATGCAGATATATCTGACCAAGCCGCCATGATAGGGGTCACCTTGCTGCATTGTTTGCCTACACAACGAGGATGGAAGCCTACTCCTGGATTCTACTCATGCTTTCTATCAGGCATAGTAGAGTCACTTTGATAGGCTTAAATATACGTAAAGAAAAAGCATTTTATGCCTCAACTATGGTTCAAGAGGTGTTAAGTTTTTGGTAATATCACTCATCATCAACATCATCACCTATCTTAGTTAACCGTTGAAAATATGCCTTTCTATTTACACGCCACTTAGTTTGATTATATTCTTCTCGCAATTTGACTGCTGCTAGTCATCTTACGTAGATCATCACTCCATCTGGACTTATATGTATTATGAATTTAGGAAGGTTTTGTGAGACTAAAATCAAGTTAGCTCAAGTATAGTTCTAAATTTTAAATAAATTATAAATTCTTAGTAATAACTCAATTTCGAACACATACGGCGTTGCAAACTTTTAATGACACACTCAACATTTTGCTTGAAACTTTCTATGTTGCAGCTTTCACTCAAATTAAAATTATGTTTCTAGGAAATAAAGACTTCTAAATTTATATGAAATATAATTATTATAGAATTTATTGAATTATTTTCTATAACTTGAAATAATATACAAGTATATTAATAATATTAATAAATTCAGACTGTCCTCCGATCCCAAGCTAAGCAGAACCTGTTCTATGGGAACCTCATAAACATAAAAAACTATGTAACATAGAAATTATATTTTTAAATACAAATACGTTATAGATTAACTTACACATCCTCCTAGCCATTATTCCCAATTTTATATGGGGTCGGCTACTAGTACAACCGGTTTTACCTGAATTTCAGTTTTTCCACGTAGTTTTTAGATTAAATTACACATAGATATAGAATTACCTATTACATACTCGTTGGTCTAGTGGATAGCGTATGCGACTGCTAATCAAGAGGTCTCGGGTTCAAATTCCGGGTAGGGCCAAAAAGTGTTTTTGGGTTTTTCTTAGGAAATTCCTAATAGCAGCCCGGAGTTTGGAACTTTGGCGGTGATTCACGCCCGTGCCTCGGAGAGCACGTAAAGCCGTCGGTCCCGCTTGTCATGAACCTCTATGGCAATCGTTATTGGGAAGTCGGTGCCCTCAAATTTACTTACAAATAGTTCAATCTTCGAATTTCAGTTCTCTCTTAGGATTGCGGAGGTCCGATACAAGTTGCTCCGTAGAAAAACTGATATTCAGGTGAAACCGGTTGAACTAGTAGTCGACCCCAAACAATATTGGGAATAAGGCTAGGAAGATGAATGATCATACTCATCGCATAATTACATGTCTTGGGTGGAAACCGAATCCACGACCTGACGAAATGCGTTGTCACCATTTAAGTACCTCCCCACCTCCAAAATCAGGAGTTTTATGGTAATCGAACGTATGACTTCAGGCTTAGCAGCCAGGGTCACTTTCCTCTAACCGAACAGGTTCGCCTGTTACTGATATTCACTTGTAGATGATTGCTATAGATGAGCCACAGGCAAAAGCTAGTCATATAAAAAAACTTTGTGAGTGTATTATATTTACACTTAAATAAAATTAAGTTCTGGAATTTAACTGTTGCAGACTCTATTATAAGCTCAGTCATAAGTGGAACTATTTAGATAGCAAATTGGCCATAGTTCAGCTAGCAATACCCATAGCGGAAATTGGAATCTCCAATACACGTATCTACATATGAAGTCGTACACATTTGAGACTAAGCAAGTTGCTGCTAATTAAAACAAGCGCTCTAACGCTTTCCTTTCTAATTCTCCAAGCGTAACCGTGTAATAAACTTAAATGTGCAAAAGTAAAGACGGGTCTTTGAATGCTTCCCGCGCTCTAGTTTTTTCTAAGTGAGTTAGTTTTGTTTACTTCCCATGATGGTGGTGTGTGAATGTATACGGGTTTTAGTATTACAATTTACATTCATATAAAGAAATTTAAGTTTGATTGGTTTTTAGTACAGGGAAGCTGTTTTTCTAGTGAACTAAAATCTTAACAAATTGTGCTGAGTGGATAGACCCGAGACTTCTGGTTTGATTGCCATCTACGGTCAATTATTTACTTCTATACCAAATATATATTTGATCACGTTTCACGTGGCTTCAAACCATATTATATAATATGATATTTTGTGTATTCATTAATACTAATCGACGATCTAATAAAACGATATTACTTAAATATTTCCAATAACAAAATCAGGATAATACCTTACCATACCACTGTTGTTTTTTTTTGTCAATATACTGCTGACGTCTCTTAACTTATTACAACAATGTAAACAACCTAAAACTACTTCAATTTGTAGACAGTTCCATTGTAAAAATGTCTAGCTGCCATTAGGTTTTACATCTAGAAAGCGAACGTAATCTTTGGATTGACGAATGTTGTATAAAAGTGTATCGTGAATATGCTTTCAGTGTTAAGATTTATATAAAAAATAACGATATATAAGATATTTTAGTTCCGAAATAACTTAAGATTAAACAGTGTAAAACATATCCTTCTATAACTACTCCATCAATGATCCACCGATATATGCACATACTTCTATATTTACCTCCCTTATTGACTATCCTCTAAATACATGTTGCTGCAAAAAGATGGCGTATGAAATTACAATACTTGATCCGACTCGAATTGTGTGAAAACCTGTACCTTTCGAATAACATTGTGAAATACTGTCCGTGGTGACAGATTAAGAATACAGAGTGTCACCACTCCTATTCATCCCGCGGGTGTCGTAAAAGACGACTAAGGGATAAACTACGCAAGACAAAATCGATGCAAAGAGAAGGAAAACTTGAAACCAACCCTTTTTTTTTTTTTTTTTTTACGTGTGGAAATCCCCGCGGACCGTCACCCCGTCGGGGGTTACGGCGGGGTGGTGTGTCGGACTCGAACCGACTAAAACCACACGGTGTGACCCTCTCTGCGCCTTTGTATTGGAAGGAGTCCAGGGAGGGGATTTCCTTCTGGACTCCGACCGGCGCCTGCCCGCACTGTTGCGGGCACCACCTTAGCTCTCGACTCTCTATTGGGCAACGTCCGGTCACACGCGGACGCCGCCCCCTCGCGGTTGGCCTCTACTGCGGACGGACGGGAAACCCGTCCCGCCCATCCGCGGCCACTCTCAGGGCGGCATGAGACGCAGGTATGCGCGCCTCCGCCGCCCAGGGCGCCGGCGGCGGATCGGGTCCGAGTGGATATCGTCCTCCCGGGCCTTCTCCGCCACCTCCTACTGCAAGATTACGTCCTCGCAGAAGGTTGCGACCGCGGTGAAACAACTGTCGCTGCCGACCATCGATCTTATGACGGCCGGCAGCGAGAGATCCCCTCCGATGACTGCAGTGAGGACCCGGCGCTGCGCCGCCCAAGCGGGGCAGACCGCCAGCGTGTGCTGGGCCGTGTCCTCACTGCAGTCGCAGTGGTGGCAGGCGGGACTCGGTTCCCTCCTAGCGACCGAGTGCAGGTACTTTCCGAAGCAACCGTGCCCGGAAAGTACTTGCGTCAGCCGGAAGGAAAGGGTCCCGTGCTGCCGCCCTGCCCACTCCGCGATGACCGGCTGAAGAGCCTCCACGGCGGCGAAGCCAGCGCGTGGGGTCTCCAGCCGGAGCGACCATCTCAGCATGGTGGCTCGGCGAGCGGCTTCGCGCCACTCGCGCACGTCCTCGGGCGGAGGGCGAAATCCGCTCTCCGCCCGGAAGTCAGCCACTCGCCGATAAACTTCGGCGAGCACTTCCGCCTCCAAATCCCACGGGGGTGTTCCGGCCAAGGCACACGCCGCCTCTGTGGACACCGTGCGGTATCCACGTATGGCTCTGACCGCCAGTATCCGCTGGGGGCGCCAGAGGCGCGCCCTGTTCTGGGCGGACAGAGCCGCCGCCCACACCGGTGCACCGTAAAGTGCCATTGACCGGACAACCCCCGTGTACAGCTGCCTAGTGGGGACACTGGCCCCGCCCAAGTTGGGCAGAAGTCGCCCTAGGGCGGAGGCAGTGCCCACCAATTTAGGTCCAAGCTGTCGGAAGTGCTCGTCGAAGAGCCACCTACCGTCGAGGACCAGACCCAGGTACCTCATCTGGGCCCGGACCGGTACGAGGACCGAGTTGACCTCAATCGAGGCGCCGGCGGGCGGGCCGCGACGGGGCCCATGAAATAGCAGGGCCTCCGTCTTCTCCAGAGCCACCCGCAGACCCAACGCCTCGATGCGCCCGACCACCCGGGAGACTCCCGTGGTGGCCAGGCGCGCCGCCTCCTCAAAGTTTGCCCCCCGGGCCGTGACCAGGGTGTCGTCTGCGTAACAGATTACACCCAGCCCGGGGGGGAGACGCCCTCGTAGGGCCCAGTCGTATCCCATGTTCCACAGGAGTGGTCCTAGGACAGACCCCTGTGGAACACCGCACGACATGGACCTGCGTCTCAAGGCGCCATCTCGGTCCTCGTACTCGACGGTACGCTCCTCTAAATAGTCTGCCACCAGCCGCCGCAGGTACCCTGGCACTCCGTGGTATTGGAGTGCGGCCCTGATGCAGCCGAATGGCAGACTATTGAAGGCGTTGGCGATGTCCAATGACACCGCCAACACCACTCCGCCGCCTCTCACCGCCTCTTCGGTCACGGCCCTCAGGCGCAGGATAGCGTCGACCGTCGAACGCCCTTCTCGGAAGCCGAATTGGGCGTCCGACAGGTCGGGCCCCACCTCGCTGAGGTGCCGGACGATGCGGACAGAGAGAACCCTCTCAAACAACTTGCCCGCCTCGTCCAGCAACACGATGGGCCTGTAGGCCGCGACCGAATCGGCAGGCCGTCCATGCTTCTGGATCAGTACCAGCTTCCCGCACTTCCAACGCTCAGGGAAGTGTCCGGACGCCATCTAGCGTCCAACACTCCCCTGAGGTGGTCCAACATGTAGTCGAGGGCACGGGCCATCACTCGGGCTGGAATCCCGTCCGGCCCGGGGGCGGTGTTCTTGGACCGAATCCGTAGAACAGCCGCCCCTACCTCCGATTCCCTGACAGGCGGCACATCACCCACGCTGTCCCGACGACGACCACGACGGGCCATCGACGGGGGTGTGTGTTCCGCCTGCTGTGGGAATAGGCCCTCGACCACTTCCTGCAGGAAGCTGGGCTGGAGAGTCTCCGTAAGGGGGGGGGCCCTGTGTGCGGAGCTTTTGTCGCACCGCACGGTAAGGCCGACCCCAGGGGTCACGCTCGAGACTCTCCAGCATCTCCACTCTGGACGCGTCTTTGGCGCGGCAGATGGCCAGCCTCAGAGTTTCCCGAGCTGCTCGGTACTCCTCGTGAAGCCGGTCCACCTCCTCACCGCCTCCGCGGTGACGTCGCCGACTCCGGGTGTGGGACCTCCGGGCACGTACGCAGGCCGCACGGAGGTCCGCCAACTCCTGGGACCACCAGTAGACCTCCTTCCGAGGAGGCCGACGGCCACGAACGCGGGGCATGGCCGCATCGCAGATGAGCGTTAACGCATCGGCGAAGCGACCAGCCCCCACGTCGACCTCCTCGGTCGGGGCCTGCGGAGACAGCCAAGAGCAAACAATGGCCGCCTCCTCTAGTAGGTCCCTGTCCAGCTTGGCGACAGCCCACCGCGGAAAACGGAAGGGACGCCGCGCCGCGTGACCCCTACTGGCGTCCTGGGACCGGGAGAGCTCGAATCGGATATAAAGGTGATCCGAGAGCGTCTCAACCTCATCCAGGACACTCCAGTTCCTTACTCGTGCGGCGACTGCAGGGGTAGCGAACGAAAGGTCCACTATCGACCCCCCCTGCTGTCGCACGCACGTGTTGGTGGCGCCCCTGTTCAGCAAACAGAGGCCCACCGATGCCGCCCATTCTTCCACGGCTTCGCCCCTGGCGTCCGTCGCCGGGGAACCCCACGCAATGGACTTTGCATTGAAGTCCCCCAGCACGAGGACGTGCCCAGACCCCAATCGCCGTATCGAGGTCTCCAAGTTGTTGAGGAAGACCTCGAGGTCGCTCAGACTCCGGTTGGGGGAGAAATATACACCATAAATGGTGATTCCCCCCCATTCGACGGCAACATATCCGGTACCCTTGTCTTTTAGCGACAAGGGCGGGGAATGAGCCGCCGTGGAGCTGACGACTGCCACGGAGCCGTCCCAGTCACCCATCCAGTTTGGACGGGGAGGGACTAAATAGGGCTCCGCGACTACGGCAACACCTATAGACCACTGCGCCATGGTTTGCAGGAAAAGATCCTGCGCCGCGGCACAGTGGTTGAGGTTCGTCTGGACCAGGAGGTTGGAGACTTGATCCATTACTGGATCGTCTCTACAACCCCCTCCATGGGCGACGACGTCGTCGCCTGATTGACGTCGGAGGCAGCCTGAGTCGCCGGGCTAGCCTCCGGCGTCTGCCGAGAAGCGCGGGGAGGCTTGCAGCCCCCCTGCCCCATCTGGTGATTGGCGGGCTTTTTAGCCGCCGCACACATCGGGCAGTGAGGGGCGGCAGAGCATTCTGCCGCCTTGTGCCCGGTTCGACCGCAGCGGAAACAAAGTTCGCTGCAGTCGAAACAGCTCTCGCACTTGGTGCGAGTGTGTCCCGCGACTAGGCACTTATAGCACCTCATCGGCCTCGCAGCCAGAACCGTGATTCTGGCATTGACAAAGCCGATGAGCATGCTCCCGGCGTCAGCCAACAATTTGGCCGACGCCACGGGACAGCTCACCCACACCGAGCCGAGGCCTCCCGGGCCCGGCCGGACGGTGCCGACTCGGATGGTGCCCGCGGTGCAGCCAGTCTTCTCCGTGACTGCATCGCGGACATCCTCCGACGTGATGGAGTCGTCCAGACCCGAAATGCGCAGTTCCGCGCACTTGGTGGGCCTGGCGACTTTGACACCATCCTGGGTGGCAAACACCTCCCGCAGCCTCTCGGCGAACGTGTCGGCCGTCTTGGCGCCCTCAGTCCCCGGGAACTCGAATACTCGAGCTCCCGTCTGGGCGCGGCGCAGCCTCATCCCCGCGGCCCCGAACTCAGCGGCGAGCCCGGGACGGGCCTCTTTGAACAGGGCCGCGTACGTGAGCCCGCCACTGGCCGCCTCCGGCGACACGGTAACCACAACAGCCGCGGTCTTGGGCGGCTGCAGCTTCCGCGGCCTCTTCTTGGAGGCCGCTGCCGCCACCGGCGGCGACTGCGGGGCTTGGGCTGCGCCTTGGGCGGCCTTCCTCGCCCGCTTTCGCTGCCGCTGCCCCCGCCTCTTCGAGGCCCCCACAACCTGCCAATCCTCGTTTGAGGCGGCTGGTCCCGAGGAACCCGTCGGAGGTGCCGGAGCGGGAAGCGGGGGGAAGTCCGCTCCGCTTGAGGGCGCCGTTTGAGGCCCCTTCTTGGCCGGCGCTTTGGCCGGGGCCTTGGCCGGCGCCTTGGCCGGTGCCTTGGCCGGCGCCTGGGCTGGTTTCGCGGCCCCCTTCTTCGGCTGTTGTTGTTGCCTTTGGGGAGCCGGGGCCGCCATCGCCGCCGCGTAGGTGACGCGGCTTCCCACCAGGGTGGCAACCGGGGGCCCCTGCGACGCGAGCGGGGGGCGGACAACCGGCGCGGGGGGAAGCCTCGCCTCCAGGCCGGCCAGTCGCCCGTCCAGCATTCGTGTCATAGCGTCGAGCGCCTGGCGCAGCATGGCGTCAGGGAACTCGCCGCCAGCAGGGGCCTCCGGCCGAGACGGCGCAGGCGGGGCCGGCACTTCTACCCGAGACGGCGCAGGCGGGGCCGGTGCCTCCATCCGAGGCAGCGCAGGCGGGGCCGGGACCTCTACCCGAGACGGGCTGGGCGGGGCCGGTACCTCTGCCCTAGACGGCCCGGGCGGGGCCGGGGCCTCCGACTGAGATGACCCAGGCAAGGCCGGGGCCACCGGCTGAGTCCGCTCAGCCCGGAATTGGGCGAACTGCTTACTCAGCGCAGTCACCTGGTCCGACAGACGGGCGTTGGCCTCCTCGAGGCGCGCCATATTCCCACACAAGGTCCCCACAACCTCCGACAAGGCGGAGGAGGAGTCCTTCAGGGCCTTCACGAAGACGCCCTTCAGGTTTACGGACTTGATGGCCACCTTGTTGATGACGGCCACCGCCGCATTCGCCCTCTCCTGCATGGACACGGGAGCTTGGGGGGGTTCCCCCTCCACCGGCTCCCGAATCTTAAGCAGGAGATCGGCGATCTCCTCCTCCGCTGCGACTTGATACTCCAGTCGCCTCCTCCTATAGGCCTCCGATTCCGAGAATACGGAGACCGTCTGTAGCGAGACAGGGGCCTGCGAACCGTCGGTGCCGAAGCGCTTCGGGACCGGCGTCTCTGCCTCGCTGTCCAGATCCTCGGAGTGCAGACGCTTCATGCTATCGCCCGCCCGCATCTCGGTCTCCATCGGCTCCGGGCGCGCACCATCGCTCCTGCCCGCCACCGCCGACTTGGAGCGTATGCGCTCCGAGGATCTTCCTCCTCTTCCTCTTCGTTTCCCAGCAGTCCGTTTGACTACTGGGAGCCCCACCGAGGTGGGCGGCCCGAGCGCCACCACAGCCTCCTTGGACACTAGGTCCACTATCGAAGAAGAGCTCCCCTTGAGGATGCCCTTCTTCTTTCCCTCCGTTTCTTTTGCCATTTCGTTTGCCATTTCGTTATCCATTTTGCTTGCCTGTTTAGTTGTAAGATTATCCGATCGTTTTATATTTTTAGCTTTATCACCTTCCATAATAGTCCCACGAGTGGGGGAGAAATAAAAGTCGACCCGGGCAGAGATCCCCCAATACCCGGGCAAGCGAAAATTTTTAACCCAGCCGAGGGGTCCGCAGGTACCTCGGCTTGGGGTGCGCTTACGACTGAACTTCCCATCAGCCATGCATCCCCTGGCCACGCACCAGAACTTGGGATTCGGGGTAATTTTTTAGAGAGGTTTTCTTCCTCGCGGTCCGGGCGGTTAAGCCAAGACCCACGTCCCCGATCAAAGCCGCGAGACTTGACCACAGCACTTCTCTCGGGATTACGCTATGCCGACGGTGGCAAGAGGACTACGTCCCCCTGCCTGCTCGGTGGTAGTGTAAGTACACGCCGAGCCCGCCATCCTTTCTCCACCGCTATCAGCGGGAGAAACTCCGACCCATGGAGGGTCCCATCTTCGGTTTTTTAACGAGGTTTCCTCCTCCATGCTCCGAGGAGCGAAGAGCCAGCAGGGCATCCGGCAGACATGGCCGGGCCTTGCCCGTGAGCCGATGATATGGCTTCCTCTCCAGCTAGAATATTAGCCGCTGGCGATAATCCTCTCCTCCAGATAACGCGGAGGAAATGAGGAGGAACAGTGCTGTCGCCAGCGCCCAGGGTGCACCACGTGGAGGTTTTCTAGCCAGCAGCACCCCAACTTGAAACCAACCCTATACCAACCCGTCTGGCCAGCGTGGTATAGTAGCCCAAAACCCCCTTTCTAAGGAGAGGCCTATGTCCAGCAGTGGACTGTTAAGGCTGTTGCTGATATTTTTAATAACAAGTACCTCTGTTTGGCTACCTTATAAGATTCTACAGCATCCAAATGATATCTGGAAGAAATAACTTAGGGTTATGTTGAATTAAAAAAATATTGGACAAAAAATATTATTTACAAACTACAATTTGATCAAATTTCTACCGTATATATCGTATTAAAACCATCATTAAACGCTGTATTTTACGGAAATTAAATGTTTAAAGCAACCTATAATTTCTCTACCAAGTTAAAGGACGAGGGCAACCAATTCATTTTCCATCTTATGAACGCCCTTTACCAAGATCTTCGCCATTACAATTTAACAACAATACCCAACCTTAAGCTATCGCTTGAGACTGTTTAAATAAACATAAGGATATTTATCTTGCGTCACGAAACAAAGAACACGTGTGTGAGATATCAAGAACATACCAGATTATGTCAGACTTCTGGGAATTGTTCTCAGAGTCAGAGCCGTTAAATATTACAAGAAGAACAGGTATTGTATTGCAGACTTATACCACAAAACCTCTGTGTTATGGATTGTCTTAAATTTTAGACAATGCACTATGCACAGATAATATAAATAGACTGCATTTATGGAGAATGCTTTAGCGTTCCTTACAAAATATTCAAAGAAATAAAATTGAAGTGTCTGTCTGTAACCAAATTAAAAGCTAATTTACTAAATGCTTAAGAAAGTATTTTCATTACTTAAATAAAAAAAGGTTTTTTAAATTGTTGTCTGTATGTCAGTTTGTCTGTTTGTTCCGGCTAATGTCTGGAACAGCTGACCCGATTTCAATAAGATTATCAAGGGCAGATAGCTGATGGTGTAAAGAGTAACTTATGGTATTTTATTTATGAATATGCTTCACTCCGTCTTGTTAACCGCAAGGCAAAGCTAGTCCTTTAATAAAATGAATAGCTATTAAGGCTATCTTTTGGATAGAACTACACTAGTAAAAATTAGCAAGGTGAAGAGTTCTTTATTATTTATTACATACTTTCTTCTCATAACAATTAATAACTTCAACTAAATAAATAAATAAATATTTTGGACATCTGACACACAACATCATCTAGTCCCAAGGTAAGCAGAGCTTGTGATAAGGGTACTAGACAACTGATATAAATACATAAACATACTTTTTTTTTTGTAAATATATATTATACATATATACATAGAAAACAATATATATATATATATATATATATATATTGTTTCCCTTAAGGTTTAAGCTGCCTTTTGTCTTCGTATTATTTTAGAGCCTTTTCAAGTTACCTTTCTAAACTTTAGTATTTATAAATGTTTGATGTAATAATGTTGGTATGTGGCTAAATAAATAAAAATACAAAATGTTTAAACACTTTCGTGATTCTCATAGTTGGCTGGTTAGCTAGCATTCTGGCGTAGTCTTTAGAGACATTCATATTGTTAATGTGAAAAACTAGATTAAAGTAGTGAAATACCCGAATTGATTTTAAATAATTCTATTTTTAAAATCAACTTTCAACGATCCGCTTTCATTCATTCAATCTATGATTCATGTAAAATGATCATTTGACGAGTCTTATCAACTATTAAGATGAAAATTTGTATTAAGATAACATTTTACTTATATTACTTATTTTACTTTTTATTAGTGGGTAGAGCTCTATTGTGGATTTTGCTAAAAAAAACGATCATAAAAAGAAAACAAACGCTGAGTGAGTTTTGCTCGCCCACACGTATTCTTAAAAAAAAGCAGTAGCAACAAACCTCTCAGTTTATGTATCCACCATTGTTCAAATTTGTAAATATTTTATAAGTTGAGTAGATGAAGTTGATAAACATTTATATTCACGAAGTTTGCGAAGTTTCAACGCTTAAAATTACTCTAGTTTTTAGGAACGGACTTTAATTAAAATATAAATGGGCAGACAGACGAAAGTAATGGCGGCTAATAAGCTTTCGGGTGACAATGGCAAACTCTAAACGCGCGAACAATAAAGGAAAGGGAATACGCAATAACGAATTTTATGAGGTCTACGTCATAGGTTAATGGCTTGCGGTAACTTGTACCTATTTGACAACAGATTCAGAGATAAAAATATTTTTATTAATTTAATAAAGAAAATTGGCATGTATCATGTCACGTAAAAGCTCTTTTTAGGACTTGGGATTTTAGTGAAATTTTACTCAATCGATTTCTATTTTAACTGCCTCGTTGGTCTAGTGGTTAGTGTATGCGACTGCTAATCAAGAGGTCTCAAGCTCAAATCCCGGGTCGGGCCAAAAGGTGTTTTTGGATTTTTTCTTAGGAAATTCCTAATAGCAGCCCGGAGTTTGGTAGTTTGGCTGTGATTCACGCCCGTGCCTCGGAGAGCACGTAAATCCGTCGGTCCTGGTTGTCATGAACATCTAAGGCAATCGTTATTGGCAAGTCAGTGCCCTCAAATATACTGACAATTAGTTCAATCTTCGAATTTCAATTCTCCCTTACGGTTGCGGAGGTCCGATGCTAGTCGCTCCGTGGAAAAACTGAAATTCAGGTAAAACCGGTTGAACTAGTAGCCGACCCCAAATAAACTTGGGAATAAAAGCTAGAAAGATTATTTCTATTTTAAATCAAAAAATTTAAATCTTTTTTTTCTTAATTGGGGTGTCTTTATGTAATATCAAACTAACAGTTTTTTACAAAATTTAAATCAAAGTATGTATGGTACTAAACTAAAAAAAGATATTTGTAACATTTATGTCTGCCTGTCTGTTTGTTCCGGCTAATCTGGAATGTCCGATCTATCATTTTATCGGGACTTTCACTGGTAGGAAGATTGCAACCAAATTTGGGGTTCCCTAATTTTAAGAAGGAGTAATTTATCTACTCCTCGTACACCACCGGGCTCAGCTGATATTTAATAAAAATAAAGTAAGCTATTACATGTATACTTTTCCAAATTTGGGGTTCCCAAATTTTAACAAGGTATAATTACATCATATTCGTCCGTCTATCTGTCTGTTCACTTGCCGCAACGTTAGTTGACTGTTTTAGCTAGTTCTTTAATTGATACGACCATATTTTTTTAGAAGAGAAGAATAAACTCCTATAAATAACCAACACATTACAACAGCCTTTAGCAGTTCACTGTTGGATATAGGTCTCTCCTTAGAAAGGATAATACAGTACGTACAATTTACATTTACGAGTAAATTTGTATTGCCTCTAATTTTCCATTTGATTACAAGATGTATTACTTGCGCATTCAATGTCACAACTTCCGTTGAGATAAGATTCTATGTTGTGTTTTCAATCCAATGCCGGATGCTCCTTCTAATCTTCAAAATTTTCCATAAGTATGAATGAGAATACATATTTTCAATTGATAATACGTACGATTGTTTTGTTGTTGATAAAGTTCTACAGCCAGAGAAACTGGGATGACGTAAGTTGAGGAAGTCTGCCTTTCAACGCGAGAACGTGCAAAGCTTTTATTTTGTGTTCGGGTTTTGTAACAAGAATGCCAAGCTTCTAGTCGCGAGCCACTCTGAATGTTAATCAAGCGATGAGGACTGAGGGCGTCGTCCATCTGTTATTCTTGTCATAAATACGTTTTTGTCGAAACTCTTTTAGGTTCGTGACAGTCGAGTAAACGTTAATGTAGTAAGTTATAATCGAGTTTAATGTACAACAAATGATATTATCTTATTAAAGTTAAATAAGCACTGTAGCAATTGCAAGGATAACTAAATAATAGGTTTCTTGAACTGTACAAAATTATAGTAAGTAATATATGGATAGACCTTGTAGCCACAATACTTCCTACTTTATTACACGTCCTTAGATAAGCCACATATCATAAGATACAGACAATATCTAATACTATTATAAAAATACAAACTTACTGATTTTTTAAATGTTAGTACCAAAATGCTTTGCTTTAGTACAACTTATTTTTTCTGAAATTATATGCAAAACTCTTAAAGTCCAATAAAATTAAGAATGTTTTAAAAGCTTTCGGAGCTCACTGCTAATGGGGAGTCGGACGCTGAGCGAGGCACGGGCCCGAGGTGAGAAACACTATGCCCCGGGGAAGATTTGTGTTGTGTTCGCGACAATACATCGTAAACCCACGTTGTACACAGAGCGTTGTACTCATACGTAAGTTTTACACACACAGTGACATAAAAACGAAAACGAGCTTTGTCTAAATATAGGGAGGCGTAAAGTGTCAAGTTTCACGTCATTTTACGAAAAATATTTTCATACAGCAACAACTTTATTTTTTTACAGTGCCGATGGAGCGTTGACTCAATTTGTTTAAAAGCAAATGTTTTATGTTGTGTGCTCGCGCGTAATCAAGTTATGATGAGTTTGAGAGAGTAGTTTATAAGGCTACATTAATTATAATGATTGTAAATGTGCGTGTGAAATGTCAGCCATTGGTTCGTAGTAAGAAAACAAAGTTATATTGAGGTTAGTAATTTAATGGATTTAAATAAATAAACGAGTGTAGTGATAAATATAAATAAATATTTCGGACATATTAATCGAAAACTGGTATAAATTTGTTAGCACACATTTTTTTGTAAATACATACATATTATACATAGAAAACAACACCCAGCCTCAGAAACAAAAATAATGGCGGATCACACAAACATTTCGTTAGAATTGGGAATCGAACCCGAATTCTCAAGTCTATGAGTCGCATACGCTACTACTACGCTACCGAAGCAGTCAATCAGTTAAAGCGACAATATGATATAAAAGATGATAAAAAGACAAGAGATAATATATTTTTTATATATCAACTAGCTTTCGTGCGTCGTCCAAGGGTATCGACATACCTAACGTTATTGCGGCAAAAAGTCTGTGTTCTTCTCCAAGGTCTAATCTATTTCTATGAAAAAATTATCTTAGCTTGTTCAGACATTCAACTTTGAAAGTGGTACAGATAGACAAACAAAAATAGTTATTTTCGTATAGATAATACTGGTATGGATTTTCAAGTTGTTCTAATTTTGAAGTTGACGTATCATTTTATCCAAAAGGCATTATTAGTAATACTGTTAGTGTAACCTATACTTACATAAATATATTCTTCGACTCGTAATGAACTGAAAATTGTATTTTTCTTTTAATTTTTCATAGTAATCTGAAAACATATCTTCTTCTCGAAAATAATTAATTTGTCGCAGACCACGGTTAGACTTCGCGGAATTTAAAGATTTCTTAACGTGAATGAAATTTTTGACTTTAATATGTTGAAAAAAAAACTCTTTGAACATACTTGTGTTGCTTTAAGCTTCAGATGATCAACTAATAAACAATTTGTATAATAAGGATTATCTGTTAAGTCTATTAAGTCAGTGACTGATTTAGTTTGTAACGAACTAGGTATACGAATCTAATTTTGCAGAGTGCTAATGTAAAAAAAAGGCACATAATTTTTATGGGTCGGTCCAAATAAAAGTGTAGCAACAACTCTTTACGAAATGCTCATAGCCAAAGGGTCTTAATTGCAAACAATCACCGAAGGTAAGCAACTACGGCGCGGTTCAGTACCAAGATGGGTGAGCGGTGACCGTTTGTGGCATGATATGTTAAGAGTGTTTCCGTGACTCGGAGGTTGCGTTAAGCCGTCCGTCCACGAGGGCGTCTCCCCCCCGGGCTGGGTGTGATCTGTTACGCAGACGACACCCTGGTCACGGCCCGGGGGACAAACTTTGAGGAGGCGGCGTGCCTGGCCACCACGGGAGTCTCCCGGGTGGTCGGGCGCATCGAGGCGCTGGGTCTGCGGGTGGCCCTGGACAAGACGGAGGCCCTATTATTGCATGGGCCCCGTCGCGGTCCGCCCGCCGTCGCCTCGATCGAGGTCAACTCGGTCCTCGTACCGGTCCGGGCCCAGATGAGGTACCTGGGTCTGGTCCTCGACGGTAGGTGGCTCTTCGACGAGCACTTCCGACAGCTTGGCCCTAAGTTGGTGGGCACTGCCTCCGCTCTAGGGCGACTTCTGCCCAATTTGGGCGGGGCCAGTGTCCCCACTAGGCGGCTGTACACGGGGGTTGTCCGGTCAATGGCACTTTACGGTGCACCGGTGTGGGCGGCGGCTCTGTCCGCCCAGAACAGGGCGCGCCTCTGGCGCCCCCAGCGGATACTGGCGGTCAGAGCCATACGTGGATACCGCACGGTGTCCACAGAGGCGGCGTGTGCCCTGGCCGGAACACCCCCGTGGGATTTGGAGGCGGAAGTGCTCGCTGAAGTTTATCGGCGAGTGGCTGACTTCCGGGCGGAGAGCGGATTTTCCGGGCACGGTTGCTTCGGAAAGTACCTGCACTCGGTCGCTAGGAGGGAACCGAGTCCCGCCTGCCACCACTGCGACTGCAGTGAGGACACGGCCCAGCACACGCTGGCGGTCTGCCCCGCTTGGGCGGCGCAGCGCCGGGTCCTCACTGCAGACATCGGAGGGGATCTCTCGCTGCCGGCCGTCATAAGATCGATGGCCGGCAGCGACAGTTGTTTTACCGCGGTCGCAACCTTCTGCGAGGACGTAATCTTGCAGAAGGAGGTGGCGGAGAAGGCCCGGGAGGATGCCATCCAATCGGACTCGATCCGCCGCCGGCGCCCCGGGCGGCGGATGCACGCATACCTGCGTCTCATGCCGCCCTGAGAGTGGCCGCGGATAGGCGGGACGGGTTTCCCGTCCGTCCGCAGTAGTGGCCAACCGCGAGGAGGTGGCGTCCGCGTGTGACCGGACGTTGCCCAACTAAAGAGTACACTTTGAGGTGGTGCCCGCAACAGTGCAGGCAGGCGCCGGTTGGAGTCCAGAAGGAAATCCCCTCCCTGGACTCCTTCCAATACAAAGGCGCAGAGAGGGTCACACCATGTGGTTTTAGTCGGTTCGAGTCCGACACACCACCCCGCCGTAACCCCCGACGGGGTGACGGTGTGCGGGGATTTCCACACGTAAAAAAAAAAAAAAAACCGTCCGTCCCAGTTGCTATAATAAGACAACAGTCGTGAAGCTAAGTTGGAGACCTTCGATTGGCTTAAGACATCCAACGGGAAGACTACATAGCCACAGCGTGTCTTGCCAGTCCCCATCCCGCACTCGGTTAGCGTGTAGGCGCAGATGGCCTTAATCCTCTCTTGAAAGGAGACCCGAGCCCAGCCGTGGCTCTATATGAGTTGTTGATGTATGTAACAACTCCTTGATACAAGATTACGAACGTAGTAGCGCAGTAACAACTTTAAGAGTAACCAGTTAATCCATACATCTCCGTCTTCTTTTTAAAGTCTTGCTTTGCACGGCTTCTACTGGTTGAAGACTGATATTAACTGACCTATTTAAGGCATGCCAGCAAAGTACACATAAAAAAGTGTAGATTGGTTAAATAGTTTCTTAGTTCATATGTGACGCTGTAATTGTACTCGTATTTACTCGTAATCCGTTATATGTGCTGATAAACCCAATCTGGGTTTATCAGCACATATAACGGATATTGATTGATATACATATTACGATATATTATATATATATTAAGATACACATATTGTTCTAAAGGTAGGTAAATTCCTTAACGTACATATTTGCAAAAAACAAACAAATCTAGGTAAACGGTCGTCATTAACAATGCTGTAAATAACAACAGAATTTGCAAACAAATATACTTCCATATTTCATGCGCGTTGTGCAAGTGTGATTTCTTTTATTTATTTCCAGCAACGCTTGGGCGACAGAGAACTTACACGAGGGAAATATTAGCTGACACATGTAATCTCATACTCGTCTTGTATAAGATTATATGTGTCAACATATACCACCTCGTTTATCTTGCGATAATGGAAAACATTCGCAGTTCACGACACGAATTAACGAAAACAATTTCACCCAATTTTACCTGCGGTGGGTACATTTACGTGAGCGTAGTATTCCTAAACGTTTACGACTAAATTATTTATGTCATACATTTTACATAACTGCGATAATTGCCATTGTTTTGTACGGCCTCAATAACTTGTTTCAATTATTGTATTGCTTGGATGGCTGTGTGGCAAAATTGAATTTTGTGATACTTTTTAATTGTCATAGTGTTTATACCTGTAACAAAAGAATATTATAAGGGTAGCTATTCCTTTAATTCATCAACTTCCACATAGTAAAAAATTGTGAGATTAGTTCATTTACATGTAATAAACAAGCCGTGTGTGTTTGTGTGTTGTGATTGAATTTGATAATAACAACTTTTAGATTTGTGTGTACTTGCCATAGTACAAACTCATTTTAATTTTGCATATCTGAAAGTATTGTTATGAACTGAAGAGGGGCAGAGACTTAGTGAGTTAGTATGTTATCTAATAAATAATGCTGGGGAATCGCTCAGAAGACCGTATACCAATGTACATGAAGATTATAAATTACATAGTAAAATGAGACGATGTAGTCGTAAATTACAAAGTGGGCAAACCACTAACAGCGAAGTTTGTCAAGTTTCCAATTGTCTCTGTTTGTGTTCTCCCTCAATATCTTCATGAACATCTTTCCAGTAAATACACAAAGATACTAAACTTGGATATACTCTTGGTTATCAAAGCTGGTTTATAAAGTTTGTACTGATAATGTGTTATGATCTGGGCAGGAATGAATATATCTAAACCGTTTTTATATCTATATTGTAACAAACATAAGACTTATAGTAAATCAAGCTTACTTTTAACAAAAAAACTCTTCAAACAAGTGATTGAAAAAGTTTGGTCCTGAGTTGGAAAATCTCAATGAGGAAAGGCACAATTACGTTTATGCGAACTTTGTGGTAAAATTACTGAACTTTTGAACATTCAATTTATTATGAAGTACAAAATAAGGTAACCCTTACAAGTATGAGCTATTTACCTGGTTTCAGATGCTATCTGAATTTAGAAGTTCCGTGTTGGTACTTGCCTTGTAAAAAGAAAAGGCTACTGCCTTTTCTTTTCTTTATATATTACCAAATCAGGTTAACACCTGCCATTAAGGCCGCTGTGTTTCAGGTGAAAATAATTTTAATTGCTGTAAGCTTTTACTGACACTCCGGACGGTAAGAATTTTAAGAGTTTACTAATTTATTTAAACCTCTTCAAATCACCAACATTGTGACATCTGCTTTGCTCATAACTTTCCTTACGACCCAATCGAATTCACGTACTTATGGATATGGACTTCATTTAACCATGGCTCACTCCGTAAATTATAATATATATTTTTTCTGGTAAATTCGACGTTCAAATTTGTAGAGCTATAAACAGGCATTTTAGGTTGGACACATTATTCTCAACAGTAAACAACAGGTATTACGTGTCTTAGTAGTAAGTTCCTGACTTATACACACTTGTGGCACCTGTATCATCTGTGCGTTGACACTCTTAACCCTCATGGCCCTCTGAGGCCGTTATTTACGACTCACTTACCCCTTACTTATTCTAAATAGTATAAGAGAAATAAGATGAACGTTTTAAAAGAAAGAGAAGATTCCCAATTTTTGTTTGTGTATGAATTTATTTGAACATTTTGCCTGATGAAACTTAAGTAGAATCCAAAAGTAGGGACATTTAAGTAGGTATTGTGAATACAATGCAGGTGACCCATACCATGGCGGCTTAGTGAGATGATTCTGCCTCATTCTCTCACTCATGAACGAAAGACGACAGCACGAATGCTGTAATTTTAGGGTTGGTCTTCTGTGTGAAGGTAGTACTGCCCCGGTCAAGCCAGCCCATTTCTGTTGAAATCAGCGTGGCTCTACTACCTTTGAACATGGTAAACTCATATAAATTGCATCATAATGTTAACCAATTTAAAATATATAAGCGGTTTGTTTCAAAAATAACTCAATACTTAACTATACCTGTATTGCATTCTGCCACAGCTCATAAATGTGATGCATGTTCGGAAATTACGGTATCAAGCGTCGTCTGATTTATCGCCCCTTTGCTGTGTGTGTAAAATCGTTGTTGATTCTCCTGATTGGGATTAATTACACCTGAACTACTATGAAAGTATGACTGATTATCTATATAAATAACAAATTTAAGTGTCTGTATGTCATTTCAAAATGACAGTTTTTTACTGAATGCATCTGGAAGTATATACTTGACTTACATAAAAAAATCATTTTTAACATTTTGTCTGTCTGTCTGCCTGTCTTGTACAAGGTAGTCTCTGGAACGGCTGGACCGGACGGGACTTTCATTGATAGAAAGCTAATAACATAAGTAGTATCTTAGGCTAAAACTATTTTAGACCAGCTTTGTTCCGCAGTGTTACTAGCGATGTTTAACTATAAACAAGACTCAGCTGGTTAATAATAATCACTTCACTTTTCTAACATTTCATTTGCAAATTGGAGCCTGTGAGCGCGATCTTGAGGCTTTAATTCCAGTAGCATTTGAATTTCATACGGATATAAATGTAAATATTTGTCAAGAATACTAATCAAAGGTGTTCTGGGCATGCCTAAGGCGTTAGAACGCTTCCAAGTAGAGAGTCCTGGATTTTCATGAATAGACGCTCTTACACGCTGGAAGTTTTCGTTAACTCTGGATGTTCTAGATCGGCCGAATCGTTGTTGATTCATTGTTGAACCTGTCTTCTCGAACTTCTGTACCCTTTTTCTAATCAATTGAATCGATTGAGCTTCATTTTTACGCCGTATGTTGAGATGAGTGCAAAATTTTCGTTGCACTAGAGTAAAAGAACCGTTATTGCGGTAGTACTCGCGTACACAGAACGCATATTGTTTATCACTAAATGACGCCATGGTACTGAATTCCCATTGGCCGTAGCCCCTCCGACCCCTCGCCGTCGCTGCTCATCGCAGCTACCGATTCAAATTTAAGGAACTTTTGGTTCACCCTGTACTTCGTACTTTGGAAGTATATTTCTTCAGGTAATGTGATTTAGTGAAATCAAGATTTAAACTTACTAAAAGAGCTTTCGAGAAAATTTCATAGTTCAATTTTATGATCAACTGATGAAACTAATTAATAATATTAATTACCTTATTTTATAAAGAGCTTAAACTTTCAAGCTAGATTAACTTAGCAAAAAGCAAATTCACAATTCAGCAAAACTATACATTTCTGACATTATCCCATTGGATTCATAAATTCTTTAACATAAAAATGGCAATACAAAATAATATGTGACACTAGTACAAAACATTTAAATATAAAGGGGGTTGAGTAACTATTTTTAGACCTTAGTTTAGTCAGCAATTGAAATGTGTTTCTCTTTATTATACTCGCACTTTAACCGTTTCACGGCCATTTCACCCACTGATATATTACACCCATTAAAAAGATAGCGTTTAAGAGAATAGAATTCCTGTGATAACTTCGCTATGGAGCCATTAGCGAAAATGTAACTTTATAGTTAACTAGCTTACGCCCGCGTGTATGTTGGTTATCGCGTCAAAAAGACTCGAACCGACTAAAAACCACACGGTGTGCCCTCTTTGCGATTCTCTTTTAGGAGGAGGAGAAGTCCAGGGTGAGATCTCCATCTGGACTCTTCTCAGCGCCTGCCCGCTCCTGATGCGGGCACCGTCGCTGTACTACTACCCTCTCTTAGGCGGCATCCAGCACACACCGACGCCGCCCCCTCGCGGCTTGCTAAACTAATGCGGATGGAGGGAAAAACCCGTCCCGTCCACCCGCAGCCACACCCAAGGCCACACCCAAGGCGGCATGAGGCGGTGTGCGCGCCTCCGCCGCCCGGGGCGCCGGCGGCGGATCGGGTCCGAGTGGATGTCGTCCTCCCGGGCCTTCTCCGCCACCTCCTTCTGCAAGATTACGTCCTCGCAGTAGGTCGCGACCGCCGTAAAACAGCTCTCGTTACCGGCCATGGAACGAACGACGGCTGGTAGCGAGATATCTCCTCCGATGACTGCAGTGAGGGCCCTGCGCTGCATCGCCCATACAGGGCAGACCGCCAGCGTGTGATGAGCCGAGTCCTTACTGCAGTCCTGGTGGCAGGCGGGTCTCAATTCCCTCCTGGCGACCGGCAGGTACTTTCCGAAGCAACCATGCCCGAAAAGAACCTGGGTCCCGTGCTGCCGCACTGCCCACTCGAGGATGACCGGCTGGGGTGCTTCCACGGCGGCGAAGCCAGCACGTGGAGTCCAGCCAGATCGACCAACGAATCATCGTGGCTTGGCGAACGGCTTTGCGCCACTCGCGCACGTCCTCAAGCGGAGGTCGAAAACCGCTCTCCGCCCGGTAGTCAGCCACTCGCCGATAAACTTCGGCGAGCACTTCCGCCTCCAAATCCCACGGGGTGTTCCGGCTAAGGCGCACGTCCGATGCCAGTCGCTCCGTGGAAAATCTGATATTCAGGTAAAACCGGTTGAACTAGTAGCCGACTCCAAATAATCTTGGGAATAAAGGCTAGGAAGAAGAAGGAGTAAAGGATTATTGTATCATAATTTTATTTGACTTTTTTAAATATTCGTTGATGTAAATTTTGAGCTTGTAAACTCTAAATGCTTCCATAGTTGTTGTTGTCAATTAAACACGAAATCCTTCATCGCAAGTAATAGCGATATTTCCACTATAAAACACTTGTATGTAAAATATAGGATTCTTATTTAGATTTTTTGTCTATAAATTTTCCAACCTCAATGTGAAGATAGGGACATTCGTTAGTAAAAACAAGTGAATATATTGCTTCTTCATAAGAATTCCAAGTAGGTGTGAATTAACATTCAACATTACTACACGAAGTTTTGACATAAAAAGCGGCCAAGTGCGAGTCGGACTCGCCCATGAAGGGTTCCGTATCAGCAAGTAACATCATATAAAAGTTTTTGTAGTTCGTTGTAACTTTCATCGATGTTTTTATACTAGTGTATTGATTGGATGAAAGGTAAATTGCGTGCTACGATTTATTTATTTTTATTTTATTAAAAAAAAAAACTACTCACTAGATCTCGTTCAAACCAATTTTCGTTGGTAGTTTGCATGGTAATGTACAACATATATTTTTTTTAGTTTTATCACTCTCTTATTTTAGAAGTTAGAGGGGGGGGGGGGGGGGGGGCACATATTTTTCCACTTCGGAAGTGTCTCTCGCGCAAACTATTCAGTTTAGAAAAAAATGATATTAGAAACCTCAACATCATTTTTGAACACCTATCCATAGATAACACGTAATGCGGTTCACAGAATACATCGACTGACCAAATTTCAACAGTATAGCTTTTATAGTTTCGGAAATAATTGGCTGTGGCAGACAGACAGACAGACAGACTTGGCGAATCTATAAGGGTTCCGTTTTTTGCCATTTGGCTACGGAACCCTAAAAAGTCGGATACCTAAATCAAAAAATTGTCTTTAAAACTCTCAATTGTTTTTAAAAGACCTATCTAGTGATACCCCACACGATGGGGTAGCCGCAAGGAAAAAAAAATCATCCCCACTTTACGTGTAGGAAAAAGTGCCGTGTGGTGACGGATTAAGAATACAAAGTGTCACCACCCCTATTCATTCCATGGGTGTCGTACGAGGCGACTAAAGGAACATAATAAGCAGCTAACATCACTGCCATGAGAAGGAAAACTTGAAACAAACCCTTTACCAACCCGTCTGGCCAGCGTGGTATAGTAGGCCAAAACCTTCTTTTATAGGAGAGGCCTATGTCCAGCAGTGGACTGTTAAAGGCTGTTGATGATTGATGATTACGTGTACCTCAAATAAAAATATTTTTCTAAATTTTATTGTAGCACTTTGTCGACGTAATTACAACATAATATATGATCGTGCAAAGTTTCATCTTTCTAGCACTTACTGTTTGGACGGTAAGTCGAAGACGGATGGACGGACAGACGGACATGACGAATCTATAAGGGTTCCGAGTCATAAGCTTCGGAGCTCTATAAATGTAGAACAAAATAAAGATTATGGTATGATGATGATAACGTATTTTTATCATGCGTAAGGGCTAGATCTGTTTGCTACATTAATATGTTATTATAAGCAGGCAATAAAAAGATTAAATAATGAATAAAGCTCTCTACTCATACTGAAATCAATAAATTAAACGTTTATATTTTTTAATTTAAACAAACAGCGGTGTTTATTTTTGTTCGAATTATTTTCGAAATTTATTGTTAGTCAGTAGATCACGACAGCTTCAGCAATAAAGCCGATAGCAAATATACGTATTAACAATGAGTTAAACTCGCGTAGCTCATTCTTAATTACCTGTGACAATTATTGGATCTGTAATTACCACTTAAAACACCATCTCTATGTTAAATTATGTCGTTTATTGTAACTGCTATACCTACTGGTATTGTAAACGACTTTTATACCTGCCATTTACATTACAATCACTGAATGTAATAAAATGTTCCTAAAATATTGTGCTTTTCTATAGCTAGAGATTACGTTTATACCGACATCATTATACGAAATTTCGTTTTGCTTTGTTTAATGAAGCTTGTGACCGTTTCAGAAAGCCTTTATATGTTCATTTTATCCGTTTATACTTTTCAAAGACAACCTTGTACTTTGAAGTGTTCTGTGTTATTATTTCGTTAACAGTTATTTATTTGTAAATATTTGTTTAATAAGCAGTTCTAAACTATACCACTTTTAAATTAAGAGAGATACAAAATTTAGAATCAAGAAAAGCAAATTTACAAATTTTTTAGGGTTATGTATAATCATTTTTAAACGGGGCGTGAAAAATCATCTCACTAGGCTGGCATAGTGTGGGCCGCTATATTGCATTATCTGCACTTGCAGCGAGCTCTTGGATTCTACTTATGCTAACTTTCTCCTTTCCATCAAAAATTTCTACATATATGATTCCGAATTGACAGGCTTAATGCTAAATGAATTCCATTCTTCAGTAACTAATTTGAAACACAAATTACAACCTCAAATTACCATTTGTAAGACTGTCTAGGAACAAGTAAGTACTGATAACATTTATGGAATATTTAGATGTTGTTGACTTATTTTGTTATTGGCAAATACTAATACAAAAATCTCATATATCAAGTCATAGATGCCTGAAGCGTAGGCATGGTTTATTGTAGGAAGGGTTTTAGAATATAGCGCATAATGTCCTCACATATCATGGTGAGCGTTCGGACGTTCGGTTTGCCGACACGATCTGCCCCAGTTATGATTGATCGTACATTGCCCGAAGCCAATTAAACTTGTTCACTACACTGGCTGCCATAGGTACGTTCTACTGAGATGAGATGTATCGAATATATCAAACATTTGTGTAGCGAAATATAAGTAAATTATGAAACTAGTTTAACTTAGTTCTGTGCTTTATTTTAGACATTGTTATTGATGAGTTTGTTGACTTTTATTTATATTTTAGTAGCTTTTGTCCACGGCTTGGCTAGTTTGAGCCGCGGTCATACATGTTATATTTTAATATATATGTTATCATGGTAAAAAGTCCTTTCTCAGCCTCTAGACTATTCGTGTACGAAATTTCATTTAAATTGGTTCCGTAGTTTTTTCCGTAGTTTCATTTTTGACAGCGCGATATATAGATAGACAGGTAGAGTTACTTTCGCATTCATTATATTAGTAAGGTTAGTAAGGACAGAAAACATGATACATTTACATGTATATAAACATTAATCGGTGCATTCAGCTTTTAGTAGTGAAGTATATTTTTGCTGTCATCTAATTCTAAATTGGAAATTTAAAATCCCAAATATAGTTGAAATATTTTTTCATATAATGGACATTTTCATGTAGCATTATATGAAATTTGAAATAGTTATTTTTTAAATGAATATAAATAAAAAAATAAAGAACAAACATAACAAAAAACAACAAAATTGACATAGAATAAAGATGCCGGACACTTAATGCCATCTAGTTTCAAACTAAGTAGTGCTTGTATTTACCTAGCTTGTATTACATAGTAAATATTAAGAAATATTGCTCTAAGTGAACTTCACTGAACTTTTGCAATAGGACTATTAAAACTCTTTTGAATCACATTCGGCCCTATTAAAGATAGCCGTTTTGTAACATTTTATGGGCGGTTTAAAATCGTTATCGTTATTATGGTATCATGATAAATAGAATGCCTCTATAAAATCCTTTGAAGATGGTTAAGTTCCGCTTGTATAACACCTTCAGGTTATGCTATCAATAGTAATAATAATTTGGAGAGCTCATTCTTGTTGCCTGATTCCAAACCCGAGAGAAATAGTACTTCTAAGCTGTTTGTTAATAAAACACTTATCATATTCCTCCATCAACACATTCCTTATCAGTTGATCATTTTCATTTATGTTAAAGAGTGGTGTAATATATTTATTAATTGTGAGGAGTTTTGAAACCGTTTAAGTGACATTAAAAATCTATAAAATCATACCATAAGACGTTATGGTTTTTTTTTACAAAGTCTCTGTTTAAAACTTTGTTAGTGTAAAAGCAAGAGCCTTTACTCCTCTTCTTTTTATAAATGAACAATATATATATGGGTTAAATATCATGACACTACAATTTATATACCGAATTATGGAAAACTATATTTGTCTACAGGCTACAGAACTAATTAGAATTCATAAAATATTGTAACCATTTCGGGAACACTGTATGCAGCTAGCTTCAATTACGAATTTTGTAACAAATCAAGCACGTGCACTAGTAGCGCGTTACCATTTTTGACTACTCGGCACAGGAATAAAGAGCCAAACCGTTTTGTTCGAGATGTTTTAATATCACTCTGAAAAATGTATTGCAATTTACAAAATTAATGGTTTTGATTCGATAAATGTCAATCCCCAAAGATTTCTTGATTTGGATCCGGGTGACAAAAATAATTTAATGGTCATCATCATCATCAACAGCCTTTAACAGTCCACTGCTGGACATAGGCCTCTCCTTGAAAAGGAGGTATTGGCCTACTATACCACGCTGGCCAGACGGGTTGGTATAGGGTTAGTTTCAAGTTTTCCTTCTCTTTGCATTGATGTTGTCTTGCGTAGTTTATCCCTTACTCGCCTTTTACGACACCCACGTGGGATGAATAGGGGTGGTGACACTTTGTACTCTTAATCCGTCACCACACGGACAATTTAATGGTAAAAAACTTCATATACATATGTTTGTAGAGTGCATAAGTAAACTATGTATATTTGATGATAATATACGAAAGCGTATGCAATCTGTTTAGTCTATAAGATCCTTTGTAAAAAGTTATGCTATGTTTGAAGACTACAAAGTAATGAATAAAATAATAAGTTTATAATAATAATAATAAAGTTTATTTACTCAACATTTTCACCTTTAATATAAGTGAGCTATGTAGCGACAATATGTCGTACATAATTACACGTAGTTAGTTAAGTCACATAATATGAGAAACAGTCAAAGATAAACTAAAGTAATTATACGCACCCACCAGTTTAGTTTAAAAGCTCTATTGATAATTAAATAAAACAGACTATTATACCACCTTGCCAGAACAATGGCAAAAGCTACATCAGTTCACGTAAAATGTATTTACAATATCTTCAATCAACCGATGCTTAAAAAAGGATAGCCTGTGCTTTAAGGATCAGTAACCTTCCAGTGACATGGGATATTTGCATTTCAGTTAGTTTCATTTTATGCTGCTTAAGGAAATAGAAAAAAAGGGGCAGGCGGTTATTACTTATATATATGATTAAAAGTGCTGTCTTCTCCCTAGTTGTTTACATGAACACGTAATTTGTTTTGCTGACAATTTAGACATGGTTTAGTTTAAAAGCGTATGCGTCTCCGCCGGGCGGGTAATGGTTCTCCAGGGGACTATTCTTTGGTAGCAAATCTGCACACGGCAAAGCACAAAATGTGTTCGTTGGCTATATACGTTGGCATGCTGCACGTACATTATTCAAAGTGTTTTGTATCACAAGGAAGCTTTCGTTGTATGTCATAATGTAAATTCTTTTGTAAATGTATTTCTACATCTGTTTGCGGGTCGTTTTCTTTTGTTTATTTGTTATAAATTTGAATAAATTGATAAAGGTAAGCTTTTATCGAGTATGATTCATTTTTTCTTTTTTCTTTCACTATTTTTAATCAAGTAATATCAGCCGAGCACAGGCACAAGATAGGATATACTAAATATAATTAATATTCAAAATAAAAGGTCTTTTGAAGTAGGTACGTCAGATCTACGTAAATGTGTTACAGTTTCCTATTGCAATACACTACAATACACTTACGGATCAAGGTTTCAAAATGTAAGACTTCAAACAAATAGTTCCTACTTATACAGACTAACATACACACGTAAACTGCACGCATGAATAGCGATGCACACACAATAACGTGTGTTTGTTATTGACTAGCAAAAACACACAGATGCACAAATTTATTTAGCAGTAGATTTTTTGTTTAGACCATGGTCGATAATTTTTGAAAACAAAAAAAATGATAGTAAGATGAAACTCATCTGAAAAGGAGGAGAATATTGAATTTTTCACATAAAATTTGAGGTTATGTGAAAAAAGTATGAATAAAAAATTTGTAGATCTTTTTATTACCTACAACTTTGCCATTTAACTTTTTTCCATTGGACTTGTATTTTTGCCTGATTTAAACCGCTTTATTTGCCGATTTGAACGTTAGAATACGCCACTAAATTTAATTATAAGAATTTTAAAGGTTACATTGATTTCAATCAACCTGTAACATAAATAGAAGCGACAGTTTAAACTTGGATCCAAGAGAAATATGTAGGCTCTAGTGCTGACAGCAATGAACAGTTCTATCATCTCCACATTTTCAATTTCCGTTTAAGTGTAATTGAATTTTAAATATGCTTGAGTTTTCTTTCAAGACTGAGATGATATGAAATACTTGAAATTTTCACACGTCACTTAAGATAGCTTAGTTAGAACTGAAAAGAAAAAATGTTGAATAAGTATTTCAATATTAAAGTAGAAAAGTGATGAAATATTTACAAGGTCCTCTTGGGGATTATGGTCCTTATTGTTAGCTAATAATGTATCAATGTATCAATACAAATTTCCTTTTAGAACTTCTAAAAGGAAATTTGTATCCCTCTAAATGAGACACTCTAGACGTCCACGATTATTGACTGATGTTTTGTACGGGCATCGTTAAAAAAGACTTAGTGAAACAATATTTTGTGTCTCCGTTTTTATGAGTCTATTGACAGATTAATAAGCTTATAACTTCATGATATCGGTAGGTTCCAATGGATAGATCTAGTTCATTGCAGTTGTATTTGTTTAATGATGATCATGATTTGATTTTTGACTTTCTTACCAACTATCACAGAAAATCTGTTCAGTCCATAGCAGCACGGGAGTAGTCATACATAGGCGTTAATAGGCATACATAATGCACTTTGCTACAGAATGTGTTTATGTGTGTGTAATATATTAAGTTCATAGTGACTGGCGATTATTTTTTATGTGAGTCTAAATAAACCACTGCGTTCACGTGCATGTGGGTTATCGCGGCAAAGAGTAACCTATGTCCTTCCTGAAGAATCAGTTTCTTCATACCAAATGTATATTGTAATCCGTGCAGCGGTTTACCCGTAACAGACACACAGAAATTACACTTAGTTTCTTTTGTGTGTATGATATTAGTATGAAAGTAAGGATTATGGCCTATAAATAGATTTGTTGAAATGTTTTCATAGTCATATTTTATGAATGATCAGGGATGAAACGAACGTTATTGTGATCAAATAAGTAATGATTAATTCAGATAATGTTTGGCATATGGTATTTTCCGGCAAAGGAAAAGCTTTTACTACGTGTTCAAACTTTTTGTTTGGTAGTTTATAATAAATAGAATGTCGCAGGTGTTCTAATAACCACAGATATAAAGTTTGGACGGTTCGAGGTAGGATTAATTTTACTAATTACTTGTGATATACAACAGCCTCCTAGATGTCTGCTGGGAAATATGTATACTTTAAACATGTGTCTGTTGATTATGGAACACACCACCATACACCTTTCTACCTCTTTGGAAATTTATAGAATTATTAGTACTACTTTCAATTTGAGATTCTTTATAGGCATTCAATTTTGAGGCAAGATATCGGCAAGACATGATTGAATAACTGCACGGTTGGCATAGTGGCTTAAGCGGTCGCCACACCGCTTCCTACTGCGCCAAGTGTCGTGGGTTCAAATCCCACGTTGGATAACACTTTGTGTGATTAATAATTTGTTGTTCTGAGTATGGGTGTTCTTTGTGTCCGTTTCATGTATGTTTGTAAAATCCCCCGCGACACAGGAATCTATATTCCTAATGCGGGAGTTGTCTTTTTAAAGAACGAAAAATGTAGAACCAATTAATTTCAATACGAGTATTGTAACAAGAGCTTTCCTTTAGTATCGCACTAATAGGGTACATTTAAAATCTAAATACTTTTTTTTTTTTTCCGTTCTAATAAACCTGAAAAGGTCTGGTCGTACTTTTTATCAAATTTGTTAAAAGATTTAAAGTAAGAAATAGATTTTCGTTTTCCCTTTATTCTTTCATTATATTGGTAACAACTGGATATTACCTGCAAACTACTGCTTAGTTTGAAGCCAGATATTCCCTGCTTAGTGTGCCTGATTATAAAAACTAGATTGACTGACTTAAGTCCATTTTGAGAAAATTGTTACTAATGTTTTTTCCTGTAAACTTTTTGCTTTTAGCAATAAGGCCGCCCATTGTACATATCTAATAGATGCTTGTAACTGTAAAAAACTGTATTTCGTGTACAATAAAGTATATATGCCATTCTATTCTATTCGTGATAAAATTAGAAAGGTTACGATACCGTCTACCTTCCGACGTTTCGGCGAAATTCGGCTAGATAGTTTAGGAGTTCATCGTGAGCAAAAACGTGACTCGAGTTTAATATGATAGGTAGACTGTCAAATGATGAATAAACTACTTTTAATAAATGTATGCATAAAGTATTTACAATAACTACATAACAATAAAATTTTTGCCTCTCTGTCTGTATGTTTGTTCCGGGAGAATCCTTCCTTTGTTAGAGTGACATAGCACCCGTTCCTCCACAAGCCTATAAATTTTCAGCCAGTTACAGTATGTTAGGCATTTATTATTATGCTTGTAAGTAAGAATCCAATATGTCGTACGATTTATTAAAATGTTTTAATTAAACGGAACGGAATGGCTAGACTGATTTGGACGAAACTTTCACTGGCAGAAGGTTGATCACAAAAGGAGTAACTTAGGTTTTACCTTTTTAGACTAGATTCGTTACGTGACTTTACTCGCGATTAACAACAAAAACCGCATGTAACACTGGGAAGTTAGCTAGTTCTATTTCTAGGCTTAAATTGTAATACCCGACTTTTTGGTCGTAGCAGCCACTTAAACTTTTAATGAGTTAATTATAAAATGTTTGATAGATCTATGTGCTTTTATGTCCTTAGACTGTTAATTTAACATATTGGCTGATTACGGAAATGATCCAATACGTACACATGATACAATAATAAAATAAATAAATAATAATGCTTTTCATCTAAACTAAATAGTTATAAATCTACATTTATGTATTAAATAAAGTTGTTTATCGATAATTAATAGGAAATATGAGAATCGGAGTCGGTAGATAAAATCGTTTGTGCACAACATTGTTCTATTTTGTCAACAACGCCTTATACGAGTATCTATGTAAGAATCTTCCTAGTCTTTATTGTGCCCAAAAATATTTGGGATCGGCTACTAGTTCAATTGGCTTTATCTGAATATAAATTTTTCTACGGTAACGGTACGGTACCTACATAACTATGGGGTGAACTGAGTTCGAAGGTTGCACCAGCTGTCAGTATGATTCGCTCTGAGTGTGGCCGCGGATGAACGGGACGGGTTTTCCGCTGCATCCGCTTCAGAGACCAGCTGCGAGGAGGCAGAGTTCGCGTGTGTCGTACGTCGTCTAAATTGAGAGTTTAAACCGAGATGGCGCTTGCGTCAGAGCGTATAGGCACTAGGAGGTATCATGACGTGAAAAGAAAAACATCTTACAATCCAGGAGAGTCTATAATTCAGAAGTATTTTTTATGTTTGAAACTGTTCTTTGTAGAAGAAAATTACGGTTAACTTATATAAATGTTAGACCCTTCACAAGATTGTAACTAGCCATAAGACCATTTTAATAAATTCATTAGCCCATGTAGTTGATTAAGTAGTAACATGAATCTCTGAATGAACTATTTAATTATTTGTTGACAGGCCTTTGTAGCGTGATGGAGGGCTTGAGGTGAGGGCGCGCGGCGGGCGGGGCGCCCCGCCTGCGTCCGCCCATGGCCCCTGTCCTCAAACTCAGGTAAAGAAATGAAACTATTTGATTTTAGGAACTGGTACTCGAGAAAGATTTCAGTGATTATGTTGATTTTATGGTTAATATTCCTGCGCATTTGAGATTAGAGCGAAATACAAGACACATAGAAAAGTTGGTATAGTTTGGCATCATGGTTATTCCCGGAAATGCTAGATAGTGATCTAGAATCCCCTGGAATAACCTAGCATTAGCTAAGGTAAGGCAAGAAATAAATATTCATCATCATCAACAGCCTTTAACATTCCACTGCTGGACATAGGCCTCTCCTTTGAAAAGAGGTTTTGGCCTACTATACCACGCTGGCCAAGTTTTCCTTCTCTTGGCAGTGATGTTAGCCACTTATTTTGTCTGCTTTAGTCGCCTCTTACGACACCCATGGAATGAATAGGGGTGGTGACACTTTGTATTCTTAATCCGTCACCACACGGACGAAGAAATAAATATTAAATGTAGTTTTTACGTCAAAATGTAACAAGCAAATACACACGCACATGTGTGTACTCGTATTTTTAAGTAGCTTATACATAAGCTGCGTCTTAGACGCTTGTGTGTGCTTGTGCTCGCGGCTTCGTCTACGTGTTATTGTGATGTATAACTTGATTGCCTTTTTCACCCCCTTAGGGGTGGAATTTTCCAAAACGATCTCTTAGTGCTCGACTACGTTCTTTCAGGAACATATATGACAGCAGTTCTGGCTGTGCGTTGTTTGGACTCAGTAACGGAGCAATCTTATATAAATAATTATTGATAAAAATATTGTACAAGATTCCGTAGTTTGAGAAAAAAATATGATGAATTCATCATCATCAACAATCCATAACGACCTACTGCATTGTTCGTGTCTCCTTTCAGTAAAGGGTTAAGGCCAGACGTACTCACACTGGCCGAGTGCGGGTTGAGGACTGGCAAGACAACGTTATGTCTACGTAAATCTTGTCGTTGGATGATTTTAAGCTGCCTGAAGGTTTCCAACTAAGCTGCACTAACTTTTTTTTGCTGCCTACCGTGTTGCTGTATGGTCAGAACTAAGGGCGAGAACTGACATGAACGATGTATATTTTTTATCCTTGTGCATTTCTTTATAAAAATCAATAAGACTGGATTAATAATAAAAATAAAACTGAGATTTTAATAAATTAGCCCTCGACTGATGATCCTGTTGATACCTATTACTAACTGCTCATATGACAAGTCACTCGACACAATCAGTGTCGTCAGTGCGAGGTCCATTTACATTAATTCCGACCGTGAGAGAGTAGCTCTGACACTATCTGCATGATTGAAATCAGAGTCTATTGTGCAGCCATTTGATGGGTACATTACTCTTGGGCATTTTTCTAAATACTTTTATTTTTTCTGTTCAGTTTATAGATTCACTTCAGATTTTAGACTTTCAATAAAATAACGACGTATGGCCTTAACCCTCTCTTGAGAGGAGACCTGTGCCCAGCAGTGGGACGTTATGGGTTGTTGATGATAAAATAACTGTCACCATATCGATTTCAATTATCTATTGCAGAGTACATTGTGTCCTCGTTTCATTTAGTTGTCACTATTACTAATGCGCGAACAAGTCAGTTTAGTTGATTTGATAAAAATTGTGACTGGATAATAATAAATAATAAATATGTCAGACATCTGACACACAATATCATCTTGTCCAAAACTAAGCAGAGCTTGAGTTATAGGTACTAGATAACTGATATAAATGCATATATCTTTTTATTTTAATACATACACCCAAACTAAAAAAAAATTTTGTACATATACAAATATTTGGGAATCGAACCCGAGACCTTTTGATCAGCAGTCGCATACGCTAACCACTAGATCTACAAGACAGTCATTATAAGATAAATGTGAAGTGACCGTATACGTTCTGCTATAGTTATTGTGTCATTTTGCAACTGTACTTGGAAGCCACATGTAGGTAGTAGAGCCACGCTGATTTCAGCACGAATGGGCCGGGTCGACCCGGCCACTACTACCCTCACACAGAAGACCATCCTAATAATGACAGCATTCTTGCTGTCGTATTTCGTTGGTGAGTGTGAGACCGGAGGCCCAATCATTCTGCATCAGTCTCCCGCCCTTCGAAGGCCGGGAGAGTGATGCAGAATAATCAAACCAGGCTGCCATGGTAGGGGTCACCATGCTACATTGTCTACCCTCACAATAAGCATGGTGACCCCTACTCCTGGATTCTACTCATGCTTTCCATCAGGCAGAGTAGAGTTACTTTGGCAGGCTTAAATATTAAAAAAAAAAAAAAAAAAAAACGTACAAAAGTAGATGGATGTTTAGACAAAACTAAAATTGCAATGTATGTGCTCTGGAAATGACTATTTTCTTGTTGAGTAGCTACACCTTTTAATTATAAATTAACAGTGATGTGTTTCACCCTTAATAGAACAAACTTGAATGTTTTTATACAACTAGGATAGAGACTTATACAGAAGCTGTTTGTTGACTATCTCCCTTTGAGTCCGTCGGTAATTTAAAGTTGTTTTCATTCGATTAAAATTTACGAACAAACTTCTCTATGATAAAAAGGGCAACCGCCGCTGTTTGTTGTTTATGTCCACGGTTATTTAACAGTGACAATTTTTAACCATCATCTTTAAACGGTTTTCGATTTTGTTTCGATTTAAAATATTTAGTGATACAGAGCAGAATTCTTGTTACGACTGAATATCTGGGATATTATGGATGTTAAACTCTAAAACTAGGTTCAACTATCTCATTGCTAGTGGCCTTAGGTGGCTGGAAGCAATCACCGAAGGTGAGCAACGTCGGCGCGGTCAGTACCTAGATGGGTGACCGTGATTCGGAGTTCATGGTAAGCGGTGGTTATCATAAGATAACAATCGTGAAGCTTAGTTAGAGGCCTTTGGACGGCTTAAAAACAACCCACGGTAGGATTACGTAGCCACAGTCCCCAACCCGCTCTCGGCCAGTGTGTGGACGTTTGGCCTTAACCCTCAGCTGAGAGGAGACTCGAGCCCAGTAGCGGAATGTTATGGGTTGTTGATGAGGTTCGTGTAAATGTAATGTTTCACAAGATCATTTATATCTGATGACTGCCTTGTAGCGTTCGTGACTGCTGGGCTTGTGGTATCACAGGCAATTAGCTGTAAAGATTTCACTTGAGCGGGATCGCTTAATCTGCCTATAAATCTGACTGAAGTACAAGTTGGGACAAAATACAACTTTCGCCGTGAGAGTGCAATGTTTTGCTACATGTAGAGTTAAGTTCATGTTAATTCTTTGATATAACATAGGTATTTCGAATTTCAGTTAGTAGAAAAAAATCCATTTTAGCTAAAGTTCATCGAGAATATATGTAACTGAGGATAAAAGATACATTTTTAAGTTCAGTACCTATATTTTTAAAGTCACAAATTTTAACTAATGGGTGAAATAATAATTTCCACACAAAACATCAAATATCTAATCCGTTTGCATATAGAAACATTGATAGTTGTTCATTATTTCTATGTGCAAAGGTTAAAAAACTGATGCATTTCTCACGAATAGTACCCGGGCGACTGAGCTTTGCTCGGTTACTAATATTTGTTGTTCAACAACGCCATCTATTCTCTCAAGTAGCTGTAGTGTTGCCGTGTTGGAGCACCAACCACTAACCAAGTTTTACCGGAAGAGTAATTTAGATGTCTCGAGTAATGCTAAGAGTAATTAAGAAAAACGCATTACAACTCGAAAACTTAAGATTTTTTTTTCGGACATCTTATACCCAACGTCATCTAGTCCCAAACTAAGCAGATCTTGTATTATGGGTACTAAATAACTGATATAAATACATACTTATTATACATAGAAAACAGCCAGACTCGGAAACAAATATTTGTGGATCACACAAATATTTCGCCCGACCCGGGAATCGAACGCGAGACCTCTTGATCAGCAGCTGCATACGTTAACCACTAGACCAACAAGGTAGTCAAAGTATGATTCATCTGTGGTTAATGCATAAGGAACTGTAATTAACTTAAAAAAATGAAGAGTAAATTAGGCTAGGTTACATTCCTATCATATGTATCTACAGAAACCTGTATAATAATATGTGTTAATATACCACCGAAATTTGCTCGTACTTGAAAACATGAAAGCGTTTAAACCGAAATCGCACGGTGCGTTCATTAGTAGTCCCCTCTCCATACGCAACATTTATATTGCGAGAAGTTTCTGCAGCGTTAGTTCCGTGTCGGAACTCGTATTCAAAAATCACTCGAATTTTCGAAGCATCCATCTTTCTTGTCTAAGCTGAATAAAAAAAAACTGAAAGTAGATAATCGAATGTTTCACATTTTTAAAAGAAAAACCTCAAAGGTACAATTTCTCAAAAATCTTAAACCATGAAGGTTCTATGTCAATCGAAGTACAATAAAAACTGTAATTTCATACTTTAACCCCTAATATTAAGTTAATGAAAATGAGTATAAAGGCTTCTCTAAGTAGCCGAGATGCGTAAAATTTGAAGGATAATAATAATTGACTGTCCAGACTGTTCATTGAAAAAGAGCCAAATTAAAAATAGCTATCACCGACAAACATGCGAGAAAGGAAAGTCTGTAAAAGGACTCATATATATTTAGGATATACGCAAAATTTCATAATTGTAAGAAATTCTATATTATATTTAAGAAATATGTGGGCTTATCTTATTCATATTTGTATGATATGTTTGTAACTCCAGGATTTGTGTGGTAAATGAAAAACAATAGCGACTGTCACCACCCCTATTTATCTAATGAATATCGTAAGATTCGGCTAAGGGTGAAGAATGCGCGAATGGCAAAGAAAAATATATCTATGTATTAAAACTCCTTTCTAAGGAGAAACGTAAGTCCAGCTATGTATTATTAAATCGGTATGATGAAATCGCACTCCAGGATAAAGTTTCTTGATAACAGTGAGTTTTGTACAATAAATTTGTAAAATTGGTTGGTACAGATGGGCGGTGCGTTGGCTGCTGACGGCGGCAGCATGGGGCGCGCTCTGTGGCGGCGGGCGCGCGCACACACCGTCGCTCTCACCCGCCATAACGCCGCCCTGTCCGACACACTGCATCTGTTTATCGCAGTCGCAGGTATATATTAAATGTTTTCTGATTGTAATGATTATTGATGAACGACAAATAAAATTGCAGTAGTACATTCAGAACTCATTTAGAAGAAAAAAAGCGGACAAGTGCGAGTCGGACTCGCCCATAAAGGGTTCCGTATCAGCAAGTAACATCATATAAAAGTTCTTGTAGTTCGTTGTAACTTTCATCGATGTTTTTATACTAGTGTATTGATTGGATGAAAGGTAAATTGCGTGTTACGATTTATGACGTATTAAAACAAAAACTACTCACTAGATCTCGTTCAAACCATTTAGCCAGTGAGGTTTCAAACCATTTAGGCTCTTAACTGTGTACCAAATTTTATTGAAATCGGTTAAGTAGTTTTGGCGTAAAAGCCGGACAGACAGAGATACTTTCGCATTTATAATGTTAGTAGTGTAGTGTAACTGATATATATGTAGAATATGAAATTCCTATTTTAGAGGTCCAATAATAGAACGAACACCCAGTTATTCAGGTTCCTCTAAAGTAGCTAGTACATTCTCAGTCTTGTTTGAACCCGAAACTTGCGAATTCCTTTACATTAGCTCACTGGTTCTATTTACTGTTTTTTACCCAATTTGCTTTCTTTCTTTGTATCAACTAAAACGATTACGTTTCCAAGAAGGGTAGGCGGCCAGCCAAAAGAAACCAGACAAAACCCTTTGCATTGCTATACACTGAACACAAAGAAAATTGGGGTAGGGCAGGTAGATGATGATAATCTTGATTAATGTACTTCCAGACAGTTTAGTTTGTGGGTTGATGTAATATTATATAACTATACAGCTATTACCGTCTGTAAAAGAATTTCGAAAATAACACAGATGACTGATGCCTTTGAAATAGAAAACTTTAGCTATATAAATTCAATGTCATATTTGATTTGTTAAATTTCTAGAAAAGCTATATATCATTTATATTCATAAATGAACTTAATTATACGACTTTTTAAGGAGACGCAATACTATACTAATTACTATATATACGCAATACTATACTTATAATATATTTACTAATAACTACGCAATACTATAGTATTGCGTCTCCTTAAAAACTATTCCAACAAATGCTAATCATAGCGTGGGATACATATGATTCTTTTTCCTTGAAATTTTCATTACCTACTTGTTACCTATTTGCGGACATCATGTGGATATTTTTTAGGGTTCCGTAGCCAAATGGCAAAAAATGGAACCCTTATAGATTAGTCATGTCTGTCTGTCTGTCTGTCTGTCTGTCCGTCCGTATGTCACAGCCACTTTTTTCCGAAACTATAAGAACTATACTGTTGAAACTAGGTAAGTAGACGTATTCTGTGAAGAGCATTAAGATTTTCACACAAAAATAAAAAAAAAACAATAAATTTTTGGGGTTGCCATATTTGGAACTGAAACTCAAAAAAAAAATTATGTAACCCATACGTGTGGGGGTGTCTATGGATAGGTCTTCAAAAATGATATTGTGGTTTCTAAAATCATTTTTTCCTAAACTGAATAGTTTGCGCGAGAGACACTTCCAAAGGGGTAAAATGAGTGTCCCTCTGTAACTTCCAATCTCAGAGAGTGATAAATCTAAAAAAAAAATATAATGTACATTACTATACAAACTTCCACCGAAAATTGGCTTGAACGACATCTAGAAAGTTTTTTTAATAAGTCATAAATAGTAAACCGCAATGTTCCTTTCATTCAATCAATACACTATTATTAAATCATCTATCAAAGTTACAACGTCCTTTTATATGATGTTACTTGCTGCTACGGAACCCTTCATGGGTGAGTCTGACTCGCACTTGGCCGCTTTTTTAAAATTGAAGATAGAAACAAACATTATTCAATATTGACTTGACATTTATCATCATTATCAGTACATCGCAGATGACTGTTAGAAACACACTTAATATTATATAGTTTAATAATAATTAATTATTATCATCAATTAGTTCAGTCAACGAGTACAAAAACGTGTTACGTCATGATACTTGAAATAAAATAAAATAACTTGTTGAACTCGTTATCATGTGTAAAAAAATGTGCGAAAATTTCAAACTCACACATAAACAATTTGAAAAGTTATGAACAATTAGAGGACTGGACCAAGAGGACTGGAAACTAATAACTAATAATTTCGGTGCTAGAGGAATTGGAAAAAAAAATCGACCAAGTGCGTGTCATGCCACGCATAGAATGGTAACCCATAATGGCTTTCGTCGTGTCTAATAGATTATAATTGTTATGTTTATTTATTATTTCATTATTTTTGTACGAAGATTTGAAAGTAAGCGTATTTTACAAGTTAGGCCTCTATAACTCCCTAACTAAAATAGTCACGTAAACCGTTATAGTTTTCCTTTCTAGTTTATTACATCAACTACCATTAAGATTTTTTTTTGGATTTTTCAAGCAAAAAAACGGGTCTTCAGAAAAAAAACGCCCTATAAAGTTGAATAACTAGTGAACGGATACCCAAATCAAAAAATCGTCTTAGCTACCTCTAAATGTCTTTAAAAGACATATCTAATGATATCCCACACAATGGGGAAGACGCAAGATAAAAAAGAACATCCCTACTTTACGTGTAGGGTAGGTACCCCAAATAAAAATATTTTTCAGGATTGTGAACCAACAGATTTTGTTTCAATTCCTATTAATATTGTAACTTCAATAATTGTTGAATGCAAATAATTTCGCTTCATGTAGACCTACATAGACCATTAATAAAATAATCAGCACTCGGTTTTTTAATTGTTATGATCTATTATATGACGTATGCAAGGTTGTATATGTACATAATTATGTTTTAATTTACATCTAAGTGATTTTTAATAAAGTATCTAAACATATCTCGTAGAGGGTCTTAAAATAATACGACAACAATCCTGAAATTCATTTTTCAAGTTAATTATAGGTCTTTCATTATTCGCTCCTTGGCTCCAAGGTACAAAAATGAAATATTGGATTAAACTGAAATTAGTCTTTGTCATCTTCGTGATTGAAGTCAGCTCATCGTCGCAATTTGTAAACAGATAAATTGTTGATTTCGATTTGGCAAAGAACATCATTTTCCTTGAATATCGAAGTGTGTTTAACTTTTATGTCTACGTATATTTTCATATGTTTTGGAAAGACAGTTGTTATTTTCGGATTTCAAAGAACTCGAACATTTAGTTACGTTATTAACTTCTTAAAGTTTTTATTTACCTTTATTTTTTAGAAAAAAATACCTAAAGTTGGAATCAGTCAGTATATAAAGTATCGGTGATTTTCAAAAATATTGATCTCGAATCAAACTACTAAATACTTTCTGTAACTTTTAAAATAGCCTACGAATATGGAAGGCAAATGCTTATTATACCTATTAAGACATATTATACTCAAACTGATATAGACATATACATATAAATCAATTTAACACACAAATAGGTCGCTAATACTCGTATACTAAATTGATAGCGCACCTACCAAATTAAATTGAAGCACCGTCATGGACGCTTTATATGATTGTACCTACAGAACTGAATCAAATTGATATTTGTTTTGGTCGATTATGTGTAAAGCTTAAGTTTGGAACAATTGAATTGAAATATAGGTTCTGGTTCGTATACGTCGCTGACAATATTTCGGAAAGGATTAATTTTATTGACTGATCAAACAGTGACAATAATACTTAGTTCGTGACGGGGCGAAATTGGTAACTCAATCATCTTTATACGATTGTTGTTTATAATAGAGGTCCTGGCAATATTTGGAAAGGATATAAACTTAATTGTATTTTGAAACGTTTATTTATGTCGATGTTTTTATTGCAGGTGGTGTGCAACAGTGCCACTTTACGCGGCGTGCCATCGGCGTTGAGCCCCAGTGTGACGCAATTGTCGCTATCACGCGCGGATCTTCGTGTACTACGCTCCGATGCCTTTGCGCACTTACGGCAGTTACGAAGACTCGCACTCGATGGTTGCAACCTCACGCGCATTCGCCCGTTTGCATTTCGAGGCTTACCTCGTCTCCGCGAGCTCTACATACAACATACTCCACTCGCAACTGTTGATGCTTTTGCGTTTGCAGCTCTGCAGAATATTACATCAATTGTTCTTACCCACAATAGAATCGCCCAAATTGAGGGATATGCTTTTGCTGGGACTAATTTTATAAAACTAATATCCCTAAGATACAATCCTATTAAACGTATACTAGCGCATGCCTTCTCTGGCCTCAATGATGTTGCGCAGATAGAACTTCCATCAGGAATAAGATCCATCGAACCGTTAGCATTCGCTGGCCTAGAAGGAGTTGGCGTACTCGAGCTTGCATATATGGACTTGCCAGCAGTATTACAAGATACCTTCCATGGTCTCGTGCGCGTCGGCCGTCTGGCTCTGCGAGAGTCTGATCTCGGTGTAGTGCGAGTTGGAGCATTTGATGGCCTACAACGTGTTGATACATTAGAAATATGTAACAATAAAGTTGATGGCATCGAGGAACTCTCTCTAGTTCAAAACAATAGTGTGAATACATTCAAACTAACCGGAAACCACATGCTGGAGACACCAGAATCGGTTATTTTAGAAGTGGACAATATAGTTATACGTGGTAACCACTTGCCATGTGAGTGCGGTCGTGATCCATTGGTCAACCCTTTAGCATTAACACAAGATTTCGCGGAAGAGAACTTTTGTATCTCACCATTAAAAGTACGCGGGCGTAGTTTAGGCAGTGTGGGGGCGGGTGGTGCAGGTTGTCGCGGTGAGGCGGGTGGCAGTGCCCGTGCTCGTGCCGCGGCCGGTGCCGGCGCTTGTCGCACAAACAACATACTCTTCACGCGACAATTGGTTCTTATAGGTGCCACACTGGTATTTTTCGTGAGTAGCTAACCGCCCCCGGTGTTCATTAAAACAGATGTATCCATTTTGTAAATATTGTAATATATGCGAGTGAATATAATAATGCGGAATTTTACATTGAAAGGGTCCCTTCATTGTGTATACGTTGGACCATGAATAAAATTTGCCTTTGGAAATGCCTGTTTGACTTTTATTTATGTTGTACATGTATTTATCGACATAAAGAAGAAGATGATACATAAAGTAATCTAAATTTACATACATATGTACTCATTCGCAATACTAATAATTAGATTAGTTTTAATACTTACCCTGAACAGTAATAAACATTGTACGAGTCTTAAAAATAATTATTAGCCTTTTTAGCCCTTTACTTTGAAACCAAAACATACTTTTGGATTCAATGTGGTTTTTGTAAGAACTCTAACTCAAAATATTCCTTTCTTTTAGCCATTTTACAGCTTATAGTATAATTTTCATATACAGTAATCTCTCCAAGAACAAGACAAAAAAGATTGATTAATAAATCATAATAGTCGTTTGAAGATTTATGTTCCCACAAAAATAGCGTTTATCTGTATTTCTAGTCAATTAGCAGACGACATCAGATAGTGGCTGAGTAATGTTCCGGCGTCGACGGGCGGGAGTGAACGTGCGCGAGGTCGCAGCGACCGCTATCCACGGCACAGACACTAAAATATCATTTGTTACTTAATAATAGCGTATTAGGAAAGCACAATAATCGTCGTTTTTAGCTGTTTTGTTATTATAATTATAAAGAAGAACAATATCAATGATAGAAGCTCGTCATAAAAAAAAAATGTCTGAAAAGTTTTACTTACAGAAATAAATATCATTTATCATAGTCTAGCTTTGCTCCGATTATTACGTGAATATTTGTTACTTATATTAAATTACCATTTCAAAAACAAGGTAACAATCATCAAAACCCGGAAGGAATTTTTTGTCAGTTTATTGGAAAATCAATATTAAGTAGAATCATTTTATTTTCTATTTAGGCCTTATAAAGTGAGTCTGTTCTGCTTAATGGAAAGCATACGTAGAATTTAAGAGTACGAGTTACCATTCTCTTTGTAAGGGCAGACAGGCCAGACAGTGTAACATGGTCACACACACTCTGACAGCCTAGTGAAATGCTTCTGAATCATTTGCAAGTATATCAAGCTAATATTCTACGTTTTTTACACGTCACTTAAATAAATCAATATATCAAGTGTAGATCAAATCAAATCAAATCAAACCATTCCATTTCAAATAAACCATACAACGGCACTTTTAAAACGTCAAGTAGTCAGTCAGTAGTCAGTCGTGAAGCTAATCGTCTGCTCCAATTCGTAGATCCTATGGAGAAGAACAGACAAGAAACTCCATGGACACTATTTTCCAACTTTGTTTTTACAATTTTGGGTTACATTGTTTATGGCATTTTATTAAATGTGAGGACAATGTAACGATGCTGATATTTACACAGGTAGTGTCCAAAAATAATTAAACAATAAATAGAAGTTGTGAGATGACCAGCCCCGACTAGAACTTAGTATTTCAAGTTACAAAATCCTCTTCAGTTTAATTTATGTGTGAAAGCACTAATTGGTATCTGATTGAGTGCTCGATGATAGGTGCTCTGCGCTGTCGGAACGCATTCGAAACACACATGTCGCTTGTCGATAGTACGTCACGGCTCATTAGTACGCTATCGATTGAACGGCCAGTACCGAGCTTCAAGAGAGCACTTTCACATGCACAATTTATGACCATAATTCTGTTCTGAAACATATATCAAAATTGAACATGAAATTTTAAACGTTAACTATTTAACAATCCCATAACATAACATCTACTCCCAAACTAAGCAGAGCTTGTATCAAGGGTACTAAACAACTGATAAAAATACATAAACATATTTGTTTTTTGTTAATACATACTTAATATACATAGTAAACACCCAGACTCCGAAACAAATATTTATGGATTACACAAATATTTGGTCCGACCCGGGAATCGAACCCAAGACCTCTTGATCAGCAGCTGCATACGCTAACCACTATACCAACAAAGCAGTCAATTACGTTATAACTTAATTAAGTTACCTTAACTATAATATATAAATAAGTTCTATATTAACATGCAAGGAGGTGGCCAAAAATTGCCGCAAGTAATAAACTAGACACATATTTGTTAAAAATTAACACAAAAACAATCACTTTTCATTAACTTGTTCTCTAATGTAGCAATCGAACTTAATGTTAGTCTGGTGGTGGTAGAAATAATCGCTCTAGAAACGCATAACACTCTGCCCAAAATTCCGTTTCCGACGAAATGCCGACCAACAACCGGCCGTACCTATTTTACATCTAACTTTCAATTATTTACGCATCGAAACGATTTTCCATCCCATTTCATTGAATCCTGCTTGTAATACCATTATGAATGCCAAAGGGAAGAGCAAACTTTCTTTGAAAAATCTTTTGTGCTATAGATTTGCTACAATTTTGGTACTTTTAGTTTAATAAATCTACATATATACGTAGCTAAGTTACGTGTAATTTAGTTGTATTTTCATGCCTTATCCTAACTGCTAAAAACATATTTTCATTTCATGTTCAATATAGAAAGTGTGACACTGGTGTTGATTGAGGGACGATGTGATTAGAGTTGTAGAGGTGCTACGTCGTAGCAGATCTACGAGTCCTAATGACCCGCGGCTGTATCTGCACCTGACGGCTGAATGTATAAAGGGACTGGATAAAAGAAAGTATGATTGAGACAATTTTATATCTGTCGAAGAAAAATATTAATATTTCATTTTGCGTTTTTAAAAAAAAGTGAAATGAATAAGACTATTTTATGCAAAGAAATATTGAATTTACAATTAATAATATCAACAAATTATAAAATGTAGAAAACTAGACTTCTTCATAGCCTTATACCCAATGTTATTTGGGATAGGCTACTAATTCAACCGGTTTTACCTGAATATCAGTTTTTCCACGGAGAGACTGGCATCGGGTCTCCGCAACCCTAAGGGAGACCTGAAATTCGAAGGTTGAATTAGATATCAGTAAATTTGTGGGCACTGACTTTCCAATAACTATTGCCATAGATATTCATGACAACTGGGGCCGACGGCTTTACGTGCCCTCCGAGGAATGGACAAACTTCCGAACTCCGGGCTGTTATTAGAAATTTGAAAAACAAAAACCCAAAATCACATTATTGCCCGCCCGGGATTTGAACCCGAGATCTCTTGATTAGCAGTCGCATACGCTACCCACTAGACCAATCAGAAAACCAGACTATAGAACATTTATTTGATGAAGGGTTTTTTTTTTAATATTTAGCCTACCAAAGTGACTCTACCCTGCCTGATGGAAAGCATGAGCAGAATCCAAGAGTGGGGGAAAACATACATCATTGCCGCACATGCAGACAGTAAAGAATGGCGGCCCACACTATGGCGGCTTAGTAAGATGTTTTTCCTACTATTTCCTTTTTGGGGTAGACAAGTGTAATGTAAAAGCGACCTACAATTAAAGCAATAAAAAAAGAATAAATAATGTATAACTTAAAAAAGGAGCAATTCAAAATGTAGATTACAATCTAAATAAATGTTACGTATTAGGTAGTACTTAAACTGTTATTTTTACTTCGTTAATTTAAAAGAAATGTGCCACTAAAATTGTTATAAAATGACGTCATTTCTCATTACATCTACTTAGAGTGTATTACATCATACTATGACTTATCTAAGTGCAGTATTAATCACAGAAAATGTGGTAATAAACGTGCAGAGCTAGAAGTATTTTTAAAAATGTCTTTGTTTGAATAAAATACTCCATTGACTGAAATTTCAGAGCATTCTTTGCTGTTAATGTGAAGAATAATGACATGTTCCTGCAAGCCAATTCGATTTTTGAAGCAGAAAATTGGAATATCACCGGGAGTTTGAAACGTAACTTATGTCAAATTTAATTTATATAGATACTTACTAAATCTACTCGCGTGTATGTCGCTTATCGCGGTAAAGATTATCCTTGCTAAAAAATCAATGTTTGTCTATGCCATTTTAAATTAAAACCAGTTCAGAGTTTTATTTTTGAAAAAAATGTGTTTCAATTATATTTTTCTAATTTTAGCATGGATTCGACTTCAGAGTTAAGGTTAAGGCTATTGATTTTCACGTTTAAAGATACAGTAATATCTGAACTAGTTTATTTTTTACAGACTTCAAAAAAAGAGGAGGTTCTTAATTCGACTGTATTTTTTTTATGTTTGTTACCTCAGAACTTTCGATTGGATGAGCCGATTTTGATAATTCTTTTGTATTTGGAGCTAGTGCTTTAAGTTATATAAATCGAAACCTAAACCTGATGATAGGATCCTGGAGAATTAGTACAAACTCCTCAAATATCCGCGATTAGGGTTCTCGGAATAGTTTTTCTTTGAAGTCGGTTTTCTTTAGTTAAAGTTATAAATTATTGACAATTCGTAAATGGACGGTCATCTAACTAATATGAACTAATTGATCTGGCCAGTCATCAAGAGCATCGCTATATTTCACAGCATATTGTGGTTTACCAACCAATTGGAGACCGCAGCTAGTTAATTAGCACATTGCAGAAGGTGTTCCAATTACAAATAGATTTGAATTTAGTAGTTTAGTCATGACCAAACGAATACCATGCAAGTGCTTGACGATCTCAACTTGTTATTCTACCACTACATGTTTATCTTTGCACACAAGGATACATAAATAAACATTTTCAAAATACAAAAAGTATAAATGTATTCAAAGCCAATACATAGCCGCGCTCATAGCCAAGTGATCTTAGATGATTGAAAACAATCACCGAGGGTAAGCAACGACGGCACTGTCTAGATCTAGATGGGTAACCGTTTTTTACATGATATTTTGTGAGAGTTATTATGATTTTTTAGTCGCGTAAAGCAGTCGATCAAGGTTGTTATTATAAGATTAAAGTCGTGATGCTTATTTGGAGACCTTAGGGCTTAAAGCTTAACTTAACTATTTATGCTTGAGGGCTTATTACATTTTTATATGAGCCGACGATTGGCGGTAACACACAGAGAGGATAAGGGTTAAATTTATGCTTTACATTGTGACATAACCTTATTTAAATCCTTTTCTCGCCTTCAATGAGTAGATCTTCAATTTAATAAAGTTTATATATCTCTTTATAAAATTTAATGTTTGAGGTTTTGCTTCTCTAGATTCTCTAAGATAAAAGTCGTGATGCTTATTTAGAGGTCTTCGAGCTGCTTCGAAATCCACTCAACACATACACACACACACAAACTAGTACAAACAAGCAAACTCTTATTACGCCTGACTCCAGCAAAATAGAATTAATACGCATTATTATCGTTAATAACTTTATATCGAGACTAATTAACATAAGTGAAATGTTCTTATGTGCTTCCAGGGTACAACACTAGTGGGAATTGCAACAGATTTTAGTTTCACAAGTCTTGGATAGAGATATATATATCAGATAAGGATGAGCATAATATATCAGCAACGTTAAATACTTTTTATATGGCCAATAACGATGTAAAAATTCACCAGGAACTGGTAAAATTGGCCCTTGGTATGATTACTGAGGTATCAAATTAATATTTAATAACAGTAGCAGCAGCTATAAATTGGTTTGGTAAGTATTGTAAAAAGAAAATAATGGTAATAAAGTCTAACTAACAAAAGAGATGAACATCGAAAATAAGGTACGCCTCGAAGCGGTTAGGTTATCTTTTGTTGTAAAAGAGTTTAGAATTACGAATTTTCATAATTATGAAACGTGAACAACGAGCGAAACTTTGTCTGAATTATGACGAACTTATCAAGGGCAACAATAATGAATTAATAGCCTGTTTAATTATTTTTATTATTATCACTTTAACAAGTTCTTTTATAAGTAACTAGGTTTTGACCGCAGCTCTGCTGGTGTGTATGTCGGTTATTACGGTAAAAGTAACCTCAAAAATCAAAGTATCTAATAGCCAAATTATATAATAGTCAAGCCAATTGAAATCTGTGCAACAGGTTAGCCATGAAGGCATAACAGACTGAAAATCAGAGTTATTTTCGTTAGGTAAGGTAATATAAGCTACAGTAATAGTAATATTATAGTAAGTTTAAATATAAATAAATAATAAATCGTTACTATAACAAAGACCGATTTTAAACTTAATGTTTATTATGAGTAGGACTAATATGGTTACTTCTGGTATACTACTGAAGTTACTATCTTTAGTTCAAATATCTTTCTGATCCTCAAAAAATTTAAACCGACTTTTGACTTTCGATTATGGCATTTCTAAGATAATAAATTCTTGTAGTGGATGCCTATATATTATTTTCTCCTAAGAACGATCTTGTATCGAAATCCCTAATCAGACTTCCTATTGTTATTCACAGCAGAACATGGATGTGATTATGGAGGTGATAAACAAACATAAAAAAACTAAGTATTCATTTTTTTGTTTATTGGATGTCTTGGATGACTTATGCTTATTCATATGGTACGACACGCAACGTATTCTTTACTGAGCAAACAATACATAGACTTCGAATAAGTATTTGCCTATTTTTTTATACAAATAAAACACTACAACAAATTGAAGGTACGTCACGACTTCAATCTTTTTTTTTCTTTTACAAGAAATTGCCAATTGGTTACCGAAACTGAAGTAGTAACATCTAAGGGGATCGATTACGGGACAAGTTAAGGATCAAACTGACCTTCAAACAATAAATCCATGTTGAGAAGGGTAAAAGGAAACGGAAGAAGTTTTTACTTCGAACAAAGTTCCGCTAATGATAACTTTAAGTACACAGCTATTTTACAAATGTAGTACTTAAGTTACAATGAAGAAAAGTATGATAGATAAGTTAAATATTGAAATTATTAAACATTTCCTTGTAAGTGGTTTAGTTACACTCTTTACAGCGTATCACGGATTAACGGAATCTATTTTGAGATATGGGGTAATTTTTTGGGGCAATTCAACTAACAAGGAAATCGCATTCAAAGCCCAAAAACGGTGTTTGCGGTCAATGTTTAGACTTGACATCAGAGACTCTTGTAAGCCATATTTTATACGTTATAAGATCTTAACACTACCGTCTCTCTATATATTAGAAACGGCATCATTTGTCAAAATGAATCCAAGCCTATTTCCACGTATGGCAGATACTATTCCTCGAAATAGGCGCAATAAAGATAAACTCTGTCTGCATAAGTCTAGGACTTCATTTATGCGCGGAAGTGTTATTTGCATGGCTCCAATTATTTTTAATAAATTACCTAACAGTTTGAAAAATTTAAGTAACCAAGCCTTTAAGCAAAAATTAAAATCAATTCTTGTTGCAAAAGCCTATTATAATGTGAATGACTTTTTAAATGATAAATTTGTTTTGACATAAATAAGTAGATAAATAATTAGATATTAACATAATTGACTTTGACATTATATACAATTTTATTTGATTTTATATTTTTTGTTCATGAATTATTCATATTATGTAATGAAAACATTTGACATTAAAATAATTGATATTTCAGTGATGGGAACATATTAGAATTTAATAATTTATTATAAAACATTGATATTCGCAAGTCATTGTATATGGCAAACATGTATTGAACTATGTTGAACCTTTTGTAACTTGCATGCTATAATTTATTGTATGTACACACATGTTTGAGCGAATAAATCTTATCTTATCTTATCTTATCTTTAAAAGATAAATTCTACTCTATAATTTTTAATTCATCTTGCAAGAGTGTTAATGATGTGTTTAGGAACGATATCACATCAACTTCTTCCTTTTCAAACGATTTAATAAATAGAATTACACCTATATCGATATTGTCACAGTTTTTGTTATTGTCGTAATAATTATAAAACACAAATTGTTGCTGGCGCTTACTAAGTTGATTGCAGTTACTTTTATAAATAGGAAATTAAACCGACACAAAATCATAGTAAAAATGTGAACAACAAAATTTAAACTCTGTTTCATAGTAATAAAATAGAAAATAAATAAATTTCCGAAGCAATTCAAAGTCATTCTCATGAGATTTCATCTATCTCTCCGAAGTGAGTCAGATAAATTATTTTGAAGCGGGCGTCGGTTATATTAGAACTCCGATGTTTCAATGACAATGTCTTTTACTTAACCTACATCACATCATTGAATGTACTGTATGAAATTTGATCATGTTAGTCACTATCGGTTTATACTTTCTATCATAAAACATCCTTAGATAAACATAACCATGGTAAAACAAGTGAGTCATTGTTACATAGAATTCCATTAAAAAAATAATCTGAGAGTAGTAATTATCTATCTACGTTTTTACTGTCTGTGTTTTTTCAGCAACCGGAAAAAAGAACTTATGTTTTTCGGACTAATATTTTTTTTAATGATAATAATAATGATTCATATGTTCTTTATACAAGATATTTTCAGCATTGATGTTGAAATATCAGCGATGTCGTGATATTAACGTATTTATGATATGTCATGTATATACCTAGAGAGACATTAAAGGGACAAATGTTGTGTTTCAGACTACGATACATTGGAACGGAAAAAGTTAGTAGAAGGTAAAGAATTTTGCAAGAAATTAATTTGCTTTTCTGGTAAGAGTACTCTGCAAAACCCGTAACCGCAAGTCAGTTTTGACAATTAGCAAATTATTTACGGGAAAATCCAAAATGGTCTCCATATTAGGTTTTAATTCAATGTATTTATATACTAGATAGCTTAATACTTAAATTATATTTATCGGTGTATGGATTGTATTAGGGTTGTAGTACAATTTCAATTTCAACTGTGGACTAATAGGTAAGTACTGTTGATCATGATTCTTTATGAATATATCTCTTGCTTTTATTTAGTTGACAGATCATCGAAAATAAAATAATATATATAGCAAACACTGTAACATTTTTTACCGACAAAAAAAAACCGAAGAAGCTCTCAATTCGACGCCTATATTTTTATGTGTATGTATTCCACTCATCACTTTTTACAGAGTAGATCGATTCAGATAATATTTTATAATTGGAAAAGGTATATTCCGAAGTTGGTCATTTTAAAATAAGAATTCTAACCCTAAGGGTGGGGAGAGAGGGGACGACTGATTGTTCACTCACTCACTGATATGTACCACCACGCATAACTTTTTTAACTGAACCTCAATAAATAACTTAGTAAAGTAATGTAGGCTTTAACATTAATGTTTATAAAACTATTTATTCTTAACTAAATTTTGGCTTAACACACATTTTTATTTAATGTAAAATGTTGATTAATACTCTGTTGTCTACGTTTTAGAAACTAAAGTAGTATTACTTTATATAAATAAGAATGTTCTAAAATTTAAACTGTCCATGAAAGTAAATAACGATTCGTACTCCGTTAAGTTATTGACCAATATCATGAACGTTTACGAGTTTGTTACTAAATTAACTCCATTGTTAGTTGTTTTGTACTTTCTTTGTGTTATACTAATTACTAAAAAGTTCATATTCTCAAGAAAGGTTATGGATTATAAGTCATTATTATTATTATTTTTACAAATGAACAAACCAAGAAATAAATTGGAGTAGAATTATTTTTGATGACTTCGGAGATAAACTTCCTTACACTAAAGGGGCAACGAAATACGACGGTTAGGAAACTCTCACTAAATTCTTTCATAAAAACTTCCAGAATATTAATATCCGTTTGAAAAGCTTTTTGTTTTATTTCACTCTGAATGAAATTCTATCACCAAAGTTTGCTTAAATATGTATTAAAAAATGTAATCAGACTCAGTGTTTATACCTCAAATACTTACGCGAAGAATAAAATGGGAGGCTTGAATGAAATTACAGTAAATTAGAGTTGAGTAGCCTTTAAAATGAGTTGGTGCTGATATTATAATTGGGTGAGTCACCCTTGCAAATTGAATTATCTGTAGAAACCGTGTACGTTAAAGGTCCAATAGCTCTTCATTTCAGTCTGCAGTTGACAAATAGCACGAACAAATTTAATTAATACAGTACATTTGTGACATTTTCAGAATGCAATATTATCCTATCAATGGTAGTAGAATGATATTTTCCCCAAAAACAATTCGTAAATCACCTGATAAGGTGGAACATCTCGAGTTTATGTTTGACGGTCCATAAACCTTAAGACACTTTACATGTAAGAATGAACTGTTGGTTGTATTTACCTTAAGAAAAAGTATTTCCGTTAAGAACTTTGTAGCATTAAATTTACTGTGTATATTTTCATTTCTGTAATTTATGCATTTTGATGATTATTTTTTAAAGTAGTTAGGATCGATGAACAATAAATACTACCAAATTTAATAAAATTGATAAAATTTATATTCACCAAATCAAACATAAAACGTCTAGAGGTAGGTTAAAAAAAGTTTTGGATGAATAAATTTTTATAATATTGTATTTTTTTAGATTCCGTCTTTACTGTTAGTCTCAAAAGCCCCCATCCCGTTCTCTGAGTGGACTTTGGTAACTTCAACCAATCGATGAAACGAAGGAAGGGCTTAATACCGATACTAAGACCTCATAGGTCGTAGACATTTGATGTAGACATTTGACACCAATGCCCACACTTTAGATATGATTCAACATTGTTTTTGAGTAAAGAGTTCCATACAATTGTAAAGATTTCCATATATCCTCAAGAATTAAAGTATCTTCGTGCCAAATTCATTAAAACTGTTGCTGCTCTATAACTGTGATAGACAGAGTTACTTTAGAATTTACAATATCAATAGTTTTCGAGCCGGCAATAACTCGTCATTTGTACTAAAAAAATATAAGGTGAAAACCTTTTTATATTAAAATAAAAAAGGTTTTTTTCGTTCGTTAATTTTTTTATTACTGCAAAGTAAAATAATATCATTATGATATATTTTATTTGAAACAAACTATCAATATGAGTAAAAATCATTTCATTTATAATACATGTGCGATAACCATAAAATACGTATTAGTCTTGAACCTTTACATCCTTCAAATAATTTCTTATGTGAAATGTTTAGTAACTTTGTTAAATAAACTAATATAGTTGCAGCTTGTTTTACAAAACAGGCTACGGTTATTGCCTTTTTATTTCTTGAATAAACTGGCAAAGTCCGTGTGGTGACGGATTAAGAATACGGAGTGTCACCACCCCTATTCATCCCGCGTGGGTGACGTAAAAGACGACTAAGGGATAAACTACGCAAGACAACATCAATGCAAAGAGAAGGAAAATTTGAAAACAACACTTTTTTTTTTTTTACGTATGGAAATCCCCGCAGACCGTCACCCCGTCGGGGGTTACGGCGGGGTGGTGTGTCGGACTCGAACCGACTAAAACCACACGGTGTGACCCTCTCTGCGCCTTTGTATTGGAAGGAGATACCAACCCGTCTGGCCAGCGTGGTATAGTAGGCCAATACCTCCTTTTCAAGGAGAGGCCTATGTCCAGCAGTGGACTGTTAAAGGCTGTTAATGATGATGAAACTGGCAAAGTCATTCGTCAATATTTCTTGGTTCTGAAATTGTATACAATAATACGATTTTAAATTATTGTAATACTAGCAATATCACACGATGTTGCCCGTAGATTTTGCTGTACCTTGCTGTTCTCACGGGAACACTACACTTTAAAACTAAAACTATTCTATTGCCCTAGCTTATCTGCAGTAGCTGACAGTTTGATGATAAGGAGAGATGGCGGGCTAAATTGTACGAGAGGCTCTGTCCAAGTCTACCACTAACGTAAACATCTCTACAAAGCCACGAGCTACAGACTACATGATCTGCAAAGAGCGACTCGAGAGAAACCAACATATCCTATGTGATATATCACACTATGATGTATCCCTCGGCTAAATTTCTTCCAGGTCCCTTAAGCCGTTTTTGTGTGAATAGTAACAAACGTTCAGATATTTACACAAAATTTCAATTTGACTTTAATTATTGAAATGTGCATTGGATGCTGATTGCAACTAGAGTCTGATTTAAATTAAGATGATAGTTGTAATGAGATCATCTCGAATGCTTACTAAACGACGAGTGATATTGTGTTTAATTATAATAAATAATGCTAAATTTTAATAATTAATTTTCTCTCTCACACATATAAATACAAATAATAATCTTAATCTAGGTTATACATAGAGTTACAACTGACTCTGTGTGAGAGACTGATATTTGTAGTAGGTTTATTGACCTGTATGACTAATCACCAGCTGCCCCCCACACTCAGACAATTTCAGCTATAGGCAAAAACTACCTGTTACGGTACAGAACAGTAGTATTATTAAGTCTACTCGCCGCCATTCTCTATAATTATGAGAGCGGTAAGCGCACTTGCCCACTTTATGCAAGGGAGTCGAAGGATTCGAGGTCGAAGTGGTCGCAATGGCCGAAATCTGTCGAATATTTACTACTATTATTAAGTGGTGTGAATGAGAACGCGAATTGAGTATGTGAATTGTGTGTGTGTGTGTGTGTGTGCGCGCGTGCGTGCGTGTGTGTGTGTGTGTGTGTGTGTGTGTGTGTGTGTGCGTGCGTGTGTGTGTGCGTGTGTGTGTGTGTGTGTGTGTGTGAGTGAGTGTTTGTATGTGTATGAGTGTGTATGTATGCCCGTGTGAGCTTGTGTGCGAGAGTGTGTGTGACATGTGAGTGTTATTTCACTGTTTCACATCTTCTGTCATTTTCTGTTTAATTTAATTTTTATATTAATGCATTTACATTCTACTCATAATAATTATCATGAATAAATTAGGAGTATCTTTATTTCAAATAAACTGGTGTTTAAATCGGGAAACAAGAGGTATCTCTTACATGTATGAATTCGGTATAAAAAAAGTCCTTTATTAAAATATAAAGTGTATTCACGATATATGTGTTGGTAAGAGACATTTGACTATTGAAATAAAAAAATGAGCCCCCTCGATGAGAAAAGGGATGAGGGTGACAAAATTGTGAACATTACTCATGACATTTGGAGGTACTTGGCATAGATTGCTCTGCGTTTACAATCGGCGAAATTAAATACCATTACGCGGTGTTCTGATTTTATTAATCAGTTGACTGAGTTACACTGTATTAAGTTATGATGCAGTAGATTCAATCATTTATCATGATGTTTGTAAGTATTCTACACATTAAAAAGGTGAATATTAAAATAATTTATTTCAAAAAATAGTCTAATATATGTCTTTCAAAGTTAAAAACAAATCTAGTTTTATTTACTAGACCTACGTTTAGAAGTGTTCAACTAGGGTCTTTGCTACAAAAAGTAAAATAAAAAAACTAAGTGCTCTTCGATCGTGCTCTAAGTGGTTTAAAATCAATTAATTCACACACATTTAAGCACTTACTGGTTTATTTGCTTTGTACTGAAAAGTTTTCGTTTACTTATCTATATAAGTAAACTAAAACTTTTTAATACCTACTAATGATTTTCTCTCGTCAGTATTTTTGTACCATTACCCGACTGCGTCGTATGTATGTATATATTATGTATGTGTATTTATATGTCCTTTTCCTTGATATGCCCTACAGCCCTAATGGCTATACGGATTTTGAAATATTGGCTGTCGTTGAATTCGTTAGAATTGTGGTAATAACATAGGCTAAATAAATTTTCAAAATGCTTCCCGCAAATGGAAAACAGTGGTGAGGGTTGTTTTTGTGTTTTTTCAACCCTAGCCACCCACCTTGGGTATCAAGAGAAAAAAATTTCGAATACCATTACGTATAATTATACATATAATTATAATTATATTATATATATATAATTATATATAATGTGTTATAATATAGTATTATGGTATAATATAGTATGTTTTATAATATAATATAATTATATTATATTAAAAAACATACTACATCTATGTGTAAAGTGCTTGTTTTTAAAATAATAATTTTATCTGGATCCAATATCTGGATTTAGACTACGAGTATATTAATAATGTAACTAATAAAATGACATAGTTAAGCATTATTTACCAATTAACTCGTTAATAATGGTATAATATGAACAATAAATCATTGTGGTAAAACATTAATTACTTACCTTAATATCAATGGACACGAATTGGTTTTAATAAATTGAATTCGAACAAGCGTATTAAAATGTTTTGGTTTTCAATATTGCGAAAATCGTCATTAACAATATGAACAATTCCAGAATCCTATTTTGAGAATCGACCAAATTGGCCAAGTGCGTGTTAGGCCACGCATAGAATACGTTCCGTAGTCACCCATAATGGAAGGTAGATTTGAAATCGTGTGTGTAAACAATTGTTCTGTCAAATGATAACTATTTCTTTATTTTTTTACGAAGTTTTAAGAGTTAGTGCATTTTACAAGTTAGGCCTGTATAACTCCTCAAATATAAAAGTATAAGGACTACCATCAAGCTTTTGACAGATTTTTTGAGCCAGCTGTTTGTATTTTACAGACGGGGACGTCCTGTTTTTAGAAAAAAATGGGTTTTCAAGTTCAACAACTCATAAACGGATACCTAAATCGAATAGTGGTCTTAGAAACCTCACAATGTTTTTAAAAGGCCTATCTAATGATACACGATGGGGTAGTCTGGAGAAAAAAAAAACCATTCCCACTTTACATGTTGGGGGGCTACCCCAAATAAAATTATTTTTTATAATTTTATTATCGCACTTTGTCCACGTAATTGCAACACATAATCATGCAAAATTTCATCTTTCTAGCACCAACCGTTTGGACGGTAGGTCGACGGAGGACGGATGGATATGGCGAATCTATAAGGGTTCTGAGTCATGAACTACGGAACCCTAAAACACTGCATTGGTGTTTATTAAATATTGAATATGGCATTATGTGAAAAATGTTAAGTAGTGATTCATTTAACTTAATGTTATTGTTATAAAATAATGTTGCTATTGTCAAAATATTACATATTGATGTGAGCTGTACATTTTCTGGTAAAGACCTGAAACAACTATTTTAATTATACTCGAATGAGTGAGAAAAACTGGAATGAGTTTGTATGGCATCTTAAATATCAGTTAAACTGTGGACATGGTAATGCTACTAATATTATAAACGCTAAATTTTGTGAGTTTGTACTTATGCATAATTGTTGCTCTTTCACGCAAAAACTACTGAATGGATTTTGATGAAAATTTACATATTACATATCGGAATAACACATAGCATTTTATTTATCGCGATAATCTACACGCGAGCGGAGCCGCGGGCAAAAGCTATGAAGAAATAAATAAATAAGTTACATACTATTTATTCATTTAGGCTGGCATTCAACAAATAGTTAATGATAATGAACTATGAATATTTGATGAATATTGCTACAATCACATTATAATATATAAGCATTTAAATTTGACTTCGTCCAAAATACTTCGTCGGTATTGGACAAAAAAAAATATATTTTCATATAAAAGTCTTTTTAATATATAAATGCTAATTCTAACCAAGGTTTAGTCTGCGGTAAAAATATACCTATCTCTTGGGACTATTAGTCAGGAGTAGATTATATACAGGATAAAACGCTTCCTTGGGAATCATAGACTATTTGGAATACTTTACTTAAAATCACTTTTGTTTGCTAATTAATATATACTTTTTTGTATGGTTCTTATTTAGTTATAATTACTATAATAATTTAACATTTGAACAAGGATCCATTCTTGATTCTTCGCATGTAATAGTTTGAAAAAAATATCGCATTAACTTATTTTATAGGGACAATTTTATTTAATTTGTATTTGAACTTGTCAGTATTAATTTTCGAATTTTTACATAACATCTCTGACACTTGTTTGTTTTTTAAAGTGTCTCTTAACAGGAATTCTGATATTCAATTTTCATCTAAAACGAAATGAGTCTTTTACTTACAATATATTAATAATTCAGTCCTACTAGATTTGCTCTCTTTCCTTTAAGTAATATGTCAGTTCCAGCTAGCATAGATATTATTTATTTTTTCACAGCTTTTGATCTTGCATACGCCCTCGTATATGCCGGTAATCGCGACAAAAAGTAAACTGTCTCTTTATTCTAGTTACAATCTATCTCTTTGCCGAACCTCATCCACATCGGTTCAGCAGTTTTGGCGTGAAAAAAAAAACATAATTACTTTCTAATTTGTAATATTGGTATGGAAGTATGGATTGTATCATTTTTAAAAGTAATTTTCCGGAACTGAATCATACAGTGCTCAATGTTTTTAAAATTTAAATATGTCTCTGAATTTGAAATTAGAATATAATTGTGGCGACTTCCACATACAGCGCAAGCGAAAACATATGACAGCGCCATCTAGCGAAGAAACACGGAACCACAAAGAAAACACGTAGCGATCTATACAGAGTGATTACTAATCCTGAATCGCGAAAGTGACATTCTCGCGCCGATTAGCTTAAATAAAATATCCCAACATCAACTGTTGGGCAGTGGCCCACCAGGCATGATCACCTCGCCTGGTCGGAGGATCCTCCCTTTGTGTTGGAGGAACATGACACCCGTTCCTCCACATAATTAAAAGGATATAGCTTATTTATTAATGCTTCATGCAAATATATTGACAAGACGGATTTAAGGCCATAGGCATTTGCTTCCAGTCGACCTTTAGGCGTTGCAGAATTGTGTCTACCTTGCGATCTTTCTCCATATGGTCACGGATTAAGCGTCACCAAGCCAATTTAATTAGTGGTTGGTGTGAAAAGCGGCCAAGGTAGTAAATTTCCCAAAAAAAAATCACTGAAAAAAAGTACTCCTAATTTTTGCTAAGGAGAGATCTATGGCCTGCAATGGACTCTCAAATATTTGTAATGAATGATGTGATGATATATTATGATGATGTTTTCTTTGGTCTGGTTGTAGTCGATAGCAAACGTTTTCGGAATTAGTACTAAAAATTATGATCGCAGTTTGAACTGTATCGAGTGGTAGCTAACCTTTTTTTTTTTTTTTTTACGTGTGGAAATCCCCGCGGACCGTCACCCCGTCGGGGGTTACGGCGGGGTGGTGTGTCGGGCTCGAACCGACTAAAACCACACGGTGTGACCCTCTCTGCGCCTTTGTGTTGGAAGGAGTCCAGGGAGGGGATTTCCTTCTGGACTGTGGTAGCTAACCTAAGTTAAGCTAAAGCTCACTCCATATTTTTTACTACAGTAGGTATTGGAGTAAAAAGTGCCATTCGAAATCCGATAGTAGATCGATACTTGTTGAAATAAAAGGACGAGACTAAAGAAAAAACCTACTGGCGCGAATCAATAGCCGTTACGAGTACAAGCGGCGAGCTGAAAGCCCCATGAGCTTGGTGATTCGTTAGTAAAGAGAGTAAAAAGCGACTAGAAACGAATTTGCTACTGAATGGAGGTTTCTCGCTTGAAATTTAAGAGACAGGTAAAAAGTGGTTTTTGTATATTGTTTTTTCTATTTCACTTTACCTTCTCTTATAAGTCGTTGTATTATTTTTTGATAATGATAACAACTGGATTGATATTGTATTATTGGGTTATAGAATAACCACCTAATTAAAAAACTGTTCATTTTATATTGTACTAGCTTTTGCCCGGGGTTCCGACTGCATCTATGTTGGTTATCGCAGTAAAAAATAGCCTATGTCCTTAGTCAAGCTTTGGACTATCTGGGAACCAAATTTCATTTAAATCGGTGCAGTGATTTTTGAGTCTATCGCGAACAGACAGACAGACGCATCATAGGGCTGAATGCATATCAAAGTATATGCGGTACAAACATTCAAAATCCAATTTTTTAAATTTCCTTCGTGACTGTATTTGCTATTTTACAACAATAACCGCGGGTAACACCGCAGGACTTAGCTAGTTTAAATAATAAAAAGTATTATACTTACAATATTTTTTACATCCGACATAATTATAACGTTAACTAGTCCCAAATTAAGTAGAACTTGTGCTATGAGTACTAGTTAACTGATATAAATTTTATATAATTATAAACTTTAAATTTATTTGTAAATACATATGATGTATAGAAAGTACCCAACTTCCGAAAAAATTTAAATTATTTGCCATCAATTTCAGAACCTCAATTTGTGTAAATAAAAAGTCGCTATTTGATTAGCTTTTATTTACGTTCTGTTTAATCTGAAACCGTCAACGGAAGAAAAGTTTTATAATGTATTCAAAAGTATTCATAGTGAGTGTAAATAAATTTCATATTTACGCTCTCGCCATTATCACCACGGTGGTAGTCAAAGAAATTAAAGAGTAATCCTGAAATATAATTTTATACTGCTCATAGCCTACTGGCCCTGGAAAAAATCACCGAGGGTGAGCACAGACGGTGCGGTCAGTACCTAGATGGGTGACCGTTTGTGGCATGATATGTTTTAAGCACTTCTGTCACGATAAGCAGTTAATTAGTCCCGGTTGTTATCATAAGATAACAGTCGTCCGTCGAGACCCAAGCGCTACAGTGGGACGTTATGGGCTGATAATGATGACTTCAAATACTGTGGTATGTTTTTTTTTAATGCATCTATTTCAAAATTTTTGACGTTACTCAACCCTGCCTGTCCGTCTCCGTCCGTCCAAATTTGGTATGGAAATACTGTGATTTTTGAAGAATGACAGGAACTCTCTTTATCGCAATAACCGACATACACGCGGTGGAGCTGTGGACAAAAGCTAATTTATTGTATTTTAACTTTTTAACATTCGTTTGCTCTTTTATGTTAATTTGAATATCGGAGACCTGGCCGCATCTACGTTTTCTTTATCGCTCTCAAATATTCATGACAAAGGGTTTGTTTCAGTGGGTATATTTTTTTTTTTTGGTGTACCCTTTGAAGATTAATTAACATGTGGATTACATTTTTATTGACTTTATAAAAACAATATGACATTTGAAGTTTTCAAACTCACACAATTTTGATATTGAGTGGGTTTTGTTACAGTACACTTTCAAAATTAGTTATTATATAATTCAACAATCAAAATTACCAGAGGATCATTAAATTATAAAATAGCTAAAAAATTTGACTGTTGGTTTCTCTGGACACCATCATCTTGGTTGCAGCACCATGTAAACGTGACCGATTGCAAGATATTTCCTTATTAAAACTAATATATTTATTCCCACTGAACTATTGAAGGAAACTAATACTAATAATCGGTCCATCCGTTTGAGATCTACGATGCCACAGAAAAACACGCACACACACAGACATCGACGTCAAATAACACCCCTCTCTTTGAGTTGAGGGTTAGAACGCTAAGAATAAACAATACACGAGATGACTTTAATTACCTCGGTGATGTTATTACATATCTTATATCGCTTACTTATTTGTTGATTTTTGGTTAAAGGGTGATGTTTATATTATGGTCATTAATTTGATGTACACTTATATGTATAATGATAAGTGATCAGGGGTTTCACATTCTACACTCAATTACTTAAAAAAGAAAAACCATTATGTATCTTTCTTCTTCCTAATATTATTTAGGGTGGGCTACTAGATCAAAAAGTTTTGCCTGAATATCAGTTTTTCCAAGAAACGACTGGCATCGGACCTTCGCTATTCTGAAAGCGAAACTGAATTCAAAAACTAAACTAGTTGTCGATATATTTTAGGACACTGAATTATCATTAACGTCTACCATTGATGTTCACGACAAACGGGACCGACGGGTTAACGTCCTGTACTAGGCGCGGGGGTGAAATACTACCAAATTCCATAGTTATTCCATAGATTTTTAAGGGGATTATATTATAACTGACCGGGGATTCGAATCGAGACTTCTTCGAGGCAGTTATATGGCACCGTATATCTAAAAGTTTTAATATTAAAGAAACATTCTATACCTAAGGTAACATTTATAATTTATGGCGCCTAGTTTTGGCGTTCAATTTTCATAAATGACGTGCAATTGTCGCCTTATATTTGTCACTGCCTTTAAAAAATTGGAATAATTTTTAGCTACATTCCAAAGTTTTATTTGGTAATGCCCCAGAGCAATTCTTACTTTGTTTACAAATAAACTTGGCGTTCAAATCGGGAAGGAAAAGCTTTTCGAAAGAGGATAGGTAAATCGATTTATGCAAAACAGATAGCGCTTTTTGTATGCAAATTTTTGTTGATTTCCCAAAGATTGAAATCGTGGTATTGTGAAATGGGAATATTGATTATCTACCGACAATAAACAATGAGCCCAGAGCCTTGTATGAAATTATCATGAAATATCTAATATTCATTCGTTTGTCAGATATGTGATTTACAATTTCTAAGGTGTTTGGCATTTATTTTCTTTAGGTTTAGGATAATGCTTCTAAAATTAACTATAAATAAAAAATAATAAAATTAAAAACAATGTCTGATTTATAATGCTACTAAAATTAACCCTATTCTTGATATTTTCAAGAATAGGGAATCCCTATTAATTAATTTTACCTTTACCATGTTACCATTTTTTTTTTTACCGTTTAATTAATTCTATTCTAAATATTAAAAGACATATAAAAAGGGGTACATCTTTTTACTTAAGTGTATTAGGTTGCAGTCCGTTGCAGTCACTGCCAGCTTTCTCACGAAAATCGTCTTGTTATCTGGTTAGAGGTAGTCCACACTACGATAAAAAATAAAAATAGCTCAAAAAAATAAAAGTTAACTATAAGTTTCTAGGCATACAGATAGTAGTTTACAGATTTTTTTAGGTATTTTCCTCATTCATCATCGAACTGAGTACAACAACTTTGATGGATTTCTGTATGGTTGATTGTTTGCTTCATCGCTGTAACCAATGTCAATTAAATTTAGCAACAAAATTAATGAAAGATTACGATACGATACGGGACTCTACCAGATTAGTCTAGCTGTGATCAGGAGCGGTGTAACCCGTTCGAAACGTCGGGAAATGTGTTGAGGCTATCGTAACCTTTTTTTTTCAAAAAAATATAACTCCCACATGAGGAAAATACATCTTGTGTCGTCTCGGGGGCCTTTACAGACATACATAAAACGGACACAAAGAACACCGTGCTCAGAACAACAATTTGTGGACCACACAAAGTATTGTACCATATGGGATTTGAACCCACAATACTCTGGACAGTAGGAAGCGGCATGGCGAATTTTCGAATGGTGAATTTTGGCATGGTGAAAGTTCCGCTATACAACAAAAACAATATGTAAAATCGCGAAAGTCTGAATACAGTTACTACTTGTATCTTATTTTGTAAATTTAATTTAAGTAATCATTGTAGGTATTTACCAATAAAAATAATGTATCTATTCGTTTCTCCACAGGGAATAGCTGCGTATAATCAAATGGAAATATCTGAAAATGAATAATCGTTCTCCTCCGTATACGCAGTAGGTAAATTAGGAACTGCTTAAACCTCGCAGAGGTGATAAATCTCTGTCGAATTCGTCAGCCAACAATTTTATTTCTTTTTCCTTTCGCACAGGGTTTTTTTAAGAAAGTTACTCAGCCACTAGATGGACGTACGCTTAAAAAACGTTCTATACATAGTCGGTATATACTCAAAGTAAATTGTATTTTTTATTTCAATCTTAACTTATATTGTTTTTGTTCTTGCGTATACTTTTATGTTTACAATGAAAATATTTATTCAACAGAGCATGTTTTCTAATAAATTCCTTTGTACATTTCATCTGCAGTGATTAAAATACGTCAAGAAAATGAATTCTCTTCTTTTACTGGTTAGCTAGATTTTCTAATTTTCTTCCAATTTAGTGACAGGCTTATCACTCTTTAATTTTAGCTTTGGTTAACTTTCGTCTAGTTTTTTGGTCGAGTTTTATTACTTGTATTTGTAATAGCATCTGAAACCACAATCTATTCTAAATTCTTAAGAATTTGTTTCGAGTTTAATTGTTTTAAACTTTTATTGTTAGACTACCCACATTTCCTTTTACACGTATGGAATGGTAAAGAAAATCTCGAATAACATATTTATCCAATTGTAACTTTCTAAGCTAATATAGTAAATTTTTGGTCCCGCAGACTAATTTGGAGTTTTGGGAAAGATAAAGGAAATTTACACGTCCTGATTTCCAATAATTGACTGTGATAGGTATATTACATGTGGTTTGGTTACTATAATTGTGAAAATTGAAACTTTAGAACATACCTAGGGATCAATATTACATCACAAATATACATTTTTTAATAGTATACTGAGGGCTGTTTCTTAGCCATACTAGGGATAGCTCAACAATGAACATTTTCATAAGACATAAGTTTTCTTGATTCTGCCTAATGACTCTTCTTAGTTTCTTATATCTAATTGATAATCTACACGTCATATGTCACTTATGAATGTTACTACACAATGAATTCACTTAGTATTTTTACTACAAGAAGGTGTAAATAAAAATGACAACTTTTATACTTATATCGAAACACAAGCTTACACTTTCACGTGTTCGATTCACAGTTCACTAGACAGATATAAGTTGGCTGTCACCCGCGGGACGGGAACAGAGGACGTCGAGGAAAGCGGGTGTGTGGTACGAAGCGACGCTATGAGGTACCACACCGCCTCCCGCATCGCAGAAGCGATTTGTTCGGGAATTGCATTGTTCCGTCGACACCTGAAATCTGGATTCCGTTAGTACTACCTTTTCCAAAGAAGATTTGTTGGAGCGAGCTTTTTTCAATTTAACTGATGTTTTGAGACTGTAAATAGGTGCTAGAATAACTTGTGCTGTGAGACAATGGAATCTAAGTTATTAATATTGTTAATACAAAGTTTTTGACTTGTTTGTTGGGACATTATTCAAATATTAAATATATTATATATATTTGAATAATGTGGGAAGATTTTAGAAAATTCGAAACATTTTTCAAATAAAGATACAATTTTTTGATGAAGTTTAACAAATTAAATATAATTAGTTTAACGTTCCTTATGTACTGTGTTTCTGAATTTTTATATGTATATTGTATGTGGTTTGTATGATGTATGAAAGTTAACTTTCAGAGAAAATGATAAAATTTACTAACTTAGACTTAATATAACTTCGTTTTTAATATAAAGCTGGGGTTGGAAGCTCTCCCTCATCCGCCATACTCACCAGACCTTGCACCTACCGACTATTACTTTTTCCAAAATTTAGACAACTTTTTAGTGGGTAAAAATATTCAATTCCCGAGAGGCTGTACAAAATGCCTTTGAAGTGTTTGTTGCCTCCCGTCCAGCTGATTTTTACAAGAAGGGCATCAATAAACTGCCAATGCGTTGGCAAAGATGCGACGATTGCATGGGTGAATACTTCGAATTACAGAAATAAAAAAGTTTGAAAAAATAAGTTCTTTCACTTATTGCATACGAAACGGCAATTTCATAGGTAAATACCTATTATATAGCATACCACAAACGTTTAGCTTCAAATTAAGCTGAATTAAGAGTTGTTTCAATTTAAAATTATTTTTATGCTGATATTTTGCGATATAATGTACACAATGTAAATAATATGATATTTACATTGTGACCATCATAACTCCAGCGTTGAGATGTTTGGAGGAAAGGATCAAAACTTTAACGTTCCTGTACACTTTCAATGAATTATCTATTCGCTGAAGATGTCATCTTTTTCGAACTATGAGGAAAACAAAATAATAATTAGCATGAAATCACTGCATTTCAAAATTGAATTACGTTTTGTATGATTATATAATATCTACGAACCATCGAAAAGTTTTCCAATTTACGTAATGGCACAGAAATTATTATATTGGGAATTGAAATGAATTGCTTTCATACGAAGTGACATAGTTTAAATCCCGATTTTTGTTTCTTTATAATTTTTACCTACGGCATGTTTGTGTAAGATTATGACACTGAAAGTATCAATATTTTTTGGGATTAAATGCAACCGATAAATATCGGTAATATCAGAAAAATATTGGTAAATTATTCTTAAATTGTTACTGCTTTTTACTGCGTGGTCTTGTATGAGTCGTTGCGTGATTACTACGTGGCTACGTGCATTTTTTTTTATATAACGCCTGCCAAGATGACTTTACTATGCCTGATGGAAAGCATGAGTAAAATCCACAAGTGGGGGTCGCCATACTCACTGCAAATGCAAGCAGTATGGCGAACCACATTATTGCGACCTAGTGAGATGCTTTTTTTTTGCATTTCTGTAAAGCAAAACATTAGTTCATACAAGAACATTCATTCAAACAATACCTATATACATATATTTTTAATAGTGTGAGAATTTATTCTGAGCCCAAAATACATCCATTAAAAATAATGTCTGTGTGTAGGTACTAAAGTTTTTATGCCTTTATCAATATACATTTAGATACTGAAACGTAGAAAAATAATAAAAAATCTTCAAGCTAGATGCGATAGTTGTGTTGCAATGTACCTAGTTAGTTTAAATGTAGAGTATTAATGACTGCGCCAAGCTCTCATGCTATAATTGCACATACATATAAAATAAAGCTAACGTAATCTCCCACAGGGCTCCGAGAAAATGCTATCACAGGTACATGACTGTACGATTACGTTACCACAGAAAGTTTTAACAATTAATCTTGGTGTAATGTTGACCGTAGTATATATTTCTTAAATACAACAAGTTTAAAAAAAAATCATTGATTTCTGTGACTGATAGCTATGAAACGCAATTTTATTTATAACCGGCGAAAAAATCGAAGGATTTTCTCAATTCGACACATTCGATAAATAATTAAATATGAAATAAATGTTTTGGACATCTAACACACAACATCATCTAGTCCTTAACTAAGCAGAGCTGGTATGGGTACTAGACAACTGATATAAATACATATATGTACATACTTTTTTTTGTAAATAAATACATATTATACATAGTAAACACCCAAACTCCGTAACAAATATTTGGAGATCATACAAACTTTTCGTCCAACTCGGGAATCGAACCCAAGACCTTTGTTCAGCAGATGCATACACTCAACAGCCGAAGACAATCAGGAAACCCGATAGTTCCTCCACCCCTATACTATAAGATAAATTATATAAGGTACTTCTATACCTTCTGCCCAATCCTCAATCCGAAACGTATTAAATCGGTATTTAGATAGACAGATGCGGTGTCTTTTATTTTATAATATGCAAGTAAGGTTAACCTAATTTGATAATAAATTATAGTTATTAATTGTGTAGATGATGGTGCCAGCCTCCTTACAATCACGTTCGAAAAAACAAACACCATTTTGAGTATACTGTATAGCCAAATTTCATAGAGATTATGTGTTTGTTGAATACACCTACATAGGTCCCCACTCTCCAAAATCGATGGGACGGTTAACCCATACAACCGAGAAAATATCAGGCACAGGACTGATAGCTTCACGTGTTTTCGTAGACACTTTCAAAATCCAGGCTGTTATTAAGCAATTCTATAATCAGAAAGAAATATTAGCACTCTTTGGTCCGACCCGGGAACTGTAGCCCGAACTTCTTGATCAGAACGCTAACCTCTAGACCATTTTGTACTTGTATAGATCTTATAACATATCTAATCTGGTTAATATAATTCACTATGTCCTTATAGTTTTCAAGTTTAGGTAAATTTATATAAGCGAAGGAAGGTACTTTTTATAACTCAGCAAATAATGTTTATTTATAGTATGGCATCATGAAAATTCAGCATGGATGAATATTAAATAAGAAGAAAGTACATATAACATTTTCCTTTTAGATACAATAAATCGAAAAAAAATACGAGAATCGGTTTTTTGAAATTAACATGTAGATGAGCATGGGTTCTGATGTCCCAACCGTCCTTGATAGGAAAGGTCTATATGGTATATGACATGTATATATTTAGAACGTGCAATATACATTTTTCTCAGTAATTTACGTAATTTATTATAATAAATTAGACATTTATATATGTATGTTTAGTTTATGATACAAATAATATAGATTTGTATCATAAGCTTAAAGTGTTTTCTATGTGTAGTATATATGAATTTACAAAAAAAAATATTTATGTATTTATATCAGTTGTCTAGTGCCCATTATACAAGTTCTGCTTAGTTTGGGGGACTAGATAGCGTTGTACTAGATGACTGTTCTTGTATTATGGGTACCTACTAGGTAAATGATATAAATACATAAACATACTTTTCTTTTGTTAATACATACATATTAAACATAGAGAACACCCAAACTCCAAAACAAATATTTGCGGATCACACAACCGTTTGTTGTGACCCGGGAATCAATCAAGAGGCCTATTGATCAGCAGCCGCATACGCTAACCACTAGACAAAGGAGGCAGTCAAAGTATATCATCATGCTACGAATAAAAGAAGCGAAGAATCAAAGGAAAATTTAGCGAAAATGTGGGAAAATCGTTTCTCTTGAGATTTCATTATGTGCGTTGTGTAAACGATAAAAGTTACTCAAAAATAATGCATTCCAGAATTGTTTTCTTTTAATAGCATATATCTACAGATTGTTAAGGTTAATACTTTACGGCCGTTGTATCTAAAATATGGTTGAAAACGAATGTCTATATTTCAATTGTGTTGATTTTGTTAATTACATTTTAGCGTATGTTTGTAGGTTAGCTTACATTAATTTATTTTTGAATTTGTTATCCTTTACTAATTGTATCTTAGCAGTTTTAAAATGCTAATCCCTAAATTATAGAAGACTTGTATAAACTATTATGATTAAGCTAAGTTATATAAAAGATGACAATGTATTCGTCAGATTGCAATCATGTGATAGTAGAGTAGAAACTAATGTTTTGATAAGAAAATTTAACTGCTGCTCTAATTAAACCTAATCACTGTTTTTCGGTGCTGGGATGAATTATTTGTATCTGTGTAAAATGTTATTTAAAAACTATTTAAAATGCATGAAATTTATGTTTTAATTATGTAACTCGTACTAAAAGCGCTGATCAGCACACATACACCTGCCCAACATCAAGCATGATCACCTCGCCGTTATTTTTTTATTGAGCATATATTTAGTAATCGTGTTTTCACATCAACGGAGACCTCGGGTATATCCTCAACATTAACATATTTTATTTTAACTGCGGTTTATTCTACACACTCATTGGTATCCAGGATCAAAAATTAGCTTTGGAGCAGTTTTACGGTAGTATAAGTCCTTAATAACTAACTTATTAAACTAATGTTGACTACATTACTTGATAAGTTTGAGTAAGCGTCAAACAAAATAATTAATTAATTACGTAAAGTGTGAAAACACGCCTTGGTTAATAATTTGATTTACTTATTTATTTAAAGTTAATTTAATTTAATAATCCTTGTTCATTTTTTGTTTAGTACCGACTCAAAATTATTAAGACATGCTTACATTAGCTTAAAAAGTTAGTTAGGTAATAATAGTTTATTATTTGCATCTTTTCAGTTTTTTCGATGGTTTATTTTAATGTAATATTTGACGTAAGTGGTGTACAATAAAGTATTTTTATTGTATTAAAGAAAAATGCTGTAACAAAGAAGACTACGGTGAGTTTTAGCCAAAAATTGGTTTACACCCGTGTTGGAACCGTTTACATATAAATTCCCCTAACGTCGCTTTTGGCCGATACTTTTAAGTAAAGCAATTGAGATTAATAATTCAATCGGGAAGGCACTTTTTAGGGTTCCGTAGCCAAATGGCAAAAAACGGAACCCTTATAGATTCGTCAAGTCTGTCTGTCTGTCTGTCTGTCTGTCCGTCCGTATGTCACAGCCAATTATTTCCGAAACTATAAGAGCTATACTGTTGAAATTTGGTCAATCGATGTATTCTGTAAACCGCATTAAGATTTTTACATAAAAATAGAAAAAAAACAATACATTTTGGGGGTCCCCATACTTGGAACTGAAACTCAAATTTTTTTTTTTCATTAAACCTATACGTGTGAGGTATCTATGGATAGGTCTTCAAAAATTATGTTGAGGTTTCTAATATAATTTTTTTCTAAACTGAATAGTTTGCGCGAGAGACACTTCCAAAGTGGAAAAATGTGTCCCCCCCCCCTCTAACTTCTAAAATAAGAGAGTGATAAAACTAAAAAAATATATGTTGTACATTATCATATAAACTACCAACGAAAATTGGTTTGAACGAGATCTAGTTAGTAGTTTTTTTTTAATACGTCATAAATCGTAACACGCAATATACCTTTCATCCAATCAATACACTAGTATAAAAACATCGATGAAAGTTACAACGAACTACAAAAACTTTTATATGATGTTACTTGCTGGTACGGAACCCTTCATGGGCGAGTCCGACTCGCACTTGGCCGCTTTTTTATTATCTAACGCCACAAAACAAAACATGACACCTTATTTTTAAGCACAGGCAGATTTCAGAATAGGAACGCGTTGGTTTACTTACTATATCAGATACTATAATAAGAATACTATTAGTAATAGTATGTCATGAGCTATATAATATGTAGGTGAAACTAAAATAGCCGAAATATGCAGGTATGTCTAAGACATTTCTCTTTTGAGTTACTTCTTATATCATCAGCTATTTGCCACTAACAAACAACTCAAAATCGTGCGGCGCGATTGGCCAACATAGCTTTTGAAGCAGAATTAAAACTGTTCCGGAGTCTGTTTTCACGAACATAAATAATATTTCAATTACAACGGTTCATTTCAGAACAATGCTAAATAGTCATAATATTGTGAGGAGCCAACGTCGTCGTATTTTCATTGGAAATTTTAGTTTATAGGGATAATCTTACATAAAAGAGTGTGTTTTGTTTCCTTGTTGTTGGTTCATTTAAATACCTGTGTAAAAAAAAAAATGCAGAATTTTTTTCTCACGATGTGGCTGATGCTTTTTACATTTTTTTTACCTTTTTCATTTTTCTCCTTTTTGTTTATATCATCAATAATTGAATTAACCCATCGCTTTATGCTTTTGGGCTCTGGGATAGTAAAGTACAAATATAATATTTGAAATTGAAAAGAATAAGAAATATATAATATATAGTAGATTTTGAACGTCTCAGTCAATCTAATAGAAAATAACTCTGATGATGTTAGAATACTAGTAGGATGCACGTAGCTTAGAGAGGCATCTACAATTCAATAAGTACGAACACTTTAATGAAAAATATGTGTTTTTGAGTTACTTCATCATAAAACAATTTATACCAAAAATCGTGTCACTAAGCACCGAAATATAAGAAAAGAGAAACACAATGCACAAATCGCAGTGAAAACCGTGAAGCATGTTCCAGTTGTAGAAAGTATTGAGGAAATTCGTTCGCATTTTATTTTATTTCGACTAAGGATTTTCCGCTAGAGAGGTTCCAGGTTCGTTGGTCAGATAAAGTGCGCTCAAATATAAAGTTTCAATTTCCTCGCCGTCCGCGAGACGTGCGTTGCCTTCTGAAATGAATGCCCTTACTGATGTATCCCTCTCACACTCTGTTCTCAATGCGATGGCTTCATTAACCTTTAACTACCGACGTGGGGCCTGTGAGGCCGCGGCAGGTTGACACTTTGTTAGATTTATACCTTCCTCGTGTAGGAGACCTCTGTACTCTTCAGTAGCTGTGAGTTTAGTTGCACCGACGCCATTGAATGTGGTAGAAGTGCCAACGAACATAATTTTAGTAAGTTATTTCAACTTGAAATTCCGACGCGGCCTCACAGGCCCAACGTCGGTAGTTACGTGACTTTTTTGTTTATGATACGGGCAACGTAAAGTGCCTTGTTACAGAAATCTCATAAGAAAATTGATGTAGCTGGGACGTTAAAGGTAAACTGAGTTTATCTATACATAATTCACGTCTTTCCAAATTTTTTTTAATTTTTTTTTTTTTTTTGGTATATTGCATGTATAGAGAATTTTTGTCATAAGTTCAGTCAATGTGTTATATTATATTATATGTTATATTATATTATTAAATGTTATATTATATTATTATATGTTATATTATATGATGTGCATATAAAACAAAAGACTGATACCTAGTGTATTTATAACGATTAGTATTGGAGCATACGATTACGCAGAGGAGGGTAGTCAACCTACATTTGTCTCGATAGCTTCGTATGAACTTGGCAAGAATACTCGGTTCTGATATGCCAGATACAGTTCAAGGTTAAGCCAATGAAGAAAAAACAAGAAAAATATGTGCATCTTGTTCACCTATAGCTATATAGCAAATCCATATATCACAGTGCGCCAAGCAAACATGCCCTGATTGTGTGTAACTTTGTTCTTGGACATTTTTTTTATTTGAAGCTTTCTAAATGCTGTTTATTATTTTTCTAGTAGATTTAAACCTAAAGTATAAGGAAAAGTACTTTCTGTAGTTACTTAGTTGTGAAATTTTTTTTGAAATCAAAATTTTGTCTGGTAGTCATATTTTAGTTAAAAAACATAGCCAAAGGAGTTAAGGTATACAATTACTAAGTTAAGAAAAGTTGATGATTATTTTTATCTTTTTTTTAGCTATAACATCCCAAATTAACAATACAAACTATAATTTGATACTCAGTTTACATATTTTCCACACTATTCAATGTTATACTTGCGGCCTCTCAGGCCCTACGTCGGTACTAGCGTGACAAAAAATCCACGTCGGTAGTTAAAGGTTAATGCGTGTACAATGTAAAATTCAGAATAACGGAGTTCACACATTTATTTCGTCTAAAAGTTCTGTACCAGAAATTGAAAGTATGCCCATTTCAAATATATTGAAAAAACCGGTTGAACTAGTAGCCAAACCCAAATAATCTTGGGAACAATAAAGGCCAGGACTATACACTTGCAGCTCAATTAGTATCAAAAACAATCATTGAACTGTATCTTGATTCGAATTGTAATTCATTTTTATCATTTCTGAGAAATGAAGTTGCAAACTATTTTGACAGTACAGATGTATGAAAAATTCTAAATATCCTAACCTATCTGTCATGAATAATTCTTAAGCATGATAACCCGAAAATTCAATCTCCGAACAATGGGATCGTATTAGCATACAAAAGGTTTCACATATTTTACGCAAATCCGTTATATTTTGAGTTATCTTCTCGCAAAAAGGCAATGTTTTTCTCCTGATCTCTGAAATAAATTTCATTCGAGAAAAAGGTTTGTTAAAAGTTCATTTGTTGTGAATACTCGTTGTTAATTTCTTACACTTGACTTTGAATTTTTATTACTTTTCAGTATTCTGGTTTTCCATTTCCGAATAATATATAACATTAGGTGGTTATTTTATATTATGTGGTATTGACGCATTGCTCATACAATCACGTTTATGTGCAGCTGAGGCACGACTCGCAACGGTTCGTTCCCTGTCAAATTGTCCATGTTTTACACATTGTTTGTGTTTGTCGCAGTCCAAACTGCAGTTTGAATAATTTTACTATACTCACGACGTGGTATTACATATAGATGTTTTAGTTATTTAACCACAAGCAAGCTCATGTTCCTGCGTTCATTAAAAGTTTTACTTGGAGTGAACAACGAATTAACTTTTTTCTGTTTCTTGTAATCATTATTGTAGAAAGTCAACAATTTATGCTGGATCAAGTAGAGTACAATATTTTTCAAAGTAACAGAAGAAAGTTGAGTGACAATTCCTTTTTAATATTATAGCTATGTTAAAAAAAAAACTATTATTTTATCAGTGTGATTTTTTTATTTATGACGTACCTCTACCGTGCCTGATGGAAAGCATGAATCTAAGAGTAGGAGTCACCATACTCGATGTCATTATAGACCATACTTACCAACGAAATACGACAATACGAATGCTGTTATTTTTAGGCTTGTTTTCTGTGTGAGGGTAGTACTGCCTCAGTCGGTCTAGCCTTATCGAAATGAGATCAGTGTGGCTCGACTACCTATAGTAGGCCAAAACCTGTTTTTTGAGAAGCGAATACCAACCACGGTGTACATAATGGAAGTCATATTTATTATTTCGGAACGTAGTCTTTGTTACGATCACTCTAAGATTACTTAATATGGTATGCTTTTTGGTATCGGCTACAGCTACATTATATAAAATGCATACCATCACGTTTTAAACTCAACGAGACAAAGACTTTCCGAATTCTACATAATCGATAATAGACTCATGTCTGAAATAATTCAAACATTATATCACGTAGGTATAAGGGGTATGTCCAGAAGTGGACTATTAAAGGCTGTTGATGATGATGATTTGAGTTATTCAATTAAAGCAGATCTTTTATATATATATATATATATAATGCTGCAAAAATGACTCTGCTCAGCCTGATGGAAAGCTTAAGTAGAATCCAACATCCAACATTGATGTAATGAGGACGGTGGTGGCCACCGTCCTCATTACCAATGTGGACAATGCAACACGGTGACCCATGGCGCTATGGCGGCCTAGTCAGATGCTTCTTCACGTCCCGCTTGAAGGACCCGGGATCATAGTAGGAAGGAAACACATGAGTTGGTAGGGAGTTCCAGTTTTTGATTGCTCGGCACAGGAAGGAAGAGCCGAATCGCTTAGTTCTAGTGCGTATTGGTTCCACTCTAAAGCGGTGACTTCCAAGGTCAGCACGCGTAGTCCTGTAGAGGAAAGGACAAAGTGGGATCAGTTGGAAGAGCTCTTCAGAACACTCCCCATGGTAAAGGCGATAGAGGACTGGAAGACCTTTTAGTAGTGAGCGCGCACACCAGTGTTTTTTTGGCGTTGAATTCGACCAGATTCTCATCACCCCATTTAGAAATACGGCTCAGAGCCCGGTCGAGCCCAGCGACAAGTTCCTGTCGTTTTCCTCAATCTCTGACGACTTAGCTGTAGGATGTCCTAAGTATTGCCCGTGAACTGTGCTACCATCTGCATAGCAATGTATGTCGCCAAGGGATAACATATCATTGACATGCAGAAGAAACAGGGCGAAAACAAGAACTTATTTTTTAGATTACATTTTAGATTAATTAGTATAATATAAGTAATATAGTATAATAGTATCTAATATGTTAAGGCTTTTTATAAAAAAATACTATATTTATTTTTTGATATATATACAACATAACTGATTTTTTTGGTAAAAAAGATAAAGCAAGAAAAATATTGCCTGTAAGCGTTTTTAGCAGTTATTTAATTTTCCGTTTGGCGGAGTCTGAATCAGGTTTGCATTCGGCCCAATCATTCAATCAACATGTCCATAATTGATGGTCATCGTATTACTCAACTCGTTAGCGTTTCCCGTTAATTTCTTTGATAAATCAGTATTTTCATTTTGATAATGACAACAATGACGATGAGATCTCGTGTTTCATATTATTTTTTTAGTTTTTGCCCGTGCCCGTTTTCACAACTGTATATGTCGGTAATTGCGGTAAATAGTATCGCAATTACCAATATTAGCCTGTCCTTCCTCAAGAATCAAATTATCCCTGTAGTAACTTTTATCCAAATCGGTTTTGTGGTTCAGCCGTGACAGCGTAACAGACAGACAGAATTACTTTTAACTTTATAATATATGTAAATATGAATTAAATACCGTTCGTCTGCCACAGACTGCCGGAGATCTCACCTCATTTGTGTCTCAGCATTGCATGTTTTCTTTGATTTACCGTTTTAAAGATAAAGTGCCTGTATTTGGATTCTCTTTATTTTTACGAGTTTATCCGAAGGTAGATATTTATTTGGAAATATTAGATTTTTTAAATCTACTACCATACCATAGCAAGTTTTTTATATTCCGTTTGAAATACTAACAAGATATATGTTAATATCAATAGTCACAAGATTCTCCATTGAAGCGTATTAATATCGAAGTTGAGACATCGGCTGTACTGCATGAAGTCCTTTTCATTAGCTAACACTTTTGTTTAAAATTTATAAGTGGATTGTTAGAGTAAATTTATAAGTGTGATTTCGTTTAATGTTTTTGCTGGAGACGGTCCCCATTTCTTCTCCACATTTTTTTTTCTTTAAACTCTTCTCAATGACAACTTGAAGACTAGAAGACTTTAGGATTGAAAACATTAAATATTAAATTGACATTGGCAGATATAGCTAATATTATTCGGCTAGTGGCTATCTCATCAAAATAAGAATATATAAGTAACGGAACGAAGGGTACATTCCGTTACACATTCAAATTGTATTCATAAGAAACACGAAACAAAATTTGATTCAACAATATGAAAATTGCAATCCTTAAATTTATTAAGTATTATGGATAAGTACTTATAGTTTTTACTCCCGAATGTCGCCAATTGGTAGAATTTGTTAAAATATATTATTGAAATTTAATTTAATTAAAAAAACATGTAAACAACACATTTTCTATTCATAAGTTCAAAATTACATTATTTCTTGATACATATATATTTAAGTAATAGTAGAACATTGTGTCCTAATATTATTTCATTAAAAATATTTTCACTAAGGCAGTTTAAGTAAATGCACTATAATCGAACTAAATACAAGGCTGTTCAGGTAAGTGTGACACGCGGTAGGTTCACCTTCAAGAGAGTTGGTAACTTAATTCATTATAGTGCGCCGTGTTTGAGTTCCGTGAGCACTCTCCAGTTTCGGCCTTGTTTTGGCAGACGTATACCTCCGTAGCCCCCCGCCTCCCGCACACGATTGACTGCCTCCACCTGCGAATAAACAACTACCTGATTGACACTTATACCATGCAAATTACTTGCTGAAACTTTTAAGGGTTGAACAACAATGTTCTATAAACAGTTGAGCAAGTATATTATCTTTAGTTGTGCTTAATAATAGTAGACTGAAGTAATAGTGACCTGGAATATTTTAGAGAATGTAGATTGTTTTGCAGAGATTACTTTTATGTATTTGTTGCTTTAGTCCAATCTCTGAGCACATATTGTTTAAGAACTAGTTCCTGAAATCCCTGCAAATGTGTACTTAATTTAAAATTACGTGGCTGATGTACTTTTAAATTTAAAAACAGACTCGTAGACTACGTAAGCACACGTTAATTTGATGGAAAAATTAAGGCCTAAAAGATAGTCCTACAAAACTATCTTTAAAATTCGAATATTACATCTCACTTGTGTGTGTTAGATACGTACTATCTAAAATCTTTTAATCCCCAAAGAAAATGCTATAAATAAAATTGATATTGATCATAACCAAACCATTTTAAGATATCTTTGCAGATGAGATACAGTTGTAAGAATAGAAAAGTGTATCGAAACTAAAATTTTGTAGAAAACAATATTAAGTTAAATCGTATGTCATTCAGGTATCAGTATTTTTTATTTTTTCTTTACAGTGACATAAAGCCGTCATGAATGTCGGAGGTATCTTCAACAAAAAAAAAAATAGGTTTCTTCTTCTTCTTTAATAAAATCCTATGTCGTTTGTTTTATATTTTTAACAATCCTTTTATAAAATGATAAACTTAATTTATTTTGAATCACGTTTTGATATAAACTTGTTCTTAACTTATGTCTCAAAAGTTATATTACAGACTTCACGGAATATCATCTTGACTAAAATATAGAAAAGTCGAGATTCGAAAGTTTAACAAAAAATATGTTACAAACTTTAAGAAAATGAAGAAGGATTAAAAGCTACTAAGTATTTAATTCAATCGACCTTGAAAATAACGAGTTACAAAAGTGATTAGAACGTTAGGGCTTTATTAAACTGTCAAAAAAGAATATTAAAGACAAATCTAAACTTAAATTGCATCTCAAATCAGTGAACTTTTACAGTTCTAGTTAATTTTGTTTATAGCCAGTTGATTCTTCGTTAACTTCTTTACAAGGTATTAATAAGGATGAGACTGAGAATTCCACGTTATTTTGTAAAGGGGCTGAAATTTTTTGAGGAGAATTTGTACGGCGTAAGAAAGAAGTCCATGGGGAATAAGTTCGAGCTACGAGGTGGCCAGTAAATAGCACCTCTATTGGATATCACTTTTTGTCCATTTCGTTTACAAATTGGAGTCTGTGATCGTGATTGAGGCTTTAATTCCTATACCATTTAAATTTCGTACGAATGTAAATGTAGAGAGTTCAGAATTTTCACGAATAGACGCTCTAACACGCTTGACGTTTTCGGGATCTCTTGATGTTCTAGGATCGTGGTTGATTCGTTGTTAAACCTGTCTCCTCGAACTTCCGTACCCATTTTCTAATCAATTGAATCGATGGAGCTGTCTGTCTGTTTGTTGGTTCAGGCTAATTAATCTCTGATATTTAGACCGATTTTGACAGAACTTTCAAAAGTAACAAAATTAGCAGGTAGGTCCGCAGGGAGCAGTTAGTTTCATATATAAATACTTTGTCAGTTGACGATATTATTTTCCTTTTAATTTTTCCTAAAAACTATTATTAGCTTTTTTGGCAAATTACTGTAATATTGAATGATATATTATAATTCCTATTGGATTATGTCTGGAATAATTTCAATATGTTAATAATAAACTAGATTAATATATAAATTCGAATTCAATGTTTCCATATATTAACATGTTTTCATGACTGCCTTGCTGGTTTAGTTGTTATTGTATGCGGCTGCTGATCAAGAGGTCTCGATTGCTGGGTCGTATAACATGTTTGTACGATCTACAAATATTTCAATTCTGCTTAGTTCGTTCGTAATGTTTGAAATATTTATTCATAGAAATCCTAAAAACTCGGTATAAAATAAATATGTGCTAAAACATAAAGCATAAAATTCATTATATGAAAATTCATACAGTCAAGAGATTTGACTGCCTAGTTGGTCTAGTGATTAGCGTATGCGGCAGCTGATGCTGCGGGTTCGATTCCCGGGTCGGACCAAATATTTGAGTGATCCACAATTATTTGTTTCGGAGTCTGGGTGTTTTCTATGTATAGTATGTATGTAGTTATATGTATTTATTCATACATTTACAAAAAAAAGTATGTTTATGTATTTATATCAGTTTTTTAGTAGCATTAATACAAGCTCGGCTTAGTTTGGTACTATATGATGTTGTGTGTAAGATGGCCGAAATATTTATATTTATTGCTAAGATTGTTTGATGTAAGGGGGTGAACCAACATCTTTTATCCCAAGCCAACCTCACCTGCACGCGGCTAACAATCCCAAGCTGGCGTGGGGTTTCTGGTAAATAAGTCTATATCTAACAACGTTGTGGAAGTTTCCAGTGTGTCGAACAGGGTAGCGTACCTCATTATTAAGCTCACTGAGAGGTATAGCCTCAAGGTTGTGCAAGTGTACGCACCGACCTCGGCGCACTCGGATGACGAGGTGGAGGATATGTACGATGACATATCGAGGGCCCTCCACTTAACCACTAAGACCCACTACAACGTTATTGTGGGTGACTTCGACGCTAAAGTGGGAGTACAGATTTGCAGCGAATCGGTAGTAGGATCACATGAAGTAGGAGTCAGAAATCATAGGGGGCAAATGCTTGTCAACTTCCTCGAACGCGAGGGGCTCTTTTTGATGAATTCTTTTTTCAAAAAACAGCCCCAACGCAAGTGGACGTGGCAAAGCCCCGACACTGTGATAAAAAATGAGATCGACTTCATCATTACGGACAAGAGGCACATATTCAGAGATGTCTCAGTGGTCAATAGGTTTAATACCGGTAGCGATCACCGACTAGTCCGAGGCTCTTTGAATATCAACTTCTAAATTGAACGTGCCCGTTTGATGAAGTCCAGGCTCTGACAAACTCTACTGCAAGCCAGAATAGGATCTGAAACGTTCCAGTCAAACCTGGAAAACCGATTCGCTGCCGTGGAAACCACAACAGACGTAAACCAGAACCTCGAAAATGTGGTTCGAATCCTCAGGGACGAAGGTACGAGATTCTGTGAACTGCAGCGTAAAGGCAGGAAGCCGAAGCTTTCAGAGAAGACTTTAGGGTTGATGAGGAAAAGGCGTAAAAACCCACCCGTCACTTCGTTGGCAAAGAGGATGCTGAACAGAGAGATAAGGAAACTCGTCCAACACGACCTCCGGTGCTCCAATACTCGCACCATCGAAAGAGCGATCGAGTCAAATCGGGGGTCAAAAGTGTTCGTACAATCTCTGTTTAGAAGCGAACTGACGAAGTTGACCACAACAAGTGGAGAAGTTGTTTCCTTGAAACCGGCAGTCCTTTTGGAAGTGGAAGACTTCTATAGCCGGCTATACGCGTCGCATGCATATCGCCCTGACCCCGAAAATGAGGACACCAGAGCCACATTAACGCGTCACTACACCGAAGACCTGCCAGAAGTCAGCACCGATGAAATCGAGATGGCTCTTTAACAGCTTAAAAATGGAAAAGCCCTGGAGAGAATGGCGTTACAACATAGCTAATTAAAAGCTGGAGGTAAACCCGTACTGAGGGAGCTCCAAAAGCTTTTCAACGCTGTCCTGTTTGAAGGGAGAACTCCGAGGTGTGGAGTAAGAGTTTGGTCGTTCTTTTCTTCAAAAAAGGTGACAAAACCTTATTGAAGAACCGTCGACCCATTTCCCTTCTAAGCCACATCTACAAGCTGTTTTCAAGAGTCATCACGAACCGTCTTGCGCAAAGACTCGACGAATTTCAACCACCGGAGCAGGCCGGATTTCGGAGCGGATACGGAACCATAGACCACATACACACAGTGCGGCAATTTATACAGAAGACCCAGGAGTATAACCAGCCCCCGTGTCTAGCATTCGTGGACTATGAGAAGGCCTTTGACTCGGTTGAGATCTGGTCTGTTCTGGAGTCCCTGCAGCGTTGTCAGGTAAATTGGCGATACATCCAAGTGCTGAGATGTCTCTACGATACCGCCACCATGTCCGTCCAAGTAAATCAGCAAACAAGGTCCATACCATTGTATCGAGGAGTGAGACAAGGGGACGTTATTTCCCCGAAATTGTTCCCAAATGCAATGGAGGATATGTTCAAGACGCTAAACTGGAAAGGACGTGGCATTAACATTAATGGCGAATACATCTCTCATTTGCGGACGACATCGTCATAATGGCAGAGACACTGCAGGACCTGCAACAGATGCTGAATGACCTGGCTGATTCTTTTATGCGCATCGGCCTACGGATGAACTTGGACAAAACCAAGGTCATGTTCAATGAACATGTTCTACCGGAACCGGTTGCAGTACACGATACCGTTCTCGAGGTTGTTCAAAAATATGTCTACCTTGGGCAGACATTGCAGTTGGGTAGAAACAACTTCGAGGATGAGGTGAATAGAAGAATTCAGTTGGGTTGGGCAGCGTTTGGAAAGCTACGTCGAGTCTTTTTGTCGTCGATCCCACAATGCCTAAAAACGAAAGTTTTCAATCAGTGCGTCCTACCTGTCATGACATACGGACACTTACGGTACGGTTGGTCCATAAGCTTAAAGCTGCTCAGCGTGCTATGGAAAGGGCTATGCTCGGCGTTTCTCTGAGGGATCGTATCAGAAATGAGGTGATCTGTCAGAGAAGTTGGGGCAGAAGAGTTCTTAAGTGGAGACCGCGTCTCGGTAAACGTAGTGTAGGACGCCCACAGGCGAGGTGGAGTGACGACCTGCGTAAGATGGCTGGCAGGAGCTGGATGCGAGAAGCCGAAAATCGATCACAGTGGTGTACAATGGGAGAGGCCTATGTCCAGCAGTGGACTGCGATAGGCTGATGATGATGATGAAGATTGTTTGAAGCAAACTACTAGTTTCATTTGTTTTATCTAAATATATGTTTTTCCACGAAGCGACTGGCATCGAATCTCCGCTTGAACTGGAACTGACGGCTTAGCGTGCTCTTAGACACAGACGTGACTATCATACTTTTACACTCCTGGTTATAATTAAGAATTTCTTGTAAGAAGAAACTGAACAAAACTTTTTGCCTCAACACGGGAATTGAACCCGAGACCTGTTGATTGGTAGTCGCATTCGCTAACGACAATCGAGACAGCTATACTTTGTAAAGGGTATAGTATATATATTTAATTCTCGATTAAGGATTCCCTTTTCCCCTTCAGTATACGGGAGCTTTAACGATTAGTTTCATAGGTAAAGCATCAATACGACCAAGCTGGTCTTGAATAAATACAAATTCAAGAATCGTACTAATCAATCACTCAGTAAGTACCGCACGGTTGGTGTAAACTCGCATATAGATCTGTAGGCTCATTAAAAATTGATGTAAATCTACTTTAGAAGTCTTTTTTTAAAAGATCATAAAAACAGACTTCACCTCAGAAAAGGTACCGCGTACTGCATGGCGCTTATGGCATTTTGGCCGCGTATGTGGTGAGCGTCTACTTTTTCGACTATTTCTCGGAAGCAACTGCACGATTATTGCCAAACATCGCTTTATTTAATTTTGCATCCTAGACGTGCATTGGTCTAAAGCATATTCTGGAAGCGCTTTAATAGTTAATACAATTTTACTGATTTTTAATTTTTGAATTTGACTCGCTTCGCAAGTATAAACAATGTCAACGGTTAACTGCAATGGTTGTATGAATGCTTTTAAAGGGAAAGGATTGCAGTGCCTCGCTTGCAAACAATGGTATGATTTGTTATGTGCGAATATACCAGATAAAAAGTTTAGATTAATGACCAGTGAGGCAAAAGGAGCGTGGAAATGTCCCGGTTGTGTCAGTAAACAACCTAAACTGGACAATACCGATACCCCTGTTCGTCCCAGCAAACAACATAGCCCTAGCCTGTCTAATCAGCCTCCTTCCAGTGATAAGGCTAACATGACTCTTCGCTCTAAACCGGTTCAACTTCGCTCCTCTAATACCGACGAGAACAATACATTGTTAACTAATTTTACAAGCAGTGGTCTGAGGGAAATGATAAGAGAAGAGATTAGTCACGCTATACAGAACACAATTAAAGATTTGGTAAATGAGCAGTATAGTAAAATTAACGACCTAGTCTCAGATTTCAAACAATCACTAGCCTTCTTTAACGATAAATATGATGAAATAAAGAGCCAACTTGAAGAAAAGTCAGTTAAAATACAGAAACTTGAAAGAGATAATTCTAGCTTACAAAAATCCCTTAATGACCTTGCTAACCGCCTTAACAAAATGGAACAGAATGCCAGATCAAGCAATATTGAGTTACAGTGTATACCCGAACACCGATCTGAGAACTTAATTAACACCGTACTTCAGCTTGGCAGAGTTTTAAACTGCGACATTAAGGACACTGACATACAACTTTGCACGCGTATAGCCAAGAAGGACACACAGAGTCCTCGTCCGCGATCTGTCCTCATTCAATTCAATAGTCCTCGATTAAGAGACAGGTTCCTCGCAGCATCCACGCAGTTTAATAAAACCAACCCGAAAGACAAACTAAACTCCAGTCATCTGGGCATATCCAGCGAGATACCCATACCGATATATGTCGTTGAGCATCTTTCACCGGAAAATAAAGCGCTACACGCAGCAGCTCGCACCCGAGCCAAGCAGTTGGGATACAAATTCGTGTGGGTTCGTAACGGAAGAATCTTCTTGAAAAAAGACGAAACTTCTTATAGTATTTTAATAAGTAACCAAGAGAAGCTGGATTCATTAAAATAAACTTCTCTCTTTTATTGTTAGCATGATCTCTAAATTTATCTTTAAAATTCACTTATTTAAAATGCTATTACCAAAACACAAGAGGCCTACGCAGCAGTTTATCTGAGGTACGTCAACATATACATAATAGTGAATACGATGTCTATGTCCTAACTGAGACCTGGCTTTGTGATGGTATATTTGATGCTGAAATTTTCGGTATTCATTTTAATGTATATAGAAGAGACCGAGAGACTTCTAGTTTAAGCAACCACAAAAAGACTGGTGGTGGTGTACTCATAGCTGTGTCCAATAAATTTAAATCATGTCGTATGTCAGAATGGGAAAGTGACTGCGAGGACTTGTGGGTCAGCATAGAAATTCCTTCGAATTCTAGTATAAAGTCTGTGAAAGTTTGTGGTACCTATCTCCCCCCACCGGTACATTCTGAGATCTTAGATCAGTTCATAGAAAATTGCAATTCCGTTATAGCCTCACACTGTGACAGTTACACACTTATAATTGGAGACTTTAATTTGAGTTGTATCGATTGGGAGTACGACTGCAACGATGGGTTTTGTGTGGCCTCTATAGGCTGCAATAGCAACTTAAAAAATATCCTACTAAATTTTATGGCTCTAAACAATTTGAGACAATTCAATTGTATTAAAAATTCACATAATAATATGCTTGATTTAATTTTATCTGATTTTGATGAAGTGAAAGTTACTGATTGTATCGATCCTATTCGTAAAGTAGATAAATATCACCCAGCTCTGGTATTTTTGCCTCTAATCCCGAATTATATAAAAAAGGATACAATAAAAATAACTAAACTTAACTTTCATAAGGCTGATTATGATGCCATAAAATCAGAACTTAGCAAAATTAATTGGGACACTGAGTTTTTATTTTCTTACAATGTCAATGTGATGGTGGATAAGTTTTACACGATACTTAGAGAGATTATAGAAAAACATGTACCAAAATCAGTATACATACGTGGGAAATATCCAGCGTGGTACTCGAACCAACTCAAAAAATTGCTCAATAGGAAATTGAGGTTGCGTAAGAAAATAAAGAAATATAATAATCCATTAGATATATTAGAATTTAATTACATAAGAAAGGAATGCCAAATCCATACTAAACAATGTTATAATCATTACATAGAAGCAATAGAAAGTAAAATAAAAGAACATCCTAAGATTTTCTGGACCCACATAAAAAATCTCCGGAAGGGTACCAATTCCTATCCGTCTAAAATGATATTAGGCAACTCAGCCGCATGCGACAGTACCTCTATATCAAATTTGTTTGCTGAACAATTCTCTTCAGTTTTTGAACCTCCCAGTTCTGAAAGCGACTTAAGTAATAACTATACTCACTCGACTCCAGTGCCTGACATTAACGACATTCCTATCACACCTAACGCAGTATATAAAAAACTTTGTAGATTGGATCTCTCTAAAAGTGCAGGACCTGACAACGTACCGCCTGTATTTTGGTCGCGGTGCGCTCGGCAGATTTCTTATCCTATAGCAATAATTTTTAACACCTCTCTGAAAGCAGGCGTTTTTCCTGACGTGTGGAAACATGCTAGAATAGTACCAATTCACAAGAATGGCAAAAAAGATTTGATCTCCAATTATCGACCGATTTCCATTTTAAGTACATTATCTAAAACTTTTGAATGTCTTATGTATCCTGTATTGTATAATCATGTAAAGAAATATCTATCTCATAATCAGCACGGTTTTATGGTCAATAAATCTACAAACACGAATCTCGTTTCATATATTACTGAACTGGCGTCTGCTGTTGATTAGGGTTTTCAAATAGACGCAATATATACCGACTTCTCGAAGGCATTTGACAAGGTTAATCATACATTATTATTACATAAACTTTATTCTCTTGGTATCACTAAGTCAACCTTGCGCTGGTGTAGCTCCTACCTTAACAACAGGCCATCTTCAGTGGCCATTAATGGTAGTCAGTCCGAGCCATATTTTGCCACATCCGGCGTACCACAGGGTTCTAACTTGGGACCATTACTTTTTAACATATTTATCAATGATATTTCGCAAGCATTCACGCATTCAACACCGTATCTTTTCGCAGATGACTTGAAACTGACTCGTAAAATTATGAATGAATCAGATGTAAGCTTACTTCAAGCTGATTTGAATAACTTAAACCAATGGTGTCTCGATAATAAAATGAATTTAAACAGTAGTAAGTGTTACCACATCAAATTCACAAGAAAACACAACAAAATCCCATCCGAGTACCGCATTAGAGAAGACAAATTAAAAGAAGTAACTACTATCAGAGATTTAGGTATATATTTGGACAGTCAACTCAACTTCATACATCATTATGATAAGATAACTAACTCAGCATTCCGGGCCTTAGGTTTTGTACTGCGGTCCTCGAGGGAATTTAAAAAGCCATTCACCACTATAATTTTATACAACAGTTACGTACGAAGTCATCTTGAATACTGCAGTACAGTATGGAACCCAATCTACCAAATACACAGCAACAAAATAGAACAAGTCCAAAAGAGACTAGTTCGACATCTAACTTTTCGTTTTGGCGATAAGAATTTATATACTTACGAGGATAAACTAACGCATTTCAAACTTACATCTCTGAAGGCCCGACGTACAATTTCTGATCTAGTATTCCTATATAAATTGTTCCATGGCCATATTGACTGTCCAAACCTCCTCAGCAAAATCGACATAAGTGTTCCAACTAAAATCCCACGATACCCTCGCCCTATATTTAAGGTTCCACGGGCCCGAACAAATCTAGGGAAGCAAGCACCAATTGCTAGGATGACTCATGAGTATGATGCTATTTCAGTTCCTTCAGTCGACATAGACATCTTTTCTAATAGTCTGGTTGAATTCAAAAGAAAAATTCGAGATCCAATAGTGCAATTAAATGTTTAATTGTTGACGTATGTCTGTATGTAAACCTTCTGTTTAAATTTAAATATAAATAAAAATTTAAATATAAACATAAGTGTGTTGAATATAAATTTTTATGTAACTGCCTCACATTTTCTAATTTTTGCTTACCTTATTGTCATATTTTATAATTTTATTAATTACTTTCCTATTTTTATCTTTTCTTCATAATATTATGCTGTTTGTAAACACTGTTAATTGTATCTATTTTTATTTTTGTAATACGCATGTTGTGATCTCCCATAATTGAGGAAGCACAAGCAATAAAACAATTTGTTATTTCTGTTAAAAACTAGCATGTAAGGTGTATTCCTTGTCGGAGGTCCATTATAAATAAATAAATAAATAAATAAATAAATAAAAGGTAACATGGAGTAAGACGGTTACTTAGGTTAAAACTTATACCTTTTTATTATACATACAACGACAAAATAGACAAGAATTTATATATTGTATTAAACATTTTTGAAAACAACTACTTACTAGATCTCATTCAAAACAATTATGGTATACACGTATGGGTTTGATAAAAAAAAATTGAGTTTCAGTTCTAAGTACGGGGAACCCCCAAAATTTATGTTTTTTTCTATATTTGTGTAAAAATATTAATGCGGTTCAGAGAATACATCTATTTACTAAGTTTCAACAGTATAGTTCTTATAGTTTCGGAAAAAAGTGACTGTGCGATACGGACGGACAGACAGACAGACATGAGGAATCTATAAGGGTTTCGTTTTTTGCCATTTGGCTACGGAACCCTAAAAAGAAGCCTAAACGGTAGGTATTATCTGAAATTAAGATACTCTTAATATATTGTATTTAAATTAGTGTTATTCAAATTATTTTCAGTGTCATGAGATAAGAGTACACTCTCTCGGGAAATTACTGCCGAAATCTCACCGCTTGCCTATAGACGGTTTGCTCGCCTCCTTTGTGCCTCGAATCAATTCCCGTAACTTATCTGCATATTTTATAATGCGAGACGAAGTGACGCTGCAGCATTCGGTACGTGCCCCCTTTAGGGACTTTATCGTGTTTCGGAACACGGGAAAGGGAGTTACTAATAAAACTCCTAAGAAAACTAATTTATAGTAATCGGAATTAATTTGGTAATTTTTGTCTTAGAAGTTTTAAACACCTTAAAAAGTTTGCTATTATGTCATGATAAAAGTAAACGCTAATGCCTGTAGCTTATGTGTATAGCAATATCATAGTATACATACTATACTAAAAATTACAGCATTCGTGCTGTAGCATTTCATTGGAGTTCAAATGATGCAGAAGTCATTAGACTGCCGTAGTGTGGCGAGTGCACACAATGCAACATGGCACTCATAATGATTATGATGACCACCACTATTCTTGAATTCTACTCATGCATTCCACCAGGCATAGTAGAATCACTTTGGCAGGCTCGTTTAAAAAAAAGTCTTTATAGAAACCAGTTCTCAAGAAAGATTTTTTCATAGTTGGAAAAATAATATTTTTATGGATGAACGGTTCATCATACCTAGCTACCCTATAATGATGTGTTCTATGTCAACGGGACTTTCTTCTCCGCAAACAATTAAGCAATTACATGCAGTTAGATGAAGCGTAAGCTTTTCTTGTGAGTACTTCTTTTGTGACTGTTTCTAAAACGAGTCACTAATGGATCTTTAAGTAAATTGTATAGAATCCGTATTGATCTAGACACGTAACAAAAGTAACTCTTACTGGTTGTGGCTAATCCGTGGCATAAGTAGGGTCGTGTATATGTAAAAATGTACTTAGAGCGAGACGCGGTTGTGCGACGGCGTCGATCTCCAGAGGCGTTAGCGGGGTTTTGTTGGTTACGCGCATCCAACTTTTAGGAGCAACTGGGGCAAGTCCCCACCGCAAATAGGATTACCGACAGACCTAGAAAGCCTGCGCGTGTCTGCTAATTCAATTTTATTGTCGATATAAAACCAAACTTGAACTTTGCTTTTAGTTTTCTAAACAAGTGTATATTCTGTTAAAATACAGCATTAAAATTTTTCGTTTTATACGAGACTGATACACTAAAAAATTTCCTGATGTAGAAACAATGGAATGAAAAATTCTTTTGAATTTTCTATTTTAGTCAAAGCACGAACTAGCCTTTGAGTGTAGTAGCGGTACGCGACGATTTATACCAGTCCTGACGGGAGCCAATCAAAGCTTTTGCGGATTTAGATTGCTGTCAGTCGAAAAGTGAAACAACGGAAGCAATGAATGGTACGATCGAAGCGCATAGTCGCCATCTGCAGTTGACGATATCATGTACAGTAAAAGTCAAATGTTTTATGAATTTCCGTGAAAAAACCCTTACCGTGATAAGTACGCAGACTTTTAAGTTTTGAATTAAGAACATATTTTTAACCGACTTCAAAAAAGGAGGAGGTTCTCAATTCGTCGGTTTTTTTATGTGTTCAGCGATAATTTCGTCGTTTATAAACTGATTTCAAAAATTCTTCTTTCATTAGATTTGGCAAAGCAGGTGGTCCCATCTGAAGATGGGACCATATGAGGATCTAGTGATGGGATCTCAAATAAATCGAGAGAACTCAAATTTAGACTGCCTTGTTGGTCTAGTGGTTAGCGTATGCGGCTGCTGATCAAAAAGTCTCGGGTTCGATTCCCGGACGGACGGAAATATTTGTGGATCACACAAATATTTGTTTTGGAGTCTGGGTGTTTTCTATGTATATTATGTATGTATTTGCAAAACAAAAAGTATGTTTATGCATTTATATCAGTTGTTTAGTACCCATAATACAAGCTCTGCTTAGTATGGTCCTAGATGACGTTGTGTGTAATTGTCCGAAATATTTATTATTATTAAATATCATAGGCACAACTGTCGCGATTTGATTACTCGGAATAGTTTTTCTTTAAAGTCGGTTTTTTTTTGTTAAAGTTATTATGATTAAAGAATATGATATTTTTATTATTAAACATGTAGCCAAGATAAGTTGCACTTAAGTTTATAATGGAAATAATTGAAATATCTCAATAGAACCCACATAAACCAGCGCGTACTTTAAAATAGTTCAAAACAGTAACATAAGCTACAGAAAAATTGATCTTTTGAAAATGTTAAAACCATTTTCTCGCTGTGTTTTCATAAGTTGAGCATTTTTCGTCTCTTGTTATATTGGTACTATTTCTACAATATTGGGTTTTTTAAGTAATTTCTTGTCATAATAGTTTAAAATCAGTATTGAGTTATTACTATTTATTTATTAAAACAGGTTGACTTCACTTCATGTCTGGTGACTGAAGTAACATTAACTGAATGAATTTAAGAAGGATTTTATAATGTATTTTCTTATTATGTTACTTTTAATTCATCAAAATGTATGCTTAAACATCTAAATATATATATTTTGAGAAATACAATTTATATTTGTGGTTTTATTAATGAAACTGTTTCTATTAAATTTAATACGTGTTTAATATCTTCATCGTTAATAAACAGCTATAGACTAACGTTACCATTTAAATGAAACTTTATTTTATGTCTGTTTTAACGACTTCAGATTGTTGATAAGACAACACCGCATTCACTTATCGGACCATTGCGAATAGGAATAGACAAATAGCCTCCACTCAATCGCTATCTATAGCTTATTATTTCAAGAAATTTTTATAGCCTTCAGTCAGTAAAATACGAGTGTAAATGACAATAAATCGCAAAACGTTTAGGTCCCAATTTCGTTCCGGTATTGATATCGTAGCATAGATTGATTTGGTACACAGAAAGTTGTTACTAAATATCGATAAAAGACTCTTTATTCGCTACACAATAGACAGCAGATTGCAAATGGAACGAAGCTGATGCTTGTCTTATGGGAACCAATGTATTAAAACTTTGGTTTCCTTTTTACATTCTATTTACAGAGACTGATATCTTTAAAATAAAATCTATTGCGAATAAGGAAATTCATATTTACATAATAAGTACATATATAAAATTTCGTTATCTTACTGAACAGACAATAATGCAGAAGCAACTCAATATGCCACCATAGTTCTATGTTATGTAGGTCGGTTTCCGCACTTAGTCCTTTAAGTGGACCATTGTACGTGAGGGCGGCCATCACTCCAGCCAGCCCACCTCCCTCCAGAAGCGGATAAGGTCTCCGAGTCTGTCCAGATATTCTGAAACAGATTTGGGAGATCCAAGGGTGTTTTTCCGTGTTTCCGAGACACCTGTGCACTCAATGAGTATATGCGACACCGTTTCCTCTGCCCCTAAGCATGCTCTGCATAGCGGACTGTCTAGTCATCTCTGTCTGTCATAGTTATGCCTTTGGTGTGGAAGTGTTTATTTAAAATAACCATGTGGATTATCATGCTGTATTGTTGCATTATCTGCTTTCGCAATGAGTATAGTGACCATCATTCTTGGATTATAATAAGAAGAGAGAGAGAGTAGTCATTTTGACAGGCCCATAGAAAAAACATTGGTGCGCAGTTTGATTCACTTTGATGTCCAATTCAAAAAAGAAACAAATAAAAGTTTTGCTATGAATATATATAATGACTGATTTATTTTGATTCTCATAAGCCATTATTTTTCTCGAGAGCCTTTTCTTCAATAATATTTTGTATGAAGATATTTCCTTTGTGTAATCAAATTAACAAAATGGTAATGGTAAAAACTTGAAAGCTATAGCCAAAGTACAAAAGATTGACGTTGAATTACTTGGTCTATTATTATTTTTGATATTGTAATAATGTTTTTTTTATATAATATATTGGTTGTAGTTTATAAAGGGGTTCGTGTTTAACTGTTTACCGTATAAGTTAAAGTTAAATTATAGTTAAGTAAAAGTATTAAAAATATTAAAGTAGTAAAAATTATAGTTAAGTTAAAGTAGTAAAGTTAAGTTATAAGTTAAATATATCCAGTGTAAAGAAAAGTGATCCTAGCTAGGTCGGGATCCTAGCCAACCAATTTAGATGATTTTTTTGCACCACGTTGCTTAAAATGTGGTCCTTTTAAAAATTTACAAGATTAAGAAAAAGTAAATATGGGAAATTGTAATAAATAAATCGACTATTTAAATAAAGCAATTACAAAATGTAAAAGTTTTTGCTGTTTTCCCTTCAACCGTTTCTACTGTAATTATGGGTTTTCTGAGATAGTGTAGTATAATTTACGGGTGTCGCTTTGACCATCGTTATGGATAGTTGAAAGTCCTACATTGGTTCCCCTGAAGAACTTCGATGTATCACCTAGTCTTTATTTGTGATGGCCTGAAAACAGTCTCCCGGCCTAAAAAAAATAAATTCAATCTATCTTAAAAGTTTTAAAGTCGATTTCAACATAGTTTTGGAATAATGCCTACCAATAAATAGTTTTTAGTTTATAAAAGCTATCATAAATCCCCATATTATGACTAATCTCACAGAGCGTGAGTACAAAAAGTATCACAAAATCGTTCAACGTTTTGAGCCCCCAACTAGTGGCGTAAAAGAAAGATGCGACCTCTCTAATCGTGGGATTACCTCGTTAAGTCGTTAGTACGCTGTCAGTCGGTGATCCCACCCGACACTGGCGATTCCGCTATGTCACTCTCAACATTTTCTTGCCTATACATTATGTATATATATTTAACGTACCAATGTGCGTTGTATTTTTGTTTTTATTGAATATATGGCCGACATGCACAATCCCTTCTGCGTCTCCCGTTGCCTTTAGTGTGAACAAATTTAGTATAAATTTTTTGACCAATAAAGTTCATAATGAATTTATTCGATAAAGAACTGGAATGGTCGCTGAAGACTAAATTCGCTAGAGTGTACCGCCATTATGCAAACGTAGTGTAGGGTGTCCTGTGGCACGATAGACCGAATAAATTGAAAGTGAAAAAGTGGCTGGCAGCGGATGTAGACTGCTCAAACCCGGGATAGTTGGTTCTCCTTATGGGAGGCCTTCGTTCAGCAATGGACGGTGATAGGCGGTCATGATGACATATGTAATTCATCATCATCATCATCAACAGCCTTTAACAGTCCACTGCTGGACATAGGCCTCTCCTTAGGAAGGAGGTTTTGGCCTACTATACCACGCTGGCCAGACGGGTTGGTAAAGGGTTTGTTTCAAGTTTTCCTTCTCTTGGCAGTGACGTTAGCTGCTTATTTTGTTCCTTTAGTCGCCTCTTACGACACCCATGGAATGAATAGGGGTGGTGACACTTTGTATTCTTAATCCGTCACCACACGGACAATAAACATATGTAATTATACCAAGTTAATTAGAGTTACAATAAGTAACAACCATTTTTATTCGTAGGTATTTAGGTATACACAAGTTTCCTGTTCGGTTAGAATTCTGCAATGTGCTGTCTTAAGAGTAGTAAATATCCATTATCCATTAACTATGAAGTTACTTCTACAAATTCACTTCGTTGCTTGAGTTATTGTAAACATCAAAGTTCTGTTAAACTAATGACTAAAACAATAATAATTATGTAACAGATTACAATATTGTTAAAAAATACAGTCTAAAATAGGCCATATTTTGGAATACGTTGAGTTGGAGAGTTGAGTGTTGAGTTGAACTTAAGAAGAAGAAACTGTAGACCTATGGTATTCTGAAATCTTTTATTTTAAGTAAATCGGGAAATGTTTAGGTTTGCTTCAAGTTCAGATAGTAATCCATTTTAAAGTGTCAGATTAGAGAGGTGCGGGTGAATTTGCTTAGGCGGGTTCGGTCAGCAATTTATGTCGGCATGCCGCCGCAGATGTGGTTCGTAGCCTAGCGCGTCGCCGGCTTGCGGCACTGTTTATAACAACAAAGGCGGAGTAATTAAACACTTAGCTACGACAACAGGACCCTCCCGAATAATACTGCGTGGCGCACAAGTGTCTGGGGAACTTTTACCTACCTACTTTAGTAATAAGTTGCTTGCCTACGTATTAGTTCAACACTAAGTATGTTAAGCCCGAGAGAACGCGTTAGTTGTAAATTTTTCATTAGGTCCGAACATCTAAGGAAGAACTCAGTACCTACTTAAGTTTCTTATTTTATCGTAATTGGATTTCGCTATTTAAGTTGTACTTGTTAACTCTGCACTTTTGTTTAAAGAAAATTTTGAAAGTATTATGTTAACCCTGTTGACGTAGAACGTTGTTGCGACAAAATCACGAAGAACAAATAGTATGTAAATTTTTGTAACTTCTACTTGTATAAAATAAAATGTTTAAAAAGATTTGAAAGCGCATAAATATATTAAAAAAAACATGTTGTAGTGATGAGTTTATACTAACGTTATTTAAATCATACTGTCAAACCTGCTACACGAGTTGCCTGTGGGTCAACTGTACCCAAAGGTCTCTGGAAAAATTACGCGTTCTGTACAATAATGCCTTCAGAATACTATTAAAATTGCAATGGTAATGTGGTGCTTCTGCAATGTTTATGAAAGCGAGAATTGATGATTTCCATGCTATCATACGTATGTGTACTGCCTCTTGGCTAAGGAGAGTGAGGGATAGCAGTGATAGTATTCTAAAGAACACAAAGAGAAATATGACTCCACTATCATGAAAAGTGCTCGTAAGAACGTTATGAAAATAAACTAATATGTAAAAAAAACTACTAACATAAGTTAAGAAAAAGGAAATCGGACTCTTGTCCGAATAAATTATTTTATTTTTCTAAAAAAAGGTTATTTTAAATAAAGATTCTCTTCCTATTCAATATTCAGCAAGTGCAATGTTAGGGCTTGTTAGTTGGAAGTTTGAAACTTCTTTGTTAGAATCTTATCTGAGCATCGATTCATATAATTAGATTGCTCTTGAATTATGAGCAATCCACCATCACCATCAACAGCCTTTAATAACAGTCCACTGCTGGACATAGGCCTCTCCTTAGAAAGGAGGTTTTGACCTACTATGAACAATCGTAACTATCAATTTAATGTGTTATTATTATTTATTTTCTAAAAGTAGTGAAGATGGTCTTGAGCATGTTTACAATAGAGCTTTCTGGACCATTTTATTTACTTTTCTCATATTTGTGACAAATCTTTCACATTAACACTTCATCAATACTTCATCGGATCAGAATGGATTTCGAAGGCATTTTTTACATTTATATAAGATGAGTACTCAACTGTGCGTGAACGAAGCATTATAGGATGTTCTAGCAGACGAGCTAGTACATCAAAAAATACGTGTATATATTTATTTAGAAAAATACCGCTGATATATTGACATCACAATTGTCTGACAATACCTAAAGGTTTCACAAAAATATACTTTCATTTGTATGTAATATATTCGTTAAAACTACATGTTAATCAAAATTCATCATATAATATCTTAAATGACTTAAATTTTCGTTTCCATTTAAATTGATACTAGAAATAAATATTTTTCTGAGTCATCGGATGCGCAAATATAACACGCTTAGACCCCATAGCAAAGTAGCTTTTTTTTTTTCATTTTTATTCTATTATCTATTCTATTGTTGTGTATTGTGTGTAGTGTATTCTGTTGTTTCATTGGCAAATATTTTATTTTGACTGAGTAACATTAGCTAATGAAACAAGAGAATAGAGAAATAGAATAGAAAACGAAAAACCTTTGCTACTTGACTAGGTGGACATCAATAAAATCAATTGAATTGTAAAAGAAAACTAAAAGATACAAAGAGATGCTAGCTTTAAAAAACAGACGTGTTGTGTCGTGCGAACACGGATGAACAAGTCCAATAATGGTGCGCGCGTCGTTACCCCCGCACTCACCGCACGTGATCCTATTTTATACAATGAGTTTATCCTTTACTCACATACTACTTAGATGTAATGCGTCGTACGGAATGAATGATCAGTGAACCAACAACTTGATCGAATCACATGTGCGGCTTTCACAAGGTTTTATTTTTCTATTTCTTCGTGCCAACATGTCAAGTATGAAATGTTGGTCAATTGAAAAAGACGTGACGATATATTTTGAGGTCAAGGAAATCTCTTGATCATCTGTAAAATTGAAACATGGGTCCATCATTTTGAGTTAATATTCGGCACTAAAAAACTATCGAGAAACTGCTCAGAAACTATCGAGAACTTAATATTCTCAATTATGTAACGATAAAATAAATAGGTATAACGTAGTAATAAGAATAAAGAAAGATCATTAGTTAAATAAAATTAATAACAATTATTTATTTATTATTAGTTAAATGTATACTTCTTGTCAGTACTATATTTATTTGACATTTTTAAAACTGAATCTTGTAACTGTAACATAAAATGTGATAACGATGCAGAAACATCTGACCAGGCGGCCATGGTATTTTTTTTTTTTTTTTCTTTTTTTTTTTAAAAGACAACTCCCGCATTAGGAATATAAATTCCTGTGTCGCGGGGGACTTTACAAACATACATGAAACGGACACAATGAACACCCAGACTCAGAAGTACAAATTGTGAATCACACAAAGTGTTATCCTACGTGGGATTTGAACCCACGACACTTGGCGCAGTAGGAAGCGGTGTGGCAACCGCTTAAGCCACTAGGCCAACCGTGCAGTGATGTATGTATGTTCACGCCGTTTACTCTTACAATTGGGATGGCCACCCCTAATCCTGGATTCTACTCTTGCTTTCCATTAGTCAGAGTAGAGTCACTTTAGTAGGTTTAAATATAAAAATAAATAAAATTAATTTAGTTTCTATAACAATAAGAGTATATCAAATTCCCTCAACTTGATTTGACCGATAAGTCGAGATGATTTATGACACAGTGCTATTGACCTTTTGACTTCTTGTTCACGCCTATTTATACTCGTACATTTAAATCCTTCCAATACTTCAATTACTATGTGTCGTATTGCCTGCTATTACCTGGTCCGTATAATAGTAACAGTATGTTATTCATTCATTATTCAGTTAGGTAATAACCTAACTTCACAAATGCAATAGAGGAGTACTTCAAATTCAGTGAACCCGTAAACACCTTTTGTAACGTAACAAAAATTTTCTAAAACTACTACTAGACAACGTTTTGTATTGTAATTTTTATATTAAAAAAAATTGAAAAGTCCATAAATACATATCTACGAACGTCACCGCTTGCTTTAGGGAAAAAAGAGAAACCAATGAAATGAGCTGCTGCAACTTCTGAGTTCTTCGAACTTGCTTGACTTGAATGTTTGCTACTTTATTGACTTCGATGATATCTATATAATATTAGTAATTTAACTCAGAATTCATTATAGTTTGGCCGTCTTCGGCCATTCTCACAATGCGTTAATATGCATATTAATATAATTACGTACAAACAATTAGGCTAATGTAGCTCTAAAACTTTGTATTAGACAATGGATTCTAATATAAAGTTTTAGTGTTACAATAACGGCAATATATACCTTTGTTAATTGTGTGTAGGTATACTGTAAAAACACAATGTAGTATAAAAAGCTTTAGGTATGCTCAAATAATATTATCTCCTGTGCTCTCTTCTAATTACTTAATGGTTTATTTTAATAATTAAAATTAACCTGTAGCGATACACATATTTCCGTGTGGTGACGGATTAAGAATACAAAGTGTCACCACCCCTATTCATTCCATGGGTGTCGAAAGAGGTGACTAAAGGAACAAAATAAGCAGCCAACATCACTGCTAAGAGAAGGAAAACTTGAAACAAACCCTTTACCAACCCGTCTGGCCAGCGTGGTATAGTAGGCCAAAACCTCCTTGCAAAGGAGAGACCTATGTCCAGCAGTGGACTGTTAAAGGCCGTTGATGATGATGATGATGATACACATATCGGCAAATAATTTTGTAACATAATGTAGACTATAATGAAGTATAAGTCATGCGTGTTCAATTTTAATTCTAGCAATATAACAGCTTATTACATTAGAAAAAGGAAATCAACAATCAAGGTAGTAGAGCAAGGCTGATTTCAATATGAATGGGCCCGCTCGACCGGAGCAGTACCCTCATACAGAACATCAACCTAAAAATGAAAGCATACGTGTGTCGTAGTTCGTTATTGAGTGTGAGATTCGAGACCCAATGATGCAGTAGCATCTCACTTGGCCGCCACAGTGTGAGTCACAATGTTGCATTGTCTGCATTCACAATAAGCATGGTGACCCCTACTCCTAGTCCGGATGGAAAGAATTCTATTCATACTTTCCATCAGGTAAAGTAAAGTCAGTTAGGTCAGCCTAAACATCAATACAGACGCTGAAATGTTTTTATCTGTGTAAATTACACTCACAATCAGAAAAAGATCACTCCTGTCGTAGAATATCGGCTCGTAGTTGTTCCGGACACTAGTTAACCGTCAAGTCTGTCGATTTTATTTTGCCACCGACCCAGTTGCCGGATAAACGTAACGCGGATATTCTCGCAAAGTTTAGCCATCGGGATCTTTCATTATTAAAGTTTTATCCAACTCGGCCACATGAGAACACCGATATTCATACGAAATTTGATACTGATTTTAGTTTGCTTTGCGACTCCTCAGAGTACAATACTGCTATGAAGTTATTTGAACATAATGATCAAATTAAATAAAAACCTAAAAATTATAGATGTTGGCATAAGTGTCAATAAACTTGAGTCCAGAAGGAAATCCCCTCCCTGGACTCCTTCCAATACAAAGGCGCAGAGAGGGTCACACCGTGTGGTTTTAGTCGGTTCGAGTCCGACACACCACCCCGCCGTAACCCCCGACGGGGTGACGGTCCGCGGGGATTTCCACACGTAAAAAAAAAAAAAAAAAATGTGTCAATAAACTTACACTGTGAAATAGAACCGCATAGATGTTTTGGCATTTGAATATGGAATCCAAAAATCCAAGTCAAATTTAGTATGTTGTATATATCAATTAATAACATTCTTTTTTAAAATTTGTGAGCTATAATTCGAGCTCGAACTTCGAGGAAAAATATAAAGAGTGGAAATCATTATCCTCATAACGGCTGTTACTCTTTTATACGTCGTTTAAGAATTATTTAGTTTAAGAATTAATTAGACCCCACAGAGTTTTTATAGAATTCTACGGTTCGGTACGGTATGGCTGCTACGGTTCTTCTACATTTTGTTTTGTTTATTTAGTTATAGAATTTGTGAGACGACTTTTCGAACCAAATCATTATTAACATCATAAAATTAGTATACAATTATTCATTATTAGCAGAGAACTAAAGTTATCGACATATCCCACAGGATTAGCAAGCTGAAATGGCAATGGGCTGGCCATATTTACCGCAGAACCGACAATCGGTAGGGTAAACGTGTTCTTGAGTGGAGACCGCGTCTCGGCAAATGTAGTGTAGGACGTCCACAGACCAGATGGAGTGATGATTTGCTCAAGACGGCTGGAAGGAGTTGGGTGCAAGTAGCCGAGAATCGGACTAAGTGGCGTGCAATTGGAGAGATGCAAGGCTGATGATGATGATGATAATTAGTATTTACATAAAAGTTATATTAAATTATTTTAGATTAATCTTTTGAGATCTTGAAATCTAACTATAACTAAATCTAGTCACACTGGTATATTAAATACTCATTAATTTGAGGTATCGACATCAATCCGGAAAGCTAGTTATGGCAGATCCCCCAAAATATAATATGTATATATAGATATAACTGTATATTAGATTATGTATCTGTTAAACTGAAAAACTCCTAGATTTTTGATACTAACTCACTTGTATTTTTATTACATACATATATATATATATAACAGCTTATTAAATTTAAAAAAGGAAATCAACAATCAAGGTAGTAGAGCAAGGCTGATTTCAATATGAATGGGCCGGCTCGACCGAAGCAGTACCCTCATACAGATCATCAACCTAAAAATGAAAGCATACGTGTGTCGTATTTCGTTATTGAGTGTGAGATTCGAGACCCAATGATGCAGTAGCATCTCACTTGGCCGCCACAGTGTGAGTCACAATGTTGCATTGTCTGCATTCACAATAAGCATGGTGACCCCTACTCCTAGTCCGGATGGAAAGAATCTATTCATACTTTCCATCAGGTAGAGTAAAGTCAGTTAGGTTACATTTTTGATACTAACTCACTTGTATTTTTATTAACTTTAAAGACATATTACCTGACTGGTTTCGGTTTTAAAAAATTATGAAATTTATGAACAAGTGACTTTAATTTAATAAAACTAGCGACTTTTAACGTAACAAGGAATACTACAGTACGTAATTATCTAGCCTAAAACAACAGATATGCACAGACACCTCTATAAAGTATTTGTTTACTTCCGAAATAAGACGCACATAATAATCTAGGTTCTAAAGAACATCTGATTTCAAAATATAAATACTTTATTCTTAAACATATACCTTAGTGTTTTCATGAAAATGAACAACAGCCGGGGAGCAGTATAATTACATGTTTCAGTACCCAAAAAAAAGAGTAATATTATAGAACACTGAAACTTGTTTATGTAGCTTTATGCACTTTAATACAATAGTGAATATAATAGGTATTTTTTGCTAGCAGATCTCTAGGTCTTGTAGATATCTTCATGTACTTGGTTTCAATGTTGCGTTTTAAGCAGTGCGCTGACGGGTGACTTTTGTCGCTGCGACAAAAAAGTTTTTGTCATGTCGCTTCGCGTCTTAAAATCTGAGTGCGCGCGCACACGGCGAATGACAGTCACGAAACATTTTTGTAAATCCATAGTTCATTTAACGATATGCATTTGGAGGAGACAGTCATTATTTGCGAATTCATACGGCGTAAAAGATTTCGAATGAGTGTAGTAAGTTTTAATGAATTACTGCATATTTTCAAAGTATTCACCACATAGTTTAGTACACTTTTCCCTTCGCTCAAACCACTAATTATAACATATTTTATTCCACTTTATAGAAGGGGTATTTAAAATGTTTTGAGATTCAATATTTAAACACATTCGAACATAGAACTGTTCCAAATTCAAAACTTCCGTTAAATATGGAAACGACAGAACTTAAAAGCCATGCCTAGTATTTATCATATGTCAGAATATTCTTTTAATCTTTTCTCGTAAAGTGCTGGTCTTCTTTCCACTTCTTCTATATACTATAAATATTTGCTTATCGCCAGCGGGCATCAAAAGTAAGCGGAGAGCGGGGCACGGAAAATGGCGTTAGGATAAACTATTTTGTAGGGATTTTTGATTCGATTCGAATCAGTACATGAAGAATCGATTATTGAAAAAAACGATTTCTAAAGGATCGATTCTATATCTTTTCTGTATTTACAATATAAATATAAATCCATTTTATGAAAAACAAAAATATTCATTAAACAATCTGTGGGATCTCTTATCAGTAAAATCATAGATTTTTTAGTTCAAGGAATTCGATTATAAGAATTATTTTTATTACCTATCAAATTAATACATTCAGCTAATTGTAACTATTGTAAATATTTTTTTATACCAACACAAAAAATCGACAGTCGATTTTCAAGGGTAAAAATCGATTCAGTACAAAATTCAATTTTTTGGGCCGAAACATTGAATCTTCGATCATTGTGTCATTCTCAAAATTAAATAACATCTGGTAATCTTTCAACCAGTGTTAAATTAAACAAATTATATCATATTTCATTTTCTCTAAAACAATTCAAGCTCTAGTAATTTCGAAGAAAACCTTGAATATTTTATTAGAACAACTTCAAGGCATACTGCTTAGACCCTTTATGATAATGTGGTGATTGAACGCTAGGAGACACTTCTGTTTTGATTACAATGCTATTTCAAACAGAATCCCCTGTTGTCTGAAATATAAATAAAAAATTATTCCTTTCCGCTTTCCGCTTTTGGCTTAGGGCACGGGCAGAAACTGTTTCGTCACCCGTGCGCGCGCTTGTATCTAAATCTAGCGGCGCGGTGACAGTTTTGTCGCAGGCTTGTTCGCAGGCACAAAACAGTTTTGTCATCCGATTGTCACGTCGCAACGTGCGCCCATCTCCATATAATTCTACAGACATAATGAAAGTGACAAAACAGTCACAGTGACAAAAGTTTCCCGTGCGCGCAGGGCCTTAGTGTTACAAGAAAATGACCAACCGTTTAAAGCTAGCCATAGATGGGCAAATAATTTAGTACAGTTTATTCCTTTTTCATGCACCAACATTTTAATTTTATTTATTACCTCATCTATCTTTGTCATAAAATTTATTAACTAAAAAAGTTTATACTAACAAATTAAATGTAACACCTAAGCAATTACGTTTTTACAGTACTTAAGTTAAGTAAGTAAGTTAAGTAAAATATTTATTTATTATACGAGTATAAATTAGGGTTTTGGGCTTTATTGGTAGTCCCTCAGAATAACCGAATTGTTGCCTGGTCGTTTAAAGATTGGGAACGACTGTTCTAGGAAGGAAATGCCGTACAAAAAGGAACTTCAGCTCTGACAGAGCACGGGGTATTATGAGAGTAGTTCAATGAGAATCCAGAGTCATAGTCATATACCTGCTGAAATTGTTACATTATAGGTGAACATATGCAAACATTACAAACGGAGATAACATTACAAAGAACAAAGGAAACTTTGTTAATAAAAACTTTTTAGTCTAATAAATAGATTTGCATTCTATCCGTTCCAAATGTCTATATAATATTATGAGTAGTATATACTGTTCATCGTTTATTTCAATTAAACTGATTTTAAGTATTTTTTAAGTAGTCAGGATTATGTATTGAGCTCATTCTGACTTATATTTTCTTGGTGTTTATTTTAAATATTAAAAATGTTCTTAACTTTCTTAAACTTTAAATATACTGTCTTTATAAAATAATTAATAGAATAAATTGAATTAAAGCGTTATAATAATACTAAATAGTTATAATAATACAGTGACTAACTTAAATTATATCTACAATTTTACGTACAAGCGTCAAAATATTCATTCATATCATATCTTACTTGTAGCTTCCCAAAATATTGACAACATTCCGACGTTAAATAACAATGCTCATTTCTCTGTGCTAGTAAAAGGCCAGTCTTTTAGAAGTCGCGAAAAGTGTCAATCAGTTGCTTAGCTAGTGGATTTTTGCAATTATACACTAATTGTTGGTAATATTTATTCGAAATAAATATTTTGTTGTTGAATATTTATTTATTAAACATGTTTCCTAAATTACTAGATCCTCTTGATGCACAGTTTCACTGGAATCTCGTAAAGTTTCATACTCTATGTTAGTAGCTTTTATGCCTTTTACGCGTGATGGTTACCTTACTTAGAAGCCAAGAATTGGGTTAGCGGTTAATATGTATATTCATTTTTAGCTTCTTACTGGAATACGGTGACACTATATTGATTTCAATGTATTCATTCAAGAATTACAAAAACACGATTGGTGAATAAAATTCAAACCATTGTTTGTTTTGTATTTTACGTTGTCTCCAAAACAGCATATAATTATATAGGTAAATGACTCTAAATTTAGTAAACGTATAACCAGAAAATTAAATAGAGCTGAATATAGTTTTCCAAAAAATAATTAGGCAAAAAGATCCGGAAGGCAGGTAGGAAATTGTCTATTCCCAACACGCGCTGGGCGCACGGACATGCCTGAATCGGCTCGCCGGCCACCAAATAAGATCACTTAAATTCCGTGTTCGTAGCTTTACACCCAGATAGCACTACCGGTTACTTCTGTTACGTATATGAACCCCACACACACAGTAATTACACAAAAGAAACGGAACTAAGAAAGGCGTTTAAACATTGCCTTCGGTGGCTATTAGATCCTGCAGAATAACGAAGGAATTACTAAAATATACTCTTTCTTTGGCTATGTTATTAAGTTTAGTAACTGTTTGGGATCTGAAGGCAAAGTTTTGTCTCTACGGAGTTAGTTAGGTGCCTTATCATATAACTACAGATATATTATTTAAGATATGTGTTTAAGATGAAGGTGAAAATAATAATATAAATGGGTGTGTTAAGACCTTAAATAATTTTGAAGAAATCAAAGATTTTAGTAGGTTTATTAAATGTATTTTTTTAATGATAAAACTTCTGAACTTAGAATATACTCTGCGTAACGGGGGAATTTGCAAACCTAAATAAAATGAACACAAAGAACCCCCAGACTTAAACAAATAAATTTGTGGATTATACAAAACGTCGTCCCATGAGAAGATCAAATACATAACCACAGTAGGAAGTTACCGTTTAAACACTGTGCTATGCGTGCAGTAATGAAAAATGATTCATTGCTGTTAAATTTAAAATAATTATGAAAGTGTATTAAATACGTACGTTTTTTAGGTATTGCGATGCGATTGCGATTGACTTCTCTAGTTTCGCTTCTTTTCATAGATTACAGTATCAAAAGCGAACGATCTGTTCGGGTCGAAACTTTGCCCATTGGCTTTTATTGTTGTCAAAGTTTTGTACTAAATCAGACTTCTACTAATCTTAACTAATCTCTATTTTTGAGTTTATCGATTTGATTCCAAATATGAGAGCTGTTTTAACATCTGGGATTCCTAGATATTTATAAACATTAAAGAAATCATATCATCTTCCTAGCCTTTATTCCCAAGTTTATTTGGGGTTTATTTATAGATTCGTGAAAAAATGTATCAAAGACTTGTTCGTCTTAAAAAGTTCAAAAATAAATCCATGATTGCATGTCTATTTTTTAAGGTTGGCTCACTATAACTATTTATATAGGAAGCAAATTTGTTGCCTGGGTATAACATCACTTCACTACTGGCAATAGAAGACGCAGACATATTTAGTTTTTGCGATGATGCCGACATGGACCTTTATCCTTGTGAATTGCGATATTATCTGTGTTCCGGTCAAATAGGGTTACAGATTAACTAGTTAGAGATTTGACAGGCCGTACTTCATACTTCGGGCCTATTTGGAGTAAATGACCATTTTGTAATTGGTTATTGTTTCCGAGGTTTTACAGCTCATTACCCAAAAAAAATCTTTTTATTCACCATCTAGTTGTGCAAAAATCTTTTTATGCACCATCTAGTTGTGATGAAGATTAATAAACAATCTCTTAACACGGAAAATCCATCAGAAATGCGTCCAAATTTACATTTACCTTCAAATATTCAAAAAGAATGTCATTCTCAACGTTCTGCACGCGAGTTTAACTGACATTTGGCCGCCTTTTATAAATAGCCTAAGTAGGGTCGATTTTCAGCTCAGTGTGCAGCTTTTTATGTCTCTGTTCAAGGTTTTACGAATTATTCCTATACCTATTTTTTTTATAGAAGTCTAAATATATCTTGATTTTTATGAATAGATTTGTGAAGTTGTAGATTGAAAAAAATTAATGAAAATCGATTCGTATTGCTTTGTATGTGACCTGATTATGATATTATAGATAGTAGAAATTTAATTTGCGATTAGTATTTTTATCTAAATTTCCTTATTTCTTTTTAGATGAAACATGCTTCTGTTTAATCAACTGTGGAGAATTGAATAAATAAATAAAATAAGTAATTATTTTGGACATGTTACACACAACGCCAACTAGCTTTAATCTAAGCAGAACTTTTACAAAAAGAAAAATTGAGGTATTTTGGTACTTAAATTCTAGATTGACTGATAGAATACTGAATATATTTTTTGTAAATATATATATACATGTCGGAGCGTCAGTGGAGGCCTCACAGCGGTATTCGTTGAGGCTATACATCGTGGGCGTTGCAACGGCAGGAATTTCCAAAATAAGTGTACACTTGTGTTGTTCAATGTCGTATTATTTAAACATCTTACATATTAAAACAAAATCATAAACGATTAACAAGATTGAAACGAGTTAAGAGCCAACAGGTTAGCACATGTGCACCGTGCGGTAGCCGTCAATAGAATGACCGACCGCCATTACTAGTGGCGCGACATGAGACTACTCCCATTCGGATCCGATCATTCGGATCCGCTCTTATCATTAATTAAATACATTCAACATCATTCAATATCAATTACAGAATCGACTAAAAAAAAACTAATACATTGAGCTATGATTACAATAAATCATTATTAACAGTAATGTAATTTATGGTACATAATCACGCGCCGTCATACATATAACATAGAAAACACCCAAACTCCGAAACAAATATCTGTAGGTCATATACACCAGTACATAATAGTAGTTACCCATAATAGTAGGTGGATTTAATATCATCTCCAATGGATAATTGTTGATAACATAAAAAAAACATCCCCACTTTACGTTAAGGGGAGGCACTCCAAATAAAAATATTTTTCATTATTTTATTGTAGCACTTTGTGTGTGATTATGTCGATAATCACAACACATGTTCATGCAAAGTTTCAACTTTATAACTCCAACCGTTTGGGCAGTAGGTCGAGGACGGACGGACGGATGAACGGACATGACGAATCTATAAGGATTCCGAGTCCCGAACCCTAAAAATGTATATTTTCTAGATTTATGATGGTATTACATTCATTGATTATGAATGAATAGAATGCCTGGTTTAAATAAGATTTTAAAATATTTCATGTAAATTTATGATTATTGTTGTTTACCTAATATTTCGTTATTTTTGTAGTAAGTTTTGTAAGTAAGCGTATTTTAACAAAAAAATACCCTTTCAAGTTAATCAACTCGCAAACGGATATCTAAATAAAAAAATGCGTTAGAAACCTTTCAATGTTTATAATATACTTATCTAATGATATCCTACACGCAAAAAAAAACTCCAATTTACATGTAGGAAGGTACCTTAAATAAAATAATTTACTTTATCGACGTGATTATTACACATGTCATGAAAAGTTATATCTTTCTCGCATTAACCGTTCAGATGGTAGGTCGAGGACGAAGGGACATGTACACAAAATTTACCTAAGAATATTAGGTCTTTACCAATTAAATTGCCGTTTTGTATGCATTAAGTGAAAATACTTATTTTTTTTCAAACTTTTTTATTTCTGTTATTCGAAGTAATCACCCATGCAATCGACGCATCTTTGCCAATGCATTGGCAGTTTATTGATGCCCTTCTTATAAAAATCAGTTGGACGGGAGGCAACAAACTCTTCAAAGGCATTTTGTACTGCCTCTCGGGAATTTAAATTTTTTACCCACTAAAAAGTTGTCTGAATTTTGGAAAAAGTAATAGTCTGGTGAGTATGGCGGATGAGGGAGAGCTTCCAACCCCAGCTCTTGCAGCTGTCTGTTGCGCAGTATGGGGTCGCGCGTTGTCGTGAACGAATGAATGACCTCCTTCGTTCATTCTAATCCAAAATTCGTTCCTAACTCTTAAAATCATTTTTACTAAAAAAGTGACACTACTCTTTCCATCAGCCAAAATAGGGCCACTTAGCTTCAATTTCAATAAAAAATAATATGAAAGGCTTGTGTGAATATAAAGGTGCTTATAAATTCTTACTGTACCTTGATAATAGCTAACAATTAATTCATAAATTTCTGATAACAATATAGATGTTCATGTAACCATTAATAAATAACACCTTTTAATTTTACATCAATCGTGAAGGAGTTGTCATGATAAAATCTGAAGAACCGCATTTTAAAAAACTGCAGTAGTTTTTAAATAATGTCGTGAACACCGGCCACTTGCAATGATTCCGACCTAGTATACCGGCCAACTTCTACCAGTTTATTGCCTTCGTTTGAATTAAAAAAGTTTCCCTCGAGTTTTTGCGGAATACTTTGAGCACATACTTCTATTCCTATGGCTAAAAATAATGAAACATTCCCTTTCAGTAGCCATCGCACGATTTTCTCTAAAAGCTTTATGAAAAGCATGAGCATTAAGTTGCCGTATCGAATATGATAACTGTAACATTCGAATATAAGAACTGGATTACTTTATTTTCCATTGAACCCAAAGATGGAGTGATCTAAACGCTAAAGCACGTACGATCTTATATAGCAATTAGAATTCTCCGGGAAGTGGTTTTGGTAGTGTTATTGTAGAGTAGTAGATTTTAGACAGCTTTGAAGTATTTGAATCAACTTGTTGCTTATAGACTAATATTATTATTATTTTGTTTTGATTGTAATAAATGTTACTTAAATAGTTTAAGTTGAATTATGACGAAATTGCAGGTTCTCTGTAATAATTGCTTTAAATTGTTTAAACCTAATAATATCGAAATTATCTTTTGAGAACTGAATTTCACTTAAGTAAGTCAACGTTTCTGGAATATGCGATTTCATTTCATGTAGAGAGTAAAAAATATATTCTTCACCGAAACAGAATCTTCTAGATGCCGTATAGGCAGCAAAAATAAATAAAATAAATCCCATAATAAAGGGTTCTTGATATAAAGCACGGTTGTGTGCTCAACGAGAGGACGCAAAACGATGGCCGCTAGAAACAATGCTTTGTTTTGTCGACCACAGCCCACCACGACGGCCGCTTATTGCAGAATATTTTTAGCAGCTCCTATTCAAATGGCGCTTGCGGTTTTTCAGCAGAGTACATCTGCAATTAGTTTTTTCAAAGATAAATATGTACTGGAATAAAACATATTTAGACATTTGGAGTTAGAGAGAATTTAAGTACCAAAATACCTCAATTTTTCTTTCGTTATTATTACTGCGTTTTCTCTTTTTGGCTTTATAGCTTTCAAATGCTAAGAATTTTGTTCTTCTTGCATTAAAAGCGCGGAGTAAGGTCGTGAGGTATATAGTCTTGCGCAAATAATCATTAAAGAAATTATTTAACATAGTTTATATGTCTGATGATATTATTTAATGTTAAGTTTTTTATTAATTGTGAGTTAAGGTACGATGGACGAACAGAGGCTGTTTTATACACAATTGTTTGACCTCTTTGATCTCAGAATAGTAAGTTGGGTTTAGTCTTAGGGAGCGTTGTGCTACTATGCATATGACACGCACACGCATTGATGTGTGCTACCAAGTATTTGACACACACACACGCATTGATGTGTGCTACCAAGTATTTGACACACACACGCATAGATGTGTGCTACCAAGTATTTGACACACACACACGCATTGATGTGTGCTACCAAGTATTTGACACACACACACGCATTGATGTGTGCTACCAAGTATTTGACACACACACACGCATTGATGTGTGCTACCAAGTATTTGTCACACACACACGCAATGATGTGTGCTACCAAGTATTTGACACACACACACGCATAGATGTGTGCTACCAAGTATTTGACACACACACACGTAGATAGTGCTTAAGTATAGCCTTTGTCAATAGAACCTCAATAATGTTGCTACTCATAATTATAATTAATCATGGTCGAATTTCGACAACTTGGCGACCACTAGTTTTCTGAAATTAACATTTAACAACGACAAATAACCAACCATACAAATTGTTATTAGCTCTTAGCAGGGGGGTGTCACTCCGCAGTTTAGGTATAGTCGGCCGGCTGCCTGCCGGGGCAAACATGCCGGTCGTATAGACATCGTCAGAACAGTTAAGAGTTACACGATAGAAAGAGACGCAATTGTAGGTAAATATAATCGTAGTGATTCGGCGCTGTGCGATCTGAATTGAACTTAATTTTTTGACACTGAGGGTATCTATTACTTTAATTTACTTTTCGGAGTGAGTCTTCTGTGCTGGTACTATTATGTATTCTGTGCTCTTATTACATTTTTTGTTGACGACATTATTTCCTAGACTATGTAGTTTAAATGAGCGTGATGCCACTAAAGACCTTACTCGATGTGAGGATAACTTGTCATGGTCTTGCAACCATTAACCGTAGTAAATGAATAGATAAGGACTATATTTATATAACAACATTCTGGAATTTGATTTACCGAATTCACCATTACAAAACATATAAAACAAGCGATAAATAATACAGTGTAAGAAAATTATTACAGAACTCAAATTGTAGAGTATATTTTCAAAAGCTTGAAATTGCAAAACACGTGTTTGCAGTTCAGAGCTCAGCGACAGATCGAACTATGCTGGTTGCCTTTACAATACTCTCAGAATTAGGTTTGTTACTCTTTGTGTTTTCGATATAATACGTAATGTTGAACTATAGAAAATTGTAATTGAGGTCCGTTATTATGCTAATATTATAATCTAATATATAGAATTCTCGTGTCACAGTTTTCGTTGCCATACTCTTCCGAAACGGCTTGACCGATCTTTATGAAACTTTATATGCATATTCAGTAGGTCTGAGAATCGGCCAAAATCTATTTTTCACACCTCTAAAACGCGAGCGGAGCCGCGGGCATCAACTAGTCTTCTTATATATAAAAATATATTGCTGTTCGTTAGTCTCGCTAAAACTTGAGATCGGCTGGACCGATTTGGCTAATTTTGGTCTTGAATAATTTGTGGAAGTCCAAAGAAGGTTTAAAAGGTGAATATATAAAAATGAATTGCATTTTTATTATTTATGGATTCCTTTTGTTTGTTTTAAGTTTATTTTATACAAAAGTTTAGGTCTTCTATTTATTGATTGAGGCAGTACGAAGTCTGCCGGGTCAGCTAGTTATCTATCTATATATATAAAAATGAATCGCTGTTCTTTAGTCTCGCTAAAACTCGAGAACGGCTGGACCAATTTGGCTAATTTTGGTCTTGAATTATTTGTGGAAGTCCAGAGAAGGTTTAAAAGGTGCATTTTTATTATTATTTAGGGATTCCTTTTGTTTGTTTAAAGTTTATTTTATAGTACATAAGTTTAGGTCTTCTATTTATCAATTGAGGCAGTACGAAGTCTGCCGGGTCAGCTAGTATTAATATAAATGAGCATTTGTGTAGGCTAGACCTGATAGTCTAATAGCAACAGATAAGTGGTACCGAGAGCTGGTTACATCTGGCCGCTGTCTGTTCCAGCGAGTGATGCTGGTTGTAACTTTAGATGGTGGTTCAGAAATTTCGACTGCCTTGTTGGTCTAGTGGTTAGCGTATGCGGCTACTGATCAAGAGGTCTCGGGTTTGATTCCCGGGTCAGACCAAATATTTGTGTGATCCACAAATCTTTGTTTCGGAGTCTGGGTGTTTTTCTATGTTTAATATGTATGTATTTACAAAAAAAAGTGTGTTTATGTATTTATATCAGTTGTTTAGTACCCATAACACAAGCTCTGCTTACTTTGGGACTAGATGATGTTGTGTGTAAGATGTCCAAAATATTTATTCATTTAAATATAATTAATTCAAAAATGAAATGCTTAATCAATATTCACAGACTTAAAAAAGACACCTTTGTGGTTTGTGAGTGAGTCTTAGGAAATGCCGGTGCCTTCTAGCTGTAAAGTCCGACGTCTAAAAAATTTGTAAATGATTTACTTACAGAAATCAATAGTATATATATCATAGTCTTGCTTTTGTTGTGCCTGTTTCTTGTATGTCTGTGAAGTCTTCTGCAACATAGAAATATTTCTAAATATTTTTTATAAATAAAAAAATAGAGACGTGGCCTAACACGCACTTTACCGATTTTTCATTTGAAGTACTTCCGAGAATGTAGTGGTTACGAGTTCAAGCAGTAAAAGTTTGAATTTTGATTTTGAATATTGTTACCATTTTGGTAATTTGCTAATTGAGTTAGAACTCTCCTTAAGCAGATTAAATTGCATTAGTATTTAAAAGTGAAATTCTTAATTGAAAGCTAACCTAGAGCATTAGATACGAGCTGTAAAGCGTTCCCAATTAAGCAACGGGTTTGAAACAGCTCAGCTCAGCGGAACAACTACAGTGGTGAATGTTCGGCGCCGCACGCTCGAGTCGCGCCGTCAATCTAATGAATTGTGAACTTCCTTAGGGTTATACCAGTATCATTAAACTGCTACATAGGTATTAAGATATTGAAAAATTCTTGTGGTTATTTACTTCCTCCATAAATGATGTATTACTTTATGTTAAATTATCATACTTTTGAAACTTAAACGAACTAAAAAAAACTGAATTACTTTTTTAACATAATTGGGTTTTTCCGGTAACAAATACGGCTTAGCTATCTTTATAGAAGACCACAAGAATGAAAAGTGAACAAATATAAAAAATGTCGGTATTCAGTAAAAAAAACGAAGCTAATAATATCGCTCGTTTTAACAATACTGACCCAAATAACTGATTTACAAAAAATGTAAATTAGTTGAAGCCGTTGATTGCTAAGAGCTTCGCCTATTTTGTTGCATAATGTTTTCGAAGGTTATTTTAACTTTGTAATTTTAGGAGTTTTAAATACTGGCGAATAAAGTTTAACAATGTTTTTCTTGAGTTTTCCTAACGATTTTACAAGATTAGTATATTTTATGTATGATAATTTCACCGTCATTTTTCATAATATATCTTTTCAATATATTTTTTTATTTTTATTTTAAAAGCAATAAGTTATTAAAGTTAAATATATTTAATTCAAACTTTCTTTTTTAGATTACCGCTTAGCTGAAACCATCTTAGGCAAGGTTTTACTATTTCTGTTCAAAAATCTCGAGTTTCTCGCGGGGTTTATTGGTATTTTGTACCTACCTACTTATTTAAGTAGGTTCAAAATTAAAATGACCTATTAGTAAGCAGCCATATTAATAAGAGTTCCTATTATTAATATTTTTTTATTTTTTGTGTATTAGTCTCTCAATCTTTTCTGATGGTTTGTGTAAAGTAGTTATTTTGAGAAAGTTGAATGTAGTAAGTTCCACATACGATTGTCGTGAATTAACAATATTGTTAAAAAAAAACTTTAAAATCTTCTTCCTAGCCTTATTTACAATATTACTTGAGGACGGCTACTAGTTCAACCGGTTTTACCTGAATATCGTTTTTAACGGAGCGACTGGCATCGGACCTCTGCAACCCTAAGGGGGAATTGAAATCCGAAGGTTGAAGTAGTAATCAGTAAATTTGAGGGCACTGACTATCCTATAGTAAATTACTTTTAATTCTTTTTAACCGACTTCAAAAAAAAGGAAGAGGTTCTCAATTCGTCGGAATCTTTTTTTTATGTATGTTCAGCGATAATTTCGTCGTTTATGAACCGATTTCAAAAATTATTTTTGCATTGGAATGGGCGTAGCTTACAGGTGGTACCATATTGGGATCTGATGATGGGATCCCAAGGAAATCGAGGGAACTCCTCAAATATCATAGGCACAATGTCGCGATTTGGGTACTCGGAATAGTTTTTCATTGAAGTCGGTTCCTTATTGTTAAAATTATTATAAATAAATAATCAATTCACCAGGATCACATTCTGCATTGTTGCATTGTCTGCATTTTTAGTTAATATGGTGACCACTACTTGTGGATTCTTTCTAGTAGGTAGAGTCACTTTGGCAGCCTCACGTATAAAAAAGTAATATTAAAAGTTATAAATTGTTTCTACCCTCTCGCTCTCCGTTTGTACCCGTGATGACGTATCAAATTAACGGAGTGTCACCACTTCTACTCATCTCATGAGTAACTTAAAAGGCCCTTAAAAAAGCTTACAAGACAAGTAAAACAAAAAACTACGCAGGAAAAAATCACTGCAAACAGAAATAAAACTTGAAATATAGTGTCTAAAGTGTGGTCAGTGAGGTATAGTAGGCCAAAATTTCCTTGCCTTTCGACATGCTTCTGCATAATTGGGCAGACGGTCGTTTTAAAGACGACTGTCGAAAACTGTTTATCTATTTACTCATTGAAGGTTTTTACAATATTTATAGTCACCAATTACCTGTACGGCATAATTAAGGTGTATAATAGAAGTGAAATAAAATGATTGTCTAGAATGGGTTTTATTTAGATCTGAAATTCCTTTCCATTCTAAACATTTACAGTACTGTAACAATTAAAATGTTATTTAAACTCTCCCTATAACTTTAGTTATATTTAAAGGAAACAAAATAAAAAACAGAAAATGTAAATTTCAAGGCACTTTGCGATGTCATTTTGTATTAATTATCTTCTGAATAATTATGAAACGAAGGGTGGTGTTTTTGAAGTCAAAACAAATCTAATAATATTTGTTATTACAAAAGGTAGGTCACAGTTATTGAGTTTTTAAAAGGGAATACTTCCTTTATTGAACTTTTTTATTTAGTGAAAGATAAAATAATACCTACTAGAGTTATGTAGAAAACTGCTGAAATTAAATCCATCTGCAAGTTGCGGTTAACTTGCATTACTATTTTCAAACAGAGTACTATTCGGTAGAATTGATATGCATTGTAATCATATCGACTGATAATAGTAGTGATGGCAATGTGATTATTCAACAAAGTAACGTACGTAGGAGAGATATCACTATAATCAATATTGTCACACAAAAGGATTTTTTTATATTTATAAACACGACAAGACATAATTATTATAAAGAAGAGATTGATTGAGAAAAGGGCGTCAAATGCTGTTTTTTTTTAAATTTAGGTTCTCGATATAGCTTATAAAACTTAAAATTCACTTAATTAGAAGCAACATTAGTTAAGAAAGTTACGACACTTATAAAAAGACGCCTGGGACCCAAGCTAATATGGCATTAGTTTGCTCAAAGTCTGTTCGCTCTCGACGCCTTTTCTCTCCGTTGACCAATAATCATTAATTTTGTCGGAGGTCTGTTTAAGACTTCAGGCGCTTCTTTGACGAAATTTCATTTCCTTGTCACATCGTCTATTTTCTCTTTATACTACAAACTTTATTTTTACTTTATATATAATAAAAAAATTTGAAATTACATTTTTTTTCTAAGTGTTAACGATTTGTACCGAGTAGTGGTTAGCTGAAATCATTTTTTAAGTAATAATAGTCGGTGCATAGTAAACTTGGCAATATTGTAATTACTTAGTAATATTTACTTGGTTTCCCTAAGAAAATGTACAAAGGATTTGTTATACAAAGCTAATTTGTTAAATTTGAAGTTCACAGTCTTCGACGACAATTTTTGATAAAGCGTGGGATGACATGCAAGCTGAGATATTAGATTGAGGCGAAGGTATTTCTTTTAAAGATCATAGTTTAATTACTTTCAGATTTTCGTAACGTAATCATATTGGAGTAAAACAGAGTTTGAGTTTCTTTGCCATTTGAGTAGATATTATTTCTATTCGTTTATCGTTTTTATTGTTAAAACAATGGTGGTTCTGAATTATTAGTATGAGTAGATCGTAGCTCAAAAAGGCTCAACTTATTTAAATCATGTAAGCAAAAGTCATAATTGTTATTATATCACCCGAGAATTTTCGTGCTAATAGTGAATTAAATTTAACGAAGAGCAATGAAATGAGTTAGTACATTCAGCGCAATACTTTGAGCTTCAACATCCATGTTCCTAGTTTCCCACTAAACAAACTCGCACGTCAGCATAGTATACTATGCTGACGTGCGAGTTTGTTTGCAAGTCACATTATTAATTTCTTTATAAGCAACAATCTTGTTTAGTTCACTGCAAATGCAATTCTGCCACTAGTTTTAACTTCTAACGTTACGTTTTGCTTTAGGTTTTGAGACGAGGAAATTTCTTGTGTATTTATTTATGCCTTTTACTTTCGGGGCAGCGCGTTAGCGACTAATCGAGTTTCCTAAAATTATATTATAAAACAACTTAATAACACAAGAAATAGATGAGTATAATTGTTGGGTACAGTTAATTTTAGAACTTATGCTATAGTAATATTACAAAGCTGACAGGTTTGTTATTGAATTTGAATATATTGTAGTGTTGAATAGGTCATTTATTTATTAAGTAGGTTACATTACACTTCAATCAATAGGAGCCGAGAAACAAAAAAAATGTTTCACGACTGCTTTTTTTTCTTTATCAGATGCAAAAAAATTGCATGGGTCAGCTAGTATAACTACGATAATAAATAATAATATATAATAAAAATATACATAATAATAATAAGTAAATAATATTATGTATTTAATTTTATTATTTACTGTTTTAAGTTAAACTACATATTACTATAAAGATGATTTTCAACATTAGAAAACTCGTTAATACTACATAAACCTTTTGATGTTACGCATGGGTAACATTAATTTTTAGTTTATTTCTATAAAAAGTATTGGTAGTTTCACCTATTAAGGCATTACAATGTGACCTGGTCTTGCTCTTTAGCGTATTTAATGTCAAACCAAGAATATCTAAGTATAGTGCACCGTCGCGGTATTTCACTAAATTTAGAAAGCATTGCGTGGTCGTTCCCATTAAGTCGACATTTAGGAAATTCTTACTAAGTATACGACAATTTTGTGTCTGCAAGGGTAATTGGTCAATAAATTTAGAATGCTATAATTTGAACACTACTGTGCAAGCTAAAATAGAACACCATTTTTGTTTAATATTCTGATCGAGACTTACAGAGTAATATTGCATTCGAGATTAAATATAACGGAAGATTTAGTGGTATGATTTTGTTCTTGCATGAACCTCTTTTGTAATACTAGTTTTTTGTGGTTTACTTTTTCTTAGTTATGCATTCTATTCGGCGTACACTCTATCTCATAATTTAGTACATAACATTGTTCAAAGAAACGTACTAATTCACTCTTAAATTATAAACGTTATATAAAAGTGAATAATAATATAATAAAAATTAGTCAACTTCATATAAATGACTGTGGATGAAAATAGGTTTACTTTATCGTATTAATTTATTTTTTTTCTTACATAACAATTCAAGTCATGAAGGAAGGTCTCTGTTGCTTAAACATTTTATGCTAAATTTAAAACAAAGCTGTTAAATTGCGAGTCAAAAGCACAAAAAGAGATGCATCATTCCTTATTATTTGTCCATGACTCGTAGGATGATAAAACGGGGCTGTGAAGAATAAAAGTCAAGATTATTTGAATGTATCACCGATATCCTAACATAGTGGTAATAGTTTATGAATAGCCGATAGTGAAAAAGGTAAAATAAACAATCTATGGATTGTTTATTTTACTTTTTTCATTACCGCAGACCCCAGCAGACCGCAGACCCCATTTCATGACCCCAGCAGTGAGACATTATGGCCTATGGGCCATAATGTCTCACTGCTGGGGTCAGGTCTCCTCTCAGGAGACCACCCCCACTCCGGCCGAGTGCGGGCTGTGGTGTCTATTTTAAGATGCCTATTTTTTTCGAGCTAAAGCAAGTGAACTTATGAAAACAACTAGATGTTGTATTAAGTCAGTGTTTTTCCTAGAAAAATATAGCTTCATTTTGTTTTTTAGAGAGGTAAAGTTTGTGTATTTTAATGAAAGGGTAATCTTTGAAGTTTCTGAACTGATTTTAAAACAAATCGTCCACTAGTAAATGGAATATACATGAGCTGGAGTATGAAAAATATAAATTATTATAAACAATCAAAAATTATCTTTTGTGAAGGAGGTTAAAAATCACAAACTAGGACATTTATTAAGATGTTCATTATAGTATACTGAATCTACCTACATGTATTTAATAATAATAATAAATTTATTTATTCAGACAAATTGAGTGAAAAAAAAAAGACTAAATACGTTGAGTTGTTAGGTATTTAAGTTATGCACTTCCTAAATTAGTCATTAAAATCAATGATGCAGGTATTTCTTTGATTTTAATTACTAATCAGTTGATGAAAACCATCTACAGTTATCATGAAATGATTCTATTGTAGAGGAAATATCTTATGACTAATAACAATAAACTAATTTGTAAAGGAATTTTGGAAGCTGGTTCAAGTTAGTGCAACAGCGCGTGACAGCAAAATATATTTTTTAAGAAATAAATTTTTTTTCTCTCATCTACCCTATCAATTAGGTATTTCAAAAAAAATATACTAGATTGCTAAAACCATTTTTGATTATCGATTATTATTATATATATTTCGATTTTTAGGTATTCGTTTGCGAGATATTCAACTTTAAAGCGCATTTTGTTGTTAAAATAGGCCGTCCCCTCACTCTAAAAGCTAACAGTTCGCTCTAAAAATCTGGAAAATTATTAGAAACTATACTAATAATTTCAAGTTTAATATGTGGACTACTAGGTCCACATATTAAACTTTAAAGGAAAACTATAGCAGCTTATATAACTTTTGTATTTCGGGAGTTATAGGGGCCTAACTTGTATGCAGTCACTTGGAAAACTTCGTACAAAAACAAAGAAATAAAAAGTAATACACTTACGTTTAGAAATTAGCTTTTATTAGCTCATATTAAATGGTTCCCGATAAAATTTTAAGCGGCTGGAGTAATACTTTGGATGCATAAAACAATTATTTGTTGTAATGTAGTGTTTATCTTAAATTGGGTTGTAAATGTTTTGTAATTGTTGTGTTGTAATTGTAAATTGAAGGTATATTGTACGGTAACGGTCTGTTAAACGGATAATGCTTCAGTTAGGAAAACCTTATTTTACCTCAAGTATAATATTTAATGAAGTGGAGAAACCCTTTTCTGCGGGGAATGCTTTTCGTACCTATCATACCCTCCGTAGGACTGTAAAACTCTGCATGGGTTACATCACACGATGATCAAGAATCACTCTCGCAGTAGGACGATGTCGCGCCTCTCACCGTTTTCACAGTAAAAATCGTAAGACCGACCCGTCTGAGACGACCCCCCCCCCAAGCTGCGACAGAGTGTCACCTGTGGCGGGTCGTTTGCAGCGATCACATTTCCTATAAGCTTCACGTTTCGGGAGCTAGCTGCCTGTATTACGTCTCCTCTGCCACCTCTTTCGAGCAGGATCGGCTCTTTCCCGCTCGGCGCACTCCTCCTGGAGCATAACGTTCTCAAAGAAGAAGAACGCGGACTACCAGACGTGGGAAAACCTAAGATTTAGTACTGAATATCCTACTTCCTAAAAATGACTTACTTAGTTCCTACGTATTTTATTACACGCTTAAATTTTGAGTATCAGTCAGTGAATAGGGTAAAGTTACAGTTGAACCACCTTAGTTTTAAGAAATAGATTAAGGTCTCAATAAAGTATCAGTTTCAGTCTTTACTTAGTTAACACGTAGTTTTGCGTTACTACCTACCAGTTATAACATTTCCATAATAGGAGCAATAATTAACAGTACGTGCTTGAAATCATTGCGGCTGGTTTGTAGCTCAAAGCCCGTTCTGGCCGCAATCGCATTACCTTAATCACGGCATTGCCCCGCCGAGGGCAGTTTATATGCTGCCTTAATGGACTTGCATCATGTAGCCGCTCCCTGACATACCCGTTTGTATGATTGTGATTGAAATGTTTATGAAATTGTGGTTGATACGAAGTGGCTGCTATACGTACGTTAATAATTTATGTAAGAAAACCACAAGCAAAAATAAATCTTTTAAGAAACAATGAAAATATCGATGATCCTTAATATCAGTGCATAAATAACTACAAATATTTTTTACTTATTGAGTAAACGTGTATTTATCTACTCATTTTAGTTAGATTTATTTCATTATAGTTTGCACACGGTTCATGTTTTTCAACTTTATACTCCAAAGATTTAAAATGATTGTCCTAAGGTGCCAATTGTAATTTACAGGTTAAATTCTAAAACTATACTCAACTTTTCTGAAATTGTACTCGAATATAAAAATACGATTACTCAATAATAGAAAGGTTAAAGATCATAAGCAGCTACAAAAGAAAAATTCAAGCGATGCGATTTGAAGCAAGCTAACGTAAAGAATGTACTTAACAACGTAGATCAGAATATGTTCTTCAATTTTAAATCCATCCGTAGGATAGGTCAACAACCTGGATGAAGAAGTAAATTGTGTAATGCTTGACTTTAATCATAAAAAAAATTAAATAATTGAAAAATCTCTAGTGAAACATAAAAACGTCTTAGTAATACTTATGTAATACTTAAAAACGTCTGACAAAGCGTAGGAGCTTGTTCCCAGGTGGGATGCTAGTTAAAGTTTCTTCAATATCATTCTTCTACCCAAATTCGTGAAATGTATAAGTTGAAATCACTTTGTCGCAAATATTCTCGATTTTAGCAAACATGCATTCTAATTTTCGTATCCAGTTATCGAATGTTAAGGTTAATATGACCTGCTTATCGGGCAACAAGAATCAGGAAATTCAATAAAATAATATTAAGGACTGACGCTTTTAAAGCCTATGAAATATTTTATACATTCCCGAGTCACGAGTAAAAGTTGGCTTTTCTGCATTTATATGGGGTTTTCTACCAGAACAAAAGTAGCTTTATCTACAATGTTATCGATAGGAATGTTTGTTGTTTTACATTGATATTTTTTTAGTACACGGTGTTTATTGTGTGCGGTGTCCAGTGCGAATTTGTTTATAGCTAACTGTACATAGACCAGCTTCTAACGTTCTTGTAGAGAACGGGAAAAACTACATGTTTTAGTAGAATAGTACAATATTCATAGCATAAGTTGTATATATGTATGTTATTTGTTGGAAATAAATTATTTTTTTTCTTCGTTATTTTATATGTGAGCCTGCCAAATTGACAGACAGAATCCAAGGGCGGTGTTCACCATTCTAGTTATTAGTGCACACAATCATGCATAATGATCCACACAGCGGCTGTCTAGTCTAGTGATATTTTTAGGTTGGTCTTCTGTGCGAGGGTAGTACCGCCCCGGTCGAGCCGGTCAATCCGAGCTGAAATTTAGCGTGGCATAACTTAGACAATCGGCTGTACAACATTTTAATACTCGATGTTAGTACACAGATTGCCAAGTTAAAATTGTAATAGACGATAAATAATATATATTAAACGAGTATACATATCTCAACAAACACCCTGAATGAACATTAAAACAATATGTTTAAAGCGAACCTCGTCATACGGATCGCTAAACTATCTTAAAAGGAACGACATTAAAACAACTATTTATAATTACTTTTACACCCAAGTTAAAGGGATCTAATTAATTTGAATATATCTTAACAACTTTATGTAAATTTAAACAACTTTATAGTAAACTCTCCCAATGATAGATCTTATAATGAAGTGAAAATCTCTCCTAACGAGGTACTTCGACAAAGAACTGAAGTAACCAATATAAAGTCGAACTTAGAATTAGTACGCTGAAGTGTACAATTGGTGATCGGGGGCGGGTGATGTTTTCAGATGAACTAAAGGTCATTGGAGCAATAATGTGCTAGAGTGATGACTACGACTAGACAAACGTAGTGAAGAGCGCTCTGCAGCACGATGCGGTAGACGGATGTTGACTGCCCAAGATCGGAATGGTTGTCGCTGGGAAGATTATAGTGAAGTAACAACAAAATCTAACATTTATACTCCTAATATATGTATATATATAAGCCTACCAAAGTGACTCTACTCGGCCTGATGGAAACCATGAATAGAATCCAGAAGTATATAATATAATAGAATCATTCTCCCGGCCTTGAGGGCGGGAGAATGGTGCAGAATGATTGGGCCTCCATTCTCAAACGAAAACGAAATACGACAGCAAGAATGCTGTCATTATTAGGATGGTCTTCTGTATGAGGGTAGAATTGCCGCGGTTGAGCCGGCAATTCTACCCTGAAATCAGCGTGGGTCATATCCCTATAAGTAAGAAGGAGCAGAAAAAAAGGTAGTCTCATCTGTAGCTCCAATAATTTCAGTACGATATGTACTTTGTGATTGATTTAATTAAATTGGTAAACTAAAATAAATAAGACTTGTATATGTGTTAATAACTGTAATCAAATTAAAGATTAAGTTTGCCCATGCTTTAAAATTAATATGTATGTAAAAGATTTCAAATAATTAAGTCCTTATCATTCAAACTTGGAAACCACTAGCGATAACAAGTAGTACAGTAATTTTCAGTAAATAGGAAACAGGGACTTCTATCACATTGAATAAATTACATTCGTGTAAAGGGTTGAATTAATCTTGTTCTTAGGTTTGTAAATAATAATGACGTTACAGTCGAAATAATTGCTCTAAATAATTTATAAATCTAGATACTAAGACCGGAGTTACACAACATTTCGAATAAATTTTGAATTATTTTGACAAGGTATTTAAGCAATTGAAGTCCGTTTCTAATTAGCAGGAAATTTCTTAAAGCTTCAGCGATAACTTTGTTCTGGCTTGCGTTCTAACTGATCAAGTCAGCGGTGGCACGTCGCAAGTTGCTAACACTCATTAATTTCTTTGAAGTCCTGCCTCTAGCCGACAACTTCCTCGGCTCTTTCTCACCAACAATTATTAAGAAATTACTTCTGCTTCATTATTGTACGAGTACCTACGCACGCGTTCAGAGCTCGTTAGCTGAGAGCTGCTTGGATTGATCACATCGCCCTTTGATTGAATGTTTTTGTTTTGAAATTACGTAAACGTGATGCTAAAAAGTTATTTGTTACCAACAACTTACAGATTAGAGAAATGAGGGCTGTTGCTTCACAAAGATTAATTGAAATGGAAGAAAATAAACACGTTTAGTAAAAAACAGCGATTTTGAACTGCGTACATTTACACTTTCTTAATGCTGTATTTATTGAACTGATAATGTACTGTACGTACTGATTAATACCTGCTTAATTGATACGACAATTTTATGAGTTTATTATTATAGCACTTTGCAACTTTTCTTCTTTCCGCTTCATGATATTATTTCGGTCTTGTCCACATTCATATATCTGTATGACTCAGTGGAAAACTAAATATTTACATTTTTAAATAAGACTAGCTGAACCAAACACTTTTACCCGCTGTTGTTGTAATTAACCGCGGGTAACGCAGCCAGACAGATGGAAATACAAAAATTAAAAAAACATATATACTGATGTGTTTATAGTTTCAAACATCAATTTTATTTATTTGTGTAGAACATATAGATTTCGAAAAATATTTGTGACGTACATTAAATTTCTTTCAGATCGTGCATTTTTTTTATACTGGCGATAAACATAAATAAAAAGCCTACTGCAAAAAAACTACGTTAGGAATATTACGATGGTAGTTCATACCGAATAATTGAAAATGAAGTCAAACTGCAAGTCCAACTTTGTGAGAAGTCGCTGTGTTGCAGCTGCTGGGAAATGTTGTTAGCCACGTTACTCAATAAACTTTTAATCGTATCAACTCGACTTTCCAATCAGGTTAAACATGCTGCGGACCAACTTGCACTAAAACTAGTAATAACAACGTAACTTCAATACAACCTGTTAAGTTCCTAAGCTCGTACTAATCAATATGAGCAATCTAAAATTCAAATAAAATTTGGCCAAGTGCGTATCAGATCACGCATAGAATAGGGTTCCGTAGTCACGGATAATGGTAGGTAGATTTAAAATTGTGTCCAATAGACAATTTTTATGTTAACCTATCATTTCTTTATTTTTCTACGAAGATATCCAAGTGAGTGCATTTTACAAATTAGGCCCCTATTTCTCCTAAAATACAAAAGCATTCAGATAGTTTTCCTTGAAAATTCAATATATGGGCTACTATGTTGGCTGGCTATATTTTTGAGCTAGCCGTTTAGCTTTTAGAGAGGGGGGGGGCACCATGTTTTAAAAAAATTTTCAAGTTGAATGACTCATAAACGAATACCTAAATCTAAAAATGGTTTCCGAAACCTCACAAGGTTTTCAAAAGACCTATCTAATGATGGGGTAGACGCGAGAAAAAAAAAATCCCCACTTTACATTTAGGGGAGCTGCGCCAAATAAAAATATTTTTCATAAGTTTACTGTAGCACTTTGTCCACGTAATTACAATATATATTCATGCAAAGTTTTAACTTTCTAGTAAAAACCGTGGGCGGTAGGTCGAGGACGGACGGCCGGACGGACAGACATACGGACGGACATGGCGAATCTATAAGGGTTCCGAGTCATGAACTACGGAACCCTAAAAACAATATCAGTAACATGTGTTATGTATTGTGTTGTTTGTAAGCTATGTATATATATGTATACGTGCTCTACCAAAAATTACATAAAATGAATGAATATATCTTTTTGGGGTTCCGTTGCCAAACAAAAAACGGAACCCTTATACATTCGTCATGTCTGTCTGTCTGTCTGTCCGTCCGTATGTCACAGCCACTTTTTTTATAAATGTACAAACCGATTTTGATTTAATTTGTTTTTTCTTGTTTTTGATTATTATTTAAAACCGCTCGAAGTTCATCTTAAGTCAACTTTGTGAGTCAGGGAGAATTTTCGACATATTTTGAACATTAATCCGTAACTTTATCAAACAATGATGATACACACAATGAGAAAGTGGTGGAATTAATCCAACATGAATACATTTTCATACAACATAACAATTGTGTTGAGGATTACCATTTTATATTATAGTATACATGATTCCAATTTTTCAACTTAACTTATTTACTTCCTAAATATAGATACTAAATCGTCAAAAAAGCTGCAGAAAACTGAGGTATTAATTATCACGTAGTTAGTGCTGCGTAAACAAATGACAACCTTGACATCGGAGCTATGGCCTTAATTGCCCAAATAACTTTTTTTGTTATTTCTACGATGTCTTAGAAATTTTAGAAACATAAATTACAACAATTTTGTTACATAAATTATTACTAAACTGAATGTGGCCTACATAGTATTTACGTTTACACCTACACATTAAATAATGTTCTCGTATAGTAAATATTATTACACGAACGTAACACTAATCTTCATACATTTGTCTAAGAAGCGTTCTAATTGAACAATGTTTAGATTACTGAAGAACAAAATTGCGTTGTGTCGAGCGGTGGAATTACAGCCATCGGGGAAACCAAATTAATTACACAAACAGACTCGTACGGAACATACACACTCACTGGCTTGTTCGCGACAACTTAGAGCTTATGCTCATGACGGAATCTGAACAATGAAGTTAGACATAATTTCAAACTGTGGCAATGCCCTGAGGGCGCACATCTCGGTAACGAGTATCGCACCTCGCATACGAAACGCGTTGTCTTCTACCGACAACATTCGTGTTTATTCAACAATGATATTCTATTATAAAATATTAAATATTTTATGTACACAGAATAAATAAAACTGTTACCAATTTTATTTGGTAACGCGTTTCTTTATTAGCTAAAGATTTTATTGTAAATCTTTTTAAATACTTTTTGGAAGATGCAAAGGAGTTCAATTTCAAGACTGATATTTATTAAAATAATTAGAAACTTAAAATTTTATTTAAACTACCTACTATCTTTTCCTGGAACACCTATAATGTGTGTATGTGAAATTTCTGTCTGTGTGCAACAGTTCTGTATAAATACGTTTGGTAACGTATTAAGAATACGTAGTATATTATTACCCATCCTTATTGATCACAATAACCAATTTAGAAAGGAAATTCCACAGTATATACACTACAGAGAGAATGAAACAAGCCTTATTATGTATAGCCGGGTAAGGACCCGGCTATACATAATAGGCCAAATCACCCTTCCTAAGGAGAGTACTGCTATAGACCGTTAATGATAACGATTTTAAGAGCCGATCGGATAGAGAACTCAGGTAAGTCAAGATCACTCAGAATGGACTCTCTTCAGTCCTTAAATTTGTATTTTGTGAATTGAAAGTGGCATGAGATATTAAAAAGAAAAACTTAAACATGCTAAGTACATAATATTAGGTTGTATAATAATAAACATGTATTACAAAGTAAGTTGGTTCATGATCGTAAAATATAAAACTGTTGTTATTGATTTCATTATTTCACTTAATTTTTTCATTCGATATTTAACGAATTAATTTTACTTTCAGCCAAACTTCCCAGAGAGAAATTAGTGTTACTGGGGAGTAGCCTAGCACTAGTTGACAGAGTGGTTGAGTCCACTTAAATGTCCCGAAGTACCCACGTATTGTAGCGTAGAAAGTAATTAAAATTACGTTAAATTAAATTATTTCAATAACATAGTAACATTAAGAAAACGCGAGCTATATTTTTTCGTACAATTAAATAAATATTACGTGGTGACAAGCTGAAAGCATTGTTAAAAGTCATAAAAGGAGAACCAACATAACATACATTTATAAGTACATTAACACCCACCCTTGATTTCGAAATAATCGAATTCACCAGAAACAGTAATCAACTACGGAATATTTTACTTACGAATTTGAATAGCTGCTTTAAGTGACTATTATACAGTTATTAACTCTTTTTTTACATAAACAACAAAACTCTTATTCTCCTCCACACCGACTTCAGCATTTTTGGAGAATAAGAGCATTTATTACAAAGTTTCAAAATAGACGAAGTAATAACTATCATTGTTATTTTTGTGCGGTATCTTCTAGATTGACTTATTTCAATTTAGATATTGGAATCGATAGGTACAATAGATTATGAAACAGCGCAGTTCCGTAATCCTTAAAGCCATAAGAGCTATATATCACGTATCTTAACGCTACATTAATTATTACCAAAAGTAGGAAAAGGCATACATCAACTCGTTCGTTTTATTAGTAAGAGAGGCCATCGTCTATCATTAGACGGTCATAAAGCTGATGACCACGAAGTACAACTTCATTGTACGGTCATAGTTTTATTTTTGGTTTTCACTTTTAAGGTTCCCTAGTTTATGACTCGGAACCCTTATAGCTTTGTCATGTCCGTCCGTTCGTCCGTCCGTGAACTACCGTCCAAACGGATGGTGCTAGAAAGATGATACTTTGCACAAATATGTGCTGTGATTACGCCTACAAAGTGCTACTATAAAATTCTACCTCCCCTATACGTAAAGTGGGGATGGTTCTTTTTCTCGCGTCGTGTGGTATATTATTAGATAGGCCTTTTAAAAACATATGAGGTTGCTAACACCATATTCCAATTTAGGTATCCGTTTGCGATTTATTCTACTTAAAGCGCATTTTTTTTGCAAAAACAGGGCGTCCCCCCCCTCTATTGAACTTTAAAGGTAAACTATGGTGGCTTATATAACTTTTGTATTTCAGTAGTTATAGGGGCCTAACTTGTAAAACAGAAAACTTTATACATAAAGAAAAACGGATTAAGAATACAGAGTGTCACTACCCCTATTCATCCCGCGGGTGTTGTAAAAGGCGACTAAGGAATAAACTACGCAAGACAATATCAATGCAAAGAGAAGGAAAACTTGAAACCAACCCTATACCAACCCGTCTGGCCAGCTTGGTATAGTAAGCCAAAACTTCCTTTCTAAGGAGAAGCCTATGTCCAGCAGTGAACTGTTAAAGGCTGTTGATGATGATGATGAAAGACAAAATAAAGAAATAATAAGTAAACTTAATAATTATCTATTGGACTCGATTTTAAATCCACCTACCGCTATAGGTAACTACGGAACCCTATTTTATACCCTGCCTACTTGTTGTTGATTTTTGATGGAATTTGAATAGCTTTAGCAATATAGCCTCGTTGGCGCAGTGGTAGCGTGCATGACTGCTGTGCATGAGGTTTCGGGTTAGCTTCTTGGGTCACACCAATTGTTTGATGAGCAAACATTTGTTTTAGTACTTTGTGTGTTTTTGTAGTTTGTGTAGATTTTGATATAAAATTTGAAAAAAATAAAGAAAGTGAATTAGAATTTCATATAAAAAGCTTGAAAAAGAGCATAAATAGTTCAGTTATGTAGTAAATTGGTAAATGAAAAATATATAAAAATGTACTTTATATTTTATTTAGGAATGTAAATTTTATCGATTATTTTATTAGTTTCACATTAATATTTTATTTACTGAACCTACTGTGTGTGTTAAGTGTACTGCACCGTTGGTTTAGTGATTTCAGTCGAAATGTTGCTTTCTAATGCACTTAGTGTTGTGCGTTCAAAACCACAAAACAATACTATATTAACCCACAAATTATTGTTCTGAGTATGTGTATTCCAATGTAGAAGTAGTGTTTTTAAAGGAAAGAAAGTAGAAAAAATATCTCCCGGTAAAATAGATTATTAATTAGATCAGTACCTTATGCTTGTGTGCGTGAAGTAGATGAAAGAGGAATAAAATAATTCTATGATCATTTGAATTAATAAATGGTACCAACGTTATAAAATTTTAAAAAGGTTGCCTCAAACTCTATTCTTGTTATAACAATGACTTTTATTTTAGAGCTATTAAAAGATTAACCTTTATTAAATGTTTCTTTGTTCTAGTCACATTCTGATTTAAGTATAATTAAGCTACCTTTTAGGACTGTTGGTTACATTTTCAACAATACGAGTGTTGGAGCGTTTTGAAATCTGTGCCACGTTATACGGCCTTACGTAATACTTTAGAAGCGTTTTGGATTTAAAATGTTACGGCTATAAAATCTTGAACTATTTCAATGGTTGTGTTCAGAATACAGTTTCAGGAAAAAGTATTGCTCGTTTTGGATTTCTGAATGTAAAGTGCAAAAGCAACCTGTAAAATAATAATCTTTATTATTTTACAGGTTGCTTTTACAAAACATTTAATAAACTCTGTCTAATTTACATATTATTATATATTATATATATTATCTGTTGTCTATTATATATTGTCTGTTTAATAAACAATGTCTAAGTAAAGTAAAAAAAAAAATATTTCAATAATTAGGCGACCGCTTAAAAACTACGTCAATAAACAAAAACTCTTGAAATATTCATTCATTAGATTTTATTTATTCGGTTCTACTTAGAGAGGAATGAAAACATGTACTAATATAAAGGTTTAGATAAAAAGAAAGCAATTTTTTTCTAAAGAGAGAAATTACGTTGTCAACGAAAGACAAGTTAGAAATACACAAATTTAAATTTTATCGCCCGCAATTCAATTAATAAAAAAAATGAATCTTTTAAATGTATATCTAAACCTAAATGCAAAATGGTGATTACTTTTGTGTAGTAATCTGATAAATTGTTAGGAAATAGCTGCTTGAGATTTGTCGCAGTCAGCATTGAAAAGTTTAAATGAAATTGTATAAGAATGATCGCGGAGTTGAATATAAAATTGATTCAAAAGTTGTAAATTAATCTGTCTAGAGAATACATCAAATCAAATTTGATGGTCTCACTCTGGATAAACTTCGCGCTCTGTTAAATTAATTCATCGTAATGCCAACGACCTTGTCTGAGGATTTTACCCAAACATTCAAATTAATATTAGAGCCATCCTCCACTGTTGGATTTAATCCAGTAGAACAATAACATTGTTAACATTTCATCGTCCTCGGTTAGCTGTACGTCTACAATATTTAGTACTGCTTAATTAATTAAATTAAGCCGCCCGTTGAGGAGTTGGTGCCATTATTAAGATTAATAATGTAAACACACACAAACGCGGAGTGCGAGGCTCGACACTGTCGACATGTGCTCGACAATAGTTCGACACTTGTCGCGATGTGTGTTAACAGTTACTAGCATACATATAAATAGTTGTTATCATCTTGAGTCGCCAAAGGCTTATATTTATATTACCATCTTGATATACAGAGTAAATAAATAAAACCACCAATACATAATGTAAAAAAATATCATTACTTACAGAATAAGATTAAACGACATATAATCATAGTAATATAGTTTTAAATATTTCTCTAGGAAGTGCCTTAAACTAACGTGTAACATATCAATTCATTTATTAGAGCAAAAAACCTGGTCATATTATAGCGAAAAACAACAATAAAAATATTAAGATTTGCGTTAGTCAAACTGATCTTAATCAAAAAAGTTCATAAAGCTAATGAAAAATAATGAAGTTCATTCTTTTAGTTAGGAGTTTCTACTTTGACAACTCCAAATGGCTGACCTTATCACTGTAACAAGCGATAGTGTTTTACTCTTTGTTTGGAAGAGATTTAATTCATTAATAATAATGATATTTATTATTTATTTTTAAAAATGGATAATAATTCGTAAAAAAGTGAAATATGTATTTCAAAATTCATTAAGAAAGAGTGTATTAAATAACATAAAAACTTGTTCCATTGTCTAAATAGGAATGCTGTAAATAAATAGGCTTCAAGTTTTCAGATACAAATATTTTATACTCATGCAAAAAAGACTGCATACTCAATCAATCAATCAATTTTATAAAAATACAACTTACAAAGTCGATACAAAACCATAAAATTAATAAAGAACCTAAGTACACGCTTCTTTGATACCATTTCAAAAGCTTAGAAAATTAGCTTAAAAGCAATATGTAACATTATTAATCGAAAATACAATCGATCAAAAACACTATTGTAAATGTCGTAAACCATCGTAGCCTAACACCTCCCCGTTTTGCTACAACGAGGTTTTAGTGTCGCAGCATTGATGTTGCGGACGGGGATACAGGGCTAATGAAATCATAGATAAAATCGGGCGCCGGCTGTGGTATGACATGCTCACGTAAATACTTGTAAAAGCACTAAAACCACAATCTCACATACAGTACATCAGCATGTTTAATGAACCAATATTTTACCGACGGCTCTAAATTTATTTAGTTATGGAGTGCACATGCCGATTCATATCACTGCATTATTTTGTCTGTCTTTGCAATAGTTTTTCAGAATTACTTTAAATATTTTTAAGATCTTTTGATAAAAGGATTTAATTATTAAGAAAGAAGTCTGTAAAATAGTGTGACATTAATATTAACGCACACAAAACTATTGATTTCATTAGTGTAGGAAAAAACTTCTAGACGAAGTTCTTTCCGACACATTCGTATGTATTTTATCCATCATAACATTAAATATCAGGCAGGCGCAAACATTAAATAGATTCAAGAAAATGGTACAGGAATTTTATTCACCTTAATTGAGTCCGTCACGATTGAGGGTAAAACGAAACTGTTTCTCTTTTCTATTTTTATTCATTTAAGTATGTATAACAATAAGTTCAAAGTTCAAATAGTAGGTTCAAAAATGCATATTCAACTACTGCTATCTCTCTACAACATTTGATCCATCCTAAGGTTTCCTGGAAGAAATTGCTTTTAGCAATAAGGCCGCCCATTGTACACTCTATCAGGGGGGTGTCACTCCGCACTTTAGGTATAGTCGGCCGCCTGCCTGCCGCGCAGGCCATTCCGGTGGGTTTTCACTTACGCACGATACGCGTCACGTACGACTCCCCGTCGCTCTCGCGCATTATTGAATTTTTTTATACTTTTCGATACCCACATATTCATGTAAATGCTAAAGTTTTGTTTACGGATGTCTGAATAAAAGATTTTAGGTGTTAGGTAGGAACTAATCTTTTCGTTTCATACGTAAATAAATACATACGAAACGAACAGATATTTTGATGTGATGAAATGTCATTTGTTGACAAAAGTACCTACAGTTATTTTTTCACTAAAGTGCTAGAGAAAAAGTAGTTACTATACCTATATTAAAATGATTTTTAAAAGAACACCCGCCTGATTATCTCTGAACTGATAAGAGTTACATGATAGAAAGAGACGCAATTGTAGGTAAATATAATCGTAGGTGCTTCGGCGCTGTGCAATCTGAATTGAACTTAATGTATTGACACTAAGGGTCCCTATTTCTTTAATTTACTTTTCGGAGTGAGTGTTCTGTACTGGTACTATTATGTATTCTGCGACTCTATATTTGATCATTGTGTTCCTTTTTTTTGTAACTCTGTAATTTAGTGTGCCAATAAAGAGTTATCTATCTATCGTTGTTGTATTCCATGCCGTGACAGTTAGCACTTAAAACAATAAAAACGAATATTTTTTTTATTTTCTAATATTTTCTCTTGTCTTTTTAATGATGCTATATGCAAATTACATTTATGAATAAATTAAGACTCAATTTTAGGTACATAAACACATGTTTCATGAATGTGATATTATAATGAAAACGATACAAAAATATGCACAGTTTAGTTAGTAAATACACAACCAAATTGTCCATTCTCCGATTAACAAATTCCAGAGGTTGTCTAAAAAGCTTACAGACTACGATATGACTACAGGATTACCCATTGTGTCAATAGCGTGGATCGCAATTTTTTTTATTCCACCAATGTCTTAGTGTTTGACATTGATGGTGTGTATCAATGGTGTTTAATAAAGAATATTGACTACTATTAACAAAATTTCAGTTACTGGTTTCTTTAATATTTTCTTAATTGAATTCATCATCAAAAGTTGTACATCAGTTTTGATCCCATTTGGCAGACAAATTCACAACTGTAAGTAACTTGCTTCATTTCTCACATAGTGAACATAAGTATATCGATTGTTACATATTTAATGTTCTACTAAAGGAATTAACGAGGCTCGACTTTATATTTAATTCTTTGATTCCTGAACTTATTTAAGGGGTTTTTTGTTTAATCGATAGATGGATAAAGAGGCCACTATGACTAATGTTAAAAGTTGTAATTAACAATAGCATGCGTCAATTTTGTCGCGCTTGCTTGTTGTCTACACAGTTGGCCAAGTGGTTTAAGCGCTCGGCTGATTTCTAGAGGTGTTGTGGGTTCAAAGTCTGGAATGACATTTTGTGTGATCTCTTCTTTGCGTCCGTTTTATGTATGTTTGTGATGTCCTCCGTGACACTGAATATATCTTTAATACAAGAGTTGGCGTTATAAAATAATAACAAGCATATTGTGGTAAAATATTACAAAAGTTATTCGTGGTTGTACATATAAAAATATAAACGCATTGAATTGTTTAAAATAAACACTTCTAATGGTACCGTTAAAATTTTAAAGACTCAATTTATTTTACTAAAAATATTTACATCCAACGTAGACAAAAATCTGCTTACTTAATTGAATACTTAATTACTTATTTGAATATCGATATCCTGAACTGCATTACAGAAACGAGTTCTTTTCTATTTCTATTTTTCTTGCGAACACGTGAAATTTCGAACAACTATCCAAAACCATCACGAACTTATATAATTTTGTAGTCATAACTATTATATGCTTATAATGAAACAATAAAATGCTAGAAATAATTACAAAACCTATTTTGGTATCACCTTTTGTCGCTATTTCTGTTTTAGAAATTATATTGGAGAAGTTGTTTAATGCGTGGGTTGTTTCACAAATATACCTAATTCATTTAATGTTTATCTGAAATAATTCTAAAATAAATATATTTTATTGAATGGCTCATGATACTATTGATTACAAGCTATTCTTTACAAAACTGTGGTGTGTAAAATAAACGATATTGTGGTCCACCGCTGAACATAGACCTCCCTAGGCTAATTATGATACTTAGTTCCATCTTCAACATCTTGCACCCAACTTCAGCCAGCCATCTTGCACATATTGTCATCGGTACTTTATAAGGCTTTTGGAAATAACTTCCTGTACGTAAATATTACTATGTAATACTTAATATGTAATAGGAATGTTTTACGCATCTCACTCTCCATTGGAAGATGAGTATGTGTTTGACTCCAGGAGAACCGGTCTACCCACTAAACACCGCGACGGCCTACCCCGGCCTAAGTACTTATTGACACGGGATTTAGATATATTTTATCCAACAGTTAATAAGCATAAAAATTATACTTTATGAAGAATTCAGTAACTCTATTATATATGTACATTTGTAACATACGAGTACGTCTCCCTCTTCTTACTAACCTTTATTATTCGCAAGGTTATTAAGGTCACCTACTAGTTCAACCGGTTTTACTTGAATATTAGATTATTTCTCGAAGACCTCCGCAAAACCTTAAGGGGAACTGAATTCAAAGATCTAGTTGTCAGTATATTTGAGGGACGATTGCCAAAGATCTCCTAGGCTTCAAAAACCGAAAAATTCCGTACTCCGTTTTTTTTTTAAATAATGCAACATCAATCCGACCCAGGAATCGAACCCGAGACCTCTTGATCAGCAGTTGCATGCGCTAACCGCTAGACTAACGAGACAGTCTTTATAAGATATGTATTGATAAACAATATTCTAAGTTATATATATATATAAATATTTAAATATATATATATATATATTTAAATATATATATATATATATATATATATTTAAATATATATATATATATATATTTAAATATATTTATTTAAACCTACCAAAATATATATTTAAAACTCTGCCTGATGGAAAGTAAGAGTAGAATCCATGGGTAAGAGTCCCATCCTTCCACAGGTAAGGCAATGTAGCATGGTGACCCATACCATGGTAGCTTGTTTAGATAATTCTGCAACAGTCTCCTGGCCTCCGACGGCTGGGAGAATGATGAAACATGACTGGGCCTCCGGTCTTACACTCACCAACAAAATACGACCCCAAGAACGCTTTCATTATGAGGCTAGTTTTCTGTGTGAGGGTAGTACTGCCCTAGCCAAGCCGGCCCATTCGTGCTGATATCAGGGTGGTCCTACTACCTACACAATTCAAACAATTTTTTTAAATATCTATTAATACAAAGTGTGACTAAAGCTATTACAACACGTAGAGGCTTTAGGAACCTGCAAACTGTAGGAGGAGCATAGATGGGGAGCAAACACGGGCTTAACTGTACTAGACGAGTAAATTCCCTTTTAATTAAACGAGTTCCAGACTTTGCGAAGGCAAATGTTTAACTCAAAAACTTGATATAAAAATGGTAAATCATACTGGACAACCATACCAGACCTTATTAAAAATATAAATTTAAAAATCGAAATCGTTGTGTCGTTTAAAAAAAATCACGGAAGTTTGAAACTCATAGAAATAAGGTTTCTTTTGTAACTTTTATTCCATTGAACAGACCATAAGTTTAGACATTGCAAATATTTAAAAATAAAATTACTACTTATAGACGCAACTTCGTCTGTGTCTTTCAAACATGCTTGGCACCTATTAGCCTAAGCCTAATAATAATTTAATTTAAATCGTAAACAGGGCAGCAAACACACACATGTATAAAAACATAAAAATTGGTTAGACAGTTTCGGAGTTCATCGTGAGCATGCTTTTTTTCATTTATTGTAGACTGAGATCCATATTTTATTGATAGTTATAAGAGTCTTAATCTAGTGTTAGTAAAAGTGGTACAAAACGCATAATCAAAGTACAGATAATTTAAACAAAGTTAGGATCCTGTATACATGGTCCCAATTTTGTATCCAGCACACACCATTAGGTAATCCCTTCTGTAACACAATACGTATAAGATGCTGTGTGTGCTGTTATGCACTCTATGACGTAAGGGAATGGTTCCTCATCCTCAAAACCATCAAGACTCACCTCTGTAAAAATTTCATTATCCAGCCCCATCATCATCCTGAAAGCAGCGTTTCATTTCACACGAAGATTGTTATATACCCCCTGCATACGTTTAACCCACATGGCACTGACTGCACGTGTAAAATTATGTGCAGTAAGCTCTGGACAACAACGTACTGTTATTGTCGATAAAAGTAATAAGTTGTATGTGTAGTCCGCCTATGGTAATTATAATTTATTATTTACAATAATGTTACTACATAATAGGTATAAAAAGAGTCCTCGCTAATTCCCTACCTACTCATTCATAGCACCAAAGAGACTAAATAAACCAGGGACACTTTCAATGTGAAAAGGGTCGAGCGGGTAATTGGAAAACATAAAACACAAAAACTCAATTTATATCCGTGCAACGCGTGTAAATAATATAAATTGATTTGGATCAATTTTAGGGGAGAATAATCACCGAATTTTATTGGCTCTGTGCCTCGATCAGTAGTGTTCTGTGAGTTCATACGAGCTGCCTGTAAATTGCATGATAGAATCATCGTGTTTTAAGTGTCCCAAACGGTGCGTAAAGAACGTGTGAAGTATAAATGATCTCTCGTAAATTGTTATGTCACTCCATTGTCCTACATGACATATAATATGTCTTATTGATTTCTAATTATGTATATCAGTAAAGTTTATAATTGACATTGCTACTTGATTCTTTTAAAAATTATAGGGAAACAAATAAATAACTATCTTACCGTCAGAATTTATCCCATGAAAACCATCGTATATAGAAACTTGTACATAAGGGGTTGGTGATGCTTGGCATAGTAAAGCACTAAAGTATACTGGAATTAATACAACAGAGTTATTTTTATCGATTATTTTTTTAAGATTTTGAACAATTTAAGCTAAAAGAAAGCGCAATTTACAATGTTTCTTAATGAAAGGTACTGTAAACTTGAACTTTTTTTTTTATTCTTTATAAACTTGAACTGTAAAAATGAACAATCGACACTGATAAACTGAATTGATGGATACTAAATACGAATGTATTATAGTATGCAAATAGAAAGTTGTCATAACAACGACTTGTGTTTGCGAACATGGAAGCACTCAACGTAAATAAATGGTTCTGAGCTTAAGCTTCCCACCAATATACGATACTATTTGACATTATGGGGTAAAAGGAGCTGTTTGCAATACGTATTACACGAAACATTGAACTGAACAAGGCAATTTCAACTAATCTACAAGCAAACTGGGTGAGCTAGCAACGGCTGTACATTAGAGTCGACCGAGTAATGGCTGTGAGCTTGCAGGCCAGCTAACTTAAGCTCAACGGCAAACTTAATGCAACTTCGTACAGAGGCAAAACTAAGCCTAATAATATTCTCATTAAATTATGATTATCTTCTTAATGAAGATTAATAAAATAATTATTCAGCTTTGCGTCAATTTTAATAAATTCGTTGAAAGATAGGACTTGTCTTCTTGATGTGATTAGGAAGTTCCTTTATCGTTCAAATAATCTTATGAAACTTTGTCCCATGTGTAAATTAATAAATAGCATATTTCTGTTTATTAGTACTGTAGTCAGCATAGTTAATCTAAATGAGACTTTTAATATTGACTGATATGAAAAAAGTTATCTGTTTAAATTTTATTTTTAAAAGAATCATATTTACTTAGTAAGTTTCTATCAAGATTTCTTTTTTTCGTGTGATAATTTTTAGATATTTATTGATGGAAACGAAAACGTGATCATCATTAGATTTGAAGCAACTACATCTATGATTACGAACGTACAGATTAGGAAAAAAGGTTAGCTCTTGGCCAATCTTGTCACCGTGTCCACTTTGGAAATGGCGTTCTGTAAAAAAATATTTATAAAACATACCTAAGTATTAAACGGTTATATTTTTGTTAATTTATTACTCTGTATAATTTACCTTTTATAAAAATAAAGTACTCTAACTATTATTAATCATATTTCATTTAAATATAACTTTAATAACTTCATAGTCTTCATGACCAGAGTCAAAATAAAACCAAACAAAGAAAACAAAGGCTATACAGGTTCATTGAGTAAATTAAATACATAATCGAAAAGAAATATATACAGCCCAATATCCAATCAGTGGAAAATTGATTAACGCCAGTTGTTTGTTTAACAAGTACTACAAATCAAATATGCCGTATGTAATGTTTCGTTGAAAATAAGGGAATCTGAAACAAAAAGTATAGATTCGTCGTAGACGGTGAACGGGCGTTCAATGAGACACAGCTGCAATTACCTAATGACGCGCGGTGGTTGCCCAATTACATCGACTGCTGCATCTACGTTTTTAGTTTAACTGATTCTGTTACTCCGTAATTTAGCGAGCACATTAGTAGAAATCTCACACACTAGCAACGAACTAAAAATGTTAACAAAGGATTGCTTTATTGACCGACGAACTTTATTGTACATTAAATTTGTGTTTTATTCTAGCATTCGAGCTCGCCGTTAATACGTGAGCAGTATTGATGACTTCCTAGTTCCGTAGCTATGCAGGGACACGAAGCGGCTAGTGCGACCTTTTTATCATCACAAATTAGGTTCCGTCGGTGTAGCCTTCGCAAACAAGGTGAGAGAGATGTTAATTTAATGTATGGCGTTGTCACTCGAAGCAGACCCACAGCCCCGACGTTCAAAGGACTGGGGCAGCCACGGATTTTCTATTATGTAAATTTTCGCGTAATTTTCTAGGTGGGAGTGCGCCGGTCAGACTTTGTAACACGAGTGGTCTCTCATTAATACTTACCCGAGCTCTCCAATTTTTGAAGGACACCTTAATTTGACTAATGGTGATCCTATTGAAATAGTTGATACAATTATAGAGGAAAAATTACTTCAGCCAATATTATTTAATAATAGTATACTTAAAAATAAATATTTCGTTATTGGCTGGTGCTTAAAAACTGTTACCTTAGAGAGTTATATAGACCGGTTCGATCGCTGTGACACAGCCTAACGGTTAACTACAATTAAGCAATTATTTCCTTGTTTTTCACAAAGTGAATATGGTAACCGAATTATTAAAAGGTAGGATTGCATAGGATGCTTGATGCAATAGTCACTTATTTGGTGACCCGTCCACTCTGTTGTTCACCTTATCTTCAAAAAGAAAACATAAAAGACTATAACCTAACTACGAAAAAAAATTTATAAAACTTGTATGTCCTAAATCACCTGAGTCATTATTACGAATCTATTGAGAGCTCACTCATTTCAAATAAGTTGAGTAGTTTGAGCGCTACGGTGGTGGAATGTAATTAACCATAAATAGACTTCCAAAACCCTATTTTGTGCTTTTGGCTTCTATGAACACGGTTTTAATCGTAACTATTAGCTACAGTCAATATCATACGTCAATATCATACATAAACCGAACTATTATGCTTTGTTAAAAGGCGAAAAAATAGAAAATACTTTCAGTGTGTTTTCTTCTTAAACTGAGACAAATGGTGCTCACTCAGCCACTGTTCTTAGAAGAAATAAAAAAGATAAGAATAAATAAATAAACCGTCAGAGCATTTCCAACAGTTTCCATTTGTAATGTAGGCCACATAATACGAAAACCTAACGGGTACTAATCCGTAGATGAGCCGTCGCTTTCGTAGAACATCTGCGGCCGCGACAACAACGATGCGCATCGAAACAAAAACGAAATGAGAAAGGTTTGGAAAGTCGTATTGTGGCAAGTTGAGATGAAGCAGGAGCTAGGGAGGCTCACATCCATTGTGACGGGGACGCGCGCGCCCATTTGCAGACCATCTTCTCCCTGCAATACAAACTCGTTTTGTCAGAATAAAACTAAAACAATTGTTACAACAAATAAATTTTATAGTAAGACTTACGAGTTTCTTAGTTGTGAAACGTGTTAAATTTAAAAATTAATTGGCCCCTAAAGAACCTCTACGGAACGAGATAAACCTACTTACGTCTGAGTTTATGTTCTGAATAGGGTATTAAACAGAGTCTTTAATTTTAGTAACTCGTATTTTATGTAAGCGTATAAACGTTTTACGAGGCGTACTAGACGTGAGTTGCTTAAATATCAATACGATTCCTTCATTAACTATTTCATGTGGAAACTGCGAATGTCTTTTTGAAATATGACTTTCACGATATAGTAGAGAAATATTACGAACGATATGTGAACATTCTTTGTTACAAATGCAATAACTCACTTTATATAACATTCTTATAAAAAATTCCAAGCGTAAGAAATACTACTCAAAGGAGAAACAGACTGTATTGCGATAATTTTTTTCTCTTATATTTTGATACACACTTGAAATTAAACACAACTTTTAGAATCTTCAAATTTCCAACTATAGCCAATTTGTAAAAAACAACAAGAATCAACAACAAATTATTATCTTTGTTTGGAATATATTAATAAATTCTAAAAACATAATAATAAGTATTAAATAGAGTAAACAAATATTATTCGCAGTAGGTACTCGTCTACGTCAAAGACACAAGACTTGTTAGCGTAAACGTGAACTGCACAAAATGAAAGCTAATTCAACAGTAATAGGGGACTATATTATAATAGGCAAAATGTACGCATTAATAGTCTATGTTTAACCCTTTTAGAATTCTATTCAGCGTAGTATACATGTGTGTGTATTTTCACATAAGTCTAGACAATGTGATGTGTTTGTGTCGGTTTAGTAGACATATGGTACATTGTTTGAATATACCTAATATTTTGTATGTGTGTTTTTATTTTTAGTAAAGCTATATTTTTAGGTATCGGAAATCAAGTTTAGCAGCGTCTTGTTGGTGTCTGGTAAGTAATGACGATAGTGATCGCCAGAAAACACTCAAAAATATGTGCATCGAATTTTTACCATTATATTATTTCAGACATACATTGATAATTTTATACAAAGTTCAACTTGGAAATTACTTCAGATTATAAACCTTTTTCTAAATTATTTATTTCAATTCTATTTTATACAATAATACAGTAGAAAATAATACTTTTATTGGCATGCTTATGTTTTTCAGTCTATTAGCGCTATACGTATATAGGAAGTATTTATACGTTAATAATTAGCTAAGAAATGCACTACGTTAATATGCAGAATTAATTTACAATATTTGCACTGCAAATTAAATACCTTCATGAATATAGATATACTCTAAAGTAAATCAGAGCCTGGTGTGGTCGACAGGCAATCGAAGCAAGTCATAAATGCTACTGCAAATATAGATAATAGAGCTTCCGATAATAGCTAATAATATACCTAAGTTTGACCTACCAATATAAGAATGTTCAAGAGATTTTCTATAATACTCTGTAATATGAAACTTAAAAATATTTTATATCGAACAAAATGTTATTTGAAGAGTATCATAAGGTTTATAATAAACAACAATAAGGGGAATGATTAGTATAAATATAAATTTTGTAAATAATGATAATTGCTACGAAATATCTTTTAATATCAGTATTTTTCCAAAAAAATATTTCTTCATCGTGATATTTTTTAAATAACTAAGTAGTCTATAGTTAATCTTATCGCTACAGGTGATAATACGTTTGATAACCTACCTCGGAGGGCATGTTATCATGATGCGGCAGCTGCGAGTAGCGATCTGTGAACGAGCTACGTCTATCCGTGACCAGACTGAATACAATTACTACAAATTGTGTAATTAAATTGTAAAGTTAGAGCTTCATATCAAGAGCTATAATACCATCACAATATGAACTTTTAACGATATTACTCTCACAGGCATACATTCACCGATCATTTATTTAAATACTTTAAATAAATTTCAAACTCTTGTTGTGTTCAATTATGAAAACTTCACTTCAATTTCCACTTAAATAATCGAAAAGTTTAGAAAGCCGTCCATCATTGTCAATCATACATCGGATGAGACGCTTACCAAATTTAAATTACCAATGAAGTCCCTAAAGTTGTTTAGCTGGAAACCATTAAAGTATTTATTTGAATCAGTACAGGTACATCATAAACTCAGAAGCGGCGGAACGAAAGAAATATGGTTTAAAAGGATATGCAACCGACAACGGTAACAAATTAGATAAACGAAGTCTTAGTTATCTATCGTTTGTTGTTTTATGTATGAACAAAATACGGTAACGTGAAATAGGGATATTGAATTCTAAACGTGTCCCCAACGAGTGTTTACGTGAGTGTGTCTACGTGCCTCGCGACCGACCGTTCCACAGCTTAAACAAAAAGTCGAAATAAATTTGTCCCCACAAAACGGATAAGATAGAGGCCACTGTGTCCAATGCACTACAGAGTTCGTGTAAATCTCAAAATATCTCCAAAGTACATAACGAGAAAACTTGTGTGAGTTCGCACCGGTCGAAGTCGCTCGTGTACGCCGGGGTACCTCCCAGTCCGACTCTCTGATTCTATTATTATTTATTGCTCAATAACCATCCTACCGTTTTTATTGTTTGTAAACATCTGTCTCTCAGCAAGAACGTTCCTTCCGTCTGTTTCTTTGCATTTTGTTATAGAGTGGTTTAGGTTGAAGCAATAAACCAAATTGGGAGTTCAGGTATATTTATATTTATTCAAGCATAAGAAGACTTCAAAATGGATAAATTCCATTAGTAAAAAACGAAGAAGATGTCGTTTGTCTGTGCTGTTTTATGTGAGGGATAGAAAACAGTATAATAAACGATATTTTACTAGCCACCTGGTGTGTGTATTATTTAGAAAAATACTATTTTGGTTTTAAACAGTCTCTTTTTTTTTCTCTTTTTTAATAAAGACAACTCCCACATTAGGAATATAAATTCCTGTGTCGCGGGGGACTTTACAAACATACATGAAACGGATACAAAGAACACCCAGACTCAGAACAACAAATTGTGAATCACACAAAGTGTTGTCCTACGTGGGATTTGAACCCACGACACTTGGCGTAGTAGGAAGTGGCGTGGCAACCGCTTAAGCCACTAGGCCAACCGTGCAGTCGTATCATATAGATTAGAGCAATCAGTGTAATGAATTTTGAACCGGGTAAATACGATACCTGTGGAGAGAACAGCAAATAGTAGAACTGGGAAAGCTAGAGGGTTATCGGGCAGAGCTGTTTACTTGCATGCGGTCGGTGCCCCCGGCTCGGTTTGCTTTCTAACAATTCACAATATGCACGTAAACTGCACTCACTCCTACCAAGAAACATGTACGAGCTGAATTTTAATTACTTTAATTACCTTGAACTGTTCGTGATCTGCTGAAATTTTTGAAGTAATTCAATTTATAATATTATCAAGCCATTTTGTTTAAAAGTAGTTTAGGCTAAGACTATTGAGAGTTTATTTTGATATGATCAGAGAAACATACTAAATATTTATTTATTTATTTATTTGTGGTTTAGATTAAAGAGTTTTATGTATATGACGCAGACAGCTAGATTAATTAGTCGTTCAATCAACATCTTAGCCTCATCAATTACTATTACTCCTCAGACTAAAATCTGGTTTTCAGGTTAGCTTAGGTTTTTAGTATATAAATAATATATGTACACCTCTGTACTAAACAGCGCTACGTAATCAATTCCTGCCGCTACACAGACTAAAATTTGGATTTTAGGTAAGGTTACGTTGGTATTTTTATGGATATGAACAGACGCCTTAATAGGGGCTTGAACGGCAAATTAATAAATTGGTTGGCGGCGACATATATTATATGATTACAGAAAATACTTAGCAATTGAGCTTTCCCTAAGCTTAATTAATATAATTAAACTTGTGATGAATTTAATAAAATCCTTATAACAAAGCTGTTGAGATGACTAGTAACTATTAATTGTGTTAATTAAGATAATGATCGGATACAATGGCCGATACTTAGCTAAGCGAATTAGCCGTGACTCACGTTATATTGCTCTGCCTCCTATAATTAATTTAAGAAACTTTGAAACTGTCTTGTCTAATTAATCCCTAAAATTTTGTAGTTTATTTTAGTTTAATTGATTCATGAGAAGTGTATCAACACTAAAGGCGATTAACTTATTCATGAAGTCGTTCGTTATGAAGTCGAATAATAATTTTGTCATATTGTTGATCGGAGAGAGAAAACATGTTTTAGATTTACTAGAATTTTGTTAGTTAGTCTAATAAAAAAGTCACCAATCTATACTCAAGTGGTATATTTTTGATTTTAAGCTTTTAACTAATACAACAAAAAAATGATATAGTAAAACATGAAAATATATTTTTTCCACCATATATATCTAACTCCCTAAATAATCATTTACAAAACTATGGAGATATGGATAGAATATGGTAAGTGTTTAAAAATTCTGGGACATAATTATTCAAAGCTTTCTAAATTCAAAATAAACAAAGAATGTGCTATATCGTTTTTAAGAGATATACTCAGAACAATGAAAAAAGCCATAAATTCATTCAAATATTCATTTGCACTAAGCAGGAATCAATCTTGCGATCTCTAATGTACCACTCATAAGCCGGCCCCTTATAGAGATTATTATCGGGATAAAAAAACAGGTGTTAAATTGTTACAAAAAACATATACTGTTCAATATATACTATCGCAATTATGGTCGACCTTCGACCAGCAAGTCACACTTTATTTAACACGTGAAAGAATATTATTTAATTACGAGACTAGCAATAATGCTATTTTATACCCAGTGTACTATTCAGGGGCGATTGTTTGCTATTGCCACCGCTATATAAACCTGTTTAGTCGCGTGAAGTCGCGTCACGCACATTCGTATTAGCTTTATACGTTTAATTTAGATCACTTATGCACTAGTTCCCCTATAGAGATGAAACCGGCGTTACAACTATACTATAGTACTTGATGTAACAAAAGTTTAGTTCAGCTAAAGCGAAATACAGACAAACTGAAGACTGCAATTTGTAGTCTAAGCCAGGTGTAAAATTAGTCATAGATTTACTATTTAGAAGCGATTGTACTGCCCTTTCATGTTGGTGTTTTTGAGTAGAGCAGTTATGACATATTTATTATCAGGGCTATATGTAAACTTAGCTAAAAAAGTTTTAAAAATAATGAACATCGATAAAAAAGACGAATGAGGTACATACTTAATTATCTTCTAGACGCCATGTAACGGTAAAATTCAAATGTTATAAATTTAATTATAAATGAAAATTTAAAAAATGTCTCTTACCTTTTGCTTTTGATTTAGTTAATCAAAAAACAAAACAAAATTAAATAAATATTTCGGGCATGTGACACACAATGGCATCTACTCCCAAACTCAGCAGTTCTTGTACTAGACAACTGATGTAAGTACATAGACAACACTCCAAAATAAATATTTGGAGATCACACAAACATTTGGTCCGACCTGGGAATCGAACCCGAGATCACCAGTCACATACGCTACCACTGTGACAACGAAACAGTCCAGTATTTAACATTTCCTGACATAAAATCGAAGAAAACGTTTTAGGTTCCAGTGGTTGAAATAGGAACAAAGCTTGGCCATCAATTCCACTTATCTATACAATTATTCAACTACCATCATAATGTGGGTTTCCTTCGAACCTTTGTCTGTAATCGAAACACTAAGCCGAAGTGATTTAAGATTATGGTGTTGGGATAATGGCGTTCATTTTCGTTTCTACGCGGCTCAGGTGCGATACCAAATTTTTCTCAAAATCACCAAATTTATGTTCGGTGTAAATTCACTTACTTACGAAATTGCTTACCTAGAACCGTAATCAAATTTATTTTTATAGTAACTAAACATACGCAAAATCTGGCCTTCTTATCTTACCAGTTCAAATATAACACTCCAATCGTCAACACTTCGATAATAGTTCTTACGAGTTTAGGTGTGAGAAATGTAACAATATATACAAGTAGTCCTGAACTAAAAGAATTTATTTCATCAAGAGATTTCTATTGTGCGTATGTTTGCTCACCCCGAGAAATTCCCCGGGTATTTAAAGTAGGGATAAGGATAAAGCCACGCACAAAAGTTTCCCATTTCCATAGAGGTAATTTCCTGTTGTTTCTGTTGTATCTCAAAATTATTTCATACATACGCAGTAGCTATATTCATACGGCACTCTGAAGGAGCCCCCTGACCCAGAAAAGCGAAACTTTGCGCATTATTGTTGGTATACCCGACAACACAAGTGAGCTCTGTAAATTTACACCTTTCTCGTATAATAAATTTCGAATACGTACAACTAATGGTTATATATTTGCGTTGTATGTGTTCACTTTTTACTGATTTTTTGAATAATAAAACATCTAATCATTTAATATGCTTTAATTTTTGACTAAACTTGTGTATACGTCTGATGTCTTACACATAAGGTTGTGACTCGACCGGTGCCGTTATTAAATTTGGATCCTACTCTCCCGATAAAATCATTAGAAGGAAAATTTCACCATAATGCTCGAACCCTAGCTATAGTCATAACCGTTAGAAGACAAACTAATATAACACGTTAGTAAATAGCTCCTGAAGTTATTAGTTTATATTCCATTGAATAATAATAATAAACTGATTTTATCCTCTGTGTCTTTTTCTTGGCATACATTTAACAAATATATATGAAAGAGATACTTCAAATGTACATTTATTTCTTTTGCTTCACGATATTGTGAAACAAACAAGGTCGGAAACATTTTTTTCTTTTTTCTTGTTATAATAAGGCGACGTCTAATGAGTGGGGATCTGAAATCAGATGGTTTGGGGTTATTAGAAATGCTGATTGTCAGAGTACTTTTTAGTAGAGATACCACATCCGATACCATACCGGAGATCCAAAGTGAGGGATTCATTAGTCCACCAACAAAAACGCCTATTTCAATATGTGAGGAGTGGCCTTTTAAACACCAGAACTATAAATATCTTACTAAAATACTATTTGTATGTATTTATTGTAGTCCATTCAGCGTTATTTTTACTCACAATCACTGAATCCTGATGCTGTTGGCCCGTTTTTGTTGGTATGGAAAAAATGAATACATTTATCATTCTTACAAACTTTCCACAAATATTCAAATCAGGTAAATCGTTCCGGCTATTCTCGAGTTTTAGTAAAACTCACGAAGCGGAATTCATTTTTTTTAACATGAGAATAAAAAAAATCTTTATTTTTCACGTCTAAAGATGATATGATACTTAAATATTGGGGTAAAACACCTGATTCAAGATTCAAAAAGAGATTTGGGTTTTTACCTTATATTCTAAAGAAGTTTTGAGGAATATGCTTAATAAATGTCTCTGTTACACCATCTTCTCATTTGACCTATATCCACATACAATATCCTTATAACCACATTGAAATGCAAGCAAGTAAAAAACTTCCAACGCGTTTACTGTCTCACCGCGTTTTATACACATGACCGACTTCATATTTGGTATTGTATAGAACTTGATATTGTACCCTAAACGCTTATGGTATACTATACAATAGGTACTTGTGTAGTGTAGAGAATACAGAATTACACTGAGTGCTGCCTCCCTTGTAGCATAATACAGGTATGTTAACGTAAATTTCTTATGATTACCAGTACGTATTAGTGTACTAAATAGTATATTCTATTTTTAAACTTTCTTGCCACTTGTTATGTAAAAAATAAATATTTCGTGCAATACCACGTAGCAGAGTTTGTACTATGAAATCTAGATTGACTATTAGAATACTTTTTTTTGGAAATGCAGAAACAACTCTGTGAGAAAACACTCAAACTCTAAAACAAATGAAAGAAGCATTTCATCCAACCCTGGAATTAAATCCTAGACCATCGAGGCAGTTTAACATTTAATACATACCCACATGACTTTTTTTGTAACTTTTTATTTTATGTATATTTAATATTACTACTGTTTTCATGTTTTATAAACTTCTTCGACAATCAATGAAGTGGTAGTAGTTCAAATCGGTTGAGGAAGTTATATTATTCAAAACACGTATTCAGAATTCAATTGAGTTTATAAAGAAAAAAATTAAATTGTATTATTTTATATTTAAAAGTTGTTTACAATGAACATATAATGTACAGGCAAATTTATTGTAATATATAAATATAAATAAAATGGCAATGGACGAAGTAGACTAGCTGCCAAGTGGTCGGACGATTTTAAAAAGACGGCAGATATAACGAAATTACGTCCGTATTCTATGTTTCCATTCACAGTATCGTATAAATCCTAAATGTCAGGTGTCGTTATCACCTGGACTGACCTTTAACTGGTCAATGAACGAAAGCCTTGTCACAACTGTGTCACAACTTGACTTCAAGACATTCTTTTTATTTTAAAGCGGGATAAATTAAATATTAAAGATTATTGCAGAAGACATTTGCAGATATTATCAATATTTTTGTAACAGTGTATACGTCGAAACTGCCGCCATTATTTAGCGAAGATTGAAGTTTTTCGGGTTGATTTTCTATCAAAAATTGCTTACATCTATTTTCTTGAGCAATTAGATAACATCATTCCTATACAATCCAAATCCTATACAATCAAATTCCTATCAAAATGCAAATTGCAAAATGTACATAAAATTATAAAGTTTAAGGATTTATGATATGATTATGATTCTTGAAATAAAAGTATTTTATAATTTAATGTACGCATAATATGGATGGTGGATGATGTAGTTGATAACTTGTTTTATTACAGCACCTCACAGCGTAACAAGAGATCTCGTTTGGAATAAATTTCCTTTACGTGTAAATTTCAAGATAATATTTTACGTCGTTTAGAAGTTCAATGCCTCGGGCATACCAATGGATGTATAGATATAAATCCGGCAGCGCTGTAAGAACAATATAGTGATTAAAAAGAGTGGACAACAAGACGTTTGAAGTTAGAGTCTTGTTACGGTACACAGGAAAACTTTACCAAATATGAAAGTAACATGATTACTGGAAATTTACCCTTAAATTCGGTGGAATCTCTAAAATAAATTCGCCAGTAGCAGAATGAGGTGGACCTTTTTTGTGCTCGACAGTGTGCGCCACTGTAGAACGTGGTCCTCAGGCAATCAGGCATAGCTGAGAACTGTCAAGATTTGTTATTATTAAGCACGTGATAATTTTTTAATCTTGTTCTAAAATAATTATTAAGCACGCCACAGTGTTATGCATTTCCATTTTGTTAGACAGACAGGTAGACAGAGTTACTTCTTTATCAATAATATAATAAATACTGCCTATTTACTAGCATGGATTACTTAAAATATTTAATGTTTGAAACCTACTTTTATTGGATATTATACTTTAAAACTTAAATTTAATTAATTAGTAACAAGTATACCTGCCTAAGTAACTATCCAAAGGAATCAAAAACACTTCATCTTAGACATTACTGTACTATAAACACATATTTCATTAGACGCAAATATTTATTCGCTCTCAATTTCTGAAAGTAATTTCATTTTTTGCCTACATATGAAAAATAAAGCAGATAATTTGTTTAACTACGTTGTCTTCAACATAATTTTACAACATACACAAAACATAATTCAATGTTGTTTACATTCGAATCTGTTTTTTTTTTAATTTTGCAATGGAAATGGAGGAGAAGAGGCCTATGTCCAGCAGTGGACTGTTAAAGGCTGTTGATGATGATGATGATAAATGGAATATGCGTTTGTCTTCCATCTTACCTGATGGAAAGTGTAAATGAAGACGAAGATGGTACACGCCTATCCAAAAGAAACCTGTTCACTCTACTCTTAAAGGCTCCAGAGTTCAACTTATCGGGAAAAATAGACCGTATAAACATTTATCCATTAATTGAACATCTATAGTTTTAATATGGTGACTGAATGAGCCACGTTTACCTCAGGAATCATGGGCTAGTGAATATGAAAAGTTCTAAGAAATGCGCGAGGTTAAACATAATAATTTGTATGTATACTGGTATTTCTGTGTATAACGTAAACTAACTCTGAATGCTCCATTGCCCCATACTATCTTAATTTGGAAACTTTAGAAGCGCTTAGCTTTGAGACCTTATACTGCTAAAGATAGGCATCTTCCTAAATTAGTTTCATATACTTAATCTTTTTTTTTTTTTTTTTTTTTATTTATTATGGACAAGGCATTTCAGTATACATATTATAATATTTATTACAATCACTCGCTTAAACCGTGTAGGTTTTTATGCGAGAGGGATTCGCTCACTCAACAAACATTATTTACGTTACAACACATTACATTACAATCTATTCCAGGATGTGCTTGTAGTCTACCTGTGTCAAGAAATATTGTTTAATATTTTTTTTCAGGTTAGTTTGGCCTGCGATGCATGCACACACAATCTCATCCGGCATTTCATTTAGAATCTTGGGCAGGATATATTTGCACATTCTAGTGCCATATATGTTGTTATAATGAGGCATTCTATAGCGCTTTTGGTTTGACAGCTTTCTCAGATTACTTTTTCGCTGGTATTTAGTTAGTTGCGCAATGTGCAAATACTCCGCCCGCACAACGGCCATTCTTGTTTTGTTTTGTATCGGCAGTACCTTACAGTAATTAAATAGTTTGTTATAGTTCCCATTACAACTAGCTCTTACATGTTTAGGTACAATAGTTTTTAATAATCTGATTTGCAAATTATATATTTTATTCAAGTAAGTGCTGTAGGTGCGACCATAGGTACATAGACCATATCCTATGACAGAATCCGCCATTGCCAGATATAGTAGGCGGAGTGCTTTAAACGTCATCTTATATTTTAGTGTATATAATTTACTGAGTATAGCCCGTAATTTGTTACAAACATGATCAATGTGTGGTTTCCAGTTAAAACGGTTGTCTATTATGAGACCTAGGTACATGTGCTCCGTTACTATCTCTAGTTTATTACAGCTATCATTAGGCATGCAGATGAGATTGCCGTGCAGACATCGGTGGTCATGAGCTATTATGCTAGGTGTGTAGTCCGACCTATTATGTGATGATTCTATACACATTAGTTTAGTTTTTTGGGAGTTAATTAGTAGTCCGACATCATGTGACCACTTGCACATTTTATTGAAATTTTCCTGCAGTTTTCTTTCAGCAGTTTTTAAGTCTTTGTCTGCCACTATTAGACAAGTATCGTCAGCAAACTGGTACACAGAGCCATGTTCAAATATATTACACATTTGGTTGACATATATAATGTATTCATATGGGCCTATTATGGAGCCTTGAGCGGTGCCTTGGACTGTGTTTATGCTAGCACTGTACATATTTCCTACTTTTACTTTGGTATTTCTATTTGTGTGGTAATTTTTTAGGAGTTGTAGAAGCAGGCCTTGAATACCAGTCTGCTCAAGACGTTCATATAACACTTCATATTGTAGCATATCAAATGCTTTGCTGAAATCAACGAAAATAACGAGCACGTGACGTTTTTCATTCAGGTGCTCGTTAATCTCGCCGCTAAATTGACACAATAGTTGAGAGGTACTCTTCCCTTTTTGAAAGCCGTATTGTTTGTTATTTATTATTTTATTAGAGTGTAGAAATAGACTTAACTTGTCACCTATGTACCTCTCAATTATCTTATCAATGCAGGATAATATGGTGATGGGACGATAATTGTTACAGTCTCCATGACTGCCTTTTTTGTAAATCGGTCTGACCACGCCCACCTTCAAGTCCTCGGGGTAAGTAGATGTGACGATGCAGCTGTTAATCAAATGAGTAATTGTGGGTGTAATTTCTTTGTTAATATATTTTATATCTTTGGCTCTTATTAAGTCTATGCCCGGGCTTTTATTGGTGTTTAATTTATTTATAATTTTGTATGTATCGTTGTTATTTATCTTCGCCATCCGCATTGTCACATCTGTCCCGCCACTGGCACTAGATGCGAGCTCAGTTAACATTTTTTTATTACAGTTTTTGACATTTATGTTATCGTTACTTTTGAACTGGTCTGCGAACAAATCTGCCGCCTTCTGGTCTGATACAGAAAAATACCTTCTAATCGTTTCATCCACTGAGCTCACAACAACGCCACACAACTCATTAATAAACTGCCATAACTTTTTTGAATTATTAAAATTTTTAGCAATTTCCTCTTTGTAAAATTTATTTTTTGTATAATTGATGTACTTATTGGTCTTATTTCTATATTTGTTATAAATTATTCTGTTTTCTATAGTTGGCATTTTTTTAAATATTTTATTTAGCTTATTTCGTTGTTTACACATATTTATTACCCTTTCATTTATCCATTTACATGAATTCGGTCTATATTTATTCAGTACTTTTTCTCGTTTACATTTATTATATATGTCTGAAAACGTACTACATATATTTTTATAGATGTCGTCAGGCGAATCATAACACAGAGGTGTACTCCAGTCCGCACGATGCAACTCGGCGCGCAGCTGATCGTTATCGAATGCATAGATAACCGGTTTCTTAGATACACTTGCAGCTGAATGGTTATACACTATTGTACATGCCGTTATATAGTGATCTGCCGGCGACTCACTCACAACCGCAGAATAGATCGTGCTCGCCGCCACAGACGTGCTTCGCATGAAGACATGGTCTATACACGATTTTGTAATTATGTTACCCTTTTTTTCCACTCTTGTGTACTGATTAATACAGCTGGTTAGGCCCATTTCGCACAGTGTGTTAACATACTCAGTTTTACTAGTACTTTCCTTTAATATATCGATATTCATATCACCTATAAGCAAGAGGTTACCTCTGTCTGCTCTGTTTTTAATAATATAGCTAATCTCTTTAGTGAAGTTTGTTACTGACAGGTCTGGAGGCCTGTATAGGCTTATTATACTGATTTTTTCCCTGTCTTTTTCTACTTGACCCATGATAATTTCACTATATAAAGAGTGGGTGGGTAATCTTATAAATTTTATATTTTTGTGGCTATAGAGGATAATACCGCCTCCTCTCCTGTAGGTTCTTAGGCTCGTAAACATATTATAATTAGGTATCTCAAACAAGGATGAGCAAGCTTCCTTTATATTTACTTCTGTAAGTACGATGATATCGATTAGCCGTTTACTCGAAGCTATTAAAAACTCAATTTGGGCAAAATTTAATGCAAGTGACCGTATATTTACGTGCAAGGTTGTTAATATTTGTTTACGATCCGGTAATGATGTTATGTAGTCATCCCAGTTACTGAAATTCCTTTCTTTAATATTTTTTGTTGTAGTATCCATTAAGAGATACAGAGTAGGTAGGCTTAACATTAACACATATTAGAAATAAAAGCAAGAGATACAGACTCACGGTTTGTTGTCTTTTAGCTCCTTGGCCCATTTACTGATGTCCTCCTCTGTCCGGATAATATGTATTTTTTCCGTTTCATTTATCCGCATTAGGACACTTCCTCGTTTGCACCACACAAACCTCACCAATCCTGTATCTTTAAGTTCCATCTTTGCGCGCCATAGGAGATGAGCAGTATATGGCGATAACGCCTCCCTCAAATATATTCTAGAGGTACCCTCTTTTCCTATATCTCTCTCTGTGATGGTCTTCGATTTGGCTGCTTCCAACCACAAGTCTCGTTGGTCCTCTTTCAGTACGACGACAAGGGTACCCGCTTTCCTCTTCTGGCTTTCGGTAGATTTGCTTTGCTTCCTATATACTTTGTTTACACTATCTATGGTTGTTTCAATTTTGTTGCAGATTTTTTTTGTGATTTCTAATAAATTTTCATTTTCCTCTTTTCTTATTCCACATATTTCCAACTGGTTGTTCATATTTTTCTGTTCTAATGTATTTATTTTTTGCTCCAAATATTCAGTTTTGTTTTTAATGTGGGTATATTTATTACATAAATCTTTGTATTGTCTGTCCATATTTTGTATTTTTTCTTCGTAGCTATTAATTACATCTTGAAAATCGTCGAATTTATCAGAGAAGAATTGCAAGCTTCTTTTCATTTCCTCCTGTATAGTTTTCGCTATTAGGCAACGGATTTCTTTCATCATGTTGCCCTGGCTTGCTGGATAAGCCATTTCAGAGTCAGTATTTTCTTCCTCATCATCTGGTAGGATAGCTGAAATACGTTTCTGTTTGGACTGGCTGGAGCAGGGCTTACATTTCCAATCCACACACTCGACAGCAGTGAGGGTTCCTAGCTGCTCGGTGGTTAGTGACGCGCAGCTTGCGTGCCACCACTTGTTGCACTTTCCACACTGTAATCCCGCGGCTTTCTTGGTAATTAGCTTATTACACTTAGCACACTTGGCCATTGCTATAAAGCGAAAACAATAAGAAAGAAAAACTTTTTATTTTGAGATTTTTATTCGCGGGTATTTGCTCGGGCCGTCAAGGTTAGCTCTGTACACACACGACTATCCCGCGCCAGCGACGAACGCGAACGCGAATCAACAAAATAGAATTCAGTATGGTCTATTTAGATTTTTCTTTTCAATTAGACCATCTATAACCACGTTACAGTAAGTAATCCCTGTGAAAATAAACTACGAAATCGTTTCTGTCTAAAATAAATACTAATATTTTTTCTGCTAATTTAAAACATTACAAGAAAATAAGAATGGAAATCTTTTAAGAAGTTGAAAAAATAACGGAGCTCGGCTTTTTTTGTTTCATGAAAACATCCAACAATCGCAGAAAGTCATTTACACCGTTTACCTGGAATTAGGAAGCTCATGAATTATTAACCATTATCTGTTTGACGTGATCACAAACAAGATAAATAATCCATGAGCGTATTAATTCTGGCTCCGTGTTCTATGTCAGCGAGCCAGTCGCTTAACTGATGGAAAACGCTCAGGAATACTATAAGACCTTTATGACTTTTGATAAATATTCGGGAAGCACTTCAAAAAGATTAGATTTTCAGACTTACGTATGTTTGTCAATGAAATGTTTAACTTATTGAATTTCAGGCTACTGCTCCTTTTTGAAACACAAAAAAGGTACAAATAGACCTTCGCGGCTAGATGAGTCCACAGAATACCGGTTCTATGATTGCATAGTTACTTTTGCTATTAATGTTTTGTTTTCTTTTTGTCTAAACTGGTAGTAACGATAACAAAGCATTAAGTGTCGCAAAATATAAATTTACTTTTCGCTAATTGTGGCATAATTTCGTTATAAATCGCTAATTAATGCCTCATATTGGACATAACCTAAAGCCTAACCCCCTGGGAGTAAAATAAAGCATTAGTTACAGTTATTGAAATTCACTCACGTCACGGTTGTTTTTAAGTCACTCCGTTCAGTTACGATCAACAATTGTGATAATTAGTACTGCAAGCGTATAGCATACGTGCATTAGCATCGCAACATATTGAGATACACTGTGTATACTAAAGCTGAATTATGTGTTCACGCAGCTATCTCTGTAACTCGAAGCACCTTATCACTTCCTCATTGACGCTTGGCCAGACGTTCGATGAAACATGAATGATCATTGGTCTACAGATGGATGCATTCATGCTGTGTCGCTTCGCTGGACTTACACACGAAACTTTGATAGTGAGATCGAGCTTAATATCAAACGTTATAATGCGTTCACAACGAAGCATCAATTTTCATTTCAGAAATTTTGTGATATACGAACTAAGTGCAAAATAATTGTAAACAGATGAAAAATCTTAAGGTTGGTAATAATATTGAAGTGTGACTTTATTCGTATGTTGTATGGAAAATAATATGTTACTTAAGTTAATAACATGTTATTACGATGACTAGACAATACATTTATTGTTCTGAATTTCTATTTGTTTTGTTTCTAATAGTGTCTAATTCAGCTTTAAATTCTATTTGATTTAATTGTTTGACTTCACTGTTGTCACTATGCCAATACGTAGATTTGTTTCGAATTTCAGTTAGCTTAAAAAATCCATGACTTTCTATATCAATTGTAATACAATTCTTTACAGTAAATGTTTGTTTGTTCATGGTAAAGTCATATTAGACTAGTTTTTGAACGTGGCTCTACCCGCGTGTGTATGTACATCACTTATCACCTCTGATAGTAGCATATGTTCGATTCTGATTATAAACTTTAAATATTTTTTGCTAATTCAATATTATTAATATAGTAAACAATTTAATATTCTTACTATAAGTCAATATGGTTTCTGATCATGCATTTCAACCGAAGACGCCGTACTGGATCTAACAAGTAGAATCAGCAAATTCCTTGACGCAAATACCCAGTGCTTATGCATGTTTTTAGATCTCTCTAAAGCTTTTGACACGGTCTCGGTCCCTATCCTTACTAGAAAATATTGTCGTACTAGTATATATAATAGGACGTATTTTTTTTGTATAAATCATAGATCAATAGAAGAAGAAATTTATAGTACAAATCTGCTTTTAGGCCTAAATAAATCGTATGCAGTTAAGCTATGCCGATTTTATATGTGAAAGAGAGAGATGAATTACTTTGCAGTGATCAACTACTAAAGCAGTACAATTTTTTGTCTTGATACTAATAAAAGTAGTACTAGATTTTCGCTAAATGATTTGTATTTATTTTATACTTTAGTATAATACTCATAAGATATTACTTTAATTGGATTTAGTCTAGTGGATAAAAAAATTTGGTATAAGAATTTCCTTTCCATTATATCGTATAAGGAATATCGTATATTTTAGGTAATGAATTTAAGCCCGTATCGGGGCCTTTAGCTGGTATAAGCATCATATTGATACCAGATAATTCTGTTGATGCTAGGTAAAAGCTCTTCCAGCTATCAATTGTCGCGTGCGATAGGACGAGCGAGAGTATTTTAAAATAAATTACGAAAAAAGTAGTACCTACCGTTGATGTGTTCTTGTTCATTTGACTCTTATTAAAAAAATAGTTTGGCAGTTATTGATACTGAAAACACAACACCTACTTTTAATGTACGTATCAATATTAATTTTTATTTACATTTTTAGTAGCCTTTTATTTACCTTAACATAAATAAATTAGTGATGAGGATTAATTAGTCAACTATCAAGACTTCAAAAGTAAAAATAAGATAAGGTAAGCCATTGTAGTAGTTATATACTTATTGTACTGTAATTTAATAAAATAATTAAACATATATAAAACACCCATATTACATATATCCCGCCGGTTTTCCGGAAAGGGTAGGTAATAGGCATATTAGTAAATTAATGCCCCCATTTCGCGTTTTTGTCCCATGTACCTAATAGATGGTGATACAATTAGTACAATGTTTTAATATAAATTTTGATGTACTTGAATAAGTGCTTACAGTGTATTTACCAAATAATATGGCATGGATACAGCCTAATGATATTAAATTAAAGCCAGTACAGCATAAACTTCCCTCAACTGAAGTATAAATTATTAGCTATGGCTACAGTAAAATTAGTTACGTATATTTTATTAATATGTATTCATATTTAAAACTGCTATTTTTTATTGGTATTTAAATTACTCACAACAAGATCACAATTTCGGATCTGTAGAAGTAACATAAGTAAAAAGAACTCTGAACAATAATCAATATCGATATATAATTCTTTGCGTTAACTTTATTTACTAACATTACATAATAATTATAAATTTAATTACAAGAAAGTAAAATCCCGATTCTGGGCCTAAGGGTTACACGAATGGGATATGTACCAAAAAATTCGTCTATTTTGCTTGATTAACCTATCGAAATCTTAGCTTCATTTGCAATGGCCAAGTGTAGAAAATAAGTAGAATTCTATTGTTTTAAACAATCTTTGTAAACCTCTGCAACACTTATTTCAATATACGTAACCAGCTCCACAAACGTAGCATTCCTAAAATAGGATCGATTTAGTGGAAATCGATACTGTTAGAAATAAATAATACTTCTTTGTTTTAGCATAGATGATTGTTATAATAGGTATTTTAATCAATTTCAATAGAGTCTGGCCAGCGAATCGTGACACAAATACTTACAATGGCGGCAATTTAAAATATCTACAACTGGCAGCATTAAATGTAGCATGAAAGGGTAGTTTAGCATTTTTATATTAATGTGACTATGCCATAGAATAACACATAATAATATGTATCAAATCGTGTTTTTCATGTTATTGAAAACCATAGCGGTTTTGATAACTTTTTTATTTTAGAAGTTATAAAGGCCTAACTTGTGAAATACGCTGACTTAGAAAACTTCGTACAAAAATAAAGCAATAATAAGCAATTATAACAATTATCTATTGGGCACGATTTAATTATGGTTGAGTACATAACCCTTTTTAGGGTTCCGTAGCCAAATGGAAAAAAACGGAACCCTTATAGATTCGTCAAGTCTGTCTGTCTGTCTGTCTGTCCGTCCGTGTGTCACAGCCAATTATTTCCGAAACTATAAGAGCTATACTGTTGAAATTTAGTCAGTCGATGTATTCAGTGCACCGCATTAAGATTTTTACATAAAAATAGAAAAGAAACAATACATTTTGGGGGTCCCCATACTTGGAATTGAAACTCAAAAATTTTTTTTTCATCAAACCTATACGTGTTCATCTATGGATAGGTGTTCAAAAATGATGTTGAGGTTTCTAATATATTTTTTTTCTAAACTGAATAGTTTGCGCGAGAGACACATTCAAAGTGGGAAAATGTGTGCCCCCCCCCCCCCCCTCTAACTTCTAAAATAAGAGAGTGATAAAACTAAAAAAAATATTTTTCAAAATATATTATTCAAACCAATTTTAGTTGGTAGTTTTTTTTTGTTATTCATGCAAACTACCAACTAAAATTGGTTTGAACGAGATCTAGTAAGTAGTTTTTTTTTAATACGCCATAAATTTACCTTTTATCAAATCAATACACTAGTATAAAAACATCGATGAAAGTTACAACGAACTACAAGAACTTTTATATGATGTTACTTGCTGATACGGAACCCTTCATGGGCGAGTCCGACACGCACTTGGCCAATTTTTATTAAAATAACTCAAACAATAAACATAACCTAAAATGTAAACATTGGCTGATTTTACCAATTTGGCCATTGCTGGGAGACCTGAAAATTGGGCTCGTAAAATCTTCATAGGTATTGTAATTTATGCCCAAACTCTAGCACTGTGACGCCAGGCCCAAGTTTGTATGGATTTCGGGTTTCTCCTTTGAATACCAAGAAAATGCTAAATAGAGCAACCAAATAAATAAGTCTAACATTTTTTGTTTCACGTTCAATTAAATTCGATTTTTTATCTAGAAGAATGCACCTGTTGGTCTAGTGGTTAGAGTATGCGACTGCTGATCAAGAGCTATCGGGTTCGATTCCCGGGTCGGACCAAATGTTTGTGTGATCCGCAAATATTTGTTTCGGAGTTTGGGGTTTTCTATGTATAATATGTATGTATTTACAAAAAAAACTATGGTTATGTATTTATATCAGTTGTCTAGTTACCCTTAATACAAGCTCAGCTTAGTTTGGGGACTAGATGGCGTTGTGTGTAAAATGTCCGAAATATTTATTTATTACTTATTTATTTACCTTAGTATTTACTATATTTTTAAGTGAAACCTAGTAATAAAATATTAATCTACATTTATAATTTATGTTATCTCATGTATATAATATATCTATATTAATTCTTTATTTTGTATGTACAATATTGGTTATAAACTAAAACAATGAACCTAAAACTAAAAACCTTAATAAAATATAATATTATAACTAAAATATATCATTAAAAGGAGTCCCTTTAGGCATGGTTCCGAAGATACTGGCAGCGTTCCCCCTTTGAATTGCTAGACTAATTCTTTGTCCGAGATAACTGTCAGCTCTTCGGTCTCCTGTGATGTCGACTAATCTTTTTGCTATTTCTTTGAAAAGCTTTATAGCGCTAGGACCCCACGGCCCAAGGGTCTCGACACCGAATGGGACAAAATCATATTCGGAGCCTAGACCCCTGTATTTGGATGCTTTAGCTTTTTCAGCCGCTTCACATATAAATATATCTATATTTATATTTTTACATTTTTAAATAATAAATCAACTTTATAATGATATGAAATGAAATCATCATCAGTTTAATTGAAGGCAAAATCAACATTTGCTCTGCAATTATGACTTGAGACATCATTCGATTTATTATTTAAGCTGAAGTTAATTAAAATTGACGCAAAGTTTCGGAATTTATACAACTTCCATAAGAAAGTGACCTAAGTTTCGCTTTTGTAAAGTTTTGAGGATCGGCTCGAGATCTTATTTAAAGATATAAAATTCATGAAAGTATTTATTTAATGAAAGTAAATTATTCGGTGGTGAATCTAAACATCTTGCGATTTAATCAAAGAGCTCTAACTGTTATAACTTCCAATGGGTAAAATCGGACAGTCGAAAACAGAAAATAAATAGATGGCCTCATATTCCTAGCTAATCTCATGACACACCTAATGAGTGATTTAAAAGTATATCATCATCATCATCAACAGCCTTCAACAGTCCACTGCTGGACATAGGCCTCTCCTTGCAAAAGGAGGTATTGGAGTAATTAAACAACATATCGCCATTTTATCGTAGACGTGTTGTATTAGATTGGTCGAATGAAAGATTAAATTAATTTTACTGAAAGACAGAGAGAAGGATAGCCGAGGATCGAAACAATTAACATGCAATTGGAGAACCTATGTCCAGCTGTGGACTGCAATTGGCTGATGATGGTGATGATAGAGAGAACAACAAAATTATGCAAACTATAACTAAACTGTGCTCATGTAACTATATATTAGACTTTCCTGTCAGCCTAGCTTGATGAGAAAAGTTAAATATATTGTAAAAGAAAACATATATTGCTCATTGAAATAATTTGAGGAAAAAAAACAATAGCTCATCATTGCCAACTTTATAACTATAACTATGGCCGACAGAAGTAAATAAACTTAATAAATTTTTCAGGTAAATTGGGGAAGTTAAAAAACACCCTCCATTATGCATAAATAATAAATCTAGAAAAAAAACTTAACAAAGAATCAAGATGGAGGAGGATAATATCATAAAAATATTGTGAAGTATTTTTTACCGTCCGTGAAATTTCGGCGGAATACAGTGAAGTATAGTACGTTTACATACATATAAATAATGCGGTATATATATATAATACGGTATGTATATATATAAAGAAGGTAATAGGAAGCATATATACAAGACCACTTAGGTGCAGCATAGATCTACAAACATCAAGAGATATTTTGAATGAAATCATCAGAAACACATTTAAAGTAATTGTGTATAATATTTTATTTATTTTAACTATATATTCGTATTAGTAAATGTGTCTCTACTCATCATCAACCTTTCAGAGTCCACTCCTGGACTCTGAAAGGCCTCTGCCATTGCACACCACTTGAATTTGAGCTTCTCGATTTCGATACAATAAATCAGCCTAATTGAAATTCGGTTCCGAAAAGTTAGTATCGAACATGAATTATAATATATTATTAAACTACTATATAAATTATAAGTACAACACATCGACAAAAGTAACATTGTTTAGATTTAAAACTATCAGTATTTTCACCTGGTTAGTTCTTAGTAATCGTGTTGCCAAGTAGCATAGAAAAGCCAACGATTAAGCGACTGCACCTTCGAATCTTAAGATCTTGCAGTTCCTAATATTTTAATTACGTATGTCAGAGGCATCGCTGCGGAGTAAGCATAGTTAAATTTCTACAAGAAACCAATAGAGTTTTTATTATAGAGGTTGATGAACGTATAAAAGGCTTAGATATTAAACCTGACCACGTCTTGGCTATGGATATAATCACCAATGATGCGTTACATTGTTTCCGCAGTGTTCGCTATTCTATGATAATTGAGATTAATCAGTTATATGTTGAAAAGGATTTTACCATAGTCAACTAGAATTATTGACAAATGAGGCTATCTATTATTATATTGTAAGATATGTCATAAGTTAGGGTATAAAAGGCGGCGTGCGCCTGTGCATAACACATTTCTTGTTCGGCGCTCGTCGTGGTAACTCTGAAGGAATGTTGTTGTGATCTTTGCTATATTGTTACATTGTTATTATCAAGTTGTAAAGTAAGGACTGCGAGTATTGTAAGTAATTAACTTGTTAGAGTTGGAAATCTAAGGTAACTATTTCTGTTCAAATACTAATAAAAGTGAGTTTATTGTGTAAGTACTGTAATGATTATTAATTGTAAAAACAATGTTGGAAAAGAGTGTCCATGGAGTTTCTTGTCTGTTCTTCTCCATAGGATCTACGCCTTGGAACAGACAATTAGCTTATTAAAAACAGTTTGATATAATTTAATTATATTTTTGTTTCTATTTCACTTCCGACCCATAAAAATATATATAATTCTCGTGACTCGCAGTTGTTCACAAAGAACTTCGAAGCTATCTAACCGATTTCCAAGCTATTTTTGATGTGTATTTTGCTCGAGTGCCCAAGATAGAATAGTTAATCACGTTTAGACTAATTGAAGCTGAGAATACGCTATGGGCGAAGCCACAGCAAAATAGTAGTTTAGATCTTTACACGGTTACGTGATTAAATAATTGTTTTACTAAAGTCAACGTACGTGCCGTCAAACAATAGTAATATTATAATATTATAAATAAGGAAAAACAAATAACATATTGTCAATTAAGCAATTAAGTAAATAATATTTCTTCCTGGCGCCCCACCTAAACCTGTACATATTACATTGTATATAAGCTTTAGTTTAAGTTGAATTAGAGGAGTCAATACGGAGTCTTACAGAGATAATGTAGTCATTAATAAACATTACAACCAACGTGTCGTCTAATTGGCTCCCTGGGTAAACACGCAATAATTGGTGACCCCGACGTGATCTATTGGTTTCTAGTGCTGATATAATACCGGGACGACCGGAACCCTATATGGTGTTCAGCAGTGAATCTAGAGAACAATAGCATTACGAAATTATCACATCCCAAAAATGGCTCCAACAACAACACCTTCAAGAGGCGACACGGGTGCCCACCCAGGGAAAACAAGTACTCCACCATCAAGGAACGTCTAATAAACTGCTACGAAGAGAGCGAACACCGACGTTTCCACAGACTACTATCAGAAATGGACCTTGGAGACCAGAAGCCCTCCCAGCTCTTGAGAAAAATGAAGGAAGCTGGATGTGGAAAAATAAACGACGACACTATTCGCCTTCTGTGGCTAAGGCAACTCCCCGCTTCACTAACAGCGATATTATCAGTCACAAACGATATGTCGTTAGACAACTAGAGCGAGTTAGCCGATGAAATATACGAGAACTTGACCTACAACAAGAGAAATACTCAAGAAACAGCGGTTGACATTAACCTAGTTACAAACATATCGTCACAACTTGAAGCCATGCGAATAGAAATAAATGCATTACGCAGCATACGCGAGAATCGACCTATGCAACGCAGCAAATACCAAACACGACATACGCCACATTCACGGTCAAGGTCGCGCCACAGAAACTCACATAATGGATTATGTTATTTCCATAATCGTTTCAAGCAGGATGCATATAAATGCAATAAGCCTTGTTCTTGGAATATAATTAAAAATAACAGGCTATCGGAAAACTAAAATTAGCACAGAATACGACGGGCCTCTGTGCTATCCACCCAGCAAACCGTCTAACTATAACTGACTCAAACAGTGGTTATAGATTTTTAGTCGACACGGGTGCTAACATTTCGGTCATAAATAGCACAAATAATAAGAGCCAAGCATGCGAATACAAATTATTCGCCGCGATGATCGATAAAAAAAAAAAAAAAAAAAACAGGTCTGGAAACGCCTGCCAAAATAGTGAGAACAAAAATTGCATCAGTGCGATCTTTAAACGCTTCTCTACAGGAACCAATAAAGGGATTATAAGAGAAATATGAAGATATTACAAAGGCCTCCACAGGGACACCACACGCAGGACGCGACGGCTCCAGCCTGGTTACCCCTACGGCCTCATCAACGGCTAGGCACAGCAAACTGCACACACGGTCCACGTAAGAAGAGAAACTCTCTCCCGTCAACGCAGCAGCCAGCCACTACGCAGCGGACTTCAGCCCCGACTCACTGGGGACTTCACCGCAGCAGCGCGCATCGCACGCCCGACTCACTGGGATCAGCGGACTACAGTTCCGACTCACTGGGACTAGCGGCATACAGTTCCGACTCACTGGAACCAGCGGCACTCAGTTCCGACTCACTGGAACTGCTCACTCCTGGCACTGGCAAGCTCCGCAACAGAGCACAGACAGCCGACTTCCACATACCGCGCGCAATCTAAAAGCGCCTACATAAAAACGGCATAACAATAAATACAAGCAAATGTGAATTCGCCAAGTCGGAGATTGATTTCCTCGGTTATCATATAACGAGCCAAGGGTTGACTCCTACTATGGAAAAGATTCAAGCTATAAACAATTACCCTAAACCACAAACGGTAAATGAGTTACGACGTTTTTTGGGTATGATTAATTTCTACAGAAGCAGTATTCCACACGCAGCAAAGCATCAGGCACCGTTAAATAAATATTTAATTAATAGTAAGAAAAATGATAAGACGGTTATCCAGTGGAATACTGAAGCAAACCACGCGTTTGAACGCTGCAAGCAGGACATTCGACAATTAACTACATTGGCATATCCGGACAGCAACGCACAAATAGCTTTAATGACAGATGCTAGTCTCAAATGCGCAGGCGCTGTACTACAGCAGCGAAGAAAAACAAAATGGGAACCAATAGCTTTTTTCTCCAAATCATTTAGTGAAGCCCAAACAAAATACTCTACCTACGATAGAGAGCTGCTAGGAATCTATATGGCTATAAAACACTTCAGAAGACTCATAGAAGGACGAGAATTTACAGTCTACACGGATCACAAACCACTAATGCATGCTTTCGACAAGAAGCCATCATTGGATGATACCCCTAGACGAATCAGATATCTGGATTATATATCACAATTCAGTACGGATATCCAGCACATCAGTGGCCTCAAGAATGTGGTAGCCGATGCCTTATCTCGAGTTATCGAGACGATAACCTTACCCTCTGCAATCGATTGGCACGAGGTAGAAAAATATCAAAAGAATTATAGCGAGTTAAAACGACTAAAAGCCAATAAATCATTAAAAATAGAATTAATAAACTTTCCAAATGAAAATATTAAGATTTATTGCGATATATCAACAGGAAAACAACGCCCTTTTATACCACTCAAATTCAGGAAAACTATTTTCGAAAGCTTTCATAACATTAGCCATCCTGGTAAGAATACTACGAGGAAACTTATTTCAGCTAACTATATATGGGAAAATATGAATAAAGACGTAAATGAGATGTCGGAGACATGTTTACAATGTCAACGAGCAAAAATACATCGTCATACAAAGTCACAATTCGGAGAATTCATGCCAACGGGAAGATTTTCCCATCTGCATATCGATTTAGTAGGACCTCTACCCACTTCTCAAAACAAACGATACATACTCACAATGATAGATCGTTGTACTTCATGGTCAGAGGCATTCCCCATAGCTGATATAACTGCAGAAACCGTAGCCAGAACGGTATACGAAGGTTGGATAACCCGATTCGGATGCCCTGAATACATTACCACAGACCAGGGACGCCAATTTGAATCTGAAATATTCAAAAATTTAGCAAACTTAATGGGAGTTCAAAAAATTCGAACCACCCCATATCATCCACAGTCAAATTCTAAAGTAGAACGATTGCACAGAACATTAAAAACAGCATTGATAGCAAGAGGAAACACAATTAATTGGACAAAAGAGTTAGCTACCGTTTTATTTGGCATACGTACGAGTTTACGGCAAGACACAGGATTCTCGGCAGCTGAACTAGTATACGGTTCAACAATTAGACTGCCTGGAGCATTTTTCGAGACACAAAATAACTCAACGTACACAGATTTTATCAGAGAAATTAAGGATAACTTAGAACACATGATTTCGCGTCCACAAAGACAAAGCAAGAACGACAAGATATTCGTACACCCACAGTTAGCGGAATGTAGGCACGTTTTCTTACGTTGTGACCGACTACGGCCCAGCCTCACACCACCGTACGAGGGACCTTATCTTGTCATCAGTCGCAATGATAAGATCTTCACGATCTTGATAAACGGAAAACAAAAAAGTGTAGCTATCGATAGACTCAAACCAGCATTTATTTTAAACAATAGCAAGATAAGCGAACGAACAATCAGAGACAAGATAACAGAATCTTCACAAGCAGATAAGCAAACAGAAAAAAGGACACGTTCTGGTAGAGTCTCCCACCAGACGGTTAGATTCCAATTATAATATATAAACCAGAACTATACAACAATAGTATATAATAGTAATATATATAATAGTATAGTAATATAAGGATGTTTCTTCTCTTTAGAGGGGGAATATCTATGGGCGAAGCCACAGCAAAATAGTAGTTTAGATCTTTACACGGTTACGTGATTAAATAATTGTTTTACTAAAGTCAACGTACGTGCCGTCAAACAATAGTAATATTATAATATTATAAATAAGGAAGAACAAATAACATATTGTCAATTAAGCAATTAAGTAAATAATATTTCTTCCTGGCGCCCCACCTAAACCTGTACATATTACATTGTATATAAGCTTTAGTTTAAGTTGAATTAGAGGAGTCAATACGGAGTCTTACAGAGATAATGTAGTCATTAATAAACATTACAACCAACGTGTCGTCTAATTGGCTCCCTGGGTAAACACGCAATAATACGGAAAAAAGACGCTGATGAACTTATGTGGGCTAGTTATTTATTATTACATCTATGGAGTAAAAATAATAGAAGTGTTTAGTTTTAATTTCAAATTACCAGCTTTTCAGGGAATGCATATGGAAGAATATGGTACCTACATAAAAAAAAAAAACATTTTAAAATGCGTCTTTGTCTGTCTGTTTCTTCCGCCTAATCTCTGAAAAGACTGGGCTGATTTCGCTTTTGTTACTGTTAAAGTGTAACAACAATTGCGGGTCTAAACTAATTATGAATGTGCCTAAAGTCTAAAGTGCCTGTGAGTGCTGTTGGAAAGAATATCTGTTAAAACACTAACCACAACATTTAAACATATAATAGGTTTCAATAATGCTAAATTAAACGGTTGACTCGCCTACATTGATAACCTTTTCAGTATTTAGAGTACTATTTCTTAATAAAAAATATTAATCTATTTAAAATGTTAAACTAATCGAAATTCAAATACTTTCCTTCGGAAAATGGTTTCTGCTTCTTAACAAATATTCATTGTTATGCTCTGACTTCTATTATTATTACTTTTCATTCTTTAATTCCAAGGGTATATTACAAGAGAGATAAAAATAAATATCAATATAATTACACCGTGATTCATAGCATAATGTAGATACTTTGAATAAGTATAATTTCCTATGATGAAAGAAGAACATTAAAGAGGCACGGTCAGCAGCCTTTAACAGTTTTTTATATAGTAAAGCCTATCAAAGAGACTCTACTCTGCCTTATGAAAAGCATGATTAGTATCCAGGAGTAGGGGTCATCATCCTCATTGTCTGGGTAGGCAATGCAGCATGGTGACCAATACGATAGTGGCCTGGTCTGATGTTTCTGCATCACAATCCCGGCCTCTGGAGGCTGGGATAATAATGCAGTATGATTGGGTCTTCGGTCTCACATTCACCAGCGAAATACTACAGCAAGAATGCTGTCATTAATATGATGTTATCTTGTATGTGGGTAGTACTGCCCCGGTCAAGCCGGCCCAATCGTGCGAAAATCAGCGTAGCTCTACTACCTACTAAAGTTACTAATTACTAAACATAGGCCGGTTGCTAGTTACTAAAGATAGGACTCTCAGTAGATAAATCACTTTATATAGATATTAAACGTTACTTTGCCTGTATATAGTCAGCAACACGAAAAAATAATTTGTACTTATTTATTTTTATTAATCCAATCTAAATTTACATTAAACGAAAAATGTCTCCTTTACCTATTTAAATATAGAATAAAATCTATCGGTTATTTATAAATATATACATTTTGAATAAAACAATTGGCAAAGTATGTTTCATGAGGTCTGATAGCTTGTTAATCTATTGCCTACAAGACTCCACAAAGTTTAGAGGTGACCGAGGTAATCCAATTACCTTAGTCGCCTCTAACACTATGCACGTTACGAGATGCACAAATAATAAAGGCTAGGAAGATGATGGCCAAAATGGTAGAAGATCTCTGAAATAAGTAGTAACATGGAGTTTCGGGTAGGTGCTAAAAAAGTTAACACACATTGAAAAAGAGCTCTAATATTATTTAATTAAATTAATCAATAGTGTTTAATTATTTTAAAATTAAATGAGTAGTTGACTAAGAGTGATTGTACTTACAGTTATAATAGTGATTACATGAGCTAAGACTTGTGTTTTACCACCTGCCAGCACAACAAAATATCAGTTAGCAACAAACTTTAAGTTGTGATATTTAAATCTACACTTTAAATATCACAACTATGCCTCAATTATCTGAAGTACAGGAAGCACAGAATAATTTGGAGGAGAGCTTCTCTAGGAGGATGGCTCAGCTGGAAGCGCAACTTCATTCTGGTGGAAACAATAAGGAGACGGTAGCACGGGTGTCTGAGGAGTTTAAGACCTTCCGGGAACTGATGTTTGCCATGTTGGGCCTTCTCCGTAAACAAATAAGTGAATGCGTTAAGATGGTTGATGTCATGGAGACTCGCCATCGGCACAAATCGCTGTTATTCTTAGGAGTACCAGAGGCCGTCGGGGAGGACTGCAGTGCAACTCTTCTTGAGGTCATGAATGAGAAGATGTGTCTTCAAGACATCTCACGGTCCGACATAAGGCATTGCTATCGCATTGGAGCACCTTCTAAGGAACATCGCCGCCCAATATTGGTGAGGTTCACTACCGCAGAGACAAGACATGCAGTTTGGAAGTCTAAGACTGCTTTAAAAGGTTCCGGATACGCGGTAAGAGAATTTCTCACTAAAATACGCCAGAGAGTTTTTACTGATGCCCGACAGCATTTTGGCATGTCGTCTTGTTGGACACAGGATGGCGTAGTAGTCATTAAAGTAGGCGACAGTGGCAAGTATAAGGTAACATCCATGGACGAGCTAAAGCCACTATTAATCAAATATCCAAAACCATCCACTAGCAGCAGTGATTCCGGTGATGCGAACTCAGGCACCAACAGTAATAAGAGTTCACGGAGGCGATGAGTTTCATTTCATTTTTGTTTGTTTACATGCTTTTATAGTTAATTAGTTACTAGCTAACTCACTATTTGTATATACCTTCAATTTTTATTTTATAAGCAATTATTTACATTTGACACGTCAAAATATTTACGATTGTGAAAGATATCATATCTGTCAAATGTCACACATGACGGGTCCGTTCCGTTTCATACTTCTAAACTCTAATAGCTTTCACAATATGTTTGCTTCTTTTATTTCAATTTGATTTTGTTCTTTAATTTGTTTGTGTTATCATTACAGTTACTTCTAAAATTGGTTGCTGTTACTTGTAGTTTTCAGTTTGTTAAATGTTAAATTTATTTTTGTTTTTGTGAGCTGGCGGGTGGTGTAGAGATTCGATACGACTGTGATTAAGGTAATATCATAAAATAATATAATTAATTTATTGTATTAAATATATATATATATATATATTTTTTTTGTATTTTATCATATTTATTTTCTTCTTTTTTATGTTTATTATTATACATACACGGCTGTAGGTACTATGCTTGAAGTTATCGATGACACTAATATTGAAGCTTACTTTTCTGCCAACGACTCCTCTGGGGATGAGAGCTTCAGTTCGCTTCCAGATACCCTAGGGGAACAATTACGACACTCATTTAACAATCAAATTCAATCTTTACTAAATGTGTGTCATATAAACGCTCAGAGTGTCCCCAGTCACTTTAGCGAATTGACTGAAACTTTCACTGACAATAATGTGCATGCCATCCTGATTTCGGAAACATGGCTTAAGCCGCACCTGCCTTCTACATCTTATCCTCTCACTGACTTCGTTCTCCTTCGCAACGACCGACCTGAGTCGAGGAGAGGTGGTGGGGTGGCCATCTACCTCCGAGGCTGCTTACCTTTCAAAATCCTCGCTACTTCCTCATCTGATTTTTCTACTACTGCAGAATACCTCTTCCTTGAAGTTTGTGTCAAGGGCTCCAAGGTATTGCTTGGGGTAGTTTATTGTCCCCCCGCTGTCAACTACTTCTCCAGTCTGGAAACAGTTCTGGAATCTTTAGGGTCGGAATACTCACACCACATCATTATGGGCGATTTTAACACAGATCTTCTGGCATTGAATTCTCCTCGTACTCGTAATCTCCTCCACATTATCCAATCTACTTCCCTCCATGTCCTTCCCCTTCAAGCAACGCATTATAACATTGAGCACCAGGATACGTGGCTTGACCTGATGATCACCTCTGCTCCTCACCTTATCCATTCTCATGGTCAATACCCTGCTCCTGGATTTTCCCATCATGACTTGATCTTCCTCACTTATATCCTAAAACCCCCTAAATCTCCTCCAAAAATCCTGCATGTTCGTAGTTATAGACGAATGGACGTCCAAAAACTGTGTGTGGATGCTACCGCATTAGATTGGTCAGACTTGAGAGCTGCTACTAACATCAATGACAAAGTTAATATTTTTAATAACGCACTTTTTGACCTATATGATGTCCACGCACCTATGAAGGCTGTTAAATTAAAGCGCCCCCCTGTTCCATGGATGACAGAGGAAATCCGAACTGTTATGAGACGAAGAAACAGTTGCTTTAATAGGTACAGGAAGGATCGCACTGAAGAGAAATGGAACCTTTTTAAGACTGCTAGGAATCGGTGTAACCAGGTGATACGAAACGCTAAACGCCGCCACATAATTCAAAATATAGAATCCTCTTCAATTTCCAGCACGTGGAAGTTCCTTGGTACACTGGGCATTGGTAAACAACAACGCCCTGAGGTCCGAATGACAATTGGTTTAGATGATAGAAATCACCATTTCTCAACAGCACCTGAAATGGATCATCAAACCAAGTGTCAAACCATTAACTATATAACTGGTTTAACTCACCCTGTTATTGAATCCTTTGACTTTTCTCCGGTATCTTCTGAGGACGTCAAAAAGATTATCCTGTCCATTCGTTCCAATGCTGTGGGATGTGACGGCATCAGCCGTCGCATGATTGTTACTATCCTTGACCACATTCTTCCAGCAATATCCCATATCATAAATTTTTCTCTTGATTCTGGCACCTTTCCCTCACTCTGGCGGAAGGCCTTCGTTATCCCTTTACCCAAGAAAACTAACCCCTCCCTCCCTGAACATTTTCGACCAATTTCTATACTTCCCTTTCTTTCCAAAGTGTTAGAGGCCTGTGTTCATAGGCAGCTTTCACAATTTGTGTATAAGCAGAACCTTCTAAGTCCTTTACAATCTGGGTTTAGACCCGGCCACAGTACAACCACCGCTCTCCTCAAAGTGACTGGCGATATAAGGCAGGGTATGGAGGACACCAAAGTCACAGTGCTGGCTATGATTGATTTCTCGAATGCCTTCAATACCGTATGTCACGACGTTCTACTAGCTATCCTTTCCCATCTTATGATGTCCTCAGAGGTCCTGGAATGGTTTTCCTCATATCTTCAGGGACGTCAACAGAGTGTCCACATTGATGACTTATCATCGAGTTGGTGTGATCTTCGCACTGGCGTCCCTCAAGGCGGTATATTATCTCCCTTGTTATTCTCAATATTTATCAATCTCATAACCCAACATCTTCAGTGTTCGTATCACCTATACGCTGACGACCTACAGGTGTACACACATTCAAAAGTTGAAGAAATCTCACACGCAATCGACAAAGTCAACAATGACTTGGATTTCATAAAGAACTGGTCAACGAGGTTTGGGTTGTCGGTGAATCCAACCAAATGTCAGGTTATTGTTGTCGGGAGCAAGCAAATGCTGAGTAGGTTGGATATGACGGTCGTTCCACCAGTTATATACAATAATGTGACTATACCTCTGAGCACAGTGGTAAAGAATCTGGGGCTATATTTTGACTCGACACTTGATTGGCGAGCACAAGTGACACACGTCAGTCAGAAAGTCACCTCATGTCTCCGTGCTTTATACGGTATAAAGCACGGAGACATGAAAGAATCAAGAAAACATCAAGAATTTCCTTCCTGTCAAAACCAAGGCTACGCTAATGCAGTCCTTAATTATTCCCTTAATTGACTATGGTGATGTGTGTTATTTTGACCTGAATGCAGATCTCCTCAATAAATTAGACCGCCTTCTTAATAACTGCATTCGATTCGTTTTCAATCTTCGCAAGTATGATCATGTGTCTACTTTTCGTTCCCAATTACAATGGCTCCCAATTCGTCAGCGCCGTAGTTTGCGAGCTCTGACTTTTCTCTTCTCTTTCCTTAACTCTCCATCATTACCCGAATACCTGGTACCACACTTTCGCTTTTTATGCACAAACCACGATCGAAGTCTTCGGTCAACTAATAACTTACTCCTTCTATGCCCCTCTCACACCTCTAACTTTATCCATTCTTCCTTCTATGTGCAGTCAGTCCTACTCTGGAATGCACTGCCTGCCGAAATCAGGATGTCCACAAGCCGCCTCACATTTAAGGCAAAAGTGCGCGAACTTTTACAGGGCGAACTGGCAGTACAGTCACAACACTAGTGCCCGTCTGTGTATTTTATATAGATTAAGTATATGTATGTATATTCGTATTATATTTATGTTATATATTATGTTGGTAATATATGTGTTATGTTAATTAAATTTATATGTATTTGTTAATATACATAGTATCAAGTAAATTTATTATCACTAATATTTATTATTATTTGTGTTTTTCTTTACCATTGTGAACTTTGTTGCTCTCAATATTTAGTCCTTGCACCTACCGCATCATTTTTCTACATCGCCCCAAGGTTGACTGGCAGAGAATGCCTTATGGCATTAAGTCCGCCTTTGTACATTAAGTGCAGTAAGTCTAAATAAATAAATAAATAAATAAATAAACATGTAGGTCAAATATGTAGTTTTGTAAATTCGAATATCGCTCTGAATACAAATGCTGACATACTAAATCAGTTTAAACGGATATTTAAATTTAACAACATCATGTAGTGATCATTGATCCAAGTATTAAAGGTTTAATTTCAAATTTCTCTTTGGGGGAAAATTCATTCATTGTTATATTCGAAATAATAGCTTTTGTATTGCTGCGAGCGGAGACTTTACGAGCTGTTATAGTTATTATTTTACTCGTACAAATTAAAGTCAGAAAAGTACTTTTACAGAATTGATATTTTCAATGAAGAATTTTTTAATGTTTTTAAAATTTAATTTTTTTAAATAAAGTTTGTCTAATAATTTAAATTGTATTTTGTGTATTTTCTTGTTCTAAATAAAACTTATTAAACTTAAACTTATTAAATAATTTATGACAATATAGGCAGGTAATATATAAGCGTATTGTTTATAGTAGCAGTTACACAGGAAAAAAATGCGTTAAGTACTGTTAAAAATTCCCATGATTTACAGTGAACGAAAATTCGTTATATACGAGGTATATATAGTACATTGTTCACCGAGGGAGGAAAGGAACCGATTACTAGCGAGGGAGCAGTTTGTGGCCCGAAGGCGCAGCCTAGGGCCACAATACTCCCGAGGTAGGAATGGGACTTTCACCCGAGTGCTACACAGTGTTTTATACTACACCTGTGAGGAACATTTAAAGTATTTTTAAAATAAAATCAAAACGTAAGATGTAAGACACAATTTAGCTTAGAATTTGACCAATATTTCGCGCTTCTTTTGTTTTTTTTTTTTATTCTTTACAAAAGGATGACAGTGGCACGGAGATTCCATATTTAAATTATATGAAAACTCCTTGGGCAGGCGCGCGCCATAGTTAAGGTAACATATGAGAAATGAAAATTCATACAACTTTCTCTCCCACTAAAACACGTTAGAAATGGATTTTCATACATTTTTTCCTCCCGCTTATTCAGGCCAAGGAAAAGACTAACGTTCTCTTTTCATTTTCAGGGAATATTGACTACTGTTCCGATCATGTGTAGTATAAACGATGTATTCTAATTTGTTTTAAAGATATTTTAAGATGGATATTTGAATGGAAATAGGTTTTATTTAACTCTAACTATTTACACTTTACCTAAGTACTTAAAAATCCATACTAAAATTATAAACTCCAAAGTAATTCTGACTGTCTTTCTGTTTGTTACGCTTTGATGGCTAAAACATGGAGGTATAGAGATAGATTGAATTGTGAAGAAGAACACATAGGCTACTTTTTTTAGCGATGGTAAATTTTAGAAAGCCGCTCTCAAAGGATGGTTAAAATATATTTCCGCCCTGTATGTAATTCAATGTATAAGCTCTTACATATATACTAATAATTTAACTGCCTCGTGTGGTGACGGATTAAGAATACAAGTGTCACCACCCCTATTCAGTCCATGGGTGTCGTAAGAGGCGACTAAAGCAACAAAATAGGCAGCTAACATCACTGCCAAGAGAGGGAAAACTTGCAACAAACCCTTTACCAACCCGTTTGGCCAGCGTGGTATAGTAGGCCAAAACCTCCTTTCAAAGGAGAGGCCTATGTCCAGCAGTGGACTGTTAGAGGCTGTTGATGATGATGATGATGATAAACTGCTTCGTTGGTCTAGTGGATAACGACTGCGATCTCGGGTCGGGCATTAAAGTGTTTTTGGATTTTTCTTAGGAAAATCCTAACAGAAACCCGGAGTTTGGAAGTTGGGCGGTGATGCACGCCCGTGCCTCGGAGAGTAGTCGATCTCGGTTGCTATGAAAATTTATGGCAATCGTTATTGAGAACTCAGTGCCTTCAAATTTACAGACAACTAGTTCAACCTTTCAGTTCTACTTTAGGGTCAGGTAGGCGGAGGTCCAATGCCAGTCGCTCCGTGGAAAAACTGATATTCAGGTAAAACCGGTTGAACTAGTAGCCGACCCCAAATCATATAGGGAATAAGGATAGGGAAAAAAAATATAAAGTAATAATTTAGAGCAATTCCTATTATATTTAATGTTTTTTTCCAGTCTTTCGTCAAGTGTATTTGTAAAGTATTTTCTTTGTTAAAACGTACATGACCAAAATTATCATTTAAACTTTTATTAGTAAAGCTTTCATGTAAAATAAATACACTCTCTCTTGAATAATTTGGATTAATTTAACAAAAATAACTTCTTGGTTTTAGAATTAACTTTAAATGAAAATTGAAAACTAACCCAAATGTTTTCACCCTTTTTGATTAGATTCTCCGCCCGACTAATATACATTACCATATGGCAGGCATTTTCAAAGTAAATTATCGCAGTTGTATAATCTTAATTAAAATTCGAAATATAAATAGATTGAAAGGACTGTAACTCTAACATGTTGACATTCGATGTCTACAAAAATCGACCAGGTGCGTGTCAGACCACGCATAGAATAGGGTTTCGAAGTCACCTACGTTGGCACGTGGATTTTAAATCGTACCCAATAGATAATAATTAATTGTTATGTTTACTTAATGTATTAATTAATATTTCTTTAATTTTTGTACGAAGTTTTCCTAGAGTTGGATTTTACAAGTTAGGTCCCTATAACTCCTGAACTATAAGAGTTATCTAAGCTGCTATAGTTTTCCTTTAAAGTAAATATATATACATATATATATATATGATAAATATGGACAACTGTCATGTTTTAATTCAGATTTTTTTGAGCCTGCCGTTTGGCTTTTAGAGGGGGAAGCTGCCTCGTTTTTACAATAAAAATGCGCTATTAAATTGAATAACTCGAAAACGGATACCTAATTCGAAAAATCGTCTTGGCAACCTCTCTATGTTTTCAAAAGACTTATCTCAGAATATCCTACACGACGCGAGAAAAAAAAAACAAATCTACTTTAACCAAAACGAGAGAAAAAACAACGTTTACTTTAACTACATAAATATTCAAACTCCATTTACTGTGACGAAATTTTCAGCTCAAATATTTCAACGTATACGTAAAAATCATCAACAACTCATAACGGCCCACTGTTGGGCTCAGGTCTCTTCTCAGAAGAGGCCAATTGCTCTACGCTGGCCAAGTGCGGGTTGGGGACTGGCAAGACATGTTGTCTTACTGTTGGATTTTTTAGGCCCCCCGAAGGCCTCCTTCACGACTGCTATCTTATGATAAAAACCGGGACGGACTGCTTAACGTGACCTCCAAATCACGGAAACTCTCATAGCATAAATATCATGCCACAAACGGTCACCCATCTAGCTCTGACCGCACCGTCCTTGCTTACCCTCGGGGATTGTTTCCAATCACCTAAGGTCACTCGGCTATGAGCGCATGATAATGTGTAAAAAACTACTAAAACCTGCCTTCTGAAGTCCAGCAGTGGACCGTGACAATGGCTCTTGATACATTTAAGCTAAAGATCATTTCCTTGTTATAAATACGATTTTTGCAATTCGTTTGTCTTAACTTAAACAGAATACTTGCAAAACACAAACTTTGAGCTTAGATGAGTCCCACACTAACCGCAGCTGACCTTCGACCTCGACCCCTTTTCATCTTATTGAGGATTAAAACAATATCTTTACATTAATTTAACACAACACAAAATCGTGGACCTATTGTTATGAAGCTAGTTAAAATTGAGAATTTTTCTAACTCAGTTACGAGAGATACTTATAATTAAAATATAGTATTTATCATATTCATTAAGATTTTGTAATTTCACTTGACCCCAATGCAAAGACATCAAGCATGAGTAGAACAACAGTGGTGGTCACCATCTTCAGTGCGAACGTGGATAATTCGGGATGCACACTATGGCGGCCTAGGTCAAGGTGTTACCTTATAATGTCTTACTATATTACAATATGTTACCAATAATTTCATACTTTTCAAATCCCTTGACCATATTTCTATTTAAAATGCATACTAACTAATACAAACGTGACAAAAGGAAATAAAACAATTTGGTAGAAAAACTCCAACTCTGTTTATTTGCTTTTCACTTTCAATGATAATAAAAAGTTATAAGCAATCAAATATAAATCAGCGAAAAATTCGAGGAAGTTAAAACAGAGAATTGAATTTCGTTATATTGTAATATATATATTGAGTACCTACTACTCCAATGTGACGGAGACTCATAAAAATATCACAGCTTAAGTAAAAAGGTTGATTGGGTATTGGATTCCTTGGGCCACGATGGGAAAAGAAGTCTGATTTCATTGAATACATTATAGCTTCTGAGGAAACATTTAAAATATTTTTCAAGAAGCTATAATAATGTCAGGCTTAGATATTTTTTATAATTATCTAGATGGCTGTCTACGAGTAGGTTTCCAGATCAGTGAAGTTATAAGGATTTGTTTAAAGGAAAATTAGTTTGCTTATATAATTGTGAAATTTCTGAAATATTTGTGTGATTTTCGGAATATTAGTATCGTATTCACTAAATTAATTTCGGTAAAATAAATGTGATACGAAATTTAATTTCACTCAAGAAAAAACACACAACATCGAATAGCACTTTAGAATTTGGTCTAAAAGTTTCGAAAGTTTCAATAACTTTTAGTCACATAAATAATTAATTAAAAGAGAGAATATTCAAAGAACGATGAACACTGTTATCTATAAGTTGGCATTGTTATCACGGGTACAGTGTACTTCCGAAACACTTTCAGATAGCGGCCGAGTGGGATCATGAAGACAAAATATGTATGTATAGCTTTCAGCCGTGTTTAGGCCGCTACATCGTTTAAGCTAGTAGTTGATTTTGAGTACACACTATAAACTTAATTTAACTTCAAAACTTCCTGATGGTATTATACATTGTACGTATATCACAACAGCTATAGTTTTAAACTTTATATTTAATTTAAATAGTAAATATGCATGTTCGGCAGCTATGTGACCGTGAAGATAATTTAAAACGTACCAAAGCAATTCATTTGAATATATTCTATACAAAGAAATAAACTTGAAATGTCTGTTTGTGAAATGAACAGTAATTTACTAAATCTTTCTAAAAGTATATACGGTACTCACATCAAAAAAACAATTAAATAATTTTTTGTTTGTTTGTTACGGCTAATCTATAGAATGTTGAAACTGACTTTGACGGGACTTTGACTGGCAGATAACTGATGAAACTAAACTAACCTTATGATAAATATAAAATGGAGTAAATTATGCATTTTTTTCTAGACCGGCTTTGCTCCGTTATCTTTCATATTAACTCAACTAGTGAAAGTATGAATGGAAAATTTTAACCTATTCTAAAGATGACCTAAATTGACAGACCTTACCCTAGATAATAGATTTATTCTTCCAAATACAACCTGCAATTTTCAAGTGACACATTGTTATTAACCAGAATTTACTGCTTATATGGCTTAGTTTATTTTTGCAAGTCATGATGTGTTTATTGATTGTATATCGGTTCTATCGCTGTTATTGACATATGACTTATTAAATTATTGACTTTAGAAATCGAACAATAGTGTTTACTGTTCATTGCACCCCACCCCTACTTTTCTTTGTTGCTGATGTGTCCCCTGGAGACCAGGTAGTGTATGTTTCCACTACACCAAGTGGCGGCCAGGACCAGGTTAGCGCCCTTTTTTTACGTCTGGAAACCCCCTCGGGCCATCACCCCGCCATGGTTTGCAGCAGGGCGGTATGTCGGAATAGAACCGACTAAAACCACACGGTGTGCCCTCTTTGCGCCTGAATTTAGGAGTACAGGAAACCAATCTCCTTCTGGACCCCTCCCAGCGCCTGCCCGCACTACGCGGGCGCCATCACCAATAAACTCTCAAAATGGCTCTCGCGGCTGGCCACCACAGCGGAATGACGGGAAAACCGTACCGGGAAAACCAGGTTAGCGCCAGGTTAACCAGGACCCATTCTTACTCCTACTGCGTTACCTAATCTTCTGCGATAAGATCTTAGCCTACGTAAGACAGTGACCGACGCGAACCCGGTCTTGGGCAGTATACATCCTTGAGTTGCTACCCATGTTCCTCAAGTTAAAAATTTCGTGTTTAAAAATCTTTACTGTGCTGTATTAATAAGACCACAAGGGTTAAAACATTCGTGTACATGATATTAAGTAGATTTAAAGTATTGAAACGTCAATATATTTCACTGAAATAGAACAAGTTCATACATGTTTTATAAAGACATAATAAATTTGTTGAAAATCTGTATGTAGTGTTACAAATATTCTTAAGTGAACTAATGTTAAGTAACAAGACATAGATATCGCTCGGTTGAAAAGTCAACGCAATCTTGGCAAAAGGTCCCATGTGACTCTCACCAAAGAAATTACCGGGATTTGCATAAAGGAGACTCAAGGGACCGTCTTTGAAAGTTACCCTAAGTTTGTGGATATCCCAACATGCTTTATATTAAGTTACACTATGCTTTGTTTTAGACACTCTACTGAGACACTAAATAACCGAGATACACGTGAAGATTACAGGTCATATCTGTATCTTGTTTCCCTGTCTTGTTAAATCTGAACCTAGTGTGTATGTAAGTAAAGACTACGAACGCGTTCTCGTCAAGTTAACAACTACTTTGAAAATGTTCTCTTTTTTTAGGGTTCCTAAGTTAATGACTCGGAACCCTTATATTTAGTTTCATCATGTCCATCCGTCCTCGACTTACCGTCGAAACGGTTAGTGCTAGAAAAGCTAAACGCTGAACGGCTAGCTCAAAAAGTCAGAAAAAATGAATAGTTGTAGTTCATATAATGAACTTTAAAGGAAAACTGTAACTGCTTAGAGAGATTACTTGAAAAACTTCACACAAAATGAAATTACAATTATATATATATATATTTTAAATCCATTTTAGGAGGAAGCTGAAGAACCCTACTTAACACTACTACTTACTCCTTTGAAAATGTTTTACATGTAAAGCTCGTTGTTATTCGCCAATGTCAATAGTAGTAGTAATACTTTTCAATAGGTTGGTATTATTCGCAGTAATATATTTCCGAAATCTACACATACACATGTGACACAACAATTGACTATTTGAATGGTAATTTAAGATTATCTCTCTAGCTAATGGCAGTACAGTAGAGTGCCTATCTGGCACACGTTGGACAACAAATTTGTCCACGCGACAGGTACAATTACCGGCAACCGGTTCCATTCGTTCAAATAACTAAACGATTTACTTTTATTTGCTGCTCACACTCAATTATTGTTTTCTGTTGTCCTAATATGATCTACCTTAGTGACATGCTACTAATGTTAATTATATTCTAATATAAATGCGAAGGTTTGTGAGAGTGTATGTTTGGATATTTGTTACTCGTTCACGCATAAACTAGTGAACGGATTTGGATGAAACTTTGCAGTAACATAGCTACCAGAATTTTACATGGGCTACAGTTTATTGGGATTTTGTGTAATATGACTTTAGTATAACGATAAATATCAAGTAAGTCGGGAAAATATCTGCCGTCTGAATACTATCTTGACGTACATATTACATGACGTTAATGTTCTTTGGAATTGTTCATCTTAAATAGTTATTAATAAAAGTCCGCGACAGTAGCGACAGTAGCGACATCTTAAGTAATGGGCGATAAACACAACTAGTTATTTTTTTCATAATACACATTTTATAGCATCTGTATATCAAATTCTTATTAAAATTTTTCACTTTTAATATTTCAAGTAAATTAACTTTGTTTTTTACACTAAGTTATTTGGACGAATAGTTTAAAAGTTATCACGTAATAAGATTACGTTTGTACTGAATGAATCGCCTAAAATGAGGGGGCGCGGTTCAGAGGTGATGAAAGGGCAGTCTATGCAATGACACATTAAGTTAATAAATGGGTGCGAAAGAAATTCAATTTGCTACACTTTCATTGCTAAACGGCTGAAGTGATATCTATGAATTTTATCACGGAAATTACTTGGGACATATACTACTATTTACCGCGGTAACCGACATACACACGATCGTAGCCGCGGGCAAAAGCTAGTTTTCATATAAAGTATGTGATAAACGTACTATATGCACAATACTTTAGTGGATAGTTGAATGTCCAAATGAAATTCTCGATGATCAAAACTCTTGACAAAGTCCTCAAAGTTTTCAAAGTACATACGCACAAAGCTCGTAATTTCCCCTGAGATGTATAAGGCTCCTAGTTAAATTAGCTTGGCTAAACATTCCTTAATGAGCTATATTTTTCAACTGTTGACGCTTTTGAATGTTTTCGTCCTCATATTTTTCCTTTAAGGAGTTTATTTCGTGGGATGTTTACTTATTAAAATATTTAAATTTAAATGCGGTCCATTTTACACTGTCAATTGTTGCTATAGTAATGTAAGGCACACTTGGCGTTTATAATAAAAGAAGAAACGTACATGTATATAAAATATTTTGCCCCAAAGTTTTTTTGAATTATGTTTACCTTCCTTCTTGTATATCGTATTATGAATAAAAATTCTGGGAAACAATATTGATTATACGTTTATTTTCATGGCCCCGATAATTTGAGGGTCGGTTTCATTATTACCTGAAGTAATTATTACGTTCCATTAATCAATAACCACTTACGGGCCACCGCAATATTTTCTGAATAAATGGCCGTAGATAGTCGGTACAAATATATGGAGCATGTTAAATGGAGGAGCTATGTGATGTGGGTATATTAATGTGCCAAACGATCGGGACTGCGAGGGCGTGTCACCGACTGGCAGCGACATGGATGCAGGAAGTAATTTCTTCAAAGATGAGGGTTACGATAACAAGAAACCTGACAGATGTCCAACGTCGCATCGACGATTCTAGATTGACATCTCTCGCGGACCAACTATTACTCACGTAACTTTTATTCTGATTGTAAATTCAGTTTCATTAAAAACATTAATTTTTAAAATTACGTGTTTCGTAAATGGTAATTAAATGGCTATTTAAATTGACTTATATAGTATAAGATTTTATAGTAAGTTACGCTGATTTACGAGAAAACGAATAGGCCGATTCGATCGCGGCAGTACGTCTCACAGAAGACCAAAGGAAAATGATAGCATGCTCGTTGTCGGGTGAAGTTGGTGAGTTCTACAATGATTCAGAAGCATCTAAAAAGGCCACCATAGTGCAGTAGCATTGTCTGCATACACAATGACTATGATAACCACTACTCTTAGATTCTACTCATGTTTTTAATAAGCAGAATAAAGTAACTTTGACAAGCTCATATAAAAAATTAATAAAAGGTTCAAAGTGAAAGCGATATCACTACCTCAACAGAAAGCTATATATTTATGTCAAGACGTCACATTTTTCCAAATATTGTAGACGTAAATATTTTGCTAAAGCTTATAAAAGAGCTCGTCACTTATTCTAAAAGCCCGAAGCCTCAATAAGAACTTATCACACCACAAAGAAAGTCTGTGTACATGAAATCTCACAAAGCAGTTCCTTCACATCAACAAATATGATTTTCTTTATGTATTACCATAGAAATGTGTAATAAGATCAACACATAAGTAAAAATATTCCAAATAATATGAAAAAAACCCTGAAGTTGGCGTCGTGTTCGCATACCACATATCATTGCGGTGCTAGAGAAAAATAAACTGAATCTGAATATTACTTTCTGAGCACTTTTCAAGAGAACTTTCACTATTTCAACTTTTTTATTCAGTAAATGTTAAAATGGAGCGCAGACTATTTTGTGTCACAATAGGTTATTCCCGAAGCGCGAGCCCGCACTCGTGGAATTCAGTTAAAGAACTTAAAGAATTGACTCGTTCAATGTCGGGAGATGACGTAACATTTATGGAGTGCTGCAAAATGTATTAACAATTGTAAAATTATTTTATTAAAAATACGCTTTGTCACTCTGTCTTTAATCGTGTGTTTGTAATTGAACTCTTTCTAAACGTTTGAACCCATTTTGATAAAAAAATTGTGCGTTTTCAAGTGGGTTCGAGAATGGTTTAAATTTGGAATTGGACCCGGTAGGTGGCAATGCGATCAAGTTCTGGGATTTCCAAATTGGGCGGCACGAAGTTCGCCGCTGTTAAAATGACTATTATTTGGATGTTCTCATAAAATACATCTCTATGTTATACTGTATATGTAGATAGATATATGTAGATCTGATTTACATTTATTAACGATGTTATGTGACTGAGTTCGTTTAAAGATAGTGTGATAAATTTCAACCGAAATCATAATTATATAAAGCACAAAAATGTCTACGTTCTAAGTTGACGTATTGATTAATAAACTGAATTTTATCGGAGTAATTTATAATTTTCGAATTGAAACACCTTAAGCTTTTACTCAATTGACTTAGCAATTCTTTCGTCTCGGGGAGAACTTTCTTTTTTAGCGAGCACTTTCATATCGATCTTCGTCGACTTATCGTAGTACAATCATTTTTTCAGTTGATAAATTTGTCTCTTTAAAATTTCGCATTATTTTCGACATTTACTAATTTTTTTTTGAATAACCATACTTTTCGTTTTATTTAAGTATCATTCTAAAATAAAACGAAAAGTGTAGTTATTCAAAAAATAGAGGTTTTATAGAATTTAACAAAGAAAATGTTTATTTTTCGTAATGATGTGCGAGCACTTTCATATCGATATTCATCGAATTATCGTAGTACAAACATTTTTTGAGTTCATAAGTTGATCTCTTTCAAATTTTGTATTATTTTCGAAGTTTACTACAAAACTTTTGAATAAGGCATAATATACTTTTTGTTTTATTTTAGAATTATATAGAGGAATTAAATAACATAGCAAAGATAATGTTATTTTTTTGTAATGATTTTTGTTTTATACTCCGAGTAAAATTCATTGACTCAAATTAGACTGCTGTTATATGTAGCTACAATTAGGTGTTTGTGATTTTTATTGGAAGATAGCAATTTTAATATACTTGTACCGGCTTGTGTCGGCACTTGAATTTAGTTTATGGTTCTTGGTAGCCCGTGTGCTGAACTTAGGTTTGCGTTTTTAGGTGATTAAATAAAACAAGTGTTCAGTAGCAAAGTTAGATGAAGTCTGTATTGCGAATAATTAGTTGTACATTATTCGAGGAAAGTAGGGAGGTAGGGAACATTAACTCGACCAATGGGAACGACGCTGTATCACGTCATCCCCTGTTGGTCTGATTGGTTACAAGATTTACGTGGTGTTTACGGGGTTGGTTATACGCGTGAACATGCCCCCGGCCTTGAAAGCAGGCGCTTTCAAAATAAAGCGTGCAGCAGCTTCACTTCCCCTCGTGGTCATCATCGAAGAGAGGACAGATCTTGGCAAAGGCCCGTCGTACAACGCCTGAAGCCGTCCTGATGTCTGCGACTCTTGAAATTCCATCCTTTCCTGGGATGGAACGAAGTACTCGACCCATGGACCATTTCAAAGGCGGAAGGTTGCTGTCCTTAATAAGGACAAGTGAGTTGTCCTTCAACTCCGTTTTGTTCTCCGTCCACTTTGTTCGCACCTGCAACTCAGACACATATTCCTTGGACCAACGAGCCCAAAAATGTTGGCGAATTTGCTCCACCCTTTGATATCTCTTCAGCGTATGCTCGGAAATGTTGCTGACGTCGTCACAAACTGGTGCAGTCAGCGATCGACCAACCAGGAAATGAGCGGGAGTGAGGGGAGAAAGGTCTCGGGGGTCCGAAGAAAGCGGAGAAAGTGGTCGGGAATTTAGAACTGCTTCTATTTGTGATAGCACTGTACCAAACTCCTCAAAGGTAAGGTGTGCATTTCCTACCACTCTGCGAAGATGGAACTTGCAAGATTTTACTCCTGCCTCCCACAAACCACCAAAATGAGGCGAATAAGGCGGAATGAATTTAAAGTCAATTCGTTGACTAATCGCGTAATCTTTGATTTCAGAATTGCACCTACGTAAAAAGTCAGAGAAATCGTTCATCAACCCTACAAAATTACGCCCATTGTCGGAATATATTTCTTTAGGTTTACCGCGCCGAGAAATAAAACGTTTAAGTGCCAATAAATATGCTTCACTAGTGAGATCACTGACGAGTTCCAAATGTATTGCACGTGTCACAAAGCATACAAACAAACAAATGTACGCTTTCGATGTTTTAGCCCCCCTATCCTTACGATTCAGTATGAAGACTGGCCCGCAGTAATCTACTCCGCATTTTATGAATGGAAAAGCAGGTTCATCTTTGCCACTCACGTGGCGCCAAAGTACATCTTGTGTGAGTTCATGAATCTCCACCGTCCTGTTTTGAACAAACGTTTTAAGTTTGTTTGGAGACATGCGAAACCAGCCTAACACGATGGTTGAGTCATTCCAATATACTGTGTTTCTGAACTCACAACGTAAAGCACTGCGTACCTTCTCGAGTACCCTGGCACCCAGCAGTGCACCGCAAAGTTCTAGTCTCGGTATGCTTAGTGGTTTCAATGGAGCGACGCGAGACTTAGAAAACAACAATCTTACGGTGATTGTATTATCTATATTTATAGTACGCACATAAATGCAAGCGCCGTACGCCGTCTGCGATGCGTCACTAAAAACATGCAACTCCATATACATAGGTTCGCTACCTATAACGTGCCGAGGAACGTTTATTGTTTTGAGCGCTTGTAGAGAGATAACAAACCGGTTCCAGGTTCGCGCGACGCCAGATGGAACCGTGTCATCCCAACCTATTTTAAGAAGCCATAATTGTTGTAACAACACCTTCGCGGTAATAATCGTAGGGCTTAGCAAGCCCAGAGGGTCGAAAATTTGTGAAATGGTAGACAAAATAACCCTTTTTGTTACCAACGCATTGTTATTATGACACTGTGTATTAAAATAAAATACGTCGCGAACATTGTTCCAGCCTAGTCCTAACGTTTTAGAGCTGATATTTTCGTTGGATTTAATTTCTTTTGAATAGTCGGTTTGGTCATTATTATATGGAAAATTGTAAACCCATTTTCGAAGGGAAAAACAACCAGACTGTAATGTATTTTTTATATCAGTGCATAGCTGTATTAATATCGTTTTATCGTTACTACCAGACAAAAAATCGTCGACATATATGTCCTCTAAAACAGCTCGTTGAACCTCAGGGTTGGAAGACTCAACTCCCAACTGTTTTAAGCATCTCACACTAAGGAAAGGCGCGGACGCGGTACCATATGTAACGGTGTTTAATTGATAAATCCGCAGAGGTTTCGATGGATCCTCACGCCATAAAATCATTTGAAACCGGCGCTGATCTTCGGCTACTAAACAATTTCGAAACATTTTTTCGACGTCAGCGCAAGCAACAAATTTGTGCTGTCTAAAGCGGAGAAGAATGGCTATTAAATCACCTTGTATAGGAGGTCCGACAAGTTGTAGGTTGTTGAGAGATATGCCGGAAGACGATGCTGCGCTTGCGTCGAAGACGACACGCAGCTTAGTTGTAGTGCTATGTTCTCTAAATACGCCGTGATGCGGCATGAAGTAGCACGGATGACTATAAGAGTCCACCGGACTCATATGACCTAAGTACAGGTATTCCTGCATAAATTGCGTATATAATAATTTATAGTCAGGAGAACGTTGTAGACGTTTCTCCAATGCAAGGAAGCGTCGTTCAGCTTGCGTATATGATTCGCCTAGAAGATCAGGTGACTCCTTAAATGGAATGCGTACACAAAACCTTCCTTCACTATTGCGCGTAGTAGTACGAAGAAAATGATCTTCACATGCACGCTCTTCCTGAGTCCGCGTATCCCTAACCTTAGGAAGCTCTTCGACCTCCCAAAACAAGCGAAGTTGCGAATCTATAGAACTACTAAAGTTACAATGAACGCGCCTCTCATTTTGCGTATTATTACTAACTAAGCCAGAGATAATCCAGCCCAGCTTAGTATTTTGTAGGTAGGGACCGCTGGACAGTCTCATTCTGCCTTCTAATAATAAGTCCCAAAACCTATCTGCGCCTATTAAAATGTCTATATTTTTTAATTCCAAAAACTGTGGATCTGCAAGACTTACATTGTTTGGAATCAAGAATTGTGCGTTTAGTGGACATAAGGCCGGCAATATAGACGTTATCTGTGATAATACAAAACAATTAATGCGTGTTCGGAACGTATTATCAAATCGCGATTTAATTTCGATGTCACAAGTCTCCGAACATTGTATCACCGAATCGCCTACCCCCTTAATTACATAAGAAGAATTTATCACAGGAACGTTAATTAATTTACACAAGGATTTTGTTATAAAACACCGCTGACTGCCACTATCAAGTAGTGCGTGTGCCCGATGATAAACACCGTGATCGTCAGGCACTTCTACGATAGCTGTGGATAATAGAACTGAGTGCATATCTATAGAATTATTATGCATTTGTGCGTTGCTTACTTGAATAGGGCGTGAGTCCGCGACGGTTGAGGCGGCGGGGCCGGAGGGTGTCATCGATGCGCCCACGACTTCACTCCTCGCTAGGCCGCCAGTCGTATTATTGGAATGCAACGTAACTAAACTCTCGCCGCTTTCATTATGAATTAATGAATTATGTTTGCGATTACATTTACGACACGGCCCAAACGCGCATTTATTAGGAGTGTGACCCGAACGTAAACAATTCTCACATAGTTTGTTCTCGCGAATTAAATTTAGCTTTGAACTTAAGTCACTATCAATGAACTTCTGACAAGAATAAAGTTGGTGATTCGCGTTACATTTTAAGCACGTTCTTTTGTAGCGAGACGAACGGCTATCGTTAGACTTATGTGTCGACACATTACAGGTAGATGTGTTGTGTGAATAGTGTTTTTTATTTTCAATTTGTATTTGTGGTTTATTATGTGACGGATGCAACGATTCCAACACATCCGCCCTGTCTTTAAGGAAGCTAATCAATTCGTGTACTTTGATTATGCGTTTAGAATTATTCTCGCCCGATGTTAGTGTGCATTTACGCGTCTCCCATTCGCGTTCCGTTGTCCTATCTAACTTCAAAACGATTAAATAATTCACAAGCGTATCCCACGAGTCGGTAGGTTCGCCAAGTAAATTCAATGCGCGTAAGTTTTTTAATATAACGTCAATAAGATTTCTAATGCTAGACGGCGATTCTTTTGTTAATGCGTTTATATTAAACAAAGCCTTTACGTGATTGTGCACTAAAAGTCTATTATTATTAAATCTATTTAGCAATAATTCCCATGCGACTTGATAATTATCAGAAGAGAATTCTACAGAATTAATGACTAATTCGGCGGTGCCTTTTAGAGACGATTTTAAATAGTGGAACTTTTGTATATTACTGATGCGTTTAGAATTATGTACTAGGGATAAAAAAGTGTCCCTAAACTCCAGCCAGTGATCATACGATCCGTCAAAAGTGGGTAGTGAAATTGTTGGAAGTTTAACCGACTGCGATTGTTCGCTACAGAGATAGTTGCTGGTACCGTCAGTGACCTCGTCATCGGTTAGCATGTCTTCCGCGCGGGCTATGAGGCTGTAGTATGAGGTTTCGAATGATTCTCTGTTATCTAGTTGGTCAGGTATCTCACTATCGGAAACGATTTCTTCAATTTTGGTTTGAATCGCGTTAAATTCGTTACACAAACTAGTGACGCCTTTGATGCGTAATTTTAAGTCTATGCGATCTCGAGACGAGATTGAATTACCACTGTCTTCCAACGTATCTAAGTAGTTGGAAAACTTGGTAAGCCTACCTTTTATGACGCCGCGTTTTCTCACTAGGTCACGAAGTGCCGTAGGATCGGCACACCCAAGATTAGGAGACCTATCGCGTGACTTACTTGTAGCATTGTTGATATCTAACACGAGAGGAGATTTATCGCCTAACTTAGCACCTTCCGTCGTCATTTTGGTGGGTAGTAAGAATAGGAGTACTTACAGTAGAAGGCTTGAACGACGTGTAGCCGTAATATCACCAGCCACGTGACTAGATGATTTAAGCAGTTCGAGACTCCGATGCGGCAAATCTAACTGAAATCAGGTTAGGTACAGGTATCACAAAGAGAACTAGGAGGTGATTGGGGAAGAGAGGATGGTTGGTCTCACCAAATTGCGTATGACTTGCGATGAACAGCCAATCCAGCTCTCGTCCAATGCGCGCTTAGCCTCCAGTTGCCTTCGCTCTAGATGTATGCGTTTTGGTTCAGCAACAGCAGGTACAACCAGGAGATCCACAGGATGCTGATTCGTATGATTTGGCGTCGAAGGACCACATGTACCGGCTTGTGTCGGCACTTGAATTTAGTTTATGGTTCTTGGTAGCCCGTGTGCTGAACTTAGGTTTGCGTTTTTAGGTGATTAAATAAAACAAGTGTTCAGTAGCAAAGTTAGATGAAGTCTGTATTGCGAATAATTAGTTGTACATTATTCGAGGAAAGTAGGGAGGTAGGGAACATTAACTCGACCAATGGGAACGACGCTGTATCACGTCATCCCCTGTTGGTCTGATTGGTTACAAGATTTACGTGGTGTTTACGGGGTTGGTTATACGCGTGAACAATACTACTATAACCTACTTTTTAACACAAGTGTGTTATATATAATAGGCAGAAACACTTTTCACCTGAAAAAGACGTAGTTTAACAATTCCTATTTGTAAGAAATATCATTAATTATGATATTTATGAAGAAAATTATTTTATCGTTAATTACGATAAAATATTTTATTGGCTTAAAGTGGCAAAAGGTGTAATGTAGCAAAGTTAAAACTAGTTTCCAAAATAAAATTTTATGAATATGATAAGAAATCATATTCTCGATTGGAACTTGATTTGCTGTAGTGATTTTGACAGGACTTAACCAGCGTATAACACATGTTATAAGGAGTAAATTAGGCTACTTTTTTAAACTAGCTTCGCCCCACATCATACTTGACCGAATAAAATTTGGTGTGACTTGGAAAAGTTAGTATACACGGATCAGCACTGAAAAAATATGTGACAATATTAAACTAGCCCAACTAATAATAAATAATAATAATAAATATTTCGGACATCTTTTACACACAACATCATCTAGTCCCAAACTAAGCAGAGCTTGTATTACGGGTACTAAACAACTGATATAAATACATATACATACTTTTTTTTTGTAAATACATACATATTATACATAGAAAAGACCCAGACTCCAAAACAAATATTTGTGGATCACACAAATATTTGAACTAAACCAACAAGGCAGTCAAACTATAACGTACTGACACGTGAAGCAAAAAATTACGCGGACATACTTATCCGTATGAAATTTGGTATAGTTAAAGTTTGTAGAGATTAATCATTATACATTATACACGCTGGCAGACCCGCGAGCAAATCTAATACTTATTAATAACTTATTATTAAATATTAACAAGGACATAATTGAAGTCAATCGCTTTTCCCTAAAGATCATAATTACAAAGTTAATGTACAAAATGCTTGAAGCTTATCACAAAAGCCTCATCTACATTTTATCGTTGGTCGGTCGCGAGATAAATGAGGAGGATGGTGGTTTGATTACTATTCATAAAGTGGCGAGCTGTGAGCAAACAAAATTGTTACGTTGCCTAACATCATCGTCGGTTCCCACCCTCTGTGGCCTGTTGCTGCAAATCAAAAGGACACAACACCAAACTTATTTTCCGGTTCCACGATCTCATATTTACATAACAGATTTCGACGCCTCGCTAAAATGAAGAGTAGATTTTTAAGTAGATACAAATTCTGGTAAATGTTCCAAACTGTGTTTGCCTATATTTGGTTATCACATATTTTTGTGAGCATTAGAGAAGGTATATTTTAGTATACCACATTAAATGGTTTGATTAAACAGAGACCTTTCTCATTGTGATATTACTTTTTGATTAAATGGTGAAATATAATATTCTAAACATGTAATATCAGTGTAGGTGAAATCTATATTTATTGAGGGCTGGATAGTGAATCAGAATTGAACTAGTGAAATTAGGCGTAGTAATTACATAAACTACTACGCCTAATTTCACTGGTTCGATTCTGGCTCAAGTCAAACATTTGTGTGCATGAACATTTACGGCTTGATTTGGTTTTAGTGTGTGCCTTTCATATACAGCGCAAGCGAAAACATACGACACTGCCATCTGGCGAAGAGCCACTGAGTAACGAACTATACGGCGTAACTACTAGTCCTGAATCGTGATAAAAAAGAGATTCGCAACACCCAAACATCAACCGTCGGGCCGTTGCCCAACAAACATGATCACCTCTCCTCCTCCTCCTCCTGGTCGGAGGATCCTCCCTTTGTAATGGAGGCACGCGAAACCCGTTTCCTCCACACAAGTATTTACATATATCAGTTAGATAGTAGTTGGATAGTCGTTTCCTACTAGTTTCCTACGTATAGTACAAAGTTCGCTAAATTTGTAACTAAATGGCGTTGTGATTTTCAATAATTCTAGTGTGTAGAGTTAGGAAGGTTTAATTGACTTTCTGTATCGCTCATTCTAAATTTTGGACACTAACTATAACTATAAGTAGTATTGGATTCTAATTTAAGATTGAATCCAGGAGTTCATTAATAAAGTGAAATAAATTTACATTAATTACTATTTTATTCACGAAGATAATATGTAAATGACTATATCCCCTGTCATTTGATAATCTGTTATGGCTTAAAAGTTTACAGTGCAATATTTAAGTCAGTGAATATTACTGTAATTACTAGCTCATTTTGATGACTGCCTTGTTGTTCTAGTGGTTAGTGTATGTAGCTGCTGATCAAGAGATCTCGGGTTCGATTCCCGGGTCGGACTAAATGTTTGTGTGATCCACAAATGTTGGTTACGGAGTCTGGGTGTTTTCTATGTATATTATGTATGTATTTACAAAAAAAAAGTATGTTATTAAATCAGTTATCTAGTACCAATAATACAAGCTCTGCTTAGTTTGGGCCTAGATGACGTTGTGTGTAAAATGTCCGAAATGTTTATTTATTTATATAAGTTTATTTATTTTCAGACATAATGTTCACGATTGTTGTTTTCCAATATAACATGAATATGTAGGCGCATCGGTTATTTTAGCTGGCAACACTGTTAAGTGTCTAAAGGTAAGACACTGACGCAACACCGGGCACTGGCGCGTGCGACCGGTGACCGCAGGGATGGGAATCATTGACACTTTAAAATAATATAAACGCGATTGAATGATTGATTTTAGTCGATTACTTTCATGTCATAAGTCATAGACAAGGATCACGGGTGACAATGGTTTTATCCCTTCCCTAGATGATTATTGTTCGTTCATTCGATTCGTGAGTTCCTTTAAAATGGAACGTGGTCGTACGGCGAGCATAATTATTGTGGATCATCTCGTGTGAGCACCACGTGTTCGGTGGAGTGTCTTATTTAAATGGGCTGCTATTCAATGTCCTAAGTGTATTTCGTGATTGAGAGTTACAATAAAGTAATTGTACGAGAATATTCTCCTTGCCCGAAAACTCACGCCTACCCTCAATTATAAATATGAGGCCTACTGACGTTTCTAGTGGATGTTGAGCTTTTATAAATAAATTATGACGTTTTCAATACGTAAATATTTTAGATAAATGCTAAAGTTTACAGTACTGCAATATTTAAGTCAGTGAATGAAAAAACCCTGATGAAAAACATGAGCCTATTGAGAGTCTTCTGCATCATTGGCAACACGTACTGTCATTCCAGGTTAATCTTATGTGTGATAGTATTACCGGTCTGATAAAGCAGGCACTATTCGTGCTGAAATCAGCATTGCTCTACTACTTTCATATTTAGTGATCTGTGCTTCTACCTAGAACTTGGAGATTGATCTTTTACACTGTTGCATGCCAAAGGCACCTCAATACCTTGCCTAAAATTAATTAAAAAAACACTTAAAAAAGTTAACTATCGCATTGAAGCTTTAGTTAAACTTAGCACACTTTCTCATTGCTGTAACGGCCCAACGTCAAAAGAAGCTACCTTCACCCTCTTACAATGCATTTTGTTGTTAAAATTGCAGTGTCATTTAATTTAGTTGGTGGTGTGTGTTACTCTATACAAGTTCTCGTGAAATGACTAAGAAGCAACTTATGTGTGAGGGCCGTATACTGCTCATTAACGTTCATCTCTGATAATTTGGTTGACATACGACATACATATTTTGTACCAGTCTTTGTATTGCAGGCGCATAGAGAAGATCATGTTAAATTGAGTTATTTTTCTATTCACTCTTTATGTGAAATTATTTATTTCGGATTCAGTATTTTTTTTCGAAACAAATTCTTATTAAAAGTGTATATATATTAGCGCCTAGAAAAGCGGGCTCTTACTAGAATATCTACTCTGGTTGATAGGAAATTAAAAATAATAATTAATAAGACCTAAAATGTTTAACTGCGCTTTTATCATATTACACTAAATAAATTTGTCTTTTGACTGATATATAATATGATTGTATATGCAATGATGAAACGCTGATGATATTTTTTTTATATAAGGACACCAAGTGACTGCTTCTTTATGCCTAATGGAAATTAGCTATTCTGAAATTAAATCAATCATTATCAGTTTAAAAGTATTCACTATTAGTTGTCTAGTAACCATAATATAAGCTCTGCTTAGTTTGCAATTAGATGACGTTGTGTGTTAGATGTATGAAGTATTTTATCCCCTTTATTTTCTTATAATGTAATCGTTTAAAAAAAAAGGGATTCATTTCTTCTGCAAACTTTAAGAGATTTTGTAATTATATTACTTCTCACCCATCACCACCTTCAGAACAAATTCTTATTTAAATGAAATATTAATAAGAATAGAAGGTTTGAATTAGAAGTTTAAAATAGAAGAATTAAAGTGTTATAAAAATATTTTGAATCGTAATAACGCTAATGAATAGTCAAAAGCAAGAATTAAAACATTGACAAAAGAAAAGCTACCTGAAATACTTTACGCGATTTTTTTTCTTTTATAAACTACAGTACTAAAGTAAGAACGGAACGAAGAATTAAATATACTATGAGCTTTTAATCGATTCAATTCCAATATAATTACATCATAGAAACTTCGTCGATTGTGTAGCCATTGCAATACAATAAAAACTTTGGTTCCAGTCCCAACAAGGACTATTGGGAGTTACAGTTGTGTCTTGAGTTTTAGCTTTTTCCAATTTCAAACTCTGTTAGCTATCCATTTGTAATGAATATGTAATGTTCTTCCACCATCCTTTTGAACTTTATTTGCGAAGGGGTTAGAATTGTTACTTTTGTTTTTTTGTCTCTAAAAATTATATAAGAACTTAATAATACACATAGTACACGATATGACGGTATACTATGAAAAATAAACAAAACAGTAGCACAGAAGATTTCTAAGCCATTAGCTCATGTTATCAATGTATAAAGGCACGTTTTCTGAAGTCTTAAAAAATTCGATAGTAAAACCGTTACACAAAAGGTAAAGATAAAGAGCCAAAAGGAAACTACCGACCCATTTCTCTAATTTCAATATTAGTATAAAATCGATCAAAGTGATGTTCAATAGGAGAGGCCTATGTCCAGCAGTGGACCGCGATGGGCTGATGATGTATGTAAAAGATTTGATTCATACGTTTATAAATAATTAAGTACTAAGTGGAAAAGCATTTATTTTACTTTGTAATAAATAAAAGGGATTTAGTGATGAAAAAAAAACATGGCAATATGCGACTTCTTAACACTATAATGACAATTGTTAATAGAAGTAATCTCAGTTTGTGTTATGTTTTGTGATATGTCACTGACATGTGATGACATACAACACGATATATACTTGCTGCTATAAAAGCTTGAGGCTTACGGTATTCGAGGGAATGTTCTAAATCTCTTGAAATCTTAATTACATGATAGTAAACAAGTAAGATTTCTGTTACTTGTTTCCAATCATGTAATTAAGAGTAGTTAAGATTTAATTAAGAGTAATTGCTCTCAATTACTCTCTCCTCTCCTCCTCCTCTTCTCGTTTAGTATAGTATAACTATTCATTCTACTCTTAGAATGAATAGTTATACTAAACGAAAGGAAATATTCTCATCTGAAGAACGTCTTGTTGTCTATGACGTACCTAAGGAAGTGTACTAGAGCCTTCTCTCTTTACACTTTATATAAATGACTTTCCGGAATCCTTTAATTACTCTATGATGCTCTTCACAGACGACAGTATAATCACTATACCTTGTTGCCGTTTTCTAGGAAGGAAATGTAAATAATATTTTACATAGAACAATCGAATGGCTAAAATGAGATAATTATGATTTCAAATTAAATTAATAAAACAGTAGTTTTACACTTTTGCCAATGAGCATTGACATTTCCGAAATTGTACATTATATATAATAATATTTCCATTGCCACTGTTAAGACTACAAAGTTTCTAGTTTAAACGATTGACTGTAACTTAAATTTGAAGATTCAAATTGAAACTATTTCTAAAAGAATAACCAGCATTGCATTTGCTCCATACAGACTAAGTATTGTGGATTGACGGAGTATATTTTGAGATACGGGGTGATTTTTGGGGTAATTCAACCAACCAGCAAATAATAGCCTTTAAAGCCCAGAAGCGGTGTTTACGATCAATGTTCAGATTGGACATCAGAGACTCCTTAGGCCGTTTTTATACGCTATAAGATTCTAACACTACCGTCTCTTCACATATTAGCTTCGGCATCATTTATTAAAATGAATCAAAACCTATTCCCATGTATGGCAAATACTATTCCTCGAAATGGATGTAAGGGGTGTAAGGGGGTAGATGTAAGTACTCTGACTGATGGAAAGTAATAATAAGATCCAAGTGTGGTGGTCATCATATTTAATGCGAACGAGGATAATGTAATTATGACCTGCACCATAGTCGTCTAGTGGGATGCTTAAGTATCATGGGGTCTATGTATTGCTGGATCTATTGCATAAATAATAAATAGCTGTTTCAGTAAAATTTATTTTACAGTTATTAACTTTGATAATTTTAACTAGAGAAAATCTCATTGATCTAAGTACACTGGTATTGCAAAAAAAACCTATTTTTCTAGTAAATGGTGAAAGTTCTTTTATCTTTTTTACTGACTCAAACAATAGCAAGTAAATAAATCATTAAGCCGTTATTCATTGTGGGACGTTATCGGCCACAGTGGTACTGTTTTCCTCCATTCTCAATAAAAGCTTTTGAGTTAATCATGTTTTACTTTGTCCTGATGTATTATGACATTGTACTATCGTCAGTTAGAGGCTTTTGTAATTTTCAATTTAAGCTGTATGTTGTTTAGACTATTGATTAACGAGTGTTATGGGAGAACTCGCAGTTACATGTCTCTAAAGTTAAGCAACGTTAGCCAGGACGATATATGCATGGGTGACCATTCTTAACACATCGGAACCTCTTTGTAGTTTGGAAAGAACGGTAAGACATTTATCTACGTTACCATATGAATATATTTGGCAATCGGTACTCGGGGTTTCAGCCTTGAAAAGTCTGCGACAGTATTTTTACAGTTGAGGTCTGACAATTAAAAAAAAAAAATTTTTATAGAACTAAGGTCATTTGGTATCTGAAAACGATTTCAGTGTTTGGTAGATTAGGTGCTGAAGCTTTGTTACCACATCTTCAACTGCAAAACACATACCAACATTTTAAAAAACAGAAACATAATTCCGATGAAATTGTGATTGTGAAATTTTTCTTTTATGTATTTACTTTCAGAATTTAAAGGAATATCTACAAATAGGATCAAATCAGCTTGCCTAGTATTTGTATACGGCAATTCCAATACATGAAAAGTTTGTCTTAGCTAATAGACCAGATGCTAACTGAGTCTCTCACACCGGGTTTTGGAATCACAACTTAGTATATTAAGAAACAAAGTGCTAGATTCCCGCACCAAAGTATGGATTCAATACACCTGAGAATTACTACTCACAATCAGAAGATTGTGGAATCAGAACCCATCTAGAACACCACTACTGTTGATTAATTTCTTTTATAACAAATGATGAAGCATTTTAGATGAATTTTGCCGTAGTGGTTTAATTTAAAAAATAACTGAATATAAAATGGGTAAATCTAGATAACCTGAATTTTATGTAACAAACATTTAAACACTTTTAGTCGGTCCGAGTTCAACTGATGTTATCTATTACGATTTCCACACAGACAACAATTAAAAATTAATAATCGGCCAAGTGCGTGTCAGGCCACGCATAGATAGGGTTCCTCAGTTACTCATAATGGTACGTCAATTTAAAATCAAGTGTAATAACTCGCCAACAGGGATTCTTGCCGCGTCGTTCGTTTGGTCAGCACGTGCGTCTAGAATTCTAATATTTCTTTAGTGATTTTGTGACTATAGGGTCTTTTTATTTTGTTATTTTGTGCTGTTGTATTGGTGACGGTGTGTAGTTTGTGTATATATAGTCAATATTACCGGTAAGTTAACATGAGCGGGAATAAACCGCCCGATCCTCCCGATATATCTACACCTCCAGTAACCCCTCCATTCTCCCCCTCTCCTATCCTACCCGATCAACCTTCAACCCCTTCAAACCCTCTAGAACAGTTTGCCAATGTAGTCTGCAACGCTACGGTGGAAGAAATCAGGCAACCCGCTTCTACCTCACGAAAACGAAATGGGAACAATGAGGTAAGTGCCCCCCCTCATAAACGACTCCAAACTCAAACAAATACCTCTGTTGGTCGTGACAAATATACAATTAACGACAGTGGTCCCTACATAGTACACGTTTCTCGTGTGGAGAGCCAATTAGGCTCTGGTACAACTCTCCACCCTGTTTCGTTTGGGCTTTTTCTTTTTAAAAATAATATAAATAATATTGTCAGAGATGGTATTAAAAAAGTTGGAAGGAATAGAGTATCTGTACAGTTTTCATCCCCTCAGGATGCTAATGCATTCTTAATTAACCCCCTCTTAAATATTTGTAAATTCACTGCCAACATTCATACTTTTAACATTACTAGAATGGGTGTTGTATCTGGTATCCCTACTGACATGAATGATGATGAGGTAATTAAATTTGTGACAGTGCCGCAGGGCTGTGGGCAGATTATTAAAGTCAGGCGTCTTAACCGAAAATCATTTAATGAAGGTATCTTGGAGTGGAAGCCAACAGAAACCTGTGTCCTCACTTTTGATGGCCAGGTTCTACCTAAACGGGTTTTCTGCTGCTATAATTCTCTTCTTGTTCAGCAATATATTTACCCCACCGTCCAATGTAGGAAATGCTGCAGGTTTGGTCATGTAGAGTCTATCTGCAGATCTAAGCCTAGATGCAGCAAGTGCGGACATGAGCATCCCAGTAACGAATGTGAGGTAACAGAAAGGGAGGCCTTTTGTGTCCTATGCTCTGGTGGTCACTTTGCCAACAGCAAAGCTTGCCCGGAGTATGGCAGACAGAGGGCCATTAAGATCATGATGGCGGAAAAAAACATTTCCTATATGGAAGCAAATAAAGTGGTCCCTTCTACTACTCGCAGCTATGCTGACACCCTAAAGACCCCACAATTTACCCAATCCTCTCTGCCCACCCAATCCATCCAGTCTACCCAGTCCCTTCAATCTACCCAACCCCTTCAACAAACCCAGTCCTACCGAAAAACTGTTCTTCGGCAGCCTAAACCCCGCCCTACACTATCAAAATCCTATGATATCGCTGCACACCAATCTATCACTCACTCTCCCCAACCTTCTCAACCTAACGGTTGTGCTCTTAACCCATCACTTGAGACTTCTACTATTGATCTTATAATACAACTTTTGACTTCACTATTAACCTCCAATTTACCTCTATCCCAATCTCCTTCTAGTATACCGTCCAACGTTGCTAACACACTTATCAACTTACTAACCAACTTTAAAAATGGCGTCCCAACAAGTATTCCTACAATGGAATGTGAGGAGTGTGTTTCATAAGAAGCATGACCTCATATTCCTGTTGAATAAATACAAGCCTTTGGCTGTTTCTCTTGCTGAGACTTGGCTTCTACCAAGTCTCAACTTTCATGTTCCGCATTTCAACATGCTGAGATGCGACAGGTCTGATGGTTACGGAGGTGCAGCCCTCCTTATAAATAACAGAGTCCCTCTATTACCCCTTCCCTTACCCCCATTCCCAGATGATATCAGCATTGTAGCAGCAAAAATCAGTGGTGTATCCGTGCTTTCCATTTACATTGCGCACCCCCATCGAAGTTTCCTCATTGTATTGAGAGACTTGCTACAGAGCCTACAGAGCCCAATATTAGTTATGGGAGACTTCAACTGCCATCACTTTAGATGGGGATCTGAGCACTGTGACACTTTTGGCATTGGTTTGGTGGAGATCATCGATGACTTGAACCTCTGCGTTCTCAATAACGGCTGCTCCACTCGTAGAGTCCTCCCTGGTCAAAACAAAAGCTGTGTGGATTTGACCATTTGCTCCCTGGAAATTGCTGCTGCTGCTTGCTGGCAATGCACGGATTTGTCCCATGGTAGCGATCATTACCCAATATTATTATCCCTCCCTAGCTCAACCCACCTAGAAAAATCATTTCCTCCCCTCTTAAAATATAACCTCTCGGAAGCTGACTGGCGAAATTTCTCTCAAATCCTCGAATCCAATGTTCATACCCTCCCTAGTTTTGACTACAGATCCCTATCCTATGATGATCGCGACCATGTGACGAACTATTGTGATGCCTTTGTGGATGCAATGAGGTCGAGTGCAGACAGCTGCTTTAAAATTAAGAATTCCTGCAGGGGCAAAATTCCCTCACCCCCTTGGTGGGACAGTGAGTGTACTAATGCCATTAAGCTAAGGAAAGAGTCCGAAAGGAGATACAATGCTCACATGTCAACTCAAAATTTATTAAATTATAAAAATGTTTTTGCGTCTACTAAGCGTCTCCTCCGACGCAAAAAGCGCATTGGTTGGATTAACTTCTGCTCATCTTTGTCCCCATCTACTCCATCTTCTATCGTGTGGAAATACATAAATCGGTTCCGGTCTGGATGCTCTCCCTCAGTGTCTTCCCCTATCTCCACAGACACAGCTGAACTCTTCCTAGACAAAATTGCCCCCCCTTATGTTCCGCATCTAGATGAAGTTTCCCAACCAAGTGTTCCACCTCAGTCGCTAGGTACCCACGACGAGCCTTTCTCCTTGGAGGAGCTGAACACAGTTCTCCACAGTGTGCGAGACTCTGCTCCTGGCATTGATGGTATCCCATACTCTTTTATAGTCAATGCTAGCTCTAGTACAAAATGTTACTTTCTAAACATCTTGAATTTTTGTTATACCAATGGTTGGGTCCCAGATAAGTGGAAGACTCAAATAATTATTCCCATTTTGAAACCTGGCAATTATGCAGGAGACCCAAATAGCTTCAGGCCCATTGCTTTATCCTCAATTTTATCTAAATTACTTGAACACCTTATTAAAAACCGTCTTGAATGGATTGTAGAATCAAAGAATTTACTACCTAATTATCAGTTTGGCTTCCGTAAAGGCCTTAGTACCATAGACAGTGTTGCAGTATTGGTTACCGATATCCGCCTTTCTCTGTCGCAAAATGCGTCCACAGTAACATCTTTTCTTGACATAACTGCTGCATATGACAATGTCTTACTACCCATTCTCAGGCAAAAACTGCATCAGCTGAGACTTCCGGTTAGAATGATCCATTGCATATGTGCAATGCTTATGTCTCGAACTCTAGTCCTAAGGATCTTAGGTGAGGAGTTCGACCAGAGAAAGACATGGAAGGGCTTATCACAGGGCTCTGTGCTGAGTCCTCTATTGTACAACCTGTACACTGCAGATATGGGCTCATGTTTAAACAACAATTGCGGTATACTACAATACGCCGACGATCTAGCATTGTATGTATCCAATCATTCCATCCAAGATGCAGCCACATCACTCACAACCTCCCTTAATTCTCTGTGGCAGTGGTTATCTTACCACGGCCTTAGTCTTTCTACACAGAAAAGCGCAGTCGTTGTTTTTACTAGAAAGAAGACTCTGCCACAGATTGATGTCAAAGTTCAGCTGCAGGAAATCCCGCTCGTTAACAAACATAAATTCCTTGGGGTATATTTAGATTCTAAGATGACTGGCGTTCACCACATTAACCATCTAGCCTCGAAATGTGAACGAACTATTCCAATTTTAAAGGCTCTAGCTGGAGTTTGGTGGGGAGCCCATCCATACACCATGAAGCTAGTGTACAATGCCTTAGTACGCAGTATATTGGACTATGGTGTTTTCTTATTAGTTCCATGCAATAAAGGCGCATTAGCAACTCTGGATAGGATCCAATCTAGGTGTCTTAGAATTATTACTGGTTGCATGAAGTCATCCCCTATTAACGCATTACAAGTTGAATGCACAGATCCACCTCTAAAATTAAGAAGACAATATTTTGCTTCATGCTTTGTTTTGAAATTTATTTGTAAATTGACCCACCCTCTTCTCCCAAAAATTACTGATTTAGACATAACTTGCAATACCTCTAATTACTGGACACATAAAGAAATTCCATTGATTCTACAATCCTTTCGCTACTACTATCCTTTTACGAATTTAACTGTTAAATTTGACAAACTTCCACTTTTTGCCTTCGAATATAGTATACTTAGTTTTAAGCCGAATGTTTTCTTAGATGTGGGAATTCGTAAGGGATCTGCATCTGCTGTTTCCGCCTTTAACGCTTATGTAGATGACCACTTGGTAGGGTTTGAGAGGTTTTTTACAGATGCATCCAAACTGTCAAGCGATAGTTACACTGGAGCTGCTGTGTACTACCAAAACTCCAGAATCATTTTGCAGTTTAAGTGCCCAGAAGAGTCATCTGTATTTACGGGCGAGTGTGTCGCGGTACTGGAGGCATGTCTATATGTTGAATCACATAATATCTATAAGGCTGCTATATTTACTGATTCTCTTAGCTGTCTTAAAGCCTTGCTAAAAGATCCATACCATAGCAAACTACATAGCCCCTTGATCCTTGAAATTAAAAAAAGCCTCTTCAATTGCTCCATTAATGACAAATTGGTCCGATTGGTATGGGTTCCCAGCCATAGTGGCATTTTGGGCAATGAGAGCGCAGATTCGTTGGCCAGAAGTGCTGCTACTTCCTTGTTGGCAGATCAGAAACATATGGTTCACCATCACTATGACCTCCTAAGACTGCCTCAAAGAGAGCTGAGGACATCCTGGCAGGCGGAATGGAACAGGTCCTCACAACTTAAAGGCCGGCACTATTTTTCAGTTCAGCCATGCATTCCTCCAAAGCCTTGTTTTTTTAATTTTAAAAAGGTGTCCAAACAAGTTGTCTCTACCATATGTAGGCTTCGTATTGGCCACTGTAGCTCGCCTGTCTTCTTGAACAAAATCCGGGTACGGGACTCGTCGCTATGCGAATGTGGCCTGGATGAAGGCAACTTGGACCACATCTTCTTTAATTGTTGTAAAAATAACCCATCCATAGACCTTTACTCATACCTACCCAAATTGAAAATTCCCATCCCTATTAACTTTGCATCCCTACTTACCTTTTCTTCCCCAAAACTTTTACAAGCCTTGATGTTTTTCATCCGCTGCAATGGCATCAAACTTTGACCTGTGTACATAATGTAATGTTGTAATGTTTATTTGTGTTTGTCTACTAACTATCTTTTTATATATCACATACATACTTTATTTATTCGTATATGTCTGTTTGTTTCAGTGTACTAACCACAATCAAAAGCCCCATATGCAGTCCACCTGCTAATTTTGGAAAAATTTAACGGTTGCAAAATTCTTTTTTTATGTATTTCTCTTAACCCACGTATTTCCATCGCACTTGACATTGGCAGAATTGTCGTCATCGGCACAGTTTGCCATATATTAAGAAGAAGAAGAAGAAGAAGAACTCGCCAACAGATACCTAAATTAATCAAAAAATCGTCTTTGAAACCTCATAATGTTTTAAAAGACCTATCTATTGATACCCTTACTGGATTTTTACTACTGATTTTTAAGTGTTCCCAATAATTAATTAACTATTGAATCAAGAGGTCTCGGATTCGATTCCTGGGTCGAACCAAATGTTTATGTGATCCGCAAATAATTGTTTCTGATAAAATGTCCGAAATATTTAATTATTTTATTATTTATATGTTAACCACATATTTTATAGTTACATAGTATGTTCTACATATATTTTTGTACAAAGACTAATTTATGTTCTCTATGTAAATTTTAATGACGGTTATCCAGACGGTAACTTGCTCGTAAAATATTGATAAATTAATAGTCACCGATCTCATCTCTTTGTTTTTACGATTATGGAAAAATCTATACCGGAGTATTTTGTTCATATCAGTATAAAAACGTTTTTCACAAGAGATTTTCCTATTTTGATAACTTATTTTAATTCGTTTCTTTTGAATTAATTATATAAATACTAAAAAGTGTCTTGTAATTTAGTATGTTTTAAACTTCTAGTATCTAAGCCGAAAGGAAATGCTTAACTTTGTTTTGATAATGAGATTGATCTTATCGTTTAGGCCTATTACATTAAGTTTATAACATTCAGTTCATATGTTTTTGTTTTTAAATTTTATATTTTTCACTATAAATTTAAGAATATCCGTGCTATGCATCTGCACCATATCTACTATTGAATATTTATGTTTATTATATTGATCAAACTAGCTAACAAGAATACCTGTGTAAGTGGGTGAAGTTTCATCTTCGTGAATAGGACAATGTTGTTAAAACACAATTCTCCCCCTTGAGATTGAACAACGCACGTGCTCTCATAGTCTCGGAAACTACAGAACCTTTTAACCTTTCAAGCTATTCCTTGCTATCTTCTGTGTTATACTTTGTATTTTGCTTCAGTTTCTTATTTCACTTTATGCTCTGTTTCCCTTACATTACCAAAATTTTGTATCCTTACCAGATTACCTAGAAAAACACAAAACAAATGATCACGATGGTGAGTTAAGTTAATATATTTTTAAAATACTACTTTGAAGTTAGACCCACTGCCGACACACAAATATAGTTTGTTTTTTTTTGACAAATTGAGGAAGATTTACCATGCTAGGTACCGTTTATTAAATTACAGAAATTATAAGTTCGGCAGTCTTGAATTACTCAATTAATGTTAATAATGCTTTGTACATTTTAGGATTCTTTAATAGGACCAAAAAAATCTATTTACATTATTATTTTTTGTCGAAATTTTATATACTTTTACTTCTATGTGTAGACACCCCAGACACTATTGCATATATGTCAGAATCGATAAAAAACAGAAAGCTGTCATGGGTACTATTAACCACAATGTAATCTTCTACAGCGCTCGCGGCGGCGGTGCAACGATGCCGTCTGCTTTTCCTAGGGTGACAAATTACCTCATCTGCCACACTCAGGTTTGCGTTTTCGACTGTGGTACTAGCCCCTCTAGCCAAGATGCAAACGTTTTTCGTTTTCTTTTCTATTCTCTATTTTATTTCTCTATTATCTTGTTTAATTGGTTAATGTCACTTAGTCACGTGATCAACACAAAATATTAGCCAATGAAACAAATGAATAGAGAAAAGAATATAAAACAAACACCGTTTGCAACTTAGCTGGTTTGTCGAGGGTCTCGTGAGACCTTTTGAGCCAATATTCCATAGTAATTCTTACCACAGCAAAACATTATATTCACCTCAAACTATTTTTCATAAATAATAATTGTGAGCGTTGGCATAAACATAACGTAATCTTTTTCATATTGACACTAACTTCAAATTATGAGCCCTGGGAGAGGTCTATATCATTCCCATTATTTTTTGCTAAAGGAAAGCTATAGGACTTATGCTTATTGGTACGAATTGGTAACACTGCTACCATATTGCGATAATTTATATCGATCAATGAATACATCTAGTATGTTTATTTATTTTAAAAATCTTCCATTGTCACACTAACTTAAAACTAAGCCCAAGAAGTTTACTCTTTTATAAAATTGCTTGTAAGTAATCATGAATACTACTATTAAATTATATTTTTAAGTAAGTTGCCCTATATTAGTTCTTCGTCAATAAATATGCGGTTGTGAATCACTACAACATATTTTATAATGTTAATAACAATCGCTTTACAGATCCAAAAATAAATCAATAACTTTTATGAGTCTATGGCCTACTATTCCTCTAGGTATCATCTATTTGGCGTGGAGTTATCATTTCACTCCATCTCATTTTACTACTTTAACCTTTGCAAACACAATTTAGGTTTATACTGATTTAATTTCGGTTTGTCCAGATCATTGTATTTAAAAAATGCATGTTTAAGACAAATATAATTCAATTTTTACTATACCAGGACTGAGTTACATATTTATATCATACTAGCTGATGCCCGCGGCTCCACTCGCGTCCTAAGAGTATGAAAAATAGATGTTGGCCGATTCTCAGACCGACCTAATATGATCACAAAATTTCATACAAATCGGTCCAGCCGTTTCCGAGGAGCATGGGAACGAACATTGTGACACGAGAATTTTATATATTAGACTAGCCGCCCGCTCCGACTCCGCACGGAGTCTTACATGTATTTAACAAAAAAAAAACGTTTGGAGTTAACAGATAATTGTGACTGTCAAATAATAACAGACAATAATTAGCAATAAATTAAAATTGCGACTATAATTTGAGATTTAAACTATCCTATCTCTCAAGTTAGATCGAACTGCACATGGTGTGCGAATTTTATTATAATCGGTTAAGTGGTTTAGAAGTCCATTGAGGACAAACATTGTGACACGAGATTTATATATATTAAGATTATCATTAGTAGAAGTTGTTTTGTGTCATATTGCATACCCACAGCAAATGTTATCTAAACTATACACAAATTTAGTAAAAACATATTTTGACTCGCTTCTACTACGTTTAAAACGAGAATTATTTCCCATTTCCATCGAAACTAAAAGTAAGCAAATTTCACTTCCACGCCTTCAAAGACATCATATCTGTCAACACAATCAACTTTATCAAATTAACTTTTTGGATCGTTCCTTTGATGCGGGAATGAAATCGGTTTAGAATTTAAATATAAATATTTCTATATAAAATATCATTGCAAAAACTTACATCGATCATCAAAATTGCAAGGCAAATTTAAAAGCCAAAAAAAATTTTATTATGCTTAACCTCTGCAATCGAAATAAAAAAAATTGGCCAAGTGCGAGTCGGACTCGCCCATGAAGGGTTCCGTATCAGCAAGTAACATCATATAAAAGTTCTTGTAGTTCGTTGTAACTTTCATCGATGTTTTTATACTAGTGTATTGATTGGATGAAAGGTAAATTGCGTGTTACGATTTATGACGTATTAAAAATAAAAATATATTTCATAATTTTATTGTAGCACTTTGTCGACGTAAATACAATACATATTCATGCAAAGTTTCATCTTTCTAGCACTTACTGTTTGGACGATAAGTTGAGGACGGACGGACGGACGGAAGGACAGACGGACATGACATATCTATAAGGGTTCGAAGTCATAAACTTCGGAACCCTAAAAAGTTGTAGATCTTTTAATTACCTACAACTTTGCCATTTAACTTTTTCCCCGGTTATAGGACCCGAAAACCTCCCCTCCCTACCCCTTCCCGACCTCAGATCGCCCGTAAATTATTTTTCCTTTCACTTTTATAATATTCTCCTCCTTTTCCAATAGGTTTCATCCTACTATAATTTTAATTGTTTTCAAAAATTATCTACCCTGATCTACTGGTCTATATGTCATTTACAAACTATCATTATGGTTGCCATGCAAGTGTGTTATGCCTAGCAACCTGTGAAGTTTTGACAGGAGATAAACAGTGATACATTTTGACATCTTCGATTTATGTATTTTTATAATCACCTAGCTTTGGTCTTTGTATCTCGATTATTGCAGTGAAAAGTAGCCTATGTCCTTTCCCAAGTTCAGTTCTATTATCATACCGAATTTCATTAAAATCGGTACTGTGGTATAGGCGTGAAAGCGTAACAGACAGACAGACAGAGGTACTTTCGCATTTATAATAATAAGTAGGGATTAAAAAAAAAAACTACTCACTAGATCTCGTTCAAACCAATTTTCGTTGGTAGTTTGCATGTTAATGTACAACATATATTTTTTTTAGTTTTATCACTCTCTTATTTTAGAAGTTAGAGGGGGGGGGACACACATTTTTCCACTTTGGAAGTGTCTCTCGCGCAAACTATTCAGTTTAGAAAAAAATGATATTAGAAACCTCAACATCATTTTTGAACACCTATCCATAGATACCCCACACGTATAGGTTTGATGAAAAAAAAATTTTTGAGTTTCAGTTGCAAGTATGGAGACCCCCAAAATGTATTGTTTTTTTTCTTTTTTTATGTAAAAATCTTAATGCGGTTCACAGAATACATCGACTGACCAAATTTCAACAGTATAGCTCTTATAGTTTCGGAAATAATTGGCTGTGACATACGGACGGACAGACAGACAGACAGACTTGACGAATCTATAAGGGTTCCGTTTTTTGCCATTTGGCTACGGAACCCTAAAAAACTAGTTGTGTTTTTTTGCAAAGAGACTACAGTTTAGATATTGATATGTAATTTTTATCCAAAACATTCTGATTGACTTGAAAATGGTTTAATTGGCTTTTAAAACATGTAACTTTAATTAATATATTTTCCATAATATTAATTTTATTACGTTTTAACATATAATAACACGAATTAATCCTATCCATTCATCTCTATTAGCGAATATGAAATCCGTGGCTCAAAATAACACACTAAAATTTGTGGTTAATTATGAACGCAGAACGTCACAATTTGCAGTAACCATAATACCAAAGCTAAATAACGTTTGCATAGTAACGTATTATAATATAATCTGTAGTTACAATCACATTATACCAAACTTTACTTTTATAGTCATCATATTTGAATACATCAGTAATCGAGAACCTTATTTAATTGTAAGTACAGAATTGATATCGAAAAATCATTCACTAATGATCAATTCATGACTCACCTTAATTTTAAGACTATAATTTCACTTTATTTCATTTAAGTTCAAAATCGCTTGGCATACATGTTTTTCATGATATTAAATTTGAATCTGTTTCAATTTAAAATAAAAACGTGAATGCATCGTGTAATAGTTGGTACTTTAACAATCATAATTCATTTATTGCGTAGAAGAAATTGCGTGTACGAACTAAACCTAATCTTTCGTCAAGCTTTATGAACATACAAATCATCGTCATTATCTGCTAACCCTTGGTCGATCTTTATTTGAGATCAGCGGAATATATTTTAACTCAATTATAATCTTATAATATTTGTTATTTCACTGCCTCCCATTTTACCCAAGTCTGTTTCACACAGTGCATCATGTTGATCAGTATCATAAGTTGATGATCCGCGAGTGCATGATTGCTATATAAGAACCATTGTTATAATTATGTTTTGTAATTATTACGTACCAGCACTAGCATTATGAACTAATTAGCCTCATTTTGCAAATGCTTCAAACATCCATATAACAATAACCTGGTATTCAATCAATGAAAAATAATAATAGATAATTGATTTCGTTTCAATCACCTTGTTTTGTGAATTTCGAGTAAATCTCATAGAATTATATACGATATTTTACAGATTTATGGATATCGTCGATATGTATCAAATAACTGACAATAAAGCTTTAACGAAACTGGAAAAAAGTCATCCTTAACTTAATTTAACACTACATGAAACTTGTGTAGAGCATTGTGACGCCTTTCTAGCTACTTACCTATGCATACCATATTAATAGACGTGACGGTACGTGTTAACGTGTGGTACAGTGGGTGGTACAGTACTATATGTCTGAATAGGGTGTCGTGTGCGGTGAATAGGGCGCGTGAGACCGCAAACATGTCGCATGTCGTGGTCGTGTCCTGCCCTGTCGACCACTTAACATACCCCGACCCCTTTTACACAAAATATCTTATATCGAAAACTATAACGTCAGATTAACCTTTGACCGTGAAACTTCCAAGTTTACTGTCCATTTACGTGTCAAGAATTAGTTAATTATTCATTTTGTTTAGTTTGATTGCTGATCTTAATTGTTTGAGTTGGAATTGTGTAGAACAATAATTGCCTGTTGTTTACGACTGTTTAAATTTAGTTGAATAGCAAGTGGATAATGGTTTGGTTTTGTTTTAGGAATTTCTGTTTTAAATTTAATAGAGGATCTATCTCTACAAGTGTTAAATAGAGTGAGTATGTTGTAGTACTATAAAACGGTAAAGTGTGATACTCACGAGTAACGCTATGTATTAACTTACGCCTACAACTGCTTATCTTTTTCATAAACTTGATCGATTTGTGATGCAGCAGCGATTATTATTCTCAGACTGACATTTCTGTATGTGGAGTATAGAGTCTCCACGCAGCACTGTACTGCGCTGAGTATTGTGGGTTCAAATTCCACATGGGATAACACTTTGTATAATCTACAAATTGTTGTTTAGTTCCTAGCGACACAAGATATATTCCTAATGTGAACGTTGTCTTTTTAAAATAATACTTGGTACGTATGGAATAAGCAAATTAAGAAACGATACTACTGAATAATAGCTCGATCAGACTAATTTAAGAGTCAGCCTACGGCAAATAAATTTAGTATGGAGAAGATACGTCCGTGTCCGAATGAGTCGGTGATGATTCCGTGCATTGAAGAGCACGTTAAACAGTCACATAGTTGGTTCCGGTTGCAAAACGAATTTAGCAATATTATTGATAATTGGAGCCTAACATTTCGACATCAGTCATTCTGCACAACTTTGATATCGCCTGGCAGTTGTTCTGCAGGTCAAATGGCAGTCGCTCCGCATATAAATTTAAATTTCAGCCCTTTTTAATTAGCCTTAAATACGGAAGTGATTGTACTTAATTATGTTGTGAGTAGTGAGGCTTATGGCCTTTATCACTAAAGTGATTATTATTATCACATGTAAAATATGTTGTAAGGGATACAGGTTAAATTACTTTTACAGTACAGGTTAATTAACTTTCATAAAAAGAAAATACTACGTTCGATAGATCAATAGCCTGTCACATATTACTGCTAGACATAGTCTTTAGTAATGACATTTTGGCCTACTATGCCACTTTGTCCTGATGGGTTTGAATAGGGTTTCAGGTTTACCTTCTCTTCGCAGTGCTCTTGTCCGGCACAGTTTGTTCCCTTAGTCGCCTCTTTCGATACTCACAGGATGAATACGGATAGTCACATCCCTCACCCACACACCATTCTTAACCCATTATCACATAGATAGAGGTATAAATAGAAAAATAGACGAATAGAAAAAAATGTAGTAAAAGGTATTACATTATATAAATTAAACTACTCATTTCATAACCAACAAGTACCAATTCCGTAAATGCAATATCTAAATAGAATATATTGTACTGTGTAGGCAATTACGGCCTACATAATATATTACAGTTAGATGTTGTAGGAAATATACATAAATTGGCGGAATCTTAGTAATTGTGAGACGATTTACGCTAAAGTAGCGGTGCGTAGCGCCCGCGGCTTGAGACCGCAAGCGACATCGACTCGCCACGACCTCCGCTTTGATTAACGAAGCCATTGGACACTACTCACCGCCAATAAACTCTACCATAACACGTTTATACTACAATTTATACGCTCGTTGTATACCCGTACTATCGTTTTGGGAGTCATGTACACGGGAAGTGGAGGACAATAAATTCATCCTAACAGCGTTTAGTGCTTGACAATTCTAAACGTTCACTAGGTAAATATTCGTTCAACATTTGTAGAATAATCAAAACATTAATTTGAATACACCTGACCTGACTTTATTCAACGTAAGAATGGGTGGTATATTAAATGACTGACATGAATTTCTCACTTTCTGTTTGATAAAAATAAAAAAAGAACAAAATTGTATCGAAATGTACAGCAACGGCAACATGCGCGTCGTTGTTGATTAACAAATTGTTTGAGAGGAAGTTTTAAATGAATGAAGAACCTATTTCAGTAGATGCCGTTCGAGTTCATCTCAAAGTACATTTCCTAGTATTTGGTCTAATTACATTGGAATCTAGTTGTGAACGTAGTGACCCGTTAATATAATAGTGTCGTTGATACTCGTACCTGACCCAAAACTTTGTCTTCCAGTTCAAAGGAACAGCAACTCTCCGAACCCGCATTATGAGATTTGTTTTACAAGTTTTTTACATTTGCCGAATTGCTTCTTTAAACATAAAGCTAATTACTTTAACTTATTCTGAGTTCGGTACTTTATTGTGTTGTCTAATTTGTTAATCGTTTTGCTGATAAAAACATTGTGAATATCTTGTTTTAGTTGTCTCTTTCCTTGATTAAGCAATCATTGTTTTAAGGCTCCAAATTGGTGGTGATGTAAGTTTAACGTGTGTATTTGTATGTCTGTCTATGACACCATAACTCCTGAACGGATGAACCTATTTTGTTTTTTTTTAAATATCGTACGGTAACTTTATTGTCATTATATTATATTATTGTCATATTGCAGTCGACTGTTGGACGTAGGCCTTTTCCCGCTCCATCCCACTTTGATCTATTTTAGATTTTCCGCATCTAGCTCCTACGACCGGACCCACCTGGCATGTGACGTATAACATCTCTAACTTATCCAAAATACTGTTAATGATACAACAAATGATTTGGACTGATTCAAAGGACCTCTAAAGCAACACCCATACCGTCAGCAGTTCGAGTTAGAATATTGGCAAATTGTAATCTTTCCATAGAAATTTAAAACGTGTATTATTCTATACTAGCTTTCGCCCGCGGCTCCGCCCGGTATGTCGGTTATCGCGGTAAAATGTAGCCTATGTCCTTTCCCAAGTTCAGTTCTATCTTCATACCAAATTTCATTAAAATTGGTTCAGTGGTTTAGGTGTGAAAGCGTAACGGACAGACAGAGTTACTTCCGCATTTATAATATTAGTAGGGGTAATACTAAGCCCCGTGATCGTGGTTGTATCTTTGCAACAAAAACCTCGGGAAACACGACGGGGCGAAGAAAGTCTGAAATAAAGTTAGTGTAAGCCACTCCTTATATCATCAATTACCCCAGCAAAGATACCGTCAAAACCGGTCCAGCCATTCCAGAGATAAACCATAACAAATAAAGAAACAGAGCGATATATAGACAAAAAGTGTTTTTTAGTTTTATTTGTGAGAATTTCGACACAAAACAAGAAGTAATGATGGTTTGCTTATTCAAAAACATCAATAAAATATGTAAAAAATAAATAACTGAAATGTATTAATGGAAGATAATTCATATTGATGAGTATAAAATAGTACATCTTTTATAAATTTTGATATTGTAGGTTATTGTAAAATGTCACCTGCGTCATCGTCTCGATCATAAGTGTGATTTAGATATATAAATTTTTTAATTTACATTAAATTTTAATTAAAAATACCTGTTAGTATTGTGAGGCACAAAAAAACCAGTGTGTGCTAAATTAGACCCAGTTGGTTTCTGTTACTCGTATTTTTATAAGATAAAAATACTGATAGAAACAAAATGAACGTTGATGTTGTGGTTTATTTTTGTTTGCACATTTCTAAACCTATGAAGAATGAAGCATGAGGCACAAAAAAAACCAGTGTGTGCTAAATTAGACCCAGTTGGTTTCTGTTACTCGTATTTTTATAAGATAAAAATACTGATAGAAACAAAATGAACGTTGATGTTGTGGTTTATTTTTATTTGCACATTTCTAAACCTATGAAGAATGAAGCATGAGGCACAAAAAAACCAGTGTGTGCTAAATTAGACCCAGTTGGTTTCTGTTACTCGTATTTTTATAAGATAAAAATACTGATAGAAACAAAATGAACGTTGATGTTGTGGTTTATTTTTGTTTGCACATTTCTAAACCTATGAAGAATGAAGCATGAGGCACAAAAAAAACAGTGTGTGCTAAATTAGACCCAGTTGGTTTCTGTTACTCGTATTTTTATAAGATAAAAATACTGATAGAAACAAAATGAACGTTGATGTTGTGGTTTATTTTTGTTTGCACATTTCTAAACCTATGAAGAATGAATATTGAAAGCCAATTCATTGTCTGTTTTCTAATTTGTTATCTCCCGCACATACTCGCAATTTTTACGGTAGCCTGAAAAGCAAGAATAAAATACTGTTTGACTCGAGGCTATCAACATCCACTAAACAACTATCGTAATTAGTTAGCATTAACATAAATGAAAATAAATAATCTGGCATTTTCAATTACATAATGCACAAATAAATTTTGCACGTGTCAAATAACTTAATTGGTATGTGTATGTTCATTTGAATTTGTATCTCTGTTAATAATACATATTTCATATGAAATAAAATTGTGTTAAAAAATAATAAAAGAATTACAAATGAGCTTAACAAGCACGTTAGAATATTTCATTATGATATTACTTATATTAATTTCTACTTGTTAAACGTGAAACTACGGATTGTCAACCTTACCTGGTCCACAACGTTGTAATTTTTATGTTCATTATTTCAAGAAAATAGAATAAGTATTGTTAGAGTCCAGAAGTGAAAAATAATAAAAATAATTATAATTCTAAACAATTTACTTTAATTCTAAACAATTTATTTCATTAATTACAAAATAATCTTAGAAATGCAATTAGACACAAACAACCGTAAATTATGTAACGAATCTAAACAAATTACAGTTAGTTATACAGCAAGGGCGGTCACATAGGGCTGTACTAGCTGTTAGACAGCTTTCCTCGCACCCACCGCAATTCAGACAGTACTAACTTGTCAAAGACAGCTTTCCACATCTGTTAACAGAGTAGTACTAATTGTCCAAAGACAATGATCCACACTCCGCGACGCATTCGTTAGAAATGCGTGCCGATACAACAGAGTACTCCTTTTTATACCCAAGCGCAGTGAAGCGATGGCGCCAAAAAATGACAACTACCGCCGTTGTGGCTACACGGCCTCTCCTGACACCCTGACGTCCTCGGCAGGTCCGGGTGACCACACTTCTTCATTGTTCTCATTCCCGGTTACTGGAACATTTACAAAAAAAAGTTTATTGGACGCCTCTGTAAGTACATCATCGTCCAATTGGTCAGTTACTGAAAACAGTTATCAAATTTAGCGTAAACAGAGTTAACGAATAGTTTTCAAGATAACAGTTAACATGAAAGGTTCGAACCTCCAAGGAAAATAGTGAAAGATTCATAATCCGCGCCAGATTAGAAACAAACAGTCACTGTTAGATACATTTAAAATAAAACTAAGTTTAGTACTAACACAAGAGTAGACTTCAGCATGAAGGTCTACCGTTACCATAAGAACAATAATATCATAAGAACAGTTATGGTACCATAAGAACAGTTACCATAAGAACAGTTACCATAAGAACAGTTACCATAAGAACAGTTACCATAAGAACAGTTACCATAAGAACAGTTACCATAAGAACAGTTACCATAAGAACTGATAACATAAGAACAATTATCATAAGAACAGTTATCATAAGTGTCTGGGTCTTAAACATTTAAACTTAAACTTAACAAGACCACGAGTTTGGGGCTGGTTACCCTGTCCATGGGTCTTAAACCTCTCTCATCAAGACCACGAGTTTGGGGCTGGTTACCCTGTCCATGGGTCTTAAACCTATCTCAACAAGACCACGAGTTTGGGGCTGGTTACCCTGTCCATGGGTCTTAAACCTCTCTCAACAAGACCACGAGTCTGGGGCTGGTTACCCTGTCCATGGGTCTTAAACCTCTCTCATCAAGACCACGAGTTTGGGGCTGGTTACCCTGTCCATGGGTCTTAAACCTCTCTCATCAAGACCACGAGTTTGGGGCTGGTTACCCTGTCCATGGGTCTTAAACCTCTCTCATCAAGACCACGAGTTTGGGGCTGGTTACCCTGTCCATGGGTCTTAAACCTCTCTCATCAAGACCACGAGTTTGGGGCTGGTTACCCTGTCCATGGGTCTTAAACCTCTCTCAACAAGACCACGAGTTTGGGGCTGGTTACCCTGTCCATGGGTCTTAAACCTCTCTCATCAAGACCACGAGTTTGGGGCTGGTTACCCTGTCCATGGGCCTTAAACCTCTCATCAAGACCACGAGTTTGGGGCTGGTTACCCTGTCCATGGGTCTTACCTCTCTCAACAAGACCACGAGTTTGGGGCTGGTTACCCTGTCCATGGGTCTTAAACCTCTCTCATCAAGACCACGAGTTTGGGGCTGGTTACCCTGTCCATGGGTCCATTCCAATATACACACCTCATGCTCTCCACCATCCGCCATACATTGCACCACACCTCACGCACACGGGGATCAGGCCGAAGATTGCGTCTCGTACACACGGTGAACAGGCGGAAGGTTGCATCTCGGGCACACGGAGAACAGACCGCAGGTCCGCTTATCACTGAGCGGCATGCAGGACGCAAGTCCGCACCTCGCGATACAGCGAGCAGGCCGCAAGTCTGCGCCTCACCAGGCAGCAGCAGACACCAGGTCACAGCCCGGGCTCGGCTCGCGTAGACTGCACCTTGCACAGTGACGAGGCTCTCAATGCATCGTTGTCATCTAAGGAAAGCATGAAACATTGCATTAGTTTTGAATACGGTATTACTTTAACGTCACCAATATGCTTCATTATCGACATGAATAATCAGAGCTTTTAGAAGGCGATACTAGCAAGCAAAGCTTTTAGGATATTTAAAAATAACAGTGCCCTCAGTATGTACGCAGTAATACCGTCAAGAATGTTACTAACTTTCGCATATCTCTCAGGACGCAAGACCCGGAGGATGTCAGAAAATGTTACAGAAGTCTCACGGTACTCGGTTAAGGATGTTCCCAATAATCGCAATCGCTCTTAGGATTTGATACCGGGTCACCAGTTTTAGTTATGTCTGCAGCTTGACGATTGGCGTCAAGCAAACCCGAAACATGTCCAAGTATGCCCACGCAGTGAATTCGAGTTCAGACTAATTGCCCTCAGTCATTTTATGGACCAGGGCTTGTCCGACAGGTGTCGTTCAATCACTTACTGTAATAGGCCACCGTCTGCTTATAGTCGATCGTCTCGAGTCTGTAGTTAAACCTTACCATTTTAACCTTTTTACCTTTCTGCTACGGCGGCCAGTCCCAATGGTGACCAACCAAAAACACAGTAGACACTACAGCACGCAAGTACTTGTCTAACACAGGTGTACGCCTTTGGTTCGATGGGACGGCCACCCAACATGACCCGAAAGAGATCAGGCGTAGGACCGTCGACTCTTTGTACTCATTCGAATCACGGAGCGTTGACCACAACTTTTAAACTTCGGGCCGTGACAAGCATATCTATAATTAGAAGTACACAGTATTATTAGTTATTGTTTGTTCAACCCAGAAATCGAACCTATATTGAACAGTAGTCGCATACACTAACTGTCGGCTCAACAAAGCAGTCGAAACCATCACTAGTACTGACGTTTCAATAAGTACCTCTGTCAGGAAGAAAAAGATCACAATAACCTGAGCTGGCTCATAACGTGCTTATGAACATGTTATTAATCTTGATCCTATATGAATGTCACATCTTTACGATCAAGTTTGCTACAATGATTTTGTGTATGATCTTAAAATTTAACACCTGAAATAGCCAGTCAGGCATGAGGATTATCTTTCCGGAACACTAATTGGTACTCTCACATTGACTAGTGCTTAAACCTCATTTTAGCTCGGTCTAACCTGACCATTAATCATTATTGTTACACAAACAACATCAAGAATAGCATGCTTAAGTAGACGTACTATTAAGATCGATAGACATGCAGTCTTTACCGGTATCAATACTTTGCATTTCGATAAACATTAAAACATAATCTAACAAACGATATGTTTTGCTTTATCATAAGAGACCTTTCTTTAACATTTACAATTTGTTGTTGATGTTGTGTAAAACCTATTAGATTACATTTAAAATATGAAGTTTTAGTTTGGAGTCTACTATAGAAGGTTCATAGAAGTTTCTTTACTTTTTTTTTTTTTCTTTGAACCATAAATAACAAGTGAAGTCACTTTCGTACTACCTACTCTGAACTAATAAATAAATTTAACATCATATCTTTAGAATTTAAACATTTATAACTGTTATAACGCTTCATAGATTTTACAATAACAGTTGACTAATGCAATCACCAGTAAATAATGTGACATAGTACATCTACCGGCGGACGATAAGAGTTCCTCAAGCTGTTTTAAATAGGCTCCGTCAGGACTAGCTCTGCTGTCCACGCACCCTATCGCCGTATTGTGAATAATTACAACACATATTTAGGCCCTAGATATATAAGAACTGCCCATTCATTGAATTATCAAAATAAAAAACTTTGCATCTATTTATAATCGGACAAGTATCTATCTTTCGTTCCCAAAAATAAAGATAAATGAATTAACGTATGTGGGTATTATGTCTTGTCACACTTACTGTGTCGGTTTAACTTCGTATGATTTTAAATCGATAAAAAGTTACTTTGCCTTCTAAATAACAGGTTCGATTTGCATTAGGCAGCCACTACAACTTATTAATTCATCATACATTCGTTAAAAAATGCATAACCATAGTAAATAACGCCTAGTTTATTATGCACAGGTGGGGTGGATACAAAAGTTCGAAAAGTTTTAATCTCGTTAAACAAAATATTTGCAATAACAAACGGTATAAGTTCATTGTTAAAATTCAACCAACTAAGATCATTACTTATGCTCTTTCGTTAAACCACAGCTTTGCATCAGCTATAAGGCATTTTCCGATGATACACCCCGAGCAGTCGCGATATTTTTATCACTTTAAATTGCGCACACGATTTACATTCGTACACTACATATCAAAATTATGTGAAAATAAATCACAACTCAACATGTAAATATGATTTGATCTTACCAGTACAGCGTCAAATACAACTCACAAGTTTTTCATAACTTGAAGCTTCCAACCTTCTCTCATAACCGTGTCGGCACTGGTTGACCACATTGTACACCTTGTACATTGGCACGGATGCAGTTTCTATCGCTTAGCACAATGTTTACTATCTGAAAAGAAAGCATTATAAACACGAACAAACCGAAACATAGCGTGAAGTACAAGTACCCTCATTATTTTATTAAAATAATCTTTTTAAAACCGTTTGTAATTGTCACTAAAAACCAAATATAGAAGTCGTCACTTCCTTTACGATTTTTATATTTGCTATGTTTTGACTTTGTTTTGATTTTTGACTGATTTAGTTTTGATTTTTGACTTTGATTTAGAGCGGATAAGAATATCACAAAAGTCGGATTCCCTTATTAAAAATCACAACGAACACTGAATTTCGATAGCGTTCAAATGAGCACTAATAGTGTGCAATGCCTTTTTATTTAACGAACGATCGCGTTTATCGTTCCCGGGACCTCTGCGGCGAATCACTGCGTATATTCACTTTGGTTCTATATGACAGCGCGATCTATTGTGCATTTGTCAATGCTCTCTATCGTAAGACACACCTAGATAATGAAGTATAGGCAAATTAAATGAAAATATCTAACTAAATGTCGGTAGTTGATCGTTTCCCAAATATTGAAAATTAATAATTTGTGAACGTAGATCGATCCAACTTCTGATGTTAGAGTCCAGAAGTGAAAAATAATAAAAATAATTATAATTCTAAACAATTTACTTTAATTCTAAACAATTTATTTCATTAATTACAAAATAATCTTAGAAATGCAATTAGACACAAACAACCGTAAATTATGTAACGAATCTAAACAAATTACAGTTAGTTATACAGCAAGGGCGGTCACATAGGGCTGTACTAGCTGTTAGACAGCTTTCCTCGCACCCACCGCAATTCAGACAGTACTAACTTGTCAAAGACAGCTTTCCACATCTGTTAACAGAGTAGTACTAATTGTCCAAAGACAATGATCCACACTCCGCGACGCATTCGTTAGAAATGCGTGCCGATACAACAGAGTACTCCTTTTTATACCCAAGCGCAGTGAAGCGATGGCGCCAAAAAATGACAACTACCGCCGTTGTGGCTACAGTATATATTTCTTCTTAGAAAACCGATCTTTAAAAAAGTATTACTATGTTATTTTTATGGATTATTGTGAAGATGTTTTAAATACCTCTCATAACTATAATTTTGTGTAAATGTAAATTCTACACTTACGTTGCATGTAATCAGGTACGTTAAATTTAGGTAACGTTATAGGTTACGTAAACATCAATACATATCTAATTAAATACCTCAAACTAAGAAAATTGTGTAACTATTTGTTTTCCAGAATATAATCTCAAACATTAACATGGAACATTTAGTTATTACTTGTTTAATGGGATAGGCATGATACAATAAAAAAAGGTAATGCTTTCCGAGACACGGTGATAACGTAGGTGACACAAGACACGTCATCTTCTCTATGTCTCCTCATCAGGCTCTCAAACTTTATAATTTTGGGGAAAATTTATCACTTTGGGGAATTAATTTTTTTAGTTCATTCAATATTTTATATTATTTATAATGTTGGAGATAAATATTCCCTAAAATTATAAAGTTCTCAAACTTGCCTTCGATAGAGGAGATGACGTGTCTTGTGTTACCTACGTCATCACCGTGTCTCGGAGTGCCATACTTTGTTTTATTGTATCATGGGCGTAGGTTTGTGCGGGTATTCGTAGCTTTCGTATACTAAATAAATATATACGTAATATTTCCAGTTAATTATAGGTTTTTAGAAACTGATTTATTCTTAACTGGTGTTGTTTTTATGTACACATTACAAAGGTTTTTGTTCAGTACATATAGTCTGTGTTTACTCCGAATATTTCTCTAAGTTTTTCAACATTATTTATTCTAATAATCTTTCCAGAGTAATTATACTACCAGTGGTGGTGGAGTTTAATACAAAAATGTTCATTTAAACTTTTAAGAAGTCGGAAATAGAGTTTCAAAATATCTATTATATTTTATCACTAAAAATATTCCTTACTTATTTTATTTAAGTTTAAATATCCTTAGAATCTTATGATCGAGCAAAAATTGCAATAGTAAGAAATCACGTCGTTTCCTTTAGCCCAAATACGATGATAAATTAAAATAAATCTGATCAAGTTAAAACAAGGATTACTATCGTCGCTGTTCAGTTTCGGAACATTCTTTCGTAAGATGAACTTTGCTTGAAGTTTAGTGGTCACTAATCTGACTAATCTGGCCCGATATTGGCAACTTCGTAAAGTAAGTTTGGTAAACTACAAAAGTTAGATACGGACATAAAGTAAACGGAAAAACAAAAACTGGGTATTTATTTTATGAAACCCGATCCACATATACACCAGGAATTTACATTACCCGCACTTCTCTTGTACTCGACTCTTCTTACCAACGCTATCTTTTGAGTCGGTTTTTGTCGAAATTGGAGAACGTACTTGATACAGATAAAGTACTTGATGGCACTCTGACACCTTGCTCCTAACTATAACGAATATTGTGAAAGGTTCTGATAGTGAGGCGTAAATAAGACCACAATAATACACTTGTCAATCAATTTTGTCTAGACAAATGTTCCTTGTACTGTTTCACCAAATAATAAAGGCGAAATCGAACGGGTTAGTATTAATAAGGTTATTATTATTAATGTATTCCATTCTATTTAACTTACCGAGAAATGCAGAAAAACCAACTGAGATCTTCTGGTACAACACCATCTATAAAAGCAACAGCAGAAAATCCCTTATTCTCGAACAGTTTTCGGTCTCTGTACGGTTTTCAAAGTTTAAGATTAGGAATATACCAATTTCAAGACAATAATATCACTTAACTATATTCTATGGATTCTTGGAAATGAGAATTAGGATATGAGAAAAGTCTGAGATTATTTTCAGTTGAATTCACAAAACTAATTTTACTTAATCTTACCTACAAGCCGAATGTTTATTTTCTAGGAAAAGAATATTAACAATGATAGGACTCAAAGTCTCCTCGGCGACACGCACTGAATAAATCTATTTCATTTCTGTAGTTTTCTTAGTCTGACATTTTACGAATCATTTTTTGTCCGGGCACTGTCCGGTCATTGCCCGTAAAATTTTCATTTCGCTATTAGCTAATTGGTTTGCGTAGTTCGAATTAACTAGTTACGGTCTGAGCGTGGACTAATACTAATTTACTCATCCGTATTAATCGGCATTTAAAACATTCACTGTAGATTTTTTTATTAACAAAAATTGTTTTCTGGGAATGCTGCCTAGACTTTTACTTATTAAAACTGAGATGTTGAGTGCTAAAATGAAGTGCGTTCAGCTTTAGATGCCAGAAGCTCAAAATTGATGGGTGTCGTGCAATGGGAAAGGTATATTTTCAGCGGTGAACTACATCTCCATGAAAAAACATAATTTGAAATTGCTTGAGTTTTATTTAATTTTCTTCTTAAAATTTTTAATCAAATCAGATATTTGATCAGATATATAATAATAAACCTCTACTTACCAGTAAGCTGTATAATAAAGCGACGAACCAAATATACAATTATAATTTTTGAACAATTAATATTTTTATTATAATATTTTTTTTCAATTACATCTGTCTACCATTTTTAGGGATCTGTACCCTACACAACATGTCTAAAACGCATTTAAATTAATAAGTGTATGTGTATGTGTATGAATCACTAAATTAATTAGCTGCCTTATAATTCCTCATTTCTGCGTAGGTGGGATAGGATTCGGCGAGTGAGCATGAACTTAATGTAATTGTTTTTTTTAAGTAAGAAATATACACAATGTAAACGTACAACAGCTCTGTTACTAACCTAACAATAAGTTCTCAATCACTTAATGCAATTGCAATATATAGTCTGAAGAAGCATCTGTCGTCCTTTGAAGTAAATCCAATACAAAACTAATAAAATACAATAAGGTATATGATTGAACACCGGGCGAAGGCGTCCGTTACCTCACCAATAAAGGACGTTTACAGTTTACGATTTTTAGTCGTTAAGGAAATAGCTATGTTATTTTTCTATGTTTTTATTTTTGTTGATGACTGTTTTACAGCTTCGTTGGTCTAGCAATTAGCGCATGCGACTGCCTGTTGAAAAGTCTCAGGTTAGATTCTCGCATTGGGTTAAAAGTGCTGGGTTTTTTTAACAAAAGCTTAAGCCGTCGTCGTCGTCGTCCAAGCTGTCATGAACATATCTGGTCATTGTTATTGGGAAGCAAATGCCCTAAATTACACTGACAATAAGTTTATCCTTCGACTACAGTTCGGTCTTAGGGTTGGGGAGGTCAATGCCAATCGCCCTGTGGAAAAAATGTAAAACCATGGTAATTAGTTACAACCAATTTAGGCTATATAATATAGGCTAAATAAGCTCGGGAATATTAAGGGCTAGCAAAATAGTGTTCATGAACATTAGAGTCATCTAATATTGATACCTAGAGTGAGGAAAGATACAGAAATGAATTATTATGTTTGAAAATATATCTTGAATTTCTTTCAGGAGTTTGAGTCTAATCATTTCCATCCTTAGAGTACTTTTTTGCATTGTGAAATAATAAGTATAAAAGTGGATTATGATGTACATCCACTCTTGTGGATGCACATAAATAATAGTAAATTAATTTATCACATTTTATCTAAACAGATACGGCAATCGATCAGATCGGCAGAGCTTGTGCTATAATAACCAGAATTGCATAGCCATTTTTTTGTCATATTAATGTTTTGTTTGGAAAGAAGAATAGGAGAATCTAAAAGACTTTGTTTTAAGAAGGTTTTGAAAGGTGTTGTACACCTGGAGTCTTGTAGGCCGAGCCCGCACGCACTGCTTCAGCATTCTGTTGCTGCGGGCCTACGAGACAATTTTTAATTCTTATTGCGAACAATCTAATTCTCTTTATATTTCAGTAATATCTGTATAAATAAATAAAATTGGAGTGTTTTTATGTAATATCAAATGAACAGTTCTTTTGTAAATGAGCATCAAAGTATATAAGGTACTAAAATCAAAACAGCAATATTATTGTAATGAATTTTGAAAATAATTTATTGATTTATTTTAAAAGATTGTGTTTGGAGATATTTTCGTTTTATTTATTTTCATATATTTTTCATCATCATCAACTGCGTTTATAAGGTCACTGTTGGACCTTTCCGACTGTCAAAATTCATTACAATGAATTTTAAAAATATATAGATAAATGGATTTCAAAATGTAAAGTAGAAGCTTTACTTGTACGAGTTGGTCCATTCAATTAATTCTTTCTTTCGGTATAGAACAGGTTTGTTATTGATTAGCGGCGTGTCTTTCAATCCTATTTTGTATACTCTAGACTTTTTCATCAACCTTCTTTCATTTCATCGTTTCACTACAAACGAAGATTTCTTTATTTGTAAAACTAAAATTAGAATGTAGTTTTGAGTGATGTAGTAAACTTAAGATTGAAATACGCAAAATGAAATAGATATAACTGTACTAATATAAAATAATTAAATTACAGCTAATACATTAAAATTGGTCAGAGTATTTTGAAACCGGCTTGGTATTCTGAGATTTTTTACAGACAAAATGATGGTTGTGGCGGATTTGTCAATAATATACATTTCATTTTCGTGGTTAATAACAACCACATTGATTAGCGTAGCGACTACCGAAGAGATCAGGTTCGATTCCCGGATAGGGCCAGAAAAGTGGTGTTTTAAGTTTTTCTAATTACAGAAATTCTTAGTAACCGTTCACACATTGGAAACTGTGGACTTAATTTCCGTGCCATAGAGCCCACATAACGTAATGGGTCCTATGGTTCATGGTCGTGTCGTATAAGTATAACCGCCCCATCGTATTGTGAGAAAGTGAGAGAACAGGGAGTTCACCTGTGTTTGCACACACACTTGCACATTATAATATTTGCTTTCTACCTAATTGAATGGCTACCATTGACCATCATCATCGAAACACAATCATCTATGTATAGCACACTCGCAAATAAATTCAAACTTTACCTCTTTACAATAACAGAATACATGTAAATATGTATATAAGAAAACTGTAATAAATAGCTCTATTATTTGATGTTTAAATAATGATGATTAAAATACACAATCAAAATAAACGCAATATCAGTTAACATGGTTTCTGTGTTACGCAGTGAAAGAAATTAACGCACTGTTCCATAATTTTTTTTAAGCACGAGCTTACACTAAAACAATAAAAGTGTTAACGAAAGAAAAAAGTTGATTTAAAATTAAGTTAATAGTCAGCAGCAGCAGGCGGAAGCAAAACCGCAGCAGTATGAGTTGATGGCTATTAAGTTAGCGAATGCAGTAAGCTACTTTATTATTTACACATAATAAATGCAATTATCAATTTTTTGTCAGACTGTCTGTTGGTTTCGGGTAATCTCTGGAATGGGTAGACCGATTTTGATGTGACTTTCGGGGAGAAAACTGATGACATAAGGACTTACTCACTAAGGAGTTACTTAAGACTGCACGGTTGGCCTAGTGGCTTAAGCGGTCGCCACGCCGCTTCTTACTACGCCAAGTGTCGTGGGTTCAAATCCCACGTAGGACAACACTTTGTGTGATTCACAATTTGTTGTTCTGAGTCTGGGTGTCTTTGTGTCCGTTTCATGTATGTTTGTAAAGTCCCCCGCGACACAGGAATTTATATTCCTAATGCGGGAGTTGTCTTTTAAAAAAACAAAAAAAAAAAAAAAAAAAAAAAAAAAAAAAAAAAAAAAAAAAAAAAACTTAGGCCCATTATTTATAACTAGCTTTGTTCCGCTCGTTAATTACAACAATATTAGCGGGTAACACCGCGGGACTTAGTTTAAAAAAAAAAATGTTTTGCGACCGCAACTAGAAAAGCCTAGCTAATTGTATTGGAAATAGTAAGATTGGAGATATTATAAAAAAGGAACTTAACTCTATTTAATTCACTTTTACGATTAAACCACTGCCAATTTCAATTGAATTTGGCATCAAGATGCTTTGATTTATAAGGAAGGCATGGCTTATCTATGCTGCGATAACCGATATACGTGGCAGCCACTGGCAAAAAAAAAAATTTGATTGTAAAATTATTATCTGAAATGTGTTTGTAACTTAATAAACACTCATATAAATGTTATATAAAAATATTAAATGTAGTATATATATAAATGTTAATTATTCAAAACACTTGAATTAGTTATTACTGTTCTATTTTATGGTAGTTTCAATGCGGTTATAATAGGTTTTTTAATCCAGTACACCATTCTAAATAGCGACTAAAATTGAAGCACGTTAAAGTAAATAAGCAAATAACCTAAAAATAAAACATTTATGCGAAATAATTTTCAATTACGAATAGAGGACATTTATTCCCACAATATCTCAATCCAGTAGGCACATTGCTCGCCTATTTCATGGCTCATAACAAAGAATTAAATGTAGCGTCGGTCGGATCCGGGATCGCTGAGTTAGTGCCCCGTCCGCGGCCGGAAACAGGTGCTGCCTCCGCACCCGCTTTTACAACTGACTAATTTTATATAAATGTAACTAGGTATGTAGGTGGCTGCAACCGACGTATGCGGTCGAGCAATTTGTCATGGAAAATATTAAACCCCCGAAACCTCTCTATTCCACAATTGGTGTTAGATGCACTGGCAGACAGTTGATTTATTGTTTTTGCTATGAAATATTGGCTGTAAATATTATGGTTTGGATTGAGATTTTATTTGGCCGTGACAGTGTTTAAATTTCTCAAGTTAAAGATATCTTTGTTATTTAATTTCTCATGTTAAAGGTAAGAAAAATAAATACATAAATACTTTAAATGATTACTATTCTATAACTTTCATCAACAATACATAATGTTCCACTGCTGGGCTCAGGTTTCCTCTCAGGAAAGGGTTAAGGCCATACGTCCCTACGCTGGCCGACAAACTTTGTTACTTTTTTTTACTTTTTATCTTTGATCTATGTTTATAAGTTCTGTTTCAGTGTTTTTAACGGTATATTATAATAACTCGCACCAATTAACTTCATGAAACTTTGTTCTAAACATCCCATAAATAAGTTCTTCCAAGATGCCTGTGAGTCAGCATACGTATACCACATATAAATTATCACCTGTCTCGGCTCAAGACATTATTCGCATGTGCTAACACGACAAGCGCAACGACCTCGTATGATTTGTGTCCCTCCCAAGGTCCCCTTTGACCTATTTGATGAATATGAGATACACAATATGACTTCGCAGTTGATTCAAAACAAATTCCAAGAAACTACATATGAGAATTGTACGTGACGCAATATACGAGATTGCTGCCGTTTGAAATTTGACCAAGGTCCGGCTACTTGGTGAAACTACAAAGTCGTAGAACATAAAGTTTAGTTGATAAAACCAATCAATATGAAGGAAATATTATACCAACGACAGTGGAGATGGTTGTTAAGTAATACTGTTTATATCCACTAGGTTTTAATTATGATTTTGCTATAAATGAATTTTGAACAAATATATAAAAATGAGTACATTCGGGCTGTCGTATTTCGTTTCGCCAAGTGTGAGACCGGAGGCCCAATGTAGCAGTTGCATCTCTCTAGCCGCCATAGTGAGGGTCACCATGTTGCATTATCTGCATTCACAATGAAGATCGTGTACCCTAGTACTCAAGCTTGCCATCAGGCACAGTAGAGTCACTTTGGTAGGTATAATAACAAAAAAAAGAGGTTTTTAGTACCTAAGCGGGAAACAGTTTAAAATATTTTCCTTATTGTGGTAATTTTCCTCATTACTTTCTAAAAATGAAATTGAGCCTTGATATTTAAAGTCAATTTTAATATTGCTTGGGGATAAAATATTAAATTTCTAGTACCCATACTAAGGAGAATGCTTTTTGGCCGACCAATTACTTTAACAAACAAAATACTTTAACAGGTAATTAGACAAGATATAGACAGTATTTAATGCCATTGTTACCCTGGCTAATTTGAAACATTTTGACTTGAATCTTGATTTGATCATCATAGTTACGTTATACATTTCGGTTTAGATCAACCTGTCATCTTTACCATCAATAAATTTAAAGTTGGGATCAAAATATGTATGTAAAACCATATAATTTTCCTTTACATGGAAAAGTATAATCCATTATGTATCCAATTAAGACTAACTTAATTAACATAGAGAGTAAGTTTAGTTACGGTAAATTAATTCCAATCGCTTAATTACCAATAATTAATAAACTATTTTATATTTACATCCGTTTTATTTTACTGCAAGCCTTTATGGAAGTCTTACCAACTAGCAAACAATAATTATAACTAAAACAATTTTTTGTTGTGTTTTTAAAAGATATAGAGAAGCTCTTTCGAGATAAATAGCAAGTATTTTAAAATTGATAATGAGGTTATTTATAAATTAGAAATCAAAACATTCACCTTTTATAAATCGCCATAACCGGCAAATTGTTGTATTGTTACGAAACCTGCCAAATGTAGCTTTCCACAATTATGTACAATTTTTTTTCGCAAAATTTTAAAAATATGTAAACCTAGACAAGAGTGACTAAAAACTTTAAGTAGAGTTGGATAAGTAAAGGACTTGTTAGAAATTTTATTCAAGATAAGGATTTCTTAAGCCAGCACTGAGTAAGTATAAACCGCAAATATTTGCAACGTTCGCCTCTTTTTCATCTTTCAAAGTCTATTCACAATCGCTTTGTACCGTTTCTTTAGAAACTTCTCCTTTCAGTTTAAAACTAGCTATGGCTTTCAAAAGTTATAAATATTTTACACTAATAACCCTATAACGAATTAGAAACCAAAAACAAAAAGATGTAAAAACACACTCAAATATTTTTATAAATATTTATTTCGGACATTATACACACAACGTCATCTAGTCCCAAACTAAGCAGGGCTTATGGGTACTAAACAACTGATATAACTACATAAACACGTTTTTTGTAAATACATACATATTATCATTGATTTATAATAAACATATTATACATAGAAAACACCCGAACTTCGAAAGAAATATTTGTGGATCACACAAATATTTGGTCTTACCCGGGAATCGAACCCAAGACCTCTTGATCAGCAGCCGCATACGCCAACCACTAGACCAACAAGGCAGTCAAAGCACTTTTTTCTCCAAAAGACACCTACAGAAGATACTAAATGTAAGTCTCAGTAGCAATATTATTTATAGTTAAGATACTCTTACATTATAATTATACATTGAGCTATGAATAATTAGTGTGAACTGATAGTTATCGTAGGCAAGTGTAAATAGTTAACTTCAATTAACAGCAAATGGCTATTCTTGTCTACAACGTGTTTAGAAACAGTAACCAAGAATGTCATAAAATGCAACGTCAAAGAATAAAATTAATATTTCTACGCTTAGTTTCATCCACCGGAACTTCATGTACGCATAGCATTTCAGTGAAGAATAAAAAATATAGTGTGCTTCGTTCCCTTCACATTAAAAAAGAACAATGTTTTTTTCATAAATATTTGTATTTTATATTTCTGCTAATATTGTAAACTCCGTTGATACTTGACTACCTATATGTGCTTTTGACTACCAATTAAACGAAAGCTGATAAAATACTCACAATAATGGAGAACTATTATCATGATTTTTTTACCTTTTACTCGCGGCTCATCCTTTGCTTATGTCAGATTTCACAGTAATCATTTTTCAAGTTAATATAACCTTTGACACGTCTTACAATTAATGTGGCTTTTTAGGGAAACATTTTTTTAGAGCTTATAGATTCAGTGGATGCAGAGAATAGCCCTTGAAGCCTCAGAAACTCAAAAAATTTACTTCTTTATAATATTAGTGTCGATGACAGTATTTGAATAAAACATTTTGATTTCAAATCCGGTAGATAAAATATTAACTCTTTTAGTGTATCTAACACATCCATTAATCCGATTTGAAAACCAATTTTATCCAACATTTAAATACACTAACTTTGAATAGTATTCAGAATTTCAGTTGAGATTAATATAAATTATATTTTTTTAAGATAAATGTCATTCTCAATGATAAGTAGAGAGCAAACATTGATTTTGGTGGTCAGAAGTACCACACCTTGGCGCGGTTGTGGCTCTTAGTTTACCAATAAGTTTTCAATTCTAATAATATATAAACGCGAAACTTTGTTAGTGTCTATGTGTGTTTGTTGCTGTTTCACGCAAAAACTACTAAATAGATTTTGATGAAACTTTACAATGGCTTAACTATTCAAACGCTGGCAGTATTTTCGGAACCTTGCCTCCTTTTAATAATATATTTTATTTATTTATTTATTTTAGAACTTTATGCACAGTAAGTAAAATGGCGGACTAAATGCCACAGGACTTATTTTAGTTACTATATTATATTTATAAGGTTTTTAATAATTTTTATTTATTAATAATTAAAAATTATTATTAAAAATTAATTATTTAATAATTAATAATTTAAAGTACCGAGTTATTTTTTGCACTCGGTACTTTAAACGACTGTCATTTGAGTCAGGTGCCATCTCACAGAAAACTGGCGTGAAGCAAAGTTTGCGTTGTGTTTCGTCAAGTGAGTGAGGGCACCGGAGTAACATCTTTACGAGGCGCGAGCAAGGCAACTACGGCACGTCCTGCCACGCTGTCCGTGGACTTCTGCAATGTCAGGGGCTAGCATTCTAACATCAATGATGTACACTACCACCTCGAAACAGCTAAGCCGGCATTGCTATTATTGACAGAGACACAAATATGATCTCCAGCGGACACATCCTACCTTTCCTACCCTGGGTACGGACTGGAACACTTCTTTATACATCGGGCCGGAGTGTGTGTGTACGTTAGAGACGATATCAGTTCTCGCCGCCTCAGTAACCTTGAAGGTAGGGACTTCACCATCTAATGGCTTCGTGTAGATTGCGACGACCACCCCGCGTCTTTATAGGTCTTGCCTTTATAGGTCCCATAGCGGTGATGCCGAAACTAAGCGACTCAACGACTATAAATGGCTGTAAACTATGTGCAGCAGCAGATCCCCTCCGTAGAGATCGTGATACTTGGCAATTTTAACGCCCACCACGCCGAATGGCTCGGCTCTAACAAGACCGATCATGCGGGGAGATCTGTTCACGATTTTGCCCTGGCTTATGGTTTGACACAACTGGTTACTACGCCTACGCGAATCCCAGACGTGGAAAACCACGAACCTTGACTTCTCATCCGGATGGCTACCAGGTAGCAGGCAAACCGCTTTGGTGCACGCAATCCCTAAAAAAGGTGACCGCTCAAATACGTCCAACTATAGGCTTTTAGCCATATCCCTCTTGTTCTCGAAAATAATGGAGTCCATTATCAACTGCCAGCCCCTTCGGTACCTGGAGGAGCACCAGCTGCTTAGTGACCAACAGTACGGTTTCCGCAAGGTCCCTCAGCTGGTGATCTGCTGGTTTTGCTGGTTTACCTGACTCATCGTTGGGCACAGGCAATCGAGAGCAAGGGAGAGGCGTTAGCAGTTAGTTTGGACATAGCGAAAGCCTTCGATCGGGTCTGGCACAAAGCACTTCTTTCGAAGTTACCTAGTTATGGGCTTCCTGGGATTTTATGCAAATGGGTCGCCAGTTTACTAGCAGACAGGAGCATAAAGGTCGTAGTCGACGGTGCATGTTCGGAATCCTTGTCTCTGAATGCTGGTGTCCCCTAAGGCTGTGTGCTTTCGCCTACACTGTTTCTTCTGCATATCAATGATATCCTGCAAATAAGTGGCATTCATTGCTATGCAGATGATAGCACGAGTGATGCCCTATATACCGGCCGTGAAAAAAGTTCTCGGGAACACGTCAGTGAGACCCAAAACAGACTTGTGTCTGAAATTGAGCCTTCCCTCAAAGACACAGGTTTGCGCGTTCACAGCTAAAAAAATGCCGTTTTCCGTATCACCTCGTTTTGAGCGCATTCCTCTAACGGCCTTTGCCAATATCAGAATTCTTGGTATCGGCATATCGAGCAAAGTCCAGTTCCGTGACCATTTCGAGGGTAAGGCCAAATTAACTTCAAAGAAGCTTGGTGTGCTCAATAGAGCGAGACGGTATTTCACTCCGGCGCACCGCCTTCTACTTTACAAGGCGCAATTTCGTCCGATGTGGAATACTGTTCTCATCTTTGGGCCGGAGCACCCCAGTACCAGCTTCTCCCTCTGGACCGCATTCAACGGAGAGCGACTCGAATCGTCGACTGCCGGGATATTTAAGATCGGCTTGATCCCTTGGCGTTGCGTAGAGATGTAGCATCACTCTGCATCTTCTATCGCTTATACCACGGAGAGTGTTCGAAATAATCCCGACTGCTTCTTTCCGTCATCGTCCCCCGCGACAGCATTTCCATCCCCATCACTTAGATGGTTGGCAGTCCACAACAGTGCGTTTTCCCGAAATTTCCTCACACATCTAAATTGTGGAATGAACTGTCGCCAGCGGTATTTCCGGACCGATACGACCTTCAAACCTTCAAAAAAAGAGCGTACTCCCTTCTTAAAGGCTGACAACGCACCTGTGACTCCTCTGGTGTTTCGGGTGTCCATGGGCGGTGGCAATCACTTACCATCAAGTGGGATATCTGCTCGTTTGCCCCCTATAACATAAAAAAAAACTTAGCTCGCACGAGTTATAAGATGTCTGATATATTTATGTTTTATTTATTGTTATTATTAATACCTTTATTGGTCTGTTAGTCTAGTAGTTAGTGACCCTGACTGCTAGGTCAGATGTCATAGTTTTGATGCCCACCCCAAATACTTATTTGATGATCACGATCAGTTTTATTCTGCTGCCTCGTAACCGCCGTAATAGCGTACGCGACTGCCGTGTTTAATATCTCCGGTTCGATTCGTATTCTCAAGTGACGTTTGGGTGTCTTCTCTGTATAATATGGATGTCTATAACATGGACACCCGATGACTATAATATGGATGAATTGTACTATGGAACCAGACAACTGAGAACACACTTTTATATTTATAAATATTTATATTATAGATAATTTACACTAAGACACAGAACAACCCCAAACTAAGTAAAGCTATAATGCTAAAGTATGCGTACTGGATAATAAATATAAATACAGATATACTCTTTTGTTAATACATCCATATTATACAGAGAAGACACCCAAACGTCACTTGAAAATACGAATCGAACCGGAGATATTAAACACGGCAGTCGCGTACGCTATTACGGCGGTTACGAGGCAGTAGAATAAAACTGATCGTTATCATCAAATAAGTATTTGGGGTGGGCATCAAAACTATGACATCTGACCTAGCAGTCAGGGTCACTAACTACTAGACTAACAGACCAATAAAGGTATTAATAATAACAATAAATAAAACATAAATATATCAGACATCTTATAACTCGTGCGAGCTAAGTTTTTTTTTATGTTATAGGGGGCAAACGAGCAGATATCCCACTTGATGGTAAGTGATTGCCACCGCCCATGGACACCCGATGACTATAATATGGACAGTTGTCTGGTTCCATAGTACAAGCTCTGCCTAATTTGGGATAATACAGCAGTGTGTGGTGATTTAAATTATTTTATCTTAAGCACTTTACTTAACGAGCTCTTTATTCTAGCCATATTTAAATATACTTTATAGTCTTGATATTACGAAGTGATAGCATAATATTATCGTACGGTGTAGGTATACGAACGCTTTCACTGGCGGATATTGATTTTTATTTGTTTGAAGCTGTGGATAATGGAAGCTTTTATGCAAATGTAGCATCCGCACTGCATCATATATAGCGGATGTGTTAGAAAACAAACAACTCTACTTTTATTACTATCTTTCATGCCCCTTATTAGTCTTATCATTATTTCCAACGGTTATTTTGAAATGTGTTTTCTCTTGAGTTTTGTCTAGTGAAAATCTCAGTAGTAGTAGAAAGTTGAATTTTCTTTATCTAATATAGAAATCGTTGTGAAAATAAAAGCAAATGAAGCCTTTTAAGTTAGAATTCACTGAAAATGTTCCGAAAATTCAAGGAAAACTTAATTGTTATAGGTAGGTATTTTGTATATTTATTTTAAAATTATTAGCTTATATTACATATTATCTATGTGTATTATCTAAATGAAGCAGCCGTTAAAGTCGTTCTCTGTGCTTTCCGAGCAGGAGATTAATTTAAGATGATACTTACAGATAGTTACAAACGTTTCGAATGTCTTTATTTAGGTTTCATTTCATACCACTTCATGGTAATTGTTTAACTTGTAGTCTAGTTACAAATTAAGTCAAGTCATTAAAAATAAAGACATGGACATACGATAGAAAATACAAATGTTCATAAGCAGTACTAAAACTAAAGAAATAACATTTTTAAAATCAATAGTTTGCACTCCACTTTGATGGAAAGCACGCGTAAAATCCAAGAGAAGTACTCGCCATATCATTGAAAATATTGATAATGCAGTATGGTGATTCGCACTTTTACAAATTATTTATTGAGTATCTATTGCATCATTAGGCCTAAGATCTTTCACTTATGATCGAAGCAGGAATGCTGTCATTTTCGGATCTGAGATGGCAGTGCCGCCCTGTTCCGTTTTAACTAAAATAAATTACAGCTAATTATTACTGTACATACTTCTTTTCTTGAAAAATACAAACTTTTCTAAATGTCAAATGAAATCATTAATGAGCACCGAATGTATAATTATGTAGTTACAATAATAAAGTATTTTACGACCTATTATTATTAGTATTATACGACCTTTTGCCCGCCATGATTCTGATGTAGATTTCTGAGTATATCTGATAACTTTGATTGCATTTTTCACTCCTTTGGGGGTAAAGTTTACAAAAGTCTTCTCTTAGTGCTTGCCTACGCTCCTCAAGGAACACACATGCCAAATTTCAGCTTCCTGCACCCAGAAGTTTCGATTGTGCGTTGTCTGTCTGTCATATTGATATTATCAATCTTTTACTGCTTTTTTATTAATTATTTGTTTAAAATTAATGATTTCATTCATGATTTCATTACGATTCCTTTATAGACGAATGGATAAAATTTTAGATTCTCGATTCAAATCAAGAATTTAAATTTTATCCGGTCTACCGAAATTACACTATTCTCCTATCGCCAAGGTCATTACTATAAAATTTTAAGAGTCTGCAATCTTTAATGAGAATATCTTACAGCCAAGTTATTTTGTAAATTGAACCTGTTAGTTTTCTACGCAAGCGGATGACGAACTGATGAAAAAAAAAAAAATACCACCAAACCAAATACAGGAACCATTACAAAATTTTGAACTCAATGTAAAACCGTTCATAATAAGTTAATTAACAGGTTTGGAACTCTACAAAACTTTCCTATATCAAGATAAAATACCTAAGCCCTATTTAATTTATTTATTTATTCTTTATGTACAGGTGTACAAAGGCGGACTTAATGCCGTAGGCATTTTCTGCCAGTCGACCTTAGGGCGATGCAGAGCTAAACATGGTAGATGCACATACGAATTATAATTTTAAGATATAGCACACTTACTCTACATATACATGCATATTATATACATACACATATATATATACATACCATACATATAAAGAATAATATAACATACATAAGTGTATACAATATATAATATATGTATACGTTAATACACATAAATACAAATAATAAATATATAAAAATTGAAGAAAAGGGGAGCTAAAATTTACGTTGGTTTATCCAGTGTGTCTGTAAAATGCCTCCGTACTTGGAATTTGAAAGTTTGTCGAGTTTTTGCCTCACACTATTTCTTATTATTTCATAAGAAATATATTCTTAATTGGAGAGAAAACATACAAATCTATAAGAGACTTACCTGAGAATAGGAAAACAAAGTAAAAAATCATATAATGCTTGCCAAGACGATAGACAAACAACGTTGCCGATGATATGATAGATTTAAATCAGAGTATGATTCTTAACAATATAATATAGCATATATAACAAAGCAAAGAAGGTTCTATGTTCGGAGAGCAAACGAGACCATCGACAACAAATATTTTTCTTTATTAAGAACTTAGGGGAGAATATACTCGCAAGTAACAAAAGGAACTAAATTAGAACAAGATAATTTACAACACAAGAACGGGATTAGAACAATTTAGTTGACTAAATTATATAGGAATGAATACTCATTAGCTCAAATAAATGAGAAACTCAAACATCTTTGAAACAACACATGAACATGACAATAGGTACGATTTTAACTGTATCTTCTTGTCATTGCCTTTTTATTTCAGTAGCTAAGACATTTTGGCATGTTTTCCGTGTGTGTCGTGAGAAGATTGTGAGTGTTGTTTAGTAATGTTAATGTGGTCTATTATTTATTGTGTATGGTTTTGTCAGAAATTATGGTCAAATACCAATATATTTTAACTACATGATTTTCTAGAACTGTCCTTACTACTGCTAAATTTTAAAATGGAATGAATTGCTTGCTGAAAAGTATGTTACTGCCGTTCCGCTCTTTTGCTCGACTTGGCGGAGACACTCCCGTGCCAAGTTTGTAAAAAGCTGTTTCAAGTGAAATGAATAAGAAATTGTGAACGTTATTGTGATTATCATATTATTAATAGGTACCTATATATTTTTAATAAATGATTATTATTTTTTAAGTTCTAACAAAAGTAGTTTGGTTTAACGTAGTGTGGTTGTAGCTTTTAAATCTTTTCATGCGGTGTAGTTAGGGACCACATTTTGGTGTACTACCAAAATGTGGTCCCTAACTACGAAATGTTATATTACCCTCTTTCTTTCCTCTTCTTCATAATTGTTACATGAAACTAAAGTACAACACTGCGTTGATGAGGTGATTGTCAAGAAGGGTCCATTCCAATGCAAATGATGGCAAAGAAACTACTTATCGTAAACAAAATGAGGAATTACAAAAACAAAGTGTATCTTACTTCAATCTTGTTTTTGCTACTTACGTGCATTTCTATTTAGAGAAAAAATAAAAGGAAAGGGTAACATATGTTGTCTAAGCTGCTTCGAAAAATAAGTTCTTTTCAGGCAGCTTTACTGAAAATGTACACAGGGTGTACAGAATACATCAGTGCGGTAGTTTAGTTATTTTAAGCAAATGCAACCTTATACATCGGATGTACTGCTACACAAACGTTTATCGAAAACTGAGACCCCATAACAAGAGTCAGTGTGTATCGATAATTTTGCGTCACTAGAGAGATAAAAGTAGTCTAACTTGTAATACGTGTTTTAAAAGTATTTGAAATTTTGAGGTAGTAGAGCCACGCTGATTTTAGCACGAATGGGCCGGCTCGACCCGGCCAGTACTACCCTCACACAGAAGACCATCCTAATAATGACAGCATTCTTGCTGTCGTATTTCGTTGGTGAGTGTGAGACCGGAGGCCCAATCATTCTGCATCATTCTCCCGCCCTTCGAAGGCCGGGAGAATGATGCAGAATAATCTAACCAGGCTGCCATGGTAAGGGTCACCATGCTACATTGCCTACCCTCACAATAAGCATGGTGACCCCTACTCCTGGATTCTACTCATGCTTTCCATCAGGCAGAGTAGAGTCATTTTGGCAGGCTTACATATATAAAAAAAATATATATGAAATTCGATAAAATAGTAATGTGTCAGAGGAGTCGGCATACATAACTATTAATCATTTTCTACTTTTATTGCTCTTTAAAGTGTTAGGCATATAGTATAGTCTGATGGTTTAAGTGTTTGTAATAGGCCTGCACAGTAAAAATTATAAGCGAGACGACCGCTTAATATTACGAACTATGTATAGCGTTTTACATTATCATCACCAACCTATCTCAGGACTGCCATCACACTTCTGGACTTAGGCCTCTCTCATTGCACACCACTCTGATCGATTTTGAGCTTCTTAAGCATTTTACATGCGCATTACAAACTGCGCATGTCTCTGCTTTTAGTTATAAAGAACTAAACTATAAATCATAAGATATTTAACATAATTCAAAGTATGGTGAAGCAAGTACATATTCAAAGAGATCACGAATTAAACCATCAGACCTCGAGTAATTGAATTAGACTCATCTTAAACAGAATTTACGAGCTCACTAACAGACGAATAAACACTGTCGCCTCGTCCAGAACGTCAAGCTATGCCTTTAGATTATTTTAGGTAATTTTTTTTTTATTCATGGCAGTTTCTTCTCGCAAATCTAACAAAATTACAATCGAGAACAACGACTTCTAGTTCTATCTAAAACCTGTTTAAACGTATATGAAATTGTGGTTGTGCACATCTTAGAAGAAAATTTCATAAAAATACAGTTTACGTTTTATGGCGATTCTCACTTTTTTTCCAAAGAAAAATTATATATTTAATCGTGAAATCAAAAGTTATATTTGTATAGGACATCTATTTTTTCCTTATAAAATATACTTACCTATTTATATTTAAAGGTATCAATCTGAGTGTCAATGCAATTGACTATACTTTTTTTTATTGTTGTAATGGAATAGGAACTGTCTATCATTATATTACAAATAAATTTTACGTGTACCTGATATAATCTACAAGCGTACCTTTAAAAATAAATAAATGAATATAATTTACACACACACACAAGACAAATTCATATGTTTCACAAAAAGCATTACCAAACAAGTAATAATTTTCAAACTCAAGAACGTACCAAGAATTAAACAAGTTTTGACTACTTTGTTCTATAGTTATTTAAATTACAAACTTCTGAACGGCTTTTGAAATTATCAAACAGCTACCGAGTAGCTATTTGAGAATATCTGTTCCAGAAATGGATGAGAACAATTTATTTATACTGACATTTACGCGACGACCGCAAGCGGCAGGCACAATGCCGAAGTAGATCAACTGCCAAAACCAAGCCCGAGCCTCGCGGATATTACCGTGAGACATTTAATTTTCTACGTGAAAGGATAAGGCAAGTAGAATTTCCTACAGCATCCTGGGTGGCTGCTCAAACTGTGTTAAGTCTCCCCTTAAATGCCAGAGGGCCACACGGTAAGCATGACGATGCATTTGTTGTACTCCGATTCTACTCAATTCAATTTCGATCTTTGCTGGAATGGAATACCTACCAAAATCGGAATTGTGGAACAAATAACATAAAAATTGTATTTTTATTTGTAGACATGTCAATGTTTTCATTTGATTGTGTATACACTTGTTATCTTTATGCTAAAGGTGTTCCCTGTTACCGTTACGTTGTGTAGCGAACAACCCATGAACAATGTGAAACTCTGGCAGTTTCATGGAGTATATGGTTTGGTATCGAATGCAACGAACATTTAAACGGAGAAAATATCAAAGAGACTGAACTTAATAGGCTTTTTATAATAGTATTACACAAAGTAGATAAATGTTTAATTAAAAATGTTCTTTTAACGATACTGTAAGCTGGGTAATTGCAATTGCTAGTAGAATTCCTGTTTTTTAAGGTCATCTGAAATAATATGAAATAGCATAGATATATGAAATTTACAGACAAATATGAGTAGTTTAACTTCTTTAAGATGTACACTAGCTGATGCCCCTAACTCCGTATACACGTCCGTATAATTTTTTAATACCCAGGCGTATGAAAATAATTTACGTCATATTCGCAGACTAACTGAATAAGTAAACAAAATTTCATAGAATCGATAGAGTAATTTTAGAGTAGTATGACTGCTAACACTGTGACACAAGAATTTTATATATAATAATAATACTCTTAAAATGTAGTTCGCAAGTAAGTTCAAAACTAAAATTGTGCTGTGTTCTAAAGCTAGTTTAGAACCTGGACAGAGGCAAAACCCGCTCAGAAATACGCCCACAACATTTCCGTCTTTAAATTATGTAAAACAAACATGTCTCACTTTAGTTAGAATCTCTTTGTGATCATAAGAAATAGGTATTGCATCGAAATAATAGCAATGTTGTGTTATTTTATCTTAATTGAAGTAGATGACAGCTTTCTGACATAATTAGGTACATCTGATTTGACGATCACGACATACTTTGCATGGTATAGTTATATACTTTAGCTTATATCAAACCGCTAAACAATAGGATTACAATAACCCCAGTTTTACGGTTTCACAGCTTAACATTAAACTCGACGGCAAGTGGCAACCTGCAAAAAACTTTAAAAGCCACTCCACTGCAGTTTTTCGCCAAAACGTTTGATAATTTTATTTCACCGCCAACCGAGAGAGTGCTGGAAACTGAAATTATAAAAGTACTATCTTTAGGTTAAAGTGAAGTTTAAATGTTGTTTGTGGACATTAATTTTCATGTTGAATGTTCACCTGGGAACCTACAAAAAACAGAGAATTGAAATAAATGCTTTGGAACCGATAATTCCATTAGTGCTTAAGATGCATTATTGAGTGTTAGAGTTAGAATAAACAGTGGCTAATTAACTCTTAAAGTCAGTCATTACTGACATACATCGTTTAGCTGTTTGAATTGGTTTTAAATTAATGAAAGAAAAGTTGGATTAAAAGTACATATTAGAGCATGCATAATTTATGAAATATAATATGTTAGAAAAGTAACATGAATTAAGAAGCCTGCTATGTACTTGTGGTATCTTGAGTTTAAAGTCTACGCAGATTCAGGTCTACATGGGTACGCACTTACCATAAGGTTAATCGTCTGCATGTTTACCCCTATGCTATTAAAAAGGGAATTGATATTTTAGTATAATTAATCATTTTTTTAATCTTAACACTCCAAGTTTGATTACAGTCCTAATGCTATGCAAATCGACATAAAAAAATCTATTGCAATGCAAATAAGAAAAAAATCTATTGCAATGCAAATAAGGACTATTTTATATCTATAGTCAATGGCAAATATCTAAAGCTGTTCTAAAACATAATGAAACAGTCTTTCAAATATGTGATTTTGTTGCTTAACATTGCCGCGTGTCCGCTTAGATCAAAGAACGCACACTAAGAACACACTGTTTTTTTTTTTTTTTTTTTTTTTTTTTTTTTTTTTTTTTTTTTATTTATATTTAAGCCTGCCAAAGTGACTCTACTCTGCCTGATGGAAAGCATGAGTAGAATCCAGGAGTAGGGGTCACCATGCTTATTGTGAGGGTAGGCAATGTAGCATGGTGACCCCTACCATGGCAGCCTGGTTAGATTATTCTGCATCATTCTCCCGGCCTTCGAAGGGCGGGAGAATGATGCAGAATGATTGGGCCTCCGGTCTCACACTCACCAACGAAATACGACAGCAAGAATGCTGTCATTATTAGGCTGGTCTTCTGTGTGAGGGTAGTACTGGCCGGGTCGAGCCGGCCCATTCGTGCTGAAATCAGCGTGGCTCTACTACCTCATCATGATATTGAAAATTCTTATATTTTTTGTAATAACTTAATTTTTATTAGCTTTTAAACGTGATTGACTGATGTTTAATATCCTGAGCGGACATTCCTTTTTGTTCAAATAAATTGCAGTAACATGATGATGGCACTAATTTATTTAAGCACTAAAATACACTTCTCATTTTCATTTTACCGAAGGCACTTTCTTTTATTTGTCATTTGACAGATAATAAAAGATTCAAGTCAGAGTAGTATTTGTTTTATCGGATCATTTCTGTCCGAAGTCAATATTTTCCAAAGTAATCAATTTTACTTTGGAAAGGGGAAAGTTATACCTATCTCAAATATCTTTGTTAAGTAATATAAGTTAATACGATTTAGTAACAAAGTATATGTAATATTTTGCACACACAGGAGTAGTGGCTTAGACTAGTTATAAGATCTTTGTATAACCCTATAACCTACATGTAGTAGACAAATAAACAGTTTGCATTACATCTCTATTCATGCGATAGATAATTTTTGTTCTACGCTACTGAATCTTCTGTTAATAAATCTGTTTTTATAGTATCTTCTATGTAAATTTTATGAATATTTTAACAAGCGTAGTACGTGTACGTAATCATAATATTTTTTTTCTATAAAACATTGTGTTAATTTGTAAATCTGCCATAATAAATAAAATAAAATATTTGCATAAACCAAAAATCTACTTGCACCTACTACTGTTGGAAGATTTTTACAGTACTCAAGCGTGCATTTAATAGATTATATAATATATATTTAAAAAAAAATGCAAGCTAGGAAACATTAGCAATATTAACATTAACATTAGCATTACAAAAAAATATAATACATTATGTTAATTCTATGTATTTCTTGTTTAAATCAAATAATAAATTATTATTATTATATAAACAAAATAAACGTAAACATGGGTGTCAAGCTGCAACCAACGTACTGGTAGGGTTCCGTAGTAAGGCTGTTTTGTTATTTCATATAATGAACTATTACGAATTTCAGCAAATTATTTATATATTATATATATAAATTCAAATATATATATTCAAATTCAAATTTAAATTCAATGATATTATCTTGGGTCCTCATATTTACCACATAAAAATAAAGGTATTATGTACAATTAATTTATTATAATGCTAGATTTATAAAATTACATTTAAAAATTTATAACAAAATATCTCTACAAAAAAATTCAAGCTCGTATGTTAAGATTCAATTCGGGGTAATAGAGATTCAGTGGAGTGTTTTTGAACGACGTAGGTACTGATTTCACTAGACATATCCACATAATGTATGTTGTAAAGTGCCGTCAATTCAAGCTCAAAAAAGGTCAATAGCCACTTGAGTACGCCCTCAAATCGAGAGCTGAACCGTTTCCGTTTATCGATTAAATTTTATATAAACCCTTTCAACTCACTGCTTTATATTTACAACTCCCGTAGTTAATGGTAAGCTATAATTGTTGGAAGAAAAACATTATGGAAGTTAATGAAAAGTTATAGATTCTTTTTAATTTTAGCAATTTAAATGAAACCTGTCTTTCTCAGGTTTTTTTATTCATAAATAGTATTTTTTCATCTTTAAAAACATAAAAATATCTTAGGCTTTTTACGTCAAAGGTGTTTGGATGATTTGGACAGAAATAGCTAACATTTCTCTATTTGTTTACTCACCCTACTTAAGCATGTACGGTTATATCTGTATAAGAGTACTCCCGTAACGAAACCGTCGACGAGCAACGCAAACGCAAACTGGCTTGTTCGAACATACCGGTTTCAATTCCAGAGATTCAATATGGGTAATGAAGTGGATTACAGTGTACATCGTATTTTACTGTACTGTAAACTGAACAACACAATTTTGATAGAAATCGTATTCTGTTTATAAGATGGCATGTAAGCAGGTTCAGTTGTTTTTTTCTTTACTCTTTGAAATATATGTTTAACAGCGGTCCTGTATAGGTTTTGTCTAGCTTTTGAATTAGACTATTATTGTTAATCAGTAATCAAAGTAATATCAGTTAAAACCAAAATCCAGTTTTGACGTTTTATTACCAATGTAATATATGTCTATGTAAAATGTTCGTGTTCTTCAACTAAGTTTTACATATTCCAACTATTCCTGACTCCCTCGTTGGTCTAGTGGTTAGCGTATGCGGCTGTAGACAAGAGGTCTGGGGTTCGATTCCCGGGTCGGACAAAATATTGTTTGTGTGACTCACAAATATTTGTTTCGAAGTTTTGGGTGTTTTCTATGTATAATATTTATGTATTTACAAAAAAAAGTATGTTTATGTATTTATATCAGTTGTCTAGTACCCATAACACAAGCTCTGCTTAGCTTGGCACTAGATGATGTTGTGTGTCAGATGTCCAAAAAAATATTTAATTCACAATCGATATAGCTGAGTTACGGCTATTAAAAAATGTTAGGCAGTATTTATCATCTCTAGTAGACACTTATTAACAAATTGTGCCACCAACTTCATATAGAAACACATTCTTCATGTGGTACTCGCCCTCGATCTGTACAACTCACCAGTCAGTTATTATCTTATTTTACGAATTCAATAGAATTTATTTAAATATACAATAAAGTATTTTGTTATCCCTTACGTTATGTTAAAAATTTGCTATTACCTATTACTAAATTAACTATATTATAATTAATCCGCTGGCAGCCGATGGATACGGACTGCACAAGTCCGGGATGGTTGGTTTTGGGCAAGGCATTCGAACAACAGTAAACGACAGTAGGCTCAATTATTATGTTATAATATTAAAAAAACCTTATTTTATAAACGAAGTGAAAATCTTCAAGATCAGAATTCAGAATCTGATTCTTAAGGAAAGACATAAGTCACTCTGTTACGATAATCGACAAACGCGTGGGCGCAATAGCGGGCAAGAGCTAATTACTGAATATTTAAGTAGGTAAATCCAGACGAATTTATTCAGAACCAAATATTTATTCTATTGCTAAGGATAAAATTCTCGAAAACAGCTTCTTTTAACCAGTCTGGACATGCTTTTGTTATAAAACTATAACACTTCGACAAGTTGCACAAAATTGACGACAAAATTTTCCTTGGAAATATTCATTGCAATTTTAACAATGAATATCGTTTTCCTTTGTCGTATATTGTCATAACAGAACAAAACATTGGTTTTAAAGAGGATGAAGTGTCTTAAAATATTATCAAGTACTGAACTTATAATAATAATAATAAATCATTTATTCGGAACAAATTCATTTTTACAATTAATAAACCCACCAAACTGCAGAACAGTTTGTCGGTTGTTATGGATTTAAATATATTTTATAGAACAACCTTTGGGTTCGTGCAGTATACTGCATATGGGAGTCTGTAGTAGACCTATAGGTCTTTTTGAGACTCCCACAAAGATGCAATATTAACTTAGAATTTGTATTACCTTAATTTGAAAGTTGACTTACCTTATCTAGTAGTAAAAAGTAGCCTATGTTCTTTTTCAGGTTCTAGACTATGTATATATACTACTATACTATATATATTATTTAGTTTAAAACGATTAGTAGTTTTGGCGGGAAAGTGCAAAAGACATACAGAGTTACTTTCGCATTTACAATATAAGCAATGATGAAGACCGAAGTTGCTACGCAAGTGTTTGATTTCAAAACCAAGTATTATGAATATTAAAATAAAAAGAAAACCCATAATATTCTAGCAGAATTTCAAAGACAAGTTAGTAGTTTATGTAATTTATTTAATGGCAAGGCAACACTAAGCTTTCGCTTTACAGTTAATTACTGAACTCGCATGAGTGTTGTTGGCCAATATGCAATGTACATGAATACATTTACTTACCCTACGTCGCAGTCTATTTTGCATAATATACTTACATGATCCTTGGGTTGTTGTGTTGTTTTTATCAGTTTCTAATAACACTAAACACCTAGTGCTTAACCAACTTTCTTAAAAACTTTGAAGTTTGGTTAAAAACACCGCGACATGAGAACTTTATATATTAGATTAAAAAAAACATAGAAAATGTAATAATTGGATTTATAAAAAAAACAAGTCCAGACAGTCATGTGGCAATTTAATTTTTTCCCTCCAATTTTTGTATGTGATTACAAAGTTAAAGGTCTATGACAGCTACTCATAGACCTTTTTATTGTAAATTGTATTAAAAAATACGGCTCTTCTGCTCCTTAGGGCCCAGAAATGAGTAGTATATAATAATTACACTAAAAACCACCCTGACAGCCTGCCTCCCGCACCCTGCTCTGGGTGGAACCCTAGTAATATTTTATACCAAAATTTACCTGCAGTTCATAGGCCTAAAACATATATGTAAAATATGACAAAACGTTTTGTCCAAGGAAATTATCCAAAAGTGCTTGTTACAGTATAACCAATTAATAGTTTTAACAAAATTATGATATAAATGAAGGCGATCTACATAATAATAATATCCTTGTTCACATATCTCTAAGTTCCAAAGCGTGACGCAAATAGGTTGATAAACCTTGTTGATTAGTATCATTAAGCGTAAAGCAAACCTGAAAAGATTATGTAAAACATTGACATGTAAATGTTTACATAATTCGCGAGTTACATTCAACTCAGTGATGGTTCAAATACAGTGATAAACAAAGATTCCTTTACGAAGAACTGTTAAGATATATGCGTCAATACTTTAATCTTATTTGGTTTTTCAACTACTTGTTCATGAAGCTGAGTAAGATTATACGTTGTTTTAAAAAATCCTTATATCGTATAAAATCCAATTTATAACCACTACCTATTCCAATTCTGATATCGTCGAAGTGGCTTCAGTTCTTTGAAAAAAAAAACAATTTAACGGTAATGTACGTACCTAAGAAAACATTTAAAAACCATAACCCGATAACGTCAAAACTTATAAGAGGAATTGACTTAGATGACGTTGTGTGTAAGCTGTCCGAAATTATTTATTTATTATTATACGTAGACAGCTAAAACTTCCTTTAGGCTTCACCGCAGACATTTGAAAATAACACTATCAGTAGTTTCATGTCCTTTAGTCCGCAATCACTTGGAAAAGCCCCTGTACCAGTGACGAAACGCATTTGTTATACAAAACAAATGACTATCCCAGACCTGTCATTTCTAACATTTGTTTACTTACCTTCTGAATATTCATGGAGCAGATTTTGACCTTCAGCCATCTCAATACCATGAAAAATTTAAATTCTATTATATTTCCAGCTTTGTATACGTCATGTTTAAGCATTAAGTGTATGGTCGGTTGTCAGGAGTATGTATATAAGGATGTTGTTAAGCGATTTTTGGGTATAGTTACAAATATGGCGTTGGTTAGAGAGCTCTTCGTTGTTTTGGGTTTTATATTAGTATTTGCCTTTTGTGCGGATAACGATACTACACCAGCTCCTGCACCAGCCCCACCTGCAGTTAGTGCTACGCCTTCTACAGGAACTGTAAGTCTGCATTCTACATAGTTACCTGACAATCATTTCTAATAATCAAATCTAAATCTCATTTCAAAGAATGTAAATATGTTTAAATACATTTTTAAATATTTAACATTAGATTAAGATTACTTATACTTAACATTTAAACTGCACAGACTCTTTTAAAATGTTCATAGGACAGCTTCCGCTTAGCTCTACTAGGCACCTATTAGAGCCACGCTGATTCCAGCACGAATGAGCCTAGGTGGCATTATTACCCTAACACAGAAGACCAACTTAAGAACGACACCATTTATGTTGTCGTATTTCATTGATGAGTGTGAGATCGGAGGCACAATTATGCCGTAGCATCTTAATAAGCCGCTATGCTGCAACCCCTACTCAAGAGTAGCCTGATGGATAATCCACCAGGAAGAATAGTAGCTGTAGTAGGCTTATTGAAAAAATATATTGAAAATAAAAACAAATTCTGGTTCTCAGGGAATTGTAGAAACATACATGAAACGGACATCAAGAATACCTAGACTCGGAACAACAGTTTCTGGATTACACAAAATATTGTCCAATGTGGGACTTAAATAAACAAAACTTGGCACAGTTGAATTGACTAACCGTATTGTTCTTTTTTTAAGGTTTAAAAGAATCTTCAAGAGCATTCTTGTTTTTGAACTCATATAATATATAACTTTCTTATTTCATTAATTTAGCATTAACTAACCATTTTTAGTAGTTTATTAACCATAAGTACTACAGAGATGAGTGCAACAGAATTGATTGAGTTACAACATACTTTTCATCTTTACAACATTCTATATTGCAGATGACAGATCTCGCGCAATTCGTCTTAAAATTTCCATTCAGTTTATGGAGTTTATGTAAATACGTAAGTATCAAAAAACAAAATTATTACCTTGACTGACACTGTAGGATTTATTTGTTTTATTTATTCACTACATACACGAAATTAAGAGTACTTTATAAAACTAGGTGAATAACAAGGCATGCGCTTAATCCAATGACACTTAGTTAAATACCTACTATTGCAAACAGCTAAACTGAAATTCACCAATATAGCGATTGAGTTTTAAGTGAAACGAGAAGAAAATATAAAATACTAGCTCTTGGCCGCGGTTCCGTGCGTGTGTATGACGGCCAATGTCCTTCTCTAAGGTCTAATCAATCACTATACCGAAATTTATCGAAATCGGTTCAGCGACTGTTGTGCTTATGGTCTCGCGTTCAAATGTTTGTTTCAGTGTTTGAGTATTTCCTATGATGATGTTCAAGGATAAACTGAGGGTCAACTATAAAGAAAACTGTCCATTGATTTTGTTTATGATATATCAACACATTAGCATCAAAGAACAATGGTAAAATTATGATCACCCTGATGTAGACTAATCTTCATATTATTTGGTTTCAGGGAGCAGATACCTTGAAAGGAATTGCATCTTCAGTAATGCCACCGATTAATGGTTGATTCGAAGAAAACGACAGAATGCACTTTGAGTATAAAAAATAACATTAAAGCACCTTGAGATTACCAAAAATGCTTTTCAATTTCTTTATGATGCCTTAACAGCAAATAATATGGTTATATAGTAAATAGATTTAGATTTTACGTAATGGTGATGATGATTTAAAATAAAGTAAGTTAACAATGCTTATGTTGCTTGACTGCCTTGTTGGTCTAGTGGTTAGCGTATGCGGCTGCTGATCAAGAGGTCTCGGGTTCGATTCCCGGGTCGGAACAAATATTTGTGTGATCCACAAATATTTGTTTCGGGGTCTGGGTGTTTTCTATGTATAATATGTATGTATTGACAAAAAAAAAATATGTTTATGTATTTATATCAGTTTTCCAGTATCCATAATACAAGCTCTGCTTAGTTTGGGACTAGATGACGTTGTGTGTAATTGTGTAATTTAATGCAGGTGTCTCATTGTAATCGTTTTAACGATCGATTGCAATATTTGAGTATCTATGCTAGTTGTATAACTTCAGAGATACTTAGTTTCCTAAAATGCACAAATGAGAATATCTGTATATTAAGTGATTTACGTATATAATTAATAAAGTTTATAAAGAGAAGAAAAGTGACGTTATTTAATTCACACATTTTTCAGCCAACGTAGCTATTATACGTCGTGCAAAAATATGAGTTACGTCACTCACTTCTTTTTAGTTGGTATAAAATAAAAAGATAACTTTTTCATTTCAATTATTTGGGAGCCCCGTCTATGATGTATTTCATGACAGAAACTGCAATTTTGTTCTAATCAAATTGTTGGTGCAGTATTTAGATAAAAGGGCAGAATGTGGCAGTATCATGCTTTGAATTGTTTGAAATCACAATGAAAATGCGTAAATTTATATTATCAATAACATTTTAGTTTATGAAAAAACTACATAGATGAACCTATAACTTCGTACCTATCACTTATTTGTCTTTTAAATATTTAATAACCAACTGTCAATTTTTGTCCGTTTTTTGCCATTTGGCTACGGAACCCTTATAAATTCGTCATATCTGTCTGTCTGTCCGTCTGTATGTCACAGTCACTTTTTTCTGAAACTATAAGAACTATACTGTTGAAACTTGGTAAGTAGACGTATTCTGTGAACTGCATTAAGATTTTCACACAAAAATAGAAAAAAACAATAAATTTTGGGGTTCCGCATACTTAGAACTGAAACTATTTTTTTTTATCAAACCCTATGTCTTCAAAAACGATATTAAGGTTTCTGATATCATTTTTTTCTGAACTGAATAGTTTGCGCGAGAGGCACTGATGTGGTAAAATGTGTGTGTGAGTGTGTGTCTCTGTAACTTCTAAAATAAGAGAATGATAAAACTAATAAAAATATATGATATATTTTTTATATTTAACATGCAAACTTTTGAAGTAGATCTAGTAAGTAGCTTTTTTTAATACTTCATAAATCGTAAACCGCAATTTACCTTTGATTCAATCAATACACTATTATTAAAACATCGATGAAAGTTACAACGAACTGCAAGAACTTTGCATATGATGTTACTTACTGCTACGGAACCTTACATGGGCGAGTCCGACTCGCACTTCGCCGCTTTTTTATGTAGATTTCTTAGAAAAAAGATAATATTTTAACTTATTACATACATACCTAATAACAAACGACGTTACGTACAAAACGAAGTTGGAACTCGCACATACTACTGATTTTATTATAAACATACTTTAGTATAAGTACTTATTACAAAACTGTATCAAGAAAAATAACTATATAAGTGAGCCTAACTGTTAGTTCCAAGTTATAGACATAGCCCCAAGGCAAATAGAAACTTTTTTCGCAGAGCATGTTTAATGTACCGGCTCTATTATACAATATGTAGCAGTACCTCAGTATTTAAAAAAATAACAAATCAATAATAAGTAAGCAAGAATTGAACACAGCACTTAATGATACTGATTAGAAAGAAAAGGATAGCGAATGTCGTAATAAAACTCAATGACCTAAATATTTTATACAAATAAAAGCCAACGTATTGAAAGCGTCTTTTGAGAGAAAGATTACGGGAGCTTCTTCAATATTTTTGTCATTTTTGTTTACCTTTTTAAAATATAAGAAATATCTTTTTTACATTAATATGAGCATTGAATCCTCAGTGTAAGGTTCGATATTTTCTTGAAAATTTGGCCGAAATCAATAGACATTTCATTGACTTATTAAGAAGAAAATCATATTAGATTTTACCAAACAATCGTACACAGTATGTACATTATAACATTTAATTAACTGTTTAATCCAGTTGTATCATTCGCGACACCATATCCATAATTAGAATAGACATTTAGACACATTGTTCACAATATTCATTATGAACTTTCTCGAGCTAAAATTTAAATTGTCGAAACAAGACACGCGAAACATTTCAAAGAGCCTTTTGTCCTCAATGTCTAACGAAGAACATTATGTCCTTGTGCTTATTAGATTTAACGCGCTCTACTTGTTTAAATACCAACAATACACAGCCTTTAAGGCTTTACACACATCACTGTCTTAATAGCTAATTTATTATAACTTCAAAATTAAATGTTGGACAGTTATTGTTACAGACAAATAAGAAAAGGACTGCATATGTTACTAACTTCACTGGAAATGTAGAAATAAACACTAAATAATAATCAAATAAAAAATATATTTTATATTTTTACACGCTTTATATTAGCTTCATCTGTATGTTTGTTTGTTTGTAACCGACTCCTTTGGGTGCGATTTTGACCCACTTTAAACGGTTTCGTTTTCGATTTCGATCGATTCGATTCGATCTACAAAGTTTGAACGATCGATTTCGTTCAAACTTTGTAGATTTATCGAGGGCCGATCACAATACAGCAATACTTAAAATAAAATGTTTAAACAAATTAGTCTTTTTGGTCTAGAAAAAAATAATAGTTTAAAAAAACTAAAACTTTTTTTTTCCCAAAAGCGCGGCAAAGACTATGTTTGCATTTATATTTTAAGAAGATCTGAAACAGATGACGACAATATCAGTGGCATTGAAAATTTGTAACAAAGTTTTTTTAATGTAAATTGTCGTTTTTTTTAACACCATACAGAAATATCTGAAGGTATTGAGAAATGCAGGGCAAGTTGGCGGATTTCCGATCCATTCTTATTTGAAGCGTCATTGTATATTGTCTGTGTGGTGTTATCGACTACCGACTAATAGTCACCTCAAGCCCAACCCATTTGAGATGAAATCACCTAAGTAGGTCAAGTGTGCATTGCTTTGATGTCTATTTACAATTTATATGTATTACTTTTGAAAGAACGTTTTAAAAATTAAACGAAATAATACTCTTTTGCACCGTTCCCACGATGTATGGATTCGAATCGACTTGAAAATCCTACAAATCCAATAATTTATCAATTATTGTTACTTTATTTGTGCAAAATTTATTGTGTTAAAACTAAACTTATTTAAAGATTGAGTAATAAAAGCGTGAAATTGTTGTGTGTGTGTAAATGTAAAAGGACGGAGATGCTTAGCTTTATATTATACATAAATTATTTTGCTAATTTAAATTTTCAGTTCCTTCTTTCATCTTTCATTCTTCAGTTCATCTCCTCTATGCAGAAGAGCTCTTTCAATTTTCAATATTCAAGATATCAAGACTAACTTGTTGGTCTAGTGGTTAGCGTATGCGGCTGCTGATCAACAGATTTCGGGTTCGATTCCCAGGTCGGACTAAATATTTGTGTGATCCACAAATATTTGTTTCGAAATCTGGGTATTTTCTATGTATAATATGTATGTATTTACAAAAATAAAGTATGTTTATGTATTTATATCAGTTGTCTAGTACCCATAACACAAGCCCTGCTTAGTTTGGGACTAGATGATGTTGTGTGTAAGATGTCCGAGATATTTATTATTAATTGGCCCCACCTTCTCCCTTCCTTTATAGTCTGGTCTTGGAAATCACCGCTTCAGAGAGGTAGAAATACGCATTAGAACTAAACGGTTCGGCTCTTCCTTCTAGTGCCGAGCACTCAAAAGTACCTCACTTACTCACTACCAGCTCACGTACTTTCTTTCAACTATGACCCCAGGTCCTTTAAACTTCGCGTGTAAAAGCATCTAACTAGGCCGCTAAAGTGTGCGCCGTCATACTGCATTGTCTGCATTCGCAGCGTTTGTGGTGGCCTCCAATCTTGGATTCTACTCATGCTTTCCATCAGGCAGAGTACAGTCACACACAGTTGGTAATTTCTAAATAAAAAATAAAAAAAAGCGGCCAAGTGCGAGTCGTGCTCGCCCATGAATGGTTCCGTATCAGCAAGTAAAATCATATTAAAGTTCTTGTAGTTCGTTGTAACTTTCTTCGATATTTTTATACTAGTGTATTGATTGGATGAAAGGTAAATTGCGTGTTACGATTTATGACGTGTTAAAAAAAAACTTCTCACTAGATCTCATTCAAACCAATTTTCGTTGGTAGTTTACATGGTAATGTACAACATATATTTTTTTTAGTTTTATCACTCTCTTATTTTAGAAGTTAGAGGGGGGGGACACACATTTTTCCACTTTGTGTCTCTCGCGCAAATTATTCAGTTTAGAAAAAAATGATATTAGAAACCTCAACATCATTTTTAAACACCTATCCATAAATACCCCATACGTATAGGTTTGATGAAAAAAATTTTTTTGAGTTTCAGTTCCAAGTATGGGGACCCCCAAAAGGTATTGTGTTTTTTCAATTTTTATGTCAAAATCTTAATGCGGTTCACAGAATACATCGACTGACCAAATTTCAACAGTATAGCTCTCATAGTTTCGGAAATAATTGGCTGTGACATACGGACGGACAGACAGACAGACTTGACGAATCTATAAGGGTTCCGTTTTTTGCCATTTGGCTACGGAATCCTAAAAAACAACGATAACAATATCAGTTAATAAAATAACTTTAAAATGGTTTTAATATCACATTGATATATTTTCTTTTTATTGAGTTTATGAAATATATGACATCTAGGTACATATGTATTGTAACAACAAAAATATATTTTGATCAAAGACAAAAGGTTTTAACATCATTTTATTATGTTTATACATAATTACATGTATACTATTATATTATTCATAAACATTTAATAGCGCTGTAGCTTAGCACACACACAAATAGTCATTTATTAAACGGTCCAGTACAATAAGTTCTGTGAAAGGTTCTTATATTTATTTCACGCATTTATTTTCAGTTATTTTCTTATACTATACATTAATAATGTACATAATAATTATAAGGTTTCGATTGTATTTAAAATAATATCCAAATGCAGAGTTTCAAGCTTTAGCTTCTCTTCCCTGGTTTATTATCTAACTGTGATAACATTTCAGTATCACAAAGATTATTATGATCAGACTAGATATATGTAGCGCACTATTGAGTTAAGAGAATAATGTTCTACTAAATTAAACCAATATAAATTTGTACAATATAATATACAATAATCAAATCGTCATCGTCAACGTGTTCTTCGGTATAAAATTATTTACTTGTACAGTATTTGTTAATATTTCTATAATTTAAAACATGTATATCTCCTGTAAAAATAGCCATTACCACCAAACTATTTCATAAGCATCGTAACGGTTTTAAAATCAAACTCAATACAGGAATGTCGCTCAGTAGAGTAATTAAAACATTATAATAATTATGATAATGGTGGGCTAATAATGTATAAACTACATTCCTATATAAGTCCAATAACAAAAGCCTACAAATAATAAACGAATTATCACATTTAAATCCATACATACCTACCTACCTTCTATATTTATATGGTGTATTCGTACTGTACATATTATGTAAATAGTGACAGTGAGTATAAGCCTAATTTATTTATAAGAAAGAAATTAATTCCCGTAAAATTATATAATCAATTTTAAAATTACTGTTTTCTTTTATAAATTTCAACCCTTCAACATATTTTTAAAATATTTGTACGTGAAAAAGAAAAGAAAACTTCCTTCTGAAATTTATTGAAACATTCAAAATCAACATTCAACACTGTAAATTTTATTTTGGGAAAATAAAATTGACTTCCACACACTGTCATCTAGATACTTACATATTTTAATACAGGCATTTTTTTAGAACCGAACCGAAAATACATATATTATTTTCTTATGACCATACACAAAAAATCAGATTACTGATCTGGCAACCCATAACTAGGCGATAGTTAATTTCACCGACTTTTCCGCAATACATTCACTGTGCCAATATTGTTGCCCATCTGTTTTACATTTAAACAAAATAACACATTCCATACATATAGTACACCTAGATACAAACCTATTAACATGGAGAAAATAAAGACTAACCCCCTTATTGAAAACATAATTAATATAATTATATACCTCAACCAAACATTAAATATTTCATAAACAAGGGGGGTCTGATATCATGAAAATTAAAGTAGAAAATTTTACATTGAAAAGTTACAAAAGTAAAATACTTTGCTTTACAGATTTGCGAAAATTCAAAAGTCTACCCCTGACTACGACCGGCGTCATATGGACAAAAAGTAATTGTAATCACACGACCCGATAAATGGTTACCTTTGTCTAAAACACTCGTAACAATAAAGTGCCACTCTAGTATTATTAATCATGATCCTGTCAGCCGGTTTCTGTATTAGTTAACTGCGGTCTTATCAAGTTTAAATATATTCTGCCCTAGTTCCCTCAATCAAAATAACTAAAAATATAGATAGGAATAGTAAGCTCAAGAAAACGAATAGAATTAAGAAAGTATAGATAGAATAGATATTTTTCTTCAAGAATTAAGAGATCAAAACTGAAACATTGAAATTTGACACTCATTCGTAAAAGACATACATACATGTAAGTAGATTCCTACGATAAATGAGATTAACTTATTTTATAATATAGTATGAAATTATTTGACTAGACCGTTCGGTACGTTCATATATGAATTAATAATATCTTTAGGTTTCTTCTCTATGTCGACATCCAAAGTGATGTAGGTTGGGTTACTGACAGCCGTGTTGATCATTGCATTTTTCACGTTATTTCTGTGTTCGAACACTTCGTCCGTTTCCTCGTCTATCGTCGGACACATCGTCATGTGAGGTGAGACGTTGCCTTCGTGATCCGAGTCCGAACCGCCCCTGGCCGGCAAGTTGTTCAGAGTCAACATGGGCGTTAGCTCCGACCCACAACTGCTTGCCTCCGACACCTTAGGATTGAATTTACGAACGTCGAAATCGAATTTATTATCCTCGGGCCGTGGACTGAATATATTTGGCCTTGGGTTCATCTTAAGATAGCCTTCTTCATCTGTAATTATTAACATAATAATAAAGGAATGTTTAGAAATTTGAATTAATCAATACCAATGTTACTTTAACTTCCATATAAATTAAACAAAATATGCGGTTATTGTCACATACATGGTCCCTTTCTACAAAATGATATTTTATGGTGCTCTCATTTCAAATTCCTGATATAAAGGATCAATTTTATTCATATAAAAATACAGTCTATTCACATGCAATGGACGTATTTTGAGCTATATGTCACACAGAAAAATATTTGGAAGATTTACTTGTGAATTCGCGAAAATAGTAATATTTTACCTTTATTATGACTTTTTAATTCTTATAAATAATATAATGAAATATATTAAGTTCTGCATATTGTTAGTCAAAACACCAAAACTTGTGCATGGTTCTTAAGGTTTACTTTGAAAAAATAAAAAACACCAATCATACAAAACACGAACAAAATTCACGGATATTCTTCTGTGTTAATAAAAAACCAAATATAGGAGAAAAAATGTCTTTGGAAAGATATAGAAATACAGAGAGAACGTTTTAGTTATAGATTTGTGTAGTGTAAAAAGTAAGGTGTCAAGGTATAAACACAATTTATTTGTTAGTGACAACGAGTACGTACACTATGCATTGATTTACCGTTTTGTGAACATTGTGTTATCATAACGTGGTGTCAACCGTCCCGTCTGATAAAAGGAAAGAAACATTTACAATTGTAACACTATTCATCTCATGGAGCTACACGCTAGAGAATAGCCATATTATGCAGGCGTTCCCCTGTGTGAAAGCACACGCCCAATACACAGAATGTCTTTATGTGGGTGATTTTTTTTTAAATTGTTAAGGTGTGAGTTCGTAGTGACAGGTGATTGTTTTAGAATCGAGTCTATGTATGAAAATACTTCCTGAAGAAAATGACAGTCTGTTTTGTATCGAAAAAAGACGCTATGGCTACCCTCCTCCGGTATGCCTGTGTTGCTCTATGATTCATATGCATCATAATCAGAAAAGAAGCTTGTATCGGAAATAAGTGATTGATATTTAACAATCACTGATGATGTTTATGTTTTTAAATTATTACCGAATTTGGTACCGATAAAATTTACTCGTTTACAAGTAAATTTTATAAGTAAGTTTTCTAAACTATTATCACACCTGCAGGCGGTGCTTGTGTTTAAAAGTGAGTTCCGTGGAAGAACTTCTGTCCTAATAAATAATGTAGGCAAACTTTGTCTTGTGAAGTTGAAGTCCCAGAAGTTTACAGGGACTTAGCGAGTTAATATAATCAATGAGTTAATTATGTTTGTAGTGCAAAAATACTTTGTTGACTGCACGGTTGGCCTAGTGGCTTAAGTGGTCGCCACGCCGCTTCGTACTACGCCAAGTGTCGTGGGTTCAAATCCCACGTAGGACAACACTTTGTGTGATTCACAATTTGTTGTTCTGAGTCTGGATGTTCTTTGTGTCCGTTTCATGTATGTTTGTAAAGTCCCCCGCGACACAGGAATTTATATTCCTAATGCGGGAGTTGTCTTTTAAAAAAAAAAGAAAAAGAAATATGTATAGTATTTGTCCATGGATTTCATAGTAAACCAGCTGAGACCCACGGTGTTGCCTTGTACCTTTACAATAATAACCGCGAATCTAGTCTAAGTTACTTCTTTTATTATTAGATATCTGCCATTGAAAGTTCTATCAAAACCGTTCCAGAGTACTATCAAAATACTATACTCTGAGAATGACCCTATAGGGAACCTGGTTAGGTCCTACTTTCATCATACGAGACGAGTGTTTACTATCAGTTTTACAAGCCAAATTTAAAATATTTTTTTAAGTTGTAGGAGAATGAGAAATTCTATTGTTTTTTCTTAGTTTCAATTCAAAATCTTATCATATATTATGTAATAACTTTATCTTAGTTACATTACCATTTTGTACCACTGCAGCGTGTAAAATAAAGTAGTCAATTATTAAAAGGTGGAGATACAATTGCGGTAAATCTATGGCAAAAGGCTTACCAAGTTGTGTAGGCGTGGTTGGGAAGAAATTTCTAACTTCATTGACGTAGTGATGTGGACTCGGAGTTACCAAATTATTATAATCGGGCGCGTTCATCATTGTCAGGTAATCTTCGTGTCCTGAAGGTGTAGCGTTCATGTCCATGTACGCCGAGTTCAAATCCACATAGTGCTAGAAACAGAGTTATATGCAAGTTTTACCATCTTTAATATACCTAAGTAGGTTTTTCGTTGAAATAGAAGAAAAAGTTAGTAAATTAGTGAAGGAATAGTTGGCGCACTATTTTTTTTGACATGTGAGTTCCAGAAAAATATAAGACATGTTAGAATAGAAGAAACTTAATTTTTAAATTTTAAGTTTAAATTACATTGAAATTATTATTCTAAGAATGCCTGGAAGAATTTCTTTTGGCAATAAGGCCGCCCTTTATACACTCGATATTTGATCATTATGTTCTTTCATGTAACTCGGTATTAAAGTATGCAAATAGAGAGTTATCTATCTATATTGTATAGTGAAGTTAGAATCTAATTAATAATAATTAACATGATCCAAATACTACTTATTTCCATTAAGTCATTAAATTATTTCTACACTAGCTGACCCACGCAGCCCTGCCTGCGACTTTTTTTCTTCTTTTATATCACAGAATCAAATTTGTTTCCTATAAAAATGGTTATGGTGATCCAACCTCAAAAGTTTTAATGCTGACTTTTTTAGAACTTTTAAAGAGGAACGATTCTTTCAAACATACCTTTTACGGATCTTGAACTGTAACTTAAAATATTTTCCTCCATTTTTGAAACAATTTGCTTCTTTAATACTTCGCTCTTATTCTAAATGGGCTATCTAACACTGAAATATTTTTTTGGATCGGACCAGTATTTTCTGAGATTAGCGCGTTCAAACAAACTATTCGGGTTTATAATATTAGTATAGATAAGCCGGTGGTGCCATCTATTGAATTCAAACAGAAGCGCAAACACATGAAGGCCAGCTGTACGACTAACAGTTTTGAAAGTTTCACCCTCAATGTCTAGTCACGACATCTAGGAGAAGCCTCATAAATCATGAGCTAAAGTATACTTCTTAACTGTTAAAATTCTAAACATAGCTTACATTTCGTACGTTATCTTCTAGAAAACCTCCAATTATTTCCTGAAGTTGAGTGAATGAGGGTCTTGCTGTTGGTTTATGTTCCCAACATCTTAACATTACATCGTATAATCTATCATCCGCATAAGTCGGCTTCGCCAGGCGTTTCCTGTAAAGAAAATATAGTCTGTTTAGTTTTCTTATTTGACTTTTAAGTTTTTAATTTCACAATTTTCTATTCAGTAGGTATATCATAAAGTCCTTTCAAATTTTTAATATAACTAAACTATGCAAAATATCAAGAAATACTAAAATAAATAAAAAATAAATAAAATTATTATTTTATTTATTTTTTATTTATTTTATTTTATTTAATAATAATAAATTTGGATAAATACGATTATATCAAGAAAAGAAGGTGTATGTAACATACATTCATATTTTTATAATTATCTTACAATGTAAGGATTAACTTTCAACTTTTTTACGGTTAAAAAGTATGATTAAAATAGAAATCTGAAAGTAAGAATTTAAGTACAAGTATTTTTATTCATAGTTCTTCTAAATAGTGAAATGAAATGAAAAAAAATATGTTTTTCTAAATTAATACATACCCTTCAGAAAGCCACCGCAATAAATTAGCTGGATCCATATTTGGGTACGGTGTCTTCGCAAGGGAAAATAGTTCCCAAAGAACAATCCCGAAAGACCACACGTCTGACTGTGTAGAGAATATTCGGTCTGTCATACACTCAATAGCCAGCCACTTCACTGGGAGCAGACTCTGTAATCGATTATTGATATAAGAAATACGGTAATAAGACACCTATGGCACTTTTCACCAACTACACTTAAACCGTCTCCTTACTATGAGCTTCTTAACGTAGATAACTCCTGAATCTTTAAAGAAATCTAAGCACCCTGGGTCTCCTACAGTTTGGTCAAAATGAAAATGTCACTAAGGGTTGCGTATCTCTCTCTAATTTACAATCTCTCCTTTTCATTTAGAAGACGATAGTGAAAATGGCCACGAGACTCGTACACGTACACAAAATTACGAACATTTGGCAGTAGTCCACCGACCCTTATTAGTCCTTAAAGCTGTGGTAAAGTAATTCTGTCTTTTGAGTTGCAGATACGTGCAGGGCGAAAGTCACTGACATTAAAACTAGTATATCGTGGGATTTGAAGAGGGCATGTTATTGGTAGTGTTCATCTTGACTTTAATTCCGATCGATCGGCATTGAACCGATAATTGAGACAATTCGCACTCTTGAATTCGTCATTGGTATCATATTGAAATAAACTCAAGAGAAAGGCGGCTGGTCACACTAGGGGGTTAACTTATAGTCATTGTAAAAACACGTCTTATTTTTTTTGGATAATTGTCAACTAAAACCAGTGGCAAATAAAATATAGTCAGGCATTCTTCAGTTACTATATTTGAAAGAATAACGAAATTAAATTCAAGGTAACAAAGTAATAAGTAGTCACGTTTACGACACTGGATTTATAAAGCGATATGTTTATTTATTTTAATTATTATTGTCACGCTACCATTGACCTTGATTGCTTCTTATAAATGGCTGCCAACCTACAATTTTTTTAATAAAAACTGCGGTAAATGTAAAATTAATTCGTAATAACATGGTACTATGCTGTGAACTCTGGACGACGTGGGTGAATAACCCAAACACCTTAATGAGTATTTATATGTAGAGGTTAAAACAGGCCTATGTTAAAAATTTGTTCCATGTACCTATCTTTTTATACCGCAAATAGTTCTCAGGACTCAAATTCCTCGCGACAGAAGACGAAGCGACCGTATTCTCAAACTGTAGTGAAACAAGAATGAAATACAATGATGATAGCAATTAAAGAAGTTTAAGATTTTCAGGAGAAAGTCCTAAGCCCAAATAATATCTTGGTATTATACACATTTTGCTTACATTTTCTTTCTTTTGGTATTCGTCATTCTTGTATATGCTTCTGGCTAGGCCGAAATCGCAGATTTTAACGATATTGTCCTCAGCTAATAGCACATTTCTTGCAGCCAAATCACCATGTAGAACCTGAAATTTGCATTGCAAATTAATTTTTTTTTTAAATAATATAGAGAGCTGTCTTTCCCTTGATATCTCTTAGTTATTTCATTAACTGACCTTTCTACTGGCCAGGTACTCCATACCCCGCGCAATCTGGAAGGCCCACGCAAGCAAATCTCGAGAAGTAAGTGGTCGAGGATTGCGACCATCAAAACTGTAGTCACTTTCGTAGTTCGAACGCCATTCAGGTTGTACATATCCCTCTGATACTGAAAAAACAAAAGGAGGTTAAATATAATTAACAGGCTTAGTTAAACATCATTAAAATAAGTCACTTATAACATCTGAAGATATACTAATAACAGTTTAATATTCTTCTATTTTTTGCCTTAAATTACATTACCTAACTATTACATTTTGTTGTGTTTTGGTCCACCCTGTATAATTTGGTATTATATTTTTGGTATTTATTTTCTGTTTATTCGTACAGCCGTCTTGAATGTATAAGTAATTTCATTTACCTACCTACTTATTACAACTGTTAACACTTTTACTTTATTTATTATAATTCTTTCGTTTGGGTAGTGTTGGTACACTTACACGCAATTGTGGTTATAGATTCTATACAGTTGTAAAAAATATTATTTAATATCCGTATTCAATTTAATTTGGCAACTTATTTGTAATGTGACAATGAAAATATTTTCTACAATATTCATCATTAAAAATAACAGATGAGATCCGATATAAGAAATATATACATTTCTTATACCGGATCTTACGCTATATTTAAATGTGGAAGAACGCCGCAGTAGACTTTCCTTTGGCAAAATGCTACACGTGCGACGACGTGGCGATGGCGTGATCAAAGGCGACCGTATCTAAGCGAATGGAATTCACGATCATTTGATTCCAAAATAGAAGAATTACTGCAACTATATAACTAATCACAACGGTCAACACATACATTAAGTAGTGAACTATAAAAAAAAACTACTCACTTTAATCACATATGTGCCGAAGACGTGCAATAAATGTGAAAGAAATACTAAAAGCTTTGCATAGTTATGATTATGATGCAACCCATATACAAATGTAAACAACGAAATAAAAAAAATGCACTCCTGTTATAAAAATAAACATAAAAACATTATAAGACTAGATAAAACTAGTGATTTGAAAGTCTTGTTTTACCTTTTACAAATTCCACTTGATGATTACGATTGTCTGTTGTAAAAATGAATAGCGTTTAAATATAGGTATGAGATTTACTTCAATATGTACCAAGAGGATTATAATGGAGGTAGTAGGTACCGAAGCGGTTTACCCTCCCATAAGAAGTCATCACTTCAATAGCTGTGCATGTATTACTTAAATCATCTAGTTACCTAGTTACCTTTTGGCTTTTAAATACATGTTAAATAGCCTACATACGCTTATAAACCCACCAAATATTTAGTTGAAATTTCCCGTTGATTTTGTTACAAATTTTTTAACAAATTCAAAACATTATTTATCTTAATTCGTTATATTTTTGTATTCCAATTTACTAATTTTATTCAAGAATGATTGCACTGGGACCAAAATATAATTTAATAAACTGAGCTTTTTTATTTTTTGCTTTACTACATGAAATCATTCTGATTTGAAGTTTACTATTCAACGGCTGATTTTTTATCATCTATGTGGAGTACTAAAAAGACGTAAAGTGATTTATTTAATAATTAATTATGACGGTGCAGTAAAATATAATGTCGAACTTACTTTTTCTTGTTGATCGGTTCGTGTTAGCAGAGTTCACGAAAGTGTGATCGGTCTCTTGCGTGTTGCAGGCCCCAAAATAGTCAGACTGAACACTGTACAAAAAAAAATCTTAACTTAATTCACTGTCACGTTAATTCAATGTTAAATTTAATAAGCTACATCATAACATTGTTATCTAGCCGGTATATTACTTATGAGATCCACTTAAGTGTCTCTGGGAACTACGGTAAAGGTCACCGATCAGATATAATTAGTTTCACTACAATACTCGTATTGTTTCAACTTAGAATGATCCATGCTAACTCAGGTAAGGTAAATTACCATCTTGTTCAATTAGATATGCGTGTTGTTTAATTATATAAATTTTTAAAACAATGTTTCAAAGTTCCAAAATCAAAGTAACAATACCTTTCACTATGATAGGTTTGGCGATTAAATCGCGAAAACGTAACAGATAGATAAGGTTACATTGCATTTACAATATTTAGTTACATCTTATAGTATATATAAATAGTTTAAAACCGAAGAGGAAGCTTCATTCTTACCCAGTGCTGCCGCTACTGCAAGAAAATCCTCTATTAACTCTGCCTAGATTCTTCTCTTTATTATCAGTGAGTTGATCGATAAACACCTCGCGGTGTCTCTGCATGTAGTTGTGGATATTGCCGAACTTACAATATTCGACGATTACGCTCAATTCACCTGTTATCAACAAAACTTATTATGATTCTCCCAAAGGCCAAGACGAGTTTTTACATGAACAACAAATCTTCACATTGAACATTAGTAATTACTAAGCAATAAAATTATATCAAAGGCAATAGTTTATTTGATAACATGCGATATATTAAATATTATGGTATAAATTACGTAGAAAATTGCATAATAATAATATAATACAGCAAATTTTGTGTAAAATTTTAATTAATAAACCGACGCCGTGATTTGAGGTTACTCTTTGCATTTCTATAAATAATAAATATCAAAATGGAAGCCCTTCCCCAAGCTCTAATATTACTACACAAGTATTCAAGTAAAAAAACTTATGAATGCGAAAGCAGCTCGACTCCCTTATTACATCCCGTGGGTGTCGTAAAGACCAACCAAACGAAAAATATATCCGTCTGAACAGTACCAGGCCTAGAACCTCCATACTAAGGAGAGAAGTCTATAACTAGAAGTTTAGAGGCTGATGATGATGATAAATAATATGTGTAACGTTAATTATATCATCATCTTCAATAGGTTGTTGTCCGACGTAGATGATTTTCGTAGTACCCTTGGGATGAATAGGGGCGGTGACATTCTATATTTTTAATCCGTCAAGCATGGCAATATTTTTTCCTATTAGATTTTATATCCTATACCTAAAAAACCTGTGTTGATTGCATACGAGTACAATGTGTTTAGGTACATTGAAAATAGTTTACCAACTACTACTAAACTAATCACAAGAAGAACATAAAAAAGAGGAATTTTCTTACGTTTTCCAACATTTTTAGTGCACGCTCCTAGCAAGTTTACAATGTTTATATGTTTCCCGAGGTGAACCATTATTTTTAGTTCAGACGCCAATGCTTTAATATACATATTGTCTGCAGTTTTCTTCACCATTTTCACAGCTACTTCTGTTGTTTCCTCAGCATTTATGATACCACGTGCTTCTGCTTTGTAAACCACTCCGAAAGCACCGGCTCCCAGTTGTTTGCCTAAAATATGTTGTTTGGGAGTAATGTTTTAGTTTGTATCTGATTTATTAACAAATATTATAATCTGATAATTTTGAATCTGAATACTGGACAATAAGAAATACAATTAAGGATATAAATATAAATTGAATAGAAAAATATATCGTATGCATTTCACTTACCCAAAATTAATCTCTCGGCTGGGAACTCAAATTTGTCATCGTATGGTAGTAGCTCTGCTTGTTCGTCAATACCCAGATCAGGATTAAGAGATTTTGTGATACCTTCCTTAAAATACAAAAGGCCAGCAGCAGCCAACTCTCGCCTAAATTGTTTTTCTTTTCGTATTTTTATCGTTAAGTATATGACGACTATGATCAAAACGAAGATAATAACGATAATGACACTCAAATAGGTAGCGTATGAGCTTTGTGCTGAAAAATAATAATCTCTTTTGAGCTATATATAACGAAGAACGATGAGTCTAATGAATTGAAGTAAAGTTGGTTATTGAAGATATTTATGCATTGATTAGGTACAATTAAATGGAACCATTTTTTGATTCTTCAATAATAGTGAATGCTTGATCTAATGACAGGCAATTGGAGAAATCTACGTGCAGCAGTGAACTGCTAAACTCTGATGATGGTGATAGTATTTATTGCTTGATAGAGCCTCGACTACGATTTACAAAACGCAAGCGTCTGTACGCCTAGGAAGTAAAATGTAGTGTAATGCGTGCTTATTAGCTAAATAGTTGTAACTAAAATTAATACATGAACATACCTGAAACAAGTGAGTACACTCGTTTCGCTACCGATCCGTCACTGTTAGTGACACATTCGTAAATACTTGAACTGGTATAATTATCATCCATTTGAAACTTTATGGTTGAGTTGACAAAAGTGCGATTGACTGCATACGTAGAAATCTTCACTGCACCATCATTATCTTTAAGTAAAACAGCATCCTGTGAAAGAAAGATGTGCAAAATAGGTTTTATCGCAATGTTTAGGAAAGTTTTCTACGGTGGCAATGAAAATTTTAAATGATTTAAATAGAATAAAAATGTAATTAAAAACTACTATAAATATTATGCAAAAGAAAGCAATTCCAAATCCCGGATTAATATGTTTTACCAATTTTGGCGTTTATATTTTTTGCGATTTAAAAAAAAATTACGTCATTTTATCTTAGAGCATTGAAAATTAAAAAAAAAATTAAAGTTGAAGATTTGTGGATCAAAATAATAATTAAATAATGTAATAATAACATTTCTTCTCACCATTACTAACGCGAATTATTTTCCTGTTGCGATAAATCAAATCGTACGAAATCGTTTATATTTAAAGCATTTCCAAATTTATCTAAATAGGTAGTGATTTGGTAGCATTTTATCTCATAAAGTTATATTAAATTTAAATTTAGGAGACATATAAATGAACAGAGGCAAATAGAAATCAGAACAGATTAAGTAGTTTTTGTACAATACATAATTTTAACAAAAAGAAACCGACTTCAAAGAAAAACTATTCCGAGTACCCAAATCGCGACAATTGTGCCTATGATATTTGAGGAGTTCCCTCGATTTCTTTGGGATCCCATCATCAGATCCCAATGTGGTGACCTGTAAGCTACGCCCATTGCAATGCAAAAAGATTTTTTAAAAACGGTTCATAAACGTCGGAATTATCGCTGAACATGCTGAACATACATAAAAAAAAACGACGAATTGAGAACCTCCTCCTTTTTTTTGAAGTCGGTTAAAATAGTTCTCTGCCTGAGTTAATATTTAGCCCATGCCTTTTCTCAATATTCAAAATATCTCCATGCCAGATATAATTGAAAACGATGATAGCCGTGAAAGCGTTACAGACAGACTAGGTTTCTTTCCAATTTATAATATTAATTTAGACTGTTATTAGTAAAAGTATGTTTACCTTATACCACTGTATTTTTGGCGTTGGTACTCCCTCAGCTAGACAATACAATACCATGTGTTGTCGTCGATAAACTTCCTCCGTCACATCACTAAGTGGCCATTTGATTGCAGGAGCCTGAATAGCTATATATATAAAAAAAAAAAACTGTGTTTAAAAAATCAGCATTACATTCTAGGTGTTCTATACCTGTTTTTATTACAGAAAAGGAGTATACCATCAGATTAGTCTTGATAGCAAAAAAATCTACTTACAATTTTCATCTCTGACAAATGACTACGATACGTAAGAAGTAACTATGAACAAGAAATTAAATTTTCTACTAGATGAGCTAAGCCAGTTATTGTTGTAAACCGCGAGCAACGCCGCATAGTGAAGCTAGCCTTATAAAAGTAGCCTAAATCACTCCTTACATTCTTGACTATGTGCATTGTTGGGTAAAATTAAATTTAACTACTGATTACTAACTACAAGTACAAAAAGTGGTTAGTAATCTTAACTAAAACTTCACAAGTAATCGCAAAAAATTGATAAACATTTCGTCTACTAACTACAAATTGTAGTTGCAATCACGATTAATTGATTACTTTTTATAGCTACATTTACTGACTTGTCGTTTTTTGCTTAGCGTCTTGCATTAGGGTCATAAATTTAAATAAATTTAAAAACTATACTTAATTTATTTTGTGAAAAGAATGTATTTCGAGAACTATCGTTGAATTTAAATTTTTGAAGGTATGTGGTACTTTTACTACAAGGTAATACTTACATAATATTATATAATCATCATGTAATCTTAAATAATCACATGCAGGTAACTGGTTAAAATCGTAGTTAATAAACTGATTACAAAAAGTAGTGTGTTTGAATTAAGTGCGAAAGCATTTTCTGGATGTCAAACAGGAAAAATATGTACATACCTGCGACAGTAATATTAATCTCTTCTTCTGTTTCATTCCCATCGTACCTATCTCCACGGCATATGTACGCGCCGCTTTGCTCCAGAGAAATTCGTGGTATTTTCAGTTTAGCAACAAGCGATAATGGATTCTCCGTGTGTTCCACTGCAATGTTTATATTGAGAAAATTCAAACAAACGTGTAAAATTAAACGAAATGTAAACTGTGACGTCATAACTAGTGGTAAGAAGCTATCGATGTTCTACTATTAACCTATAGCATTATGCACCGTAGCTAAATACGCTTATATTCTTATATTTTATGATACTGGATATTTTATATATTTTCTCCGCCTGATAAAAAGCATGAGTAGAATCCAAGCGTGGTGGTAACCATAATTATTGTGAGTGCACACAATGTAGCATGTTGAGTATTTTGATCCACATCATGCCAGCATAGTGCTTCTGCATCATTGGGCCTCCGATCTCGCACTCACCAACGAAACACAAAAGCACGAATGCTGTCATTGTTAGGTTGATCCTATAAGCGAAGGTCGTACCGCTCGGGTCGAACCGGCCCATTCCTGCTGAATCAACGTGACTCTACTGCTCTACAAGTACAGTACTCTACTTTGGATTACTGTTCTTTTATCGATGGGTCTATCAAACATATAAATTGTTATTTATTTATTGTTATAAAATTACTTTTGTTTACAATGACTAACCCAAGTCTGTTAAATTTTCATCTTCACTGCCAATCCAGCTGACGTTAGAAAAATCATATTTTGAAGCAACACATGTTATAGTGACATCCTGATGCTCTGAGAACCAAGTGTTTTCTCTATTCTTGATACCAAATCCACCCTCCATTTCGTAAACTATTAGTTTTCGGGTTTCCATAGACGTACCCACTTTGTTGGTAGCTTTACATGTTATATCGCCAGAAGCATGTACTGCTGGAAAAACTAGTAACGCTGATGCTTGGTATACTTTGTTTATGGTTACCGAAGTACTTGGCTGTAAATAAAATTTAAACACATATTAAATCTTCCGAGCCTTTATTCCCAAGTTTATTTGGGGTCGGCTACTAGTTCAACCGGTTTTACCTGAATTTCAATTTTTCCACGGAGCGACTGGCATCGGGCCTCCGCAACCCTAAGGAAGAACTGAAATTCGAAGATTGAACTAGTTGTCAGTATATTTGAGGGCACTGACTTCCCAATAACGATTGCCATAGATGTTCATGACAACCGGGAGCGACGGCTTTACGTGCTCTCCCAGGCACGTACGTGAATCACCGCCAAACTTCCAAACTCCGGGCTGCTATTAGGAATTTCCTAAGAAATCCCAAAAACAGTTTTTGGCCCGACCCGGGATTTGAACCCGAGACCTCTTGATTAGCAGTCGCATACGCTAACCACTAGACCAACGAAGCAGTTAAAAAAACAAATATACACATATTAAATATTATGTTATTTTATAAACGGATTAGTAAACTAAGTCGTTTATAAAATGTTTAAAAAAGTTTATAAAGGTTTACAAAAGTTTATACAGGTTTACCAAATTTTTTAAAAGCTAATAAAAGTTTACAAAAGTTTATTATTAAACTTTAATTACTATTTCGATGTGTTTTCTCGGGTTTTGAAACGCAAACGCAATCTCAGTAGATTGACTTACTTACTGTTTTAACGTCAATGTCAAAGCGACACCACAAGGCTCCTGGTAAGTCATATTGCATATTTTTACAGGTACCAGTAATGCCTCTAGGGACAGTGCCTAGTGATCTGAGGACTGTGAAAGTACCTCCACTTAAACATCATAATATGTTATAAGCTTCTGCAAATCTGATTATCAAATTTTGATTCAATGCTTAAATAATACTGATACATAAGTTAATGAAAGTAAAATAATGTCATAAACTTACATGACTCTGTTCGTTCTCGCCATTGGAAAATTTCCATTCAATTTCTGGTAACGGATATGCTGTTACATCACACAAAAAAGTAACTTCCTGGTTCTCTACATATTTTCTAACAGCATTTGATCCAAATGAAATCACTGGGGCACCTAAAACTCGGCAGGTTTGTACAAGTTAATGGAAAATTACATCCTGATTACATTTTGGACGCGATTATTTATATGATTCATTAAATAATTTTATAATAAGGCAGATATTATGGACTTTTTTTCTTTATCTTCTTACTAGCCTTATTCTTTCCCATATATTATATTATTTGAGGTCGGCTACTAGTTCAACCGGTTTTACTTGAATATCAGTTTTTCCACGGAGCGACTGGCATCGGACCTCCGCAACCCTAAGGGAGAACTGAAATTCGAAGATTGAACTAGTTGTCAGTAAATTTGAGGGCACTGACTGATGTTCATGACAACCGGGACCGACGGCTTTAGGTGCCCTCCGAGGCACGGGCGTTATTCACCGCCAAACTTCCAAACTCCAAACTTTTTTCTTTATATTAACCAAAAATGTGAATAAACTAGGCAAATTAGAAAAGGAAATTATGATTGAAGAGGTCTAGTACAAGTTTCAAGTTACATCCGAAATACAGATAGAATTTGGAGACAGTAATATTTAATAGTTTTTTGTGATATACTGCATATTGCCAGCAGCCAAAAACCAGCAGTAATGTTACACATTCATAGATGAGTTTTGGATTGATTCATAAATTATATTTTAAAAGAGTTCTGGTAGGAATATGTGTTAAACTGAAATAGAAGCAAATACAAGACTAAGGAAATTATTACATAATATTTACAAGCATCAAAAAAATCTTTAGCATTATTGCCTACTGGTAACGTTCCGTAAAGACTGTCAGCAGTGCCACGTTGAATGGAAATGCTAACTCTCTGTCAGAAAAAGGCAGCCGTTTCCGTGTCGTGTCACACCGTGTCACGAGAAGCATACATTCATTTGTTTAGCTATTTCTTTAAACATAGCACGATCACTCGGACCCCAGAAACCTAGCGTCTCTATTCCAAACGGTTCAAAAATGTATATCTTCTAATTGCAGAATAATATACTATGTCTTCTTTACTTATCGGTGGCCTCCCTGAAACCCCCTCTTTTAATGTAATTGTTCTTTGAATTCAAAATGATCTATTACTTTAAGACACAGTCCGTGAAGTGTTCTTAATAATAACATATCTTAAAATTTCGTGGCAATAAATTGCAAACATAAAAATATTACCTGTAAACCTTAAGTCGACAGTGACACTCTTCGTTAAGTATTTATTCGTAGCCACTAAAGTATAATTAGCGCTATCTGTAACTTGTGTATTATTTATTAGTAAGATGGGGTCGCCCGTTGTAGGGTGTGAATACACGTCGTATTTCAAATCGTTTTTAGGTAAAGATCTGCCGTTGATGAAGCTGCGAACGCAAGTATAAACATTAACCTAGGAGGTATTAAACGTAACTATTGATGCTCAAAAATCCAAATGCAAGTCAAGGGTTAAATGAGAATCATTTTAGTATTTAATTCTTTAAGAATGGAATAAACTATACATAGCTAAAATATGCTATCCTCGTTTATTAATCGTAATTATTTTAGTAAACATAACTAAAAATGAAAATGGGACTCAAATTAAAATGGCTTGTATTAGTCCGTCACAATTATTGGCATTGATAAAAAAATTGAGTATCTTGGATAGACGTTTTAAAGAATTAAACGATTAACTTGTATGTGCTTTAGCCACATTTTTTATATAAATACTCACTACTTCACATAAATGCTGTTACGAGATTATTGTAAAGCAAATACTTACAAATCAAATGTTGCTGGAGGATAGGCGTCCATCTCAATATTTAGCTTATACTTTGGCTGTGACGTTTCCACTGGTCCTATTTTATCAGTATTCAAAGTCAGTGTAGGTTTCTCTACAAAAAGAGTAAATATGAGTAGTATTAAAGAATGGTGGAACGGAATACATGCAACATTTTTAGGGGAACTTATTATTAAAATGGAAATAGTGAAGCCGAAACCTCATCACCCCTCCATGGCAGGGAACATACGACTACCAGTGATGAATGTTGGGACTGAAGATTTGACCGATGTTATGTATACATCTAAATGAAATTGGAGTGTCTGTATACATATCCATAGCCAGCCATATTGAAATTAACAACAATCACATAAAACAGGTAGAAAGCTTTAAGTATCTAGGTAGCCGAATAACACAGGACTCGAGATGTACTCCGGACATAGTAGAGGATTGCAATCGCGAAACAAGCCTACAACCGCAAAAAACATCTATTTAAGGCAAAGATTAATATAAACATAAAAAAACATCTCATCAAAAGCTGTATTTGGAGCATTGCGCTTTATGGCTGCGAAACGTGGACGCTGACTCAAAGAGACAGAGATAAGTTGGCAGCATTTGAAATGTGGTGCTGGAGGCGGATGATGAACATCAGTTGGACAGAGAAAAAATTTAACGAGGAAGTCCTACTAATGGTTGACGAAGAAAGGAGACTTCTGAATAGTGTTGACAATAGAAGAGGCAAAATGGTTGGCCATTTGATAAGACACGACAACCTTTTTAAAACTATTCTAGAAGGAAAGATATAAGGTAGAAGAAAACGCGGAAGGCCTAGATTGGCGTACATACAACAAGTAAAGGAGAAAGTAGGAGTCGTGGCCTATCAAGAGGTCAAACGGATTGCGGAAAATAGACAGGAGTGGCGATTACTCCACCGACAAGGGACTGACCCTTAAATTGAGAAGAAGAAGAAGAAGTATACAATATCAAATGAAGTTTTTTATTTAATGCATATCAAACCACAGTACTTACATCAAAAAGGCAATTTTCATTTTTTTTTGTCTGTCTGTCTGTCCATCTTGTTAGATAGATAGTCTCGTAATTGTTAGATACAAAGTACCTGCAAATTGGACCAACGCTTTCATCACTTCTCTACAAAAAAAGGATGGCACTTGGGGACTGCCACGGCAAAGCTATTGCATAGCATTTTTATCAACTTTTGCAATTATAATTATTTATTTATTTTTTTATTTATGCAGTATTTTTTTTCTTTGATATTAATTCATGTTTACAAAACAATATACACTGTCTTTTTACCAATATACATTCTAACACTATTATTGCCAAACAATATAATCATCCTATTAACCGAAAGACAATGACAACTAAACAGGGAACACAATAGTAATATGAGTATATCTATGGAATAAAAAAACACTAAGATTCAATTAGACGGTACGGGAGGACGCGGACGCTATGTATTGTGCCTACGATATCCCTTCTATTTGATTAATCTATGACGCATGCCAGGCGCCCGTTATTTGTCCTTGTCGCACTGCAGTTACAATCAAATTCTCTTAACTCTCTAGATAATGAATCTACACTAGTTTATAACAAGAGTTTATAACAATGAGCTTTATATGCAAACATACCTTTAAATCTTTTCATAAAATCAGCTTTTTTCTTGTCACAGTTATTTGTTGATACACATGTATATTTCCCGGCAAAGTCTCTAGTAGCACCTACAATTGTAATATTCTTGTACAACATATCACCAACACTTTCATATTCGTTTGATTTGATGATTATTGATTCCTAAAACAATCAATTAAAGGTATTTTTTACAGTATTCAGAGATAATAATAAATTGACATTCACAGTAACGGTGGTAATATATTAATAAAGGTAGTTCCACATAATAGATGTTCCAAGAGTAAGACGGACAATGGTACTAATCCTGTTGTTCATAGCTCTCTAAACTAAAATAGCTAAATTCATCATCAGACCATCTCAGTCCGCGGCTCACATCACTCTCACATTGCACACCACTTTAAAATATCATATCAAAGTAACATATCTATTTATTTTATATATCTTTGTTGTAAAAATAAAATAAAGAAACAGAGTTGCAGACGTAACAATTAGCGACCTTATTGCTCACGACAGTTTCTTCCAGACAATCTTATAGTAGATATTATGTGCTTAATATATATGTTTGCAGTTTTTAAATTCTGGATTTTAACGTTAGGAAGAAGATTGAATGGAAAGATTGTCCCAGCACTATTTCGGTATTTATAGGAAGACAGTTCCGTAGCCTCCGAAGAGATTCTATTGTCGCCAAATAATTTGCGGACCACATAGATCCCTAAGTTTTTGACTTTTTCACTACATGAAACAATCGAACCGTTACAACTAACAACTATGTGGTCTCAATATAATTTGGAGTCTATATATAAAGTCCCAATATTACATATATATATAACATGATGTTATGAGATTATGTTCGGATAAGGCGTGTTTTAGTGTAATATCATGAGGTATATATATATCATCATCACACTATACCTCATTAACACATCTCACCTCATGATTTCACACTAAAACACGCCTAATCAGAACATTACATCATAACATGATTTTATTATAATTATCAAATAAAGTAACCGAACGAAGGAGACTAGACCCCACAACACGGGGAATCCTAGTGTGGGGTCTAGGGCCTCAATTCATGTATGGTTTTATGAGATAATAAAGAGATATTATTATTATGGTAGATACATGTAGTAGGTGTATATATTATTTATTAATAACATAGATTATTTTGAACTTAGACACACCTTAGAGCACTCGAAACCAAATTTTCAAATATCCGTACAAAGGTTGCCTGGGAGTGATAGTTGTGAGCGATAAGCCCGCCTCTTCTCACGTCAAATATAAGTTTCTATCTGTCTGTACAAAATTATATACTATATTGGTGTGCACTATAGTTGTATTACTATACAAATATACAACATATATTTGTGAGGGTAGACAATGTAGCATGGTGACCCTTACCATGGCAGCCTGGTTTGATTATTCTGCATCATTCTCCCGGCCTTCGAGGGGCGGGAGAATGATGCTGAATGATTGGGCCTCCGGTCTCACACTCACCAACGAAATACGACAGCAAGAATGCTGTCATTATTAGGATGGTCTTCTGTGTGAGGGTAGTACTGGCCGGGTCGAGCCGGCCCATTCGTGCTGAAATCAGCGTGGCTCTACTACCTATGTGTTACACTATGTGTTACAATGTTACACAACCATAATTAAATAATACGGTAATACGGGCATCAGTCTTAATGAAAATCAACCATTTGACAATCAAGAGCACCCGTCTTTTAAAAAAAAAAACATTTCACCTAAAAGGTAAAAAGAAAAAGTAATAACTTTCTTCATATTTTTACCATTAACATAAGGTATCTTAGGAATTTGATATTTAAGAAAATAATGTTGAAATCCTTTGATTCTATTCCTTGAGAACTGTTAATTAAAATAAAATTATATGTAAAAGGAAGCTTATTCTACTGGTGTAGCATTTTACTGCCTTTGTCAGCATGATCAACATTTTTGCAAAGTTGTGTTAAATTAACACCTTCGTGTATAACTAAATAAGACTTATATAAATAAGTATACATTTACATCTATTACTTTTACTGATTAAAAGACCATAAACTGAACTAATAATATTATTTTTAGTAACACTGATGGTCTAGATACAGCTCTCCCTATTTACGGATCACGTTCATTAATAAACTAGCTGACCCGGCGAACTTCGTACCGCCTTAGAATATTAAGTCATATTAAAGTATTGTGTTTAGTTATTAACTGATAGTGACAAATCGACAGCAGCGTCAACTAACGGCCGGCCGGTACCGCCACAATCGCTTTGTTTCTGCATTTTAAATCTATAATATCTTCAAAAGTATTAATTTAAATTACATACTGTAAAGGACTATATTGATGTATATTAAATACACAATGTATTTATGGTACTTAATTGGATAGGGATTATACTGTATTGCTTAAAATCGCTTCGTAAATAAGCCATTATTTCTCGTTAAAAAAAAAAAGGTTTTTGTGGGTTATCCCTAAGAGATAGACATATACCATCGCGGACTTTTTTGTAGACCTTTTTAAGATGTACAATACTGTAGTACATTATTTTGATCTATTTCGTAGGGTACAGCCAGCTTTTGCAACGTAAGCGTAACAAAATGGGTTTATTTACGACATCACACTAGAAACCTCTAAATCTTTCCACCAGAATCATCAACGTTTCTCTACCTAAAATTATCAATGTTTCTCTACTATAATATTTGCATAAATCATTCATGAAAACCTTCCTCTTGAATCACTCTATCTAATAAAGAAAATGGCATCAAAATCCGTTGCGTAGTTTAAAAGATTTAAGCATACATACGGACAGAGAAAGCAACTTTGTTTTATACTATGTTGAAGTGATTAGCCATCTTATTTATTGAAGGAAACTTTCATACAGAAATTAAGAAATATTCAAGCAAACAATCTTTGAGATATGAATGACATCTTCGGGAACCTAATTACGAAGCGTAGATTGTGGATTTAAAAAGTTTCATAAGAAATGCAGTTTTGTTTCTACATTTGATTTAAAACATACAAAAGATAAGAAATTATGATTTCATTGACTTACATTTGAAACGTTGGGTGGATACTCCCAGTTCAAACTGACTAGTAAACCACTTTCGTAGTTAACAGTGCAATTCATTGAAAATGTTTCTCCTTCTAAGAAGAATTTGTTGCCGCCTGATATTTTAGGCACTGGTGGTGGTATAACCCCTGAAAAAGATTAAACATTAAAATACGGAACATAAATTAAGATTATTCTGTTTATCTAATGCATGCGAAGTGTTCACATTATAACTTAACTAAAGAAACAAAATGTCTATGTTAAGATGAAACGGATGTATTTTATATTCCGAACTAATTGAATAATACTTGATTAAAATACATACGTCAGCATTATAATAATAGCCGCTCAAAGATGTAATGTTTTTACAACTATTTTAAGTATGCGTATGTGTAATATTAAAAGTACAAAATTTTACCTGAGTATAAAATCTATATATCGAATTTAATAGTTAATCTTATGAAAAATATCAAGAAGATCGATGACATTAAATATATTAGAAAAATAAAATGGGGGGATATTTATTAAAGTGATAGAATTCAAAAGTTTGGTTTCCGTTATAATTTTAACTAGTTTTTAAATATATTAAAATTTACGGATTTGATCAAAACTAATGAAATTTCATCTAAAAAATAAAGTATTCAGAAGCCAATGAGATTTTTTTTGAGTACTTAGTGAAATTCTTGAATTGGCTATTTTCATCTGCTAAACACACTACTTTAAATACGTCACATTACTATAATTTACCATAAAGAGCTAAAAAAAAGCCTGTGAACAGGCACAAGTCTGGTAAGAAATATTTTAAATAATGTAAACGCTCATATTGACGACAGACAATATCCCTTACGGCCGTTCAATAAATCAAATGTACTTAAGTGTTAATAAAGACAAATTGTCTTCCTGATGGAAATGTCCTTAAAACTAATTAGATTACTTACAAAAAGTTAAAAGAAATAACGACATGAACGTGCCTATTGATTTAGATCTCATAATCAATTAAAAATTCAACCTACAAGTTTTATTTATTCATTATCAGTAAGTGCTATTAATTTATTACATTTTAATACTGCTTAAACAGGAAAACTACATAAATTACATAAAATTATGTTATTCACTCCACATACTTTATGGTTAAATTTTTACTTCATAATTCAAAACTTATGGATCTGAGTCGGGATACCTATTTAGGCAGGCATTATGTTATACAATAAATAATGGAAACCATCTAAAAATTAAAAAAAAAATAGAGAAAATGGTAAATAAATAATGAACCCACCGTAATACATCGAAAAATACCGCACAATCAAATCATATCAATCGGTTAATAAATTATAACAAAACAGTGTTAGTAGTTATATTATTAAAAATATTCATGCATAGAAGTCACGCAGAGCAACACACCAAAGAAATAGAAAATGAAAAAGAAGTGTGAAGCGACAAGCTTAAAACAATAAACATTGAATATAAATAGGTCTACTATAACATTGAGTGTTAGAAGTCATCCAGTGAATGAAACCATCACACCACACTACCTTGTTAGGTGACATCAATTGCAGTACTACTTACTACGAATACGTTTCAGTTCATTTTGCTCTCCATGTTTTCCAAGACATGTGTAAGCAGACCTAGTACACTTTTTCATTACAAACCCAATCTTTGGAGAATATGGTACCGAATCTTGTGTCTTGTTACTCTGCGGTTATCATAATTGTTGCCAAATAAATGTTTGGTTAGTATAGATATCGCTTAAAATAATCGTCATGTTTCTCAATTTTAGGACACATACCTAACTATAGCTGTTTGGCATGCACTTTATAATAAAATTGAAAAATATGACGATCCACATTCACGAAAACAAACAGTCGCTTTTATTGCAGTTGCATTTTAGGCTATTAACAGAGTTACAATTGCCGGACTAATATCACTCCTATATTCTCGTGAATGTGGGCAATTTAATTAAAAGTATTTAAATATACTAGTATCTATTCACCTACGTTTTCTGATTAAACATGACTTTTCTACGATATTGTCTCGTCTCTTAAACACACATTTGAAAAAGGTGTACGTCGAGAGATGATCATTATTGATGACGAACCCGAGTTTGGGACTATAAGAGTGATCTGGAATTTCCTGAATATTAAGAAGGTTATTATGAAACCATTCAAATTAGCTTGATTGGAAACTTTCATGCTTTAGTATCAGCATTGTCTTCAGCAATAAGCGTTAGTAAATAAAAGCATTTAATGAGACAATGTTGAAATCCTCGATATCTACTTCATTATATTTACACTTAAAGTATAAGTGTAATATAACAATGGAGAATAAATAAACGTTGCCTCATTAGGCACAACAGACAAATTACTATATTTAGGTTTTGTAAAATTTACTTATGCGGCTGCACAAAGCTTTTGTATTTATATTACAGGAATAATATTTTGTTATTATCGATTTTCAGTATCTTTACTTTTTTATTATTTTATCCTACATGATATAGTTATATATTTGTTAATATTCTAAGGCTTTTATTTTGATATTCAGTTTGTAATCATACATACCCGCACTTCTTGGAGGGTAACTTGAACATCTGGTGTTGTTGGTCTACACTCAATAACAACCTGATAGCAATTTCTTGGTGTAACGATTTCTCTCATTGGTGCAAACAAGCTATCGGTCCCTAAAATTTTCATATGAAGAACATGAGATACAGATTTAGTATTCAAATTTACAATTATTTTTCTTGCAAATTTATCTCACCATTGACGTAAATATAAAAGAATGAGATTTGCTCTGTGTTCTCAGGTACTTCTGTGAGGTTATTCAGTACATTTTTGATGTTAATCTGTTTATCGTAACACGCATAGAAACCAACTGTATATTGGTCAACGTTATACAACTCTAGAACTGTCCTGAACTTATAGTCTCCCTCTGATATTAATTGGTTTCGTACTTTCATATTAATCGTGGTTATTTCTTCTGGTATATCTTGTTGTTTTAATTCTACGGCGAATTTCGATTTACAAGTAAGATTAAAGTTTTGCCCTTTTTGTAATATGATTTCGCTTTTACATTGCTCAATAATCGGACCCGGCGTTCGTTGGTAATCTGAAAGCGAATCATACAACTACGATTAAATGTATAAAATAAATTATTTTTATTACCGCTACGACTTGAAAATTGAATAGCAGAAATTGAGGAAATCTAATTTAGATTAGATAAAGGTCCTATTAATATTGTTGCGCAAGCATAGATTTCCGATATAACAAGGGCGAGCGTAGTATTTCAAAGAGCTCATCAAGGGGTAATATATCATAGATAAGCAAGAGAGCAAAGATGACAACAAGGGGGTGGCAACTTGAGTGGCTTATCATCCTACTAATGTGGTTCGTAACATGAGCCTTCAAGGCGCTCAGTAATACTGCACACCTATCGAAAACACTATTAATTAGCGACGTTTGCGACCAGGGCGTGACGCAGGTGCGGTCAACATTCGGAAAATTAATCCTACCAGTGGCAGCAAACAAACCGACAAGTCATGTAACTTGCTGATAATAACTGATCGTATTAAACCTTGACAACGACCACCAATTAAGTGATTAGGACCCCGTGGCTCTACTTATCAACAAATTAATGGCCATCTCATCACGTTAAGTGCAATTGAGCTATTTTTTATATGATAGACACATTTTCTTTGTCAATAAAGTTGACAATGTACCTTTAAGAATTCTCATTGGGACATAGGCAATTGATATAGGTACATCGCCCACATCAGTTTGGGCAAGGCTAAAAGTGAACAGAAATCAAATAATGGTTCTTTGAAACAAAATTGTATGTACCTAGTTCTAGTTCTGGTCTAGTATGTTAAATATGAATAGTATTCGACGTCGTTTACAATTTCAAACATTATTGTTTTTATCACAGCGGCACGCCCAACAAAGTGTTTTGCTGTATTCTATATTATCCTCTCTGAATAACTAAAGTAGACCTAATAGCTGTACACCTTAAGGTTTATTATTAAATGCGATTGAATAAATTTTCGTAAACAATGCTTATTATAATATAAAAACTTCATAAATATGTAAAAGAACTTGAACAGTGCTGGCAAATAAAATAATTGTCTCCAAAAATTGTGTAGGTGTGTAATCAATTTGTAAATTTTAATTTTATTAGGTATTTAATATTTTTTTAGGGACAATTTTGACACGATAACCTATTTAACTCGGATAAGATAGAGAGAGCTAATCTGAAGTTCTAAGATTGCTGATCATCATCAGCCAGCCAAAAATCTTTTGCCATCGCAAAAGATTTTTTACACACAAAGTTCAGTTAAAAAGTGCGCAATATAAATGTATCCCTACCCGCACTCGGCCAGCATGGAGACGTATGATCTTAACCTCTCCTCAGAGGAGACCTGAGTCTAGCAACGGGACGTTATGGGTTTTTGATGAAGAAACATGCCTTTTTCAAAAAATATTTTGTTGATTTTTGATGTTTGCGTGTTACTCGTATTATTAATAATAACTATGATTAATTAATTGACTAATTAATAAATTTTGTAGCCGAAAAAAAGTAGTAAAAAAGAAGAAACAGTCAAAACAGTTTTTAATAGTTATTTCATAAGAAAGCAATGTTTCACTGACAATTATATTCTTTGATGGGCCATGAACCCTTTACAGACTTTTGTTTCTAGATAGTCGTTGTCAGACTATGACAAAGATTAGTTTTAAGTGTTAACAATTTCGAAGTAACTTCATTGTCATAATATTAGGTTCTCAATTGCGCTTCCCAATTGTTTTATACTTGTTTCGTACAAAATTAGATCTTTATTAACAACATTTTGTTTTATTTTGTCTAACATGTCAGTATTTTTACACAATTTTATTGGCCTTTCGGTTAATCGACTAAGTGTACTTTAATTAAGTAAAGCAACTAATGTATATATAATGTATATAAGAAAGTACATAAAAAAACTATATTTGCACTGCACTGCACATACATGCTAAAAATAACCGTAAACCACTGTGTTTTGTTAGGCCTTTAGAAAGCGTAACTTATCATATGTGTCATTAAGTCAAAAATCTTAACTATCACAATGCATAACATTAAATTATGTTGTTTATTTCGTCTACTGCTTAAGTTTGTTTTAATGTTCTAAAATATTAATACATACATTCATACATATTCATGATAAGAAGCTTTCCGAGAGGAAAATACTCAAGATATGCATTGTAAATAGCATGTAGTGTACTTACTTACCAGTAAGTAATTCTCATGTATAAAAACCAGTTTTAATCAACATGATCCCTCAAATTTATAGCCCTTGTGACCAAAAAGCCAGCCAGTCGGATCAATTGTTTTCCTAATTACTTATAAAGGAAACGACCGTTAGATACAATTAAATGTGTACATTACCCTAAACAAGACATGTACGTGTATAACTGTGTATGTACAGTAGTAGAAACTACTATCAACTAAAAAAACCTACGGAATACTATGGAGCAAATTGTTACTGGCATTCCTTCTCATCATTCTGAATGATTAAATAACAAAAAAAAAGTGACGTGTGGCTGTATACATATGTATGTGTTTGTATGTATTTGAATTTGACTCATATGTAAATTCATGTTAGCCAAGTTTAAATACACTAAAATTAAAAATACTATTATATATTAAATAAGCTATACATATAGTATAACAATAAAAAAATAGGAGTGACCTGAATTTTTATTGCCTTTTTTTTTCTTCCTAGTCTTTATTCCCATTTATTCTTTATTTGTGGTCAGCTACTAATTCAAACTGATTGACCTGAATACTCTTATTTTATACTTTACCGAACTTTACGAATATTTTCAAAATGGACAGAGAAATCCTTAATTTTTATTATGATTTTTGCATAGATACCTTAGCAATAGCTCAATCTTCCTAAAATTATCCAGACGGACATCTGCGTTAAAATATGGAGTATGCATCCTGCTTGTAAAACAAGATACTTCCTCCCGTTGTGTAATGAACGAAGTGAGTAAGAGCTAAACGTTTTAAGAATAAACCAGAATTTTAAACAACAAATATCAGTACAGTCGTTTTTATAAAATATCTTATAGTAATTCACTTTTACAATATTCAAATTATGTTTTAAACACCGTTGCTTCTGATAATACTATATTTTATTATCCTACTTATCTTAAAAGTTAACAGTCTGCCTACACGAGCTTCTGGTAATCTAAATATAGATTGAATCCTACATAGAATTAATACTACATTAAGTATGATAGTGATCTATATTTTTAATGCGAATCATGAGGACCAAAATTTAAGCACGTTTATAACAAGATGGAAGTACTTAAAATGTAGGCCGTGTGTGCTTTTGTTTACGAATAACTTACATTGATGTTATCGAGTCACGCAAGCCGATTAGAATTAGGTAGAGCAAATCACTCGGATACGATCAATATGAAGTTGGAAAGACATACTTGGGCTGATTCTATTGCATTTGAATAATATTCCCAATTTTGAGTGTTCGTGTGTATAAAATATAGAAGTGCGTTTTTAGCAAGGCTGCTTGAAAAACTATCAATGATAATAAAAGTCCAAGTTGAACTCTCACTTTTGTATTATTTTCTTCTGTATTCGCCAGACCTTGCTTCAACGGACTACCATTTTTTTTGTGATTTGGACTATTTTCTACGTGATAAAAAGTTTGCTTCCCAGGAGGCGGTACAAAATGTTTTCACACAGTTTGTAGAACCTAGATCACTAGAGTTCTATCGCAAAGGCATTAATGACAATTCTATGAGATGGCAGCAATGTATAGACAATAACGGAAGATATTTTGATTAAATAAATATGTTAAATGAAAAAAGAAGGAAATTTAAATTTTCAGGAAAAATCGGAAATTTCATACTTTAACCCCAAATATAATGAGTTTTTTAACAAGAATTTTGTTTTCTAAAACACAACAAAATAAAGACTTTAGATGAAGATCATTCAAATTTTTATTGTTTGGCGAAGAGAAAAGTTTGGCAATTATGGATGAAAAATGATATCTGACAAATGTCCACCACGAGCACGCTGACAGATGTCGTTTTCATTCATTCATCAAAGTATTTTAACAACTTTTGGCAAAACGACGTGCCTGCTATGTTAATCACAACATAGATTTTGAGTATTGAGGCTGAGCTGAGGCTATGTCCTTATCATAGCCCCACAAAAAATAATCCAGTAGTGTTGAATCACACGATCTGGCTGGCCACTTAACCACTGAATTTAGTGAAATGACACGATTGGGAAATTTCATATTAGACATATGTCACCGGCCTGTTGAAACCACATGTCAGTGATATCCACGTCATCAATAATGGGCCAAAATCGAGTAATTAACATCTCGCGATAGCGTGATCGAAATATAAATTTAACAGAACCCCCATAGTGGATTTTAATTATTTTAATGAGATTTTCGAACAAAATTGAATTCACATATATAAGTTAATAGTCCTACGCATAAAAAAATCTTATCGTTTGATAGTGCCTAGTGTGGCTGTCACAGTAAGTGCTAACAATTTTATATCTTATTCTTGAAAAGAACCCTTTAGAAATACCATCTTGTAAGTTGCACAAGCATTTACTACGAATACGTCAAAAAACTAAATGTGAAAACTGTCATGCTGTTCGTGTTGATCCAATTGAAAAACCCATCATATCTATTATAACTAGTTTTATAGGCAGCGCATCAGTCATTATTTTGTACAAAGTTTATCAATAGTTGTCTATCACATGTTTAGTAATATTTTTTTATTTAAATAAAATTAAAATCATTTGTCAATTTAAGGTATTTCAATTTAAGCGCCACTGTTCTAAAAGTCTCGCTTCTCAGGTTAATAAACATTCATATTTGGTAGTAGTAACACTACTCTATTAAATTTTTTACATTTCCCCTGAACCATAATTAATTCATTTCTAGAGCCATCTTCGAGAAGCACACGATTACTATCACGACTAAAATAGAAACTGACCTTATTAAAAAGGGAAGTTAATGCTATTTAAGTAAGTAAATCGACGATAAGTAAAATTTTAATTCAAGGCCAACGATGGTTTAACATATTAATCATTCCTAGTCGTGTTTAATTTTTATCCAGTTCCTGGTTAATTACCATAAATACTTATTAAGTTTTGTTATATTACTTAATTATATTTATCACAACACAAAATATTTCATAGTGTCTAGAACCGTAACACGGTCACAGACAGTCCTGAGGTAATTTAATCACTGTACATGGGGTCCACTAATTACAATACCTAGCGTTACAAAGTTCCGTGATGACGTCGCAAGCTTTCAGTTTAAAGAAGTATACGTCATATCATTCTACAAAAATGACGCACACATACTAAAACACGAGAAAACCGTGACGAAATTTAAACAGAAATGACGACATACGATTTTTTAAACATAATGAAAGTTGCAGAACAACTACAGACTTGACCATGAACTATGACTAACGGCTTCGCTTTTAATTAAACGCTCTTTGGTAGACAATTTAGCTAAAAAAGTAGTAATACGCCGTAGTAGTCAAACATAATAAAGAAATAATCAATAGTAAAAATAGTAAATAAATAATAAATAGTCGTAACAAGTAAGTCATTCATTCAACAGGAATTGTCAAGATTTCGATTCGATTTTCGAAAATGTGTATGCTGTTTACACTTCAATTGAGTTTTCGTCTACAATTACTGTCATAAACAACTAAGGAATCAATTACATTTGCTAAGCGATTTAAATTCATGCGCCATTTATATGCCCGACGGCTCCAACTATGCGGAGAATTTGATGTGGCTACAATTTAGTTAGAATGCTTCGATGGTTTGTTACGATACATTCGTGTTATGTAACTAATGGTTTTAGGTGCGTATAATCTATTTTCGATACGTATTTACATGTAACTGACTTGTAAATAAACTTTTGCTAAGTATGTTCTATTTCATTTAAATAGTTCCTGGTATTCCCGCTCCAATATGCCTCGCTTTTTCAACTACATAAAGATGATAATCAACGATGAGATATGATAAAAATAGAACAATTACTCTATTGATAAATCATATTAATATAGGCTTAATTATATATCCTAAGTGCCGGGTTAGCGACAAAACAATTGTCCCCAATTATAAGATTCCTCTCAAGAACCTCTATTAGGGTAAATTTGATATATATGTGGACTCTGTACCTATTTTTTTCGGATTTATTATTAAGTGCAAAGTAAAATAATAATAATTTGACATTTTTACAAAGAATAAGAATGGATACTTTGACAAAGGCAAACGCTTGTTCGCCAAACTACTATAATTCTCTAGCTTCATTATTAGTACTATGATAATTTAGTTTGGTAACCACTAGTCTTACATTCTACTCACGCTGTTTTAGGCATAGTAGTCACTTTGGGAGGCTAATGCGCCTTTTCACCTACTTTACTTAAACCGTCTCCTTACTAGGAGCCCCCTAAAGTAACACTCTTTTGTTCTCTAAATTTTAATGGTGGAAATCAAAATATGATTATATTATCATATATTAAAATCCTTTGAAAATTACTGAAACCTAAGGTATGTAGAACAAATTAGTTACATAATTTGGTATATATATATGTCTGAAACAAAACAATTTTTATTGCCAGAGTAGATTATACAAACCCATAAACATCAGTCACTAATAATAATAGTAGGTAATAATAATTCAGTTGTTAAGTATCAATTTACGACATCTGTACAATTTATCCATTGATTTGTGTAATAAAACGTCGGCCGGTCAATTTTATTAGCCATTAGTGGACGCAATTTGATCCAGTCCTAAATGTATTTTCTTCCCGAATAAAGGTAATTTTATTCGACAAACTTTAACAGTTTATCTCACCGATTTTTTTTTTGTAAGACTTCTATTAAGTAAATCAAAGTATATAATATTGGACTTTGAAGGAATATTTTTTATCTGCTGTCTTAATGCTGCCACCAAAGGTATAATGTTTTAAATTCAAAATTGCGATTCCGAAATGGTCCAAAACTTTCCACGTCAGTCCATCGAAGTCTGTTGTTGCCATGACTCTCAAAGGTAGGGATACCCGTTGCCAGTGTCCGAGTGACCAAGTTTAATACTCTATAAAAACTGTTGTATGTAGTGGTTAAACAAACATTTTATGTAAAAAAACAAACATATGATGACTCACAGACTTATTTACATTTAGTCTCAGATGAATAAAAAAGGAAAATAACGCACTTAGAATATGAAAGGGCAGTCACTTTTTTATATATTTTTGTTACTGAAGTGTTGCCGCCTTTTAAAAAAATATCCCTGGAAATTTTGCAAAAATATGGGATATAAATAAATAAATGTTTAGGAGATCTTACACAAGTCCAAATATTTTTTTTTCGTAAATATGCGAAAATTAATCCGTTTGTTTCTTATCCCTACTAGTCCCTACCATATACATATACATATATATTATAACTGCGAAAGTAACTCTGGCTGGCTGTCTATCTGTTACGTTTTCACGCCTAAATTACTTAACCAATTTTGATGAATTTTGGTATAGAGATAGATTGAACCTTGGGAAAGAACATAGGCTACTTTTCACCCCGATAACTGACATACAAAAACATACAGGGCAAAAGCTAGAATAATAAACAACGATAGTATTTTTTTCTGTGTTGTTTTACTTACAAATATGTATACTTATTATGTCGCTTACGATAATAATCCGTTACAATAATGTGTAGATGGTTTTATTTCATTAATGGAAAACCACGGAACATTCCGAAACTGACAGTAAATCGTTAATTATAAAGTCTAAATCTTGTAAACGCTATAAAATGACGTGATTAAAAAAAAACTAAAATATGTATGTTTTAATCTCTACTTCATTATTGGCCATGATCTTCCCTAAACATTACTTTCCCCAGTTTAGGCTATTAGAAATACAAACTCCTAGCAACACTCCCAATACGTCAACTTGATATTGACATTGTATGTGTCAAAAAAAATTTAAATTGTGTTTAAAAACTTATTACAAATATAACTTTGTGTGTACCTATAAAACGTAAATTCTTTACTGGCCCGTTTACGACCTTACCGCTGTGAGCGGTAGCTAAGAGCGAAACGCCGAGCGGTAATATCAAAAGTACAAAAATGTACGAGGCACGCCACGAGTCGCCGCTCATAACTAAGCTCATAGCTATGAGCTTAGCCGCTCATAACTAAGCTCATAACTATGAGCTTAGCCGCTCATAACTAAGCTCATAGCTATGAGCTTAGCCGCTCATAACTAAGCTCATAGCTATGAGCTTAGTTATGAGCGGCGACTCGTGGCGTGCCTCGTACATTTTTATACTTTTGATATTACCGCTCGGCGTTTCGCTCTTAGCTACCGCTCACAGCGGTAAGGTCGTAAACGGGCCGTTAGACTTTTTATTCATCTTCGTGTTACTTTTCTACAACTACGCAGGACGGCATTTATCGACTACCCGCACGATACTGAGGAAATGAAGCGTAGTTGACACATGTTTTTGCATGAGCGCGTGTTTACATGAACGAGCTGAGTTTTTTTGGCTTTACTGCTAACAAAGGCAGTGCGTTATCTACCTTTTTATTCATCTGAGCCTTTAGTCTACGCATAAACCTTTCAAATTTTATGTTTTGAGGTAGATAAATATTAAGTTATTAGTTTTCATGTATGGAATAATCGCAGTGTACTTGTACTTTGACATGAACAAAATTCTTATAAGTTTTTTTTTTAAATTAACCTTAAAATTGTTATTTAATTGTAAATAATAGTTTCTGAGTAATACAAAGTACAATAACTTCCAATTGTACTGTAAAATACTGTATGTATGTATTTAAACATTTTCCCATGAAACAAGTGCAATTGACTTTATCTTTATCTCTTCCTGTTTCGCTAGAATTATGCAGCAGTATAAAGGTTTGATTTAAATTAAATTCAAATATTTTTATTACTTAAATCTGAAAACATCATGCACGCAAAGCAAGTGTTTAGCTAAAGACATATTTAGTAGGTATATCTATTCTTATCTTTACGTGTATATGATGGCTTAGGCACCAACTACAAAGTCTAAACTAATAAGAGCTAGCAGATGTAACTGTTCACTATGGTGTCGGAGTACTCGTAAGTCTTGACGTCACAACAATACTTTTCCAATCTGTCCACACTACTGTTGTTTCATACTTTACACACGTTTTATTTGTTTGTACATATTCATTGGTTTATTTCTGATTTGAACTAACTGGTAGATATAGAAGTGATATGTATATTGTGCAATAAACGTGTTAAAATATTCCAGTGTGACTATACCTAATTGAGTTCGTTAAATGAGGAAAGTACTAATATTTTCTTGGATTTACTTTATTCCTAAATACCTGATATAATAATAATATGAGCATCATTCGCTTAAATATACGCTTAGGTATATTCTTTCGTTTTGTAAAACAGACACTTTAACCAATGCATGTTCAAAGTATGAATTAATAACAACAAAATTTTGGCCACTTAATGAACACTAAAAATTATAAAACATGCACAGATTATGTAATTGAAGAAATTGTACGTACCTAAAATTTAAAACCGTATAGTTCAATAAATGTTTGGTACAATTCTACCTTCGTGAATGTTAACGACAGTTTTGAAGTTCGTGACAAGTATGTTGTTAAATTAAATTTCATTATTTGTGTCAGAATGCGTCGGCAGGAGTTTTTTCATCCAAGGTTCCGCTATCATCTAAGGCCAATAAAATGGAACTATAGCTTGAATAGCTTCACAATGGCATAATAGCGGTACATCGTTAGGAGACTGATACAATATGTCCGTTGTGATAATACTTTCGTTTTCATACGTGTGTTCATTCAAAATTCATTCAAACTTATTACGACAACCACAATGAGACCGGTTTTGAATCGGTTCGATTCAAGTCACATATTACGCGAAACTAAAATAACCTACCTAAGTATTGAACATTTCTTAAAATGTGATTAGGTTTGGAATAAAACATTATAGCTACATAATCATGTCTCATTTTATAATAACTATTGTTTGCGTTCCGGAAATTGATGTGTAACAGCCAACAATGTTTTATTCACACAAGCTGGTAGAAAATAAAGTTACAAAGAGCAGTAGTTGACGTTTATTTATGCACAGTAGTTTTACATGTTTTTAAACATTGTTTATAATGGGTAATACATCTACTTCTTAATTCTCAAGACTGGGGTTAGTCACTAATGGTATTTTCAAATTTCTATTTTCATAAACAAGGTTTTTATTGCTCTTGAAAGAAGTGCTAAAAAGTACGTAGATACTGCGTCAAAATACTTATCTGTTTTATAGTCTACGAAGTATATGGACACCCATAAAAGTTTAGTATAAAACTTAATTAAAAATTCAAAAACATCATTAAAAATCGAATAGCGCGAGAGACCAGAAATAAAATTTGATTTCAAATCGAAGATATTTCATCGTCTAGGAGTAATTGATTCTGCTTTTTTTAATCTGCTAATAAAACCGTTCACCAAATCTCTGTTTCTATAACCTAAAAGGTTAAGAAATGTTAATAACAATCGAAATAAAATGACAGGTAGGTACTGTCTACTATAACAATTTCTTACAATAATGAACTACAAAAAAAAAATGTGTAACTAATGTCGTCAATTACGCACTAAGGCTCGAGCAAAGCCATAAAAAACCTAACACAAAAGACTGTAAGGTCTGAGGTATACAAAATTATTTTTTATGTTACTTCACTGGTATCGTTGACGTTATCTCTATCGTATCCACTCGCCCTAATAGTGTCATATAGTGTACTAACGCATCCAGTTATACAGTGTAAAAGTAAATTGTTACGCCTACGTCTAATGGGAACATGACGCTTACACCCATTACTTCTAAAATCAGCACTAATAATAAACTGACTGCATTTACGTGAAACTGTTAGTACCTTCTGAGAGTACAATCATTATTGTTACTCAGCCTTGACATAATACCATAGTCTATACCTAAACAAATAAGTAAAATTGAAGTGTTTGTTACTAATTTCAAGTTAGCAGTTTATCACTCAATGCATATGGAAGTATATATCCCTACTAATATTATAAATGCGAAAGTAACTCTGTCTGTCTGTCTGTTACGCTTTCACGCCTAAACCACTTAACCGATTTTGATGAAATTTTGTATGAAGATAGAACTGAACTTGGGAAAGGACATAGGCTACTTTTTACCGCGATAATCGACATACACGCGGGCGGAGCCGCGGGCGAAAGCTAGTATATATATATACGGTACTCGCATTAAAAAATAATCTTACATTTTTTGTCTGCTTTAAAACTAATTTTGACAGAACTTTCGTTGCCCGATAGCTGTTGTTATAAGAAGAAACTTAGACTACTTTAATTTTAGATAAAAATATTTTAAAATGTAAACTTATATCATAATGAAAACATATTTGAACCGGGTGATGCCGCGATTTTCTAGGTCTCTCACAAATACGCGTATTCTTACACCATCCATTATTAAGTTTCTATTGGAGAAAAGACAAGCAAATTGAAATATTTTACAGAATTAGACAATTAATACTTTAATGATATCTACGTGAAGATGGCAAAATGCCAGCACAATGATTAACCTTCATTGTCAAACGTTTATTACAGGGAAAATAAAAAATAAAAATAAAAGAGGCCATGAATTTGCATAACGTGTTGATATCTCCTAAATTGTAAACAAGTCTAATGTAGTGTCTAGTCTAAAACATTATATGTATTATGTCTGAGAACATGATGAAGATTCGTAGCAAAAACAGGCAGACAAATTAATTCATAGAGGGCATTTATTGTTCAAGCTAAAAGAGGTTGTTTTAATGTTTTGAAAAAACGTAAACATACAAATAAAATTATAAATCATAGTTATATCATAATTAAATGAAGTATCTAATGGAATAGGTCTCCAGATGAACGACTGAACTGATGAACTTAAGAATCTAGACAAGCCCAAGTTCATGTAAAGAGACCTCGTCGCTCCGGGATTATTTTATTTTTAATCCCACCAAAGTGTTTACTCTTGTTGTTAAAATGCTTATTCTTAAAGATTATTTAAGACTAGCATTTGTCTGCCAGCATTTATGTCTGTTATCACGGTAAAGAGTGACATATATCGCTGCTTTGCATGAATACTCGCACAAACCAAAATCACAAATAATACAGGGGAGCTATTAGAAAATTAAACAAAATATTTTCTGTCCTAACTTTTCATGTATTTGATCAATAGAAGAATAGAATGTAAGGGCATTAATCAAGGATTATTAAAACCTATAAGGATATATACAGGGTGTAAAAAGACACATACCAAAAACCTCGAGGTTGCATTCAGACCATGATACTGAATAGGTTTAGCGAAAAAAAAAACCCAAAATATATGTTTACTTATCTAAGTTTTTTTTTGTTTTTTTCTGGTCACATACACATAGTACAACATAACAGGACCCTAACAACCTAATTATCACATTTAGAAAACCCAAAAAACAAATAAAATCAATAAAACTGCTATGTATGTTACAATAAAATCAGCTGGCCAGAGTACACATGCGTCCGCGCGAGGTTTAATGACCGCTTCGCTCGTCCCAGTAATTACCTACCTAAAATTGTTTGTTGAAAAATCCTAATATTGTTTTCGTGTATGTGTGTTTTCGCTATTCACGCTACAGCGGCATGTTTGATGCGTCGGCTCAAAACAAAGACTCGTGGTCTATGAGTTTTGCCGCCATTAATAAATAAATAAATAAATATTTTGGACATCTTACACACAACATCATCTATCTTATTTCATTTAATGTAATTTGTATACTTTGTTTGAAATATTTTATGTAACTCTGACGGCCTCAGACCGGAGGAGGCGTAAATGGCTGCGACACAGTTTTTAACTTATGCAGCATTTTCGCAAATATTGTTACTGTCCTGTTTCTTGTGGTTTAAATAAAGATTTTATTATTATTATTATTATTATTATCTAGTCCCAAAGTAAGCAGAACTTGTGTTGAGGATACTAAACAACTGATATAAATACATAAACATACTTTGTTTTTTGTAAATACATACATATTATACATAGAAAAACACCCAGACTCCGAAACAAATATTTGTGGATCACACAAATATTTGGTTTGACCAGGGAATCGAACCCGAGACCTCTCGATAAGCAGCCGCATACGCTAACCACTAGACCAACAAGGCAGGCAATACAAATGAATTACTTTGAAACTTTCGTCATTTAATTATTTACCTAACCTACCTAATGTCAGAGAATTCGCGTCATAGCGGTGTGCGGCGCAACGGCGGCGCCTTTGAGTTTTGCCGAAAGGTACCTATTTAACTATTGGCGACGTGTTTCAAAGAATTTTATTCCGCTTGATGGAAAGCAAGTAGAATCCGGAAGTAAATGTCATCATCCTTATTATAAATGAGACAATGAAGCATGAACTCTCATTATGGCGGCCTAGTGAGATGCAACTGCATCATATACCTCGAAAGAAGAAAGGTTTTAGTTGGGCTGGGCAGCATTCAGGAAGATAGGTCACATACTATTGTCACCTATACGACAGAGCTTGAAGACAAAAGTCCTCCACCTATGCGTCCTAACACTAATGACATATGGTACCGAGATTTGGGCTCTGTCTGTAGGAGACCACGTCTTAGAAAACGTGTGTGCGCCAAGTGAGGCGCCCTCTGATCATATGGCGGGACGACTTCCTTAAGAGGGCCGGCGAAGCAATAAACAAGGTTCTTCGGTAGGGCCTTGGGAGAGTCCTATGACCATGAACTACAACAAGATTTAATGAAACCAAATTTTAAGCCAGACTCATAACATTTTGAGGTGTCAAATTTGGATTAAGAATTAAGGAGTAATGGAATTGCGAGTATTATTTTATAATGTGTAGGAGAATGTAGGCATAACAATATACATTACACTATATGCTACTATTAGGGTTTGTTTAAGGTAAAGTCATGTGAAACCACATAAAGAGTAAGTAATAATGACTTACCGAGAAACCTACAGAACAAGTTGTGGCAGATAGTTAACCAGAGCACTTGTGTATGATTCACAGTGATCTCATTTACTAAATCACGGTAAGGCTATTTTTAATGAATGAATGGTTGTTATATTGAAAGAAAATATATTTGTTTTTGCCAACAGCTTTGCTATTACTACTCTACTTTTATAGTACCAGTTAAAAATACTGGTGTACAGTGCATGTAAGTACATTTAAAGAAATTCAAATAATTCTAAACAAGTCATATGTACAGTGTTGCCGACTTGCCCTGTCCGATGTTGGCCTTAGCCTTAATTCAAATATGTTCTTATAGTTCCGATAAATGAAAAAGGTACCATAATTCTAATTTCTCCAATGGAAACATAAATGTACAAACGTAAATAAATGAAACAATTCCAAACAGTACTGAGAAAATATTTATGGAAAGGATGTTCAAAGGATATCAGATAATTATATTGTTTTAGCAATTTCAATTTATATAATAGTTACAAAGTCGAAGAAATAGATGAAAATTATATCTGTATCTACCTTTTGTTTCTAAAAATATCGAACTCTATATATATGTTATTAACTCTATATAATATTTCTAAAACACATGTAGTGATCTTCTATATGTATTTGCAGTATGCAAAGTTATTTTGATGTACAGTAGAATAAGTTTTTCAACTCTTAACAACGTTAAGTTTGTTCCTTGGCTTAAATATTGATAGAAATTAAAAACCTACTTCAAGCAAGTTCAATTAAAACTTAGATTACTTTTATTTTACGATAAAAAGTACTACGTTTTCTAGAAGCTTGTTAAAAGGGACAACTAGTTTATTTCGTTTAATTTACTAAACATAACATACAGTTATAATGTTATTAGCCATCTCATTATTGTTTGTATACATATATTTAAAACATATATTTTAAAAACTCTTACAGCAACAATTAAAACATCAGAAAAATTGAGCAAAGTCACAGCGGTACAGACCTACTACGACCAGCTAGAAAAAATAATACTTGACAGCCTAAAACATCAACAAGTAACAAAAGTTAAAGAACACAAAATATTCAGCAAGGATACAGAACTATTAATCGAAAAACGAACAGAGTTAATAAAAACAAAAAATAAAAACAAAGAAATGAAAGCTGAACTAAGCAAATTGTACAAAACAACAAATAAATCAATCAAAAAAGACTACAACAACTACAGACACAAAATTATTACTAAAAATTTAGAAAATTTTAGAAGTACAAAAAGGGCATTTAAGGAACTAACCACTCACAAAAAATGGATACATAACTTTAACCAAGAATCAGGGGTAACCAAGACAAGAAAAATTGTGATCGAACATGCAACCAACTACTACAGAAATCTATACAAGAAAAGGAACAACATTTTCACTGAAATTGAAACAAACTATCAAATAAAAACTAACACTGTCCAACCAATTGATGAACTAGAAGTTTACACGCACATAAAACAATTAAAAAACGAAAAAAGCCTTGGCCCAGATGGAATTAGCAATGAAGCGATAAAAGTGGGAGCGCCAGCCATCTTAAAATATTTGACTCATTTATTTAATATGATCTTGAAAACAGAAACAGTGCCCAAGAAATGGTGCTCGTCTGATATTATTTTACTTTTTAAAAAGGGCAATCCTCAAGACATAGGAAACTATAGGCCTATTAGTCTTCTAACAAGTATTTACAAACTCTTTGCTTCAGTGGTACTCAAACGAATTACTAAAGATATTGACAACTCACAACCTATAGAACAAGCAGGCTTCCGTTCAGGTTTCAGCACTATCGATCACATCCATTCAATGGAACAAATAATAGAAAAATACGTTGAATTCAACAGACCCCTCTACGTGGCGTTCATAGACTACAGCAAAGCCTTGTACAGTGTTAGCCACAGCTCCATATGGATGGCACTTAAATCTCTAAAAATTGACCAAAAATATATCAACATAATTAAAAACATTTATAAAACAGTACAAGTAAAGTGAAACTCGAAACTAGTGGAGAAACGTTCAAAATAGAACGAGGCGTAAAACAAGGTGACCCATTATCACCAAAACTCTTCATAGCGGTTCTGGAAGGCATTTTCGAAAAAAATAATTGGGCGCAAAAAGGCATACTGATAAACGGCAAGTACCTCAATCATCTTAGATTTGCAGATGACATTGTGTTATTGGCAGAATCACCTAAAGATTTGGAACAAATGGTAACGCAACTTGATCAGGAAAGTCAAAAGGTTGGACTTAACATGAACACAGCTAAAACAAAAATAATGACTAACTATCACAAACGACCAATACAAGTAAACGGCCACATCATAGAATACGTTGACAGTTATATTTATTTAGGAAAACAAATATCATTTAATACAAACAGTAACTTAGAAGAAGTAATACGAAGAATAACTATAACATGGAAAAAGTTTTGGGCACTTAAAGAAATACTAAAAGGCAATTATAGCCTACAAATGAAAAAAAGGGTGATGGACACCTGTATTATGCCATGTCTCCTATATGGCTGTCAAACCTGGGTATTTACCAAAAATATTAAACAAAAAATAAAGAACACACAAAGAGCAATGGAGAGAAGAATTCTATGTATCAGAAAAATTGATAAAATAAGAAGCGAAGAAATAAGACGTAAAACAAAAATCATAGATGCTCTGAAGCAGGCACTAACAATGAAGTGGCAGTGGGCTGGTCACATCGCGCGTTGCACGGACAAAAGGTGGACAATAGAGACTACACACTGGAAGGGACCCTCAGGCAAAAGAAAAGCTGGTAGACCAAAGCAGAGATGGGTAGATGACATCTTGCGGACGGGGGGAGAGACTGGCTCGATCAGGGCAAGGATAGGGAAAAATGGAAAAGGTTGGAGGAGGCTTATACCCACGATGGGGTCCATATCCTAAACTAGTTATAAGTATTGTAACGAAAACTAACAAGAAAGAAATAAAAAAAAAAAAAAACGAAAAAAAAAAAAAAAAAAAAAAAAATACTAACACCATTTGAAATGTATATATTAAGAGTTATGAAATAAATGGCTTATTATTATTATTATTATTATTATTATACATATATTTATACTCATTGCTTGGCATGATTATCAGCATACTGCCTACCATAGCATAGGTTCAGCATCTTTTTCGTAATTAAATACATTTATGTTTGTCTAAAAGCACATTTTAATCATTATAATAAATAACAATAACCGAAAATATGAACATATAACCTCCTAAACCTTTTTATGGATAAGTACTCTACCATGTAGTATATTACATACTTTATGTATTTTAAGAATATTTGCAGTACACGCTAAGGATTAGGAATTTTATGGGCATATAAATAAAGTGTATGGTATTTGAATTTACATTACAAAGAACGGTACTAAACATTTCCTAATTGTAATTTTAGTTCAGACCGTCATGTGTCACAAATGTTTGATGACAGGCCTCAAATCTATTTGTGATGGGATGGGTATAATTTGAAGATTTTCATGATTATTGAAGAGTTTACAATACAAAAGAAACATTCATAAATATCTGTCAGTTCATACAATACACACACTATATTCACATAACCGTCCTCTCCACTTATCTGTGTAGATTTAATACATTGAGTGCTCGTCTATATTTGCTTAAGCTCTGCCATTAACAATGAGTATACAAATAAAAAAGTCTACTTCAAACTAATCTTTCTTTAATTTGCATTTTGGAATTTATATAAGTTACTGAATTTTTTTTCATGATATTATTTTAGCATTTTGATAAAAACAAATATTCATGCAAAGTTTCAATTTTCCAACACGCACCGTTGGAAAATTGAAACAGACCTTGGATGGACGCACATGACGATCACTATGAGGGTTCCTAGTCTTGAATTACAAACCCTAAAAACCTAGATATTGCCTATTACTTGGGTTCTGGAGGTCTGATGGCAGTTACTCAACGTATAAAATCGTGTATCGTAGTAGATCTAAAGCCGACTCTGAAATGTTGTTTGAAAAGTTTTGCAGGACAAAAAGGTACTCTGCCTAGAATAAAATATTCTTTTATTTAGATACAATTTGAAATATCTGATTAACTTGTGCCGTTTCTAGAATCTTTAATTAACTCGAATAACTTGAAAGTTTCGAATTGTTTATAATTTCACGAACAATAAAAAGTGTTACGACTTCTCCAAATAACAAAGACAAAGAAACAGCCAGTATAGTAGAAAAATAAACCTGTAGTCTCAGTAGCTCACTGTGGCTTTTAGCTGAGCAACTGCGGTAAGTAATAAAGTTCAACAGCTCTGCAACACGCGCGTGCGTGTGTTACGTTTATACTTCATGAATTTTAAATGTTTATAGGATAACTTTCCTTCACCATATTAAAACTTTCAACGAAAATAACTATGTAATCATAAAAATATGATGAATGACTGATGAAAATAGGATTACACTTAAAACGCAATAAATACACGTTATTATCTTGTAGCAGTAATTATACCGTTGTAATTTTTTGTTAATTTTTTTTGTGGTATTAATGAAATCTGTGCATATTAAATTACTTGAATGATTAATCAATGCGGAGCGTAAACAGCTGGAAATCTCAACTAAAAATTGACACCAGATTTTTTTTTAATTGCAAACAAAATATTTTTGGAAATGTTTATTTAAATTTTTGAAATGTTGGAAACATTATTTCTTGTATAAGTCACAATCGATAGAATAAAATTAATATTTTAATAACCACCAAGCAATGACTTTGTATTTAAATTAAATATAGAAAATGTCGAGACAACCTTGAGGAACATTAAGGCCATATCGCAAAAATTACGGCGACGAATTGAACGCCAGCCATATTTCTTTGGTATAGTCTTTCTCACTCAATCTACAAGTTAACTAATTTTAGCCAATTTTAAAACGGAGGTGTAAATTATTACGTCGCATACACTCACGACAAGACAAATTGTCAATTTCGCCCGAATTTCAAAAAAAAAGAATCAACGTTTTAACTTGGTTATAATAAACGTTGGTATTTTTTAAGGAGCCTTGCTTCCCGTAGCCATGGGCCTACCTGTCTCAGGTTATTATAGTTACTTCTCGAAAATAAAAATTTAAAAGAAATGTATGCTCCAGTAATTTTTGCGCTTACTAACTCAAGATCTTAGTTAATATTTACAGAGCATTAACTTTACATTACAAGTATTTGAGTACAGATACTCAGAACATTATGTAAATTTTTTGAAACATTTAGTACCTATATAATATAAATCCACTAATTCCTTGTTCATAAGGAAAATCAAGAATTTTATTAAAGTTATTACAAATATAAAATAATGAGCTATGGGAAATAATTAATTCCATTTATGACGTTACTTGAAGAAAATGGAATGAAAATAATACCATTGGTCTTCAATGAACTTTAACACATGTTACTATTTACATATACATACAATCATTTAATGAATAATAGACGTATCAAAATATCAATAACTATGTGTCAATACTATTTATTTTAGATAGTGAAGTTTACAGTTTAAATACCTAATATGTTTATTTATAACTTTATCATAGCTTCTTATGCTGCTCCATCAAAAGTGTATTAAAGAAATTTTAAGACTCCTTGCATTTACTTAACTTCACTGTTGTGATTTCCTAATATCTAATAATCATTAGCAAATAAAATGCATGGAATATAAATAGTCAACAACAAGTGTCATAAGTTGTTTTCAGCACTTTGTCATACGACACTTAGTTCTAGTTGGTGGGCGCAGCGTGTGCATTTTCACAATTGCTGCCCAACATGAGGGGACCCGATGACTCCTACAGGAGTCTCTACGAGATAATTGTGAGGTCCATGGCCATAGTTTGGGCGCAAGCTTTGAAGACCAGTGATACCGCACAATCTCTTTTGGGGTGGCGCGGCGAGTCTCCTGGCTGGAACTGATCCACCATGGGACCTGAAGGCCTGAGGCCTTGCCGCTCTTAACCAGTGGCACAAGGAGGCGCGAGAGTTGGATCAGAGTCCTGAGAATCGTGAAATTGAAAATCAGAAATCCCAGCTCCGCCAAGTTAACGTGGAGGAGTGGAGAAACGACTTTGGTAACCAATCGCTGGGCACGCCGTTATTGCAGTCTTTGCATAAGGCCAGTAATGGATATTGTTTGACACAGGTGTTCACTGGAAAGGGATGCTTTGGAGATCATCTGTGTCTGATCAGTAAGGAGCCAAAGCTACTGTACTGAGTATCACCACTGTAGTGGTCGAACCGTGGACACGGAGCTCGTTGGTAGAATGTCTGTTGTGGGACCTTGGCTCCCAAGGCGTGACGCTGTGGCGGCCATCGGGGTAAGAGTTCTCTCGCTTCATAATATGAATGCGGCTATGATACGGGCAAGAGCGCATGGAACTCCGCTTTCTCTTTCTGTAAGCCAGTTATGCTTATAATTGCGAAAGAGATGGCTTAACGATTCCGGTAGAGGTTCAGATCTCTCCCGGTCTGCCAGGCCCGGAAACGGGCCAAATACCGCAAACGAATCGGGCGCCGGATATAGTTAACCAATCTCCGTCCTCCATAGGCGCAGGCCTGGATAGATGGTGATAGATGAGGCCATCTTTCACCATTGCATAAGCAGGCTGGGGTTGCGGTGCAAGTGCTGCAAAAAGCGCATGCGCTTTCTTTTGTTCAGAAAATGTACAGTAGGATTTCCACACAAAAGCGGGCCATCTTCAAAGTGTACGTCGGTATCCCAGGGATTTCCTTTTGAGGGCAAATCTGGTTCCTCGGCTTCTAGTACCTGTGACGGCGAGCGGTTTTTGTCGGCTCGAGTCGGACATAGCCACCAACTAGTGGTATCGGCCTGGATTTCCGTACATACAAAATTAGTTGTATAGAGTAAAGTTTAAATAAAGAGTTATTACTATTCTTATGAGAAGATAATGAAAATATACTATATGGTGCCAAATATTAACCTAAATTTAGCTTAGCATGCTGAACATAGACCTCACCTTAGAAAAGAGATATGTGGCAAATCGCCTCGGCCAGATGAATCGGTATAGGGTCTGAATCTAGTTTTCCTTCTCTTGGTAGTGGTTTTGCAACGTCGTTTACTTCCTAGTCTGTTCTTAATACAATTCCGTATTCTTAATACTTTACCACATGGATGATGAATTAGTCACTTTTATTGTGTCAAAATATGTAGAAGTAGTAAGAATAAAAACCAATGTGTAATGAATAGGTACTCATCTTGTCTTAATATTCATCTTAAAATGTTATAACATCTCTAATATTCAGAGTTCAAATTTCATTAGTTCTTCAATAAGAGATACAATAAACGGAATAAACTTTGGAGTAATGCGTAAATTATATAGTCTTAGTTGATCGCCAGTTTTTAGGGTTCCGTAGGCAAATGGCAAAAAACGGATCCCTTATAGATTCGTCATGTCTGTCTGCCTGTCTGTCCGTCAGTATGTCTCAGCCACTTTTTGCCGAAATTATAAGACCTATACTGTTGAAACTTGGTAAGTAGATGTATTCTGTGAGCCGCATTAAGATTTTCACACAAAACTAGAAAAAAAAAACAATAAATTTTGGGGGTCCCATACTTAGAACTGAAACTCAAATTTTTTATTCATCAAACCCATACGTGTACATCTATAGGATAGGTCTTTAAAAATGATATTGAGGTTTCTTATAATTTTTTTTTAAACTGAATGGTTTGCGCGAGAGACCCTTCCAAAGTTGTAAAATGCGTCCCCCCCCCCTCCCTGTAACTTCTAAAATAAGAGTATGATAAAACAAAAAAATATATATATGATGTACATTACCATACAAACTTCCAACGAAAATTAGTTTGAAAGAGATCTAATGAGTAGTGTGTATTTTAATACGTCATATTCAATATACTATTATAAAACATCGATCAAATTACAATGCACTACAAGAAATTTTATATGAAGTTAATTGCTGCTACGAAACCCTTCATGGGCGAGTCCGACTCGCACTTGGCTGCTTTTATTTGACATTATTAACATTTTGGCTGAAACAATTTTATTAATCGACGAAAATCCTTAACAGTGGTCATGATAGTTATTGTTGAAAAAGTGACGTTACAGTACAGTCCTACTTTTTTAAAGTTCAGTACAGTACTATGACTCTAATTTAACTTATCTTTGTTAATTTGTTAATAAAATTTCAAAGATCGTAACGTCAACTTGTTTATTCCTTCCAATGTCGTTATAGGGCGATGTGTTTAATATTGTCCTCGTCTATGTGTAGTTCATTTTATGAATAAATTCTGACGACAGTGGTTTGTCTAGCTAATTGAAATTCACTGATATTTTCACAATTGACCTTCGAATGTTCTACCACGCCCAATTAATTTACTTTGTATTCGTAAGCACAAATATTTGTATTTACATGTATCACGTACATTGCTAACAGAATGAAACAGGTCGCAACTATCATTTTGTTTTGTCTGTTTCGATAATAGTTTAATAAATAATAAAATATTTCGTGAGGAAAATGGTCAAATTGTTAAAAAATACTTAGATTTTAATATAATACCTTCAAGTTTTTGAAGCTGTGAATGGCAACTGCAAGTGGACATGGCAAAATCATTGAATATTTCTCTTATTTCCAATAATCACCAAGATTTGTTAGATTTTTTTCTATTACATTGTTTTGAAAAACAATAGTGACAGTATTGTTTTAATGACTAAGATTGTAAACGTACTTGTACTGCTTTATTATTTAAAATGTATGATAAGCTATTTTTTTCGTAATTTTGGTAAAATTCTCTAAAATGTAGGACCTAACAATATTCTCAATGCATCGCAGACAAGACTAAAAGAAGAATAAAATGTATGATAAGCTATTTTTTTCGTAATTTTGGTAAAATTCTCTAAAATGTAGGACCTAACAATATTCTTAATGCATCGCAGACAAGACTAAAAGAAGAATAAAATGTATGATAAGCTATTTTTTTCGTAATTTTGGTAAAATTCTCTAAAATGTAGGACCTAACAATGTTCTCAATGCATCGCAGACAAGACTAAAAGAAGAATAAAATGTATGATAAGCTATTTTTTTCGTAATTTTGGTAAAATTCTCTAAAATGTAGGACCTAACAATATTCTCAATGCATCGCAGACAAGACTAAAAGAAGAATAAAATGTATGATAAGCTATTTTTTTCGTAATTTTGGTAAAATTCTCTAAAATGTAGGACCTAACAATATTCTAAATGCATCGCAGACAAGACTAAAAGAAGAATAAAATGTATGATAAACTATTTTTTTCGTAATTTTGGTAAAATTCTCTAAAATGTCGGACCTAACAATATTCTAAATGCATCGCAGACAAGACTAAAAGAAGAATAAAATGTATGATAAGCTATTTTTTTCGTAATTTTGGTAAAATTCTCTAAAATGTAGGGACCTAACAATATTCTCAATGCATCGCAGACAAGACTAAAAGAAGAATAAAATGTATGATAAGCTATTTTTTTCGTAATTTTGGTAAAATTCTCTAAAATGTAGGACCTAACAATATTCTAAATGCATCGCAGACAAGACTAAAAGAAGAATAAAATGTATGATAAACTATTTTTTTCGTAATTTTGGTAAAATTCTCTAAAATGTAGGACCTAACAATATTCTAAATGCATCGCAGACAAGACTAAAAGAAGAATAAAATGTATGATAAGCTATTTTTTTCGTAATTTTGGTAAAATTCTCTAAAATGTAGGACCTAACAATATTCTAAATGCATCGCAGACAAGACTAAAAGAAGAATAAAATGTATGATAAGCTATTTTTTTCGTAATTTTGGTAAAATTCTCTAAAATGTAGGACCTAACAATATTCTAAATGCATCGCAGACAAGACTAAAAGAAGAATAAAATGTATGATAAGCTATTTTTTTCGTAATTTTGGTAAAATTCTCTAAAATGTAGGACCTAACAATATTCTCAATGCATCGCAGACAAGACTAAAAGAAGAATAAAATGTATGATAAGCTATTTTTTCGTAATTTTGGTAAAATTCTCTAAAATGTAGGACCTAACAATATTCTCAATGCATCGCAGACAAGACAAAAAGAAGGATAAAATGCTGCGACTGCCGACAAGTCAGGTGCAATTTATTTTTATCAAAGTCTATCTCAAGCTTCGATCAACATGATCGAAGATCTCAAGCATTACATTTTTCTTTGTTTTGATTTCATGTACATTATTTTTTAAGGTGGAGTAATAGTATTAAAGTTTTTAATAAAATACTCGTTTGTTGTCACTATTCAAACTGTAGTTATTTTAATTATTTTATATAAAAATTCATTCTTTTCTGACTCGCTTAGATATATTCAGATACGCTTTTAATATCATCTTAAGCTACTTGATTTAAAATTATGTATTTGACAATTTTTGTTTAACTTCTTCAAAAAGCATGTTTTACTTAAATATTGACAAATCTTTCCTTTCTGTTTCCAAATATGTAGTGGGGAAAATAGACATATGCTTTTTGATTAAGATTGTAGTCAGAACCAGCAATTTCGATTCAAGTACTGTAAACATTGTAATGTAAATGATAATAACGTACATTATTCACGTTATCTTATCAGAAATACAAATGCAGACCTATTTATTGTCATCCTCTTTCATAATAGCAGAAATTGTTTCTGTTACAACTTTATCATTCTCACCCACACATAATTATTTGAGTATTTCAGGTAGTGTTGTCAATCGATCGTGTCGCCTTTTTATAAGTAGTTTATCGATAACATATTGACACCACCTGTCAAAATAATGGCATGAGTGGAACGATACAAATTTTACATTACAAACTAATATGTAGGCCAAGCCATTGTTGAAATTTAACAATATGTACTTATTTTGAGGCAGTTTTTCACTATTCTGACTTTAAAAATCTCTCTAAAATTCACTTTATATGTAGGGGAGGTACCCCAAATAAAAATGTTTTTCATAATTTTATTGTAGCACTTTATATTATAATATATAATTACTTTCATGAATATGTGTTGTAGTTATATGGACAGACATTTTGTTACAGCGTGTTAATCATGACTACAGCATTGAACAGATATATTTAACAAAATTGACATGTTTTATATTATGTTTTCTTCTTTTTATATCTAACATTCCCATCTTTGAACTATATTTTCAACAATTATTCAATTATCAATACGAAACATCAGCTATCAATAATATTGACACTATCGACTTTGTCCATCAATTGCGAAAATGTCTATATTATTACCTCTAGAAACAAACTATCGAAGACATCGCATTTATCATAACATTATAACTATAATATATATATAATAACTATTACATAATGTTAACGTGCTATCAGCTGTAAATATTTTATCTAGTAATTTTGTGATGGCAGACTAATTAGAAACCTCTTCGCTGTCGTACATATGCGGCGTGCCACTTTATATAAAATTTAAATTGATCACTTATGTAAAACTACGCATTTTACAATTTTATACACAAAATGAATTATGATAATATACAGAACCCTAAAATACGTATGGCTAAATACACACTTGGCCTTTTTTTGTGTAATAAGGAAGACTAAACTAAATTGTAGTTCAACGACTTCAAGATTGTAGTCACAACAACCGGTTGCGGCACTTAATTAACTAGTCTGTGGCGCAATTTGGCTTTAGTCCAGATGTCAACTGTTTAACTAATAAAATAGATCTCTTTTACTATATTTATAAACTTTTAATGGATCATCTAGATGATCAATACTTTCCTGAGAACTATTGGGCCCAGCGCTATATTTGCGAAATTCTTCAAATTCGCTAACGCTAGGCGATATTATAACTTTAATACTACAGATGAGATAGCCGCGCTACCCGTACATAAGAACCCAACAGCAGTCAAAGGCTTGACTGCTATGAAATATTATTTTTAACACAAAAAAAAGTTTTAATTTATAGGAATTCCCAAATACCTAGTAGGAAAAAATTCTGCAGTAATTTCAATTGGGATTGGTGTTTTTCCCTAAATTAAAAATATCAGTCTAAATAAACATGTTATTGAATACTCAAATGCATTTTATTCGTAGCATCGATGCTTGCTTTAGATACAAACCCTATCTGTTAAATGATAACATCAACAGAGAATTCTTTGATAGGAATATTTCCATATGCACAACTAATGGTCACAATAAATGAATGCTCTTTATGAAGTTCGAATCGGATACAAAATCAGCAGCTGTATCCATGATTCTATATCCATCACCGTGTTGTATACCAATTTCTAAAAATATTGTTACGACAAAATTTTTGACATGTATATTATACCGCTTATGTTTGCTGTAGTGCCAATAAATATTCCCAATATATCGTGGAATTGAAATATTTTAGTTGGAGTCGTTTCAAGAGATTGTTTAAAAAAATTATAATTTCTTGTTTAAATTTAGGGCTACTCAACTATAATGATTAGGCAGCCATAATGAGGTCACCATGTTGCATTGTTACATTGCCTGCATTTGCAATGAGTATGTTGATCACCAATCTTGAATTCCACTCAAGGCTACCATCAGGCAGAGAAGTCACTTTTGAAGACTCATTTAAATAAAATTCCTTTCATATATTGCCAGAAAAATAATAAATAATGAAAATTTCCATGACATTTCTAGCGTAACAGCATCTACTTTTAACTATTAAACGGATTTCTAGTGTTAAAAGTGTTAGTTGAATAAATATAAGTTGTTATACGTCCGATATCCAAGGAACTAATACAAGAACGAGTACTGCTATAGATAGGAGTGTATACGAATGACCTTTAGTCAAATTGCGATATTAAATAATGACTTGGAGAACAATCAACTTCCCACGCACAGGAGACTAGTTTTTGGAATTAAACACATGTTTTATTCAAACATCTACTTGTATTATAGTTCTACGACAACATCTGGCTGTGATATATCTACATTACTTTATTTTTTTTTGCCTTCAAAGAATCATTGATGCGTTGTGTCGTAGACTAGTTACTTAAGTACTGGTATTTTCCTATCAACATATTGTAAGTCAAAAAACTTCCTCATCGTTATATAAATTTTTTTCCTTGTTGAGTTGTATATAAAAGTAGGAAAACGTACAATTTTTTATACGTATAGGGTATACCCCCGCTATAATAAAAAGTACTAATAAAATTGATGAAAATTTTAAATTTAAAAATGATTAAATATTACAATAAAGTAAGAATGCCTTAGATGCATGTTTCAAACGAATCAGTTTTATATTTAATTACATATATTATTTTTAAATTGATTTGAATTCGATTGAAACTGCTTCGTTGGTCTAGTGGTTAGCGTATGCGACTCCTCTCAAGAGGTTTCGGGTTCAAATCCCGGGTCGGGCTAAAAAGTGTTTTTGGGATTTTCTTAGGAAATTCCTAATAGCTGCCCGGAGTTTCGAAGTTTGGCGATGACTCACACCCGTGCCTCAGAGAGCACGTAAAGCCGTCGGTCCCGGTTGTCATGAACACCTATGGCAATCGTTATTGGGAAGTCAGTGCCCTCAAATATACTAACAACTAGTTCAATCTTCGAATTTCAGTTCTCCCTTAGGGTTGCGGAGCTCCGATGCCAGTCGCTCCGTGGAAAAACTGAAATTCAGGTAAAACCGGTTGAACTAGTAGACCCCAAATAATATTGGGAATAAGGCTAGGAGGAGGAGGATTATTTTTAAATTGGTCTTAAAAACTTCTTGAAAGTTCTAGACGGACAAAAACGTTTTATAATCATTATGGTTTAGTCCACTTGCTGATAAAGATAATCTGAAGTAATTATATATTACAAAAATAATACAAATTCTGCTGTTAAGACTGGGTGAATAATAGGAATGGAAAAAGAGGGTCTCCCTCGATGCATGAACAAATAATTTTTTAGGACGTGTCGCTTCGAAGTTTTCTGCTATATAAATCAAAACGAATAATTAAATTATTTCACGGTTGGATACAAAGATGCCAGTTACATTTAGAGTCTCCGTCCTTTATTTAAATAATATTTATTACCTTATTATTATATTGAATTTTCCTTTTAAACATTTTAGGTAGGTAGTGTAATATTACCTCAATGGGTCTTTAAATTATAAGTATGGATGTACATGCCTGTTTGACACACAAATGCCATACAAACGACTAACGATCTAGGAATATAATTCATTCAAGTTAAAGTAAGAGATATCTAGATTTTTCAAATGATCAATTATCAAACAGCGCAAATCTAATTATTTTTTTAATATTAATGAAATTATTGTACTTTTTAAATTGAATAAATTTTTATTTTATGTAAAATATACTTATGTTTTCCTTATTTTAATTTTTTATACAAATAACAACTTATTTCTTTATTATCTGTCAATTCTAGTGGCCATGATTTCTAATAGCACCAATCGCGTTAAATTTAGGTTTTTAGTAATAGGAAAAATGAAACAATAATCGATAACTTGTATAAATTAATTAAACACATCACGAAATACAAATCCATGAGATGAATAACATATACAGGTACAGGCGGAAGCTTGAATGAGTCACAACACGAGTAGTTTCTCGTAAAATATCGTGAATTCATCTGAGACGCCGAGATCGCCATTGATGACTTACTGAGTCATGCCCAGTAAGGCTGCCACATTTGGCAAAGGTTTCTCAAATTAACAGTGTATCGAAATTCTTGGGATTTCATTCAGTAAAATAATATACTGGAAATAGCATCTGTCTATTTTTTAAATTGGGACAGGAAAATAGTACGCATGTACTGTAATAATCGTTAGTCCCTTTCAATCTTATTATTAATGTAATTTGAGGAAATGTGACAGAGCATATATGTGTGAAGTAAGTTGTAAAACTTTGTGTACTACTATAATTACTTATGGGTATTGTATATATGCTGTATTTTTTTAAATGTGTATAAAAACACCAACTACCTACATATGCGATCGTTATAGCTAATAAACTAATTTTTATTCCTGATCCTTTTTCTCTGTTCACAATGTTTTGTTGGTAGATGTTTGTGGTAAAAAAACTACTATCAGTTTTGTCCGTTTTTTTTGTTTGTTTTGCAACGTCACATAATCAAAAGTTAGTTAATTTAACTTATTAGTAATTCATCTAGCCCTTCTCAAGTGCATTGATATAATTTTATATTTAAAAAGAAAATGTGGTTGGTAATACGAATTAGATCAAAAATATTCATTAAACTAAATAACTTTTTCTTCTAAATAAAAAATGACCAAGTGCGTGTCAGGCAAAGCATAGAATAGGGTTCTGTAGCCTAATAATGGTAGAAAAATTGCAAGTCTTGTCCAATAGACAAATAGGACGGCCTGTTTTAAAAAAAATGCGCTTCCAAGTCGAATAACTCATAAACAGATACCTAATTTGAAAAATAGTTTTGGAAACCTCATGTTTCTAAAAGACCTATCTAATGATCTAACCGCGAGAAATTAAATCATCCCCACTTTACATGTAGGGGTGGTACCCCAAATTAAAATATTTTTAATATAGCACCTTATCTACGTAATTACAACACATATTTATGTAAAGTTTCATCTTTCTAGCACCAACCGTTTGGGCGGTAGGTCGAAGACGGAAGGATGAACATGACGAATCTATAAGGGTTCCGAATATATGAACTACAGAACCCTAAAAAGAGCGGAATAACATGGATAGAACTGGAATATCATAAAGTTATCGTTTTCAGTATTTAATTAAGATGATTATATATTTTCGATTCCTTACGGTTCCTACACACGAGTAATGTAACGTAAATATTAAAGAAGGTTTCTCTCCAGCTCGTATTTCATGACCGAGTCCCACTTTGTATTGTTCTCCATAAGATAGAAATAAAATCCTCTTAGAATCAATGAGTTTCAAGTTCAGTTCGGTTTACAGTCATTTTGCCGCAGTGATAATTCGAACACAAACTAACATTTTCAGGTAGCATTTAAGTTTTTCAAAACTATGAAATCTCTCATAAAATTTGCGAGGTTTTGTTTGCTTCACTGAGCTCACCTATGTTTTCTAACTCATTGAGTATCAAATATATTCCCATAAGACGGAAACCTATCCTATACTAGCCTTCATACGTTAATTTTTAATATTTTAACCTGCACGCATTGATAGATAAATATTATTATATTGTACTAGTCAAAATATTAACCCAGAGTTGCTTCAGGAGATGACGTTCAGTCACAGTATCAAATGACCAATTTGAGTACAGCTGTTTCTTACCACTGACCGTTCACTAAAGCTTTAAATTTCGCAGCAATTGGTACAGAAAGATAGAAGGACAACACGTGCTGGCCTTGGAAGTCACCGCTTTTTTTTTGTAAATACATACATAGAAAAACACCCAAACTCCGAAACAAATATTTGTGGATCACACAAACATTAGGTCTGACCCGATAATCGAACCCGAGACCTCTTGATTAGCAGCCGCATACGCTGACCACTAGACCAACAAGGCAGTCACTCAAAGGCTTTAGAGTGATAGAAAAACGCACTAGAACTACACGGTTTAGTTTATCTTCTCTCCTGTGACGAGCGGTAAAAAACTGGAACTCACTACTAACTCACGTGTTTCCTTCTCATTACGATCCCGGGTCCTTTAAAAAGCATCTCACTAGTCTGAGTCGGCATCTCACTTTCTACATTGCACACAGTCTGGGAGCCCCCACGTCTGAATTCTACTCATGCAGATAGGCAGATCTATTTATTTTATTTCCTATCAGGCAGATTAGAGTCACTTTGAAATAAAAAGAAGGTCAATTCTCTAGACAACAAAAAATTAATAGGATTTTTAAAACACTATTGGTATGTTACCGCGTTGTACCTAAAAAAACCGTTTACCGTGTTAACCACTTAGGAGTTGTCCAAAAAACTAATAATGTAAGTTTTGTAACAATCGTAGGCTCGTCATCATGACTTTAAATATATTCGTCTTACTAGATAACAAACCATTACTTTTCAACCAGCATTCTTTTTTTTTCAAATAAAAATAAACGTTTGTTTCGTCCTTAATTTACATATTTCAAAGAGAAAAATGTTGAAATTTCAGTGGCTGTATAATAATAACTATATTCCTAAAAGTTTAACATAAAAAACCATTATTTTCGGTTTTCCTTTACAAATTTGAAGTGCAAAGTACATAATATGTACCTATAATTTAGACATTATCATACAACTTTGCACTTCAAATTTTAGAACCGTGACGGTATGGCGCTCATGTGATCTGATTTTAATATAAAAATAAACAAAAACATATTTTCCAAACGTGGTAACCCTAATAAAAGCACAGACAAACTAAACAGTTATTTGTCGGGCAGACACAATAAGTTTCACCGCCTATGACTCAACGTCGACAGAATTTACAAATATGTAAGTAATGTTCTGTTGAAAAGAAAACTAAAATACTAATCGTCAATTATCTTAAGTTGTTTGAATAACCGTAACGTAGTTACCTAAGCCACAAAAAGTTATAAGTATTGTGATCTATTTGACCTACGCTGTGTTTTTTCAACTTTTTGCATGTCCTCCAAATAACCTACCTAACTGTTTTTTACTAGAGTTTCTTATATAAGGCAGTATTGATTAACTATTTGTTTATCTTTAAGCATATATTTATATGAGAAAAATAAAAAAAAACTTACGCAATCTTAAATATAGAGATTTTGGAATACACATGAAAATTCAGATCAATCTAATTATTTTTAACTATGAACAGAACGTTTCAAATACTTATCAGTGCAAGAAATACTTTTCAAGAAGTTCCGAAACTCAAAAAGAACGTTTGTGAATAAGAAGATACTTTGATATCTATGTTTAGTTTTTGTCGCTACAGGAATTCTAACAGAGATAAGATATAAATGAAAGTTGTAGCAATGTTAAAAGAATTTTATTCACGAAACGGTTATCAGTTTAAGCATCAGTTTGTTTACCTAATTAATCGTTTTACTAATGTGATGATATAATATCACCGGAATGAATGAGTAAATTACTATAATTTTATTATACCTACTACGAATCAAAATATAAAAAAAATTGCTCCATTTTTAAATGTAGTTATAAACTAAATATTATTTTCTTATTTTTTGTTCCTAAATTCTACATTATTAATCCTAATGGGTTGGTATCTTGTAAATAATATCTAAGAATATGACAGCATTTAAGTAAAAACTTTAAATCAAAATTCGTATTTTAAACCTTAACCTTGCTCCGAGAATTTACACGTAACACGTAACACTTTTGAAGTTATTTCTATGCATAGGTCGAAGATCCAAATTTTACCCTAGAACAAATTTGTTTAACGATAGCCTCACGGTGCCTCCCTCCTACGGAAGAATTCATTTAGACATTAACAGAAGTTCCAATCAAATATTTGGTAAATTTAATAATACACCAAAATAAATGTTATGCCATGATCTTGTTGCTGAATCTATATCTAAACACTTCTATTGTTTATGAGAGAAACAGACAAGGTCGAACTGGAGAGAACAGTGGTATCATAATACAAATAGATTTATTTCTAAACAAAACAAATTTTTAAATAATTTTTTGGTAATAATAGGGTTATTACCAAAAAATTAATTTTCCGTATTATGTTATTTTTCAGTTTCGAATACCAAATGCAATAACCATATCAATAACAATGTCCCACAATATTCTAATTGTGAGATACTCGCATAACATCTTTCGTTAAAAGATGAATAATGAATGAAAAAGTTAGATTATCAGTTCGGTATTGTACGCTTTATAATGGACCTTAAAACCATTTGCAAAGTGATTTCAAGTAAATAATCCTATTGAATAATGTAACAAAGTAAATTTGAATTTGTTAATTTATCAAAATCAATTCACATGAAACAGCAGTTTTGTACTGTGTTTTGGGTGTGTGGTTTCAAAATTTCAATATTAGTTACTGTTTTAATAACATCAGTCACAATTGTGCAGTTTATGTTAGCACATCCGTTATCCACGAAGCATTTTTATTTCCATTACATCTATCTATACATACCCTTGTAAAGCAATCTTCTTTTTTACATCCAGCCGTCCCTCGCCGAATCTATTGTAAGTAGCAAGCTTAGACAAAGGTTGCACAGCGATTACTGTTTGCGTGAATTTCTTTCAGTTACGCCAATTAAATATATAAGAAAGTACTGGTTTAAACACGGCTTATTCACCAGGTAAAAATAGGCGCAAAATGGTTGTTGAATTTGAATAACAAATACGCGTTTATTATAATATTGGAAGGTTGGAAACATTATACAAAATTGCGTTTATTAATATCGTTACGATCTGTACCTTTCCAATATTTATGAGCAGGCCAGTTTATTGAAGTAATTCATGCAAATATCACCACAGTGCATACCTTATGTTATAAAAATTAGTGACCAACATTATATTATTTCAAAAATGCCAAAACGCAAGAGATAGTTTTCAAGTGGTGCTGTAATGCTGTTAGCTTTTTATACATTAAGTTATTAGGTTCAATTTAAGTCAATCAGATGTTTCCGAGACTTGCTCCTCACGAGGTAGGTACCTACCTAACAAAATGCTTTTTTAAAATCACATGATTCACATGAGTACCGTACCTAGTTAGGTATGAAGTTTTCTTGTTTACTTTATTTAAAAAGTATGAAATAAGTGATTTAAGTGTGCTAGCTACATGTTGAATTTGTACTGTAGTAGATGTCACTACATCGTGGAAGCACGTCGTAGGAACAGCCTCTGATATCTGATACGAAGAAAGTGCAAAAAGATTTAATGCTCTTCTTAACCAAAGTAGTTATGTTAACTTCTATTTAAAAGATATCATCATGCGTATACAATTTTAATTCGATTTGTTAAAAAGCAACCCGTTACTTTGAACGAGATGAAAATATCAGTGTGCATTATTTGCCACACCAGTCGTATCATCAATAAACATGAACAGCTGTTGTATAGTTATTTCAGAAAGAAGGTTTTGCTTTACATTTGAAATAAAATTAATCAAACCTTTCAAGCAATCATTAGCTGCAGCAGTTCTCGTGACCACGATCATGGTTGTGATCACGGCAACAAACAGAAGATCCATACGACTTGTCATATTGCTCACGATTGTTAACACTGTAAACCTATGAGCCAGCGCAGTCGCTATCTCCCATACTACAAGTACTCGTCTGATTCACAACATAAATCTTAATTATTGTTCTATTTAAAGCTTTGTAGTACAAAGCGCAATGGGTACGCATACAATCCACTAGTTAAATGCCTCTAACACTTTAACAGCAAACACAAATTTTTAAAGCACTGAGTCATTTTGATTTGTTGCAAACGCGTTGTAATTGAATACTATAAATGGACATTTCCATTATTATCACATCGTGGAATTCAGGTGAGCACAGACATTGAGCGAATTTACCTCTTGTATAGAATTAATTTAGCATAGTACTTAAGGTCGACAACGATAGTTAGCTAACTATTTGTTTTACGTGAATGTTTTTAAAGTAGTAGTAGGTATGTTCGTGACGCGACCGATTCGCGCCATCAACTCCGCCGGAATGTCATACATACAGTACCGAAGCGAAGGCGCGCGGAGCGGGGCCAAGCGCGTGGCTTCGCACCATCACACAACCAAGATAAAATACCATGAGCAAACGAGTCTCACATAGCGTAAAATTAGAAATTAAATGTAGGACCTGTGGCAGTATAGTCTGCGCCACTATAATTGATTAGAATTATATTTGTACAACGAGTGCGTAGTATCTACATGTATACTCCGTGATACGAATACAAAATATAATCGTACGTACTTACTAAAAGACTGTAAATTAAGTAACAAGGCAAAATAGTATTATGACTGCGCCGTATTCTACTACTTGTATGTAGGTATGGCACTATGGTCATATGTAAATAGGTAACATTGAGACTATAGAGGTGCGGTATGCATATTTTATGGGATTTTTAGATTTTATGATTGATTAGTTTACAGTCAATGAAGTCGTATTTTTATAATTATTTTTACTGATACGAAAAAAATGGAGACTGAAAACCTTGATTTTGGGCCTGAAACTTGGTGGAGGATGGAAAAAGATACCGTGGTGGGCCAAATTTCATTGGACATATCAAAGCACATAGTCTCCGGTCAACTCCGGTGGCTTGGCCATGTTGAAAGACTAGGAGAAGATGAGGGGTGAAGAGAGTCTAAATAGACTCTCTTCACCCGATATCACTAGAGCAATACAGCAGAGGCGGACCTTGGGGAGCTTCAAGCCGACAACTAGCTACAGGAAGCCCAACATGGAATGTAATGGCGTTCTCTTGTGTCGGAGGCCATAAATCTCTGTGACACAAAATAATTTTAAAAAGTAATTTCTATGTGTAGTGTACATGTAGTTTTTTTTAATGCGTATTCCTATTTTTTTAAACAAATTTTAGGGCACATGTTTCACAGGCAGTTGTGATATTTTTTCAATTGGTAAAAAACTATATTAGAAATTCGTGAACCGCTAAAATTCGATAGTAAAAAATGCAAAACCTTTTGTAGATGTCAGCGTTCATGGTCATCGAGGTCACGAAATTATCGTAAACTTAAAACATTTGAACGCTACCGACATTATTTTTTTAATGATGTAAATAAAAGAATAAGTAAGTACCTACCGTCAATAGTGGTTGTGAATTAATTTTTTGTAGTAATTTAATATGGAGGTACAAAAAGTATCGGTAAATGATAATATAGGTACTTCGTATAGTTAACCATATTCATGAACATTCAATAAATTTGTAATTTAAATACGAGGCCCGTAAATTTCCAAGTATGTAACGTTCATTCTTATCATTGGTTATCCTACACTACATTACGTATTCATAGTCCATCGTAAAATAAACAATCACATGTCGGCTTAGATATTAGGAACTCAAATATTTCCATTATTACTCCAAGATTTAGAAATTCAACAAACATCATACATACACTCAGGAAGGCGTAAACGGAAGCTTAATATACGTCTACATTTTGACTACTATGATTTTATTTTCACTTCCGTAGTAGGGGTAAAACGAATTTCCTCAACCGATAACATATATAAAAAGTGAAACAAAATTATAGTAGGATTAAACCCATTGGAAAAGGAGGAGAATAATATTAAAATGATAGGGGTATCATTAGATAGGTCTTTTAAAAACGATAAAGGGTTTCTCAAACAATTTTTTGATTTAGGTATCCGTTTGCGAGATATTCTATTTTAAAGGGCACTTTTTTTGTAAAACCTGGGCGTCCCCCCACCCCCCTCTTAAAACTAAACGGCTGGCTCAAAAAATCTGGAAAAATTCGTGATGATGGTCCATATAATGAACTTTGAAGGAAAACTATAACGGATTAGATGACTTTATTAGTGGAGTTATGGAGGCTTAACTTGTAAAATGCGCTCACTTGGAAAAGTCATACAAAATAGACGCTTTAATACGTAAACATAATAATTATCTATTGGATAAGATTTTAAATACACGTACCATTATGGGTGACTGAGGAACCCATTCCTGTGCGTGGCCTGTCACGCACTTGGCCTATTTTTTTTACCACAGGACTTGTAGTTTTGCCGGAAATCGAGTTAATGCGTTTTTTACCCATAAAACCTCCCCCCTTACCCCTTCCCGACCTCAGATCGCCCGTAAATTGATTTTCTTTCATTTTTACAATATTCTCCTCCTTTTCCAATGGGTTTCATCCTACTATATTGTTTCTTGTGTTCAATAATAATCGACCCTGGTCTAATAGGGATGAAAGTAAATACACGATGGCTGTTGTTGTAACTTTACAGCAAAGGCAACACCCCTACCCGGAGAGCAACTAGATTCTAAATAAAGGTAGATAACTATCACTCATAAACAAAACAAATAATTATGCTCATCAAACAATATAGAATTTTTAAAACTAAATTAAAACAGGTGTTTATGAAGTTGTAAACGTGTTGTGAATACTTATAAAGTGGTATTGCAAAACCACCTGCAATGTTTTGTACATTAACAAACTGTTCCTAATTCAAAACAATACATAAAGAAGTGGTCTATGCCCAAGGATGCCCAAGGATATAAAATTATTAAAGTATTAAAGGCTATTGATGAAATACTTACCAACGGTTTCTCGCGTTTGTGTCGAGAACAAGGTAAAAATTATTATCTCCTTGCCAAAGTTTTTCAGCCTGGTGTTATGAAAGCATAACATACAGACAGAGTCACTTTTACATTGATTATTATATTAACAAGAATTATCGTTATTTGAAGAACTGAATATCTTGTATCTAACATGAACTTAAGCATTTGTATAAGTAAATGCCCAGTTTCATTGCAGTGACTACTTAATTTCGAAATATTTTTTTAGTCAAATGGACGTTGGGAAGGAATAAAAGATGGATGAAGTACCAACGTGTATTTATGTAAAAGTCCAACATAAACATTCCCCTGTAGGCTAGTTTAAAATGTGTGCAATTTAATCATGTATAGTTGCAAACTTAATTAATTTACGAGGTCTCCAGAGACCGCTGAAGCTCATGGCATCTAACAATAAACGTCACGACTGTAAGCATTGTACTTTATTTTTTTCATAAACATTGTCTATGGTTTACATATGTATTTATAGAACTGTTAAATAGCTTCATTTCATGTACACTTCAAAAACTCATCAAGTTAAAGTTGTTGTTTTTGTTGTAAGTTTTGGCACAATATCAAACCGCTCAATCAAAGATGGTTTTGTGTATTTATTTATACTGAAACTTATCTACGATACAGTCTACTGAATTTGTAACTATGGCAATAAAAGTGCCAAGGGATTACTATAACGTATTGTTATACTACTATTTCATTGTGTCTACCAACTAAACAATCGTATTACCATAAAGCTTGAAGTCGCCTTCTAACAATGTCGTTACCTTAGCACTCCCTTATTTGTCTCTTAATACCTATTACATATTTGTGTAGTAACAAAGATTATTCCTTGTCCCTTGATGATAAAATTATCAAGTTATGTACACATCTATGTGATATTAACACCATTCTTAAGATGCCTTAAAAATCGAAATGTTTATTATTTATCACATGACGCCACTGAATCCGAACCGAATCTATCAAAAGAATATAATAAAATGTATCTTCATTATGATTACAGTCATATCGTCAACTATAATTAGTTATTCATTCAGTCATTAGTCTTGAATCATGGCCAACTGATGACTGCATACGATAAAATAATTAGAAAGTGTTGGTGTAAATTAAAAAAAAATGAGTAACTAAAAAGTAAGTAAAAGTGTTAGAGGACGGTAAAGTATTCTAGTCTAATTTTGATCTATTGGCGATTGAAAATAATATATTATTGCACCAATTGGTAAAATAAGATTTTTTTATAGGTAACGTTTTAGATAGGTTTAGTTTTTTTTTATATAGTGTAAGTCTGCCACCTGACCTCTTTGTTTTTAGATAGGACAAAAGAGCAAGTAAGGAAAATGGGTGGAACGTGGATACTAGGGGACGTTCAAAGTAAAAAATTCTATAGATCGCGGGATTCCGTCTAGTATTTCAAAAAGCTCCTACTTAACGCTGGAACATTTACGAATAGGTATATATATATATGAGAATGAGAATATGATACGACAGGGCTTACAGTGTCATGAACTTTTTTTTTATTCTGTTTGAGTTACAGCATAAGACGTTAATGTTCTTTTTTTATTTAGAGCCTGCCAAAGTAACTTTACTCTGCCTGATGGAAAGCATGAGTAGAACCCAAAAGTGGTGTCTGGTGGCAACCACACTTAAATCGACCTAGTGAGATATTTCCCGCCCCGCTTAAAGGACCCTGGGTCATAGTTGAAGGGAAACACGTGAGCTGGTAGTCAGTTCCTGTTTTTTTTATCTTGATTGATGATACTGGATACAATATAGCATTATTCATCAGTCGTTATGTATTTAAATATAATTAACTAACTTCGAAACCTTTTTTTAAAAATCATGCTCGGTTCCTATTGCTCTAATTCTCATACTAAAAAAAAGAATGTACGTTTCTAATACAGCTAGAATGGTAAAATATTAACTGACCATGTGATTAAACACACCAGATCATATATGCATAACAAAAGCTACTTTTGTTTAACTTATCTCAAGACTGAGTTTTTAGGGTTCCGTAGCCAAATGGCAAAAAACGGAACCCTTATAGATTCGTCAAGTCTGTCTGTCTGTCCGTCCGTATGTCACAGCCACTTTTTTCCGAAACTATAAGAGCTATACTGTTGAAATTTGGTCAGTAGATGTACTCTGTTAACCGCATTAATATTTTTACACAAAAATTGAAAAAATACAATAAATTTTTGGGGTCCCGATACTTAGAACTGAAACTCAAAAATTTTTTTTTATCGAAACCATACGTGTAGGGTATCTATGGATAGGTCTTCGTAAATTGTATTGAGGTTTCTAATATCATTTTTTTCTAAACTGAATAGTTTGCTCGAGAGACACTTCCAAAGTGGAAAAATGTGTGTCCCCCCCCCCCTCTAACTTCTAAAATAAGAGAGTGATAAAACTAAAAAAAATATATGTTGTACATTACCATGTAAACTACCAACGAAAATTGGTTTGAACGAGAACTAGTGAGTAGTTTTTTTTAATACGTCATAAATAGTAACACGCAATTTACCTTTCGTCCAATCAATACACTAGTATAAAAACATCGATGAAAGTTACAACGAACTACAAGAACTTTTATATGATGTTACTTGCTGGTACGGAACCCTTCATGGGCGAGTCCGACTCGCACTTGGCCGCTTTTTTCTAACAACGTATAGTTCTCTATAGTTCACCCGATCATAAAATGTGAAAAGTAAAAATGTTTTGTATACAATACATGCTTATGAACAATAAAACAAACTTCTAAAATGTTTTATTTAAGACTAGTTGGCCCCGCTACTTCGTACGCATGAAATTAGTTTAATCAAGGTTTTTTTTCACTTATTCAGCCTTATCCCATATTTGAACTTTCCTTAAACTACTAACATTTTAAAAAACTAAAATTAGACAATTCGGTGTTTTAGTGAGACTAGCAAATGTTTAATAATTTTAAACATAAAAAGATATGCAGATAGAAAGCAATGAGGGACTATAATATAACAGACTCGAATTCTATTAACTAACGAGTATATAATGTTTTTTTATTTATTAACCCAAGTACCTATCATAAAAATTCCTAAACATTGCTAATAAAGTATTTTCAACTGTCATAATATGATTCAAGAATTGGTCAGTCATCGACGGAGCATTTCCCTTGCAACTCACTTACTTTCTTTCTACACATAATAATGATACTGATATGCTGCAGTTACCAAGTAATATATTTAAATACTGAGTCATTATTACCCAGAATTAACATTATCACATAATATGCGCATTGTTACTAAACAGATGATAAATGTTAATTGCCTTCTTTCATGTATTTTGCAGAACTAATGAAGAATTTAAAAAAATCTTTACTAATTTTTTAAAATTTAGTTTGTCTTTTCGTTACCAATACCATGACCATTCGCTTATTTTATTCTGACAGTTACTTAAGGTAACCATATAAGTCAGGGTACAACTAACAGGTTTGCCTGAAGAGTCAAACTTAACTGGTAAACCGGAGTGTGTTGTACTGTGCAAGTATGTACTCGGCTCAAGCTTACCTTACCTGACCCAAACTTGTCAGGTACAATCCTACAGTGTATCGCTAAATATACGGTCGGAAGTAAATCTGAGTTCAATTTTGAAATGCGACGAAATAGAAAGCGAATACTTTCAAGATTTTGCCCAAGATTAGGCACTTGACATAAATCTAAAGTACTTATTAATTGATTTCATTAAGGATAAGGTTTTAATCGGTATTAAAAAGACTCTCCAACTGAAAAAGTACCGGAGCCTCAGTATAGGTACTACATTTAAGCAAAATCTTTCTTTTTCACTGAGTAAATGGGATTTATTTTATGGTGCCTCTCAACTAATGTAGGTTGTCCGTCAGCTCTATATACTTCTTTCTATCTTTGTCAAACAAAACACTTCTTCTACGCTGGCGATCCCTGTTCAGTTTCTTATATCTTTAGACCATGATTTTCTTATCATTCCAACATGACGTTTGACAGATATTTTTCCGATCATAATTAGAAAAATCAGATAGTACTGTGGGTCATGGAAATATGACCTAGGTAGCTGACCTTACGCTTTATAATGGTCGGAAGAAGCTCATAAAGAATTAAATTGATAGATCGAATTATTTATTGATCCAATCTTATTATTTTGTCTTTTTTTATTGAAGGTTAGTCTAAAAGTAAAAACAGTATTACAGTAGTAGTGAAATGTTGTGCTCTCTCGAGAAATATGCCTTTTAGAAAACATAATGTTGTTGAGTGCCTCATCTTTTCACGTGTAAAAACATGTGCTCTAGAATATAGGGTTTGAGTCCGACGGTGGGTATCCGGTGGGGATTTGCCTCACGAAAATAAGTAAAAACAAGGTGACAACAGTTTTTTCATCACACGCAAAAAAATGTCGGTAACCTTCCTTTTTGTTTCTTTTTATCGACATAATCCATTTGTTTCATCTTCAACGAGATACTTAGAGAGATTTGTTCGAATAAGAAAAAAACATCGTATCTGGTTTTTATCATTGAATTTTATTTATTGTGAGTATTTTGGGTTTAATAGATTAACTCATAGTAGTTGGCAAGAATCTATTTTAGGAAAACCAATGTACTGGAGTGATCTTTGCAATACCTTTAGTCAGAGAAGAATAAAAACCAGAACAGATATCGTGATTCTGTACTCCTTATTACACGCCAGCGGACTATGTGGATAATATACTATTTTATTCTATAATATACCCAATGATACACTCCTATTTTACCAAACCGTATCATCTGTACAACGAATAAAGCATTTCAATCAACATAAATAAGTGATTACTTAATGAAATATTGTCTCACAATAATCTAACACCACGCAATGATAAGTTAATGTCCAAGGAGCTCCTATATTCGTTGTACAGATGATATGGTTTGGTTAAATTAGAGTATATCATTAAGTTCATAGAATGTTCAAATAGGTACAGGATTACTCACACATATTAAAGTAGCCTATCAACCCAATTTTTAAACGAGGAACGAGGGAAGATTTGTTTGCATACCAAATGCTCTTAACCCTTTTATCGGAAGACATTTATCGCTGGAATTTAAGTGTCAATCTCCAAATATCTTAAAATATTTGGCATTTATAATTTTATTATATCCCGTGATAATTTTAATATTTGTTGTGAACATTTGTCAAGGGACAACAACTCACGTATGTAATTTGAACTCGACAGGGACTTTTATTGACAGTTGACATCGTTTGTTGACAGTGAAGCATCCGGGAGCCTGTGTTGCTTTATACGTTAACTTCCCTACCGGTACCAATCGCTGCACTGTTGTGACATAGAGGAACAGATTAAGAAGAGTTGGCAAGTATGTGTATATTTATTTATCTGAGTATCATTTCAAAAAATCCCTTAACTATTGAACCGTGTTAGTAAAGATTCAAGAATTTAAGTACGCAAACCCCAATGTTATACATACGGCTATGAAAAAATTGATTCGGTTTTTTTTAAATTAGTACACCCTCTTTTAATTTACCCTATCTTCTTTTAAATGAGTAAATATGCTTATTATTGATAGATAACGCAATATAAATGAATATACTTTGTAGACTACATGCTATCACATCTCGCAAAAAGCTGTTATCAGTGAATTTGTGTTTACTTTGCGATAATGATAACGAAAGCTGATAATGGTTGGGATTTGTAATTATTTTTAGTGTATCTCGTTACACGGTTTTTACGTTTATTGCACTCTATTATCATAAAAAACTAGGCAACCACGAGTCTAACCTGCATCTTGAGGGTTCCTTATGGAGGTACACATATTTGTCCGTAGTCTACCTTTGAAATCCTTACTAATATAATAATCCTTACTAACTTACTAATAAAAACGCGTAAGTTTGTGAGCCTGTATGTATGTATGTTTGTTGCTCTTTCACGGAAGAACTACTGAACGGATTTGGATGAAACTTTACAGTAATATAGCTTATATGTATATCAGAATAACACATAGGCTACTTTTTACTGCAATAATCGAGATACACACGAGTGAAGCAGCGGATGAAAGCTGGCAGATGATATTTTTGTAAGTAATTTTCATAGACAATTAGATTTTATCGTTGTAAATTTGCACTATAGATGTCCAAGTTCATTAATTATTCGCAAAATAAAACAAAGCCACTTAAAAATATATGCAAACACTACAAACTCCAGACATATGTTTATTAGTTTTTATGTGTCCTTAAAATTACTGGTAGCTCTTTAAAAATTTCTTAATTACATTAACATGGAATCTTGCAATTCAAGACATCACAGATAGTTTTTAATTTCAATTATTACAGAAAACCTCTCCACAGCGCACTTGCAAAAATAATCGGCCAAGTGCGTGTCAGGCCATGCATAGAATATGATTTCGTAGTTACCCATAATGGCACGTGGATTTTAAATCATGTCCAATAAATAATTGTTATGTTTACTAATTAATTCATTTCTTTTGTACCAAATTTTCTAAGTAAGCACATTTTTCAAGTTAGACCTCTATAACTTCTGAACTAAAAATACATCTAAGCCACGATAGTTTTCCTTTACAATTAAATATATGGATTACTATCATATATATTTTTCAGGTTTTTTAGCCAGTGGTTTAACTTTTAGAGAAGGGGGGACACCCTGTTAAAAAATGCGCTTTAAAGTAGAATAATTCGCAAACGGATACCTAAATCGAAAAATTGTTTTAACAACCTCGCAATATTTTTAAAAGGTATATCCAATCCAATGATACTCCACACAATGGAGTAAACCCGAGAAAAATAAAAATATTTTCTTGATTTTTCTTTAGTGCTTTTTCGACGTTAGAAAAACATATTCATGCAAAGTATCATCTTTCTAGCACTAGCCGTTTGGATGCTAAGTGGAGAACAGACGGACGGACATGACAAAACCATAACGAGCCATGAATTATTAAGGTTCCGTATTAAGGTCCTTTTGTTTTCTTGAAAAATGGAACTCCAAAAAATAACATGTACACATACTTATGTATACTCGTATGTATGTGTATCTACATTATACTAGTAATATTAATACTACTTAAGTACATTTGTAAAACATTGGAGTGAAAATTTGGTGACAATTTTTTTCGTTAACTCTGTTGAGTAACGGCTAGCACTGTTTACTTGAAGTTATTATATATTATAATATTACTTAATATATCAGTACAGTGGGGATGACAGGTCACGATATGCACTCATTTGTACACAGGTATAAATTGAAATATTAGATCAATATGCAGCAATGTTATTATAGTAGGGTAGTGGATGATTGCAAAGTCGTGACGTAAACTTATATTCCATAGGATATACATATTGTACTTCATAGTTACGCGCGGTCAATAGCATGGGGTTCCTAATGAAAGTTTCTTTATTTATGAGAACGACAAGAGGAGCCTCTTAGATTTTGATACTTATTTAAGGAGTTAAACATTAATTGTAACATTAATACACGTGATTAAAATAAAATAAGTAATACAAACAGAATTCAAATATGTTCTATTAATAGGTGGGTGAAGATTGGAACCATTGTTATTTGTCATTGCATGTCTGTTTTATCTTTTGGAGATCTTTAGAAGATACGAAGAATATGCATTGCGTATTATATACGTATCAAGTGTTCATGTATCAAGCTGGTTCTATTGCAAATACAGTAAATTAGCAATAAGTCGTTTACAGTAAGTACATATTACAAGGTCTATTTTATTGCCGTTCGTGGAATAGTTTACGTTAAATATCACTTACGGCTCATCACACTAATTAAATCATATATGTATGTACAGAAGCGACAATGTAGGTAGTCCATTGGACATTAATTCCACAGATTGGTCTATATAGCAATTGCGGGGTCCGGGGGCTCTAGTACATTGGTAGGTGTTGGTAAGTAAACCGTGTCCTTGACCGCTCGCGTGCTCATGGCTAAAATGCCGCCTCAAATTTGCGGTTACTGTTTTTTTGTTTCAGTTTAAAACACGAATATACAAATATTATAGAAGGAATTAAATGTTAACGTAACACGACGTTGGTCTTATGGTAAAAAGGTCAAAAGTCCTTTGTACCTACAGATTACGATTATAGAATAATGTAGTAAATAACCTTTTGAGATTATTATGACCCTTATGAATTTGTTGACTTGTATTGAAATACAATATAGCTCTGCGTAATGAATTTGTTGACTTGTATTGAAAAATTAAATCATATTTTAGTTGTAAATTCACTTTGTCGTAGATTAGTAGAGTACGTTAAGACGAATGTCGTCACCGCCATGAACTTCTATGGTAATCGTTATGAGGAAGTCAGTACACTCAAATAACGCCCTCGGGTACAGTAAGGGAAAAATTTGCTAATGCAGAGTACTGCATTTACATCCCCTATTCATCCCGCGGGTGTCGTAAAAGGCGACTAAGGTATAAACTACTAAAGACAACATCAATGAAAAGAGAAGGAAAACTTTAAACCAACCATATACCAACCTCTCTGGCCAGCGTATTATAGTAGGCCAAAACCCCGTTCTTAGGAGAGGCCTATGTCCAGCAGTGGACTGTTGAAGGCTGTTGATGATGAAAACAAATTAAATTCAAGCTTTTTGACTGATTTTCTTGGCATCATCATAATGATAATAACGAATCCAATTCAAGTTAAACTAAATGGCAGTGTACTAAACTACCCTAGAAGATTTTTTAAACATCATTAGCAGCGAGCATTTAACTATTGTTTCACTACATATTCAGCTGTCAATGATGACATGTCACTAGACCATTGAAAATGATTTACACCGATATTGTGCGGTGTTTAAGACATTGTATTATATATGTACATTAATATATACAATACAAACTGCATACCAAGCCTCTCAAATAAGAGTACAAAATACAGAACGCTTAAACTCCTAGCGGAGAAGAAGTACAACTACATACAATAAAATGTTAACACGATTACTCACTAACGCCGCAGTTAATGGCTGAAATCTTTCGTGTAGCATACTTAACATACATATCGAGGGGATAGGACAATAACCGATGGTACGCAGCGACGGCGTGGTCAGTACTTAGATGGGTGACCGTTTGTGGCATGATATGTTATAAGCGTTTCCGTGATTCGGAACGATCATGTAAAGCAGTCGGTCTCGGTTGTTATCATAAAATAACAGTCGTGAAGCCTACCTAGCTGAAGGCCTTCGGGCAGCTTAAAAACATTCAACGGCAATATTACGTGTCTTGCCAGTCCTTAACCCTCTCCTGAGAGGTAACCCGAGCCCAACAGTGGTAGGTAATGAGTTGTTGATAAAAAAGTTCGTGTACAGATTGTATTACTGTACATAGTTACTATGAAAAACTGCCTTTTGTCAATAACCTTTGCAACGCAATAAATAACTATATTTTTTGCTGTAAAAGAACTCTTTAATAAATGTAAATGTAAATAATGAATGTTGCGACTGACAGTAAAAAAGTTAGAACGTAATACGAAAATAAAACACAGTTTTAAGCTTTTAACATTTTTTGAATGAATTTTGTATTAATAAGTATTTCTAATTACAGATCAATTTGTAACAAACCTAAAAACACTAAAGTGTCAAACTGTAACTCAGAAAAAAGGATAGAAAATTCAGTAACTGAACTTATAAACTGCCAAAACAGACAAGTCGACATCTTCGAAAAAATGAAACGTCATTTCGGCAAAAATCATTTTATATATGTTTTTGTAGAACACTGTCTTAGTTTTTTAATCATTCTATCGTTTGCAGTGGTTCAAAGAAGAGCTGACTCCCCCTCCCCTGGTACAAGCATGCAACATTTTTTCATGTCATAGCCGTCAATTCAAAACTAATCAGAGAGACCGAACAAAACGGATTATTGCAAAAAAAAAATTTTGCAATTAAAAGAGCTCTCTATTCAGACTCAACAACTTAAATTTAGCTGGTCTATGATTACTTACTACGTTGTCATCATCATCATCACTTCCGCTGTAACGTATACTAGTTAATACATTATGTAATTTATGTAAGTAGATACATTTCTTTACAATATTTTAACAACTGTTTTTGAAATTATAAACATTATTCAACTAAAGTCATATGACTACGCGAGTAAAAATATTGTTATTTAAATAATGTAACTGTAATTTAGAAAAAAAATAAACATTACACTTTTTATTTTTTTATGCAAACCATACTTTCCAAAAAATATTTATTTCATACTCGTAATCTCAGTTCAAGGGAGGAACATCTATAGATGAAACGGATAGCAGTTTGTCCGAATACGAATAAATGAATATTTTAGATGACCTTTTCTATGACTTTCAAAAATAAATAAAATAGAACCTACTTTACCTCAGAGTCAAAATGCTAAAAGAAAATTAAAAGCTTATCTCGACGCAAAATGAAAAAAATATGTGTTGTGAGGGAGCTGAATAACCTCGACAGACAATTCTACTGGAATATATACACAACAACATGTTAAGCAGGCACCACACTTTGTTATTCGCTATTCGTAATGTGTCTACGCCGTATTCGCCCGAATATTTGTTATGCGCGCAAACAACAAACACGCCACCACACTTCGTACTGGTATATCAAATATGTGTGTTGTAGAGATGTGTCATTGTCATTTTTATGGTGAACAAAACGAAACCATACGAACGAACAAAACATATTCTTTTAATTTCCTTTTTATTTTATTAAATTTACAGAAACAATACTTAAATGAAGTCTAATTATTTTGATCATATAATAAACAAATTTAATCGTTTAATCGATTTATTCCATTTCAAAAACTGTTTTATAATCTATGGTTGTTAGTTATGCACAGGGCATTGTCATTTTTAATTGTCAATGAACGAACGAAACATATTATTTCAATTTCCTTTTTATTTTATTAAATTGACAGAAACAATACTTAAATCAAGTCTAATTATTTTGATCATATGATAGGTTATTTTAATCGTTTAATTGATTTATCTATTTCAAAAACTGTTTTATAGTCTATGGTTGTTAGTTATGCACAGGGCACTTCACTACCCGTCCGAAGTGTGGGCAGTCGATGCGTGTATTCGCCTTATTCGTGTCCTTTGAAGTGTGTCAAAAAACCGACAAGTCGACGTATATGCGCATTCGCTATTCGATGCGTACGATTAAAGCGAATATTGGCGAATATACTCTCCACACTTCGCCGTATGCGCGCGAATAACCCGCATAACGAATAGCGCATAGCGAAGTGTGGTGCCTGCTTTACATACAACAAGAGTCCTACAGCAGTAGTTAGCATTCAACAAACTCACCAGAGGTTCAAATTATGTCTTTTTTTTTCTTGGTAACAAAACGGCCGGCGCTTTTTTTTAAGGAAAACATATTTCGGAGACATAACATTTTATACATGAAATAAGTTCTTTTTGTTTGTTATTACAGAGTTTATAAGGATGTGACAAGTTGAATATTTAGTAAGCAATTGGGAATTGTGTTTCTAAATAACTTATTTAAGTACATACTAATTTGGTTCGAGTTCGAGCCCAACCACTGCGTTCTCTCACCTTTCTTTGACAATTTACTTTACCCTTTTTCCAAGTTCTTGATCAGATTTTGATTTAAATTTCCTAGTTGAGTTTCTGTTAATTTAATTATGTAAAGAGGCGAATATTTAAAGAACACAATGATGTTTATTTGTTTTCTTAAATATAATTTATTTTCTGCAAAATTTATAGCTACCTTTCTCATCATAATATGACATTACATACGCAGAAGGGTTCTATCATTTTACATGGTGTATGGAATAACACCAATCAGACTATACAATATTTACATACTATCAAGTCCTAGTCATAACAACTGGATGTATAAAAACACTGGAATATTTTTGTCTGCCTATTTTCTTTCTCGAATATATTTACAATAGGTATAAATAATTACAAGTTTAAGAGTTTGCGATACTACAATACATGTACATCGAGGACAAACATTAATTTGGTTTATAGTAGGGTTGATACGCTGGCCTCCCTCGTAAGGGCGCGGGGTGCGATGCTATTACGTCAATCAGACGTCCGCGTCGCGTGATGTACCTACTTCCACTTCATTAGCTGTGTACTTACCCATCTTTACTGTAAACAGTACAACTTTCCTTTTCTTTACTTAGCCATAATGAAAATAAATTATATTTCATTCCATAAACTTAGCAATTTATTTTTGGTTCAGCAACTGAGAAACGTCGGTGTACATTAACCGTTAGGACTTTTTTATGGCAGTCTCATGAAGGCTCACTTTACTTTACCCTCAATAAGGGTATTGACTAGTTTGTATTGAACATTTTAACTGAATAAAATCGCATATTGTAGCATACTGCACTATAAATAGGTGAAGAGTCGGTACCATGATAAATATTTTTGACTGCCTTGTTGGTCTAGTGATTAGCGTATGCGGCTGCTGATCAAGAGGTTTCGGGTTCGATTCCCGGGTCGGACTAAATATTTGTGTGATCCACAAATATTTTTTTCGGAGTCTGGGTGTTTTCTATGTATATGTATGTATTTACAAAAAAGAAGTATGTTTAAGTATTTATATCAGTTGTTTAGTACCCATAATACAAGCTCTGCTTAGTTTGGGACTAGATGACGTTGTGTGTAACTGTCCGAAATAATATTTTTTTTATTTAATATCCTCAACGGTTCACCCGAAGCACAAACAAGGATCTTTGGGTGGTTCTATGGTAGTAAAAGACATAAAAGCCGCCTATTCAACGTTACCATATTAACTCGATGCAGCTGTTATTAATAATATTTTTATCAGATGATTTTTGTATTTTATTTCTTACTCATATTAACATTTCAACTTTGTTTGAGTTACCACAAGATTTTCAATTTTTATTAATTATTACTATATTTTCAAATAATCGACCAAATGTCAGATAAGATACCAAATACTCATCGAATCAACATTTTTTTTCTTCCGAGCCTTTATTTCCAAGTTTATGTGGGGTCGGCTATATATATACATATACTAATAAGTTCAACCGGTTTTATCTGAATATCAGTTTTTCCACGGAGCGACTGGCATCGGACCTCCGCAACCCTAAGGGAGAATAAGGGAAAACTGAAATTCAAAGATTGAACTAGTTGTCAGTATATTTGAGGGCACTGACTTCCCAATAACGATTGCCATAGATGTTCATGACAACCGGCACCGACGGCTTTACGTGCTCTCCGAGGCACGGGCGTGAAATCACCGTCAAATTTCCAAACTCCGGACTGCTATTAGGAATTTAATAAGAAAAACCCAAAAACACTTTTGGCCCGACCCGAGATTTGAACCCGAGACCTCTTGATTAGCAGTCGCATACGCTAACCACTAGACCAACGAGGCAGTTCAACATACACAGAACTAAAATAAGTTTAAGTTTGAGAACATTATTTTGAATTTTTATTTTAAAACTAAAATCCCAATTTTGATAATGATAGATTTTTCAACAAGAAAGGGAATTTAAGGATTATATCAAGAATTATTTATTTTTACACATTATGGTAAAAATTATTTACTGGTTGGTAAAAATATTTTCTTTCAAACCAGTTCATAATTTTTATTTTTAAGTGTATTTCCTACATCGTGGAGTAACTGGAATAACACCCGTAAAACATGTTATCATGCTAACAGCCAAAGATATGTTAACCAATTAGTCCTGCGTACTTTCCTTTCTTGGTGTATTCTTATGACACCGTCAGGGTAAGTACCCTAACGGTGTCATAGGTATTTAAGACAGTACTTAATATATAACCTCTAACTTAGTAGTTAAAAGTTCTTTGGTATTTGAGATGATGATTTAAGACGGTGTCATAGGTATTTAAATACGTGCTCGTGCTCTTAAAAACCTATGACACCGTTAGGGTATTACCCTAATAGTCACTACTTAGTGGCAATTCGTGCTCTTAAATCATCATCTCAAATACCAAAGAACTTTTAACTACATCAGTTAGAGGTTAAATAATAACGAGAAATAATTTTACTTGACCCCCTTAGTCAAGATGTATTTCAAGTTAATTCTCTTCCTACAATCTCTATGCGTAAAAACTTTTGACGGATTTCCATAGCGTGTCGTCCGGCTCTTACATGAGACAATTGACACTTCATTCTTTAATACCTACTCAATATACCTTCTATTTTCCGACGCTTCTCTCGATTCTATTTTCTATTATACTGCTCGTGGTCACGAGTAGTCTTAACCCGCTCGAAACGTAGGAAATTAGAAGGAATTAAAAAAACTATTTAACTATTTAAAAATCATAAAAAAAAAATCGTTAATGAGTCCCGATTAAAACTAAAACATGGGTGTGTTTAAAAGTCACGAAAATCTAAATAAACTCTAATAAAGACTGTAAAACTATTACCATACATAACCACAAGAAAATGCTCTAGACATAAAAATTAATAATAGATATAAAAACTAATCGGCAACATAAATAAACAATCTAATGTGAATGACTGTATGTAAATAATCTCACAAACTACGGATATTTTAATTAATGAATTTCTGAGGGATTATTTACAAAAAAAAATACTTAATCTTATTTTTGTATTTATAATTGGCGTACGACGGATGCAGATTTTGATTGTAATTCGATTTATTATTTTCCTGTTGTTTGTGAATACCTTATCAGTACAATGTGAAACGTTTAATACGTTCATATGAAACACACATTTAATGTAACCATGTCCGTAAGAACTTGGAAATGTGTTGCTGCTGAAAACTCCAGATTACAACACCTAAGCATTATTTTACTACATTTGGCCGCAAATCGAATCCGAGACCTCTTGACCGGCAGTAGCATACGCTAATCGCTATACCAAAGAGGCAGACAACAGACTTTAAGCTATTAGCAAGCAAATGAAAATCATAGTTTAGACATTTCGAATACCCCGAAGGTTAATTTTATTCATAATTAACAGTTTTTAATTGTGCACTGCTAGGCATAAGCCTCACCTTTTACGGAAGAGGCTTATTGTTTTATTACTAAACTCAAACATGAAAGATACTTTAGATTACAGCACGGGTAAGCACTTAAGCAGGCGGTAAATAAATGAATGGATCTCGACTCGATAGCTTGACCGCTACTTTATCTTTTGCTGCATATTATGTTTTAAGATGGACTGAAATGACGGTACCCTATCAGTACTTTATGAACCATAAAATACAACATTTGTATACGCTTATTAATCTGCGTTGTTAGCCCTGTATTAAATAAAACTTAATGGAGCTTTCACCTAGCAATATTATTCGCTCCTATTATTTTTCCATTAGATCTGTTAGATAGATTAGATAGTAGATCTGTATATACATACATTTCATTTATCGTAGTGTTAGATAAATACACACATAGATACAAACACATTCAAACACACAGAGACATATATACACACGCATCTACATATATATACACATGCACACAGCGCACACACACACATCATGTACTTAATCACATATTGGATTACATTACCCTTTTCGATTATTCTTCTCACATGATCTCACATGTCGAAAAACTAGATTTCATACTCAAGATCCTTAGTACCTACTTTTCTGTAGTAAGGTGAGGCTGGCTATTTACCTAATACGGAAACTTGCCTCTCACACATATCCTTTGCTTCCTGAATTTGTTTCTATTGATTTAACTGATTTGCGTGAATTTGTTTGTGTGAAATAAGAAAAAAAATTTTATTAAATAGAATATCGTAATTATCTAAGGGCCACCGCAGACTAGCTACTTTTAGCATCGGCGATCGGCGATTTGGCGACTGCATCGATGCTGCATCGCGTTTTAGCGACTTCCTGCGTTCGATCGCGGTATCGGAAACGCGCGTTTTAGCGACTGCTCAGATGCCAAATCGATGCTACCGGCATCCGAATGTATGCGGAAAGTAGCGTTCAGCTGCTGTGTCGCGCTTCTAAAAAGCGACTCAATCTCCGCGTTTGGCGTTTTTAAGTGTGCGGTGTAGAGCGTTCGGTCGCCGTATTTAGCTTCTAAAAAGCGACTAGTTGCCGATCGCCGATGCTAAAAGTAGCTAGTCTGCGGTGGCCCTAAAGGAACCAATAATTTTGAAAATGTTCGAGAATGTCTCAAAAATCACTTGATTCATGTTGTCCTGGTTTCATGTTGTCCTACCTTGTTTTTATCTCTAAAATACCTTTTATTTTTCTTTAAAAAACCACTCCTACACTTAAGCAATGTTTTTTTGTACTTTGTGTGAGTCACAGAAATACATTTTACATTCTCTTTGAAATTGTGCGTCCCTCTATATGTACGGTTTAGAACGTTTATCTAATTGTATCATATACCTAAACATTTTACTGAGCATTATAAAAAATAATAATAAAAATCACATGAAATTCATTGTTTTAATGGTCGTTCTGCGAGTATTGTACTATATAACGAAAAAGTCATTTCGGCCATTCCATGGAATTGTTCGCTGGTTGATTTGTGAGTGATATGGTTATATGTATCTAGTTATGTGTTCAGTTAAGCCTCACTTCTCACCAAACTTTTATTAATAACTTTAGAGCGATTTTTTAGTTTTTTGAAATAGGCTTTTATGAAGACATTTTTTTTAAAAGGACAATATTTTTTGTTATATCAAATTAAAGAAAATTATTACAGCCTGCAGTTTTATTTAAAACTACAGAATTAATATACCATAGAATACGTCTTTATACTGGGTTACTGAGTCGACCTAAATACTATATTATATACTGTTAAATCTGTTAGATCTGATAAATAGAAGCCCTTCATCCTATAAGGATAAAGAGCTTAACAACATTTTGGTAATGGTATAAGAATGGATATAAATTACTCCTATCTTAGATCCTAGTTACCAATCATCTCCCACGTGTATACAAATACATCGATTGATTTCAATAGTTCAATAACCTACACAGCCAGCGTGACATTTGTTATTGGTAACACTCAATTGACAATAATTAGAGTCACCATGTACCATGAGAGATACTAACTAGTTCAACAAGATGGTATTGAACCATTAATTAAAAGACTAATATTTATTTAGAAAATTAAGAATCCTAAGTGTACGCCAGCTCTAGTCTGGTTGGTACAGTTCGTAGCTAGGAGAGGGTTCTCCTCGCTACGTACTGTGAGAACTCTTGTAGTCTGAGGTCAAGAGATAGTATCCCAGCCAGTACCAGCACTGCCTTCAAAGAGCAGTGTGGTATGATTTGCACAGTTTTAGTACGATGCCGTGTTGCACGCCATTCAAAATCTTTTGGACTCCTATCTTTTTGGCTGTAGTTGTACACACGCTTACTGCGTACGTAATCTCTGGTTCTGCGGCCGCTTTGTAGATCATTCTGATGATCTCAGGGTGCAAGCCCTAATTTGTATCACACGAGAGATCTGTTCGTATAGTGGCCCTCTTACATTTATTCGCAATGTGAGTATTAGAGGTGAGCTTGCTATCAATGGTAAGATCAAGGACTTTGACTTCGTTATCATTTCAATGCCGATCCCGCCCATTGTCAGGACAGGAGCGGGGTGTCGTATTTCAGCTTCCGCGTCAGTACAATCGCACAGGTTTTGTACGGTACGAATCTTAGTTTATTTCAGACTCCCCACTCGAAAGCACAGGCGAGTGTCGCATCAGCCTGTTCAGATAATTGAAGCGCCATATCTCCCGAGAATAATAGGAAAATGTCACCCGTTGTTCCGATTGTAATAGTGGGTCGAGGAGCAGATTCCAGCGTATAGGCCCGGTGATTGATCCCTGGACGCAACCTTTCTTGGTGTTCTTCCTGTGTACTTCCCCAGCGTCTCTTTTGTTATAGGTTGGGTAGTGCTACCCAGGTCAAGCCGGCCCATTCGTTCTGAAATAATCGTGGCTCTACTACCTTGAGTAGGAGGGGCATGTCTCCAGCAGTGGATTAGTAAAGACTAATATAATATACAAAGCTAAAGAGTGACTGTTATATTTATTAAAAACCGTGTACCAACGAACTACGCCATAATGACCGTGCAATCGTTTGACATACTCAGACGATTTTTTTGTCCAAAATGTTTTTACTTACGCTGGCGTCATTTTTTTGTGTGTAGTAATAATGCCAAATCAATTGAGCTATATTAATGGACAATCTTCTAATATCTTATTTTCTGACCAACAGACACGTTATAGTTTTTGTATCATCCCTAAATTCGTCAGTATAGTATAGTAGATCAAAACTAATGATAAAATTTGTTTTAAAGTCACTGCCTGCCACACTAGTGGTTAGCTTATGGGATGACGATGTTGTTTTATTAGTTTTTTTTTAATTTTAAATTAATTCTTAAGAAACAATCATCATGTATCAGTATGAAAGTTCAGCGTTCTTTGGACATCTATGGCAATCGTTATTGGGAAGTCAAATACTGACAACTACTCAACCTTTGAATTCCGGTTTGATGTCAGTCATTCCGTGAAACAGTTTGAACTAGTATTCGATCCCAAATAATTTTGAGAACAATAAAGGCTAGGGAGAAGATGATTACTAGTTAACTTACTAACTACAGCGCAAACGTGCACTGTATCGACTCTTTCTATTCATAGTTTCATAGACAAATAATATAAAATATGTATCTGTCTCTGTATAAAATTTAACCGATAGCATTATTTCATATTATCTTTTTTTATCACATTACAGTCCTACAAAAATAAATCAGCCGTACTGACAGCTTTTGACAAGATAGATATTGTTATCACTTTAGATACAGTAGTTTTTATGAGATTTTAAGTTTATTTGGTAACAATTTGTATTAAACATATCATGTAGCGATGCGTAGGCGCACAATATAGTTCACTGTCCATTTATCCAAAGTACATTTGTGGAGCTTCCGTTTAGAAGCGAACACGACCACACATCCGCTTCTGATTATGAGAACATGCCTCAGATAAAAAGTAGCAACAATACAGTAAATATTTTTGTACGATAAGTAAATATTTCAAAACAATACATTTTTATAGGTATAAATATTTTATGATAACGGTGTCAAATACCTATTCGAAGATTTTAAACACTTATTTTACAAGTAATTTATACTAAATTAACCTTTGCTCACGTGTTTCTTGTCCTTTCAAAAATATAACTCCCGCATCAAGAATATATATTCCATGTCGTGGGGTATTACATATTACAAACATACATGAAACAAAATGATTCATGTGGATTTGAACTCACAACACTTGGCGCGGTAGGAAGCGGCGTGTTCACCGCATAAAACATTAGGCCAACATTGCAGTTTGTCTAGCGCGGTAAAATATGCCCATAATCAGGAATAAAACAAATTATCTAAATACCAAATTTCATTGAAATCGGTGCAATGGAGTATTCGTCGAAGCGTAACAGACAGGCCGACAGTCACTTTCGAATGTACAACAAGTATGGATTCGTTTGTACATACATAATCATTTTTTTCCTGACCAAAACTGACATAAATGGCTTGCTAAAAAGTACCGCAACAAGTTCAGTATTTAAGAAAAAGCGGCCAAGTGCGAGTCGGACTCGCCCATGAAGGGTTCCGTATCAGCAAGTAACATCATATAAAAGTTCTTGTAGTTCGTTGTAACTTTCATCGATGTTTTTATACTAGTGTATTGATTGGATGAAAGGTAAATTGCGTGTTACGATTTATGACGTATTAAAAAAAAACTACTCACTAGATCTAGTTCAAACTAATTTTCGTTGGTAGTTTGCATGGTAATGTACAATATATTTTTTTTTTAGTTTTATCACTCTCTTATTTTAGAAGTTAGAGGGGGGGGACACACATTTTTCCACTTTGGAAGGGTCTCTCGCGCAAACCATTCAGTTTAGAAAAAAATGATATTAGAAACCTCAACATCATTTTTGAACACCTATCCATAGATTCCCCACACGTATAGGTTTGATGAAAAAAAAATTTTTGAATTTCAGTTCCAAGTATGGGGACCCCCAAAATGTATTGTTTTTTTTCTATTTTCATGTCAAAATCTTAATGCGGTTCACAGAATACATCGACTGACCAAATTTCAATATTATAGCTCTTATAGTTTCGGAAATAATTGGCTGTGACATACGGACGGACAGACAGACAGACAGACAGACAGACAGACAGACAGACAGACAGACAGACTTGACGAATCTATAAGGGTTCCGTTTTTTGCCATTTGGCTACGGAACCCTAATTATATAAAGAGAACTGCTTTAGTTAAAGTTAAATTACAATAAAAGTAATCAAAACCCATACATTCTTTTCATTTATATTCTTACTTTATTCTTAAATATATTTTCAGGACAAATTTGATATGCATTTTAAATATTAGTTTAAATAAGTTATAGATAAAATAACCTTCCTAGTAAATTCTCATATTTGCTGATTAAAATAGGATTATTGTCGCGACTACTACTCAAAAAATAAACACATACAAAACAATCTAAACAACGTTAACATTATGTAACTTTAAATAGATTTTAGCAATTTCCGATAAATTTGTACACTTACGTATAAAATACATAAAATATTAATATTTGAATGATCGCAACTGAAATGTTATCCTAAAATTATTCCAAACAATTCGTAAACACGCTTATTTATTTATATTTATTCTTGTAATTTTGTTTGAATTTTATATGGTTGGGCAGGGTGTACTCCAGAAGCTGCTGATTTCCTGACAGTGAAAGTAGGCCGTCGCGGGTATTAGTGGCTAGACCGTGTTCTCTGGTAGTCCCACACACGCCCTTTGTCTGCCCACGCAGAGTATGGTGTGTAAAGCAATCCTCGCGTAAAAAAAGGAATCGCATAGATTATGGGAGAGATTTTCTATTTTACCCCATGAATATCTGTACCTACTAATATTATAATGCCGAAGAGTTTGTTTGTGTGCTTGAACGTGCTTATTTCAGAAAGTATAAGTCCAATTTAAATAATGCTTTAGTGGTAGATAACACCTTTATTGAGGAAGGCCGTTAGGCTTTGTATTATCACGCTACGACCAATAGGAATGGAGATTCAATAAAAATGTTGTAGAAACGGAAAAAAATGATCTTTTTTAAGCTTCATTGCGTAAATGTTTACAAATCAAAATAACAATGTATAAAGAATTAATTTCCTTTAAAAGTTCTAAAAAAAATTTGCGACAGCATATTTCTGATTGTCCCCAACCCGCACTCGGCCAGCGTGGGGACGTATGGCCTTAACCCTCTCTTGAGAGGAGACCTGAGCCCAGCAGTGGGACGTTATGGGTTGTTGATGAATTTCTGATTGTTAAGATTGGCTCACAAAAACCTTTTATGGTAAATAAATTTGTTGTAGCTGTATAACACCACGCTATGGTAATAGAAGTCGGAGATGGTGCTGTGTGGGTCACTATACTCTGTCCATTCCTTTATTATCTTTTTGACAGTTCAACAAATTTCGAAATTAGTGACGCCCTCACACGTCACCGATTCGATTTGAAATCAAAATCAAACGATATAATATTCTTTAAGTCAGTATTGTAAATAAATAAAATGTGCACTATTATGATATATAACTGGCCCAGAACAAAGAAAACTTCCTAACACAGTCACTTGAAGGTCGGTTTAGTAAGTATTGTGTGATTTTTCAAATGTATTTTCATATAACTCTGGATTTAAACGTTATTAGCCACGCGTTTTTAAAATTAAATTTTACTAACACGTGCATAGTTACATTTTAAGTCAGTGGTCCAAAAATAAATTAATTAATGCACAGAGTTATTGTTCTTTATTCTAAGTTTCGACTTAATTCCTTGCAAATGATCAATCTTGAAGTCATACTATTTTAATTTCCTTTTTATTTTATTAGTTTATTTTATTAAATTTACAGAAACAATGTAAGTACATGAAGTTAAATTATTGATTAATATGATAGATTATTTTAATCGTTTAATCGATTTATCGTATTTCAAAAACTGTTTTATATGTTGTTTTTAGCTATGCACACTGCCCACTTCCCTACCCGTCTATAAAGTACGACATTACTGTTGTACATTATTGCGAAAAATAATACCGGTAATTTATAGGCGTGACCTGTCAAAAAGACAATAAACGAATGGACAAAGTATAGTACTGTACACTTATATATATTTAAATACAGTTACATTTATACACAACTAGCAGAGTCTGCACCTTGGCTTCTAAAAATATTACAAAAAATTGAATTTTGTTGTCATGGATGGCACCTGACCCAAATGTCAGTCGTTTAAAGTACTGAGTGCAAGAAAAATATAATTTATTCCAGTTTTTTAAAATTTCATCATTTATTTTGCTTAAAGTTACTCATAACATACTACTTTATCTTAAGTGGTACTTTACTACCTGAGTTAAGAAAATACATATGCATACCATAAAATAGGAAGCAGGCCTCATTCATTATTTACCCGAATGCATTCTTCGTGCAGTGATTTGAATAATATTAGGTAATACCTAATATCATTTTAAATGAAATTAGGAACTGAAATATGGTTATAAAATACAATTTTAAATCGTCATGATAAGCCTTTTAATCGTAGTCTCTAAATATCATATGTATATGGATATTCTTTATTTTAAACTATTGCGTCTCAAGTCGTCATGCTGGTTTTTTTTCGTGTGACCTTTCTTAAAACAATTGGTTTATCCAGACGAATCTAATGATATATTAATAAAATAAATGCGTGGAATGATTTATATGACATTAGGTAATACCTAATAAACTATAATTATTATGGAAAGATTCGTGCAACAGTAATAGTGATGCTAACGCTACTCGCATGACGACAGAGGGGTATCACGCGGGGGAACGGTATCATGTTTCGTTTTGAGCCAGGTGCCATCTTAGCTCGCACGAGTTATACAATATAACATTGGCTTACCTGAATAGTAGAATAGCATGAAATTTTTAATAGAGTAATATTAGATCTACAGAATCAAATTTTAGAATCTGATGATTGAATGTATTTTGTCCAAAAGCTAAAAATATAACAAAAATACACTTGCAGGGAAAAAAGTTAATAAAACGAGTAATGATAATAAAAACTTTATTAAATATTATATTCAGATAACAAGATTAGTATTTTAAAGTTAATTGTCAATAACGTTTCGCTTAAATTAATTATCAATGAAATAAAATTGTAAATTAATATAACATTTATTAGGAGATCACATCTCTTATGAAAAATATCGAAACAAATCAGTAACATTGTAAATAAATTAATAAATATAGCTTTTAAAATGAGCGTAGTAATAGTAAAGCTTTTAGAACTGAATAGATTTCAAGCGTTGGTTAAAGCTCGTTGGTTCACCTTCTAAGTTAGTATTGATAAAATCAGTATTCTTATCCTAGGGAATCAGTAAATTACTCATATCCTTAAATTACTTGACGCCAATATCACGTGCGGTTACCACCGTTGAAGTGCGAGTAACGTTGGTAGTAGCATTAGCTGTTTTAGCAGCTGTGCCGAACTTCTTAACAGTAGTCGTTGTGGTCGTTTTAGAAAAGCCACCGTTATCTAACTTTTGAACATCGGTATTACTTCGTACTTCCTCCGTAGCTGTTTGTTTATTTTCATGAGCAGTCGCGTTCTTTACATTTTTGTCGACATTTTGTTCAAAACCATCTTTCTTTATTACTTTACTACTCCTTTCCTCAGTACACCTACCGCTCATTTCTCCTTCCTCTGCAGTTCTGATCACTCCGTTTTCAACTGGAATGACATCACTATTTTTGTAATGGTCAGAGTATGCATTCTCCTCTGGTTTATCGATAGTATAAGACCCGCGACGTACTATCGGTTGCTCGGGAACCCAAACAATTTCTTGTGTCAGTGTTTCTTGGTTATGAATTGGTTCAGGAGAAACTGTTGTACTCCTGACGTCGTTGTTGTGCCTGATATGAGTGACATTCGCGCGACTAATATCAGAAAACTCATTGGACTCTTCAATAGTTTGGCTGTTGTTTTGTGTAATATCTTCGTTGTGACCATTTTCGTTTATAACAGTTCTTTGAATATGTTTAGTAATTTCATTGTTACTGTCAGTGGTTTGTGTTACTTTTTTCTCCGTTGGACGTGATGTGGCCAATGGTCTGAGTTGTCCCAACAGAGGCGAGTGTTTGATGCCAAATGTTATTTGTGGTGTTTTGGTAATCTGCGCCTGTAAACCAATTATAATAAAATATTGATATTATTTTTGTAAAATTAGTATTACTTTTAGTTAATTTTCATCTATAGAGCTAATAAAACACCACTTGGCCATAGTATTTGACGTCATGATCGCTATACTATCTTATTTATATCATTAACTTTACGAAATACTTATAAATGAAGCTGTACCTGTGTCTCTACGGGTAAATAAAATCATAGACGAAAGATACTACATAGATTGACACAGTATGATTAAGCAAGCGCACGTTAATATTTAGTTAGATTTATGTTTACCAGATGTCATTAGGTGTCATTATATTATCTCTGATACGAAACCGATAGTCAAATATCAGTGCGAATTGTACCAGTAGATGTTGTACCAATAATTAATTTACTATTTTTTATTGTCCTTTATATAGTAAAATGAAATGATATGAGTTAATTTAGCTTTTGTGTTTTAATTCCTCAATTATGTTATTTTTTTATTAAATGTCTTTTGCTGAAGTCAGTCTCTTCATAGACTACGTTATAGGGTAAGTCTAGAAAGAAGTTGCCCTAGAAAGGGTCCTATCAGCGGTTCATACTCCTACCGCGAGCCGCCAAAGACTGGAAAGTTCTGGTAGCTAATTAATTCATTGATTGATTGGTAAGGGATAAAATGGTCACGACATTAACCGATGGGCTGATAGGCAAGGGGCCTCTAGTTGGCTAGGCCCTAGTTAGAAGGAGCATAAAAATCACATGGTCTGGGTTCTCCCCAGACCATGTGATTTTTATGCCTAGGGCGTCTGAAGATAGTTGTCAGTGTCTTGCTCATTGGAAGCACCATTTAGGTACTTCTAGTTTCTGTATCCTCAGAGGTATCAAACAATTCAGAATCACTTTGAGATTTTCTCTGAATGTGTTCATCTTCTTTATAGTTATGTATTTTAAAAAGAAGTAAAAATATTCATAATCAGTATCTTGAAACTCCCTTCAAATTTGCCTGCCTTTCAAATTTTAGTACTGTAAAGATCATTCATTACCTGAGGCTACTTGCTAGTGGTATATTTTCAGCTAAAGGAGGACAGTACACATAATCGATACTTCTCCATTATTTACCTTTTCAGGGGAGTAGGTACCAGGCGCAGGCACGCGCGTGCGGTCATCAACGGGTACTTTATGACGTCCTGACATCGTGTACACCGGAGTGTCCAGTACAGATGGAATTCGGTATGTATTCGGCGCTGAAATTAACAACAGGCAATTTAGTACGTTCATTGTATTATTCTACAGCTCTCCCGGATTAATTGTTTTAGGAATTATGGTAATATTCGTTACTTTCGTTAGCCCTCTTGCATTTCAGAATGTTGCATTTTTGTTATATTAAACTCATTAGTTGCCCACCATGCTGTTATCTTATTTTTTACCTTACCGTCTCTTTTACTTAACTCACCAGGGGTATCAGCGAATTTATTTGTTTGTATTTTAATGCCAAAAGTATGTTCTGGAGAATAGGTCAAAATAAATTTGTAGCCCTTTTCAGGGTCATAAGTTCCCGGCGCAGGCACCTTTAGGCGCTCATCTATAGGTTCCTTATGTCTACCCGAAATTGTATACAATGGTGTTGCAACTTTCGATGGAATATTGTATAAATTTGGTGCTAAAATACATGTATGGAAATGATATATCAAAAAATCAATAATAATAATATTAAAATATGCAAATACACATCGATTTTACTTACCAGGGGTATCAACAGTCTTAAGTTCATTAGTTTTAATTCGGAAAGTATACTGAGGAGCATTGTGTAATAGCACTTTATCAGCTTTATCAGGATTGTAACTGTTAGGTGCAGGTACATTATCAGGTTTGTATGGATTGTTCTTAATTCTAAAGGAATACCTAGGAGCGCTGTCTAAAAGAATCTTGTCAGCTTTTTCAGGGCAGTATAAATTAGGCGCTGGTGTATCATTTACTTTATCGTCTTTACCTTTAGGAGCTATAGTATAGGCAGGCGATTTATCTAAGACTTTATAGGCATTTTCTGGGCTATATGCGTTAGGTCCAGGGGTGTCCACAACTTTACCATTTTCTATTTTGGGGCGGAACGAATAAGATGGTGCATGTCCGTGTAATATATGATCAGCTTTTTCTGGAGTGTAAGCATTTGGAGCTGGGTAATTAGGTAGCTTATCAGCAGGGCCTTTTGTGCCAAAAGTATATTTTGGTGCACCATCTAACATGTATTCATATTTACTTGGATCGTAGGAATTAGGACCAGGAGAATCACTTGGTTGGTTATGTAAATGCTTAGTTCTAAAAGAATAAGCTGGAGAAGTTTCGAATAATACTCCATTAGCTTTTTCTGGATTATAAGCATTTGGAGCTGGGTAATTAGGTAGCTTATCAGCAGGGCCTTTTGTGCCAAAAGTATACTTTGGTGCACCATCTAACATGTATTCATATTTACTTGGATCGTAGGAATTAGGACCAGGAGAGTCACTTGGTTGGTTATGTAAATGCTTAGTTCTAAAAGTATAAGCTGGAGAAGATTCGAATAATACTCCATTAGCTTTTTCTGGATGATAAGCATTTGCAGCTGGGTAATTAGGTAGCTTATCCGCAGGGCCTTTTGTGCCAAAAGTATACTTTGGTGCACCATCTAACATGTATTCATATTTACTTGGATCGTAGGAATTAGGACCAGGAGAGTCACTTGGTTGGTTATGTAAATGCTTAGTTCTAAAAGTATAAGATGGAGAAGTTTCGAATATAGATCTATTAGCTTTTTCTGGATTATAAGCGTTTGGTGCGGGAGTATTTTCAATTGTTTCTGGATGTCCTAATCCAGCAATTGTAAATTTTGGTGTTCCATCAGAAAAATGGGGATCATATTGATTGGGAGCAGGCACATCGTTAAGTTTAGGATCTTTCCCTTTGCCGACTATTGTAAATTTAGGAGCGTTGTGAGACAACTGTGGATCATACATATTTGGCCCAGGAGTATTAGATGGTTTATCCGAAGGCCCTTTACCAGCGATTGTATATTTAGGAGTTCCGTTAGGTAAACGAGGATCATAAGAATTTGGCGCAGGAGCATCTGAATGTTTTGTTTCGTGACCTTTTCCAGTAATAGTATACTTTGGGGCATTACTGGGCAAGTGAGGATTATAACTATTTGGTCCAGGAGTATTAAAAGGTTTCGTGTCAATTCCTTTACCACCTAGGCTAAATTTCAAAGAATTGTCGAGTAAGTGCGGATCATACGCGTTAGGAGCTGGGACATTAGATGGCTTCTCAGAAGGAGGTCTTCCTCCAATGCTAAATTTAGGAGTGCCGTCTAATAAATGAGGTTCATACGCATTAGGTCCTGGTGTGTCTGAAGGCTTAACATCATGACCTTTTCCGTACAAACTAAATTTAGGAGCACTATCAATTGGATGCGGATCGTATACGTTTGGTCCTGGAGTGTCACTTAGTTTTTCTGTTGCTGTTTTAGGCCTGAATGTATATGCTGGTGCTGAGTCGTGAAGAATTCCATCAACTTTATCTAAATTATAAGCGTTTGGTGCTGGAACATCATCAATTTTTTGTGAGTGCCCTTTTCCAGTAATGCTATATTTTGGAGTGCTATGTAACATTTCGACTGATTTTTCTGGTGAATATAGATTCGGAGCAGGTGTGTTATCAGATTTTACAATTTGATCTTTAACTCTAAAAGTATAAGATGGTGATGATTCGTGTAATATTTTATCAGCTTTATCTGGACAGTAAGCATTAGGTGCTGGGGTACATTCTATTTTCTCAGAATGACCTTTTCCACATATGCTAAATTTTGGAGCACCATCTAACATATGCATAGATTTTTCTGGTGTATACATGTTAGGCGCAGGTGATTCACTTCTCGTTATCACTTGTTCTTTTATCCTAAATGTATAAGCTGGTGAACTTTCGTGTAAAACCTTATCAGCCTTCTCAGGAGTATAAGCATTTGGTGCTGGTGTTTCTGATAATTTAACATGTGAATTCTTTCCTGACATGGTGTACTTTGGTCCTCCATTTAATGTATGGATAGATTTCTCTGGTGAATATATGTTTGGAGCTGGTGTTTGCTCAATTTTTTCAACAACTTCTTTCGATCGCATCGTATAAGCGGGGGAGCTTTCGTGTAATATTTTGTCAGCCTTTTGAGGGCTGTAGTAACTTGGTCCAGGCGTTACTTCAAGTTTTTCAGCGACACCTTTACCAGCTAAAGTATATTTAGGGCCACTTTTAAGTGAATTTATAGACTTTTCAGGTGAATACATATTCGGAGCAGGAGCGTTATGCACTTTAGTAATAGTTCTTTTAGTGCCAAATGAGTATGCTGGTGATTTTTCTCTTAGCATTCTGTCTGCCTTTTCTGGACAGTAAGCATTAGGTGCAGGAACTTGTTCAGTGCTTTCAAGTTTCATTTTTCTTGAAAAGCTGTTTTTCGTGAATCTCGTGTGAGTATTTGTGGTTTTCTGGAATTATAATGTTTTTTTTGTTATTAAACAGTATTAAAATTATTTTTAATAATAGCAATGAAACTATGTTACAGCATCAAATCTACTTCTACCTACTTGTAAACAGTAAAAAATAATTAGATTAGTACCTTTTAAATAGTTCACTAGCAGAAAGGGTGAATGTGTTAAAAGTAAAAAAAGCTACAAAAGTCGCTTCTTACAAAATAAAGAGATAATTCTAATGATAATACATAATATATTTATTACTAAACTGATTTTAGTAGAAGGTATTTTAGCAAATTTTATATACATCACGAAACAAAAGCCCTAAAACAATACGAGTACAAAAACCTTAGCCCTGAAAAAGCATGGCGATGAATTATGGTTAATAGACGATCTTGTTACAGACATTATGATTGCTTAGTTGGCAGCGATTCCTTCTGGCGTTGGATAGTGTACTGCCTTTCCCAAGTATTGCGAGTGCCGGATACCGAACGTGTGCGCCGGCGCCCAAGGCAAGTTCACACACACCTGTCATGCATCCACCACTATTGTTAGTAAATGTTATTGCACCATACATGTTAAAAGAATATAAAAGTTGTAAATGAATAGGCTTGTACGACCCTTAAATGAATACTCGTGGTGTGGAATTTGAAAAAATGAAATGAATAAATGGTTAAAACGTAACGGTAGGAAGAGAAATTTCATATTATTTAAACGTTGAATATATTTGGAATTATAATAGCTTCAAATATTCATATATATTGACTAGTATACATTACCAAAACTCTGATTTCTGATCAAGGTTTTGTACTACGGCATAAATATATGTCAAAACTAAAAGTTATTTTTAGAGTTCCGTAGCCAAATCGCAAAAAACGGAAGCTTTATAGACTCGTCATGTCTGTCTGTCTGTCTGTCTTTCCGTCCGTATGTCACAGCCATTTTTTTCCGAAACTATAAGAACCATACTGTTAAAACTTGGTAAGTAGGTGTATTCGGTAAACCGCATTTAGATTTTCACACAAAAATAAAAAAAAACAAAAAGTTTTGGGGTTCCCCATACTTGGAACTAAAACTCAAAAAAATTTTTTCGTCAAACCAATACGTAAGGGTACGTATGGATAGGTCTCCAAAATTGATATTCAGGTTTCCAATAACTGAATAGTTTGCGCGAGAGACACTTCCAAAATGGTAAAATGTGTGTCCCCTGTAACTTCTAAAATAAGGGAGTGATAAAACTAAAAAAAAATATGATGTATATTACTATGCAAACTTCCAACGGAAATTGGTTTGAACGAGAAATAGTAAGTATTTTTTTTTAATACCTCATAAATCGTAAACCGCAATTTACCATTCATTTAATCAATCCACTATTATTAAAGCATCGATCAAATTTACAACGAACTACAAGAACTTTTATATGATGTTACTTGCTTCTACGGAACCCTTCATGGGCGAGTCCGACTCGCACTTGGCAGCTTTTTAGGCAATAATAACAATACTTTTTTTGAATAAATGTTTGATATGGGCTTGCAGAACTTTTCTGCTGGAAGCCTGTGCTAACAAAATATCTTTGATAGTAATTAATTACACACTTATAAATTTAATAGAAGGCCGAAACCAATGATGATAAGTTTATTGCAAGTCACACCTACGCGGTTATTCAACCCTCATATGAACGTATACGGCAATGCGACAGATATCCGCGTGGAGTGATTTAGGAAGCATTTAATCTGTTCAATGTTTCTCCTTACCGATGACATCATTCAACACATTGATTCATTTCGATTTATTCACACAACACCACAAAACAATTCACAATTTAATGAACATACATTATTTTTCGCAATGAAATTGTCATGGTATAAAGAGTGAATATGATAAGTCATAAAGTTAAAACGTACAAGGATAGCGATGAGTTAATAGTTCAAGACAAATTTTTTGAATTTTTATACAATTTGTAAATATATTTATTTTATACCTTTTCGGGACAGTATACTCCAGGCCCAGGTACGGCAGCAGAGGGAAGCCTGAGCTCTCGTCTTGGTGCGATAGTATAGGCAGGAGGCCTTTTATTCAAGGCTGTTGAAGCTTTATCTGTTGTATAGGTACCAGGACCGGGCAAGGGGCCTTTGGTCTCCACAGCTCGACCACGACCAGTGATACTAAAGGCTGGCGCTGCACGTTTACCGCCCTCTTTGGCCTCACCAAGAACCGGTGGCATAGAATATGTGTTTGGCGCTGCAAAGAACAAAATCTACTATTATTAAGTTCTGTCAATCACTTACATGAATTACTTATGTAGGCAAAGAGGACAACGCCTTGGGCGTGTAAGCCATAGTACTTACCTAAATAAAGAATAACTTAATATATAATGATGTTACTACAAAATAAATAATAAATAAATAAGAACTAGATTTGAGGCATATCAAATGTGATTATTGATAGACTGCAAAGTCTCTAAACAAATCATAATAACAAATAAAATCACACTTTAAAATTTAAAAATAAAGGAGGGTTTCATCATCATCTTCATCATCAGCCTATCTCAGTCCACTATTGGACATAGGCCTCTCCCTAGTTTTTTTTTTTTAATAAATATCGCCCCCTATAGTTTCGTTCGACTTTCTCTGTGGAAGTGGAAAAGCACTCTCACGTGCAATATTATAATCATAGCTGAGAAAACATAATCCATTTTTATATAACTGATATACAAAGTGAACACTCTGGGAAAATTGTAACATCAAGTTGAATAAAAAAGAATTGGAACATTTTCTTTACCAAATTCTAAGATATGTAACAAGCACACATATGGATATTGCCATACACGAAGAGGAAAAGAGACAAATTCGTCAGCCACTTAAACTGAAGAAAAAGATAAGTACTTAATAAAGTCATAACAAAGACAATAAAAAAAATTAAGAAAACTAGCAAAGAGTTCAAAGAAACATAAGTCTTATAGCATTTTTAGTCTCGTCTAATAAATTGAAAGCGTCCTTTATCTAAAAACCTATTTAGGTATCTAAAAATAAGGCGTAGATTCCAGAGAAGTAATCTATCGATACATAGACGTTTGAAACCTCTGCAGAACCCTTAAAAAAAGACCTAGCAAAACAATTTAGGCATATGAAATAATAGCGTAAAACTACAGATTACAATGAAACTAGTGTCTGGGTGAACAGCAAAACATAACTGATGGTAGAAATGAAAGGACACAACTCAAAGGAAAAAGCTACATGCTACATATATCAGTCTTAAGAAGACCTGGAGTTTTTCCGCCGGGCTTTGGTGGTTGTACTCTTAGACCGATAGAGAAGGCTGGAGCATGGTCGTAGACCGCTCGAACTGCTTTGATGGGTTCGTAGTCGCAGGGAGCAGGAGTCGGCGCGACACGGGGCGGTGGCCAGCGTCCGTGCAAGGACACCGACGGCGCCCCTGCACGCCCTATTTGTTCCGCCATGTGAGACAATCATAAATAAATACTATGTGACAACTATACGTACAATAAATCATTACCTGTCTATTGAAGTGTGACGTAAGTATCAAATTATGTCGTAAGGAAAACACATAGTATCACATGATCATATTTAACATATAAAATTGTCGTCTCGCAATGTTTGGAAACTCTTCCGAAACGACTTGACCGTTTTTATAAATTTGTATGTGCAAATCGTGTAGGTCTGAGAACACCTATTTTTCATACCTCTAAGACAGGAGTGGAACGGCGGGCATTAGCTAGTACTGTTAAAAATACCGCTTCTGGTGGCATTGAAATCTACTACAAATACCACATATAACAAAGTAACTAGGATATTAAATATTTTTAACTGCAATGGATGCCAACCGCTCTAGAATATGTAATTAGACTAGGATTGTATCAATACTGACAACATAATCAGTGTGTATTATCATTGTATATTTCAATTGGATGGAAATACCATAAATCAAAGACAACGTTGTTACTCATTTTGTGATGAGCAACTCAATAACAAATATTTGTAGTCGTAAGTTTAAAAAAAAAACAACTATTTTTATAACTGTCATTTTACTGCTAATTTTCAAATTTCTGATGAACATATCTACATATATGTAAACATACAATACTTTACAAAAATTATAATCGGGGCCAGTACGTCGATAAAAAAACACCAAGGCACGAAAGACCGTAGTCTGAACTCTAAATTTTTAAACGACTGTAGCACATCTGTTTCAAGTTAAAGTTTGGTTGTAGCAAGGTTGTTAAAATTAATAATACTTGGTTTCAAAAAAGCTGATGCTGATATTAAATGTTTATAATAGATGTACATTTTTTTAAATATAGTTACCAATTTTATTGGTCTGGAAACCTTTACATTACATCAATGCCATTGGCTTATAAAAATAATGACAGTAATAAATAAATTTATTATAATATTTACCGCAAATAGTCACGTAGAACTGTAATAAACTGCACTACACTAGAATTTCCTCTAGCACTAAATAGCCTAAACACTACTTGGTATAAAACAAGCTCTAGGTACTTCAGCAGAGTGGGGAATGGATCGAAGTGGATGCGCGACTGAGGCTGTGTTCGACCGAGACGATTGTCAGAGCCTGTTGGGGGCACCTACACGACGAGTCGCTGACTCACCCACTGCCGATCACCTTCGCAAATAGGGACTTATTTGGCGACATCGACCAAATGCAGTCGCACTTGGAGAAACTTATAATAGTACTGTTACATCCAATGCCATAGTGATCAACCAATTAAAAACTTACGTTTAAACGAGTCTCATGGGTATCTATATAGTTATTTTGCCTTCTACCCATAAGTTGAGTTTACCATATGTACATACACATACTTACTTGAAAGTAGGATGTTTAGGTTGGCCTTTATGTCAATCATGTACTTAAAAGTAAGCGGAACTACAAGCGACATTTTGAACACAATAAGAACCTCAAATATGGCATCAAGGCAAACCAACTAAGAATCCGCAATTCAATAGAGAAATTAAAATAGGTACCTACAAGAATAAAGTTGTGTCTTAGCAAAATAATGCAATTTAAAATAGTAGAAGTAAGGAATAAAGAGGTCACGAAAATATTGCAAATACTTTCAAGACAATAACTACAATATTATTAATCACTGCAGACATTGCTTACTTAAATCGGGCTGCAGTCATGACCCACTTACGGTTCATGTGTCGCAGTGTGAATCATAATAATAATAAATGAATGAAAACCTAATGTTAAAAGAAATTATCAAATCAAGGGCAATACCAGCTTACATTATAGTAGCATTTTATACTTGCTAGTATAATATTGCAGAGGTTGCAAAAATTGCTGCCCTGCGAGGCTAGACGACAACACGTAGACGACAGATCAATATCAAAATAAATTACTCGGTTCCAACTATGACAATGGTCTCGAGCATTCGTCGCCTCAGAGCACATTTTATTGAAACGACAAATTTAGAGAAACATGTGCTAATGCATAACTATTATATTACTTTATTTCATAAATAAGTAATGATAAAGCAACTAGGTACTCGAAAAGTTTCCCATTTAAATTCCTTAAACAGTAACTAGCTGCTAGAGATTAAGTATTTAATCTATAATCTCCGGCTGGCCTTCAAACCGAAGACCATGAAGTTATGAAATTACTTATTGGGTACTGGAAACTATTCGTTCATTCATTAGTATCGAGTGACCAATCAAACAAAGCAATAAAACTTATAGAACAATAAGACATCTAAGAAATATCTAATACCGTGCTCATTCAGATTTTTATCAATGCATTTTTCAAAGGTATATTTGACTACATATTTTCTTTAGTAATAAAACGTCTATTCAAAAATAAAGATGACAAGAATATAATACTAATGAGAAAGTTCGTGCATTGCCGTCTCCGTTGCTGTTGCGACTACTTTTTTTGAGACTGAGCTTTCTTATAAGGCATATTGTGAGATACCACGTCTCTGTGCCATAAGTCATCACTGGTCAAAAACTTTCGTCTTGAAACACCTCGATACTTGGGACGAGAAAATGTCCCACAGCTTCTCGAACGTTGCCCAGCTAACCAATGTATTACTTAGGCAATTTATCAGTTAATATGTTAAAAAATAAAGTTAATTCTTTTCTGTATTCGATCACTAACATCAATCATACACGTAGGTACTTATTCGTGAGCAATAAATGGACTGTATAATTATTTATAGTAAGACAAACGGGTTTTGCCTAACACAAGCAACCAAGCAATTATCCAGTAAACGACAATTGGGAACGTCTACCCACTATTATATTATACGAGCCAAGAACAAGTAAATTAGCTTGCTCAACTTGACAATACAATTGACAATCAGGATGTGCTCCAGTAGTTTCGTGACATGTGCCAAGTGGGCGAGACTAGTATGTTAAAATCAATATGTAATGACATCTACAATTCAAAATATGTTTTGATAAGTTCTTTTCTATTCTAAGCAATAGTCGCTATGAAAACGGTTTCTTTAATGCTTTGAATGTCGTAGGAGGTTGGCAACTCAGGGAATATGATTTTAAATAATATAACTATGAACGAAAAGGAGAAACCCGATTCTGGGCCTAAGCGTTACACGAATGGGATATGTACCAAAAAATTCGTCTATTTTGCTTGATTAACCTATCGAAATCTTAGCTTCATTTGCAATGGCCAAGTGTAGAAAATAAGTAGAATTCTATTGTTTTAAACAATCTTTGTAAACCTCTGCAACACTTATTTCAATATACGTAACTAGCTCCACAAACGTAGCATTCCTAAAATAGGATCGATTTAGTGGAAATCAATACTGTTATAAATAAATAATACTTCTTTGTTTTAGTGTAAATGATTGTTTTAATAGGTATTTTAATCAATGTAAATAATCAGCCAGCTAATCGTGACACAACTACTTACAATGGCGGCAATTCAAAATATCTACAACTGGCAGCATTAAACATAGCATGAAAGGTTAGTTTTGCATTTTTATATTAATGTGACTATGCCATAGAAAAACACAAATGTATCAAATCATGTTTTTCATGTTATAGAAAACTATAGCGGTTTTGATAACTTTTTAATTTTAAAAGTTATAAAGGCCTAACTTGTGAAATAAGCTGACTTAGAAAACTTCGTACAAAAATAAAGAAATAATAAGCAAATACAACAATGTATAATTTAAATGTATTTACAAAAAAAAGTATGTTTATGTATTTATATCAGTTGTCTAGTTTGGGGACTAGATGGCGTTGTGTGTAAAATGTCCGAAATATTTATTATTTATTATTGTTATTAATTATCTATTGGGCACGATTTAATTATGGGTGAGTACATAACCCTATTTTATGCGTACCCTGACACACACTTGGCCAATTTTTCATTAAAATAACTCAAAAAATAAACATAACCTAAAATGTAAACATTGTCTGATTTTACCGATTTGGCCATTGCTGGGAGACCTGAAAATTAGGCTCGTGAAATCGTCATAGATATTGTAATTTATGACCAAATTCTAGCACTGTAACGCCAGGCCCAAGTTTGTATGGATTTCGGGTTTCTCCTTTGGATAATTATATCGATAATGGCACCAAGGGGTTGACTACTTAGTTACGTTCAAGACAAAGCACTGACTTGTTATAATTATTGTACGCTTTGCTTATTTTGTTGTCACATATGTGTGACATCCGCGTGTACAACCTTTAACCAGTTTTGTTTTACTAGTTATACATACATACGAATGTTTATAGGTATAAACCTATTAATAGTCTTCACTATATTAAACTTATCCACACAAATTCCTATTCTAGTCTTTATTGTATTCCTATCTGTTACTTCCTATTTTTAATATTTTCATGAATTTGTTGACTTTCTTGTGAATGATTTCATCATCATCATCAAACTATCAAAGTCCATTAGTGGACATAGGCCTCTCTCATTGCACGCCACTCTGATAATTGAGGAAACACATAATTTTTAATGTTGTTATTTATTTGTCTGTGTTGTGAGATCTTTTAATAAATAAGTAAAATTTATAAATTTAACGTAAAAACAAATTGAGAATATTAAACTATAGACTATATCTTTAAACTAAACTAAAACACAGTGTAGCAATTATTGACAGATGTAATACAACAAAAGTGAGCTGTTGGTATTGTTTTTGTTGCTTCGGCAACAAACAGAAATATACTGCAATACTTGTACTGTACCTATACTTTAAAAAATGCTCTATGTTCTTCTTTTTCATGTAAACATTAGGTTAACCTACTTAAAATATGAAATGCCATAGAGCACAATATTGTTTCAAAAGAAATGGTCCTATAAATTATTTTCTTCACGTATTATTAAATAGATTAGTATATGGATGTTTCAAGTTTGACTCACCTTTAGCAGTCATTCCTTCCGTGTTGTAGGTAGCCGGTCCAGGACCAGCTTTAGAAATAAGACCTGGAGGCTCTAGCTTATGGCCAAAAGTGAACGCTGGAGCGCGAGCCCTGCGCGATTCTTGTGGAGGTTTGCCTGCGAACCATATACAATGAGCCGACATTAAAGAAAGGTAAACGATAGAAAACAACTGAAGTTCATATATAAACCTATTGTCATAAACCTAGTAACTGAGTGTAAAAACAAGTAGTAACAATGTAAAAAAGTGTAGGTACCTACATATGTGCTATGAATTATCAATAAAACTTCGAATCTGATAACGATCTGAAGAAATTATAAACATAGTAAATAGAAATATAATTTTTACTATGTTTATAAAAATATATTTGTAAAATTATAAAGTACACAAATTCATCACTCGATATAAGATGCTTTAAGTAGAACAATTTCCCTTCATGCAAAAATAAATACAGAATAAAGAAATACTGACTCACAAACCTTGGCTAATGTCAAACCATACCTAGCTATCATGCGCTGATAGAGCTCACCTTGGACAGGGTCAATGTTTTCACTAACGTTCTACGCATAAGCATTAAGCAATAACAAACACCGAACGTGACAGAAAAAAAATAGTACACAAATATATATTTAATTTCCACACATTATGAAAAAACAAACAACACACTAACACGTGTTTTCGATTTCTTATTATATTTATGCTTCATATTTCTCTATAATAGCAGTAAGTGCGGTATTACTTAGCGAGTAATATTAACATCATGATGTCACTTTGTGTATCAACAGAGCGAGCGAGCAAGGCCAGTTCCTGCGGTGCGCAAGTGCTAATCTCACAACTCAAAACATAACTTCATTGGAGTGGGATGGGTGACGTAACCGACAGCGAGCGAGAGGACGAACAATACCGGTCTAAAAATTCATTGAAAGAATTGACGGTACGTTATTTTAAATTAAGTATATAACATTATATTTAAGCTAAATGTGTATAGTAGCTATGTTAATCTACATAGGTACACGGGCCATACGTATAGCCCCCAGTAACATAATGTAATTTATGAATAAAGGTTTATTTCACGTAAAGTTTGTAAAATATTAGAGTCTCCATCGTTTTTATGTTTTGAATATGTTATGTATCGTACAATATTGCCATATAATTTTCCGCGATGTTACCCGATTAGCTGGAATAAACGGAGATTGATAGACAGACAGACAAAAGCACTAAAATAACTTGATGTAAGCACTGTAAGCATTTAGTAAAAAACCGTTCATTGGATATTAAAAACCGACAATCCATTTTTTTTGTATATGTAATTAATTTGTTCATTTATCTACTTTGTAGTAAAATGTTCTGAGGAGCAATAGAGGTCCTCAATCGGTCAAAACAATTAAAATTTCATAGCTGTTGTTTACGATTGGCTTGTAGTAATGTCTCAATAAGGATCGTTGATTTTATAATTGTTTAATTGCATTTGATTGTCCTTGTTTTACTAATTATTCATATACTGAATATTCAATTTATATTTAAATAAGGTGGCAACTAACGAACGGCCTATTTGATAGTAACCGGTTACCGGTGTGCTATACAACACTAAGTTCTAGAAACATCACTTGTAGGAAACAGAAATGTTCCTATACAAAATGAAATAAGTGATGTCATTACGTCTAGATAAATACCGTTTATCTGTTTTTTCACATTCTAATTAGAATTTACCATTCCCACTTCAACATCATTATCTACACCTTCTGGGCTCCAACTGCTGCTCTCCTCTTAGTAAATTGTTAAGGCAATGCGTCCCCACTGGTCGAGAGCGGGTTGGGACTGGCAAGGTGGCAATACAACGTTGTGGCTTGGCTACGTAATCGTAAACGTTGGATGTTGGAAAGGCAAGATTACGTAGCCAATGATGGGAAGGCCCCTAAATAATCTTCAAGACTGTTATTTTTTCCACCGAAGCCGATCTTATGCTCAAAAGTCTTCTTATATTTATTAATTTATTTTCCCACAGGCTACAGAATTAACTAAGTTATACTGAAAATAGGCTAAGCCAGCATCAGCACAAAGAAAATATTAGTAGTGTGCATACGAATAAAGTAAAATTTATTCTGTTTTGTTTTGTAAGTAATAAATTCTGTGGACACTTAAAGTACGAGGAATTTCGTTACTTAAGTAACGCCAAGCCAAGTCAGCTATTAATTACGTATATTAAGAGTTATATCAGTGAACCAGTATTACTTTCATATAATCTCTTTCTAGACTTTAAAGATTCAACTATGATGTAAAAATCTATTCTATATTTGCTACAGACATAGCATGTCAACAGTTAAGAAATTTAATACTACGGTAAGAGTACGAAATAAAAATCTTGATGTTACATGACAGAATTTACTATTTATATCACTGACGCATTCAATATTTTGCAATCAAGCCACCGAGATACTATTTTGCATACCTAACTTGGAGCAAACCTTGAGAAACATACTACTATATTTTAAAACCTTTATTTCATTTTGGCAACAAAGCTCACTAATGCTTATATTTATTTTAAATTGGCCTGATTGGTTTAATGCTTACTTTTAATTCGATTTTTATTAATATTTAACTCTTAAATCTAAATGTGATTCTAGAATAATTTCTTGTTTACCTATAAGGGACGGAAGGGACACGACAGCGGGGCCTGGACTTGAAGATTCTGCGGCGATTGGACCTCGACGTTTTGTTGGTGTCCAAGGGTTCTGACGAACGCCCATCGATCCCTCAGTGCACAGCACAAATGCCTTCGCTAATGATGACGCTGTGCGAACGGTCTTTTGTCGATTTGTCCCCGGCTGTAAATATATAATATCATAATAGTATTATACTTTATCATTAATTAAATATCTTAGAGATATATATCTGCAACAAATGTATGTAATAATATGGTGAAACTTTTTTACAAAGAGTAGCTTTATTATTCTATAGGTTGTCCTTTTTATTCGTTTCTTTGTCTACTCTTCTAGCGAACCATTCTAATTATTTTAAATACTTAATTACAGTGTAACACAGATTAAAAGTTATGTCATAGTAGTAAATACTATATCAGATTAAAGCGAGAATTTAGATGTCACGAAGTCTAAGGTCTACTAACGATGGTGATATGGAACAATGACCCCAACAAAGCAAATATGAGTTTCTTTTACTTGCAATTTAACCTTTATAAAGATTACGCATATTTCTGGTACTCTCATACTTATTAAACACAAAGAATGTAATGTAAAAAATACTTAATATTGTTAAAGGACTTGAACCAGGCATATTTGTCAATATTTCAGCAATATTTCACAATACAAGTATAAAATTAAAGATATATTACTTCAACTAAAAGCTATATATAAAATTAGGATTTTATATTATGTATTACATAAAACAATAAATAAATTTATATAAAAAATGTATGACAATCTCTTTGACACTTATGAGAACTAACTGAAGTTTCGTTTGCAAAAATAGGTCTGCATATATTAATCAAAAAGGTTCACAATGAATTTTATCAATATACAAATAGAAATATGATATCAATTTCAATAAATACTAGCTGAGTCTCGTGGTATACACGCAGTTATTTTTGTAAATCGCGAGTAACGACGACAAAAGTTTTAAAAATTGGTTTATGTAGGTAACGTAGGTATACATCTCTTGTAAAAAAAGCTGTTATTTTGATATTACACACAGACACTATATTTATTTGTAGTAGGTAGTATAGTATATATACATATTTGTATAGATTATTTATATAATTATGTTTATATAAATAATCCGATGCTAGCCGTGGAAAAACTGATATTCAGGTAAAACCGGTTGAACTAGTAGCCGACCGCAAATAATATTGGGAAAAAGGTTAGGAAGAAGAAGATTGATATGTGTATATGTTTATTATTTATACAAAATATACATGGGATGGTGACGACCACACTTAGATTTTGCTCAGGCTTTCTATCAGCCATAGTCCAATCATTTAAGCTTAAATTAGGTAAGAATCTCGTAATTCGAGATACCCAGCTGTAAGTCTGTAAATACTTGTATATTGACACCCTAAAAGTTGTCTCAAAACCTACATATGGTAGGGTGTACGCAACCATTAAATTTCAAGGTCAAAAGTCACAAGAATCGATTTTTTCATCATTCCTTTCATCATCCATTCATTCATTTCCTATGGTTTTTAGCAAAAAACCATAGGAAATGAGATATTTACAAAAAAAGCTCAAAAAATCGATTTTAGTGACTTTTGACCTTGAAATTTAATAATTGCGTACACCCTACCATATGTAGGTTTTGAGACAACTTTTAAGGTGTCAATATACAAGTATCTACAGACTTACAGCTGGGTATCTCGAATTCCGAGGTGAACTTACTATAATGACTGGACTACCAGGCTAAAGTCACTTTGGCAGGATCATATAAAAAAGAGTTATTAAAACATTAGTTTAATTTTCTTTTCTTCAACAAAATGCTTACTTCTAGTAGACCGTTAACGGAGGACCAGCCAATCGATAAAATTGAAGGTATTATGGTGCACAAGGGTATGCGCAAACACAGTTACACTCTGTTTTGTTACTCTTGGGATGGCACTACGACATGATCAGTGAGACATTAGGAATAGTACCGACGGCTTTGCATGTTGTCCGAAACATGCAAAGCCGTTATGACTCCAACTTCCAAACATCTATGATCGGAAAAACTAAACTCTATTTTTAGCTCGATTCGAGAATCCATCACGAGACGGCTATCAGTCGCAACCTAATCGTTAGACCAACGAGACTCTCATTATGTTTTCTAAACTATGATCCAACTAAATTTGTGATGTGGCTATAAATTTAGCTTATTTTAATTTTATTTATTTCTGTTAACAAATTTAAAATCCTTAATTGTAGACAAACTAGCACCTATTAGTGATACACTTGTGACTGTTTACAGGATTTTTAGTACTTCACCCAACAAAGAAAAAAGCAATATACATTCGAAACAACTTCCTAAACATATATGGAAAATTAAAATATTTGTATACGATATCAGGAAGGTTTTCTTGCATTTTCATTTGTGCTGTAACCATGACCACCTGATACGGAAATAGTTTTTATTAATCGCAAAATTATCAATAGTTAATTTTCGTCGGTATGTACATTCATAGTGATTTACTATAATTGACGTATCTGATTACTTTGTTTGTAGAACAGGTCTCGGTTTCTAATCCCGGGTCAGGCCAAAAGTTTAGTTGGGTTTTTCTCATAAGAAATTGTTTATGACAACCCGTAGTATGGAAGTTTGGCGGCACCCGTGCCCAGGAAAGCACATTAAGTCGTCTGTCTCGGTAGTCATGCATATGTATAGCAATCATTATTTAGAAGTCGAATTCAGTTCACCCTCGGGGTTGCAGGGATTCGATGTCAGTCACTACAAAAACTGTTATTCAAATAAAACCAGTTAAACTACTAGCCGATCAGAATTAATCTTGAGAATTAATAGAGCCAGGAAGGTGACTTTAATTGACGTACCTGATGAACTGCATATAACTTGATATTTTACTCTTATATTCCTCCACTAAGACCAAACTAAAGGGAGGGGCTTATTATTTCTATATATCTATCTATTCTTCCCACGTTGTCTAAAATAGTAGAAAGACTACTTAATAAACGGTTAGTTGAATATCTTGCAGCCAAGAACTTGTTGTCAAGATCACAGTATGGGTTTAGATCTTGCACTTCCACAATAGATACTGTACATGATTTAATAGATCACACATTGGGAAAACTAGACAATAAGAAAAAGGTTATTGCTATATTCGTAGATCTAGCTAAAGCCTTTGACACGGTCTCTGTCCCACTCTTACTCGAGAAACTGGAAAACTTGGGTATTCGGGATGCACAGCATAAGTTGCTTGCCGACTACCTAAATGATAGACATCAAAGGGTGAGAGTGGGTGAAGTGATTAGTGATGATCTTCCTGTGACAGTTGGCGTGCCACAAGGCAGCTTACTACGGCCTACACTTTTCCTTTCCTATATTAACGATCTCTGTAATCTTAAACTTAACAATGGCAATATTGTAACATTTGCTGATGATACCGCTCTGATCTTTGATGGGAATACTTGGGAGAAGACCTATGCACTTGCTCAGGCGGGATTTAATGTTGTATGTTCTCGGCTTAGAAACAATGGCTTAACACTAAACATAACTAAAACCAAATATATGACTTTTGCAATGAAGAAGAAACCACAGAATCTACTTTAGATTTTGTCCATTACAGCCCACCATCACTCTTGCTCCTGTGATCATCTGGACGGTATTTTTACTATCAAATATCTCGGTGTGGTGGTGAATAGTTTATTGAGCTTCAAACAACATATAGATCTTCTCACAACTAGAACACGTAAATTGATGTCTATTTTTAAAAGAATACGCAAAGTGGATAATAAAAGAATTATTAGAATGGTTTATATGGCTTTATGTCAACCAATACTATCTTTTGTTGCTGAGTGTACATTTTTTCCAAAATCTGTAAATGCAGTTCAGAATATCTCAAAAAAATTATGGATAGTCTCCTAAAAGCGTTTTCCTGTAACTATAACGGTTAAGGTACCTGCCCTTACTGTCCCGCCTCAAAAATTCACCCTGTATATCCACGAACTCTTCCACCACAAAAACGAGCACAATTCTTCACATTTTCCATCATACTGCGTTCAAACTGCACTTTCATTTCATATTTCTTAATCTCATAAAATTGTAAAGTAATTTATCTAGAGCTGAAGAGGCTGGTAAATCTGTCATACAGGTCCTCTTAGTACAGATACCAGTCTCTCGCACAGTTTTCACGTACTTCATAATGTAACACCTAATATAAGATAATGAAATTGTAAAATATCTGTGTGAGAGAGAAAAATAAAGATTTATTAGTATTATTATTTATTTTTATTGTATTTTTATGTACCACTGATTTTAAGGAATGAGGTGTCAATAGATCGATTATATTGGCAAGGTTGTGACATAGGCTACTTAAATTTAATTTAAAATATTACGTCGTCGGGGTATTTAAAATTTTTATTGTTATGTATAGGTATTATATGAAAGGATTCTTTAAAAAACGTAAATGATGCTTAAGTGTTATAGGCGCATTATAAAGACTTTAAAAACCCATATTTTTGTCATAACGTGTTTATACAAAAATATACCTAATAGTTTATAACGATCATAAAACGTCATAAATCTCAAAGTAAGCACAAATGTAAAAATAAATGAAATCCTTAGCAAACAAGAATATTTAACTAAATATACTCCGTTACTTTAAAAATCATACGCCATTTATGGATTGTTATGAATTGCATAAACATTTGATTTTATGATTGTAAAGTAATTAGTTTTATAAATATTTGACCAAGTGGAAATGTTTCCCGTTAAATGTAAAGGACGGAATTATTTACCTATTCACCTTACTTTCCCAAATGTCTAATGTACCCTGCTAATAGTTAACAAGTTTCTTACGACTAAACCCTGAGCCGGCCTGTAACCGGTTCAAAACCTGCTTAATATTCCGCTTACTGATTAAGATATTAACTTGAAATTATTAAAATGATTATCGACCTTCTAGCCTCCGCAGATACCGCAGACAGTTGAAATTAACTATTAGAAGCAATATTTACATTAAGCAGTTCCATACCTAAGGACATCATAATCATCACTCACATAATAATATACAGCTTTACACAAGCTTTTTAGGAGATTTTACACTACTGATTGATAGATGAAACACTGGATATTAAGTTCACTTAAACGTAGGTGCATAAAGTTTTAAGTAAAATCTATTTAGATACGGTTAATAATAATTCCAATACAAAATCACTAAGGGAGTTAAATACTCTTTCATCCTATTTAATATAAAAGCTTAAAACATTTAGCTATTCAGGTTCTATTATTTTTGAGAATAATGAAAGAAGTCATTGGTCCTATTGTTTATTTTTTTCGCCGATTCATTTGTGTGCACGTACACAACACGTTAGCCGAGATGGCATCACACAACTATTTAAGTAATGTTTAAAGCTAGAAAAAAAATTGTGGTTCGTTTAAAACTGACGTAGTTTTAATAACCTTAAGCAATTCGTCGGGCGGAAGAAAGATGTCCGGTAAATTTGAGACGAGCAATCAGTAGTTACCTAAGCGATAGGAAGGTTAGAGTGCGATACGCCGGAGAAGAGAGTAGTCGTACACTGAGAAAGGTTGCGTCCAGGGGTCTATAGGAGGACTCCTGCTCTAGAATCTCCTACTGGATCCCTTGTTGCACCAGTTGGAAGGCAGGTCAGTCTACGTACAGGCATTCGCGGACGACGTGGTGTTCGTGTTCGATGGGGATACTTCCCTGGAGATTGAAGGACAAGCCAATGGCTCTCTCGAGAATTTGCGGGAGTGGGGGATCGGAATGAAGCTGAAATTCGCACCGCACTAAACATGTGCGATGGTAATCACGTGGAGGCTGAAGTACGATCTCCCGCGCCTCAGCATGGGTGGGATAGACATTGGACTGTCCACTGAAATCAAAATTCTAGGGCTCTCCATCGACCACAAACTCACGTTCCACACACACGTAACAAACATTTACAGAAAGACGATCGGGATCTACAGCAAGCTCGCGAGGATGGCCCGGATCAGCTGGGGTCTGCACCCCGAGGTGATCCGGACCATCTACGTTGCTGCTGAGGAGGCCACCATTTTGTACTGTGCTAGCAGTTGGGGCGCGGTGGCAGGAGGGATTGGTGTCTGAAAGCAGCTGAACGTGGTACAGCGCGGATTTGCCCAAAAGCTGTGCAAGAGCTACCGGACGGTCTCCCTGCACTCAGCGCTGATTTTGGCTGTTCTGCTCCCTCTGGACCTCAGAGTTCGCGGAGCATACGGCCTTGGAGTTCGAAAGTCTGGTAGACGAGGAACAATTAAATAGTACCGATAACATCCAGGTACGCATCTTCACGGACGGGAGCAAGATTGAGGGCCGAGTCGGTGCGGCGTTATCCATATGGATTAACGGAGCCGAAACCAAGGCCTTCAAACTTTCATTGTCGTCCTATTGTACCGTCTACCAGGCCGAGCTTTTGGCCCTATGCAAAGCGGCCAGTGAGATTCTCGGGCGAGGCCAGACCACGTTTGGCATCTTCAGTGACAGCAGAGCCGCACTCCAAACGGTGACTAACTGTCACATTTTACATACCCTCGCGGTGGAGGCCAGAGTCGCCATTCGAAAAGACATGATCCAGGGTAAGGATATTTCCTTATTCTGTGTCAAGGCCCACGCAGGGTTGATTGGCAATGAACGGGCCGACCAGCTGGCCAAGGAGGCGGCTCTGGGGTTGAAGAAAGCACCAGACTACGGTCTGTGCCCTGTTTCGTTCGTCAAGAGAAGTCTTCGACAGGCCTCGCTTGACGAGTGGAACAGAAGGTACAGAGAGGGCGAGACCGCCTCCGTTACCAAGCTCTTTTTCGCTTACAGCATTGTTCGTAAAATGGACATCGCCGGCACCACTACACAATTGTTTACGGGGCGTGGTGGGTTCTCCGAATACTTGACGCATTTCAAGTGTAAAGAGGACCCATCATGCAGTTGTGACTCGAGTGTCGCGGAGACTGTTTCCCACATAAGAACAGAATGTCCAATGTACGCCAGGCAAAGGTATGAGACAGAATGTTAACTAGATACAAAAATTACAGTGGTAAATCTCAGTAATATAGTTATAGACCAGGGATTTTACCTCTTAAAATAACAAAAAGTGAACATAAATTATAGTAGGATGAATGCCATTGTAAAAGGAGGAGAATAGTACAAAAATTACAGGAAAAATAAATTACGTTCGATCTGAGGTCGGGAAGGGGGAGGGGGGGGGGGGGGTTTAAGGGAAAAAAATGGCTTATCTCGATTTCCGGCAAAACTACAAGTCCTATGGAAAAAAGTTAAATGGCAAAGTTGTAGGTAATAAAAAGATCTACATCTTTTGCATTTACACTTTTTTCACATAACCTCAAATTTTATGTGAAAAATTCAAAAACCAAGTTTTTGGTTTTTTATTTTTATCTTTTACAAATAAAATTATTTTTTAACGAAATTTTGTGAAAACTTAGCTTTTCATGTCTTGAATACACCGTAATTTATTTGATTTGAAATATCTATTTTTTCATCTCATTTTGACTGAATACCGAAAAAAAACCCTAACTTTCAATCGAAAATTCGTCCGACAAAATATCAACTTTTTTAAAAAAAATAAAGTGTTTTCTATTCAATGAAATCTCTACTTTCCGATGGTGTACTTAAACTCGAATTCGATTTTTTTAATCGTTTTTAAGATATTTATTAAAATTTACACTTTAATCACTTGAAAAACGTAAGATTGCATGTTACAATGATAAACAAAAATATTGCAAATCGAAAAATATTACTATAATTAACAAAAAAATAAATAATAAAGTTATTATTTAATAAAATATCTACAATATTATGAGAAAGTTATGGAATCTTCTTTAAATTATATGTGTGTATGCCTATTTATTACTATTTTTAGATAATTCAATACCTGAGTGACCTATAAATTTTTTTTGGCTTTTAAAAGTTTTTTCATAGAGAAGTGGGCTAGGCAGGTCTGGGCCTTACTACATACTTGCTATTTCGTAGCAGCTATAAAAAAGAGCAGTTTACGACATCGTTTATAAAACTACACGTGCAGGCTGAGTTATTTTCTATAAAATACCTATGGATGGCCTAAAATTTTTCGTAGGTCACTCAGGTATTAAATTATCTTTAAATGGTGATAAATAGGCATATACGCATATACTTTAAAGAAGATTCTGCAACTTTCTCAAAATATTGTATATGTTTTATTGAATATTAACTTTATTATTTATTTGTTTGTTAATTATAGTAGATTTAGGAGACTCATCCCTACCATAAGACGATTTCTATAAAAGGCTACTCACAATAAAAGCTCTCTTTTGCTGGTTAGCTATGGTACTTGACGGTAGTAGTCGACGAGAGTTGTGAGTGTTTACAGCTATAGTTTAAATTGCTGAAAGTCTAATAAAGCTTTGCAAATAGCTAACGTTTGGTTTGTATAAGTGATTGGTGTTTTGTTTCGATATATTCGCTATGAAAATGTTCAATTAAATGAGATTGTTAGTTCCTTAAACTTTGTTAGTTTATTAAATGACTTCTATCGTGTAAGATAATTGTTCTTTTTAAATATTTCTGATACTGTAACCTAAATGTAGTATATTTCGATTTGCAATATTTTTGTTTATCATTGTAACATGCAATCTTACGTTTTTCGAGTGATTAAAGTGTAAATTTTAATAAATATCTCAATAACGATTAAAAAAAATCGAATTCGAGTTTTTCATTTTTGACATTTTCTGAGAAGATTTACTATGGTAATATATATATATATTTTTACACCATCCGAAAGTAGAGATTTCATTGAATAGAAAAAACCCTATTTTTTTTAAAAAAGTTGATATTTTGACGGACGAATATTCGATTGAAAATTAAGGTTTTTTTTCGGTATTCAGTCAAAATGAGATGAAAAAATAGATATTTCAAATCAAATAAATTACGGTGTATTCAAGACATGAAAAGCTAAGTTTTCACAAAATTTCGTTAAAAAATAATTTTATTTGTAAAAGATAAAAATAAAAAACCAAAAACTTGCTTTTTGAAATTTTCACATAAAATTTGAGGTTATGTGAAAAAAGTGTAAATTCAAAAGATGTAGATCTTTTTATTACCTACAACTTTGACAATTAACTTTTTTCCATAGGACTTGTAGTTTTGCAGGAAATCGAGATAAGCCATTTTTGTCCCCTTAAGACCCCCCCTCTCCCCCTTCCCGACCTCAAATCGCCCGTAATTTATTTTTCCTTTAATTTTTGCAATATTCTCCTCCTTTTACAATGGGTTTCATCCTACTATCATTTATTTTGTTTTCAAACACTAAAAGCACTGGTCTATTAATAGCAAAAGTAGAAATAAGTTCATAGAATATTGTACAAAAATTAGTGAGTTAGTAAATATAATGAATAAAGTAGCTTAGATTATGATTTCAAAATAATTTTAAGAATAATAATAAATGGAATAATAATAAAAAGAATAATTTTAACAATAAGTAGAAAAAATTAAAACAGTATGCGTTGCACAATAAAATAGTATATATTAGTATTAATTTAAAAATTGTAATTTAGCTGTAAAAAATGTATAGATATTAGTTTAGCAAGTAAAGATAAAAATGTAAATAGAAAATTGCGTCATACTTATTACCCCCTAAGATAAAAGAAAAAAGCAGATCATACATAGATAGTAGATTAGCAGGAATCCCACCTGAAAAGTATGAAAGGTTGTATGCAAGGAAGATATAGTATGAAGCATGGAAGTACGAGCATCAGCAAATGCGAAAACTAGTATGAAAGGAAAAGTATAGAATAGGCTCCAAAGAATATTGGAGGTGCTAGAAAAAAAAACCTTAAGCAAAAATTTTGATATTGATATCTACATACACTTCATTTACGTTCTCTCTAGAATTTTTTGTGGATCGACTACTACCTACTTATAATGGATACATTACAAATATCAAGAAACTTTCCATTCATGTACTATGTCATATAGAACTGCTGTTGTCAATTATCTTGAACAACCCATAACGTCCCAGTGCTGGGTTCGGATCTCCTCTCTTGAGAGGGTTGAGGCCATACGTCCTCACGCTAATCGAGTGTGGGCTTGGGACTGGTACGACACATTGTGGCTATGTAATCTTGCCGTTTGATGTTTTTAAGCTGCCCGAAGGTATTTAACTAAGCTTCACGACTGTTATCTTATGATATCAACCAGGACCGACTGCATAACGTGACCTCCGAATCACGGAAACGTTCATCATAATATATCATGGCACAAACGGTTACCCAGGGACATATTTATATTTTTAACTAAGTATAACCAGTTAATTCATCATCAATCGTAGCACTCAAATACTTCACTTCATTTTAATGTTAAATTTCGTTTATGAATAGTTTAATTATGAGAACACGACCCTCATTATTTTAAACGAAAAATAGAAATCAGCGGTTAATAAATATAACATTAATATTTCAACCAAAAATGTTTAAAGATATTTTAAAATATTCTTTAGAAAGCTGAACTAGAATGGCGCACTACATATTTGTAGATACTTATGGAAGTTTTATTTATTCGTTTAGCAAAAATCCAGGTATCGTAGAAAGCTGTAATTCCTTTTAGAGATGGCGTGACATTATTTGACATGCATAGGAATCTACTGACTTAGCCAACTTTATGTCTACTTATGTATTACAAACATGTAGGTACAGTCTGCGTCAGGTTGACACTAAATAAAATTCACTGAGTGAAAGTCGCATATGTGTATGGTACTTGGTACTTGTTGTTATTTGTGTCAGAAATCTAAGCTTTGTCACTAGCTTTATTTTTTAATCACGGCTTCGATAACTTTGTTAGTTCAGTAGTTTTAGAGTTCTAACTTGTAACATGTGCTTACTTGGAAAACTTCTCACAAAAATAACAATTTAATATGTAAACATAACAATATCTATTTTTTTTTTTTTTTTTTTTTTTTTTTTATTTTTTTTTTTTTTTATATTTAAGCCTGCCAAAGTGACTCTACTCTGCCTGATGGAAAGCATGAGTAGAATCCAGGAGTAGGGGTCACCATGTTTATTGCGAGGGTAGGCAATGTAGCATGGTGACCCCTACCATGGCAGCCTGGTTAGATTATTCTGCATCATTCTCCCGGCCTTCGAAGGGCGGGAGAATGATGCAGAATGATTGGGCCTCCGGTCTCACACTCACCAAAGAAACACGACAGCAAGAATGCTGTCATTATTAGGATGGTCTTCTGTGTGAGGGTAGTACTGGCCGGGTCGAGCCGGCCCATTCGTGCTGAAATCAGCGTGGCTCTACTACCTGGTAGATTAGCAACATTTTAATTCCAGTGCCATTATGGGTGACTACGGAACCTTATTCTATGCGTGATTTGAATTTTAACTGAATCACTGGTTCTTTCAAAATTGAACTACGCCGATACGGTCTACGGTCCGCGGCTACTGGCGCGCACAGATAGACTTATCCAGAGAGTACAAAATGCCTGTGCCCGCTTTTGCTTTTCGATTCCACCTAGAAGCCATGTGACCCCGTTTCTTAACAAACATTATGTTTTAAAAATGAAGTCAAGACTCCATTTGGCTTCCCTTATGTTTGGTGTCATTAAGTGCCATGAACCGCCTTACCTTTACCGCAAAATAATTTGGGTTACAAATGGACGTGACTGCGCGAGGAGAGAGTGTTCTTTGCAGCTCTCTATTTCATCACACAAGACAGCCGCTTTCAGGGAAGCTTCCGCTATGCAGCATCTAAAGTGTGGAATAATCTGCCACCGCCTATCAGATCGCGAAACACTTTAGGCTCTTTCAAAAAACATTTATACCGTTATTTAATTGACGCACAGCGGAAGCTAGATACGGCTAATGTGAACATGTCGTTTGTATAATGAATATATGTATATGTTTATGTTTCTTGAAATATTTGTATGTTTATAAATGTCAAATGCATAGCACATTCATACCGTCAAGGTATGGACACTTGTGCGGTAAATCATTATTAATTAGACATAGGTATATAGGGATATTCGTGTGAAGCTTTCGGGTGGTTTAAAATTATTATAGATGTATTTGTACAACTATGTCACTTTAAGTTCTATGTGTGAGTACTCGCTTATTAAAAAATGTATTATATATTTACGATATCTTGTATTACTATGTATTTACGACATGTAAGGGCCGGTTGTTATGCGTGAGTCACTTTAGGGCCTAGTTGAAAACCAGCGTCAGGCTTCGTCTGGCATTTGCTGAACTTGGTCCTATTCTGACACGTTCACGAGACATTCATCGCCCGGTTGTTTTGTTTTGTTTTTTTCAAAAGTGTATTAGATCTATATATGATGTTGTGTCTTGTCGTGTATGTGTCAAAATAAATATTATTTTCTTTCTTTCTTTCTTTCTTTCTTTCTTGAAACGCACTTAGACTATGTGTGTGTTAACGATTTAAAAGTAATACATAAGTGAGAAGTACAATATATGCATTACCTACTACATATGTATATATACCTATCTTTAATTGCAGGCACCTGCATATGCATCATTCATTAAAACATTATTTGTACATCATTAATTGGACCGTCATTAAACTAATTTCCATTTAGCACTTAATGTATTTTCTACGCAAATAGAGTCGCACAAACAATAGCTATCATGATATCGCTAAATCAATAGCCATCATAAACTATTTATAAGGTAATACCAGTTAGGTTACTCATTCAAACGCCTTCACATACCGCCCACAACCTTAAAGCTGAGTGGCAGCAAAGTATATTCACTGGTGATTTGTTTTGTTACATGTTTAAACTCACGCCATATGTTAGCAACATCAATCATCGATGGTTTATTTACGTGAAAAAAATATTTTAACAGCTGATTACAAGCCATTAATGATAGATATAATAGATTTCTGAAAATCCGTACATTTACAATTAGTACATTTTACAAAAAAATAAAATAAAAGTGTCTGTTTTCAATTAATGCATATCAAAGTACGCGGTAACTAAAATAACAGTTTTTTCAATTTTGTCTGTATGTCTATCTGTTTGTTTCGGCTAATCTCTAGAACGACTTGACCTATTTTGGCGGGACTTGCACTGTCAGATAGGATACTTTTTTAGTTTACCTTTGCGTTACCGTGGCGTTACTTACATGTACACAATAACTGCGGGTTACACTGCGGGACTCAGATAGTTTTTAATAAGAGTGAAGCTTCTAGAGCATTCTGACTTTAATATGATTAAGCCATTTTTTATTACGGGTATCTAAGAACAACACAATGATTGAAAAATAGTGATAAAACGTAATTGCAAGTAAAAATCTAAATTGTTTCTTCGAGTCACAGACAGAGTAGCTCTGTAATCAATGAATTTGTTTACATATATGTATGTGTAATGTATGTATGTATATGTAAAAACATGCATTGTTTTCTCCTATACTAAACTAAAAACAGGATCTAACCTCACTAGTAAAATATTTTAAAATATGTACATTATTGTGTAGATCCGTAGCCTTCACTTAGACACATCTATTTATATCTTCATTATAAATACTTATGTTATAGCTAGCTGAATGCAATGGAAAAAACGATTACAGGCTTAAAGAACCGCAAAAGTCAGTGCCACCTCGTACGAGTCACTGTCGCCGTGAAAAATGAATAAAATCGTATTTGGGTCATCGCTATGTCCTGAAGGCTACACAAATAAGCAAACTTTCCTATGAATACGCCTTCTGTCATACGATAAACTGGTTTTATGTTGTTTTATGGCTATATATTTTTAGGTAAAACTGTTTATTATGTTAATATAAAAGTTGATTCTGTAGTCCTATTGTAACTGTATGTGGTCGTTATGCATTTTGTCATCATTAAGATGTTAAGATGTGCACTGCTGACAGCCTTATTAAGTTCGAAAAAGAAATAAATTTTGAACTTTTTGAATTGTATAAGAAAAAGTATTCTTACTACTTACCTAAAACCAGCTACAACCTCAAAGGTATGGTAAGTTCTATTCTCACTTATATACACTATATTTTACTTTCAAAAATCGGTGTTAAATTCCTACTCGAAGAAGTAACGATAAAAATATGAAACGTGATCACCTCTCTAGAGTTTCCTATAAAAAACTCTTATCATTTTATTTCAATTACTGTTATACGTATTGGAGATTAGATTACTATTACTAGATTTTACTCAATGGACTAGATTTTAAATACTCCTGTCCTGAGTTAGTTTAATAATAACTTTCTCAGAAAATTATCTATAGCTAATTAGAGAGTAAAAGTAAATTAAATACTCTGTTACTTTTTACGTCTACTTTGATTCTTAAAGTTTACTATTCTTCAAATGGATATGAACAAACGATATTTTTTAGAAATTAACAAAAATAAGATATATTATTTATTTAATCGTAGCTTCATTACAAGTTTAAAAATATGTCAATACTAGCTGCGGCCCGCGGTGTTACCGTCGTATTTTTGGGATAAATAGTAGTCTACATGTGATCATCCAAAACTTATTTTTAAATTAGCCATTCATTACAAAATAAAATTATGGTTGCTATGCAAATGTGTTATGCATAGCAACCTGTGAAGTTTTGACAGGAGATAAACAGTGATACATTTTGACATCTACGATTCATGTATTTTTATAATCACCTAGCTTTCGCCCGTGTATCCCGATTATTGCAGTAAAAAGTAGCCTATGTGTTATTCTGATATATAAGCGTTATTAATGTAAAGTTTCATCCAAATCTGTTCAGTAGTTTTTGTGTGAAAGAGCAACAAACATACATACACACATATGTACATACAAACTTTCACGTTTATAATATTAGTAGGATTACATTGGTAGGATTAGTAGGATATCTAACTTAAAGTAACTGATATGTTTACTTTCATCCACATATAGACATTACAAAATAGACGCTCAGTTACTACATTATCACAAATTGGTTTACCCTTGAATGTCACACGTTTTGTTGTCTAGCTGCAGTATTTTATCAGAGGAGCGTTGTCTCAATTGAGCTCATTTGCCGATAACCTGTGTCGCCGCTAGCCCCAGTTGAAGCAGGCGTGTCGTCATCGACAAAAATGTACTCTGTGCATGCATATAGATTTTATGTTATCATAGGCATCAGGAAACATTCATGGAGGTCGACGTGTTAAGGCCGCCTTGACTTAGACTATATAAAAATATAGACACAAGCCGACATTTTAGTTATACCTTTCAATGTGTTTTGATTAGGTCATTCTTCATTAGGCATCTACAAGCATTCTTTATGTGTTTTTATATAAAAATACGTAATCCTTTATAAATATATGAAATTTTTCCGCTATTTCAAACTATGATGTAAGGATACAAATCAATATATTTTAAATAAAAATATAAACACCTGAATTGGAATTTGTTTTGTAAAAAACAAATAACCTTAGTCCAAAATTAAAAAGATGTCTTTTGATGAACAAGATTTTTAACATTTTTATCTGTTACAAAATATAGTAAAGGGACAAATACTTTTATTTACACATTTCGAAAACGGACGATCTTATTTTTCGATATCTACATAATCTATATTATTATTATAAAGAGGTAAAGTTTGGGAGGTTTCCTCGGGAGATCCCGAGGTAACGTCCCAAACTTTTCTGTAGATACAGAAATAATTTCAAAAATTCTATTAGCAAGAAACATTCTCGTTTCTGATGATTTGCGCAAAGCGGCTGGCAGGAACTGGATGCGATAAGCCGAGGATCGAATCAAGTGGCGTGCATTTGGAGAGGTTTACGTCTAGCCTGTCCCCAGCTGATGATGATAATCAAGAGTAGAGATTGACAGTATTTATAAGTGTTAAGCCTAAGGGCTATTTAAAACATTATGAATACCGTGCTATCAAATCAAATCAAATCAAATCAAACCATTTTTATTTCAAATAAACCATACAACGGCACTTTTGAAACGTCAAGTATTCAGTCAGTAGTCAGTCGTGAAGTATAATTGTCTGTTTCTATTCGTAGATCCTATTGAGAAGAACAGACAAGAAACTCCATGGACACTCTTTTCCAACATTGTTTTTAAAATTTTTGGTTACATGTTTAAGGCATTTTATTAAATGGGAGGACAATGTAACGATGCTGATATTTACACAGGTAGTGTCCAAAAATAATTAGACAATAAATATAAGTTGTGAGATGACCAGCCCCAACATACAGGAAGGAATGGCGGAAAATTCCAAGTGCGTAATACAGTTTTATGTGAATAGCCCCATACAAATACTACGTTATAACTCGCCTAATATCGTGACTATGTAATACAAATTACAAAAAATGTAAACTATTCCACTTATTACTGTGTAGCCGCTTTGTACTGTAACATAGTAGTAAACAGTTTTACATCTTAATACGATATCTTGAATATTCTATTCCTCCTAGACAAAGCAGCCTGAAAGGAACTCTTTAATAATTCAATGTTCTGATTAAGTTTATGTCAAGTTAGGAAATACGTATAACATTCATGTCTATAAATTACAAAATTGTTTGATAAGATAAACATATTGACCTTGACTTTTAATTGAATGGGAAGAGTTAGTCTATTGTAGTGTTATTGAATAATTATTCTATACTATCTGCACCCCACGGTATTGCCCGTTTTTGTTACTGTATCTTACTCGTCTAACGTGAATAGGTTTTACATTTTCCGACCTATGTCCAATTTATAATCTCTATGCAAAATTTATCCAAATCCGTTCTGTCGTTCTTGCGTAAAAGAGTAACAAACAAACATCCATAAGTCCAAACAAACTTTCGCATTTTTAATAATGGGTGAAGTAAAAAGAAATCCATTATTTTTTCAATAGATAGCTTTAGTTAATTGTATCTCGTGTTGTTTATGACCGATAGTGTTCCACTGAATGTGGCGGGTGTTAAAAAGATGAGATTTCGGCCCAAAATCGATCAAATTGGCTTGTAACGGGAGATGCCTATGTTCAGAAGTTGACTGCTATGTAGTAATGATGATCTTTCTCCGAGTAATATGAATATGTATGTAAATACATAGCTATATTGTCATTAGATTAAAACTTTCATTACCTTGAAATGACATGGTTTTGTGTTTAATTTTCTTTGTCTATGCCAACTTCTTATACCTATCCTAATTTGTTTTTAATTACAATATTGCGTGCAATTTATATACATATAAAGTTTTTTTAAGGAACTATCACTACTTAAAGTAATCTACCATTACTCAAATAAATTTTAAATCTATGTTTGCTAACACTAAAAACCGCTGAATTATTTCTTGGCGTTCAGCCAATCTATTTAAAAAATGAAAGGTCCAAATTCCTACTTTGTCAACTTTGTGTATAAAAGTTCAAGTTCTGATAACCAGGTGTGGGTTATCAAATTCAAAACAAAAATGTACATGTTATCTATATTTGAACTGGGCACGATAATTCAAAACACTTTAAGTATCAACTGGAGCAGATTTACAAGTTATTAATGGGGATATAATAAATAAAAAATTCTGAAAAAAACTGTGGACATTTATAGTTTGGCCGTCACTCTTGCCTATATCGACCCGTTAAATTTACCGCAGTCCGTTTGACCTGAACACGTGAGGTTCTACGGTAGGTACTTAGATAGGACATGTGAAGAAATAAATAATTGAGTAGTGATTAGAAACACACATAGTATATTGCTGCCTCATAGTCATAACTAAATAATGTTGCGAACATTATTTATCTGAAATGAAAGGAAAATATACTAGAAAATCAACCGATAAAACAAAGACTGAGTAAGACAGGTGACAAATATGAATGTAACTATAGATAGTACCTGTCAAGGATATTGATAAACTGTCCAGATTCCAAAATAACTTATCAGAATATGAAATAGTATAAAGGTAAGCGGAATCTTTCGAACTGACATGAACATTGATAGGAATATGTTAAGACCCGATATTGTATACATATATACATACATATATATACTATACATCGAATGACATAGATAGAAATATGAGTATTTCATGTGGAAACGTATTCTCCTCAGATTTCAAAACCCAATTGCAACTGCAAGGAGTGTAAACATTAAAAATAATTATTAAAGATTTCGAAAGTTTACATTAACATCTTTCGCAATTAATTGCTTTGACTTTGTCAAAATCCTTGTTTTAATTAAATGTAATTTAATTTTTAAATGGTATTGCAACATTTTGCAGTCACTCTGCATACAATTCTAGCTATCCGCTACAAATCAAATTTATCAAAGATGTTAAATATATGAACATAATATTTAAATATATAATAAAGAGAAATAGTTTGTAATTTTTTAGATAGATGGAGTCTACTTATATATCTCAATGGATGGAGTCTATGAGTCTGCTGAACCGATTTTGAAAATTCCTTTACCAATAAAAAGCTACATTATTTTTGAGTGTCATATACCCTATGACTTTATAACAATACGAAAAATGATTTCCTCGATATTAACAAACACGCAGTACCGTGGAAAAAAAGCTAGGTTAAGTTAGAAAAATTACATTACAGCTTGGTCAATTGTCAAATTCATTTGTTATTGGTGTAACGGCGATTTAAAAAAAATTGTATTGATATTGTGACTAATAGTTTGAACAGCTTACAGCCTTGCGGCAAAACGAGCTGTAAGATTATTCAATTAAAACGCTTTATGACTGACAATTTAGTTATGCCTAGACATGTCAATTACTAATTGATACAATAATAGACTAGAATATACTAAGGAGTCAAACCTTTATAAAATTACTAAAGGATTTACTCTTTAACTTAAAGGATACTTACTGAGTCCCGCAGTGTTCCCCGCTGTCGTTGTTGTAAATCGCGAGTAAAGCTGCAGATCGAAGTCAGTCTTTAAAAATTAGCCTAAGTACTTAGGCTGCGCTCTGCGGCTTCACTCGCAATTCACAACAACTGCTGATGACCTAAGGAGTACCTTAGGTCATCAGCTTTCTGACAGAGAAAGTCCCGTTAAAATTAGTCCAGCCGTTCCAGAGATTAGTCGGTACAAACAGACAGACAGACAAACGTAATAGGTACTTACAAAAGCAATAGTAAAAAGTTTCAAAAATAACATTCATAATAGCGAAGCGAGGCTGTATCAAACAAGCAAATAGGTAAAGGTAAAGTAAACAGCAGACTTTTTAAGGAATAGTAAAAGCTTTAAATTCGGTGGCAGACCCATGTTCTCCTAGGTTTTCCATGTAGGTTCCAAGCACGGGGACTATATAGAATGCCTTAAGAGCATGCTACATACAACCTTTTTTAGCAATACGATTATTCTTTAATAACTAATATGTGTATGCATATTACATTATATAGGTTTATGTGTCAAATTATTCTTATCGCCCCATGTGAGTGTCTTTAATTTGTTATCATTAAGATATATATCTTAGAGTCTTTAATGATAACAATGCATATAGGTATATTTATTTATAAACAAATAGTAAAAACCAGCTCGAAGTTCATTACTAATTATGAGCTGATTCTTAATAGAACTTGTACCCAACGTCTTAATAGATTATCCTGTAGGAATAGCTACTAGAATCCTTTTCCCCTCCTTTGTCAGATCTTAATCAGTCCAGTTGTTAGGGTTCCGTAGTTCATGACTCGGAACCCTTATAATAATAAAAATACTTATGTGTTGTAATTACGTCAACAAAGTGCTACAATAAAATTATGAAAAATATTTTTATTTGGGGTCCCTCCCTACATGTAAAGTGGGGATGTATTTTTTCTCGCGTCATGTGGGGTATCATTCGATAGGTCTTTTAAAAACATTATGACGTTTTTAGAACCATTTTTCGACTTAAGTATTCATTTATGAGATATTCAACTTGATAACACATTTTTTTCTAAAACAGGGGGTCCCTGTCCCCCCTTCTAAAAGCTTAACGGCTGGCTCGAAAAATCTGAAAAAATTCATGATAGCAGCCCATATCTTTAAGTTTTAAGGAAATCTATAGCGGTTTTGATAACTATTTTAGTTTAGGAGTTTGGGGCCAACTTGTAAAATGTACTCACTTGGAAAACTTCGTACCAAAACAAAGAAATAATAAGCTAATAAAACAATTGTCTATAGGACACTATTTTAAATCTACCTACCATTATGGCATGCATGGCCTAACAAGCACTTAGCCAATTTTTTTGCTTGTGTTCATAGCAAAATCAACTTGTCCTGAACAAAGGCAAACTGAGTAGATTCTAGACTTGATGCCCAAACTGTTTGTTAACTACTAAAACATTACTGTACAGCGGAATAAACAGAACGGAACGGGGACCCGTGTCTTATGAATGAATACTCGTAAAATATAACCAAAATGCCTTACACACAGTGAAGGGGTAACAACTCTATACAATTCCGAAACGCAAGAATGATTCTCCCAATGCTGTACTGATGTAGCCTGGCATTTCTGTAATTGTTTGACGGATGTGTTTTATAGTGGTGAGCAAGGTCCGGAAAATTTGATGTGGACTGTTCTATATACACTGGCCAAAATAGAATAAGATTTCGAAGTAGCTAAATGTACATCCAGGAACATGAAATTCAGGTATTATTGAAACTACGTTCTCATTTGTAATGACTAGTAATGAGATTTACAAAGTTACATAAAATTAACAAATTCAATTATCGAATTGAAATTGTAAGGAACGATATAACATCATCGTGGTTTTTGTAGTTTTATTGTATATAGCACCTCCATGATTTAAAACGTACCTACTTAGGTATGATCTAGAACAAATGGATCAAAGACTAGCTAGATGCGTCTAGAAATAACACACAATGTATATAATAATAATCTCTATTTACTTAGAACAGAGGAACAGTTTATCTATCTTACCTTAACAATGAAGTTAACATTATAATGTATGTAGGTATTATGTTCTTTCTAGTATAATAACATCATAGTTGGAAACACACATCACATTGTAGTTGGGAATCATATATTTAAAAGCTTGAACTTATATTATATTATACTAGCTTTCGCCCGCGGCTATGTCGGTTAACGAGGTAAAAAGTAGCCTATATCCTTTCTCAGGCTCCGGACTACGTGTGTAGCAAATTTAATGTAAATCGGTTCAATAGTTTACGATTCTATAAAGGACATACAGAAAAACATTTATTTAATATATATATAGATTTGTCTTAGGGTAAATTATGGTATTTTTTACTCAGGGCTATTATTGTTTAATGTTTTCCAAATACATCACAAATAATCATAATCCATTTTCCAATTTCTTAACATTACACACATTAATTAAATCAAACTCAATTAATCAGATACTTAAATAATAAAAACTACATTCTATTTATAGCAAATTACACTTAAACTAATTTACATTAATAGCTTTTGTACCAAAAATAAACATTAAAACCACGAGACAAATTAAATAAACAGCTATAGGTACATCAGATGAGTAAATAATCTGTTGACTCACCTGCTAAATCCACAAACGATTTAAAATCTGGTGACACTCAAAGTAGATCTTAGATGTAAATGAGGAACTCGAAATGAAATTGTTCGTAAATCTAAGCTATATTATTTATGTTTAATATCTGTTAACAGTCGCGAATTTTCGATCAGCCGTAGCTGTCGTCGGATAGCGCGGCGGTCGTTCGTGCCGGTGCACTGTGGTCGAATGTGATGTATTTGGTTAACGTTTGATGTCGCCACGGCCGGTTAAGCAGCCACGAGCGCCTCGGCTTGAGTGGGCGCTTCCCGCCAAAACCAGTTGCCTTGGTTACGAGACGCGTAAATTACGTTCCAATTCACGCATGCGCAGGTGAACGTGCCTTTTAATAATCAGACGGCAAAGGTTCTTTTTTTTTTATTGTGCTACCATAGACGTGGAACTTGCGATAGTGTTACTAAGTATCAATACCTAGTGAATACTAGCTAGATCAAGCCCTGTGACGTTAACGTTAACGTCTAAGCCAAAAACGTTACTTAATTCTCAGACGTGACTACCTCTTAGCCATTTTTTTTCGTACGGAAATCCCCACGGATGCCACACGTTGGTGGCTATGTCGGACTCGAACCGACTAAAACCGCACGCCGTCTCGGGTACTATGAGTCGGGGAACCAGGTATACCCTAGAAAGGAATGCCCTGGAACCCTAAAGCACCTCGGGCCACCTACTGCTTGTAGATGGCCCCCTTTTGGAGGACGGAGATAATTTAACGATCTCCGGCGCCAGAGTTGCCTGCTTTACCAAACCCGTTCCCGGGCCTGGCGGACCGGAAGAGTTCTGAACCTCTCCCAGTCTCGCTCTGCAATCTCCTTCGCAAGCATGACATTCTTACAGAAAGAGACGGTGGAGCTCCACGCGCTCTCGCTCCGTATCATGGCCACAATCATGTTATGGAGCGAGAGACTCCCCACCCCGATAGCCGCCACGAGGTTACGTTTCGGCTCTTCCCACGCCGGACTTTCTACCAGCGTGTGAAGTGCCGTGTCCACGGTCCGGCCACCGCAGTGGTGGCACTCAGGCGTTGTCTCTTTGCGGATCAGATACAGATGATCTCCAAAGCACCCCTTTCCAGTCATCTGTGTCAACCGGTATGAGATTAGTATCTATCACGGTAGTCCGTGATGATTCTCGTGGCTACCTCTTAGCTTGCTATTTATTTTACTCACACTTTATGAATATAGCTACATAAATTCATAAAAAATATCGATAGATATAAAAATGTGCTTTTACCTTACCTAGCTCCTAGGTAGCGTACTCGAGATCACGATCAGGGTGGGACCAAATATTTGTATGATCAGCAAATAATAACCTATGAAATTGCCGTTTTGTATGCAATAAGTGAAAGTACTTATTTTTTCAAACTTTTTTATTTCTGTTATTCGAAGTAATTACCCATGCAATCGACGCATCTTTGCCAACGCATTAGCAGTTTAGTGATGCCCTTCTTGTAAAAATCAGCTGGACACTCAGCAACAAACTCTTCAAAGGCATTTTGTACTGCCTCTCGGGAATCGAATTTTTTACCCACTAAAAAGTTGTCTAAATTTTGGAAAAAGTAATAGTCGGTAGGTGCAAGGTCTGATGAGTATGGCGGATGAGGGAGAGCTTCCAACCCCAGCTCTTGCAGCTTGGAGACTGACTGTTGCGCAGTATGAGGTCGCGCGTTGTCGTGAAGGAACAGTGGGGACGACCGATTGACCAAAGCTGGTTGCAGATGTGTAAGCTTCTCCATTATTCTCTCCAGTTCTTCACAGTACATATCTGCATTAATGCTCATGCCGTTTTGTAAAAAGCTGTGGTGAATTACACCCGCACTTGACCACCAAACAGTGACCTTCACCTTTTTAGGGGTCATTTTAGGTTTAGGGTATTGCTTTGGTGCTGAACCAGGGTCTAACCAACTTACCAACAGAATCCATTTTTCGTCGCACGTAACAATTCGTTTCAAAATTCCTTCATTTCTTTGCCTGTTGAGCAAGTCTCGACGCGTACGTTGCGCTGGCGCTGCTGCTAGCTCAGATGTAGATTGAGTTTCGTCAGCTTCCACAATCGCCTTTAATTCATTATTGTTAACCAAAGTCTCCGGACGACCACGAGCTTCATTTTTCAAGTCAAAATTTCCAGAACGGAACTGGGAAAACCATTAACGGGTTGTGCGTTCGTTTGTACAGTTCTCTCCGTAAACGTTTTTGATGTTACGTGCAGTTTGTGTCGCGTTGGTGCCACGACGGAACTCATATTCCGTAATTACACGAACTTTTAAAGTATCCATTATGACGAAAAATGTTCAAATGTAATGAAAATACAACGCTAATCAAAAAACAAAAGACTGAGTTTGTAAATAGAATGTCATGGTTTAAAAACAAAATTAATTTGAATTAAGAATACAGAGCCATTACAAACTTTTCTTAATTTGAAATGTCCAAATAATTAAAAAGTAAGAAAATATCATTTCTGTGAATGTTTGTAATTTCAAATTAACAGCACTACACTAAATGCACTTGAAAGTACATAATATGGTATCTACTTACATACAAAAAACTTTTTTTTTTAATTTGTTTGTTTTTTTGTTTCGGGTGATCTTTGAAAGATTGGACCGATTTTCAAGGGACTGTCACTTGGAGACTACTGGTGTTATAAGGCTAACTTTTATTTTACACTGAGTTACTCGCGGTCTTGCTTGTAGTTTGTACCTTTACAACAACAGTAGCACCGCGGGGCGCAGCTACTCTAGAATTTAAAAAAATGAGAAGAGATATTGCCAAGAAACATCTTTCTTGGAGTGTGTCAATCTTTGAGTGCTAATTTTAAGTTAATAGAGATAAGAGAGATAAGAATCTTAACATTCAACATACATAACTCAACAGGAAGGTAGGTAGAAATACAAAAGGTACTTATGCCCATTTTCACCAAATATACTTAACCGTCTTCTTACTAGGAGCCCCGTAACGTAAGTAGCCCTCAAACTTTAATAAACATTTAAAGACTTAGGTGTCCCTTTTTTTTGTTTGTGCGGTTATCCCCTCAGATACCACCAGCTGGTGGCTATGTCGGACACAAGCCGACTAAAACCGCACGCCGTCACAGGTACTAGAAGCCGATGAACCAGGTGTACCCTCGCAAGGAAATCCCTGGGACACTTAGATGTCTCCTAAAGCTTGGTCATAACGAAAAAACACTAAGGGTTAGCTCTTTCTAATTGGGCCTTTAAATTTAAGGGATATTGGTGAAACGGCCATTAGTCCTATGATTTTTTATTTCCTAATGAAAAATTAAAATAAATGAAATGTAAAATTAAACTATCACATGTTAAACTATAATATCCTCTAGTGGTTTTAATTCTAATACATCACATGAGATTGGTACCTATGCTCGCTGATGGGACATCTAGTTATCCTAATAAGGACGTTACTAAGCCGATTCAAAGAGGCCTCCGCCTCCACATCTATGTAGATATAGATCGACAATAAATAAAAAATCTTGTTAAGGATATTATGGCAATCATTAAAACTTTACTGCTCCTGAACTCAATGGTTCTGATACCATAAACAATTAAAAGTTTATTTCAATTACCAAGAAGAACGAAATGTAAACCACCTTAACTTTACTATTGTCCTGTTTTTCTTAAGCTGCCAATATGACTCCAACTCTGCCTGATGGAAAACATCGAGTAAAATCAAAGTAGTAATCACTATCCTGAATGCGAGCGTAAGATGGAGCATGGTGAGTCACACTTTGGCGGCATAGTGAGATGCTCTTTGACGTCCAGCTTGAAGAACTCGGGATCATAATGGTAGGAGAACACCTGCATCGATAATGAGTTGCAGGTTTTGACTGTTCGACACATTAGGAAGAGCTAAAACGAAGCGTTCGAGAGCGTATGTCTACCACTCTGGTTGTGGCGGGCGGTGATTTCCAAGACCATCACGGGTTGTCCTGTAGAGGAAGGCAAATGGGGAACTAGATCTAAGTCTAAATAGAACCAAAAAAAATGTTTATTACAGACTAATGAGTCTATTTCAATCCAATTAATAAAAATCTTAACATATATCATTGTAAACTGGAACGTCCTTAAGGATCAACTGAGGCAATCTCTAGATCTGGATCCCCTTTTATTTCTTGTATTTGTGGTACATATATTTTGTGATAAGAATCTGTATTAAACGACATTTTAAATTGATTACCTCGCAGAAATCAATTTATTTAATAAAAATACATAATTTGTCAAGAATGTATATTATATGTCTAACATTTCTTCCATGCGTATAGAATATGGAACGTCGTGTACTGTCGTTGAATTTACAGTCTTGCAGCGAGAAACAACATCATTTACTAACTGCTCCCGGTATTCCTGCCAACGCCGTTCAGTCTCAAATTCTTTGAATAATTGTTTCTTGTTAGGAATCTGTAATTAAAGAGGTAAGGAAGAGAAGGTTCTAGTCTTTATCATTAATAATAATATTTGGGGTCTGCTACTATCTCAACTGGTTTATCCTTAAAATAATCATCCTAGTCGTAAGGGCGAACTGAAATTAGTATATTTGAGGGTACTGGCTTCCCAATAACAATTGTCATAGATATTCATGACAACTGAAACCGACGGCTTAACGTCAAAACGTAAAGCTTATTCGAGAACCGCCACCATTTTTCAAATTAGGAATTTATTGTGAGACAAACCTAACAACAACCCGATCCGAGAATCAAATCCGAAATGTTTTCAGTATGAGTACATCAAGCAATCAAAAATGCAAATAAACACAAACCTTTTTTTCCAAGTAGTGACGAATACGTGTCCAAATATTAGCTGTGTTGCGTTGTAAAAGCCATATTTTTGGCATCAACATGCATTCTACACGCGTAGTTGCCACGATACGTCGATCTCGCATATTTTCGCCAAAACCAAATGTCGAGCCAGGGTTGAATAAACAAACCTATTTTATAAACATAATTCTATAAGAATATAAAAAGCAATAATCCTGTTTTGTGTAACTTTGCCAAGAGCTAACAGGTTAGCTATATCGACGACCCAAATATTCGCCTAAAATTTTATCATATGTATTGTCATCGAAGGGACGGGTATATTACGGTTAGAACCGTAGAACCGATAATTATTTATTTGGTACTATTACCGTCCAAGTAATAGCAAAAATGTAACTCCCGTTTCAATATTAGTTTAGTTAATGGAAAAGTTTGTTATGTATGTGTTACAGTCCCCAACCAGCACTCGGCCAGCGTGGGGACGTATGGCCCCCTACCTTTCTCCTGAGAGGAGACCTGAGCCCGGCAGTGGAACCATGGGTTGATTTGTGTTACAGCATGAAATGAAATAAATGTCTAAAATACCTGCATAAAATACGTTCGCAAGTTAGGCGGTGCCCCTTGTGTTCCATCGTTGGTTTCTGTACTAAACCTATGGTGTCAAAAAACAAAACATAAAACCTAAGGAGTAAAAAAATAAAATATTGAGTAAAATTCTTATTGTTCTCTTTTCTATTTTAGTGAGGATATGAATTTAACAAATTAAGGTGTTGAAAAGGTTAAAACGAGCAACTTTAATATTAGAAAAGAAAAGAAAAAAAGAAAGAAAATATTATGGTCGCTTTTGTTCTGTGTTCTGTGTCTCATATGAACATGTGGATCATACGAATACGATATTCGTATTGTGTGTATCTAGATTTGTTGGAATTTGTTTCTCAGCAGTCTGGTAACAACAGCATAGGCTGTATCTAGTTTAAATCAGACTACTGCATGTAAGATTTTAAGTTACTATTATGTAGGTAGTCTATTACATACTAACATTATAAATCTAAAGAGTTTATTTGTTTGTTTGTTAGAACGCATTAATCATCGGGCAATAGGAGATGCATATTAAGTTATGTGGTGCAGCAAGCATACAATATTTTAAGATGTAGGTACCTTACAGATTCACGATGTCCTTGGTCACGATGACCTTCGTAAAGCAATGTTGATTTAACTTCACTTTTAACGCGCATAATTGATGCTTCACCTTTTATTCTTTGCCTAGAGGGCTCAGCTGAACGTAGAATTCTAGAATGTGATACCATTGCATCAGACACACTACTAATTGGTCTAGACTCATCTGTCGTCATTTCTTCCATTTGATGCACATCGTCCAAAGCTTTGAATGCGGCTGTTGTCGACGATCCTGCCACAGACAGCGGTAGAGTTTCCGTGCTCTCTCTGGCCAGAGTACCAAAATACTTTTCATCCAAGTTTTCATCACTTTCTTCTTTCGCAACCTGGTAAATTGAGATTGAAGATCATTGTGAAAAAAGTTGATAAAATTTTAAATATTAAAACTCTTTTGAAAACCTACTTAGAGCACCAGGACAATCGTAAAATTCATTTGAAGACAACATTTTTAATAAGATAAAAGTCAAAAGTACTGCAATTGCCATGTTAACTGAGAGACCAACCAGAGTGATTGACATTACATTTAAATAAATTTAACCTAAAATGACAGCATTCGTGTTGCCGATTTCGTTGGTGAGTGCAAAACCGGAGGCCCAATGATGTAGAATATATTTTAGAGCAACACGGTAGTGAGTAGCCATACACAGGCGTCCCTCTCTGTCAAAGCATAAGACCAAGTAAGCATATGCACGACACTGTTATGACATAGAATGTAGTTATGTTTTTTTTTGTTTTGTGTATGTGTGAACGAGCCTCTGCATGCATTGACAATAAGAATGGTGACCACTACTCTTGGATTCTGCTCATACTTTCCTGAGTAGGCATTTTGGAAGGCTAAAATAGAAAAAAAAATATCTTGCTCCACGAACTTCTTGTAGGATTACGATTTTCGAATGATTCTTGTGTCATTTGGTTCGATATAATAGGTAAGAAACAAGAAGACCTTTGCCTCGGTTTCGAATTTGAGGTGCGGCAAAAACAATACAAAGAAAAAAACTATACCCTAGAAGAGGAAAAAAATATATTTACATATGGATCATATAGCGAGTAGTAGGTGCGTCCCAAACGTGTGGTTTCAAGAACTTTAATAGTCTCAATCATTTGACAACGACCAGATAATACAAAGTAGACATAATTGCGGACCCCGGCATTGTCTCCGAATATAACTTCATCTACATCATATGATTTCATTCTTGCTATTATACAACCTTCTCGTCTAGACACCTGTAAAATAAAGGATGCAAATAATTGATCACCTTCTTTTATTGGGTATCTCAAGGAGATCATCTAACAATTGACAGTTTTTAAGGAGGTCGCAAGCTCAAATATCTAAATAATTTTAACAAAGAGAAACCGGCTTCAAAGAAAAACTATCCCGAGTACCCAAATCGCGATAATTGTGCCTATGATATTTGAGGAGTTCCCTCGATTTCCTTGGGATCCCATCATCAGATCCCGATATGGTAACGATGGGATCACCTGTAAGCTACGCCTATTCCAATGCAAAAAGAGTTTTTGAAATCGGTTCATAAACGACGGAATTATCGCTGAACATACATAAAAAAAAACATTCCGACGAATTGAGAACCTCCTCCTTTTTTTTTAAGTCGGTTAAAAATATCTTACCTCATCTAAACCATCGAAGTAACTGAAGAAGGACATAGCAGTGCGCACAATATCCCACGAAGCTTGTATGGTTGATTGAAGAACATTCTTAAAATCATCTTTCATCAATGCAAGTAGTTCGCAATGATCTGGTAATAAAATTAAGAAAAAATATAACACAATAACCACACTTTTCCCAAAACTGGTATTAAATATTTACTAACACGCGTTACGATCTAGGAAGGTAATCGTAATTTGACTGCACGTTACATAATTTGATTAGTTTGTCATGACACGAGTCCGACAGATTTTTTGGCTTCCCCAATGTGCGAATAACATCAAATCCTCCTCTGCCCCATTTCCAAAAAAAAAATAATGAGAAACAACTGATTTATATTCAAACAGTGATTAAAGTATATAACTCAAACTTCAAATCAAATCAGATCATCTGGCACTCATATATGAGTACCAGATGCTCTGAGTATAGGCACCGATATTCACAATAGAAAGATTAAGGCGGAATATGAAAACTCCTCTAACCTGTTGTAGTACAAGTTGCTGTCCTAGGTATATTATGTAACAAAGATACTTCGCCAAACATATCCCCTGCATGCATTTCTCCAATTTCAACAGGTACTTCAACATTCAACAATCCATCGTAAACAAGATGTGTGACGGACACTTTACCAGTCAGTATGAAATACATCGCGTGCCCGACTTGGTGTTGGCGGACTATAACACGGCCTGGCCCGTAGTACTTAAAGTATGTATAAGCTGCTAATTTTCTTTTTACGTGCTGATGATAAAATAAGCTATTATTGATGTGACATCTTAAGGAATTAAAGCTGACTAGCTGAATACCATAATCAATTGACTTATAATAACTTATTAGTCAATTAATTATTGTTAGAATTTGTAGTAGGAGAATCTTGGCTAGAAATAAATCACACTAGTAATTATAATTTGGATAACTGTGAATCTTTAATAATAGCTTAAAAATACTTTAAAATTATAAAAAAAAATTAAAGTCATAAATTTTCTCTGTGACTGCTTCAAATGAATACTTACATGAGGGTATCGTTTGAAACATTTAAGCCCACCTATAATACGATAAATATATTTCTTTTCCTGTTCAGTCCTATCATTGGCAGGTTTATTCAAAAGCCCTTTGTCCTAAAAGGAACATCTTGAAATCAGTTACGTAAACTAAAATAATAATAAATAATGTTTCATTGGTGATTGCGAGATCGGAGACCCCAATAAGGGTGACCTAGTGAAATAACTCCTGCTTCTGCATACTGATGCACCATAGCGTGGCTCTATGGTAGCACGCGTATCGTAGCACTTACAATCAGGGTGGTAACCACTCTTAGATCCTACTCCTGTTTTCCATCCGGCAGAGTTTGATATGTTTTGCAATTTTGCAGGGCATTCATTGAAGCTTGAAAAAAGACAAGATTGACCAAACTGAAGAGACAAGATTATATCAGCAGCAATCTCTTTAATGAGTCGATCAGAAGAGGTGTTTTAAATACCAAAATTTAAGCATTAAATTTTTTTTATTTACTAGTAGAAGTATTCATAATTAATTAAAGCTAAAAGACGAAGCAAAAGAGGTATGTCAGGACTGTAGTAAGTTACAATCAATTATCTCTGCCTACTCCTCAAAGAAATATTTGTGACTGACGTGACTTTATATTTATAAATATATTCGTATGATAATAAATTTTCGTTTTCTGAATTACAAGTGTCTATGGGTTTAAATTTGTTTGCTCCCTAATCTTAAAAATAAATCTTAAAGTGTACTTACTGCCAAAGTTAACACAGTCTTTTGTGTTTTAATTTTCTTGCGCATGGCTTGGGCTACTCGTTTTTTCACATCATCAACACCATCATAACGTTCGGACTCATTGAGCCAGTAGGAGTTTGCCAACGCTAGTCGCACAATACGTCGAAATAAACATTTTGCGTGAAACTTCTTTTGCAATGCTATTGCGGGATCCTAACAGAAACAAAAAGAAAACAAAGTTTAATAACAGTTTGTGATCCACAAATTGTTATTCTGAGTCTGGGTGTTCTTTATGTCCATATTTTGTATGTTAGTAACGTACCCCGCGAATCAGTACTATATTCCTAATATTATCTTTTTAAAAAGGGAAAGGAATGTTAGCGTCGCATATTTTGTAAAGTAAAACAAATCACAAAAATAATGTATATTAAACACATTTATTTTATTGTTCTAATTTATATTCACATGACAAGAATAATGAAACCAATAGGAAATTTAAATGACCTTCAGACATGTCCCTATTTGCCAGGCTTTAATGGAAAAAACCGTCAGTATAATTTCGTATTACTAATTATTACAAAAAAGTATTACAAAACCGAGCTTAAGCAGTAAAATCATCATATCATCATCTTTATCATCATCAGCCTATCGCAGTCCACTGCTGGACATAGGCCTCTCCAATAGCACGCTCCTTGGTTCGATCTTGTAAAATATATTTCTTTTTGGTAAGATATATACATGTATGCATTTTGTACTGCCTACCAATGTTTACATAAATAGTAAGCTTATTAATAGATATCAGGTAAACGTCGTGCTATACATACCAGTTCTCCGGTTTGTTCCTTTTTCTTTGGTGGCATATTTTAATATTAATTAAAGTTACGATACAATAACTATAATAAATGTATAAAAACAAGTTATCTAATAACAATATTAGTACAAAATAGATGCAAGTTAAAAAACAAAATATATTTTATAAAATTCCAATAGACCGCACATATTTTCCGTGAGGTTATCACGTATGTACTTTGACATAGTGCAAAAAGTTTCCCCTGACAGAGTATTTACGAGTGTTATGACAAGCTATATTTACACTTTTTATTTTAATGTTTAGATTAAAAGTGTTGACAATATGTTATTACTAATATTATCAACAGTAATTGGATCAACAAAAAGGTTAAAGTATGAAATTGCCGAATTGTACTCAAAAATTGAAATTAGTTTTTTTTTATTTAACATATTTATTTAATAAAAATATCTACCATTATTATCTATACATTGCTGCCATCTAATAGGAAGGTCATTTATGCCTATGCGACAGAACTCTAGTGATCTAGATTTTACGAACTGTGTGAAAGCATTTTGTAGTGCCTCCTCCGAAGAAAACTTATTATCACATAGAAAATTGTCCAAATCACGAAAAAATGGTAGTCCGTTGGAGCAAGGTCTGGCGAATACGGAGGGTGACGAATTGTTTCTAATTGCAGCTCCTGTAGAGTTAAAACGGTTTCTCGTGCTGTGAGGTCTCGCGTTATCATAGAGCAATAATGGTGAAGATCGATTCATGAGTCGGGGCTCTTTCACTGCAAGTTTTGCTATCGTTGTTCGGAGTTCAGCAGAGTAGACATCTGCCGTTATTGCTTGCATAGATTGGAGAAAGTTATAGGGAATAACACCATGCTGAGACCACCAAAAAGTTACCATTTCCTTTTTATTGGTAAGCTTTGCTTCAGGACACTGTTGCGGCGATTGACCTGGGGTCAGCCATTGCAGTTTTCACTCGTTATCGTTAAGAATCCACTTTTCATTACATGTCACAATTCGATCTAATAGTCCTTCATTTTTGTATCGATTCAATAAGGCAACACAATTATCAATACGCATTTCTTTCTGCAGATCGGTCAAATCATGAGGCACCCGTTTTTCATATTTTTTATTTTATTGATTTAACGTACAGGTCTATCAATTCGAAGTATAGGTACTTCGAATTGATACAATAAAACGGTAATTTCATACTTTAACCCCTATTATTTAAATAATATATTAATAGTATAGTATTGTTCATAATAAATGTATTTGTTTTGTTCATCCAACAGCTTTTAACCCTAGAGCAAGACAGGCCCACGAACCCGAGAGAAGAAGTCCACTTAACAGGATCCCCCCAGTTTTCTTTCTTTTTGTAAATACATACATATTATACATAGAAAACACCCAGACTAAGAAACAAATATTTGTGGATCACATAAATGGTGGTGTTCCCTAAAGGTTGGTGAAAACGAAAACATCATTAAGTGTTATCTAACTCTCTCGAAATGGTCCCTTAAATTTAGGTGACGTTGGTGAAAACAGCCGTAAATATGTTGAGTAGTTACTCTTCATACGACTAACCTGCACATGATCGCTTAAATTTGCAATGGGCTGTGCCGTAGGTAACGGGAGACTACCTCCCTTTTTGGGCACTATTGGATAACAATGTAATCAGACATGTTTTATAGATTTTTCTATATGTTTTTTGAATTTTCTAATTTGTTAAAAGAAAAGTTGAAAAGGTAATTATTTGTTACGTCTATCGAAAATTAAAGACAATGTAATAAATATAAACTAGATTTATTAAACATAAAGAAGTATTTAAAACGATATTAATAATTAAAATAACAAAAATATGGTATTAGTATTCCATACAATAAGTTATAAGTATTTTAAATAAAGAAATAACGAAGCTAAGTTTTCATCATAAAAATTAAAATAAATGATAAAAATTAACAGAAAAATTCTTACAATAATAAATAATAATAAAAACATTTCACCATATATCCCTTTTTTGTTACTTACCTTTAAATCTAACTTAATTAGAATAAATGATTAAACTCAAATAATCATATTAAATTGATATAATTCAAGATTAGAAACTATGCATCGAGTAATTTATGTTTTGAGAAATTTTGTCTGGGAGCTTTAAATAATAATAATTAAATATCTATCATTTCTTCCATGCGTATAGAGTATGGTACATCATTAACTAAGGTCCAGTTGACGGTGTTAGAACGTGAGAGAACATCTTCTACTAACTGATCGCGGAACTCGAGCCAACGACGCTCAGTAACAAACTCTTTAAATAACTGTTTCTTAGTTGGTATCTGAAAGAAATATAAATGTTTTAACTTTTTAGCTGAACCTCTAGAGTGTGTGGTCACGACAACAGCTTTAAAAATCCTTAGAAAGGAGGTTTTGACCTACTGTAATAACCACACTGGCTAGACGAGTTAGTTTAAAGTTTGTTTCAATTTCTCTTTTACTTGTGCAATACCACTTTGCTTCTTTAGTCAACTCTTACAACACAATCACGACAAATAGGGATGGTGACACTCAATCCTCTTAATAACTCACCACATGGAATCCCAAATGGGTCAATATTAGAAAAAAACTTTGTTCTAGTGCTATGAAATACTGATCTGCTGCAGAATATTACCTTTTTTTTATTGAAAGCTAACCTTTTTATTCAGATAATGTTCAATGCGGGACCAAATGTTCGCAGTGTTGCGTTGCAGGAGCCAAATTTTGGGTAGCATCATGCAGTCAACTTTAGTTAACGCCACGATACGACGATCGCGCATGTTTTCGCCGAAACCAAATGTAGATCCAGGGTTAAATTGACAGACCTTAATAACATAAACAAAGTTTAAGTATTCTAAATATTTATCAAGATTATACCAAACTCAATAAACTTAATACCGTCGTCGTCTCGTAGTAAATATATAGGTACTCAAGGTGATTTTAGTACTTGTTGTACTGCACTTTATAAGTAATTTTTTTAGCTAAGCACTCTTAGTATTGCAAATTTCCTAAATATTTTCAAAATTGAAAAGAATTACTTTTTGAGCTTATTTCAGACTTTCATATTCTTCAGCTTAAAGTTTCGTCCTGTTTTTTTTACTTTAGTCTCCAATGTCATTTGTTTTATTTATTAAGTTTTCAAAAGCCTGCCTTTTAGCTTAAACACTAGATGGAAAACATTTATTACATAACGATGAAAATATTGCCTAAAGGTTTACCTCTGATTAAAAAAAAATACCTGCATGAAGTAAGTCTGAAGATTAGGTGGTGGTGGTGCAGCCTTTAATTCAACACTAAACCTGTAATTACAATCAGATATTACTATGTTAATGAAATTAAAAGGTATTGCAATATAAAGGGTTACTAGGTTCACTTTTGTCCGCGGCTCCCCCCTAAAACGTCTTATCTCGTCAATCGCTGCAAAGAGTATTCTTCCTTAAGAATGTCCTTCCTTAAGAATCAAATTATCTTCATGGCAAATTTCATTCAAATTGGTGCAGCGGATAAGTCATGAAAACATACCAGACAGAGTTACTTATTGTATATATGGAAATGGATGGACTAGTTTATATGTGTGTATTAGACGATTAACAATAAATATTAAAATTGGCCAAGTGCCTGTCAGGCCTGGATTAGGGTTCCGTAGTCACCCATAAAGATTGGTAGATTTAAAATTGTGTCCAATAGATAATTGATATTTTTACTTATTATTACTTTTACTTTTATGAAGTTTCCAAGTAAGTGCATTTTACAAGTTAGGCCCCTATGACGCCTGAAATAAAAAAGTTATCAAAACTGCTATAGTTTTCCTTTAAAGTTCAATATATGCACTACTATCGTGTTTTTTTTTCAGTTTGGCTTTTAGATGGGGGAGACAAAATAGCTTTAAAGTTGAATACGAGCAACTCGCAGACGGATACCTGTACAAATTATTATAGCACTTTGTCGGCGTAATTTATACAAAACATATTCATGCAAAGTTTCATCTTTCTAGCACCAACCGTTGGGCTGTAGGACGAGGACGGACGGTCAATACAAATCTACATATAAATCAACTCTAAAAGTCGTGAATTTTCAGTATCGAATAGTCTAATTAGTTATTTAAAGATTTACGTCTGGAAAAATCAACCTGTGTAAATATAATGGTTCTGTTGTGTTGTGACTGTTGTAGGTATACGTACTCATTATGAGGCAGATATATAGGTATAGTAGTATTACAAGGTTATATACATAGTATGTTATAATTTTAACAAAAAGGAACCGACTTCAATGAAAAACTATTCCGAGTACCCAAATCGCGACATGGTGCCTATGATATTTGAGAAGTTCTCTCGATTTCCTTGGGATCCCATGATCAGATCCCGATATGGTGACGATGGGACCACCTGTAAGCTACGCCCATTCCAATGCAAAAAGATTTTTTGAAATCGGTTCATAAACAACGAAATTATCGCTGAACATACATAAAAAAAAAAAAGATTTCGACGAATTGAGAACCTCCTCCTTTTTTTGAAGTCGGTTAAAAAAAGAAAGTGTTGCGAATTAAAAATGTTCAAAATATATGTGTAAAAATGGTCCTACACTACAAGTCAATAATTTGATTAACCTGTTGTCAAATTACAATATTAACATATTATTATGTATTGCTTACCTCCCAGATTCGCGTTGCCCTTCAGTTGTTTTTAGAATTTCCTGGATTGTCGCAAGTGGATTAAAGTTCGGTTCGATAACTGATGAATTACTCGCTAATGTAACCTTCAAGTCATGAGATGCACTAGATTCACGTGTAGTCGTCTTTGATTTCTCCGGCGTTTTTAATATACTTGGCAGACGTTTAGGTTCTACAGGCGCATTTACTGTAGTATTGTCCTGGGCCTCAGTTGAAGTTCTCTGTTCCCTACTACCTTTTGAAGAACTAGTAATATCACTTTTGTTGAGGTTCTTATAATGAGCAAAATACTTTTTATCTATATCTTGTTCACTTTCTTCTTCTTCAACCTTGAAAGGAATGTGGTAATTTTTATACAACTAAGTTCCAACGAATTGTTTTACAATTTTGCACTGGCATGATTTAGGGGCCTCACTGGACTTTAAAAGAAATCTTTTATGATGGAAGGTCAATGATGGTCATGTGAACAATAAGAGCGCATAAAATATGAACAAACAACCATTAACTTAGTTATATTCTAAGCAGGTTCTATTATATTGGTTAGGTTAATAGTCCACTGCTAAACTAAGATTTTTTTTTATTTACTTACGACCTTTTTTTTTTTTCTTTCGCGGGGAATGCTTTTCGCACCATTCCCTCCGTGGGGAAGACGAAAGGCGTGTGTGGGACTCCCGGCGAACCGGTCTACCCACTAAACCCCGCGGCGGCCTACCTCGGCAGTCGGGAGGAGCTCCAGGAACGCATCAGCGACATCTGGAGTCCCCCCTGCCTAACCCCATGATTGGGATACATCTCGCGGTAATCAATACGTTACCCTTGGGGCAGGACGATATCGCGCCTCTCGCCGCTTTACACAGTAAAAGGCGGGACACCGACCCACCTTAGACGACACCCCCGGCCGCACCGGGGTGTCACCTGTCACGGGTCGTTTGCAGCGGTCACATCTCCCCAACATGTGGCCGCAGCGACCCTTAGGCGACGATTAGGGAGCTAGCGACCTCTGCCGCGTCCCCTTCGCCGCCTCCTTCGAGCGGGATCGGCCCTTTCCCGATCCCGCTCTGCGGACTCCTTCTGGAGCATAACGTTCTCACAGAAGGAGACCGCGGCTTCCCATCCCTCGCCACTCGCCAGCATTGCCGCGATCAATGCTGGCGGTGACAGGTTTCCTCTATTTACTTACGACCTACCTACTTGACGTTAGCCAGTTTGACTTGATTACAGTTATCCAAGTATTTATTTATTTATATACTTCAGTTATGAAAACCAACGGATAATAAGCAGTTATAATAATAATGTAAAACATCAAGCCTATTATAGATTTTATACAAAAAATATAAAATGTAAAGAACACATACGTATGGGTCATATAATTTGTATGTAGTACGGCCCAATCGAGTGGTTGCACAGATTTGTAATGATTCTATCATCTGACAACGTCCAGTTAATTTAAAATATACCTACTTGACGTTAGCCAGTTTGACTTGATTACAGTTATCCAAGTATTTATTTATTTATATACTTCAGTTATGAAAACCAACGGATAATAAGCAGTTATAATAATAATGTAAAACATCAAGCCTATTATAGATTTTATACAAAAAATATAAAATGTAAAGAACACATACGTATGGGTCATATAATTTGTATGTAGTACGGCCCAATCGAGTGGTTGCACAGATTTGTAATGATTCTATCATCTGACAACGTCCAGTTAATATAAAATATACAAAGTTAGCCACTCCAATACCATCTCCAAGTATGATCTCATTTACATCGTATGACTTCATTTTAGCCACTATACAACCTTCGCGTCGAGCAACCTGTAAAAAGTTATGTCAAAATTTATTAACTCCCACATAGTCACCCTCGACACAAAATGGATAACGAATCATTTCGCTAACAAGCTTTTCATTCAGAGAACAGCCTCTCTAGCCAAGTTGCATTCTACAAACGTAAGCGATAGTAGTAAGTAAACTAACAAATTTATGAGAATAATGTCTTTCGAACAAAGTATAAGCCAATAATACAAAATAATAAAGGTTAGCGATTGCAGAAAGAGAATTGACGGGAAACCAGACTTGGCTAAGGGGCCAGGTCTGTCTGTTTACGAATTAACATTTTACGGTTAGGTCCTAAATCTACTAAACCTAATATGTGTCTTGGGAGTGTGCGTAGTAGGGTGAAAAAAACTTTATTATACCTCAAAAAGTAGAAGATTTTATCTAAAGCTTTTCACCTTTAATAAAGCCTTTCAATCCAATGTGTAAAACTACGTAATTGACTTTCATGGGAGTTCCATATTTTTTTATCAATGCTCAACATACCTACTTATTAACACAAAACTTCATTTTACAAAAGGCTAAATATTAACTTTATCTACATTCAAAGCATTTTTACAGAAACATTAGGTACCTCATCGAGACCATCGAAGTAATTGAACGCTGACATTGCGTTTTTAACTTCATCCCATTGTCTTTGCACACTTGCTTGAAGGACATTTTTGAAATCTTCCTTCATTAGCATAAGTAACTCGCAATGACCTGAAGAGATATTTTTAAGAATATTATTTATTTATTTAACTTATTGTACCTAGTGTGCAAAGGCAGATTCAATGTCATGATGGATTGTCTCCTCGTTGAATTTCATTCATCTATTGTAGCAATATGATGCGATACCTAGGTGTAAAGAGAAATTGCCGGAGTTGTATGAATAGTAGTAGTAGAATTCACCCGGTTCGCCAACAACTCAGATGGTTACTACGCTACATGCTTGCTCAATAAATATCAATAAAGTAAACCAGTCATTAGATGATTTGTTAGTCAGTTTGTTGGCAAATTGGTTGGCTGACTTTGTTACTGACTAATTTAGATTATTTCAATGTAAATTTCAATTTGTAGGTAATTTTTGCCTGAAAAACGAGTTGCTGGCAGAGTTACATTGTTCATTAATTTATGTCATAATTTTTATTGCATGCTAACCAGCAGTAGTGCATGTTGCTGTTCGTAGAATGTTATGTAACAACGATACTTCGCCGAACATGTCTCCAGCGTGCATGATCCCAATATTTACAGATACATTTTGTTGCAATAGGTCGTCGTAGACCAAGTGGCTGACGATCACATCACCTGTAACTATGAAATACAAGGCATGTGCTTCTTGGTGTTGCCGAACTATCACACGGTCTGGCCCATAATACTTGAAATACGTTACAGCTGCTAATTTCTTTTTTACATGCTGCAGAAAATAAAACAAGTTTTAAAAAACATCAATTTCTACATGAAACAGTCTAATTAATTGATAAAAAGAGAATTACATTGGGATACCGCTTAAAGCACTTCAGCCCGCCGATAATGCGAAAAATATACCTTTTCTCTAAATCGGTCCTTTCCGCGGCAGGCTTATTTAGAAGAGCTTTATCCTGTCAACAAATAAATTTTACTTTAGAGTATGTATTAACTAATTATGTTGTACTCTTTCATTCATGCACTTGGAAAACACATTCGGTTAGCTGATTTTGCTAGCAAAAAATTACTAAGTATTTCGTGTATTTTTATTTGTTATATAAAATATTGTTAAACCGTTATGCTTAGCAAACGTTTCTTCTTCGTCTTCCCGCGTACAGCTTGTGCAACTCGTCTTTTAACATCTTCAACGCCTTCGTACTGTTCTGCGGCTTCAATCAACCAGTATGTGTTTGCCATCACCATCCGTCCAAGTGCTCGAAACCGACATTTGGCCTTAAATTTTCTTTTCATTTCTTCTTCAGGACTCTATAAAAAATATTGCTACTTTTAGATCCATATCTGTATAAGATACTAATCAGTGAGGTACTATTGTAATTTCGTGATGATTTGCAACATTAAGGGCCACCGCACACTAGCTACTTTTAGCATCGGCGATCGGCGATTTGGCGACTGCATTGATGCTGCATCGCGTTTTAGCAACTTCCTGCGTTCGATCACGGTATCGGTAACGCGCGTTTTAGCGACTGCTCAGATGCCAAATCGATGCTACCGGTGTCGCGCTTCTAAAAAGCGACTCAATCTCTGCGTTTGGCCTTTTTTAAGTGTGCGGTGTAGAGCGTTCGGTCGCCGTATTTAGCTTCTAAAAAGCGACTAGTTGCCGATCGCCGATGCTAAAAGTAGACAGTGTGCTGTGGCCCTAACAATTGAATTATTATGTACAAAATCGGGGGCTCAAAGTAATTTTGGGTCAGCTCTTGTCAACAAACAAATGGCCCTTATCAATACATAACACGTTTCCAACGTTAGACATTCTGCCAACTCGAAATAAATTTGGCAAATGGCAATAAGGCACAGAAAAATAGTACTGATAATTGATGATATAAGACGATTTCCATTATAGCGTTAAACTAAAAACTTACCAATTCTTTTTCATCCTTCTTTTTCGATTTAGGTCCCATTTTTAATTGATTCCAAATAAATTTATTAAAGAAATTGAGGAGGGTAAATAAGAATGGAGGACAAGCTGATATGAAAAGATATTGATAAAATTACTCAAAACAAACAATCTGTCTATCGCATTTTGTATTATTTTTATATCTTTCACAAGTCATTACCAAAGAGTAAGGGTTAAATTTCAATTTAGTTGTATTTAAAAAGGAGTTTATTGCTCACAATTGATTATTTCGTATGAATAAGAAGGTAGTATGCATACTCATTTCCATAATCTTTATGCTTTTTACTCATTGATGTATTAAAAAACCCTAGATACACACTCAGCGTCGCAAAACCGTCCTCATAAAATAAGCGCACTATTGAAAATGATGCTCATATTTCAAATAGTCTCGCGTCGCTCGCGTCTCTGTGCGCTCGTTAAAAATGCCTAAGTGTTCGATGCGGAATTGTAAAAATATTACGTCAAGAACGTTAAAAAAGGATGGGATATCGTATTTTCGGTGAGTAAAAGAGTTTGTTAATTTGTTTTTGTTGTTTTTATGACTAAATATCGGAAGCAATATGTGATTTTGATTTAATTTGTCTAAAAACTTCACTTAACGGTCCAAGTATAATACGACAAATTTCAATGGCCGCTTTTTCAGTGTAAGAACGACTATTACACAACCTTTTATTTTAGTCGCATAATCCAAACGACCCTGTTCTGAATTTAATGGAGTCGATTTTTTTTTATTGTGTTTAATTTTTATATATAAGTTTATTTAATTTGAACTTTTTTGTATTTAGATTTTAATAAGTATGTATACGTTACAAAATATATAATAATATTATTATAGTTATTAATCGAATTTCAAAAGGAAAAGAGGTCGTCCAAACGGTGTTATTATTAAAGTTCGTAAATATTATATTACCTATTATATCGATTAATTAGGGGACAACTTAAGGGTTCGCGACATACAATTTTTTTAAGCCAAATAGTGCATGCGTCGTTTGTTCTGAACATTTTCTGGACGAAGATATGAATGTCACTGCTAAAGGCATAAAACGTCTTCTTAAAACGGCTGTTCCTAGTATAACGGTAAGTAGTCGTTAGCCAGAAAAATAATGAATTTATCAAATAATTTCGTACCTACATTCAAATAATATAATTATTTTTTACAGGATGTCACTGATATGATATGAAAAAATGAAATAAATGATTTTAAGAGTTAATATTTGTTTCATTGATGTACGTACACATGTCCTACCCAAAAACATATTTACGCTAAGTGTAATTATGGGCTTAGAACACAATTTAACTATACTCATGTTTTTACTGTAAACGGGACTTATTCGCGATAATATTATAAAGGTTACGATACCTTATATATAATATTATACTGATACCTTATATATTATATAATATTATATATATATTATATAACTCCCGTTTACAGTAAAAACATGAGTATGTGTAAAAGTCGCGAAAGTCTAAAAACAACAATTTAACTAACTCTTAAAATACTAACTCAATGTATTATAATAAAAAAAATATACAAATATTCCTCTTCACTCCATGTCCTGTCCTGCCGGCTAGCTTCCGTCATAAAATTTGATTGGTCATTGTACGCTACTTTGTAATAAAAACTTTAAACAATGCGCGTAAGGTTGAATGTGCAAAAGATGTGTTTATAGCTTAACTAAAACTACCCACATTGATATTTTTATACATCAATGACTAAGTGGGACAGTTTCGTATGCGACTTTTGTTTGAGACTGTGCATCTAGGGTTTTTATATATCAATGTTTTTACTACTCATTTTGTGGAAATATACGCCATTCTATTTACAAGCTACCCAGTAATTAATTATTTTTTTCTTATATAATATTATTCGACTTTAGTCATGTCTAGTCGTAAGACTAGACATGACTAAAGTCTAATAAAATAAAATGAGGTTTTTATTATCATACATATTTAAGAAAAATATAGAGAAAGAATATTAGGAGGATAAAGAAAATACACAAAAAAAAAGAAAATCGTTGCTTTTAGATACAATAATTGTAAAATTATTGTATCTAAAAGCAACGATTTTTCAATATTTTTTTGTTTCAAGACGAATGTGTATTTTCTTTATCCTCCTAATATTCTTTCTCTATATTTTTCTTAAATATGTATGATATAAAAACCTCATTTTGATAATTAAATTTTTGTAAGTTAAAACAGGCATGATATGGCAATATTGGACATGATTTAACAAAATTTGACATTTGTTTGTTTGACACAATTGATTGTATTGTCGGCTTAACTTCTGAATTAATTCAAGTAAAATCTTAACACAAGTTAAGAGTTTAAAGCAACTGAACTTATCCTGAAGAACGTTCTATCTAAAACATAAAAATGGTAAGATAAAATATAATTTATAGGTTATTGTATTCCTAAAAGGTGGCTAGCATTTTTTGGTGTTTAAACTTTCAGAGTTTTGGTCTGCCTGCCCTGAAAGTGAAGCCTGAGTATGGCAGCAACGTAAAGCCACAGGAAGGCCCGTTTGGTGTTCCAGATCCCCTGGTTGCGGGTCTTAGTGCTACCCGGTCCAAACTTGGCGTCTCACATCCACTTGAGGCATCAGAAAGAAATGTGAGTATCATGCCTAATTAGTGCTTAATTATTTTACCGCCAATGACTAAACAAAAAATTTATATAACTAATTTCATCATCACCAGTCTCTTTTTATAAAAGAGGTTGGGTAAATTTATATATAATATAGGTATATATCATTTTTGACCATTCTGAATACTATAATTGAAGTTATGTTGTTTATTTCTGTGGGTTTGGGTTTGTTGTTGTAAATAAATTTGGTTGAAAGTTGACAAACATTCAGTTTATTGAATAGTTTCAAAAGAGCATCAAAAAGTACCTGTCAATATACAAAATAATCAGTATTCAATTTGACAATCTTATTATAGAAAATTATTCATGACTTTATACAAAGCAATTTGTTTGTTTCTTTACAATTATTATAAATTCTGTGAAAGGAAATGAAAAGCAAGAATTGACATGTGGTGATAAGATTTCAAATTAAAAAATACAGTTTAATTTGATACATATTTAACATACCTTTTGAATATTCTGACTATTAGTTTTTAACAAAGAAGTTATCACCTCTCAATAGACATATAAATATACATTTGAATATAGAAGTACTAACTGGCTCTATATAAATCAAAAAAGGATAGTATCAAGGTTGGATTGGGTTCGGGCCAGAGTCAATTGATCAATTCTCAACAAGTTATATGCCTCTTTACTTTGGCTGTCTCGGTGGTCTGGTGGCTAGCGTATGGGACTTATAATCATGTGTATGTTGGTTATAGAGCTATAGATGTATGTCTATGTCCTATGTCTTTGTTTGACTGCCTTGTTGGTCTAGTGGTAAGCATATGCGGCTGCTGATCAAGAGGTCTCGGGTTTGATTCCCGGGTCGGTTCAAATTTTTGTGTGATCCACAAATATTTGTTTCAGAGTTTGGGTGTTATCTATGTATATTAAGTATTTATTTACAAAAAAAATATGTTTATGTATTTATATCAGTTGCCTAGTACCCATAATACAAGCTCTGCTTGTGCCAAAAGTTCCTTGCATGTGGTGCATGGTTTAGCCGTAAAACACATAACTGACAGAGTTACTTTTAAATGTATAAATGTTAGTATAGATTGGTAATAATATAGCAAAAAGTTTTTTTTGGTGACTTCAACCCAAGGTGACTTCAAAGCAATAAGGAAAGCATGACTAGATTCTAAAAGTGGGGGTTCCCATACTCACTATGAATGCAGGCAGTATTGCAACCCACTTATTGTGGCCTAGTGAGATGCTTTTTCATGCCCCACTTAAAGGACTTGGAATCAAAGTAGTAAGAAAATTCTTCATGTCAAATCATTATGGCAACACCAGTAGGATGTTTTCTCTTATCAAAATGTTCTTCTAATATTGCTCCTGGCTGATATATGAAAACTATAAGATTTCATTTTAGTATAAAAAAAAAAAAAAAAATTGTTACAAAGTAATATGTTAATCCTTCTATGTTAGACAATATTACTCGATCAAAGCTTGTGATATGAAAAAAACAAATAATTAGGACTTAGGTTTAATACATTTTTTAGTTTCAAACTGTAAGTTTCCTCTACTATAAAAGTACTATAATTTTTAATTGACAGTTCCACTTGAATCAAGAAAAAATGAACATGGCTATGCTTCGCAACATTCAGGGTATCCATGCACCAATGAAACTCTCTATGGAAATGAAGTTTACCAGTAAGGTATGTATTAATATAAAAATTTGCCCATAATCTGATTAGGATCTTTACTTTTTTAATATTATCAATACTGACAAATTATTCATATGCCCCTGCAACTTCTGTCTTAATCAAAAAGTCTAAACTTGCAGACTGCCATTTAGTATGCATCTTTTAGCCATTTTGAACCAGTAGTTCTTGAGATTAATGCAGGCAACTAAATGAACAAATGAATACTGCAGCTGTATAGTTAGTGATTCATAATCAGAGATCGGAATTGGGTGTGTGAAACTTTTTGATTGAAATAAATGTTTTTAATTTATTTTTTTATGCAGTGCAGGTTTAATAATTTAAAAAAAAGCCGACTTCGAAACTATGTAAAGACGCGAAAATGTTCGTTTTCCTTGCATCAACCTGTAGCAAAACTTTTTAACTTAAGATACAGATCAAAAAAAGAAATTAAAACCGCATTAGCATTTTGCAGATATATAAAATTCTGTGTTTGACCGACAAAGAACAATTGGGACTAAAAGACCGAATTTTAACCGGAAAAGTACAAAACAAAAAATTATTTAGAACTGTATTAGCAGAAAATTTATTTAGAACTGTATTAGCAGCTTGTAAATGTTTATAGTTCGGTGTTTCAAAGGTAATAAACATGTAAAAAAAAAAAAAACTAAACCGGTAAAATTCAAACCTGGTTTAACTTAAGTGGTTGTAACAGCTCCATATTTGTCCCGCTGAAAACTTTAGGTATTTTCACACACCTAATTCCGATCTCTGTTCATAATTTACGCATTGTGATTTTCTATATACAGATGTCTGTATATAGAAAGTATACCATTTTGAAAATGTAACGTTGAAAACATATATGGGTAGAAATGTGATTTGATGTGTAAAAAAAGTTGTTATTGATAGAGTCACACAGGTGCAAAGCTTCAACGCTAATTTTACTACAGAAAAATCTGATTGATATTACACATCTGGTAACTCTCAGTGTAATAGGACTGAAACAATACAATTATTTTAGTTTATTGAGATTTGTCAAATAGTCAGAATATCAACTTTGATAATAATTATTAGTATGTGAGATATATGATATTCTAATTCTTTGATCTTAAAGCAAGGACAGGCTACATTTAAGCCTACAAGCCTACAGGCTACATAAGTCCTTCTTTAGGATCAAAGAATTTCTATGCACAATTTGATTGAAATTGATGCAGTATTAATTGCAAGTTTAGTTGTCAAAGTTAAACATTCAGACAGAGTAGATAGACTAGGTAGTCACCAGATTGTATACTTTATTTCTAGTAGTGGATATTCATTAAATCTACATGTTGATAATATATAATCAAACAACATTTGGTAAAATTTTACATTTCAGATTGGCCACCTACCATTCTTGCAGCGTTCAAACTTCCAACATGATGTTCTGACTGGTAAACATCTCGATATTGGCTTTGAAGATATTCTCAACACTCCAGAATATTGTGAAGTGGCTGGGCAACCACATGCAGTTGTGGAGAGATCTCTTGGTATTCTATGAACTAGTTAGGTTTACTTTCACTTGGAATGAGCTATAACATTTTTTAAATAAAAATTGATATAAAGTTTATTTATTTTATTTAGAACTACCCCACTAGTCCCGCGGTGTTGCCCGCGGTTATTGTTGTTAATCTCGAGTAACGCCGCGGAGTGAAGCTAGTCTAAAAAATATTTAGTCTAAGTTACTCCTTCTGTCATCAGCCATCTGCTAGTGAAAGTCCCGTTAAATTCGGTCCAGCCGTTCCAGAGATTACCCGGAACAAACAGACAGACAGAAAAACAATTTAAAAATTTATTATTTTAAATGTCAGTACCGTAAATACTTTGATATGCATTTAGTAAAAAACTGATTGGTTGTTATTACAAACAGACACTCCAATTTTATTTATTTGTATAGATAAGTACTTTGTATACTTAAGTGGTAAGACCCTATAGGAGAGAACGGAGCAGAATCTGAACCTCACGTTGCCCACTTGTGGATTGCATGGGAAATCCTGTCAACTAATTATACCTAATATGTAACTAGTTGAGTCCCGCGTTGTTACCCACGGTAAAAAAAATGCTTATGTAACTCTTTAGCTCATTAGTCTTTACTTTAGTTATTACTCTTTTTAATGTATCGAATTCACTTATAAATATATGCATTTAGTAAAAAAAGACATCGTCTTCATGGCGGAGACGCTGCAGGACCTACAACAGATCTTCGGGTCTTCTCATCATCGACCCACAGTGCCTAAAGACAAAAGTCTTCAACCAGTGCGTTCTACCCGTCATGACGTAGACACTCACGGCACGGCTGGTCCACAAATATGGCTATGCTCAGCGTTTATCTAAGGGATCTTTTTAGAAACGAGGTAATCTGGCAGATAATTAAAGTTATCGACATAGGCCACAGGATTACTGAAGTGGCAATGGGCTGGCCATATTAGCCGCAGAACCGACAACCGTTGGGGTAAACGTGTTCTTGAGTGGAGACCGCGTCTCGGCAAACGTAGTGTAGGACTTCCACAGGCCAGGTGGAGTGATGATTTGCGCAAGACGACTGGTAGAAGCTGGATGCGAGTAGCCGAGGATCGAACTAAGTGGCGTTCAATTGGAGAAGCCTACCTATGTTCAGCAGTGGATTGCGATAGACTGATGTCATCATCATATTGGGTAGGTAACTGTTTTTAACATGAGTACATGTAAAAAACAGTTACCTACCATTTTGATATTACATACAGACTGTTACAGACACTTCAACTTTATTTAGAGAATACCACACAAAATTGACCTCTTTAAATATTAGTAACTAAGTATAGAAAATCATAGACTTTAATGTTACTAAAGACTACGTTGTGACTGATTTTTTTCTAAGCAACGAATTATAGAAAGTTTAGTAGTTCAGTGATCAACAAAAGCTAACGCCTTCACTTTCAGTGTTATCTATTATAATATAATTCTCGTGTCACGTTGTTGCTCCGAAACTATGTACTAATTGATATTGTGTGTGTTTTGTTGGGTGCATAAAATGGGATAGTTAACATCACGCTTAGGCCAATAGGAGCAAAGCAAGATTGAAAAGAGATTTAAAGTACTCAAACAGTTATAGCATCTCTTGATTTTCAATGAAATTATATTCGACAATAGCGACCTCTACAATTCTAAGATTAAACTACAGATAAAACAGTTAAGCACGACACCTAGCGCCTAAATTAAAAACCGTCTAAACGATTACAGCAAAGAGTATGTAACACTACGTTTTACAGGACAAGCAAGCTGGTAATAGTTCAACTAGTTGTCGGTAGATGGCCGCAAAAGTCACAATTTCAAACTCTATGTGGCCTGACTACAAAATTGCGAATCTGGTCTATGAGATTGTAATTTCTTTTTGTAATTTTAAATCTCTTTAACTCACCTTATTTGCAACTTAGTTATTTTTTTATTTAACTTTTTGATTCGCCTAATTTGTATAATCTAATAATATATTTTTTTCTTATGTCTTCACTACATAGTATAAAACAAAGTCGCTTTCTCAGTCCCTGTGTATGCTTAAATCTTTAAAACTACGCAACGGATTTTGATGCCATTTTCTTTAATAAATAGAGTGATTCAGAGAGGAAAGTTTTTATGTATAAAATATTATAGTAGAGAAACATTGATAATTTTAAAGGTTTCTAATGTGATGTCGTAAATAAACCCATTTTTTATACTTAATTACAAACGCTGGCTGTACCCTACGAGATCGATCAAAATAATGTACTACAGTATTGTACATCTTAAAACGGTCAACAAAATAGTCCGCAATGGTATATGTCTATCTCTTAGGGATAACCCACAATAACAATTTTTATATTTTTTCTTTTTACGAGAAATCATGGCATATTTACGAAGCTATTTTAAGCAATGCAGTATTAATCCTTATCCAAGTATGTACCTTAATAGACCAGGGATTTTACCTCTTAAAATAACAAAAAGTGAACATAAATTATAGTAGGATGAAACCCATTGTAAAAGGAATAGAATAGTACAAAAATTAAAGGCAAATAAATTACGGGCGATCTGAGGTCGGGAAGGGGGAGAGGGGGGGGGGGGGGTTAAGGGAAAAAAAATGGCTTATCTCGATTTCCGGCAAAACTACAAGTCCTATGGAAAAAAGTTAAATGGCAAAGTTGTAGGTAATAAAAAGATCTACATCCTTTGCATGTACACTTTTTTCACTTATCCTCAAATTTTATGTGAAAAATTCAAAAAACCAAGTTTTTGGTTTTTGATTTTTTTCTTTTACAAATAAAATTATTTTTTAATGAAATTTTGTGATAACTTAGCTTTTCATGTCCTGAATACACCGTAATTTATTTGAATTGAAATATCAATTTTTTCACCTCATTTTGACTGAATACCGAAAAAAAACCCTAATTTTCAATCAAAAATTCGTCCGTCAAAATATCAACGTTATTCACAAAAATTGGGTGTTTTCTATTCGATGAAATCTCTCCTTTCCGATGGTGTAAAAATATATATTTATGACCATAGTAAATCTTCTCAGAAAATGCCAAAAATGAAAAAACTCGAATTCGATTTTTTTAATCGTTATTTAGATATTTATTAAAATTTACACTTTAATCAGTCGAAAAACGTAAGATTGCATGTTACAATGATAAACAAAAATATTGCAAATCCAAATATACTACTATAATTAACAAAGAAATAAATAATAAAGTTAATATTAAATAAAACATCTACAATACTTTGAGAAAGTTGCAGAATCTTCTATAAAGTATATGCGTATATGCATATTTATTACTATTTTAAGATAATTTAATACCTGAGGGACCTATGAAAAATTTTTGGCTATTAAAAGGTTTTTCATAGAGAAGTGGGCTCGGCAGGTCTGGGACTTACTACATACTTGCTATTTCGTAGCAGCTGTAAAACAGAGCAGTGTACGACATCGTTTATAAAACTACATGTGCAGGCTGAGTTATTTTCTATGAAATACCTTTGGATGGCCTAAAAATTTTCGTAGGTCACTCAGGTATTAAATTATCTTAAAATAGTAATAAATAGGCATATACGCATATACTTTAAAGAAGATTCTGCTACTTTCTCAAAATATGGTAGATGTTTTATTTAATATTAACTTTATTATTTATTTGTTTGTTAATTAAAGTAGTATATTTCGATTTGCAATATTTTTGTTTATCATTGTAACATGCAATCTTACGTTTTTCGCGTGATTAAAGTGTAAATTTTAATAAATATCTCAATAACGATTAAAGAAAATCGAATTCGAGTTTTTTCATTTTTGGCATTTTCTGAGAAGATTTACTATGATAATATATATATTTTTACACCATCGGAAAGTAGAGATTTCATGGAACATAAAACCCCCTATTTTTTTAAAAAAAGTTGATATTGTGACGGACGAATTTTCGATTGAAAATTAGGGATTTTTTTCGGTATTCAGTCAAAATGAGGTGAAAAAATAGATATTTCAAATCAAATAAATTACGGTGTATTCAGGACATGAAAAGCTAAGTTTTCACAAAATTTCGTTACAAAATAATTTTATTTGTAAAAAATTAAAAATAAAAAACCAAAAACTTGGTTTTTTGAATTTTTCACATAAAATTTGAGGTTATCTGAAAAAAGTGTAAATACAAAAGATGTAGATCTTTTTATTACCTACAACTTTGCCATTTAACTTTTTTCCATAGGACTTGTAGTTTTGCCGGAAATCGAGATAAGCCATTTTTTTCTCTTAAACCCCCCCCCCCCCTCTCCCCCTTCCCGACCTCAGATCGCCCGTAATTTATTTGCCTTTAATTTTTGTACTATTCTCCTCCTTTTACAATGGGTTTCATCCTACTATAATTTATTTTGTTTTCAAACATTAAAAGCACTGGTCTATAAATACATTGTGTATTTAATATAGATTAATATGTCATTTTACAGTATGTAAATATAATTAATACTTTTGAAGATTGTGGCGGTACCGGCCGGGGCCCGTTAGTTGACGCTGCTGTTGTCGATTTGTTCACGTACTATCAGTTAATAACTAAACACAATACTTTAATAAGAATTAATATTCTAAGACGGTACGAAGTTCACCGGGTCAGCTAGTCAATGATAAAAGACGAAATGTTACTTTTCAGTAACACTATATCCTATTATATATTATAACTACTATAGACTATAGTCCTATTCTACAAAATCCTCAATCTAGCCATATTTGATATTGAATCCGCAGCACTCGGGTTGAGGGCAAACTATGCTTATTTAATTATCACCTACATACACTATGTATACTCACCTTGCGACCATAGGATCAATAAACATACCTAAAACCACCGTGCTGTGGCATCGAAATAGCCGAGAGGCCCACATCCCGCAAACACCGAATATTAATCTATTAAGACTCGCCTGACTACACTGCTTCTCATTTATGGAACGTTGAGGACGGATTTTACGATCCACTTGAGGGCTTTTTCAAATGATGAAACTTCCTTTGAGCAAAGCCTGGTAGGAGTGCTTAGAATTTTCAGGAAGGTGAAGCTGATGTGCAATACGAGAAGGTGTATCCAGGAGGTAATTGTCTCAGAAACTGTACGAAGTATGTAAAACGGGAGAACATGAAATTGAGAGAACATAGTTCTTTGAAGCATGATAAAACGGTTTTCAAACAAGAGAAATGAATATGAGCACCAACGTTTTGGAATTAAATTCGCTCTTCAAGGAGTTTGAATGAGTCTCGAGAGGATAGGAGGAGACTCAGGTATTTGAAGTAAGAAAAGAGGAATTCTAATTCCTGTAAAACGTCCTACAGCTTACCCCCCTATTAGGACCATCATCATTACCGCTAGTACCATCATCAAGGTACTATAATTTTGTCAATACATACATTACATTATCCTACCTGTTTCTCCGAAGGCATTTTAAAAGCCTAATTTTCGCAAGTTATTTGATCCCACGTAATAAGTGGCAAGCCTATTGCCATTTACCAGAACATCGTCGGTCGATCAGCAGGTACACTACTTGCAAATGAGGTTGATTTAAGACCCTAAGTTTGGTGGGAATCCTATGCATAGGGTTCCCACCTAATAATTTAGACTGAACATTGTAAACCTGGTTTAATAAATGGAAAGAGAGCTGAAATATTTTCCTTAATTTCCATCGACAGAATGTACCTCTCGACAGTATTATATAAAACTTTTGGGCATCAAAGACAAAGACGACCTCTAAAACCATGACCTCGACGTGTGTGATTTGTGAAGCTCGATACAAGGTATAAGGTACTGTTTTTTAATTTCCGTTAACATACAAAATTACTCTACTTAGCCTGATGGAAAGCATGAGAAATGCGGACAATTCATTGTAGCTCACACTATGAAGTCCTAGTAGAAATGCTAAAATGCAACCCCGCCTCAAGGATCGGGCCATTCAGAGAGAAATCGGCGTGCTGAGCTGGTAAGAAGATTCTCAGTTGTTATTGATGGGCATTAAAAAAAAGAAGAGGCTTAAACAATGATTTTCAAGACCAGCATGTATTATTGAGAAGAGGAAGAACGAAGATGTAACAAGTCAAAAAAGCTCATCGGAACAATCTCCATGATAGGTGTGATACGGGAGTGCCATCATTACTGCCAAAATCGCGCAATCCCAATGCGCGATATTGTCGAAGTGGTATTGAATGTTCTTATAAGCTTCGTACACATTTTTAGATGATAAACAGTAGGCACATGTCATCAGCATACATGTACCTGCCTACACATACCTACTCACTACATTAGCAACGCTGTTATCATGCATTACATAGTCTTTAGGTCCAAAGTCCGAATACAGACCCGGTGCTGCTCTTCTTTCCTGTACAGAACAGTTAAAAACTGAAACTCACTACCAGCTCACGTGTTTACAATCAAATATTACGCATTAAAATTTTGATAAGAAAGCCTAGATAGACCACAACAGTTTCTTTTGAAAGCCTCTTTTTATAGTCTCCAGGTACTCAATATGTGGTCGTCGTTTTTTTAACGATTTTGAAAGAAAGAAAGGAAGAAACCAATTTTACATAGGTACTTTACTGAATACCAAATGGTTAAAAAGTGCAGATAAATAATAATCTTTGTTTCAACTTACAAGTAAAAAACATTTACGTAAATACACCTCATTAGTTGATGTCGTAATGATCTACGAACGACGTCTGATGATAATGACTGAGATAACCAACTAAACGCAGTCTGTTGTTCCTCTCCATACTGGCATCGTTTTAAAAAAATATTCACGTCATTCAAGGTGTTAGTAACTAGGTCCTTTACGGTGGTGCAAAGTTATAAGCAAAATTCGTGTATTAAAATACGCGAATCGATTTAAGTTTAATCGATCAAAATGATATTGATAAATTTTCTTATGAGAGCGGATTGATATGAATCATATAAATAAAACTATAAGAATGAATATTAGGAAGGTTGATAGAATGTATAGATTTCTTTGCAAATATCTGCAATATAATCAAACAACAAAATCGTAGTTTAAAAGAAAAAGATTTTATTACCAGTCGGCAGATTGATCATTGATCATTTCTAAGTTTATGTAAATGTGACTCTTTATTGTACTAGTAAAACATACAAAAAATTGTTATAACAAATAACAATTTATGAAACAATAGATATCAACAATACTTTTCTCTGTCGAATAAGTAATTTTTATTTTTTCTGTCCAGAACTGGTCGTAGCACAAAATCTCAGAAAAACATGACATAATGAATAATGTTATTTCATGTATCTAATTTTTTTTGACGATCTATCAGTAAAAAATGGACATTATTTCTAGCTTATAATTAGTCACGATCAGTATAGGTAATCTATTATATTTACATAACTTTATCCGATTCGTGTCATGTGAACTCATGTGCGTTTTGCCACCGGTCCCAAGCTTGTACTTGCCAAGCTTGTTGTCGAGACGTACTCTTATACATACATATCTCTAAATGTGATATTATATATATATATACAGTGCCCGTTTTGCACTCTCCACAAATATTATAGGACCTTACATATGAAATAGGCGTTTTGTACGGGACGAATATAAAGTCATTTTTTTTGTAAAATATATATAATTAATCAAAGTATGAACCGTTGTTATCTATGCACTTTTGCCAACTCCTAAGTAAAATTATAACTTCTTCGATTATTTTCAAAGGTATAAAATGTTTAATTTTATTTTCATAATTTAAAATTTGGCGAGCCTGGAGGCCAAATGATTCAGGAGCATCTCAATAGTCCGCCATAGTGTGCATCACCACACTGCATTGTCTGCATTCACAAGGATTATGGTGAACTCTTAAATTCCATTCATGTTTTCCGTCAGGCAAAGCAGAGTCACTTTACGGACAGGATTTTATTCGAACATCTTACACACAAAGCCGTCTAGATATAAACTAAGCAGAGCTTGTATTGTGGGTACTGGACAACTAATATAAATATTTAAGTATATATACTTTTTTTGTAAATATTATACATAGAAAACACCCTAACTCCGAAACACATATTTGCGTATCACACAAACATTTGGTCTGACCCGGGAATCGAACCCGAGGAGACCTCAAGCACAGCCGTCATATACGCTACCACTGCGCCACCGAGGCAATCCAAATTCAATTCACAAGTTTATTTATTCCTAAAAGATTACAAGTCACTTAAAATACGAATTAAACACAACATTTCGGTATGGTACAATTTGGGTTGTTTTTAGTGCCTAGATAGCGAAGGTTAGTTATATACATATATCTAGGTACTTAATTATGCGTCTAGATATAACTACTTATTTAGAATAATAAATCTATACTAATGTTTTAAAAGCAAACATAACCAAATCTCAGTATAAACTTAAATCAGGTTGTTATTTGTTTAGGATTCAAGACTCACAGAGTGATAAATATCGTCCCTATGCGTACAAAGCACATTCATATAGTTCCGTAAAGAGAAACAAAAGCGACAGTTATGTGTCAGTTGTGGGAGCTCCAGCGTGCGGCTGGAGAATTAAATAAATGCGAATAAACGCGAATAAACTTAAATAAATCAGCCGTCGCGTTGACGTGCGGTGTGGTAACGAGCCCGCGGGGAGGGTTACCGCCCGCGACAAATTGCCGCCAGGGAGATGTCGCATCTCACAACTCGCACACCATTACAAAAGACTAGAGGGGCCATGATGTCGGCAAATAAATATAAACTAGAGGTATAAACGTATGCTTGTAACGGACCGCACGGATGGCATATTCGTTGCAGAGGTCAGCAGTAGCACCGCTTAATACAGCGTTGACGGCCATTTTCACCAACATCCTTTAAATTTAAGGGGCCAATTAGAGAGATTTGGGTAACCCTTAGTGATATTTTTGTTTTTAACAACCTATAAGGCACATCTAAGTGCTTAAAATTTAGGAGCGAATTGTTGTTCTAATTCTGGGCGTGAACTAACTCCACGTTATGTATATACTTATTATTAAAGTGTGTGAATAATTAATCCCTTTAAAATATATAAAAAAAAACTTTGAAAAATAAATAAAACGTAGATCAAACTTAATCTACAGTGCTAATTTTACTTGTAATTCAGATTATGACCACATGTTTACCCCAATTTTATAGATTTTCCATTGATTTATTACATAATCATCCTAATAAATTATTGACCATGAAGCACAGAGACACTAGTCTATCAAAAACTGATGAAGTAGATACCCATTAGATCTTTTCAGGGAAAAGCTAAGAGCGTTACTTAATAATTTTGCTTTGTCACAAAAAATCAATCTATCGATAATCCTACAAGAGAACAATTCAAAAGTCCCTATTTATCCAATAGCAATTCAATGTAGGTACGTAAAGTACTTGTTATAAAAAAGTTTAAAGGTTACGAAGGAAACACTGCGTCGGAACCCGAATGGTCACCCTACAAATATGAATGCGAACCGTTTTGATAGCAATTTGAAATTTGATCCGGCTGCTGTTTGTTTAATTGTATTTTTGTCAAACCGCGCCATCATCACATAGCAAAATGTTTTTATTAACTAGGATGTGATATTAAATGTTTCACGTCCAGAGACAATACGTCGATTGCATACACTATCTAAGGATATTTCAGTTTCTCGAAATTGTATTTTGTCTAGTATCTACAACCTTGTACCTTCTTGTGTGTACGGTGTTATTAAAAGAACAAAAGTGCTTTGTCGTCTTAACTTCTATCAATGAGTAGGTATTGTCAATGGAACGTATAGTTTATCTATACATAATATTGTTATAAATTCGAAAGTAGCTTTGTCTGTCTGTTAAGCTTTTAGGCTAAACCGCTGCACTTATTTCAATGAAATTTAACCGCGGCTCTACATTCGCGCCGCGAAGCCCCGTGAACAGGCGTGAACGTGAATGTGGATGGTTTTCGCGTTGTTCACGTGCGTTCACGCTTGTTCCCCGATCAGAGTCGGTATTTAGTCCCGCGACAAAGGGTTCGCGCCCCGTTCGCGCGGCGTTCACGCGTATCTATCCACATTCACGTCCATTCACGGCCATAAGAATTAAAGAATAAAAAAGTGGCCAAATGCGAGTCGGACTCGCCCATGAAGGTTTCCGTATCAGCAAGTAACATCATATAAAAGTTCTTGTAGTTCGTTGTAACTTTGATCAATGTTTTTATAATAGCGTATTGATTGAATGAAAGGTAATAGCGGTTTACGATTTATGACGTTTTACAAAAAAACTACTAATTAGATCTCGTTCAAACCAATTTTTGTTGGTAGTTTGCATGGTCACAATTTGCACCGCGAATTCACGGCGAGAATTTGCGCGCGAGAATTCTCGGCACCAATGTGGAGCCGCCATAAAATGGAGATACTTTAATTCGAATGAAAGATGGCAGAATATATGCTACTACTTTACCGTGATAATCGACATACATTCGGATATAATATAGGACTAAAATATAGTTTTTAGCTACTCCAAACTTGGTCAATACAAGACCATTCAAGTAGTATGGAACTGATATAATCTACAACGACATAATAATTCCCGGGCAGTATATTTATCGCCCTCGTTGAGGCAAACAAACTACCCTCCTCTCTCATTAATAGGGCATGTACAATCGAGAATAAAATTAAATGATGACAATACTCTATTTTACAGTCTTATGAAATGAAAACTTCTTTAATTTAAACTATCACGAGTTTAAAATAAAGAAGTTTTCATTTTAAAAGACTTACCTACAGGTAACTTGGCATGGTAAACAATTTTCCAAAAAATTAAGAACACCGCTGGATAGTGCCACAAAACAGATATTTTCTATAGAGTTTATAGTCAGGCACAGTTACAGTGCAAAGAGGTTACTGTTTGATATTCTATTGCTCCTGACTGCTGTCATTATCATCATGAATATTAACCATTCATTGCTGAACATAGGTATTTTCTTAGAAAGGTTCTGTTCTACTATACCTACCTAATCAGACAGCTTGGTAGGTATGGAGTTTTGTCAAGATCCCAAAGTACACAAGTAGCTTGAAGACGCTCGTCAAGTCAGGAAGGAAGGATTGTCAGTCGTTCCACCTGGGGACTCCACGTGGTGGCTTTGCCGGCGTAGAAGCCCTCCAGCTGATTCATCGAGTAGGCGGGGCGGCAGGACGGGACCCTTTCTTTCCGATTAAAGTAAGTTCTTCGATGTTGACCAAATGCCCACATACATTACACCCAATACAGACCAATTACACCCAAGTACAGTGCAAGTGCATCCGAGATCAAATGACTGAGGTCACACAATTATATTTAATGGTTGAAATAGAAACACGACCTCTGACAAAACAGGACAACTGACCACAAGACACACGGGTTGCTCTCTAAACTTTTTATTCTAAAACTATACTTAAAAACAGATATAAATAACTACTCAACAGTTTTTTTACGCATTGATTGTTTTATAATAACTCAAATAAAAATTTAGTCACGAGTTGTTTAATTGCTCACGAGTTCATTATTAATGATCATTTTTTATGTGCAGATATGAGAAAATGAATACCAAACCTAGTAGCAAAGAAGAGAGATTAAAATAAATGACAGGCATATCTATAAATGAGAATGAATGAGTGTAAATATTTTTAATTGAAGCTATTAATTAGGTATACCTACCTACATTAATATATCAATAATATTGTGTATGTTCTTTTGATATTGTTTGCTTATTTGCAACATTTGAAACCACTGTTACCTGAATTTACATAAACTTAGTTTTCAGTTGAAAAGGCACAGGTTTTAAGTCGATTTGGAGACGCCTGTGTTTAATACCTAATACATACCTGAGATCACGAATAGGTACAACGAAAAATTATTGTATTTGTAATTGAGGCAAATAAGTAGGTACATGGTTACCAGAAGATATAGGAGATATATCCAGTCCTAATGAATGGCTAAAACTCACCAGATCCCTACACATGAGAAACCGAAACCAAATTATTTTAAATCTAAAATTAGTGACTTTCGCAGTGCCATCCAAAAATAGGCATATCTAATGATTATATAATCTTTCTAAGCTATTTATTAGATTAATATGTACACGATTTACAAGAGCTCTAAAATAATTTATTTACGTATTAACAATAAACTATTAGCATAACTGTAATACAATTGAGTGAGAACTTGTGTACGGACGTAATGATGATTGGACAGCCGTCATATAACACTAATAAACAGAAGTCATTCGCAAACAAAACATAATAGCGGTGACACTCTTGAGAAATCAAAATGTGGTGCTTTAAAATGATATGGAAACAATAAACATAAAAGCTGCAGCGCATGAGATTGCTGTGAATTAATTAAAGTGGTTTTCATTAGGATCATAAATGTGCGTCGCGCCAGCCGGGCGGCGTGCGGCGGTACTGCGGCCGACGCCATGTTGTGTGCTGAGGCTCCGGCCGACCGAACGCCGGCAGGGCGGGGCTTCGATCGCAGATAACAAAGCTCCTCACCGCGATACCTCGCCTCTACCCATACCTGCCCTGCCCTACGCTTATATATGTACGTGTTTACGTCAGCTCTATAATGGCTATTAAGAAGACACTTCATTAAAACAACATGACGAAATTAACTTACATATAATACGTGTTATAAAATCACGAAGGTTGGTTAGTCTCTGAGGTTCTATCGTACTGGTTGCACCTTAATGTTTTAAAGGCTACCCAGGGAGTTAATTACTTAAAAGACCTGAACGAATTTAATTATTGTACTTTGAATAATCAAACCAGGGCCTTAAAACAATATATCTATCACAATAGGTATTATCTACATTTATATTTCATATTTTTGATTCGTGTTTGTGTAACAAAATAGTATAAACATTAATAAACAATACATTAGCGTTTTATTATCTCGAAAATATATGTTCATATAAAACAAAATACACCCATTCATGTTTGTTTTGTTTGATACATATTTGCTTACGAATTTAAATTAGTACAAACATTAACAAACGATTTATACTTATATTAGGAAAAGTTTTTATTCTAGAAGATATCTACGTTTCCACTTATTATATACGTCTCTACTTAAAATAAATAAAAAAATAATCAAAATAAAGCAAATGTTTTTTAATGAGATGCTTATAGTATTGACACAAATATTTCATTACTCTTAGAGACCTCATCGCCATCAACTTTTTAGGTAGGTACAACTTAATGCGTATTTGCCCTATGATCCTGATTCCTTTATGCAGGGCGTGATAAAGCATCTTACTAGGCCATCATAGTGTGGGTCACCATGCTGTATTATCCACATTCAAAATGAGGACGGTGACCACCACACTTCGATTATGCGCATGCATTCCATCAGGCAGGGTAAAGTAATTTTGACAGTTTTCATATAAATAATTTGTTAACTTTTTTATTGCCTACGAAGAATAATAAATATTATACTTCCTCGTATCCTTTTTTTATAAGCAACATATAAAAAGGAAAAGACCTGTTACTGATTGCATTTTATTACAAAATTAAGTATACATGACAATAGGGCTGTATATAATGGCAAAATGCTGCAGTCTAGGTTATAATAACCGAACTCATGGATTCAGAGACAACTGACTAACAGATTATGATCCGTTCCTTCCCAAAAAATACTAAAATACAGTGATTACATCACTATCTCCACATTTCCCTGATCACTATAACTTGTTTACACATTTACATTATGCAGACTTCATTCAAACATAGAACATTGTACCTACCCAATAGATATAGACAACATAAATTGTATGATGGCAAAAAGTACCAGAATCAATAAATATACCTTCTTAACGCAGATGAACATCACCAACGTCATGTACTTATTTGAATGACAAGCTAGAATTTTTTTATTTTTACAGGCATTAGAAAATATGAATATGAATGAACCTGTCAATGCACAGGTCAACAGATAACAATCCGGATATATAGAATCTTCGAAAAATATTATCTTATCCAAATAATTAGACGAAATTGTATATCCTCCTAGCCATTATTCCCAAGTTTATTTGGGGTCGGCTACTAGTTCAACCGGTTTTACCTGAATTTCGGTTTTTCCACGGAGCGACTAGCATCGGACCTCCGCAACCCTAAGGGAGAACTGAAATTCGAAGATTGAACTAGTTGTCAGTATATTTGAGGGCACTGACTACCCAATAACGATTGTCACAGATGTTCATGACAATCGGGACCGACGGCTTTACGTGCTCTCCGAGGCACGGGCGTGAATCACCGCCAAACTTCCAAACTCCGGGCAGCTATTAGGAATTTCCTAAGAAAATCCCAAAAACACTTTTTGGGATTTGAACCCGAGACCTCTTGATTAGCAGTCGCATACGCAAACCACTAGACCAACGAGGCATGCATTAGACGAAGTTGTAGCATATATAAATAAAATATGAACCGATCTCTCACATTAAATATTTTTGAATAAAACCTATTAAAACATTATGTTGGAGGTCTAAAAATAGCAGTAGGTATTTTTACGTACCTAGACGTCACGTTTTATTATGGATTAACTTTACTACTACGGTTACGTAACTGAGGTAAAATACGTAAGTTTTACGAGTTGCAGATAGGGCAGATAGGGCGGATAGGTAAGTAGGTACTATATATTGCCAACTCCACACTTTAACACTTTAAAATACCATATCTTCTTAACCTTTGAAACATTATTCAAATGTTTATTTACTTACTTAATCAGGAATTACTTAATTTCTTTTACCTCTGCCTGTGTCTAAACAGTCTGTTGCTGTAGTTGAAATGCTTACTAGTTTAGCTTAATACTGATTTCATTTTAGCGATGCCTAATTTTTTATTGAACTAGATTTTGCCCGTGGCACCGCCAGCTTGCATGTCGGTTATCTGGGTAATGAATAGCCTATCAGAATTACAGTATCACTATGCTAAATTTCATTGAAATCAGTACAGTAATTTAGCCGTTATAGCGTAACAACCAGACAGACAGAGTTACCTTCGAATTTTTAATATTTTAGGGATTCCTTCAATTTTTTATATTAATATGTCTTGATTATATTCCTATTTTTATATTCCAACTGCGAAGACGGAATCCTGCGTGATAGAAATTCTAAACATTCCCGGAATGTAAGAAGTATTAAATGCTTATAACTGACAATACGCAAGGTGCAAGTACTTTTCTACGAGGTCGTCAGCAAATAATATCACTGACTGCAAACAAATGACATCTACAATAGAACGAGCTCAGTCTATTTACATATTCTGACGAAGTATATAAAGATTAGGTGGTTTCATTATAATACGTTATCTCTGCATGTAGATGCAAGTCCAGCAATAAAACCTTTTTACGTAACACGTGATGTGAGCGTGAGTGATTTACGGCGACGACCGGGACCACAATTTATTCAAAGTTTACTTTATACCGTCGAAGTCCGCCCTACACAATACTTTGGATAATTTATTTACACGCGACGGGTAAACTTAGAACCTTTATCTCTTTGTTGGGCAGTTTTAGGTAAGATAAAGCAGATAATGTGTTCCTTTATGTCCGTAATCATGCAGTCCACAGGCCCGCGTCACGTCCCGGCCTCATGGGGTTAAACTAATAATGTTTGGGATCGAACGTTAAACTCTTTAGAGTAACAATAATGTCACCCATGCCTACAGTCATTAAAGTTTTCCTAGCGCATATAACATTGAGAGATAATCGTAAAGAATGTCTTTATCGTGATAATAAAACGCTTAACTGAAACGTAGATCATTGATAACGTAGATAACTTTGTGGATTTATACTTGCGGGTATCTTGTGCTACGAATGAGTATCATGTCGCCTATGTACCTAGGTTTATGCATAATTAATAACGCATTATGACGTATGCTTTTCAAGCTTAGCATGTCATAAAAGGTGCTAAGAGTGTCTTTAAAGATGCAAAATACGAAGTCTTGAAGAGCTCTGGTGTTATTTCCAAGTAAACACCATTTAGGTAAGAGCTCTGATGACGTATGAACTTATACAGCAATTAATACGTAGAGCGTAGTGTAGGTGTAATGTCATAGTCTTGATTGCCTATTTTTGGCTCAGATCTGGTTTTCAGTATTAGGTATATAAGTAAACGCGAGAAATGAATCAATAAAATTACATTAGAAGAATCGAAATTATTATAGACGGGACATCTTAAATGTAGTTCTTAGTTTAGATGAATCTTAAAATATGCTGTCGTGTTGGTTGCTATTAAGGTAATAATATTTAAAAATTGAGTAAAAAATTTAAAGAGTTAAAATATATTTATCAAAATTTAATGTAAATTAAATCTATCTAATCTATCCTGCTTTAATTTGATGTCAATAGTCTAAATGTAAATCTTGCATACGGTTCATTCATTTCAATGAATTTTATGATTGCATATTTCAACCTGTTTGTAGTGAACTCCTTTAACTTTATTTCATTAAAATTCAGTTTTTACTTTTTTCAGATATGTAATTATATTAGTACTATCACGGATCACACAAACAGAATTCGTCGGACCCTGAATTGAACCCGAGACCTCTTGATCAGCAGTCGCAGACACTAACCACCAAACCAACGAGGCATTTAGCTAATGATCATTGACTGCCTTTGATCTTACCTAAGTAAGTATCCATCTTTACTCAGTGCTGCTAGGAGATATAAAATTAATTGTAATGCTTTTAGGACCTAAGTCTTATAAATAATGATTTTCTTATTATTATTATAAAATTAACGCTAATCTAATAAAACATGCATAAATGAAATATTATGTTTTGTTTTTAAATTTAAAAAAAAATAGAATAAAATATATTTTTTGCACTCGGTATTTTAAACGACTGTCATTTGAGTCAGGTGCCATCTTAGCTCGCACGAGTTGTAAGTAATGGGCACAAAAATATAAGAATTCAGATTACGAAAATTTTTCTTTTTTTTCTATAGATAAACTTGAACTTTGTACATGTAACTAACGTAACATACCTAAGTGTGTATTTCGCTGCCCATCATGAATTTAATCGCTATGTATTTAGATATGAAAGTTCTCATTGCTATTTTATACAATTCCGCCGTAAAGCAGGCACCACACTTCGTTATGCGCTATTCGTTATGTGTCTACGCCGTATTCGCCCGAATATTTGTTATGCGCGCAAACAACAAACATGCCACCCACACTTCGAACTGGTATGCCAAATAAGGCAAATATGTGTGTTGTAGAGATGTGTCATTGTCATTTCTATGGTGAACGAAACGAATCCATACGAACGAACGAAACATATTATTTTATTTTCCTTTTTACTTTATTAAATTTACAGAAACAATACTTAAATGAAGTCTAATTATTTTGATCATATGATAGATTATTTTAATCGTTTAATCGATTTATTATATTTCAAAAACTGTTTTATAGTCTATGGTTGTTAGATGAGCACAGGGCATTGTCATTTTTATTGGCCAACGAACGAACGAAACATATTATTTTAATTTCCTTTTTATTTTATTAAATTGACAGAAACAATACTTAAATGAAGTCTAATAATTTTGATCATATGATAGATTATTTTAATCGTTTAATTGATTTATCTATTTCAAAAACAGTTTAATATTCTATGGTTGTTAGTTAAGCACAGGGCACTTCACTACCCGTCCGAAGTGTGGTCAGTCGATGCGTGTATTCGCCTTATTCGTGTCCTTTGAAGTCTGTCAAAAAACCGACAAGTCGACGGATACGCGTATTCGCTATTCGGCGTATGTGTCTATGCGTACGAATAAGGCGAATATTGGCGAATATACTCTCCACACTTCACCGTAGGCGCGCGTATAATACGCATAACGAATAGCGCATAACGAAGTGTGGTGCCTGCATAAACATTACACTTTTCACTGGAATTTTATTGACTTATTTATTCTTACATGATATGAAGAGTTTACAGCTTTTATATCAGACAAGAAAACACACAAATCTTCATTCAAGCATATAAAATAAAATAAGGTTAAAGTGCACAAGGCAGCACAGGTTATTCCCAACAGATAGTATGACTAAGTAATATTCGTAAGTATGTGTATATGCAGTATTTCAACATGTTTCAGAAACATGCGACATCAAAATACCAATTCGATTAGTCTAGATACATAATGACTAGAATGTTAATTTATATTGTTCGGCAGGAGTCGTACCTACATATGCGGAGTTCACACGGCTTGTTGATTTACAAGTCGATGCGGCTCGGTGCGGTGCGTGACGCGGCGAGTTGGTGCGGCGCGACTCAGGCGCGGCAGGTACGCGGCCGGCCCGACTTTATAGCGGAACTTTAATTTACGACCGCTCTAAATTACGTGGATTTACTGCGCGCCTTTATTGGCCCGCTACGAACGCCCCCACCGCTCCCCACCCTTCCAACTCCCTTACTGTTAAGTCTTTCCCTCCTTACACCGAACAAGTTTCAATTGAAAAGTGCATCGCTAAAACCGAATAATTTAATGCTCCATAAAACTGATAGCGAATTCAAACTACCAGAGTTATAAATCCCAAACGAATTCAGTGGCATGGTATATGAGCATAGACTTATGAATCAGATGGTAAATGATAAATAAAACACTTATATTTGCTGCTAATTAACTTTTATATACGTAATAACCATCATAGCGTCTCGCTAGCAAACAGAGCCGGAATGTAAAGAAACTCCTCGTTCAAAAGTGACCACTCTATTACTTTCATTAAATGACTCATGCATTTGTTTCTGAGTTGTTGACATTCTTTAGGGATTTTTATTCACTGGAATGTATCAAGATGTCGTGAAAAGCCCTGTCCCTAGACGCACAGACACAAGGCCATGTCACATCCGGCCGTATCTACCAGGAGAAAGCGGATACTATACTTCGTTCGTCGGTGCCTTCAAAGCGATGTAGCCCTTTGTCGGCATTTTGTTTTAATTTATGTTGCAAAACTGTGCATGTTTATTACTCTCTAATGAATTCGAGTTATCAGCGAAAGGCGCATACTTTTGGACTGTTTATCAATTTTAGTTTTTTATATAATTAGCGAACCTCATTATTTTGCAATTAGCAAAGTTGTTTGAGTGCTACGTACACAATTATAATTAAAACTCATGGTTCTGTATTGTTTACGTGAATACAGAATTACCTATGCTCATATATTATGGAAATGTTAAGGGTAATTTTGTAGTATATAAAGTTTATATGGAGACTCGTTTTTTTGCTCTGGACTGAGGTATTCACCTAATGAGAGCTAAGTCGTGTACCCGTGTCCTGAGAACCATTTAATGGCTCCGGCCCACGGCCCGGCTTTTAACTTCTAATCTAAGCCTATTAAACATCACGAAACCCTCTCCGATTTCTCGTGAATGCATTTCCAAGTAACCAAGCCGATATAATTGTAAAAAATAAAACTCCGGACGGACAACAAACACGTTTTACCTAAGCATAATTTGCATCTCAATCATTTTAGATTTCTATATATTATTGAAACATCTTGGGAAATTGTTCCTTAACTTAATGTTTATACGGCTTAAGATGTTCTATTCAAAGTTGGTCTTTATGGCGTTTTTGTACGGGACCGTATTTTATAGTGTTGGCGGCTGGGCAGTAATTGGAAGCGAGGATGCGCGGGCGCTGTAAAGCGGCAATTGACCAGAAAATAACGAGCTCTGGCCCGCGGCTATGCTTATACACACATATGGCTTTTATATACAGCTGCCGTGCGTTTTTATTTTCGAGAATATTTTTTTAAGTAAACCAAGTATTTTAAAGACTCTTATAACTTACGTAGGTTCTAACACTTTACATAACATGCGAAAATGAATATGAAAATGTATGAAGAAATTTCCTTTATATTTATTATAGGGCATTAATATTATAATTTTCCTGTAGGACAACAGATATTTGAGTAATTGTTCTAACTGATTTAACATTTAGGGGTTTTTGCGATGAAAAATCGATCTAGATTAGTCTAATGTTTGGGAAAACGCGAGTTTTTTTCATTACCCTTAGCATTGCTTGCGAAATCTATACTACTCTTTCAGTAATACTTAGTTGGTTGGTACTCTAACACAGCAAATATACAGCTGAAGAATGGAAAGAATAGCTGGCGTTGTTAAGCAATTAAATATTAACAGAGCAAAGCTCGGTCGCCCACATACTTTGCGTTAAACAAATGATTTGCCAATAACAAGCATATTGTTTAAAATTAAACGCTAAGCAGTTAGACGAAGAAGTTCATGTAACTGCGATCATGTGTAAAAAAAGGCTTATTATAGGTAAGGTTCATAAAAATGCAGCTAAGAATAAAAATATAAATGTCATTATTAAAAAATATATCTACAAAAACTGTGACTTACTGATGTTTATAATCTAATGTCTACTAGGCATTATGATAGCAAAACGGGGCCGTGAAGCCCTGTATGGAAAATTACACGTGACTGGCACAAAATTAAAGAATTCCTAGCGGCAGCGGTCCTTACTTTTAATGAAATAAGAACACTCTTATAAAATTACTATTATAATACGCGGCTCTGCTCGCGTTCTATAGGTGTGAAAAATAGATGTTAGCCGATTCTCGGACCTATCCGATATGCTCACAAAATTTCATACAAATCGGTCCAGCCGTTTCGGAGGAGTATGGGAACGAACATTGAGACACGAGAATTTTGTATATATGATATATATTAGATACCTAAATTTTATTTTCAAGTCACGGTGCGATAAACTAAATACGATTTACTATTACTCCTATATATGAGTCCTATATGAGTCCAGTCCTTATGATTTAATAATCTTAACTAATATTGTAAACTCGAAAGTTTGTGAGTATGTAACTATGTATGTATATATGTATGTATGTTTGTTGTTCTTTCACGCAAAAACTACTGAACGGATTTAGATGAAACTTCACAGCAATCTAACTTATATATCAGAATAACATTTAAGCTACTTTTTACTGCAATACTGGAGATACAAACGGCCGGGCGAAAGCTAGTATCTCTATAAATTTTAGGTATAGGTAAAGTAATTTTGTGCCTCGAAGAGCCCGCTAAGCCGTAGGTCTCGATTGTCATGGACATCTATAACAATCGTTATTAGGAAGTCCGTTTCTTCAAATATGCTGCCAGATAGTTCAATCTTAAAATTCAGTTCACCCTCAAAATTACGGAGGTCCGATGCCAGTCGCTCTGCGGAAAACTGATATATTTAATTAATATAATATTCAAAAAATCACAAATCCTTAAAGTGTTTTTGTTGCAGTAAAATATAAGGTGGTGTAAAACAGTCATATCTTAAGTATCAACACCTTCCTTTTTAGACTTCAATCAAACATTAATAGGTAGATATGTATGTTCTGTATCATATATCGTTCGTTTACGTGATATACGAATATACTATTTATTTATTTGCATGCTTCTTTACTTTGTAGGTTAAATTAAAAAAAGCGTATGTATTTACTGCGTTTTAATCAAATAGTCCACAGCCTCTACACCTACTATAATTGCGATAATTTCATTGTTTCAATGTCTTCTATGAAACACATGTGTAATTAATTAGAAATCTTTATTCTAATTTCTCAAAATTTCAATCTTCATACCTACCTGAAATGAGTGATTTACCTGAAATTAAAACTTAGCTATGCCGAAGAAGGTAACAGAAGTTTGGTATCGTTTCGTACTTGTACTTTAAAAAAAAATATTATTAAAATTATCATTAACTTCAAAAAAATGAATGTCAAGTCATGTCTTAATAGACTGAGCCGACTCCAACCTGGTTTGTGCAAAATTTCTGTGAATAACGATCTAACTTACAACTTATAGAAAGCATCACATTCACACAAAGTATAACATTCCATAATACACAGGACAATAAAGAAATTATTAGGTCTCTTTTTAACTAATTAAAAAAAAAGGACCAAGTAGTATTTTTTTTAATGTTTATTACTTCAAAACTCCGTCGTTCTTGAACTGATTTGAAAATATGTTTTTTGAGTTTCTATTTTGGATCCATTCAAATTTAAAAAAAATACCACCCCTGAGTTGACAAAAAGAAATAATGACGAACAAAGCTCATTATAACTCATAATTATGTAGGCTAATTGAACTACCTAAGAGTCTTTTATAGAATAATTTTCTTATATCCGAAAGATGAATTGAATTAGTATCTACTTACTACCTACATACTTATAGGTATAAAGCCTAAAGGCTTTGTACCGGACCCTACGAACAAAATCTCCACTTTTAATTATTTGAATAGTTACTGAAAAAACTACATGTGGTCGTGGTGCTTCCAAAAGCAATTCTTGAATCTGCTAGAAAACTTATTCCCTATAAGTTCGTTACTTTCATTCTGAGAGTTAAATATACGTGATTATATTTTTTGAGCAGCAGAAAGTATTAGTGTTCTTTGTTATATGTACTCGAATCTGTAAAACCCGCAGTATTCACAATTTTTAACTAGATACCAAATACCTGAAAATATTTCACATTTTAGCACATAAACTTTGGCAAAATTTTAATAAGTTCTTTAATTTACCATTTGACTATACAGTTTATTTTAAGTATTTAAATATTAATATTCGAAAATACCATAAACCCTTTATAATCCAAAGTCCATGGTCAATGACGTACACAACAAATTATACTTCTATATTACATTCATAAAACAATTTAAACCATGGTCTAAAGACACTATGTCTATGGCATGTTAACAAGTGTAAATAAAAGTGTATCAAAATACAATCCGTAATGGTTATGGACCCACGCTGTGAACAAATAGAGGAGTCCATACAACTCGATGATGATTCCATAAATTTATACAGTGCACAATAAAACGCTAGCTCGGAACAAAACAGCGTCACCTGATTTTATGGACTGCCGTACGCACCAATCATTGTTTTGAAGTATACCTTGCCTAGTTTTAAACAATCAGCGGCGTCTCAGATAATTACTTACCGTGAAATTGGTGACTTATTCAATTTATTGGGATTTAGCGACGCAATACAGTCAGTTAACGAGGTACTTCCCATATACATAAGAAGATAACATGAATATACTGCAGGTTTAAATAAGTGTATCGTAAATAGTGAGTATAACATCTGAATTATTTGATTGACGGGTCTTGAGAATGCTCTTTAGAAGTCCAGTATTAATGCGAGAATTTTCAGAACTTTTTCTAATACAACATTATAGTTATGAAGTTATGTCTTTTTTTAACATTAAGAAAGTATGGCCCTTGAATCAAACTGCAGTGGTATTTATCGGCAATACAGTTTTTTTTAAATTATGACGGCAGCCCCGTCGGTGCCAAGGCAGTAAAAAGAAAAGGAAAATCATAATATCGCCACCTTTTTAATACCTACGTAAAGTTTATCATATTTTTAAAAAACTATTTTCATATTTTTAGAGATAGTAGTTACGATTCTATTTTATTTATATCGGTCTCTGGTATGAACGTGATTTCCATAAGTATTAGAAACAGTTTTTCAAGTTAACAGTTAATAACATCTTTTACAGTTCCTTTTTAGGGTTCCGTAGCCAAATGGCAAAAAACGGAACCCTAGATTCGTCAATTCTGTCTGTCTGTCTGTCCGTCCGTATGTCACAGCCACTTTTTTCCGAAACTATAAGAGCTATACTATTGAAATTTGGTCAGTAGATGTATTCTGTGAACCGCATTAATATTATAACATAAAAATAAAAAAAAACAATAAATTTTGGGGGTCCCCATACTTAGAACTGAAACTGAAAAAAATTTTTTTAATCAAAACCATACGTGTAAGATATCTATGGATAGGTCTTCGAAAATGATATTGAGTTTTCTAATATCATTTTTTTCTAAACTGAATAGTTTGCTCAAGAGACGCTTCCAAAGTGGAAAAATGTATCCCCCCCCCCCTGTAACTCCTAAAATAAGAGAGTGATGAAACTAAAAAAAATATATGTTGTACATTACCATGTAAACTACCAACAAAAATTGGTTTCAACGAGATCTAGTGACTAGTTTTTTTTTAATACGTCATAAAGCGTAAACCGCAATTTTCCTTTCATTCAATCAATACACTATTATTAAAATATCGATCAAAGTTACAACGTACTACAAGAACTTTTATATGATGTTACTTGCTGCTATGGAACCCTTCATGGGCGAGTCCGACTCGCACTTGGCTGCTTTTTGAAATATTGTAATTCAAACAAAAACAAGTTAGGAAATTCCATTTTCATTCTAACATATTAAATTAAGAAGAAGATTCACCTTGACACAGTTGATTCGTTTGGTGTTCGTATCTGTTTTGACGGCGACTTTGTGTTCACATATCATCGCTAATTAAAAACCAATAAAATCTTTATGAAAATGACTAAAAAATGAATGCTTTAGTGCATACATTTACAGGTCACAGTTACAAAATTAATGTGGTAATATAACGAATAAAATTCTAAAGCTGTATAAATGTCATTCGGAAGATTGAGGTACATGCGTTATTTATTAGATAAGTTTTAAATCTAATCACGTTATTTGACCGTTATGTAATAGAAGAAAAAGGGTATCTTAGAAGTGAGATCTATTGAAAACACTTCAGCTAAAAGTTTGTGGTCCTATTCCTTACTAATTACTAATATTATAAATGTGAAAGTAAGCCTGTCTGTCTATCTACTAACTAAGTACTGAATCGATTTAAATAAAATTTAGTACACAAATAATCTGGAGCCTGGGAAAAGGCAGGACATTTTTTACCGCTATAACCGACTTATACGCGGGCGGTGCCGCTGGCGAAAGCTAGTATAATAAATAAATGCAAACATTTGTGAAGTTCAATGAATAAATGTTTGTCTTTCACGCAAAAACTCCTACAGATTTAGATGAAACTTTACAGTATAGCTCATACACTAGAATAACACATAGATTTACACACTGTTATTTAACGCGATCACTGACGTACATGCTGGCAAAGTAAACGCTATTAGGAGTATTTATAAATCCATTTATAGTCGGTTTAATGTAATATTAAACATTCTTAACAAATAAATCATTCGTTTATGTTTATAAAACTCAAAACAAGGAAAGTGTGCCTGTTTTTTGATCTGGTGACATCGCAGAAACTTACTTCAGCGCTGCAGTTATCGCTGGACATGAAAGCCTGGTCATGGCCTTCCTGGTTGCCCTCTTATGAAGAGGCGTGTTTGTTCCATAGTTTGACTTCCAAATTTGTTATTTTTGTTAATCAAAAACAGATGACAAAAGACAAAAGAGTTTGACTTCCATATTTTTAATATGTTAATCAAAAACAGATGATATGATTGATCAAGCCCGCATTTGAGGTAGGATTTTGATCTTCTCAGCGGCTTCAACAACACAAGGTGGTAACAATGTGTTTTACACGATAGTTGTGCGTGTTGGCACAAATAAAGTTAAAGTAAAACTATTGAAGGTTAGTGATGATGTTGAATATTTGAGTGTTAATTACGTGGCATAGAAATTTCATTGCACATTGTAACAGTGACCAGACGTCATTATAGATCATCATGTTGAAAGCGACTTTTGCATTCTCTTTCTTTCTCTTTCAGATAGGCTTTGGTGGCGATTGTCTTGTTTACATTACATGATATTTTAGATAACTTTCGATCTAATGCTGCTAAAAGTTTTCAACACTAAAATAAATACCGTTTCTAGGTTGTCTGAACGACTATAGCAGTTTCTCTACGCATATTATAAGTTAAAATGTATGTACAGTAAACATTTTATTAGAATTCTCGCTCATAGCTATCGATTAAATACATTGTAACTAAGTTATCATAGCACGCAGCACATCGTATAACTTTTACAATATCTCTCTACACTGTCTGTAGTAAGTGAAGCCGACATACTTACATTTTCAAATATTTTTAGTTTGTTTTCAACGGATTTATCCGTTTAGGTGGAATAAAACCTTTAGGTGAAATAAATAATTAATTATTGTACAACCCGTGAAATTAAATTTTGCTATTATATTGTGATGAAGTAAGGGAATACTTAATTTCAAAGTTATTTTTCAAGCATATAAAAAAATAATATAATTAATGTCAAGCGTGCATGTGTATTTAAATAGGTTCTTATATGAATACTTTCAAGAATACCACAGAATGATCATAATCGCTTAGTTCCAAAGGTAATTAAACAATTATTATGTTTGTATTGAAAACACTAATCAATTATCTCACTGTATGCATACCTAAATCAGACCTTTGTGTGCATGTTTCTACAACATACACTGCGCTTTTATTCATCCGAATATTAAGAAATCTTAATTATATGTTATCAGAGGTAGTGGAGGTACAGAACTAAAAATTGTATACCTTTTATCCAGACAAAGCGGACTTCAGATTGACAGGACTAAACTCGAGGGTCAAAAAATTACTTTTACGGTTGAAAATCATAGTTAATAAATTGGTGAACTATAAAAACTAAATAAATATACATCACCTTTAACTTAACTCGCGAATTTAACAAATGAGTATCATTTTAATTTTTGTACAAAAATTTCAAATAGCGCTAGTCTGGCTCTACGTGGCGTAGCGCGTAGGCGGGGCTGCCGTTCAAGTGCGCGCGCGCCGCGGTTCGGGCGGAGTTCGGGCGGCGGATTAAACTCGGACAAAGGCGACACATGAAAAGTACCGCCGAATCTCCTTATCACACCTTATTGTTTGTTGGCCGCTCGCGGTAATATTACCCTCTATATATCACTACACGTGGACACTGTATATGTGTGTGTTTACGTACAGATAAACTTGATTATGTATTATAGCTCTCCATTCCAAGTGGCGACATTTGACGTAATTAGTGTTTTGAAGTGTTTCCCAAATAAGTATTTACTTAGAGCAATATGAGGTCTAGTTTCAAAAACTCTAAGGTATTATATTGTTAGGCAATTTATAATATACTAGACGTATATTAAGTGGATGCTTTAATGATGAATATGTCTACAATCATAATACTCGTATTTTTACTCATTTCCAGTTTAAAAACTGAGGCCGTCGGCACGAAGACGCGTCCCTGGTTCGATCGCGAATGCACTAACGCCGTTACAAAAAAGCAAGCGACATACCGCACATGGATCAGGGCCCGCGCTCATGGTGAGCATCTGTGTCTTCTTTACAAGACCCAGGTTCGCTCCTGCGTGGAGTACTGTTCCCATCTCTGCAATGGATCCGCGCAGTACTTGCTCGACGCTCTCGATCGGTTGCAGCGGCGAGCGGTCCGCATCATTGATAGCCCTGAAGCCACCGAGTTCCTCGAGCCTTTGCAGCTGCGAAGAGATATCGCTACTATGGCAGTCCTCTATCGCTTTTACCACGGGGAGTGTTCTGATGAGCTCTTCCAACTGATCCCACCTTCTCCCTTCCTTTACAGGAACACACGTGCTGGCCTTGGAAGTCACCGCTTTAGAGTGGTAGAAATACGCACTAGAACTAAACGGTTTGGCTCTTCTTTCCTGTGCGGTTAAAAACTGGAACTCGCTACCATCCCACGTGTTTCCTTCCCATTATGATCCCGGGTCCTTTAAGAGGGGTGTGAAAAAGCATCTCACAAAGCCGCCATAGTTTGGGTCAGCATCGCCATGCTTCCTGCATCGCGGGCAGTATGGTGGCCCCCACTCTTGGATTCCATTCATGCTTACCATCAGGCAGAGTGGAGTCACATTGGTAGGCATTAAATAAAAAAAATAAAAAAAATAAAGTTATAAACGACCGTCTGTCTCCAGAACAAGTGATTTCACTGAAACGTTTTGTTTTCTTTGTCGAGGAAGTGCAAAATATACTTACAATCGAATCATCGAGTTAAGAATACTAATCTATTCTTGTTAGTTATATCTCACTTTAGGATTGAAAATGTGCTTCATGATTGTTTCAACGATATTTTATTGTTGACATACATACAAGTAATAATGTTAATAGAAATAAAATGAGTAGGTAAAATAATTACTAATGAGGTTTCAAATTTAAATGGATATAGATTTGAAATTGAAACTTTAAGGCAGAACGAACCAACCAATGAAGTCTTAAATTTGATTCAATTTAGATAGGTATACACTGTTTAATTAAATTTATATACCCCCTGTGATTCCGCGTCCTATAAGCAGGGTGTAAGCCCCATAGTTTGAACCACTATGCTGCATTGTATCACATTTGAAGTAAGAATGATAACCATCACTCTTAGAATATACACATATTTTCTATCAGACAAAGTTTTTTCAGGTTTTACTTACAAATATAAATGTTATTAGCTGCGCCCCGCGGTGTTACCCGCGTATATCATTATGGTTACTATGCAAGTTTGTTATGCCTAGCAACCTGTGAAGTTATGACAGGAGTAATACATTCTGACATCCACGATTTAAAATATTTTTATTAACCTAGCTTTCGCCCGTTTATCTCGATTATTGCAGTAAAAAGTAGCCTATGTGTTATTCTGATATATAAGCTATATTACTGTAAAGTTTCATCCAAATCCGTCCAGTAGTTTTTGCGTGAAAGAGCAACAAATATACACACATACTCACAAACTTTCACGTTTATAATATTATAGTAGGATGTTATTCTACCTACCTACACCATAACTTTACATCAGTTTTAATTTCCTTATTTTCATACATTACCCTCCATCTGACGCAGTCGGGTAAAAAGCAGTCTATTACGAAATCGTATACTTCGATTTTTTAAGGAGTGTCAACAAAAACCAGTATCAAATTATTATGCATACATTACTTAACTGTAATAATAATCACAAAACTACCGTAGTGAAGGCGAATAGTATTATCTAGATCGTGACAGTAATAAATTCACCGTGTCTAATCGAAATACTAAGAAATCATAGACTTTTATCAACCCGTTCATACCTAATCTGTATATGTTATAAATTACCTAAAATTCTTGTCCATTGACATTGACATTTTGGGATTTATCTTCATATTTATTTTGGCTACTTAAAAATTACCAGTGGTCGGCCAGTAGTCGAAACGAATAATTTATATTTTTTAGCTTTCTGCACTCTTACTCCATATAAACTTTTATCATCATCATCATCAACAGTCTTGAACCTTTCATTGTGGAATATAGGCCTTTCCTTAGAGAGGAGGTTTTCGCGTACCATACTACGCTGGTCAGACAGGTCGCTACAGGGTTTATTACAAGTTTTCCTTCTCTTGACAGTGATGTTGTTCTACGTAGGTCGTCCCTTTCTTGCCTGATATAACTTGTGTTTAACTGTTCCTAATTTCATACACCTCCGTTTACATACTTTGTGTAAAAAAAGGTATAAAGTTTGTGGTATAGAGATTCTTCATACATACATACGTGCTTCAGAGTTAAGTGGTCGGGCCCGGTTGCCATAGGAATATTTGACTATCGTTCCGTGAAGTTCGAGCTCTAAAAAAATCCGACAACAGTCCAACGCCTGTAGGTACGGATAACCTACTTTTTGTGACAACACTCAACATATACGGCGCGGTGGCGGTGCTGCGAAGACTAGGTGGATATTTTGAAGAAAAATTAAACACAGATATAAAACAAATAGTCGTGCTTATAAGCAATTATTTGTCCTGAGTGCGAATTAAACTTACCGATTAACAACCAAGATCACCAACAAGTACTTGAGACACATATAAAGTCAAGATCAGAAAAAGTGTAGGTGTATTTAATAATGCAATTAACTTGCACCTTAAATGATATACAATAATTAAATCGAATATCAGAATATCTTATCAAAATGTATGTCATGACGTCATGAACAAGGTGAATAGAGAAGGATAATATAGAATCTAACATTAAAATAAAGTGTCGATTATAAGTAATGAAGAACTATGAATAAAATAATAAGAATTAAGATCAGTTTCATTCCGCTTTGATTAATACAAAACTAAAATGATTTGTAAAATTTTCATTAAACTATCAAACACACACCAATTCGCCTAAAAATAATCATATTATTACCTCCACTTAGTGAAGACGCAACATTTGATTGATCAACATAGTTTTTTTTATTATAGACTTATTGTTAACAAATTACCAGTAGTTTAAATCCTTACAAATTTTAAGTTGACTAATTCAGATAGTAAATATCTACAATCGGCATAAATACTTTGAGTGAAATTATCTTTTTATGTTATATTTCGAACGTATTTATAAATTGTTATTTTGTTATTAGTTCCAAATAAAGAATTTTATTTAAATTTAATTTATTTATTTAAAATTTATTAAAAATTTAAAATTTACATATAGTACTACCCGTCAGTAAGTCAGTGCCCTCAAATATACTGACAACTAGTTCAATCTTGGAATTTCCTCGGTCTCCAGATATTCCTTGGTCTCCCTCGGGCGCAGGTCCGATGTCAGTCGCTCCGTGAAAAAACTGATATTCAGGTAAAACAGGTTAACTAGTAGCCGACTCCAAATAATCTTAGGAATAAAGGCTAGGAAGAAGAAGAAGTTATATATAGTACTAACCGTACTTTATTCTTTATTACAAATTTTGTCACTATGATCATGAATGGTTATTTTTTTTCATTTCAGCGATACAACAGCGATCAGCGACGACAAGTGCTGTTGTCAAAAATGTCCCTACACACATGACTGTCGTATTGTCTCTCTGCAATTAAGTGTAATCAAATGTATTTTAGATATTCCTTTCGTTATGCACTATTTGAAGACCATATCTTTGGAGAGATGATACTATTATCATTCTTGACTTCGTCTATACGCAGTTACTGAGCAAGCTACTACTGCCTCTTATTACAGAGATCATAAATCAAGAGCAGGCAGTGTTAATTTCGTGGCTCTATCTTATATATGAACAGTAGAGGGTCGACCAAGAAGTCAATAATTTGCTACTCTCCCTACTTGAAATCCTATAAGGTTCCTACGGTAACTATTAGAGAATCTTCAATCGGCTACCTAAGAAATATGGACACACAAAAAAATTATCAGGCTTATTGGGGTTCCAACTATAAGAATTGGCAAAGACGTTCGTATCATAACGGGGACTGAGGCACGAAGCGGTTTCAATATGTTAAGCATGGTCACACGTCATAGACTAACCTGCAGTTACCACTGAACCACGAGCCACTTATTCAAAATACTTCAGGCTGTTAAAAATAAAATCGGCCAAGTGCGTGTCAGGCCACGCATAGGAAAGGGTTCCTCAGTCACCCATAATGGTACGTGGATTAGAAATCGTATCCAATGGATAATTGTTATGTTTACGTATTAATGGGTTTATTTTGTATGACTTTTCCAAGTAAGCGCATTGTAAAAGTTAAGCCTCTATAACTCCTGAACTGACAAAGTCATCTAATTTGTTATAGTTTTCATTTAAAGTTCATTATATGGACCACTATCACAAATTTTTCGGCGGGCGGGACGGCCTGTTTTTACAAAAAAGTGGCCTTTAAAGTGGAATTTCTCTCAAACGGATACCTAAATCAAAAAATCGTCTTAACAATCCCTTAATGTTTTTAAAAGACCTATATAATGATACCCTACATGATGGGGTAGCCATGAGAAAAAAAAAAACCCCCACTTTACGTGTAGGGGAGGTACCCTAAATAAAAATATATTTCATAATTTTATTGTAGCACTTTGTCGACGTAATTACAATACATATTCATGCAAAGTTTCATCTTTCTAGCACTTACTGTTTGGACGATAAGTCGAGGACGGACGGACGGACGGAAGGACAGACGGACATGACATATCTATAAGGGTTCGAAGTCATAAACTTCGGAACCCTAAAAAGTTGTAGATCTTTTAATTACCTACAACTTTGCCATTTAACTTTTTTCCTTGTAGTTTTGCCGGAAATCGAGATAAACCGTTTTTTACCCTTTGTTGTATATATTTAGCCATCCAATCTGACTCTACCCTGCCTGATGGAAAGCATGAGCAGAATCCAAGAGTCGGGGCTATCACACTTGCTGCGAATGCGGACAATAATGTATGGCGGCCCACACTATGGCGGCTTAGTGAGATGCTTTTTCACGCCCCGAAAACCTCCCCCCCCTACCCCTTCCCGACCTCAGATCGCCCGTAAATTATTTTTCCTTTCATTTTTATAATATTCTCCTCCTTTTCCAATAGGTTTCATCCTACTATAATTTTATTTGTTTTCAAAAATTATCTACTCTGGTCTACTGGTCTATAATAATATGTCATTTACAAACTATCAATAAGGTTGCCATGCAAGTGTTATTCCTAGCAACCTGTGAAGTTTTGACAGGAGGTAAAGTGATACATTTTGACATCTTCGATTTAGGTATTTTTATAATCACCTAGCTTTGGTCTTTGTATCTCGATTATTGCAGTAAAAAGTAGTCTATGTCCTTTCCCAAGTTCAGTTCTATCATCATACCGAATTTCATCAAAATCGGTACAGTGGTTTAGGCGTAAAAGCGTAACAGACAGACAGACAGAGGTACCTTCGCATTTATAATATTAAGAAAACTACAAAAAAAAACTACTCACTATATCTCGTTCAAACCAATTTTCGTTGGTAGTTTGCATGTTAATGTTAACTTCTCTTATTTATGTTAAACTCTCTTATTTTAGAAGTTAGAGGGGGGGGGGACACACATTTTTCCACTTTGGAAGTGTCTCTCGCGCAAACTATTCAGTTTAGAAAAAAATGATATTAGAAACCTCAACATCATTTTTGAACACCTATCCATAGATGATTACACGTTTAGGTTTGATGAAAAAAAAATTTTTGAGTTTCAGTTCCAAATATGGAGACCCCCAAAATGTATTGTTTTTTTTCTTTTTTTATGTAAAAATCTTAATGCGGTTCACAGAATACATCGACTGACCAAATTTCAACAGTATAGCTCTTATAGTTTCGGAAATAATTGGCTGTGACATACGGACGGACAGACAGACAGACAGACAGACAGACAGACTTGACGAATCTATAAGGGTTCCGTTTTTTGCCATTTGGCTACGGAACCCTAACAATACATAGACGAAGATTGAAAATATTAACTCGTTATTGCTCTCATAAAAACACTGAAGATGCGATCTTGACTTTGTTGGGAATCTCGAGCTATTTATCGCAACTTCTCAAAAACATTTGATACTGTCAAAAACAATTATTGTAGCAGTCAATCACGGGATGACGATGTTATCCAGTCGAACAACATCAACACACGCCCGCAGACCGGAGGTGAGTTGCCTATGCCGTCAAACAGGTCATTATTATGAAATCTAGTGACACCTCATTCATTAAAATAGGTTCTGTACTTTATTAGGCGTTACGATTAACACATATACACTTATACACACATATACACAATGTTTCATTGAGTATAAACTACTTTTAGCAACACGTGTGTAATATGTATACGCGTATGTAGTATAATGGGAATAAGTCGGGTAGAATACTCTGAACTTTTTTCATTACATCACCTATGAACAGTTGTGTAATGAACAAAGTTCATCGTTATCATGTAGGTAGTGATATCCAGAAAAAAGCGGTTCAGGACTGTGAGTATATTGCATAAACTCTGATAATTTTAAAATATTTTTATCTTAATCCCTATTAAGAATTGGAGTCAACTTCTTAGCTTATTTTTAAACACTGCGCTTGACGACAATTTGAGAAATTAATGATAATCAAGCATAACAAAACAGAGACGTGAAAAGTTAACAAAACTAAGCGGAAATTTAGTACATGTATGTACTTCGAAAGTAACTCCATCTGCATATTAAAATTTGACGGCTAAACCGCTGAACCGATTTCAGATAAATTTGAATAAAGATACTTTGATTCTAGATGAAGGACATAGGTAGGCTACTTCTTACCGCGATAACCGACATATATGCAGGCGTAGCCACTGGTAACAGCTGGTATCTTAAAAAGTAAATTTTACCAAGGACTTACGTGCTCTGCTAAGGTACTTATGAAGTTGTAGGATTAGTCAGGCCAGAGCTGTCGCTGCAAGCGTGTAGATTACTAGATTTAAAATCGATCTGAATGTTTTAAAGTTTATCGTGAGCAACCGCTCGCGTCCTTTCATTCCTTATTGCCAAGAAGTATAAACAATAGTTTACGTCCAATTCTCAAACCTACTGAATAAACACGCAAAATTTCATCGAATCGGTCAAACCGTTTAGGAGGAGTATGGCAACTAACATTGTGACATTAGAATTTTATATCGTTGACATAGCAACAGTGACAGTAATTAAAGAATAATCATTTATAGACTCGGTAGATATATCTAATATCGTCATTTATGCAACTATTGTGTTGCGCTCAAAACGACGAAAAGATAACAGCGAAACATCACATGATTATATACAGATTATCATGAGCATACATAGATTCAAAACAAAAGATTGCACAAACAATAGAATACTTAATCAAATGGATAAGGGGCTTGTCTATGTGTTTAAGTTTCCCATCACGGTAAATTGATGGTAAACATTATAGTATGTTGTATCTCTTAAAACCGCCTAACGAATGTGTATTTTTTTACCTATGTATATTCATTCATGTAATTATGTACAGTATTCTTGTATAATAATGTATTATTATACACGAATACTTGTATAATAATGTATTATTATACACGAATACTCATAATAGATAATTAGAAATTAGTAAAGATAAATCATTTGTTGTAGTGAGTTCGTATGGAAGATAAAGCCGTAATAATCGCAGATCACAAACGAATTTCATTGGTATTTACATTAAGCCATGATGTCATTAAATGACGTTTGTAAATAAACTTGTTCAGTAAATATAATTATACGTAGTATTAATATGTTTAAGATAAAAAAAATACGTCTTTAACCTGCGTAACTTGATAGCATAGTATGGTATGGTATGGTATTTATAGCTAGTTTTCTATAACTCACTACTGTGAGGCTTGCTGGAAGAGTACAAATTTCTCATGATAATTTAACAAATCGCTGATGACACCCGTAACTTAGAGACAATACCGGTGACCATATTTGACTAGCTATGGATGAAATTAATATTATCTACCTCACCCATTCACCATGATCATTTCATATATCTCGCGTTAAGAAGTTGCTATTTTATGCGTAACTTTATCGAGTTCGTATCAGGACTTCCATAATGTCAGCAATTATAAGCATTGATTCAAATAGTAGGCTTGCATGCACGGGGCGGAGCACTGCAAATTACCCGAAGTCAGGGAACCCGGCTAACTACATATTTACAGCTTTTTATGGCACATAATCGCTGCTCTTATTAAAATTTAAGTGGTTACCTTTCCTTGCATAACTACGTACTTGTGAACTTAATCGTTCGATTCATATATATTATACATGTAGCTTATTCATACTTATTCGTTCTATCCCATTCAGTAATACACCTATTATTATTGAATGGGATAGAATCTACCATGCCTATCTTCAGCAGTGGTCTACAATAGGCTGACGATTATGATGAGCCTACTTAGGTGCTGAATCCTCTCCTGATTAGGGCACATGTGGCCGTTACGGTGGTTTTTACTGAAAATAGCACATACTTCTGGCCCCTGCGTACCCTAGGTTGGTAGCAGGTTTTCCACTCAAAGACGAAAAAGGTGAAACTTTATATAGTATAAAAAAATGAAGTCACTCATACTGTCTATTTGCTTTTAAACTACTCATCGTATTTGCAATCAATTTTCAATAATAAATGGAATTATTAAAAGAAGCTTTATATGTGTAATACATGCATGTTATGTAATTATGTAAAGGCATTGCGAGAATTTCAACCTTCCGTGTGAAGTTCGCTAGTAAGTAATAAATAAATAATTCTACGTTAAGGTAACATATTATACTAAAACAAAATCAATGTTATCCCAAGGTCAGAATAAAGTGTTGTTTATCGTTAACAATAAAGTATATAATCTATAAATCATTTATAGTAAATGATGGTTATACAACATCATTATATTATGACTCGGAAGGCTTTAGTAACAATACCTATATCTTACAGAAAAGTAGCTATATACAATACGTTGCAACAAATATATCTTTACAGCGTTAATAATGTTAAATTATCTACGAAAGTTTAAAAAGTGAACCATATTTTTAATTTAATCTTAGAGAATGATATTTTTGAAACCTACATAACTCAATATTCTAAATTTTGGTATTATTAAAAGGTCTTGGTAATGTTTTAAATGTCGTTTTTTATCACTAACAAAATACATACATCTCTTTCGTTGCTAAAAAACCGAAGGTTCCACCAAATCGTAGTAAAATACAAATCGAGTAATACCTTGACGAAAAAATATTTATTAATCAGTTTTAAGAATTAATATATTTGAGGACGAGGCACAAATATATGACCTAGTCCAATTGAGTAAACTAAATAGATTATTTAATATAAATATACCACGCAAGTAATTCATTTATCTGTTTCAGTGTCGATAACAGTTAATTCCTCAGCATAGTATTGTGGCGGCATTCTTTTGACAATTAGTAATAACAATAGTTATTTATGTTGCAAAAAATATTCCTGTAGTTCGCAGGTTCAAACAATAGTTAGGGCAGACGATTCAAATAGGGCGCATAAAATCCCTAAGCGACAAAGAGTAATGCAGGTAGCTCTCTTTGTTTTCTTATCTTTTGGCATTTGTCTATTATAATATTGGCTTTGGTTACTATTCCCTTCTTTTGCTACGTAAAACCGTAGTATTCTGAAATTCGGCATTTTTTTATTCTAGTAATCGATAGTTTACTAGAACAAGAAAAATACTAGGTAATGGTAAAATATGTAGAGTTACTTAGATTTTGTATCCCACACAAGGCACAGCTTGTGCTTGTGCTATCATCAAAATAAAATACCTACAAACCTCTAGATAAAATTTAATTGAAACTTTTTGTAAATTTAGGGTACTACTAACTAACATAATACGTAGTCACCCATAATGGTAGATAGATTTAAAATCATGTCCAATAGATAACTGTTATGTTTATCTATTATTTCTTAATTTTTGTACTAAGTTTTCCAAGTGAGTGCATTTTTCAAGTTAGACCCCTATCACTCCTGAAATAAAAAGGTTGTCAAAACCGCTATAGTTTTCCTTGAAAGTTCAATATATTTCGAGCCAGTCGTTTGGCTTTTAGTGGGGGGGACCGCCCTGTTTTTAAAAGTTGAATATAAAGTTGATACCTAAACGACAGATGGTGTTAGCAATCTCACAATGTTTGTATAAGACCTATCTAATGATACCCCACAAGATGGGGTAAGTAGACGAGGGAAAGAAAAATCATCCTCACTTTACGTGTAGGGGAGGTACCTCATATAAAAACATTTTTTTAAAATTTATTGTAGCACTTTGTCGACGTAATTACTAAACATATTGGGCGGTAGGGCGAGGATGGACATGACGAATCTATAAGGGTTCCAAGTCATGAACTACGGAACCCTAAAAATAATTTTCAAAACTTTTGTCTGTTTGTTCAGCTAATCTTTGGAACGGCAGGACCGATTTTAACAGAACTTTCACTGGCAGAAACAGCCGCGGTTAACACCGTGATGCTCAGCTAATGTTAGATACATATAAACTATAACCGGGCACAGAATAAAACTGAAACATTCCAAACAGAACTATTTGCAATGCAAACCCATGACTTCAGGCGTTTTAATAGGGTGTTTTATAACTATGCATATTATTATTTCATTTACGTACGTCACCTATACTTGGTTAATTAAGAAAGTAGATATATTATTTCAACTCCTCCAATTTACTTCTGATTTATTTAATTTTCAAGACACCTCAACTTTTCCAGGAATTTTCCGAGTATCTTAATAAAGCCGACATAATTCTTAAATAAAATTAGTATCCGTAACTACGTTGTTTTAGACAGTTTTTCATTCTATATTACCATGTGAAGCAAAAACTTTGTATCCGTTTTTACGAAAGCTGTTTTCAAATCCTGAGTCTTAAAGAAATACTTGTTTCAGAGTTTGAGTGTGTTCTATGTATAATATGTATGTACATATTTCCAAAAAAGTACCTATATAAGCATTCTATCAGTCGACCTAGCTTTCATAGTACAAGCTCTGCTTAGTCTGTAACCAGTTTGCGTTATGTGTTAGACTTGAAATATTTATTATTACTTAAGGTAAACTACGTCACGAAACGTTGCCAGTTGCTCACAGGATTGATTTGAATATGAAGCAAACAATTACGCCGGCCGGTGTGCTCAACCTGGCACCGCTAAGCAACATTTATTGACCGAATCGTGGACAAAGACGTTGACTTTACGAGCTCATAAAACAAACTATTGTTCAGCCCAACTCCACACGAAATACCCGCCCGCTCATTGTGAATACTTAAATAAGATATCCATTTTTTATTATTTGGGCTATTAGAGGTCTGCGTTTGTACATATTTTGACTCGAACGTCTTTTGGAACGATCGTCTTTTGAAGATTGCCGCATTTTTTTCCCTGTTTTTGCAAAGAGATCACGTGCTAAAATCTTTCATTTTTTTGCGCTTGCCAACATTGTTCATTGACTGCCAATTGTCTAAAATAAACCGTTAAACGGCTTACCTTGGTGTTAACTTGAAATATACTTTGAAAAAACGTAACCCTATTAAGTTTTATTGCTGCTATATTTAGCTTTTGTTCGCAATTTTCACTCACAGCCGTTTGATCCCAAACTAGGCCAAACTGGTACTATATTAACCTGACTTCTGATAAACATGTCTATACTCGTATATTTCTAAATACATACTTATCCATACTAATATTAAAACATTCGAAAGTAACTTTTTGCGTTACGCTTTAACAACTAAAACGCTTCAAAGATTTTAATGAAATTTGGCATGGAGATAGGTAATCTGGTTCTTGAGGTAGAACACAAGCTTTCTTTGACCTACAAAAACGCGTACGCAGGTGCGGGCAAAAGTTAGGATCTATCCTTGAGGAAGCCACAGAGGCTTCCACCTGCCTATTGACTAATCATTATATATTTTTTTAGTTTTTTTTTTTATACATAAGCCATCCAAAGTGACTCTACCCTGCCTGATGGAAAGCATGAGCAGAATCCAAGAGTGATTACATTTAGTGACCAGGCCACCATTCTACCTCCCCGCCTCCCGCCGCAGCAATTTAGATTGCTGCCCGACGTCCCCTTTCTCTGGCCGTGGCGCCGCCGGCGTTCTCTACGCTCGGGATCGGCCCTCTCCCGATCCCGTTCAGCGGTCTCTTTCTGGAGCATTACAACTTCACAGAAAGAGACCACGACAAGATTGCTGACTAGGACTTCGCGTTCAGACTTCAGGCGCGACTTCGCGGGTCAGTCTTATAGAGTATGATGGGCGGAGTCCCTGTCGGCTGCGCAATGGTGGCATTGTGCCGTCTCCTCGCGTCCGATCCTATTCAGATACGCACCCAGATACTACGCCTAGGTATTAGTATACAACACTGACAGGTTTATGTAATGTCATTTGTAACACTTGGTTTTATAAACTATACACTTATCAATCAAAGGAACTGACTTATGATTAATGACGTCTACCCATTCACACTAAATGAGTAGGTTCTACTACTTTCTAAGATTTAAAAGGTAATCATCACCAGTCTACCGCAGACCACTGCTGTATAGAGGTCACTTCCATTCTCTTCATTCATTATGTATGTAGGTGTTTAAATCTGAACACATATACGCTATAGATAACGGCTAGATCCGACTTCACACGGTATAATATATATGTATTAATATAAACTTTCCTCTAGTATCGCTCTTTCTATTGATAAAAACCGCATTAAAATTTGTTGCATACTTTGGAAGATCTAAATGTACCAGAAAAAAACGGTTTTAAATTATGTAAAAAATTAAACTTTTTATTGTTTTGAAAATAAACAAAGAAGAAGTTATAATTTTATGTTACTCGTCACTTACATAGATTTTAATGCGGTAATCTGTAAGAGAACGGTAAACTCTTACAGGTAGCATGAGCCCATTAATTGTATTTAAAAACAGAAACATGATTAAAAAATACATACAATGAAGCATAGAACCCCTTTGTCATGTCATGTCCGTCTGTCCGTCCGTCCGTCCGTCCGTCCGTCCTCGACTTACCATCCAAACGGTAAGTGCTAGAAAGATGAAACTTGGTATGAATATGTATTGTAATTACGTCAAAAAAGTGCTACAATAAAATTTTGAAAAATATTTTTATTTGGGGTACCTCCCCTACACGTAAAGTGGGGATGTAAATTTTTTCTCACAGCTACCCCATCGCGTGGGACATCATTAGATAGGTCTTTTAAAAACAATTACAAGTTTCTAAGACGATTTTTTGATTTAGGTATTCGTTTGCCAGAAATTCCACTTTAAAGGGCACTTTTTAGGGTTACGTAGCCAAATGGCAAAAAACGAAACCCTTATAGATTCGTCAGTCTGTCTGTCTGTATGTCTGTCCCTCCGTATGTCACAGCCATTTTTTTCCGAAACTATAAGAGCTATACTGTTGAAATTTGGTCAGTCGATGTATTCTGTGAACCGCATTAAGATTTTAACATAAAAATAGAAAAAAAAGAATAGATTTTGAGGGTCCCCATACTTGGAACTGAAACTCAAAAATTTTTTTTTCATCATACCTATACGTGTGGGGTATCTATGGATAGGTGTTCAAAAATGATGTTGAGGTTTCTAATATCATTTTTTTCTAAACTGAATAGTTTGCGCGAGAGACACTTCCAAAGTGGAATAATATGTGTCCCCCCCCCCTTTTAAACTTCTAAAATAATAGAGTGATAAAACTAAAAAAAATAAATGTTGTACATTACCATTTAAACTACCAACAAAAATTGGTTTGAACGAAATCTAGTAAGTAGTTTTTTTTTAATACGTCATAAATCGTAAAACGCAATTTACCTTTCATTCAATTAATACACTAGTATAAAAACATCGATCAAAGTTACAACGAACTACAAAAACTTTTATGTGATGCTACTTGCTGATACGGAACCCTTCATGGGCTAGTCCGACTCGCACTTGGCCGCTTTTTTTGTAAAAACAGGGCGTCCCCCCCCCCTCCCTCTAAAAGCTAAAGGCTGGCTCAAAAAATCTGGAAATATTCGTGATGATGGTCCATATAATAAACTTTGAAGGAAAACTATAACAGATTAGATGACTTTATTAATTTAGGACTTAAGGAGATTTAACTTGTAAAATGCGCTCACTTGGAAAATGTCATACAAAATTAACGCATTAATACGTAAACTTATTAATTATCTATCTACCTATCTGGAAACGATTTTAAATCCACGTACCACTATGGGTGACTGAGGAACCCTTTCCTGTGCGTGGCCTGACACGCAGTTGACCGATTTTTAGGGTTCCGTAGCCAAATGGCAAAAAACGGAACCCTTATAGATTCGTCAAGTCTGTCTGTCTGTCTGCCTGTCTGTCCGTCCGTATGTCACAGCCAATTATTTCCGAAAGTATAAGAGCTATACTGTTGAAATTTGGTCAGTAGATGTATTCTGTGAACCGCATTAAGATTTTTACATAAAAATAGAAAAAAAACAATACATATTGGGGGTCCCCATACTTGGAACTGAAACTCAAAAATTTTTTTTTCATCAAACCTATACGTGTGTGGTATCTATGGATAGGTATTCAAAAATGATGTTGAGATTTCTAATATCATTTTTTTCTAAACTGAATAGTTTGCGCGAGAGACACTTCCAAAGTGGAAAAATGTGTGTCCCCCCCCCTCTAACTTCTAAAATAAGAGAGTGATAAAACTAAAAAAAATATATGTTATACATTACCATGCAAACTACCAACGAAAATTGGTTTGAACAAGATCTAGTGAGTAGTTTTTTTGTAATACGTCAAAAATCGTAACACGCAGTTTACCTTTCATCCAGTCAATACTAGTGTATTGACTGGATGAAAGTTTTAACTTAAATCGATGTTTTTATACTAGTATAAAAACATCGATTTAAGTTAAAACGAACTACAAGAACTTTTATTTGATGTTACTTGCTGATACGGAACCCTTCATGGGCGAGTCCGACTCGCACTTGGCCGCTTTTTAAAGTTAAAAGTAAGTACTTGTCATACTCAGTGGTGGATTAACCAAGTAGCAAGAGTAGCAAATGCCCCCAGGCCCCCCGCATTTAGGGGCCCCGCGCTTCAACAATGTCTCCCAACAAAAGTATTCAACTTAGATCGAAGCTTAAAAAGGCGTAGGTAAGGCGGCGGTAAGACCCGTTATGGAGTGTTGGCTCGAGAGGGGTCACGGGATCCTCTCATATCGATTGAAGCAGGTGATCACATAAGCCAGACTGCGGACACGGAGCTCCAGATGCTGGCCGAATGTCCGGCGTGGGGGGAGCCGAAATTTGATCACATGGCCGCCATCGGAGTAAGGATTTTCTTGCTCTGTAACATGGTTGCGGCCATTACACGAAGCGAGAGCGCATGGAATTCCGCCGTCTCTTTCTGCGAGGAAGTTAGTTTGCGGGGACGGCGGAGCGGGACCGGGAGAGGTTCAGAACTCTTCCGGTACGTCAGGCCCGGGAACGTCCCAGGTACCACAGGTGACTCTGGCACTGGAGATCGAGAAACGTTCTTCGTCCTCCATAAGCGCATGCCTGGCGGTGACAGGTGAGGCCATAATTACCCTAAAAGTCTTAAAGAGTTTAATAGTGCTGTATTAAAATGCGTGGATCTGCAAAACAGTCTGCCGTAACAAAAAAATCAAACAAAATGAAAGATAAGATGTCTTAAGCAACAATGAAAACGAAACGGTAAAATGAATCTCAATGTAGCAGAACCACCCTGGTTTCAGCATGACGGACCTGCTTGATCGGAATGCTGCTACCCTCGCATAGAAGTCGCTAAAATGATATTATTCGTGCTGTCATATTTCGTTGGTGAGCGCAATACCTGAGGGAGGCGCAATGAGGCAGAAACATCTATATATCACCAAATATTTGTAAACAGTTTGCGCACATATTTCCCTTCCACCATGATTCCGGAAACTTTAAGCGGGGCGTGAAAAAGCATCTCAATAGGCCGCCATAGAGTGTGTCACCATACAACTTTGTCTACATGCGCAGTAGTTATAGTGGCCCCTACCCTTGTATTCTATTCATGTTTTCGATCAGGCAAAGTTGAGGCACTTTGACAAGCGTTAATAAAAATGATTTACAATTAATAAATAATTTCAGAGACGTCAGTGTAAACATTATTTTTAATAAATTTGCCCTCGTTAAATCAGGAAACATCATGATCGTAACAGCATATTTTATTCAGTAACCACCTTTTTCTCAGAAATATAATATTCCGAAACCTTCCAAGGGCCCCGCGCAAATTTTTTCTATAGGCCCCGCGTTTGCTTAATTCAGCAATGGTCGTATATCCTGCAATTGAAGTTTGAAGTTACTTTATAATTTATGGACGTTACGTAATACTAATATATATATATATATATATATATATATATATATATATGTATATATATATCTTTTTTGTTTTTAAGTGAATAATTTTATAGCTTCACGATCTTGAACACAAATCCACCATTTCATAACAAGTTTTATTGTCATATAAATATGCAAAATAAATAAGTAAGTAGGTAATTAGAGATGGTATTATACAAGAAACTTAGTTCATAAAATTAAGTTATTCTTGTGTTCAAATTTCGTGACTAATGCTTTATTACCTTGCATAAGAATAGGTAGGAATATTGTGTGTAGGCAGAGTCCATGGAAATTTGTATATTTGCGTAAAACTTTTATATTTTTTTCCATCTGGTTCCATTAGCTTTATGCAGAATATGTGATTCTAATTAAAAAAAAATGTTAAAGATACGTAACACAGTATATAGTCACTTATATACTTCATATACCCTCGACTGTGCGGCGTCAGGTAGGCACCTACGTTATTGATCGACTGAGTTTCGACGTGTTTTACAACTGCCCATAAATTAAAAGTGCTATAAATATAAATCTTAGCCCGCGTCAAATCGCATCACATATTCATGACCTGCGTTATTAAAAATCCAAATAACTAATATCATTTTGAAAGCGACACGTTCATATGTTCCTGAGATGCCTATTGAATTTTTTATACCAACATTAACCAACTTAACGGTAAGTACGACGGCGAGGATATAAGCCGCTATATATACAAGCCGTAAAGGGCCTGTTGTTCTTCACATACCAAGAATTTCCTTTATATGATACACCTGGAACTGGTACCCAAGTTGGCGTGTAATTTTAAAATAATGTTAGTCCAACATAACAACCTCTGTTGTTATACGAGTATCCTGTGAATGATAAATATGTTGAAATGTTGAAATGAAATATCCTGACGTCGTGTTGAAAACGGTACAAGGGACCGAGGACTTAAGAAAAACGCCTAGCAGCGGAAAGATGCGGGTTATACAAGACCGGATAGGTTGGCATACTTTAGTGGAAGCCAGCGTTCGGCGGTGGGTGACAAAAAACTGAAGATAACTTTACAGACCTCGCAAACGTGGTATAATTCCAAACTAAGCAGAGGCATATGTGGCTATTATATGAGGCTATTATGGAAACTAAACTGCTGAAAAACATTCTTAGATATCAATTTCTAAATACACATTTGCCCGTTACAGACAAATTATATTACACCCCTACTTAGAATAATATTGATAATTAACAAAGATTCAATAAATATTGAGAGAAATCGAACCTACAATCTTTGTCTTAACTGTCGGAGTCATTAACCAGAGTAGGAGTGGTAGTCAAGGTAAGCAGAACCACGTTGATTTGAGTTCTGATATGCCGGCTCGACGGGGGAAGATTTGGACTCGCACAGAAAACCATCCTAGAATGAGAATATTCATGCAATCGTATGTTAGTGAGTACGAGACTGGAGTGGAGGTCCAATGACGCAGAAACATCTCACTAGGCTTCCACAGTGTGTGTCACCATGCTGCATTATAGTCACAATGAGGACGGTTTTTCCTACTATTGGATCCTACCCATGCTTTCCATAAGGTAGGGTAGAGTCACTGACGTAAAAGAAAAAGTACAATCCAGTTGGCAAGTAGATACTTGCCAACTGGATTGTACTTTTTCGGTAGGTACTGATATCTAAAGAACGCCGGTTTGCCATTCCTATTATAGGAAAAGTAACATCAATTTAAAAACTTTTAATTGATCATTATAAGGGACGATTGAATATCATACATTTTGACTAAACTATATGAGACCCAGTAACTTCTTTTCGTTTTATTTTATTTCCTGAGTGTTCATTTTTTATGAGTGTTAATGGAAAATGAAGCTAAACCGAAAAGCAGATTTAAATGCAGTTTGAACTCTCGATTAAGAAATGCCGGTTTTGAATGCATTGAAATATTTCTTGGCTTTCAATTAGTACAACTAACTCGTCAGGCTGTTGGTCTAAACAGCTTTATCATTTTAACTGACATATCAGTTATCACACAATACAATACATTGCATAAACAGACTTTAATTTTGACATCGGTCTCGCCTTAGCAAAAATGTTTAGACCTTCCATACCACGCTGATAAGACAAACCATCTTATAGTAGTAATGTTTCAAGGTTTACTTTGACTAAAAAGCACAAGCCCTAATAATTTTTATAATAAGATTTTTTGCCTTTGGTCTCACATTCACCTACGAAATACTTCAGCAAGAATTATTAATTAGGATGGTCTGGTATTATTAGGCTGTCATTATTAGGATGGTCTTCTGTGAAAGGGCCGAACGGGCCAGCTCTACCGGGTCAGTGCCCGGTCGAGCTGGCCCGTTAGTGCTAAAATCAGCGTGACAAAACAAAATTGAACACTGCATTAATATCATGTGTCTATCTATCTGTGACGCTTTCAGGGTTAAACCAATGTACCAAATTGAATGGAATATGGCATGGAAATAGTTTTATTCAAGAGAAATGGGGCGGACCCTGGTCAAAAGCTAGTTTAGTATACATATTAAATTACCTGTAATATTATTATGTAGGTATATAGATATGCGGTTCCAGAACCTATTTTGAGAATACTATTTTCATGTGGGTGATACCCTGACCATAATGGCTTCAAAATTCGAAAACTAAATGATACATTTCAAACTTAGGACTAAAACTGTTTTTACAATAACGGCTAAATTAAAACTTGATAAGTATTAGAAAGGAGCGATACTTATCATGTATTCAATTTCTCGATTCTAATTGACCATTCGACTTCAATCATCATCAAATCAATAGCCATCAACAGTTCACTGCTAAAGTTCTCTCTGCATATGTCTCTCCTTAAAAAGGAGGTTCTGGCCTCATATATCGCGCTAACCAGATGTGTTGGTACAGGGTTTGTTACCAGTTTTACTTCTCTTTGCAGTGGTGTTGTCCTGCGTAGTTTGTCCCTTTGTCGATTCTTACAACACCCACGGGATGAATAGGGGTAGTGACACACTGTATTTTTAATCCATCTCATATCAATTTCAATATTTAGGTACAATATAAAGGTGCAAGCCCTAGTTGTTCCACTTACTTCTTCTCTGTCCTACTCGTCACTCTGACTTTGTACATTCTTCTTTCCTGGTTCAACATAACCTATTATTGAACACGCTCCTTCTCGAGGTGAAAATGAGATAAACTCATTTAGAAACAGAAACATTTTATAAACATTGTCACATTCACTTTCATTTTATACTACTACCTACAATTTATATTATGTGTATGTGTCTATTTAAACGGGTTGACGGGTAGGTAGGAAATATATGCGGCAATAAGTTCGTTGTATGCCGGAGGTATCTTAAAAAAAAAATACCTAGTACTATGATTGTGAGAATATCTACACTAATTATATAAATAACTATTTGTTAATATAGAATTTATAAAAAAAACTTTTTATAAAAATTATTAGGGCTTTGTCTTTACCTTGAAAACATTACTAAACCGCCTTATCAGCGTGTTATGGAAGATCTAAACATTTTAGCTAAGGCGAGACCTATGTCAAACAATGGTATATTAAAGTCTGTTTATGCAATGTTTTATGTGATATGTCAGTTAAAATGGTAAAGCGGTTTAGACCAACAGCCTGACGACTTAGTTGTACTGCAATATTTCAATGCATTCAAAACCGGCATTTCTTAATCGAGAGTTCACACTGAATTTAAATGAGAATAAATTTTCGGCTAAGTTTCATTTTCCATTAACACTCATAAAAAGTGAAGACTCATGAAATAAAATGAAACGAAAAGAAGTAACTGGGTCTCATATAATTTAGTCAAAATGTATGATATTCAATCGTCCCTCATAGCATTGTGATTTCAGCGTTGTTTAATAATAAAAAGTATTTATTCGGCAAAGCTCGGTCATCCAAGTAGATTTAATCGCAAATCGTCGTGTTTCGTCGGTGAGTGCAAGACCGGAGGCCTCTCACTAAGCCACCATAGTGTGGGTCAACATACTACATTGTCTGTACGCACAATGAGGATGGTGGCCTCTACTCTTAGATTCTACTCATGCGTTCCATGCATCAGAGTGGAGTCACTTCGGTAGGTTTTAATATAAAAAACTAATATAAAAACTATCAAAGAACTACTTTGGTGAAAACTGTCACTGGCCTATTATTTCTTCACGATAATCTAATCATCTATCGGTATTTTCAGAATTAGTACTCAAGTTATTTCACAGTGACTTTCACACACCAAGCACCTTCTAGGTATATTTATCCACTATAACTTTGGTAACTATCAATAGTCAAATTCACAGAAATAATAACTGTGATCATATCCGCAGAACTTAATATGAGGAACGTATTCCAATACATATTCTGCATTATTTGTATAACTTTTTATTACCCCACCGATATGGTTTAGATTTAGAATTAATAAACGCCGTAAAATACTTTTATCTGAGTTACACGAAGGATTTCTTATTAATAACGACATACACTCTAGCTACCACAGTATATGTTATGATCACAAGAAGATACAATAGCCTACCATAAAGTTCAATTAATGAACATGTCTCTAGTAAAGTTTATGGGTAGGTTGCGCGGGCGCCGGCTACGTCGACGAGCGTCGGCTTGCTTGATATCGCGCGGTCTCATATCAACGACTTGTGTACCTACATATACAAGATATGGCCAACTGACGAAGGGAAAGCTAGGATTAAAAATTAATTTAGGTGCTTTCATGTTCGCCGATAATCCAGAGTTTATCAAGATATCAAATCAAGAGGATTAACCCACCTAGTTATAGCTAAGGCACATGATAACAACTGATTATTTATTTATCTACATGTTATTCATGACTGTTTGTAATTTATGAGTGATTTTGGAGCTACATGTATTATTTAAGTTGATATGTTTAAATACATATAAGTACTATCTCATTTGAGAGACAATAACGTATGTTTGTATTGTTTAATGGTGTCTTTGGTTTGGATAGACCTTGTACTGACGGTAGATACACGTTCTCAGTATCCTCCAGTTAGGCGTGACGTGTTAACGACCTGTGAGACTGCTGTCAAAGGGCAAACAAAGTGAGGGCGAAGACAAACACATGAAGCTCTGTTTGCGTTGCGCCAAGCCTCTGTATAGAAAAGCAGCGGGCGCGGACATCGCGGCGGTCGTATACTCCGCTTTTATTTATAACATCAATACTATTTCTTCCAAATATTACTAAATACTAACATAGTAGTAGGTACTTTTATTCGATTATCGGTCGTTGCAAAATGTGTTGCAAGATAGTATGATTTATTTTAGTACCATTTAATCCTTCAATATTATATCGTTTAAGCTCGTTTTCCTAATATGATATAAGGCCATGTAGTTCCCTCTCTTGAAAAAATAAAGAGGATAGATGAAGTCACACGTATACAACTTTTTATCATTTTCTCTCCCATTATAGTCTTTCGGGTCTTTTAAGTGGAGCGTGAAAAAGCATCTTACCAGAGCCACAGAATACTTAATAGTATGCTAGAGCGCCATAGAGGCATTATGTCACCTTAATTCTTTTTTTTCCGCCCACTTTACTTTATAAAATGTATTTTAAAATGACCTACCTCTTCTTCAATTTAACAGATTTCTTCCAGTATCCGTTGCGTGATCAAGTGGTAATAATCCAAACTTCGTCCATAACCAATATTCTTATTTCATCATAACTTTAGTATCTACTTTAGATATCTAATGATAGCATAGACTTATCGAACGCTAAAAAAAAACATTTTTTTTATTAATGCCAAAGAAAATGTGATAATCAACACCTTTAATTAGCAATAATTGTATTAGATTACATAAACTGATATAAAACGCAGTCAAATTGTTTTTATTGCTATAAGAACCTTAATCCAAACGCATAAAATTAAAGATTTATGTTCACACGCCGAAAGTACTTAAATAATGCAGAATTTTTCATTATATTCTACAAAATACAGGTTTAATTAAGTCGCATCGCACAGTAAAAGTTTTTTGGAATTCATGATTTTCCTGTTTTAATTCCTGCTTAAATACCAGTGTGAAGAACGGGAAATCAAGGGGTCCCGCTCTGATGCGTCAGTGGGCGGCGAGATGTAAAGCACCGGTACCTTTGATGAACCTCTCAAAATGCCCTCAATAAGCATCGGTTTACTCAGCATTTAGCGCATTTACATTCCTTCCGTGCATTCCTATGATGTACTCTAGGGTTGACGCTGAAGAAAAATATAAAAAGATTTTGTAATGAAATAAGCAGTCATTAAATGTCATATCTGAGTAAATAAAATTATCAATTCGAAAGAGTTTTATACATACTAAATTATAATGTTAAAAGTACAATGTGTAGCATTTAAGAAAATGTTGATCATTAAACAAGTAAAGAGCTTCGCTGTTAGGTCTAGTTGGATTTTTGGCTCTTTTAGTTTATCTTGCTGATTTTAACTGACATTTGATTGGTTTATGTGATATACGCGAAATGAATACTAACTAAACTTAAACTTTACAACTCATCTCACGAAAGTTACTGTCCAATGATCCAAAAGTAATTTCAAGCACTTTTGTAAGTTATCAATCATGGCTACCTGCATGCGTAAAGATAATGTAATTTTAGAGTCACTTAAGCGACTGAACACTGCTACCCAAAACACAAGCATCCGTTTAATTTGGGAGACAGGATCAGTACCTAAAGCGCTTAAAAATTAATTATAGCTAACTTTAAGTCACCCTGTAATTGATAAAATTTCGAGAAATGAATATTATTATTATTAAATCTAAAGTGCAAAGATATGTCGGTACATCCCTAGAGGCATTTCCGTTATTGACAATAATGTTAAGTCAGCATTATGGGTCTAATTTAAAAGTAAGCGTTTATAAGCTTGCACTACTTCCGCTGTTGTCAAACAGTAAGTGTCAACTTATGAATGTTTCAGTGTTTTAATTCATTATTATGCACTAGGTGACCCACGCGACCTGGTCTGCGTTGTTATAGCCCGCAGCGTTACGCTTTCACACATTATTTTTGTAAAACTTTAACCGTTTACGCAGCGCACGCCATGGAAGCTGTTACGAGGAATCATTTCTACAAACATTTTTATTGATACTTGGATTCTTTTGGTTACAGTGTGATGAATTATATAGCCTCGTTCAATTACTGGGTTATCTCATAATCAAAGATTTTTCAAATCCAACGAGTATTTAATAAAATTAGCGCGTTCAAACAAACAAACAATATACTCTTCAGATTTCTAATACTAGTCTAGATATATAAATACAAATGTTTTGGACATCATACATACAACGCCATCTTGTCCCGAGCTAAGCATCTTGTATTTTTTTTTGTAAATACCTACATACACATTATACGTAGAGAACACTCAAACTCCTTAAGAAATATTTCGGTTTACACAAATATTGGGTCCGACTCGGGAATCGAACTCGAGACCCTAAGCACAGCAGTCGCTAAGCTACCACTGCACCACCGAAGCATATCCCACTTTAAGACCGTAAGTTTAAATAAAATAAGTAAAGTAGATAGTTTTTGGAAAATCTCATACTCCTGACTTGTCGTAAGGCTTAGCTATGCTTGGTCTGTTCAGCAACATTCACCATTTTAGACCAATCCTGGTCAGATTATTTAATATACCTATTTACTCTAGGATGGATGAATTTCTCCGTGCCGACAAGCCGTCGGACCTTGTTGCCATATACGAGTAAACTTCTATGTCAGTAGTTAGAGTCCTAAACGTCCGAAAATGATTATCTACTGAACTTCTTGTATTGTAGAGATCTGGGGGCATTCGCGTAAAAATGCACCACATGTAGTTTTAAATGTAGTATACTTGAATCAGAAACCTCTTCTACCTATTATCGCCGTTGAACTGTAATAAACATCGATACGAAAACCGTAGCATTGTCTTCTTTCTATACATATTTTATAAAGCTGAAGAGTTTGTTTGGTTGAAAACTCTAGTCTCTGAAATCACTGGTTTAATTTGAAAAAATATTTCAGTGTTACATGGCCTCACGAACGAACCATATTCGTCAGAGCAGAAATGGTTAATCTAAAGATAATAATTATTAAAATATCTACTTCATTCTTGTAGAAAAAGATGTTATCTACTAAATTGAAAGCGTTAGCAACAGCCACTTAGGTTTAAAAAAAGCTTGCCAATTTTTTTTTAGTTCATAGTTGCTAATTTATCTACTAATAAAATATGTAGTACTTAATTATAATTTACTCGTAATGTGTTATGATAATCAAATTACCATTTATATTATCCAAAAGACGTGCCTTGTTCTACGGAGCATAACTACACAAGTTGTAAAGAAATCACCGACATATTTTGCGAAAATATTTCATGATTAAACATGAGGAAGGCGGAATTTATAGACTTTTGGCACTTCATTTTAATTACCAATTCTGCCCCTGGACTGAAATATACCTGTTTATTTTTAATATTTAAGCCTACTCTGTCAGGTGGAAACTATGAGTAGAATCCAAGAGTAGTAGTCACCATAGTCATTGTAAAAGCGGACAATGCAACATGGTGATCATTGGGGGAGGCCCATCTCTCTCTCTCTCTCTCTCTCTCTCTCTCGATGGTGCAACCAACGAAACATGACAGCCCGAATGCTGTCATTTGAGATTGGCTCGCTATATATATGTTCTTTGTACTTCTATATTAATTAGCTACCTCCCCACTAATTTTCAGCCAAATCGGTTTAGCCGTTCTTGAGTTATTATATATATATATGTATATATATGTATATGTAAAGATTATTTCTATCTTGTGGTTAATGTTTAAAACGCCTTTGGGTATATCTAATTCTACAATGTAGATCTATATTGTAAACATACAAATATTTCAAGAATATTATGCGCACTTCTAAGTTTTGTACATTTAACATTATTTGGATATCCGTTATGGGTAAGTTTATCGATGTAAGCTTCATGTTTCTCAAAATATCAAATGTTTGTTTAATTTTTTTTAAAATCCACTTAACACAACTACTTATAAAAAGCCTGGCTTCATTTAGTTAAAAACCACTTAAACTAGGATTATGTAAAGGTACTGCGTGCCTGTCCTGCGTTCTACGTGATCTGCGAGTTTACTATAAAAATTCAGAGCGTGAAGTTGCAAAACGTTTTTCATTTTCTATTATATTTCTCTATTCCCTTGTTTCATAGGCTAATATTTTGATTGGATCACATAAATAAGTGACATTAGCCAATGAAACAATGAATTGGCTATGGGGTCTGCACTAGTAAAATACGCTGGCTACTAGGCGTGCGATAGCCCTACGATGGGCACACGCATCTCTACTTACGTGGTTACGTAGAGAGTCGCGTGCGCGTACTGATAAGTAGTTTCACTGCCAAATTTTTTGAGTAAACTCTAAGTAACAATTTATTCTACTGCCAATTACAAGTTTGTCTATCTGCTTGTCTGTTTGCTAAATATTCGCAGCTAAAACGCAGCACCAATTTCAATTAAATTTTGCATGGAAACACTTTGATACTTTTATTTTACCAACATTATTGATGAGAATTATACACTAACCTATTAATGTATAAATACACAATGTACAAAACGCTTCCAATAGTTCTTATATTGTCGCAATACAAACTCAAAGTCTATTTACAAAACAACGATTATTTTAGAGCCAGTCGGAATGAACATAAAAGAATTTTAAAAGCCGAAGTACTTTATCAGAAGAATTTCACAGACCGCACCTATTAACTGGTTGAAGTGGAGCTCTATTGTCGACTTATCTCATTAAACAATTTACACTTGTGACTAATCGTATCCTGGACCTGTCTTGTCTACTGGAACTGGTTGAGTATCCTAGAAATACACAAAGTAGTAAAATCGTATGTTCATACTCATACTTCGTTGGTTGTTCGTTTGGTTAAAAGTGCTAAGTTCAGAAACTACTGGTTTTAATGTTTGTTTCTACAAACCCAGAAATATAATAAAATCCAATGATGTTCATTTTTATTTATTTATTTTTTGCATCGGTGGACTTACCGCCCATGGCATTCTCTACCAACCAAACTTTGCTGGGTGTAGAAATCTAGTACGATAGGTGTAACGAGGTTACAGTTACACTTTACATTAAGATTTTAGACAAATAAGATTAACCAAAAACTCAAATATACATATAAATATAATATATACACAAATACATATATATTTATACTTATAATCGTACACTATAGAAAATAGTCTATAAGAAAGTGTTACGTTACGTTTCTCCGCCATCAAAAAGGTACTTATACACGTTCTATTTAAATGTGTAACGGCTGGTGGACACCCTGATTTCTAGTGGGAGCGCATTCCATAGCAGCACCGCATGGACATCAAATTTACGAATTTGGCGTGATGGAAGGACACGGAGGAGACGATTATTTGTTAAACGAAGAGTTCTGTCGTGTTATCAGGACAGGACACGCTGGGCACGCCGTTATTGCGGCGGTCAGACCCGTTATGGAGGATTGGCTCGAGAGGCATCACGGCAGCCTCTCATACCGGCTGACACAGGTGATCACTGGAAAGGGGTGCTTCGGAGATTACCTGTGTCTAATCGGAAAAGAGCCAACGCCTGAGTGCCACCATTGCGATGGCCAAACCGTGGATACGGCGCTCCACACGTTAGCTGAATGTCCAGCGTGGGCGGAGCCGAGGCGCGACCTCGTGGCAGCCATCGAAGTGGGGATTCTCTCGCTCCGTAACATGATTGCTGCATGATACGGAGCGAGAGTGCGTGGAACTCCGCTGTCTCCTTCTGTGAGCAAGTCATGCTTGCGAAGGAGATGGCTGAGCGGGACCGGGAGAGGCTTAGAACTCTTCCGGTCCGCCAGGCCCGAGAACGGGCCAGGTACCGCAGACGACTCAGGCGCCGGAGATCGTTAAACGATCTCCGTCCTCCATAAGCGCAAGCCTGGGGGTGACAGGTGAGGCCATCTGTTACCCTAGCAGAAGCAGGCCAGGGTGGCGGCGCCAGTGCCACGAAGCACCCGCGCCCCCTTTTAGACAGCTCTGAACTTGGGTTTCACACAGGAGAGGGTCACCTGCAAGGCGTAGATGGCCCGAGGTACGTCGGGGTTCCAGGGACTTCCTTCCGAGGGTATACCTGGCTCCTCGGCTTATAGTACCCGAGGCGGCGTGCGGTTTTGGTCGGTTCGAGTCCGACATAACCATCAACTGATGGTATCCGGGGGGATTTCCGCACGGAAAAAAAAAAAAAAAAAAAAGGACAGGACACGCAGGTCGGGGTCAAGATGAGTGGTTTTAAATTTTCTGGTAAAACACAGTAGTCGGCAGGAAATTGTAGATTATCTTTCTAGCATTTATTATTTCCGATAATATTTAGGGTCGGTCACGATCACCAGCAATCAGTTTTAAATGAATATTATGTTTTCCACGGAACGAATGGCATCAAACCTCTTAAACTAGTTATTGATTACGTCAGATAGGCCACCGTGGCTTCGACACTTATCATGTCAGGTGGACTTTTACAGCCTCCAACATGCCGACAATAACTAATAACCTCATACATCTCACGAACGGCCATTTAATCCCTGTACTCTGTAAGTGTTATTAAAAATATAATAATGCACATCATTCTTTAAACCATATTTCAAAGTAGGTTCGGATTAGCTTTAGCCTACCCCGACGCGGCTTAATTTCGATTTTATAAGTGGAGCAACTACCATCAGTACTCCTAAGCAAATACTAGACGATATTGAAGTTCTGTACATTTACTGTTTGGTTTAGTATTACGGTTTTCAACTACCCTTATTGTTAGCTACAGATGTTTGCATGTATAAATGTTGATATCGGCATGTTTTAGGCCGACTTAAAATGATAAGTGACCGAAACTATGGTGTCCATCTGAGGAAATCCTTTACTAATTTGATACTTACTACCTCGTTGGTCAATCGATTAACGTATGCAACTGCCTATCAAGAGGTTTCAGTTTCGATTCCCAGGAGCCAAGTGCGGTGTGTTTTCCTTACACAGTTTTTAATTTAAATAGTCTGCAGTATGTAAGTTTAACTGTGGTCCACGCTCATGCCTCGGAAAGCACGTTAAGCCGTCGGCACGGGTTGACAAAAACATCTATGTTTACAATACTAAGGGTCGCATTCAGGGTCGTAAAGGTCTGATGCCAGTCGCTCCATGTGAAAATTGATATTTATTAAAACTGGTTGAAATAGTAGCCGTCCCCAAATAATATTGGCAAAAATAAAAGCTAGAGCATGATCTCTATCTCTAATTTCCTATTGACATCTGTGTTTTACCATAAAATAAAAAGTTATTGGATTTTATTATATTTCTGTAGGTATATTGTTGTATATTTCTGTGATAAACTGACCCGCGCAACTTTGTTCCTGCGTTTCTTAAACGCAATATCGCGTTTTTGCAAGAATTAAATAATACACTGCCCTTCTTAACTTAGCACATTTAACAAAACTTGCAAATTATTTGTAGTATGAGTATGAAAATACGATTTTACTACTCTATAGGTATATATCCAGTAAACCCGACCAGCAGTAGACACGAGAGGTCTAGACCACGATTAGTCACAAGTGTAAATTGTACGATGATATATAATTCTCAAATAGAACTCCACTTGAACCAGCTAACTGGCGCCATCCGTGAAATTCTTCTGTTAATGTAAGGCTTAAGAGTTATTTTATGTTCATTATGTTCATTCTGATGCTCTCAAATAATCGTTGTTTTTTATATAGACTACGAGTTAGTTGTGTGACCATAATAGAACTGTTATAAGCCTGTTGTGTAATGCGTAATTATATATTAAAGTGCTTGTAGGTATAATGTACGTGTATAATTCTTTTGCTTTGTATATTTATGTATTCACAAGTTGTTAACCGATTGTACGGCTCTACTAGATATTTTTAGCTCCGATTATTTTCAAAAAAGTCTTTTTGTAGTTCATATTATAAGTTGGATTTCACTAGAAATTTCCCAAAACTATCCCCCCAAAACTTATGAGAATAAGATTTGATTTATTTAAAAAACAATTTCCATACTACAAATATTTATGCAGAGGACTTTAAAAAACATATATGAAATAGATACAAAGTACACCCAGTCTCAGAACAACAATATGCGAGGATTTCCTATGTAGGGATCGGACCTACAATACTTCGGCGCAGTAGGAAGCGTCGGAATCGTCGAGTCGGTTCGTCGAGGGTTAATCCATTGCCGCGGGTGCACGGGACGGATTTTCCTCCTCCATCCGCATTAATTGGCCATCCGCGAGGGGTCGGCGTCCGCGTGCGCCGGACGTCACCTATAAGCCACCAGGAGCTAGCAGGCGCTGAGAGGGGTCCAGAAGGAGATATCACCCTGGACTCCTCCTAAAATAGAAGCGAAAAGAGTGTGGTTTTAGTCGTTTCGGGTACGACACACCGCCCCGTCGCATAGAACACCCCGGCGGGGTGGTTTCGAGGGGATTTCCACACGTAAAATAAAAGGGTTAATCCACTGCCCCGTCAGTACAGTAGTAGACCCCGGACAGGTCATAAAGAAACAAGTCAAAATCGTTTTATAAAGGACTTCCTGAAAGATTGCGTGGAAATATAACGATAGAAGAAAACTCACTGGCGCCGACCCCGACCAAAAGTAAGAAGACGATATTGATGAAACTAGTTCATTTGAATTCTATCAATTCCTCCAAACTGCATGACTACTGACATAGACTTCTGCGAAAAATTGATTATTCGCTCAGAATTCGGACGCATAGGAATGGATTTTTAGGACAGACAGACAGGTAGGTAGCGACAGAAACAGGAAAGGAACTTTGTAGTTTAGTAGATAAGTGTTTAAAGGAATTTTTGTCGTATGTGTTTTACAAACAAAAACTGAGGAAAATGAAACATATCGGTATAGATTAACATGAATTTATTTAATTTATCAAATATGTTTCGTGATAGTGCGTCGTAAATTCTAACATTTCATGTGTTCACAAACATTTTCACATTTTAAACATTAACAACCACAAAACAGACATAATCACAATGTGTAATAACTGATACCCGAATGTAATGAAACGAACATTATATCTAGTACCACAGAACATAACTTTTAATGGTTTACCACAAAACAAAAGATAAACAATCACTTTTCTTAGGTCTCGATGTTAATCAATAAATAATTTACAGTATTTTAGTTCTATCCAATAAAGCAACTTATTCTTTTCATTAGCAATTATGCCAAAATTGTGAATCTAACAGAGGTATAAAGCTGACACACGGATATATATTATTATTAAGAGATAACTCCGTTTGTGAACTGCGTTTTTTTTTTGTGTCTAACTCTATAAACATTGGGATAAGAATAAATTATGCTAGAATTTAAGCTACTATGTACAGAACAATAACACTAGAAATAATCTCATTCAAATTAAAAATATTAACTACTTCTCAAGGCCACAAATGCAATGATCACTGTAATAAATATCATTCATTGCTGTAAATACAAAGACCTATAAAGACCTATAGATACAAAGTAATTAATTTCATATGAGATTCGCAATGAAAATTAATTTTGAACTAAGTACTGTGATTAGAAAGAATTTGTGTGTGATTTAATTGCATTTGGCAAATATAATATGAAAAAACTACTTTGACAAATAATTGCTAGTAATGGCACTTGTAGCATTGAGAAATAATATTTAACCGTAATCGTATTCCAATTAATAATACTTAACAGTACTAATATAAAAATATATAATTCTATATTTACAATCAAGTGACAAACTTCAATAGATAAAATGGTACCTTACGCAGAACTATAGGGTACTAAAATAGCTATAAGGCGTGAATACTTAGATGACTAATTAGCACTAAACCAGAAAATAGGTAAACGTTTCTGACATTAAGACAAAATTAACTTAAGATAGATTTTAAAGTTGATGAACATTATTCTTTTTTAGTAATTGTACGTTCCATATGTAAAAGTCTTAACGTCAGAAAGTAACTCAAGTGTCTCCTTACAGCTTTTAGGTAAGTCTTATTCAAATAGTACCTGGAGTATTAGAGTGTATAGTTTTCACAATGATCATATAAACCAACATGTACGTGTACTCGCTCACGATTGCACTTAAATAACACATTTTATATTAAGAACGATACACTGACATAGGCCTTTTCGGCATCTGTTTATTGGTCACCATTTACATCACTAAATGAAGTCACTGTGGTCACAATATTGTTGTGGTCACAGCAGCGGAACGGGAGGCACCCCGGGCACAAGAGGTTCTGGTACCCCCTGTAATACCCCCTGGTGATAATGGTGGTGATGCATCATACCGTTCATCATTTGTTGATGATGTAGCATCGTCGCGTGATGTAGTTGTGCATGTTGAAGCGAGGCGTGATCACCCTTTTCTTTCATGACCACTTCTTCGCGTTTCTTTACTTGTTTACGCTCCTTGGCTCGTCGGTTTTGGAACCATATTTTTACCTGCAAGTAAATCATATTTTATATTATGTGTCACCTAGTTTGTCAAGTTCCGCGGCCATTTTACAGCGATACCTACGTGTAAAATATTAGCAGCATGCGGCAAGGGACAGTTAGTTTTATGGGTGATCTTTTGATAGTTTTTGTATTATTCATCATACTGTTAAAACTAATCAATAGTCTTACATACTTCATTTACTGCTATACTACAACAGCAAACACTTACCTACATTTTATTACAATCGTGTAAGTATTTTTACTTAATTAGTTTCATTTTAATTTATTGTACCATTATAATTCAATGAATAAGGACTACTTATAGAAAAATATTCTCTTTTTTACTATACTTTCAATTTATTCCCAAGATTATTTAAAGTCGGCTATCCAAAGGTTTAATGTCATTAATGTCAGTATATTTGAGGGTACTGAATACTCAATAACGATTACCGTAGGTGTTCATGACAACTGGGACCGACGGTTTAACGTACGTTCCGAGGCACAGGTGTTTCACCACTACCATCCTCCATACCTAATACTATTAAAAATTTCTAGGAAGAAAAACCCATCAATAGCCCGACCTAGGAATCGAACCCGAGACCAATCGATCGGCAGTCACATACGCTAACGGCTAGATCAACAATGCAGTTTTATTTTTATTATTCATTTATATGACGTCAAAATACATTCGTTATTTGAATATATTTTAAAGCAAATTAACACTTTCAAAATGAGGTTAGTGTTCCTAGGTATGCTTTTGTATTGCAGTAGAATGTTAAAAGCTGTTAGTAATGCTTTTGGTAGCTTATGTTATGAATAAAATTGTGTATTACCTGTCGTTCCGAGAGGCCGAGACTAACAGCGAGCTCAGCCTTGCGTCGGATGGTGATATATCGACTGTAGTGAAACTCTTTTTCAAGCTCCAATCGCTGATGGTCGCTGTACACGACGCGATATTTATCCTTTGTGCGCGTTTTACCTTCAACAAAAGATGCATTACACATTATTTCTCTTAATGATAAAATTATGACCACCATTATTGAGGGCATGCAGATATTGGCTCTCGGCCTTATAGAGTACTAAATACTGGGACTTTGGAAAATTGGAAAACGATAAAAACATAGTAATTATTTGGGGAAGAACAATCTAACTATTTACAATTCTTGTGTCACATTGTTAGTTTCCATATTCCTCTGAAACGGCTTGATTGATTCTTATAAAATTTTATTTGTTTATTCAGTAGGTCTGAGAATAAAATGAAAACTATTATATCAACACCTAGGTAATAAAGAATGAAACGGACACGATCGGAGTCGCGAGCATTATCTAGTATTAAATGATAATATTTTTAGTATTATTTAACGCCTGCCAATGTGACTTCACTATGCTTTAAAAGCGAAGTAAATAATAGTAAGGCTAAACTCGTACGTAGTGTTAGTGTGCCTACTTAATTTATATTCTAAAATGTCTCTAGTAGCTGTAAAGAAGACTAAACAAAAACATAAAACGACTTTAGTGGGACATAAGTCGTCGATTTACTTCGTGAAAGTCTTTTATATTCTCGTTTCGAGCTTGCGTGTAATATAGGGTAGGACTGCGAGGGCACAAATCCCGAGGGCTCGATAAGGTAAATCCTAGCGGTCGGGATCAAGGGGCGCCGCACGCTCTCGGCTTAGCATGGATCTACGGGAGACCACACCTTGTGTCAAACAACAAACCTCCTAATGTACTTCTATATCATTTTATATTTGGAACGCGTCTATAACTATTTGGGACGAGAAATCATATTTATACTGTTAAAACAAATTTATAATTTCAAGCTCGAAGAGTTGTTGATTAATAGTTGACTCCAAATAAAACTTTATTTAAGATATGTTTTATGGAATCGAATATTTTTTAAAGCACTTGTATCAATCTAATCGTAATATCATCATCTTCCTAGCCTTATTCCCAATATTATTTGAGGTCGGCTACTAGTTCAACCGGTTTTACCTGGATATCAGTTATTCGGAGCGACTGGTATCGAACCTCCGCAATCTAATCCTAATATGATATGAAACAAAATATAGGTACTAGAAAATGTATTACCGTCTTCTGGAAGAACTGTCAACTACAAATAAAAATGTGTATGACAAATATCAACTCAAAGACTTGTAACGCTATAACGTTACAAGTCTTTACGGCCTGGCCACGAGTTTTGGTCTTAGCGAAAAGCGGAGCGGCGTCGGTGAGCGGTGCGTTTTGCACGCCACGAACCCTAGTAGCGGTTAGTTGTAGCGGCGACGGTGGACGTATTTAGGTAGTCGAAACGTGTTAAAAATCATGGCGTTATAAAAATTATCCCCTGTCTGTTTAGAAACAACTTAATTTTTTTTAAATATGATAGAATGAGTGCACGAACTAAATAAAGATCGGTATTTAGATGGTGGATTTAGTGACCTATACGAAGGGTCCTACCTATAAGAAGTAACTGATGTTTCCAAGTGTTTTGCTAAGTAGGTACTTACAGAGAGAAAAAACTTTATAAACATGTCAACTACTTACATTGCGTATAAGACATACTAGTAGTTTCGTGTGTAGTTATATCTACAGACAAAACTACTGATATGTAAACTGTTTTGGTAAATAAGTACCTACTGACAGAGAAAAAAATTTACTTTTAAAACTTGTCAACTATCCACCTACATTACGTAAATATACCAGTAGTTTTGACAACATATCAGTAGCTTCGTTTGGTAGGTACCTAGGTTCTATGTTTTTGTGTTATCAATTTAAATTAAACGTAAGTACCATTATATTCCGGAAAACATTGTTTAATTTCTTCCCACAACCTTTTTATATTTATTTTGGGGATATTTTGACATCCATATAGGCGGTCTATTTAAAATTTCTGTTATAAAAGCCTCGGTATCCATTACCGCCATAAAATCGTCTAAAATTTTTTGATTTATTTAACGCCGCTGAGTCCGTCACTCCTGCACCGCTGTCCACGCCGCTCTGTTTCGTGGCGTCGCACATACTAATTTGTGCCTTTGTTCCTGCCGCTCTCCATACCGCTCGCCGCTGTAGCAATTCGCTCGGCAAAAACCGCTAGCTTTTTCGCTATGAGCGGCGACTCGTGGCGTGCCTCGTACATTTTTATACTTTTGATATTACCGCTCGGCGTTTCGCTCTTAGCTGCCGCTCACAGCGGTAAGGTCGTGAATGGGCCGTTAGAGTTGATATTTAGGTCTATAGACTTAGGTCAGATCAGATATATGTATATATTTATGTGATTTGTGAACAACATTAGATGCAAAGTTATTATAAATAATGTCAGCAACCATTACCATTTTATCTTAAAAATATCATAAGCATTGTTACTAAACGTAATTTCGAAAAACTATTAAAAGACTTCAGCTCATTACAATTTACTTTGGCAAATTTAATTTTCTTCTTATCTAAGTACTACTATCTCGAAAAGACTAGATGGATACAACAATCATTATTATTGCAAAATTAACTATTTAATTTAGTTAACACATAAGCCTTTTAGCTGTATGATACCATATCACCATACCAGTCTGTGTACCGGTCGCACATACATAAAAAGCACTGAGACTGAAAAAACCCAGTGTTCTAAACGATAGGAAATATTTACATTTACACTTTATTGCACTTGTATGAACACACAGATTAGACATTAAATCTGTAAGTAATAAGGAATTTTTTCTTAGTGTCGAAAATGTTAATTTTTGTTTACAATTTTTATCAGAACTGTAGATTTCTCAACGAGTAAAATTACCAAGATACGTATATCTATGTACATAATACTTAGACAGAGGTGAGGTGTCTCCTTGTGTACCTACTCGGAGTGTGTAAATATTCCTTATCTCCGTATTAAGAACTTCATAAATTATGTTTGTCACTCGCGAGAGAATCACTGAGGAATTAGAAATTTACGTAACGCTACGACTTCAAACTAATTGTACTGTTCTATTTTCATAGAACACACTCGACATATAACATGACCAGAAAGTGTAAGATAAAATTGTAATTAACTTCAAATATGCTTTTAATGCAAGTTTAACTTATCAAGAGTTATGTGGAAAAGCATGAAGAGTAAATAAACACAGGTATCACTCATTATTGTCAAAATAAACAAGTAGTGAATCATCTTTAAAATAATGGAATTGGTACTGAAATGCCACAGTATTAACTTAATTTAAAAGTACCCAGTGATTACTATTATAGTGTTACATGTTCAATATAAGACTGTGAATAAACTACTATAAGTATGATGATGTAAAAAAAGACAAACAAAAAGGTAACTGACCTAGCCAATTGCTTTAAAGCGCTGTAAAAACAATTATCAAATTTTATTAAGCTATGACACGTTATACAATATTATGATATACGTCGGATTTAAATATTTACAACATAATAAAGACAGTGGCGTTGTCTTTACTGCTGAGGGTCAAAAGACAACACAATGACATGTTACCCCACATCTTCGAACATTATGAGATAACTCTTTAGAGTGCACGAATGACAGAAAATTATAACTAAAATAAATTTCCGGTTAGAGGAGCAAACAAAAGGGGGTGGTGTATAACTAGTAAAGCAAACTGTGTTCTTACTATAGACGATGGAACCGATGGCTATGCGGCGTTTGATAGCAGGCGCTAAATGGAACTATAAACATGTGTCCGCGTGAATAACATTTCGATCTTTATTCGTTGTCACAAAAAAGTTTGTCAAACTTTTTGTTTTTTATATTATTAGCTTACTATCTTTTACAAATTTTACCCGTAAGTTAAACCGCATACTATATAGGTAAAAATTCTAGGCCGACATAGAAACATAGGGCGAATAATCATAATGCGTCATACAATGGAATTCAGGCATTTGCAGTACACAAATTTTAGTATGATTCTTCATTATCTTTTGTGGATTATTAGATACGTGAATCTTGGTAACCAATGCAGAAGTTTATAATATATTTGATGTTATTAAAATGGTTTTGTTTGATGCTGTTTAATCATCATGGACTAAGTATACATTATTTAATCTTTGAACCTGTACCTATGTCAAATTTAAAATATAAATCGCTATAACTACTATATATACAAATGATCAGATGAATAAATAAACTGTGTCTGCTAACTATCCCATTTCAAAATCAGCCACCCTTTACAACTTGGCTGGCTTTTAAAAGAACTGTAGTTTTCGTCGTTGCTCAAAATATAAAACAATAGGTGTCCTTACAAGTATTACTTTACGATAATTGAAGAGGTATAAATAAAGTTACTGTAATCGCGTAGCTTTAAAAACGTAAAAAACACGATGAAACATAAAATCTTTGGCGACATAAAAGCTTCAGATGACCGACTGCCTCAGAAGTGACAAAGTGTACATAAACTGAGTTTAACCACCTTTTATTCAGATGATTTACCACTTTATCTTTATGAATACGACCCCACTTAAGCATCAAAGGTTGGAATGGCAATTTTATAGGGCAACTAATAAAATAAATACAGTATTATCAGCGTAAGATTTAAGGTGAAAAAAAATGTTGTTTGTGTAAGCAAACAGTACGGGCGGGCGCGCCGGAGGGCGGCGGCAAAACTGTTTAGTCAGTGGTTATCATGGACAAATAGGTGCATAGGCAAGATAGCCCAACTGACAGATAAACCGGAGAATATTAGATGAAGGAAAGCATACTCGGCCTGCCCAGCCAGTATATGCGAGATAATATGCTGGCAATTCAGGTGTACCGACCAAAGTATGCAATAAAATTGCTATGTGATTTTAAAACACTGAATACCTGTTAATTATGATACAAATATTAGTCGTTTTTGCAGATTTTTACACTTACAATTCCAGAATTTTTCAATTAAGTCAATAGGTATGTTTTTACCAACGATATATTATTGTTGCAAGACATGGTATTATAATATACAATAGAAGAAATAAAGTAGGCAAGTGATGCTGTTTTAATGACACCTGTGGTGGTAACTCTTAATTTTAAATATTATGTTCATGATCGTCTAGGTCTAAAAATATAACCAAGTAAATGTTCACTAGCGTTAAGAAGTAGAAGTTTGAAATAGAAGTAGCTCTTGTCAAACAATTTTATCAAAGATATTGTTTTCTATCCACTTTTCTTGACTGACTTAGCAAAAGCGAGAAAACCATTTTCCCACAGTAAATCATTAATGTCTCTAACTTATCAATTTGTACAACTACATAATATATTTAAGTGTTTGTGAATGTGCATTGCATACCACTTATAACTATGTGTTATTAGTATTACAATATGGGTATTATGATAACGAAAAACATATTTGTTTTTAAGTAGACAAATATCGCGAGTCCAAAACAATTATTAACTCAAAATTCAAGGAATATATTACATTAAAACCTCCTCGAATTATTTCTTTACAGAAATATTAACTATTTATTTACTACATTATAGTATATAGATGCCATTTTCACACAATTAAATATAAATAAATACGAGAACCGTTTACAAATCAGTCAGTTTCAGTAATAATTTATTGGCCTGAGAATCAAAAGCAAAAAGTTCAGAATTGAATTTACGACAGTAAAATGAATAAATTTTATGTATTTTGAATTGCAAAAGAAACAAAAATTTACAATTATAATGCCGCTGATAAACATGCTTAAATATTTATAAATACAACCATATTATAGATCCATCACACCCAGATAATTAGGTATCTAAATTATGTATCATACATGTATATAATGGCACAAAAAAATATAAATATCCTTAGGAACACCTTTTTATTTAATACTAGCTGACCGGTGTCTCTACAACTACAACTACACAAATTTGCAAAAGCATTTTTTTTATATTTTAATATCATACACAACTTAGATTAACGGCAATGGTTTTTGTAACGTAAGTACATATTAAACGCAACATCTGGCGCAAAAGTAAACCTTTTTGAATGACTTTTATAGTACCCATAGGATTAATCTCGGTCAGACACAATAAGTTTTGTCTAGATTATTGTAATAAATTGGAAAGTAACACAAAAGATGGCATTAAAACGGTACGAACTATGTATAATTCTTTGCTATCTACTAATCGGCTTTTGTAAATAAAAGTTAAAAATGTGCATTATAAGTGAACTTTTAGTAACATGCTACTACGCAGTTTGTGATGTGTGTCTAAATGTATTTTTAAAGATGACAATAATATATTTAAAACTCACTGATAATTAAGTAGGTAGGTATACTTATTTATATACACTGTGCTATGTTACAATATACACCTATTCAAAAGTCACGCTTATAACAAAATAGAAAAACAAATACTATTTTCAAAAAGAACTTCTGCATAATTCATTACATGTATGTACTCGTATGTATTTAAATTGCATAATCTTAAAATAGTTATATACCTACGTGTATTTAAGTAAAAAATATCTATTTAATTTCGGACCAAGGTCATGTTATTTTTAGGTAAACCTAGATGGTTTTTTTTCTTTTAAGCTGTGTGATTACTTTTGAAGTATTTACTAAATTTGAATTCGAAGTCGCAAGTGTTATTAAAAACATACTTTACAAAAACGAAAGTCAGCCGTCTCTATAACTTATAGAATCTTACAACACAATATATTAATATAGTAAAACCATTAACATTTGTATTAAATTCGTGACGTTTAAAACTAAAATTATTTGATAACTCATAATTCCATTAAAATCTAAAAATCATCCGTTTCATTGATAAAATATTGGATTACATGCGTATCACTTTATCGATCATTACCGATTGCTTGTCGAACATGTATGTACTCGGGTTAAATTGTGAAAGGAAATCTATTAATCGGTGTTTATCAGCGACGGCCGAGGCTTTGTCGGCCTGCCGAAATCCTACTTTCAGTTAACGCTCGATTATCGCGAGTCGCTCGTGATAGCGGCGTCTTTGAACATGTTGACTCAAATACGCGTCATATCACGCAGTTACCTTCTTGTAACCGCCGTGTTTTTGATGGACGAGGGCGCGCCAACTATCGGCTATCACTGTAATAAATAGATTCAGAAACGATTCTGATACTACTGTTGGAGATGAAACAGATTTGATATTCCTCTTAAAGATAGCGAATTTATCAAGTTGTGTTCAAGAGGAACTGTCAAAATCAAACAGATTCTTTTTCGAATTTCGTTATTATCTGAGCGTTGTGAGACGTCTACTTATAAAAATAAACGTGTTGTATACTATGTCCATATTTGTTTGTTTTTCTAATCTTGTTATAAGATTTATTAAATTTAATATTGTGTTTCAAATAAGCTCCGTTTTGTAATATTGGCAAAGGGTAGAAAGCTAAGATAAAAATAAGGAAATTAATTCTATCATTAAGAAAACTCACTTCAAATGAGAAAATAATTTTTCATGCAATTTTCTCTTAAAATATGCCTCAAAAGACATCATTCATCATGTTTTGAATCAAGTAGAAATAAACAAAATAATAAATAATAAACAGTAGGCAACTAAATTCAAATTAAATCAAAGTTAACTGGCATAGATAGGAATGTTGTTTAAACAACCCTTAGACAAGAGGGTGAATTAAAATTATTACAGCGAATTCTCTGCACTCCTCGTCCCTAAGGAGGGGAACCGGGGTTTTTGTGGAAAGGCTCGCAGAAGGCGGGTTATAAAGCAATCCCTACTAACTTTATTTCCGGTTTTAGTTTCATTTAGGCGTCGATCGGCACTTGAAATAACGATACGCCCGTTGTTAAGGTAGGCTTACGTTTATAGTAAATTAGCTTTTAGCTGTGTATTTAGTCTATAAATAAAGAATATAGTCAATCGATTTAAGAACAATACATATTATCTGATCATTTTGTCATAGATACAGTAGAAAACGCACTTTTTGTGCGCACTGTAACTAAAAAACACACAACAAAATCAAAAATAATGAACGTCTTAAAATAAAAAGTATCTAATGAATAGCTAAATAAAAACATACGAGTACTTTAAAAAAAGTACCACCGCGCCTGCTAAATACCTAAACTGTATTCTATGGAGTCCCTAATTGTCCACTTTTAGGGGTGGTGTCGATGTCGTTACTACATATTTGAATAGGACGAAATTTGAAGCGAACAAAATAAAAAAAGTTCCGATCGATTCATAAGTGGGTTAGAGGCGTTCTGAAGTAACAAACATGAAAAAAAAACCTTCATCTTTTTAAAATTGATTTAAAAAGAATCCTAAATTTCTCATTTTTGTTTAAGATAAAATCATAATGGATAAACATAACATATTAAATGTAAAATGTATCGTCTTAACTTTATAAGAAGCGTAACTTAATTCAATCAATGTAGTTAATAATTTATATGTAGGTATTTGAATCTTACAAACCCTACAAAGTTATGTATTGTCTGCAAAAGCTATAAGCAACTATTTTAATCGATTTACATAAGTAATATATTAATTGCAGCAGAAATTCTTAAAAGCCTGTTAGCACAAATTAAGATAATAAATTGTAAATGACTACACATTAAAATTTGATCTTTCACATAACCGAATAATTTAATATAATCCTAATGCAATCCTTACACATTTCATTGAATATTATAAAAGCGAAAGTAACTCTGTCCGTTCGTGGCGCTTACGTACACTATCAACATTAGTTCAATACAGAACAATAATGTTTTAACAAATTGTGAACAGACTGGAAGCTATCTTATTAACAACTCTCAGTCACAACAGAAGTGACGCTCAGCGTGATACCTTCAAAAGAAACCAAACAACATTCAAAAGAAATTGGAAAAGAAGTTCGTTTACAAATTTCAACACAAATAATGTATAATAATCGCCGCCTACTGTCGTCATGTCTAATTTTTTGCGGACACCTACCGAGCGAACACCACATAAACAAAACAAACCAATAACACGATCTATCACCACCTCTGAAATCAATTGTGCAGGCTCTGACAAGAGCGTATTGTTACATTTCATTCAGAAGGCTTTCTAATCCGCAAATACAGTTAAACTTAGTCAAGTTAACAATCAGTGAACATGACAGTGGCGAAAGCTGTTGTCACAACTTTTTACATTTGTCATGTTTTGTGTTTCAAAAGTCATTTATCAATCCTGACATAATTTATCTCTGCGAGCGAGACATTTCGACAGTAGGTAATCTCCCGCCGGGCGCATCGAGACTTGGGATTGGTAAATGTAGACAAATAGAGATTTATCTCCTTTGAATGTCCCCAAGATTGTGCAAACACGACACGAAGACAAATACACGTAGAAGGTTTTGGTACACAAAAAGCCGGTCGGGAAGGGCGTTGTGGACACAACTACAATACAAACATGTATTACATGGGTAAACTTGACATTGTATTGATGTAACATAAGCATTGGCCTAGTGTTTTTACATTCGTATATAATTTTGCGTGAAATTCTTAATTTTGGTATTCATATTTATGCGCTTATGACGTAATGTCTTGGTTGACTTTTAGTTTTCATTTATGTGAAATTTGAAGAATGGGAGTATGTAAATGATGATTTCGTTGAATCTCTAACATATATAACAATTTTGATAATCTTAATCAGCTCCTAATAGCTACTGATATGTTTCAAATTTCAAATATTTTTGTCTGACCTCTGTTAAATATATAGGTACATTAGATATTTTACTAGCAATCCAACCAGTTCAACTTACAAAACAAATGTTGATTACAAAAATATGCTATACTAATAATAAACAACACACACAGTAAAAAGTAATAAAAAGGAAGAAGGAATATAGAAAAATAGCACAGGTCATCTTAGTCTTAAATGTTTAAGTTACTGTTAACATCGTATACGACAGCTTTTTTGAATTTAAAAATCCAAACGGTAAAATAACTTTTCAGTGTGCAACTTGCCAAATGGAACAAGCTACGTAATATAGAATTGTGCTTGGAGAGTAGTCGGGAGCGCGGACGCGAGGAGCTAGTTGGCAAAGATTTAACTTGTTCAGTTGGGTCCCAGGGGCGCCGTTCTCGGTGATTGTCGCCGCAACGCCGCCCCCCGTACCACGAATTAATTGCCGCCTCTTGTACCAGCTCCCAGGACACACGTTAACACACTCCAGTTTCAGTACTCGTAAACGCAAAATAACACATCTAATTTTATACTCAATGATAATTGCGACAACTTGCTAAAATTGTCTGCCTATTTTTTGGGGTGATGGTTACAAATTATTGCAAGCGATAGTGAGGGTTTACCCAAATATACGCTACGTTTAGGTATCTATTTAAATCATTATGATTTTGGAATTGTTACATTTCTTTTTCTGAATACTGATAAAAAGACTGTAAAATCATAAGTCATCATCATAGTTTAGAATAGGTTTTATTTGCATGATATATAGATATATATCACATATACAAAAATGAATTAAAAAATAAATAAATAGAATATAGTAGGTAATAAATAAGTAAAATCAACAAAGTTTATGTAAATCTAATCATGTTAAATATTTTTCATCTTTTTATTACCTACAATGAAATACCTACTTATCTATAATATGATGTCGTTTGGTTAAAAAAAGGAAGGAAATTTTAAAATTCCTGTGCTCCATTACTCATAGCCTCTATCTGACTTTAAAATAAGACCACGCCTTTCTGATCGACATGACACAAAGTATGTATATCTATTTCTGTCTCTAAATTGTCTGTCTCTTTCGTTTGCACTTGCCAAATGTTCCTACTACACAACGTCTATTCTACGGCTATTGTCTCCATGGAATTTTGAATTATTCTTGTTTCTGACTACACTACTATGGCAAAATATCAATCCATATACAGTACCTAATACTTTTTTAATATGCTAGACCAGTTTTTGAATTAATTAATAACTTTTTTTATGTAAATACACACATATTATACATAGAAAACACCCAAACTCCGAAAAAAATATTTTGCAGATAATACATAAAATCGGGAATCGAAAACGAGACCTCTTGACAAGCAGCCGCATACGCTAACCACTAGACCAACAAGGCAGTCCTTAAGATATTGTTTTTTAGCCAAGTACCCAATACTTTTATTAGTAAGTGGTTTATCATCAAAATCTAAAATTAATAAATATTTTCATGAATTCCATTAAACAGTTTGATGTGCACTTAAACAATGACAATTGAGCTACTGGGTTTTGTATGACACAAGACAGGGCCGGATTTAAGGGAGGGCAACCAGGCATTCAAATTCAGACTAGTAAACACTAGTAAACCTTTCATATTTTTATTCGCATTGTACCTTTACCTACAGTACTTTGTACAAAAATTACTCTCTCATCGTACTCTCACCGAGCTGAGAGAATGTTATCATTTTTGTACGTTCCGTAAAGTTCCGTTCGTTAACGCTAAAATTTAATTTTAGATAATTCTTGTTTCCGATTATATTTATATGTTCGTTAAATAATAAAATAGTCTGTACTTGGTTTCACAATAAATTATTAATTGGAAACCTAGATTGAAAAAAAAATTTCATTTTATTTGGTATATAATTTGGGACAAAGGGGCCTCCACTCCTTTGTTGCCCCGAGGCCTCCACACCTTTAAATCCGGCCCTGACACAAACCATTATAATATCAATGATGTTCTGAGTCTGGGTGTTCTTTATGTCCGTTTCATGTATGTTTGTAAAGTCCCCCGCGACACAGGAATTTATATTCCTCATGCGGGAGTTGTCTTTTAAAAGAAAAAAAAAAAAGAAAAAAAACATCTCAACAAGCTGTCATAGTAAGGGTCATCATGCTGCATTCACAATGTATGTATGGTGACCCCTTCTCCTGAATTCTGCTCATGTTTTCCCATAGGCAGAGTGGTCAATTTGGAAGACTCACATAAAAGAATTAAATACCAAGGTACTATTTGACAGGCCTGTTGGGTTGGTGGTTGATGACACTGACTGTTAAGTCGCAGATCTTGGGTTCAATTCCCATCAATAACAAAATTGAGATGAGTACGATTAATTGTTCAATCATTCACGGAGGGGTCTCGGAATGATAAGAAATGGCTGCCCATACATTTATCTGTTAGATGCACTTTTTGATTGTCCTTTTTTTTATTACTTTTGTTTTCTATTAAACACAGAACACAAAATAACTTATTCACTTGCGTAAGGTTCTTTACTTTTTTTTTAAACTTTATATCTTTATTTTCTTATGCCCCCGGCTCCGCTCGTGTATATGTCTTTTATCGCATTAAAGAGAAGCCCATGTCCTTCCTCAAGAATCAAAGTATCTTCATGACAAATTTCACGGTAATCACTGCAACGGCTTTGCCGTAAAAGCGTAACAGACAGACGAAGTTACTTTCAAATAATATTTTACTTGCTTTTGCCCGCGTCTATGTCCGTTATCGTAGTAAAAAGTAGCCTATGTCCTTTCTAAGGCTAAGAAAGTACAAAATTTCATTTAAATCGGTGCCGTGGTTTTTGAGGTTATTGCGAACAGACAGACAGACGCGGCGGAGGACTTATTTTATAATAATATGTGTGATAAAATTAATACGTATTCATACAAATTAATTTTGTTGTTTTTTTTTTGTTGTTTATCAATAAAGTTTTTATACTTTGTCTGTTTGTATATCTCAGCCATACAACAAAGGCTGACCTCAATGACTTCCAAAAAGACCGATTAGAAGTGACCTTTGTCTGTAAAACCTACCTACCTACCTTTGTCTATATTTTAATAACAAACAATACTATTATTGCCACTTACGCGTTGCCAAGCTACGTTTTATTAGTGACACAAATCTACCATGGGCCCATGTTAGCGAGTCTCCGATTCGAGTAGAAATCTTCTATGCCTTAACTTAAATATATTAGGTATATTCATTTTATTTTGTTTAAATTTTATTACATAGATTTCTTTCAAGAGAGCAAATGTGGTCTGCTTGCTATTTATGTATATAATTATAACTTGACTGATGTACCGTGTAGGTAAGGGTAGATTCGAGAGAAGGATTGTGGTTCGACCCCTAATATCCCCTTTATTAAATTAATTGATTTGTTAATATTCACCTTTACTTCCAAAATATTTCGGTATTTTCTAGCTGCACGGTTAGCAACCTTTAACCGGAATCAATATAACCGGAATCATCGAAGGCCAGTTTACGTAATTAAATTAAAAACCGGTACTAAAGTTGAATGTTTCGTAATTTAATTTATATTTGAGAGCAAATAGTAATCTAAGACAATTTAGGACCTGATTTCATTGCCACCATACAAGAAAGAGGTGTATAATTGCTCCTGCATGCTGAGGGAGTAACAATACCGTGAGGCACACCAACAGAGTTATTACACTATGAAGAAAAGTATAAGTATATAGTCAAATGAATTATTATCGATGGCTAGACAGAAGTGCGAAACTAGTCAAAAGATGAAGTAATGTGTCAACTGTCAAGATCGATAGCATGCTCAGCTGAAATGAAGGAATGAGAGAACTGAAGGACATGTATTTTCGACACCTGATCTTATGTCACAGATGACCATAATGCATGCATCAGAATGTATCAGATGATATTAGATTAGATTTGTATACTAGGTATGAAATTATGGGTATGGAAAGTAGACAGTATTCCTCTAGAATAATAAATAGAGTGAAAATGTAGGTAAGATTTAAATAATCGTATCTAAAATGAGTAGGACCATATTCAGGCCAACACAATCAATTTTATTGGCATTATAAGTATTCAATTGGTTGTATGGTGGTATGGTTTTCTATGTATAAAAAAGTAGTACTAGATTAGTAACCAAAGCACAAGCTTTGCTTGCCCTATCAAAATTAGAAAAAGCAATTGAATATTGATTGGGTAAAAGAGTTTCTGTATTTTTATGAGCTGTTTTGTCTTGCTTTTCCAACTCCAAGGAGCTTAATAATATTAGCTAGTTCATATTATGAACTCGTTTATGGACGTGTGGGCTTTGGGCTTTCCTACACACCTTGTGCAGACTGATATTTTCTTAGCAAGGTTTTGTTGTATTTTTTCCTTTACAGCTGCACCCTTTTTGATCATTTGTATTTGTATCCAAATTAAGAAACGATTTAATAATGCTCAAACAAGTTGTGAAGTATTACCGTCTATATACTTTCGATTACATTATTGCTGCTATTAAGTCTGAATTTAATAAGTAAACATGATATAACATTACATCTACTGAAACATCAATTAATGAAGCTATTATTCATGAATTACCTTTTTGTGAATTATTTCATTAGAGTGATCTTTATTGTTACTATTATAGTTATTTATGTCTGTAAGGTGATCCGTGATTTAACGTAAATTTAATTTTTAACTTTTATAATCTGATTGTCTTTCTTTTTTTTCTTTTCAATTGATTTGATTTTTTGATCTTTTTTTTCCTTCATTTTTTCATTCAAAGTTTCCATTCTTATCCTTTTTTTATTTTATTACTTTGAGCCATTATCCAATTTTATATTATTCTATTTTTTATTTTGCATTTGAATTTTAGTAGAAAAATTTGGCTGTCTGCTGTCCAAGAGATTACTCGTTGTTTTGCTGAAACAACTGGTCTTCTTGCTTTGATACGCACACACACATTTATTGATAAATTACAAAATAATCATGGTCTATTACACTCTATAAATACTTTGCCATGGAGTTCCAAATGGCTTTCGCATAACGCATGGGCTTTCCCGCAAAAAGACGTTGTCAGGCGTGTGAATTCGGGTGGGACCACAAAATCGTGGTGCGGGTCGTCCCCAGATTATAGTGCCTAACCCTGGCGACACATTTTACATTATGCACAATAATCATGACATCCAGATACTTCATGGCATGACAAGTAGGAAGCGTGCCTCTGAGGAGTAATATGATGCATATTAATATACTATTTAAAAATGTGACTGGTGTTTTTAATTTATATATCTCATATCCATATCTGGGTATGAAGTATGAATTATCATAAAATAACTAAGAAAGGCTTTTTAAACTTATTTTTGTATCTCCTTAAAACCCAAGTCAGTATTTATTATTTGTTGGATTCATTCACATCTCACGAAGGAGCGAAACCTAACTAAGAATTTGAAAAAAATAAGTTTTTTTTTAAGTTCTAGTAATGGCATAGTTAACAAATAAAAAAAATACCTGCTATCAGAGCAGTATTATAGTTTATAGCAGACCATTAAAATATATATTTTATAGAGACATAGAATGTGATCTACTCTTTCTTTTAGGTACAATAGGCAGTTTTATCGCTCCGGAGATATCTTTCAGACAACCTTTTTTTTTTTAAAATAGATTTCACCCGCTTTAGGAATATTTTTTATGCCGCTGTACAATTTGTGGATCACACAAAGTGTTATCCCATTTGAGATTTGAACCCTCAACACCTTGGCGCAGCGACGCCGCTACGTGCGTGGCGATGCGGCGTGGCGACCGCCTAAGAGGGGGTATCGCCGATCTTAGATTTTATTTTTACACTCGAAAATAAGCCACAAATGATGAAACAAAACCTGCCCGTTACCTCGGGTCAGGTGCGATAGAAAGGGAGCGTTCTGCACGGAAAAAGAATGTAGTATTCGCAGAATTAATTTTATTGTAATTACTCGTAAATTGTGCTTTAGTTTAGTTTAAAACACTAATAGAGTCCCTTGGTATACAATGTTTTAAAATATTTACTCAGTAATATACATATTTATGATAATAAATTGATTTAAGTGGAAAATTATACGTAACTTTGTGATTGTTTTCTATCGATAAAATATTACAAATTTTATGTTTTCACTCAGACCAGCCCCTTTCAAATATAATGAAATATATATATAAAAACAGATCATTTGTGGCTTATTTCGAGTGTAAAAATCAAATCTAAGATCGGCAATTTATCTTTATATCCCCTTTTAAACCATTACGCCATCCGTTTGGGTAGTCTGAGGAGTAATGTGATATTGGTTGCCATTTTTGGAATATATACCTAACCGCTTACATTCCACACGCAAAACAAAAAAATGCGGTAATAAGTTTTGGTTCAATATAATAAATTTTATTAAATAATAACTTTCCTTCCTAATATTAGGGTTAAACTTCTAGTTATACTCATTCAAGATTTGATCAGTCGATTTTTTAATGACTATTATTTTTCATTACCTTTCATGAACCGTATTTTAAGAACAAATTTCGAAACGAGTAAACTTATTAATCTTTGTTTGGTTATATTACCTAAGTACTTTTTTACGACTAAGGCGAAGCCAAAATTTAGGTATAATTAAATGTAATAAACAGTTTTTACATAAGTCGGGTGTTACTTTTTGTTTGTTTATTTTTAGTTTTTATTAGAATCTTTATATGAAGAATATGTATTTGATGTTTGACCTAAGAAGTTAAAAACAATAAAATCATAAAGTGGATACCCGACATTTGAACAATAACATTAACTTGGATTAATGACACATCCTTTCGTCCGCAATGACTTTCCGATTTTAATATACATTATTTGATTAGATAAACAAATTTAGTACTTAATTCAACATCTTAGAGTAGATTTTTATTTTGTTTAAAATGTATAGTATTTTTAGGTAAGTACCATCAACATGTTTTTAACGAAATTACCTATCTATTTCGTACTTCAATATTATTAATAGATATAGGTATTAATTTAAAAATTCAGATGATAAGAGCTGTAGAGACATTTTCAAGTTTTACTCCACTAAATAAGATATTTTATGTGGCTCTTGAACTAATATGGTTAATATTGTGAATTGAAACTCATGAGCTTGTTTTAAACAAGCCACGTTAACTCATTTAAAATTTACTTTGAGACAATTCCAGAAACAGAAATGGTAAGCTAAATAACCACAGATTTTACAACAAAAATCTTTGACTTTGAGTTGAGTTAGATTGACTGAAATTATCTATCTAGTGCTTTGATTGCCTCAGTACCATAACGATAGCGTATAAGACTGCTATACCTACTTGTAATCTTGGGTTCGATATAATTTAGTCTAAATCGGTGAAACTGTTTAGTCATTTAAGGGTAGCAAACAGGCAGAGCTACTTCTGAAATGTGATAATGTGGCTAAATTGTATATTATATATTAAACTACAACAAGTTGGTAATATATTGTATTGAGTCCTTTTTGATCATTATATTTTATTACAATTTAATAATTACTTCTTTTTCCCTCGACGATCAAAAACTAACATCAAACGGTTAATGAGTTTCTGGTGTTCATATTTTATTTTAAAATAATTTATAAGTAAGTAGGTTCCCTTTTCACATTTATTAAATATATTTTATTATGGTTTTTTTAAAACCATTCGTAAATCAAAAAAATATTAATACCAAAAATATAAACAGAAATACTTTTTTGACTTTTTAATAACTTGCGTGATGTTATTGTTATTCCCGAATTGGGCTATAAACATGAATACGTAGCTCACTTGGCAATAGAGTCATTAAAACACGGTCTTTAGGTAAATTAAAAATATTTTTAATATAGCTTAGCTTTATTAATAACGGCAATAAAACGGTAAAGAAATAGGTATGGTTTTCTACTATCCATCTATCAATGAAAGTTTTTTTTTAAATCAGACCAACCAAACATACTTTTATAATACCTATTAGTATAGATAGGTATACCTACCTCAGTACATATATATAAATATTATGGACATATAATACACAAAGCCATCTAGTATTGAACTAATCTGAGCTTGTACCACTTTGTATTCTTAGTCCGTGTGGTGACGGATTAAGAATACAAAGTGTCACCACCCCTATTCATTCCATGGGTGTCGTAAGAGGCGACTAAAGGAACAAAATAAGCAGCTAACATCACTGCCAACAGAAGGAAAACTTGAAACAAACCCTTTACCAACCCGTCTGGCCAGCGTGGTTTAGTAGGCTAAAACCTCCTTTCTAAGGAGAGGCCTATGTCCAGTAGTGGACTGTTAAAGGCTGTTGATGATGAGCTTGTACCACAGAATACATAATAGTACCCTTGTACTATCTGTACTTACCTACTAGACAACTGTTTTAAAAACATAGGCATATAAACTTTTTTTGTAAACACATATATTTCATACATAGAAAACACCCTTACTGCAAAACAAATATTTGCAGAGCATATATACAAGCATTTTTTCCGACCGGGAATCGAACCCAAGACCTCAGCCTTATTAACAGTTGAATAAATGTTGAATATTTTATTTAGCATATGACTAGCTGAGCCTTGCGAAAATACCCTTATTAATTTAGTATTTTTTTGTTTGTGAGTCGGAATTTTATCACTATTTTATTGGCTTTATTTTACAAAAATAGAAAAGTAGTTTAGATTACTTTTTATAAAAAATCGTCCTGTTAAAATCGGTCCACATGCTAAACATTAGCCAGAACAAACAGACAGACTGACAAAATTAAAAAAAAAAAATTTTTGGTAGAGGGAAGTACCGTATTTACCTCCATACCTATAAATATAAGTTAAAATCAAAAGACTTTTACTACTAAATATGTATACAGAAATAAAAAAAAAACAATTAGATATAGGTATAAGCATACGACGATAGTAGAAGCTGGCATAATGAATAAATAAATGCATTTGAATAATATAATAAATTATTAATTTGTAAATATTGATAATACAAATAATGCTAATAATACAATTTCTGAATAAAATTCTTTTTGTCTAAGTTAAATACGGTGGTATTATTATATGCATATATGTATATGCTTCACATATATTACTAAAAGATTCGCCAAAATTGTGAATTTAATATTGCCAGCGATGCGGTGTAGATACTTATTGCTCTGCATGGCTGTTTTCTCCTAGAATATTATTTTTTTAAACTTCTTGCATTTAGTTTTATTGCATAAGGTGGTCTTCTTCTATTTTCTGTAAAGACACCTTTGAGTAATGCACAGCTGCGTGTGGCAGGTGTATCTTTTAAATGAATTTTAGATGAATAATTAATGTCCATGAAAATTTTGATACAACACGAACACATGTGCATTTACAAATTCTATCCTCTTCTTTAGTCCTAGCCTTTATTTTTAATATTATTTATTTGGGGGTTGGGTTACTAGTTCAACCGGTTTTATCTGAATTTCAGTTTTTACACGGAGCGACTGGCATCGGACCTCCGCAACCCACGTTATACTTTGTTACTTGAATTTTTAAATGTACCTACTGTTAACTGTCAGTACTTTTTCAGATTCTATAAATATAGTACCTATATTAAAATATAAGTAGGACAAAATATAAAATAACAAATACAAATAACGTAGTAAAAAAATAACATAACATTAATATTATAAATTCAAAAGTAACTGAGTATGTCTGTATGTTAAGCAATCACGGCTAAATACCTATATCTGTACCAATTTCAATAAAATTTAATTTTTAAGAAAGGACATATTCTTTACCACGCTAACCGATATAGTATTCATTAATTAAGAAAAACAGAAAATATACCAACAGTACAGATATTATAACATCGTTAAGAACTTCTTTCTCTCAATAGAGCTGGTAAATTAATAAATTTGGATATTTTTGTAATCATATGCATCTATAAAATATATTCATATATTTTAACGTATAAATATTGTATGAGGTACCTATGCACCTATAAGTAATGAAGGTAAAAATTAATTGTTAAGTTTGGTATATAAATGTAGGAAACACATTTCCCGACGGCAAGGACTGCCAGTGTCAAAAGTGTATATAAGTAAATCCTTTAAATTTATATTTATAAAAAAGTGTTATGTAACAGTATTCGTACAAAATTCTCTATACGTAATGATAATGGTATATTCACATCTTTTTTCACGATTCCTATGAAGTCCCTGACTTCTAAGCTACAGAAGTCAGTGCCCTCTCCAATTTTGGTTGAGACAAATAAATTGTGAAGACAATTTATAACAAGTGACGGGTTAAGTTTATAAATGTTTAGTATATGTGTGTATGTGTTTGTACATATGTATAAGTGCATGCTGTCTCTCTCTTTCACTGTGTGTGTGCGCATGTGTGTACATATGTGTGCGCATGTGTATCTATATGTGTAAGATAGGTGTTCGTTATCTGTCTAAATTCATTTCATTCTGTTTTAATTGATAAATAGAAGGTAAATAGTTGAAAAAGCAAATGCGTTGTCCCTTTGCTGTCTTTTTTAATTATTTACTTGTTACAATTAAATAAATAGTAGGTCCCAATTATAAAAGGGATAGATACCTAATTATACTTATTAGGAAAAAACCCCTTGTACAAGTATAAATAAATCGTTTATTTAAACATTAAAATTGAATAAAAAGACTCCGAAGGTGAGCACTTGTAGTATAGGTATTATAACGCATACCTAGGTAATTTTATTGTTACAATAAGTAACATTGAAATTATGGACTATATCATTGTTTTCTCAAATGTAAAAGAAAATAACTAAACAATGGAAAGTACCAAAGAAATGGTACGGAAATGAAAATAGGCATTTGGTAAACTTTTAATGAGTTTATAATTTTTATTATTCTTTTTATAAACAAACAAAAGAAACATTAGTTAAGCCTTCTCAGTAAATAGGAATACTAAATGTACCTAAGCATGTACCTAGATATTACTATCAAGTTTAGTGGGTAATTATTTCTTGTTGTTTATTTTAATATCTACCTTGTGTAGGTAGAAGCATTTTTTAATAATATGTAATTTTATATACCTACCTACCTACCTACTTATTATATACTTATGTACTAAATAATTAAAAAAGATAAAAACCTGGATTAGGTTGTGTCTGGTAATTGGGTTTCTTCATCCATTCGTATGGGGATCTTGGAGGAGCTGGCGGCTGAGCGGGTCTCGATCCAGGAGATCCTTCACTAGGACTAGCAAGATCACCTCGTGCAGGAGATGGCATATCAGCGATCTCTCTCTCTCCAGGTTCTCTTTTGGGGAAATGATGGGGGTCCGGCGCCCATTCTCCTCCCGCAGGTGCACCATTCCAAGCACACCACTGTTGTTCCTCAAAGTTCTGATGCTGCCAGCCATACCAGCCGCCACCGTATTGCCCGCCCTTGCCTTGATACATGGCGAGCGGGTTAACGTAATTCACCATGCTTCGATCACCGTCCGAGCATTGCACAAACACTCGCTGTCACAACACTACCGTTCGTTACGGTGCTAGTACGAGATACACTTCACGCGACGCAGCGGGCGAGACTGAGCGAAACGAAGGAGGCGAGGTGGTTAGCGAAGTAAAACGCCGGCCCTCAGTATCGGCAGAGGGCGGCATCGTCTGCGACCAATGAGCGAAGCGAGAGCGCTCGGCCCGCCCCCACTACAAGCAAGGTACACTCCGCGCGACTCTACCGCTCCGCAGTGCCGCGATACGCCGCGGTCGCGTTTCATTTGCCTAATTACTACAAAAATAATGAATACTGTAATGAGGTGCAGCAGCTCTGTTACAAATTCCTTTAAAACTTGTTTTATATATATCAGTATTAATAATATACTTTGTAATTAGTTTCAGTAGTATTATTGCTGCATTTCTAATTACCACTAGTATATGGTATTAGAAATGCGCCTCATCTAGGTTTGATATGTGAGCCAAATTCGGTTCGCATGGGCTATATCAATAATATAAATAATAACTAGAAAACCGAGTGCGTAAGAGTTACATAATAATTTCTACCTAAATAATAACTTTCAACTGAAAAGACTAAAACAAGTTCAGTTCCGAAGTCAGGAAAGCAATTTAATTTACCTAATAGTCGAAACCTATAGGTATTGGTTAGAATGATTGTAGTCCACATTATTTTAATGGGTCCCCACTATTGCAATCAATATGTTCCGAAGGTATTACCATAACTAGGTATAGGTAGATATATTAATATGCAAAGCAATAACTTTGCACCTTTACGAAAATTATGCAAACGGAGGAGTATGAAATTTCGCACAGTTAAAGGGTACCTACTTATATGGAGGAAAAGTGCAGAAAACTAAAATAAATTATTAGAGTTAAGGTCGAATTTCGACCATCAGGCGAACACTAGTATCTATCAATTTATGATTTGTTTTATTAAAAATGACTTTTCAGCTTAAAATTAGGTACCTAGTAGTAAGTGCAATAAACGGTATGTAGGAAAATAGTACCTACTGTATTATTAAGGTACATAAAGGCTGTAATTATAATTAACTCATTAAAACTACCGCTGAAGAGGTAGGTAGGTACCTATCTACCTCTTCAGCTGCAGTTTTAATTAGTAAAGTAGTAATGAGTTTTATGTAGATATGTTATAATCTTAAAGTTTTTAATTGGATTATAGGCATTAATTTACATTTTGAAACAAATAAAATATTTTTTTATTAAAATAAGAACACGATTTACCATTTTAAAATAGTCATGATGAGTTTTATTAGAAACCCATGTTGCAGTATCCAAACTATTCCAGACAAAATGTTTGTTTACGGTAAACTACAGCGTTTCACGGTCATCGTCATGCTGTTTTTTTTTTGCATCACATATCTTAAAACACTTGGATGTTCAAAAAGAGTTTAACTATAGGTACTTTAATAACCAAAATAAACTTATCCTGGTTGTAAATAAAACAATTGATGTCTTGCTTTTTTTTTGTTTTGGCTTCGATAAGCATTAGCCAAATCTTTATAAATAGATATAGGTACCTAGATAATTTTAAAATTGACATTTGTTTGTCAAATAAGTATAGGTGCGTTTAGAAACTTGTCAGTTCAATTACTGTCGTATGTGGTCCGATCGCTTTGTTTCAACAAAACCGTTCTGTTTCCTGTTAAGAACTAAAAAAAAGTGAAGGTAATACTGTCACTGGGATGCAGAAAAAAGAAAATAAATAATAAATGAAGTTTCAAGACGAATACCTACCTAGTTATTAAATTCTAAATCTAAAATCAGTTTGTCAGTGTTCATCATCATCAACAACCCAATAAGTCCCACTGTAGGGCTCGCGTCTCCTTTCAGGAGAGGGTTAAGGCCATACGTCCCCACGCTGCCGAGTGCGGGAGTGTTGGGGACTGGCAACACACGCTGTGGCTGCGTAATCTTACCGTTGGACGTTTTTTAACCGTCCGAAGGCTTCAAACGTTCCGAAAGCCACGTAAAACGCTCATAACATACATATTACTATTATTATTACCCTCGGTGATTTTTTTCAATCACTTAAAGCCACTTACTTTGCTATGAGCGCTTCTTTGTCGGGGTTTAAGAACTTTATTAAAAAAATAAAAATTATTTCATCAAAGAGAGTATTGAGTATTGCAGGTACTGTAGTGTTTAGGTACCTAATAATTGAACTAAGTAACTAGCACTAAAGTAGTAGGTAAGTATTTGTAATAGGTATACTTGCTCGGGAAGGTTTTTCAGTAGCATTAATTCAGTTAGTATACTAGGTAGAAATAAAATAGGATCTGACAGAGTGACTAGCAGTAACAGTGATGACTACATGGTACATTTACCTACCAACCTATTTAGCTGCTAGAAGTACCTATGTTTAATTTTTATTTCTCAGTCACCATCCATAATTTGATAGATAAATTTGTTTATTTTTCATTTTTACCTTTACCTAAGTAGGTAGGTAGGTAGGTAATAGGTATAATATACTAAGATGTCGTGTTTTTACACTTTCACTATGTTCGGTTCATTCAATTAAAGTTAATCTCCTCTAATTTGGTTGATATCTTTACATGGCTTCCTGTTAGTACTTATTCTACTACTATAATTATAACGAATTATTAAATATACCTACCTACAGATACTAATTGAAGTGCCTAATAGGTACATGTTATTTTAACATTACCTACCTAAAACTAATATATACCTAGACAATTCCTAGGTATCCAACAAAAAACCGCGTGTACCTACCTATGTCAGTAATCGCGGCAAAGAGTAGCCTCAAGAATCAAATTCTGTCTATGCCAATTTTCATTGAAATCATTGCAGCGGTTTGGCACCGAAATCGTAACAGACGGACAGAGTTACTTGCAAATTAATAATATTAAAATATGGATTACATATTATTTTACCTACTATCTACTCTATCTACCTAAAATCGAAGATTATTTTCAGTATCAGATAAGTTGATGATATTAAGGTACCTACCTAAGTTGTTCACTGGTTTGGTACTTACCTATTATAATAAAAAGAGATAACAAAAGACATAAACGATCACGTAACATTTTATTAATTCCTTTAGGTACCTACCTACTGCGGATTAAATATGACTTATAAATTATATGTTTAAATAATATTTTAGATATCTGACACACAACGCCATCTACCCTCAAACTAAGGAACTTACCTACGAGAATACGGATTACACATGTAAACATTAAACTATAAAAATGTTTACGAACAAGAAGTCCAAAATAACATTTCATTAAATATTTAAGTATTTGATTAATTAACTGTATATTTTTGTAAAAGTAATTGCACAGACATTACATCATCAACAACCCATAAAGTCCCACTGCTGAGTTCGGGCCTCCTCTCAAGAGAGCGGTCTCCAGTTAGCCCATATGTTCCCAGAGCTGGTCGAATGGGTGTTTGGGAACACACATTGCATGTAGACATAAAAATAATTTATTTTAATTAGTTTTTAACTCTTTACTCAGACATTTGGGCAGAAAGTATGTGAGTGTGAGAGTAAATGAATACCTAACACAATAGGTAACCGATAACCCCTAAGGAAAATATTCCAAAGTTTCTACTGAGGCTAGATTAAGAGGGTATTCTGGTCTAGGAGCCTAAATTTTAGTCATTTTTCAATCTAACATAAACATAAGAAAATTTAAAAATACTTTTTTTACTAGGTAACGTTTATTGACATTTTAACCCTTAATCAAACAATGGTAGAATACATGCCACATTCATACGATCCATATGTTTTTGGAAAAAAAAAGTAAAATTTGAACGCAACCTATGGTTATTGTTGTTTATCTACTAGAACGATCATTATACTTTTGAATATTGCTAGTGGCGGTAAAATAAAAAAAAATACATTGTTTGTTGACATTGACTGTCAAAATCAAAAACCCTTTATGAATTTTGCACTATAATGTGTGATTTATTCATAAATATTTAATTTGTTTCGAAAAAATCCGGTAAGTAAATACGAGCTATTTATTTGTAAAGTTGGTGATATTGTTAGGTGTTGAGTGTATAAAATTAGTTGCTTTCAGAAAAAAATATATCTAAAATATGTTCATAAAGTATGTGGCTAATATATGACCATTGTACGTTAGTAGAAGTAAATGTTTGAAATAACGAAGTATCGTTGTAGGACATTTTGACAATATTTGTAAATAATTTTCCTTTTTATTGTTATTGCCTCATTGTTTATTTTTATACGGCAAGATTTCATCAAGTAGGCTACTATCTGATGCTGCACTCCTTAGTATTTTGGAAAATTGGGCCGATATTGATTCGAAAGATGACGTGGAACTTCCATTTGTTCCATCTCCTCGAGAAAGATTATCAGTACTACCTGATGACGACTTAAAATGGTTAGCCACGAAGGAAGTAACCGTTCTAACATCATCACATAAACATAGGTCACAAAAATAAAGAGGACCAACAAGACGTTTCTAAAGCCGAAATATTTTGCCCAAAAGCGATGACAGATTTCACTTTGAATATGGGAGGGGTTGATCATTTCGACAATTACCGGTCTTCCTAACAGACAGGGCGAAAGTTCAGGAAATTTAAACTCACAAAATGGTTTTATTTTCCTGTTCAGACAATGGTCATATAGCTGCCACATTTGGGAATCGTTATCAGACAACGATCATATATTAGCCACCTAAAAAAAATACTGACCCTGTTATTTTTTTTTAATTTTTATGTTTACATTCATAATTACAGTATAATTAACCTGAATTAACCAAATATCGCAACATATCGCCGCGAGTAGCTCATATCCGATTAAGGGTTAAGAATGTAAAAAAAAATAAAAAATAGTAATAATAATTTGACAAATTGTAGGCCCGTGAAGTGGGGGCTACATAAAAAAACGGTGCACTTTGGTTGACATGATATCAGCCCTCTAAGTGATTTGAAACAGAAAATTTGAAAAAATCTGTAAAGATGTCCCCCTTTCGCAAAGAAGCCAAAAAAACTAATTCACAAAATGGCATCGACATGAAATATCTTATACATGCATCTTAAGATTTGCAAAATCCATTTATGGACATATTTCTAAGTCTTTTATACTTTTAAAACATGCAAAAAAATACTTGTTCTTTTTCAAATTTCTAGACCAGAAGAATAAAGAGGTTAGAGACAAGATCAGAGAAGCACCATCTTTGTGAATGAAAAAGTGTCCTACAAAAGTCGCCCACACAAGGGTGACGCTGCGGTAGGTAGGATACATGTTAAAGAAAGCGCCTTAATTAAGTTAAATCCTAACAATACCATAAATACGAAAGTAACTCTGTGTGTCTGTCTGTCGCGCTTTCATGTCAAAACTACTGAACCAATTTAATTAAAATTTGGTACACAGATAGTTCTCAATCACCATCTCCAGATTTAACTAGAGATAGGTTATTACAAACCGCCTGAATTTACCTTGAAAAGAGTAAAGTAAATTTTGTAATAGTTTTTCGACACCTAATATTTGTAAATAAAAAAAAGCTTAGAAATGATCCTGTGTACATCAATAAAAGTATTGAAATATTCTTATCGAAAAAATATATAGACTATCTCTAACTTTAAACACAGATAGTTTATTGAAAACGGCATTCTGTAGGTACCTAAGTGGCCCCTCTGAGGGCAAGGATAGAATCTAAGATGGTCGGTTTAATCAGTAGCCTTTAATGAATGTAGTGGTCAATATTATAGTTTTTTCTATGAAATATCTTAACAGATTTTTTTTATCGTCAAAATGTCACTTGAAACAATTTTGTAATTTAAGCCTTATTTTCATTTTCTTTACTACTCTTTTTTTTGTTCCATAATTCTCGTTATCAGAGATACTTATCTTTTGTTTCAAGAAAGCTTTTTTCAAGTTCTAAAGCGACATACCGCGTTTTGTGTGCCGCGCCTTACATCGTCAGTTGCGAAAATACACGTGTGTAAAATCGTTTACTAATCATTTACAAACATTAAAAGACTGCCTAGGAAATATTACTTGTCGGGACAAGGTAACCTAGTGTTCTTTTTATAAGTAGTTTTTATATCTCATAACTATTACCTACTTTTCTGAGTGTTTTCATTCAATTACTTATTATGTAGCACATTTATAGGCTTTTTCGTAACGTCCCTCTAGACTTAATACCTACTATTTACACGAAATGAATCCTGATAAACTATACTTTAATTATTTAATACAAAAAATAGTTCAGGCTTTAGGAAAATTTTTAGAGAAAATAAAAAAGATTAAATTATAAAAATAACACGAGTGTACCTCTAATCGTGTTATACCAATTATCCAATACCATAAACCCCTCTTTGCAATTTTTTACCCATTGTCCTTTGAAAAAATTGCCATTTTTTTACTTTCTAAAGATTGAAATACTTTATTATCCTTATTTTATGATGTATCTGTTGCTACGTAGTTAGGTACTTACGTAGTGCCTTATCTGTACAGGGGCTCGGCCCCACACCTGGCCTGCGGCGGTATCCTTTTACTATTTAGGTACATATAAACGGTCGGCATTCCTTTGATTTTTAAACAATACTTTCTATAGACAATAGAAAAAAAAAGTAAACATTTGTTTTTTCATAAGACGAAGATATTAACACTGAATTCTATCCTTTCAAAAATGGCAGGTTATGCAGATAGCATTCAAGAGAACAAAAAACACGTTGAAATCGGGTAACAATATCATATTGTGTAATAATACTGATATCTAAATTTAGACATAAATGTCTACTAGACTGGGAATCAAGATTACTAGAACAATAATCCTCCATGGTATTCCTTGGGTGGCGTCCATTAATTGAGTGAGGCTTTTTTGAGAATTTTTCGACCCCCGCTCCCCCCTTGGTGAGATATCGTAAGATTTTCCTCAACTCCCTCCCCTCTCTCTTCTAATCTGGTATTTGTGAATATTACCGTTATTTAAAATCACAATCAGAAAATTAAATAATGAATAGGTATGATATGAAAATAATGAAAAATAATTACGTGATATTTGCTACGACCCCTCCCAACAAAGTGAGATTTTGAAAGATTTAGCTTGATCCCCACCCCCCCTAGAACACCACACGTAATTAATGGACGCCCCCTTACGGATAGACCACTGGCGTCGATCTGTAAGGAATACCAAACCTATCGACTACTTTGCATTCATAAGCACTCTCCTATCTATATACCTACAGGTTAACATCTAGGTATGTGTTAATAATTAATTAATTAATAATTGTTCATGCCTATATCCAAAGGTGTCTCTAGCCCGTGACGCGGTCGTGTGCAATGATTACCCTGGCCCCCTTTAGTAAGCGCGTAGGTTCATTAAAAGAGCCATGGCCAGCATTAGAAGAGCCATGGCATGCACACTCTGCACTACAGTTAAAGACGTCCCTGCGTATATCGACGGTCCCCACGTAGAATCACCTATGTGGTAATTTCGTGACTTGCATGCGTAACCTACAGCCCAAACTAGACTATCGTGTATTTTTACAGAAATAATTCTACATAATTTAATAAGTTCAACCCTAAACAAACCCCACACTGACTTTCGCTTATCTACAAACTTTACCAAATTTTCCGACGTAAAGAGCAATAGTAGAAAATGTTACGTTGGAAAGTCAGACAGACTCCAACGCGTCTCCCCCGTCGAGTCCCGTAACTGCCAAATAAGTAGTGCACTGAAGACAGTGAAGACAGCAGTATGGTATTTTGTCAAGTAAATGCCTAATTCAATGCAAGTAATAAATAATCAAAATACCAAAAAAAGAAGCCAAAATCGATCAAAGTCCAGCAGTGGACTGAGATAGGCTAATGATGATGATGAATAAATGATATTTAAGATTCTTAAAGAAGTTTTTCTTAAAAGTCTATGTTATGGCTCTTCGAATGCTTGTCTAGAGAAATTAAAAAATATCGGGCGAAAGCGTGCCAGGTTATAATAGGGTTCCGTAGTCATATACAATGTCAAGCGATGTCCAATAGATAATTGTTATGTTTATCTACTTATTATTGCGTTATTTTTGTAGGTACAAAGTTTTCCAAGTAAGCGTATTTTACAATTTAAGTCTCTATAACTCCTGAACTAACAAAGCTATCTAAGCTGTTATAGCTTCCCTTTAAAGTTCAATTTTGAATTCACAATCTTGATTTTTTCCAGATTTTTTCGCATCGCACGCTTAATAAAAAAAGATGTAACTCAAAAATTGCGAAAATTGAGATTTTCTAATAAAACGCATATTCATCACTTAATAGAATTCATCAGCCGTTCAGCTACGATGAAAGTGGGCGATTTGCGGGATTTTGCGTTTTAATAAACAGGAACCGATGGGTCGATTCCAAAAAACATCGTAATTTAGTGAACTAACGACAGTCAAGTAAGAAAGACGAGTTTCATGTGTCTGCTTTTGATTAATAGGCAAGAATTCTACACTGTATTATATAATCATAATAAGGACCAGTGGCGGATTAACCACGTAGCAAGAGTAGCAAATGCTACAGGCCCCGCGCATTTAGGGGCCCCGCGCCTTAACGAATTCGCAAAAAAGTATCTATTTAGATCAAACTTGAAAGGCGTGATGGTGTAGTGGGACACTCGATACAAATGAGTTGCTTAAGAGGTTTAATAATGCTGTACTAACATTGATATATAAAAACCCTAGATGCACAGTCTCAAACAAAAGTCGCATACGAAACTGTCCCACTTAGTCATTGATGTATAAAAATATCAATGTGGGTAGTTTTAGTTAAGCTATAAACACATCTTTTGCACATTCAACCTTACGCGCATTGTTTAAAGTTTTTATTACAAAGTAGCGTACAATGACCAATCAAATTTTATGACCGAAGCTAGCCGGCAGGACAGGACATGGAGTGAAGAGGAATATTTGTATATTTTTTTTATTATAATACATTGAGTTAGTATTTTAAGAGTTAGTTAAATTGTTGTTTTTAGACTTTCGCGACTTTTACACATACTCATGTTTTTACTGTAAACGGGACTTATTCGCGATAATATTATATAATATATAAGGTATCAGTATAATATTATATATAAGGTATCGTAGCCTTTATAATATTATCGCGAATAAGTCCCGTTTACAGTAAAAACATGAGTATAGTTAAATTGTGTTCTAAGCCCATAATTATACTTAGCGTAAATATGTTTTTGGGTAGGACATGTGTACATCAATGAAACAAATATTAACTCTTAAAATCATTTATTTCATTTTTTCATATCATATCAGTGACATCCTGTAAAAAATAATTATATTATTTGAATGTAGGTACGAAATTATTTGATAAATTCATTATTTTTCTGGCTAACGACTACTTACCGTTATACTAGGAACAGCCGTTTTAAGAAGACGTTTTATGCCTTTAGCAGTGACATTCATATCTTCGTCCAGAAAATGTTCAGAACAAACGACGCATGCACTATTTGGCTTAAAAAAATTGTATGTCGCGAACCCATAAGTTGTCCCCTAATTAATCGATATAATAGGTAATATAATATTTACGAACTTTAATAATAACACCGTTTGGACGACCTCTTTTCCTTTTGCAATTCGATTAATAACTATAATAATATTATTATATATTTTGTAACGTATACATACTTATTAAAAACTAAATACAAAAAAGTTCAAATTAAATAAACTTATATATAAAAATTAAACACAATAAAAAAAAATCGACTCCATTAAATTCAGAACAGGGTCGTTTGGATTATGCGACTAAAATAAAAGGTTGTGTAATAGTCGTTTTTACACTGAAAAAGCGGCCATTGAAATTTGTCGTATTATACTTGGACCGTTAAGTGAAGTTTTTAGACAAATTAAATCAAAATCACATATTGCTTCCGATATTTAGTCATAAAAACAACAAAAACAAATTAACAAACTCTTTTACTCACCGAAAATACGATATCCCATCCTTTTTTAACGTTCTTGACCTAATATTTTTACAATTCCGCATCGAACACTTAGGCATTTTTAACGAGCGCACAGAGACGCGAGCGACGCGAGACTATTTGAAATATGAGCATCATTTTCAATAGTGCGCTTATTTTATGAGGACGGTTTTGCGACGCTGAGTGTGTATCTAGGGTTTTTTAATACATCAATGTGTACTAAACACGTTTACATGTTCAAAACAGTCTGCCATAACAGAAAAACTGTAAAATTATAGGTAAAATGTCTTATGCAACAGAAGAACAAATTTAAATGCCAGATTTCGTCCTGTCGTGTTTTGTAGTGCGATACCGGAGGCCCCAACGATGCAGAAGCATGTCACTAGGCCGCCATAATATGCATCACCATGCATGTCATTGGTTGTGTCTCTACAAATATTCACCGTTAGCAAGACGAGAACAACCAGAAATAATATGCCTGATAGATTCCCTAGGTCGGTGACATGTCCGACAGATGTCAACCGTCTTTAATGATATATATCCGATAGTTATTCGTCATGATAACTTCGTCCATAATTGCGCAAACAAAACCTTCGGATTCTCCAAAGAGATCACCATACCGTAGCCAGTACGTCAATTCTTTAAAGTCTATATCAGGCCCGTTCAAAGCCCCATAAAATCGACCATGAAGCTCTTTGCCCTTCCATACCTCCTTCATCAGTACTTAGTACTATAGGTTTGCGCCAATTCTACTTAGCCAGAGCGAGTGGAGTGAATCCGTTATCCACTGCAACTACTTTGCGATACACTCCCACGTCAGTATTAAGAAAATATTCTCTGAAATTGTATTTCTCGCAAATATGTAGGGTCTTGATATTTAAAAATCCACGACCCCCAAACTTTCGCGGGATGTACAATCTCAAAACTGACGAATTTGGATGGTGCATTCGGCATTTTTTTTGCTTCTACCTATCAATGGGTAAAAGACACGTTAAAAAGTTATTGTAACAATGTAATTGATTCCCAATCGTTGAAATTGCTTTGCGCATTTATTCGTCGCTGAAGATCAGCAACAACAGTGGTTAGCGTTTTATTGTCCAATAAAACGTGTTAAAAATGAACTGCGAAACAGGATGAGCCAAAAGCGTCTAATAACCTTGATGAATAATAAAAATAATTGAATTGCAGGGTGGCTTCGGTATTCTGGGTATGGATAATTGTAGGGATCTCAATCCGGGGAAGTACATTGAGAGTGTCACTAAGGTGGCCTCGCGAAGGCTAATTTTATTGTACTGAATAAGGTGAGACGGTTCTCCTCAGCCGAGCATGTGTGAGTCTGTACATATGGTACTCTCATCATGGTTTTCTCATTTTTGCCATGGATCCGTGAAGTATTTGTATTTATTTGTTAGGCCTTAGAAGTGATCGTTTCAGAGTGGTTGAAATAACTCTCTCGCTCCGGCTCTTCTTTCCTGTGCCGAGCAGACAAAAACTGTAACTCACAACCAGCATCTCACTATACCCCCATAGTGTGTGTCACCACGCAGCTTTTTATGCATTCGCAGTGAGTATAGTATCCCATACGAGTACTCTTGGATTCTACTCATGCTTTCAATCAGACGTAGTAGAGACACTTTGGCAGGCGTCAGTAAAAAACAGATTAACGTAGATACGTCAATATGAACAGTATTATTAATTAATTTGCCCTCATTGAACCAAGGAACGGTTGCTTGTAACTGTCTGTAATTTCCTTTTCCTTAGAAACATAAAATCCTGAAACTATCCAAGGGCCCCGCGCTTAAGTTTGCTACAGGCCCCGCGCTGGCTTAATCCGGCACTGATAAGGACATATTATTATATATAACTGTCTCGTTGGTCTAGTGGATAGCGTATGCGACTGCTAATCAAGAGGTCTCGGGTTCAAATCCCAGGTCGGGCCAAAAAGTGTTTTTGGGTTTTTTTAGGGAATTCCTAATAGCAGCCCGGAGTTTGGTAGTTTGGCGGTGATTCACGCCCGTGCCTCGGCGTAAAGCCGTCTTTATAGGATCTAGTTACCTCATGGTGAGCAGGTTTCCTTATTATGTTATAAATATCCTATTTAGACTAGCGATAAAGAGGGTGAACCCTAACATTCCTCACATCCTCGGCACTTCCTTACAAATTAATTTATTCCTACTCAGGTAAATTATGCCGTTGACTGGTGCCGAGAGAGACAAAAACAACGGCGATATGGACAAAAACAAAGAAAATGAAGAAAAATACAACAAATATAACAAGAAAAAAGTCGAAAGACTGAAGAACATAAACCCAAGGTAAGTGAACTAAATAAAGAAGAAAAGGAAAAAAGACGGAAAATTTGGAGATAACAAAAAAGGAATAAAAGGGAAAATAAAAAAGTTAATAATACTAAGCCAGCTGTTCCAGTGACAGTGCCATAGATGCAAGATAATACAAAATTGAAGAAAAAACAGAGATTGAATTACCGAAATTATAAAAGATATCAAAGGACATTAAAAACTTGTGAAAGGTTAAAGAAAGTTATTAGTAGTTTAAGTAAAAATAGATTTCGCCTGGAGACTAAACACAAAAAGATGATTGAGCTATTGGAAAATGAAAAAGTTACTCTAAAAGAAGATCAAACAATCACGCAGAATACCTACTTATTGGTTCCCTATTTTATTTTTGTTACTACTTAATTGACATTTTTATATGTTGGATTTTTTTGTAAGGCGATTCACACACTGCACCGCGCTACGTCGCGTAGCGCGGAGTGGCAGATTTTAATATTGTATGCAAGTACATCGATTAGTATAGAAAACACGCCAGGTCCAACACACCGAACACGCGCTTAGGCGCGTGAGCGCGTGCCGCTACCAGATTCTGCCCCCACGCGCGTAGGCGTGGCGGGCCGCAGCAGTAAACACATTTATATACGAAATTGAACAATGCCCAGCAATTTGGGATTTGAAATGAAAGAATACAGACGACAACGACCAAATGGAAAGTAACCTTTAGTTTGGTGCGGGACATGTACAAAGTCGTCAGGCGCGGAGGCGCGGTAAAATCTACTTGAAGAGGCAGATCTGCTCCTCCGTCGCCGCGCGCGTGATCTGCTGCCACGCGCCTACGCGCGTGGGCGCGTGGCCAGTGTGTGAATTACCTAAGTTATGAAGTATTGTTACTTACTTAATGTGAAAATGAAACTGAGATAGACTTGAATCCCCTAAGTTTTTTGTAAAATATATTTTTACGAAATAGTTAGATAAATGCTCAAATCAAAACAGTCTGTGATATTGACTAATTTTATAGAAATAAGTACAGTAAGTGATGTGACTTAAATAATATGTCACATCACGACGTTTTTGAAGTGTTGAATAATATTGTATTGTTTCTAAAATGACTAGAAATTGTACTCGTTGTAAACATAGCTTTAGAGTTCCTAAACGTAACGACTGTTGTCTACATACGTAACTGTCCTGTTTTGGCTGCTATAGTTTTAATTTTTTTATGAAAAAACCTTTGGAAGTTATGTTTTTGTTAATATATATTAGATGTCTTTTTGTTATTTTTTGTATTTAAAAAAACTTACCTATAATGTTAGTCTTTCAGAATAGTTATTTATTCACAAAGTTTGATAGTCCAGAGTGCCATTTAGTTACGTACAAGACATATTTTATATTTAAAACAGCACTAAGAGGCAAGATTCCACAAAGTGGTATTAACTTTTAGAAGATTTTTATGTTGTTGATTAATTATAAATAAAGCTGATTACCTTTGATATGATTGAGTTATTATTTACTTTGAATGAAAATGTAACGTACAAGACCCCTGTATTGGCAACCCTCACTATAATAATACATTATATAGAAATTATACTCATTTAACATTGTTTGATTATGGTTTTTTTTAAACCTTAGTTCATTGTAAATGTCTACATTTCATCGTTTATTTAAAATTTTGCTATGAAAATAAATGGACATCCTGTACGTAACGGAGCAAAATTTTGAAAAACGCCCATTTACCTAGATTAAATAATATGCTGTGGTTTATTTTCTGTATTATATTTATGCTCCCTAAATAAAGGATTTATGAAAGTAGTTAGGTAATTTTTAAGGATAAATTCAAAAGAAACTGCGGTAAAATAAAAAACGTAAGTGGAAACACTGCCATCAGGCATAATTTTTAAAACGGTCACACTGTAGAATAGAGACATCAGTGTTTCCACTTTTAGGGAATTCTCCCTATTTTAGGGACAAATAGCTGATATTTTGGATATTTATAGACAATTTGAAAAATACAGGGATTTAGGGAATTTCGGGGTAAAATCAAAGCCTATACTGGTAGCCCTGTAGTAAAGTAAATTATAGACTACCTGACTATACCACAGCTTTTTGCTTGGGGATTCCCCAGAATCCTAATAAATGCTATTCGTCAAAAAAAAATTATTTACCTATTTTCGGTGATGTCACCAGAATTTGGTCGTATTGTAATATGTAGGTTCTTGATTTGATATGTTTGACGTTATTTCTGTATTGCGGAGTAGTAGTGGCACTAGTGGCATAAATTTTTCAAGTTATTACGATATTATATGGAAGGAAATAATGATTATGCATCATCTTCGACGAAAATAATGTAAAAGCAATGCGTCAACTTCCAAAAATTCTAATCCTATAGATGTATGATCTTCTGTGGGCATTTTGTTATTATATATAGCTATATTAAATAATATGCTGAGGTTTATTTTCTGTATTATATTTATGTTCCCTAAATAAAGGATTTATGATAGTAGTTTAATGAATTTTAGGGATAAATTCAAAAGAAACTAGGGAAAAATGGAAAACGAAAGTGGAAACACTGAGAGAAATCCAGCCCCGGCCATTGTTGCAGTTCGCGTTTGATTGAGTGTGCTAGGTGGTGCTAGTGTCAGCGTCAGCAGTGTCAATAATTCTATACGTGCAAAGTGTACTTTTGCGTGGTGTTATTAAGTCTTGAATTTAAGAGTTAAACATTGTGTTCAATTCCGTCTTATTAGCGCTGTAAATAATATATAGTTACGTTCTTAAGATGTCTACGGATAACATTGAAAAACTATATCAAAATTATGGCATCCTAGCCGACGCCAAAGATGACATCTCAAAGGTACCTAACCTGTTTATAATAGATCATGTGTTGTTTCTTTATCTAATAAATGCTCTTATAATTAACATCATTTAATTGTTTTAGCATGAAAAAGAGTACCTGGAGATATTAGGAGCTGTCAAAGGATCCGATAAAGAAAAACGATTGGCATCACAATTTATTGCGAAATTTTTTAACAATTTTCCAAATTTAGCCGATCAAGCCATTGAAGCACAGTTTGATTTGTGTGAGGATGATGACATAGCCGTAAGTTTATTTCTCATTAATTTGTTCATATTCGAAGTACGTATATAGTCATTACCCGACATTTATCTTATCATTTTAGATCCGGAAACAAGCTATCAAAGATTTGCCTACGCTGTGTAAAGACCACAAGGAACATACTCAAAGGATTGCTGACATACTGGCCCAGCTTTTACAAACAGACGACACAGCTGAAACAAACATTGTCACCAACTCACTGTTGTCGATTTTAAAGATAGATGCTAAAGGAGCACTAACAGGCTTATTCTCACAAATACATCAGAACTCGGATACTGAAGTCACAAATGAAGTTGTTAGAGAGAGGTGTATTAAGTTCTTGGCTACTAAAGTAAAACAACTGGGCAGAGAAGTCATTAACAAGGAAGCTGAAGAGTTAATCATTGCAGAATGCAAGAAACTGTTAGAGGTATGTTTTGAAACTGTCATTTAATCACATAAAGTCCCATATTTTTCTTTTTATTGCATTAATGGAAACACTTAAATGATCATTGTGTATGGCATTTGCCCTTGCTTGGCATAGATCCTCAAGCATGCACAAGTCAGTGCTCTGTGGGGCATGTCAGCAAGTGGTTCGTCATCTGGGGTGAAATACCACAGTTGTATTAATTTTTCCAGGAATCCCCAAATAACTTGAATAGATACATATTTCATAAACATTTTTTTCTACATCTGACACAAAATACACTGGTCCTAAACTAAGCAGGGCTTCTAACTATGGGTACTAGACAACTGACATCAATACTTAATTAATTTTCTTGTTTGTAAATACATACACTTTATATCCTTACACATTAAAAACACCCAATCTCTGAAACAAATAGCTGCAGCTCACACAAACTTATCGGTTACCATCCCGAGACTGCAGTTGTATACGCTACTATTGCACCACCTAGGCAGTCAAATATACATGTCAGATACATTAAATCATTAATCTGTTTTATATTATTGCTAGCTGACCTGCTTAACCTTGTCTGTGTCTCCTATTTATCATAAAGTGATGTTGTAGAGCAGTACCAAATTTAACCAAATGAACTCATTGGCTTTTAAAAACTATTAGAACCTGTCCCTGCATGGTATTAATTATTGTGGCTTTACATCATCTCCTATGCAATTTTTTTGGGATTGAGAGTTATTAGTGTTACTTGGCATTATCTATTATTTAACTTATGAGATATTGATGGCCGTTGTCACCAATGTGTTCTAAATTTAAGGAGCTACTTTGCTTAGCCTCCCCTAAGGTATTAAGGGCTACCTATGTTAGGGGGCCCCTTGAAAGGATGTGTAAATTGTATCCTACTTCCTTTATACTAAAATGTATTTAAAATACAAAACTTTTATATACGAGACCATTAATATTGGTCAAACTGTCAAGTCAGTAAACAAAAGCAAGTAGTAAACTATTTGTAGGTAGATAATTAAATATACTAACATGTTGTATATACTTATAAAGGCTTAAAATTTCCAGAACTTATCATCACTATAACATTTGTCTATTTATCATCATTGTTTATGTTTCTTGTTTTAGAGCCAGGATGTTGTAGCTGAAGAGTTTGATCATATTATGGACCTATTGACATGGTCAAAATTGGGAAAATCTCCTTTGGGCAGGAAAGAACTTGTACAAATTGTTGCTGCTCTTGCATTCACCCCTGATGATTATCACCCGGAAGACCCTGAATATTTAGAGAGAATCACACAGTGTTCCCAACATGCCCTACCCTTGTTTTCTGTAAGTTTCAAATACTTTGGTTTAATTTGAGTACAAAACTTGACTATGTGATTTAATTCCAACTATTTTTTTAACAGGCTCAAGTGGATTCTAACCAATTCATCAATTTCTTTTGTGATCATGTACTTAGAAGATGGGATGAAATACCAACTCCTGAAGGAGCCACAGATGCTAAACTAGATTTACTAAAATTATTTGCTGAACTCTCAGAACATTGTGGAGAGTTGGAAAATCCACAGCAGAAAATTGATGCTGTCTATGATTTGCTCATGGTAAGTATATTAACAGTTAATTTAAAATATATGTGTTGAAAATGTCTTATTTTATCTGAGTGTGTTGTATCCATTCTTCTTCCATATTCTCCCATATTATAAATTCTAAAGTAACTGTCTGCTGAGACAGCAGTACAACAGTTTAGTGCACTGCCTAAACTATGATATAAACTGCGGCACTGATTCAATTAAATTTCGCATATATACGTAGATTTGTTCAAATATATGTTGACACACTAAGCTGGTTCACAATTATTTTCAAATTTATTTTCTCTTTACAGGTTAGTGTGACTTAAACTAGCTTACGTCATATTTTCTGTTATATTATTTAAAGTGACAATTTAAATACTTTTTTCTTGTTCAACAGAAATATCTACCAGAGGCACCGCTAGAAGATGATGAGAAAGATAAAAATGAAGCTAAACCATCACCTTCACTTGAATTTTCCCATGTTGAATGCGCGTTGTTCTCGCTCCACTCGTTATGTCGGAAGGCGCCGGATGCTCTGAGCGCCGATACTGCTAAACTCAAAGCCCTCCGTTTACGTCTACAATATACAGCGCGTCTCACGCAAGGCTACATAAAAAAATTGAAGGAAGTTACACAGGTATGTAATATTCTATGTCCATTATTTTACTACAGTATGCATAGTTTCCACCAAAAACTGGAGCCCCAGACCAACCTCACCTGCAAGTGGTGCACACTCTGATCAATTTATGAGGCTCTGGCAAACTAAACTTTCTAGTAAAAGGCAATGTGGGGTCAAAAAACTGGCCACAAGTAAACATTTAAATACCTCCGCTTACCCCTTTGGGAACAGGCTTGATTTTATGTATGTAATATAAAATAAGCAATCATAAAATATATTTATTTAATTAATTATTCTTGTCCAGGGTCAGAAAGGAGAAGATGCAAATTCAGAAGAAAACAAATTGAAAGTTGCTGCATTGAAGACTACATCTAATATCAACACTCTCATAAGAGATCTTTTCCGTACACCGCCAAGTTTCAAAAGTAAAGTTCAACTGTCATTCCAGTCAAAGAAATCTGAGAAAGAGGTATAGTCACCATTTTTTATTTTTGCAACACTAATAAAAATAACTCAGTTTCCTATATTAACATGTTTTGTTAACTGTGTGTGTGTAACAAGGTTTATTCTTATAAAAAAAATGAATTTTACAAAGTTTATTAAAGATCCAGATTGGTAACTAAATATTATTATAGATGTTGTCCTAATTAGTTTTTTGTTTTTAGGTTAAAGAACAATCAGATTCTGAAGATAGAAAACAGTCACCAGGGCAAAAACGACACCACCCTATCACCTTTGATAATGAACATGACAAAAGGCCTGAGAAACGATCAAGAAGTGGAGATAGAAATGTAAAGATGTACACCCCTCCTTCTGGCAAATACAGTTCACGTCTTAATAACAATGCAAGATTTTCGGGGACTAACTCTTTTAGGGGTGGACGAGGTGGTTATGGTAGACGTGACTTCAGAAATAATGGAGCCCAATTCAGAAGGCGTAATAATTATTAATAGGTGTCAGAATACTCAATTGTGAAGTGACTTTTTATTCATTATTAGTAGCTCGGTGAAATAATTACGCTGTAGCTGCAGTTGATAGCATCTAAAGAAAGAACTTTTACAAATTTGAGATTGCAGAATGAACATCTGGTTGATTTGAAGATATTGATGGTTGTTTAGATTGTTTTCCTTTCTATAACCTTTTTACAGGAGGTGCTGAAGGTCACTAGTATTAGTTAATACTTCGTATAATCTACTTGTCAAGTAGTGGTTTGGTTTTGCATATTTTGTAGTCCATAGTATTTCTTACAGATATATATATTACTATCTGCATAGTCATAGGTACAGGTACCAGAACTTAAAAGGTTTTAAGCAGTGGATGTGTCATATCCGGTAAATGATTTTAGCAGGAGTAGCAGCATAACTCTAGCCACCATAGTCTATGAAACATGGTAAGTAGCATGTACACATATTATATTTGCACAGTTATCATGACCACCACCTGAAGCAGAGAAAGGCGGCTTGTAAGTAATAAGACTTAAGATATTTTATTCAGTAATTAGCCTGTAGTGAGTGACAACTGTAAGTATAACCAAATTTGGTTTATTTCTAGATTTTATTACAGCCAAACTTCCAGCAGCAGTGAGTTTTTGTATCAATACTCCAGATTCAATTATTCTTGTTCCAGAAATCTTACCTTTCTCTTCAAGGAAGCCTAACTTTTGTTTTTTTCAATGAGTCTACTTATGGAATTCCACACACCAATAAAACATTTCTAATATGAATAATTTGTTTATATTTTATATCCACTTTCCAACTCACATATGATTCTGTAACAAGGTGAATGCATATCAGCATCAGCCTAACGAGTCCACTGCTGGACATAGACATCTCCCATTGCACACCACTTAATGAAAAAAATATATAGAAATTTGTGCATTTAGATTTCACCTCCTAACTAGTGTAGTAATATCCCGATGCAGTTGCATCTCACTAGGCCACCATGCTGCATCGTCTCATTCACAAAGAAGATGGTGACCCCTGGATTTTACTCATGCTTTCCATCAGGCGAGTAGTCACTTTGGTAGGCTTAGTATAAAGCGAAAAAGTTAAATACAAAAGTGTACACAATTGCTAGTAAAAAAAAATTGTCTTCATTTTGAAGGCATATAAATAAATAAATATTTTGGGACATATAACACAACATCATCTAGTCCCAAACTAAGCAGAGCTTGTGCTATGGATACTAGACTACTGATATAAATATATAAACATACTTTTTTATTCTCCGAAACAACAATTTACAGATCATACAAACCTTTGATTATATACATGTAGTAACGCCACTGATCGGCCGCGACGAGCTTAGTCTCTTACAGTTAAATACTATTTTTTTGGACGTTTAGACGCTCGAACTCTATCTATAGTCGTATTTTTAATTAGACGAAGCTACCTGACAGTAGCTAATGTCATATAGTAAAATAATGCTGCCATATTTAAAGTAATAGTGATGCGTTCAGTTCTCATTCAATCAGATGAATGAACAATGAGTATGAATAGTTAATCATTTCAAACTATAAAAGAATATTATATCTATTTAAAAATGAAATTGTATAAAAGTGCTCTGATATAAGATACTAGTAGTATGTAACATCAATCAGTTTTTTGACGGCTCAACCCACGCATTATGTTTTTTGACCCAAAACACAACCATCCTCTTAATATATTTTTATTAAATAGATAAATTAATTTAAAAAGAAAGACGAGAATTCCTGATGTTCAAATGTGCTTTGATCAAAAGATATGTTTTTATTGTAAATATTCAAAAAAATTTTTTATTAAAATCTTAGATCCCTAATGAGTTTCTGTAAATCTACTAATGTCCTTCTTTGCGGCTTTAAGATACACAAATATATAAACCATAACATGAAAAATACGGGAGAGAAAAACAAACAATGTTATTTCAGGATTTATTTTTTTACAGCTATATCTTGTCTTAGTTGGATTCAAAACCTTGATAAATAACTAGCCTGCAATAGTACCAGTAATACAAAAAAAACAAATCCTAATCATCCAAGATCTTTAAGTTACAAGCTTCTCGAGTTTTGTTTTTTTTTCTTTGGTTTTAGGGTTGTTAATAGAGATATTACTCGTCTGTGGGCAAAGGAAAAGCAAACAGGAAGGGTATAGGTAGTATACATGTCAATAAATTTCACTCTAATGTTTAAATTACTGAACATCAATAGATTTGCTCTATTGTTTTGGTTTGTTTGTTTGTTTGTTGTACTTTCTTGCACTTGTGTTAAAAATAAACGAATCGAATTGAGTGACAGACAGAGAGAAAAATTTACCTATTTATACAAATTTTTAAAAAGAATCAATAATGAAAGTCGGATGTAAAAATTAATCCTCACAATCTTCAAAGAGATCATTTACATCATCTGGTTCATTTAAATCTGATGTTGGTATTTGATATGGTTGGATCAGTTCTAAAGCCCTCACTGGTAGTGGCTTACGGTCTAATTTTTGTAGCCTCTTCTTCACTCTTACATCAGAAATGTAGGGGTCAGACGACACAAGTCCACTGTTTGTAATGGCACAGAATTAATTGTGTACTTGTGTTTAGGATGTTTTTTAATTTTATTAATTTTTATTAATTTTATTCATTCAGGAGTTTTTTCAATCATTCACTTTGTCACAACACTATTTTTATTTCATCAAAAACTGACAACACAGTAAACATCAGTGGATATCGTCTAATTAAAAATCCGACTATAGACATGTTTATAATCAAAGCATACAAACATTTGGTCCGACCCGAGAATCAAACGCGATACCTCTTGACCAACAAGGCAGTGGACGATATTCGATTGAATAAGAATATGAAAAACTTTATTTGTCTTTATAGATTACAGTGGATAGACTAATACTTAAAAAATAACGGTACCTACTCTTGAACGGTGGCTGAATGTGGCTAAATCATTATTTGGTTACTAAAAGGATACTTCAAGAAATGATAAACTTTGATGAATAGAATCCATATTTCAGAATTTTAATTCAATATTATAATTTACAGATACATGTTTTTGCTTCTAGAACTATCAACGGAATGAATACATTTTGAATTACAAATTTCCTCGTTAAAAAACAAATACTTAAAAAATAACAATTTAAATATAAAAACCTGCCAGTAACCTAATACAAAAAGGTTACTTATCTGAGATTAATAATCAACACACCCCCTTAATCTCAGATAAGTACCGAAAAGCATTTCACACATTCTTACACATTCTTACTTCCACAACCACAAACACTTATATCCTGACAACAACAATTTAGAAATTATAACAACAAACTCGTACAACAGTAGCTCCAATAACCACTTCAACAAAACTACAACACCAACTCCAACAAAACTACAACACCAACTCCAACAAAACTACAACACCAACTCCAACAAAACTACAACACCAACTCCAATAACTCCTACAACAATAACTCCAATAACTCCTACAACAATAACTCCAATAACTCCTACAACAATAACTCCAATAACTCCTACAACAATAACTCCAATAACTCCTACAACAATAACTCCAATAACTCCTACAACAATAACTCCAATAACTCCTACAACAATAACTCCAATAACTCCAATAACTCCTACAACAATAACTCCAATAACTCCTACAACAATAACTCCAATAACTTCTACAACAAACACCAGCTCCAACACCTACTTCAACACCAGCTCCAACACCTACTTCAACACCAGCTTCAACACCAGCTCCAACACCTACTTCAACAACAGCTCCAACACCAGTTCCAACAACAGCTCCAACAACAGCTCCAACAACAGCTCCAACAACAGCTCCAACAACAGCTCCAACAACAGCTCCAACAACAGCTCCAACATCAGCTCCAACAACAGCTCCAACATCAGCTCCAACAACAGCTCCAACACAAACAGCTAATCAAATCAAATCAACCATTTATAACATTAACATTCATCATATCATCTCAACTCTTTCAACAAAAAACCAAAACTTTTTATAATAACCAACCACAATTTAGAAATTATTAAACACCAATCAAAACCATGACATTCTCTTTCAACAGATTTACCTTTTATGATTATAACAAAGAATGTGGTAGGTTTAAACCTGTCTAGTTCCGACTTCGTATCAAAGTCCTGCGAAGTTTGTCATCAAGCAAAATTATGTAGGCTTCCTTTCAAAACTGTACGGTATTTGGCTAGTAGACCACTAGAAATCGTTCACACTGATATTTGTGGTCCAATTGACTGTCAGACATGGGATGGTAGGAGATATTTTATTACATTTCTCGATGATTTTACTCACTACGCAAGGGTCTATCTTTTACGAAATAAATCAGATGCAATAGGTTGTATTTTTCATTTTATTAATTGGGCTGAAAGACATTTTAATAAAAAAATTGAAAAAATACGATGTGATAATGGTGGTGAATACTGTAGTAGCCGTCTGGTTAGGTGGTGTCAGGATCAAGGTATAATGTTAGATTATACTGTGCCATATACTCCTCAATTAAATGGTAAAGCTGAAAGGCTAAATAGAACTCTAATGGAGAAAACACGAGCTCTTATGTTTGATTCTAAGATGCCTAAATTTCTTTGGGGTGAAGCTCTATTTACAGCTGTGTACCTTCTTAATAGAGTAAGTACGTCTACCAAAAATAAAACTCCTTTTGAACTATGGCATGGTAGGAAGCCGGACTTATCTAATATAAAGGTTTATGGTTCTAAAGCATATTATAAAATAAATAGACGTATAGGTAAATTAGATAAACGTTGTGAGATAGGTTTGCTGGTCGGATATGGTGCTAATTCCTATATAATTTGGAATCCACGCGTCAGGAAAACGTTCCATTCAAGGGATGTCGCTTTTGATGAAAAACTGAATGATTATGGTGAGATTTGTAAAAATTTTGGTGGTGTGGCTAATAATTATGTTTGTGCAGATTTGTTTAGTGGTTTAAATATTGAAGATGTTTTACAAGATGTTTTACAAGAATATTCTAGCGATGAAGAAACAATTGAAAATGAACAAAGTAAAGAAAATACAGAAACGAATAAAGTAATTTGTGAAGAAACTAATGTGAGCAATAAAAATTTTATTGAAGATATAGAAAATAAAGGAGATATTGATGAGTTTTTGGATGCAAATGAGGATAGAATAGAGGAGGTAATTGATGTTTTTGATGATGCTGATGAAACAAATGAAGAAGAAACGGAGGTTGTTGCAGAAAGTGTGGGTCCAAGGAGGAATCCACCAAGAAATAGGCACTTACCTGAGAAATATAAAGATTATGTTATGGATTTTTTGGCTGAGTGTGCACTTTTAACGTTTGAGGAAGCAGTTAACTCCAGTGAAAAGGAGGAGTGGTTGAAGGCTATAGAACAGGAGAAATTTTCTTTAGAGAAGAATGGCACATGGGAGTTAGTTGATGAGAAAGAAGCTGAAGGGAGAAAACTTTTAACAAGTAAGTGGGTCTTTGCTAAGAAGTCGGATGGTAGATATAAAGCGAGATTAGTAGTCAGAGGTTTTCAACAGAAATATAAAGTGGACTATGAGGAGACCTATAGTCCTGTGGTGAACAGTACTTCACTAAGAATTATTTTATCGATAGCAGCTCAGAAGAATTTAAAATTAAGACAATTTGATATCAAGACAGCATTTTTACATGGGAATCTAGAAGAGAAGATATTTATGCATGTTCCTAAAGGTTATGTTGAGAAGAAGGGGAAGATTTGTAGGTTAAAGAAGAGTCTTTACGGTTTAAAACAAGCTCCTTTGATGTGGAACATTAAGTTTACCAGTGTACTGAAGAAAATGGGTTTCTTACAATTAAAATCTGATCATTGTATTTTCATTAAAGAATTGAATGGAGATGTTGTTTTTCTTGCCGTTTATGTAGATGATGGTTTGCTCGCTGGTAACTCTTTTCAGGAACTGGATAAAATTCTAAAGGAACTTAATAGTGAATTTGAAATGAGTGTTTGTGATAGTGTGAGTAATTATATTGGTATAGATGTTAATATTACAGATAACGGGATTAAAATTGCTCAGGCTAGCTACATTAATAAATTAATTAATAAATTAAATTTGCAAGATGTAAAGCCAACGATTACGCCCTCTATATTTACTGGTGAACATCCTGTTATAAATGATGATTCGTTAATTGAGGAGTATAGGGAGGCAGTAGGTTCTTTACTGTATGTAGCCAACAAATCTCGTCCTGACATTGCTTTTCATGTAGGTTATTGTAGTAGACACCAAAATAATCCCAATGAAAATGATAAGTCTAATATTAAATCTATTCTAAAATATATAAAAGGTACATCTGGTTTGGGTATTGAGTATGTTAAGGGAGATAGTAATCTTGTGGCTTTTTGTGATGCAGACTTTGCAGGAGACTTAGATACTCGGAGAAGTACCACTGGATACTTGATTTGTTTTGGAGGAGGTCCGATTGCATGGGCATCAAGAAAACAACCTATCGTTGCGCTCTCTAGTACTGAGGCGGAGTATATTGCTGCTGCTGATTGCTGTAAAGAATTATTATACATACAAAATCTCTTGAAGGAATTGTTACATGTTGTACCTCAAACAACTTTGATGGTTGATAATCAGTCTGCTATTGCTTTAATGAAGAACGGAGTTTTAAATAGGAGAAGTAAACATATCGATGTTCGTTACCACTTTCTGAAAGAAAAGCTTGATGAACAATTATTTGAAGTAAAATACTGTCCAACAGATAAACAGTTAGCGGATATACTGACGAAGAACTTGACCAACGTTATATATTTACGGCTTCGTAATCAAGTTTTAGTGATGTAATGGTGTATAGTCCGGTCTATTTACACATTCAAGTTTACATAAATTCCCATAAAGCTGAATATTGGCATAGTTGTTCAAAACATCATTATAAAGAAAATCTCAAAAGTCCTCATCGTTCCGAGGTGTGCTAAAAATTTGGCACGGGGTCAATGGTCAAAAAAATGAGTTTTTTGCGATTTTTAGCGAAACGGTGAGTTTTTTCGCAAAATTACCCCAGTACAAAATTGTAGATCACAAAATTTTCTACAAAAAATATATCAATAATTTTTTTCCTAAAAGCCACCATTTTGGAGATATAACGTTCCGAAAAGTTGGATCAGTCGTAATCCCTCTATTTTGCACACGTTTCCACGCCACCTATGAGGTAGTGTACAAAGCGCGTTTTTTTTAACGTGGTTTCCCCAGTAGGCCTATTCCACGGGTCTGCTGAGATTTTATATGTTTTAAAACTATTGCAAAATAATATTATATATTATAGTGGGCAAAAACAACGGCGGTGTAATTAAATAAAGTACTTAAAATAAAAAGTTAGTCGTCTGATTCATAACTGTCCAAGATTTCTGTTTCTTCTTCTTCTTGATCTTCTTCTCCTTCTTCTTCCTGTTCATCCTCTTGTTGTTCTTCTTCTTCTTGTTCTATTTCACACGTAAACTGCCCCAATAGCGATTCCTGATCGGTATCAAACGAATCTTCAAGAGTTGGTGACTCAACATTCGAGCATGATCGGCCTTGACAGTGTGTGCATGCCAGGGAACAAAACAGTCCAACTTTTCTGCAACCACATTTTGCACTACACCCTTTCTTGCAGTTGCAAAATATTGTGTTGAGAAGTTTCTCAGGTGCTGGTGGAAGTAAAGTTTGAACTGGCTCTAGTGTATTGTCGATCAACGTTTTTATTTTCGGACCAAGATTGATTTAAAATTTCATGGTGACTGTTTATCAAACATACAAATGTTAACGCTCCCGGTTTTTCAGTGATAATAATTTTATCGCCATATTTAAGTTTAAGTCGCAGCTTAATAGTCCTGTTATCTAAAGTTAAAATTTTGCTAACATCTTTTAACTCAGCCAAAGTAAACTGACAGTCATTGCTACTCTCAATGTATGTAAATATTTTCTGCATTGCCAGATCTGTTGCTTCATCTTTAGGACGACCAACTGTACCGCCAGTAGTCGGTTTCAAAAAAGAAGTATAACATTCTTGGTGATACTTTGCTTCAGCAGCAACTAAATCATAGTCAAATTCGATTCGAGCAACAACAGCTTTCGATATAGCATCGGAACGAGTTCGTGCTACTTCCAAAATTGAATGTTTGAATTGGAGTGTACTTACTTGACAAATTTTACTGCGACGATCTAAGGATTTTTTTCTCTGCAACTCTTCATTCAATTTATTGCCACAAAATAAACATAGTTTTTTAAAACAAAAAGCTGAATCACTTGAACGGGATCTAGTACGAGGAGGACTACTTACTGTAGATCCTGTAGATGTGTTAGCTTCTTGTTCTTCGCGTTTTCTTTTGATGGCAGCAGCAATAGAACACTTCCGCGTATAAATTTTACGACAGTTGCTATGTATTGTCACAGATTTTTGTTTTTTAAGAAATTCCGAGTATCCATCATCTCTTTCAGCACTTGCATTAATCAGTGTCTTCATACCACGATCAACAGTTACAGTTTCACTTTCAGTTAAAAGATGAGTACAAATAAAACAATATTCTGACATTTTTCTTATAAAAATCTAAAACGCACAAAATAGGTTAAAAGATAGGTTAAGATAAGCACATGTTTTCCCTACGCAGTGGCGCTCAAGACTAGACTTGTGTAACTCAGGAGTGATTCGTTCCACTGAACTGCTCATTTGCAGTGAACGAATTGAACTCGTTCAACTCTGTGGAGTATTTCAACTCACCAACTCACTAACTCATCGCTCCCGCTCTGATTCAATACGAATTTACGAAACCGAGTTCTTGTGATTTCTTTGTTGTTGCATTCACGCACACTGCCTACTGTATAGCGCTTTCTTTTTCTATATATATTCGTCATTTTATAAATAAATATTTTAGTCTTTATTTGTTGTACGAGAGCGTTTATTTTAGAATAGCAATCCTTATTTTTATTCAATATTGCAATTTTGTTGCCGTTATGTAGTTTGTTTGTGAACTGAACTTCAAAAGGATTCCGAAACTAAACTTACGCATTATAGTAGTATTGTTTTTTACTAACAGGTAATTATGTCAATCGTAATTAGTATTTGAAATTATTATACGTTGTAAGTATAAGTTTGAAATAGTATAGGTAGATATTGTCACATTTAAAGTGAAATCTGTAAGATATTATTTATATTTGTCACTTTAATTGTCAGTCCTAAGCCTGAAGAAAGTATGAAGGGAAATTGAAATATCCAAATCAATAAACTATAAACATTTACTCTCGATCACAGTTCATGAACAATGCAACTCACTGAGTCACTTAGCAAAATCACTCACTGAGTCATAGAGTTAAATGAGTTGCTGCAACTCACAGAGTCACAGAGCGAAATGAACTGCTGAGTGATTTATATGAACTAGTTCATTTTACTGAACGAGATTTGGTGAGTTGAATCTTTAATGTGAACTGTGTTGCCCAAGTCTACTCAAGACTAACGGTATGTATTTCATATATTGGCAGTGTTGCCAGGTTGGATTGAAAAAAATACAGTGTTTCGCATGTAAAATTACAGTAGATCGGTAGGAAAATACAGTAAATCATGAAACTCATTACAGTATTTTTACAGTAAAAAAAAACCTACTTTTATTGGAATTATAAATGTATTTAATAATCTCTATTATAAATTATACATAAATTGTCAATCAATATCTGTATCACTGTCACTTAAGGGTTCATTTATATATATTTTATCCGTAAAATTCTTGAAAATTTTTTTTTTGGGTTATAATTTATACAAATAACAGAATTTCTTAAAATGGACTGGCGCGCTAATATATTACAATGGTATCTGTGATTAGTTCATCAACTAGGGTAATACATCTAATACCCTTGATGGTTCACTGTATACTGTATAGCTGGAATACAGTGTACAGCAAAAGCAGTCAAATTACAGTAAATCTACTGTAATTACAGTGCACCTGGCATCACTGTATATTGGGCATGCCAACATAAAGCAGGTATACGACCCTAGCCACGCGGACAATAGAATAAAAGACAGATGTTATCCCAAGGTTATACTGACGTACAAATTTAGGAACGGGGTTTCATTATACCTGAGATTCTCGTAGTTTAACTTATATTTTACATAAGCAAGTTACAATAAATAATAGCGAACTTATTTTAGTTCTATTACACCTTTAGTGACTTTCATATGTGGCGTACGTGTGCAAAATAGAGGGATTACGACTGATCCAACTTTTCGGAACGTTATATCTCCAAAATGGTGGCTTTTAGGAAAAAAATTATGGATATATTTTTTGTAGAGAATTTCGTGATCTACAATTTTGTACTGGAGTAATTTTGCAAAAAAACTCACCGTTTCGCTAAAAATCGCAAAAAACTCATTTTTTTGACCTTTGACCCCGTGCCAAATTTTTAGCACACCTCGGAACGATGAGGACTTTTGAGATTTTCTTTATAATGATGTTTTGAACAACTATGCCAATATTCAGCTTTATGGGAATTTATGTAACCTTCCTCCTGATTTTAGGCTTAAATAGACCGGACTAGTAAGTAGGAATTGGACTTATGTGACTAGGTTTTTTAGTGATTGATGTTTTGTGTCTTGTGACAGATGTTATTATGACTTTTAGGTTTTTTAATTCTAAACCCTGTAGGTGTAGGTAGTGTTGTAAGGGGGTGTTATTAATAGAGATTCGCGCAGTGGAAGCGTGTGTGTTTGTTGTAAGGGGGAAAATATTTAATGTTTTTGTGTTAATCAATTATTTTTGTTAGGGGAGGAGATTTTTATTATTCTGCAGTTTTTTTGGACTTGACATCTGACTGTTAGTACAAAGTCAAATATAATAACGAATTGAAAAACGGAATGTTTTTTTAGGGTTCCGTAGCCAAATGGCAAAAAACGGAACCCTTATAGATTCGTCAAGTCTGTCTGTCTGTCCGTCCGTATGTCACAGCCAATTATTTCCGAAACTATAAGAGCTATACTGTTGAAATTTGGTCAGTTGATGTATTCTGTGAACCGCATTAAGATTTTTATATAAAAATTGAAAAAAAACAATACATTTTGGGGGTCCCCATACTTGGAACTGAAACTCAAAAAATTTTTTTTCATCAAACCTATACGTGTGCGGTATCTATGGATAGGTGTTCAAAAATGATGTTGAGGTTTCTAATATCATTTTTTTCTAAACTGAATAGTTTGCGCGAGAGACACTTCCAAAGTCGAAAAATGTGTGTCCCCCCCCCTCTAACTTCTAAAATAAGAGAGTGATAAAACTAAAAAAAATATATGTTGTACATTACCATGCAGACTACCAACGAAAATTGGTTTGAACGAGATCTAGTGAGTAGTTTTTTTTTAATACGTCATAAATCGTAACACGCAATTTACCTTTCATCCAATCAATACACTAGTATAAAAACTTCGATGAAAGTTACAACGAACTACAAGAACTTTTATATGATGTTACTTGCTGATACGGAACCCTTCATGGGCGAGTCCGACTCGCACTTGGCCGCTTTTTTTTCAGAAAAATTTACAGAATTTTTAATATCTCCTCTACCTTTATAGTGTGTTGTTTTTCTGTGTATTTTTAAGGTTTGTTATATTAAAAGGTTTTGGTTTTTGTTGAAAGAGTTGAGATGATATGATGAATGTTAATGTTATGAATGGTTAATTTGATTTGATTAGTTGTAGTTGTTGGAGTTGGTGTTGTAGTTGTTGGACTTGGTGTTTGAGTTGTTGAAGTGGTTATTGGAGCTACTGTTGTAGGAGTTTGTTGTTATAATTTCTAAATTGTTGTTGTCAGGATATAAGTGTTTGTGGTTGTGGAAGTAAGAATGTGTAAGAATGTGTGAAATGCTTTTCGGTACTTATCTGAGATTAAGGGGGTGTGTTGATTATTAATCTCAGATAAGTAACCTTTTTGTATTAGGTTACTGGCAGGTTTTTATAAAGTTTGAATTATTTTTTAAGAACGATATTTATTTTAAATTAGAAAATTGTGTAGTGAAATATATTATTCCGTTGATAGTTCTAGAAGCAAAAACATGTATCTGTAAATTATAATATTGAATTAAAATTCTGAAATATGGATTCTATTCATCAAAGTTTATCATTTCTTGAAGTATCCTTTTAGTAACCAAATAATGATTTAGCCACATTCAAGCCACCGTTCAAGACCTACAAAGACAAAACGGTCTTGGACTCAGCATGTGGGTGGCAGTGCAAAGCATGCCAGCCGCTGTTATTCTGTCCAAGCCAATCATGAATGACATACGCCCAGAATAAACACAATGATAACAATACGATACGGTTGAGACGACGATGAATTATTTATTTGGTATGTATAACTCGTGCGGGCTACGATGGCACCCGACTCAAATGACAGTCGTTTATAGTACCAAAGTGTGCAAATATATACCTATTTAATTTATTTTAGTTTTTTCAATTTCAACATTTATTTTAATTTTTGCAGTAGGTAGTTTCTCATAACACACCTACTACTTCATATTAAGTGGTAGGTACCTACTTTACTACCTGAGTTAAGAAAATACACATGCATACGAATAGGAAGCAGGCCTCCAAAGAGTATGTAACACTACGTACAGGCCTCATTCATTATTTACCCGAATGCATTATTCTTGAAGAAATTATATAATACCTAATATCATTTAAAATGATATTAGGTATTATTCAAAAAATGAAATTTATATTTTCAACTACTATTGTCTCTGCAACATTTGATCCATCCTAAAGTTGCCTGGAAAAAAATGCTTTTAGCTATGGCCCCCCTTTGTACACTCGATATTGGATCATTGTGTTCCTTGTAACCCTGAAATTTAGTGTGCAATTAAAGAGGTATCTATCTATGATATACTATGCCAATAGCATTGAATTTAATTAAATTATATTATGTACCGACATATGGTTAGAAAATACCATTTTAAATCGTCATTGTAGTCTCAAAATACATACATACAGGGTGTCCCAGATCTCAACGTCAAGCCGAAAAGGGGTGACAGGATTGATTGTATAACTAGTGCGACCTAAGATGGCACCTGACTCAAATGTCAGTGGTTTGAAGTACTGAGTGCAAGAAAAATATATTTTATTCTAGTTTTTTTTAAATTTCAACAATTATTTTCAAGTAGTTTCTCTTCATACTACTTTATCTTAAGTGGTACTTTACTACCTAAGTTAAGAAAATACATATGCATACCAATAGGAAGCAGGCCTCATTCATTATTTACCCGAATGCATTCTTCGTGCAGTGATTTAAATGATATTAGGTAATACCTAATATCATTTTAAATGAAATTAGGAACTGAAATATGGTTATAAAATATCCATCCATCCAACAATTTTAAATCGTCATGATAAGCATTTTAATCGAAGTCTCTAAATATCATGTGTAGGTATGGATATTCTTTATTTTAAACTATTGCGTCTCATAGTCGTCATGCTGTTTTTTTTTCGTGTGACCTTTCTTAAAACAATTTTGTTATCCAGACGATATTAATAAAATAAATTCGTGGAGTGATTTATATGATATAATACCTAGTAAACTAAAATTATTATGGAAAGATTCATGCAACGGTAATAGTGATGCTAACGCTACTCGCAAGATGACAGAGGGGTATTGCGCGGGGGAACGGTATCATGTTTCCATTTGAGCCAGGTGCCATCTTAGCTCGCACGAGTTATAACTATCATGAGAAAAATCAGAAAAAAATCTATGCCATACAGTTTGAAAATTATGGACATTTAAGAAAAACCTAGAAATTTGGTCAAACTGTAACCATTTTTCGGTTATTGTGGTTAATTTTATTATTTTTGTTTATTTTTTTTTTCAATTTATGTTAATTAATTTTCAAGCTGCATGGGATAGGTTTTTTTAAATGATATTAGGTAATCTCTATATATATAAATGAATCCATATTTTAGTATTTTGGGCCTAATGGCTAATTCTCTTTCTTATATAGGTACATCAATGACTTATGTAAAATTGAGCACTGTAAGATCTACGCGTATGTTGACAATACGGCGCTTATCATTGACAGTATAGACTGGGTTCAGTGCTATCGTAACGCGGAGTTAGCATTGGGGTGCGTTATGCAGTGGCTAAATAGTAACTTACGCTAAACACTAATAAAACAACCTACATGGCATTTTCTATTAATCTAATTTGTGTCCACCGACCTGTCTAACTCTCAGGGCACATACATGTCGATCTCCGGCTCACTGCAACTGCCTAACAATTGTAAAAGCTAACAGTGCAAAATATCTGGGAATACATAGGTATAGACCAACATATTAACTGGCACAAACATATTGATGTTCTAACGGGAAGAATACGCAAACTAATGTTCATATTCAAAAAGTTGCGTAGTTTGGCAGAGAGAGATTCTTGTAATGGTCTACTATGGTCTGTGCGAGTCAATCCTATCTTAGTGTATAACGGCTTGGGGAGCGGCCACGGACGTGTGTACGTGTTCATACGATTAGAAAGAGCACAAAGAGCTGTCCTAAATGTTATTTTCTCGCGACCTCGGAGGTATTCTACCACACAATTAAATGCGGAAGCTAAGCTACTAACAGTAAGACAACTCTATGTTCTCCATTCTGTGCTTCGGAGGCATTTAAGTCGACCGCCCACGTTGCCGGATGGTAGACTAAAATATAAAGTGTTTTCTGTAATACCGTACAAAACCGCTTTTGCTAACAGACAGTTCCAGAATTGCAGTTCTATAATGTTTATGTATTTATATCAGTTGTCTATTGTCTAGTACCCTTATTACAAGCTCTCTGCTTACTTTGGGACTAGATGGCGTTGTGTGTAAGATGTCCGAAAATAAAATATAAATATAATTTATACCTACTCTGAAATCGTAGAAAAATCGTTATATTTCGGTAGAACAGAGCCCATATCGGTAGAAATACCGTAAAATCGGTAGGTTCAGACCACTGAGTGAGTGACCGCACCACGCTTGCTTTACACCAACCGATTAATTTCATTGGTTGTTAGCCCGCATACGGGGAATACCCGCATGCGGGCTCTAACGACCAATGAAAATCTAACGACAAAAGAAAACGCCTATACGGGGGGCGCTCTCTTCTGAAAAACAGGTATATAACCTAGTTCAGAGAGCAGAGTTTCTATAGAAATAAAAACAGATATTGTAACGTTATTACTATTGTATCTGTTAAATATTTTTGATTAAATAAATTATTATTATTACTATTTCCCTTGGTCACGCCATCACGCGTGAACGGCTGGACCGATTTCGCTAATTCTTTTTTTATAATATTCCTTGAAGTACGAGGATGGTTCTTAGGAAAAAAAAATATCTGATAAGTTTTATTGGAGGGGTTCCGAGAATGCAAAACAATAATTGAGTGATGTTGAATCTGTTACGTGGTACCTACGAAGTTCGCCGGGTCAGCTAGTACTTAATCTATACTAATATTATAAAGTTGCAGTTTGTTTGTTTGTTTGAACGCGCTAATCTCTGGAACTACTGGTCCCATTTGAATGATTCTTTCAGTGTTGGGTAGTCCATAACTCCCGCATTAGGAATTTAAATCCTGTGTCGCGGGGAAATTTTGTTAGTTCATAAATACTCGCCGTAGACGATCCCTTCCGAAACTTCCACACATTCGCTCTATAAATTTATTTCATGGATATTCCAACATTCATCTTCCCTAGTATCCAAACCATTGAGTCATGCCCTTTTCAATCCTTGTCACTACATCTTTCAGCAGCGTCCTCTTAACTCTACATTTCTGACTCCACCATAAATAAAATAACATGGAACTAGGAAATAATTGTATTTTTGTATATGTAATAGTATATTGCAAAAGTAACATATTAAACTACTGGAAACAAACCAAAACAACATAATTCATTCACAAGGAACAAATAACCATTCGGGATTGAAATCTTTCTTTGAAATAGGTTTGAGAAGGATGATTTCTTATTTGGTGGAAGTGAGAAATATTACTCAGATTGCTTTCTACCGTAAAATATTAAATTATTGATAATATCTAAAATATTGCCTTTTTTTTTTACTTTCTAACTAACAGAGCTTGTGCTGGGAAAGCTAGATCGACTGACTGTTTTCGTAAATACAAACACTCCAGAACAAATCTTTTAGATGATACAATCATTTGGTCAGAACTAGGATTTGAACTTGAGATCCCAATCCCAAAATGAAGTTGACAATAGGAATTTGTCTTACCACTTTATTGCAATCATAGCAAAATGAGTAAAAATTATCTGTATAAAAGAAAATAATTAATAGTTGTAGAGAATAATTGAATGTAATTTTGTTGCAATGAATATAATTTTCTTTATCTCATATTGTCAACCACATTACACATAATTCTATCCAGTTCGCAACATGGATCTTGGTTGGTTACATCATTCATACTGCAGTCCATGTGCTCCAATATTTCTACAGGTACTTTAAAGTTGGATTCTACTTCATTTTGGTCTGGTAAACTTTGTAATGCGTTTTGTAATATATCTTGCACTTTGTCCAAATGTTTTTTGAATCTGAAAACAAAATACACATCAAGTACTTCATTTATATCGAGATATTAGTAGAGGTCTTTCAATAATTATTATTGGATTTTCTTTTGGCACCACTAGAAATGTCTATACAAGAGGCAGCCATGGCATCTAAAGAAGACCTGTACTGCAGGGGCAACCATAACAGAAACTCAATCCACAATTCAAATTACCTTGCATTTTTTCACCCAACTATGGCAAAGCCATATGCTAGCCTATGTTTGTATATTTTTTCTCCCACAATGGTGCTTAAACTAATCAATCAATTTTAATAAATGAGGTTTCAATAGATTCATAATAATGGCTCAGGTGTAACTTTTTCTTCTTTATTAACCTTTAACTACCGACGTGGATTTTTCGTCACGCTAGTGACGACATAGGGCCTGAGAGGCCGCAAGTATAATGTTGAATATTGTGGAAAATATGTACAATATGTATCAAATTATAGTTTTAATTGTTAATTTGTGATGTTTAAGTTAAAGAAAAGATAAAAATAATCATTGTAGCGCAATAACTTGACTTTGTGGCAACAAATAAATAGGTCACAAAGATTGACTTGATTTTGTGGTTCTGAGATAAACTTAGTGCTTTGTGAGAATTTCTTCAAGTTGAGGTAAAATTCAACAACTCATGTTTTTACATTATTAGACATTTAATTTATCATTGACCACAGTTATTGATTATTTACTGAGTTATTTATTTTTCCTTCAAAAAATAGTGTTAGTCTGAAGGTATTTATTATTTCATCTGACCGACAAAAATGGCTATATTTTTGGAATGGAATACGATACGAAAATGCCTGTAAGGCTCAAACATGCAGCATGTTTTAGGTGTTTCAAAAATAAGGAAAAGTCAATTTCGCCAAAACCGGACTTACTTCATTTTCCCACAACAATTAAGATTTGGAACAACTATAGGTACTGCTGCGACTACCTTCCTACACAGAATACATAATAGTACCCGTACAGAAGACTCACTCCAAAAAGTAAATTAAAGTTATAGATACCCTCGGTTTCAAACATTAAGTTCAATTCAGATCGCACGGCGCCGAATCACTATGTTTATATTTACCTACAGTTGCGTCTCTTTCTATAGTGTAACTCTTATCTGTTCTGACGATGTCTGTTCGACCGGCGTGTCTGACCCGGCAGGGAGCCGGCCGACTGTACCTAAACTGTGGAGTGACACCCCCCTGCTTCCTATCAACACCTATTTTGTGGGTAACCTAAAAACTCAGAAGGAAATTTTTAAAACCTGTGTATCCAAGGAGGCTTGGCTTCTATGCATCTGGATCATAGAGCAACATAGTAGAGAGTAGTCATAAGCATGTAATCCCCTCTGTTTAAGCATGAGCCCAAATATGCATTACTTATGACACAGAACATGTTTGTGTCTGTGAAATTTAGCATTTATTATTTTAATTGATATGTGTGAGTTAGTAATAACAAGCAATTGTTGTAGTATGTGTGTTGTATCTAAAATGTGTATGTGTGAAGATAACCCCTGTAGAAAATTACGGACTGTATTTCGGAAAATAATTGTGGTCTGTAATCATGTATTCATTGTTTGAGAATTAAAAAAAAAAATTTCATTGTTATTAATAATTAAGTACTACATCACATATTAGTAATAAGAAGAATATATGCACAGAAAATGTCTTTACCTTGTAGCAGTCTCAACTCGCTGCCTTTTTTGCAATTCCATCATTACTCTTAAAGTCTCTCTTGCTTGGTGGGGTCTGAACTCATTCAATAAATGATGAATATGAATAAATAACAAACTCAGATCTTCTACCTTTTCGGCTCGTTTTGGCGAATCAGGGCAATGTACTAACAAGTCCAACAAGTCCAAAAAGTTAACAAGTAAAGAATGATTTAACTTCTTTAGTTCTCTCCTTCTTTCAAAATGCATAGGATAAAGTCGTCGAAAACCCTGAAAACTTAAATATATTATTCACTGACTGAATAAAGTCATTTAAGCATGTCTTGTAACCTGTCAATAAACAAAATTTCACTTCATACCTGACTCTCCAATGATCTTATAATAGTGTCATCAACATTGAAATTATGTCCAAACATTGAGTATGAATCAGGAATAGGTCGCGGAGGTAAAGGTGCTCTATTTCTTCGTACATTCTCATCCGTGTAAAAGTTAATATATTGCATTGGTGGCAATGGCAACGAACTAACTTGTGCTGTTTCTGAAGACATGATTTCCTTTTAAAAATATGGATTTAAAAAGTTAAGATATCGTTAGCACTTTATAAAAATGGAGTGCATCAATCAAACAAAGCTCGCACAATCCAATCTTTTATGTAATGGCCTATGAGCCTTCTATTTGAGCGCACAAGTCACAAGTTCACAACACAACAAACAAAACATAAAGCCAGCAGCCAGGTAGACATTTCATATTTTTGACATTTTTTTTTTTTGGAATTTAATGACCTGGTAACTAAGACCTTTAAGTCAAGTGGCGCAATGCTAGCACTTAGAAGTTAGCACCCCATCATGGAATATTGTAAAAAAACTTATATTAATCGATTGCTAGTTGAATTCTGCTTCGATTGGTTTTATTTTTGGGATAGCTAGTGGCTTAGATTTCTTATTAATAATAATAATGTGAGGGGTGCTGGAAAAAATAAAAACTTCAACTAGCAATGTTTAAATAAAGATTTTTCAAAAATCTGAGTTACTAATATAATGTACCTTTCTACTAGCAATCAGCACCACCCCTTTTTTCATACAAAGCTCGATTATTTATCGAGTTATAATCCATTTCAATCATCCGAACTATCGACTCCCCCGCGCATGCGCGCCACACAGCAGTCCGGTCGTCGGCTCGTCGGCCAGTTCAGTTTCGCCTTGAACGAATTGGGTCTAGCAGCAGTGTGTAGAAGCAGAAGCAGAGATGTAGAAATATTTGTGTTGTGCAAAACCAGAGATGCAAAAGTATATTTTGGTCGCCAGAAAATTGTCATATTCCATGAATGACACCAGCATCTGCAGATCCTGGTATCCTCCCTCAAATACAGTATGTTTGAATTTTATACACATGCTAACGAGTTTACATTATATGTATTCAATACAAACAATTGGACACAATTAAAAGCATTGACATTGATAATATACAGACATGGAGTTTTATTTTCAACAAACAATTCGACTTTCACTATACTAAAACTAAAAGTTTCGTACATAGTAACACCAAACGACCAAACATCGGAGCGGGACGAGAATTTACCGTCTCTGAGACTTTCTGGTGCGTACCTGAAATCAATTTTCAATCGATTAAGACTCGAATGTTCGCCTACTCACTGCAAAATATTCATGGAAAAATTTACATGGAAATTCAATAGTTTACCATTTTATTGGTAGATCTCTATTGGTTTGAAGAATGTAGTAATCGTTTTTTCCAATGACTTGAGCTAGTCCAAAATCACTAATTTTTACTGTATTATCATTTGCAACGAGAATGTTTCTAGCAGCCAGTGAGCCAGATCACTATACTCTTTTTGCCAAGATAATCCATTCCAGTGGCAATGTGAAGGGCAAAATTGAGAAGTCTTTTGTGCGTAAGACTCTCACGATGAATAGCCAAATAACTTTGGAGAGAACCGTGTTTCACAAATTCCATAACTAAACACACATCTGTCTCACGTAATACCCCTTTTACCTTTTTTTTTACCCTGGATGCTTTCGAGTCTGCAAATGAAAAATAATGAGTGAATCAATTTACACATTCTTAAAAAATGATGAGTTTGTCAGTAGATTATATTTACTTTCTTGATATCTATTTCCCTTTCGAAGTCCCGTAAATCTGCTTCCAGAGCTTTCACGATCTTGGGAAGCCTAAACAGTTTGAGCGTATCATTGAATTTGAAAATTTTGCAATAGAATATATATTAAAAAATTTAATCAGAATAATGCTCACTGCTGGCATTACTTTCATCATCCCATGGCAGAGTTGTGTATTCTGTAAAGATACTACTAGCTCTAGATTCACCTTCAGTTGAAGATTGCAGCTCCAAAGTGTGACTAACGTTGTCTCCAACAACATTCAAGCTATTCGAACGTTTTGGACCTGCTACAGCGTATGCGTGATTTCTTGTTGAATTATATACTTGATACTTTATTCGATTCATATCTTGCATGATAGCTTGTGGTTGTTTTCTGGAACCATCAGTATCACCCCAACATTCAACCATGAGTTTGTAAACTTCAGGTGGGCAACCTCTTGGTGCAGGAACTGCTGCTGCTAGACCCAATTCGTTCAAGGCGAAACTGAACTGGCCGACGAGCCGACGACCGGACTGCTGTGTGGCGCGCATGCGCGGGGGAGTCGATAGTTCGGATGATTGAAATTGATTATAACTCGATAAATAATCGAGCTTTGTATGAAAAAAGGGGTGGTGCTGATTGCTAGTAGAAAGGTACATTATATTAGTAACTCAGATTTTTGAAAAATCTTTATTTAAACATTGCTAGTTGAAGTTTTTATTTTTTCCAGCACCCCTCACATTATTATTATTAATAAAAAATCTAAGCCACTAGCTATCCCAAAAATAAAACCAATCGAAGCAGAATTCAACTAGCAATCGATTAATATAAGTTTTTTTACAATATTCCATGATGGGGTGCTAACTTCTAAGTGCTCGCAATGCTGCCAAGTATAAAAAGCGAAAATACAAAAGTGTTTCATTTATTTACAAACTTAGACAAAAAATTACTATTAAAGACCTGCAATAAGCGTGCACCCATAAGGGATCTAATAGAAAAAAAGTACATCAAATATTAATGTCGCCAGGTTTAAGGGAGAATTGTTATTCCGTTTACTGTTCCATACGCATAAAAAATCTGTCAAATAAGGTTAGATTAGAAGAGTAGGCCGGTAGGCCCTCAAAACGAAAGCTGAGGATGTAATCGGGATCGGGATTGATTTAATTGTAAAAAAAAAATCAATTTTTATAAGCTTAGAGTATATATAATGGCTATTAAACAAAATAAGATTGTTATGGAAATTAGTTTATTGCCTTTTCTCTTTAGTTATTAGCATATTTTTTGTGCTGTAATGTATCCTTACGTTTAAATATTTTTACATATAGCTTTGCTATTGCCCAATCTTGTCTTACAATAGCCTTCAACCACATTTCACGCTGTAAATAAAGCTTATTATTAGTCAGCTTTATGTGTGATTATATATCTTTCAACAATCATGTAAAAATGTGATATTTGCTAGATTTCGGTAGACCAATAGTGTATGCTCCTTCTTCCACGCTTCATTCAACATCATTTACGCATACACTTAAATACTCTTTTCTTCCTTCGCCTCATTTCATCTCTATGAAAGTTGGGAGAAAATAAAACGTCATGTGTGACTTTTGGTGCTTCTCTGCTCTTCTCTGCTCGCGATGCCTACGGTATATTTTATTTATTGTAAACTAGCTGATCCGGCGAACTTCGTACCGCCCGAATTTGACTGTCAAATAATAACAGACAATAATTAGCAATAAATTAAAATTGCGACTATAATTTGAGATTTAAACTATCCTATCTCTCAAGTTAGATCGAACTGCACATGGTGTGCGAATTTTATTATAATCGGTTAAGTGGTTTAGAAGTCCATTGAGGACAAACATTGTGACACGAGATTTATATATATTATTAAGATTAGTTAAAATAAATAGATCATATACATATACAAGTCCGTTTCTTCTTAGCACTTTCTATACATAATACCCGAAGTTTTATATACTAAACATCGGACCATCACGGCGCTCTTTCGTCTTGCGCAACAGATTGCGGAGCTCACCCGGCGAATTCAGAGGCTGTCTACAGATACAAACTCACGACCTAGACAGCACTCCGGTGATCGCGCCCATCAAAGATCTACCAGCCGATCACAGACGAGTTACCGGCAGCAACCTACTTGCTGGTACCATTTCAAATTCGGCGAGAAGGCGAACAAATGCATCAAGCCATGCGACTACCGTACGGGAAATGCAACCGGCAATTAGTAATGGCAAACGATGATTGCCCGTCCTCTACGAGTGGTCGCCTCTTTGTCACCGACCTTTTTGACCGACCGACTTTGACAATCGAAGATACAGCTTCTGGTCGACACCGGCAGCGACCTGTGCGTCTTCCCAAGGTCGGTGCTTCGTGAACGACGTAGTTCTACGGGCTTTAAGCTAAGTGCTGCAAATGGTAACGAAATTGTCACTTACGGTTTTGTACATTTAAACCTAAATTTTGGCTTGTGCAGAAGTTTGAAAATGGCGTTTTGTGGTAGCTGACGTTACCAAAGCTATCATTGGCGTAGATTTTCTCAACTTTTATAATCTCATCGTTAACTGTCGTAATAAGCGCCTAATCGATAACGTCACTTCTCTATCAGCCATCGCAAAACCTGTAGTAAATTCAAACATTTTCTCGGTTAGAGTGTTACCTGGCGTGGGTCGATATCATCGCATCCTAGACGAGTTTCCCGAAATAACCCGACCAGCTCACAGTATCATACCTCATAACACAGTCCATCACATCCGCACCACTCCAGGATCTCCAGTTGCCGCATCACCTCGTCGCCTCGCACCTGATAAACTTAAAATTGCCAAACAGGAGTTCCAGTTCCAGCTCGCTGATGGAATCATTCGACCTTCGGAAAATCCCTGGTCCTCACCTCTTCACCTGGCTCCGCAGAAGGACAACGGTTGCTCTTATAATAGTTTTAGTATGTTTTATTGTTTATGCTACTAAAAGAAAATAACACTACACTGCAAAGTACAAACAGACCAATATTAGGACATGACATCGTCATTTTTTAATCAAAATTAAATGTCCCGCGATTGACAAGCTCACTTCCGCTTTTCGACGATAACTCAACCGTGCGTCGTGCATTTATACCGTAGTGTTACAATACTCTTTGGTGCATTGTGCAAACTTACAATGCAGTGAGTGAGTAACATAGAACTTTATAATAATGAGTAAGCATCCCACCAGCTCTTTCAAAACTTATCAAAAAAATATGCAGGGAATATGTTTAGACTTGTGTTTCATTTGTATAAGTGCTTTCCTGATTGAGATTTTTTTTCAGTTGAATTTAAAATAGTCAAAAGTCAGAAATAAATTAAAATAAAGCAGACTTACTCATCCAATTTCATCTAGATCTGTCATTTATATGCAGTTTTCATTATTTGATGGAAAAAAATAGTTTTTCAAAGATGTTAAATTTTCACATAAATGGTATAAGTAATTTTAAAATAGAATTATCAATACCACATTTTTCTAGTATTTTTTAAATCTTGATTTTGTTTATTTTTTTTTATTTGGAAGGTGAAGAATACTCAACTCTGATTAAAATTTTAGACTCATTAAAATGCATTTGGTCAGATGTCAGATGGTGCTCTTGCATAAATGTCATTTTTATCATTCTATTGCTTCGTTTTCGTTCATACATTCGATAGAAGAGTGAATTTAGTCTACGAATGAACTTCGAACTTTTGTAAAACATTTTAGTACCTACTTAAGTACCTATCTTCTTGTAAAAATATTTTGACGTTTTTGTGAGGAATGCGGTATTCGTGTTTTATTATTTTTGTGTTGTGTATTGGTGACTAATTCGTCAAAGTAATATAGTGATATTGTTCACATTTCACATGCCAACTAGGTAAAATTCATAAATATGTTTGTGATGAATATTGTGACATGAAGATGTTTTTCCGATACTTATGATGATATTTACACGTTTCTTCGGTGTTTTCTTATAAATATTAGATATAATTAATGATCCTTCAGGGCTAAAATGGCTGGGAAGGATGAAGACGAGATAATACTTGAGACTTTTATGATCAAAAGATCGCAAAACAAAAAGTTATTCTCACCGGTTAACTTCAAGGAACGCTGGCTGGTTCTGACTCGTCGAGCGCTTATTTATTATGACACGAATGGCGAGGTAAGAATTCTTGGCCCCCCTTATATTATAACAATTATTAGTGTTACAGTTATTATTATTATATATAAATTTTTATTATAAAGCTATTAATGTTGTGCTGCTAAGGATAGTCAAGGAGTCAAAGGTGTGTAGATAATAACATTTTCTTGCTTTAAATCGTATATTTTGTAACTCAAATAAAATAGAACTCAAGCTGAGTTTATCCCTATCTATTGCATTAAGCATGAATTTAAAACTATATAAACCAGGAGGATTATTGCTGTTTTTAGCACTAGGTCTGCTGTAATGACTACAATTCTTTATTATGGAATTAACTGAAAACAATATAGTACCTTACTTTATGTCTGTTGATTTAAACTCTTTATTTTTTTTACTGTATATAGTCATGAATATCTTTAATAAACCCACATTATGTTTTTCTGTAGATTTAAAATGTTATAAATGTAGGTAGTCTATTTTGTAATATTTAGTTTAGTGGTTAATAAAATTGAGGATTTTTTTTTATATTTTTTTTATGTTATACTGCATTGTTACATGCTCTAGTTTCTGTGTGAAGTTTCAAGTCTTACTGGTTCTTAGGCCAGTTACTTTTAATTAATTGCAACATTATTATTTACTAAATAAACAAATAGAGGTAGTATTGCTTTGCAAACATTCTAGTATTGTGATTAATATAATATTTAACAAGGCCCTCTGCCACATTTGACCAGGTCAAGACTGTCTATGTATACACCTTGTTATAACTTGGAAGTGTTTGACAGTTTAAATCAAGCACAATTTCACCTGAGTATACCTCAAAAATCTTTGACAGCATAAGGATGTCTATGGAAGGTAATTCTTGTGAAGCCAAAGCTAATCTAAGGATCACAAAGCAAGGATTGGCTATATATAAGCTATTGGCTATATTATTACTTACTACTTCTTACTACTTATATATAATTTAGACTAATGCTAGAAATAGGACTGCTCTTTATGTATTATGCAGATATAGAGATATCGTAATATAACAAAGTGACAACATAAAAACAAAAGAAAAAAGTATCTCAGTACACGGAAATAGTCTCAAGAAAATCAGCTGACATAATTATTTAAAAATATTGTTTACTTAACTACCTATGAGTTACCTGTGTACCTGTTTAGAAATATTAACTGATTTTAGGTCTTTTTTAACTGGTCTTTCCATTACAGTACTTAACTCAGTTTTCCAGATTTTCATGAAACATTTAAGTTGGTTAGAGCCTGGAAGTCATAGAATGTTTATTACATATTTTTGAATATAAATTTCAAAACTTTTAAAAACACTTTACTTAACACTCTTTTTGAGATTTTATCAACTGTTAAATATGTATCTCTATTAATATTTAGCTAAACTGCACAGCTTGGTCTGCATTTGTCAATATATTTTTTTCTGGTTCTCGCAACATTTTTCATTGATACTTGGCCCCTATAATGTCTCAATATGTGCTCCCATAATCCCATATCCCATAATCCAATACTAAAAGAATGAGCCAAATTGGTCCAGGATTTCATGCGCCAAGCCATGTTTTGTTAGATCCACGTATTGGTATTTGGAATCTGGGTTTACTTTGTGTCCATTTCATGAATGTTTGTAAAGTTGCCCACGGCGCAGGATGTATACATAGACCAATTCTTTGAAAGAATAATTAAAGCATTGAAAACTTAATTACATCTAATACATGTAGCAATCCACAACTGTGAGAGCCTTTATTAAAAACAATTCTATAAGTTGTATGGAAATTGAAATCCAGTAATAGAATAAATAATTGTGTTTTCCCGAAATTATTTGTCCAAGGCACCTTTTTTTTTATTTTGCGGAAATCCCCAAGGATACCACTATGGTGACTTTGTCGGACTCGAACCGACAAAAACCGCACGTCGTCTCGGGTACTATGAGCCGAGAAACTAGGTATACCTTCGAAAGGAAGTCCCTGGAACCCCGACGTACCTCGGGCCACCTACCGCTTGTAGCTGGTCCCCTTTTGAGTGGGGCTAGTCACTATACACTAGTCTAAAGGCCGCTGCATACGTGACGGGATTTTATACGGACGGGACGTGGACGTGGTTGCCTCGTTATAAACGGGGTCGTGATGAAAATTCATACGCACCGTGACTGTGACTCGGATCTAACGTGTTAGTGTTGTGAACAAGGAAAGATGTATTTTTTATTTCAAGAATTGGCTTTAATTGCTATTGACGTGCTAAACATCGTCGGCGACGATATTTAGCTCGTCCCGTGCGTGCCACGTTCCCGCCCCGTCCGTGTCTCCGTCAAGTATGCATTTCCTTATACATTTTGTATGTAACGATGTTTGCAAAACTTCCCGTCCTGTTCCGTCCGTGTAAAATCCCGTCACGTATGCAGCGGCCTGAAAATTAGACGCGCCTTGGAAACACTCCGACCTGCTTATGCTAAGGTGACAGAGGGCCTCATCATGGGTGACACCCCCAAGCCTGCGCTTATGAATGACGGAGATCGGTTAACGATATCTGCTGCATCTGGCCCGTTCCCGGGCCTGGCGGACAGGAAGAGTTTTGAACCTATCCCGGTCTTGCTCCGCCATCTCTTTCGCAAGATTAACTTGCTCACAGAAAGAGACGGCGGAGTTCCACGCGCTCTCGCTCCGTATCATGGCCACAATCATGTTATGGAGCGAGAGACTCCCCATCCCGATGGCCGCCACGAGTTCACGGATCGGCTCTTCCCACGCCGGACATTCTATGTCCTAGGCACCCCTAGGCATTGAACTCTCGACCAACACCACTATTTATTCTACAGATTATTTAATTATGAATTTCGTATAATCCGTATCTTAGATGTAAACTAAAAATCCCAAAACGTAAGTCCTGAGTTGCAGGAGTCTATGATAGCCGGTAGTCACTTTTTTAAGTCAAGGTCACTTGACTTAAAAAAGTCAATCGAGCATCAGGGTCACCTGATGCTCGATTCCTTCCCCACATCTATCTATACAAATAAAAAAAATCGCAGTGTCTGTTTGTAATTCCACCAACAGCTTTTCATTAAATGAAAATGTACATACATCAATACAACATTTTTACACGCTTTATATTAGCTTCACGTGTATGTTTGTTTGCAACCGACTCCTTTGGACCACATTTCGTTCAAACTTTGTAGATATATCGAGGACCGATAAACTCATATAAGAAAAAAAAATGTTTAAACAAATAAGTCTTTATTAGTCTCGATTTTTTTTATTGTTTTAAAAAAGCTAAACAAACACGCTTATAAACTAAAAAGTAGAAAATAATTTTAATGTAACAAAGCGTGGGGTGCTTTCTGAAAATATTTCATTAACGTCGCCACGCTTTGTTACATTAAAATTATTTTCTACTTTTTACTTTAAAAACGTGTTTGTTTAATTTTTTAAAACTATTATTTTTTGTCTGTCTGTTTGTTCCGGCTAATCTCTGGAACGGCTGATTTTCTCGGAAAAACTTTATCTGCCTAATCTCTGCAATGATTTTAACGATTTTAACGTGACTTTTACTGGCTCATAGTTTATGTTATAAGGAGTAGTCTAGACTATTTTTATTTTAGAAAAAATACCGCAGTCGCAACTAATATAAATATTTACTTACCATAATTTTTTTATCGTTATTACAATGCTCATCATTTTAGTTATTTCAGGTATCACACGTGTATCAGGAAACACGGTGTTATAAATTGACCAATGGTGTTACGTGGAATGATTTAACCGCAACGCAAACTTACATGATGATTCATAATATTTGTTTGGCGCTTCTAGATATAATTTGAGTTTTACCATATAGAAATGATGGTGACGTTTCATTATGGATTCTTCTTAAGCTAGAGACCACAAACACTTAAAAATTAGGTAACCAAATTTATGGTGTCCGTAGGTACAGTACGCTTTTCAAAAAACAGACTTTTCGTGTTCGTCAGACTGGGCGGTCCAACTTAATTTGATCACGAGACTTGTATCAATCGAATGTACTCCTTGAAACAAAACAAACATAGTAATAAACAATGTAATAAAATTTGTCCGACTCCATAATATTTCGAAAACTACACAACATACGGACATTGTGTTACTAGAGATCGAATGTGCTCCTTAAATTAAGCATAATATATATGTACTATCTTATTTAATTATAAAACTCAATATCATAGGAGATAATAACGCCTTTTTTAGTTGCCTTGAAACATCAAAACTAAAACACCGTTTTTTTTATATTTGTACATATAATCTGCTGGGGGTGAAAAACATTCATACTTCTTTAGCTCAATATAATTTATAACAATAATATAGTTTGTATCAAGGAATTTACTTACTTAAACTCTCTTCCCTGAATTAGTTACTAGTAGTTTCATTGGAACTGAATTTTTTCAATTCATAACATACAATGTATCTATAATAATTTTTAATATACATAATTTGTGAGATTGTCAAAAATTAAAGATAATCAGACATGCCTGATGTCAATCGCGTCACGAACTCGTTTCTAACACACTTGAACTGCTGAACGAGTCATAAGTCGTCTGATTATATTTAGTCTACGATACGAGTCTCTACGATCTTGACAGGCAGGGCTCAAAATTCAGAGTTGTGCTAGCCAACATGCGGTCGGAGCCGTTCCTTCGCTTCGAAGCTGGGAAAGAGAGGACCGACTGTGTCACCTAAAAATTGGTTCAAATACGCACCGGACACAGTTGTTACATTGAGTATTTGAATAGAATCGGTCGAGGTTACGGCATAATGCCACTACTGCAGATCCGGCACGGTACATGTATATTAAAGCACATACTCTGCTGCTCTTTTTTACATCCCAAAGAAGTAATAAGTATAAAAATAACCTTTTCTATTCATCTATCTCCCGAAAGTTACCGAAGCATTTTGTTTTTAAGACGTACTTACGAGATAAATTCATTTCTCAAACTATTTCAAAATATACTCGTATATACACTTTCTTCCATCCCTAGCCTTTCTGTACAGAAAATTGGATCATCATCAGTCTATCGCAGTCCACTGCTGGACATAGGCCTCTCCCATTGAATAATAATGGAAAAAAATGAGTATTGGATAATAATGGTAAATTAAGTACTACCACTCGAATGTATGTCGGATGTCGCTGTAAAAGTAGTTTGTGTTATTGATGTAATCTGTTACAAAAATTATTCATTCATAGCCTACAGCGAACAAAGTGCTAGGGAGCGCAGGTAGTGCTTAGGATTTTTTGAGCGACGACGCTTCAAATTAAAGCTGTCGGACTTAGGGGTGACTGTGGGGTGGGAGCGCATGCGCGAGCTGGGTGTGTCTATCGGCCGGCACGTCGCCCGGCGGCGGCAGCGGCAGTTCCGCAATATCGTTCGACGTCGGCCCGCATCGCACCTCCGATGAACCCCTGGTAATTACCCATTACTTATACTGGATTGCATATATTTAACATTCAAAACATGACTAATATAGTTCAATCAAAGGTCTTATTAAATAATGCCCTCCATCTTTAAACTTGATTTTTAGTACTATAGACACAGCACCAGTGGCCAGATTTGTGCGCATTCCTTTTTCAGATACCACCTACGCAAAAACTGAGTAGTTACTTACTTTTTCTCATTTTAACTTATTTCTTCATTTAATTTCTGGTAGATGTTCTGAAGATATACGTGTGGGAATTTTCCAAAACTTTCTTCATATTCTCAAAACTAATGTTTCGAATGCAATTAATGAAATCATTGAGATGCTTGAAACTAAAATTATTTTTAAAGTGTTCATGTTGTGGTATTATCTTGATTTATGGCCAATTGTTATAACAATTCGAGTGACATGTGCCATGTGGATGTGATTGCCAATTGTCCGTAATTAAACCGATTGAGATTTGAGAGCCTTTCTAAACATACCTAAATATACTTGAAATAAAAGTATAAAAATCGAAGTACTTATATAGACTTGAATCACTTCACTATCACCGTATCACATCGTTCCCCTACAACGTTGTCGATGTGCAATACGAGGGTTGTCCCTCGTTTTAATGTATGTGCAGTCATACCGCGTGTGGTCCTTCGTTATGTGAGCAATTTTAATAGAGAACCCTCCACAACTCCCTCTTAATTGTTTGAAAAAGGGACACTCCAACGCGCCTTTGTTAACTTAAGTTAACGGTCTTAATGACGTTATGCGTATTGTTTCTTCTATTCATCATATTTTGATTTTAAGCCTGACAGGTGTGTCTTCTAGTTTCTAACGGACATTTTAAAAATTATTTAATACGGTCTTTTATTTACCAAAAATTACTTCTAAAAATAGCAATTGTTCTTGTTTTCACTCTGTAATTTATTTAATTATTAATTTTAGACCACAATGAACCTTCCTAATAACGTACTAACAGTTGTGGTGGTTTTAAATAATATTTTAAATTTGCTTTGCCTTTCTTTTAATTATAGTGTGTTTTTCGGTTTAGAAATTGTTTATTCTGCTAAAATATAAACCTCGCAGTGTCTGGAACCAATCGATAGCCTGAATCGGAATAAAAGGTTGATTCTGTGACGCAGACGAGGGCATGGGGAAAATTAACCTCATTTCAGATGAGCTATCTGTGGCGGAGATTGCTTTACTGGGTATTCCTGTAAGCGAACCTGTATTTCCCTGTTGATATACAACTCAGTGATTTGATTCATTACGTCGCTCGTAGTTCGCTGTTGTGCAATTTTCGAGCGTTATTGGATCATGTTTCACTTCATTGGACAAAATTGATATATCTATCTAAATATTGTATTGACTTATTATTCTGCTTTATTAATTTAAGGGGAATATGTTATAGATAACTTTGTGTTGTAAGATTTTCACAACCTCTTTTTATAATTTTTTAAATAAATAGTTGATTCTCTTCTTTTCATTCAAAACTTTAGTAGCTGTACTGTGTTTTTATATGCTTGTATATAATTTTTGTTTAGGACTTTCTTTTTTCCAAAAAAGTATTCCATAATTATTTTTATTGTAAATATCTGATCTTAAGTATAAGTAATATTGAATCCTTTGGAAATCGCTTAACCCGTTCTGGAAATCAGAATACAGAACAGAATACACAGGTTCTGACACATAAATTACAAGTTTTCTGTAGGCACACACACAGTGTAAACATTTTTTTTTTGTTATAGCATAAAAATGTATTTCCATGTTTCATTTGAATAAAAATAGTGTTATAAAATATGAAGCGTATTGTATAAATCAAGTATTATGAAACAGGTTGTGATCAGTAATTGGTGTAATGTGTTACTTACCGAGGGCTCGGCAGCCGGTTGGCATGACGCCAACTTAGTCGTAGCTCTTATCGCAGCTTAGTACCACCACACATTACATACATACATACGAGGTACCTATACGTTAGTCCACATATTCATGTACTTACACCGCTATATGTATTTAGTAGGAAATAGAACATTCTAGTTCATTCAAAGTGTAACAAAATGTTATTCAGAATGTCAATATATTAGTATATTGACATTCTGAATACCATTTCTCATTTCATAATTCAGCGTCTTTTTTCATTGGAACATATAAGTGCGATTATAGAGACTTTGTAGAGTACTCTCTACTCTCTTTGAAGATCAGGGAAGCGGCCTAAATACACGGATTTAAAGGCCATTGTCGTTTTTAAATACTGATACAAAAATCAATTGCCCTACTGTTTTTTTTTAGATTTTATAATTTAACTGAATCTCTACATAGTATAAAATGAAGTCGCTTTCACTTTCTGTTCGCTTATATCATTTATACTACTAAACGGATTCTAATGTTAATTTCAGAAATAGAATAATTCAAGAGAAAAGTTAGGAAAAAGGAATTCCATATGTGAAATACATACTTACATATCGGAAATTCGTGAATTTTAAATACTCCCGTGCGAAGTCGGGAAAGCAAGAGTTATCTTTAAATAAAATTTTAACTTCAGCTTATACAACTACATAGAGATAATAACTGTACTTAGTGCTCGCCAAGTGGTCTATATTCGTCCATAATTATTTTGAATTATAATTCACAACATTATTAAGGTTCAATTGTCAAAGACTTTAACTTCTAAAATCATGGATTTCAATAAGACTACGCTACAATGTTAATTTGACAAAAAAGGAAAGCCTTCTGAAAGGGTATCATCGGTAATGGCTTATGTTCTGTGCGTTTTCTGAGATGGGTGGTGTATGGAAAAACAATAATGACCTGAGCGGATTACTGATCCTCCAATTTTTTTTATTCATAAAATTGTATAGGTATAAGGAAATAAGTGAGTGTAACAAAAAAACGCATTCAACCCAATTGTAAATTGTAACTCTGGTCTCTGTCGGCTAACGACAGACATTGTGATTGTGACCTCCTTTGCTAAGATAAGAATATATTATTAAAAGGAGTCCCTTTGGGCATGGTTCCGAAGATACTGGCCGCGTTCCCCCTTTGAATTGCTAGACTAATTCTTTGTCCGAGGTAGCTGCCAGCTCTTCGGTCTCATGTGATGTCGACTAATCTCTTTGCTATTTCTTTGAAAAGCTTTATAGCGCTAGGACCCCACGGCCCAAGGGTCTCGACACCGAAAGGGACAAAATCATATTAGGAGCCTAGAACCCTGTATTTAGATGTTTTAGCTTTTTCAACCGCTTCACAAGCCGCACCAGCTCTGTTGTTGGTTCCATGTAGATGGGAAGGGGCCAGCGTTTCTGAACAGGTTGCATCCCATACCAGCACCCGGCCCATCTTCCATGTAACAATTTATATACAGGCTTCTATATTATTCACTAAACCGATGAGAAAGGTTTGCCATCGTTCCGATCTACCTTCCTGCCATATTCTCCTATGAATGAATTGATCCCTCACGCTGAAATTGTAAGCTTTGTGACAAATCATCAAGTTATCAAGTACGCAGCAGTCAAGATTAACAAACTCTGGCTTTAGCGTATCGCATTTACGGCTTGACTCAAAACGGTCAAAACTGTTATACTGGCAACCTACCATTTAAAAGTTACCAAGTAGAAGAATGGTAATTTGACTAATATTATTTATTTTTATTTGTTTTTAGTTAGTTAATATGTTGACAAAATACATTAGTTATATGAAATTTGCTTATCATTGGAAGCTGTATGGGTTTTTAGGAAAAAATTAGAACTGACTTCGACAGATTCAATTAGTGGGCACTGTACCGTGAACTTATTGTTCACTGTACATGTTTAATCCAGTTTCCAATTAAAATTTTGGCCGAATCCAGAATATACATTCAATGTCTAACTGCCGACGAGTTTATACTATACGCTGATTTATTTTATTTGGTACTGTTAGTATTCCCTAACTTTTATATTTTCATTTCTGTTCTAAAAAATCTAAGCCATTTTCAGTGGTTATGTATGAATGTAAAACGAAAAATTTATGTATTATTTTTTTTTTTGACATTGGAGTATGTGCATTAAAATTATCCCATTAAATATGGCAGAGACGAAAAGAACGCGGACGTATTGATACAGCGACGATCCACACTATAGAGCACGCCCAACTGGATAAGCTTTCATCCGAGAGCGACGCTGAGAAGAATCCGATTTACAGATTTCCCTTTCAAGTAAGATATATAACAAAAAAATATCGTAAGCTTTTCTATACAAAATGTTTCAAATATGTTTTTTTTTGGCAAGGTGGGCTACACAGAATTGGGAAACGACTACACTCTCTATCTCGTCGCCAGTGATCATTCTGAACGTTCTCTGTGGATACACACAATCAGATCGGGTGCGTACACATCACCAAAAGTCATATATCATCATATTACATAAAGCAGACGAGGTCTGCAATTTATTGACTGCACGGTTGGCCTAGTGGCTTAAGCGGTCGCCACACCGCTTCCTACTGCGCCAAATGTCGTGGGTTCAAATCCCACGTAGGATAACACTTTGTGTGATTCACAATTTGTTGTTCTGAGTCTGGGTGTTCTTTGTGTCCGTTTCATGTATGTTTGTAAAGTCCCCCGCGACACAGGAATTTATATTCCTAATGCGGGATAAAAGATAAAGTCTGCAATTGACTTTTGAATGTCTCTTCTTTATTAAATTTTTGAGCATACAATCGATCTATTGTGTTCAGTAATAAATGGTTCATTTCCCTAAATTAAATGTTTAGTTATATATTTGTAACGATAAATAAGGAATTATGGTGTTAGTTTGGTTGTAGGGCTAAGACGAGCTGGGTTGTAGTGTGCGTAGGTAGCGCCAGGAGGAAATACTATCATCCAGCGGCGTGGGCCGCTCGCCGGTGGTTGTGCTGCGACGCTGAGAGAAGATTGGCTCAGGGGTGTGCCTTGGCAGAAATTTGGACATTGCTCGAGCCTCTGGGTCTTCAAGACAAGTGTATATCCAAAGAAGTTGCACGTACGTATAATAAACATAACTCTTGGAGTTTTAGTTGAGCCCTTAAAGCCGTTTTATGGCAAAACTCTTTAATGACAATTATAATTCTTAATTAATCAAAGTCAACTTTTGCCCATCTCACATCGTATTTCGATTACCATATATAAATTAACATGTGACCTTCAAATACCATTTACGTAAAAGTATGATGATTTTAATGAAGAGCGTGGTATACAAATTTATACTAGATTAGTCTCCTTATATTTATCCTCTTGCGGCGCACATTGAACAGACCGATTTTAAAATGTTTAAGGCGATATGTTGAATCAAGATGACCTTGATATTTGAAATGCAGAGAAAGATGTGAATGTAACTTAAACACTTATTGATTAAATATATTTCATAACCAACCCGTCTGGTCAGCATGGCATACTTGGCCAAAACTTTCTTAGGAGAAGAAATGTAATTGCAATCAATAAAAGTTGAACCAATTCCAGATAAATGAAATACTGCAATAATTCCATATCAGCGTTCAAATTCGAAAAAATTTTTTTTTATAAAATTTTATGGCTGAAGTTACTTGTAAATACACAACAATATTTAAAGAAACTAAAAAAAAGTTGCATCCGTAAGGCTTCTGAGGAAGATGTTTTAATCTCTTACTTATCCTGTCTCTTTCAAACGTTATATACGACAAATAAGTGAAAGGGAGAGCACGTAACGCTTGCGCGCGCGCATCGAATGGTGAATGTAGGCCGAGCGCGACCATCTTTGAAGCAGCACTCGCTCCTCGTCTCGACAACTATAAGGCCTTGTTCTCCATTGATGTAGTAAATTTAGCTTCTAATAGCGTGGATTACATTTTACAATTGCTTACCAAAAATTACAATATACTATTTTTAAATTTCTACAACTCAAAATTATTATTCTGATAACATATTCAGTTTACCTAAAAGAAAAAAAAATTGTCATTGTATCAATACAATGATGGGACGAGACTTTTATAGTTTTTCTGGGTATTTTTCTTTTTTGCAGCATTGATCACAATTAAGCACACAACTTACAAAAGGAAGTGTTTAATCTCAATCAGTTTTTACGTGCCGTATCGGCAATGTTATGTATGACGCTTTACGTTCGCTGCGGTACTTGGACACGTTTGTAGGCAGTCGGAGCGAGGTGTCGCGCGCGGACGTCCGGTCACAAAGTCCCGTTCTCATGTTGCCTAATAAATCCGAGGACGAACCAATGGTGACAAAGAAGAAGTCTAAGATACCATGTCTATCATTATCATCGTTTCTTCCTGCAGTCGAGGGTACGGTAAATTTTGTGTGACCTCTATTCATGTGGCCTCGCCGCCATCAGTTGCGTTCACTGGTCTCGTTGCACTCACTTTCTTGTCTTGTTCAGGTGTAATGTAATGGCTTTTTGTAATGACCGCAAAAGTGATATTGTTTAGTGTGTTTTGATTCAAGTGTTAAAATTTGTGAGTTCTGTGTCATAAAATACAACGGATAACGAATTTGTTGTGCTTCATATCAAGTGATTTAAAGTTTAACTTCTCATAATCAAATAATCATAGTTAAATCCATTAGAATTAATTTGTTATTCACAAACTTAAACATGTTTGTAAGTCTCATAAAGTGCTAAGCTAATTATTTCCGGTTAATGACTAAAAAGTTTGTGTGTGTTGTGTTTTCACTATTTAGTCCTCCTCATTATAGTAAATTTATATTTATTTAACATGTTTACATTGCTAAATCGTCAACATTAAAGGATAAATGTTTTTGTTACTTTTTGTTACATTATTATGGTAATTTACGTTTAAAATATACGACCATGGCGCTACTGAGATTATTTCCGGTTCAGATTTGTTATTTTACTTTACGGTACAGTCGCTTTTATTTGTTTGTCTTGAAATTTTATATTTATTTACAACGAAAGCTACCAAAACGTTAGAGGACGGAATACCAGTGTTTACCTAAAGTACCAGGTAGTAAACTGGAAAAGTCAAATGTCTGTACGCCAGAGGTTATGTATTAGCTTCTGTATACATTTTCCTATCAACGAGACTATCCGAAGGTTTATGATATAATTTTACAATATCGAATGAGCCTATCTAATGAACTGATATCTGTGGGTTGTGATGATCAGTGATGTCATAATTAAGTCTTTTTTGGAAGTCCATATCATATTATGGGCATTTTCAAGGCTCTGTGTTCTTGATATGTCTATATTTAAACGTAAGGTCTTTTTGCAAGCCCTTTATCATCAGTTATTGAGTATGTGTACAAATATTTAATTTTAAAATGTATGTTCTTTTTTTAAATTGTTTTGTTTGTACAGCCGCCTTGACTGCAGTCACGATGCCGGGGGGAGGAGGCGCTCCTCCGGGCACACCGTCTGCAAAACCTAAGGTAAAAGGTTTTTTTCACTATAATTTGCATCAGTCCTCTAACATGGTGTATAGTATATTAGTGGCAGCACCTTACCCCCATATCAGGTTTATAAACATTAAAACTATGTAAACATTGGCGATTTGAAAGGAGTGGCCGCGAGTTTTTATTGCCATGTTCTTTTCTCCGGCTCTACCTATTGTTTGCGAACATGGCATAAATGTACATGTAGAATCTTGACCTGTCACAAGAGATGTATTGCATCCTAAGTGAATAAAGAATTTTGAATTTGAATATAATTAACATGTTAGCATGTGTTGTACTTGGTGAATTGAAGAAAAGCCTTTTTGTCTATACGTAGAGAGTAATAGTATCGAATGTTTTTTCGAAAGCATTAATACTACATTTTATTTATGCGTTTCTATTTGTCAATGTTTATTTAAGACTCTTTAAAATTATTATTACCCAGCCTTATACGCCTTACACTTTATCAATATTATATTCATAATGATTATTTATTCATAAATGTACCTTTCTGGCCACCGTGGTGTAGCTGGCCTAAACCTTGAGGCCTATGTTCAGCAAAGGATTATTAAAAGATATCGATCTTCAATCATCATCATCAACAGCCTTTGACATAGGCCTTTCTTTAGAAAGGAGGTTTTGGCCTATTATACCACGCTGGCCAGACGGGTTGGTATAGGGTTGCTTTCAAGTTTTCCTTCTCTTTGCATTGATGTTGTCTTGCGTAGTTTATCCCTTAGTCGCCTTTTACGACACCCGCGGGATGAATAAGGGTATACACTCTGTATTCTTAAACCGTCACCACAAGGGAACAAAGATATCGATGATGATCCAATAATAACATGTCATTTTAATTATGGTATTATCAGGGTCCTTAGTTTAATAATATTCGGCTTTCAAGCAGCTAGATCAGAAGGGATTCGGCGAGAACCGTACCTAAATACACTTGGGATGATTAGACTAAACAATAATATTGTCCAGTCCAGGCCGGGTAATTTCGCGTGACACTGATTAAATCTAGTGTCATGCAAAATGATCGAAATTGAGGTTATGTGTAAAACGAGATGATCGGCTAATAACGCTCTCTTAAAAGAGGCACATTGAAGTAGGCCAATTGGTTTTGTTATTACAGTAGGTACTTTCGTGGTGACATTTCAGTCTTATTGTTTCTACAAATTTAAAGCTAATTCATATTTATGATTAAATATTTTTTCCGTTTAAACTAAAAAGACTAAGCGATGCTCATTGATGGCTGGTATTCTTTAACCAATTAATTTTAGGCGCAATGTAAAACTTATAAATTACATTTGTGCTCGAGTATCCCGACAGCAGTTGCAAGGAAACTGCACTAAGTACCTACTTTTTGCCTCGAAAATTAATGTATTGTATTTGTTCACAGGAAAAACAGAGGACAAAGGTTGTTGTAGCTTTGTATCCATTCAAAGCTATCGAAACTGGAGATCTCTCTTTGGATAAGGTGCGTAATATTTCTAAATTTCTACAATATTTTTATATCATAGTGGTAGATTTTATACAATGTGACTTGAGGAGGAACAATAAAACTTGGGGAAAACAAAAGGAAGGCAATATCGGGGTTCCCACACAGAAAGGTACAATGATGGCCTGAGGTAGGTCGGGGTTCCAGGGGCTTCCTTTCGAGACTATACCTGGTTCCACGCTCATAGTACCCCAGACGGCGTGCGGTTTGAGTTCGACATAATCACCATCAGGTAGTATCCGTGGGGATTTCCGCAAGAAGGAAAAAATACCCAAACCTCTTCTAAAACTTTATTATAAAAATAATTGCCACTTAAAGCAACTTAGTTAACTTAAAGTAGCATTATGCAATTTTTTTGCAAAAAGTTGAAATTCTAAAGTGGGTATTATACTGCCCTTACGTCTGATGTATGACAATGTACCATCAAATTAAATATTACATAATTAAACAAAAAACAATGCTTTAAAAATAAAAAATATCACGATTTCATTTATCACCATTAATAACTACCTGTACCTACCTGCAGTGGACAACTCACTACTACTACACTAGAGGTAAGTCTATGTCCAGCAGTGACATAAAGGAGGTTTTGGCCTACTGTATTATACGCTGACCAGATGGTTTAGTAGTAGTATTTCAAGATTTTTTCCCCTCTTTACATTGCTGTTATCTTACATAGTTTCTTTATAACGCAACAAAAAAAAGTTCAAAAGTTTTCATTTATACCGCACAGAAATATAGAATACAATAGAGTTCGTTGAGTTTTTTTTGTGTTCGTTTTTTTTGTATGGTGTTCTTTGGACAATTAAAATTGTGTAAGTCTGATCAAATATTTAAAATCCACCAAAATAATGCTGTAAAAGTTACCAGACTTCATAATTACCCAATACTTGAAGACTTCAAAAAGAATTCTCAGTGCACAACCTCTTCTCGCTACAATTTACTAAATAAGAAAAAAATTAAAAAACGGTACCTAACCAGACTACGTAGAAACTTTTGAGCTATTGGCATATCATTCGTTAAAATCAATTCATGTCATAATTATTATCATATCACAAATCATATTACACTCACTAATTCTATGTCTTTTTATGCCATTAGTGGAACAATTAAAGCGAAATTTTCCAAAGAATTTTATAGTTGTACATAATTATCGAATATTATATCTGCTACTCTTTCGTGTATTTTAATCGATTCCTAATGGGCGATAAATTATTAGGTAATTAAATGATGAGAATAATTCAACTTTATATTTTTTTATTGTGTAGTTATCGTAATATAAGTCAAACTAAAATATTAATTAATAAAATTCAATGCTCAGTTAATCTATTTATAATTATAACTATATGTCATCCTCGTGACACTTTGTACTCTCAAAAGGATTATCCAATATTTATTGTGGATACTTAGCGCCTTTTGTTCGTAGCGTGATTATTTAAATGGCCTATAGTCTTCTTCGATAACTGAGATATCTACCACTGAAAGATTTATTGAAATCAACCGAACTAACATCTTTAGCTATACACTACTATACCACATTAGTATACATTTAATAATTAATTCATCGCTCAGTTAGTCGGAATAAGAACTCGGTTTAAGACTTGATTTAAAATTTTCCAAAGTTGTAAATAAGGCCTAAAGTTGGAAGTTTCCTATAGCTAATGGCCGTTCAGCATGATTACGCGATCAATCAGCCGTATCACTTTTTGGTTAAACTAGTAGGCGTCGCGTACAAAAAACTAAACACACAAAACAAACACTTTAACTCTATTCTTATAAAGAAGGGAAACAAAATCAATTTTATTGAAATGAAATGTTGTACCTATTGTAATATTGGAGGTTGTTTAAGCTAAAAATGTTCTTCTTTAAATACAACATTTCTGCATACACCACCATCACCATCAACGTCACATTTCGTTTCGACCAAGCATGACGCGTTTTGTAAGTTTAAATTTCCCTCTCTTATTTTTCACATTTTAAGACTCGGAACCTTTATAGTTTCGTCCCGTCCGTCCGTCCTCGACTTATCGTTATTGTTTTTATATATTTATATATATGTATATGTTTTTTTTCGCGTCTCGCGCATCGCGAGAGATATCATTAAAAATATTGCGAGGTTGTTAAAACCATAAATCCCCCACACACATTTGACCAATTTTACTTAATATTTTCTATTAAAAAATATATTAAAAATACTTGAGACAAATTAAAATTTTATGCAAATTCCCTTTTGTAGATGAATTCCATAGTTATAAACCATACTATAATATTTTTAATTTGACTGCACGCATGGCCTAGTGCTTTATAGCAGTTACCTCGCCTCTTTCTTCTGCACTAAGTTTTATATATTCAAACCCCACATGGTAAAATACTTAGTGTGATCCACAAATAGTCGTTCTGAGTCTGGATATTCTTTATGTACGTTTGGTAAATGTTTCTAGTCCCCTGCGACACAGGATATAGGTACTCGTAGTATTCCTGTTACGAGAGTTATGTTACTGGCAGATGCTGACATCTGAAAGTAACATAATCTGTTCCTGAGTACCTACCTAAGCCCCGCGACAGTATTATGGAGATCCTTAATAAAATTGTTAAACCTTTTGATATCGCTGAACTTATAATTACCGTCAGCGAAGTTTGGTTTTTCTTGTCCGATCAACTACATTGGCTATGTATTTTTATTATAGGGTGCAGAATATGAAGTGATAGACGATTCGCAGGACCATTGGTGGAAAGTAAAAGACGAAAATGGGTATGTACAGATAACTATATATTAATGTGTTATTCCCTTGTTTTCCTCAATAATTTCACATTTCGATGAATGAGTAATGTTAATTTTATTAAAGTATTAAAATATATTTGATGATAACGCATTGTATGGACTTCAATATGTCTGACAATTGTCCCCGCGTGGAGCGCGGAAGTCATAAAAAGAGACAATCTTATCATAAAATCTGAATACTATTAAGTACCCAACGTGCTAGAACCTGTTGAATGTCTGACGGTGAATTCACGAAACAAATCCTTGTAATATTTAAGATTTAAATGTACGTAAAGAACAATTATATTTTGACTGCACGAGTGACGTAGTGGTTCAAGCAGGTCGCCACGCCGTTTTCCACTGCGCTAAGCATTGTATCCAAACCCCACATGAGACAACATTTTTGTGTGATTCTCTATTTCTTGTTTTGAGACTGAATGTTCATGTCCATTCTATATAATATGTTTGTAAAGTTCCTAGCAACTTAGGACATATATTCCTAATGCGTGCATTGTATTTTTGATGTGAAACATCTATAGCCGCACGTAAAACAGATTTCTGGCGTGGCGACGCATGCCGTGGCGACGCGTCGCCACCCTATACGATGGTATATATATACAGTCTATATGCAGTAGTGTGTACGGTGTACACACTACTGCATATAGACTACTATTTTAATAATTAGTAATATTTTATTTTATCATTATGACATATTTAGTTCCTATTACAATATGTTCTTTTCTGCATATTACTTTTACAAAATAATGGCGATGTTTCACATCTGCCAGGCGTCCCGTGACGGCTCACATTTTTTTTTTATTTATATAATATAATTTTCTATGAAAATGAAACTATCATTTTTGAACAAAAGAAACGTTTTTGAAATATGATATGTAAGTTACTCTTTTCCTTTCCAGATCAGTTGGTTACATTCCCAGTAATTATGTTAAGGAAAAAGAATCGATGGGACTGCAGAAATATGAGTGAGTTCTTTGATATTAACAAAATTAATTAATTGTATTGACGTATATATCCCGGGATATTGATATGACGTTAATGATGACACTTTAGTGTCCAATATAAATTGACATGAGGAAAATTTTAATTATTTACATTTACAATTTCTATTTTAAATAGACCACTTCTTCCTTTTATGTAACAAATGTATTTGATAAAACACGGGGATTAGTTTATTAAGAAGCAATGTGTACTTACTTTCAACGTTTTTAACGATACTGCTACTCCGCTTATGGAAAGTATGAGCAGAATTCAGGAATATATGTATGGTGACCATACTCATTGCAGATGCAAAAAATGCAGTATGGAATGGGTTACCACTATGACAGCCAATTGAGTTGCTCCTGAATCATTGGGCCTACGGTCTCGCACTTACCAGAGAAACGTAACAGTACACGAATGCTGTCATTTTAGATTCAAATTTATTGTAGGTATCAAAATGAACGAAACTAGGTGTGAACATTTTAAATCTTAGAATAGAAGTTTCGGGTTTTTTTTATGTTGTTTTATTACTGAGAAACATGTTAACACTATTTGCGTTTACACTTATGCATCTTACCTAGATTGCCACTCCTTGATAAATAATTTCCAAAAATCTTGATATTTTATTGTCTAATTAACAAAACTCACAAAAAAGACAAATTAGGTGTCACCTAAAGGGATAAACGTTTTTATTGTGTGGGTGATAGTTAAAGATGTTAATTTTTTAAGTATATTCCAAAAATAGATATCATCAACAACCCATAACGTCCCACTACTGGGCTCAGGTCTCCTCTCGAGAGAGGGTTAAAATAGATATCATCTTTACTTAAATGGTATTTTGCGGTTGTTACTTTAACCTCTGTCTCAATCATTCACTCACTCAATCACTCAGTCTGAACATTACTTATTGAATCCTCTGTATGAATTTCCAGGTGGTATGTCGGTGAGATGTCTCGCCAAGGCGCCGAGTCGTTGCTCAAACAAGAAGACAAGGAAGGATGCTTCGTGGTTCGCAACTCTTCCACCAAGGGCATGATGTACACACTCTCGCTATATACCAAAGTGTAAGTATAAACAACTCTACCAAAAGTTTTTTTTTATCAATACAATTTAAAAGGATTTTTCAATAAAGCAAATCGCTGTTTGCCACGACAGTTTTAAACAAACTTGAATAGCTCACTTGTAGAATGTCACAGATCGTTACTCCGTCGCTGAATCTGCGTGGTTAATATGTAAAAGACTATAATATCAGTATCACATAACTTGAATAGATACAAATAGGTATATTGTTAGATGCGTCTGTCAATCCCAATGAAATTCAAAGTTCTCTCCCCATTCACTTCAGAAATGCTCTTCGCATGACTTATGTTTAAACATTAGAGGTGATTAAAAGAAATGGCTAATGTTGGTGTTTTTTATATTCCAGTATCGATCCACAAAAGCGCTACCACTCCGGCACGGAACACTACCACTCTCAAACGAAACATTACCACATAAAACAGAATGCTCGCGGTGAATTCTACTTGTCAGATAAACATTGCTGTCCAAGTATACCAGAACTAATAAACTACCACAAGCATAATAGCGGAGGATTATGTTCTCGACTTAAAGCATCGCCTTGCGATAGACCAGCTCCTCCGACTGCTGGATTTTCACATGGTAAGGATCTATTATTACCTTTTAAGGCGTACAAAACGAAAATAGTAATGTCTAAATAATAATCAGAGATCGGAATTGGGTGTGTGAAATTACCTAAAGTTTGCAGTAAGTTTGCAATAATAATATGGAGCTGTTACAACCACTGTTCTTGCAATTGAAATAAATGTTTTTAATTTATTTTTTTATGCAGTGCAGGTTTAATAATTTAAAAAAAAAGCCGACTTCAAAACTATGTAAAGACGCGAAAATGTTCGTTTTCCTTGCATCAACCTGTAGCAAAACTTTTTAACTTAAGATACAGATCAAAAAAAGAAATTAAAACCGCATTAGCATTTTGCAGATATATAAAATTCTGTGTTTGACCGACAAAGAACAATTGGGACTAAAAGACCGAATTTTAACCGGCAAAGTACAAAACAAAAATTTATTTAGAACTGTATAAGCAGAAAATTTATTTAGAACTGTATTAGCAGCTTGTAAATGTTTATAGTTCGGTGTTTTAAAGGTAAGGAATATGTAAAAAAAAACAAAACTAAACCGGTAAAATTCAAACCCGGTTTAACTTAAGTGGTTGTAACAGCTCCATATTATGTCCCGCTGCAAACTTTAGGTATTTTCACACACCCAATTCCGATCTCTGATAATAATATTAATGCAGTAGGAAAACTATAATCGTACCACGCAAAGTTTATCGTATGTGTCAGTAAGTTTAGTAGGTTCAAGATATTGAGAAATGCGATAAAGCGGTTAGAGAGAGTTTTGGTAAGAGAAAGAAGAACATTATTTCCCTTAAATTTTTCGGATCATGATGACATCGTTTTATAACTATCATAATATAATAATTAGGAATTACCTTAGGAAATTAAAATTTAAGAGAAAAACGTTGAAAGAGTATGTGATTTCAATTGAAGATGTATTGTGCATTTTCTTTCTGTTTTTTTATTATTTTATGCATATATATGTTTTATGAAAAGTCTTTATTTGGCATTATTAAAAATATTTAATCAAGTGTTTCATTGCATGACTTTAAGTTGAAATATACATTATACATTTTGTCTGGAATAAATTGCTTTTATTTAAATTTTAGTGAAAAGACCGCCATTTTCTACATGATCAGCAAATGATGATGGAGAATCATCTCACTAGGCTTCTTGTTTACCATGTTGCAATATCTGCACTCACGATGAGGATAGTTATCCTTATTCCTGTATTCTACTCGTGCTTTCTATCAGGCAGAGTAGTCACTTTCGAAGCCATAAGGGCCACCGCACACTAGCTACTTTTAGCATCGGCGATCGGCGATTTGGCGACTGCATCGATGCTGCAACGCGTTTTAGCGACTTCTTGCGTTCGATCGCGGTATCAGAAACGCGCGTTTTAGCGACTGCTCAAATGCCAAATCGATGCTACCGGCATCCGAATGTGTGCGGAGAGTAGCGTTCAGCTGCTGTGTCGCGCTTCTAAAAAGCGACTCAATCTCCGCTTTTGGCGTTTTTAAGTGTGCGGTGTAGAGCGTTCGATCGTCGTATTTAGCTTCTAAAAAGCGACTAGTTGCCGATCGCCGATGCTAAAAGAGGCTAGTGTGCTGTGGCCCTAAGTAAATAATAAATAAATAATAAATATTTCGGACATCTTACACACAACATCATCTAGTCCCAAACTAAGCAGGGATTGTATTATGGGTACTAGACAGTTGATATAAATACATAAACATACTTTTTTTTTGTAAATACATACATAGTATACATAGAAAACACACAGACTCTGAAACAAATATTTGTGGATCACACAAATACTTATTTAGTCCGACCCGGGAATCGAACCCGAGACCTCCAGCCGCATACGCTAACCACTAGACCAAAAGGCAGGCAGCAAGTATAAAAAAGTCAGCTTATTGACTGGGTCTACAATAAACTTTATGCTATCCTATCAATTTAGAGAATTATGTTCAAAATTCAAAGAGAAAAGCTAACTTATATATTTTTATTTTAGACAAATGGGAGATCGACCCCTCCGAGCTGGTGTTGAACGAGGAACTAGGCGCGGGACAGTTCGGTGTAGTGCGACGTGGCAAGTGGCGGGGCAGGATCGACACGGCCGTCAAAATGATGAAGGAGGGTACCATGTCCGAAGATGATTTTATCGACGAGGCTAAAGTTATGACGTAAGTTACATATAGCTTACATCTAAGATGTTATAAAGAAAAACAGGAAATGTCATATACAGAATTTGTGACGACGATGTTCTCCTAGCCGATTTTCGTCCGTCTCCGTTGAAATTTCATTACACATGACCGGAGAGAGATCAAGTGTAAAACCGACGACTTTACGTGCTCTACGAGGCACGGATGTAAGACCCCAAACTTCCAAACTCTGGACTGCTACCACTATAATCAAAAAATTAAAAACATTGACTCGAACCGAGATCAAACCCAAGACCTCGGGACCGACAGTCGCATACGTTAACCGCTAGACCAACCAAGCTATCTACGTATGCCCTATTATACCTATCAATTACAGTTAGTCATCATCATCATCATGGCCTTTCACCTTTTTCTACTGTTAGATGTTGCCTCCTCTTAGCAGCTTTCGCCACGATTCCTAGATGGGTTCGGTAGGGGTTTGTTGCAAGTTTTCAATGGTTTTGTTCATTTATCATTTATGAGTTAACACGTTATTGCCACAAATGGCACGAAACTTAAAAGCTATTTAATTTTCCAAGTTTGAGAATAGACAATAGATACTAAACATGTGCATATGAAAATTGTTTTATTCATTTCAGCAAACTTCAACATCCGAACCTAGTGCAACTGTACGGCGTTTGTTCAAAACACCGGCCGATTTACATAGTGACGGAATACATGAGGAATGGCTCTCTCTTCAACTATCTGCGACGAACAATGCCAGATCAGTTAGGTCCTGCCGTCCTACTCGACATGTGCATACAGGTTAGTACTATGACACATTATAGAGGATCTCAATAACATCCAATAGCGTCCTACTGCTGTGGGCTCGGGTCTCCTGTCAGGAGAGGGCTAAGGCCATACTTCCCCATGTTAGCCGTGTGCAGGTTATGGACTGGTACGACTATGTTGTGGCTATGTAATCGAGCTATAAGATGGTTTTAAGCTGCATGAAGGTCTTTAACCTAGCTTCGCGACTGTTACGGAACCGACTGCATAACGTGACCTCCGAATCACGGAAACGTATGTGGTTTTATGCCACTAACGGTAACCCATCCAGGTACTGACCGCGATGTTGTTGCTTACCCTAATCACCTATTGCAACTTGACTGTGAGCGCTTCATTTTAGAGAGAATGTTATGATGATGAGCTTTCTGTACTCACACACAACCTGATGGTACGGCCAGCCGACACGACCAAGAAGAGATCAGGATCGACGGCTATACTTTCTCTCCAAGCAAGGGAGCCAAAACCCCAAGTTCCAAACTCCGGACTCTGTCTCTGATATGTGCACCTTTACCAATTTACCAACCTTTACCGAGAGTGAGTTGGTGTGAAATAAACTCACTCTAGACCCGCTCATTCTATAGTTATATAAACCTAAATTAAAAATTATAAGAACCTTTATTTTTTCTATTTAAATTTAGGAAAATATTTAAAAACATAAAAAAATAATTTGGTTATTTTCAGGTTTGCAAAGGCATGGCTTATTTAGAAAGACACAATTACATTCATCGAGACTTAGCTGCAAGAAATTGTTTGGTGGGAGATGAAAATGTCGTAAAAGTAAGTTCAAAAAAACTTTACGAATAGTTATATATTTTATTTAAATGAATTATCGAATACTTATTTTAAACACTAGTAACACTTACTACTTGTTAATGAAAAAAAAAACACCGTTTCAATTTACGAATTATCATCTTCGTAGCCATTGTTCCTAAGATTATTTGAAGTCGGCAATAGGTAACTAGTAAATTATCTAATAGTAGATTAGTACCCAATTGCTGTAAGGCATCAATTGCAGCCCGAGATATTTAGTTATAGTTCGAGGGTGCAATTGGTGCTTACACCCGAGGTAACTATTCTGCTTTACATCTCGATTGTGAGGTAAGTAGAAAAAAACCGGCATTATAAAAATAAAACATTGTTAATTGCTGTTTGGCTTCCATTTTCATTGAATCGGGAGTGCAGCGTATATCTTCATCACTTGAAGAATTCATGTTTTTTCCTAATTAGCACGTAATTATAAAAAAATCCCAAAAAAAAAACAATATTTAAATTAAAAGTTTTCTATTCCCGCCTCTTTTCATTAAAAAGAAACAAGTAAAGAACTTTTTAATTGTTTTTTTTCAAGAATGAAATTGAGCTTCGCCGTTCGATATTTAAAATTGATGACTAATATACTCACACGAAGACAAGGCTGAATAGCCAAGCGACCTCTTTGGTCATTGGGCTGAATGCATGATGTCTTTGCCAGTATGATGGTTAGATGTACGCGAACTTTTTGTAAGGAAGAAGCGTTTTTTTTTCAATTACTTACCGCTCTAGGGCTATTCTAGCTACATTATTACCCTAGAGCGCTAATAAGTCACTTACAAGCCCCATTTGGAGGTAATAAGAACCTACTTACCGAACATGAGAGATGTAAAAATATTTTTATTGTATTGTAAGTACATGTATTTTTCTATTAATCTTTCTAATTATTGAAATATATTCCATACAACTCAACATTTAGTTTGGTCCATCCACCTTAAAGCATTCTCTAGAGTGGACAATTGTTTATTTTGTTATTATCTGTGTTTTCAGGTAGCAGATTTTGGTTTGGCGCGGTACGTATTGGACGATCAATACACAAGTTCTGGCGGCACTAAATTCCCTATCAAGTGGGCACCTCCCGAAGTACTCAATTATACACGATTCTCCTCTAAGTCTGATGTATGGGCATTTGGTAAGTGGTATTTAAATTTGATTGCTGAAGGTAGCGCATGTCTTTAGTAAATAATGCTGTTCCTGAAAGTAACTAGAAAGAAAAGCTGATATACGGCCAAACAATAATAAAAGTAGCAGTCTAGTTATTTTAACAACAATATTTTTTTTTTTGGACATCTTACACACAAATCATCTAGTCCCAAAGTAAGCAGAGCTTGTGTTATGGGTACTAAACAACTGATATAAATACATAAACATTTTTTTTTTTTGTATATACATACATATTATACATAGAAAAACACCCAGACTCCGAAACAAATATTTGTGGATCACACAAATAGTTGGTCTGACCCGGGAATCGAACCCGAGACCTCTTGATCAGCAGCCGCATACGCTAACCACTAGACCAACAAGGCAGTCAGTCAGTGTCAATATATTTGTACATATTTCTGAGGAATCAATGCAAATTCTTATATACTCTATTAATTATTTCTTAGAACTTTATAATAGAAGATCTAATATGTTCATACAAATATAGTATTGAATTTTTTTCTGGGACAAATGTTGTTGAAATACCTCATTCTGGACATAGGCTCTTTGCCGCGATAATCGACATACACGGGCAAAAGTTAATAATAATATAGATAAGCTTATTTGTGTTTAGTATACACAACATAAAATGGTCTTTTAACTTCTAGGAGTGCTAATGTGGGAGGTGTTCACATGCGGTAAAGTGCCGTACGGACGAATGAAGAACTCTGAAGTGGTGGACATGGTAGTGACGCGACGCCAAGTACTCGAGAAACCCAAAGGCTGTCTCAACGAAATATACAATGTAAGATATTTCATACAAATTGCATTATAATAAAACGTTGAGGTGATGACAGTATGCTTCACCTGATTGAGCCAGTCAAGGCATCAGCCTTTAAGAGTACGCTGCTAGACATTTGCCTGTTCTTTTAAGGAAGTTTTTGCCAGGCAAGATAGAATTTGTTCCAAGTTTCCTTTTCTTTCTGCAGCGATGTTGAAACTTTAAATAAATAGGGGTGGATAAATAATACGTCAGCAAACGGAGGTCCTAGTGCTCAGTATAGAGCAGTATATCTGGTTACAGGTGATGCGTATGTGCTGGCGGCACACGCCGGAGGAGCGGCCGTCGTTCCGCGTGCTCAAGGACGATCTCAGCGTGATCGCACACAGCGTGCTGACCGATTGACTGCGCCTGTTGCTGCAGCTCCTGCGAACGGCGCCGCCCGCCCCCGCCTCCCCCCGCCCGCCCTCCACGTTGCCCCGCAGGCACCCCGCCGCTGAGCGCGTCTGACCTCCCCCCACCCTACCCCCGTGTATCAATAGGGTAGATGACACCTTACTCCAATTACTTACCATCCGTCAATGAACCTGCTTATGCAACAAGCAACCGATCCACACATGCCAAAATGAAATAATTATCCTTGTCTCCTTATAAAGGACCTTACCTTACTTCAATTTTGGCATATGTGTGGATTGTTAACTTGTTGCTTAAGTAGTTCAAATTTTATATAAAGAATCTAAAAGTATGACGTCACCTTTTTAGACTGTTCGATATTTGCCGAGATGCTTTGTGATATTTGTTTTGATGAAGCGGACGTTGATATTTATTTATGTTACGGTCGACCCTATTGCAGGAAGAATGCACCCGGAATAAACTTTGTAAAATGGAACTGCCGTGAGATGTAGACCTAATTTTATGGTATCGTCCGCGATACTCGCACTTCGACGTTGACGCTCGGCTTTACTTCTGACGGTAAATTCAGTGAGGTATTATCCCTAGTGTTGTTGCGTAGTTATCGATGATTGTGTACGTGCGTGTACCGTATAGTTGTAGTGTGTTCGTTAGCAGCGTTACGAACCGAGCGGGTTTAGTGATACCGACAATAATTGGTATAAATTCGATGACGCTCTGAAGTACCACGCTAGGAGTGAATAAAGACGCGAGTAATCGTAGGCGCCGTCCATCCCAAGCTAAGTTTCCAATATAAATGATAGTATTAGCCTCGTATCACATAATTTTGAAGAAGAATTTAACAGACAGATAACAATTAAATTTAGTATGTATTCTTGACAAAAGGATTAGTTTAAGAATAAATTAAATGAAAAAAACTATTAAATGTTTATGTGTATATGTTTTGTTAGCTAAGTCGTTGGTTTGTATATAGCTACGACTTTAGCTGCGAGTAGATAAACTTCATCATACAACCTCATATCATTATCCATGGTAGTTTAATTGTAAATAATATACTGTAGCTATTTAATATACTAGTCGTTCCATAACAGCGACCTTACAGTTCGTGTACATGCCGTCGATATTCTTTTTACACTACATAATTTCTGATGTTCCTATACTCGGCGCGTTTTCTTTTAACGATGTGACATTGATTTGACGAAAACAAAATATTTTTGGCTCAGTTATTTTACAAATACCGTCACAAAATCATTCCATATATTATATTTTTTGTACATTCCTTTAAAAAGTACTAGTCATTTAGTCAATATTTAAATAAAAAACAATAGGCTCCAAGCACAACTCTGTGCCTGAACCTTCTAATTCAAAATTATATAAAAGGAACTTTAGTGTTTGGGTAAATGTAACCAGTTTTAAGCGATTTGATGGCGTTTAGCTGTGTAAATAGTAATATACGTAGGCCACTGGACACTCTAGTGTCCACTGCTAGAAATACTGGGTTACAATTTACTTGACACTAAGAAATACTGTTAATGGTGGTGACACTAAGAAAATGTGCCAATTATGTATAAAACCTTATTAATTTTAGGCTTCTACGACTGAACAAAAATTCTCAATAAATAATTTTAAGTACTTTTTTCTGGTTTGTAATTACAACTAAAATGTGAGTGACATTTGATTAACCAGTATTTATAAAACATTTTACAAAATGGTATTTTAATTCAACTAAGTTTTAAGTAACTGTATTTTATGTGATAAATTTTGATTTTTAATACTATTTCGATATTGTAATTATAATAAAGAGAAGACTACTTGTAGTTTTTAAACTTTACAACCGACATGTAACCAATGCAACTTAGGATCTACGGTTTGTGGTGTAATATATGAGCGTCCCACGATACGAATGATATAAATAATGCATGTTAAACTTTCATGTACTGCCCACTTCGATGCAGTATCTATATCATTCTTAACTCGTGGATGAGATATTACTCTTCGCTCAAGCTCAATGCACTAAAGGGCCCTGTTTGATGTAAATTGCTACACATTGTACAGCGAGCGTGTTTGTATAACTGTTTTGTAAACTATTAGGTCAAAAGTAAAATAATTACTATAATAATGGCTTTTTGTTCATTACCTATAACCTGAGATTTAATAATTCAATTTTGTTTTACTACAGCTTTATGTCTGTCGCACTTCTTAGACGGGACGCCTGAGTCTTTGAAGCCAACTGTACTTATACAGACAATAGGATCCTGTCTCGCAGAAGACAGTACCGCATGTGCGTTTCCGCACAAAAATGTTTATAAAAGTTGTGCTTTAAACGAGCTGAAAGTAGTGCATTCTAATATTATATTGCAGTAGCGTTTGAAACATTACCCTAGCAAAATTGCTTTTATGAAATTGTCTCAGCCCCAAACCAAGTACATGAGCAGAAATATTTTGTGATTAAATGTTAGGTTATAACATACTTGTGGTTCAAAAACATAATTGCTTTGCGTTGGGCCATTTTTAAGATCTGGGCAAGCCTAGAATGTTACCGCAGCAAAATCTTCAATTACTAAAGAACCACAACACAGAATCTGCTCTATGTTAATAATAAAAGGCTCCGTCAAGGAAATTAGAAGCAGACAAAGGTTAAAAGTTAAGATACTGGTGGAAATTTTAAAACATAGCACGACCGTCTATATTTGTAGGTAGGTACTGTAGACCATTGAGATAAATCAATGCCGTAGACTAATATGTAGATATTATCTTTGCATATTGTAACTGTGTCGTGACCTACATATGTGGCGCCGAAAAAGATGAGGTTATCGATTTGATAATGACAGACGGGTCACGGACAGATGTAACAAATTATTTAAAAACGACCATATTTTTTAGTTTTTAAGCCCTACTTGCTTAAATGTATTACATTGAAGACTAGAAGACGGGCTGCACCCGCGGTATTTCTTGCGGTTTTTAGGGTTCCGTAGTTAATGACTTGGAACCCTTTAGATTCGTCACGTCCTCGACTTACCGTCCAAACGGTTAGTGCTAGAAAAATGAAACTTCATCATGTGTTTCTATCAGGTCGACAAAGTGCTATAATAATATTATTATTGATATCATTAAAAAAAAAATGGGGTCCCTTACGTGTAGGGGAGGGACCCCAATTTTTTTTTTGATGTGTGTGGGATGTTTATTTTATCTCGCGTCTATATCATTGTGTGGGGTATCGTTAGATAGGTCTTTTAAAAATATTGAGGGGAGACACTTTTTGTATTTAAGTATCCATTTGCGAGTTATTTAACATTAAAGGTTTTTTTTTCCAAAAATAGGGCTAACGCTAGAAAAATTGATGATGGTAGTCCATATGATGAACTTTAAAACTAACGGTTTAGATAGCTTTGATGGTTCAGAAGTTATAGAGGCCTAACTAGTGAAATACGCTTACCTAGTACAAAAATAACGAAATAATAAGTAAACATAGCAATTATACATCCGACGTTAAAATGTATTATATTGCATAACATCACGTTACAACGATGAAGAGCCGATCAGTCTGAGCATCAACAAAAATGTTGCAGAAACGGAAAAAATATTAGTTAATATTCATGGACCCAGGTCAACTAGTTTTTAAGAAATGGCAACAGATACATACCTGTTTTATCTAGATGACCATGAAGTCATACATTCTGACCTTATATTAATGAAACATGCCTTTAAATTTAAATTCACGTAAATTTATATCAATGGAACAGCCAAACCTGTTCATTAAAACGCGCTAAGTCTGGTGGAAAGCTAAAAAGCTTTTACTTTGCAACTATTGTTTCCATAGTCTAAGCACTCAAAACTAACTAAAAAAGTTTGTAAGGCTTTTAAATTGTCACCTTAGAAAATGTCTTGTTTACAAGACCGGGATAAAAAGGGATGACAAGGACACAAACATCATGGATTTTTCTTTAATAAGCACAACATAAATAAGGCACGTCGGTACATAATAGATCATTTATTATAGCATAATGTTAAAACACAACTTAACAAATATGTAACTTTAAGTATTTTATTCTTATAAAATCTCATAAAGGTTGAAACATTAATAGCAGGTACTTAAAAGTATAACTACCTTATTAATATTTTCAAAGAAAGACAGTTCTATTGATCTAATATAATAATAATTTATGGTTTTTAGAATAAATGGCACTGTAGTATATCTGCCAATATAAATATTGAATACAAATATTTTTATATTTAATTGGATTTTGAAATTAAAGCACAATAAAATGTTAATATTAAAGCAGTCGACATAAGTAGTGGAGAAAAAATTAGGATAATAATATACTAGTTAAATATAATCTTGCAGAAGTTACAGCAATGCCAATTAAAAAAACATTTGTATTCAAGTACCGTAAGTATGTAGCTTGAAATTGTGTCTATTTGAAACATTTTCATATAGTCAGGTCAAAATAGACATTCATCTTGCAATGTATTAATTTGCAATAAACTAATTTGACCGCCTAATAACCATATTTGAATGGTTTCCGTATAATGATGTCTAAAGCAGGCACCACACTTCGCTATTCGCTATTCGTTATGCGGGTTATTCGCGCGCATACGGCGAAGTGTGGAGAGTATATTCGCCAATATTCGCTTTATTCGTACGCATCGAATAGCGAATCGCATATACGTCGACTTGTCGGTTTTTTGACACACTTCAAAGGACACGAATAAGGCGAATACACGCATCGACTGCCCACACTTCGGACGGGTAGTGAAGTGCCCTGTGCATAACTAACAACCATAGACTATAAAACAGTTTTTGAAATAGATAAATCAATTAAACGATTAAAATAACCTATCATATGATCAAAATAATTTGACTTCATTGAAGTATTGTTTCTGTCAATTTAATAAAATAAAAAGGAAATTAAAATAATATGTTTCGTTCGTTCATTGACCATTAAAAATGACAATGCTCTGTGCATAACTAACAACCATAGACTATAAAACAGTTTTTGAAATAGAATAAATCGATTAAACGATTAAATTAGTTTATTATATGATCAAAATAATTAGACTTCATTTAAGTATTGTTTCTGTGAATTTAATAAAATAAAAAGGAAATTAAAAGAATATGTTTCGTTCGTTCGTATGGTTTCGTTTTGTTCACCATAAAAATGACAATGACATCTCTACAACACACATATTTGCCTTATTATATATACCAGTACGAAGTGTGGTGGCGTGTTTGTTGTTTGCGCGCATAACAAATATTCGGGCGAATACGGCGTAGACAAATAACGAATAGCGAATAACGAAGTGTGGTGCCTGCTTAACAAAACAACATATTATAGCTAAGTAACTAAAATTACCAGTTCTCTAATTTGTAACTTATCATAAATGACAAGTTTACAAAATTAAATCTAAAGAGTTCGAAACTCAGTCAAACTTCTAACGAAGTTTAGAAACTTTGTTTTTTTAACGGTAAAGACAACATCGAATTTAAATTTTGTTTAAAGAACAGTTCTCTACAATGGGTTGTGATCTTAAATAAATTTGTAGTAAAACAAAAAATAATAAAAAAATAGTACCTATGTATGTTTTGCATGATTATATTCATAAAAAAACTTAAAACTCTTAAAATGCTGGCGATGGTACGATGAGAATTAACCATGTCCATAATACGTGTCAAATTTTTTGGTTGATAATTTACAGACAACAGATTAGATAAGATGTTTTAGATTAGATAGTTTAGTGATTGTGGTAATGCTGTATTGACAATATATTAAATTTTCCAGTGGACATAGAATAATTGATACTAATATTAAAAATTGTAAAGAAACTGTCTGTCTGCCTGTCAAAGATTTCAATGAAATTCGGCAAGTAGATATTTTGATAGTACAGAGAGAACATAGACCACTATTTAGCGCATTAACCGATAAACACGCGGATGGAGCCACGGGCAAAACATTAATTAAAATCTGAATAATTATTTTTAACGTTACTTACGGTATTATGGAGCATCTCTATTATCAAATATTGTATGATAGTAAAAGAGATAATGTTTGTAATACTTATTTGAGTATCTCAAGTATCTGTCAACATGGACTATCATCTTACAGTTATTGCATAATATATTAGATAGCTGACCCACATATTCGTCTCTGCGGCTCATAGCGCTCGTAGCGTAAACTATTATATTTTCATGCGTGTTTTCGCTAGTATTCTGCTCCTATTAGTTGTAGCGTGAGGTTAAATAGCCTAAAGCTTTCCTCAAATGATGGACTATCTAACAGTGAATTTTTTTTATCGATCTAGTAATTTCTGAGATTAGCAAACAAAAAAACTCTTCAGTTTTATATTATTAGTATACGTACGCTAGTTAATATAGATATATACACGATTACAAGTTTAATACACAAAATTACCAAAAGAATATAATGAAAGTAACTCGTGACTGATGTAAGACAGAATAATTATAAAAAAGTCACATCAACAAATTTCCAAATTTTAAATTGAATTGTACTTTATTTTTACCTCGTTTTTTAAAAATATGTACAATAGATACATCCACACATTTATATCTATATGTATATGGGGCCACTTTTTAATAAGTAAGGTGATTTAGGGGAAGGGGGTTCGACCATGTCTTATTTTTTCTCATTCTTACGTTAGATAACAAAGTTAAGTTAAGATAGTATATTAAAATGATAACTGTAGTGTTTGCCAAAAATTTGTAACTACTACTATCTAAACCAAAAAGACGATGAGGGAGGAGCCTATGCTTATTTTTTCTTATTTAGGGTCACAAACTAGTAAAAATCGTTTTAAGTAATAAATTAATGTCCCCTTTAGAATATAAAGATGATAGATCAGGGAGGATTTAGATAAATACCCACTGAATCTCATGTTACGCACATACATATTCATTTTTTATAAATTAATAAGTACAATTCTTTTTCTATTTACTAAATTAGCAATCATAACAAAATCAACATTTCTAAAACTATGTAATGGCAAAAAAATAATAACTTGTAATGTACAATGACTAATTGACTTTTTGGTGTGATGTTTATGTTAACAAAATAAGCGTAACAATAAGTTCATATTAATTAATTAAACCTCATAATCTGAATTAATTAAAAAAACAAAACTATATCTATAAACATTTGAAAGTAGAACAGATGATGAAATTAAAGTATAACTATTGCCTAATATCAAATGAATAAAGTTCAGTATTTATCATGCATCTGGATTCTACTAGTAATGACCACATATTTATCTTAGCATACCTATAATAAAATTAAAGTTGTTTAGTCTAATAAATAAGGTTGTGTATTGATAATGAATTTAAATCAACTGTTTCAAGTACTGTAATAAGCTTTTGAAATGATTGGAGGTTGAAATAATTTAAACATAATGTCAGTATTAAATAGTCATAAATTTTGAATTGAAGGCCAGTAAACTGGTAATAGGTTTCAATTACTTTTTGTTGGTTGTTGAGAATTGGAATCAGTGTCAGTTTGCTTGGTAGTGTATATTTTACATATGTCACTATTCTAATCTTAAATAAAGGATTTTATATTTATCACTTTTACAGAATCTTTATACACATGATTTTTTAAATAATAAAGATATTAAAAACCTCGTTGAACACTTCAGGCAAGACTAAGTAAATATTTTATAATAGGAAAGAAATGAAAGTTTAATACATTTTACTACATTAAATGTGAAAATTGGTTTAATTTATAAAAATAATTTTGCTTTGGTTGTTTGTAGATAATATTATAACCATTCAAAATAATATTTTTCAAGTGAAAACTTCTATAGTCAAGTCGGAATGAGAAATAAATTCATGTAAATCGTCATCGGCATAGTCATGTGACATGTTAATACTTGAGCCAGCTGTGAATTTATAGATATTAACCTATTCACTAGCATACATGCAGCCACAACACATGTCATGTCTACAAGTAATGCACACAACATATATAAATATGTTATCAATATGCGTCTTCAGACCATTCAAATTTAAAATCAAAATAACAGAAAATTATTTAAACTTTCAAGTATTCACTTTTATCGGCAGACCTTATGACTGCTTTAAGTTTTCCTTATATGAACTATAACTAATGTATATATTAAACATTTATACCATAATCAAAGACATGTTATCCATATTAGCAAAGTTCGTCATGTATAGCACTCCTTGGTTTACATATCGGTGGGCAAGATATCTGGTATCAGGTATTGACAAAGGTCCATTTCTGAACTTACAAACGTCACTTTTTTTGAAGTATTCTCTTCAAGCCTGAAAAAACATGTCATTATAAATTTTATCTATCAATATTATATGTTACTAGCTGACCCAGCGAACTTCGTACCGCCCAACTTTAAAATTCCAGAACTTGATCGCAGCGCCACCTACCGGGTCCAATTACGAATCTAAACCATTCCCAGATCCCCTTGAACACACACAAAAAAATTCATCAAAATCGGTCCAGTCGTTTGAGAGAAGTTCAGTGACATACACACTCACACAAGAATTATATATATAAAGATAAGGTAAACAAATATAGGTAAATAATCTAATGGAAGGTTGCCCAATAGAATTAGATAACACAACCAGGGCATGTACATAATACAAGGTGCTGGTGGTATATAATAGCTGGCAAAGCAGCTAGCTATGACATAGACAATGGACATCATGGCCTCTAGGCTGAAGTGTTCTTGTATGAGTCCTTAGACATATAATATAGCTTGTTCTGTGTGTAGATAATGACAATACTGACAGGTGTCAAATGTTAATGAATAACAATTGAAATAAAAATTCTAGTGTAAGATTCCAAAGTAGACTATCTGTATGTATTCTTTACAAACAATATATATGGTTGTTAGCTATGTAAACCTAAAAGATGTGATAATAGTGGTAGTAGATATCACTGTTAACGCTAAAGAAGTATTATAAAATGTGCAAATCTCACCATCCTTTTATGACAGCCCAACATCCTGAAAAGAAAGCTGGTGCATTGATTATGAGGCAGACCCCAAGTCTCTCCGGATAATGTCGACTAAGCAGCCATATCAAGTTTTTCAACACCTGGTAGTCCATACATGATAATGTAAAGTTATTCAAGTCAAACACAATGCATAAGTTGTCAACTACCTCTTCAAAACATTTTTTACTGGCATCTTCCTATAAAACAAAATTATTATTAGTATACCTCAAACATTTATATTCAAACAATGAATAATAATCAAGGTTATTTAAAATGTCTAAAAATCTGTTTAACTGATTTACAACTGTTTTTTTCTTATCTAGTAAGGGTAAGTTTATGTTATGAACATCTTAGTAACTTTAATTTTTATTAATAACATTTTTTAAACATTATAGTGTGAGGATCAACTGGAAATATGTCCCATTTGACACTTTATCATTACTTCATATGCTTATATTGCCTCAGCTTCTTGAAGAACTATCTGCTACCACTATTCTGTATACCTTATAAATCATGTTATTATACACTATTTATAAGTTGGAAGAATTCCCATAGACATCCCAAAAAAATGTGGTAAATGAATACTTCTGAGGACATATGAATTACTAAATACATTAAAGTATATTACCAAGCAATACACTATGAATTTTGTTAGATCATCAATATTTCTGTCACTGGAACTGTGGTTTTTTGCAGGAATGTACACAATGGGTCTGCCAATCATGTCTCTGTGTCGAAGTACCCTTGCTTTATCAGAATACTTTTCTATCAGTTCTTTATTATCACCTAACTCTGCAACACCATACTCCACCCGCCATTTGTTAGTTTTTAAGATAGCCTGAAATACATTATATTGTTAGAATTATCAGGTTTATATTGGGGTAAGTACAATACATATACAATATTTGGGCAAACCTGAAAAGCGTTATCAACCGTTTGAAATGCTCTCAAGTATCTCCGCAATGAAAAGTCGTTATGATACTGTGCAGGATCTGCACTAGCAATTAAATTCATCCTCTCTTTGAGCTGCTTCAAATCATCTTCCTTTACAGGTTTCAGTTCCTCTGCCATTATCTTGTTATTTCCACTTATATTATATCACTAAACTTGTCGCATTAAGGTTCATAAGAAAAAGTAGGAAAACTGCTTTACTTGCAATTTTCTTAAATGCACAATATTTAACACATTACTTGCGAAAATATGTATTGAAATTCTATAAACTTGACCACCTACATCAAACATTAATATGACGTATGACACAAACGGTGTTGCCAGACTTAACGTGTGTAGCATTATGGGTCCGAGAAACGATCAAATTTGTTTGACGAATTTACGTGTTTGTCAAATTATTTGTTCGTGTGCTGCTGTGTTTGACGCGTTTGTCAAACAAATTTGATCGTTTATAGGGCTCTTTTGACGTAAACGTGATGTTTGACCAACAAATTTGTCAAACAAATTTGATCGTTTACCGGGCCCTTTAGAATTTACAAATTTATTCTTGCCACTCTTAGGCTGTCAAATCAAAACTGATCTATTCAAATCATTTTAAAATGTGTCCAGTGATTTTCAGATGTGAAATGGAATTTGACAATCACGAGGAACAAACAGATTTTTGTTTGATTGTTTATGTACCATAGTTTTACTATTTTATACTTAAAACAAATCTACATTTATGTGTAATGCAACAATACTGTCTTTTGAAAAAACTGCCTGGAAACGTAACTGTATTAAAAATCATACACCCTATGCTCTATACATTTTGATGTATTTTCTTAAAAATGTTGCATTTCAAACATTATAACAGAACCATGGACGTATATTAAATATATATTATATATATTTGAACACATATATAATTATATACGTAAATATTAGGAAAATTCAATTATTTTTTGCAGGCGCAATAAAATGAGATGCAGCTTTTAATTATTGAATATTTGTAAACTAGGACTCGGGTCGGCTTCGATCGAAAGTCTCTGAAAGTCTCGGATTTATTTTACTATAATATGTATTTATTACACCTATACAGGGTGAATTTTTGAGACGGGACAGTAAGGGTTAACCGTTATAGTTAAAGGAAAACGCTTTTAGAAGACTATCCATAATTTTTTTAAATATTCTAAACGGCATTTACAGATTTTGGAAAAAATGTACAGCCAGCAAGAAAATGATCATTTTAAACAAAAACTTTTTTTTAATGACAATCGATCCTGTTTCTTATAAGGATCAAAAGTCTCTATTGACCGACTGAGGTTTGAGTACTAGAAATGTCAGAAATCGCAAAAACTTTTCCCATACATTTGTACGGAAATAAATCATTTTAATATGTTTTTGGACACAGACAAACATAACTTACATTTAGATGATCTACAAAATATAAATATAAATTGCTCAAAATGACCGCCGTTATATCGAATACATAAGTGCACTCGTTTTTGTACTGAGCTAGTAGCAGCCGATAATTTTCTTAGATAGATATCATTTATAGTACCCATAACACAAGCTTTGCTTACTTTGGGACTAGATGATGTTGTGTGTAAGATGTCCAAAATATTTATTTATTTATTTAAAATCCTTGTTAATGCATCATTGCAATGCATTTTATTGCAATGCAAGCGTATTTTGTAAATAATAGGAACACGGAATCTGCATTGGTGTGGTACGCGAATAAGTATCCACTGCGACAAGTATCGAGTGGTAATATTGGAATTTTATGAAGGTACTCATAATTCTGCCGTGTATAACGACGTCATTTTTGAAAATCTCTAAAACCAATTGAATGAATGGCTCCTGTCAGAATTGCGAAAAGTTTATTTCCAGCAAGATAACGCTCCACCACCCAACAGCCGTGTATTTCAGTTTGAATAGGCAGTTCGGGCCACAGTGGATAGGTACACATGGTCCAACTAAGTGGCCACCTCGTAGCCCCCTATCTAACGCCTCTCCATATTTTTCTGTGGGGCTACCTCTACACAAAAAAATACAACAGTATTCAGGAGCTGAAAGATGCATTAACAAGGATTTTAAATGAAATCTATCCAAGAAAGTTATCGGCTGCTACTAGCTCAGTACAAAAATGAGTGAACTTATGTATGAGCTAAATGTAAGCTATGTTTGTCTGCGTCTAAAATACGTATTAAAATGATTTATTTCCTTACAAATGTATGAGAAAAGTCAGTCGGTCCAATAGAGACTTTTCATCCCTATAAGAAACAGGATGGATTGGCATCAAAAAAAGTTTTTGGTTAAAATGACCCTTTTCTTGCTGGCTGTACATTTTTTCCAAAATCTGTAAATGCAGCTCAGATTGTCTTAAAAAATTATGGATAGTCTTCTCAAAGCGTTTTCCTGTAACTATAACGGTTAAGGTACCTGCCCTAACTGTCCCGTCTCAAAAATTCACCCTGTATACCTTCGTCTTAAATCACTCTATCTGAAAACTGCAATAAAATCCGATGAGTAATTTAAAAAAGAGCTTTTTGTAAATATAGCTTTATTAAGCTTTTCTTTTACGTATTTATTTATTAAAACCGTTACTAATTTGTAAAGAAGTATTCAGAATCTTTAGGTGATTGTCTTTTTTAAACATGAAATACTGTTTTGTCTTATAAGTTATCTTATGAACTTGGCAAATTTACTTAAACAGCTAATCTTAAACAGGAGCTGAATACCTACAACGATTTAAAGACATTACGCATCCTGTTTAATAACTTCACAAAATTGATCTATGTCAAGTTCAGTCCTCGGCACAAAGTTTTGATGATAAATAATTATCAACTTAAATGAGACCCTCCGTCTTAGCAGAACAATCCTAAAAGTTTCTCAATGTTGGTACCCATATGAAGATAATAGCTTAAAGTTTGTATCAGATACATTACATGTTGGTTGATTACGTTAAGAATAGCTATTTTTGGCTTTAGCTTTTTGTATCTACGCCTTCACCTTTTTAGAAGAAATGCTAACTTGGAATATCTTTTTGTATTGCCACCTATTAAGAAAATAAACTGTGTAGGTGGTACCAAATATAAAGTTATTTATAATGAGTTCAACATTTATGTTAAAACTAATATTCTTGCTATGACGTTTTTCAAAGGCTCTTTTATATATTCTTCCTGTTCAGTCAGCAGTCACTTTACTTTCTATATAAAAAATATAATATGTATCATCAACAACCTATAATGTCCCACTGCCAGGCTCAGGTCTCCTCGCAGGTGAGGGTTAAGTTAAGGCCATACATTCTCATCCCTGCATGGGAGACGCAGCGCCGGGTCCTCACTGAAGTCATCGGAGGGGATCTCTGACTGCCGGCCGTCGTTCGTTCCATGGCCGGCAGCGAGAGCTCATTTACCGCGGGCGCAACCTTCTGCGAGGACGTAATCACGCAGAAGGAGGCGGCGGAGAAGGCCCGGGAGGACGACATCCAATCGGACCAGATTCGCCGCCTGGCGACTCGGGCGGCGGAGGCGCGAACATCTGCGCCTCATGCCGCCTTGAGTGTGGCCACGGGTGGACGGGACGGGTTTTCCCTCCACCCGCACTATGTGGCCAGCCGCGAGGGGGCGGCGTCGGTGTGTGCCGGACGCCGTCTAAGAGAGGGTCGTGAAACAGAGACGGTGACCGCATCAGGAGCGGGCAGGCGCTGGAGAAGTTCAGAAGGAGATCCCATCCTGGACTTCTCCTACTCCTAAACGGAGAAGCGCGGAGAGGGCACACTGTGTGTTTTTTAGTCGGTTCAAGTCCGACACACCACCCCGCCGTAACCCTGGTGGGGTGACGGTCCATGATGATTTTTCACACATAAAAAAAAAAAAGGCCATACATTCTCATGCCGGCCAGGTGCGAAAAACGGTCCCAGCATTATGTGGGTCATTTTAACCTTTGTTAGGGTATTTAAATTTTTAGTTAAATTTGTTCAGGTTGTTTAACATCACGCTATTTGTAATAGAATAGGTAGGTAGAATAATTTGCATGGGTCGGCTCAGTAGTTCAAAATTTCATTAATTTACCAATATGGAGTTAAAAATAAGTAATGAACTGACTAGATAGTGATAGTTGACTTTCAAATCTCTTTATTTATCTATTGTTTTTATTTGTATAAGTAGGTTAAATATGATTAAGTATATTCTAAATTAAATTTCTAATTTGGTTATCTAAGACTCATATGACTACTATAGCTTTGGATAGGATAATATTATAATTTCTCAAACTTTATTAGGTTAAAGGTATCCAGTGAAATTTAATCTCGCTTGCCATCACACTAATTGCGAGGCTTAAGTGTCAAACTTTGTATAGGTAATCTGTTGTCAAGTAATGACAGAAAGTACCACTATCTTGGTTGTAGCTTTAAAATATTACCGGATAAGTAACTAACTACTTATTTTGCTATATACCTACTGAAGTTTTGAATAAATAAATATTTCGGACATCTTACACACAACGCTTTTGGATGCAAAAGTTAAGCCAAATAAAGCTCTTCTTAGTCCCAAACTAAGCAGAGCTGGTATTATGGGTACTAGACCACTGATATAAATACATAAACATACTTTTTTTTTTTATAAATACATATATAATGCAAAGAAAACACCCAAACTCCTAAACAAACATTTGCAGTTCATACAAACATTTGGTCCGACCCGGGCCTCGAACCCGAGACTAACAGTAACACTAACGGCATACACTAACCACTAGAGTCTAGTGACTAGACCAACAAGGCAGGCAATTTGAAGCAAGTAGGGATGATTTAGTTTTGGCGCCAGGGCCCCCCCCCCCCCCTGGCGCCAAAAGGGTCAAATAACTGTGGTCAAGTTAGGGTTACCACCCGTACTATAATATTATTTAGTATTTCTGGTCGGCATACTATAGTTTTAGTTTTTTAAATAGTTTTAAAAAAAAAGACAACTCCCGCATTAGGAATATAAATTCCTGTGTCGCGGGGGACTTTACAAACATACATGAAACGGACACAAAGAACACCCAGACTCAGAACAACAAATTGTGAATCACACAAAGTGTTATCCTACGTGGGATTTGAACCCACGACACTTGGCGCAGTAGGAAGCGGCGTGGCGACCGCTTAAGCCACTAGGCCAACCGTGCAGTGCAACAGTGCAATATTTTTGAAAAAATATATAGTACGTAAAAGTACTAAATTTTCACGAAAATATAACAAACCAAATCGCCGAATGATTGTCTTTGCCGCCATTGTCTTTGACTCTGAGCTTTAGCTAAAACATGGTTAAAAATGCAAGAAGTGCTAAGAATATAGTTTTTAAAAATATTGAAAAACATTGTTTTTCGCCTAAATAATGTTGGCAACCCTAGGTCAAGCCACTAAAAGTTTAAATTTCAGTTTTATATCATTAAATAGAGGTATTAAGACGTAGGTATTTTATTAATGTATGTTAATATTGCAATTAATACCTATATTTTTATTTTTAAGTCTTCTCCCGAAACGTGTTATCAATTCATCTACTTCTTTAGTTAAGCTTTTTTGGACGTGGAGAAGTGTGACTCCTCTACGTGCTGGCTTCGCCAGCGTGGAGGCTCTCCAGCTGGTCATACTCGAGTTGGCAGGGCGTCAGCACGGGACCGTTTCCTTCCGACTAGCGGTTGCTTCGAGAAGTGCTTGCATTCGGTCGCTAGAAGGAAACTATGTCCCGCCTGTCACCACCACATATTATGTTACAAAATATTTAGTAAAAATTCCTTAAATATATTAAACATTAGTTAGCTTACAGTTGATTGTATTAAAATGACTTGACCAAATAGCGTAGTGAATAAAAATGAAAAAACGATTCGACAGATAGCAAACATGAAAAGTGTCGTTCAACCTAGACTTATAACAATGGTACAGACTGTATTATAATGTGTATATGTTTTGTGTTAATCGATAATTATAATCGTTTTAATAACTAACCTCATTATCTAGTTACGTCACGAACGTGCTTCGAACATGTATCATCCATTAGTGCATGCTGTGTTAATGTTTAATAAATTATTTGTTTTTATCTTTCAGGTTTTTATCGTAATACAAATAAACCACTACTTGTTGATTGCTTCTATTATTTTTGGTCCAACAAAGTGTAAAGAAAACAATACGTATTGTTCAAATTTTGCGCCGTAGATTAAAGAAAAAGATTCTCTTTTGATGAAGAATCTGGCGAGTTCTAATACAATTCGGCCTTTGCAGCTGTCATTCTGAACTGTGAAATAGTGGAATACTGAAAGAAAGTGAAAAACTTAATTGTTCTTTAATTTCTCGTACAGGCAACACCATCATAGGTTAAATTGGAAGAGCAAGATAGGGTGGTATTTTGAGAGAAATATAAGGGCTTGTACTTTGTAATGTGAATAAATCATCTATACAAATAAATAAAGTTGTAGTGAAAATAATGCATTCCTTTACTGCATTCCTAGGTCTTCCTACTTGCTACCTAGGAATGCAGTAAAGGAATGCATTATAGCAAGTAGGAACTTGCTACCTAGGAATGCAGTAAAAGTTAGTGAAAAATTATATACTTACGATTCATTTTGCATTCTTTTATTTACAAAAACTCTCAAAAATTGAGAAGGTGAATTTTGTACTCATTAGATTATTTTACTTATTTAAGGCTTGGCATTTTTATCGTGATAAAATGCCTGAGATAAAGGGAGGAGCGTTGCTGATAGACTTTGGCTTTAATGCTGACGTTTTTAATCTTTTTAAGACGCTATTTGTTGTTAATACATTTCGACAATCATTTGGTCGGGATATTAGGATCGGTATCGGAGCTATTTGTCTTATAATAATCACTTATTAGCATATTTATAACTAATTATGATAACCACTAAATTTTTAGCGTTATCAAAGAATAATATTGTTAGAAATATAAATAATTACACTTGAGACTTTGTAGTTATAGTAGAGTCATGCTTCGACCGGAGTAATACCTCATCACAGAATAACGATGTAAAGTAATTGACTCTCTTTGATTTTTACCGATTCTAGAATGGGAAGAACCAAACAACTGTCAACATGTAAATGTCCTTATGCTGCAGCAGTTACTTATATGTCCCGCCTGTATGTTTGCCCCTTATCCTTATAAGTATGCTCCTATCTGAAACCATTCTGAAGTTTTATAGCGTATACGCGTAAAATTTCGGAAAGATTTTCATTGCTCTGTAACGATAATATTTAACATACATCCAAATAAATTTGCGTTTGCATTGACAATATTAGTTAGACTGCCTCATTGGTCTAGTGTTTAGCGGATGCAACTGCTAATTAAGAGGGCTCAGGTTCAAGCCCGGGTCGGGCTGTTGTTGGCTTTTTCTTACAAGAAATTCTTAATGGCAGCTCGGAGTATGGCAACTGGCGGTGTTTCACGTTCGTGCTTCGGAGAGCACGTTGATTTGACATGAAAATTTATGGCAATCGTTATTGGGAAGTCAGTGCCCTCATATAGGTAGGTATACTGACTTCAGTTTGACAAACCTTCGAATTCGTTTACCCTCAGGGTTCCAGAAGCTTGATGCCAATCGCTCCGTGTGAAACACTGACATTCAGGTAAAACCGGTTGAGCTAGTAGCCGACCCCAAATTATTTTGGGAATAAGAATAAGTTAGGACTCTGCTACATACCTTTGAGAGGAAGTATTTCGAAATCATACATATGAATTCATAAGATAACAATTTAAACTGTTGAATAATTCAACTTGTTAGAATTTGACTCATCAATTTAGTTAGTTAAAGTTACGTAAGTAAAGTTACGTAAATTTCTGTCTAAATTTAAATGTTTATAGGCTTATAAACATGGGGTGCGGGTCGGGTAACCTCCACGTGTGTTCTCGCGTTTCTTGTCCATACTGACCATAAGGTTGGTGGGGAACAGAAGCAGAGGACCGGTGCACCCTGGGCGGCGGTCAATAACCTAATAATCTTCCTTTTATTGGGTTATTGGCCGCCGGCGAATAACTCGACAGGGGGGTAAATCACTCTCGGTACTCTTCTGTTCATCAGAAGAGACTGGACGAGTGAAGGCAGGGCCGAGATGGAATCCGCAGAGAAACCAGGGGCGGGTTAGCTCACTGCTCTCGCAGTGGCTGACAAGCACTAGTGCTGTCGCCGGTGAGAGAGGGTTAGCCACCCTCTCGCATTTCGTAACCAACAGAGTCTCAACAAGGACCCGAAAGGTGGCTCCAGGAGGGTACGCTGAGAACCTGTTGGCCGAAGGGCTTGCCTTTATTGACCGGCCCATGACAAGGACAGTCTATAAAACCCGACAGTGAAGTCGTAAAAACCTGTGGATACCGGCTGACCTCCACAGTATATAGGCTTTTCCGGGTGCAGGGGGCACCACCCGGATCGACTTTATTTCCCCCATACTCGTGGGATTAGCTATGGAATTTGAAAATAATAAACCAAAAGAAACAACGGACGGATCTAAAAATAATGAAACTGGCTTAGAAAAAGGACATAAGATTTTAACAGAGAAGGCGAGTGAGGGAGATGACCGGCGTTTGCGGCATAGGTCGCGATCGCCTAAATCGTCTCTATCTATCTCCAGACCCTCCACTTCGCTTCCCCTAGATGGAGCTGAGCGAACCGATGAGAGCGATAGCTCAATCTCGATAAGCTCAGAGAGAATAACGCGTCGGCAGGCACGGAAGCGCGGAAATTTGCGCCTTGAGATAGAGGACGGGTCTAGCCAGGCGAAACGGGCACATAAAGAGCCGGAGATTGAGGGAAGGCCTAACAACCGGAGCTCAGAAGAGGTTGGTGCCAACATGTTGCGAAGCCTGGTTGAAGCTCAGGAAATTCTTGACAAACCTCGCGCTACAAAGGCGGAGGTAATGAGCTCCTTTCGCCGCACTCTGCAGTCCCTACAGAACGACATAAAGGAGCTCTGCATTCAGACGGCATCCCGTGAGCGCGAGTTAGCCAACCAGGTGAGAGATCTCCAAAAAGAGATTAAATCTCTCACAGGTACAATGTCGTCATCTTCGGCCGTACCAGCTACAAAGGGAGTAGACAAGATCCCAATATCCTCATCGACAACGGGACCAAAGCCGACAAACGACCCGGCGGTAAAATTAGTAGTTCCCCGCCAGGTAAGGGAAGACCACCCGGACTGGGAGCAAATTGAAGTTATCATGAACCGAGAATTTGCTCGATTCCAGTCCGGGCTTATGGATAGATTTTTTCCAGAGAGAGGTGCACGGCCTCCACTAGGTCAGAGACAGGCTCCTGTGCAGCAGCAGCCGGCGGCTACAAGCACAGACCAAAATGCGACCTCTTCTAAAAAAAAGAAGAAGAAGAAAAAGAAAAACAGAAAAAGTAAAAAGATGGTCAAAACGCCAGATGCCCAACCAGCTCCAGTAACGAGGCAGGCAACTGGCGTAGAGACGCTGCCAGAAGCTGCAGTAAGCCAGGAAGGGGGTACCTGGGCCCAAGTAGTTGGAAGGAAAACTCGAGCTGTCGCTGCAAGACAGGGTGTCGAGGTGGCCACTCCCGCAAAAGTGAAGAGGCCAGAACTACCACGTCCTCCCACAAACGCCGCCGTTCTGATTGCAGTGCCTCCAGGGTCTACTATCTCACTTGCGGAGGTTATGCAAGCCGCAAAGACACGTATCAGGTTGGCAGAACTTGGGATCACGGGTGGGGTCCGACAGAGAAAGGCGATCACAGGAGACCTAGTGCTAGAGATCCCCGGTCCTGATAGCGCTGCCAAAGCTGACGCTTTAGTCGCACGCTTGCGCGCTGTCATGAGCGACACGGATGCCAGATTTGTGCGTCCACACAAGACGGCCGAACTGCGAGTGATGGACTTAGATGAATCCATCACCCCCTCCGAGGTCGCGGAGGGAATAGCCGCAGCAGGTGGCTGTTCCCTGTCCGACATTAAGGTAGGGGAGATTCGCAGAACCGCAGCACGGTTAGGAACAGTTTGGGTCCGGGGTCCGCTTACGGCAGTACGTAAGGTTGTGGCTGCCAAACGGGTGCAGGTAGGCTGGGTGTCAGCCCGTGTCGAAATGTTGGCACCACGACCCTTACAATGTTACCAGTGCCTCGAAATGGGGCACGTCAGAGTAAAATGCTCGGGTCACGCTGACAGGAGTGGGCGCTGCTACCGCTGCGGGGAATTGGGTCATAAGGCTCGAGAATGCGCATCGGACGCACCGAAGTGTCCAGTATGCACCGACTACGGCCGGCCTGCTAACCATCGGTTGGGCAGCAAGAGCTGCTGTCCACCGAAAAAGAAAAAAGGCGGAGAGGTTCATCCTCGCCCCGCCTTTACTCAATCGGGACAGCCCATATCAAGTGGTAACTCAATGGGGGAGGTTATGGAGGCCTGAAATTCCCACCATACACAAAGATTCTCCAGGGCAATCTCAACCACTGCCGCGCGGCACAGGATCTATTGATTCAGACGCTCGCGGAGCTGTCGGTTGCCCTGGCAGTAATTGCGGAGCCCTATTCCATCCCGGACCATCCACGTTGGTTCGGTGCGGTCGATGGCTCTGCAGCCATATACTGGTCGGGTGGGGATGGTCTCCATTGCTCCCTTCTGAGAAAGGGTGTGGGTTTTGTAGCAGTGGAGTGGGGGGCTACAGTGGTTATAGGCTGTTACTTCTCCCCCAATCGCGGCCTAGCCGAATATGAGGCATACCTGCACGGGCTAGGGATTTGCATCCGCAACTACGCTTCCCGTGCGGTATTCGTCCTGGGTGACTTTAATGCCCACTCAAGGGAGTGGGGTGACACCCGAGACGACGCGAGGGGAGAAGCTATCCTGGAGTGGGCGGCTGGACTGGACCTCCGACTTTTAAATCGGGGGTCGGTCAGTACCTGTGTACGGTGGCAGGGGGAGTCGATTGTCGACCTGTCGTGGGCGACTCCTTCTGCAGTGCGCACAGTATCGGGATGGAGGGTGGCGGAGGAAGTGGTTAGTCTTTCTGATCACCGGCACATCGTATTCGATGTGTCTCTCCGCCGCCCGGACCGACCACGCCAGGATAGAGAACCTCCGCGACGATGGTCCCTTAAGCGGCTCAACAGAGATATAATTATAGCCGCTTCCCACGTCGCGGATTGGTCCGAGGAAAGGGTTTCGTCCGATCCGGAGGAACTGGCGACTTGGTTTGGGAACATTATGGCGTCCATATGTGATGCCTCAATACCCCGAGTCAAGCCAGCCAGAAAGGGCTCGGCGTACTGGTGGAGCGTGGAGATCTCGCGTCTGAGAATGACGGTCGCAAGATTGCACCGCCCGTACCTTCGAGCCCGGAGAAGACGGCGAGCGACAGCCGAGGAGATCGACGGAGCACGGCGGGAATATGGAGCCGCTGTAAAGGCTCTCAGTGATGCAATCGCTGAGGCCAAGGCTCGGTCATGGAAAGAGCTTATCGCGGGACTGGATAGGGACCCATGGGGGCGACCGTATAAAATGGTATTGGGGAAGCTCAGACCATGGGTCCCTCCGTTGACGGAAACCCTGGACCCGGAGTTCTTGGGAAGAGTGCTAGACACGCTCTTCCCAAGGGACCAGGACAGTCCCCCGACTCCTCCGTCACATTCGGATCCACAAATGTGGTCCGACGAGTATGAAGTGACGGAGGAAGAGCTGGACCGAGCCGTGCGGCGGCTGGCTTCCCGAAACACCGTGCCAGGACCGGATGGTGTTCCAGGTCGGGCGTTAGTGATAGCTCTGTCGGTGCTAGGGGACAAACTGAGGCAGATTTTCACGAAGTGTCTCAGCCTCGGTATGTTCCCCCTCGGCTGGAAAGAAGCAAGACTGGTGCTCCTTAAAAAGGATGGAAGGGCTGCAGATTCACCATCTTCGTTCCGACCGATATGCCTGCTGAACGAGTCGGGGAAGATCTTTGAGAGGGTGATCTCAGACCGTATCAGCGGGCACCTGTCGCGAGTGGGTCCTAATTTATCGGATTGCCAGTTTGGATTCCGACAGGGGCGTTCGACAGTGGACGCTATTAGGTGTGTTCGCTCCCTGTCGGAGTCGGCAGTCCGCTTTCGGCACCCTCCCCTGGCAGGCAATCAGGGCGGCCCTCGAATATCATGAGGTGCCGCCCTACCTGAGGGCTGTTATAGAGGCCTATCTGCGCGACAGGACGGTGAAGTATATCGATCGGAATGGAGGGGAAAATCGAAGGGAGTTATGTTGCGGGGTTCCTCAGGGCTCTGTATTGGGCCCATTGTTATGGAACCTCGCATATGATGCGGTCCTTCGTACCAGTCTGCCCTCTGGCCTAAGTGTCGTCTGCTATGCGGATGACACGCTAGTACTGGCCAGAGGGTCAAGCTTCCAGGAAGTGCTTCGGCTCGCCGAGCAGGGGGTGGCTTGTGTTGTGGATAAGATCTGTGAGCTGGGACTGAGGGTAGCACCCCAGAAAACTGAGGCTATATGGTTCCATGGCCTACGGAGGCGACAGGAACCACCCAGCTCACGCCTCCAGGTGGGTGACGCTGTAGTCCAGGTTGGTCAGTACATGAAGTACTTAGGCCTTATCCTGGACAGTCGGTGGAGCTTCGAAGAGCATTTCCGGCGATTAGTCCCCCGAGTTCGTGAGGTAGCAGGTGCACTGCAACGTCTGTTGCCCAATCTCGGGGGACCGCGGGAAGAAGTTCGCTGCCTCTACATGGGCGTCGTGCGATCCATGGTCCTCTATGGGGCACCCGTCTGGTCTAAAGACCTGGCGGGTTCCTCCCGCTGTCAGGCCCTACTCAGAAGTCTGCAGCGGTTGATGGCCATTCGGATCGTGCGGGGCTACCGCACAATTTCGTATGAGGCAGCGACGGTCTTGGCGCGTTCTCTGCCCTTTAACATTCTGGCCGACATGGACGCTACGGTCTACGACCAAATTCGTTCGGTCGGTCGGAGTGTTGAAGCGGCCGCGCCAGACCCTGAGCCTGGAATGCTACGGCGGAACGCGCATAAGCAAGCTCTGGAGACTTGGCGGGCACGGCTCGAAATTCAGTCGGAGCCGTTCTGCCGAACTTCGAAGCGTGGGTAGAGAGGACCGACTGTGTCACCTACCGATTGACTCAGATACTCGCCGGGCACGGTTGCTTCGGTGAGTATCTGAATCGAATAGGACGAGAGGCTACAGCACAATGCCACCACTGCGGGTTTGACCTGGACTCCGCCCAGCACACGCTGGAGGACTGCCCTGCTTGGGAGTCCGAGCGCCGAGTCCGAGAGCGGGATCGGGAAAGGGCCGATCCCGCTCGAAGGAGGCGGCGAAGGGGACGCCGCAGAGGTCGCTAGCTCCCCGACCGTCGCCTAAGGGTCGCTGCGGTCACATCCTGGGGAGATGTGACCGCTGCAAACGACCCGAGACAGTTGACACCCCGGTGCGGCCGGGGGTGTCGTCTAAGGCGGGCCGAAGTTTCGCCTCTTACTGTGTAGAGCGGTGAGAGGCGCAACAGCGTCCAGCCCCGGGGGTGATTTCAGTCACCCCGGGATGTACCTTATACGTTGAGGTACGGCAAGGGGGACACTAGAAGCCGCTGACGCGTTCCTGGTGTTCCTCCCGACTGCCGAGGTAGGCCGCCGCGGGGTTTAGTGGGTAGACCGGGATAACCGGGAGTCCCACACACACCCTTCATTTTCCCCAAGAAGGGTATGGTGCGAAAAGCATTCCCCGCGTTAAAAAAAAAAATAAAATAAAAAAAAAAAAAAAAAAAAAAAGGCTTATAAACATACAATTAATACTAAGTTTTAAGAATATACTACCGCCTACAGTTCAAATACCTCATTAGCTACTTTTTGCGATTACGAAAAGCTGATTGCTTTGATCTTTACTTATTTTATGGCAATGGATTACTATTAATACTTATCATGGAACTGTATTATATTCGTGCGTGGTTAATTAGCGGGCTTAAATTGGCAATGATGACGTTGTCCGATTACCTTTAATGTAAAACTCTGTAATCGACTGAGGTAAGTTATAATACTAAAATGTTTAAAATCCTCTTGTTATTGTACTCTAAAGTTATTTGTTTTTAACGGGATTATATTTTATCATACAATGTAACCAATTAGCGTATTTAATCGAATCAATAGATGATATATGACTATTTTATCGATAGTTATGTATAAAACTCAATAAATTGGTAGGGTTTGGAAAACCCCATTTGACAAGACAGCTATTTACGTACCTATGTTTTTCCTTTTTTATATATTTAGGCCTAGCAAAGTGACTCTACACTACCCGATGGAAAGCATGGGTAGAATTCAGAAGTAGAGCTATCACCAAACTGAGTTGGGGATTCTAATACAACTATAATAATTTACGGCCAGCAATTGCCATCAGATCTCCGCAACTCAAGTGCAAGTGGTATTGAAATTCTATAGATACTATAAATAGACTAATTCTATTGACGAACCTTTGAAGGCTTCAACTATCCTTAACAATTGCCACATATAGTCGTAGGTCCCGTTTGAATTACATAAATAATCATATTATTTCTACTTTTATTAAAATAAAAGCGGCGAAGTGCGAGTCTGACTCGCCCATAAAGAGTTCCGTAGCAGCAAGTAACGTCATTTAAAAGTTCTTGTAGTTCTTTGTAATTTTGATCGATGTTTTAATAATAGTGTATTGATTAAATGAAAATGAAATTGCGGGTTACGATTTGTGAGGTATTACAAAAAAACTACTTACTAGATCTCGTTCAAACCAAATTTCGGTAGAAGTTTGTATGGTAATGTACATTATATATTTTTTTTAGTTTTATCATTCTGTTAATTTAGAAGTTACAGGGGGGGGGGGGGACTAATTTTACCACTTTGGAAGTGTCTCTTGCACAAACTATTCAGTTTAGAAAAAAATAATGTTAGAAACCTAAATATCATTTTTGAAGACCTATCTATAGATACCCTACACGTATGGTTTTGATGAAAAAATTTGTTTTGAGTTTCAGTTCAAGGCATGACCCCCAAAATTTATAGATTTTTTTTCTATTTTTGTGTAAAAATATTAATGCGGTTCACAGAATACATCTACTGACCAAATTTCAACAGTATCACTTAAAGATTCGGAAAAAAGTGGCTGTGACATACTGACATACGGACGGGCAGACAGACTTGACGAATCTATAAGGGTTCCGTTTTTTGCCATTTGGCTACGGAACCCTAACTAGCTGTGATCCGCAGTTATTGTTGTAAATCGCGGATAATGCTTTTGACTGGCGTGTGGACCGCTTAAGACACCAGGCCAACCGTGCGTTGGCCTAGTGTCTTAAGCGGTCGCCACGCCGCTTCCTACTACGCCAAGTGTCGTGGGTTCAAATCCCACGTAGGACAACACTTTGTGTGATTCACAATTTGTTGTTCTGAGTCTGGGTGTTCTTTGTGTCCGTTTCATGTATGTTTGTAAAGTCCCCCGCGACACAGGAATTTATATTCCTAATGGGGGAGTTGTCTTTAAAAAAAAAAAAATGCCGAGGACCGAAATTAATCTTAAAAAATTGCCCTAAGTTACTTCTTATGTGATCAGCTTTTCTGCCAGTGAAAGTCCCGTCGGTTCAGCCGTTCCAGAGATTAGCCGAAACAAACAGACAATTTTTTAAAATTTTTTTTTTGATTTAAGTACCATATATTTTATTTATTTAGTAATTTAGTAAAAAAAATATTCATTTGATATTACATGCAGACACTCCAATTTTATTTATTTGTATTGGTGTATAGATGTTTAATGTACACTGATGTAATAAAATACAACAGCGTTTATTACGCAGGCAGGTTTTCAGCTTTTAACTTGACCCTTTTTTATTGTCATCGAAAACATCTATTTATAAATATAATTTTTAATATTCCAAGTTGCTACCTTATAAATAGAAACATATATTTCCTGAATAGCTTCGAGAAATTAGGTACATTAATACTCTAATAGAAGTAGGTGTGCACGGAGGGCGTAATAGTTTAAGGCTTAAATACGAACTGACCGATAGCTTTCTCTAAACAAACACTTTCTAAATATTTGGTTAAAGGACAAATGAGTCCTTCAGTAAACAATAAGTTAAGTTTTGCCATTATAGATGCAACTTCCTCGTCTGTTGAACAAATGGAGCTAAAACTCTCAAAACTTTTTAAATTAAGTATATAATAAGCGTACGTCACGTCGGTAGTGATGAATTACTTTTGACATTATGACGGCTTTAAGGGGAGTTTAAAGTTTTGTATTTTATCTTAGACTAAGAATGACCTAGACCGGTCATATGCGTGCACCCGTAAGGGATAGCAACAAAGTACATTAAATATGAATGTTGCCAGCTTAAAACAATTCCCCTTTAATAAGGGAGAATCGTTATTCCGTTTACTGTTCCAAACGTTTTAAAAATCTGTCAAATATGGTTAGGTTAGAATAGAAGGCCTTCATTAACGAAAGCTGAGGATGTAACCGGGATCAAGATTGATTACATTAAAAAAAAAACATTTTTTAGAAGGTTATAGTATTTATTGGCCCTTAAATAAAATAAGTATGTTGAAGAAATTAGTTTGTTTTCTTGACTCTAGTTATCAGCATATTTTTGTACTGTAATATATCCTTACGTTCAAATATTTTTACATATAGCTTTGCTTTTGCCCAACCTTGTCGTCCAGTAGCCTTCAACCACATTTTACGCACATTTTCATCTTTTGGAAATCTGGACGACAATAAAACACAAATCAAATTAAATTTCCTCACCATATGGGGTAATTTCAAAAGGCTGTGCGTTATCCTTAAAATGCTGGTAACCTTGCAAAATTACCTTAACACATTAATGGTCATTCAAACTTTAGCTGTGACAACCTACGCAATTTGGTCGGATAATTACAAAATTTTCACACTTTAGAAACTAGTTTTTATCACTTATTTTTAATTATTTCTGCACATTAACAAACAAAAATTTATGTAATTAATCGTAGTTAATATTAAAAACAATATTAGGCCGATAAAACGCTATTTTTTATACTTACGTGTGATAGGTTATATTTTCATATTTGCGTTCACTACGGCTTTTGCAGCCGAAAACACAACACTGTACCATATTTATTAAAGTATCTGGGTTGAAAACAATTAGTTAAACTTAAAATCACACAGTAATTCACTCAAAAAGCCCTTTTTTCACTCCTGATAAATTCCCGCTTTGTAATTTGTTTGACACAAATGTTTTGTGACAAACCTATACGGCGATAAGGACAAAAAATACGTATCTCTACTTTTCTCTAACACACTGGAAAATGGTATCGTTATCTCACTCTCTCGTGGTAACGCTTGTTGGCATGTCAGGTCTTGGTCATTCTTAGTCTAAGTATTTTATATATCAGAATTGACAGAAAAGTAAACAAACTATAACCTACTACTTATAAGCTTTTTATATAGGCTTTTTTATCTTCACCATGATTGTTGTAGTATTCCTACACACATACTTAGTCAAATGATAATAAATCTTGCTGCTAACAATGACAAACATTCTTGCTGTCGTATTTCGTTGGTGAGTGTGAGACCGGAGGCCCAATCATTGTGCATCATTCTCCCGCTCTTCGAAAGCCGGGAGAATGATGCAGAATAATCAAACCAGGCTGCCATGGTAGGGTTCACCATGCTACATTGTCTACCCTCACAATAAGCATGGTGACCCCTACTCCTGGATTCTACTCATGCTTTCCATCAGGCAGAGTAGAGTCACTTTGGCAGGCTTAAATATATAAAAATATATATATATATATATATATATATAACCTATTAAATACGTAATTGAACGCTGTGAACCTTAAAACCAGAAGCAGACATTTCTAATACACTCTCCCTTTTTCATTATCTCAGCCGTGTTCGGAGCAGTATCCCCCAGACTTTAAGTCTTTAATAGCCTTGTTGGAGTGTGCGGCTGCCGATCAAGAGGTCTCGGGTTTAACTCCCGGGTCGGATCAAACGTTCGTATGATCTGCAAATATTTGTTTCGGAGTTCGGGTGTTTTCTATGTTTAATATGTATGTATTTACAATAAAAAGTATAAATATATTTACAACAGTTATTTAGTAGTACTCATAGTACAAACTCTGTTTAGTTTGGGGCTAGATGGCGTTGTGTGTCAGATGTATGAAATATTTAACTAGTAAGATGATTAACTTAATTCGACCCTTACTTTTATTAAAAAGGTTAAAGTTACCTCCTTTGTTTTATTTACCCGCCTGAATGCCTCAATCAATCAACGTGATACTTTTCATACTAGCTGTTAGGTGTGCAATAGAAGTAAGAACGGGCCGTCTTGACCGGGGCGGTACTAGTGGTACTACCCTAGTACAGAAAACCTATAAAAAATGACAGCGTTAATACTGTCGAATTTCGTTGGTGAGTAGTTGAGTACGAGGCCGGAGGCCCAATGATGCAAAAGCTTCTCACTAGGCCGCCATTGTGTGCATCATCATGCTAAATAAAAAAACATAAAAAATAAGGAAAATAATTTATAATGTAAAATTATTTTAGTGTACTCGGGAGATAATTAATTGAAAAAATCACATTTATATTTACAAAACCATGGACAAAAACTAATTAAGAAAATACAACATTCAGAGCCAGTGTGGAAGTTTTGTTAAATTTAATTATGTGTTAATGCATTCCACGGTATAGAGGGGTGCCTACTATGTTCGGAGTTCGCGGGCGCGGTCGGTTGTCTCAATAGAAGCACTGACCGGAAACAATCCGATTAACGAATTGCTAGGCACAGATGGAAAAGCTATCTCGCCGCCCGAAAGCACATTTAGGCCATCTGTTATACTTAGTTTGTAGATTTTTAATTTTAGATACTCTTTGAAGAGAAATTTCACTCCTTAACGAAAATTTGTTGCTTTAGAATTTCTGACTACTGACCTGGTCGCAGTTACATATTTAGGTAGAAAACGTGTATGACTTAGTATGTAATCTGTGGTGATCCTATAGCCGCCTACACGCAAAGCCCGCCGCGCCCCGTCTAGGCCGCCTGGTATATACAAGTTTGAAGCTAGAAGGGTTCCACCATCAATAAATCAACTGTAGGCACATTTATAGTATTTGCCTTTTTAACTGACTGTTTGCATTGAGAAGTCATAACACCTTCATAAAGTAAAAAAGCAAAAATCGTAAATGCACGAATAAAAGTCCCCCTAGTGTGTGATTTGTCAGTTTCAATTGGTGTTTCAGCTGCCATTCTGTATTCTCGGTCTTAATGTTAAAATTAATTATGTTTTCAAAATCCTTCAATTGCATTTAATTAGCTCAATTTATTAGTCATTTTGGCGATTCGTGATTACTGTTCTCATGCCTATTACACAATACGCACAAATCCAGCCATTTTCTTTGTTTAATACCTGTTGAGCCGTAAGGCCCCTTTTGTTTAACAATATCAGTAGTAGATTAAATAATCCGACTAATTAAATATTAGATTAGGATTTAATCACTAATATAAATTGTGTTTGGTGGATAATAATGCCGCAAATCAATAAAGATAAGCAGTTCGACGTTATTGACTTTGTTAATTCTCTCAGATTTGATGAGGTTTTCATCATTATGTTTTTAGCATTGTCACTGACGCTTACACAAAGCAGGAGACGAATGAAACAGGCACCAGCGTAGTTTACTTTAATGTTTTGAAACTAACTTCATCTGATTCTTCATCACATACTTTTGTACACAAAAACATTTATAAATATTTCATGAGAAGCATAACAACATACACATAAACAGCACACAAAACAAACTTCACCTATACTCGTAGTTGAGTTCTCTACTAGCTGACCCTGAGTGACTATGACTGAAGGGGCATAAATTAGCTTTCATTCATTGTTAATCATTATGCCGCATAATGATTAACAACAAAAAAAAGTGCGTAATCTAATATAAATATGCAACTAAATATATTTAAAATAAAATAACTAAGTAAATATAATGTAGGTATTGATACAAGTAATCATTATTTCTTTCCTAGCTTATTTTTATATGAGCCTGCCGAAGTTATTACTTATTCTACTCTGCCTGATGGAAAGTGTGAGTAGAATCTAAGAGTAGTGGTCACCATACACAATATTAAATGAGATCGGCTACTATTTCAACCGGTTTTATCTCTTTTTTACGCGGGGTATGCTTTTCGCATCACACCCTTCGTGGGGCAAACGAAGGGCGTGTGTGGGACTAACGGGGGAAAGCGGTCCACCCACGAAACCCCACGGCGGTCTAGCTGGACAGTCGGGAGGAACATCACCAACGCATCAGCGAACTTCTGGAGTCCCCCCTACCGTACTTCACTACTGAGGCACATATACAGTAAGAGGAGTACTCTATACAGTAAGAGGCGGAACATTGACCCGAATTAGACTACATCTCCCGACCGCACCTATCTCGAGTCGCTTGCAGCGGTCACATCAGTCCAAGATGTGACCGCTTTTACAACCGGTTTACTTGCATATCCGTTTTCTACGGTTCGACTTAGACTACGAATCGGACTTCTGCAAACCCGATGACGAACTCAATTTGAGGGTTGAGTAAGTTATTCAACAGGTTACGTTACACGTAATATATCTCTCTACATTAAATAGTCAGGTAATTGCTATGAAAGTAATTTCTTTGATTTGCTTCTTAAAAACACTTTAAGGTAGGCTGCCACGTATTGAATGAGGAAGGAAATTCTAAAATTGTGCCGAAGATATGAATGGACTAGTCATAGGGAGTTGAATAAGGAATTCGGAGAAGAAAAAAAGATAAGAAGGTTATCTTTTTTTTTCTTCTCCGAATTCCTTATCGATTCATAACAATAATCGAAGCGTTCATTTTGATTGCGTTTGAGAAAGTCCGAGATTTATTTTCTGATTCTTTCTCCTCCTCTTTGCATGATCTTCTTCATTAAGCTTTCTGAGATCATTGTCACGTACTCGTATATCAACCCCGATGACATCAATTTTTTTTTTTGGTTTTTCCCCTTCGTCACATGACTGTCACTTGAAACTTCGAGGCGACATTCTTGCGATTTATTTGCAGTAGAGAAATAATTATAGAGTATATAGTATCGAAATCTAAAATCACATCTAACAAAAGCGTAAGTATGTAACGGTGTATCTCGATATGACTATGGTCTACACAACGTTAATAACACACTGGTCTTATCTCAAAGTACTTATCTTATTTTTACTAAAAAAAACCCAAGATTACTGAATCTCATGAATTATAGATAAGATGTTAGGGTAGTGTTGTTGGTTTATTCAGGACAGGATATTTTTTTGGAATTTATAATGGTACGAGCTGACCCCGCGAACTTCGTACCGCCTAACAGATGATTCAACGTCACTCAATTATTTTGCCTTCTCGGAATCCCTTATGGTAATAAAGTTCAAATTGACTTATAAGTATTATTACGAATCTTTTGTATGGGAATATAGAAAAGTGTTGTTTTTAGACTTTTTCAGTTTTTTTTTTTAATTTTTCTCTCCGTAAGAACCATCCTCGTACTTCAAGGTATATTATAAAAAAAGAATTAGTGAAATCGGTTAAGCCATTCACGCGTGATGCCGTGACCAAGGAAAACGGGTTTCATTTTTATATATATAGATAGATAAAATTAATTAAAAACTATTTAGAAAAAATATATTCATAAACTGAAATACTAATTCCTTCTCAATTGGAGTGTAAGAATTTCTGAAGCTTAGTAATAGCATAACCGACTAAGAGCATACCCGAGGTTATAACCTCGGAATTTAGGGAGTCAAAAATATAGGTGGGATATATGTCTTCCTAAAGACGCATCAATCATCATGTAGGAGTCTACAAAACGAGATCCAGAGCGAATCCTACTTGGCAGTGTGTGTGACGTATGTGTGTTATTCCACGCGTACCTGTTGGTGCCAATTACTCCTCTGCCTGCACTTTCATACTCCACTTTTCATTGTCTCCAGTTTTCATTGTTTCATTGTCTCAGTTTCACATGGTCATGTTTCAGGGTACACAGGGATGACTCACTCTCTATTTAGACCTAGATTCCTCAAAGTTCACTCTCTATTTAGGCCTCGGGTGTACCTTACAACCAATCAAATTCCATGTAAGAAAATTCTGTTTTAAGTCCGACGCGTCGCGTTGCAACAGTAAGTGGGAAAAGCAGTTCGAGGTAGACACGAAGTTTCTTAGGCCTTAACAGGGAGGACAAAAAGACAATTCAAGCAGGTACGAGTATAAAACGGTACAAGTAGGCTAACTCAGTCGTACGAAACTCTAAATGTGATCTAAGTTGACCAGTTCCCTAAATTGACTAGTTATATGACTTGATGAAGACGGTTAATTGGGAATAAGTATTGTAGTAAAGAAAACCGATGAATTGATAGCTGAGTAATTGGCCGCTGTAAACCGAATGGTGTTTGTAATTTCAAGCCAAACATAACTATGTTCTAAGTCAGAAAAAAAGGGGATGGTTTTACCATAATATTATAATCTAAGGACTCCAATAAACTTTCCTGTTAGAAATACTTTTTCGATTGGTTTATTTTCTGTAGTTAATTCAGTTAAGTTCTGAATTGGCCATTGAGATTTTAATCAAAACATGCATCTTAACAAATTAACAATATAGCAAAATAAAAATACAACTTTACTATTTTTACGCCTCTACGTGTAGATAAGTATGTATAACTAGATATGAATTAAGTTTACTTTAACGGATTAACAGTAATCATTATCAATATAATGATTTGTTATAAGGATCAATGAAAGGTATAAAATAACACAAAACGATAGTTTGACAACAGTGATAGGTGTGGCTTGACTTTGAAAATGGGCCCGCTTGTCGTGTTCGTAGCCTTACTGGCTGTTGTTGCAGGGTTCGAACTCCCACATCCATCTACATTTGCTAAGGTTTTCAATGAAGATCAGTTCGAAGATTATCTGGATTTTTGGCTTGCACAGGAAGAACCTAAATGGGCAAACGCATCTAGTTTATTAAGGAACTCAGCACTTGATTCCCGTAGTAGTGGTAAATACGTTCATTAATATTTTATTTTTTATGAAATAGTTTGCTATATTCTATTTCAAATTGAGTTCCTATCAACTTTAAAATTAGATTAAAAATCAGATGATCCATTTTTAAAACTAGAGTACCGCCTTGGAAATGTTCAATTTTGTTTTTATTTTGTTGGTAAATAAAATATAAATTAACTTTACGTAAGAAATAACATACTACAATTTGTTAAGTCGATAAAAAATGAGAATGACAATAAATAGGAGTTGTGCATAATTATTAAGCATATTATTACATTAATTACATATTTTACCATTCTAAAGTTCTGTGCCTCTCCTGTCCAGGTTGCACACTTAACATAAATGGAGATCTTGGACAGCCGCAGCCTGTGTACATTCGTAGTGGCACATATCTAAGACCCACCGGTAACTCAGGGCGAATCCAACTCAACACCGGCGATCAGGTCATCATTGGATGCCCCGGCCGTAACCTTCGGCATCCTAATATTGCTTCTACAACACTTGTCGTTGGTGTACGTATATGAAAGGCTTACAAGTTTTATGTTAGTTTAGTCACAATTCTTTTATATAATGACTTTAATTATAGATGGACTGCACGGTTGACCTAGTGGTTTACGCGGTAGCCATGCCGATTTCTATTGCGCCAAATGTTCTGGTTTCAAATCCCTCATGGGACAACACTTTGTGTGATCCACATATTGTTGTTCTTTGTGTCTATTACATGTATGTTTGTAAAGTCCCCCGCGACACAGGACAAATATTTCTAATTACTTGCCATTTAAAATAATTTAGATCAATATTAGTTCTCGTATAGGTTGTCAAGTCCTTATGCATCATGGTACAAGTGTGTGAAGAAATGTGTGTTTCGAGTTTTGTTCCTGAGATAGTTTTTTTTTTATTCAGACGGCAACATGTGTGAGTGGCAATTTGGTGGCTGGATCTGGTTGGTTAAACGGCAATAGTGCTTTTGGTCAACTGACTTGTTCAAGTCATTCTTTCCACGAAGCTCAAGCTACAAATAGCAGATGTTGGGGAAATAACATTGTAATACGGTAAGATTTTTTTAATATGCAAGATGACCGGTAACGGTACTCAAGTAATTAAGTAGCCTTATTAATGTTCCTATCATATATGATGTTTTAGTATTGGATTCATCGTGAACAATGTTTTCCATACACTGTACCATTCCTGCTACGATCAACAACGCATGGAAGTCCTTTATGTCTGGTATGAACAGACTCCTGAAAATGGGATACATCAGACTGGTGTTGACAGGCCCAGTTTTCTTGGTAAATATATGTGATGAAGCATATTAATGTAAATTGCCAACGCATATGCTAATATTACATATTCTATTAATACTTGCAGCTGGCACATTTTACCCGGGAGTTGTGGTCAATACCATGTACACTCAGGTGGAGCAAAAGAAGACAGTCTCAGAGTATGTTGGTCAAACTCTAGCTGACAGATACATCACCACCCAACAGTTCTTTGCTCGTGGTCACCTTGCCGCTAAAAGTGATTTTGTTTTCGCTACCGGTCAACGTGCTAGCTTTTGGTTTATTAACGCTGCTCCCCAGTGGCAACCATTCAATGCTGGAAATTGGAACTTTTTGGAACAAGTATGTCTTTGATTTATTTTAGCTACGTTATTACAGCTACCAACATAATACAGATTATTAGTTGCATCTGTATAATTTTATACGAAAATTTTATAACATGTTGTTTTTCATACTACTTCAGGATCTCCGTGCTCGTATTGCTGCTGCCAATTATAGAACTACTATTTACACGGGCACCTTTGGGGTCACTCAACTGCGCGACCAAAGCAACCGTCTTGTTGACATATACTTGGTTCGTGACAAGAATCAAATACCAGTGCCGCTATATTTCTATAAGGTACTTAAAACTTCACACTTAACACTTCACTTTTAATCTTTATGGTTCTGCGGTATTTAATTATGATTAAACAATTTTTATTTAATCATAGGTGGTGTACGATGCGTCCCGTCGTCAAGGAACAGCATTCGTAAGCATTAATAATCCCTACTACACCGCGGCTGAAGCTCGCAGCCTCACGTTCTGTACGGACCGTTGCCGCAACAACAGCGCTTTCAGCTGGCTCCGCTGGCAGCCGGACCGTATTGATATCGGATACAGCTTCTGCTGCAACATCGATGAATTTAGGAGGACTGTTCCTCACCTACCTGCCTTTACTACTACTGGTCTCCTGGCATAAACAATAAATGTTAATGCGTTATTATAACTACGTTAAATTATTTTTGGGTTATTGGATATCTGGGTGAAATAAGATTCTAAACTATAGCCGGTTCCAAAAATAACGGGTCAGTCACATAAACCCGAATATCTCCCGAACTACGTATGCCATCCTAATGAAACGAAGACTGTTCAATTGAGAATTTAATTATACAGATAAAAAATAAAATAAAACTTAGTTACACCCACAATATTAATCTTAAATTAAAAAAAAACTAAAGTAGTCATATTTTTCTTAAGATTACATTTTTTTTATGATTGTTTTTTTGCTGTTTTTCATCACTTTCTTCATTTAATACTTTGTATTGCCTCCACGAGCTCTTCTGACAGCTTCCAGGCGATTAGGCATGCTGTACACCAAAGTTTTTAAAAATAGTCATTTTTTTAAATTTTGTTTTTCTAATGAAGTTTTTTTCATCAACCAGTTTAAATAATATGCTATTAGAAGCGCAACTAAAAAGTCTTTATTCTGTATTTTATTTCATTGATCTAGCTTTTACAGTTCTGGAGGTATTTCAATTTTTGTGACTGACCCGTTGACTGACCCGTAATTTTTGGAACCGAGTGTAGATTTACCAACATACCTTGTTCTCTCAAAATTTTAATAATTATTTTTTCCCGTACTCTTGCTTGACCAAATTTAACTATCGGCGAATTATATTGAAAATAAATTGTCTACGAGTACATATCATGGTCAGAGTTTAAAAATAGATCTAGCCAGAGTCAGTGGTTCTAGGAATAAATCATAATTTTATCATATTATACAAACAGTTGAATAGTTAACATATCTACAGTGAGAAGCGATGAAATGTGATTTTATGGTATATCATGGCGGCGAATTATTAGTCAGTTTTAATAGTTAATATTACGATAGCTTCGTCTTCATGGCCTTTACTATTCTCAAGATTATTTAGGCTATTAGTCTAACCAGTTTCATCTGAATATCAGTTCTCTATGGAGCGACTGGCATTGAACCTTCGCAACTCTTAGGGTATATTGAATTGAAAAGATTCAAATAATTGACAGTATATTTGAGGGCATTGACTTCTGAATAACGATTGCCATAGATGTTTATGACGATCGGGCCTCAAGGCTTAACGTGCTCTAACACCGACGATCGAGGCACGGGCGTTCTAACACCGACAAAGTACCATACTCTGGTTTGTTGTTAAGAATTCCTTGTAAGAAAATTCCAACAACTCTTTTTTTGTCCGACCCGGAAATTACTCCTGCGGCCATTTGACTGCAGTCGCGTATGCTAACCGCTAGAATAATGACTAGGCTGGTGAAATAATAAATGACGATAATTAAAGAAATATCTTACTTACTTGGTCATTTTTTATTTAACTGATTTACATGATGTAGAATCTATATTAATGATACATCTAAACACCGTTAACTTTAGTAAAACTTAGTAAGTATTTAATCTTTATGCACTTTTGTACATTTAGTTTATTTTATTTTACTATTAACAGTTAAAAGTTTTCACAGATAGTTTTTCTATTTATGTAGATCAATGTAAACAGAGACAGTACAAATGCATTCACACAATATTACAAAATTGGAATCCCCGTACTGAGGGAGCTCCAAAAGCTCTTCAACACTGCCCTCTTTGAAGGGAGAACTCCGGAGATGTGGAGTAGAAGTTTGGTCGTGCTGTTCTTCAAAAAAGGTGATAAGACCTTGCTGAAGAACTATCGACCCATTTCCCTTCTAAGCCACATTTACAAGCTGTTCAGTTTCAAGAGTCATCACGAACCGTCTTGCGCGAAGACTCGACGAATTTCAACCACCGGAGCAGGCCGGATTTCGGAGCGGATATGGCACCATTGACCATATCCACACAGTGCGGCAGATTATGCAGAAGACCTAAGAGTATAATCAGCCACTGTGTCTAGCATTCGTGGACTATGAGAAGGCCTTTGACTCGGTTGAGATCTGGTCTGTTCTGGAGTCCCTGCAGCGTTGCCAGGTAGATTGGCGATACATCCAAGTGATGAGATGTCTCTACGATAACGCCACCATGTCCGTCCAAGTACAGAGCCAGCAAACAAAGCCCATACCATTGCATCGAGGAGTGAGACAAGGGGACATTATTTCCCCGAAATTGTTCACTAATGCAATGGAGGATATGTTTAAGACGCTGAACTGGAAAGGACGTGGCATTAACATCAATGGCGAATACATCTCTCACGTGCGATTTGCGGACGACATCGTCATAATGGTAGAGACACTGCAGGACCTGCAACAGATGGTGAACGACCTAACTGATTCTTCTATGCGCATCGGCCTACGGATGAACTTGGAAAAAACCAAGGTCATGTTCAATCAACATGTACAACCGGAACCGATTGCAATACACGGTACCGCTCTCGAGGTTGTTCAAAAATATGTCTACCTTGGGCAGACATTGCAGTTGGGTAGGAATAACCTCGAGGACGAGGTGAATAGAAGAATTCAGCTGGGTTGGGCGGCGTTTGGAAAGTTACGTCGAGTCTTCTCATCGTCGATCCCACAGTGCCAAAAAACGAAAGTTTTTAACCAGTGCGTCCTACCTGTCATGACATACGGAGCCGAAACGTAGACACTTACGGTGCGGTTGGTCCACAAGCTCAAATTTGCTCAGCGTGCAATGGAAAGGGCTATGCTCGGCGTTTCTCTGAGGGATCGTATCAGGAATGAAGTTATCCGTCAGAGAACTAAAGTCATCGACATAGCCCACCGGATTAGCAAGCTGGAGTGGCAGTAGGCTGGCCATATTAGCCGCAGAACTGATGACCGTTGGGGTAGAAGAGTTCTGGAGTGGAGACCGCGTCTCGGCAAACGTAGTGTAGGACGCCCACAGGCCAGGTGGAGTGATGATTTGCGCAACATGACTGGCAGGAGCTGGATGCGAGAAGCCCAAAATCGATCAAAGTGGTGTGCAATGGGAGAGGCCTATGTCCAGCAGTGGACTGATATAGGCTGATGATGAACATTACAAAAACAATCGATTTAGACAATGCAGACACAATCAATGCAGCCATTATGAAATAGTTATCACTAAAAAACAGAAGTCATAACTTTTGGTTATTTGAGGCGAAGAAGGAGTCTCACATCACTGAACTTATTGCCTAAGGCATTCTCTTCAAGTCTACTTTAGCGTGATGTAAAAATTTTGTAAGGTAGACATTACACGTGAAATACAACATACATAACTTAAATGTTTTATTTGTAAAAATAGAGAGAGATAATAATAAAAATTTGCTAAGTGCGAGTCAGGGTTCTGTAGTCACCCATAATGGCAGGTTGATTTTAAATCGTGTCCAATAGATAATTGTTATGTTTACCTATTATTTCTATATAATAATAAAAAAAAAAAAAAATAATAAAACTTTATTTACCAAAAGCAATATAGCATAATAACAGAAAATACATTAAACAGGTTTCTTTTCCTTTTTAAATTTTAGATTAACTTTATGCCTAATCATACCAAAACTTCCTACACTAGGCACAGCCTGTCCTGTAGAAAGCTTTACTCACATTTAATCTTGAGATGTAGATGTAAAATAATTCAACACCAACCAAATAATAAATCTCAAAACCAACATTCATGAATTTCAAAACAATTAAATTAATTTAAAATAACAAATAAATAAGTACAATTCTGAAATAAATTATAATATTAAAAAGTAACTATTAAATCACGAAATGTAAAAATAAATAAATAAATAAAAATAAAATTTTGTATAATTATTAATCACATGCAATCCAGTCATAAATATATTTAAACACAAGTATTCTGTCTGATTACAGCAATTTGTAAGGTATAAGAAATATTAATCAAGACTTTAACAGCAGCAATTATCCATTTAGATTAAGACAATGATTTTAGAAAGCTTTCTGTTTGGTCATAAGTCCAAGCAAGCAGTTCATTCTGGATTATCAATTTAGCTTCACCTGAAGTTACACCGGCCAGGCTACGTACTTTGTTAAACCTATTATAGACAAAACGTTTCATATAAGCACAGAAACGCCTTGCAAACATGGTATTAACCTTAAGGAGAGGGAGTTTGTAGACCCGTCTGTTGATCATGTCTTGATAGTCCTTAGAGTTGATTACTTCCTTGTGTGTGTTAAGTGTAATTTTTAGTATGTAAATTCTCCTGACGCTCAGTACTTGAGTTTCATCATACAATAATGTAGTTGGAAACCTAAAAGATTTTTTTATCATTGTTTTTAACACTGCACGCTGAGCCCTTTCCAAACCTATTAGGTGTGTGATTTGAGTGCCTCCCCAGGCTGTAATGCAGTAGGATATAATTGATTCGCAGAGAGTCTGGTAGACAGTCCTTAACAAGGCCATCGAAGCAACGTCTCTGAGTATTTTCATAACGTAAATAACTTTTCTGACCCTTGCAGAGGTAGCTGCGATATGTTCCCCAAAGGTGAGTTTTTCGTCTATGATTATTCCCAGATATTTTGTTGATTTTACTCTATTTATCCGTGTGCAATTACAGCCTGACGGTGAAAGAGTTGTAATATCAATGCAACACGCGTGAGCTACAATGTTCAATCCTATCGGAGGAGCCGATGAAGCATTCTTATAAAAACAAACTACGTTTGTCTTATCGATGTTAAGTGACAAGAGATTACCATTCAGCCAATTCACAACTCGATTAAATCCAATTTGAGCAGTATCGAATACCCCGCTCCATGTCCGCTCATGGAATATAATAACTGTATCATCTGCATAGTTAATTATTTCTGCGTCGCCACTGTGTACCTTTGCTGAGAGATCATTAATATATACCAGAAAGAGTGTAGGACCCAAGACACTGCCCTGCGGTATTCCAAAGGTAACCTCCTGTGTGCCACTGAGCAAACCATCCACTTTCAAACATTGACGGCGTGAGGTAAGATAACTGCGGAAGAAATCCAGAGCAATTCCTCTGATTCCAATGCTTTCCAACTTCTTCAACAAAATGGGAATAGACACAGTGTCAAAAGCCTTGGCTAAATCCAGGAAGATTCCCAAGCAGGACTGTCCCTCATCAAGGTATTTGCCAATCATATCAGTCAAAAGAACAACTGCTTGTTCCGTTGAACGACCCTGACGGAAACCAAATTGGTGATTGGACAGTAACTCGTGTGACTCCAAAAAGCTAACGAGTTGTTTGTTAACTATTTTTTCCAGTATCTTGGAAAATACACTAAGAAGGGAAATGGGTCTGTAATTATTTTAGGGCTTTCTATTTTTCCCCCCTTGTAGACTGGAGTCACCATTGCCATTTTCCATATGTTTGGGAATACTCCCGAAGAAATAGCCAAGTTCAAAATGTATGTTAATGGCTCAATAATATGGTTCTTTATTAACTTCACAAGTTCATTCGTAACTTTGTCGTGACCTGGTGCACTATTATTATTAAGTTGTAAAATGATACTCTCAACTTCCAATGGAGTAGTTGGATGAAGAAACAAAGAATTTGAAGAAGTGACAGGAATTTTAATTTTAGAAGATAATGATATTTCTGTTTCATTAATCTGAGATAGTATCTGGTTGGACAATTGTTGTCCTAAAGAAGAATAGAAGGAATTACAGTAGTTAAGTGAGTTTAAAGGCGTGTCTTTAATTTTGCAAAGTTCATGAGCATTAGCTTTGTTTGTAACAGTATGTGTCATTCGCTTTATAGCATTCCATAATTTGCGAGAGTTATTAGCGTTTTGTTTAAGTTCTTGTTGATCATATTGTAGTCTCAACTTACGAATAAGGTCTTGATAAAAATTTCTGTATCGTTTGTAGATGTGTTTTTTAACTAGATCGTCTGGATTTCTACGGACCTCTCTGTGAAGTTTGTCTTTGTGTGACGAGCATCTAAGGAGACCAGGGGTCATCCATGGTTTAAGTGTTAGTTTTGAGCGGGTGATCTTCACTACTCGAGTATTTTTTTCTATTATAGAATTTAGAGTAGACATAAACTCCTGAGTAGCGGCGTTTATGCATAGTTTGTTATAAACTGGTTGCCAGTCAGTATGCTGAGTCTCGAGTAAAATAGCTTCTAAATCAAGCTTTGTTCGAGTTCTTTGCCGTTGAGGTTTAGGTGCTTCTAAACTAATGCCTGCCATCACCAGATCATGATCAGTCACTGATGAAGTACAGACCAATGATTCCAAAATATGTTTAGTACTAATAAAGACATGATCAAGACACGCGTCGCCTCTGGTTGGTTTATCAACGGCTGACCGGTAACCCAGGTGTGCCATTAGACCCAAGTATTCTGAACAAGCATTAGGTTGACAAATATTAATATTAATGTCCCCAGCAATTACTTGACAAGGGCTCTTTGGTAAACCAATTACTACTGATTCTAAAGACCTCGTGAAACTTTCCGTGTTTCTAAAAGACGGAGATCTATATACACCCAGCAAAGCAATGCAGCCAGGAATAAAAACTTGTAAGCAATCCGCATCTTCAGGGTTCGTTCATATTTTTGTACAAAGTTGTCCAAGTGAGTGCATTTTACAAGTTAGGCCTCTATAACTCCTGAAATAAATAAGTTATCTAAACCGCTATAGTTTTCCTTTAAAGTTCGATATATGGACTACTATCATGAATTTTTCAGATTTTTCGAACCAGCCGCTTAGCCTTTAGAGGGGGGGCGATTAATGCACTTCAATGATCAACTAATCGCAAACAGATACCTAAATCGAAAAATGGTTCTAACAACTTAAAAAAAATCTTAAAAGACCTATCTAATTATACCCCATACGAAAAAATTATCCCCACTTTAGTTGTAGGGGTATTACCCGAAAATTTTTTTTTTCTTAATTTTGTTCTAGAACTGTTGACATAATAAAATGACAGTAAGTCGAGGACGTACGGACGGACGGACGAACGGATTATACGACGAATCTATAAGGGTTCCGAGTCATGAACTACGGAACCCTAAAAACATGAACATACTCGTAAATAGGGTACCGGGGACCGGGGATAAATGGATCACATTTTTTAAATTTCCAGTTTATTCTGTTGCGACCATACTTAATTAATCAAAACGTACTTCAATGACATCTAGCGAAGATGCACTGAACTATGAAGTATGTGATAATCCTGTATTGCTTATTGAAAAGTTTCTAATTAGCACATTTACAATATTCTATAACCCATATAACAAAAGGCCGGTTCGATCAGGGCGCCCTTACACAGAAGACCAACCTTAAATGAAAGCCTTCGTGGTGAATACGAGAGCGGAGGAACAATGAAGCAGAAGTATTTTACTAGGCCGCCTTAATGCTAGTCACCATGCTCTATGCTATTTACAATGCGGATGGTGATCGCTACTTTCGGATTATACTCACGTTTTATCAAGCAAAGTAAATTCATTTTGGTGAGCTTAAATAAGAAAAAAAAACAAAATCAAAATGTGCTTGCTGGTTTTGTTAAGTTGGGTTGCTCGCACATGTAGTTCGTCTATTTTCACGCTAGAATAGTACGTTAATGGATAAATAAATAAAATAAATAAATATTTCAGACATCTAACACAACATCTAAGCAGAGCTTGTGTTATGGGGACTTAATAACTGATATAAACACATAAATATACTTTTTTTGTAAACACATTCCAAATATATTATGTGGATAACACAAATATTTGGTCTGACCCGTGAATTGAATTAGGGAGGGAAGAAATAATTTCTAATAGAAAAGATAAAGGGAATCTTCACATGAAGCGAATTCTCTCCGTCTACCACCTACGTAGACACCTCTACGAGACCGATGACCGCTCTACCAAAAGCGATACCAGAGAAGATGAGAATACTATCATCTTATTCTCTGTCCAATGTCTCTTCGATACATAATTTTTTTGGAGCACTTTCTATATACTGTGTAACGAATTATTTTTCTATATCGAACGTACGAAAAACATTGAGAGCTTACTAGGACGATTTTTTTATTTTTGATCCGTTTCTGACTTATTAAACTTTAAAGCTCATTTTTGTGTTTAAAAAGGGCATCTCCAGCCCTCTCTTTGAAATCTAATGGCTAAACGGCTGACTCGGAAAATTTGGAAAATTCATGGTTGTAGTGTGATGAACTATAAAAAAGACTATAACGGCTTAGATAACTTTGTTAGTTAAGGAGTTTTAGAGACCCAACCAAAATGCGTTTTTTAAAGCCACTTGGCAAGTTTAAACTATTATATTTATAATAATGTTCATTTTCGCTTTGAATACTATATAACCTCAAATATTGTGCCACCTATAGGGATTTGAAGAAACGTACTGTTATTATTTTGGTGATCCATCTATTCCCATGTCCTCCATGACACAAAAAAGAAAAAGTATGATTTGTTTTCATTTGACAATATGAGGCTAGCCCATTATCCCCCTGATGACATAAATGGGAAAGCAATGGAAGAACGATAGAATAGATAAAATTGAACAAATAAAATAATATCTCAGAGTTATGTAGGCGCGGCTTAGTACATTCATCAATTATTCTGGTATATAATAATAACTTTATATCTGTGACAGTTTACAACAAGGACTGATAATGTCAACTGTCAGTTGAACATCACGCGCCAAACACTGCTTCGTACACTTTTTGATAAACCGTTAATTTTACTTCTTTAAGTATTATCATAAGTGGTCTAAATTATCTTTTAATTAAGACCATTGATTTTTTAATTTAATCCTCTTTGAAATTTTTAACAGGTTTTAAAATATTAATTGGAAGAAAAACAATTTTTACAAATATTTTTATATAATTCCTATTCCTAATTTTAAATAATCAAAAGTGAAACATTCCAAACCTTAATTATTCAATTTATAAATGACCTATATAATACTTAAAACCATTTACCATCATCATCAAACTATCGCAGTTCATTATTGGATATACTCGTAGGCCTCTCCAATTGCACTCTACTTAGTTCGATCCTCGGCTACTCGCATCCAACTCCTGCATGCCGTCTTAGGCAAAGCATCACTCCACATGGCCTGTGGCCGTCCTACAGTTCGTTTGTCCACCTCCATTTGTCTAGACACGTTGTCCACTCGAACTCGTTTACCCCAACGGTTATCGATTCCGCGGCTAACATGGCCAGCCCACTGCTAATTCAGCTTGTTAATCCTGAGGGCTATGTTGATAACTTAAATTGATAGTTATCTGTCTGACTACCTCATTTCTAATACAATCCCTTAGAGAAACACCGAGCATAGCCCTCTCCATAGCAATTTGTGAACCTAGCCGTTTTGGCCTTGAATGTCGCACTGGTTGAAGACTATTAGTTTTTGGACTTTTTCGTAATAGATGCTTTGATAACTGTTACAATGAATTCAATTTCACTCGAAAATCACCTTACATAATTAAAATCTACTATCAAAATGGTCCACGTGGTCCGTGTGGTGACGGATTATGAATACAAAGTGTCACCACCCCTATTCATTCCATGGGTGTCGTAAGAGGCGACTAAAGGAACAAAATAAGCAGCTAACATCACTGCCGAGAGAAGGAAAACTTGAAACAAACCCTTTACCAACCCGTCTGGCCAGCGTGGTATAGTAGGCCAAAACCTCCTGTCTAAGGAGAGGCCTGTGTCCAGCAGTGGACTGTTAAAGGCTGTTGATGATGATGATGATGAAAATGGTGGTTATGTTAATGTTAAATTTCGTAAATTTCGTGATATTTTCGGATAACATAAAAATTTGATCGCTAAATTTGAGTCGTCAGGCTTGGTACACAATGTGCAAAAACCAACGTGTGATCGACTGTATTGATATGCGGTAACGGTCAATGGATCACGCTATTGCAATATGTTAACAACTCAATTTTCGCCTATTATTGCTGACGAAGTTATCACTGACATGTGGTTTCAACAGGACGATGCCACATGTCTCACAGCCAATGAAATGATTTTCCCGATCGAATCCCGAATTTATTGCAAACTAAATTTCACGATTGCATAATTTCACGAAATTCAGCGGCTAAGTAGCCAGCCACATCATGTGGTTTAACACCACTGGATTATTTATTATGGGGCTATGTTAAGGACAGAGTCTAAATGGAGCCAATCGAATCGATTGCAGCCTTAAAACTCAAAATCTGTTAGGCTAAAAGCCGGATAGTTGCCTCGGACGGATACATGCCCCGGTTTTGAATACAGTATGTTATGAATATAAGTTAGTGTTAGCTCTTTACTAAAATGAGTAGTGACCCCCAGCAGACCATAATGACGCATAAGCCATCGGAATAGGCGCACGCGTTTTGTCCGTGAAAGCAAATATCTTCCGCGGCGGAACTTTGACGGGCGTTATATTTATTTTGGTAGGTAATTTTTATTGAATATTTTTCTTGTCGATCGTCGTTTCAGTTAACTTTTTGTTTTTTTGCATGCATTAGAGCATATATAACATTGTTTATTAAGTTTTACTGCAAAATAATTATTATTTATATAATAAATAAAAAGGGCAAGTATCCACGTCAAAAAGGATAGTCGCCTTACTTTCTTTCGCGGATAGTTGCCCCTACAGAGACATAACATTTTCAAACAAGTAAAGACGAATTTTATTTTTTTGTTGTTTTTTCGAATGTATTGCGACTCTAACTTGTTGTAATTAAAATAAATATCTTCTTAACTATTTTATTTATTTATTCTAGATAAGCAAAATGCCTCGTAAATATAAGCGAAAACCAGGCGTGGTGCCGCGCAACATCAACTGGACAGAAGATAGCTTATTACTTGCCTTGGAAGAATTGAGAAAAAAAAAACGGCCAAGTGCCTGTCAGGCCACGCACAAAAAGGGTTCCTCAGTCACCCATAATTGATTTAAAATCGTTCCAATAGATAATTGTTATATTTACGTATTAATGCTTTAATGTTGTATGACGTTTTAGTTATAGTTTTCCTTCAAAGTTCATTATATGGACCACCATCACGAATTTTTTGAGCCAGCCGGCAGCTAAACCCCCCCCCCCTCTAAAAGTTAAACAACTTTTAGAGGGGGAGACGCCCTATTTTTACAAAAAGTGCCCTTTAAAGTAGAATATCTCGCAAACGAATACCTAAATCAAAAAATCGCCTTAGAAACCCTTATTTTTTTTAAAAGACCTATATAATGATACCCCACACTATTGGGTAGCCGCGAGAAAAAAATATCATCCTCACTTTACGTGTAGGGTGGTACCCCAAATAAAAATATTTTTCATATTTTTATTGTAGCACTTTGTCGACGTACTTACAACACATATTAATGTAAAGTTTCATCTTTCTAGCACTTACCGTTTGGACGGTAATTCGAGGACGGACGGACGGACGGACAGACGGACATGACGAATCTATAAGGGTTCCGAGTCATAAACTTCGGAACCCTAAAAAAAGGTATTAATGAAATTTCTCGAACCTACGGAATATCCTCTCGAACCTTAAGAAGACGTTACGAAACAAGTAACCAGCAACTACTAACTCAAGGTATATTTTAGGTATACCCATCCCCGCTCGGGGGCAAGTATCCCCCGAAGCATTTTCTACGCTAGGCTACTATCCGCCATAGTAGGCAACTATCCCTTTTCTAGGAGGTGAAATAAAACGATATTTATACAAAACCAGTGTTAATTATGAATACAAAAATAGGCTATTATAGTAGATAAAGGGTCTATGTTTTGAGATACAGGCTAAATAATTTTCAGCAAGTTCATATTTTTGAAAAATTAAGCTTTTTCGAAAAGTGGGGCAACTATCCGGCTTTTACCCTATGTGGTAAAGAACTTTTATGAAAGAATCGACATCTGTCAGCGTGCTCATGGTGGCCATTTGTCAGAAATCATTTTTTATTCATAATTGCCGAACTTTTTTCTTCGTAATACAATAAAAATTTCAATCATTTTCATCTAAATTTTTTCTTTTATTTTGTTTTAGAAATCATAGTTCTTGTTGAAATACCCATTACATAGTGAGCGCGCACACCTGTGTTTTTTATAAATTCAACACTATCGCAGTATCGCATATCCCAAAAATTTTCGTCAATTTTCTTGTGTCATAAAGTACACATGGTTTTATGTCCTTGCACTCCGATCTTACTATCATTTTATCTGCTAACGTCAGTGAAGTCTCAATGCTAACCATTTTATATGCTTCTATAAGAATATGTATCAGTGCGAGTCGTTGGATGTAGGTACTAGAGCCACGCTGATTTCAGCACGAATGGGCCGGCTCAACAGAAGCAGTACTATCCTTATATGACCAAAGACCAACATAATATGTTTATATTATAATAAAATGACAGAATTCCTGCTGTCGTCTTTCGTTAGTAAATGTGAGACTAGAGGCCCTAACATTCTGCATCATTCTCCCGGTCTCCGGAGACCGGGAGAATGAAGCAAAAACATCTCACTAAGCCACAATGGTGTAGGCCACCATGCTACATTGTATGCGATCACAATCAGGATGGTGCCGCCTATTCCTGGTTCTCATGCTTTCCATCATACTGAGTAGAGTCACTTTGGCAAACTTAAATATAAAATATATTTTTCTACGCATAGCAGCCATAACAGTAGGCTTAGCCAAATGACATGACCTCAACTATAAGTCACATGGTTAATGCAAAATATGTAATAGAAAAAAAGGCGTTAGCAATTATTGAAAGAGATACTGTAGAACACCTACAGACCTGACCTCTTGGTTAGGTCTGCAGGTGTCCTGTTGTTCTACAGTACAGATGCTTCTCTACGAATTTCGATAATAATTATTCAAATATTTATTGACAGACCCCATGTCGCGTTTGTTATCATTGTCAACAATAATTTTGAGATATGGGTATTATATCTGTTCTGCGGATTATATAAGTTAGATAACTGTTTGCGGTAGTCGACCGGATACTTTCCAACTCTCCAGTTAGAACTTTTTTACATGAGCTTGCCAAAATGAGTCTACTCCGCCTGATGAAATGCATAAGTGGAATTCAAAAGAAGTGGTGAATTATACTATGGCGGCCTTCTGAGATGCTTCTGAATGACAGCACAAATGAAGTTATTTTAGGTTGATTTTGTGTGAGAGGATAGCGCCCGTATCCAATTAGTGTGGCCCTACCTAAGGTGTACCTGTGGTACTACCTAAGAAATTCAGTATCCAGATTACCAATATTTTGTTCCCTTTTCGTCGGTTGTGTTAATTTCACAGGTTTTTTTAATATCCTATACCTTTGGAAAAACATTATGATACGATCAATATGGGGTTTAAGTAAGCATTCTATAAATCGATCAAAGAAACCCTTGATTCACATCAAAAATAAGAACAATTTTGCAGGACTCTGGTATGCAACTAATGATATTAAAGTTCTACCTCATACCGACAATTGTAAATTAACCTAATAGTAGAAAGTAAGCGCTTTTCAGTTACATAAGAATTGTGTATTGGAATCAATTGAATTTAATTCACTTCATTATGAATAGAATTAAATCATAATGCGATTGCCTCTGTCTCGAAAATTAACTAAAATAAAATACTTTTGCTTTTTATGTTTTAGCATATAAATAGGAATATTATACTCATAAGTTCAATTACTTAACTATATAAAAAGAACTTGTTTTATAAATTTCAACCTAACTTCAACGGAATGTGTCCCTATCTGATTTTCAATATCATTGCAAAAAAATAGCTACCAAATGTAGTGTACCACGTTCCAACAAATATCAACAAGTCCTAAACATTTGCTTTTTACTTATTTGCAAATTTAAAATTTATTGCTAGGTTTAATCAATATTACTTGATAAGATATTTTAATTGCACACTTGATCCTCCATTTTATCATCAAGTGGCCCACGCTTTGGGCATGCACAATATATTATATCACACACACGTTCAATTCCAATTGCTTCATTTATTGGAATAATATTAATTAAGAGGTTCGAATATTTATTTATATTTTATAAGAATATTCAACAAACATTGAAAAAAATTCACATGGTTGGCCTAGTGGATAGCGTATACGACTGCTAATCCAGAGGTCATCATCATCATCAACAGCCTTCTACAGTCCACTGCTGGACATAGGCCTCTCCTTAGAAAGGAGGTTTTGGCCTACTATACCACGCTGGCCAGACGGGTTGGTATAGGGTTGGTTTCAAGTTTTCCTTCTCTTTGCATTGATGTTGTCTTGCGTAGTTTATCCCTTAGTCGCCTTTTACGACACCCGCGGGATGAATAGGGGTGGTGACACTCTGTATTCTTATTCCGTCACCACACGGATAGAGGTCTCGGGCTCAAATCCAGGGTCAGGCCAAAAAGTGTTCTTTGGTCTTTCTTAGGGAATTCCTAATAGCAGGCTGGAGTTTGGAACTTCGGCGGCGATTCACGCCCGTGCCTCAGAGAGCACGTAAAGCCGTCGCTCCCGGTTGTCATGAACATCTATGGCAATCGTTATTAGGAAGTCAGTGCCTCTTAAATTTACTGTCAACTAGTTCAACATTCGAATTTCAGTTCTCCCTTAGAGTTGCGGAGGTCCGATGCCAAGCGCTCCGTGGAAAAACTGATATTCAGGTAAAACCGGTTGAACTAGAAGCCGACCCCAAAAAATATTGGGAATAAGGCTAGGAAGAAAAAGTTAGAATATTTAATAAAATTTTGACACTGAACATTTATATTGATACACCTCTTTCAATAATTGTTACTGAATGAAAAACTGTATTATTTTTCTTTATATGTATATCAATCTATTCAAGTTGAATAAAAGGGATTTCTTCAAATTCAACTTGGCATGATTTAAGTTAATACCACGAGGTAAAAGTTGCATAGTTTTTCTAGAACTCAGTACGTTTTTTTGTTTTTTCTAGCGTGATATTCAGTTAAAGTAACCCCATGGCATTACATATTGGCTTGGAAAGGGGTTCGTTTTCATCGATTGAGCAATAAATCATCAACAACCCATAACGTCCCACTGCTGGTCCCTGGTCTCCTCTCAGAAGAGGGTTAAGATCATACGTCCCCACTTTGGCCGAGTGCTGGTTGGGGACTGGTAAGATACGTTGTGGCAACGTAAGTCTTGCCGGTGGATTATTTAAGTTGCCCAAAGGCCTCCAACATAGCTTTACGATTATTATCTTATGATAACAACCGGAACCGACTGCTTAAACCTTCGACCTTCGAATCACGAAAACGCTCATACACACACAAAATGTCATGCCACAAACGGTCTCCCATCTAAGTACTGACCGCGCCGTAGATGCTTATCCTCGGTGATTGTTTCCAATCGCCTAAGGCCACTCGGTTATGAACGCTTCAGCAATAAATGTGTTTTCAATATTCAAATGAATAACTTTTTCTTAAAAACCCAGGAATTATTTATGAGTAATTACTAAAACACTAATAAATAATAATATCACAACGAAAAACTAAATATCAACGAAGAATTACTCGGAAATCAATCATCAAACGATTGTATTGAATTTCCAAATAATAGAAGTATAACCAAAAGTTTATCACCAAACAATTATTTCCTTAAAAATGTATTTATCACTGGAAAATAAAATTAATTAACAAATAAATGTAAACAGTCATATTTGTTAATGACTAATCCCATTTCTCTGGAAAATTAAAATCACAAAAAGTAGTCTGATGTTCCTAGAAATAATAAGGACACTTTTGTTTAATCCATCCGTGCTTAGGAGAACTGAAAACGAGCGTTTTCACATTGGTTCCAAAGCTCACATAGGTTTGGAGTCAGTTTTAGACTCCAGTAACGAATAACGGTGATGATGACTATCAGGAGACGATGATGACGTCTTTTTGTAAGTAGCTCCTTTAAAGATATTTACTTTCACATCGGGCTTACCAGCTAGAAGGCACCGGCTTTTCCTAAGACTTGTTATTGGAAATGCCGTATCAAACCACAGAGATGTCAGTTTTTTAGTCCATGATTAACTTTTATATAAATATATATATACAAGCCTACAGCAGTAAATCAACTTTGCCTGATGGAATAAATGGGAAAATCTGGGAGTAGGGGTCACCATCCTCATTGTGAATACATACAATGCAGCATGGTGACCCACACTATGGCGGCTACTGTATCATTGGGTCTCCTTCCTTACACTCACCAGCGAAATAAGACAGCGCGAATGCAGTCAACTTTGGTTGGTCTTCTGTGTGAGGGTAGTACTGCCCTGGTCGAGCCGGCACATTCGTTGCAAAATTAGCTTGGCTCTACTACCTTAATAATCAATCAATCAATCAATTATTACGAGTCATACAGAAAAAAACAAAACACTAGTGCAACACTGTGAATCGGAATCAGACCTTCACACATTAGTGGCGAATGTCACAGAGAGGAAAAAACGAAAATATGAAAATGACAATACGGATGTCCTAGCCCTTATTCAACAAATGTTCTCATCATTCTCCACAGAACAGGAAAAGCGATTCCAAGAACTAAAATCTAGTATGGAAATGATGTCGAACAAGTACGATGAATTTCTAACAAAAATTTCTGTCTTAGTAAAAGAAAGAATACGGGATAAAGCTACTATTCAACATATGGAGGAAAAGCTGGAGTCGCTTGAACGGAAAACCCGTAGTTGTGGAATAGAGATACGTAATCTCCCAAAACTTAACGGAGAAACAAAAGAGACATTGGTGAATGAAATTATGAAGTTGGGCAAGACAGTTGATGTTAATATAGACCGAGGTGTTGTGAGGGACATATACAGGTTGAAATCAAAGGATACCTCAGACCCGGTTGTAGTTGACTTCACCACCACACTTATGAAGGAAAAAGTCCTTAAAGCTGTCAAGATCTTCAACAAGTCGAAACCAAAAGGTGGTAAACTGGGCACAACCAATTTGAATCAGGGCTATAAGCCTAAGCCAATATATGTCTCAGAGACTCTCACCCAAAAGTCCCAAAGACTATATTACTTAGCGAGGCAATTACGAAAGAGTCATGACTACGACTTTTGCTGGACGTCAAACGGTGTGGTGTATCTCAAAAAAAAAGAAGGTTCTCCTCATATACGAATAAATAATGACTTGGATCTGGATAAATTGAGGAAAAATGTAAAACCGATGTGACTATTTTTAATTTTAGCAAATACTATGTGTCAAGTTTTGCTATTCTTTTATATGCATGTTACTTTTATGTTTGAGATTATTTCTTGTTATAACACTAGCTCACTAGCACTAGCTCTCTATATAAGGTGCAGTGATTACTATACAACACACATCCAAAGATAAATATAATCAACACTACGTTATCAACTTACACTAAACTAATAAAACAACTAAACCTCACAAACAAATACACACTATATTTCAAAATTACTAAAGTACACGTCAGTAAATTATTACATCCTAAACTTAAAATTACTTTCCATACAAATCGTTTAAATAATGAATACAATTATTTAAAAAAATACACATTTCAGAAACATTTGGTGACATAATCAATATAACTGATGACCTGAATAAGTTATCCGTATCCCACTCTCAAACAGCAGATCTGGAGAAATGCGAGGAGATTATTACTAGCTTCTCATCTAAACGCCTACTCATATTGACACAGAATATACGCAGTATAAACCGCAATATTTTAAGTTTCGAAGTTATGCTGCATAGCATGAAATTGGAATGTGACATAATTATACTGACGGAATGTTGGCTATCCTGTACATCTGCCATACCTAACTTAGCCGGTTATCGTCACACAGCAACAAAGAAAAATTCTAAACAAAATGATGGTGTAGTTATATACTACAAAGAAGATCTCGACGTAAATGTGATAGAACCAACTGACTTCCATGACTGTAACTGTCTAGTGGCAACCGTTGACAATAGCGCTGCCATAATTGCACTGTACAGATCACCATCTTACGCAAAAATAGATCCATTCCTTTCTTCTCTAGATAAAATTCTACAGACGGTGTCATCATTTGAACACACCATTGTCATGGGTGATATAAATATAGCAATAAACGCTAATAAAATAGATACTAACGGTGAAAATTATTTAACATTGGCTGCAACTCATGGTCTTTTACCAGCACATCAGTTAATAACTCGTAGTGACAGCGGGACTTGCCTTGACCACGCACTAATAAAAACAAAAACCACATCCACTACAATAGTCCCACATGTAACAATAACAGACCACCACCCAGTTTTATCTTGTATTAATCTATCAAAGCCACGTGGATATACCATCACCACGATGACCAAAATTAATAAACAAGGTTTAGGTGAGGATGTAATGAAGATTAACTTCGATCCGATTTATCAGTCAGGTAATCCAAATACTAACATGAAATATCTCACGCAATGCCTTCAAACTGCTATCGAGCATAATACACTAACAATACCTCTATCAAGACGTAAAAAAGTTATAAAACCTTGGATAACCCCAGGATTGTTAAGATGTATGCACAATAGGGACAAACTGCATAAAAAATCTAGTTTGACTCCGGAAAACGAGATCCTTAAAATTACTTACAAGCGCTATAGAAACTTTTGTAACAACCTGTTACGAAAAGTAAAGAGAGCATACGAAGAAGAACAAATTCAAACTGCAAAAAACGATAAAAAAAGACTATGGAAGGTAATTAAAACGATAACCAACACAATAAAAGTAACACAACATCCTAAAGAACTCCTAACATTTTCGACTTCTGTTGATGAATCGCTTAATGAAGTAAACAAATATTTTATAAACGTAGGCAGCTCACTGGCGGATAAAATTAATAAAAAATATACATATACATCAAACACCACTTTACATAGACATACACATAAAAATAAAAATATGCATTCATTTGTATTACTTGACACCGACGAAGAAGAGGTGGAAAAAACAATAATGGGCCTGAAAACTGATTGTGCAGTGGGATATGATAAAATTAGCTGTAAATTTATCAAAGAACACAAAAGGAGTCTTGTTCCACCTATAAACAAAAATATTAAATGACAGTCTAAAGTCTGGCATATTTCCCGACTCTTTAAAAACATCAGAGGTATGTCCAATTTTTAAGAGCGGGGACAGAAAACGTATCAACAACTACAGACCAATATCCATCCTACCAGCACTCTCAAAAATTTTAGAAAAGATAATAAATTCCCGATTAATCAATTATCTTGAAAAACACGATCTGCTTTCTACAAATCAGTACGGTTTTAGGCATGGAAGGTCAGCTGAACAAGCTGTAAATAAACTAACAAGTTTTATTAGTGAAAATTTGGATAAAGGACAAAAATGTCTTTGTATGTTTTTAGATCTAGCCAAGGCATTTGATACGGTTTCTGTCTCCATCTTATTGGATAAGCTAGAGGCACTAGGAATTAGAGGCACTCAATTGGAATTTTTTAAAAGTTATCTGTCTGGGCGAGTTCAATGCGTGAGAATAGACGAACATAAAAGCTCATTTCTTCCTGTGACACACGGCGTCCCACAGGGTAGTATCCTTGGACCTACTCTGTTTCTCGTATACATCAACGAGCTCACTAATGTTGAACTTACACATGGTGAAATTATATCCTTCGCCGATGATACTGCCTTAGTATTTGCGGCTGATACATGGGACAGAGTTTTCGAAGCTGCCCAGCGAGGTCTCAATGTTGCTAGCGAATGGTTTCAAAGAAATATTCTTACACTGAACGTCGAAAAGACCAAGTACATGTGTTTCGGCATTAGGCAGGTATCTGGGCTTAGCAACAGCCACAAAATTATACCACATGAGTGTTTACCTAATGTTCCCTGTAAATGCTTACTATTGGAACGCGTACATTCTATTAGATACTTAGGTGTCACTATCGATAGTGCCCTCAACTTCAGGGAACATATTAAGCTACTATGTGCTAGAGTACGCAAACTCATTTATGTTTTCAAAACCTTAAGGCATGTTGCTGAGCCCGGGCTTCTGAAATTGGTATACTATGCTCTGTGTCAGTCACTACTTACTTATTGTATATCATCTTGGGGAGGCACATGTAAAACCATTATGAAGCCCATTGAGGTCGTACAGCGAGCTATTCTAAAGGTAAGTAATTTCAAACCTATTTATTTTCCCACCACGACTCTTTACTACATGTGCGAAGTCTTGACAGTTAGGCAATTGTTCATACGGAGCATCATCCTTATACAACATACTTCTCTATTCTACGATCCTTTTTTTTTTTTTTTTTTTTTAACGTGTGGAAATCCCCGCGGACCGTCACCCCGTCGGGGGTTACGGCGGGGTGGTGTGTCGGACTCGAACCGACTAAAACCACACGGTGTGACCCTCTCTGCGCCTTTGTATTGGAAGGAGTCCAGGGAGGGGATTTCCTTCTGGACTCCAACCAGCGCCTGCCCGCACTGTTGCGGGCACCAACTCTTCTCTCGACTCTCTAACTGGGCAACGTCCGGTCACACGCGGACGTCGCCCCCTCGCGGTTGGCCTCTACTGCGGACGGACGGGAAACCCGTCCCGCCCATCCGCGGCCACTCTCAGGGCGGCATGAGACGCAGGTATGCGCGCCTCCGCCGCCCGGGGCGCCGGCGGCGGATCGGGTCCGATTGGATGGAATCCTCCCGGGCCTTCTCCGCCACCTCCTTCTGCAAGATTACGTCCTCGCAGAAGGTTGCGACCGCGGTAAAATAACTGTCGCTGCCGGCCATCGATCTTATGACGGCCGGCAGCGAGAGATCCCCTCCGATGACTGCAGTGAGGGCACGGCGCTGCGCCGCCCAAGCGGGGCAGACCGCCAGCGTGTGCTGGGCCGTGTCCTCACTGCAGTCGCAGTGGTGGCAGGCGGGACTCGGTTCCCTCCTAGCGACCGAGTGCAGGTACTTTCCGAAGCAACCGTGCCCGGAAAGCACCTGCGTCAGCCGGAAGGAAAGGGTCCCGTGCTGCCGCCCTGCCCACTCCTCGATGACCGGCTGAAGAGCCTCCACGGCGGCGAAGCCAGCGCGTGGGGTCTCCAGCCGGAGCGACCATCTCAGCATGGTGGCTCGGCGAGCGGCTTCGCGCCACTCGCGCACGTCCTCGGGCGGAGGGCGGAATCCGCTCTCCGCCCGGAAGTCAGCCACTCGCCGATAAACTTCGGCGAGCACTTCCGCCTCCAAATCCCACGGGGGTGTTCCGGCCAAGGCACACGCCGCCTCTGTGGACACCGTGCGGTATCCACGTATGGCTCTGACCGCCAGTATCCGCTGGGGGCGCCAGAGGCGCGCCCTGTTCTGGGCGGACAGAGCCGCCGCCCACACCGGTGCACCGTAAAGTGCCATCGACCGGACAACCCCCGTGTACAGCTGCCTAGTGGGGACACTGGCCCCGCCCAAATTGGGCAGAAGTCGCCCTAGGGCGGAGGCAGTGCCCACCAACTTAGGGCCAAGCTGTCGGAAGTGCTCGTCGAAGAGCCACCTACCGTCGAGGACCAGACCCAGGTACCTCATCTGGGCCCGGACCGGTACGAGGACCGAGTTGACCTCGATCGAGGCGCCGGCGGGCGGACCGCGACGGGGCCCATGAAATAATAGGGCCTCCGTCTTGTCCAGGGCCACCCGCAGACCCAGCGCCTCGATGCGCCCGACCACCCGGGAGACTCCCGTGGTGGCCAGGCGCGCCGCCTCCTCAAAGTTTGCCCCCCGGGCCGTGACCAGGGTGTCGTCTGCGTAACAGATCACACCCAGCCCGGGGGGGAGACGCCCTCGTAGGGCCCAGTCGTATCCCATGTTCCACAGGAGTGGTCCTAGGACAGACCCCTGTGGAACACCGCACGACATGGCCCTGCGTCTCAAGGCGCCACCTCGGTCCTCGTACTCGACGGTACGCTCCTCTAAGTAGTCTGCCACCAGCCGCCTCAGGTACCCTGGCACTCCGTGGTACTGGAGTGCGGCCCTGATGCAGCCGAATGGCAGACTATTGAAGGCGTTGGCGATGTCCAATGACACCGCCAACAGCACTCCGCCGCCTCTCACCGCCTCTTCGGTCACGGCCCTCAGGCGCAGGATCGCGTCGACCGTCGAACGCCCTTCTCGGAAACCGAATTGGGCGTCCGACAGGTCGGGCCCCACCTCGCTGAGGTGCCGGACGATGCGGACAGAGAGAACCCTCTCGAACAACTTGCCCGCCTCGTCCAGCAACACGATGGGCCTGTAGGCCGCGACCGAATCGGCAGGCCGTCCATGTTTTTGGATCAGGACCAGCTTCCCGCACTTCCAACGCTCAGGGAAGCGTCCGGACGCCAGGCTAGCGTCCAACACTCCCCTGAGGTGGTCCGACATGTAGTCGAGGGCACGGGCCATCACTCGGGCTGGAACCCCGTCCGGCCCGGGGGCGGTGTTCTTGGACCGAATCCGTAGAACAGCCGCCCCTACCTCCGATTCCCTGACAGGCGGAACATCACCCACGCTGTCCCGACGACGACCGCGACGGGCCATCGACGGGGGTGTGTGCTCCACCTGCTGTGGGAATAGGCCCTCCTATTCTACGATCCTAAGTTAACTGAGAAACGTCGGAAAAATACAGTATGTGAAAAACGGAGCAGTTGGAAAACAAAATTTAGCGGTCGGTTTATTGGATTTCTTGGGCCATATTTATATAATAAAATAAATATAAAAATAAACATTCACCCTCTCACGAAAAAACAGTGTAAGGTGAAAGTGAGTCAGTACTTACAAAAACTTGAATACGAAGAAACAGAAAGGCTATTAGTTGTAGCACAGTAATGAAAGTGTTATTCATAAATAACAACAATTTATACACAGCCACACAGATCACATACGAGTACATCATATCACACACCCCTACACATTCACACTATTAAACTTACAAGATCTCTCACCCTCTTAATGCACCACGACATTAGCCTCATAACACTTACATCATTTCATCACTTACATTACTCAAAAAAAGAGGACTTTTCACATTTTCACACTTTCACAGAAAAAATTAAATAATTACAAAAATAAAAAAACTTGTATTTAATTTCAGGTAGGTATTGGATTACGAAAATTTCATGAGTTATAACTATCTAAAATAAAAACGCTGACAATCGAAATACAGGCTTTGCCTAGTTTGATTGCAGATGATAATGTTAATTGCTATGTAAAATATTGCTAAGTTTTATTGTAATTGTAATCTAGTACTAAGTTCTTGCTTGAAATAAAAATTATTATTATTATTATTATTAAATAATTAAGTATGCGAATACAGTACAGGGTCTGGGTTGACCACGAATAAAGAATCATTTTTGACAGCCACATAAGCGCGAAATTCGCAAGAGCCCCATTTTGGTCCCGCAATTGACGAGTGGTTAATCTTTTTAAAGATATCAGATTTTAAATAGGTGGGCTCTGAGAGTATTCCATGCGAGGTTATTATCCTTAATTAATTGTGAAAGAGAGTTAACCAGGACCTCAACCAGAATGAACTACTGTGCCCATTAACTGTTACATAATTTTTACATAATTTATTTGCAGAATTTATTTTGCTTTCAGTTAATATAAGCGGTGCGTTATATTACTTTTCTCAAACAAATATTATTTTAATGTAAACAGAGTTAACTATTGCATTGAAAATTGAGTATTTATAATTTTAACAGAAAGGAACCGACTTCAATGAAAAACTATTCCGAGTACCCAAATCGCAGCATTGTGCCTATGATATTTGAGGAGTTCCTTCGATTTCCTTGGGATCCCAATATCAGATCCCGATATGGTGACGATGGGAACACCTGTAAGCTACGCCCATTCCAATGCAAAAAGAATTTTTGAAATCGGTTCATGAACGACGAAATTATCGCTGAACATACATAAAAAAAAAGATTCCGACGAATTGAGAACCTCCTCCTTTTTTTGAAGTCGGTTAAAAAGACCAAGGAAATGCATTTTGAAAAATGATTTTTAAATCGGAGAAAATTATAAACATTTTTTGTTGTCCGTGAGTGTAGATAGACTAGATATGGATTACGCTCACTTAATGGATTAAAAGTTTAGTAATCATTATCAAAGTAATGATTAGTTATGAGGATAAATGAAAGGTATAAAATTACACAAAATGATAGTAAGACAACAGTGATAGGTGTGGCTTCTCTTCGATAATGGGCCCGTTTGTCGTGTTCGTAGCCTTCCTGGCTGCTTCCGCTGCTGTTGAACTCCCACATCCATCTACATTTGCCAAAGTTTTCAATGAAGATCAGTTTGAAGATTATTTAGAATCTTGGCTTGCACAAGAAGAACCGAAATGGGCAAACGCTAGTTTATTTGGACACTCAGAAATCAGTCCTCGAAGTGGTAATTTTATTTTATATTATATGTGATTTGATATGAAATGTCTTAACGTTTAGTTAGAAACTTAAATATTCAAATGCGTAATATAAAAGGTTATTGGTGTATACATAATGTTGTATATTTTTTGATGTATTGTAAAAAATGAATTTGTCATAAAATAGTTACCTCGGCCTTAGCGGGATTCAAGTTTTTCAAAGAACTACCTTTCTAAGATAATTATTAAGAAGAACATCATCATCTTTGTCAGCCTATCGCAGTCCACTTCTGGTTATAGGCCTCTCCCATTGTAACCACTCTGTACTCTGTACTCCACACTGTAATGGATAAAAAGAACGAGTAGCGATTAAGATTAAGTATATAATTGATTACAAAGTTTTACTGGAGTCGATTTTTAGCCATCCTAGCCCAGTTGACACTCTGTTTACGTTTGCCTCTCTGTTCAGGTTGTACGTTCAGAGTAAATGGTGATCTTGGTCAGCCTCAGCCTGTCTACATCCATGGTGGCACGTATCTAAGACCCAACGGCAACACAGGACAAATTCGTCTCAATACCGGCCAGCAGGTTGTCATCGGGTGCCCAGGACGCAACATCAGACATCCTAATATTGCTTCAACAGTCGCGGTTGCCGTGAGTATAGAAAATATTTAAAAGGCTTCTATTTTTCTTATAAAAATGTTCATAGATGTATTAAATTTTAAACCGTTTATTCATAAAATATATAACAAGTGAATGAATAGAGTTGTTGTTATTTTGCTTTTCTGTAGACCGCTACATGTGTAAGCAACAACTTAGTGTCTGGCGCTGGGTGGTTAAACGGCAATAGAGCTTTTGGCCAACTGACATGCTCGAATCATGCCTACAATGAAGCCCAAGCAACGAATAGCAGATGTTGGGGAAATAATATTGTGATTCGGTAAGCATTTTTAAACTGCTAAATGACAATTTCTTGAGGAAGACCTATTTTTTAATGTTTGTATTATCTTATTAACGAACACAACGAGGATGGTGACCGATGCCCCTGAATTCTACTCATGATTATCATCAGGCGGAGTAGAGTAACTCTGGTAGGCTTAAATATAACAACAAATATTATGTTTTAGTGTTGGATTCATCGTGAACAATGTTTTCCATACACTATATCATTCCTGCTTCAATCAACAACGCATGGAAGTCCTTTATGTTTGGTATGAACAGAATCGTGAAAACGGTATTCACCAGACTGGTGTTGACAGACCTAGTTTTCTTGGTAAGTACATGTGATAAAGCACATTAATATATAATGAAAACGTTATAATATTTCATATTCGAAAAATATTTTCAGCTGGTTCCTTTTACCCGGGTGTTGCGGTTAACAACATGTATACTCAAGTGGAACAAAAGAGGACCATTGCTCAGTATATTGGCCAAGCTCAAGCTGATAGATTGATTACCAACCAACAGTTCTTGGCACGTGGTCACCTTGCCTGTAAAAGTGATTTTGTTTTCGCTACCGGTCAACGTGCTAGCTTTTACTTCATCAACGCTGCCCCACAGTGGCAACCCTTTAATGGTGGAAACTGGAACACATTGGAACAGGTATGTTTCTGTTTATAATAACTAACATATTTTAATTTATGTCACAAACGATCACTTGCATCTGTATAATTTGTAGTCAAATTTGTGAAGATGCTTCTGAGAGTCTTCATAACGAAATATTTAATTTATTTCATTCTCTTTTTAGAATCTCCGTGCTCGTATTTCTGCTGCGAATTACAGAACCACTATTTACACGGGAACCTTCGGAGTAACTCAACTGCGTGACCAAAGCAACCGTCTTGTTGACATATTTTTGGTTCGTCAGAACAATCGGATACCAGTGCCTCTGTATTTCTACAAGGTAAGTACTTAATTTTTTATTTAGGTAGGCATGCTATTTTTCCACACATACATATTTTTACAATAACATGTAGATATTATTTTCATATACAGATATTACAACCCTCTGTATCATCTAAAATTTCGACCAGTTAGGTTCCGTCATTAACGACTAATGATACCGTTTATTTTTATTTACCATTGTGTAAATGCTGATATTTTAATATATGTTCATTTATAATGTTATAAGCTAAAGAAATAAAATAATTTTGTTATAGGTGGTATATGACTCGTCTCGTCGTCAAGGAACAGCGTTCATAGGCATTAACAATCCTTACTACACCGTGGCTGAAGCTCGTAGACTTCAATTCTGCACGGATCGTTGCCGCAACAACAACGCCTTCAGCTGGCTCCGCTGGCAGCCAGACCGTGTTGATATCGGATACAGCTTCTGCTGCACCATCGATGAGTTTAGGAGGACTGTTCCTCACCTACCCTCTTTTACCACTACTGGTCTCCTGACATAAACAATAAAAGAAAATTGTGATTTCAAATCGTTAGTTAATTATTTTTTTTAAACATAGGAAATCGGTTTAAAGTCATGACCTTTTTACATTAATTTGTTCAGCATTAGCGCTTATGTATCAAAAATTATAAATCTGTGAAATTATGTACTTTTCAGTGGCAATATAACTACAATATTTATAGTTAGAAGGTAGAAAACAGTACGCGGATATCTTTATGTTTTCATGAACCATTATGGAGACAGCTAATTGGTAACTTAAAAGAAAATGTGTAATCAGAAAGAGAAATCAACATGAAATAATTATTAAATAATTGAGTCTATTTTTGTATATTTTTTCATTTAATCCAGCCAAAATTATTCATTATGAATACAGGCAATGCAGCATGGTGACCCGCAATGACATGGCTTTTTGAGATGCTTCTGCATTCATTCAAATATTCGTGGTTCGTTGGTGAGAGTTAGATAGGAGGGCCGTCTAACTCTCATCAACGAACCACGAATATTTCGTCTACTCTGCTATCAGAGACTCCCAAAATGTTCTTAACAAACCAAAAATGTTGCTAGCAATTGAAGCTACAAGATTAATAATGTACTATTTATGGATTCTGCTCATCATTTGAGTAGAGTCCCTTTGGCAGGCTCATGTAAAAATAATCTATACCCATAATTAAAATATACATAATCATCATCATCGCCAGCCTTTAACAGTCCAGTGTTGGACATAGGCCTCTCCTTTGAAAGAAGGTTTTGGCCTACTATACCACGCTGGCCAGACGGGTTGGTAAAGGGTTTGTTTCAAGTTTTCTTTCTCTTGGCAGTGATGTTAGCTGCTTATTTAAATTAAATATACAACACATATAAATATTACTTATGTGGTATTGTTTTAATGAAATCAGTTCAATTTATATTCTTTAAAAGTTAGTCGTCACTGGCCACTTGTAAAATCAGTTCAAATCAGCTGTAACATAATAAAATACACGATAAAATAGTTAGATCCATTTCACACAAGGAAATAAACAAGTATGCGTAATCTCAATGATTGTACATTATTACACTTGTGCGATATTTTAACTCGTCAGTATAGTGACGGATTAAGAATACGGAGCGCTACCACCCCCAATTCCTCACCTGAACACGCGCAGTACATCACTGAAACAAGAGAAAGAAAACTTGACCTATTTAATCCAACACTACCTATTGAACCCTTGTAGTATACTAAAACCTTCTTTCTTCCTTCCCTGATTACTCATACATAATAATATGTTCGATATATGTTCACAGATCGGTCTGTACAGATAAGTTGGAACGATTTGTTGTGACATGTGTAGTGAACATAAGGACCGGCCCATTTCCATTATAAGATATAGAAAATAAATATTACAGACATTTAAAAACTGATTCTAATCATGAAGGCTGGGGAATAGACGGTTAACCTTATTTTAGGCGACCTGAAACTAGTTTCCGAAAGCTGCTACTTAGAAGTTCGGACCAAGCGTTTGTATGATTTGCAAATATTTGTTTCGGAGTTGGGGTATTTTTCTTTGTGTAATATATACATATTACGCTACATAATAATATAATATTTTCGGACATCTTACACACAAACCTAGTCCCGAACTGGATACATAAACATACTTTTTTTTGTGGAAATACATACTTAATATACATAGAAAACACATACGTAATACATACATATGTATGTATTACACAAAAATATATAAGTATTCTATCAGTCTATCTAGCTTTTATAGTACAAGCTCTTTTTAATTTGAAAAAGATGGCGTTGTATCGTATCAAATGACAAAAATGTTTATTATTTAGTAATCTTTGAGTATCACGATATCTCCCTTCCTTTACGATAACGTTACTTCACCAAGTAGACATGAAAAGTCAGTGACTTCATTTGTTTGTTTTTCTTTTATCTTTTGCTTCAGAAAGTGTGATGAAACATGAAAGAATTATCAGCTGTCAACTTGATTTAATACAATAGGTTACGTAAGCTGTTTTCAATATGTACAGTACTCATCAAAGTTACAAATAAATGTGTCATTAATTACGATAGATTATTATAACTTACTAGCTGAGTCCGTTACTCACGGTTATTGTTGTAAATCTAATAAAAATGACCATAAGTTACAACTTATATTATCAGCCATCTGCCAGGGAAAAACCAGTCAAAAATCAGGCTAGCCGTTGAAGAGATTAACTGGAACAGACAGACAAACAATTATTTTTGGCTTACTTCCTCATAAGAATGATCCTATAGTGGGTTAACGATCAACTTGATCCCTTTTCAAAATGGATCGTAATCCTGACAATTGCCTTAAACGTGGTCGGAAATGAAAATCACCCAAGGGTCATGCACTCTAATTTTATATATTTGTATAGATTTCGTCAACCAAAATAAACTTACTCTCCATGTGGTGACAGATTTAGAATAAAGAGTGTCACCATCACTCTCATCATCCCATGGGTGACTAAGGGAGCAAATTAACGCAGGACTTATTCCAAGGCGACGTCGTATAAAATAATAAAAGACTAAAACCTTCTATCTAAGAAGATGCCTATGTTCATCGGTATAAAACTATTGATGTGATATAGTGTAAAACTAAAACTTCAAGGAAGGAGACATTTTCATCCCGACAATGAGTTTATGAATCAAATCTGCAAGGTTTATTGTTGGCGGTAATCCAAAAACTGATCCTGATTTAGATTCATCATGTTCGTCCGTCTGTCCGTCGGCCTTCAACTTACTGCCCAAACGGTTGGTCTTCCGTCTTCCATAATACTTAGAACTGAAACTTAAATATTTTTTTTTTCATTAAAATCGTACGTGTGGCGTAACTATGGATAGGTCTTCAAAAATTATATTGAGGTTTCAAATATAATTTTTTCTACACTGAATAGTTTGCGCGAGAGACACTTCCAAAGTGGTAAAATGTGTGTGTGTCCCCTGGTACTTTTAAAATAAGAGAATGATAAAACTAAAAAAACTATGAGGTGCATTGTCCATGCAAACTTACACCGAAAATTCGTTTGAAAGAGATCTCATCAACAACCCATAACGTCCCACTGCTGGGCTCAGGTCTCCTCTCAGGAGAGGGTTAAGGCCATATTGAAAGAGATCTAGTAAATAGTTTTTTTTAATACGTCATAAGTCGTAAACCGCAATTTCCCTTTCATTCAATCAATACACTATTATTAAAACATCGATCAAAGCAGGGCCGGATTTACCATAGAAGCTGAAAAAGCTGAAGCTTGCAAAAAAATAATTAGCACTGTTTTTATTTTTTTAAAAGACCATACTCATAGACATAAGGACTCAAAAACATAAGGAGTATATAGACTGTGTCACGGGGGGCTTTACAAACACACTTAAAGGAACACAGAGAACATCCAGACTTATGACAACAATTTGTGAATCGCACAAAGTGTTTTCCCACGTAGGAATCCACGACACTTGGCGCAGTAGAATGCAGCGTGGCGACCACTTAAAACACTTTGTTTTGACGTGTGGAAACCCCCTCGGGCCGTCACACTACCGGAGTTTGCAACGGGGCTGTATGTCGGCATCGAACAGACTAAAACCACATGGTGTGCCACTCTGCAACTGAAATAGCAGGGGTCCAAAAAACCTGTTATTACGCCCTCCCAGTGCCATCTCTCACTGAAGCGGGCGCTATCAATTGATTTTCTCTCCATGGCGACGGGCGGCACACGTGGACGTCGCCTCCTCTGAAGCCTGAAGGCTACTGAAGCGGGTGTAGGGAAAAACCTGTTCCGTTCATTTGCGGCATCACTCAGGGCAACGTGATCATGGCATAAATGATTTCTTCGCAGAAGGTTGCGACCGCGGTAACCGTGTATGGCTCTAACCGCCAATATCCTCTGGGGTCAGCAGAGGCATGCCCTATTTTAGGCAGTCAGAGTCACCGCCCACACCGGTGCACCGTTCAGTGCCATAGACCAGACAACTCCCATGTACAGTTGTCTCGTAACGACATTGGCTTCACCCAATTTGGGCAAAAGTCGTCCAAGTGCGGGGGCAGTGTCCACCAGTTTCGGAGCAAGCTGTCGGAAGTACTCATCGAAGAGACACCTACCGTCAAGGCCCGGACCAGTACAATTACCGAGTTGACCACGTTGGAGGCGCCGGGGGCTCATGGAACAAAAGGGTCTTCGTCTTATCCAGGGCCTAAGTGGTGGTGTCGTCTGCTATGCGGACAATACCCTAATACTGGCCAGAGGGTCAAACTTCGAAGAAGTGCTTCTGCTCGCCGAGCAGGGAGTGACTTGTGTTGTGGAAAATATTCGTGAGCTGGGCCTAAGGGTGGCGTCTCAGAAAACTGAGGTGACTTGGTTCCATGGCCTACGTAAGCGCCAGGAACCACCCAGCTCGCACCTCCGAATAGGTGACACTGAAGTCCGGGTGGGCCAGAACATGAAGTACTTAGGACCTATCTCATCCTGGACAATCGGTGGAGCTTCGAAGAGCACTTCGGGCGATTAGTGCACCGGGTTCGAGGGGTAGCAGGAGCGTTACATCGTCTGCTTCCCAATCTCGGGGGACCAAGGGAAGAAGTTCGCTGCCTCTACGGGGGCGACGTGCGATCCATGGTCCCCTATGGGGCACCCGTCTGGTCTAAGGTCCTGGCGGGTTTCTTCCGCAGTAAGGCTCAACTTAGGACTCTGCAGCGGCTGATGGCCATTCGGATCGTACAGAGCTACCTTACGAACTCGTATGAGGCAGCGACGATCCTGACGTGATCTACACCCTTCGACACTCTGGCCAAAATGGATACGATGGTCTACGACCAAATTCGTTTTGTCGGTCGGCTGGCTGGCTACAGCAGAACGCACACACGCAGCTGTGTAAGCCAACGCGCTCCGTTCTGCCAAGCTTCGAAGCTTGGATGGAAGGCCGCGGTCTCCTTCTGTGAGAATGTAATGCTCCAGAAGGAGTCCTCAGAGCGGGATCAGGAAAGGGCCAATGCCGCTCGAAGGAGGCGGCATAGAGGCAGCTAGTCCCCAATTGTTGCCTAAGGGTCGTTGCGGCCACATCTTGGCAAAATGTGACAACTGCGAGCGACCCGAGCAGGCGACGCCCCGGTGCGGCAGGGGGGTGACTTCTGGGGCGGGACGGTGTCCGTCCGGAGGCACGATGTCGTCCTGTCTCAAGGGTAATTTATTGATTACCCTGAGATGTACCCCAGTCATGGGGTAAGGCAGGGGGGAATCCAGAAGTCGGTGATGCATTCCTGGAGCTCCTCCTGACTGCCGAGGTAGGCCGCCGCGGGGTTTAGTGGGTAGACCGTTTCGCCTCGAGTCCCACACACGCCCTCCGTTTCCCCCACGAAGGGTATAGTGTGAAAAGCATTCCCCGCGAAAAAAAAGGTGCATAGCAGTATCGGGCCTTACTTACGTATCTTCCTTAGCCTACCAAACATTATAAGTAGTGCAGTAAAAATCAAGCTTTACTTAGCTTAAAAAACAACAAAAATTGTAAAAGTAATCCAGTTACTAGATTATTTCCTAAAGAAAGGAATTAACTTTATTGTGAACAGTGTATCTAATTTTAAGAGTCAGAAGGGGCGGCGAAATTTTTAAGCTTTGGGGCGGCAAATGTGTAAATCCAGCACTGGATCAAAGTTACAACGAACTACAAGAACTTTTGTCCGTGAATGTCCGTGTGGTGGCGGATTAAGAATACAGAGTGCCACCACCCCTATTCATCCCGTGGGTATCGTAAAAGGCGAGTAAGGGATAAACTACGCAAGACAACATCAATGTAAAGAGAAGGAAAACTTGAAACCAACCCGTCTGGCCAGCGTGGTATAGTAGGCCAAAACCTTTCTAAGGAGAGGCCTACGTCCAGCAGTGTTGAAGGCTGTTGATGATGATGATTACAAAAATGTTACTTGCTGCTTCGGAACCCTTCATGGGCGAGCCCGACTTGCACTTGGTTGCTTTTTTTTCCTAGCGTCTACCAAATCGTGTGAGGTATCATTAGATAGGCCCATAAAAATCATTGCAGGTTACAGACACCATTTCTCGATTTAGGTATATGTTTCCGAGTTATTCAACTTTAAAATGTTTTTTTGTAAAAACAGGACTGCTCAAAAAATCAGAAAAAAATTATGATAGTAGTCCATATTAGGTTATGATAATACAATATACCTATCTGTTGCTCCAGTTATTGTGTTTTTTATTTGTCAAATTTAGGCAGTAAGTACAATAGATACAGAGGTAGGGTAAATAGTGAACTTTATTTTAATTTATGAATTTGAACATCTCTATCAATTTATTATACCAGATGCCAACGAATGATGACAAGATTAATTAAATAATATAATCTTTTATTTATTAAATACATTTGAATTTATTGCTAGGTTTTATCGATGTATTTGATAAGATATTTTAATTGCACACTTGATCCTCAGCTTATATTATAAAATGGGACATGCTTTGGACACGCAAATATTTAAGTATACACGTATAATTTAGATCCATTTCCCTACTCGTAATAAAATATTTAATATGTTCACGCTGATTTCATCATGAACGGGCTGGCGCTATAAAGTAAACCAACCCAAATTGTCAGCATTCGTGTTGTCGTGACTCATTGGAGTGTTAACCCGGAGGCCCAATGATGCAGAAGCGTCTCACTAGGCTATGTATTTATATCAGTTACCTAGTACGTTGGTCTAGTGGTTAGCGTATGCGACTGCTAATCAAGAGGTCTCGGGTTCAAATCCCGGGTCGGGCCAAAAAGTGTTTTTGGGATATCTTAGGAAATTCATAATAATTTCTGCCCGGAGTTTGGAAGTTTGACGGTGATTCACGCCCGTGCCTCGGAGAGCACGTAAAGCGGTCGGTCCCGGTTGTCATGAATATCTATGGCAATCGTTATTTGGAAGTCAGTGCCCTCAAATATACTGAAAACTAGTTCAATCTTCGAATTTCAGTTCTCCCTTAGGGTTGCGGAGGTCCGATACCAGCCGCTGAGTGGAAAAACTGAAATTTAGGTAAAACCGGTTGAACTAGTAGCCGACCCCAAATAAACTTGGGAATAAGGCTAGGAATGCGTACTAGGTCATGTACGCATAGTACTAGCTTAATTTGGGAGTAAATGGCGTTGTGTCAGATCCTAAAGTGACTCCCTTTAGGATCACTTCAAATATTTAGTTAGATCCGGGAATCGAACCTGATACTTCTTGATCGGCAGCCACATACGCTAAGCACTAGATCAATCAATAAAATCGGTAAATGAAAATTTTTGTTCTCAATTTGGTTAGTTGGTCTACGGCATACAGAGTGGCAAATAAAATTGAAATTCACGAGTTTCATCATCATCATCAGCCCACCGCAGTCCACTGCCGGACATAGGCCTCTCCCATTGCACACCACTTTGATCGATTTTGGGCTTCTCGCTTCCAGCTCCTGCCAGCCATCCTGCGCAAGTCGTCACTCCACCTGGCCTGTGGGCGTCCTACACTACGTTTGCCGAGTCGCGGTCTCCACTCTAGAACTCATCTACCCTAATGGTCATAAGTTCTGCGGCTAATATGGCCAGCCCACTGCGACTTCAGCTTGCTAATCCGGTGGGCTATGTCGATAACCTTAGTGCACTGACGTATCACCTCATTCCTTATACGATCCCTCAGAGAAACGAAGAGCATAGCCCTTTCCATACCACGATGAGCAACTTTGAGCACTTGGACCAACCGTACCGTAAGTGTCCATGTCTCGAATCTGAATGTCATGACAGGTAGAACGCACATAAGATATTCACGAGTTTGGTCTTTGCATATTTTAGCTCTGTGTTCCCTTGAAAATCGGGAATATAGCCAAAAATGTCTACTTATATGTAATTCATTGACATGTATTCATCATAACAGTTCCGGACGCTAAAATTTAACTACTGTATGGTAAAATTTGACAAAAAGGTAAATAAACCTTAGTAATATGCAACATTTAGCAATAGACCTTGAAGTTGGCAAATTTGTATGCGAATGCGAGTCAAAATTTGTATGTGAGACCAATAAATTCATAGTTTTATGATATAGATATTTCTTCAAAACGTACATTGTGGTAAAAGGATTGGGAGAGGAGCAGTAGACAGTACTCAACTTGTAAAATTAATCTCCTCATCATCCTCATTACATTGCTGCACTGATTAACGAAAAGAAAGCGTAAGTATAAAGCTTTACATCTCTCATAATTACTATTGTAAACGTTAATAAGTAAAAATAAAAAAGTGACCTTTAACGAGACGCGAATTTTTATGAGGTCAACGGCGATGTTAGAAAGACTCAAGTATATTTTATATACAGTTGTGGTAGAGAATTTTGAGTTCATACTACCGCATAGACCCAACTTACTTTCCCAACTTATTTCTTTGTGCGGCAAACTAGACCTACATTTAACCGTACACTTCAACCAAAATTTCAATTGAGTTGGTTTTTTAGAGCAATAGCGATCTGTACATGTAAGCAGCCACTTAAGTAGTTAAGCTTTTAAAAAGTAGTACTTAAGTAGTTAAGGTTTTGAACCATACGACGGTTCTACTGGACTTTATTCATAAAGATATGCCTACACACTCCATAACTCATGTAGTTTTTATCGGTTCGAGCCTTTTTAAGTCGTTATTGTTGATTCATTCAATTTAGCACATTTTTGTTATTCAGAACAGTTAAGTCATCAGACTGACTTGCTATATGGAAACGTAGGCTAATCTTAAATCGTACAACTAAAAAAATTCTTAAAAATATTTCTAAAACATAGAAAACAGAAATGCGTTTGTTGCATGATATGGATTATAGATTATTCTAACTTAACGGATTAACAGTTTAGTAATCATTATCAATATAATGATTGCCTGTGAGGATATGTGAAAGGTATAAATTACACAAAATGATAATAAGACAACAGTGGTAGGTGTGACTTCTCTATGAAAATGGGCGCGATTGTGGTGTTCGTAACGTTGCTGGCTGTTGTTGCAGGATTTGGGCTACCAGATCCATCTAGATTTGCTACCATTTTCAATGAAGACCAGTTCGAAGATTATCTAGATTCTTGGTTAGCACAAGAAGAACCCAAATGGGCAAATGCTAGTTTGTTTGGACACTCAGAAATCAGTCCTCGAAGTGGTAAATAACTTTTTGTTTATCTTTGGTTTGATATGAAATACTTATTTAAGTTTAGGTTTGCTTGGATCGTAAAATATTAAGGCGTAAAGTAGTTATTTCAGCGTCAAAGTTAACAGTTAATTTATAAATGAATAAAAGTCTAAACTAAAACTATGCATGCGGAAACTACGGCGCGGAAACAGATTAAGCAATCTCTACCATTTAATCTGTTTCTATCTGCTTCTGTTTCCAGGTTGTACGTTCAGAATAAATGGAGATCTTGGTCAACCTCAGCCTGTCTACATTCATGGTGGCACGTATGTAAGACCCAACGGCAACACAGGACAAATCCGTCTCAACACCGGCCAGCAGGTTGTCATTGGATGCCCCGGACGCACCATCAGACATCCTAATATTGCTTCAACAGTTGCCGTTGCCGTACGTATTTAAAAGGAACAAGAACAATCACGACTACTGAGGAACTGTCAGACCTGATGTCGAAGCACCCAAAAGCCTCTAATGCAACGAGACCTCATGGTAGGAGTGACACTAAAGGAAGTACCTCGCCTGGCCCTCACAAGAAGAGTCCAGCCAAAATGTAATGCACTAGGCAAGTTTCTATCAAAAATATAGCATACAATAGACTTAACATTTCTCTGAGCGTAGTCTACAGGTAAACAAAATAGTATTTTTTAATGTGGTTCAGCTTAGCCTTGTCACAATTATAAATGATCAATAATGTTTTATATGTAATATATTATATATCTACAGTATGTCACGTAAAACTTTTTGTACTATCAGTGATTCCTATAGTTGATTATTAACTACATATCTGGACCGAGTGAACATTAATGCATAATTCATTTGTCTGTAGGTACTATTTTTTATATTTGCATGCATTTATTATTTTCTATATATTTCTTTGTGGTCTTTATTTTCAAAAAGCAGTACAGACAGTTTTATAGTCTGAAACAAAATAAAAGAAGTTTATTTTCCTATACTATAATATTAATGCAAAAGTAACATTATTCTATTTAACTATTTTGCAAAATAGCCACATTATCATAGAAGAAAACTTGAGTATATTTAACTTTTGTTTTGTGAACTGCAAAATCTTACATAATATAGGAACAGTAATATGCTAACTTTTTGGCATTCTCCCTAACTGTCAATGAAGTGACTAAATGGAATGTTTCTGTTGTTGTTCATAATGTTGTTTTTTTCTTTTTTTCCAAACATTATTATAGTAAAAACACTTAAATATTATGAAAAACACTAAACTTTAACTTTCACAGCTGAATGAACTTGAGTGTTAACTTTTCTACCATTTAGCTAATAAGATTAAGTGAGGTATAAGAGTGGCATAACCAAAAATTTAACGTGTTTGATGCTCATACTATAGGGCAATTGTGTCTGTCATTAAGTTGGTAATTCAGTTGAATTGTGTTATTTGCGGTAAACTTTAACATAACGAAAGTTAAACTAAAGCTAAACTCATCAGTCTTATTATAGACATTATAGATAGTCACCCATCATCAAATTTGACATTTGACAGTACAGTAATGAAGTGACGTTTGTATGGCGGATTGCGTTCGGAAATGTACTTACTGCATATAGGTAGTGATTTATTTTGTTGACATCATCAGTTAAAAAAAGACAAAAATTTGTAGACTACTTTAACCCGGTGGGTTTGAGGTGTGTGGTTAGAGAAACAAATTTTGGATAAGGTTAGTTTGATGATGTCAACAACAGAATCACGGACATTGATTGCTTATTTAGTTTATGTGCACTTTATCTATTGTTTGCTTTCTTTTTTTTTCCTTGTATTTTTGTTTTTGTTTTTATTTCAGTTTAATGTAATCAAATTACATGTGGTGTTAGCTGGTGGGTGGTGCAGAGGATCAATTTCGTGTCCTGTTGGTTATTATATACTTTATATTATTCTTTATGCAACTATAGTTTTATATATTTATATTTATTCCTAATTGTATAGTATATTCTTATTTTATTTATAATATATTATTATGCTATCCGATGATAATGATTCTGATAACACTGCTTATGAATCTGCGCTATCGTCGGCGGACGAAAGCTATGCCTCATTAACTGATACATTAGGTGAACGTTTGCGATCTACATTTAACGGCCAACCTGAGCACCTTCTTAATGTATGTCATATCAATGCTCAGAGCATACCCAGTCACTTCAGTGACTTGACTGAGGCCTTTAGTAACACTAATGTCCATGCCATCCTGATATCGGAGAGCTGGCTCAAGCCAAATCTTCTTTCCACTTTCTATCCTCTCACAGACTATATTCTTGTTCGAAATGATAGAGTCGGAAGGAGGGGTGGCGGAGTTGCAATTTACATACATTGTTCCCTTCCTTTTAAAATCCTAGCCTGTTCACCCCCTTCTTCCGCCACTGCGGAATTCCTATTTCTCGAAGTCCTCGTGAGAGGAACAAAAATTATTCTTGGGGTTGTTTATTGTCCTCCTTCTATTGATTACTTCTCCAGTCTGGAAACAGTACTGGAATCTTTAGGGTCTACACACGCTCATCACGTCATCATGGGAGATTTCAATACAGACCTAATTCGTCCTACCTCACGTACCCTTAAACTCCTTCAAATGGTTGAGTCTGCCGGTATGCATATTTTACCTCTACAGCCTACGCATCATAATAGCCTAGGGACTGATACTTTGTTGGATTTAATGCTAACATCAGCTCCTACACGCGTACGTAATCACGGCCAACTTGAAGCACCGGCATTCTCCAATCATGACCTTATCTTTCTCTCTTATGTCCTTAAACCACCCAAACCCAAACCAAGAGTTTTGCACATGCGTTGTTTCGGTCGTATGGAGGTCGATAGGCTACATAAAGATGCTTCCGTTTTAAATTGGGATCTGGTAACGTCGGCTACAAATGTGGACGAGAAGCTTAATAACTTTAATCACACCATTCTCTCTTTATACGATGTCCACGCGCCAATAAAAAAAATAAAACTAAAGAGACAACCTGCTCCCTGGATGACGAGTGAGGTACTTTCGGCTATGCGACGAAGAGACAGAGCATTTTGTAAATTCAGAAGGGATCGTACTGAGGAAAAGCGTACCTTGTATAAAAATGCAAGAAATCGGTGCAACCAGATGATACGCAACGCCAAACGCCGACACATTTTTGAAAATATCTCCCGTTCATCGCCCTCCAATATTTGGAAGTTTCTTGGAACTTTGGGTATTGGCAAGAATCGGTCGGGTGGTTTGCAGGGGACGATTGGTTTGGATGATTTAAACCGTTACTTCTCCACCTCTGCTCAATTAGATCCCCAAATCAAGTGTCGCACTGTTGACTACCTGGCGAGTCTAAATAGCGTGGAAATTAATCCCTTCCGATTTTCTCCGGTTGCGTCGGGCGACATCAGAAAGATTATACTTTCTATTAAATCTAACGCTGTTGGCTGTGACCAAATCAGCCGACGTATGATTGTAACAATCCTAGACCACATTTTACCTATAATCACTCATATTATCAACTTTTCACTATATTCCGGAATTTTCCCATCACTCTGGCGCAAAGCTTGTGTCATTCCCTTACCTAAGATTGCAAATCCCATACTCCCCAATCACTACAGACCAATATCCATTCTCCCGTTCCTTTCCAAGGTCCTAGAATCCTGTGTGCACAAACAGTTATCTGAATTCGTTCAAAAAAACAATTTATTGAGCCCTTTGCAGTCCGGATTCAGACCTGGACACAGTACGACTTCTGCTCTTCTTAAAGTGACCGGTGATATCAGGGCAGGTATGGAGGAGACGGAGGTTACTGTTTTGGTAATGATAGACTTCTCCAATGCCTTCAACACGGTCAACCACGATATCCTATTATCTATCCTTTCCTATCTAGCGGTGTCGCCGGAAGCACTGGAATGGTTCTCATCTTATCTTCAGGGACGCCAACAGTCTGTACATGTCGACGAATCTACGTCGAGCTGGTGTGATCTTGGCTCTGGTGTTCCTCAAGGCGGTATTCTTTCCCCTCTTTTATTTTCTATGTATATCAATCTTTTAACCCTAGAACTTCTGTGTGCGTATCATCTGTATGCAGACGATCTACAGCTCTATTCTAAGAGTAAAGTGGAGGACGTTGCGTTAGCAATACAAAGGGTCAATAATGACCTTGAAACAATTAATGCATGGACTCAAAAGTTTGGGCTATCAGTGAACCCCACAAAATGTCAAGCCATCGTGGTCGGGAGTAGCCGATTGATGAGCAGAGTGGACACCGAGACTCTTCCAGTTATCATCTTTAATGGGACTACCATACCTGTTCGTGAATCGGTGAAGGATCTAGGCTTGCATCTCGACTGCACACTTAACTGGCGTGAACAAGTTTCGAAACAGTGTCAGAGGGTGACTGGAACTCTTCGTGCTCTAAATCGCCTGAGAAATTTCCTACCCGTTAAAACTAAGACAATGCTTGTGCAAACCCTTATCTTCCCACTAATCGACTATGGTGATGTGTGCTGTTACGACCTGAATGCAGATCTTCTCGATAAATTAGACCGTCTTCTTAATAACTGCATTCGATTCGTTTATAATCTCCGTAAATATGATCATGTTTCCTCTTTCCGTTCGCAACTCAATTGGCTACCCATTCGTTCACGCCGAAAACTACGCGCGCTAACTGTCCTATACTCCATCCTTAATAACCCATCTTCACCAACATATTTAAAGTGTTACTTCCAACTCCTGTGTAGTACTCATGATAGAAATCTCCGCTCCTCTAATAACCTTCTCCTTCGTTGTCCTTCTCACACAACTGAATTTGTTGGATCATCCTTTTTTGTACAGTCCGTTCTTCTCTGGAATGAGCTTCCCATCGAGATCAGGATGGCCACTAACGCTTCTTCGTTCAAGACCAAAGTCAAGCAGTTTCTAGTGAAGCAGCTGGCAGAATCAACCAAGTCCTAATTGTCAACTCTTTTTTGTATTTATTTGTGTATGTATGTATGTATTTATATCTATTTAAGTATATATAGATATTCTATGTACTGTATTGTATTGTAACGTACTATATTGTATTGTAAATTACTCATATGTATATTATATATTATGTTATGTATTATGTTTATAAACTTGTATCAGTCGTGTCAGTTTGTACATAGGTAGTAAATTAATTTTCATTTTCACCAAAATGCACCTACTACCATTTTTCTCTGCATCACCCAATGGTTGACTGGTAGAGAATGCCTTAGGCATTAAGTCCGCCAATGTACCAATGTGCATAATGTATAAATAAATAAATAAATAAATAGTTTAATGCCCGTTTCACAAACTATACTTAAATTGTCTCCTTGCTAGAAGGTAGCCTAACGTAGATAGCCCCTAAATTTTAATAGATATCTAAGCACTCAGTTGTCCCCTAGAGGTTGTTTAAAACAATAATTTCACTAAGGTTTACCTTAATCTCTTTAAGTGACTGTCTAAATTTAGGGGACGTTGGTGAAAATGACCATTAATCTCCTATTTTTATTTATAATAGGAGATTAATGGTCATTTTCAATTAACATAGACCTTCCGAAACGTAAGTTTATTAGGACAATTAAACCAAGTATTATTTATAAAATGATCAGGTATTTATATGAAGTAAGATTGTAAGTAAGTTTGCCATTTCAAAGTGTCTAATTACGCTAACAGCACATTTATAATCACAAAAATTAATGTAGTATATACTTTAATGTATTGAGTTTTTTCTGTGTAGACCGCTACATGTGTAAGCAACAACTTAGTGTCTGGCGCTGGTTGGTTAAACGGTAATAGAGCTTTTGGTCAACTTACATGCTCAAATCATGCTTACCATGAAGCCCAAGCCACGAATAGCAGATGTTGGGGAAATAACTTGGTGATTCGGTAAGCATTTTTGTATTTTTTAAATGACGATGGCTTAAGTAAGATTAATTTAATAACAATTGCACCATGATGATGTTTTAGTGTTGGGTTCATCGTAAACAATGTTTTCCATACACTGTACCATTCTTGCTTCAATCAACAACGTATGGAAGTACTTTATGTCTGGTATGAACAATCTCGTGAAAACGGAATTCATCAGACAGGCGTTGACAGACCCAGCTTTATTGGTGAATATATATTATTACATAATAAAGCGTTTTCAATTATATGTTTTTAAGTAAGTTTAACATATTCTTATAATACTTGCAGCTGGTTCATTTTACCCGGGTGTTGCGGTTAATACCATGTATACTCAGGTGGAACAAAAGAGGACCGTGGCTCAGTACGTTGGTCAAACTCTAGCCGATAGATACATCACCAGCCATCAGTTCTTCGCTCGTGGTCACCTTGCCGCTAAAAGTGATTTTATTTTCGCTACCGGTCAACGAGCTAGCTTTTGGTTTATTAACGCTGCTCCCCAGTGGCAACCTTTCAATGCTGGAAACTGGAACTCGCTGGAACAAGTATGTTTGAGTTACAGTTACAAAGTAATTTTAGTATTTCTCATAAAATATCATCAATCATTTGCTTTAGTGTGATTAGTAAATGAAGCTGTGAAAATGTTTGTGATCACAATTTAGTTGAAATTTCAAAATGAATAATTTAAATTATTTTCATAGAATCTCCGTGCGCGTATTTCTGCTGCGAATTACAGAACCTCTATTTACACGGGAACCTTCGGAGTAACTAAACTGCGTGACCAAAACAACCGTCTTGTTGACATATTTTTGGTTCGTCAGAACAATCGGATACCAGTCCCTCTGTATTTCTATAAGGTATGTTTTTTAAAACTTCATCTCACTAAATTGACACTTTTCACTGCATTTTAATATATAAATTACTAGTTACACCCGCGACTCCACCGCGTTTATGTCGTTTATCGCAGTATTTTAGCTTATGTGTTAAAAGCTACATTACTGTAAAGTTTTATATAAATCCATTTAGTAATAAACATCCACCCTCCCAAGTTTTCGCATTTCCTTAATAATATTAGTAGGAAGGACAATATAAATAAATATAAGTTAAAGTTTCCACCAAAGACAGAATAAAGCAACTTGGGGACAACTTTTTTTAAAACGATGACTGATATCTTTAGTTAATTTATCCCTTATTATTTGATTGTTAATATTTATAATTATTAATTCTATTATGAATTTATATAAATATATTTTTTATAGGTGGTGTATGACGCGTCTCGTCGTCAAGGAACAGCGTTCATAGGTATTAACAATCCCTACTACTCCGTGGCTGAAGCTCGCAGCCTTACGTTCTGTACGGACCGTTGTCGCAACAACAGCGCCTTCAGCTGGCTCCGCTGGCAGCCGGACCGTGTTGATATCGGATACAGCTTCTGCTGCACCATCGATGATTTTAGAAGGACTGTCCCTCACCTACCCGCTTTCACCACCACTGGTCTCCTGACATAAACGATAAATGCAATTATATGTTTTTAAAACATCGTTCAACCAATTTAAAATTCTTTAACATGAATACTTAAAACGTTTGAGTGTGTAAATGTTGTTGCCATTCCGTTATATATTCTTATTTAGAGAAATAATAAGCAAAAAGTTATGAAATTGAAAATATTTTTTTTTGTAAATTACTCGTTTAATATAGTAAATAACAAACACAATTTGCGATGTGCGCCAGGCGACCTTTATTGCCCAAAGTGATATCTGTCGGCCAAGTTAGACAAAACATTATTTTTGATCTGTCAATTACTACAAGTATTTACTATTTTATTTTAAATTGAAAATACAACTTCTCAACTTACTCTACTTTCGATTCGATTAAAGTTTGATTCATTCCGACACTTAGGGTACTAAGATGCGACTGAAATTAAATATTTTCACGCAGAGCGACTACGGAGAGGTCTCGATGTGTTAAGGATCAACTATTTAATAAAAGACATGGTTAATATTGTTTGACATTGCAATGTGAACTGGTAAAACGAGGTGACATTGAAGTTCTGTAAAAAATCATTTATACTACACCTGATCGGAACAGTAGTCAATATTCCCTGAAAATGAAAAGAGAAAGTTAGTCTTTTCCTTGACCTAAATAAGCGGGAGGAAAAAATGTATGAAAATCCATTTCTAACGTGTTTTAGCGGGAGAGAAAGTTGTATGAATTTTCATTTCTCATGTGTTATCTTATCTATGGCGCGCGCCTGCCCAAAGAGTTTTCATATAATTTAAATATGGAATCTCCGCGCCACTGACATCCTTTTGTGAAGAATAAAAAAAAAACAAAAGAAGCGCGAAATATTTATAAATATTAACTCAAATTCTAAGCTAAAATTGTGTCTTACATGGTGTCTTACGTTTGATTTTATTTTATAAATACTTTAAATGTTCCTCACAGGTGTAGTATAAAACACTGTGTAGCACTCGGGTGAAAGTCCCATTCCTACCTCGGGAGTATTGTGGCCCTAGGCTGCGCCTTCGGGCCACAAACTGCTCCCTCACTAGTCATCGGTTCCTTTCCTCCCTCGGTGAACAATGTACTATTATCGAACGTTTTAGAGCTCCCAACTACCTATAACTTATTAGCACAGATATTTGTATGACAGCCGGGATCAACGATAGCTTAACATGCTTTCATAATCACGCAGAGGCCTGGATGTGTTAAGAATGGTCCCCCATCTATCAAATGACTTGGCTATAATTGCTTAACTTTGCGTTGCGAACTGGTTCAAAAATTTACTTAAAAACTTTATTATTTCATCGAAATCTGTTTAATTTACCGATCTAACTTGAACTATTGTCTTGAAATGTTTTACACTTACAAATGTAGAGCTAAATTTTTTTAACTGACTTCAAAAAAGAAGGATATTCTCCATTCATCGGAATATTTTTTATGGATATTCAGTGAAATTTATGTGTGTAAGTACATCTTTTTGCATAGGACCTAATGATGGGATCAAAAGGAAATTGAGTGAAATCCTCGAATTTTATAGGCACATACGGGTTTTATGTATTTTCTAAAAAATATACAAATATTGCCGTCTAAAATCTACTCATGACGAGACACAGAAAACGTACATCCGCCCCCTCCGCATCGATTACGTATTACCATAATCCTCATACACATTTTTAGCTTGTCACCGACTTCATACAGATTTAAGTTCTGCGCTGAACCGAACGCAGTTATACGTAGGTTCTATTGCGACGTACTGCATCACAGTAAAACTCAGTCTATTTGTCTAACTATAATAATCGTTTCTTAAACAGGAATTCTCAGTGTCCTTACTTATTGTTGGACGTTAAAGCACACTCTAAAGTAGTTACTTTAACTTAGTTCATGTCTGTATTGTTAGACATCAATTTTATTTATACCAAAAAGAATACCAATGTAGAATAGAAAATTAAGTCCTCTCAAGGCACACAACATGATCAATAAGTTTTAAATAAATAAAAATCTTAATTAGTCTGTATTTATTTCAGACATAACTGATACTTATATGGTTTTATGTAAAACTAGTAACAAGAATGACGATGGTTTAGAAAGTGTAGAAGTAGAAGTTTAGAATCGTATATTCTGATGAACGCTGCTGAACCAAGCACAGCAGTAAACCAAGCTGTACTGTGGTAGTTAATTGACAAACGCGTTGACTGTTGTTTTCAGACAGTGCATCTGGATAGTATTCAATTATTCATATTAGAATCAGAATTTATTCAAGGAAACTTAATTCGAAAAATAATTTAAATGCTAAGAAAGAACAACATGTATTTACACTCATAGCATCTGTTGTTCTACGTAGAGTAAATGGGAAATACACTATTGTCAAAAAGAGAAGAAATATTAAATTGGCAATCATCAAATTAAATTCAGCAGCCTGCTCCATATAAATTAGTGTTATATGACTAATTTACCGATAAATAGTGCTCAATAAATAAAATCAGGCGTTTTTAAATTTACTGGTTTTTGCCTGTGGTATGTGATTAGCCTATATTCTTTCTCAAAAATCAAAGAAACTCAAAGCCAAAAATTATTCTCTCTAAATCTGTGCAGTGGTTCATCTGTGAAAGCTCAACATACAGTGTGACAGAGTACTTTCAAATTCAATTTTTGTGTTCAATATCAATATGTAGCATAGCAATTAACAACAACCAATCTAATTATTCATGTTTTACAAACTAGTCTCAAATACACGTATGATTTTGTTGTGCAAATCTTAAATTGGTATGGCTTAAAAACCTTGCTCCAATGCTGACAAATGGTACATTTAAACTCAGTGGAAGACATTGTAAAGACGTCAATATTTTCAAAATAATTGTCGTAAGCATTACTAATGTGCATATTATATTGATAATATGGTATGCATTGCAGCAATTAAAATAAATTTAATCGTAATAAAAGCTATGAAATATATCTAATGCACAATGAAACATGATGTAATTAATATACTATCTACTTGATGACTGATTGAATTAGCAGCTGTACACAATCGATGAACACAATGAAAGATTGCGGAAAATTACGTTCAATTATGAAATATCTTGCTATAAATGAACTTCATGCAGTAATATTTATAGGTTATGGGATAATTTATATAACTAAATGACTTGGAAAAAGTACCTAAATAATTGACATGTTCTTGTAGAACAAACCAGAGGTAAATAATTCTCCTTTTTTATATAATAGGTCTTTACCTATGAAATTGCCGTTTTGTATGCAATAAGTGAAAGTACTTATTTTTTCAAACTTTTTTATTTCTGTTATTCGAAGTAATCACCCATGCAATCGAATTGCTGAAAATCAGCTGGACGGGAGGCAACAAACTCTTCAAAGGCATTTTGTACTGCCTCTCGGGAATTGAATTTTTTACCCACTAAAAAGTTGTCTAAATTTTGAAAAAAGTAATAGTCGGTAGGTGCAAGGTCTGGTGAGTATGGCGGATGAGGGAGAGCTTCCAACCCCAGCTCTTGCAGCTTGGAGACTGTCTGTTGTGCAGTATGGGGTCGCGCGTTGTCATGAAGGAGCAGTGGGGACGACCGATTGACCAAAGCTGGTTGCAGATGTGCAAGCAAACAGTGACCATCACCTTATTCATTTATATGCATTGAAAAGTACATTTTAGATATAATAATAAATTAATAAACATTTCAGATATCTTTCACACAACGCCATCTAGTCCCAAAGTAAGCAGAGCTTGTATTATGGGTTGTAAGCAACTGATATAAATATATAGAAATACTTTTTTTTGTAAATAGATACATAGTACATACACATTATACATAGAAAACACCGAAACAAATATTTACAAATAACCCAAAACCTCAAGAAAATAGAGCAGCCGCATACGCTCCCACTGCCTCCATTTGCCATCCAATCCTCGTTTAATGGTGTTTTAAAAAAAAGGCAACTTTTTGTATCAAACTAGGCAATACACAGTAAAAATTTACTACTCATACCAGTTTCAGTTGAAGTACTATAACTACTATAACAGTAACAGTACTATATTGATTTATTTTGATGGCTAACCTTGAAGAAACATTTCATTCATTTGATTCAATTTTATTAAAACTACATAATCGCGTTGCAAATTCAAGCTTGTTTTGTAACGAAATAACTATTTATTTGTAAATACGAATTCATCCGGTGCTCATAAAGTACTGACCAAATAAGTTGGTTCATAATCATCAAACTCAACGAGATCTTTTGATTGATGAATTGATTAGGACAATGATAGGGAAATAAAGAAGGAACAATTAGATCTGTTAAGGCTATGACCTAAAATATACTAATACAACTATAAAATCACATCTGACACAATCATTATGATGATAAAATGCAAGTAAACTTAACTGAACTATTTAGGATTTGTATCTACAGGAACAAGATTACGTGATTTTTATAAAGTACATACTTTATGCACCAAAATCGGAACAGCTCCTTATTTTCTGTCCTAAATCCTTTTTGAATAAAACAAAAAACTCATTAGAGCTTTTTTCTTAAAGTTTACGAGTATTGTTAAATTGAAATAAAAATACTATGACTGTATGATTTACTTTAATAAATGTTCCCTTTGATTGAATGGCATCAGGTACGTTTGGTTAAAAGGTAGGTAGTTTATGGTAATGATAAAAATTAAAATATTAAACTATAATTACATTCACAACAATACGTTAAGGAAAACATATCTTCAAAGTAATACAGAATATGATATTTGATTAAGTACTAATAAGTTTTAAAAAGTTTACCGAGATTTTCCTGCTCCCATGTCTATTGGCGATGTGACTAATGCTAATGCAATTATGCATATTTACGATGATAAAAACAAAATCAACTTTGTCAAATACGAAATTGTACTTTCACTATTCAGAAAAAAGAAACAAAAATCATACAAGTTTACAATCCCAGAGATTCTGACAAGTCTAAGCTTTCATTTTTAGGCTTATACAGAATTTATATTTCAATCTTTCAGCCATTATCAACATATTCGTTGTAAAATATAAAATAAAGAAATAGATATATGTATCTTTTATTTTTTTATTTTAAAATTTAATTTAATGGAATTGATTTGAATAACAGACTGCGTCTGTATGACGCTGCTGGCGTTTGTGATGTTGTTGTATTTCCATATTAGTCTTCGCTTCTTTTAATTTGCTAATGGAATTGAACCTTGACACAAAGTCGTGTGCTCGTGATAGAAATATTCAAGTTACAAGTTTGAAGTAGAAAACTCGCCTTTTATTATTTAAACGACTAATCCGTTTCCTGCTGCTTTTTACAGTAGTCTCTGTAGGTTCAAATTGTGCAATGTATATGTTTTCATCGGAACTTATGCCAGAAGACCAATAGTTTTAAAGTAAGGTAGGTGAGGGACAGTTCTTCTAAAATCATCGACAGTGCAGCAGAAGCTGTATCCGATATCAATACGGTCCGGCTGCCAGCGGAGCCAGCTGAAGGCGCTGTTGTTGCGACAATGGTCAGTACAGAATGTGAGGTTCCGAACTTCAGCCTCGGTGTAGTAGGGGTTGTTAATACTTACGAAGGCTGTTCCTTGAAGACGAGAAGCATCATATACGACCTGATAAAAATAAAAGCGCTTTATAAAAACTATTAAATTTTGTTTAAGATTTTTACAATTTAAATTCTTCTAAATTAATGGGTTAATTGTTGATTGGTACGATTTAAGCCGGAAGGTAACGTACGAACTTAAATTTATTTTCTCTGGCGAATTCTATGAAAAAAATAGTTGGCGTAGTTGTGATTCGAATGCCTCATAACACTTAAAACTGCACAAATTAACAACTAACCCAGTTTAAAGTTGTTGTGTTGGTAACTAACGATAAAAATAAAAAGTGTGTAGACACAAATATCGAATAATTTGATTTTTAATCCGTTTTGCAAGTTTTGCATATTGAACAGGCAATTAAATAATAGTCAATTGATGAATTCCAACTATAAAATGAAAGATAGTAATACTAACAAACAGTTTTAAATATTATTTTCACTGGAATGTCTGGAAGTCGATAAAGAAAGAGAATTACAAAAACATCTTAAGACGAATGATATTTTTTCATACCTTATAAAAGTATAGAGGTACTGGAATCCGGCCGTTAGGACGATCAAGAAAGATGCTAACAAGTCGATTTTTTTGGTCACGCAATTGTGAAACACCGAATGTTCCAGTGTATACTTTAGCTCTATAGCCAGCAGCTCCGATACGGGCACGGAGATTCTAAAGTTACAACATTTTTTATGAATAAAATTGAGAAACACTTTAAGCACACAAAAGAGCATCATTATTATGGATATATATATTTATATTTTATTAAAGTCTAGATTTAGTAAACTTACTTGTTCCAGCCAATTCCAGTTACCAGCATTGAAAGGTTGCCATTGAGGGGCAGCGTTTATAAAGTAGAAAGTTGCGCGTTGAGCGGTAGCGAAAACAAAATCAGTTTTAGCTGCAAGGTGACCTCGGGCCAGAAACTGGCGACTAGTTACGTACTTGTCAGCTAGTTCTTGACCAACAAACTCGGCAATAGTTTTCCTCTGTTGAACTTGGGTATAAAGCTGGTTAACACCAACACCCCGAAAGAAGGAAGCAACTGTAAAGTTTAATTAATTGTTTTTAAACGTTATCAATGTATGATTAATAAAAAAAATATATGTAAAATCGACAGTTACCCGCAAAGCTGGGTCTGCTGACACCGCTTTGGTGAATAGTATTTTCAGGTGTCTGGTCGTATAATACATATAAAACTTCCATGCGCTGTTCATCGAAGCATGAATAAAACAGATGTTGAAAAATATTATTCACGGTGAATCCAACCCTTAAACATGAATAAACACTGTCTTAAAGTAGGCAACTTAACCAATAATCGTTTGGACAATTCTAGAAAATAAACATACCGTACTACCAGGTTATTCCCATAACATCTCTGATTGGTGGCTTGAGCCTCGTGCATAGCATTAATTGAACAAATCAGTTCGTTGAATGATCTATTACCGTATAACCAGCCACGGCCAGACACCACATTATTGTTAACACACGTCGCTTTCTAAAAAGTAAATACAAATAATATTCATTCGAGAACTGGAATTAGTCAATTCTTTCCTCCTTATAATATTAGCATCTGGGTGTATTAACTGTGTTGTGTGTTTTGTTTTTGTTAGGTGTAGGTCTAGGTCTCAATGTTTTCTGAAGCTATTAATTACTTTTAACGACAACGCCAGTAACATATTAGAAAGGCATACTATCAGGGTATCTAATCAATGAAATAAGCCATATACTCTAGACCGACGTATATCTAGACCAATCTGGAGGTAACATCCTCGGTTCTCCAGCGCCTTTGGTACCGTCGTCGTTACAACTCTTTGGGAAAATGCGCGAAATTTCATACATTCTCACTTTAGACCATGAAAAGGCTTCAGGTGAGAGGCTACTTGTTTTTCTTAGTATACTTACTCCCATTGCGATATCATCATTAATGGTGTGCTGGGTAATTCTACGTCTGGGACCGGTGCAAGCAATTATTACTTCCTCACCCCTATTGAGGTGGACCTGACCAGAATTGCCGTTTGGTCGGAGGTAAGTGCCATTACGAATGTATACTGGTTGTGGCTGGCCAAAATCACCGTTAACTCGAAATGTACAACCTGGACAAGAAAGTTAAAATTATATGTGTTGTTTCTTGTACAATCATTTAGTAAAGCAGTTGTGGTACTTTGCACACATTCTTTCTTAACAAAAAACAATCATAATTATAAGTGCGAAATTGTTTTGTTAAATCTAAAAAATTGTAGTTTCATGGTTTACGAGTGGACGTAATTATAAGATTGAATTTATTATTACTTTTATAGAGACAATATAATTTATGAAAATATAAATAGGTCGATACCATTTTTAACCGACACTAAAAAGCAATAATTAATTTCTGGGGTCAAGACAAAAAACGTAGGCGTTATAAAAGTATAATATTTGTGACAATCTGTTTACAGAAATAAAGATGAATAAAAAATTATACAGTCCACGTGGCATTTTATTCGACACCTTAAATATGTATCATATCAAGACGTCATAAAGTTTGCTTCGAACTATACGTATATACTTAACATAAGTGTTTAGTTACGGTCAAGATTAGTGATGTTCTAAAGAAGGACCGTGTGAAAAGCACCAAGAACCAGCTAGCAACCGTGCACAAGCATCGCTGCAGCGATCGATGAATGTTGACAAAGCAAAAGATTTGCGTAAAAACCGTAGTAAGGTAGCAAAGGGAGAACGAGTCTTTGAACATCCCTCGAGGAAATAGGCATGACGTTATATTTATTCATGTTTAAATCTACAATATTTGATTATATTTTCTGCTCGATGGCTGAGTAACAATCAAAAAAGTTCAAGCTACAATCAAAGTTATATTACAGCAGTATTCCTTTAAATAATCTTTATGACTTTGGACTATGATAATTATTGTGTATTCGCTACAATGATTATGCAATCGAGTATAGTAATGCAATACATTTACCATTGTGTGTACCATTTCCGATTGATACATTAGCCCATCTTGGTTCTTGCTGTTTTAGCCAAGCATCCAGGTAATCCTCAAATTGGTCCTCATTGAGCTCAAGGGCAAAGTCAGATGGATCTGGAAGTTCATACGCCAACAAAGCTGACGCAACCAGGAATGCCACGAGTATAACGCCCAGACCCTTCATGTTATAAATAAGGATAGAGAGAATATCGAACACTGCTGTGACACTGATTTTGTATCCATTTTATACCTTTCAATAATTATCATTATCACAGTGGAGCGTTATCAGACAACAACAACAAAAACTGAAGACTGCAATCTTTATCTGTATATTTGGTAGATGCTATAATATTTCACATAAATACAATGAATAAACAAATACACTGTAATTTTTTTTAACCGTTTTCTTTTAGAGAGATACCATTTTTTTGTGTTACTACTCTGAGTTTGTATAAAAATACGCGGCATAGTGTTCTTTGGTTAAAATATAACTTTTGGTGAAGTTATATATCATAAAAAGGAAATGAAGAACCTATAATTAAAAAAAGCTAAGTGTCACGAGAAAACACGAGAGCACCAAAATGTTATAAATAATATAAATAATGAAAAAGTTATAAATATTCAATGCAGGTGCAACAAAGCCATACTAATTATATCTTATTTTCGACATATCAACCACACTTTTACTTACATTATGCAACAATCTTCATCGATCAGGCTCCTATCGTATCCTATACGTCGATGGCGTGTGAGTGCAATCATAACGCGATTATCGCGATGCAAATCTTGTAATTTGAGTCACAATTTGATTGGAACACAAATCATATCAAAACATCTTTTTAAAGTATGTTATGAGTTGTGTATGTTATGACATCAATTAATTAAATACATTTAATTTTTTAATCACGTAAAGTTATATCCAAGTAGTCACCGATTAAAAAGATGCATTTGAAAACAAAAAAAAAATATAGATAGGAGTAACTTGAATAGAATTTTTGGTGCATGTGAATTATTCTGCCAACATAAATCGAATAAAGTAGTACTAATCAGTCAGAAAACTACAGATGCAGGTTTCACAAGTCGTGGATAGAGCCAAATATGTCAGAAATACACATCTAATAATAATTTCGAACACTTGACACACAACGCCATCTAGACAAGACCCAAACTAAGCAGAGTACTTGTACTATGGGTACTAGACAACTGATTTTTTTGTAAACACATACATATATTATAGATATATTATAGAAACTATCGTTATACACCCACTCTAACGCTAGTTTCGGAGTTTTTGTTTTAAATAATTTACGGGTTAAATAATGTTATTTAGCAGAAAACTATCTGAAACTTCATCAAGAACTAGCAAAACTGACTTTAAGTTTTTTTGACCTGTTATTAATATTGCTGTCGACATGTTGCTATGTGCCGATAATTAGAGTAACTACATTGATGAGATTATACAACCAGTTAAGATATTATTATCATTATTGTAGTCTATTTACAATCTGTTTATCTCAATAATACGGATATACAAATAATTAACATTGTAAAAGATGTTAGGATATAACTTAAATTAGTCAATATCAATGATTATAATCAGAATCTTAATTAAGTATATCTCAATATCACATGATTAAATCATGATTAATCTATCCGGTGATAGATCAATCAAGATGTAAAGTATCATATGAGTAACACGCCATAGATTAATTGACTGGATTTTCCCTACTTATCATTATTTCAAAATGGTGATAACTTGGTGTAAGTGCTGTGTGTAATGGTATTTCTTTCCTTATTCCACGACCACTATCTATGGAAGACCACCCTGTGATGTTAGATAATCTGAGAACTGAAAACGCATCGTGTAATACAAAATATGGTATCACATAACTGAAGATGAACTGACTAACTGAAGGGCTCACTCACCAAACTGATATTTAAACCTTCAGGAGATTAATAACGATAGTTAAAACAATATTCAAGTGGAGACAGGTTAAAAACATGCTTATCATCCATATTCAGCGACATCCATATTCAACAACCAGTTGTCGTAAGAGTACTGCAAAAAGATAAAAATCTTAAAACAAACTCTATACCAATTTGTCTGGTCAGCGTGGGAGGGTAGGTCAAAACCATATTTCTAAACAGAAGTCAATGTCCAGCAGTAGATCTATGGAAGATAATTGATGATGATGAATGAAAAAAGCCAAGTGGCGTGTACCGCAAAGCTGTGTTTTTACAGAATTGATCACACGGACATGAATCTTTAATGTATCTATAAAATTGCATCCATATGCATTGAAGATCCCTTTATCGAATAAAGTCAACATCATAATGAGCACTGTCTTTTCATTAGGTTTTCGATTTCATTTGATTTTGCGCAAGTCGTTTTTTAAACTGAGATCGTAAAATTTGGTGTAAATGTTTTTATGTGGAGTTATAACAAAGCCCTAATTAAAACTATTAATACATTGTGTTACCAATTTTTCGATCATATACTATATTAGCTAATTGCTTAACACACGTCAAATTTCATAACAGCCCTTCAAGTCATTTCAAAGGAGTATGACAACAGACATTGTAATGTATTTGTTTAAAAAAAAATTAAAGCTTAGATTAACTTTTGGAACTTTACTTTAAATTTAAAGTCAATTATTTGTTATATTCTTCCGGTCACTTTTATCATACCAACAAACTACGAAAATTACGAGCACATAAGGTATCGCAATAAAAATCTGGACTTACAGTCCATTTAGAAAGTGTGTTGACAAGATTAAATGCCAACAACTTACGAACGAAGATAATAGCAGTCGACGTGCACTATATTCTACTCATCTACAGATATTCTTGGCTTAATCTAATAACCAGCTCATAAATTGACCGAATAAAAAGGTTATAACAAAAGAATATTGTGATCGTTATTGTGCACTAATAAGTTGATATACAAGAATTTGGAAAACTGTATTTCATCTAAAAAAAGTTTACTATAATAACAAACCTCCTATGTTGGTTTTAACTTATTAAACAAAGTAAAACAATCCGAATTTTTCCTAGGAAAAAAGTGAAGCTACAAACAAGAGGCAAATATTTTAAGTTTCTGCGTTTAATGGAGTTAAAATCTTTCGTATATAAGTTGCTAGCTTTTGCAACACAGATACAACTTACACCAAATAGCATAACAGCATTAATAGGTTTCAATGTCTTTAGATTTAGGTTTCAATGTTAGCCAAGTTTCAATGTCTAAAATTATAAATTTGAATTGGCTGCTATAATCTTTCGGGTCTTAATGTAATGCTGCAGCATGATAGACAAATAATAATTGTTCGATTATAACATTAGAGTAATCATTACTTTATTGAAATGATTTGCCCCATTGTATAACACAAAGATTTTGAATATTCTGTATACTTCCAATAATTATATATCTTACAACCCGATTTCATTATCTCGAGACCTCGCTGGAATGCGAACCTCCCGCACCGTTCTCCTTTCACCTCCCCGCAGTCAGTACGGTTAGCACTTTCGTTGCAGATACGCGTCGACTTGTTTTCGTAGTATACTTTTAAACATTTCATTGTTACGTTTGGACTTTTATTGTTATTTTATTATTGCTGTTACGTTAAAATATTGTTTTTGTTACAACGTTGGACATTTTTGTTAAGTTTGGACATTTACAATAAACACATTTTGACCCACTTAACCCAGATTTTTTCATTTATTTTTCATCATTTTAATCATATCATTATAAGGTATATTCAGGTAATATTATATAAGGTAATATTTACCTACATTAAATTAATTAACACAATCTTTGTTTTGTTGGAAATCTTAATGTTTATAATAATATCCTACTAGAGGATACTTGTTTTGCGCACCTTAACAGAGCGCCGACACGACGTGACGTCATCGACGCCAGGTCTCGAGATAATGTAACCGGGTAATACGTTGAGATCAAAAACTGTTCTGTCTATATCACGATATAAAACTGTCGCGTTGGTTTAGTGGATAGCGTATGCGACTGCTAAATAAGTCTCGGGTTCAAATCCCGGGTCGGGACAAAAAGTTTTTTTGGGTTTTTCTTAGGAAATTCCTAATAGCAGCCCGGAGTTAAGAAGTTAGGCGGTGATTAATCGGTCCCGGTTGTCATGAACAACTATGGCAATCGTTATTGAGAAGTCAGTGCCCTCAAATTTACTGACAAATAGTTCAACCTTCGAATTTCAGTTCTCCCTTAGGGTTGCGGGGGTCCGATGCTAGTCGTTCCGTGTAAAAACTGATATTCAGGTAAAACCGGTTGAACTAGTAGCCGAACCCAAATCATATTGAGAATAAAGCTAGGAAGAAGAATCACGATATGAATATTGTCAAATTTTAAATATTTATGATGTTTAAGTTTATTACTTCATTTTCTTCAAATATTTTCAAGAAAATTATTAATAATTCTTGTGTATAGCTATTTATCATCCCCAGTAGATTAACAAACTACTCACATATGCTTAACACTGATATAAAAATTATTCTACTCAAATTATGTTCAGTGTAACTATAATTGGTGTAACATAGTGTATGTAAGTACTGAATTACTAAAATTTTTGAGTTTTAAGGTTCTCAATGTTCTTAAAAAAAAAACATTAAAACAGTCCTTCCTACAAGTGAAAATGTTTTAAATTTACGTTTCTCTACGTAAATATTATCATTGTGTACAGGAAATCTATTAGATATATTCAACATTCTAGTGAGATAAAAAATTAAAAACTTAGACAGATTTCAAATAAATATCTTGTTGTATATATTTGTTTCATAATACAAACTATTTGGATTAACTTTCTTGTTCTGAATCGAACTTTGATATTAGGAAGATTTTAAATTTTGGATTTAACTATAACCTATGTATTTTCTTTTGCAAGTCATCTCATGCTATATCGGAAATTCCAAAAGTAATCCACACCTTTTTACAGCTGAAAAGGTGTGTGGATAACTTAGCAGCATGGTTTTTGTTATAACTTTATTTCGCATACAGAAAAAGTTTCTTCGCAGATCTTTAAAGTTACATTGTTAAGGGTTTTATTTTTAATAAGTATATGCTAAACTATCAAACATAATGTTATGTCCACCTCTAGAATTCTTCATATACCAGAAATAGTAACCAGTAAATAACTAAGTATTCGGTATAATTTATTTTAATAATAGGGGTTAAACATTCACAATAAGTATTCACAATAACTTTCTCCGATCTGGTCGAGCAATAACGGCAGATACTGTGCCGACTTCCGAACAATGATAGCAAAAGTTGCAGTGAAACAGCCCCAACTCATGAATCGATCTTCGCCAATATTGCTCCATGATAACGCGAGAGCTCTTAAAGCACGAGAAACTATTTTAGTTCTACAGGAACTGCAATTAGAAACTATTCGTCACCCTCCGTGTTCGCAAGACCTCGTTCCTTCTACATGATAAAAAGTTTTCTTCCCAGAGTACAAAATCCTTTCACACAGTTTGTAGAATCTATATCACTAACGTTCTATCGCAAAGGCATTAATGACCTCCTTATTAGATGGCAGCAATGTATAGATAATATTGGTAGATATTTTGATTAAATAAATATTAAATGATATATTATGTTAAATGTAAAAAAAAAAACATTTTTCCTTACAAATCGGCAATTTCATACTTTAACCCCTTATATTTTTATCAGTTGGTCCATTTGAAACCGCAAAGAATTAAAAAAATACAATAAGACTGTAATTATGGTTGATCTACAGATTGACATGTCGTACGTTACTTAGATCTTAAAAACCGAACTGAGTTTTTCTGAATTTTACATTTATACTTGTAAGTTGTGTCGTGTGGTGTTACTTGCGGTTATGGATATCTTACACACAAACAACGTCTTAAGGTCCCAAAAATGAATGAATACTGATACAAATACATTGGTAATTTTTATGTTAAAACACATGATTATTATACATTCCAAAACAATTATTATCAAATTAAATTTTAATATTTGTTTAATGTATAATTAAAAAGAGGAAACGACTCGATTTCATTGTTTGATAGAATAATCGCAGATAAAAAGACTTAGCCTAATCAGTGATTAGTAAATATAATCAATAACTAAAACAAACAATATATAAAATGACAAATAGAAACATTTTTATGTAACCATTTCTGTCATAATATGAAAAAAATTGTCATAATACGTATCTCTCATTGTGACCCACCCACGCCTATTCAAAACTATTGTCACCTATTTAACATATTTAACAATACCTCAGGTATTCTCTAATAGTCTACCAGTGGTGCGGAAATGAATTAGAAGGTTGCACAATACTTTTTTAAGAAGTTGTAAAACCGACAAGAAAGAACTGACTGCCTCATTGGAGCAGTGGTAGCGTAGGGTTTGATTCCCTAGTTGGACCAAATGCTTGTGTGATCCATAAAATAAATATTTGTTTAGTAGTTTGGGTGTTTTCTATGTGTAATATGTATGTATTTACCAAATTAGTATATATTTATATATTTATATCTAGTGTCTAGTATCCATAAGTTATGCTTAGTTTGGAACTAGATAGCGTTGTGTGTAAGATATCAGATTTATTTATTTAAGTACAAGTTAAGAAATAAATCGGAAAATAACGAATGAAATACAATATATCGTAGTTTTTATATAAAAATACATATACATATATATAAATACAATTTTTTTTCATAAAATATGTCTCATTTTTAGGGTTCCGTAGCCAAATGGCAAAAACGGAACCCTTATAGATTCGTCAAGTCTGTCTGTCTGTCTGTCTGTCTGTCCGTCCGTATGTCACAGCCAATTATTTCCGAAACTATAAGAGCTATAATATTGAAATTTGGTCAGTCGATGTATTCTGTGAACCGCATTAAGATTTTGACATGAAAATAGAAAAAAAAACAATACATTTTGGGGGTCCCCATACTTGGAACTGAAACTCAAAATTTTTTTTTTCATCAAACCTATACGTGTGGGGTATCTATGGATAGGTGTTCAAAAATGATATTGAGGTTTCTAAAATCATTTTTTTCTAAACTGAATAGTTTGCGCGAGAGACACTTCCAAAGTTGAAAACGTGTGTCCCCCCCCCCTCTAACTTCTAAAATAAGAGAGTGATAAAACTAAAAAAAATATATGTTATACATTACCTTGTAAGCTACCAACGAAAATTGGTTTGAACAAGATCTAGTGAGTAGTTTTTTTTTAATACGTCATAAATCGTTACACGCAATTTACCTTTCATCCAGTCAATACACTAGTATACAAACATCGATGAAAGTTACAACGAACTACAAGAACTTTTATATGATGTTACTTGCTGATACGGAACCCTTCATGGGCGAGTCCGACTCGCACTTGGCCGCTTTTTTTTATCAACAACCCTTAATGTCCCGCTGCTGGGCACGGAGACCCGTCCTCTTAGGAGAGGGTCAAGGCCGTGTATGTATTTATATTTAAATTTGTGAAGATTGTGCTATGTTTGAGAGTAGAGTACTTGAGAGTTTGTACCTTGACCTTAAATGAGTTACGATTGGGTGCCACTATGATTTTGATTTTGAAGAATAGATTAAATTTGAAAGGAAAAATGAACGCATGGAGAAGTGGGGCAAAACAGAAGAAAGTTATTTGTGGAGCGGAGGGTTCTGTCATGATTAGAACTTAGGAATTGGAAGGAGCAATTCAGGAAGGTAGGAGAGTTAAAATTATTGTAGAGAGTCGTTAAAGCGAGCGCAGGTGGACACGGTAATGATTAGGGAGCCAGTTTAATTCAAGACGAAAGGAGAAGACATGATCATATTTACTAAGATTAAAAATTAATCAAATGCATTTGTTCAGAAGTCGAGTCAGGCGCATTTTTAGGGTTCCGTAGCCAAATGGAAAAAAACGGAACCCTTATAGATTCGTCATGTCTGCCTGTCTGTCTGTCTGTCTGTCCGTCCGTATGTCACAGCCACTTTTTTCGGAAACCATAAGAGCTATACTTTTGAAACTTGGTAAGTAGTTGTAATCTGTGAACCGCATTAAGACTTTCACATAAAAATAGAAAAAAAACAATACAATTGCTATGCAAACTACCAACGAAAATTGGTTTGAATGAGATCTAGTAAGTACTTTTTTTTAATACGTCATAAATCGTAAACTGCAATTTACCTTTCATTTAATCAATACACTGTTATTAAAACATCGATCAAAGTTACAACGAACTACAAGAACTTTTATATGATGCTACTTGTTGATACGGAACCCTTCATGGGCGAGTCCGACTCGCACTTGGCGCCTTTTTTTAACGAGCTCTTTATTAAGATCATAGTAGCATACATCGCCATAGTTAATGATGAGTAGAATTAAGGTTTGCACCAACATCGTTTTCCCTATATTATTTGGGAGGTAGGAAGTAATTGAGTCGGTATAACGCCCATAGGGTCCTGTAACTTCCTAACTCATGCTAGTTATCTGAGTTCCCATGTTGAATACAAAAGATCTGCTGCCTAGCACTTTGCAGGGTTTACTACCAGACCATATATCTATATCGTGATTTATCAGTGTCACAACAGCATGATAATATAATTGTAAGTCATCGGCATAAAATCTTCAGTGTGCGTATGGTACGCACACTGAAGATTTTTAGTGATAAGATTAATCAAAGTACAAATTGCAGTGGAGAGAAAATGCTGCGTTTGGGGACACCAGAGTCAAGTTCAAGTATATAGGTACACGGCTAGTTTTTAATTATCAGGGAAAAAAAATGTTGTGATCTGTATTCGATACTGAGTTTATTCATGTGATTAAAACAAAAAAAATTCATTTTTATCCATAATACCACTGATTTTATCAATAACACATGTAAAAGTTGTGTATACGTGTTTGTCGGTATTCAAAATGACAAAGGAATTCAACAATGTAAGATTAAACACATAGATCAATTATTATTATATAGATTTAAACATTGTTACAAGTTACGTAGTATTTGGGCGGTTTTCAAAATTTTGCTCAGGACTATTTTGCCGTGTCCTACGAGTTTGACCATTGATTAAAAGGCAAAAATGTAGGAAGTGAGTATCAAATTATTTTACGTTAGGGTAAAATGTTTAACTTACTGTAAAAAAAAAGATAAACTTAAGACTTAAACGGAAAACATATTTTAATATTTATTAAAATACCAAATATTATCCTACTTTTTTATGTGTCCTTCATCATATCCAGGATTTTGATTACGTATTTTGGAAAATATATAAGCTATATATGGATATCTTTAGTATTACTCGAATGAAATAACTCATTTTATTTGTTTTTAAATAAAATATAATAAGGTTGTAGTATATTTTTCTAATATAAATACTGACATTATCGGATTTAAAAAACTGGCCACAGCGGACAGTCCTGTACGTAACAGTATGATTTTAAAAAGAATAACAATAATATTGTCTTTGGCTCTAACTATTTTTAAGCAATGCCATATTGACGATGTTTTTATCATTCCTTCGTTCTTTTCCTTTGAATTAAAACTGAAGAAATTCAATCGTCAACACTTGCGGTCCGTGACGTGCGTGACGGGTCTGTTTTGTTTGTCCGGTACGAACATTGATTTTGAAAGGTAAGACCCACAACTTTTATATACTACTCGTGTTAAATTATAAGTAAATATGTTGTAGATAATGAATGTGTACTAATAAAATACTATAATCAACTTTTTTTTATACCAAAAAAACATATGATGACAAGTCCGCGTTATACGTAACGTCCAGGACGTGACGTGATGTATTATGTGGACTAAAAACGTTACGTACTGGACTCGTTAAGATGCGTTCATACTGTCTTGTGCAATTTAATATAAATTAAAAATATAATCCACCCAGAGAGGTAAACTCATTACCTTTATAGGATCTAGTCACCTCATGGTGAGCAGGTTTCCTTATTATGTTATAAATATCCTATTTAGACTAGCGATAAAGAGGGTGAACCCTAACAAACCTCACATCCTCGGCACTTCCTTACAAATTAATTTATTCCTACTCAGGTAAATTATGCCGTTGACTGGTGCCGAGAGAGACAAAAACAACGGCGATATGGACAAAAACAAAGAAAATGAAGAAAAATACAACAAATATAAAAAGAAAGAAGTCGAAAGACTGAAGAACATAAACTCAAGGTAAGTGAACTAAATAAGGAAGAAAAGGAAAAAAGACGGAAAATTTGGAGATAACAAAAAAGGAATAAACGGGAAAGTAAAAAAGTAAATAATACTAAGCCAGCTGTTCCAGTGACAGTGCCAGAGACGCAAGATAATACAAAATTGAAGAAAAAACAGAGATTGAATTACCGAAATTATAAAAGATATCAAAGGACATTAAAAACTTGTGAAAGGTGAAAGAAAATTATTAGTAGTTTAAGTAAAAATAGATTTCGCCTAGAGACTAAACACAAAAAGATGATTGAGTTATTGGAAAATGAAAAAGTTACTCTTAAAGAAGACCAAACAATCACGCAGAATTACCTACTTATTGGTTCCCTATTTTATTTTTGTTACTACTTATTTGACATTTTTGTGTATCTGTTGGATTTTTTTGTAAGTTATGAAGTATTGTTACCTACTTAATGTGAAAATGAAACTGAGATAGACTTGAATCCCCTAAGTTTTTTGTAAAATATATTTTTAAAATGCTCAAATCAAAACAGTCTGTGATATTGACTAATTTTATAGAAATAAGTACAGTAAGTGATGTGACTTAAATAATATGTCACATCACGACGTTTTTGAAATGTTGAATAATATTGTATTGTTTCTAAAATGACTAGAAATTGTGCTCGTTGTAAACATAGCTTTAGAGTTCCTAAACGTAACGACTGTTGTCTACATACGTAACTGTCCTGTTTTGGCTGTTATAGTTTTTATTTTTTTATGAAAAAACCTTTGGGAGTTATGTTTTTGTTAATATATAAGTCGACTAATATCAAAGCCGGCAATGTTATTTTTTGACAATTGTTAGTAAATGAGAAAAAACGAATCTTTGACTTTGTATCCCATTGGCAGTTACGAAACTCTTTTGAATGACAGCTTAGATAAAATTAAATAACAGTTTAGGTTAATACTGTATTTCACCAATAACCATTCTTTAGCAGTATTTATTACCGTTTTAATTTTGCAGATATCCGACTTTGATACCGTTTTTTTAAGAATGCCGTCTTTGATATTGAATAGGGCGCAGATAGCCGTGTTTGATACTAAAGACGCCATCTTAGAATCAGGGCTGTCATAAATGCATAAAACATCTTTTAGAAATTGAAATAATACTTTTACAAAAATCTATAATTTTCTTAGTTTATAATCAATATAAAATCATATTCGCATGTCATTGTTCTCTTCCAAGGGCGCCTCGCAAATGATAATTTTTTTTCTTGTAATTCTTGTAATTCTTTTAACTGAGTCATCGTTAAATGTGGCACATTTTAGCGCTTTCGAATTATGGGTGCACACTTTGTCTGGCAATGATTTCACCGAGTATCTAAAACATAAAAAAAAAACAAATTATACAATCTAACCTGAGTGTGTAACAAGAAATGACAACCCTAGGGGTAAACTTACCTCAATTCCTTATCCCGGTTTCTTGTCCAATTTTCTGGATACCTCTTGCGTTTTCTTGCAAAATTGTTAGATACTAAAGTAGGGTGGTCTTCCATCATAATATTTTCACAACTTTTTATTAGTTTCAGTCGTAAAACACTTAGAATTCATTAAAAAACACAGAGCTAAATGTACCGGCTGCCGTTACAAAACGCTAAACAACTCTCGCCTCTGATTGGTCGAACGCGTAAGATGGCCGGATTTGCTTTTGAAGTTTTATAGATTGCCGGATTTGATGCTGATGTAAGGTTTTAACATGATTTTACTATGGTATATTACAAGTTTTGAACTTTAAACTTTGAAGGAAACGCTTTTATTCAAACCGATCTGTGTTGCCATATCAATAACATGTTTGTGTCCAAATGTACAGATTGCCACCTTTGATACTAGTCGACTAAAAAGACATTTAATATATTATATTAAATGTCTTTTTGTTATTTTTTGTATTTAAAAAAACTTACCTATAATGTTAGTCTTTCAGAATAGTTATTTATTCACAAAGTTTGATAGTCCAGAGTGCCATTTAGTTACGTACAAGACATATTTTATATTTTAAACAGCACTAAGAGGCAAGATATCACAATAGTAGGGGAGCCCAAGCGGGGATTTCGGGATTTACTAAAGCGCGGCAGATTAATATACAGGACGATACCTTGTATCCAGTTAAGTACCTCCACCAAATATGAACCCCATATATAAAGCCGCCCGTGAAGGATAAAGGATCAGATTAGTAAAAAAAAATTGATCATTAGAAATTCTCAAGCGCGTCAGATTAAGGTAGGGTGAGTTAATTACATGCTAAAAAGTGTATATTCCACTAATCTGACAATTTGAGAGTCACGTAAAGAAAGGGGAGGGCAGCAAAGTTGTAAAAAAAAAACGTCATCTCGACATTCTCGAGCGTAGCCAATTTTTTTTTTATTTTGAAGGCAATAATTGAAGGATAACGAAAAATATATAATCTGACGATTTCCGCAAGCCGAAATAATAAAAAATCGTCGATAAAGTTTAATGCGTGCAGCTGGGTGATACCTATATTTCCCTCTCGGCGTTTCCACTACTCTTTCACTTTTTCTCTATCTATTACTCTCTCACTCCGTCCCCACAATTAATTATAAAAAAATAAATTTTTTTGGGCATTTTTTTTTAATAATTTTCTTATAAATACAAGTATTCTACTTATAAAACATACACTTATTTGTTTGCATGCTATTTCCTGAGCTTCTCAATTAATTAAGTCCAATGATTTAAAAAATTGAAAAAAAATTTTTTTTTTTGTCAGATTAGGCGAATCCCTTTAGATAATCGTCAGATTATGAGACAGCACGTCTAGAACATAAAAATGAACCATATATATCTTAATCTGACGCGCTTGAGTATTTCAAAATGGCGAATTTTTTTTACACATTATAATAATGGCCGCGAGCTTGCGTCAGATCGAAATCGTCAGATTATTGAATGAGAGCTTTTTTTTTTGGTGCACTTAACACCCCCTTAGAAAACCTGACGCGCTCGATAATTTTTTTTTTTTTTTCATTTTTAACCCTTACGTACAACCACCCGCATCATGCAAATGATCAGATTAACATACGTACATTATTAAAAATACGTAGGACATTGATGCTATCAATATCTGACGCGCTCGACTATGTCCATGCAACAGTATTTTTTTACATTTTTAAAAACCTATAACCGCTTCCCCCACCGATGAAAAGGTATATATTATATAACATTTTTTTCTTTTTATCATCTAAGCTTTGCAACCTAATAAGTCTCTATGACGCTCGAGTAAATCCCCATTTAGCATCGTGGGCTCCCCTACTACAAAGTGGTATTAAATTTTAGAAGATTTTTATGTTGTTGATTAATTATAAATAAAGCTGATTAACTTTGATATGATTGACTTGAAGACCCCTGTATTGGCAACCCTCACTATAATAATACATTAAATAGAAATTATACTCATTTAACATTGTTTGATTATGTTTTTTCTTAAATCTTAGTTCATTGTAAATGTCTACATTTCATCGTTTATTTAAAATTTTGTTATGAAAATAAATGGACACCTGTACGTAACGGAGCAAAATTTTTAAAAACGCCCATTTACCAGTTGATTACTGAATTATAGAAGTGACATATTTTATTTGATAGGTGCATAATTAAAAAATCTCCAGAAAGTTCTCTGTGCAAAACATTAGACATTAGTCATATGATGGATTACACACTGAACAGAGAGAGAGAGAGAAAGAGAGCGAATGCCATTCTTGAATGTAAACATATGAGCGCAAGATAATAATTCGTCGGCTTATTGCAAGAAGTCATTAACTGCAAAAAATCACTAAATACGTTTTAATCTTTATTTGTGAGACCTTAAAGATAAAAATGTATTTATTGATTTTTTGCACTTAATGACTTCTTGCAATAAGCCGACGAATGGTGACACTAATTTAAGCACGTTGAGATTCTTTATTGTTGGCTATTTGGTTTACAGGGTTTTATGTAAGTATATACATTCTGTTTCTGCGACTATTTTTTTTCTGGCAATTTAATTCTAATGCATCAGATTTGGCCTTAATTTTCAATAAGTGCATTGAGTGTGGTGTATTTCCTGACTTAATGAAACACAGTAAGATCATTCCTTTGTTCAAGGCGGGTAGCACGTCCGATCCTACAAATTATAGACCCATTTCGGTGTTACCTACTTTCAGTAAAATTTTCGAAAAAATTATACTGGATCAGTTACAAACTCACTTTAGCGCAAACAAAATTCTACACAAGAAACAGTTTGGCTTCAGAAGAGGACGCTCGACAAGTGACGCTGGTGTTGAACTATTGGAAAATATATTTAGTGCCTGGGAGGATAAACAGGATGCGCTGGGTGTTTTTTGTGACTTATCCAAGGCATTCGATTGCGTTTCTCATGAAACATTGATCAGGAAATTGCATCACTATGGAATAAGGAATACTGCTTTGGATCTTCTTATCTCTTATTTGGGTAATAGGACCCAAAGAGTGGAAGTTAATGAACAGAGGTCCCTCGGGTCTCTGGTCACTATGGGGGTTCCGCAGGGCTCAATTCTCGGCCCATTTTTGTTTCTCGTTTATATAAATGACCTACCTAATCTGATAAAAGATAATCAGGAGATAGTGCTATTTGCGGATGACACCTCACTTTTATTTAGACTAAAACGACAGCAATTAGTTACTGACGATGTGAATAACACTCTCTCCAAGGTCGTGAACTGGTTCAACGTTAATAACTTGCTCTTAAACGAGAAAAAAACTAAATGTATTCGATTTTTTACACCTAATGTTAAGCAGGTAAAAACTAATGTTCTGATAAATGGAAAGGAGTTGGATCTTGTGGACACCACTAAGTTTTTGGGTATAACTCTAGATTCTAAATTGCAGTGGGGCCCACACATTGATGGCTTGTCGAATAGACTCAGTTCTGCAGCATACGCGGTTTATAAAATTCGCCAATTAACTGATGTAGACACCGCAAGACTGGTGTATTTTAGCTATTTTCATAGTGTAATGTCATACGGTATTTTGTTGTGGGGAAATGCTGCTGACATTCAAAGTATCTTTGTGTTGCAAAAGAGAGCTATTCGCGCAATTTATAATCTCAGTTATAGGCAGTCACTGAGGGATAAGTTTAAAGAAATTGGTATTATGACAGTCGCATCTCAATATGTATATGAAAATCTAGTGTATGTTAAGAAAAATATACATTCATTCACAAAGTTTAGCGACATTCATAATATAAACACTAGAAATAAAGATAAACTCGTGTTGCCAACGACTAGACTACAAAAAGTAAGCAAGTCTTTTCGATGTCAGGGTGTGAGATTCTACAATAAGATTCCAAGCAAATTTCATGAATTAAGTATTAACAAATTTAAGTCCTTGGTTAAACAGAAACTGTGTGATAAAGCTTACTACACAGCTACTGATTTTTTAAATGATAAATTTGCTTGGGAGTGATGCTGCTCGCTCCCACAAGTGATGAACATTTAAATTTTGTTCTAATTTGTATTTCATTTATTCTAATTTGTTTAGTTATTCGTTGAAATTGAATTGTATAGTATTTTTTTTTTTTTTGTGTAAGTTTGTAAATGTGAGTATAGTGTAGGCTTGTAATGTTAGTTTATATTTTAGTAATTTTCTGGTGGTTTTGAGTGTTTCCACGGCCTACTCAAGTGTCCTGCTGGCGGCAGTGTCGTGTTCCGGGTTGTGGATCCTGACTACATCGGTTAGGCTACACGATGGCTGGGGCCCGTGTGCCGTCTGTATGGACAGGTCGACTCAAAACTATGGTTCTTTCTTCAAAAGGCCAACCCAGACCCTATACTGCACTCACATAGTTCTCTTTAATATTGTACACGGACTTAAAAAAAAAAAAGAAAAAAAGACACCTCTGTGGTTTGTTTCGGCGTTTCTTCCCAGAGTGAGTCGTAGGAAATGCCGGCGCCTTCTAGCTATAAGTCCGACTTGTAAAAATGTCTGAAAAGATTTACTTACAGAAATAAATATCATTTATCATTTAATGTATAGATAAAGGTGAATTAGTCGACAGGGGCGGACCGTTAGCGCCCTCTGAGATATGAAGATCCATTCAAGTTCATAAGATGACATCCTATGATATGAAACTATTGGGAGGACATCAACGCAACTAACGGTTTTAAAAGCATTTGAGAAATCTGTCAAAGCTAACATGGCAACTTATGAGTTCTTATGTCATCATTGTCATCAATCAGTTGTTACGATTAGAGAAGGGTTTATGCCCAGGCACATTGGGCATATTGAATAAATGCCCAATAAATGCCCGTTTACACCCAATAAATGTCTTTTATCTGGGCAAAAATTAAAATTCGAATTTATATAAATAATATATTTTATTGCTCATAACACATACAAACTGCACACTCATATCTCAATTTACAAGTTACAATTGTATTACTGTTAAAATGTTAAAAATGGCAAGTTATGTAAGTAGCCCATATCCTTGGAGCCTGTAAGTTCTCTTTATGCATGGTGGTGTGACCATTTTTAGGATTTACAGACTTCGTTTACAGACAGACAGATTCGTCAAGTCTGTCTGTCTGTCTGTCCGTCCGTATGTCACAGCCAATTTTTTCCGAAACTATAAGAACTATACTGTTGAAATTTGGTCAGTCGATGTATTCTGTGAACCGCATTAAGGTTTTCACATAAAAATAGAAAAAAAACATAACATTTTGGGGTCCCCATACTTGGAACTGAAACTCAAAATTTTTTTTTTCTTCAAAGCCACACGTGTATCTATGGATCTATGGATAGGTGTTCAAAAAAGATGTTGAGGTTTCTAACATCATTTTTTTCTAAACTGAATAGTTTGCGCGAGAGACACTTCCAAAATGGAAAAATGTGTGTCCCCCCCCCTGTAATTTCTAAAATAAGAGAGTGATAAAACTAAAAAAATATATGTTGTACATTGCCATGCAAACTACCAACGAAAATTGGTTTGAACGAGATCTAGTTAGTAGATTTTTTTAATACGTCATAAATCGTAAAACGCAATTTACCTTTCATTCAATCAATACACTAGTATAAAAACATCGATCAAAGTAACAACGAACTACAAGAACTTTTATATGATGTTACTTGCTGATACGGAACCCTTCATGGGCGAGTCCGACTCGCACTTGGCCGCTTTTTTACAATATGGAATGAACTTGGATTCATTACAATTATAATCTTAGTAAATAGTTATGTTTTTAGTGTTATTAGTTGCTCAGTTGCATCATAACTTAGCTGTTGTAACCAATTATTCAAATTTATTTTTGTATTAAATTTATTTAGTGAATAAATTGAAACTTTTTTTAGTATTTTATTGTACAACCGTGTACTCATTACTTTTTGCTGCCTATGCGCGAAAGACGTTCTGCAACGTCTTGGTTGACAAACCATGTTACCTTGTCTTTTTTTTACAATGTCAGGATTTATCGAGAGTTGCGAGTGTTTCTGAAGTATTGTATTAAGTATGAACAACTGCTTCACTGATGAAACCTGACATTCCTCATACAGTTTTTTGGTGGGATACATTAGCGGTCTGAGCTCTTTCTAATTGCAGCAGAGTTGTTTTGTAAGTACCTCCCCAGACAGGAATACAATAACTTAATATTGATTGACCTAAGCTTATATAAACTCTCCGTATAACCGACCGATCCGCAGAGCGACGTAGATTTTTAAATATATAGAGTAGCCGTCTCACACGTGCGGTAAGGGATTCCACTTGTGGCCGCCAATCCAATTGCTCATCAATGAGCACACCTAGATATCGTGTGTTGATAACGTTTGCTATCGTCGGGCACAAGCAAGTCGATACTATATCATCGCAATTACTTGACAACCTCTGATGGGCGTCAAGAGTTTGGGTTTCTATAGGAGGTTTAGAAGTGTGAGGCAGATAGATACGCACATATTTTGTTTTTCCAACATTGACAGTTAATAAGTTGGATGACAAATATTTCATTACTTCTCTTAGAGCATCCTCAGCACAGTTTTGCTTCTTTCCAGTTTTTACCATATATCAACAGTGCAGTGTCATCCGCATATATGAATATATTACAGTTCTTTGGAGTCATCTTGTATAAGTCATTGATATATACCAAGAATAATTTCGGTCCGAGGATGCTCCCCTGGGGTACTCCATAATCAATATACTCCTGGTCACTCATCACATCAGCAATCCCCACAGTTTGTACACGATGAGATTAATAATCACGAAAAATATCCAATGGTATGCCGCGAATCCTAATCTGTTCCAGCTTGGTCAAAAGGATGGGAATAGAGACGGTATCAAAAGCTTTTGATAAATCCAAGAAAATACCATAGCACTTATAGCAGTTATCCATTCTAGCAACTACTTCTTCACAAAATTTGGAAACGGCGTCTTCAGTGGACACACATGATCTAAATCCGAATTTACTTTTTGAAATAATATTATATTTTGTTAAATATTTATTCAAGCAGTTGCCAACTATCGCCTCAACTTCTTCTTGTTCAATTTTTAATATATCAGCACAGAATACATAATAGTACCAGTACAGCAGACTCACTCCGAAAAGTAAATTAAAGTAATATATACCCTTGATGTCAAAAGATTAAGTTCAATTCAGTTCTTACAGCGCCGAATCACCTACGATTATATTCACCTACAATTGCGTCTCTTTCTATTACTCTCTTAACTGTTCTGACGATGTCTATTGTGTGACCGGCATGTCTGCCCCGGCAGGCAGCCGGCCGACTATACCTAACCCGCGGAGTGACACCCCCCTGATATCAGTGACTATTTATATTTAATATAGGCAATTACAGTAAAAATCTCGTTGCTAAGGAGATACTTACCTACAACCTTCAGAAGGTAGTAGAGCCACGCTGATTTGAGCACGAATGGGCCGGCTCGACCCGGCCAGTACTACCCTCACACAGAAGACCATCCTAATAATGACAGCATTCTTGCTGTCGTATTTCGTTGGTGAGTGTGAGACCGGAGGCCCAATCATTCTGCATCATTCTCCCGCCCTTCGAAGGCCGGGAGAATGATGCAGAATAATCTAACCAAGCTGCCATGGTAAGGGTCACCATGCTACATTGCCTACCCTCACAATAAGCATGGTGACCCCTACTCCTGGATTCTACTCTTGCTTTCCATCAGGCAGAGTAGAGTCACCTTGGCAGGCTTGAATATATAAAAAAAAAAAAAAAACTTATGTCTAGCAGTGGCCTGCTAAAGCCGGTGACGATTAATTAGCAATATTTGTGTGAGTAGCAAAGATTAACCGACAATTCGACTTCTTCGAAACTTCGAATACAAAAAAAAAACAATATACGAATTGTGATTCAACAAGACTGTGATTATAATAATGTATTTATTTATTTATTATTTATTTATTTATTTTATAACACATTTAAGTCTACCATTACAGATATGTAGAATCTAATGCGGTATACGTAGACAATATGTTTTAATTAACTTAACTGCTCAGTGGACAAATAAATATGTCAACGACATTAGCAACCGCACCGTTGTTGATTATTTATAAATAAAGCTGATTAAATTTGATATGATTGAGTTATTATTTAAACTCATATAACATTGTTTGATTATGGTTTTTTTAAACCTTAGTTTATTGCAAATGTCTACATTTCATCGTTTATTTAAAATTTTGTTATGAAAATAAATGGACACATTGGACACCTGTACGTAACGGAGCAAAATTTTGAAAAACGCCCACGCAAGGCACGCGTGAGCGGCGCCCTCTGCAGCAGGCCGGTGCGCGCTCGGGGCACAACCAGTAGCTGCGGTCTCCGTCGTTGCACATTTTCGTAAAAGTAATTAGATATTTAAAGATATTATTAATTTAAAAAATACTATCAATTACGATTTGATTCAAATAATTCATTTTTTTTTACAAAACAGTATTACGCTTTTTTGCCCAGCGCTCGGGAATTTATTCAGGCGTAAACTCACTTATGCCCAAAGTGCCAAGTTTTTGCCTTTTCGCCCGTATTTGTGCTTGCCCTCGACCATCACTAGTTACGATACATTCATTTTGACAGCCATTGATGTACACACTTGCCCAGCACTTTGGATAAGAAAGAAAGTTTAAGTTAAACGTATAGTTACAGAGCTTTATATCATCCCGACCAAACCAAAAAGCTCTTATAACATTATCATAATTAATTTTCTACCCTTGTGTTTATTTTAATTTTATCAACCGTCGGCGTAATTTGAATAAGTAGTATAATTACGTTACGTTTGTCATCGAAACGCTAAGAAGAATAGTGTAATGTATATATAAACTGAAGAGCCTCCAGTCAGGGTTTTTAGCATACCACGGCTCACTCCAGGGTTAAAAATACCTTTGCAACATACCTAACCATTTTCTGATAGCTGAAAAGGGAAAGGGTAAATTTTTAATGATTTAAGGATTAGTGTGTAGGTGCGTACATACAAAGACAAAATGAAACACTAATTAGGTCGTACTTTATTTATTGTTCTTTCAGTGTACTCGATTTAAATAATTTTATTTAAAATAGTGACTTTATTGAGTGCAAAAATAAGTATCATGTACTTACATTGAAATTAGTGCTCTCGAAACTCTAATAATACCTTTTATCATTACATTTCATAGTTTAATATTATAATATCCAGTTAGGTATCTATAGTAAAGAGGAATATAAATAGTGTTTTTACTCACAATTCATAAAAGTACCTACTGCTTTATACATTTTCACACCAGGCTTAAAAAAGACACGAAATATCTATGACTTGATGCATTTTCTGTAATTACATACTTACTGTGATGACAAACTGCATTAAGTTATGTTAATATGCACTCCTTTGATTTATTTCGTTTATGTGAGGCTTGTCGTATCGTAATCTTTTAAATAATTTAAATATTAAATCCCACTAAACAACAAAAACTATGTTTTCTTTGTAACGTTATTATGATATAACGATGATTATATGACGGATTATATGATAACATACACATCACGTATGTTGATTTTTTGATATTAATATCACTGTAATGCTATGTTGATAGCATCGATAAAATTATCTGTGAGCTTTAGTCTCTACGGCAATTACATATACAATTATTAAACATAAATTCAAGGGGAAATAAAATTACACCACAAGTTAGGAGCAAACAAAATGAATCTTCAGATCAAGCTCACCGTGAGTATGTACATACTTGGTTTAAGAGGAATAGTCCTAATATTTCAGTGAAATGTGTATAATAGATGCCAATATATTAGACGTTGTCTTTTACACTATACTAAATAAAATATAAAGATCTAATAGGTACCGTTTGTTTTATCGTACACACCTATGGAACAATAAGAAATGATGTGCAATCCAATAACTGCAAAATTTTGCACGCAATTCCTGACTTACATAAGCTGTGACGCATGCTAAACTGGATGATAATTACGAGGCACACACTATTGTTAAGTCTCATCGTACTAAGATAAAGTCCAATCTCTTGTCTACTTTCACCATAGAGAAACACGGTAGGGAGCAGCAATACGCAGACGTTCTCCTCTGTCAAAGCATGAACCCAAAAAGGCATATGCATTACACTATTATTACACAACGTTTGTGTTAAGATTTCCTCCGCAAGAAAGTGACTGTTTTGTTTCGAAAAAAGATGCTATAGCTACTCCTTCGGTCCGTGTACCTGTGTTGCTCTATGATTTTCACAACTTTTATTTAAACCCATATAAATTAAAATAAAATGTTATTTTTAACATTCAAAATCCTGTTACTTAAATTTGACTGTACTTAACAAAAACCAGCCAATCCAGCACATGCATAGAACAAGTTGAACCTTAATAAATCATGATTATACAGTAAAACAAAATGAAATACGTTAAAGTACGATGTAACTTTTCAATATCATTGCAGAGGCTTTAATTTGTAGTAAAAATCCTTATAATTTGACATTGAAACTAACGCTGAACCTCTAGAATTTAGAGAGTTCATGAAAACTTTCCTTAAATACAATGCCTATCTAAGGGAATGCTGCGTGTGAACTATGAATAAAAATGAAATATATCCATAATAGCATTTTGAAAAATTTACAAAATAATTAAGAATTCTGTTCCAGAAAGAATATTACAATATACCTAACAGTATACTCGTATTTACACAACCTGTTATTCAATCACGAGATTTGAAGAAAAGTCCTTCTCCTAAAACGTACACTTGCGTAGAGCAATGAAAATCTCATCTCACGTGTGTTGTTGATAATACTTTTATATTCTTTGTATGAACCTATGTCTTTTAGCAAATTCTGTGCCTCTCTAGATTTAATTAAAGTATCCCGTATCGTATTACGACTATAAATGTAATTCGCGTACCAACCAAGTATATTTATTTTGACAACAATTTTTAAAGGATAGAAACACCTTGGGTTATTACATCAATGTGTTGGTATCGAACCGATTAAATACTACTCGACATACATACTACTCCGAGCCACATACTTGAGGCCTGGGTAAAACCTCTTAGAGCAGAACGTTCAAATATCAGCTTTTATCGTACGAGGAACGGTAAGGCAGTTCTCACACCACCGCATCACTGAGCATAGCGCGGAAGCGCCTATTCTTGAGATATCCGTATGTATGGAAAACACGTATACGCGCAGTGTTGCAGATCACGCTTCTACATGCAGATGAAGAAGTATACATGCTTTCACTTAAGCTGATGTAATAGCCTGTTAATATTTTCTTTGAAGAGGGGGTTATAAATTTCAAGTTCTTTATATGCTCTATACATTAATTGGAAACAGTATGACTATTCCAATAGATATGCATTCACTCAAATGGACTGACTCATTTTTACCTTGGTGGATCATGATATAATCAAGTATCGTTTTATGTCAGGTACTGTGCTATACTCAGTCATGCTCAGATATGCGATATTTCATTAGCAACTCATGTTACAGGTATGCTTTTACTTCATTATGTTACAGGTACCAAACTACGAAATACACACGTGACACGCCCAAGCAGATATTGACACACACACACACTACTTCGATAAATGTACTGACTTTCCACGAGAAAATAATAGAGATAAGGTTAAGAACTCACTATGCAGTTGTTACCCGCACCCGCCGCGGTGGAAGAACAGCCGGAATTAAAGCAGCCATCGCAGAGGATTTTACCCGCAAACTATACTGGTGACCGCGACCCGTGCGAGTCGCGGTCACCTACACGTTATCTACAAGTTATCTACCGATACAGCGGGAGTCGCAGACACCCGCGCATACCACGGGAGTAAAACACGTCGTAAAATGGGCTTTGATTTTTTACCTATATATTTGCATTCTAAAAGAACTGGTCCTGCTACCGCAGCGGACATGGGTGAAAATCACGGCCTGAGATCTTAGCATTATAGTAAAAAAAATAAAGAATAACAAACATGTTAGACGAATATTAATTAGGATTACTTTAGGAAATAATAAGTAATGCATAGTTATTATAATAATAAAATTATATATAATATCCATACGCACTTCATTGACGAAAAATAAAAACTTTGAAAGTTTCCGACTTTGATTTAATCGTTAAATAGGTAACATAGTTCTTTTTCGCCTATATTGAATGTTCTTCCCTTAATTTCTTAAAATTATCTTTTTAGCACTCAAAGATAGTTGATAATGGTTTAACTACACTTCAGGGTAAATAATTACTGACTAAGATTATATTTATTTATTTCCTAGTAATTTATGTTTGCGAAAATTGCGTGTTAAATCTACAGAAAACGTTGTGAAATGACGTCAAAAGTTCAGTTTTAGTTTATCTTAAATACAACACAAAACAACGCTTACTTTTTATACTAGGTTCTGACACTTTTCAAATCTGTTTTTTGTTTTGTTTTCTAGATCCGGGTTCCTCGTTTTTATTCAACATCAATGCCTTTCCCTTCTAAATCTAGTAAATATTCGATCCAAAACTAACTCCTGTGTAAAAAGTGTTAACCTAGTGATATTTCCATTCTTAGACAGAAGTTGGTCACGAAATATACAAATCTACTCATCGTGTTAAGAGTTACACGATACACTACTTGAAAAAAGGCCTCGTTTACAGTTTCACTAACAATTTAAAGATCAAACTAGTGCCGGAGAATCGGCTCTAATATTATATAATCTCACTTTTATTTTTTATATTTAAATGAATATGTTTTTATATGAAGATGACATAAGCTTGAGATATACGTACATACATATACACACATATATGTATATGTAGATATATATATCGTTATTATCTTAAACTACCTAATGAGTTTATTAATATTGTAAGTCGAGATTTTTAAACGAAGAGTTGTTATGTTAGACTTGCAAAATGTCAAATTTCTGCAGCAATGTGTGTGTCGCTCGCTAAATTGAGTTGATATTCTTCATAATATTATTTAAATATCAAGAATGATTATATACAACCACAAACGAAGAAATAAAAAAAACAGTAAGTTATAACAATGCATATCGTTTTAACTATGACATAAATGAACTTACATTTTTACACTACGACAAAAATTCTCACAGCTTTGTCTTTCATTGTTCGCTTGTCAGCGAGTAGTAGGTACGAGTAAATTCGATAAACACTAAACTATTAGGTATATCTACTAATAAAGGTTTTGGCGTAAAACTCACGAAACACGCATCGCCCTAAACTCGTGCAGATATACAAATCATTAAGGATTATATTCGTCACAAATACATATAAATAACGATTTATATATAATAGATACAATCGAATAATATTATGTTCGAACGATGCTACCTTTGGACAAAAGGCGCTTGGCAAACATGGTTTTTAAACTAGTATTGCTAGAAAGACGCTTTACAAAAATGTATCTGTAGTGAAAACAATTGGAAATTATAATAAATGAAACGTTCACTTCTACATCAACATAAAAAAATGCCAAGGAATAACGATCATATGCATCTAGTAACGAGAATAATAGTTTTATGAAATACGGTAACCATATTTTTCAAAGACTTGCAAATTACTTTTTAAACATACCAAAAAATAATAATTATTGAACATGCATATTTTAAGAATACAAACTAGCAACTTATAAAAAAATTGATAATAGGTACACCGTAATACGGGTACATTCAAATGCTGAGATCATATACAATCCGACACTGATCTTATCAGTGCCGTAACTCAGTATGTAATACAAAATTTAGCCTTAGACGAACTTATACCAAAGTATTGCCTATGGATAATACAATTAACAGTAATAAGTATTTAGGCCTAATCGTTGAATAAAAGTTATGTTCTGGTAATATATATTATAAAAGGTGTATTCTATAAAAATAAATAAATTATCTAGCTAAACAAAATTTAAAAAGAAATATTGTACTATCACTACTGTACTCATAGGAATTAGGATCCATGTTTTCATAAGATATGGTGCATAATTGCATAGCAAATTATACGTGTATAACTATCACAAACACGTCTTATCATTCCGAAGAGTTATACATAGTTAAGGTCCCATGGATTCATAATTGAAGTAATTTAGAAGGAAATTGAGGAAGGCGATTCATCCATTAAGTGATTATAATAGTCTTAAATAGGTAAATCTATAGAAAGCATTTATACACGTTGAGGAGAATAACAAAGTTGACCATGTAAATGTATCCCTCAACATTATAATTTCCTTGAAAATTTTAAGAAGAAAGTTTAAATTTACTAGTTGACAATCCTGTTGTATTTTAGTTGAGACACTGCACAGAGCACGCATCACATTATAGCCGCATCTTCATATGCGTGTATTTTAATTATTATTTGATTTTGAAACTGTTTAACACATTCTCAAATTTTAGCTTACGAACATCAATCGGTTTCATGTAGTCGGTATTATTGAGATATAAGATGTAACCGCCGTGAACAATAGCGGCTAGGAGTAAATACGTCACACGTGTAAGTCAAATTATTATAATCAGATGATGTGCAGTTAGTCACTTGAAACTTTAAAGCGATTTTAAGATTTCGAGGCACAAAGTTTCACATGGCACAAGTTCCTTGAATTGCCACAAAATTATTTACACACGATATTTATTGACAAAAAAAGGAATTTTGAATTGATATTTCACAAAAAGCATCATTATTATTATAAACGAGAATCAAAAACTGTTTCTCCATAAATCGGTCGGAAAACCGAAATCGGAAAATAGTTCCACTATCATAAGTATCAGATAGTATAATCGACTCTAACTTACCCTTTTTGTTTCACGGAACACGATATGGTTTTGGTTTTGTAATGATATCGAGTGCTCTACTTTCTCCCTGCGAGTTTGTATAAATCAACTGTTCAGTTGCGGTCATAATAACAACATGTTTCTCACATCTTGTTTTCATGACCTATACTTATAGTTTATATACGCGAAACTTTTTAGGAATTATCTCGTTCGCGCTTAATTTTTTTTTCATTATTCATATAAGGAAGTGCGGGATACATTCCACCGTCTCTTTGTTTGTTCAACGTATGGGAAAGGCACACACTTTTACTTAGGAGCTGTTTGATGAAAACATTCACTCCTCATTTTCAAATCTAGATTTTTTTTAAAGAAATCGCGTTAAGATTCACCTTACTTATATATTTAGAATAAGTTAAAATTTAACTACAACCATAAATGTTACAGAATAAGTTTTTATCATTACAATAAATTAATTATGAGTTTTTATAAATTTATAATTATAGGCATAGATGAGGATTACTAATATGAATTATTGCTATAATCTGTAACATTTACAGGAATTTTATTATATAAATTGATTATTATGTAATTGTAATGAAATATATTATTTAATTGTATTTAAAACTTTTTCTTATTATGAATTTAATTTCAAATCGCAGAATAGGCTACTCCAGATCATAAATATCACTTCGGTGTTAGAGTACAGCAACGTCTTGTTAACACTATCACTTGAGTCTGAGGCTCCGCCTGGCCAACTTTCTGCCGTTTTCATTACTCAATCAAATGTTGCCTTGTTAAACAGCAGTTTCCAAATCCTCAGAGACCAATTGGAAATGTTCCTGACCTAAAAACAAGAAAAATATTCATTCATATATGTTAAATTTAAAAATTAAAAGGGATCTTTATTTAGAGGCTTATTATTATTTTAAAAAATACGTGGTTAAATTACATTAATTTAATATAGTGGGTAATATAGGTAACATCTTTAACTTTAATCCAGAAAACTAAAAAAAACACATTTCTTCAAAAATTTGTAATTTTATTGTATTTTATTCTAGGTTTTAAAACTCTTGTTTATAAATGGGTAATCAGATTATTTATTTTATTTTTCGAGGTTTTCCCGCATTATGGATGTATCCTGTGTCGCGGGGGATTTTATAAATAGTCATTCAGACGGTTACAAAAAACACACAGACTCAGAACAAAAATTTGTGGATCACACAAACCGGTGTGTGTCAGTTTAACGTTACTTACTTTCTAAGTAAGCAGCTAAGTCGTGATCTTCAGCTCGTAAGGCGAGATGTCGCGGCGTGAGTCCAGCGTGATCATGCCTTGTCAGAGACGCTCCTCCAGCAACCAGCATACAACAAATAGCTCTTCTTTTATGTGCGGCTGCCTTATGTAATGCTGTCTGACCTTTTTCGTTATCTCTCATATTTAGGATCGCGGTTGGAGCACTAGCAATAAGGTATTTTACGATCTCCTTGTTGCCGTAACGTGCTGCCACGTGAAGAGCTGTTTGGCCGGTCGCGTCAATTGAGAGAAGTGAGTAGCCCGCCGCATGCAGATCCTTCATCTTTAAAAAATTGTGATTTGTATTTCCTTTGATTGTATCCAATACCGTTAAGATTTTGTTATGCAACAAATATATTAATGTGTAGATACTACCTTTTAAGAAATTATTTCCGGTTTATTTACAATATTATTTTATTCAAAGATTGTAATTTAATTATAAGTTAACATAAAACTGTCATCAAACATCAAATATACTATGAAAGTACATCATCATAATCAGCCTATTGCAGTCCACTGGTCGGCCTTTTCGGTCGCATGCTACTTGGTTACATCTCAGCTAGCTCCTGCCAGCCATCTTGTGTTTATCATTACTTTATTAAATTATGTGTTTATTTTGATTTAATTTCACATACACTTAATTGACCCCAAACTGCTTGTTTAAGATAAATAACAAAAGTCTTTTTGTATTTTTAATATGAGTAACTTTTGACAGAATTTAATGTCACAACTAATTTATTCTAGTGGTAGTAGATACATTGATCTTTTACACATTTATTACTATGAAATTGTAAGCCATTCTGTGTTCACTAACAACAGGTTTAATTTGTAGATATCAAGAGGGAAGTCACGTAGAAAATAAATAAAGAATTGTTTCTCACCATTCTGAGATCACCAACTTTAGCCGCTTTAAGTAGAGCGTCAGATGTTTTTTCCAATAAATTTCTGAAACAATTCCGAACTTTTACTTTGTTCTTTGTAAGAAAATTATAACATATTTCAAAACATAAATAGACTTAAACATTATCTACAGTTGTGTATCTTGGCTGTGTTAAATCTAGCTAGCATTTTATTTATCAATTAATTTATGATACTTTTATTGCAAACTAATTAATGAAAACTAATTTAAGATAAGCGATCTATTTTTTACAGATGGAATAATCTAGAAATATTAAGTCCATGTGAAAATACCTTGAATTATTTGTATAAAATAAAACTTTTGCAATCTTTACCAATTGATTTGCTTTCGATCAGATTAATAAATATTAGCATCTTAATTCATTTTGTTAGTCGTTTGTAACTTCTAATAAATATGTAATATTGATCAGATCACACAATGTTTTAGGAATAAAAGTTAATAAAAAGACTTTATAAAATATATGTTTCTTTAAATATTTATCTATCAAAATACTTATACATATACATATTTATATAAATTTGCTTTCATTAGCTGTAAATATTTTAAGGTAGTGGATCAATATTATATTGTAGTCAAGCAAATTTTAATAGTTTTGGACTTAAGAAAGTACGTTTACGTACGTTGAAAGTAGTTTCTAATTTGTTTTTACTAGAATTGCCATTCTGATTAACACAATTTTAGTCAAATAGAACTGTTATATTTGATTACTAAGTTTTTTTTTCGTATTAAGTAATCAGGCGGAATTAAAACCTATATTTCTAGATTGCTAGACTTTTTAATTTCTAATTAAACATCACACGGGACTATTACTAGGTTTCAGCTGTTCAGCTGTTTGTCCCACAGATATATGATGTATTTCTGTTAAGAAATTATATTATATTTGAGTTATGATATTAAGAACGGCAACAGGTAGACGCTTGAAATGTAGATAATGAAACGGGACCTTTCCTGCGCGAGACCGATTTGCACTTAGCCGATTTTTTACCTATTGTAATATAGATATAATCATAATGCGTAAATCGATGGAATGACTTAGCTATGACTATCATATATGTTTAAAAAACTACGCACATAGTGCGTATATACAAACGCTGAATCATTATGCATAACTGCTGTGAAATTTTAGAACTGATAAATTATACGGATTCGATAATAAATATTTTAAACTGTGTTTGCTTACACACATTTATCTGTTGTAGCACACATAGTGTATTTTCTTATCATTTTCCCTGAGTGAAATATACTTTGATTTCACAAACGTAATATAAAAAGCAAATAAATTCTAAATAATTATTAAAAAATATAACTTGCTAATTGTAAGCCCTTACTTATTTTTACGAAAAAAGGTAAATTTTGATTTTAATGGTTTTGAAATAATGGATGGATCGAGCTTACGACCGACTTGTATTATATTTAGACCATTGGTAAATTATGTCAATTACGTTTTTAAAATTTGTTGGTTTATTCCGATTTGATTTCATTCATACTCGTATAGCATTGCTTATTTTTTTGTAATAAAGCCCGTCTTTATTGTTGGACAAATAGAAATAAATAATAATAATAATATTAATAAAATTGAAGTGTCTGTTTGTAATTTCAATGACCAGATTTTCACTAAATGCATAATACAAGGATAAACAGTACTTACAAAGAAAAATTTTTTTTTATCTGTCTATATGTTCCAGCTAACATTTACGGGTTTGTAGTATATTACATTGTAAACAATATCTACTCTAATACCATTCATGTGTCTCACCTATAGCCAAACACTTCTTGCTCAAGTCCAAACAACTTTTCATGAATGCTGCATGCAATAGAAGAAGAGATAGAGTGCAGATTTCAATTTCCAAACATTTGTGGTTCGTGCTTCAATGGCCATACTTGTGCAGACCTACCAGCATAGAGACATTGGCCGTGCTGCTTTGTTAACATCACTAAGCTAACCTACACTACAAATTTGTTGTTGGATTATATACTTTAATTAAAGTTCATAACAGTCTTGTTTTAGATATCTTAAATCTTAGCTATAATTGTTTTGAAATTTCAAAACGTGTAACCGAGTGTAGCGTGAACGTAAAACTTGACATATCGCACTACAATCAGACTTCGTGTAAATACATGCCGACTAAACTAAATTCCTAATGTAAAAAATCTATTAATTTTGTGGATTTATCAATCAAATCACAATTATGTAAATTAACATGTACTATGTCGGATACATATAGCGACAACTGTTTTTTTAACAAGGTGCAATCTTCGATAGATGTTTGTTAAGGGTTTAAACTAATAAACGGACGAATCGGAATGCGTCTCTGATGAACTTATTTGGTTCTGAACATCCATACATGCGATATTGAAAAATAGACTGTAAGCCAATGAGATTAAGTATATAATCCTATAACAAATTTTTGTGAACATTAATTTCGTGATGCTAATAACAGAGTGACGGTCATTGACAAAACTGTAGCGTCACGTTAAGAACCACTCCGTATTTCAAACAGCTTAGTGTGAGAATCAAGTTGGAGAAATAATACACATTTATTTATAAGACAACTTAGAAATGGAAACTCATTTACTAAAATTTATGCTTATGGAATTTTTGAGAAAAATAAGAATAGGAAATAAATTATATTGTATTTATAGGAAAACTATGTAATTGGCGAACGGTAGGAAAAAGTAAATTTGGTTATAGAACGAAATTATGCAATAAGGTATAGTTATTGCATAATTTCGTTCATGAATGAAATGTTATTATTTAAAACAACATGAACTTTAGAAAAACTAACAAAACAACAGCAACCCATATTGTCCCACTGCTGGGCTCGGGTCTCCTCTCAGGAGAGGGTTAAGGCCATACATCATCACAACTATTTCCTAAGAAACTTAGAATCCAAGAATATAAATGTGATATTTCTCCCACCATGCCATGTCAAATACAGAGCTAAATGGTTCGGCCTATCATGACGTGCAAATTTTAATTAACACACTTTGCCAATTATAATGTTTGATTTACCGTTTTACCTCCTGAAATCTTGAGAATAAAAGTAACTCATAGGCTGACCAGTCCGTTAGAATATAATTAGACATCAAAATATATATTAACTCGTTTCATCATAATTTTCACGTCCATAATATTATTAAACAAAGAAAAAGAACAAAGCTCCAAAATTTAAGTTAGAATCACACCTTATCTTTTCGAGTTCTGGTCAGGCTATAATTGTCAAAGCTAACTAAAAGTAAGCTTCATCGTTATTTGTAAAACTAATATAGATCAGTGATTATATATCATTCTAACACAAAAGCACCCAAAATTCATTAAAAAGCTTTTAGTTTTGAACAATTAGCTCTCAACAAAAGAAAACTCTGTTAAAAATGTTAGTTAGAAAATCAAACTCACGATGTAGTTACTTACGTTTTAAAGCGCGCTATTGAGTCCATAGTAGGTTCGTGGTCTTTGGTAAGTGGGCTGGTACACAATGGCGGTGACAAAGGTTCCTGTTGTGTAGCTGGAGGCGTCAAAGGTGCTGGTGTTTTTACAGGTGACTTCGAGATCACTGTAGCTGTAGATGTAATAGAAACTACCGAGGTAGTTACTGCAGTAGTGATAGTCACCGAGCCTGGGGGCGGTGTTAGTGGAGATAGGAGCTCCTCCGACGATCTTAGTGGACTGCCTAATCCTGATTCGCTAAATTAAAACAAAAATCTGTAAGAACATCGTCTAACTCAAATTACTATTGTTTTCACACAGAGTTATAGCTCCAAAGGCTTTTGGGTAGTCAACAATTTAATACTATTATTTTTATAAAGTTTCACAATGTAGTACGTACGTAAATGTTGTCTTTTGGCTTTACTATTAATATGTAGCTAATATATCCTATAAGTTGTTAAATATGCATTATCGTGTTGTCTTTTTAGGTGAAGTGCAAATCTGCCATCCCTTTAGTTATTATACTATCACTGGTAACAAGCAGTTTCAGGAAAGAAAATTAAAATAGGATAAACTCACCATGGATGTGACTCAGGAACATCTAATGACACTGCCGCACTTGGTGTATCGACGCTCTGTGATATATCTAGTGATACTGACAGCCCGGTAGTAGTGTCCAAAGACACTGAAGCAGCAGTCCGCTCCAAAGACCCTGTCGCCGTGGTGTCTGGATGTGCTGTTGACTCAGTATCAGGTGTATGAAGAGCAGCATCCAGAATATATATATTTTCATGACCAATATCCGATGAGTAATGTAGATTCTCTTGTGCTTTGTCGATTCGAAAGAAACGTTCCGCTGTTACAGCTGGTATAAAAAAAAAATGATAGATGGTATTCAGCTACTAATTAAATCTGGCAACATTTGTATTTTGAAATGAAATACCACAGTGTATTTTCCCTATTTCACTAAGCAGGTGTGTAAAATAAATCGATAGCAGAAATAGGAAATAAATAATAATGTAAATAGCAAATTTTAACTTTTGATTTGTAGTTTTTTTATTTAAAATTATTAATTTGTGTACTGAGACATAATATTATATACTTGAGATACTCCGATAATAACGAGAATGTTAATATTTTAAATCTTGTCTGCGTTGCACCTTTTAAGTGTTCAGTTTAAATGTATGAGATTACTATTTTTATGGTTTTACAGCAGCTGCGTGTAAAGATTATACAGGAAGAGTAAACACAATGTTGTAAGATGTGATAGAAGTGGCAGGCACGACTTAAAACATACAAAGTAAAGTTTATGACTCACAATCGACAAACCACCAGTCGGTGAGATTAGAGTACGCTTGAGATTCTTTGATCATCCCTTGAATGAGGCGTCGCATTTGTTCCAAATCCGCTGTAGGATTCACTTCTAAGCTTCCTACACGCTCCGCTATAAACAATATTTAAACAGTATTAGTAATCTCATTGAAACTTTAAGGTAGTAGAGCCACGCTGATTTCAGCACGAATGGGCCGGCTCGACCCGGCCAGTACTACCCTCACACAGAAGACCAGCCTAATAATGACAGCATTCTTGCTGTCGTATTTCGTTGGTGAGTGTGAGACCGGAGGCCCAATCATTCTGCATCATTCTCCTGCCCTTCGAAGGCCGGGAGAATGATGCAGAATAATCTAACCAAGCTGCCATGGTAGGGGTCACCATGCTACATTGCCTACCTTCACAATAAGCATGGTGACCCCTACTCCTGGATTCTACTTATGCTTTCCATCAGGCAGAGTAGAGTCACTTTGGCAGGCTTGAATATAAAAAAAATAAATAAAAAATAAAAAGAAACCTTAAACATCTTAATCATCATCATCAGCCTATCGCAGTCCACTCCTGGACATAGGCCTCTCCAATTGCACGCCGAGGATCGAACATCTTAATGTTCAATAGTAATTTTAAAGTTTCCCGCAAACTCTATTCTTTCTTATTGCAAGATATACTAGCTAAAAGGCGATTCCCTCATTAGAAAAATGGCTATTTTTGGACTGGACTGGGGAACTTTAAAAACATATATGACACGGACACACAAAACATTCAGACTCAAAACAACAATCTGAAAAGCATGTGTTTAAAAGGAAAAACTTATTTCATAGCTTTCGCCTACGGCTTCGCCTGCTTGTATATTGATTACCGCGTTAAAAGTCTCGCGTTAAATCTGTGTAATATTTCATTTAAATCAGTTTATTAGTTTCGGCATAACAGCGCTATAGACAGATAGACAGAGTCTATCCTCTCGCATTTAAAGTATTGATAGGGATAAAATGATTAATGTAACAATTAAAATCCTAAAGAAGGGTTCATTCATATTAAATATCATTTAAAAGAAAATCACATTACAATCACGGTATTAATTACTAACGTTAAGTATCTAAATAGTTTTCTTGTTCATTTATAACTTTGCTCATTTATTGTTTGTTTCTCGCGGTAACTTCGCATTAACTGCCGAAAGAATTTATTTTCCCCCTGACGGTACCTACCTGTTTCCTTATTTTTAGGGTTCTGTAGATCGTGACTTGGAACCCTTATGGTTTCGTCAAATCCTTCCGTCCTCCACTTACAGTCCAAACGGTTAGTCTTAGAATGCTAAAACTTTACATGAATATGTGTTTACATAATGTCGATAAGTGCTACAATAAAACAATAAAAAATATTTTTATTTGGGGTACGTGAGGTTTTTTTTTCTCGTATCTACCTCATTGTGTAGAGTATCGTTAGATATGTCTTTTAAAAACATTAAGAGTTTGCTAAAACGATATTTCGATTTAGGTATTCGTTTGCGAATCATTGAACTTTAATGGGTACTGTTTCTTAAAACAGGACGTCTCTTTATAAAAGCTAAACGGCTGGCTCAAAATATCTGAACAATTTTTGACGGTAGTCCATGTGATGAGATACTACTCTATATATAGAGATACTATAACGGATTAGATAACTTTGTTAGTTCGGGAGTAATAGAGGCCTTATTACTTGTAAAATGCGGCTATTTGGAAAACTTCGTACATAATAACGAAAAAATAATGAAACATTACAATTATATATTGTATATGATTTTAAATTCACGTGCTGACCCTATACCAGATACAGGTGACTACGGAACCTTATTCTATGCGTGGGCTGACACGCACTAAGTTTTTATTAGTTCAAGTGGAAGTGCAAACTGGATACTCATTAGCTAGAAAGGAAGCTTGTTTCATTATAGCCTATAAATGTTGACTTTTAGAACTATTGTCAAAGAATCTATTACCACGGTGTTCTTTGAATTACTTTGTGTAAAGTACCTTTTATCACTGTGAGTTAGATTTATTTCCATGGAGCAGTAAACATACATTTATAATGTAGGTAATTTTAGTAGGTGAACAGTTTTTAAGTCTGTTTGAATTTTGAAAAGTTTAAGAGTCCAGGTAAGACAGATAGCTTTATCTATAAAATGTTCTTTTAGTATGTAAAAGTAAAATAAAGAACAATAAAAAGCCTTTTCTTTTAACACAAAATTACTCGTACATAATTCCTTATTCACATAGTGTTACATACATTAAGGTGTAAAAATCTCATAAATCTGAAATATGAAATTCTCGTGTCGCAGTGTTTGATACAGAGTTCCTTCGGCTACGGCTGGACTGATTTGTATGAAATTTCGTGTGCATTTCGGGTAGGTTTGAGAATCCTAAGGCCTACATCTATTTTCCATACCCATAACGAAGCCGCGGGAATCAGCCAGTATTTAAAAGATTTTTTGGCAGGATTACGTAGCCACAACGTGTCTTGCCAGTGTCCAACCCACCCACTCAGCCATCGTGGTGACGTATGGCGTTAACCCTCTTCTGAGAGGAGACCAGAGCCCAGCAGTGGGACGTTATGGGTTGTTGATAAATATAATTTAAAATAATTAATAATAATAATCATATCAAATCTTCTTCTTTGTCCTAGCCATTTCCCATTATTTGGAGTCGGCTATCCTCGTTCTGCGGCGCCATTAATTGTTTGAGCAAGCTGTAAGTCCTTGTGGACCACCAAGTGACTAGTGGGAGTCCTCTAACCTTCTTAGTACTTGGCAGCGCTAGAGCCCGCTTCTCTATATGGCTTTCAGGGCATCACATAACATGACCTAACCATCATAGGAGACCTTCGGTGAATTTTTCTGCTTTGGGCGCGACTTTGTAACTCCCTCTTATGTGATCGTTTCGCACTTTATCGAGTCGAGTTACGCCTGCTGTCCATCTTATCATCTTTATTTCAATCACATGCATTTTATGTTCATGGGCTTGTTTATAGCTCAGCACTCTGTACCGTATGTCATAGCTGGTCTGTCTGCGGTTTTATAGATTTTGCCTTTGTTTTTTAATGGACATTCTCGTATCGCATAAAACTCCAGTCATAGCCCGCCATCTCTGCCAAACCACGGCAATCCTATCTAGTAATATCGGCCTCAATGTTACCGTCAGCTGTCGTTACAATCATAACATCTAATCACAAAAAACAAAGTATAATAAAATCATGCTTTGTTTCTGCTTTCCCGTAAAAAAGTCTTGATAAAAAGATAGGCAGATAGCAAACTCCTCGTATATTCCTCACAGTAGTAGCAGTATATCCTATTCTTTTATAAACAAACCACTAAAGCTAGCATTAAAATGTCAAATCAATCCGGGTCATTGTAGATTGTTTTTGTTCGATTCATAAAGAAATGACCGGAGTATAAACAGTTACTAACATTCAGATCAAAATGTAATGTTAGCTTTTATTATCAACTCGAGCAGACGTTATGTTCATTTCAGTTTGTAAAAATGTAAGTAATATTGAATTTTACTCTTTTAGAAAGTGGAGAAGTGTGAGAAAGCCAAATCCGTAGCTTTGAAGAACGACTGTACTATTTGAAGTGAAATAAAGATGTAACGTCGATTTTATCTTTATTAAAGCACTGTTTAAACTTTTCCCATTAATATTGAGAGGAAATTTAGCGTAACAATATCTGTATTATGGTACCACCTGAATTTATGTTTCATTGATGGTTCTGTCTTTAGGTTAGGGCTGTAATTTAAATTCGTTTTCCTTTTAAGTATTGTAAAGATGATAAATTATTTGTAAACTGGAATGAAACTTCTAAGAATTTTCCATTTAGTAGTAACAACAGTAAGCATCAAACTTTGGTTACAAATACAACTTCGAAGATAAAATTATGAAAAAAGGGATATTAAGACGATTCAATTAACATGTATACATTTGCGAATCGAAAGTAATGTTAAATAGTAGCACTAGAATACATAAAGTAAATAATTTATTTATGTATGGGCCTGCTAAAGTGCTTTAACTTTAACCGACGGAAAGTATGAGCAGAACCCAAGAGTAGATAGTAGTCACCATACTCATTGCAAATGCAAATAATGCAGCGTGATGATTATAGATACATTATACGTGATACACTATAGATATTGAGATGCTTTTTTTCATCATAATTATATTAAGAGTTTTAATTATGTATTTCTTCAAAATAATGAATGTCTTTGTACATATATATTATTAAGTCATAATAATAGAAAGACTTTCGTCTTACTACAATGAAGCGTATTAGGTTCGCGGTACATGTTTCTTAGAAATGTTTACTAGAAGAGGTCAGGTGCGCAATTCACGTATTTTGAAATTAAGTAATGTTTTTAAATTATCGTGTGTTGCAAAGTTTATTCTGTTACAAGTACATATTCAAAGTATTATGCCTTTTGTATTAAGTGTTTTATCCAAACAAAGTGTTTTTTTAAAGAAATATATTTTCAAAGTTGTTCCTTAAGGAATAATTCAAGTTTTGATGTAATGTTTACCTGTTTTCGCCAGCAGTTCCTTGTCGTAATGATGCCTCTCGTAGTCCGCCATTGTTATGAGATTCACCGTGAGTGTGAGTTTGTCTAATGTAGTTTGACTGCAACAAATAAAAAATATGTTATGAATTGTCTCTCAATAAACTAAATACCATGGTTTAATTACCTACTGAAACTCTTAAACAATAGTGATAGGAATACTATAAACCTTTCAACGTAAAGTATTACCGAACCGATGAAAACTAAATACATAACTTCTACAACTTTTAATAGTGTTAGAATTTAGTTTATTACACTTGCATGGCCTGTGGATGCACAATACTACGTTAAGGAGGTGAAGTGAAATTTCTGCAAGATTCCTTACAGGAGCTGGATGATAGAAGCCGATGAGCGTGCAATTGGAGAAGCCTATGTCTAGAAGTAGACTATGATATGCTGATGATCATGGACTTGCATGTGTGTGTGTGTGTGTGTCAGATGTATCCGAAAAGCTTCGTAAAGTTTGTAGTCTCAGCTTTGAAGTCTGTATCTTTATAGTCATAGACTTACAATTATACAGTTAAAAGCATAGCGTGAGGGTAGGTCGATGATGAAATTCGACTTTGCGGTGGTAACGTACGGCTCTATTCCCTATTACAATCCCCCGGCCAAAACTTTAGATCATATTGTTTAGAGAGGGTAAAAGATTACTAGCTCTCTTTCGTTTACGTTTTACTGTCACTTTGGCTCGCAAGATCTCATAGGCAGAAGTATGGTCAAGTCTACAGATATATTTTTAGTCACTTAAAACTTATGTAAGTAATTCTGTATAGTTGTCTAAATAGTTGTTGTTTTTTTCTGAGATAGTTAGAAAATATACTGTTTTATAAAACTAATGTAAATCCTTACATCTTTATTTTTTCCCTAACATAAAATAAAAATCCTAAAGTGACATTACAAAAGAAACTTTTGATAGGTAATACAAAGGTAGTTCTGCTCCGTTTGTTTTGAGCATGACGTGTTTTAAGTAAATTCTGTGTTTTGCCAAGGTAATGCTATGATTTTTATTTAGAGTTTTCTTTGATCTATTTACATTATGATTCAGTCCACCAATTTTTAGGGTTCCGTTGCCAAATAGCTAAAAACGGAACCCTTATAGATTCGACATGTCTCTCTGTCTGTCCGTCCGTATGTCACAGCCACTTTTTTCCGAAACCATAGGAGCTATTACTATGGAAACTTGGTCAGTAGATGTATTCTGTGAACCGCATTAATATTTTTACACAAACATTGAAAAAAAGTAATACATTTTGGGGGTCCCCATACTGAGAGAACTGAAACTCAAAAATTTTTTTTCAATAAACGTGTACCATATATGGATAGGTCTTTAAAAATGATGTTGAGGTTTTTTTCTAAACTGACTAGTTTGCGCGAGAGACACTTCCAAAGTGGTAAAATGTGCCCCCCCCTGTAACTTCTTAAATGTGAGAATAATAAAATTAAAAAAAAAAAATGTTGTACATTACCATGCAAACTTCCAACGAAAATTGGTTTGAACGAGATCTAGTAAGTGGTTTTTTTTTAATACGTCATAAATCATAAACCGCAATTTACATTTCTTTCAATCAAAACACTATTATTAAAACATCGATGAAAGTTACAACGAAAAATAAAAACTTTTAAATGATGTTACTTTCTGCTACGGAACCTTTCATGGGCGAGTCCGACTCACACTTGGCCACTTTTTTTTATATTAATCGTTTTGTTATAAAATCTATAATTAATAATATATTTGTTTTTACGAAAAATATATTTATGTATGTCCATATAAAGTCCTAACAAATAAGTCATTTTGGGTTTTTCTTAGCAAATTCCTAAAAGCAGCCCGGAGTTTGGTAGTTTGGCGGGTCATTCACGCCCGTGCCTAAGAGAGAACGTAAAGCCGTCAGTCCTGGTTGTCATGAACATCTATAGCAATCGTTATTGGGAAGTGCCCTCAAATTTACTGACAACTAGTTCAACCTTCGAATTTTAGTTCTTCCTTAGGGTTGTGGAGGTCCGATGCCAGTCACTTCGTAGAAAACTGATATTTAGGTGAAACCGGTAGAACTACTAGCCGACCTCATTTTTTTTTTATATAGTTGAAATGGAATAGGCGTTTGTCTTCCATCTCACCTGATGGAAAGTGTAGATGAAGACGAAGGTGGGACACGCTCATCCAAAAGAAACCTGTTCACTCTACTCTTAAAGGCTCCGGAGTTTAACCTATCAGGAAAAATAGACCCAGGCAGATGGTGTTTTGAACTAAATGGTCAAACCATTTAGTTCGACTTTTGGGTATGTCATATGTATAATATTGGGAATAAGAAGATATAAAATCCTAATAAACGCAGTGACATTGATACCGAGGAGAGCCGCTACTTTAGAAAAAGAATATTTTTATTATTCTAACAATTACTCAAATCCCACCGCAATGTTACGATGTTTTGGTTTCAGCTTTGAAAGCTTTTGCTGGCATTTTTGATTCATACATTATTATTTGAGTTATTTTAGGTTAAGCCGATCCTAACAAACCTGATGCTGCATGATTATTTAATCTTATCGGAAAATTGTTTTCTCTTCGATTCAACCTCTTTTCGTAAGGTTCTGGATATTATAAGTTCATATCAAACTAAAAGACAAAAACCTAAACTGTTGGTTTTATTCAAATTCAAAATTCTTTATTCACTTAGGATGCAATACATCTCTTGTGACATGTCAAGATTCTACATGTACATTTATGCCATGCTCGCAAACAATAGGTAGAACCGGAGAAAAGAACATGGCAATAAAAACTCGCGGCCACTCCTTTCAAATCGCCAATGTTTACATAGTTTTAATGTTTATAAACCTGATATGGGGGTAAGGTGCTGCCACTAGTATACTATACACTATGTTAGAGGACTGATGCAAATTATAGTGATTAAAAATTAGAACATAAGCTAATTTAAAAAAAAACAACAACCTCAGTGGGTACAACATAGTAGGAGCATCTACTTACAACAAAGGTAAAAACTATATGTGCTCAAATATTGGCCAAATTACTGGTAACGAAAGATTAAATATAAAATATTAATTATAAGATCAAAAGAAAGAGAAGAATGGCCTTTATTCGTCACGTAGAATCTTTACTTACAAAAGTAAAATCATGCTCTTAAACAATGTGATAACAACATTCACATGAGTAGAATAAAATGATAAGGAGCAAGTAGTCAAATCCATTTTTCTTTATCATTTAAAAATTCGTCAACTGTATAATAACCTTTACGTATAAGATAAGTTTTGACTACATTTTTAAACTTTTCCACTGATAGACTCTTATCACTAGCTGGTAACCTATTAAAAAATCGCACGGAAAGACCCATAAATGAATTATGCGTTTTATGTAGCCTATGATATTGACCTACTAATTTATGCTTATGTCCTGTGTTCACCGAGTGAACGTCACTATTCCTGTGATATAAATGCATATTTTGTTTTATAAACATAATGTTTGCAAATATATATTGTGATGCAACTGTCATAATGCCTATCTCTTTAAACTTTTCTCTAAGGGAAACTCGTGCACCTAGTTTGTAAATCGCACGCACTGCACGATTTTGGAGAATGAAAATTGTTTGAATATGCTTTAGGTTATAAATATCATTAGTACCTTACGCAAATGGCTAAAACAATTTTAAAAGTTTATTATTGTTTATTTCAAACCAACAGTTTTTTCACAAGGTTTTTATTATCCCATTTTGATATGAACTTACTTTATGTAGAACCAGTTCCCAACCCGTAATCGGCCACCGTGGGACATATGGCCTTAACTTTTCCCTTAGATTAAACCCGAGCTCAGTAGTGGGACGTTGTGGGTTGTTGATGATGAATAACTTTGTGAAAAAGATAGTACTTACCTACTACAGGACTTACCTACTGTACGGAAAGTATATAAAATAACACAAAGTTATATGAAACTAAACAGCTAAGACTTAATTAATTAGGTAAGGTTAAAATTGAAGTAGCAGTCGGTTTTTAGTTAAATTATGTAGGTATATAGCTACACTTACGGTGCTAATATTCTTCCAGGCTTCCTCTTGGCAAGCATGGTAGCTTGGTTCAGTCTTGACAATGTAATAATAGAGGGCGCAAGTCGGCATGCTTCTCCATCCACCTGCATAGGTATTACTTTCGTGGTGACTATCTTTGCCGTCTTGCATTGAGTGATGCAGGTACCGTGGCCGCCCGCTTGTAGCAATGGCTGCGCAATACAAAAATCGAGTATTAACTACATGATTCGGATATAAACACTTTTTACCTGTCAAACTTTTTCACAAGGTTATAAAGACCCCATAAGTCCGTGTGGTGACGGATTAAGAATACAAAGTGTCACCACCCCTATTCATTCCATGGGTGTCGTAAGAGGCGACTAAAGGAACAAAATAAGCAGCTAACATCACTGCCAAGAGAAGGAAAACTTGAAACAAACCCTATACCAACCCGTCTCGGCCAGCGTGGTATAGTAGGCCAAAACCTCCTTTCTAAGGAGAGGCCTATGTCCAGCAGTGGACTGTTAAAGGCTGTTGATGATAAAGACCCCATTATACACCTTGCGGACTATTTTTGTATCAGGGGAATCAAGCTTTTTTAATTTTGGGATTAAAATTTAATTTTTTCTTTTCAGTTTATAATAATTGATTTTTGAAAATATGGAAAAAAAGAAATATAACACCAAATGAGTTTCATAAAGTAACTTTGCACTTTAATTAAATTTAAGTTTACTTTAAATAATCCCCTGTAACTTCTAAAATCTAACTTCCATTCATACTAGCATATTCACAAAAGTTCAACAATTAAATATTATTCGAAGAAATAAAGTACTTCTATTTAAAATAAAAATATGTAAACTGTATTATTGGTATTAACACGATGTAATTAACATCTCTCAAACATTCAAATAACTCGAACACAGAATTAACTTAAACAGTTGAAAATTAGAGGGCATATCAACATCAACAGTCTATCGCAATCCACTGCTATATATAGGCCTCTCTCATATTTATATTCTCAAAAATACGGTATTTATTCTCAAAAAAAATCATTTACACGAGGACACTATTTTTAGAAATGGCAGATGATGGGTCGCTTAGAAAACGATTTAATAGAATAAAGAAAAGTATTCGGATAAGTAAGATTTATTTTGTGCTTCTTTGAGTGTTCTTAATGGAAGTTCATTTTTTGTCGTTAATACCTGGCCCTTTTATAAAGCTTTTAACTATTAAGTAAATACATCATTCATAAATATTCAAAGATGGCCCTGAAACCGACTTACCAGTTGATAGGTAGTTAATCCGACTACTTCTATTAAGCCGTCTTCAGTAGAGGGTTCAAAAGCTCCTCCGGACTTATTCCAAGGGTGTGTTCCACCCCCGTAACTATAAATAGAAAAGGTATAGTAGGTAATATCTTTCTATAACATATGTGTAAATTTTTTAGGACAATTTCACGCAAATATTTTCATCCGATTTAAATTACCAGATTTATGACAAAATCTGTTCTTAAGATTAGTCAAATATAAAATTAGCTTAATTTGTTAGGAACAATATCGGATAGAATACAATTTCCTATTATTTTAGAATTTAGGACAAAAATTAATATTAAGAATCATATAACACACTGAAGAAAATTTGTAACAATAAAGATAAATTACGTTTACTTTATTTAAATTACGTTGAAAGCAAGGACCGTCACTATTTATCGTTTTTCCCGGTAATACCTTAAGCCACAATGGACAGAGTCGTGGCTGACATCGTTGCATAATTTTATCATAGTAATGGAAAAATAAGTCCAAAAATTAACATTGCATTTCATATTGAACACATTGTGATGACTGCCTTGTTGGTCTAGTGGTTAGTGTATGTAGCTACTGATCAAGATGTCTCGGATTCGATTCTCGGGTCGGACCACAAATATTTGTTTCGGAGTCAGCGTGTTTTCTACGTTTATTATTATTATTATTTACAAAAAAAGGATGCTAATGTATTTATGACAGATAAAGTACCCATAATATAAGCTCTGCTTAGTTTGGGATCTGCCTAGATGACGTTATGTGTAAGATGTCCGAAATATTGATTATTATTATTGTATGTCTCCTTATTCACAAAAGATTATATCCATCTTGAAATAAAATAATATAAATGCAAGGAACTTCACAAAAAAACAAATTCATCTCTACTCTAACTAAAAATAATTCCGAAAAATGTATTCATATTTCTGGGAGCTTTGTACAAAAATTTCGTTAAAAGAATCTTTAGTTAAACTTCTTTTTTATTCGTGCAATGAAAATTAAAATGGAATGAACTCGCATTGTTACTTTTTTGTAGAAGCTTGAAATATTTTTGGTTAAATAATCAAACTGATGAGCTACGTTTGTCCACGTTAATCTTGTGTATTATTCAGGTCCAATTTTTGTATATGACTTGGGATTTTATTGTAGAAGCGTACAAACCGTTGATTTTTTGGAGCCTATTGGTAATTTTTTGGCAATATAAATTTTTCTAGTGTCAATACTATGTACATCACATTTTTTTACTATGTACATCTTTTTTTGACTTAAATGATGTTCTCATAAATATACTACGACATTACCGTCATAACATTTTTTTTTATCTCGGACCTTCAGGTTACAAAATGCTCGTATAGCACAATTCTGCAAAACAAAACTAGGTTCCTATGTCGGCAGCAGTCTCCTATAGCAAAATATCGTACGACATGATACTATGGAAATAACTAGTATATACTCAATAATAGATAAATAGTCAATGTAAGTGAAAGTGGCTGAGTTAAGTATTCGTAGAGTACCTATACTAATAAAGAGGTAAAATATGCGCTGTTGTAGGGTGTACCTGTGAATGTACTAAACCGATTTTGAAATCTTTTACCAAGTTTCAAAAATGATTATCGTGGTATCAGACACACACATGAGCGGAGCCGCGGGCAAAAGCTAATATTAAAAGAAATTTGTATGAAATTATTGTCTTTAATTCATATTTTCATATTTTTTGTAATTGCATTATTTGCACTTTATGATGATCCGAATCTTTCCTAAACAACTGATTACAATGAATATTAGAAAATAATAATATAAAAACTTAATGTTGAATAAATTATTTTAACCCATATTTGTACATTATGTATGTACTTGACTTTTACTGATATCGAGGTCAAAAGATTGACTTCAATTAGTCCCGAGACTTCGAAAAACTTATTTATCTTGAATGGGCAAAAGCAAATTGAATTGGGAGCCCTTGCCTTTTCTGAAGTTGGTTAATGAATATAATATTCTTGTGACGATCAGCCTTTAAAGATAGGTCTCAATACATTATGTATTTCTGGGTCTACGTCCTTTATTTCTTATTCAGTTCAAAGATTTACAAGGGAATTGGTGATTTAAGATCTGTATTTTATAAAGAGGTGAATTATAGGGAAATCTAGTTACAAATGTTCAGAAAAGGGTACTTAGTTTAACTTAGAAAACAATATATTCTAAAATATTATAAATTTAATAGTATGTAACTCTTTTAATAGTATGTTAACTTTAGGAGTTAACGTAACAGACAGGCAGAGCTAAAGCAATGATTCCAATGAAATTTATTATTGAAATTCTTGATTCTTGAGAAATTACATATGTTAATCTTTGCGCTTATTGTTGTAAAGCTACTGTTGCTAAGCCAGTCGTAGAAAGTAACCTAAGTTACTCTTTACATCATTAGCTATCGTTAAAATCGATTCAGCTGTTCCAGACATTAGTCGGAACAAACAGATAGACAGATGAAAAAATATATAGTTTTGTTATAAATATCGATTATAATTTTAGCATTTCACAGAAGTGATAAGTTGTTAATTTGAAATTACACACACTTCAAATGTATTTATTTATATAGATCTATTGATGAAACTGTCTTACCTTGGAATGTTTAAGAAGACTATAGCATGTACTTTGTGTTCCCGAAGAACCGGTGTGAGATCCTTTCCATCGCACTCCATCGTGACGAATTCGGCGAGGCCTTTCCACTTGCGCTGCATGAGATCCTTTCCTCCAGCAGTCCCATAAAATAACTTGTTCCTTATTCGAGAGTTGAATTTTTCTGGGTGCGCCTCTGTGGCAACAATCAACGTAAATGTAATTAATGAATGAAATATAAATTTAGAATTCATACTAATACAATCCGTATTATCTATATCTATATAAAATATTCTCATACAAAATATCCTCAAATAGAGTATTAAAAGCTTTGAATTTTAAAATATTTTGTGATTAGTTAATAAATAATTGGCGGGCAGGTTTGTTGCTGACTTAACGAACAATTAGATCATTGAAATACAATTATTTTCTATAAAGTTTTAATAACTACTTTTGGAAGAAGAACGAGAGACGTAAATGTCAGAAATTATGTTAACAATACTTATGTAAAAAGATGTTCATGTTTTCCTTGTAAAAGGACTAAAGTTAAAAGTAATGTTTCTGATAAAACAGAGTTATCGTAACAGCTGTCAGATTTGTTTCTTTTTGTAATTTGCTTGAGATCATGTGACACAATCGCTCATAATAATTTTCCCGACATAATAGTTATTTGAGTGATCCACGAATGTTTGTTTCGAAGTCTGGGTGTTTTCTATGTATAATATGTATGTATTTACGAAAAAAATGTATTTATATCAGTTCTTTTGTACCCATAATACAAGATCTGCTTGGGAATAGTTGATGTTGTGTGTAAAAGATGTCCGATTTTTTTTTTTATAATATATTTTTTTAATACATAATAATAATTTTTAAGACTGTTTTTTTATTATAGTCAATTCCTCGAGAATATTACTATAATTCGATCGATGACTTAGCAATAATATCGTCAATTAGCTTCGTAGATAAAGTAGTCGTATTAGGTATCTGTGTCCATGTATATTGATCACAAACGATGACGTTTGTCAGAAACTATAATCGAGCAGTAAAACGGATGGAAATAAACAACAAAATAAATTTGAATTGTTTCGAGCTACGCATCTGGGAAAATCATGGCAAATCTATAAAAGAGAAGACGTTTGGTCCAAAATCCATTGAGATTGTCAGAGTAAAAATCGGAACAAGCAATACTGGATATTTCAATCTGAAATCGGATTTGCGATTAGCCCGAAGTAAAATACAGTATGCCAGATATTGCGGTACTAAAATGGGAAGGGATGAGGCGTTTTGTGCCCATATTTGAAAATAGTATGTTTAAAAAAATGTAGATGGTAGATGTGGTGTTTGATTTTAAAGAACACCTTTATCTAATAGGAATATTTATAAGGTAACGCACTATTATATTAGTCAATAGCTGATGCGGGTAAGTTCATCTGCGTCTCTTAGAGATAAAATTTGTCAACACAGTCTCTTTGGTGGGTTTGAATATAAAACATAACTTATATACATTTGTAGCATCATGTTCATCTCCTCGTTAAATAGGTTATTCAATTTAGTTGTAGTTTTTGTGATTCAACCGATTAATAAAAAATAATTTAGATTAATTTGCGAACAGGCGAAAATTCATTTGATTTAGTTGTATGTCCTTAATGTACTTTTATTTGCTCGTCCAAAACAAGCTAGCCTAGAAAGTGTAAACTGAAATTGTACGCAAAGTAAATTTGTATTACACTATTTTATTTGAATTATGTTATTGAATCGTTTACTTAACAACAAGTTTGACTTAAAGTTGGTGCATACATAAACACCCTTCGCACGCATACCTCTTCAAATATGTATCAAGCTGTCATTTAATTTTTAAGCGAGGTCCTGGCCTTCTATAAAGTATTGAAAGGCTTTGAAGTTTTAGAACTATACTTTGTCCATTAATTTATTATCTTTTTGACGGTTCAACAAATTTCGAAATTAGTAACGCCCTCACACGTTACCGATTTGATTTGAAATCAAAATCAATCGATATAATATTCTTTAAGTCAGTATTGTAAATAAATAAAATGAGCACTATTATGATATATATTTGGCCCAGAACAAAGAAAACTTCCTAACACAGTCACTTGAAGGTCGGTTTAGTAAGTTTATGTGATTTTTCAAATGTATTTTTTCATAACTCTGGATTTAAACGTTATTAACCATGCGTTTCAAAGTTAAATTTTACTAACTCGTGCATAGTTACATTTTAAGTCAGTGGTCCAACAATAAATTAATTAATGCATAGAGTTATTGATATTCTAAGTTTGAACTTAAATTCCAAAATTTCGACTTAATTCCTTGCAAATAATCAATCTTGAAGTCAAACTATTTCAATATCATTTTTATTTTATTAAATTTACAGAAACTATATTTACAAGTCAAATAATTTTGATCATAATAATATGATAGATTATTTTAATTGTTTAATCGATTTGTCGTATTTCAAGAACTGTTTTATAGTTTGTTGTTTTTAGCTATGCACAAGCCACTTCCCTACCTGTCTATAAAGTACGACATTACTGTAGTACATTATTACGAAAAAAAATACTGGTAATTTATAGGCGTGACCTGTCAAAAAGACAAACGAATGGACAAAGTATAAGGTACGTGTTGTCAATATACGAGTAAAATTATGGTCTGAAGTGAATGTGTGTCTAATGTTTCGCTGTCAAAAGGAATACAACTTCTAGGGTTCCGTAGTTTATGACTCGAAACCCTTATGGATGCGTCATGTCCATCCGTCCGTCCGCCCTCGACCTACCGCCCAAACGGTTGGTGCTAGAAAGTTCAAACTTTGCCAACCAATTTCTAAAACTTCATACAAAAATAAAGAAATGTTAAGTAAACATAAAAAATATCAATTGGACACGATTTTAAATACACTTGCAATTAAAGGTGACTACGGAACCCTATCCTATGCGTGGCCTGACCCGCACTTGGTCAATTATATTTATTAAAATTATGTGAAGGCGGGAATTAATATCTTAGTTAAAAAATAGCGATTCCTGGATTCGTAGTTCGTTTCTTACAAGTAATTTAATAAAGTTAGAAGTTTAAAATTTCAAAAAAATAATGTTGAAGCGATTGCGAGGGTAAGCAACGACGGCGCGGTATACCTGGATGGGTGACCGTTTGTAGCATGATATGTTATGTGCGCTACCGTGATTTAGAGGTCACGTTAAGCTGTCGGTCCCGGTAGTTACCATAAAAAAGCAGTCGTGAAGCTTAGTTGGAAGCCTTCGGGCGGCTTCAAAACATCCAACGGTAAGATTACGTAGCCATAACGTGTATTGCCAGTTCACAATCCGCACTCGGCCTGCGTGGTGACGTACGGCCTTAACCTTCTCCTGAGAGGATATCCGATCCCAGCAGTGGGACATTTTGGGTTGTTGATGAATGTTATATTATGTGAGGTTTAAAGAAAATTATATTAATTTAGCATTATTTGTTAATATAGAAACTAAGTGGTTGTCAATAAAATAAAAATAAAAAAGTGGCCAAGTGCGAGTCGGACTCGCCCATGAAGGGTTCCGTATCAACAAGTAACATTATATAAAAGTTCTTGTAGTTCGTTGATTGAATGAAAGGTAATTTGCTGTTTACACTTTAAGACGTATTAAAAAAAACTACTTACTAGATCTCGTTCAAACTAATTTTCGTTGGTAGTTTACATGGTAATGTACAACATATATTTTTTTTAGTTTTATCACTCTCTTATTTTAGAAGTTACAGGGGGGGGGGGGACGTGTCTCTGGAAGTGTGGAAGTGTCTCGTGTGTCGTGGAAGTGTCTCTCGCGGAAACTATTCAGTTTAGAAAAAAATGATATTACAAACCTCAACATCATTTTTGAACACCTATCCATAGATGAGACCCCACACGTATGAGTTTGATGAAAAAAATTTTTTAGAGTTTCAGTTCCAAGTATAGGGGACCCCCAAAATGTATTGTTTTTTTGTTCATGTTTATGTGAAAATCTTAATCCGGTTCACAGATTACATCTACTTACCAAGTTTCAACAGTATAGTTCTTATAGTTTCGGAAAAAAGTGGCTGTGACATGCGGACGGACAGACAGACAGACATGACGAATCTATAAGGGTTCCGTTTTTTGCCATTTGGCACCGGAACCTTAATAAAAAAAATGGTAAATTTATCCGCTGTATATCTAGGGTCATAAATATTTCAATTAAGATTAAATATTCAAGATCGGTTATATCATAAACGTTGAAGGTCGTTTTAGTTTGTATAAATATTCAAATTATAGTCTATCTATCATAATTTTAATTGGTTCAGTGAAAACGAAACTTTTTAGATTCTAGTTCTTCGTTTATTATAGCGGCTTTGTGAGATGCTTTTTCACACCCCTCTTAAAGGACCCGGGATCATAATATGTATAATCCTGCCTCGTTGGTCTAGTGGTTAGCGTATGCGGTTGCAGATCAAGAGGTCTCGGGTTCGATTCCCGGGTCGGACCAAATATTATTTGTATGATTCACAAATATTTGTTTCAGAGTCTGGGTGTTTTCTATGAATATGTATGTATTTACAAAAAAAAATTTGTTTATGTATTTATATCAGTTATCTAGTACCCACAACACAAGCTCTGCTTATCTTGAGACTAGATGATGTTGTGTGTCAGATGTCCAAAATATTTATTTATTATAATCCATAACATATGAAATAGATTTTTGCATGACGACCGGTATCGACGGCTTGACGTGCTCTTCGAAGCTGTGAAAGGCCTATAGTTTACATAAAATCTAATTATAATAAAATGCAAAGTTTAAGTTACGAAATCCATTCATGTAGAAGTAAAAGATAAATACATCTTATATTTGGGAACATAACATGCCGATTTTCGTGACAAGAAAAACTGTAGCACATTTTGCTATTTGTTTATGCTTAGGCGTTCAAATATAATATGCAACCAAAAAATACAGCTAATTTATCTCTTAAAATCATACTTTCAGTGTAATGCAAATATATTTTGAGCAAAAGTAAACAAGTTTGCTCTGGCTCAAAAGTGGCTGACGTAGTATATATTTGAAATTTTTCCTACATATTATTCGAACTTGTTGCGGAGATTTTCTTTCAAGTTCTAATCCACTTGACGATACTTTTAACATTATTAGCATAGCATTATTTTAAGATTTTTTATTTATTTGTTTATTTATTTATTTAAAACTTCATGCACTTTTGTAAATCGGCGGACTTAATGCCCAAGGCATTCTCTAGCCAACCTTTGGGTGGTGTAGAGATATAGTATGGTAGGTGCATCGAGGTTAGAGCTGCATAGAGGAATATGCAATTGATATAAAAATAAACTAATATAGCATAAATTCACATATACATACATATATAAGTATAGATATACATACAAAAATACATACATATACATAGATACATACACATATTGTGTACTGTGAATAGGGACTGTAAGGAGGCATACAGTTTAATTAATTGCGTGACTCTGCCATCTTGAGAAGACAATCATGCACGTTCTTTTTAAACGTGCCACGATTAGTGGACATCCTGATTTCGAGTGGCAAGGCATTCCAGAGCAGCGCCGCACAAAGAATGATGCGTTCACAAAGTCTGAGCTGTGGGAGGGACATAGGAGAAACGAATTATTAATTGAGCGAAGATTTCTGTTGTGATTGGGGGACAAAAAACGCAAATAGGGGTCTAGGTTCTTACCTATTTGTGAATGGGGAGTAACGAGAAAGAAAAGAGGGTGGTCGGTTGCGGCGAAGTCGAATTGGTAGCCATTTTATTTGTGAACGTAAAGAGGACACATGATCATACTTGCGGAGATTAAATATGAATCGAATGCAGTTATTGAGAAGACGGTCGAGTTTATTGAGGATGTCTGCATTCAAGTCGTAGTAACACACATCAGCATAATCAATTATTCAGATAATCAGTGATTGCATGAGAGAGATTTTTGTTTTAAGAGGTAGGAAATTCTTTAAACGATACAATGTCCGTAGGCTTCCTGTAACTTTTTGGCTGACATGAGTGACTTGTGCTTGTCACAAAATGCTTGTAATTTTGAGCATGTTACTGTGCTGTAACTATACTTACTATTTTTAATTTGGTATTTCTAGCTTTGTAATTTATCAGATTACATAAAACCGATTCAAAGTCAAAGTGTTTTTGGGTTTTTCTTAGGGAATTCCTAATAGCAGCCCGGAGTTTGGAAGTTTGGCGGTGATTCACGCCCGTGCCTCGGAGAGCACGTAAAGCCGTCGGTCCCGGTTGTCATGAACAGTTATGGCAATCGTTTTTGGGAAGTCAGTGCCCTTAAACATACTGACAACTAGTTCAATCTTCGAATTTCAGTTCTCCCTTAGGGAGGTCCGATGCCAGTCGCTCCGTGGAAAAACTGAAATTCAGGTGAAACCGGTTGAACTAGTAGCCGACCCCAAATAAACTTGGGAATAATGGCTAAGAGGATAACATAAAACCGATTAACCTCTATATTATTGAAAACCTCTAGCTGTTAAAAAAATAAGAAATCCTTGACGACTATAAAGCGTTAGTAGTCAAATCGTCTTACCCCTAGCTTCATGAAACTCCAGCGCGATATGGGCATCCACTCCAAAAGAGAAATAGTTATTGACGACATTGAGAGGTAACTCTGGCTTTGCGTTACTGACGTCTTCGCCTGAAGCTGCTGTGTTGGGTTCTACAGTCAACTGCCATCTGTCCAACAACACTGTGTCACTCTCACCGATGTTCGCCAAGATTTTTGAAATCGGCTCATCCTCGTATCCCTGTTAGAAAAAAGTGCGTTAAATGATGGAATTAAAAATTACAAGTGTACACATTTTTTTGTTTCATTTTTAAATATTACAATGACCCATGTTGCTATATCTTATGCAAGGAGTTTTAATTTAATGTTCCTACCAAAATTTTAAACAAAAGAGCCTATTTTAGTAAGTATTCTTAGCGAAATATAAACGGCGAACTTAATTTTGAACCGGAGATATACAAAACAAAAGTTAAGAAAACATAATTAATGTACTAGCGAAAGTCGCGTTTGAGTATTACTCGAGAAGCAATAATTAAATAAAAGTTAAAAGCGTTACATTTCACGAAAATTATTTGATATTCAAGTATTAATAAATATGTTTTTGCTGTTTAAAGTAATTTCACGACTAAGCTTCTTGCTACAGGAAGTATTTGAATCGGTAAATAATTTAGGAGCCGTGTAGCGGTTCGTAAAACATAACTTTTTTGTTTTTGGTTATATTTAGTGTCAGTTTCACTAGGTTTTGATAAGGTGTCAGATAGATATCTAATGTATAACACTAAAAGACAAAAGTTGCTGATCAGTACCGTTCAATCAAAAACTAATAATGTCCCACTACTGGGCTCAGATCTCCTCTCAGGGTTAAGGCCATACGTCCCCACGGTGGCCAGCACGGGTTGGGGACTGGCAAGACACGTTGCTGCGTAATCTTGCCGTTGGATGTTTATAAGTCGCCCGAAGTCCTCCAACTAAGGATCACGACTGTTAGGATCTTAGGATAACAGTCGGGACAGACGTGACCTCCAAATCACGGAAACGCTTACAACATAATATATCATGCTATAAACGGTCACCAAGATTGGTCATTGTTTCGGACGCTTGAGTACGGTTATCTGACATTTTATCTCTATCTGAAACTTGAATTAACTGCCGCGTTGGTCTAGTGGTTAGCGTATGAGGCTGCTGATCAAGAGGTCTCGGGTTCGATTCCCGGGTCGGACCAAATATTATTTGTGTGATTCACAAATATTTGTTTCGGAGTCTGGGTGTTTTCTATGTATAATATGTATGTATTTACAAAAAAAAAGTATGTTTATGTATTTATGTCAGTTGTCTAGTACCCATAACACAAGCTCTGCTTAGCTTGGGACTAGATGATGTTGTGTGTCAGATGTCCAAAAAAAAAAAAAAAACTAGTCTGGCAGTTAAAAATACGCTATCTGGAACTTTGTCAGCAAGCGTTGAAACTGGACCTTCCTGTTGCAATTAATATCAGAATGCCGGTGTGCGTTATAAATAATGGAATATTATATGTTTACTACTGGTAATACATATGTACTTCTTTATATGCAGTATGCTTGTACTGACTACAAAGATTTTTTTGATCTAATAAAAATTTGTTGGGTTTATTTTTATCTTCACTTCAGTTTTATATCAGATCAAATTTGTTAATTATGAAATACAGATTATTTGATGGAAAATTACCATCACCACCCATGACCACCTACTTCTCGAGAGTCAAAACTGCGTGGATTAAAAGGATTTGTATTCATCTATGAAAAGGCAATTTATTTTCGAGTTAGCAACATATTTGAAATCACTAAGTTTGAAAGTTTTAAATCTATTTCGTATAATTAGAAGCATAGTAGAATAGAATAGAACAAGTTGTAAAACTACGGCACCTTAAAACTGATACATACAGTGATTTTGATGGGATTACAAGAAACCAAAACTTATAAATGCGATTAAAGCGTAAACTACGGAACCAATATATAAACTATTTCAGCAATGGAAAGCAACATCATCAACAAGTAATACAAGCTAGATTTTACCTCAATAACAGATACACGAGCGGGCGGACGACCAAAAGCGCAATCTATACTATATTAATTTAATATGGTTTATTAAATTAATAAATTAATTTGATTGTTACGCTTTCATGATTAAACCGCTAAATATTTCGACGTTTACAATAGAGATACAATTTGGTACGGTACAATGTAGTTTTCTGGGAAAGGACATAGGTTACTCTTTACTGCGATAATTGACACACATACATACGCGGAGCTGCGGGCTAAAGCTAATAATGATTTCAAGTAACAGTAAACCGTAGCTCAACAGAGTATCTGCGTTATACTCAGATTAATCTACACATAACCAGTTTTGTCAACCTTTGACGAGGTTCGATGCTTAATCGGTTTTCCCATTAGGTTGCTAATCGTGTAACAGTTATTGCCGCCCTCGACATGTGCCAGGAAAGGTAAATTGGATTGATTGAAAACTTTATTGGGCAATGTGAAATAAAAATTACACATACGTATTTCAAAGAGTTTTAAATTTCTTGTTTTATTTTTGTTTTGATAAATGTGGAATAATCCACTGACTGTAGGAGTAGGAAGATCCCACTTTCGGATTCTACTAATGCTTTCAATCAGGCATAGTAGAGTGACCTTGGCAGACGTTCAATAATAAAAAACCTAGTCCGAGTCCTGTATACTCGAAATCAAATTCCTTAGTTTTGAATAATTCGCCAAGTCCTGTAAACCCTCAAGAGTACCTACTACCCATTTACCAACTACCAGGTACAAACGTTTACATTACATCATCAACTGCAGCTTTTATAGTACACAGCTGGGCTTTAGCTTCTTCTTCCAAAGATGATTTTGGCCTACTAACGTGGGGTACGTTGGCCAAACGGGTTGTAATTATCTGTGTGATGATGGATCAAGGAAACAGTGTCTACGCCTCTATTCCTCCCATTTGTAAAAGGTAATAAACCACGCTGCAAAAAGAAGGATAACTTGAAACAAATGCTATACACCTTACGAGCATACCCAGAATTAATTACTTAATGACAGTTATTATTGTATGATGAAACTTACTACCGAGGTTAGGTTGCGATGACACATGGCAAAAGTTTTTGACAACACTGTACTCGTACATAGTTTAAATTGATTTAAGTTAGATCTAAAATTTAGTTGATAGCTGTTTTCACCTATTGAAATATATAACTTGTACCTACATATGTATCTAGTTAAGTCCTAACTGTATATTTAACTTTGAGCCGAGTCTGAATCACTACATATTACCACAAAAAAACTTTCAAGCTAGGCAGTATATTAATGGGTTCATAAAACTAACTTATAAATGATGATTTACTCGTATAACAGCGATTTATGTTTCTGCAATATTTAACCTTAATGAGTATAGGTCGGAGGTATGCTCTTATATTTAGAACAAACTGTTCTTACAACACCCTCGGGGTGAATAGGTATCATACCTATTCATCCCGAGAGTGTACATTCATACACATTCTAACTTTCCATTATATAAAAGTGCATAAGTAGATAGTAAAAGTGCAAAATCAATTTACGCCATAGCTATGAATATCTTCCTAAGTACAAGAAAAGTGAGTCACTTACAAACTTTATGGTTCCACAAATTGCCCGAAAGCTGCTGCTTTAAATTTGTAATTGAAACTAATTTTGGTCTTTTTTATTTAGGGTTCTCGCATAACTTAGATTAAACTATATATAGGTATTATTACTGCTTGTGACTGGATTGCACGATGTCCTCTAACAATTAAAACTTTTGATGTCTACATAGTAAAAAGTCTTTTGAAAAACATCATAGTGGCATAGATCAAAAGATAAGGAATTCTAAACTTATATCATAAATAACTAAACAAGTTTTATTTACCTCAGCGATTTTAAATTTTCTCTGAGAATTTGATTTTTTAACGATCGAAAATATAAAATCTTTCTTGACTAATTCCTTCATTTCACCATTTTTGGCACTTACCGTAGTTTGTTATGACAAATTGTGGAATAGTGTGAAGTAGCAAAAGAAGTGTAGAAAGATATCCAAGTGTTATTTATATTGTTCTGTATCTTGACTTAGATCATCAATCCATTATGATTTAGTGATTTAGATGGTCTCTTCATTTAACTTTAAGTGCTTTGCTTTAAAAAAGGTTGACATGACTATGAACTCGAATATGACATACGGTTTTCATAGATTTAATGCTCACTAACTTTTTCTGAAATCTGGTATTTTCGATTTAGAATTGTAGTTCACGAAATGATGTAATCCTCATTATACTGGAAACGCAACTACTAGTACGTTACTAGTAATAATGTAAGCGTAATAAAGTTTGCATTTTTTTTGGACATCTTACACACAACGCCATCTAGTCCCAAACTAAACTGAGCTTGTATTATTGGTACTAGAAAACTGATATAAATAGATGAACATACATTTTTTTGTAAAAAAATACATATTATACGTAGAAAGACACCCAAAACTCCGAAACAAATATTTGCGGATCACACAAACATGTGATCCGACCCGGGAATCAAACCGAGACCTCTTGATCAGCAGCCGCATACGCTAGTATTAATGTATGTTGCTCTTTCACGCAAAAACTTCTGAATGGATTTAGATAAAACTTCACAAGAATATAGTTTACATATCAGAATAACACATAGGCTTCTATTTATTGCGATAACCTACACGGGGACGGAGCCGCGGGCAAAAGCTAGATTATAATATTATTAAAATATTTTGTACGATTTTTCTATTCATTTTTTTCCTTTAAAAGCAATTAATTTTCCGTTACATGTGAAGTAGACAGGTTTCTTTGATGTAACGTACATAAAAAGTCAATGAAATAATATTTAATTTAATATACTCTGTTAAATTTTGTCTAGAAAATAATATTAATTATTCTTCCAATAACAAGCACGATTAATGCCACCTAAATTTTATACTTGTCCCTGCACCTGTAAATGGTTTCCTCCAGACTAGGTTTTGATATGCATACTACGGCTAATTTTGTTTTTTTACGTGAAGAACTGTTATCAGACGTCAACAACCCTTGTACCAGGCGAGATTGAGGTTCTGTTCTTTCTACAGAACCTCAATGTCATCTGGTACAAGGCATTTTTGTTGAACTTCTTAGAATATCCGTAATGATTGGCACAGATGTTCGTATGGCAACGAAGACAACGTCTTAACGTTCTCTCTAAGACACGGAGATCTAGACATTTTAAGAATGATCACCCATTGATCTGGAGGGGATTGTTTACCTTTGCAATGTGGTTAAACACTCGGTTGTCACTTAGCCATAAGTCTGATTTTTATGTATATTTTTTAAATAGGATACAAATCTATAGAGAACTGGAAACTTGGACTTAATTAATTAATTATATTCTATATTGTAGAGCTGTCTTGGAATATTATATTCGCAGCGACTTCTCTACCAATTTCTGTGGTGGCTTCCCTTTCTCTAGGGGTTATTACAGTTATTTAATATTGGCAAAGAAGTTCGCTTGTAATTGTCACCTCTTTAAATTGAAAAAAATGAATAAAAGATATGGAGAAAAGGTGTATGGTACAAAAATATAAAACATTTGAATAGCTCTCAGTACATCGAGACTTGCACAAACAAATAATTTTGTATTCAATTAAGTAGGTCGTAGAGCCACACTGATATCAGTTCAAATGGGCCGACTCGACCCGGGTATTACTACCCTCACACAAAAGACTAACCTAAAAACGAAAGCATTCGTGTGGTCAAATTTTGATGGTGAGTGTGAGATTAGATACCCAATTATGCAGAAACATCTTACTAAGTTGCAATAGTGTTGTCTACCATGCTGCATTATCTGCAGCCGTAATGAGTACGGTAACTCGGTAATTCTACTCTTTTGCTTTGCTTTTAAATTGATTTTAAAGGAAAAAAATAAATAGAAAAATCGTACAAAATATTTTAATAATATTATAATCTAGCTTTTGCCCGCGGCTCCGTCCCCGTGTAGGCTATCGCAATAAATAGAAGCCTATGTGTTATTCTGATATGTAAACTATATTATTGTGAAGTTTCATCTAAATCCATTCAGAAGTTTTTGCGTGAAACAGCAACATACATTAATGCTTTATACATTAATGCTTTATCATGCTCCTTACAGAAACATCTAATCAGAAGATGGCTGACAAATCTATTCTACATTAATACGTTCTCACAATAGTCTTAAGGGAAATTACGCCGTTCTGATTAAGTATTGTTACAATATCCCGTGAATATTACGGAACTTATATAAAATAAGTAAATGAATATAACACCGATCCCGAGGTAGGCTAAAGTCTATTTGTTGTTTTGAGAATACTAAGATTTACAAACAAGGCTATAAACTTCGTTTATGAGCTCATTAAAACATTGCCTTATGGCAAGCGTCAGGGGGGGCAAGTACAAGTAAATTATAATGAAAATGAATGACTTTTTTTGTTGAACGTTTAACTTGCATGTTGAAATAGGCACATAGAGCTGAAAGCACGAGTAGTGGTCACTATTCTCATTGTGAATGCAGACAATGCACTATGACGGCCTAGTGAGTTTTTTCTGCATCATTGGGTCTCTGATCTCACTTCGTCATTTACCAACGATCTTCTATTCGAGGGTAATACCGCCTCGGTCGTGCCGGCCATGCTGGGCTTGAATCAGCGTGGCTCGGTTACCTCAAAAAGAGTGTAGTCGTTTTTGGTGTATAAAAAACAAGTATGGCACATCTAAAAAAATACTAGTTTTAGCCAGGTGACTTCTTAAACTACTACGAAAACCATGCAGTCAATGTTAGTTATAGTTAAATGTTTTTTTTTTCTCAACTTATTAATAATTTTAGTGAGGAACAGATTAAGGTTTTCTTATTCTTTTGGGAACTTAATTAAGGGAGATTGTTTGCACAAGTCAAGCTCTATTAAGTTTAAGTAACATTAGAGCGCACCATATGTCTATTAATGGGTTTTTCAACAAGAACTTTGTTTTTCAATTGGGGCGAGACCAACAGCATGACAGTTTTGACATTTATTTTCTTGACGTATTCGTAGTAAATACTTTGGCAATTGTTACAATGAATTCAATTTTGCTAGTAAATTGCATTAAAATAATTAAAATCCACTATGAAAATAGTGGTTCTGTTAAGTTATATAACGTTAAATTCGTGATATTTTCGGACAACTTAATCGTCCTTCAGTGATGAGATGATTCTGCTATTAAGAATTTGATTCGACAGACTCGGTAAAAAATAATTTCATTAATTACACGAAATAATTCAATATTTTTTTCATCATTTCACGAAATTCAGCGGCTGGCCAGCCAGATCGTGTGATTTAAAACCACTGGATTATTTTTTGTGGGGCTATGATAAGGACAGAGTGTATACGGAGCCAATCAAGTAGATTGCAGCCTCAAAATCCGTGAGGTGATTAACGAAATAAGTCCACTATTTAGCCAAAAAGTAATTAAAAACTTTGATGAAAGTATCTACATCTGTCAGCGTGCTCGTGGTGGACATTTCTCACATGTCATTTTTCATTCATAAATTAAATTCATTTAAAATTTGAACTATCTTTATATAAATTATTCTTTGTATTGTTTTGTTTTAGAAAACAAAGTTCTTATTGAAAACCCTATTAGATTGGTACGAGTTTAATAGTAATAATTAATAGTAGATTGGTAAGCTTTGTGAGAGAATGTGCGAGCGAACAAGGTCAAAACGTCCTTACTAAGTAGAAGCCTATGTCCAGCACTAATAATAACAATAAATATTTCGGACATCTGACACAATACATCATCTGCTTAGTTTGTGCGCAGAGCTTGTACTATAAATACTAGACAACTTTCAATACATGTATACTTTAAAAGAACTACACTGTTAAAAGCTGTTGATATAATATAGTGGAAACAGTAATTTATGTGAAGTTAAACGTAATAAAGTGTGAAACTAATAAGTATCATTTATTAATGAGGATACACATTTCAGTTTCATCGCCTTAGGTTCTTAGATCTAAAAGTATATATATAATATTAAGTAGTTGATGCCCGCGACTATGCTCATGTTCTAGCGATATGAAAAATTGATGTTGACGTACACAAAATTTGATACACATCGGGTCCAGCCGTTTCGGAGGAGTTTAATAAGAAACAACGTGACACGGGATTTTTATGTATTAATATAAATGCAACTTTTTATCTACTGAATATTTATCAAGTAGTTGAGGCATATATGTTTTACAGGTTCACAAATGAACGCGCTGAATCCCAAAACAAAGGATCCTACGAACATAACAATAACGACGTCGATATGAATCTGCACTCATTAGGCTTATACGCTTTGAGACCAATTTTTTACACCTCTTTTAACATTGATAAATTTCGTTCCTATATTTTTCCTCATTTCTTTATATAAAGTAACTTTCGCATAAGGAATATATCCGATATCGCGGGGGAATTTACAAATATATATTACATGAAAGAAAGACAAAGAATACCCTGCCTCAGGAAATCAAATTTGGATGAGAGAAATTGTTGACAGAGATCATAAGTGTAGCATCATCTTAACGGCGTCATCATGGCAGAGACGTTGGAGGACTTACAACAGATGCTGAACGACCTGGCTGACTATTCTGTACGCCTCGGCCTACGGATGAACTTGGACAAAACCAAGGTGTGTAGTACGTGTTCAATGAACACGTACTACCGGAACCCGTTGTGGTACACCGTGCCAGTCTCAAAATTTTTCAAAAATATGTGAACCAAGGGAAAGACTTTGCAGTTAAGTAGAAACAACTTCGAGGAGGAGGTGAACAGAAGCATTCAGATGGGTTGGGCAGCCCTTTAAAAAGTTTCGACGGGTCATTTCAACATCGATCCCACAGTGCCTAGAGGCGAAAGTCTTTGACCAATGCATCCTACCCGTCATGACATACAGAGCCGAAACGTGAATACTCATGGCACGGCTGGTCCATAAATTCAAAGCCGCGCACCGTGCTATGAAGAGGGCTATGCTTGGCGTTACACTAAGAACACCCATACTCAGGACAACTTTGTTAATCACACACAGTATGGTGACCTGTATAATTTGCACCCACTAAACTTGGCGCAGTAGAAAGTTGAGTGACGATCGCTTAAACCACTAGGACAGGCCGACTCTCTAGAAATGGGCCAGCATTAATAAAGAAATCTTACCCCGCCCCAACCGAGTGCTCTGGCGAGATCGTTGCCGGTGCCGAGTGGGAGCACACCAACAGCTGGCCGGGATCCGATGCGATCGAGCACGCTCAGGACCCATCCTACAGTGCCGTCACCGCCGCACGCCAGCACGCGCAAGTTTGGCACTTTGCGGAACAGCTCCAGTCTGAAATTATTATTATCAATCATCTTTCTGAACCTAAACCATTTTCGATGATCAATATTGATATAAATATGAATCTGTAAAATTAGTAAAATTGAAGTGTCTGCTGGTAATAGCAAATGAACAGCTTTCCACTAATTGCATGACTTTAAAAGTAAATATGTTATTTGTATCATGAAAATTCAATATTAAAACATTTGTCTGTGTGTTTGTACCGGTTAATTTCTGAAATGCCTGTACCGATTTGACAAAACTTTCACTCGTTGATAACTGATGATATTAAGAGTAACTTAGGCTACATGTTTTAGACTAGTTTTGCCCCACGGTGCTACCCGCGGTCGTAATTGTAAAAGAAAAACAGTAGTAGCAATTAAATTAAATCTAATAGAGGGCATAATAATACACCTAAATTTTGAATGTTATAAAAAGAAAAGCTTTAAAAACAAATCCTTTTTCTCAGTATAAGAGGCTAGGTTTTTACGGAGAGTTTAAACGAAAACACTCATTAACATTGCTCGTAATAACTTTTTTAATTATTATTAACTTGGTACCATTAAAATATTAAGTAATGTTTTAAAATTGAATATAAAATTTACTTACACTAACTTTTTATTTGAAACTAATAAAACCTTTTACCAACTATTCACCCTATGTTACTTAGCACGTAACTCATGAGTAAATTTTTATCAAACATGTTTAATAAAATATTTAATAAAAAAGGGTTTTTATGAACTCAAATCGTTAAAAAGCAATTTAGGAAATAATTTTACCTCTAAAATCCAATCTCAAACGTAATATAAATGATGGCATAAAAAGATCATTCATTCGAGATGTTAGGTTCAATAAATTGATTGATTTGGTATGCTCGATTAAAAACAGAACAGAAGCAATATTAAAATTTTACGTAACAATCAAGATTGATGGTTTGCTAAATTAAAATCTACAGCCTCGCCCTCAGCGGAAGAATATGATAACGGATTGTGAGAAAGCATTAGCGACTGGAAAGGGTCCTCAATTCCATTTAGCTTGACATGCCTTGAGTGGTTTGTTAACAACTGAAATAACGTTTCAATAGAAAATTCGTGGGTCTGACTACAAGGATTGTCAAATCCCTTGACTAGAATGGAATTTGTACATGTATAAGCAAAGTTCCCTAAATATATTTTACTAAGTCCTATTCATTTCTGGTATTTTTAAGTTCAGGTTATATTTAGTTACTCCATTTCTCTGCTTACAATTATGTAGGAGCAAGCTATTTGCTTAACAATGCTTTAACATATCTTTACGGAACTCTCTGAGAAAAAAGATCATCAAGATCATCATTAACAAATTATAATTTCAATTTCCTTAAGGTGTAAAGATAAAAAAAATGCGTTTGCGTTAAAAAATTAGAAGGAACATCACATACTTCTGGCTCCCACGTTTCTGAGGAGCCGGAGATCCAAAGGGACTTTTCAACCTGTCAACAACAAAAAAAACCCATTAAAAGACACTTACCCAGGTCCTGGTCCACCTTGCGTGAGATCGAACACCTGACGTGGATTCAGGAGCCACTGGAATTTCTGCAACAGTTTGGCTCCTTGGTTGCCACCACTTTTAGGATTAATAAAAACTAGTACAGGTTTAACATTTGCAGTTGGAATCGGCTTAATCACAAATGTCTTCTGTTCATTCTTTGAATCTTTTCCTTTCTTTTTAGATGCACTTTTTTTCTTCGGTGATTTTCTCAATGAAGACTTAAAGCTACCTCTTCGTGGTAATTTTACTATCCATGATGGTGGAACTATTATATTTGATTGAGAACCTGTTAGGAAAATAAATTCACCTTAAAATGTTTAGTTCCAGAGTGAGAGAGAGAGAGAGAGAATTTTTTTAATTGACTATACTCTACCTAATGAGCATTCTTCTCCTATTCTTTGAAGATTGAAACAACTCTCTTTATTGTGGTAGGCGTCCTTGCACCAAGAACAACTTAAGGCCACGATCTCCTTAGAGCTAAAAGACAGTTTAGCCTGCAGCGACTGTCAAAACAAAAAATAATACATTAATTGCGAAGAAGCTCGGTTACAAAATCATAATGTATAATATAGGTTAGCTACGACGGTTTCTAAATGAAAAGCAAGCAACATATAAAATACGTACAGGGTGGATCGTAATTACTCACATTCCCAAATCCTGTATCACGTAACACGGTTTGATTTAGGTTGCAATATATTACATTTCCATTCTACAAAAAAACCTCTCTCAAACTTCAGCGGTCGGATTTTATGGATTGTATTCGAAAATACATTTCAGATTCTTAACTAAATTTATTCTAAGTAATATTTCAGGTTTGGAAATGTGAGTGAATAACTTTTTCCAACCTATAGTGGCTTCAACTAAGCAAAGATACGACAGTACGCACATTAACATTGTCACCAGTTTCTACTCCTATAGCTTTGTCTACAGTATCTTGTGTAGGTATGCACCACTGACAGCATCTGCGCCGGAATGACTGTGACAACAAAACCATGCAACACACATGCAAAATGAATAAACTGTGAACCACGTGAACACAAATTAAATAAACCACAATAAGCAAAACATAAAGGTATAAATGTTACATGATAGTTTATTATCTTAATGTGGTATGACAAAAATGATTACTACACAATATAATCAAAAAAAAATTTACTTGGTTGTTTACTTGATGTTTTTCTTATGTATTTATCATAAAGTGGTAACTTGTTCATAGCAACCTATTTTAAATATTTTCTCAAATTATTGCGATTATACTAAATATTTATTTTTAACGTTTGCGAACAAATTAATATTATTATTATTTTTAAAATACGAACATTATTTGATTGACTGATTGACTGAAATTGGAGAATAAAAATTCTATTCAAAAATAGTTCTCACGTATTTACAACAATAATGGATGCTTAAATATTTTAGGACGATTTTTTTCCTATTTTCACTTACTGACACCAATCTCAGATCAGCTCTAATCACATTATTGGCATCCGATTCACATATTTAAGAATATTAAAGAGAAGGTAAATGTAAGCCTATGTGTTATTCTGATATGTAAGCTATATTATTGTGAAGTTTCATCAAAACCAAAGTATTAGTTTTTCGTGAAAGGGCAACAAACATACATACATACTTACAAAGTTTCGCGTTTATGATATTATTAGTGCGATAAATTCAACCAAAAGACTTGTTTTGTTTTAAAACATTTCATCTATGTAACTAAAAGTAAAATGTTTTAAAATCTGTTATGAAAACAACAACAACAGGAACATCGTAGTTTAAGGATTAAATTTTCAACAGTAATTTTCTAATTATTTTAGCATAAACAGCATTACTAACACGCAAGTTACCTTTAAAATATAACCTAGAAGAATAAATAATTATTGTTTTTCATAGAGAGACCCTCTACTTGAGCGATATGGTAACAGGTCATTAAAAATGAAGTTTTAATTTCGCGCTGAGCAGAGTGAGGGTGTGGAGCATATAACGTGTCGCATGCGATGAGGGATATTATATTATACGATCTTACAGTGCACGATTTTATGTAATAATACGTTACGAATTCATATTTGAAAGAAACGTACCGCGACAGTGAACAAACACTTTGATGATTATAACTTTTTTCATACTCAACATACGACATTTTGTATTACAAGGTGACGTGACATCAATTCAAGAAGTATATAAATACACACCTACGTATCATAACGTATGTGTATGTATTTCTTTGAATACCTAAGTATGTAATTCAAGATATGTAGATTCAAAAACTGTTATTGAAATTATTTCAGATTTCTTTTTGTCATACTATGAAGATTAATCTTTCAAACGTCACATCTAATCTAATTTATTAGTAACTCGAAATCTAAAGTGGAACTCGAAAGGAAGTTCACAATGTTTATCTAATTTATTTCGAAAAGGTTTCGTAACTTTAAACACACAAAAGGTCTAAAGATTGCTTTAAAATATTTTTGGGATCACAATGAGCGCTTTTTTATTTTATTTGAAATTCTGTTTAATGTATATAAAATAGGTAGGTAAGAGTATTGATGAAATTTATATTGAACTATATTACATGAGCAAATATCGTTGAGACAACAGAATATAACAGTGAAAACCTTTTAACGATATCTTAATCTTAATATATATAAATCTCGTGTCACAATGTTTGTCCTCAATGGACTTCTAAACCACTTAACCGATTATAATAAAATTCGCACACCATGTGCAGATCGATCTAACTTAAGAGATAGGATAGTTTAAATCTCAAATTATAGTCGCAATTTTAATAATCGCGGGTAACACCACGGGATTCAGCTAGTAATATATATAAATCTCGTGTCACAATGTTTGTCCTCAATGGACTTCTAAACCACTTAACCGATTATAATAAAATTCGCACACCATGTGCAGTTCGATCTAACTTGAGAGATAGGATAGTTTAAATCTCAAATTATAGTCGCAATTTTAATAATCGCGGGTAACACCGCGGGATTCAGCTAGTAATTTATAAGAACAGAAAGAAGAAGAAAAAAGGTAGACGACAGCAAAAAGAAAATGTTTCATAATTTGATTGTTACAAAATGTATTCACATGTAATGAATGTTATGAATTAAAACCTCATGATGTGTTTAATTTAGTTCACCTCAATTTGATAGCAATAGAAGTTCCAACATTATCACTCATAATTTCACTCCCAGTTTTTTTATAGAATATTTAAAAATATAGAGTGCATAATGCAGTGCAGTGCAGTATGTATGACTGCGGTGATTCGAATTTCTTGTTAGCGTAATCAAGCACATTTTTTACTGAAACTTTAACTTTAACTGATGTATGTAATGTATCACGGGCACTTTAAATCTCATCGCTCTCGTGTCGTGTTACTAAAAGGTTTTACCTTTGGATAGATTCGTGACACGAGGCTATACCTTGTATGTAAATGTATATTATTTAACTTGTCAAACCGTGTTTGCGAGCACGGGATTCTATCTGATTCCACCTCGGTCATACATGTTCAGCTTACTGTATATATCGCCGTTTCATTTCAACGTTTCAAGGAATATATAAAAATTATCATTCCACATCGTCGTCAAGTTGTTAGGCACATGACCAATAAAAATACTAATTCGCATGCGATATTTCATCTTTCTACGGCTGACAGTTTGAACGGTAAGTCGAGGACTGACGGACGGACGGAGATGACGAAACTATAAGAGTTTCGAGTCCTAAACTACGAACCCCAAAAAAGCGACCTTATCAATCAATTAAGCGACCATAAATAATTTCTTTAATACGTTTAAAAATAATCTGGCACCGAAATTTGAATCTGGTCTTAGCTTTTTGTTGACTTATTATATGGCGTTTAGACAATAATACTTCATTTAATCTAGGTAACTAAATGGTTTATTACTTTCCTAAGACCGACTTGAAATGAAAGAATTAAAACAATAGTATTGCCTTACACTAGATATACACAAGTCACTGAGTAAATAGAACTTATATAAAACAAGTGTACTATACTATGTCCATTCTTTTATTATCTTTTTGACAGTTCAACAAAATTCGAAAATAGTCACCGATTCGATTTGAAATCAAAATCAATCGATGTAATATTCTTTAAGTCAGTATTGTAAATAAATAAAATGTGCACTATTATGATATAATTATAATTGGCCCACAACAAAGAAAACTTCCTAACACAGTCACTTGAAGGTCGGTTTAGTAAGTATTATGTGATTTTTCAAATGTATTTTCTCATAACTCTGGATTTAAACGTTAATAACGTTATTAACCACGCGTTTCAAATTTAAATTTTACTAACACGTGCATTTAAGTCAGTGGTCCAAAAATAAATTAATAGTTATTGTTCTTTATTCTAAGTTCGAACTTAAATTCCAAAATTTCGACTTATTTCCTTGCAAATAATCAATCTTGAAGAAGTCATACTATTTAAATTTCCTTTTTATTTTATTAAATTTACAAAAACAATACATCCATGAAGTAAAATTATTTCGATCATAATAATATGATAGATTATTTTAATCCTTTAATCGATTCATCGAATTTCAAGAACTGTTTAATATGTTGCTTTTAGCTGTGCACACTGCCCACTTCCTTACCCGTCTATAAAGTACGACATTACTGTAGTACATTATTACGAAAAAAAATACCGGTAATTTATAGGCGTGACCTGTCAAAAAGACAATAAACGAATGGACAAAGTATAACACCCCATTCTGACAAGGAACGTAAACGTGTCGTTCACGAAACGGCTACTTAAATCCGTGCCAAATGACACTCCTGACAAACGCTTTCGGTGCGATGGGTTTATTACGGGGCTCACGTCAGAATCTTGAAGGCTAGAAAAGAAACTGTGATTATAACATTTAGCTAGTAACTAACGTAGTGGTAAATTCATCAAACTTTTTAAAACTGCATATGAACTTTGTTTTTTAGTTATTCGTACGAAAAGGAGAAGTTACCAGAAATACATTTAACTTTTTACTTTAAAATGCTAACACTTTAACGTTAGTTAATATTAATCGTAAAAAAATTGTCGTGACGCTACCATTCTTTAAGTTCTCTTAAATAATGCAAAAATAGGATTAAATTTTTCATTAACCCATGGTTTTAATAAGTAATAATATTGGCTTACGAGTAAAACCTATATGAAATTAAAACTTATTACTGTTGATGTAAAATTTTCAATCACGGATTTAGCTATTGCAGCACTATCATCAAATTCCAATAAATTTCAAGAGAATTTCTTTCGTGTTTAAAAATTATAGGACAAAATACGTGTCATTCTACTGACTGCAGCTTTGACGTTGCAGAATAAGGAGGTTGATGTATTTGAATAAATTGTAGGCATACCCACGTCATTGTACGTCAGCGTACATCGGGGAACAATAGAGGCGAATAAAATGGAATCTCGGCCACCATGTAATGCAAAACCCACTTTGTATAGAGATTGAGGGCATCAAAATTGAATTAATTCATTCATTTCATGTTACAAAATGTTAAAATCCTGAAATTGAAATTACATAGGCTGACAAGGTCACCTTTTCAATAGCCTGTTCAATAGGCTATTGTTTCAGAACTTTTTGTTAGTCACCTGCAATAAATAAATTATAATTGTATTGTCCTTACAGACTTCTTGTTTCCTTAAAATCTAAAATCAACCGTAAGGGGTCATCCATAAATTACGTCACACGAATTTCATGATTTTTTTGCCCCTCCCCCCCCCCCCTTGTCACAGCTGGTCACATTTGTAAGACTCCCCCCCTCCCTAGTGTGACGTCACATAATTTGCAAATTAACATTTAGAAATCATTGAATGAAAACAGGTTCCGAAATCAGTTTTATATCCATTAAAATTATTTTTTAATAAAATTAACATCAAATCAAACAATTAATAAAACAAAAATTGCATGCATAGAATTCGGTTCTGTGGTCACCAATAATGATAGGTATATCGTGTCCAATAGATAATTGTTATGTTTACATATTATTTCTTAATTTTTGTAGGAAGTTTTCAAAGACAGTGCATTTTACAAGTTAGACCTGTACAACTCCTGACAAAAATATATCAAAACCGCAATAGCTTTCCTTTAAGTTTTAATATATGGACTACTATCATGACTTTTTTCAGATTTTTCGAGACATCTGTTTAGCTTTTAGAGGGGTGATGCCCTATTTTTACAAAAAAATGAAAGTTGAATAACTCGCAAACGTATAACTAAATCGAAAAATCGTTTCAACAACCTCGCAATTTTTTTAAAAGACCTAACCGATGATACCCCACACGATTGGTAGCCTCGAGAAAATGAAAACATAACCACTTTACGAATAGGGGACGTACCCCCAAATTTTTTTTTTTTTAAATGTTTATTGTAGCACTTTATAGACACACCAACCGTTTGGGCGGTAGGTCTAGGACGGACGGAAGGATTTGACGAATGTATAAGGGTTCCGAGTCAAGAACTACGGAACCCTGAATACGATTATATTAATTAAATGAATTAACAAAATAAAAAATGAATCCAAGTTTTATTGTTATTAATATCCAGTTCTCAACGTGACTCAGAGATTAGTCGGTATAGGTTGCCTGGGATGGACACCCTTCGATGTCCCCAAGAAGGGTATGGTGCGAAAGCATTCCCCGCGTAAAAAAATGTAAATATATAAAATATCTTCAAATAAAATTCAAATTTGGCACAAATATTTAATTATTTGTTCGACCGTATTATATTAGAATATAATTTATTGTACACCAAATACAGTTTTTGCAGTTGAAAGTTTCTGTAAGATATTTACAATGGGCGGCCTTATTGCTAAAAGCAACCTCTTCCAGGCAACCTTTGGATGGACTATTCGACAGAAGAAAAAGGTGATTTAATCACAAAGTAGTAGAACTAAGAACGACGTTGTTTCATCCGCGAAAGACAGTGGTCAAATGAAATAGAAACAAAGAAACAAATCACCGCTAGGTCCGCTAGGCGCAATCAAAGGGTGCCTAGGTGGTCGGCGCGTAATACTAGTAGAGCGAGTGGTCACCAAAACAATTGGTATCTTATATTAAAAACTTAAAAAACATATACAACTATATCTGTGTAGATATAGTTGTATATGTTTTTTAGGTTTTCGTAAAGTAATAGTTTAAAGTTCGTGTTTTAAGACTTAGACTACAATAGATTTTAAAATGTGACGTCACATTATTTAGGACCCCTCCCACCCCCTTGTCACACAATGTCACACTTCGTCGACCCCCTCCCTCCCCCTTAAGGTGTGACGTAATTTATGGATGGCCCCTAACGATTGTGTGCCTACAATACAATTTAAACATGTAAAGAGAAATGCCGCAATGGCTTGGAGAGGCTTATGTTCATTAGTAGACTGTGATGATGATGATGATGATGAAAATGATGAAAAAAATCTGTTTTGAAATTTCATAATAAGGTAACTTGAAGAATGAGTTCAAAATATAAAAATGTAGCAAAATTGAAAAGTCTGACATTGCGATCCTATAAACATAGTACAAAAACTCCAGATCTAATCCAAAATAACGCTTCCAAGTATATATAATTAGAACTATTTGACCGCATTTTATACGAACAAAATTAATGGAGCTTTGAATTAGATACCTACATACATACTAATGGAAAACTTTGTCCATTAATTGCCGGCCATATACGTTGTTGGTTACTGATTCTTCAATTATTTAAGTCTTAATTAAGTGGCTGGAGCAAATGACTTTTAATATAATGTGTTTGTCTGGCTAACTCCTACAATTATAATTGTATAAGTAGGTATATGGGTATGTGGACTTTACGAAATTGAAAATGAATATTTAAGACTACTTTGTTAATCTAACAGGCGTACAACGTTAAACACACAAAAGGTCTAAAGATTGCTTTAAATCATTTTTGGGATCAGAATGAGTGCTTTTTAATTAAATAGGTATGAGTATTGACGAAATTTATATTGAACCATATTACATGAGCAGATATCGATGAGACAACAGAAGATAACAGTGAAATTCTTTTAACGATATAATTTATAAGAAAAGAGCCTTGAATTAGATACCTACATACATACTAATGGAAAACTTTGTCCATTAATTGCCGGCCGAATAAGCTGTTGGTTACTGATTCTTCAATTATTTACGTCTTAATTAAGTGGCTGGAGCAAATGACTTTAAATGTAAAACTTAGAGACGTACAAATGAATTTGATACATACTGCTTAATTAGATCATAGCTTAGGCAGTTTTTAGGATTTTTTTAAATTGATTTATTCATCATCATCATCAGCCTATCGCAGTCCACTGCTGGACATGGCCTCTCCTGGACATGGCACGCCACTTAGTTGATTGAGGACACATTATTTCATTAAATTACGATTGAAGACTTTGTCTAGTTTTTGATACAACCCATTTAAGTTAAGTAGACTGTTACAAACTTCAAAAGTTTATATAGTAGTCACAGACTTTTCAATGATAACTGTTTTAAGCAATACCACTCATATTACTTGTTTCAGCTTTTTAAACAACGAGATTGGGCTATCATAAATGTAATATACGTATGTTTTACATACCGGGACAGCTTTATAAAACATACAAAACATACGCAATAGCAACTAATTTAACGTAAAAAGATTCATTACGTTAGTAGCAATCTAATTAAGGTAGGCCATCGACAGAATAGATTTCATTATTGCCACAGAATACATAATAGTTATTGCCATGGGTGTTTATCCACAGAAAATAATTCACATTGTTTTATTTGTTAATTTGTTAGAACGCATTTTTTTGGTATGTCGGTTTTGTCGGGTTCATATCAAAACACAACAATTGTAGGTGACACGCGCGTCAAAAATCAGAAAAATTGGTTTGGACATATTTTTTTATGATTCAGCTGCATATTGTTTGTAATCAGTATTAAAATTTTATTTAGATATAAAGGACTTCGGTGAATTGAAAAAATAAACCTATATAAATAATAAGTACTAAAGACAGCCTGAAAGTCAGGTTAAGTATATTAGTTACCAGCTAGTAAGCTGGTGGTATCCGAGGGGATTTCCGCACGAAAAAAAACAAAAAAGGTTAAGTATGTTAGAAATGAAGTGTCTTCTGAACTTTTCTTTCGATTAGGGTTATATGAAGTTTTTGCATGATTTAATTCTGAGTTAAACCGTTAAAATAAACTGCAATGTACATTATTTTGATATATCTTTAGTAACTGTTACCGCATAGATGTGATACTTTAATCTCTACAATGCAAGGACACTTGCCCATTGTGCAGCTATTCTTGGTATACCTGTTTTATATAAGACTATTTTGAATAGATTATTTCATATTAATGCTAAGTTGTCTGCAATGGTCTCTTCAACGATTTAGATCTTGAGTCTAATAGCAACATATACTTACATATATTTATACATACATATATTTAGTACCGTTATATCAGTGAGACAGTGAGCCACTGGACAGCTCGATATATTTGTCATTAAAATCAACAAAGTCTATGAAATTGCTGCAGGTTATTTTAAATAGTTTTGACCTCTGTTTATAGCTGTCTCTCTAATATTATAATAGGCACGTCTTCATGATTGTATTAAATGAAAATAACCTAGAACTCTAATATATTTCATTTAAACATATTTGCTATAACGTAGGTTAAACACACATCACACAATTGTCGTATTTGTGAACACAAACATTTTGATTAATAACAATTGAAATTGTGACCATAGGTTTATTAGCATGATTTTTCTTTTACAACCTATTAAAAATGGGGCCGTGAGGAGGTATGTTATTGTTGCGAGTCGATACGTGGAATATTTTGGAGATGTTAAATAGAATGGAAACAATATCGACTTTATTTTTGGCAAGTTTGTGGATTTTCGTGAGCGGCTATGTATATAAATATATACTAAAACATACCTATCTGTACGATATAATAAAGCAAATAAAGTATAAATATACTGGATATTGTGATGACTTAAGAATTCGAATGTTGTCACCATATTTATTTAATACGTGGGTGTTTGAAGAGTTTGGTCACTGTGACCTACTCAGAATAACGGAATTATAAAGAGAAGGAAACCTTAAAACAAATCGTTTACCAAGCTGTCTGGCTAGCAGTATACTAGGGAAAAACCTCCTTGCTAATCAAACGCCTATACCTTTTTGATAGCGGCTGAACATAGGTTAAAACTGGTGATATGATGTGATGATGACCAAAACAATTTGTCACAGGATATGGCGTGTTAATATGGTAGTAGATTTTATGGGCGAATATACGTAATTTTACTTTAGTTTAGGTTTTCACTATGATTAATAGATTTGATACAGATATAGAAGAGACTCTGAGAACTTACTGTAATAGGTGTAACCTGCTCTAGTCGCTGTACCTGCTATTCAGTATCCACCGTGGTAATCAGCATTACAATATCAAAAATTTGAAAAATCCACCACTAAATATTTATATAAAAATACCTATATCAAATTTAGGATGTAATATTTCTACTTTTTTTTTTTTTTTTTTTTTTTTTTTTATATTTAAGCCTGCCAAAGTGACTCTACTCTGCCTGATGGAAAGCATGAGTAGAATCCAGGAGTAGGAGTCACCATGCTTATTGTGAGGGTAGGCAATGTAGCATGGTGACCCCTACCATGGCAGCCTGGTTAGATTATTCTGCATCATTCTCCCGGCCTTCGAAGGGCGGGAGAATGATGCAGAATGATTGGGCCTCCGGTCTCACACTCACCAACGAAACACGACAGCAAGAATGCTGTCATTATTAGGATGGTCTTCTGTGTGAGGGTAGTACTGGCCGGGTCGAGCCGGCCCATTCGTGCTGAAATCAGCGTGGCTCTACTACCTATAGCGTGGCTCTACTACCTATTTTACTACTACTACCTACTTCTTCATAATAGATATATAATTTGATTTTGTGTCGGTCAGTTGATTTAAAAATCAATAAAATTTTATTTAATGTAGCACACTTAAATTTTTGTGGTAAAGAACCTTCATTCGATGTTCCGATTTATTGTTAATATATCGATAATATTTGACAGTCACTGTTTCTATGTTGGTATTTCTAGGTATTTCTCCTCTCCCTTTCAAGGAATCTGTTGCTGTCAGCTGTCAAACAATTGGTTATACTTGTGTACATTAGGGAGACGACATCATATTATTAATTTATTTATAGTTGTGGACGGTTCATTAGTAACACAAATCATAAGCCATCTATTTCATACAGTAATGTGTTACTTATATTCTATACATTAATGTATTAGGAAAATAAAAAAATAATTGGTCGATATTTATCAATCTGTGTGACTTTCATCATCATCAGCCTATCGCAGTCCACTGCACGCCACTTAGTTCGATCCTTGGCTACTCGCATCGTGTGACTAAGGATTAAAATAAATAAATTGGTAATGTATAATTTAATACAATTTTCATTAAAATTCATTTTCATTTCTGAATGAATTAAACACCTTAGTATTTAATTTCTTGACTTTAAGCTTACCAAACTTTTTAAGAGAAGTACTTAGTGGTAAATCATGAAGATATATCTAATATATAAAATTCTCGTGTCACAGTTTTCGTTGCCATACTCCTCCGAAACGGCTTGACCGATCTTTATGAAACTTTATATGCATATTCAGTAGGTCTGAGAATCGGCCAACATCTATTTTTGATACCTCTAAAACGCGAGCGGAGCCGCGGGCATCAGCTAGTATCTTATATATGCAACTATCGCACACAGAAGAAAAATACATATATCAGCTGTTAACGGTACGGAGAACATCGTAAATTCATTGGAGTGAAGAGTTATTGTTATACCAGTTGATAGTGTTGGCACCCTCTATGTGACTCTACGCAAATACGGGTTCCAATAAAATCTTTCTACGGTTAGTTGAATTTAGTGCCGCGCTCAGGAAGGTTTTTAATCGAGAGTAAATTCTAACAGATAGGTTAAGCACTACATCACAAAAGCATTATATGTCTAATGTCATTAAACTTATCCCTACTAATAATATAAATGCGAAAGTAACTCTGTCTGTCTGTCTGTTACGTTTTCATGCCTAAATCACTGAACCGATTTTGATGAATTTTGGCATAGATATAGACGGAACCTTGGGAAAAGACATAGGCTACAGTTTACTGGGATAACCGCGGGCGGAGCCGCGGGCAAGTGCTTACCTCTACGACTCGTTAGGCAAAGTACACACGAAGCGTTTTTCTCCCGTGCCCGCTGCGGTTGCGGGCCCGCAGCTTCCGTAGAATGCAGATTTATATTAAAAAAAACAAAGCACAACTCACGACGCGTTTTACGCCCGCGGCATGCGCGGTTGTTTGCGGCTCCCGCTGCACCGGCGGGCAACCTGTAGAACCGCGCGGGTCGCGATCACCCGCGCGCTCTTCGTTCGCTTGGCGGTCGACCGCATCGTGACATGTTTGTATACCTCGGCATGTTTATATATTTGAATTAGTTTATGCACCCAAATCCTTCTGGTCTTTCTTTTTTTAATTCTTCTGTGAAGTAAATATAATGCAACAGCTCGTTTCTGGTGTGTGTCCATGGCGGTCTGAACCTCAACTGAAAATTACCGCATCTTGCAACCGCCTGTCTTGCGATCATTGCCCGCAAAAGTGGCGGGCGAAGATTGCAACCGCGACGGCCGCGTAACCGCGCAAATAACCGGTTTCGTGAGTATAGAAAAAAAACCACAGTTCCACCACCGCAGCGGGCACGGGAGAAAAACGCTTCGTGTGTACTTAGCCTTAATTGTGGAGGCGGAGTACACGCTTAATGGGAACTTAATGGGAACTATACGCACTTAAACTAAAAGGGGTATTTGTGTGTGATTAGTTGGGACTTGGGAAATGTGTAAGTACCATCTATTCAATTCTATGCCTCTATTTCGACTCTACTCGATTTCGGTATAAAAACTGTTACAAAATAAATATGAACTCATATTAATAGTTTAAATACGAGTACGTTAATGATTATATATATATAAATATCGATGTTTATAAAAACATTATAGAAAATGCGGAGTGTAGTTAATTTTAAACAGGAGGCCACATGATGCAAGCGCATCTCAATAGACAACCATAATGTGAATGAAAATATTGCACAGTATTCTTAAGAGTTGTTCACAAATCCGAGATTCTACTCATGCTTTCCATGAGACAGAGTATAGTCACTTTGACAGGCTAATACTATAAAAAGAGGTCTTTTTCTTTGTAACTGTACACGGCTACTTCTGAAGTTACATTAAAAATGTAAGCCTACTTCAAAAACTTTTTAAAAGAAACTGATTAAATCTGTAGCAGTAAAATATGAGGGTAATGAAATTATTTTCAACAAAGTTTCAGCAAATTAGGCCGTTTTACCATAAAAATGTGAATGTAATTTTTGTCCAACGGGCTGCGTAGAAACTGTACTTTGCAAAATTTACTACTATTTTTATTTAGTAAAAAAAAAGTTTGTGAGTATTTAAGTATGTTTTTGTTGATCTTTCACGCAAAAACTACACGCGAACTGAGCCGGGGACAAAATCTAGTACCTACTTACATAAAGTAGATAAGAACAGTATAATCGAATTTCCCGTTCACTGACAGCCTCTTAAAAAAATGTGTGGAATCGTTTAAAAATAAAATCCTACTAATAATAATACTACTAATAATACTATAATATTATATCCTATTTATTCCTGCGAATGTTTTAAATGAAACGGATTTCGATGAAACTTTAAAGGAATATAGCTTATACATCACAATAACAAATAAGCTACTGTTTCCCGCTATAATCGACATATATCCGGGTAAAACCGCGTCCAAAATCTAGATGTTAATGAATTCAATATGTAAATTCTTAACAAAAAAATACTTTAAAATGATACCCGTCCAAAATATGTTCCATTGTTCAAATGTTATTTTATATTTCCTGAACACATTTCAGTAAACATAATATTAAAAACAAATTGTATCGGGAATGAATAAATATCCAATAATGGTGTACCATTATTCAAAGGTATTTTATGACGAAACGAGTGGCGAAATATTGATGATTTTAAATAATCTATTGAAAAAGTATTCGGTTTTGTAGATACCGAATACCTTTTAAATGACATTTCAATTGAAATAATTCGATTAATTCAATAACTTTATAACCTAAAAGTGAAAAAAATAAGGATGGTGTACTAATAATCATGAATCTAAAAGAATGATACTAAAAAATTGATGAACAGCACATTAAAAACAATATGGAAATGTTGGTACGTGTTAAAAACAATATACCTTATACCCTTGTCACAATGAAAACGGACATAAGAAAGACAAAAAATACCAGGGTTTGTTATTTAGTTGTATATGGTGCAATTCCGTGAGGATAGATACTACGTGCAATAAATAAATTGTACTCATTAATTTAGTAACGAGTAGGAGAATAGAAAGGTTTGTTGATTTAGGTAGTCAACTTTCTATGTAAAGGTCTATATAAGTATTACGACTAAATACGTAGCTTTTTATAAAATTGCATGGGTTTGTGTTTTTCCTTTGTCTATTTTTTCTGCTCCAATATTGAATTTTAGTTATATTTACTTAATCTTTCCTATAACAATTTACGTGTACTATAAGCATGTTAAATTCATTTTACTGATTTTTTAATGTTTCGTTTTAAACGTTAAAGAAGTACTAATTTGTATTTTGGTATTTTGCAACAAAAAGTAAATTACGTATAAATCCAGATTTGTTAAAACTCGAAACCATTTCGGGTGCGTGCCTTCAGTCCCACTTTAGTTCCCTAACATTTTTAAAAACGATTTTCTTTACAAAAGTTTCTTATTCTTGTTAGATACCTACATAAGAAAGTTCTGAACTGTAAACACTCTACAATATTTACAAAGACAATTTTGTATTATACAAATTTAGAACAAGTGACATAACAGAAACTAATTTTAGGGTGGGATTACACCAATTTTTATTTTGGCTTCTGCTTCTACACCTATAAATTTAGTTCAGGCCACAGAGCTTAACCATACATACAGAAATACATAGCTTATAATATCAAAATAAAGACGTATACAATTTTGCAGTTTATTATGTTCCATTCCGAGTTGAAATCCTGATTTGACTGGCCTTTTAGGTGTTTTACACAAGTGCTTTAATAAAAATACACACACATTAACTTCTTATTTTCTATCCATTTAGTTGGCTCAGCGACCCGAAATGTGTCTTGACAAAAGCCTGTATTCTAAAAATTAGGAGATGCATTAAGACCTACACTAAATGTACCTATCTTAATATATATAAATCTCGTGTCACAATGTTTGTCCTCAATGGACTTCTAAACCACTTAACCGATTATAATAAAATTCGCACACCATGTGCAGTTCGATCTAACTTGAGAGATAGGATAGTTTAAATCTCAAATTATAGTCGCAATTTTAATAATCGCGGGTAACACCGCGGGATTCAGCTAGTATTATTATAAAGTCTTCGCCATGCAGTCATATACAACTAACGTTGCTAAATTAAATATTCTCTCAAGTACATGATTCTTATAATCCGTTTTCTTTATGGCATAATACAAGTATGCCGTAAGCGTTAAGCTGCGGTTCTCACCTTACTACAAGCCTTGCACTTGCCCTTCTCCGATCGCCGGTGTACCCAGTGATGGTGTGTGACAGTCTGTTCGCGGTATTGCCTCACACCCACGTCTCGGAATGTTGGTTTGCACAAGAACTGCACGCGATCCATTAATATGTCTATACACGCTGTGTGCGCGACGATCTTGCACGCCGAGCATTTCATACGAGATCCGTGTTTCTGTTGACCAAAATTCATTTTGTTAATGTTAAGCTGTAAATTAGAAATGTAAAATCATAGACATCTAAGTTTCATTTCTGTTACAATGGTATCTTTATAAAATTTTCGTGTTAAGCTGTGGTCCATTGGGATGGTATTAAAATCGTGTATTTTCAATTATTTAAGTATTGTTACAAAACATATGTATAATTTGTTGTCAGCGCCAACTTTGAAGCTCTTGAATTCCATGAGAAAAAAGAAGGGAATTAAATTAATGAAGGAAGTAGATAACTCGGAAGACAAAAAAAGCACTCTCACTCTCTTTCTCGCTCTCTGTCTATCTTTCTCTCTCTAGTGTTTCATCAGAATCTCTAATTCTAGAGACTTCCTCAGACCTGCCTTTAAAAACATTAAATAAAATTCTGAAATAATAATAAAGTGATCTGATAATCCAGCCCAATGATTAAATAAAAGTAGCCTGTCGTAACATATTTTCTCCAGTTGGCTCAAACAAAATGAGACGTATTTTTTTTATATTTTAGCCGACATGTAAATTTGCATATATTTACATCATAATATATTCCAGGAAAAGCAATTTAGTAGAGGTCATAAACGCTTCTGTATATTTTTGCGATAACACGAATCGGATTTTATAACGTACTAGCGACCCGGCCCGTTTTGTCTTTGATGTTTTTAAAATACCACGATATCTACTAATATAATATACATGTATCATACATAATAATCCTATCTCTTGAATCACTATCTATTACTGAAAATTGCATTAAATCCGTCGAGTAGTTGAAAAGATAAGTGAACAGCAGAACTACATTATATGTAAAGATTTGTAATACAAACTACGAAAGTCGACCCTCTGTTATTTACATTGACTTTGATTAACATAGAACATTAATCATTAACAGCCAATAATCTCTCAAGGGAACATTAGAAAATGTTTAAAAATCTATTACTAATCGCTGGTGAAACTACATAACATTGTGATTTATGATATCGGAATTTAACAATTGAAGTTCTTGTGACTTTTTTGTGATTTTACGCAGCAATGCCTATTTGGTCGTATTTAATTAAAAAGTAGGAGAACCCAAGTTGTAAAAAAAGCGGCCAAGTGCGAGTCGGTTCGCCTATGTAGGGTTCCGTAGCAGCAAGTAACACCATAAACAAGTTCTTCGTTGGAACTTTTATCGATGTTTTTATAATAGTGTATTGATTGAATGCAAGGTAAATTGCGGTTTACGATTTATGACGTATTAAAAAAAACTACTTACTAGATCTCGTTCAAACCATTTCACGGTTCCGAAGTTTATGACTTCAAACCCTTATAGATTCGTCATGTCCGTCCGTCCGTTCTCGACTTACGGTCTAAACGGTAAGTGCTAGAAAGATGAAACTTTGCATAAATATGTACTGGAATTACGTGGACAAAGTGCTACAATGAAATTATGAAAATAATTTATTTGGGGTACCTCCCCTATACGTAGTGGGTTTGATTTTTTTTCTTGCGGCTACCCCATCGTGTGGGGTATCATTAGATAGGTCTTTTAGAAATAATAAAGGGTTTCTAAGACAATTTTTTGATTTAGGTATCCGTTTGCGAGAAATTCCACTTTAAAGGTCACATTTTTGTAAAAACACGGCGCCCCCCCCCCCTCTAAAAGCTAAACGGCTGGCTCAAAAAATCTGGAAAAATTCGTGATAGTGGTCCATATAATAACCTTTAAAGAAAAACTATAACGGATTAGATGAATTTGTTAGTTCAGGAGTTATAGAGGCTTAACTTTTACAATGCCCTTCCTTGGAAAACAAAATTAATACGTGAGCATAACAATTATCTATTGAATACGATTGCTAATAAACGTACTATTATAGGTGACTGAGGAACCCTTTCCTGTGCGTGGCCTGACACGCACTTAGCCGTTTTTTTTCAGTGGAAGTTTGCATGGTAATATGTACATCATATATTTTTTTTAGTTTTATCATTTTCTTATTTTATTTTAGAAGTTACAGGGGGGGGGGGGGCACATTTTCATGCAAACTATTTCGTTTAGAAAAAAATGCAATTAGAAACCTCAATATCACTACACGTAACACGTATGGGTTCGATAAAAAAAAATTGAGTTTCAGTTCTAAGTACGGGGAATCCCCAATTTTTTTTTATTTTTGTGTGAAAATAGTCATGCGGTTCACGGAATACATCTACTTACCAAGTTTCAGCAGTATAGTTCTTATAGATTCGGAAAACAGTGGTCGTGACATACCGACGGACGGACGGACGGATAGATAGGCAGACATGACGAATCTATAAGGGTTCCGTTTTTTGCCATTATGCTACGGAACCCTAAAAAAGCTACTTTTAGTAAGAAATTTTCTAAGATACTACTACCAATACTTATTTGCAAATAAAAAATGAAAGCGATTAAATAATGTAATGAGTACTTATTTATTAAAATTGTTTCAAGAAATAAGTAAGCTTACATTATGCGGTGCCGGTTGAATAAGAACAAAGAATCTCATAATTATTCAACTTCAATTTACGCTTGTCTATTTGCCATTAGCCTTAAGATTTCAACTGACGTCAAAGTGATTACAAATCTCTTAATAATGGAAAGATCCACCAAAACTGTTCTCGAAAAGTCTATTATTAAAAGTCCCGTGATAATACTGGTGCACATATTAAACAAAGTAATTTAAAAAAAATTGCCAGTATTTATTAAAAGTTATTGTAGAATGTATATCTTTATATATATCTTTATATATATAATTCTTCTGTGAGTGTGTATGTCACTGAACTTCTCTCAAACGACTGGACCGATTTTGATGAAATTTTTTGTGTGTGTTCAAGGGGATCTGGGAATGGTTTAGATTCGCAATTGGACCCGGTAGGTGGCGCTGCGATCAAGTTCTGGAATTTTAAAGTTGGGCGGTACGAAGTTCGCTGGGTCAACTAGTATAAAATATAAAATCATAAAAGCTTTCTGTTTGATTAAATAAATAAATAAATATTAAATAAATATTTGGACAACTTACACAACATCATCTAGTCCCAAACTAAGCAGAGCTTGTGTTATGGGTACTAAACAACTGATATAAATACATAAACATACTTTTTTTTTGTAAATATACATATTATACATAGAAAAACACCCAGACTCCGAAACAAATATTTGTGGATTACACAAATATTTGGTCTGACCCGGGAATCGAACCCGAGACCTCTTGATCAGCAGCCGCATACGCTAACCACTAGACCAACAAGGCAGTTTAAGACCAGACCAGATTGTTTCTTTGTTAAACTTTTTTTTTTTTAAGGTGCTCAATCCCCTTCATACCCTCACCTTATTTTTACCTCTTGTAACTTAATATATCTATGAGTATTAAGAGGAAAAATTATAGACAATTTACAATGGAGTTTAAGAGTGGAGCAATGCCAATAACTGAAAGTGGAACTGAGAGTAAGAATTAGTATTTTAAATAGTTTTGGTAAAACTAATTTAACTTGTGATACTGACAATTTGTGAATTGACTGCCCCAGTGGCGCAACATGCGGTTTCTGTCGACCCGAGTCGGTGTATTATGATTAGAGAAAAAGTTTGAACTCTTTGCACAACGTTCCTACCTGCTGAGCAAAATTTACCTAATATTTATAAAGCAGTAAATACAAAAAAGGTGTCTCTAATCGACATAATGATATTTTCCGTCCCTAACAGTGTACTTCATTCCGAATAAAATGCTCTCATTTTCCTACTAAATACAAATTCACTTCTATTTTAGTATGCCGATTATGTTCACAGACTTAATGCTTCGGCGACCACAGGTCCCAGTGGCGTCTGAATATTTAAAATCTTCCAAAAACATACTCTCATCAGGAATGTCTAGGGAGGTGGTTCTAATTATTTAGATTATTCTTGAAAATTAGATGAAGTTAGCTATACAAAGGACGTTATCTTGTTGAGTTTGAATAAAAGTTTCCTAAACTTATTCCAAGATATAAATACATTGTTCAGACTAATCCAAGTTCTAAGCCACCGCGATGAAATCCCTAGCTCGCGGCAAATCAGAACGTTTAATTTTCTTTCTGGGAGTATACCTATAATTAATTATTTATAGGTATAGATATAAGATTTTATTGTATGGAAGATTTTAAAGGTAACTCTTATGTGTTTTTTAAGCAGTTGGAGTTTTTAAGAGACGCAAAATTCTTAAAGTTTAATTTGTAGATGTACTATCATTTATCTATACGTATTTAGTATAGGTAAATGAATATCGTCATAGTAAAGAGATGGATGGATGGTTAAGCAACTACTTCAGTAAAATCTTAATATAAAACTGTTACATACTACATGCTTAGGTTACAAGAACTATTTTTAAAAATGACTTCTGTTCTAAAGCCATAAAATCACCCATTGGTTACTCTTCACATATGTGTAAGAAGATAAATTGACCATTGTTCGACGTTTGTGGGCTTCAGTAAAAGTAAATGTGCCTGACTGTAATGTACACCACAAGCCCTAGTGCATATATAATATTACGTATTTAGCATTTTTAAATGTAAGTTAAGGACTCATTTCAAATTATACATTCTGCTGCATAAAATCATAGATCTGCATTTTTTGGCATTATAATAAATAGGGTGATTAAATGGTTACTGGTTGAATTCCTTTTCATATGTAGATCTGCATATGAAATAAAACGAAACTGAAAATATTTCTATCAAAACAGAATTTAAAAAAATGATAGATTACCGCTCCCAGTATTTATGACAAGTTCTAAAGTATTTACGTTCTCAGCAAGCTGGATTCAGTATAGAAATTAACTATTGATTGCGAGCATCAGGTTTGAAAGGCAGTCATTTGTAGCACCCTATGTGACAGTTCATCGCCACGGTAAAATAGAAGCATGTCATCAATCTTATATACGAGCAGGGTCGAGCAGCGCCACAGTAGACAGTAAACTTGCTAATGGTTGTTGGGAAATTACATTTCTTCCACAGTTGTTTAACCAAGACGAACAAGTTGTAAGTAAAGGTATTATTGCCTTGGATACTTTAACGATTAATCAATTTCAATGTGCTATTTTTATAAATCTATTGTATCATAAATTTCTTTTTTTTATATTTTCTTTTTTATATTTCTTTACTGACATTAAAAGTTGAATACTCGTTTCACTACGTGTAAATTAGTAATGAAAATCATTTTTTTTTGTTGTAAATATTGTCAGAATTTAAGCATCAATTTTATTACGATTTTTAAAATAAAATCAAAGTTTAATACATAACACAAATATTTACTTATTTAATTTGCATGATTTCTATGTGACGATAATACCCTTTCCAAAAAAGTGTAGTGAGGTACTATTTATCGCGTACTCGGCTAATAATAATGTATTCTTTAAAAACAACGTTATAATTATAGTGCAATCGTAACACGTGCTGACTAGGTTTATGGGAATATATAATAGGTCTTTACCTATGAAATTACCGTTTTGTATGCAATAAGTGAAAGTACTTATTTTTTCAAACTTTTTTATTTCTGTTGTTCGAAGTAATCACCCATGCAATCGATGCATCTTTACCAACGCATTGGCCACCCCACTAAAAAGTTGTCTAAAACTAAAAATTTTTACGTGCGACGAAAAATGGATTCTGTTCGACAATTGAAAGCGCTCAGCAAGTTGGTTAGACCCTGGTTCAGCACCAAAGCAATGCCCTAAACCAAAAATGACCCCTAAAAAGGTGATGGTCACTGTTTGGTGGTCTAGTGCGGGTGTGATTCACCACAGCTTTTTACAAAACGGCATGAGCATTAATGCAGATGTGTACTGTGAAGAACTGGAGAGAATGATGGAGAAGCTTGCACATCTGCAACCAGCTTTGGTCAATCTGTCGTCCCCACTGCTCCTTCACGACAACATACTCATCGGACCTTGTACCTACCGACTATTACTTTTTCCAAAATTTAGACAAGTTTTTAGTGGGTAAAAAATTCAATTCCCGATAGGAAGTACAAAATGCTTTTGAAAAAAAGTTTGAAAAAATAAGTACTTTCACTTATTGCATACAAAACGGCAATTTCACAGGTAAAGACCTAATATTATAGAGTATTTTAAATCTCGGCATATAAAACCATAGTAATTTTAACAAAAAGGAAACTTCTAAGAAAAACTATTCCCAGTACCCAAATCGCGACAATCGTGCCTATGATATTTGAGGAGTTCCCTCGATATCCTTGGGATCCCATCATCAGATCCCGATATGGTGACTATGGGACCACCTGTAGGCTACGCCCATTCCAATGTAAAGATAATTTTTGAAATCGGTTCATAAACGACGGAATTATCGCTGAACATACATAAAAAAAAGAAAAAAAGATTCCGACGAATTGGGAACCTCCTCCTTTTTTTGAAGTCGGTTAGAAATAAAATTACACAAAAATTTAACTTCCCTGTAATTATGACCTGAGACAGCTTATTATCGCCTCGGACAGAGCAAGTCCATTGTTGTCAGTGTAACTTAATATACGAATGTCACTCAAACTGAAATGCTTTTTACTGTATTATATAACTTTCTAAAGCTTTTATTGCATTGTTACTATAGAATATAGTCATATCTTAGTAAGAACAATGTTATAGACACAACAATAGCCTAATGTGTTTTCTGATGTTTTCGAGCCTAAATTCAATGCCCCACTAAATTTAAATATGTATGTAGTAAACAGTTTGTTGCTTTTAACACACAAATATGCAAAATCATCCACCGCCATTTAAACGAAATATTTAGTTTATTTATATTTGAATTATAAAGTACTGCACTACTACTACTACGCTTGTTTCTAAATATTGCTTACTTGAGTAAACAAACGAACACGCTCTACATTTTAGGACAGAGTGAGATTGTTCTGTTGGATTTGTAGAGTGTGCACAAAAGAAAAGTTATGATAACCTATACGCTCTATAGGTTGCAGAGGCGAGCAATCCGCATAATTGATAGTCCCGAAGCCACCCAGTTCCTTGAGCCTTTGCAGTTGCTAAGAGATGTTGCCTCCATGTCAGTCCTCTATCGCCTTTGCCATGGAGAGAGTTCTGAAGAGCTCTTCAACTGATCCCACCTTCTCTTTTCCTCTACAGGACAACACGTGCTGACCTTGGGAGTCACCGCTTCAGAGTGGAAGCAAAACGCCCAAAATTAAGCGGTTTAGCTCTTCCTGCCTGTGCCAAGCAGTAAAAAAATGGAAGTCCCTACCAACCAACTCATGTATTTCCTTTCTACTATGTTCCCAGTTCCTTCAAGTGGGCGTGAAGAAGCATCTGACTAGGCCGCCATAGTGTGGGTCACCGTGTTGCATTGTCCAATGAAGACGGTGGCCACCACTCTTGGATTCCACTCATGTTTTCCATCAGGCTGAGCAGAGTCATATTATGGCAGCACTGAATAAAAACAAAGACTATCTGTGTACCAAATTTCATTCAAAAGGAGGTTTTGGTCTATTATACTATGCTAGCCAGATGGGTTGATATAGGGTTTGTATTAAGTTGGAGGCGGAAGTGTTCGCCGAAGTTTATCGGCGTGTGGCTGACTTCCGGGCGGAGAGCGGCTTTCGCCCGCCGCCCGAAGACGTGCGCGAGTGGCGCGAAGCGGCTCACCGAGCCACCATGCTCAGATGGTCGTTCCGGCTGGAGAGCGCGCTGGTTTCACCGCCGTGGAGGCTCTGGAGGCCGGTCATCGCAGAGTGGGGCAGGGCGGCAGCACGGGACCCTTTCCTTCCGTCTGACGCGTTTTACCGCGGACGCAACCTTCTGCGAGGACGTAATCTCGCAGAAGGAGGTGGCGGAGAAGGCCCGGGAGGACGACCTTCACTCGGACCTGATCCGTCGCCGGCAATACAATATTTTGTCGTCGTCTCTTTTTTAGTCGTCTCTTACGACATCCATGAGACAATAGGGTAGATGATACTCTGTGATCTTAATGCGTCACCGCAAGACTAATTCATACACATTTCAATAATAAAATAATAAACATCTTTATACTGTTTCTAAGTCTCATTACGATCTTGTAAACTACTTTTCATATATTAAATTACGTTTTATTGAGAACAGATTCACATTTACATTAAAACTACATAGAGTCTAGCTGCGTCTTTATGATAATTCTGGAGGTGGTATTTCATTATGCTTATTATCTCAGGTAAATGGAAGATTGAAGAAAATATTCTAGGAATTGTTAATTTCGTAGCGTTGTTCAGACAATAAATTACGCCTCAACTTATGGCGATACTGAGAAGTTGATTAATTTGTGGAAAATTATTATTTGTGAATATTGAAAATCTGATAAAGAAGTTCGATAACTTTTGGACTGTATATGGACAGAGCAATTAAAAAGTTAGCAAAGTGGCTAAAAATTCAATCTGAGAAACGATAGTGAAACTTTTTTCAGCTAGTTTCTAGGACCCGTTTGAATTCTTTGATTTCTAGGATTTGGATGAAATATTGCTGCATACCTAAATTATCAATGTATGATTGAATTCTCTTAAGAAACTAAACGATTATATCAGAGCTTCATGATGCATTGCGGAGTCCATTTATTCTAAAACTACCGCTACCGCTTAACTTTTCGTTCTTTACAATACGAAGCATTTCAATAGGCGCAACTCATCAACAACCCATAACGTCCGTCTCGTCGTCTCAGGAGAGGGTTAAGGCCATACGTCCCTACGCTACTAATTATGGAACTAAACTATGGAATTATGAATTAATTTTATTTTAGTCCAAGATCTAAGATGTTAATAGCTAAATTTAAATATTCTATTGTAGTTATAGGAAATTAAAATTAATATTGTACTGTAAATATTGTATCAATAATAGTATAATAAAATGTACGAATAACCGAACTTATTCACATCTAGCATTTTTTAATTCAATAGTTTTTTAGTATTTTCTGTAAAGAAATAAATGAAATTGAAATGTCTGTGTTTAATGAAGTATGAGCTTTTTACTAAATGTATATGAAATTAGGGATATACGGTATTTACATTTTTTTAAACTTTGTGTAATTGTGGGTGCCGGCAGTATATAATATCAGGTTTGATACTAGAAAAAAATTTTTTTACGAGAAACAAATTTATTCTTGAATTCCACGCGGACGAAGTCACGGTATTTCACAAATTTTGCAAAATGTTTCATGAAATAATTTGTCTCCTTTATTAACCGTAGAGGTTTTATTAAGAGGGAAGTTGTTAGCTTAAACAATATGTAGTGTTTAGTAAGTTCAGAAATTTAAATTTGAAATCGATTTGTGTATACTCGTACAAGGAAATAAAATTGAGAATCGGATGTTGTAGTAATCGCCTTGTCACCTTCATTTTTCTTCAATCGGTTAGATCCCTTTAAATTAGTCATAAAACGTATTATCGCCAAAATAATAGCGATAATAGTTTTCTCTCTTGTAGTCTTTTGGTACTCTGTAAAATTTTGTTTGAAAAAATAGTTTTAGTAATATTTCAATAGTTAGAAAGAATCACTTGCAAAGTCACTTTTGTTCAAAAAACAACGAATTAATTAAGCGCTTTGTATATATCGATCGATCGACCATAAAATTATAATTTTAATAATATCATAGATTTTAACGTTGTTATTATTAAGTATATAAGTAATGGAATATTTATTGCCTATGTCTTTCAAATTGATAGCCGAGCGCTCTTGTCTAATCGGTATTAATTAAGAAAGAGAATATACAGGTTCGATAAGTTTCCATTGATAAATGTTACTCAACATAATCCCCCAGATAGTGAACAGTTGAGGTAAGGATTAGTGCCCAGTTTTTTTAGTTAAAGCTTTCTCCATAACTAACACACTGTGTCTTTTTGTACTCCCTAAGATCATAAAAACTTAAGCTTAGGCATCTGTTGTAGGTAACTAAAAATGATTTTATCTTTTTATTTTATTTTATATTATGATTCTAGTAGACATACAGCTATATCATTACAGCCTCCCTAGCCAAGTTGAAAACGTTTTACGGTTTTCTATTCCATTCTCTTGTTTCAATAGCTAATATTTTGTTTTGATCACGTGACCGAGTGACATTAGCCAATCGAATAGGAGAATAGAGTAATAGAAAAGAAAACGAAAAATTTTTGGAGTATAGAGCAGAAACTAGAAACATAGTACGAAAAAGAAGAACAATTAAAAGTTTTCACAGGTAGAACAAAGTAAATAGAAACAATACATGTATGTATATTCAAATACAAGCAACAATAAACCGTTACCAGCAAGATAGACGTAATCAAGATATAGATATCACTTTTGCTTGTCAGAAGCAAAAACGGAGTTAGTCAACGTTTTCCTGAGCTGGTTATTTCCATGCACAAACAAGTCCATATCAACACTTCGGCATGGAACATACGACTCACTTGAATAGCGAATGAATTTGTATATAGGTTGCATTTGCTTTACGTGTCTGTGTATCAAGTGTGATTTACGTAGAAACGTAGATGGCACACAACCCTTTTTAACTCACCAGTTCACCAATTTCTCGATTCTCGATTTTTGATAGTAGAGTTAGATCCGAGATCAAATTTTCTACACCTGCTGTAATAGTCTAGTAAGTAATTTGATCGATACTAAATATACCTTAAAAATCTCCTCTTTATCAATCAATAAGTGATTTTTATAGTTATGTTTTACTTTGAATTTCATACTTAAGAGGTCTATAAACTAAAGAAAAGTACAGAATTTTTAGTGTTACAATATTTTTGAAATCTGCGAGCAAGGGATGAGTTTTTAATTAATGTTATTGATATTAATGTTACAAGTATAATAATAAGCCCAAAATCGATCAAAGTGGTGTGCAATGGGAGAGGCCTATGTCCAGCAGTGGACTGAGACAGGCTGATGATGATGATAATGATGAAGTATAAATTAAGGTGAAACGTGAATCAACGCATTGTGTTGTACTTCTTAAAACTTTTTTTTTTTTTTTTATTTGATGCCTACCAATGTGACTCCACTCTGCCTGATGGTAAGCATGAATGGAATCCAAGAGTGGGGGCAACCACACTGCCCGCGATGCAGGAAGTATGGCGATGCTGACCCAAACTATGGCGGCTTTGTGAGATGCTTTTTCACACCCCTCTTAAAGGACCCGGGATCATAATAGTCTAAGATCCCACTGCTCGATTCTGCAGGTATCTGTTTTTTCGATACAACTAATTTTAAATGAATATTCATAAAGAATACAATGGATTAGGGATAGGTTGCCTTTCAAAAATTAGCCGCAATTACCTGCAATTCATTTTAGTATAATGCATTCGCCGATGTAATTTGCAGCCATATGTTTTTTTAATGAATTTTTCGACATTTGAAAGAAAATAATATCACAAATTCAAAAATAAATGGTTGCCAGCTCTCAATCAGCCGCAGCGTTTGGGTTGCCAGGTGTAAGCAAGTATATTAGTGTTAATTATTTACACTCACATGTTTTTTCAAAAACGTTAATACAAAATTAAAGTTTTATCTATACTAATTACGAAAATCCATGGTTGCCAGTTGGAAAATGGCCGCAAACAGAGGTTGCTCTGATTTCAATGGACGATACTCGCTCCAGGTAAGCGGGAGCGCAAGAGAGAAGATGCACGAAGAATGATGAAGGTGAAGAGTATACTGTAGATAGCTCAAATCTTTTTTACTAATTATTTATGAAACATAAATTTTGAGCATGTTGTCAATTTTGTTTTGTGTGAGAAAAAGTCTAAATCTTTTTATTTAGACAACTTCTCAATTCAAAAATTTACATGAGACGTTGTCTACCGGATATCTAAAGACAATCGGAGTTTATTTGTTTATTCCTTCAACTTTCATGTATAGCATGAATTCTGATTTTATTGGATTAAAAACGACTTTTTAGGGTTCCGTAGCAAAATGGCAAACAATGGAACCCTTATAGATTCGTCACTTCGGTCTGTCTGTCCGTGCGTATGTCACAGCTACTTTTTACCGAAACCATAAAACTATACTTTTGAAACTTGGTAAGTACATGTAATCTGTGAACCGCATTAAGCTTTTTACATATAAATAGAAAACAAACAAAGCATTTTGAAAAAATTTTTTTTCGAAACTCGAAAAAAAATTTTTTCGTCAAAACCATACGTATGGGGTATCAATGGCCTATCCATTGATACCCCATACGTATTGTATGTTCAAAGATGATGTTGAGGTTTCTAATAAAAAAAAATTCTAAACTGAATAGTTTGCGCGAGAGACACTTCCAAAGTGGAAAAATGTGTGTACCCCCCCCTGTAACTTCTAAAATAAGAGAGTGATAAAACTAAAAAAAATATATGTTGTACATTACCATGCAAACTACCAACGAAAATTGGTTGGAACGAGATCTAGTATGTAGTTTTTTTGTAATACGTCGTAATACGTAATGATACGGAACCCTTCATGGGCGAGTCCGAATCGCACTTGGCCGCTTTATTTATTATAAATCTTATCAATATTATCATATTTAATTTGGGATAATTACTAGACATCATTTCACACATACTAATTTTTATTCCAAAGTTCTTTTATTGAAAAAGTGAAAAACTTTTTTTTTAATAAATTATAATAATATATTTAAAATTATACTTATTTTAAATGCAAATCTCATAGTTATACATGTCTTTAATTTTTCTTAATTATTATCTGTATCGGTGTCAATATCATCTGAATTGTCAGAGTCATCATCTACTTCTATATTATCATCTATATCATCTAAAGTTAATTCTTTTGATGCTGACAAGGTATCTTCTACAGTCATTGGTGTTGGATCGCCAATAAACCATGTTGGTTTTAAATTACCATCAATAACTGACCAACCGTAGTCTTCTGGTTTAAAAATAATATAATATGACTCAGTTGCATTTTGCCACATACAAAATGGTTCTCAACAATTTTTGCTTTAATGATTTCCAACAACGTGGAACAAATTTTGTGTCAAAACAAGTGACTTTCCTCAAAAAATTCTCTTTTACTCTTGTTGCTGAATACTGTTTTTGAAATATCCTATATCTAGCCTTAATAACACTATTGCATTTTTTTACGCCGTACAAAAGTGCGGTAAATTCCTGAACAACAGAAATTTTTTCATCATTAAAAACGTTAGTTGCATCAGTGAAGACGATCCGTTCATTTCCAATTTAATCAAATTGCTTAAATATAAAATTAAGTATCTTGCATAATTAGGCTGATTGAGTGTGAAAAACAAATCAGTCATGATATAAAGAGAGTCCAAATAAAGTTCATAGTCACTGCAACGAATACTTCTTGAAAATCGTAAAAATAAATTGACAAACTGCATGTATTGGAAGTAGTACTGCGCAGTTTTTCCGTGGCCACCTTATAAAGTCACTCTGCAATACTCTTTATAACCTTTGAAAATGTCTCTCAGAGAATCTGGGAAGTCAAATTGTTCACAAACGTCTGGAGAAATTTCGCGTTGTGTAGAATCCTTAAATGCAGACAAATCTTCATTAAATATGTTAAGGTCAAAGTTAATTCGTAATAAATTTTCTTCTAATGTTGTACGATCATCTCCAGCTTCTGATACATTGTTTCCTAACAATTCATTTTGAGAAACAGCTTCGTTTGATGTATCACGCTTATTATTTAACAATTGAAGATAAGATATATCATCTGCAAAGCACTAGAAATTAAAGGATGAAGCCGCTTGCAGCGATTAAAGTGTTTACCATCAATAAAGTTATACTGTTACTGTCTTCACTAAGACATCGGTTAATCCACTCGAGTCAATATATTTGCCAAGAGCTCTAAAAAATGCAATTTGTATGTAAAATGTACCCATATTCACAAAAATATTCAATATACAAATCATGGCAACCTCTGTTTACGGCCATTTTCTAACTGGCAACCATGGATTTTCGTAATTAGTATAGATAATACTTTAATTTTGTATTAACGTTTTTAAAAAAACATGTGAGTGTAAATAATTAACCCTAATATACCTGTTTACACCTGGCAACCCTAACGTTGCGGCTGACTAAGAGCTAGCAACCATTTCTTTTTGAATTCGTAACATTATTTTCTTTCAAATGTCGTAAAATTCATTAAAAAAACATATGGCTGCAAATTACATCAGCGAATTAATTTTACTAAAATTAATTTCAGGTAATTGCGGCTAATTTTTGATAGGCAGCCTATCTCTAACCCATTGTTTACGTTATAAACATTCATTTAAAATTGGTTGTATCGAAAAAACAGATACCTGCAGAATCAAGCGGTGGGATCTTGTACTATAATGGGAAGGAAACACGTGGGATGGTAGCGAGTTCCAGTTTTTAACCGCTCGGCACAGGAAAGAAGAGCCAAACCGTTTAGTCCTAGTGCGTATTTCTACCACTCTAAAGCGGTGACTTCCAAGGCCAGCACGTGTGTTCCTGTAAAGGAAGGGAGAAGGTGGAATCAGTTGGAAGAGCTCATCAGAACACTCCCCGTGGTAAAGGCGATAGAGGACTGCCATAGTAGCGATATCTCTTCGCAGCTGCAAAGGCTCGAGGAACTCGGTGGCTTCAGGGCTATCAATGATGCGGACCGCTCGCCGCTGCAACCGATCGAGAGCGTCGAGCAAGTACTGCGCGGATCCATTGCAGAGGTGGGAACAGTACTCCACGCAGGAGCGAATCTGGGTCTTGTAAAGAAGACACAGATGCTCCGGCGAGAAGAACCGTCTCACCTTGTTTAATATGCTGAGCTTCCGCGAGGCCGCCTTTGTGACGCTCTCAATGTATTCCCGTCGGTTGAGATCCCGGCAAATGTCCATACCTAGGATACCGAGCTTGCCTTGTATTGGCAGCTGAGTGTTCCGAAAAGTCGGGAGAGGAAGGAATGGAGACTTTTTGGTAGTGAGCGCGCACACCTGTGTTTTCTTGGCATTGAACTCGACCAGATTCTCATCACCCCATTGAGAAATACGGCTGAGAACCCGGTCGAGCTCAGTGACAAGGTCCTGTCGCTTTTCCTCTACATTTGCCTGCCTATCTGTGGGATGTCTAATATATCGCCCGTGGACTGTGCTGTCATCTGCATAGCAATGTATGTTGCCTAAGGCCAACATATCATTGATATGCAGAAGAAACAGCGTGGGCGACAACACAGAGCCCTGAGGTACGCCAGCGTTAACCTGCTGAAAGTCGGAGGCCGCGCCGTCGCAAAGGACTCTGATGCGGCGCTGGTGCAGGAATGCGGCTATCCAGCTGCACAGTTTGGGGGGCAGGCCGAATGCCGGAAGCTTGGAGAGCAGCGAACGGTGCCAGACCCTGTCGAAGGCTTTGGCCATGTCAAGGCTAATGGCCAGGGACTCTCCATGTCTATCCATAGCCTCACCCCATAGGTGTGTTACGTACGCTAGAATTAATTATGAAACTTTCGATCACCCGTGGATCGATTCGGTCTGAAACCATACTGTCGATCATTCAACAAGGAGTGATACTCCAGGTAGCGAACCAATTGGTTGTTGATGATTCGCTCGAACACCTTACAGAGAATGGAGGTGATGGCTATGGGTCGGTAATTAGCCGGATCGGAGCGGTCGCCTTTCTTGGGGATGGGTTGCACATTCGCCTCCCTCCAGGCCTCCGGAACAATTCCCGAGGAATACGACAGGCGGTACAGACGCGTCAGTACGGGAGACAACTCCGGTGCACAGTACTTGAGAACCATCGCTGGAATACCGTCAGGTCCGCTGGCTTTCCGGACGTCGAGAGACCGCAGCTCCGCGCGGACATCACTTTGCCGGATACGGATATCCCGCATTGTGGAGTCGCAGATCGGAATGATAGGCGGATCTATGCCACGGTCCTCAATTCGGGAGTTAGCCGCAAAGAGATCTACCAGCAGTTTCGCTTTCTCCTGCGGCTGATAGGCCAGAGTTCCATCGGGATGTTTCAGCGGTGGTAGCGTGGGTTGGCAGTGGTTAGTTTGAACGGATTTAGCCAATCGCCAGAATTTACGACTACCCGTAGGGTGTGCGACGAGTTCTTGGCCTATCCGTGCAATGCGCTGGGCGTCCGCTCTTATGTAAGCCCTCTTGCATTCCCTAGTGGCTTTGTTAAACGCTGCTTTAAGGCCATGAACGTTAGGGTCACCATGAGCGCGGGCCCTGATCCATGCGCGGTATGTCGCTTGCTTTTTTGTAACGGCGTTAGTGCATTCGCGATCGAACCAGGGGCGCGTCTTCGTGCCAACGGCCTCAGTATGAGGAATGTAATACTCCATGCCGACAGTAATTTCGTCGGCAACGGCCACGGCACTCTGCGACAAATTCCTACCCTTAAAACAGCGTTCAGCCCATGGGATAGAAGCAAAATAGTCCCGCATTCCGTCCCAATCTGCTGACGAGTAGTGCCATAGTCGTCGCCTTGCTACCACAGTATAAATGAGCCCTTAGCTAAATTTATGAATATATTGAAGCAACAAAGTAAAATCTAAACCTGCAGTTCCTTTATCAGGGCTACTATTAAGGTACGCAGTTAATGGTAAATTATACGACAGTCCGAGGGTAATATAGCGGAAATATCAATTATAATCATTAGAAATTTCGCTATAGACATTTTATACCGTATAATAAAAGAAATTTGTGCTTTCAAATACGTTTAGTCATATGTACTTAGGTAATAGTATAAATGTATATGTAATTTGAACGCCTTAATATATGTTTCACCTTATGATTTCATAGACATTTTTTTTTTTATTCAAAATTTTCCAATTAAAGTTGTTTTCGTATTTTATATTTTTACTATTGAACTTTGTTTTGTAGGTATTTAATAAATACCACTCAAAATTGTGATTAGAGTTTCTCATCAAATAATTTGTTAAAACTTCTACTCGACCCTTGTTGTTAAACGGTTACCAGAAACGGAACTGTATGGTACGGTAAAAACACGCAAGGTTATGTTAAAATAGTTTCTCGGATCCAATGATGAGTAAAAGAGGAGAAAGAACAAAATCAATTTTCTGAAGTACAGAGTTAATTAGTGTGTCCTGATTTGTGTGTGTCTGTTGATTTTTCTCGTTCATCCCTATTTGTAACTGAACTTTCGTAACAAGTTACTGACATTATGTTAACTAATGCATATTATTGTTATCAATAGATTTCACAAATTTCAATTTGACCGCAATCAACTTTACAAAACTATGTTAATTTGATATGATAGTTAAGTATCAGATTTACGGTTTTGTTGACCCGATGTCTATAAAAACAGGTAAGGGGTTTGACAGGCCTTGACTGAAGCTTGTCTTGAAACAAGGGTATGAGGGATTATTAAAGACAGATGAATGGATTAAAGCTTCGAAACTTACGTAACATTCATTGACTTGGAAAAGGTATTCAATAAGGTGAAATTGACTATAATGGTGGTAAATGTAACAGTGGATTGCGTACGCGTGTGTGACGGTGATTGCAATTTTGAAAAGTTTGTTCTTAAAATTCATTAAAATTTCTGCAGCGGTTTCGCAATGGAAACGTTACAGATAGGCACACAGTCACTTTTGAATATTTAATTATATAGAACTGATTGGAGCTAAAAATGAAATTTTATTACTTTTACATACAAGGTGTATCTCCAGTAAATATAATTAGCGCAACTATGGCTAGACCACGTAAATAATACAAAGAGGAAAGCATACAAATAAGCAGTGCCATGGCACGTGATTAAATACGAGTCCTGATGTCATCGCAGTTGACGCGACAAATAATAATAATAATAAATAAATATTTCGGTCATCTTACACATAACGCTATCTAGCCCCAAACTAAGAAGAGCTTATTAGACAACTGATATAAATACATGAACTCAATATTGTAAATACATACATATATTATTATACATAGAAAACACACAAACCCGAAACAAACATTTGCTGATCCAATTGATCCGACCCGGGAACAACTTTTAGTACAGCAATCGCATACGCTACCATTACGCCACTGAGGCACAGTTTTTTTTATCATGTACAAACTACTCGAACACACGTTCTAGTCCCATGAATAGCATCACAATAGTACAAAGTTTTGTAAAAATTTCAATTAATTCAGTGATGGACGTTACATAGCGTAAAAATACCGAATAACTTAATTCGAATGTATTTTTATATTTGTTTAAACTTTGATAAAGTAAATTAGAACTGTCAAGATTGTTTGGACATGCCTAACAGCAAGTGATGTAAACAAATGCTCAAGTACCTGACACTCCGCATCTCCAACGTAACAGCAGTCACCAGATACAGAAGTAGGCGACCAAAGATGCTCCCCACTAATAGCAACATCACTCCAATCGGGTGTCGAGCGCAGTACTCGCGCTCCACCCCCGGTATCACCTGTTCGTCTGTAAAGAAAATAAAATCTTTTATTGAAGCTATTTTAATTTAATTAAAGTCATGAGTTTATATTTATATGTTTATATTTAGAGGGTACAGAGAGGCCCACCCAACTTTTCTTTAAATTTCGATATTTTTTTTGGTTAATACACTTCCGGCAATAGTGCCTGTACTATATAAAATCAAAGAGTGCCTCGAATCTTAAGGTGGATACACAAGGTGTCAGTCTAAGGAACAGACAATATCTGTCAAGCACTTATGAACACATAACTTTTAATATTAACTTTTTTTAGTAACAAGTACCTACCTAGTTCTGCAGTATTTTTGTATATTTTGAAGTTTATATTGACTCAAAGAGTTTGATGCGATGATAAAAAATAATACGATGCACCATAATATATTGTTACGACATAGTTTTATAGAGTCCATATATATTATTAACGAAAATTAATGTCATTATTAATATGTTCTCCCATAAATTGTTTGTATACAACAACCATAAAAAGTATAAAATACTGTATCGTTCGATGTTTCCCGATACAATACAATTATTATTATAGAGATTTGGCGCCAAATTCTCATCGCCCACATAAATGTTGTCTGTCGTTCACAAATAGATGACGTAAGGAAAGTATTAGTCCAAGATCCCAGAGCCGCCAGACCTACGTGATTTGTGCAAAGCTGAAATTTTCAGGATCATTAGTACAATGTCTTGTTAAGATGTATGCGTACCCATTAGCTTGAAAGCGGGGCCGTTTCTGAGGTAGCGGAAAGTACAGATGAATAAAAACCTTACTTACCTACGTTAAAGGTGCAAAGCTAGTATTTACTCACGTTTTGTTACATTAAATTTTTTTCTACTTTTTAGGTTAAAAGTGTGTTTATTTAGTTTTTTAAAACTATTCTTTTAGAAAAATACTAATTTGTTTAAAGTTTTATTTTATTTTTATTTGTTTATATTAGTGTATTGTCATCGTTCCTCGATAAATCTACAAAGTTTGAACGAAATCTGGCCGTTTAAAGTGGGTCAAAATCGCACCCAAAGGAGTTGGTTACAAACAAACAAACAAACATACAGGTGAAGCTAATAAAAAGCGTGTAAAAACCATTTAATATTTTACAATTCTATTCTTGAAATAATACCAAAGATGATATACCTCAGCTTCCTAATTACTACAAATATTTAAAGGTGTCTGGGGGGATGATTGGCCCTTCGGATTGGTCTGGCCGCATACAAAGAGTCTTAAAATAGTAGCAGGCAGAAGTAATGGCCCACGGAAAGTGTCTGGCAGTAATGAATTTTAATTTTAAATAATATTCTTGAAAAAATATGTAAATACTAGCTTTTCACCTTTAACGTAGGTAAGTAAGGTTTTTATCCATCTGTACTTCGCGCTACCTCAGAAACGGCCCCGCTTTCAAGCTAATGGGTACATGAGTACCCATTAGCTTGAAAGCGGGGCCGTTAGATGTATGAACATCTTAACAAGACATTGTACTAATAATCCTGAAAATTTCAGCTTGCACAAATGAAGATCTGGCGGCTCTGGGATCTTGCTCTATATAGTATTTATACACAAAGTCAAACATTTAATAAACTTACTATTGCATACTTGTATTTGCAACGCATACAGCCCATAGTACGATCAATTATTACTGAGTACACTAAAACTCGAGAACGGCTTGACCGATTTGGCTAATTTTGATCTTAAATTATTTGTGGAAGTCCAGAGAAGGTTTAAAAGGTAATATATAAAAATTTATTGTCTTTTTTTTGTAAATTATGGATACCTTTCGTTTGTTGTAAGTTTATTTCATATAAAAGTTTAGGTCTTCTAGTTATCGAATGAGGCAGTACGAAATCCGCTGGGTCAGCTAGTTTACAATAAATTTTCTTTTCATAAAGAATGTATGTAGAGCAAGTAGCTACATTATTTTTAAGTGTAATACATAGTGAACAAGTGTAGTTTTTGTGCTTACTTTTCTACTAATATTATTTATAGAGGCTTATTATTACAAAAAGAAGAAAAAATATAAACAAGTGATAGAAAGAAGAACTATTTCCAACTAAACATAAAAAGGCATAATAAAAGTCAGCGCTAAATAAAACAATAAGCACAGTTCCCTAAAGCCAACGCAGAGCTACGCCGTTAATTTGGATATTCAACGCGATCGATTTATGCTTCAGGCTATCTTTTAATCATTTGGTGCATTGTAATGCTATTCACAGAGTACACGAACTATATAGCAGTCCTGTTTTGATTTCGAAACATTCTTGTACTCTAGTAACGGAGACTTAAAATAATAACAAAAAGATATAACAATAACAAAAAGACATAAAATAAATATTTCGACCATCTTACACAGAACGCCATCTAGTCTCAAACTAAGCAGTGCTTGTATTTTGGGTACTAGACAACTGATATAAATACATAAACATACCTTTCTTTAAATACATTCATATTAAACATAGAAAACCCAGACTCCGATACAAAATACAAGCATTTGATCCGACCCGGGAATCGAAACCGAGACTTCAACCACTAACAAAAAAAAATTTACAATTCAAATATACTTGTAATATTAAATATCACCAAGTAACCAGTAATAAATAGAGTAGGGAAGCCCAACAGGGGATTGTGAGATTTACTGAAACGCGCCCTAACGTAAGGATTGAAGGATAGGTACCTTATTTTCTTTTATGTACATTTACCGCATACATTGCCCGTATGGTAGCTGATTCGAATAATTGAAAAATATCGATAAAAATATTCGAGTCTTACGAGCTCACGCTAAGGTCAGCGTCCGAAGAGTGTGCATTTCATTAGTCTGATTTATTTGAGCGTAATGTAAGGTCGGTTAACAAATTCGCAAAAAAGACCTTTCAAAATTTTCAAAAGCGGTCTATTTTCTTTTCATTGAAGGGCAATATAATTTAAGTGTAGCGAAAAAGTTGAAATCAACGTTTTTCTTGCCTACATCAGCGAAGTTCAGTTTAGTTTTTAAATTCAAAGTATTCAAATAATACTGAATAAATCTGCTTGATTGTTGTATTCTGAAATTTCCATTCCAAAAAATGTGTGAATTGGTTCCAATGTACGCATTTATTCGTTTGCCAATTTTATAGTGCATAGTTTTTGCTTTAGCAAGGTACTGCTGCTGCATCAGCGGAAAACCTCAAACGGCGTAAATACCAACAATTAGTAGATAATTTAAATTTTTAATTTTGGGTGAATGTCGAACTGAATGTCGTAATGAACGTAATCGTTCATGGGGACCTAGTGCTCGTGCTATGATAAAACAACTAGCAAAGCAACTGCCTTGTAAAATAAAAGTCTGGTCTTTTTCAAGCGCAAAGAATTAGCATTGCAATTCAATGCCATCAGTCTTTTGAGAACGCTACCAGTAAGAGATGATGCGAATGAAGTTTTTGATGTTTGTGTGTAAATATTCTCTAAAACATGTTTGGATGTGTCAATTCAGATCTTATTAATCTCTGTCGTACGCAGTGTGTCATACTAATGTGTTGTTTTACTGCCATTTTCAATAACCTTTCTTTAGTTAAAACAGTAAATAGTATAGATATTGTTTTCAATATGACTCATCGATTTTTAGTTTGCCAAGTTTCAATATCATAATAAATAACAAATACTCATAAAGTAAACTCAGACCGTTTCCAATAACCTAATTATAAAACTAGAGATAGGTTATTGAAAATGACCGTATGTCCCATACACAGCCACACATACACAGCCGTTTCAGACATGAATGTATATTAGATAGTTTCATAAAAAATATACATACATATATATCGTACGGTGCCAGAATAATGGATATATTAATTGAGGCACATGTATAAATTGAATCCGAAAACGAAAAGTTATTTACAATGTAAACTTTTACTACATAGCTATTTAAATATTTCTTGCATCCTTTGTTTGATGGCGATAACCATGTGAAACAAAGTGTACTTTTGTTTAATCTAGAGTATATAGTAGAGTATAGAGTAGAGTATGTAATGCGCTGAATGCAGAGTCGGGCCGCGGTAGGCACGTATACTAGTTTTATTGGAGGATCATCTCTTTGTGTGGAAGTGACATTGTAAAGCTTGTCGTCCCTAGATTGATACGCTGTCGTGCCTTAACCAGGTAAGCAAGCACCATAAAAACTGGTATATGCATTTTCAGAAAATAATAGATTCATTTATTTAAAACTTTATGCACTTTTATACATCAGCGGACTTTATACCCGAGGCATTCTTTACCAGTCAAATTCAGGGATGGTGGGACTCTAGACTTCCCTAAGGACATAGTTTCTAAATTAGCAGGGCCCGGGTCCTGCTCAAACCAGGGCGCGCCTGAGACTGGCCGTCAGGGTGGTTTTTAGTGAAAACACAACATACTCTGGCCGAGCAGGAGATCCGAAGAATTTTCCAACTCGTCAACAAAAAAGGGGTAGTGCCGAAATCTTGTAAAGTGGGTCGCTCACAGTGGTAAAAATATAAAAACAATGAAAACAAGCACAATACATTTTATCTAGAGCCTTTTTTAGTCCACAGTTTGATATAGGTTTGTCCTTGTTTGCATATGGACCTAAGGCTGGCTAACAACAAAAAAAAGCAGCCAAGTGCGAGTTGGACTCGCCCATGAAGGGTTCCGTATCAGCAAGTAACATTATATAAAAGTTCTTGTAGTTCGTTGTAACTTTCATCGATGTTTTTATAATAGTGTATTGATTGAATGAAAGGTAAATTGCGGTTTACGATTTATGACGTATTAAAAAAAACTACTTACTAGATCTCGTTCAAACCAATTTTCGTTGGTAGTTTACATGGCAATGTACAACATATATTTTTTTTAGTTTTATCACTCTCTTATTTTAGAAGTTACAGGGGGGGGGGACACACATTTTTCCACTTTGGAAGTGTCTCTCGCGCAAACTATTCAGTTTAGAAAAAAATGATATTAGAAACCTCAACACCATTTTTAAACACCTATCCATAGATGGGTAAGGGTTTGATGAAAAAAAAATTTTTGAGTTTCAGTTCCAAGTATGGGGACCCCCAAAATGTATTGTTTTTTTTCTATTTTTATGTGAAAATCTTAATGCGGTTCACAGATTACATCTACTTAACAAGTTTCGAAAGTATAGTTCTTATGGTTTCGGAAAAAAATGGCTGTGACATACGGACGGACAGACAGACAGACAGACATGACGAATCTATAAGGGTTCCGTTTTTTGCCATTTGGCTACGGAACCCTAAAAACGTGTAATGATATATTATGTATTTCATTACACGTTTTTTTCGCTTTATCCGAAATAGTTTTTATGTTAGTTTAGTTTTTATGTTTAGTTTTTATGACCGTATGACTTCTAATTATCCGATTGTGAGTATCGCCCCACATTGACGCGTACAACTAGAGCGTCACAAGTAAGGTAATTTATACTTTCATCTCATTTTATTAAAACAATGAACATTTGTAACATCTGCACGGAATGCGAGACATCTTAAATAGACTCAAGTCATATATTGTTCTGGGGGTTTACGCTTATTTTTATCTTTCACCAATTACTCAGTATCAGATTTCCGAATACAACACGTCATTTATTTTATTCTACCGCTAGACTTACGTTTTAAGTTAATTTATAGTAGTGAGAATTATCTTTATAGTTTCATGTTAGGCAATGTGATATAACAGAGAAATTTAATCTATTTGATATTTGGTTTAGATAGAAGCGCTCATAGCCGAGTGGCCTTAGATGACTGGAAAAAATCACCGGAGGTAAGCAACGACGGCGCGGTCGGATCTAGATGGGTGACCGTTTGTGACATGATATGAGCGTTTTTGTGATTCGGAGGTCACGTTAAGCAGTCGGTCCCGGTTGTTATCATAAGATAGCAGTCGTGAAGCTTTGTTGGAGGCCTTCGGGCGGCATAATAACATCCAAAGCCAATAGGGTGGCGGAACAAATTGATATATTTTCGTGTTCCATGAATGAGTTCACAAGGGTCACTTACTGTATTGTTAGTCGTTTTGCAGAAAAAGGAATATTCAAATAAAATTATTTATAATTTCTTTATTAGTTGTGTTGTTATAAGTATGGATTTATTTATTTTTAGTTATTTTTTCCGTTTTTTTTCTGTTTGTTAGATTTTATTGTTTGGTAATGTGTTTGTTGGTACCGTAAGGTTCCGTTGTATTATATTTAATGTTATGATACATATGTGCTGTATATAAATAAGCTGTGTGTAATGTATGTAGTTTGGTTGGATATTGTGTGTGTGTGTTATTATATTTGTTATTTTAGTTCCTCACTATTGAATTGGATATCTGTAAGAATAGTGTGTGGTATGGTTGTAATAAATAAATAAATAAATATTACGTTACATCGAGTCTGCCAGTCTCCAACCCGCACTCGGCCAGCGTGAGGACATATGGCCTTAACGGTCTCTTAGGAAGAAACCCGAGCTCAGCAGTGAGACGTTATGGGTTGTTGATTGATATTTGGTTGATTAAATATTTTTTAGTATTCGACGGTACCTAATCATAACCAACATTCGAATTCAGTTCACCCTCAGGGTTAAGGTCCGATGCCAGTCATACTGACATTGAAAATGGTAGTCTACCCAAATAATCTTGGGAATAATAAACACTAGGTAAATTGGTACAAGTATAGTTTACTTTACTTAAGTATGAACACAAAACCAAGAAATGAATCGTAAAGATGTTTGAATTATACCAAGTAATATTGACAAGCTGTTAAGTAATTCATACCTTTCAAATAATTCCCGTGGTATGTACCAAGTGGCGGTGTGCGACGGAATTTCAAATAATTCGCCTTCTATATTCATTGTTAAGTCCCGTGTCGCTTTTGGCAGTTTTCCATTATGTCGCAAACATTCAGCTCTTGCTCATAAATATATAAGCTCTTCGCAAAATACTTGATCAAACTTTTTGAATATTTTGGCAAAACGGGCCTAAAGTTAACGTTAACAAAAATAAAATAATTACATTTAAAAAATAAATAAATCGAATATAAAATTGTAAACGTTTTCGGTTTATTTAGTAAGTCTTTTTAGGTGAAATGTTTATAACGACGAATTCAAATAACAGATTACGATGAACTTCCAACAAGTTGCTATATATAAGTAGAAAATTTAGACCAATAAATAAATTTAAGGTCTGTTTGTAATTTCCAATTATCTATTTTTTATTTTTTATGTACATGAAAGCACATAAAAAAAATCATAAATTATGTCTGTCTGTATGTGTCTCTGTTTGTGCCAGCTAATCTCTGTAATCGATTTTGACTTGTACAAGCAGATAAGTGATAATAGGTCTTTACCTATGAAATTGCCGTTTTGTATGTGATAATAGGTCTTTACCTTGCACCTAACGACTATTACTTTTTCCAAAATTTAGACAACTTTTTAGTGGGTTAAAAATAAATTTCCCGAGAGGCAGTACAAAATGCCTTTGAAGAGTTTGTTGCCTCCCGTCCAGCTGATTTTTACAAGAAGGGCATCAATAAACTGCCAATGCGTTGGCAAAGATGCGTCGATTGCATGGGTGATTGACTTACTTCGAATCACAGAAATAAAAAAGTTTGAAAAAATAAGTACTTTCACTTATTGCATACAAAACGGCAATTTCATAGGTAAAGACCTAATATTAGAATGGAGACATAAAAAATAACTTAGGCTACTTTCATTTTAGAAAAAAAATGTGAACAATATTCAATTCAAAATTAACAAAACCGGGGCGGGCTGCATATAGATAGAAATAATACTTTTCATATCATCATTCCTGAATTTCAAAGTCATTACTTAAATCATACAGTAGTAAATTTCTAAAAGCTCTTTTTTGGGGTTACAATTTTCGATATCTTTTAAATAGTAAATAGGACGTACTACGTTTCAACTATTCAGAAAGGAAGAACTATTTGATAAAGTCGCCGTACTTTTTAGTAGAACGAAAACTACGTAAAAAAATCAGTTGCTCAACACAGCGTAAGTCAACTGAAATACGATCAATACAGTACAGGATCCCACTGCTCAATTGTATAATTTATAAACATTCATTTAAAATTTGTTGTATCGAAAAAACTGATACCTGCAGAATCGAGCAGTGAGATCGACTAACAAGATTACTTGAGTTGATAACAGTGTGTAACAGTAAAACGTTGTTTAGTTGAACAGTTATGCCGTTTTCCTGTGCGCAGACACTTTTTATTTGTACCCTGTTAGAAGTTCACTGACGTGATTAAATATATACAGTATAGACATTTAGTAAAATGAATACCACTTAAAATAAATATCGTTTTTAAAAGACGACAATGATGTTAATATCTTCACTTCTTATCTATGTATAATATTTGCTTCTAAATTTTACTAATTTTGCTTAACACGGTCCGTTCAAATAACTATGTTACATAAATATTTATTTCAATAAATCACATTATATTTGACAACAATGAAAGACAGTTGTCATTAGCTCCATTAAAAAGTTACTTTAATATCTTCATAACTTGTGAAGAAACTCCTTACTGGATCATTTATTTTAAAAACCAGGAGAGTACACATTAATAAATTAGACTCTTCCTTATTTTTGTCAAGAGAGTGCTTTAATTGCAAAGAACTCAAATGAAAAGTACTCAAAAAGTTTTCTATAAATACCAAACGACCTTGTGAGGCACTTGGTGGAGGGTTGTCAAACTATTACTGAGAGATCTTTCAAAAATACCCCATAAACCAATAAAATAGCTTGTCTGTTCATTTTCACAGTAAAGTTGCGTTGAAAATAGAAACGGTGAGTAGTTGTGCTTCATGAACGATAACGAATACCGCCGACATTTCAGATGAAAAGAGCAGAAATCGTACAAAGAAATTGCTTAGTACTAATCTTTAGATTTAACATCAGGTAAAGAGTGTAACTTAATTGAGATAACAAACTACAAAATTGTGGAATAAATTATGTCGGATTTTCAAAGAAAATTATTGCAGGTGTTTATATCTTATAATTAAGAAACTCTAAACTTGAAAAAAAAATGCAAAACTATTATCAAAGGAGATTTAATTTTTATTAAGAAATTGGAAATGCAATGAGTTTACAAATATTTTAAAAAGCAATTTCAATCTTCATTTAAGCTTATTCCCATTCGTTTATATATACTTACTTGAAAATAATAATAAACGAGTATTGCTTGAGATGTTAGTAATAAGCTTAGTTTAATGATGAATAATAATATTTGAAGTAGCATAGCCAACCTTACGTCAAAAAAGAGAGACAAGAAAACAAGGAACTGTGGTCGAATGCACACAGTAAATAATTGATAATCAAACATTTTGAATCATACAAAAATATATCCCATATATGTAATTAAATATTGAATGCATTCTGTCCCTTTAAGGTGTATCGAGTTGTTCAACAACTCGAATACGTGAATATATAGTGGCCGTCATTTTCACGATATTTTAGTATTCCCGAACGTCCACTAATCTAAGTTGTCACCGGATCGTGTTTACCCAGCTGAACATTTTAAAGGTATTTTACTGAAGCGCTTAAATTTTTACACAAATAAATTTTATACCCCACGAATAAATAATAAGACTTATTATTTATTCGTGGTTTAAACCAGATATTATGAAGTTTTCTTCATATTATGAAGTTTCGAAGTTTTCTATATTTAATACATTATAGTATAGTTAGTCTCTTGTGTTACCTTGAGTTGTGTCATAGTTTTTTGTATAATTTAGCGAGAAAATGTCAAGCATATCGGCATATAAAGTTTAAAAAAAAAGCACAAAGCAAAGTCATCATTAACACCTATGCCTCAATAAACCTTATTACACGCTGAAAGCATTTGGATATTTTTGTTGGTTTCAAAAAAAGAACATTCAATTCAAATGAAAAGAATATTGTCAATTTCTTGCCTACTTCTTCAGTCGAATATTACCAGTCACTCAATACACATGAAAATAGAATAAAAATTCTTAAAATTGTGTCGATCGTTATAAAAATTTTAAAGTAATCGTTTTCTTTGCCTTATTATATTAATATAAAATTGTGCAAGTTGTGAATATCAAGATTTGAGTAACTCAAACGAAAGATATAAAGGTTCAAGCTTCAATTTGTCTCTAAACAAATCGAATAACATGGATTGTGCATTCTGTAAACGTACGATGGAGGGCTGTGCGTCTATCAAGTGTAGTCTGTGTGCGTCGCAGTATCACCTGGAATGTGTGAGTAGCGAGCACCTGGTGCCCAATACGAACAGCTGGCGGTGCTGCAGGTGCGAGACGCTCGCCGCGGCGGCACCCCCCACGATCGACACGGCCGTTACAGTATAATGTTAAGTTTTTTAGTAAATTATTTGTGAAAGCCGTCATTAGAATATCGGAAATAAATGTTGTAATTTTAATGTAGTCTTTTTTTGATGCCATCTTATTTTTTGCGCTATGCACTTCTTGCTTACATACATCTAAAGCTTTGTTAATTGATCTCCATGGTGGTTAGAACATAAATTTGCAGTCAAGATACTAATTAGTAGAACTGGTTTTATTGCCGAATCAAATCTGGTTTATGGGTTATGTATGTATCAAACCGCGAGCTTGTGGTCCATCTCGTCATTGAATAAAATTTTAAGCCATGAAAATAAGGAATATTCGGAATAACGCGCTTTGATTTTATTAAAGATCCAATAAAATGTAGGTGTGCTATGTTTAAGTATCGTTTTGCAGAATAACGTACTCAAGAAACTATTTTAAAGTTTGTTCCTCCAGGATCTGATACTATCTATTAGGCCTCTGCCTCGAATTTTGCGGGTAGCGGGGCGGCAGCGGCGGCGGCGCGGTCGCGGCGGGATCTTATGCGTAAAATCATATGGACCGGTTTTTGAAAACAGCGGCGCGGCAGCGGCGCGGGGGGCGGGCAACAAGCGGTGCACTTCAGTCAAGTGGTGACAGCTCGCGCTGCGCGTCTGCTTTGTGGTATAGTGTAGTACAATTTTCTGTTGTGACATATCAAAATGTTATCGGACGTGCAAGAACAAATTATTTCGGCAATCTTTGAGAGGAGACCCATATAGAACAGCAGAGATATCAATCATAAAAATAGAAGAATAATTAACCAATTATGGAAGAAATAAAAAACAAGAAATAAGAATATATTCAAAAGTTTCTCTACACTCATTCTAGTGTAGTCGTAGAATTTGTAGGGATTTTGTCTCTGTTCTTCATAGTTTCGATAAAATTCACAATTTATTTTCCTTGCCCTATAGTAAGGATTCACTTCTTCTTTTGCCCACAATAAATCAACCGTTAGGAATAAATTTGAATCAAAAAGTTGTTGTCGCCGTCTTTGAGACATTTTGTTCGCGAATAAAAATAAATATCTCGACAACACAACTACGAACACAACATTATGCCGCTATAGTACCGCGCGATCTGCCCGCTGGTTTGGAGAACAGGTTTGTGTTGACCGCCCCGCTCCCGCGCCGCCGCCGCCGCCGCCCCGCTGCCCGCAAAATTCGAGGCAGAGGCCTTAAGGCCAAGAAACTAAGATACTAAAGAATATTGGACTAAGTATATACATGTCTGTAAAAATGTTCGGTTTGTTATTTATTTACTAGCTGAGTCCCGTAGTGTTACCCGCGGTTATTGTTGTAAGTCGTGAGTAACTTGAGTTCTCTCCAGATCGTTTCAGCCGTTAGAGATTAGCCGAACAAAGACGGATAGACAATTTTTTACAAATTGATTTTTTGATGAACATTTGAAGCGAACATCAGTTCAATATTTTTTTATATTAGTAACTAGCGAACCCGCGCAATCTGATCAGTCTCCTATTACCCGTAGCGTGATGTTGCAAAGCGTGCATAAAAAGGTACCTATAATAAATAAAAATATAGTGAGCCAACTTAGTGAACTTTTGACAAAATTCTTTCTTTTAATTATTTCGTAACTAATTATAGGTCTCAAAAGGAATAATTTTCTTGCGTTTTTATAACATTTTTCATTGATGCTCCGCTCCTTATTAACCCATTAGTGAACACACAAGTGAACTTAAAATTGTCTGCAATATTATTTACAGATTAGGCCTCCTTAACTCTGTATTTTACAAGTTTGGCCTCTAAATCCTGAACTAACAAAATAACTCAATAAGCAGCTAGTTTTCCTTTAAAAATATTACATGGAATACCTCTCATCACAATCTTTCCAGATTTTTCGGGCCAGCCGTTTAGCTTTAGGAGGTGGCGGGACGCCCTGTTTTACGAACAAACGGATTCCATAATAATAAAAACCTAATATTTAAAAAAAACCTATTTAATGATACCCCACATGATGGGGACTCAAGAAAAAAAACATCCCCACTTGTAGTGGAGATTCTTCAAACAAATTTTTTTCATATCTTATATATAAAATTCTCGTGTCACAATGTTCGTTCCCATACTCCTCCGAAACGGCTTGACCGATTCTTATAAAATTTTATAAGCATATTCAGTACCTAGGTCTGAGAATCGGCTAACATCTATTTTTCATGCCCCTAGGACGCGAGCGGAGCCGTGGGCAACAGCTAGTTTTATTATAGAACTTTGTTGACGTACCAAAAACACATATCCATGCAAAGTTTGGACGGTAAGTCAAGGACGGACGGACGGACATGATGAATCTATTAGGGTTTGGAGTCATGAACTACGGAACCCTAAAAAGATGCATTAGAGGGGTACATACTTCGAATAAATAGGTCCATATAGCAGTTTAGTCTTGTCAAATCATAAGCAATTTTCAGAAGCTAATTTTATAGAGCAAGAGCCCAGAGCCGCCAGACCTACGTCATTAGTGCAAAGCTGAAATTTTCAGGATAATTAGTACAATGTCTTGTTAAGATGTATGTGTACCCATTAGCTTGAAAGCGGGGCCGTTTCTGAGGTAGCGCGAAGTACAGATGCATAAAAACCTTACTTACCTACGTTAAAGGTGCAAAGCTAGTATTTACATATTTTTTTAAAGAATATTATTTAAAATTAAAATTCATTACTGCCAGACACTTTTCGTGGGCCATTACTTCTGCCAGACGTCTTGAAAGTTGTGAAAAAATTAGGTAAACTACGTTATAGTAGCAAACCTAAATTTTATACATATCATCTAAGGTAGGTACTATTTTAAGACCCTTTGTATGCGGCCAGACCAATCCGAAGGGCCAATCATTCCCCCAGACACCTTTAAATATTTGTAGTAATTAGGAAGCTTAGATATATCATCTTTGGTATTATTTCAAGAATAGAATTGTAAAATATTAAATGGTTTTTACACGCTTTTTATGAGCTTCACCTGTATGTTTGTTTGTTTGTAACCAACTCCTTTGGGTGCGATTTTAACCCACTTTAAACGGCCAGATTTGTTCAAACTTTGTAGATATAAAAAAAACAAAAACAAAAACACACACAAAACGTGGGGTGCTTTTTGACAATATTTCAATAACGTCGCCCTACGCTTTTTACATTGAAATTATTTTCTATTTTAGGTTAAAACCCTATTTGTTTAGTTTTTTTAAACTATTCTTTTAGAAAAATACTAATTTGTTAAAAGATTTTTTTAGTTTTTTTTTTCATATTAGTGTATTGTCATCGGTCCCCGATAAATCTACAAAGTTTGAACAAATCTGGCCGTTAAAGTGGGTCAAAATCGTACCCAAAGGAGTTGGTTACAAACAAACAAACATACAGGTGAAGCTAATAAAAAGCGTGTAAAAACCATTTAATATTTTACAATTCTATTTTTGAAATAATACCAAAGATGATATACCTTAGCTTCCTAATTACTACAAATATTTAAAGGTGTCTGGGGGAATGATTGGCCCTTCGGATTGGTCTGGCCGCATGCAAAGGGTCTTAAAATAGTACCTACCTTAGATAATATGTATAAAATTTAGGTTTGCTACTATAACGTAGTTTACCTAATTTTTTCACAACTTTCAAGACGTCTGGCAGAAGTAATGGCCCACGAAAAGTGTCTGGCAGTAATGAATTTTAATTTTAAATAATATTCTTTAAAAAAATATGTAAATACTAGCTTTGCACCTTTAACGTAGGTAAGTAAGGTTTTTATGCATCTGTACTTCGCGCTACCTCAGAAACGGCCCCGCTTTCAAGCTAATGGGTAGACATACATCTTAACAAGACATTGTACTAATAATCCTGAAAATTTCAGCTCTGCACTAATGACGTAGGTCTGGCGGCTCTGGGCTCTTGGTCCATTACGGTAATGAGTATATGACTGTTATTATTTTCTGTGTCAAAATTCTAACCTTGAATTGTTTTTGTAACATCAATGTCATTAATTTAGATCCTACTTTTTTTAGTGGGAGTAGGAAATCCCCACGGATATCACTTGTTGTATTGGTGTATTGGTGGCTATGTCAGACTCGAACCGACTAAAACCGCACTCCGTCTCGGGTACTATGAGTCGAAGAACCAGGCATACCCTCGAAAGGAAGTCCCTGGAATAGATAGAAAATCCTACCTAGATAGTTACATTACGGAATCCATTCATTATAGAATCTGTCCTAAGAGGTTTTAAGTTGAACAATCAGGAATCAACTGAAACCCCAATGTACAACTAGTTGAATAATGATAAAAAATACTTATGTTATTCAGTTTAGTTGAGTTCAGTATTAGGTAAGGCAATTGTTGATCTTATTTCACCAGTATATATGCAAATTCAGTTTATAGCCTTACAACTAGTCACAGGTATATGTCATTAACTTTAGCAACATGTTTGTTATTGTTAGTTTTAGATAACCCATTTATCGAGGAAGGCTATATAACATGAGGATCCAATAAATAGGATACGAACATCGATGTCAAATGATGCAAAAACGCAAAAAATAATAATGAAAAGACGTAGTCTTCAGTTACGCAGGTTAGTTATTAAACCTATAAAACAAATAGCTATATGTATGGGCACATAATGGAAGTTCTATTATAGTAAACTAGTGAAGTCTATGTGAGGTCATAAACGTAGTAACTAAGTCATAAACATGAAAATGTCTTAAATACATGATAAAGTCGCAACAGCAGTTGAACTACAAGGTTTATTTTATTTCTTGTTAAAACTGGTGTAACATTGTCTTCTTACTCACTGTCTATTAATTAACAATATTATGTTAATAATAATTCTGCGACTAGCATGGTCAGCCAAGTTCCACTTTAGCTTGTTTCCATTTTGTATACAACTGTATCAAAATGCATACATTTGAAAGATTTTTTAAAAGAACTGAATGGTATCGTACAGGATATAAACGATACAAGAATAATTGGCGGGTAATTGTTATTTAATAAACAATTATTATACAATTCTAAGGAACTTGATCGAGATACGTGGTAATTTTGTGAATACGATACTGAATAAATATTTTAAATTAAATTAGAAAAAAAATGTATGTACTTGTATATTCGAAGTCTACTATACTTTGTCCATTCGTTTATTGTCTTTTTGACAGGTCACGCCTATAAATTACTGGTATTTTTTTCGTAATAATGTACTACAGTAATGTCGTACTTTATAGACGGGTTTAGGGAAGTGGCTTGTGCATAGCTAAAAACCATAAACTATAAAACAGTTCTTGAAATACGATAAACGATTAGAATAATCTATTTGAATATTATGATCAAAATAAATTGACTTCATGTAAGTATTGTTTCTGTAAATTTAATAAAATGAAAGGGAAATTAAAATTGATTATTTGCAAGGAATTAGTCGAAATTTTGGAATTTAAATTTAAACTTAGAATAAAGAACAATAACTCTGTGCATTATTTAAGTTATTTTTGGACCACTGACTTAAAATGTAACTATGTACGCGTTGTAAAATTTAACTTTGAAACGAGTGGTTATTAACGTTTAAATGCGGAATTATGAGAAAATACATTTGAAAAATCAAATAATACTTACTAAACCTCAAGTGACTGTGTTAGGAAGTTTTCTTTGTTCTGGGCCAATTATATATCATAACTAGCTGATGCCCGCGGCTCCGCTCGCGTTTTAGAGGTATCAAAAATAGATTTTGGCCGATTCTCAGACCTACTGAATATGCATATAAAGTTTCATAAAGATCGGTCAAGCCGTTTCGGAGGAGTATGGCAACGAAAACTGTGACACGAGAATTTTATATATTAAACTAGCTGATGCCCGCGGCTCCGCTCGCGCCCTAGGAGTATAAAAAATAGATGTTGGCCGATTCTCAGACCTACTGAATATGCATATAAAGTTTCATAAAGATCGGTCGAGCCGTTTCGGAGGAGTATGGCAACGAAAACTGTGACACGAGAATTTTATATGTTAGATGGTGCACATTTTATTTATTTACAATACTGACTTAAATAATATTATATCGATTGATTTTAATTTCATATCGAATCGGTGACGTCACTAATTTCGAAATTTGTTGAACTGTCAGAAAGATAAAGGAATGGACATAGTTATAGTCTATGTCTACATATAATAGAATTACACTTACAGTCGCTTAAAGTACTGAGTACAAAAAAATATATATTTTATTCTCGTTTTTTAAAAAAGCAAACCTCACCGTTCAACAGAATACTTTAATATATTGACTTATACAAATTTTGCAAACTACCATTGTTCTAAATATTCTATATTAACCCACAAACTATAAATAAAACTATAAATCGTTAAACAAATAGATTGATGTTTTAGAATGCAACTAATCATTACTTCTTCGATGTCCACGGCTATTTATTTTGTCCAAGTTTCATGCAATTATATCGGTGACCTTGGATGTAAACAATAATGGTGGAAATAATAGCTCCTTTGTGAAACAAAAACACAAGCCAATTAGATTTACCTTTTTAGATACTTTGATTAGAAACTTCTTATGGAAAGAATATAGATTTATTACAGGTTTGGTACCGATGCCTTTAAACTGTCTAATATTGGATATTCGACAATTACTTACTCTCATAAGAGGTTCTAAATCAAGTAGAATGAAATAACGTTTTTATTTTCTAATTTATAGGCATCTGAATAATAATATGGCTTTATTACTACAGTAAGTTGTGCCAAGTGATAACTAGTACTATCAACTTTAAGTTTATTTATAATTAATGTATTTCTACTTTTAGTGGAAACACCACATACCCCTGGCTCCTGTTTTACCGAGGAGCCGGAGATACGAAGAGATTCTTCTACTCAGTCAACAAAAAAGGTAATTTTACTAAAACTTTGGTATCACTGGATTATACCGATTTTGTTATTTTGGGTCTTCAAATATTCGATGTAAGTCCAGCTTCAAACAAATATTTTGTAACTAATGTTAGATAAAGAGAAAACTAAACTCTACTTAGTTTAGTTTTCGAGACACGTATACTACTATATATATATACTACAGCACGAATAGACCAAATCGACCTGTACAGTACTACCCTCGCATAGAAGAACAACCTGAATATGACATCATTCTTGCTGTTGTATTTAGTTTGTGGCGGATTCCCAATGATGCCTTCTGCATCATGTCTCACTGCTTAGTGAATTGTTTCTGCATGATTGGGAATCGGTGTAGGTTACCATGCTGCTTTGTTTTCACTCACAATGAGGATGGTCACAGCCATTCGTGGTGCCTTCCACTACTGACTACTCTGTCTGATGGAAATCACTAGTGTGATTTTGAATAGACTACTTTAAAAAAAAAACTGAGAAGCTTGATAGAATACGTTAATCTCAGGAACTACTGGTTCAAACTGAACTCGGAGAGAGTACTTACACTTCATCATAAATCATTGTTGACTAATCCGTACAAACAGCAGATGTAGTATTCATATGTAAAATTAAAGAATAACTAATTATTATGCAAATGGCCTTTAAAAGAGGATTATGAAACTTTTTCGACAAAACAAGCATAGCATACTCTATGATCAAGATTAGAGATGTATATATTGTGTATGTAGTTAGCAACTACACAGAAATTTAAAAAAAAACGGAAACGAAGAAGTGGCAATTATAGTCGAACACAGCAGCCGTCTCGTGTCGTCATAATTGTTTAAATTACCTTTAGACTGAATAGATGAAGACGAAAATTTTTAAGACAGTATTTGCGATGTTTGAATGAGAAAATTATGCAGAAACGGTACTGTTCGTCACCGCAAATGTACCGGCTACGCCGTTTGTCTTACAGCAACCCCTCATTAATTCCAAGATTATCCGTCATTTGCCTAAGGCCGCAGCTTAGCGTGGGTATGATATAACAACACCTTTATTTATTATTTAAACTAGCTAAGTCATCCCCTTGATAGATATCTGCTAAGTATAATATTAATTAACACGTTAAAAGTTACATATATTTACAATAAGTGGGTTTTCAAATTGTGGGTTTGAGTTTTAACGAGTCAATAGAGCTGATTAAAAGGATCAAGTTTTTTTTTTGAATTATTTTAGAAATAACTCATCTTTTTGTAAAATGATGGAAGGCTTATTCACATTTTATTAATTTATTTATGTAGAGCATTTCGCTTTTAAAACTTTGTAACGTCAAAGTAAAATTTTATTATAAAAGTAGTATTTTAAATTTTATTAAAGTTTAAAGTTTTGTTAGGAACGCTGTTTGTAATGAGGGGCACATTTACGGGCCCAACTTTTTACTGACAGAATACAAGTAATTTATTTTTCTGCAAGAAATTTGCTCACTTAGTATATATAATGACACTCATTTATAATAACTAGGGATCCCCTTACGGTCATATTTTGTCCGTTTTGAATGTTTTCTTATATTTCCTGGACAATAGGTCTGATGTATTATTATTAAAAGTTAAAGATTCAGGGTTTTTTGTAGGCTTGTCGGAGTTAATGCTGATTAGGTTTTGGTAAAGAAAAAATTATTACACCATACTAAACCAAAAATATTGAAAACGGGAAACAAAAAGTATGAATAAATAAAGTAGATTTTTTTGTCTTAATAAACAAACAGCTTAATCCCGAGTTCCACGAGAGGATTCCCTGTGTCTGTGTTCGGAATATAGTCTCTTTTAGACCAATTAACAATTGACTGCATGATTTGCCTAGTGTTTTAGGCAATCGCCACGCTGCTTTCTACTGCGCCAAGTATTGTGGGTTCAAATCATGTGTGTGTTTCACAAATTGTTGTTCTCAGGCTGGGTGTTTTTAGTGTCCGTTTCATGTATGTTTCTAAAGTCCCCCGCGACACAGGAATTTATGTTTCGAGTGCAGGAGTTATCTTTTAAAAAAAAATTTGAGAAAGCGAGTGATGAGATAAAAATAAAGTAACAAGATGAACACAAAGAAAATATAACAAACTAAAAAAAATACTGAACATGTATCGAGTACGTGTGTTTATATGTGTGATCTGTGTATGTTATATGTTTGTGTATAATATACAAATTAATAATGTAGTTCTTTTCTTTTTATTAACTTATTTGAAAAAAAATACTGAGATAGTATTACTTTCGCAATGCTATATATTTATTAAGAGACTTAATAGCATACTTTAAACAATAAGCACTTAAATGCTTATTATGTGTATAAGCAATTAATGAGTTTACGATTTAAGCAGATATTTAGTTACGACTAAGGCGATTCACACACTGGCGACGCGAACACGCGCGTTGGCGCGGGGCAGCCATTGCAGCCAATCCCGAATCTGCTAGCCGCACGCGCTCACACGTCGTAGCGCGTGTTCAGTGTGTTAGACCTGGCATGTTTTCTATAATCATCGATGTACTTGCATACAATATTAAAATCTGCCACGCCGCGCTACGCGACGGAGCGCGGTGCAGTGTATGATACGCCTTAACTAGTATATTTTTTCATCATTTCAAATTCAAGACGTTATCATGTTCCAATAAATCCTTAAGCATTAGTAATATAAATCGTGTCGCGGGAGACTTTACAAACATACATGAAACGAATATAAAGAACACCCAGACTCAGAACTACAATTTCTGAATACCATAAAATGTTGTCCCACATGGGTTCGTCCCACAACACTTGGCGCAGTAGAAAGAGGCGTGGCGACACTGGCGACCACTAGACCATCCGTGCAGTGAAACCATTAATCCGGGTGTTTGACTACATAAAAGAATAAAGTTTTAAAAGAAGTAATTTGCCCGTCATTCAACCATATTAATTAAGTATATATTTATATAAATAAATAATGCATAGTTTTATCGGTATAAGAATAAGTCGTATATTATTTTTCATCTACCTCACCAATCTATTTTCTGAACAAACAATTCAGAGCACTTTCTTTTTTATTACCACAGGCAACTTTGTATACTTATAGTAAAATCATTACTCACGACATGCATAATTTATATCACGCGGTATAATGGCGTCGGTATGATATTCGCAATCAGGCTGATGGAGCGTCAAAAAATATTTTCGTGTATGTACCTAATTGACGGGAAACCCTGAAACAGAGTTATATAACACAACTGTAGATACGTGTTATACATATATACATGTACATAGATACGAGTAAATATTAAGCAAATAAATTTTTATTCGTCATTTTAGTACTTATCCCAAGACCCTTGGTTACATATAAGCGGCGAAGTCAGTATTTTCGTCATCAGTAGACGAGGTGACAATTAATTCAACATTGTAGTCTTTTCCACTAAAAACTAAATTTTTACGAGTTTACACAATTTTATGATGAATAATTATTCCAGTGCAAGTACTAATAGTACAAACGTGAATGTACAAGAATTATTCCCAGAAAAAAAGTAAACAACAGGCAGTGGAGTGTGCCAGGGACACACTCCATTATGGCACATTGTCATTGAATAAAAGAAATAAAACAGGAAATAGTTTAAAACCTTAGTTTTCATCATTTTTAGTTCCGTAGCTCATGAATCGGAACCCTTATAGATTCGCCATGTTCGTCCGTCCGTCCTCGACCTACCGCCGAAACGGTTAGTGCTAGAAAGATAAAACTTTGTGTGACTATGTGTTGTAATTACGTGAACAAACTGCTACAATAAAATTATGAAAAATATTTTTATTTGGGGTGCCTCCCCTATATGTAAAGTGGTGATGATTTTTTTTCTCGCATCTACCCCTACCTGTGGGGTATCATTAGATAGGTCTTTCAAAAACATTGTGAGGTTTATAAAACTATTTTTCGATTAACTTATGTTTATGAGTTATTAACTTGAAAGCGCATTTTTTTCTAAAAACAGGGTGCCCCCCCCCCTCTAAAAGTTAAACGGCTGGCAGAAAAAATCTGAAAAAATTCATGACAGTAGTCTATATATTGAACTTTTAATAAAAACTACAGCGGTTTTGATAACACTTTCTTTTCAGCTACTTTCTTTATAGGGGACTAAGTTGTGAAATGCACTTGGAAAACTTCGTGTAAAATAAAAAAATAATAAGTAAACAGATTAATTATCTATTGTACATGATTTAAAATCTATCTACCATTATGGGTGACTATAGAACCCTATTCTATACGTGGTATGACACGCACTTGGCCATTTTTTTAATATAGCCTATTTCACTCAAGTCATCTGTTAGAATATGTTAAAATGGAACGCAACCAAATTTAGTTCTAATTTCTGTCACCGATGTCTCTGCTTCCCTTCCTGTCCAGATATGTACTTGACCGGTCACGAATTAAACAGTGTGAGTTATTTTTGCCAAATATTTATTTTATTACTACATCCACGTAAAATCCTACATCATCTTTACGAATCGGTTCACACTTCATTCATTAAAATCGGTGGAACATGGAACAGAAATGGACTGCCAAAACTAATTAACAGTCCATAATGTCCCACTGCATGGCTCTAGTCTCTTCTCAAGTCTTGAGCACAATTGGGAATATAATAACTTGAGTTATGCACATTCATAACGAGTACCGCGGTCTTAAAGTTACCTTATTTATCGAGAAATTTAATTAAATCAACTCCCTATAGGATCTACGGTTACATAAAGGTCTAACCTTGCAAGACAGGTAAGTATGCAAGCCGGTTGAGGTAAGCTGACTCCACGTTGGAACCGGTTTACCTACACGCAGTAATTATTAGCACATTCACGATTGTAATGTCATTGTCGACTCGATATTGTACATGTCATTGTTTTTGAATGATGTAAGAGTACCTATATTATTATTTTCCCATAGTTAGTTTTTCGCTTTTTTACACATGAACAGCCCTGAACTCTTGAGATATTAGCATGTTATTTTGTATGTTAATAAGATATAACATTTGTTAAGATGACTCAATAGTATGACGGTATCACAGAACAGAGAAATCTCTTCTGGGGTCTTGGGTAGTACGTAGGTAATAACTTTATATAGGTAAATCGAAGTCGGGTGTCTAACACTTTTTATCATTCCCAACCTTACCCAATACGCATAGTTTTGATAAGTAAGAGTACTGTTTTTGTAGGAGTAAAGGAGATGCTTCTAAAGACTGTTAAGATCTTAAAATTAATGTACTGTAACTAATAAATGCGTCAAGTTTATAAGGTTGGGGAAAAGGGAAGGAAATCTTTAAACCTTAGTGTGACATTAGCTTTTAATTTTTTCAAAATTTGTGTACTGGTGTAACTTAAATATATATTTAAGCCTATCAAAGTGACTCTAATCTGCCTTCTTCTTCTTAGCGTTTCGATGGCAAACGTAACGTGTCGGGAAAATTACTAATCTGCCTGATGGAAAGCATGAGCATAATCCAGGAGTAGGGACCACCATCCTCATTGGCACCACTCACACCATGGCGGCTTAAGTGAGATGTTCCTGCATCATTCTCCCGGCCTCTGGAGATCGAGAGAATGGTGCAGAATGATTGGGCCTCGGGTCTCACACTCACCAACGAAAAAAGACAGCACGAATATTGTAATTTACGTTAGTCATCTGTGTGAGAATAGTACTGTCCCGGTCGAGCAGGCCCATTCTAGCTGACGTGCCCAGCAGCGTGGCTTTACTATCTGCTGATTGCAAGCTAAAAGTAATTGAATAAATTATGATTAATTGAACATATAATATTATGGTTGTTAATGGTTAAATTAAAAAACACTGCTTTATCATATTGGTGTACAACAAATTCACACTATTACCCACGGTTATTATTGTAAAAAAAAAATCAATTTTCTGTATTAATGAAAGTCTCGTTAAAATCGAACCAGCTGTTCCGGAGACTAGCTAGAACAAACAGACAGACAGTCATTTAAAAAAAATTATTTGCTTTTTGATGTTCATTCGACATTACATGCAGAAACTTCAACTTTATTTATTTGTATGGATAATTATTTTTATTCCTTATATATGACGTCATAAAATGAAATTATCATTACAAATGCATCATGTAATGTGAGGAACCCATTCCCAGATGTATGAATTCAAAGTGAAAAGTGTTCTTCATTTTATTTCAAATAGAACCTCTAAGTTTAACTACATTATTTACGTTCAAGATCGGTCAACACAATATTGCGGGTCGAATTTGGCACTCGGTTTCATCATCAATTGAGCACTTGATAAATCTAAGGGAGAGAGGGAGGTGCCCTTTCAGAATACGAAAGTGGTTTTTATTTGAAATGGAGTGGGATCCTTAGACATTTAGAAGGATTCTTTAATTTGTAAAGGTATTATGAGCATAAGCGTTTTTCATTGTTGTTGTACAATTTATTTTATGTAAGAAATTAAATAGTTTTACAAATTCTGATTACACTTACATCGCGGTAATTGTTATCATCAACAACCCATAACGTCCATCTGTTGGGCTCGGATCTTCTCTAAGGAGATCTTATTGTTATAAGTCGGGAATAACATCGATGATCGATAACGACGCCGTTATAAACAAAAGAAAAGTAAAAACAAAACTCTACGTCGAAAAATAACGCTGAAAAAGTACAAAACAAGATTTTTAGGACACTGGATTAAACAACGTTACTGAAGAAGAAAGATAATCGACACAGAGACCTTACTAAATTGCCTTCGTTGCAAGTGGCGAATATTATTATATGATACGATATAATACAATATTGGTGTAGGCTATACAAATAGCCTATAGAGATACAAATATCAAGTTCGAAAATCTGTACTCCCGCGTTACATAAAATTGTACCATAGCACTTTAACAACGCGTGACTACGGCTTTTCAAACTTGAATATTTGTATCTCTGTACATATGTTTATCTGAAATTTATGTTTTAACAGTACTTTATGGCCGTTAGAGGGCGTCATATTAGAATCAGTGACACGTCATATTGTCTAGAATAGTTGAGGAACTATGAAGGAACAGATAAACATACATACATATGCTATCAAAAATAAAACCTTAGCTGCTACTTATTTCATGACCTTTCTGACAGTGAAAGTACTGTTTAGTGTAACTTGCAAACAATTTTATATTGTGAGTTTGGTGTTTATATTTTTACAGTATTTTACATATTGACAGTAACTAACATTGATATAACGATAAAGTATGATAATCTACGTTCTAAGGTTGAGCAAATACCCCTTAAATTTATAAAAAGAATATGACAAGAAAATACATACTCAATGATAATTATTGATTCGAAAGTAATTCGGTCCGTCTTTCTGTCCATTAGACTTTGACCACTGAACCGTAACATCGTTTTCAATTAAATTTGAAATGGAGTTAACTTGTTTCCTGAATAAAGACTTAGCCTAATCTCTATGGAGATTACACAAAAACTAGTAAGAACATAAGTGCTTACCTAACACTTTGAATAGAGGTCCACTAAATAATTCCAGAAAAAGATAACAAACACTGGTGTGTGCGAAGATAAATTGCGGCGCTAGCAGATATGTTCAGGATTCTTATCAAACTGACTGCATTTGAACCGATTTACATCTGCAAAACTTGTTATCAAAATTATTGTTATCTATTGTTTGCTTGAAATATATTTGAAATTACCAACACAAAAATATTTTTCAAAACATCAATAAAAATTTAAAACGAAGACTGGAACGTGATTTTTACACTTCATTTCCAAAAATCGTAAATATTTTTATGAATATTAAGAATCAATACAATTTGCGCGCCAACTTTATGTTAACTGCAAACAAACACGCAATACGATGGCAGATGTGACAAAGTTATATCAACTGCATAAAACAACAACCCAAAAATTTGAGACTGATATGCCATACTTTATTATAAAAACCTAGCTGAAAATTAAAAACATCTGCTGTTATAAGGTTTTGACATACTTTTACGTCGTGACCATGTAATTTTAACATTCGCGTATAGCCGCTTGTAAAGCCGAAAAACGTATTATACTGCCTATTGTTGAAAGTATAATACACGTTTCGGCTTCTACATTAATGGAGCGTGACACAATCCAAAAACTTGTGGCATTGAGAAAGACAATAGTCTCTTCAATTTCTAAAACCAAAAACGTAATTTTAAAAGAACGTGCTTATCGAATTCAAACATTTTACAAACTATAATGTGCTCAACTACCTCGTTGGTCTAGTGGTTAACGTATGCAGCTGCTAATTCAACTAATTTAACCTTTGAATTCAGTTTGCCCTGAAGGTTATGAAGTTCCGATGCATCGAATTTTTTTTGGGAATAATAAAGGCTAGAAAGATGATGAATTTGATTCGCTTCACATAACAGGAAAACAGTGTATTACCATCATTCAAGTACTTTGTGAATTTACCTGTTTTATAAAGTTCGAGGTCTTTTATAATGTACACGTCACGCCCACACACTAAATCAATTCAGTTGTTTAGGAGCACAATTGTCACCGTTCCTTTTGCGTTTACCGTGGTCAGATAAAAGTACAAGATGGTCAGTCACAGTACAGAGAAAATCAACACAATACAGTAGTCTTAAATACCTACATTTTCTTCAATAGTTTTATTTTTAAGCTATTGTATAGCTCTATCGCGGGCTTTATAGGCCACTGGCCCTTATCCGTTGCCTTGACAATACAGACATTCTAGATTATTCTTCCTTGCTTTTCTATAACCCTATTGTAAAAAACTAATTACAAAATATATAATTGTTTTCTACTTTACACACTACAGAGTGTCCATGTCCTCCTGTACCGTCAATTGAATCTTAGTAGAGTAGAGTAGAGTAAACTTTATTGTACACCAGTTAATACAGTTTACATACAAGAATACATCATTATACTGACCATGTACAATTGGCGGCCTTATCGCTAAAAAGCAATTTCTTCCAGGCAACCTTAGGATGGAAAAAAGATTATGGGTAAAAAATCTAAATAATGGGCAGTGTTGGTGCGAGTTTTTTAAATAATAAAAATAAAAAAAAGGTTATTTAAAAAGTAATATTTCCATACTGTTTTTTTTTTATTTGATGCCTACCAATGTGACTACAATCTGCCTGATGGTACGCATGAATGGAATCCAAGAGTGGGGGCCATCACACTTCCCGAGATGCAGGAAGTGTGGCGATGCTGACCCAGACTATGGCGGCTTTGTGAGATGCTTTTTCACACCCCTCTTAAAGGACCCGGGATTATAATGGGAAGGAAACACGTGGGATGGTAGTGAGTTTCAGTTTTTAACCGCTCGGCACAGGAAAGAAACCGTTTAGTTCTAGTGCGTATTTCTACCACTCTAAAGCGGTGACTTCCAAGGCCAGCACGTGTGTTCCTGTAAAGGAATTATATATATTCCCGCCGGTTGAGATCCCGGCAGATGTCCATACCTAGGATACCGAGATTGTATTGGCAGCTGAGTGTTCTGAATTTTTTATTAAATATAGTTAATATAGATATTCTCTGTTTAGTTGTCATTGCCTTTCGGTTAATAGGATGATTATATTGTTTAGCAATAATATTGTTAAAATGTATGTTGGTAAAAAGACAGTGTATTTTGTTTTGTAAACTTGAATTAATATCAAAGAAAAAAAGTACTGCATAAATAAATAAATAATTACAATGGCATAAGTTGATCAAAAAAGCTTTGCAGTAGCTTTACCGCGGCAGTCCCCGAGTGCCACATGACTTTTGTTAATTACGTATCAACTAAGTTCTAGTTAAAAATCTCCACATATCACGGAAACAAACTTTATGCCGAACTATTTTATTTTACATTGATTTATCCCAATATTGTACGTGTATGAATAAAACGCTACTGCTTATAATAATATTTGTTGCACCTTAGGAAGCATAAACAAAAATATGACTAGAATTGTTTACTCGAAAAACAGGCACGTACAACCTACATTTGCTCTTTACTGAAGCAGGTGGTGGTAAGGTTTACGCCTGCGGTCTATACCGTCTGTTGTTGCTATATTGATGGTTATATCAAATCATCGCTTTGAGCGCTTCAAGCGGAACAGGAAATTATGTCGAGGAATATAAATTTGTTACCTAGCAAAGTTTTCTCTTTAGGATTTCCGCTGCAGCAGTCATTTTGTGTTAAGTCCCATATCTAAAATTTGTTTGTCAAGTCAAGTAATACGTATATTACTATTTATTAGTAAGTGTATTATATAAATAATGATGATAGCCTAGCGCAGATTGCAACAAAATTTGTCACCTATGCTATTATCATAAATCTATTAATGTTATTCGTTAAAATCGGTCACTACGGTAGAACATAATAAACATACATTCATAGACGATCAAAATTATCCCTTCTTTTTCAGTTTATAAAAGACTATAAGGAAAGGTAAAATTATTAGAAAACGTATTCGTGATTTCCTTTTGTTTGAAACATGTATATCGACTTTATTGAATCATTAATGTATTTTGTATAACGTGTCTATATATGTGTGTGTGTGTGTGGGTGTGTGTATGGGTGTGTGTCTGTCTGTGGCATCGTAGCTCCCGAACGGATGAACCGATTTTGATTTTTTTTGTTTGAATGGTGAATTAGTCGGGAGTGTTTTGTTCTATGTTTGAGGGAAATCTGTCCAATCAGTCGGGGGTTTTTAAATTTTACCAGTCGTTACCCGACTGTACCAGGTAGGTTTGTTGTTGTTTTATGTTTCCTGGGCATCTTTATATAGCCGGTTCCAAAAATAACGGGTCAGTCACATAAACCAATAACGGGTCAGTCACATAAACCCGAATATCTCCCGAACTACGTATGCCATCCTAATGAAACGAAGACTGTTCAATTGAGAATTTAATTATACAGATAAAAAATAAAATAAAACTTAGTTACACCCACAATATTAATCTTAAATTAAAAAAAAACTAAAGTAGTCATATTTTTCTTAAGATTACATTTTTTTATGATTGTTTTTTTGCTGTTTTTCATCACTTTCTTCATTTAATACTTTGTATTGCCTCCACGTGATGAAGCCTCCAGTGATGAAAAACAGCAAAAAAACAATCATAAAAAAAATGTAATCTTAAGAAAAATATGACTACTTTAGTTTTTTTTTAATTTAAGATTAATATTGTGGGTGTAACTAAGTTTTATTTTATTTTTTATCTGTATAATTAAATTCTCAATTGAACAGTCTTCGTTTCATTAGGATGGCATACGTAGTTCGGGAGATATTCGGGTTTATGTGACTGACCCGTTATTTTTGGAACCGAGTGTAGTATAAACATCATGGCTGATTTTGGCGTTTTAGAGGTTGCTGTATTGATTACTGGTATATGAAATTAAAACAAAACGGTATTGATTTTATCTGTCAATTTTTAAATTATTGTTACCTACACTAGTTTTCTTGTCAATACATAGTTTGGTATTGGTACATTGCATAAACAAAAATCGGCCATGTCGTGTCAGGACATGCATAGAAAAGATAGAATAGGCTTCCGTAGTTATATACAATACCAAGCGATGTCCAACAGATTATTGTTAAGTTTCTTATTATTTCGTTAATTTTGTACGAAGTTTTCCAAGTGAGCGTATTTCACTTTATGATTCTATCTAAACTGTTATAGTTTCTCTTGTTTTTCTAGTTTTTTCTAGTTCAATATATTGAATACTATCATGATTTTTTTCAGATTTTTTGAGCCCGCTGTTTAGCTTTGGGGGGGGGGGGAAGCCCTATTTTAACAAAAAATGTGCTTTCAAAGAGAAATAGTTGTAGTAACCTCGCACTGTTTTTAAAAGACCTATTTAATGATATCCCACACGATGGGGTAGACGCCTGAAAATAAACACCCCCACTTTACGTGTAGGGGATTTACCCCAAATAAAAATACTTTTCATAATTTAAAAGTACAATATATAAATTCTGCAAAGTTTCATCTTTCTAGCCGTTTTGGGAAGTAGGTCGAGGACGGACGGACATGACGAATCTATAAGGGCTCCGAGTCATGAACTACGCAACCCTAAAAACCAAAAAAGAACACTTTCTTATTCATAGCTTGTCAAATACCATATTTATGAGATCTCGACCTGCAGCTTTGACGTTTTTTTTTAATCAAAACGATTTTTTTTTATATATTGTTTAAAACGGACGCGGATAACAGTTCCAAATATTGGCCCCTATCCTTGTTTGCCGAAGAGTAAGATATATAACATTAATCGAAACGATATTAAAATATTATTAAAAATAAAATCGTTCCCCTTTACCATCTTCCTGGTGTCCATATTTAGATACATTTAAAAGTATATTATTATTTAATCGATGCAATATGAAGAGTTAATAGATAACAAATAACATATTTTAATAAATTTATGATTAAGCCACAATTCCAACAGAAATCCATTATAGCCTTATCTTCAAAGAAAGTACCTACACAAAAGTTAAAAGGCTTATTTCAAAATCGATTTGATTGAAGTTGTTTACCAATTTTATTGTCTACCAATCTTGTATTGCAAATTGTTTGGATTTTAGTATTTAAATTATTACGTCTGTGTTGACGACGTGTAACGCTTTCTGATTGCAGTCACGTAGATAATTTCCATTTCAGACTTACTCTACATTCTGATGTCATTCGTATGACGCACGAAGATTAAAGGAGCTTATAAATAATAATGGACTTAATGTGGGCAGTATTAGGATTACCTGTTCAAACTTAGCACGTTTTACAGTTAATACGGTTAGTCATTATCTAAAAGCGTATACTATCTTAGTGCTTCGACCGTTTATTGTGTGTTATGTGTATGTGCAAATATTATTTATGCACGGTTTAATTACATATTTTTATGCTAGTAGCTTTTTGTATTTGATAACACCCGCGTTTTTGTCAATTAGAGCATAAAAGATTAGCATATTTCTAAGAATCAAAGTGTCTCCATACCAAATTCCATTGAAATCCGTTCAGTGGTTTACAGCGGCAGACAAAGTGACTTTTAACATGTATAATATTAGCATGGATAAAATTTGATTATTCAAAATCTACTTGTACATATTTACATAAATACTATTATGAGTTATAGAGTTATGGAAAATGTATTCACATGATCAGAGTGTACCACAGTCTTATAGAAAACCAATACTAAGGGACTCGTTCGGTTCTTTTACCGAGTAAATGAAGTCCTCACAGCCTTGAACTCATAAATCTGAAAGAGTAAGACTTAAAGGTAGCAACGCACTTATGACTTTTCAGTTATTGGTGTCCATGAGCGTTATAACCAGGTGACCTTTACTTGTTAGTCTGGCTGTTTACTTCGTAATTTCTAAACATCATCATCAGTGTCGGCAACCGCTGGACGATTGGAATTATTTAGGGGCTTCGTTCGTGTTACCCGCGATTTCTATTGTACCTTCAGAACAACAACCACATGGACATAGTCTCAAGTAAAATCATCCTAAGTTACTCCTTAAATCATCAGCCACCATAGACTATCATAGACAGACAGTATTTGTTACTCTTTCACGTAAAACCTACAGAAAGTTGTTGGATTGAATTTTACAGCAAGGTAGCTTATGTACTTTGACTACTATTGTATTTACTGCAATAACCGACTTACATGCGCGTAAAACAGGCAAAGGCTAGTTTAGAATATTAATCATATTATTTTATAAATATAGATAAGCATAAACCATCGTTTTTCGTATTCATAGAATTACAATTATTCGTGTTTGTATTAATTTTATGAATAGGATATAAATATACATTACGTATTACGCAACATTATTGGTAAACAGAATTGCGTCAAGTGGTTGAATATGTTTGATGTTATTATTCAGTAAACATGTTTTTGTTCTAGTATGTGCAAGCAAAATCAGTAAAATGTTAGAATAATAGACTAAGCTTTAAAAATAAACAATGACTATAATGAGTCATATTCTTTACCATGTAAGTAGAGTTTAAACGGAGTTTAGAGTTTAATATTATTCAATTTTTGTAGGTTTTTTTTTGTTGAGAATCAATAGCACGACTGAGAAAGTATCATGTGGTCTGCCCGCATGTCAGAACGTATGTATGTTTATAATAATAAAAATAATAACATAATATAATTTTTAGCTTTGCTAAAATAACGCAAATTTTATAAATTTTGTAAGCTTTGATATTATATAAAATATGGTAGGAACCGGAACAAGTGTCTGCCATTAAGATTCTCTATATTTTTTTATATATATATTTTAATATATCCAAACGACAGACATGCTGCGAACAGGTTTTGAAAGTCAATTTTGATGTTTTTCGACATCTAGGCACGCCAAAAGGAAATTTCAATCTGCAGAGTGAACCCCCATTTGACCTACGGCAGGTGAAATAGTATACCTAGCATTAATATGGAATTTGCTACTATAGTGTAAGTCCCGCGGTGCTACTCGCGGTTATTGTTTTAAGCCACGAGTAACGCGTCTCAAAAGAAGTAGCCTAAGTTACTAATTATGTCCTCAGCTTTCTGGCAGTGAAAGTCCCGTCAAAATTGATTCTGCCGTCCCAGAGATTAGTCCGAACAGACAGAGAGACAAAAAATTTTAAAATGTACCGTATATACTTTGATATGCATTTAGTAAAAAAAAAACATTTGATATTATATTAAATATACAGTCACTACAATCTTATTCATTTGTATACATAAAAAAAAATTGGACTTTGAAATTAAGAGATACAATTTCAGTACTTTCACAACACACTCTAAATTAATTATTACACATTGCTGGAGTCACTAAACTGCATAAGCATTTGTAACGTGTAAAGTAATGCATGAGATTTGTTAATGCTTTCAGCTCAGACAAAACTAATAGCTAACAGAATGTTAACAGATGCAATAAACAATTTACAAACACTGATATTAGACATGTGAAGAAATACTATATATTGTGCTAGCTTCAGTGGATCAGTTAGTTAGCCTTTTTGTACGAGCTCTTTTTTTAATAATACAATTAAAGTGCATTTACACGAGATACATACAAATACATAATACACAGATACATAATATTATAATAATTTCTCCTTTATCCAGTTAGTATTTATTTTAAACGGACAATAAAAGTATACGTAAGGGTAAACACGTGATATTGAGAAATTGGAAATGATACTGTCAGAAAAAACATTGGTTGAAATCGTTTGTATAACGTGTCAAAATTTGGGTTCAAACGGTGCGGAACTTCAATTGTTGAAGCGTACAAAAGTGAACATCTGTACCTATGTGTACACTAGGTGACCCATGAAGCCCGGTCTGCGTCTATTCTATTCAATTATGTTGCCCGTAGCGTGATTTTATACAGCGGAAACCAATTTGTTTACCATAAACTTTAACTGTTTACGCAGCGCACGCAATTGAAGCTCTCAAAAGAAGAACAATCTCTCATTTTTTGCAACATTTTTCATTGATACTCCGCTCCTTTTGGTCGTAGTTGATGATCCATAGCCTCCCTCGATAACTGGGCTATTTAACACTGTAAGAATATAACTTTTCAAATTGGACCAGACTGGTCCAATACTGGTCCGACCAATACTTTCTGAAATTAGCGCGTTAAAAAAATAAACAAACAAACTTTAAAGTTTATTTACGATCTTTTCACATTCAAATATTTTATTTTTGATACATTTCAGCTAATAACTTCTACTGTTTAAGTTTAAAACTTAGATTTGATTTGCATTCATTACTTCAATAGCTTATTATATCCCGGGCGAAAAGCATTGAATGTTAATCTTTTTCGAATATTGGGTCACAATAATACTCCATATCTTACTCTCTAATAGGGGTTTTGTCTTCCTATGTAAATTTTACCAAACCAAAATATTGGTATACTAAACGTATATATCAACCCCTGCTATGGAAGTTTGTTGCGAACAAACAAAACCTTGAAGATAAACTAAATTACTTCCTAAAATTTAAATTTCAATAATCGTGACAATTTTCCGGCACTGGCGTGTGACCACAAGGTAAAGTTCATTGTATTCTTTTAAAGTTAGAGCTTACAATATAACAACTCAGCTCGCTGCAACAATTAGCTTACCCTATGCGACAAAAATTGTTTATTTCTTTTCTTTAACAGACATTGAAGACTGTGCTCTATGCTGTATGGTTTAAAGTTGACATCAGATTTTTGCGTATAAAATCACTGATCCGTTTAATGTCAAGGCACGCTGCCATGATATCGTAGCACAATTGTTTGCTATGTATAGTCAACATATCTTTTATTACACACATTTACATACTATAGTTAATTGAATAAAACATATCCACACAAAACAAAAAAGTACCTGAATACATTATGTGTTGATACATTTAATTTTTTGTCGGATAAATACTCGTATGTTCGTTTACTGAATGTACTAAATGCTAAAATAGATCGTGGCTTCGATTACCATGTTTGATAAACAAAAGAGTGATAAGAATGACTCTATGTTATTATGTGTATTGTGTTCAGTATCAAATACAGATCTATAAAATAAAAAAAATTTGATGTGTCTGTTTGTAATTTAACTGTTGTTCACCTACTATGGTAGTTACATCAAAAATATTTTTTTTTAAATGTATGTCATGTCTGTCCTGGTTAATCTCTCAAACGGTAGGCACAATTCAGACGGAAAAATAGGTTTAAGCAAAAACAAAATTAAAAACTCCGATACAAAATACAATAACGTGTTCAAAAACAACAAAAACCGATGGAACTGCATTTAGTCCTACATATATGTAGTAGTTTAGTAATATATGTGTTTAGTGATGTACTGCCTACTATAGCAAGGCTTTGTATAGTTTAACAACAGTTGGGGCGAGTAACAGGTATTCTACCTTGACCCGCTTGAGATGTATCCATATTTATAAAATAAACAAGCACAAAAGATGCAATGAACTTATTGACATCTGCACCTAAATGCGTGCAGCGGCTGAACACATAATCACAATTTTTCCTCATGCTGTTGTTATTATGACTTCATCACATTTCCAGATTTAGAAATCAGAAAACGGTTAATAGGAAGCACTTCTTGTTTTTTAATATGATCGTAACAACAATTACCACTTTGCGATAACTGCAATATTGCCAGAATCAGCGTTACAGAACGGAGAGATAAAATAAATTATGTCTACAAGGAAATGGGAATTGCCTCTTCACCGTTATATATACTAACCGTATTGTGGTTTAAAAAAATACTTTTATATCATCAAAAGTAGCAACAAATATAGAAGAGGTAATGCAAAATCGGTAGGAATATTAGCTAATTCTTTCTTAAATAAAGTAAAACCATATGTAAAAAATAGACCAGGAGTAGCATAGAGCACGGTGGCCCGTGTGACTTTGTGAGGAGTAGTAGTTAGATAGCTTGAAGATCTTTTAATGTGCTTATTCTTTATAAATACTTCATGACACTGTCCACATAATTTCAGACTTATCAAAACAAGAGACAAGAGAAGAGAGAGTATATATGTATATAAATATATAGTGTATTCTAATCAAAGAAAAGCGCTGATTAGCCAAGTGGCTTTAGGTGATCGGAAACAATCACCTAGGGTAAGGAACAACGGCGCGGTCAGTAACTAGATGGGTGACCCTTTGTGGCGTGACATGTTATGAGCGTTTCCTTGATTTTGTCGCGTTATGCAGTCGCTCCCGGTTGTTATCATAAGATAGTTCGAGACCTTTGGGCGGCTTTAAAACACCCAACGTCAAGGTTACGTAGCTACAACGTGTCTTGCCAGTCTCCAACTCGCACTCGGCCAGCTTGGGGACGTATGGCCTTACTAACTTACAAGCCTTAACCCTCTCCTGAGAGGAGAGACGAGCCCAGCAGTAGGACGTTATGGGTTCTTGATGAAGGACAGACCTATGACTAGAAATGTCTTACCTATTAAAGGCTATTGATGATGATGATGTATAATTTTATGTAGAATATGTCAATACGTATACTACAAATTCAATTGGCTGAAAAATTTACAGGCAAAATTAATACAAGTCCTATGATAATGATTTAACTACTAGGCGACTTTGGCAACAATGGCCACCCAACTACGCAGCAGATATTAAATTGCACAAGTGTTGTTGTTGTTGAGGTTTTAATATATAATTATGTACATAATAATGCTTTGTTTGAAGACGAAAATTCCTAAGCAATAAAGTAAGAATATATTTCATGAAAATCTTTCCATTAATTAGTCGATGGGTATTTTAGTCAACATTTATGGATAATTTAATGCGCTGTTCGCTTAGAAAGTTCTGCAAGTATGCTTTTGATTTGAATAGATGGAAAGAGAATGATTTATCATTAATACAGAAATTAGTTACTAGTCCTTCAAGGTATTTGCAAGTTCTGATTTACTTTGGTGAATCGTACCGGCAACTTTATGCATGCGCAGAAAAAAAAGTTTTGAACAGTTTTTTATCTTTGTTTGTTTATAAATGAAATTGATAATGATGTTCAATGAAAACATGACTGCTATTTTCATTTTGGTGCATAATGCGGTGACACATAATTTAATATAATCAAAACAATCGTGGTCGCCGTAAAACGTATTGATAGCATTAAAATCGTATTATGCAAGTCAAGTCACGTTTATGAACTGACATTAAAAACCATTTCATGTACATTTACTCTATGTTGTTTTAATTATAACAGAGATAAGGCACTTAAAACTATTAGTATATCAGTAATCAGTAAAATATCAATTAATAATGTCTACCTCTTACGTTTCTTAAATTTTCTTGTCAGCCATTATTTTATTTTCTTTTTGATGGTAACTTGAGACAAAGTTAAACTTTAAAAGAAGCAGTATGGAAGTTCCTTATTTTATTTAAATTGCGGTAGTACTTACTCTTACTTTGTTAAAATCTATTATTTCACCCTAAATCAAGTGGATTGTTCAGTTTATTCTGTTAGGAACGTTTGGTCAATGACTTACTAACTGACTATTATTCGATTCGTCAAAAGAAAGTAAATGAATTTTATCCGCAGTATTTAAACCGTTTTCAATGATAACGAGGTGGAGAATCCCTTTCTGATCTCAGCTCTTTGTGGGTTCAAGAGCCAAGTGTGTTTGGTGTAATAATTTCAAATGAAGCAATTTGACTTGAGAAAATGCCGTTCCCTATTTAGTTTTGTGAGATGACCTTTGCTATGCTCATTTGACATAGTAATAGGTGAAGTGTGTAGTGGATCAACATGTGACTGCAACTAGCACATTTCTATTTTGACTCCATTTGTAAATAAGTTATATTGATAGTGAACTAGACTATAGTCTTGAATTTTAGTTTAAATAGAATAAATACTTATATACTTTTATTTTAAGCCTTCTAACATACCTTAATTGTACAAAACTTTCCTAACTTTTGTAATCAGTTTGAAAGTTCTAGAACTTCGCCGTTCCTTTAAGTAGGGTGTGGTGAAATTTGAACTAGGTACGCTAAAGTAGACATATTCACCACTTTACGGGGCGAAGCCAAAAGGAATTGTAATATGTTTGGTTGTTATTAGTCTATGTTTATTTGTGTGTTGCATCTTAGCCTCTAAAGAACTGAACCGATTTAAATGAATATGATATCAACAGATTCATTAAAATTTAAGTGACCTACGTTAGGTTACATAAATTTTATGAAAGTATTTCGGAACAAGATTTTCTTGTTATGATAGTTACAGTTAGACTGTTTTACTATTTCCCGTTTTAAAATATTGGACATACACATTTTGGACTCGTATACAAAAACAATCGTCCATCACTCACACAATGATTAAAAGAAAAAAAAAGCGGCCAAGTGCGAGTCGGACTCGCCCATGAAGGGTTCCGTATCAACAAGTAACATTATATAAAAGTTCTTGTAGTTCGTTGATTGAATGAAAGGTAAATTGCTGTTTACGCTTTATGACGTATTAAAAAAAAACTACTTACTAGATCTCGTTCAAACCAATTTTCGTTGGTAGTTTACATGGTAATGTACAACATATTTTTTTTTTAGTTTTATCACTCTCTTATTTTAGATGTTACAGGGGGGGGGGGACACATTTTTCCTCTTTGGAAGTGTCTCTCGCGCAAACTATTCAGTTTAGAAAAAAATGATATTAGAAACCTCAACATCATTTTTGAACACCTATCCATAGATACCCCACACGTATGAGATTGATGAAAAAAATTTTTTTGAGTTTCTGTTCCAAGTATGGGGACCCCCAAAATGTATTGTTTTTTGTCCATGTTTATGTGAAAATCTTAATGCGGTTCTCAGATTACATCTACTTACCAAGTTTCAACAGTATAGCTATTGTAGTTTCGGAAAAAAGTGGCTGTGACATACGGACGGACAGACAGACAGACAGACTTGACGAATCTATAAGGGTTCCGTTTTTTGCCATTTGGCACCGGAACCCTAAAAAGAAAATTGTATATAGTTACATAAACACATTCTGTCTCGTAACAGATGCATATGCTCGTTTGGGCTTGTATTCCCGTATAGTATTATGATCGGAACTGAATTAACAATTGCCGAATATGATTTGAGATATATTAGAAAAATCAATTACCGTTTTTATAGATTTAATTTATATAGCGTAGTAGATAAGTAAGCAGATGATTACAATAAATAAGATGAAAGAAAATGTACTTAATTTAGTAACGGAATATCATAATTGCAATTTCAAGATAAAACATTGCATTACCAATAAAAAGTTGTGAAATTAAAATCCATATTGAACAAAAGAATTAGTTTTTATAAATATCGTTACTTTTTAAATTAAAAGTTGGTACTAATAAAACAATATAAATACATATATAAGCATTGTTACAACTGATTTCATCATACTTATCACTTACCTTCATATTTATTTTTATCTAAAATCTATATTATTTCATTCTTCTAGATTTCCTATTTCTCACCGAAACTACCCATACATTTGTAAATCTATAATCGAATTGTCTATCCAAAGGTATCCTCTAAGAAATTAGTTTATAGCGATAACAAGATTTCGTTAGAGTTTGTGATGTATTAAAATGAGTAACAATAAATTTACTGGAATGGAACTTACTGTATTCAGGACATAAAAGATCAGCAGGGGAGGCAATTGAACGTCGTTCCTGATCATTATAGAATTAAACAATTTGCATACAAAGTTGATTGCATTGTTCAGACAGTGGGCAGCCAATTCATCGTATGTATTGTACATGCCTCTGAATAATCAAGAACAAAAGTTGTTTGTTCTGCTGATATCATTTGCAGAAACTTTACGGAGCATTAAATGTAACTCTAACTGTACTACTGTACTACATAATAGCACTATGCTGGTATTCAGGTATCCGATTCGAGATGATTCCGTCTTACAACTTTTAATTTGAAAGGAATCTGAAATATTTTCAAGACAGACATTTTATTCAATAGTAGCTGTGTGCCGTGGTATTACCCGCGTTTATTGTTGTAAATCTCTAGGAGTGAAGCTAGTCATAACAAAAATAGCCTAAGTAACTTCTTATGTCATCAGCCATCTGCCAGTGAAAGTCCCGTCAAAATCGTTCCGATCGTTCCAGAGATTACACGGAACAGGCAGACAGATAAATAAAAAAAAATAGTTTCATATTATATAGTATTCATATATAAAAATGATATTACATACAGACATTCCAATTTTATTTATTTGTATATATTTTTATAGATGCTCAATTTCATCTTCGTTGAAATAATCTATTGGGAAGTTACCACAAAACAGAGAAACATACAATAGAGAAATATACTTGTTCTCTGTTATGTGGATGTAATCAGATAAAATATTGAGAGATTTTTAACCGACTTCAAAAAAAGGAGGAGGTTTTCAATTCGTCAGTCTTTTTTTTTTTATAAGTATGTTCAGCGATAATTTCGTCATTTATGAACCGATTTCAAAAATTCTTTTTGCATTGGAATGGGCGTAGCTTACATGTGGTCCCATCGTTACCATATCGGGATCTGATGATGGGATCCCAAGGAAATCGAGGGAACTTCTCAAATATCATAGGCACAATGTCGCGATTTGGGTACTCGGAATAGTTTTTCATTGAAGTCGGTTCCTTTTTGTTAAAATTATTATATTTCAAGAAATAGACACAAGTTTCGGGAAATAACGGTTTCAATTATTATATGTTTCTTGGGAAACATTGACTTAAGAAACTTTGCGAATCAAGGTATTAATGGTCTTTCGATTCAGTAAGATGTGGCTCAAGGGTGACACGGTCGATCAAGCAGAAACTAATTAAATACAACCACAGTGTAAATGGTCAATACGAGTTCCAGGTACAGATTTAAATGACAATTTTAGGTAAAATTTGACCGTTGCGTTGTGATTAATTTTGATTTAGTCTTGTTGAACCAGTCAATTGTTTTGCTTTGTACCTTGTAAAGTAGTAGGTACAATGCTGTAATAAATTATCATGCTTAAGATGTCGATTACTGCATTTGACGAATAAACCCACAGCACGAGGTATTGGAATCGTTTGCTTCTAATTAACATGCTTAATAAAAATAAATATTTTTGTTCTTCAAAAATTACTTTTTATAAAATCTGTATCATCACGTTAAAATTCGGTATTATATATATGAATAGACGTCATGGCGTGATATTTTATTAATATAACTTCAAGATATAGTTTCTTTACAAAAATAAATTTATGTATGGAAAATTCTGTTCCCTTTCCTCTCAATCATCATTTAACCACCCACTAGCCGGGATTTCCAATGCTTACATCATGAAAGTAGTAGAGTAGAAGATAAAAGCTATGTATTTTAAGATATTAATAATCAGAAAGCACTAGTCTATTGGATATTATTGAATTACATATGCGTTGTAGAAAATGTAGGTGCAAAATCAGACAACTCTAAAATTTCCGTCCTTCATTAAACTGAACCTTGAATTACTGACATCAAATATGGTAGGTTAATGCGTCAAAAAAATAGCAGGAAATAACCAACACGCCAGAGCCATACTGTTGAAATTTGACTAATTTCCGGTACAATTACAGAGCAAAAGATTTATAAAAGTAAAACACTGTGACAAGATCATTAAAACTACATTACAAGCAATTCAGCAATCTACATTTTAAAACGTTTTCGTTGATATTTTATCAATATCATCATCCATCCGTGATTGTAATCTCATTATTTCGCGTTTATGTAATCTTCTCAAGGCTAAATCTGAACATTGCGTTGATTGTATGTCTTAATAATTTGCACGTATAATAATATGGTACAGAAACAGCAATGGAATGAAGTGTTTAAAGTTTCTGGCATTAAAACGTATCAACTTCACTCTGTTCCATGTTTTAACGAGTGTGTCGTACGTAAATCACCTTTTTGTTATTATGTACTTTTGTAACATTACTTGTCTGTATTTATGATGATTACTGTGATCGAAAGTGAACCAATAAAATTATTAAAACATGTTGATTTGTCAATGAGTAGAAACAATATTATTAAAATGTTTGAGATTTTAAGGATTCCGCCAAATGGCAAAAAACGGAACCCATAAAGATTCGTCATGTCTGTCTGTCTGTCTGTCCGTCCATACGTCATCCGTCACAGCCACTTTTTTCCGAAACTATAAGAGCTATACTGTTGAAACTTGGTCAGTAGATGTATTTTGTGAACCTCATTAATATTTTTAGACAAAAATAGAAAAAAAGCAATAAATTTTGGGGGTCTCCATACTTAGAACTGAAACTCAAAAAATGTTTTTTATCAAAACCATACGTGTGTGGTATCTATGGATAGGTCTTTAAATATGATATTGAAGTTCTAATTTATTTTTTTTCTAAACTGAATAGTTTGCACGAGAGACACTTCCAAAGTGGTAACATTTAAACAGTTATATTTAATAAAGGAGAAGATTGCTATTAAAAATGAAAACAACCAATAAGTTTAGTGTATTCATTTAATACCGTTAGTTTTGACAATTTGAATTAATAGACATATATATAATTTGGTTACCAAAAAGAAAAAAAACCCATCGTAGCAAGCTATAATTAGGTTAATTACATTATTAATTTCCAATTATAAGATTGTTTTTTGATTATCAATAATGTTTAACAGACCACTAGGCCCCTCCTTAGAAAGGAGGTTTGGTCTACTATACCACGCTGACCATACAGGTCGGAGTGTTGTTATCCCGCGTAATTTACTCCATTAGTGAGTTCTTGCGACGCCCACGCGACCATGGGCTCATTAGTAGTGGTGACACTCCGTATTCACCACACGGATTCTATGATATTTCGTTTTAAATTATTAGACAATAATTAGTCTATAGTGTTATTAAACTCATGTAGAAATTTCACGAAAGTAAATAGCATATAGTGGCAGGTAATGACTTCATTTTAAAATCGTCAAAATCGAGTGATCGGTTCCATTAATTCATGTATGGATGTTATGATTCATAATAATATATAGGTGAGATAAATACGTTGTACTACATTCAAAGTTACGTTATCGGTTGTGCGTTCACAGTTATCTGTGAAATGTTATGTGGCGATCTTCACGATTACCTACCTCTCACTGACTTATCAACGCAGATAAGGAATACCGGCATTTCACTGCCGTGTTTACAATATCACCCATACAGGGCTACATAACAAAGCATGCCTGCTTACTAACAGAAGGGAATTTTTATATAAGTTTGTGTTATTTTTAGGGAAGGGTGGGAATAGTATAGAAGCCCCCATTATTGTCATTTCAAGAAGAAACGTTAGAAATAAAGACAAAGAATAATAAACATTAATGAAGAATATCTAAGAATATATTTAAAAAAAATGAGTTGAGAGAAAACAAAAATATTTGTGAGTAGTCCACTCACAAATATTTTTGTTTTGCAAATATTATAAGTTCATACATTTATAGTTTAAGTTCATAATATATTACTTTTACGTTTACTAAATCTATAACAATGCCTGTAAATAGCCTTAAAGGTTATCAAAGTAAGTCACGATATTTACAACTAAATAAATGTGTTCACCTTAATGTAATCTGCGTATCTAATCTAATCTAACGCAACGTAAACTAAGTTGCATTTGCAGATCGCAATAGTGGTACTAAACTGAGCAATACTACTACCAAACAATATCCGTATTCAAAGTACAACCTAATTTCGAGACAATACTTGTCTATTCATATGCACAAGGAGCTAAAAATGTATACAGGTAGGAAGCTATTGTTTATTTACCTTCGTTTCTTACATCTCCGTTTTAGTTTGAGTTTAGGACACTTTTTGAAAATAGACAACGATACACCATCAAGGAAACCCATATTAAATCACAAAATATCACACATTTATCACAGAAGTGTAGGTAAAATAGTATTTTATCACAGATATCGTGCGCGAGCGAGGCGGCAAGCGGCATGCGTCGTGACTAAGCTATTAGCGCGACCACTGCGGCGACCGTAGGCAAGAGCCGCATGCCGGGGCCCGACTCATCGTACTGAGCCTCTCGAGAGCTGAGCGTGACAACGGTTCCGTGCTTCATTCATATCCACGATGCACTTCACTGAACGTGCCGCGTTCACTAACTACTGCATTTTTACATTACGTGCTCCACAAACCTTGAGTTGTTTGTTAAAATTTAAATGGACATGACGCCCCATTTATTATCTAGTGATCAATATAAATAAGCAAAATTGAAGTGTCTGTTGTAATTCCAAATAAATCAAGAAAATCAATTTTTATATTTTTTGTGTTTGTCTGTTTGTAACGACAATTTTTTGTGAACATCTGTTCTTCTTGACTGCATTTTCACTGGCAAATACGTAAGTGATACTATAAAAAGGAAATTCTATTAGGAAGTCTAAAATTTACAAAAATATTATTTTATTTCAGATACTTTCTAAGTTTCTCTATTATTTAACCAACATATGTTACCATACACGTCAAAACGAGGTAGATTGGGCTTCTAGGGTTAAGAAGAAAGTTAAGGAATAAAACATATTTTAGTATAAAACTAAAACCTATGACATAATGAACACTATTCGATCCAAAAGCAACAGAACCCGTGAGTAATATCCGGGTCGCAACTGGTTTTCAAATACGAGGAAGATGCACCTTCGTATCTTAACAACTTGCCAATTTTATATAATTATTTACAAAAAAAAATAAGTTAACTTCTATACACTTTAGAACTTAAAAAGTTCTGATTGAGCTCAAATTTTAATACCTTGGTAGGTTAATAAACTACCAAAGTTGGTATCCGTCCACAATACTGTTTCTGACTATTTTTGTTTTAGTTTTGTTTGTTCCTCTTTTCAGAGTACAGCTAAAAGGTACAGCTATTTATCTTTACAATTTATCTGTTATGTCTATTATTGGTCAATTTCTTTTCTTTGGTGTTAAATGTAATGAATACTCTAACGATAGACTATTCATAACTACTAAAATACTTAACTAACTTCATAACTACTAAAATACTGAACTACTAAAATACTTACTAAATGCATTTCTCTTGAAATGCATTTAGTGAGTATTTTAGTAGTTCTTTGCAATAGTTTCTGTCCGATTATCTAAATTGAGAGTAGGTACTTTGGCTAAAAGTTATGACGCTTATAACACTTAGCTCCGTGAATAACGTTAGTACCCACTTTGAAAGATGTCTTAAATCATTAGTACCTAATGATTTTTGTAAAGTGATAACGTAGACCTTGTTTATTAAACTTAATTTAATTGATAAAATATTATTTAATTAGTGATATAAAATTTTCTACAATCATTTTATTATTATAATTACTGCTACATTTTCAATAACCCTTTTAATTATGTTAGAGATTTCCTCAAGTAAAAAGTTTCCGACTCCTTAACAATTAATCCATACCCATCTGCTTTTTGAACTTATTATGTATTAAGCGTAAGTTTATTTATATTTCATGGAATTTAACTTTATTTTTCCAGTTTAACGGATCGCACTAGTGCTAAATTAGATTTTTAAAATGCTCTCTTTTTATGATGATATCTCGACAATATAGTAATAAGATAATCAATTGAATGATAATTAAACTTATTTCTCAAACTCATCAAGGATTAACATACCTACATACTTCTTTTTCTTGGTCTCGAAACGATCATTTTTGGTTTCGTTTCATCACTAAGTCAGTCTAGGTTTTATTATTATCAGGCGTTAAAATACTCAGGGTCAACAACCTACGCTGTCAATAATACCAAACAAACAATACCATAAAAAACTTTCAACATATAAATCTCCACAAGACTCAAGACTCTACTGCTTCACGACAAATATATTCCTAATATTTATTGAAAAAGAAAAACAACCTCGTACTCACATTTATTCAGTGACCCCAGTTATTATGATCCATTACTACTTAAACCTACAGCCGAAAATAGGTATTTCCATTGTGGAAAATTCAATTGTTCATATCACAATAAATGCTGTACAAAGTCGAGTTTCTCTTTTAAACTAGAAGCCACAAGGTTAGAGGTGGTTCAGGTCTGAATTTTTATCTAGTCATAGAATGTCCTTAAAGCTGCAAAGTTATTTTCAGTGTAAAAACTAGACCCAATTTCTATTTTCCAAGAAGGTATTGAACTGGTTTTAATACGTCATCGAGTATTCTCACTAAAGTTAGGTATGACAATTTGACTATGGGCACAATGATTGTAAAAAGTCAAATGAATTGCCTGCTTGAAATATTACCTTTATTTACTAAGTGGCATGCAATTTAAGAGGCCTATGTCCAGCAGTGGACAGCGATACGCTGATGATGATGATGACTGAAAAAAACTTGTTTGATCCGAGTCTTACTATCGACGAAAATTTAGTTAGTGCCTAACTATATAAATAAACAATCTTTTGAATAAATGTAGATACAACAAGTCTATCTAAACTCAAACGTCGAATACAAACTATTGAATTAATCATTAACATAGCCGCGTGACTGACTAATTGTTTATATTGAGTGGAAGTGTTGTTTTAAGTTTGTAGCTCTGGGTGGCATACCTTTAAGTGTAACTGTTGTACCCGGCTAAAGTAAGGGTAGTACCTAAGCTACTAAAACGATTTTACCGACCACAGTACTAGCCGGGGAACTTGATCAGATACATAGACAGGAAATCCTTGGGACTCGTACGTAATTCGGGAAACCCGATGTCATATTAGGTAGTGGCAGGTACATTAGGTAGCAGATCCAGATGTTTCCAAATAACCATTAAATTACTACCGCTAAGAAATGTTTTTCGTGTATTGAATACAGATTGTATTTTAATAAGAATGTTCCGCATCTATATTATAAGCAGGTTGGATTTACTCTGGGTGGGTGACACTGAAGTCCAGGTGGGCCAGTACATGAAGTACCTGGGCCTCACCCTGGACAGTCGGTGGAGCTTCGAAGAGCATTTCGGACGATTAGTCCCCCGAGTCCGAGGGGTAGCAGGGGCGTTACATCGTCTGCTGCCTAATCTCGGGGGACCAAGGGAGGAAGTTCGCTGCCTCTATATGGGCGTCGTGCGATCCATGGTCCTCTATGGGGCACCCGTTTGGTCTGAGGACCTGGAGGGTTCCTCCCGCTGTAAGGCTCAACTTAGGAGCCTGCAGCGGCTGATGGCCATACGGATCGTACGGGGCTACCGCACCATCTCGTATGAGGCAGCGACGGTCTTGGCGCGATCTCCGCCCTTCGACATTCTGGCCGATATGTACACAATGGTCTATGACCAAATTCGTTCTATCGGTCGGGACGGCGAGGGGACAGCGCCGGATCTAGAGCCCGGAATGCTACGGCGGAACGCACATGCTCAAGCTCTGCGGTATTGGCAGGCACGGCTTGAAATTCAGGGCTGTGCTAGCCAACGTGCTGTCGGAGCCGTTCTGCCGAACTTCGAAGCGTGGGCAAAGAGGACCGGCTGTGTCACCTATCGATTGACTCAGATACTCACCGGTCACGGTTGTTTCGGTGAGTATCTGAATCGAATAGGACGGGAGGCTACAGCACAATGCCACCATTGCGGGTCTGACCGGGACTCCGCCCAGCACACGCTGGAGGACTGCCCTGCTTGGGAGTCCGAGCGTCGAGTTCTGGTCGGACAGATCGGACGAAACTTGTCACCGCCAGCATTGATCGCGGCAATGCTGGCGAGTGGCGAGGGATGGGAAGCCGCGGTCTCCTTCTGTGAGAATGTTATGCTCCAGAAGGAGTCCGCAGAGCGGGATCGGGAAAGGGCTGATCCCGTTCGAAGGAGGCGGCGAAGGGGACGCGGTAGAGGCCGCTAGCTCCCCAATCGTCGCTTAAGGGTCGCTGCGGTCACATCCTGGGGAAATGTGACCGCTGCAAACGACTCGAGATAGGTGACACCCCCGGTGCGGCCGGGGGGGTGTCGTTTAAGGCGGGTTGTTGTTTTGCCTCTTTCTGTACAGAGCGGTGAGAGGCGCAACAACATCTTGCCCCGGGGGTGAAACTAGTCACCCCGGGATGTACCTCAGACGTTGAGGTACGGCAGGGGGGACACCAGAAGCTGCTGACGCGATCCTGGTGTTTCTCTCAACTGCCGAGGTAGGCCGCCGCGGGGTTTAGTGGGTAGACCGATTGCCCGGGAGTCCCACACACGCCCTTCGTTTACCCCACGAAGGGTATGGTGCGAAAAGCATTCCCCGCGTAAAAAAAAAAAAAAAAAAAAAAAAAAAAAAAAAAAAAAAAAAGGTTGGATTTACTATTTACGTCTTTGATTACGATGAAAAATATTGCTGAAATGTAATTTATTTTACTCGTCGTTTATTTCTAAATACCATTTTAACTTTGCTTTAATATACGTATGTGTGTGTAGAATTATTATATAAATTAGAAGTGAACTTACATCTATTACAAATTATCTACACTTCACTTCACTTCATATTTCAGTAGGCTTTTTACATAGGTAAGGCAAAAGGTAACTGATATGGCTGTGTGTACATTTGGTATTTATTTCTGAAATCAACGGATTTCGTTGTCCATTTCTTAGAGATGTATCGCATGCTAATACAAACACATTATAAGAAGGTCGTACATGTAATAAAACTAAATTTGAGGTAGGTAGCAAGTTCAAGTTAACTATTCACGTTATATCGGTTTCGTTACAACAATTTACGTAACAAGTTTAGTTTAGTTGACATTACGTTGATAACAATAGTTAACGGTTTTTGATTTAAAATTTAAACAATAACTTTGCAAAACACAAGGTATTTAAAATTGCTTGGAAAAATATATTCGTCTTGTTGTATTAATGTTTAGTTAACTTTACACCGCTGTACATACATTATCAGGAGAGACTTTACATAATTATATTATATAATCATTTAGCTTGTAGATCACACAAAGTGTTCAAACGTGTGCGTATCAGACGCAGAATCAGGGGGGTGTCACTCCGCAGTTTAGGTATGACTATACGGCTGCCTGCCGGGTCAGACACGCCGGTCGAACAGACATCGTCAGAGCATTTAAGAGTTACACGATAGAAAGAGACGCAATTGTAGGTAAATATAATCGTAGTGATTCGGCGCTGTGCGATCTGAATTGAACTTAATGTTTTGACACCGAGGGTATCTATAACTTTAATTTACTTTTCGGAGTGAGTCTTCTGTACTGGTACTATTATGTATTCTGTGGCAGAATACTCAACGTTGTATGAAACGGCTAGGTTACTGAATAAATTACTACGCCATACTTACAGTCAATATAATATACTACTTAGGTTTAAAGATTTAAAGTTGTAAGCGACGAACTGTACTTTGTCCATTCCTTTAATATCTTTTTGACAGTTCAACAAATTTCGAAATGAGTGACGCCCTCACACGTCACCGATTGAAATCAAAATCAATCGATTTAATATTCAATAAGTCAGTATTGTAAATAAATACAAAGGGGCCAAGTGCGAGTCGGACTCGCCCATGAAGGGTTCCGTAGAAGCAAGTAACACCATTTTAAGCAGGCACCACACTTCGATATTCGCTATTCGTTATGTGTCTACGCCGTATTCGCCCGAATATTTATTATGCACGCAAACAACAAACACGCCACCACACTTCGAACTGGTATGTCAAATAAGGCAAATATGTGTTGTAGAGATGTGTCACTGTCATTTTTATGGTGAACGAAACGAATCCATACGAACGAGAGAAACATATTATTTTAATTTCCTTTTTATTTTATTAAATTTACAGAAACAATACTTAAATGAAGTCTAATTAATTTGATCATATGATAGATTATTTTAATCGTTTAATCGATTTATTCTATTTCAAAAACTGTTTTATAGTCTATGGCTGTTAGATGAGCACAGGACATTGTCATTTTTATTGGTCAACGAACGAACGAAACATATTATTTTAATTCCCTTTTTATTTTATTAAATTGAGAGAAAAAATACTTAAATGAAGTCTAATTATTTTGATCATATGATAGATTATTTTAATCGTTTAATTGATTTATCTATTTCGAAAACTGTTTTATAGTCTATGGTTGTTAGTTATGCACACTATGCACAGGGCACTTCACTAGCCGTCCGAAGTGTGGGCAGTCGATGCGCGTATTCGCCTTATTCGTGTCCTTTGAAGTGTGTCAAAAAACCGACAAGTCGACGGATATGCGTATTCGCTATTCGGCTTAACGAATAAAGCGAATATTGGCGAATATACTCTCCACACTTCGCCGTCTGCGCGCGAATAACCCGCATAACGAATAGCGAATAGCGAAGTGTGGTGCCTGCTTAAAGGTTCTTGAAGTTCGTTGTAACTTTGATCGATGTTTTATTTGGGGTTTACGATTTATGACGTATTAAAGAAAAAACTACTTACTAGATTTCGTTCAAATCAATTTTCGCTGGTAGTTTGCATGGAAATGTACATCATATATTTTTTTTAGTTTTCTTATCCTATCTCTCTTATTTTAGAAGTTACACGTTTACAAAGTTTACGAAGTTTACACTTCCAAAGTGGCAAAATGTGTGCCCCCCCGGCACACATTTTACCACTTTGGAAGTGTCTCTCGCGCAAACTGTTCAGTTTAGAAAAAATGATATTAGAAACCTAAACATCATTTTTGAAGACCTTCCATAGATACCCACACGAATAGGTTTGATGAAAAAAAAATTTATTGTTTTTTTTTATATTATTATGTGAAAATCTTTAAATACAACTACTTACCAAGTTTCAACAGTATAGTTCTTATAGTTTCGGAAAAAAGTGGCTGTGACATAGGGACGGACAGACAGACAGACAGACATGACGAATCTATAAGGGTTCCGTTTTTTGCCATTTGGCTACGGAACCCTAAAAAGATGCACATTATGATAAATAATTGGCCCAGAACAAAGAAAACTTCCTAACACAGTCACTTGTATTTTCTAATAACTCTTGATTTAAACGTTATTAACCACGCGTTTCAAAGTTAAATTTTACTAACATAGTGCATAGTTACATTTTAAGTCAGTGGTCCAAAAATAAATTAATTAATGAACAGAGTTATTGTTGAGTAATATAAGTTTGAACTTAAAATCCAAAATTTCGACCTAATTCCTTGCAAATAATCAATCTTGAAGTCATACTATTTTAATTTCCTTTTTATTTTAATGAATTTACAGGAACAATACTTATATGAAGTCAAATTATTTTGATTATAATAATATGATAGATTATTTTCATCGTTTTATCGATTTATCGTATTTCAAGAGCTGTTTTATAGTTTGTTATTTTTACCTATGCACAAGCCACTTCCCTACCCGTCTATAAAGTACGACATTACTGTAAGTACATTATTACGACTGCACGGTTGGCCTAGTGGCTTAAGCGGTCGCCACGCCGCTTCCTACTATGCCAAGTGTCGTGGGTTCAAATCCCACGTAGGACAACACTTTGTGTGATTCACAATTTGTTGTTCTGAGTCTGGGTGTTCTTTGTGTCCGTTTCATGTATGTTTGTAAAGTCCCCCGCGACACAGGAATTTATATTCCTAATGCGGGAGTTGTCTTTTTAAACAAAAAGAAAATGAAAAAAAACTGGTAATTTATAGGCGTGACCTGTCAAAAAGACAATAAACGAATGGACAAAGTATAGGTAAGCACATTGTACATATATAAGGCTTGGCGCATACAACTGGTTTCGAGCCCACAAATAAATAAATAATATATTCTAATTTATATAATAATTATTTATTAAGACTCAATTGATGTCAATCCTACTTGTCTATTTCAATGGCTTAGAAACCATTAGCATTGGCTTTTCAAAAAATTTAGAAATTTTTGAAAAGCCAATTCAGGACTGGTGAGCATTATTTTTCCTATGTTATGGCTTGTTATAGTTGTAATAACAACAAACAGTAAAATGAAATGATCAATACTTTTTTAAATCTTATTACTTTTTAACTATTTATATACAACTTGTGAGTACTAAACCAAGTGAATAGTGTATTGTAAGAGTCGCTTCAGTGTGCGCTTTACAAATAGCTGACAGTTAGTGATGGGAACGAGAAACCGTAACCGTTATAGATCTCTGATAAAATAGCGCTGGTATAAAACGACTGTCATTTCACATTCATGTTTTGAAAATAAGAAGTTTGTGTTAATTTTTCCCTTATGCAATCAGTATCAAAGTAAGATCTAATATGTTTAAAGCTATTTAAGTTATCTTAAATATACATAATTGCATTTTAATGTTTTTAATTGTACGTGTATTTTACTTACACAAAATAATGTTTGGCAACACTGTTGTTATTCCTAAATCGTTTTAATAATTAGTAAAGTTTTGAACCTCTTATAAATTCAGAGTACCTACGGTTGTTGAGTTCATCGATATCAATATTTAGATATGTCAATACCAGTCACTAGTTGATTATCGTGCAGCACAAGCATGCAGTACGAATATTTTGACAGCCAATTATATTGAGCGTCACTTGTTTTAATTGTCTGTCGTCAAGCTGTGATTGGCTGTTTTACGCGTTGCCAGTTAATATTCTGTGTGTATGTCTGCGAATTCATTAGCGTAATCAATTGAATTGTACCTGTAGTTGTTAAGAGGTAAACTGATTGCGTAGATTCGCAAGGTAAGCTATGAAGCATATTCTGGAAACGTTACACGCAAACACTATAAAACTGCAATTTACAAGTTAGGCCCTTATAACTCCTGAAATATAAAAATACTAGTTGACCCAGCGAACTTCGTACCGCCCAACTTTAAAATTCCAGAACTTGATCGCAACGCCACCTACCGGGTCCAATTGCGAATCTAAACCATTCCCAGATCCCCTTGAACACACACAAAAAATTTCATCAAAATCGGTCCAGTCGTTTGAGAGAAGTTCAGTGACATACACACTCACACAAGAATTATATATATATATAAAGATAACTAAACCGCTATAGTTTTCCTTTAATGTTCAACATATGGACTACTACCATAAATTTACCCCAAATAAAAATATTTTTGGTAATTTTATTGTGACACTTTATTGACGTAATCATAACACCTAAGCAGATACCAGCAACCAACCAATAAAAATATTTGCATATTTTTATTACAGTTACATCTGAATAACGACGGAGAGTAATGCTAGTAGAAAATTCGCGCTTCCACACACACACACACACAGAACTGAGAGTCTCTCTTTGAATTAGGTGACCGCAGGTCGCCGGTACCTCAGGTCACCTAATTCAAATAGATACTCTCAAAGGGCGTGAACGGCGCTAGTTGTTTACATTCAGGTTTCATCTTGCTACGCCGTAAAAAAGTAAATTTACAACAACATTACCAACGACAGAATATGCTTATTACTCAAAAATTAATGTATAATCACGATCTCTTCATTCAACTTGTCAAACTTTGAGCAGCTGCTGAACAGGAGAGCACTTAGGAATAATTTGGTCCCAAGCTAGTAATCATCATGTTTGTCTCTAAGACGATGTCTCTCAATGAATCGCGTACTTATACATTCAAACTAGGCAAATTCAAATATTATTACGTCAGGAATGTTGTTATTAATGCCTTAACTTTGGCAATGTTTTGACTTCCCAAATTCACAGTATAAGTAGTTGACTATTGACATCAATGACATAACAGTAGATTCAGTCGGATATTATTTGAAATAAGAGCTTGTGACATCACCCGTTGTTTCAGCCAAATAGTTTTCTATTATTTCTGGGTTGTCTCATTAACAAAAATAACTTAAAATTAACAAATATTTGTGTAATCCACAAATATTTGTTTCGGAGTCTGGGTGTTTTTCTATGTATAATATGTATGTATTTACAAAAAAAAAGTATGTTTATGTATTTATATCAGTTGTTTAGTACCCATAACACAAGCTCTGCTTACTTTGGGACTAGATGATGTTGTGTGTAAGATGTCAAAAAAAAAAAAATGAGCAATTCAAGAAGCACGAGGTTCTAATTTCAACTGTAAGCATTAGGGTTCCGTAGCCAAATGGCAAAAAACGGTACCCTTATAGATTCGTCATGTCTGTCTGTCTGTCTGTCCGTCCGTATGTGACAGCCACTTTTTTCCGAAACCATAAGAGCTATACTTTTGAAACTTGGTAGGTAGATGTAATCTGTGAACCGCATTATGAATTTCACCTAAAAATAGAAAAAAAACAATACATTTTGGGGGTCTACATACTTGGAACTGAAACTCAAACTGAATAGTTTGCGCGAGAGACACTTCCAAAGTGGAAAAATGTGTCCCCCCCCCCCCCCCCCTTGTAACTTCTAAAATAAGAGAGTGATAAAACTAAAAAAAATATATGTTGTACATTACCATGCAAACTACCAACGAAAATTGGCTTGAACGAGATCTAGTAAGTAGTTTTTTTAATACGCCATAAATCGTAAACCGCAATTTATCTTTCATTCAATCAATTCACTATTATAAAAACATCGATCACAGTTACAACGAACTACAAGAACTTTGTATAATTGTTATGTTTCCGTATTAATGCGTTAATTTTGTATAACTACTATAAGTAAGCTCATTTTACAAGTTAAGCCTCTATAACTCCTGAAGTAACAAAGCCTTCTAATCTGTTATAGTTTGCCTTTAAAGTTCATTAAATGGACCATAATCACGAATTTTCTAGTCTTTTTGAGCCAGCCATTTAGCTTTTAAAGAGGGACACACACCCTGTTTTAAAAAAACTGCCTTTAAAGTGGAATTTAATTAATTAAATAAAAAAATCGTCGTAGAAAATCTTTATTGTTTTTAAAAGATATCTAATTATAAAGGGGTATCATTAGATATTAGATATCTAAAGATATCTAATATCTAATGATACCCCATACGATGGGGTGGTCGCGAGAAAAAAAACATCTCCAATTTCTGTGTAGGGGAAGTACCGCAATTTTTGTTTCGTAATTTTATTGTAGCACTTTGTCGACGTAATCACAACACATATTCATGCAAGTCTTATCTTTGTAGCACAAACCGTTTGGGCGGTAGGTCAGGTCGAGGAGGGACGGGTCGACGGATGGACGGACGGTTGAACTAGATAACTTTTATATTTCAGGAGTTATAAGGGCCTAACTTGTAAAATGCAGTCACTTGGAAAACTTCGAAAGAAATAAAAAGAAATAATAAGTAAAGACAACAATTATCTATTGGACTGTATTTTAAATCCACCGAACACTATGTTGACTACGGAATCCTATTCTATGCGTGGCTTGAGACGCACTTGGCTAATTTTTATTTATTAATAAATAATCTTCAAATACCTTTTTTAATTTTTTTCTGCTCACATATGCCTCTTAAACTTAATTTACAAGAAATAAATGGATTAAGTTTTGCATATCACATATTTTCGCGCAACTTCCAGGAACATTTTTTTTTAAAAGTGGTAACACTTCAGTGACACACACATATTTAAAAAAGTGACTTTATTTTCATGTTCCAAGTGCGTTATCTACCTTTTTAATTAATCTGAGCCTCCAAAGTAAAGATTTCCAAATCGATTTTGGAACTTACGGAGTTATATCAGCAATAACAACCAACAAGAATAACTAAACTAAAACTATTTGAAAGGATATTACATTTAGCCGGCCGGCCGGCAAAATAAAGCCATAGGTGTTTTATTATTTAACTTGCTCGTTCTATTTCCAGGTAAAATAGAATGAGTAGGTTTAAAAATGTTACCCTTTCAGATAGTTTAATCTAAAAGAGGAAATGCCTATTTTTGTAGTGTTCCATTTTCATAACGTATGAAACTGTGAACGAAAATCTTTTGTAGTCATTTATTATTATATTGAAGCAAGGTAAGAAAAAATATTTATATAATATGGTCATACTTATTTTAATAATTTATGTATCGCACTTGCCTCATATGGGATCGAACACAGAACATATTCGGTAAGAAAAACATACATCCATCCAATTTAAAATTTGTGGGATTATGAAAATGATAGTTTTGCCCGAGGCTTCATAAAATGTATATTATTGCCATGTCAAATTTGATTGAAATCGAAGCAACGGTTTAGCCGTGAAACGTAACAGACAGGTTAATTTCTAATTTATAATGTAAGTAAGGATGATCTTTTTAGCTAAAATTTAAATATAATATATAAATATATACTAAAATAATTTTTTGAAAATAAAATTACATTGTAGTCTTTAAACTTCGTAAAGTACATCTTTAACAAGTTTAAAGACAACAATGAATTTTTAGCATGATATTAAACTTTTCAGCTACAGATATAATAAAAAAAAACCATTCAACTGTTATCAAAGGTATGAAAATACCTTTGTATATAAAATGACAGGAACTCCATTGAGTTTTTAATGTTTATTTTTTAATTTACGCTTCTTTAACGATTAGAGTTGACGTGCAAAATTGGATTTTTATTAGGCTTACATTCACAATGGCATTGTAACCGTTTTTTGTTAATTTTTTTATATGAGTCTGCCAAAGTGACTCTACTAGTGATGGGTCGAGGGCGAAAACAAATACGGGCGGAAAGGCATAAACTGGGCAGATTGGGCATAAATAAGTTTACGCCCGAATAAATGCCCGAGCACTGGGCAGAAAAAACGAATACCTTTGTTTTGTGAAAAACAAATGTTTTCTTAATCTATTTTTTCTTAATTTAAATGAAAGTCAGTATGTTATAAATTAAAACTTATAATTAATTATTAATTATACATTTTTTTATTAAAATCACAAATAACCACAGTTCGTTTCATTATTTTTGTCGAAAATTCGTAAAAAATTAACAAATATAACTCTTTTAAATATGTAATTATAACATTTTTAATTTTTTCATTCGATGTTATTTTTTATATTTTTAAATGTTTTTTTTAGATTTATATATTTAAAAATGTAATGAATAAGTATTTTAATTTTAATAAAGAGAACAATAATAATAAAAATAATAAGTGGCAGCTTGGCAGTGTAGAATGAAACGTATTGCTGAGTGTTTTTGTGCTGTTTTTTTTCGGTATTAAGTCAAAATGAGGTGAAAAAATGGATATTTCAAATCAAATAAATTACGGTGTATTCAAGACATAGAAAGGTAAGTTTTCACAAAATTTCAAAAAAATAATTTTATTTGTAAAAGATAAAAAGAAAAAACCAAAAACTTGGTTTTTTGAATATTTCACATAAAATTTGAGGTTATGTGAAAAAAGTGCAAATAAAAAAGTTGTAGATCTTTTTATTACCTACAACTTTGCCCTTAATTTTTTTTTCATAGGATTTGTAGTTTAGCCGGAAATCGACATAAGCCGTTTTTACCCTGAAAACCTCCCTCCTACCCCTTCCCGACCTCAGATCGCCCGTTAGTTATTTTTCCTTCCATTTTTATAATATTTACCTCCTTTTCCAATGGGTTTTATCACTTTCATCCTACTACAATTTATGTTCACTTTTTATTATTTTAAGACGCTTCTACCCTGGTCTATTATGTCAGTTTTACATGTAATAGGTATATACTTATACTATCGACTATTGTTATCGAAACAAAAATACTGTGTTTATGTCACAGATTACTAACTAACTATAACATATAAAGAACTGCTATCATTATAATACTCAGTTTGGTTTTTTTTATACGCCCATGACCATAAATTTAAAGAAAAAACTAAAATAGTAACATATTTATATCCAGGAATATATCATATTTTTTTGTTAATTAGTCCTTGCTGCATACACATATATTTACACACAATTTAAATTAATAAAATGTAAATTGAAGTTTTTGCCCAGGTAAAGGGCATTTATTCGGCATTTACGGGCATTTATCGAGCGCTTATTCAATGTGCCCAATCCGCCCGGGCAGAAACCCATCTCTAGACTCTACTGTGCTGATGGTAAGTATGAGTAGAACACAAATAAAAGAAGTTTTGTTTTTAATTGGATCACATGTTTGTATGCAGTTTTTGAAAGGGGTATCATAATGAATAATATCATTTTTAGTATTTTTAGAATCTAACAACAAGTTGTTCATGCCTACTTTGAATTAATCGAATCATGCTCCTACTTGAAAACGCGTTATTTACAATTATATGTTTCAGATATAGTTTAAACTTATATACTCTTATAAACGTTACATGCCACTATTATTGTAGTACCTTATTTATTTTATTAATATCTATAGACAACTGGTTCCTAGGTTCCTAGGTGCAGTAGGAAGTGATAAAGTGACCTCATCCGTGCAGTCAATGTTAAATGTTCAAATCAAAAACCTTTTATTTCAAGTAGGGCTTTTTATTAACGAACCTAATGCGCGTTAAATGAGAAAAAATAATTTAAATAATAAATAAGAATAATGCGAAAGGAAATCATTAAAATATGTAGGTATACTAGCTAAGATTTACGCTGTGTATGCATGTAAAGTGTACATTATAATAAGCTTTTTTTGTTCTCAAACACAAAATCTTTAGTCTTAATTAAAAAGCTGAACTACCTACTGACTAAATATGCGAATTAATAATCATTTGCTCAATTGTACCTCTTAATTGCCAAAGTTGTATTTAGTTAATCACAGAGAAACATTGAACAAGATTAACTGGATAACCTTAGAACTTTTATTTCTGGTAATATTAGCAGTCACTGTTGAACTTTACTTTGTATTTCTGTTTTAATATTCTCCTTGTAAATATGTACTTAGCACTGCTTCCGCATCACAGAAAATAAAATGTAAAGTTGGATATGAAATGACTAAATTTGGATAAGGACATGTCACAAACGGTTGAGATCGTTTATGTGATATAAAATAATGCTGTGTAGGAGTGTTGTTTCGAATTTAAATGAAACTTATTTTAGCTAGTGAGGTAACCACATATTTTTTAACGTTACAATTTAGTACACGTACTTGTGTTATACGACTAACATCCGATTAAATCTATTCACATTTTTACGCAGCAATTGATTGTAATGGTCTTATTACTAAAACAAGAACATTATAATTTGTTTTATACATTATGTAAAGAAATAAATAAATATTTTGGACATCTGACACACAACATCATCTAATCCCAAACTAAGCAGAGCTTGTACTAGGGGTACTAAGACAACCGATATAAATACAGGAATACTTTTTTTCTTTATTTTTTTCTAATACTTAGAAAACACCCAAAGTCCATATCAAATATTGGCAGATTATAAGAACGTTTTGGTCCGACCCGGGAAGCGAACCCGAGACCTCATGATTGGCAGCCGCATAAGCTAACCATAATAATTTTTTTTACAAAGGGACCACCAATCTTTTACTGCCTCGTTGGTCTAGTGGTTAGCGTATATGCGACTGCTGATCAAGAGGTCTCGGGTTCGATTCCCGGGTCGGACCAAATGTTTGTGTGATCCACAAATATTTGTATCGGAGTTTGGGTGTTTTCTATGTATAATATGTATGTATTTACAAAAAAAAAGTATGTTTATGTATTTTTATCAGTTGTCTAGATACCCATAATACAAGCTCTGCTTAGTTTGGGGACTAGATGGCGTTGTGTGTAAATGTCCGAAATATTTATTTATTTATTATTTATTTATTGAATCCTGTCAAGCAATTGTAACTTCAATGCCCTTGCCTCACATTAATACTGTTTAAAATCCATTTCAAGTTATATCTTACAGTAGTCACTTGTTTAACCCACTGCAGGTCATTTCACAATTTTAGCGGGCTCGAAAGGAAGATCCTGGTTAGCTTGTTTTATTGTTATTACGGGAAACATTAATGTTCACCAGGATGAAGATAAATGTGCATATAAAACATGCGTAAACGTTACAAGTATTGTATATATGGGTGCAATATTTGCCTTTCAGGGCTAGAGAGCGGGCTGTTGACGTTGGGAGTAAACAAGTTATACTGTCAATCTAAAATGTCAAGGCTGAACCGAGAGGGTTTTACAGTCCAAATAAAGATAAAGAGAAAAATAATTTCATACAGAAACATTACAATAACATGTATAATATTCCTTCAAAAAACTTTAATAGTTAAAACAATAGCATTTAACAGTTTTCAGTTTTTATTTCGACTTCGTAATAACTTGTTATAAAAGAAAAATAATGCTAATTTAGTTTATTACGTTACGAATTTCTTTTATGAATGTATTTTGTGCCAAAAACATGTCCAACTCACTCAGTCGTGTCGAACAAATGTATGTGAACGCTTTGTAAATTTAAAAATATATAAAAATAACGGAGTAACCTCGCGTCTAAAAGCTGTTCACTGTTTAGTTTTTTTGCTGTAGGTACACGTGGCAGTCTTTCATTCTACTTATTTAAGTCTATAGAATACAGAAGATTCTAAAGATTAATGAACACTTATCGCTCTGGTGTTTTCAATATACTTTATATTACAAATAATAGGTAATCTTTGTCTTTCGAAATATTCTTGATGTTCCTAGATGATATAAATTGGAAGAATTGATAATAAAATAAATTATCACTGCCAATTTTGTATTTTTTTTGTTAGATACTAATGGGTATGTTGAAACATTCATATAAACAGTAAAATATTTATCGTTAATATAATGTAATGTAAATTTGATAAATTTAACTGAGACGTTATAAATTGTCATAGCAAACAATTCATTAGTCTGACAGTAAGTCGAGAGAGCATTTAATCGATCCTCAGTTAACGAAGTAATGTTTTATAGGCCTCATTAATAGTCCAAACGTTTACTTACTATAAACCGATTAGTCTTTGATTGGTCAATGTAGTAGAATTAGTTTATGAATTAATGACGGAATAATCAATACAGATTTAGATCAAAGACAATAGTCATATAATGCTTTTTTTTTAACTAACTGACTCGCGCAACTTTTTTATTTATAAGGGAAAATATAATTGTTATTCTTAATATCATTATTTCAAAAATACTCCCCGTAAGACTTATCTACCTCGTTGGCGCAGATGTAGTGTATGAGACTGCTGTGCTCTAGTTCAAGTGTTTGTTTCATCAACAGCGGAGTTTGGGTGTTTTTCTATAATATGTATACCAAAAAAAACGTATATAAGTATTCCATTAGTCAATCTAGCTTTCATAGTAGAAGCTATGCATAGTTTGTACCTAGATGGCGTAGTCCATGTCCGAAATATTTATTTATTTATATATTATTTTTTCCTGACTTAACTAATATATCAAGACCAAAATCAAACAAGTCGGTTCAGGAATTCTCGAATTATTATATATATTTCATCTTTCTGTATTTATATTAAGATAATCTTTGTAATGATTTCGAAGATATTCTTTAAGAGTTGTGTTTTAGATGTTTAGATTTATATAAGTTGTACTTCCTTGATTTGATGATCGAGTTTAAATCATACTCACTTCCTGATTTTACTATGATAAAAATCAGTAGTACTTATATCTTGAGCTGAAATTATAAAATTTATTTTCAACCTACGTATTACGTTTGTTTGATGGCAGTTTACCATTTGTTTTCCCTCCATCTCACTCACTTATACAAATGTGGGCATACACACAAAACCCAAACATACCTAATTAACTGTACTGTAATATGTTTATTTTTAACCGACTTCAAAAAAAAGGAGGAGGTTATCAATTCGTCGGAATCTTTTTTTTTTTTTTTTTTTTTTTTTATGTATGTTCAGCGATAATTTCGTCGTTTATGAACCGATTTCAAAAATTCTTTTTGCATTGGAACGGGCGTACCTTACAGGTGGTCCCATCGTCACCATATCGGGATCTGATCATGGGATCCCAAGGAAATCGAGGGAACTCCTCAAATATCATAGGCACAATGTCGCGATTTGGGTACTCGGAATAGTTTTTCATTGAAGTCGGTTCCTTTTTGTTAAAATTATAGAATTAGCTGAGTACCGCGTTGTCACCCTCGGTTATTGTTGTTAATCACGAGCAACGCAACGGAACCAAACTAAAAAAGTCCAAAAAAAATAGCCAAGTTGAAATCCTGTCAATATTGGTCTTCCAGTTATTACTCGGATTAAACAGACAGACATAAAAAATAAAACTGTTTTCTTTTATTGTTAAACAACTGTTAATTTCGTATATTATTAAATACAGATATATTGATTATAACTAACTTAGATGTTGTGGCATTAGAATTTGCTAAGTATTACATATGTATTTAAGTTGTAAATGTTATTCTTGTTCTAAATAAAAAATGATGTATTGATTTGACATCTTGATACTTATTACCTGATACTCGTGTGCCAATAGTAGTTTTCTTACCTGTAACAACAATAAGGTTTATTAGTACGCACTTTTACATCATGAAAACATGAAATAACATATTTTGCTATAAAGTACAAATAATCTAAAAAAAAACAATTGCCATCACTCTTACAAAATATAAAAATATGTACTTAAAAAATGTATTAGTTTGTTGAGACTTTTGTCCGGTACTACATTTTCAAAAGGTTTTCGTAAATTATGATACAGTGGAAAGTCATGTAAACTAATATTATGTAAAGGTAAAGTTTATAAGCTTTTAGGTAGAAAACTTTTGAGCCGCTGAAACGATTTTGATTTTTTTTTTCCCAATAACTAATCACATTATTTGTGAGCATCATAGATCACATATTAAACCGAAAAATTTATATATCTAAAATACACGAGGTCGGAGCCGCGGGCAAAATCTAGTATGAAAAATAAATAATTGTTTCAATTTTTTTCCTAAACTTAAGTTCATTCCGAAAAATAGACTTACTTTAGCTATTTATTTCTGTTTATATTAAATCATCTATACTTTATACCGTTTGTTTACTTGCTCCAAAAATACTCATATCTAAATCCAGAGCCCCGATCCCAAAAGCCTCACGATTCCAATAATCTTTCCCGATGTTTATAATCTGCATTTCTATGTACATAGAAATATCGACTTCCTTATTGAGTGTACTTTGAACGATTTTTCTCAGAATATTATCCTCAAGCAAATGCAATAAGAACTATTCCTACACTGAGATTGCGCCACTTATTTGAATGGCTGTTGGGAAAGCCAAGACATTTATAATGGAGATGTTTGCCGAGCGATTTACATTTCGGATCAGTGACCTTTTCATGTTGGTTTTAAGGTAACATGGTAAGTTACCTGGAAAATGTAGATGGTGAATTAAATGAAAACGTGTCAGGTAACTCTGGTATTAATCAAAAAGCTTGGTGAATAATAAAAATTAATAAACTATGCAGAGGTTACTAATGGTGATTACTAATATGTATTTGAAATTTTTATTTGAATATTATATTTCGTCTGCATTTAATTACCTATTGTAATCACCGTAATACGCATAATCGCAAAAAATGCATCTTAGTACGGAACTCAGACATTGTAATTACCTTATACCTTATATTTTACACAATATACCTAAATTTATGTAAAAGTCATTTTTAGAGGAAAAGTCAATACAATCAATTGAAAATATATTCATAATGTTTCAAACCTCTTAGAATTGTATGCTTTTTCCATATATGTATATATTAATAAAATTAAGGATCCACTAGACGGAGTTATGGGGTCAAAGTGACAGAGAGCCTTTGAAGACTGCTCAAGACTTTAGGAAATCCTCAAGAGAGGCTTTAAGTATTTGGCAACTTGGGCATAAATATGTAAATCTGAATGCTTATGATATAGCAAGATGGAATTTTGCCCTTGTAATTATAACTACATATTATATCTTAAATAATAATACTGCTGTATATATAAGCACAGAATATATCTTATTGTTTTTCTTTTTCAAATTGGTAAAAATTACTTACGATCGATTAGATTTTAGAATTTTAAGTGTCTTCATTTCACTTAGGTGATACCACACAGGTGAAATGAGGACATTCAAAAGTCTATTAATCTAGGTGATATCACCCAGACCAACAAAGTCGACTTTCATAAGTATCTTGTGTAATCTAATAACCCACATAATAATGAAAACTCAAATTTACAGACTACCGCGTAGTGGCTTGTTAAATTTTTCATTTTCAGGCGATATTTACTATTAAATTAATTAGGAAATTATACATAAAATAAACTAAGTCATAATAATTATAACCAAAATCCGAAAGAAAAAATAGGAACTGAGGCAAAACTCTGACGCTACATTATTTTTAGAAGAAAAAAACGACGGTGCTCCGTGACGCAATTAATTATTTTAATCGAAGTAATTAGACGTTTTAAGTATATTTTATGAGGCAGGTAGGTATTTACTGAGGTACGCGTGGTTGGTCGATTAAATTAGTCGTCCTTCAGGAATGACAATGACAGCTTGCTTTACCTCAATTAACGGATAAAAGTAATGATACTGTACAAAACAATCTTTGAAGAAATTTTACAAAAGGTATCAGTTGCGAGACGAAACCGCAATCAGCAGGTTGTTTTGTTTAAAACCCTTACATTAATCTGTTTTCTGCTGGCATACGCATCTAGGGGGTTTTGCATGATTAATGAGAATAAATATTACTTTTATCTATATCTTTATACAGCTTTTTACGAGGTGTGTTCACGAGATATCTACTTAAAAATATGTAAAAAGTCGTACCACCTCGAATTTTTTGACGCTTGTATTTTAATATAATTTTAAAGTAACTGAAATATTATATGTGTAATTCATGTCAAGGCTTAAACGTGAACATAATGTGCACAAATATCTATCCGTGGTTGACAACGATCAACAATAATTACAAGCAGTGTTCACACCTTTTCAGAGTGTGTCTAGAAACTGAAGCAACACTTCAATTGGACAAATTTAAAATGAATCGTGATCTCTCGAAATGCTCTACAGCTTACATTAACTCACATTTTAGACTTTATGCACCCAACAGGAGGTGTGTGCCAACTAAGTGAGCTGCTGTGTTCCGAATGCCTAGTGCCCGTAAGTACATTTAAACGACCGACCGCTACAAACGAGGCAAGCGTTTACACCGATAACGGATAAATTAACATCATACAAAACAATTTCTTGTTAACCATCCTAGTTAAATATAACACAAAGTAGATTGCGCAGATCAAAGCTCAATTTAAGTCGAGTTTCTGAATTTCACTTAGTCATCTTTTTAAGTTCAAAGATTATGTGTTTATTTTCCATCTTTGTGAAAACATCTTAAGTAGCTACACATTTGGTCGTTAATCATTTTATTTATATCGGTTGAAAATAAACGATGCTGGTGTAAATGATGAGAGTTTTTTCATATATTATTATCGTCAAAATGATTCTACTCTGCCTGAGTTCTGAATTCAAGACTTGTAGTCACCATCCTCGTTGCGAATACAAACAATGCAGCTTCTAGTAACATTGAACATTAGTATCAAAACTGTAAATACTTAATTGTGTGTGTAGTCACAATTGAGTGACCCGATTAAAGCTGGCAACGTCGTTGAGAAAAAGCAGATATTGTAAAATTTTACTCTAAACTAGACCTCTACTTAGAAAGGAAGTTTTAACGAAGATTACAATTGAAATTAATTCTGTGAAGTATTTAAGGAAATCCGGATATGCTGCTGCTATCATGAGATTTATTATACATTCTCTTTATTACTAATAGGTAAACAAGAAAAGTAAAGACCAAACAGAGTTGTAAATGCAGTAGAAATCTTCCGAAACTCGGCGCCAGAAAGATTATATTCTATTTTGTTAAAATAATGAAAGTTATTAAAACACCGAAGATAAGTAATTTGCCTCAACTAGTAAACTTTTATTATGATTAATAATGACACAAACAAAATGATTATTAATAGCTGCCATAAAATGATTTAGTATTGGAAACGGTGTTCGAAGAAACGCATAAAAATAGAAAAGTTTTTACAACAAACAATGTTGTGAAGCGTTAAAACATTTGTGGTTTATATTTATTAGTTCCTAAAATAAATATAAATCCTGTTGTAAGTGCTGTAAACCCATTAAAATGCAAACAAACTGGCTTCGAGCTCTGAAGGTAAATTCTGTTACAAAGTAGTAAGAAACATAGAGCAACACAGACCCGTAAACCGGAGAGGAGTAGCTATAGCATCTATTGATGATGCAAACCAGTCTTTTAATTTTTGAAAAAGGAATCTTCACGCATAGACAATCAAGACTCACATCAAAAATCACTTGTAATTATGAACTCACACATATCAATAAGATACAGAATAAGATAATTTGTAATTTGAAAATTCAAAAGAAAAATCGTAGAACATATTAGGTCTGGACTTCGGTAAGAGTAAGCTCGCCAGAGTTTAGCGTTTAATTCAATTGATGTTTTATTGTAAAGCTCTTTTACTCACATTTTTATAGAACCTTTAAGTCTCTCGATATTCACTATTAACCTCGTATCTCCGAACGTATTATCCAAACTCTTTTGAATAAAGCAATTTGCATTTTACATTAGGCGGCTCATATGAAATAGACTTATTTTTTTGTGGCTTTGGAAGTTTTTAATTGTAAGAAAAAATAATCAATCTATTAGACTTTTGGGTTACTTGCAATGTATGTATGTATTTATACTGTTATATCATAAATTCTAAAGTAACTCCCTATCTATCTACTTTATCAAGCTTTCACGGCTAAACTGCTTGACCGATTGTAATGAAAATCAACAATATGATACTTCTTTTATTGATACTATTTACCGCGATAGTCAACATATATGCAGTCAGATCTGCAGGCGAAAGCTAACATAATAATTTTTATTCGGGTGTAAACTTACAAGTCTAAAAGCTGAAAAATAATCATAGGAACACCGTAATGAAACGACGCAATCCCATCGAATTCGCAATGATTTCGTTCGTCTTAAACAGTACTTCGTCTCTAAATTTTATCCAAGGTTCTATAATGGAGTGAAGAAGGTGGCTATTATATACGATACAATCCCATTGAAATTAGGGTTGTTTATTCTTAACGAATACTTTAGTGTTAAATGGTAACCTAAGTTTGATGATAAAAGGAAGTTGGTCATAGGATCTTAGTATTAATACGACTTATCCGCATCAAGTTCGTACTTTTTTAGTCATCTGGATGAGTGCTATAGTTCCAAATAATATCCTTAATATAGGTAACTTCATCAGACTTTTGAAATTATAAGTTGGTTCTATTAGTTATGAATATCAATTCCATAAGAAACAAACTGTGTGTAATGAAAATATATAATAACAGTAAACATAAGATTAATGTGTGATATAGGTACATATAGGTATATATAGGTCTCTACCCAAAACTTATGAAACCGAAATTTAAAAAAAAATCTAAAATTTATCTACAGGTATTAGTTTTCATCATATATGTGTATTTAGAAAAAAAGTATCTAAGTATTCTATCTGTCAATCTAGCTTTCATAGCACAAGCTCTACCTAGTTCGAAGCTAGATTGTTGTCTGAAACATTTATTTATAATTATAGTATAGTAGTTAATATCATTTAATTAGGGACTTTATCAGCGTAACCGGCCCTAAGAGTTCTAAAAATGTATATAATTCATCAGCATCAGCCTATCAAAGTCTACTGCTGGAAATAGGCCTATCCAATTGCAACTCGCATCCAGTTCCTGCCAACCGTCTTGCTCAAATCATCACTCCACTTGGCCTGTGAACTTCCTATACGATATTTGAAGAGACGCTGTCTCCACTAAAAACCCGTTTACCCCTAGACTAGTAGACTACGTACTAGTAGTTAACGTGCCTATAATTTCAAATAAAAACACAAATGTATAATGACATAATATTGGTAGTAACATTGGACCAAATGCAAAAATTGCTACTCCAGTTTTTTTTCTTTTAATCAGTTTACAAAACTAACGCGTGTTTACAAAAGCAGAACGCCTTCAGTCGTTTTCAATTCACAACCATGCTGCTTAATCTTAGGTAGGTACAACTTGAAGCGACAATGCTTAAGCGAAAACGACATTAAAATCTAATCAACAAATCAAAATTCCTCAAGGCTTGTCTTTGTACAGGTACGAGGTACAAGGCCTTTGTTAATATTCTAGTGCTTCTGCAGACACAGACAGAGCTTTGAATTATAAAGAAGCTGTCTTTACGCTGTACTGAAGTTGGAACGATTTATTAATGCAGGTTAATTAAGCATGTCTCGTTGCTTTTAGACCTATTTACGATACATTCAACAATTGTAGTAACTACAATCGTAGTAACTTAATAGAGAATTTTAACATCCATACTATTAAAATTAGTAAATAGTAAATCTGTCTATAACGCTTTCAGGAATGATGCGTACTATGAATTTCGGTACAGAGATAGATCGAACCTTGTAAAAAGTCATACGCTACTTTTTATCGGTTAACGCCGTGAATAAAACTTGAATCCTTAAATGAGTAATTATCATAGCCAAAACATAAACCATTTAGAAGTGATGTTTAGACATTCAAATCAAATAATAATGAATAAATAAAGTTGTGAGTGATGCTATTCATATTTTGGTTAAATTTTGAAAGAAATAAAAGTACCCTTGTGAAGATTTTTATTACCTACTAATTGTAACATTTTCAGCAAAACCAAATGAAAATGGACTGCGATAGAATGACGATGAACCAAATACAATCTTTGTAAAAACGTAAACCAATAAAACGTAAGTTAATCAAAAGTAAATACAAATGAAAACAATAAAGTTGAAGTCGGTTAAAAAATGATGAAAAATAAACTTATAAAACTACTGTAAAAATTGAGATGGGCAGATAAATTTTAACAGTTTTCTGAATTGAAACTAAACTTCAAATGAAGTGTATTGAATGAATAAGTAACTTAATTTTCTTGACACGTGAAAATTTCATACAGGGAGCAAATTTTGAGTAACTTAATTACTAAAGAAGGTACTTACTTAGTCACTTTGTTACCAGAGTACAGCCGAAGTAATAACGTTTACTGTTTTGATAAATAAATTATTACGATTGCTGGACGGGTTTTATTACGCCATTTGAATTTAATACAGCAAAGTTAAATAATATAAATAAATAAATAAATAAATGTTTCGGACATCTTACACACAACGTCATCTAGTCCCAAACTAAGCAGAGCTTGTATTATGGGTACTAAACAACTGATATAAATACATAAACATATTTTTTTTTGTAAACACATACATAATATACATAGAAAACACCCAGACTCCGAAACAAATATTTGTGGATCACACAAATATTAGTTGATCTCTTGATCAGCAGCCGCATACGCTAACCACTAGACCAACAAGGCAGTCGCAGTTGTAGTTGACTGCCAATCGTGAAGTGTCGGGTTTGATTTACGCCTGTGACAAAGTTCCCCATCGGCTTTAAGTGAACATTAGAACACGAGCTGCTTCTCAGAATGATGGTTCTAACTAAACATTGTTCAGAAACAGTAAAGCCAATTAGAGTTTTTTATTGAAAAGAAAATATTACATTTTATACTTATGCAGCTTGAAGTTTAGGAAATGATTAATTCATTCACAAACAAACAGCGATCTTCAGTCCTATTAATTTGGGTTTGAATTACTAAAACTCACGACTAAATTTCGTACCACAATTTTAAGGTTATGATGACAATAAGCATCGGCATAAGCGTTCAAAATACTCCGTTACAATTCATATTTATCCTCAACAATTTCAAGACTAAAATTTAGTGGTTTTATGGGGAGTGGGTTGCGGTCAGACCACAAGCCACTACGCGAAACTTTATTCAAACTAGCATTCTATACGAGTATTTCGTACAACTACATTTTTATCAACCTACTAGTCAATTGAAATTTTTGGGTAAATGATTTTTAGTACTGAATTTACGTACTAAACGTACTTTTTAATTTATGGTTGTGTGAACGTCACGCTCGTTAAAAATATATTGTACTATCATTTTGTAATAGAATAATTATGAAATCGGTAACTATGAAAGCTGCGTAAAAGCGAAACTTTGCAAGCAGAACAAAGACTCGACAAACAACCGATAAATAGTTTTAGAAATAATTCAACGATAGTTTTTATTTATTATTTATTGATGGCAACATAACGGGTTAAGAGCCATTTCAAGCCGTGTGGAAACAAGCGATAAAAGTGTTATTCTTTATATATTTTTTATTTTTTTTATTCTTGTATCTGATATTAGATTCATGATTTAAGCGCGGTACTAATGCAACTTTTTAACATATTCAAATAGTCATATATTGTTAAAGAAGTCATTATCTACTAACTAGGAAAATCATAAAATATTGGTTTTCGTTTTCGATTGTGATTAATAATTAACGTTAAAAATTTGCAAGTTCGCGGGAAAAATAATTGCGTAAGTCTTTTATTATGAGATTTGTTATTTAGATGATTTGTTACTAAATGTTAATGTACGTATTGCCGGTAAAAACTATAAACTTAATAAAAAGTTTATAGATTATTAAATACAGTGTGCCTCGGGAAATTGCGATAGACGAATGCTACGATCGTTCGAGTAAGGCCTGAGATTACTATCAATAAAGCTGTTTCCCTCCAAACGTACTTAATAAAATGTCAACTATATAATTTTAACAAAAAGGAACCGACTTCAATGAAAAACTATTCCGAGTACCCAAATCGCGACATTGTGCCTATGATTTTTGAGGAGTTCCCTCGATTTTCTTGGGATCCCATCATCAGATCCCGATATGGTGACGATGGGACCACCTGTAAGCTACGCCCATTCCAATGCAAAAAGAATTTTTGAAATCGGTTCAGAAACGACGAAGTTATCGCTGAACATACATAAAAAAAAAAAAAAAAAAAAAAAAAAAAAAAGATTCCGACGAATTGAGAACCTCCTCCTTTTTTTTGAAGTCGGTTAAAAATAGCATTTACTATTTTGTCGTAATCGTAACTGACAGATGTGCGCTAATGTGTAAATGTGAATATTAATTTAGTTGATGTAGAGCAGACGTGCGGTAGTCATGTGAGCATAATATTAATAATACAGTACAGACATTGAGTGGGAGTTTCTCATTATTTCGGGGTTGAGTGGATCGAACTGCTCAATATTGAACAGCGCGTCACATTATGGGTGGTACAATTTAATTTCAATCACGGTAGAGGGTTCACCAGTTCGATGGTACTCGCTTTGATTGTAAAACGAAATCCACTTCGTTCTGCAGAAATAAAATTTTATTTCCTTATACCTTAATTAGTTCAAATAGTATTTTTTTGTCATACATTTAAGATAGCAACTTTTAGGTTGACTGTTCATTTATGAAAGGAAAGGAAAGTATCATTTATTAGATTTAGAAATATTAACCAATTTTAAATATGCTTAAATATTCACTGTTCACTTTATGTACTTACAGACCTATATTAATTGCATTTAAATATTTTGTCAATAGATCTTAATAAAGAAATCACAAAAATAAATCAAATGAGCATTTTGACATAAACATATCTACTATTTCAACAACGGTTGGCTACTTTGTACTTGTATACAATATTACTATGCGGGAAATTTAAAACATTTTTTTATGTTAAAAATGTAAGTATGAATAAAGGTTACCAGGCCCTTACCCAAGTTTTGAGTAATTGTCGATTCTCTTTCTACGATCGCTAACGTTTTATTCTTTGGTATTATTGATTGTTATTTTGTTCTTATCACATGACTCAGTGACTTGAGTCGAGTCCTGTTCAGACAAATTCGGTTCAGACCATCCGAAGAGTCCGATGCGTTCCTAAAGCTCCTCTCGACTGCCGATATAGGCCGCCACCGGTTTAGTGGGTAGACCGGGTTCTCCGAAGTCCCACACATGCACACACAAAAAGTATTCCGGCGAAAAAAAGGTTTATTAGGGATTTACACGTTTGAAAGACTACCTCATAAAAACATTAGATAATTAAATTTGTGCTCCTTCAAGTGATGTTAAGGAAAGCTATTGCCATATTTTATATCTGAACGTGCTTTACAGCAGGGTTTTGCTTAAAACTTTATATGATTAAGGGGGCCCTTCCCGGTTCGTCTATTGTCAACGCGAGCATAGTTAAAAAGCTTGTTGTTTTATGCAGCGCATTGTTAGAAAAAGAGGCAATGTGAAAAGAGAGAGAAAGGGCCTGAGCGCTTGGTTGGCATTCGGTAACTTTCGCCACTCCCTCGGGTTCGGTCGGCCGGTAAGTAAGTATTCATGATAATAATCACTGTTTATCTCCTGTCAAAACTTCACAGGTTGCCATGCGTAGTAACCTGTGAAGTTTTGACAGGAGCTATATATTGACAGGAGATAGAGATACACATTGTGACATTTACGATTTATGTATTGTTATAATCACCTAGTTTTCGCTTTGTGTATTTCTATTAATGCAGTAAAAAGTAGCCTATGTGTTATTCTGATATATAAACTATAGGTATTACTGTAAAGTTTTATCCAAATCCATAGAGTAATTTTTGCGTGAAAGAGCAAAAAACTTACATACACATGTGTGTATGTATGTATTGTATGTATGTATGTTACATACATACAAATTATTAGTATACTATTATGGTGCTTTGCAAGTGTGTTATGCATAGCAACCTGTGAGTTTTGACAGGAGATAAACAGTGATTCATTTTGACATCTACGATTTATGTATTTTTATAATTACCTTCGCCCGTGTATAATATTATTGCAGTAAAAAGTAGCCTATGTGTTATTCTGATATATAAGCTATATTTCTGTAAAGTTTCATCCAAATCCGTTCAGTAGTTTTTGCGTGAAAGAGGAACAAACATACATAGACACATACATCCTCACAAACTTTCGCGTTTATAATATTAGTAGGACTAACTTTCGCCCGCGGCTCCGCCCCCGACTGTGTCCGTTATCGCGGTATAAAGTAGCCTATGTCCTTTCCCAAGTTCAGTTCTATCTTCATACCAAATTTCATCAAAATCGGTTCGGTGGTTTAGGCGTGAAAGCGTAACAGACAGACAAACAGACAGAGTTACCCCGCTCGACTTGTCCCCCGCCTGGTTCTCACCGCCACAAGCGAGTGAGAACGCGATAACATTGAACGAAAAATAGTGTGCAGAAATTTCATAAAACTTGTTTCAGGAAATACGTGTTTTTCAGTAAGTCTTATAAGTTTGTGAAATAAATGTTTGTCTTTTTTGATTTCTATTACATTTGTAAGGTTTCTATCACAATATTTTCTTTACTTTTACAATTTATGAGTACATTCTCAACGCCCAAAGTTCAGGTAATTTTTGTGCAAAAAAGCTGATTTTTGCAGGATTATACTGAATTGATTTCTCTAAATTTTGATCTTTTGTTTTGATAGAAACCTAGATATAGTGCACAAGATACTTATTAGTTCAAAAATTTCAACGAAGGGTATTTTATAACGCCATAATCATGTACGATCGTTTGTATGAAAAGTAATGTATAAAATAATTCATAACACTGTATAAAATAACAAAGTAATTCTAACAGCCCCATGCCATGAACGAACCAGTAATAATCATTAAACGATCATCCTACAATTATTATTCAGAATTGTAAATATAAGCTACGTGAATATTTGAAATGATCTCTGAGGAACCGGTAATAATAATTTCAGTATTAGTTTTGGCAGACAGAACTTGACTCTCCAGGGGTCGACAAACTAATTGATTTTGTAAAGTAACCTATCAATTCTCAGTGTTTATGTATAATTACTTCCACGTTAAATAATTCAATCCATTAATACTCATCCATTCTCTGACCTTTCAAGCTATTGTGGGGCGCAGTGGTAAAATTCTTATTTTGTTGTTAAATTCTTTCTTTTCAATTGATGTAAATTACATTATGAATATATCAAGAATATAATCAAATGCTTCTGGCTAAAAAGGTTTCTGATAAATATTTTATTTTCGTCCGTCAAACGTAATAGGGTACCGACTAATTTTATTTCTACTTATTCGATTTTTCCTTTTAAGCTAGAAACTCCTTAAGTTAGAAACGTTAGTATGAATGAATTATAAAAATACGCAATTTGTGAATTAGTTTATCTTTTTTACGCGGGAATGCTTTTCTCAGCATACCCTTCTTGGGGAAAACGAAAAGAGAAGGTTCTTCATCCATAACAATATATGTATAATAAGTATAGTGACTACAACATTGAATTCAATTTAATCGTCTCGAGCTTTTATACTTGATAAGAAAGTGAATTTATACCCCGCTATAGGAAAAGCTTAAGTTAATATTCAAAGTATTACATTGGTTAATTTTACTTTGATAAAAATCTATTTTGTATATCTACGTAAGAAGAATACTAGTTTATAAACTGTTAAGTATTATGACGTCATAGTTTACGACACCACCGTCTCGTTCTCGTGTCTCATACCTGTTGCTGAGACGAGCCACCACACACGTGTATAGAATATTAATTGGCATTTTGCCGGATGTCACTATTTGTACCTATCACGACTCTATAGCGACGTATAGATCGATGATATACTTGATTTATTCTTACTGCATCTTACTTAATGGATAGCTTTGCTAGATACAACTAAATATTTGAAATACGGACAAAAACTTAGTTCTATAACAAGTGTTAATTATAAAAACTCTTTTAACATCAAAAAAATTACTTCTGATACATAAGATATGGATCATTTTTGGATGACCTAAGTCAACGTAAATTCCTTTGAGGAGTGGGGGTAATGACATGAGAACGGATGGATGATAATTTACCTTGAAATTTTCGAGTATTTTTAAGCATGCATTTGAAAATACCTTAGTAACAAAAACCTGCTTGATTGTTTTTTGTGTGTTCAAAAATTTGTTTTGTGAAAATTTGAGTTGGTGATTGTGGCACGCTATGGACTGTTATAGGCTATTGACAAGAAACCCTTTTCTTTCAACAGCCTTTAACAGTCCACTGCTTGCCTCTTCTTAAAAAGGAGGGTTTACATTACAACAGGTAAAAAACGAATGTTATATTTTAAAGGTAGAAATTCTAATGCTTAACTCGTTTTATCTCTACTCGTTATAACGGTTATCTGCTGTATAACGTTTTCCTCTTAATAATAAATTCATTTTCTAATATCCTCAGGTAACTGCCTAGTCGTTCGGGGTTAAGTGACCAATTCATTGATTGACCCCAATCCTGTAACAATAACGTCCGATTGTAGGGGACAATGTTCTGGCTAGAACCGCATAAAACAAGGCTGTAATTTGTAGCAGATAATGGCCTAAAATGATATATTTTTGATTTAGTAAAACTAGGATTGCTTGTCTAGAATTGTTTCGTAAAGGAGCTGTCCAGAAATACGCGTTTAATTTAGTACATGGAAATATAGTTTGCATCTAAGCACTTTTTATGAAAAAAATAACATTTAAAACTGTTAAAAAAATTGGGTAAAGGTATATCATTTTACTACATGCGTCATGGTGACGCCTCACACCAGCGACGGGACCAGACACTTAGCTCCTTGAATGTAATTAAATTTATAAGAATAGTAGGAGATATATTACTACATATAAATGACTGATTTTTATAGTATAATGGTTAAAACATGTTGGAGATGTTAATACATGATTAAGTTATTAAATTCGAAGTAGGTATATTTGAATTTCCTTCCTAAAGATGATAGGACTTCTTGCTAAGCTACTACTAACTACCTATTAATCATTTCAGTAACTCACATAGATTATTTCAAACTTAATTTAGGTAGTAGAGTCACGCTAATTTCAGGAGGAATGGGACGACTCGACCGGGGCAATACAACCCTCACACAGACTGCACAACGAGAATGGTGACCCCTACTCCTGGATTCTATTCACGCTATCTATCACAGAGTCATTTTGGTTGGCATCAATATAATAATAATAATATTTATATGTAAATATGTATTATCAAATAAAGAGAATAATAATAATAATAATAATTACCGCACCTAACAACCCTGAAGGTTATTTTAGATTTCCTCTTAAATCTTATGGCATGCCGTCTTCTAACCACGGCGGTGGGGCCCGTGAGCAACGGGCCTTGAGCTTCGCATTCACTGAGAGCTTCCTCACCACTTGAATACGACTGGAACTGGTGGCAGCTAAGTGCAGGCATAGGTTTTGAGCTACCTGCGGAGCCCCCGGCCCTGCCCCAGGACAGCATGGAACTCCGCAGGGATCTGAGCGTCTCCGTTGTACAGCCCCTCTCACTGCCTCGCTGCCATGCAACAACATATCGGCGCACCGACAGTCTACCACGAACCTCACACACGAACAACCCGCACTTTTTACCATCAACTTCACTGATTGTTCATTCTACATGCTCTAATATGTGACGTCACTATTTCAGTATGGACTCTACCTCAAACAAGTAAACACGTGCATGAGATTATGCAAAGAATGTGACTGGGGCAAGCAGCGTGCGCGCGCAGTGTCCTAGCTGTTTCATTATCATTGTACAAACAGCAGTATCTGTGCCACATGCCTATCATTAATGACTGACGAACATAAATAGGTAGTACCAGGATATCTGACACTCGATCCCCTAATAATCCAGCAATAAAATGTCTTTGTTATTGTCTGTCGCTGCAATATTACACTGGTTGAAATTTATTTATTGTATAAAATTAAATTAAAGTCTTTAGAACACTAAGCATGCTAACGTAGTCAATGATTCATTATTATTTATAGTAGTTAAGTAATTGGAACGATACAGGAAAAAATATTGACTATTAACTGCGACCATAATATACACATTGTATGAGTCATTATTACATACGATGCGGCGATGAGGTTTTTAATCTGCACTGTAATTCACTTACGAAATAAGAACATAAATTAAAACTTGTCTTAATATCTTTTAACAATTATTCAACAACATAAACATATGTCCGTACTAAAGACAAAATAAAGAAGTTTCTAAGTCGTTATTAGTCTATAAATGTTTCAAGTCATAGTATTCATTGGATCATAAATTGGTCACGGTAATTTATTGATTCACTGCGTTTTACGCTGTTTGTCCTTGACACACACACTTAAATAATTTTAGTTTATGTTTTTGACAACACAATTACGGCCTCGAACAGTCGGAAACCCGAAACATTGTGCGTTCACATTTAATGAGAACAAACGTGTTCCGTACAGGGAATATAAGAGTAAACTAAAGAGTGTACCAACACAACTGTATGCGCAAGCGCCGCGTGCCGCCGAGTCTCGGTGCGCCACTGCTGTCGCGACATTTGTGCCGAAATAGAAATACTTCCAGAGTCATTCAGCCGCGCCTGTACGAGACCCGCACTAACAACTCTTGTCATTTTGTCAGCTTCTCGAACATGCTTTATTAGAACGAAGTTCCTTATTTTATATGTCTCATATATTATTTTAAAGTTTTTGTTACATTACACTTATAATCTATATCTATACATATAATAAATCTGTAGAAAAGTCATTTTTGTACATTGAAGAAATTGAAACAAAAAATAGCCAGCGTGTGAAAAGATAAGTAACAGAACCCATTTCCATCATTTTTGAAATTTTTGTCTGTTTGTCTGTTTGTCTGTTTGTCTGTTTGTTTGTGCGCACATCACGTAAAATCTACGAATTCAATGCTGACAATGTTTATATACAAAAATTATACGCAACTTGAGGTTTAACTTAGTTTTTGTTTCATCGAAATCGGTTCACTCTATCAAAAGATATGATTAATTTAGTGAGTTCAAGAAGTAAAATATTACGTTACGCAATTAAGTATAGTACTTGCAACGACATCTTAAGACTAAAAATAGAACTAATGTTGATAGTTGAAATCTAAATCCGATAGATGGCGTTGTGCAAATGACGTCATTTTCTGAATCGCGGTGTTAAGATTTTCCGCGCGAGGATGACGTCCACCGTGTTTACTAGGCAAATTGGGTTTCGTTAGGTGTCTTAAAAGTTCTTGCGTGTGTCGTAAAAGTTCTTTGGTTGCTTGGTTTATCGATTTTCTAAATTGGTCGAAAAAAAAGTATTTGCTTATCTTATTGGTTTCGTTTGGTCAACTTTGGTCATTGGTTTGAAGTACGAAGTTAAGATTGTATTTGATTTACTTCGTAGTTTGAATCCAATAGTGCCAATCGTTATACAGTAAGTTAGTGTTGCCAATTCGTTGAGTCACGACCACGAACAGACGATACGTTGTCACACTAGACTGTTCGACGCACCGTTCTTTTAAGTTTGTAGGCTATTCAGTCATAAGTGTTGTTAGTTTTGTTTATTGCTTTAATTTTCCTTAAAAATGCCTCAAAGAAAAAAAACTAACCTTTCGCTGCGTAGCCGAAATGCGAAAAGGATGAGACTTTGTAGGTCTCAGGAATCGGAAGAAGATCGTGAAGCACGGTTATCTGCTAACCGAGAGCACATCGCTCTTTCACGTGAATCGGAAACGTTCACCGAAAGGGAGTCACGTTTAAGTTCACAAAGAACACGGACCGCGACTTTGCGGTCTCAAGAGAGTATCCAGGAACGCGAAGACCGGCTGTCTGCTGATCGGGAGCGCCACTCTCTCTCACGTGAGTCAGAGACATTCACAGAAAGGGAGTCGCGCTTAAGTTCGCAAAGAACTCGGACCGCGACTTTGCGTTCTCAAGAGAATATCCAGGAACGCGAAGTTCGGCTGTCTGCTGATCGGGAGCGCCACTCTCTCTCACGTGAGTCAGAGACATTCACAGAAAGGGAGTCGCGCTTAAGTTCGCAAAGAACTCGGACCGCGACTTTGCGTTCTCAAGAGAATATCCAGGAACGCGAAGTTCGGCTGTCTGCTGATCGGGAGCGCCAGTCTCTCTCACGCGAGTCAGAGACTTTCACAGAAAGGGAGTCGCGCTTAAGTTCGCAAAGAACTCGGACCGCGACTTTGCGTTCTCAAGAGAGTATCGAGGAACGCCAAGCACGTCTGTCATCTGACCGAGAGCGACACGCTCTCTCGCGCGAGTCTGAATCTCTCTCCCAAAGAGAAGAACGATTAGAAATAGCTAGACATAACTATGTAGGTGTACAAAGAAACAATGAAAGTTATCTTGCATCTGAAAAGGAAAGAATAGATGAACTAAGACGAGCAGAAACAGCAGAACAACGTCAATCTCGCCTAGAAATAGAACGAGCTCGATACCATATGAATAGAGAAACAAATAGCGGAGCTGATGAGTCCATGGAAAATGACGATGCAAATATTTTATTACCTTGGGACAATAGGGAAAAATCAGGGTTCACATATTCGTCTAGAATTAATTATGCTGGCTTTACTTTCGTGGGTGACATGAGAGAAATTTGTAATTTTTGTCATGCTTTGAAATGGAGGAAAGAGACAGATGGAATGTGCTGCTCAAATGGAAAAATTGTTCTTCCAAATTTCCAAGATCCACCACACTTACTTATAAGTCTCCTGAATGGCGATCATCCCCAGTCGAACCGTTTTTTGGATAATATTCGTTTATATAACAGTGCTTTCCAAATGACTTCCTTTGGGGCAAAACAAATAACGGAAGGACCGTTCATGCCAACCTTCAAAGTACAAGGTCAAGTTTATCACCTTATTGGATCTTTGCTGCCAGAAAATGAACCCAAATTTCTCCAAATTTATTTTGTATCCGATTACACGCAACAGCTCAATGTTAGAAATCACAATTTTCCCCAGCTCAATGCTGAGCTTTTGGGTCAACTTCAAGAATTGCTGCATCGCGTTAACCAGTACGTTCGTGAATTCAAAGCTGCATTGGAGTCAATTCCACAAGGCAGCAATGATTTCAAAATTGTTATAAGTGCCGATAGACGTCCTGTGGGTGAACACCGTGGAAGACACAATGCACCCGTCGCAGATGAAGTTGCAGTTGTTTTAGTCGACCAGGAGTGTGAGAGACGTGATATCGTGTTGCGTACACGCGACGATCGCCTTCAACGCATTTTGGAAACCCACCGAGCTTACGACGCCCTGCAATATCCACTAATCTATTGTCATGGTGAAGATGGGTACAATTTTGGGCTGTACCAAGTGAACCCTACTACGAGAGTCACTAATTATCAAAAAAAAATATCTGCTCAACAATACTATTCCTACCTTTTACAAATAAGGCAAAACAGTTTCGTATATTTGCAACGATTTCGTGGTTTGTTCAGCCAATTTATTGTGGACATGTACGCAAAAATAGAAACTGAACGTTTAGTGTATATTCGCACTAACCAGCGACGGTTACGCGCTGAAGAATACGTGCACTTGCGGGACGCCATGCAATCAGATAATAACGTCGAAAACTTGGGTCGATTGGTTATTTTGCCATCCAGTTTCACAGGCGGTCCGCGGTATATGCACGAACGAACGCAAGATGCTTTTTGTTACGTCCGTAAATACGGCCGGCCGGACCTTTTTATAACATTTACAACAAATCCAAAGTGGACGGAGATTTGCCAGGCACTTCTCACAGGACAGGCGTCATACGACAGACATGACATTATTGCTAGGATTTTTCATTTAAAACTCAAAGTCTTGATTAATCTACTTACAAAGGAGAAAGTTTTCGGTTCAACTCTTTGTTTTATGTATAGCGTCGAGTGGCAAAAGCGTGGTTTACCCCACGCGCACATTCTTCTGTGGCTGGAAGAAAAAATTCGTCCCGATGCTATAGACAGTGTCATAAGTGCAGAATTTCCGGACTATAATGCAGATCCGATTTTGCATGACATAGTAAAAACACATATGGTTCACGGGCCATGTGGCCTCTTAAACAGGGAATCACCGTGCATGAAAGATGGTCAATGCTCAAAAAAATACCCCAGAGCACTGAAAGAACTAACTATGGCTGGGGAAAATGGGTATCCGCAATACCGGCGAAGATCACCGTCACAAGGTGGTTTCACAGCTACTGTCAGATTCCGTGGACAAGAAATAATTCTAAATAATAGTTGGGTGGTACCGTATTCTCCAGTTTTGTCAAACGCTTTTCAAGCACACATTAATGTTGAAATTTGTAATAGCGTCGAATCTATAAAATATATATGTAAATATGTTAATAAAGGTAGTGATCAAGCCATGATAGCACTAAGAAATAACAACCAATTTGATGAAGTGACAAGGTATCAATCTGGCCGATACATAAGCTCTTCGGAGGCAGTTTGGCGCATTTTGAGTTTCCCTATTCATGAAAGGTATCCGCCAGTCATCCATCTTGACGTGCACCTGGAAGGCGGGCAGCGAGTTTACTTTCAGCCAGAAAATGTGGCAGAAAGAATGAACAACCCAAGACAAACCACCTTGCTCGCATTCTTTCGCCTTTGCGAAAGAGACAATTTCGCTAAGTCTCTGTTGTACAATGAAGTGCCACATTATTATACTTATAACAAGCAGCAAGGTGTTTTTAATCGCAGGAGACGTGGAACTGCTGTAGAAGGCGAGTCCGGCATTTTTAAAGAACACGTGATTGGAAGAGTATACACGGTGCACCCAAATAATGCAGTGTTATTATTTACGCCTTCTTCTTCACACAGTGCGAGGACCTACTTCTTTTGCTGAGCTCCGCAAAGTGGACGATATAGAATATCCCACATTTCAAGCTGCTTGCCGCGCACGGCATTTATTAGATGGCGATCAGCATTGGGATGATGCTTTAGCCGAAGCATGCGTCAGTGATAGTCCACATCGTTTGCGCCATTTATTTGCCATTTTGTTGACATTTTGTGGCCTATCGGACGCTGGGCAGTTGTGGCAAAAATATAAAGACGCGTTTGCCGAAGATTTTTTGAGACAGCAAAATATAAATAGTGAAACTTCTGACCAAGTACGTGAAAGCTGCCATAATAGGGCTTTGCTGGCTATACAAGATATAGTTACAAGTATAGGAGGGAACCCCCTCAGTCAATACGGCTTGCCGACACCGACAGTTGGTGGGGAACGAATTAATAGGGAGTATACATCTGAAATAAATTACAACCCCGAAGAGTTAGCAGAAATATTGCGAAATGGCTGTTCAAATTTGACGTCAGAACAACGTCAAATCTTTGATAGAGTATGCTGTAGTGTAGAACATTCATTAGGAGAAATGCTGTTTTTAGATGCACCTGGTGGAACAGGTAAAACTTTCCTCACTAAAGTTATCTTGGCTCAAATAAGGAGCCAAAACAAAATTGCCCTTGCCGTCGCTTCCTCAGGAATAGCTGCCACTTTATTACCAGGAGGAAAAACTGCACATACAACATTTAAAATACCAATCGACTTGGACCGCACAGAAAACCCTGTTTGCAACGTGTCTCGCAATAGTGATAAAGCAAGGGTTTTACGCGATTGCGCCCTTATCGTTTGGGACGAGTGTACGATGGCAAATCGTAAAGCTGTGGAAGCTGTAGATAGAACGTTGCGAGATATAAGACAAAATGACCGACCGATGGGAGGCTTAACGGTGCTATTCTGTGGAGACTTCAGGCAGACACTCCCTATAATACCCAGAGGAACGAGGGCCGATGAAATAGGTGCCTGTTTAAAGAGCTCTATTTTATGGCGTAGTGTCATATTAACTAATTTGAGCTTTAATATGCGAGCATATTTGGGAGGTGACGCAAACGCGCAGGTTTTCTCAAATTTACTACTTCAAATTGGTAACGGCACATACCCGACTCAAGAAGGAGGTAAAGTAACTTTAGTCGAAAGCCTGTGTTCTTCTGTTGCCTCACAGCAGGAACTCATTTCCTCTGTATACGGAGATCCATCAGAGATCTCGAACCATGACGCTGCTTGGCTATGCCAACGAGCTATTTTGGCACCTCGCAACGACCAAGCAGCAGCAATAAATTCTCAAATATTGGTACATGTTTCTGGAGAAAGTAGGGAATATTTATCTATTAACACGGTTTTAGAAGAAGGAGATGCCACCCACTATCCAGTAGAGTTTTTAGACTCTCTAAATACACCAGGTCTTCCAGCACACAAAATTTATTTAAAAGTCGGAGTACCAATCATTCTACTCAGAAATTTAAGCCCACCAAAACTATGCAATGGAACTCGGTTGAGAGTAACAAATCTCCAACGAAATGTCATCGAAGCCGAAATCTTAACAGGTTGCGGCTCCGGTGATGTTGTTTTCATTCCCAGGATACCCATTATCCCCAATAATTTTCCGTTTACTTTCAAACGTGTGCAATTTCCTGTAAGCCTCTGTTACGCTATGACTATTAATAAAGCCCAAGGCCAGACGTTATCCGTTGCGGGTGTAGACCTTACTTTTGATTGTTTTTCACACGGCCAACTCTATGTTTCTCTATCACGTGTTAGCAACCCAAACAACCTTTTTGTATATGCTCCGGGTAATTCCACCGCTAACATAGTATATAGAGAAGCATTAACGTAATCAACTATACCAAAGTCAGGACTCTTATCTAAATCATCAAAAAGGTGATATACTCTTATCTAAACGACGTTGTTTTGCTCTCGACAACCACGCGAACGAAGTCGCGGGCACAGCTAGTAATATAATAACTACACATAATTTGTGCATTTTTTTCTTTTCCTATTTCTAGAATTATCAACATCACAGAAATAAACATTGTTTTGCCATCAGAAGAAAGCTAGCTATCTAATTATTGTACACAATTCTATATTTATGCATAGATATAATACATATACGAGTACATATATTATATGAGTTGTTAGTAGATTTCGCGATTATTGTATATTGTATTATCATACCTATTTACTTAATTAATTTTTTCATTTTTTTCTTTAACACTATTGATATTGACATTTCAAAATCATCAAAGCTCCAACTCCTGTATCACGTACTGAATTCTGTGTTCAATTCTTCTAGTGATTATGATAGCATTAATGCCAATATATTTAATTGTTGCATGTTCTAATATATGTAAATTGGAGAATTCCCCTAACCAACTAAACAGTAGCGCGATAAATATGAATATCTTAACAGTAACTCGTTTTAAAATCAGATTTGAATTCTGAAAATTTAGTCTAGAATAGTCTTAATTGAAAATCTTATATGAGAAGGCGCATCAAATACCTGGTTTTAAAAATTGTTTCAGACTTTTTACTTGAAATTTAAGTTTTTCGTTGATGATAATGTTGTACTTTAACAAAATTAAATTCTAGTCTTTAAAACTATCAGCAGTATAGTAGATATTATATTTTGGGCGGGTGTTTATTCAGATAGGTCGCAACAGTAATGATAATAATAAATTAAACGCCCTAATTTTAAATGTAAAGCGCTTCATAGGATAATGGACGGTAATTTTAACTATCTTTCATGCTCAGTTTGTTTTTATCCTGAGAGAATTAGTTCGTTTTTTACATTTCGCAGCCATGAGCAACCTTTTGTACAAAACAAAGAGTACGGAAATGTTAAAAAAAACTCATTTTTTTATTTATTTCAAATATGCTTGCTATTGTAAACGAGATTCGTGTTATGGTATATTTATTTTATACATATGTACCGTATACCTCCTTTTGACGCAGTCTTATATCCAATTGTGTTGGTGATGTTGATGGATCATCGACCTTCAAAACTACAACCGTTTAACAAGTTTTGTTGATAACACTTACGAAAAATTATTTGTAATTAAGGTTTAAAACTTGTAATTAACTTTTTTTGTGAATTCTATACTTTATAATAGAAATAGTAAGTAAAAGAAGTATTAGTAAGAAGGCTTGTTTTAATATTATACATACAATGCAGTATCTATTTCAGATAATTTTAAAATACCTAATTTTAAAATAAATTCAAAATAAAACACTAAAACTTATTTCTTAAATCTAAATCTCCAAATAGTACAAAGTAGAGTAAATTGTATGTGTCTTACTTTAGACATGACAGGTTAATAGCCACTTACGGAGCGAGGGAATTCACGGGTTTGAAACAAATCTGACCCTGCCGACTACAGATAACCGGGACCTCTTTAGTTATAAACGTTATTATTCTGTGAACTTACTCCCATTAAATTTGTATTGTACATTGTATATTCTCCTACCTCGTAAACTCGATAATGGCTTACAAGATTTTTGACGTTTATGTTTATGAATACGTAGGTGCGTAATGGAAAATGAATTACAACCTACCACAGAATGCGATAAGTTTATAACTTATAAACAGAAGTCAAAAGCGTAAATAAGATCTACTAAATGGACATGATTTACACAGCTGAATATTTTACTATTATGTTATAACCATATTTTCGCCTGAAATATCGCCCGCGTGTATGTTGGTTATCGTGGTCTATGTCTTTTCTAAGGCTTTAAAGTTTAAACTATCTGTATACCAAATTTCACTGAGATCGGTTCAGTAGTTTTGACGTGAAAGTACGGTAGACACAGTAACTTTCGCATTTACAATATTAGTATGGATTACCTTGTTTGAGAATAAGAGAAGTACGCTCTAGCTAAGTTACAACACCTGAATTAACTTTCATGATGCTCTTGGAAAACTGTTAGCCGCCATCGGCAGTTCCGATGTACCGGGAATAGTTTTCGTACCAGAATATAAAATGAACTCAGATTTCTCGATTAACTAGCTCTGACATTCATGCTTTAGAAATTTTACTCGGAAACTCGTATATATTTCACTGTAGTTGTATAAAAATAAAAATGCATAGAGATTAAAACAGAAGTAGTGTATGCAGGTAAAGAGCTTTATTTTATACATACATGGATGGGCAAATTATTTCTACACAGTGAGCTTAACAATGCAGATACAAATTACTGTGATATAGTCTTTGTAATAAGATAACGTGAAATGCAAATAATACGATTTCTTTTAGATATGTTTAATTAAAAGCATTTTTGCGAATACGGGCCTTTGAGAAATGAGGGGTTATGAAAGAGGAGGAAACAGAGAGTATACTTGCGATTGCTCACATACCTGTGCACTACATATCATCAGACATTTTACATCGCTAAGCTTTTGTCATACACTTCTGTACTTTTAATTTCAGTTAGAATATTATTTATTATAGTTTTAGCATAATTCCATATGTTCAGCGACTTCTGAAACAGTAACATATAATATCATGTCGTACAAATTGTTATCTTAAGAATATTTTGTTCTCTAGCCACGAAGTCGGGATATACCAACAAGTATTTGGCATAACGGTACGGTTTGGTACTTAATGATAAAACTGACATTACGTTTGACTTCACGATAGGGGTTGCTCAACGTAAATAAACACGAAATATGTATACGTTTTTAAATATATACTATGCCTTGTTTAAAAAACAGTTAGCACGGTATTTTCGTGTTCATAGACCCTTACGTTCATGGTTGCAGTCTACAACTAATTTGAAAGAAGTCTGTAACGCGTACCTATGTATTTCCAGTGATTGAACAGTTCATTTAACATATAATTTAGATATATCTAGTAAAAAATCTTCAACTTGAAGCTTAACATGCATGCCGCTTACTATGTTACATGGCACTAACTTGTTATCAAACTACAATAAAATACATCTACGCTAAGTTATCAAATACCAAGTACAATTTTCATGCCTGAAGGTGAAAACAATTTCGGTGTTGTATTTAATTCAATCAATATTCAAACCCAAACCTAAATTGTTTAAGTTTCAACCCATTATAGGAAAAACTATAGACCGGCTCATTAGAGCAAAGCTTTAAATTGAACATTTTAACTTGTTTTTAATATTGTTTATTTGAATTTTATTTGATCTCTATTTGATTCTATTTGATATTATTGACCTTGTATTTTGTTTCACATTTTAACCAACTGACAGAGGCCCTATACACCTCTTCGGATAATAGACCGGCTCAAATTAGAGCTTAATTTTATATTTTTAATTTGAATTTGATTATTGTTTTAATTTTAAACAACTTGACACCAACCCCCTTATACAGGGTTAAACAGATACCTCATACACACCGACAATTTTCCCCGTCGTAAGCAAAAAACACAACACCACACACTCCCTTACTCACGTACATAACATGGTCCGAACACCTCCAAAATCTGGCGCGGCTCCCGGCGCCTCTACCTCGCCTTCGGTGGTGCAAGGCGCTGCAAGAGCTTTTATTCGAAGACCCGAAACAAAGCGAAGGTCACTCGACCAAATGGAACACTATAAAAGGCATGAGATCACATACGCTGGTCGATCGAGTGACCTTCTACTCCAGGAGGTGATGAAGACATTTGAGGATATCCCCTCAAAAGTCCTGCAATACCCTCAAATGAGGAAGGATATCAAATCCTACCTGGAGGAACATGCGGATAAGGGTCTTCGCATACTTTTTGAGCTAAGCAGGCGACTGAAGAGCTTGGAGGAGGAGGCGTCCAGGGCTGCTGGCGCGGCTGCGGTGGTCGCGACTCCTGCACAGGAGGTTGCGACCGTGGCGGCCGTATCACCCGCGAAAGAGGATAGGCTGCTGGCAAAACTTGGGGAGATGGAGGACTCCATCTTCACGTGGTTCAACGAAACTTATTATAAGTTAAAAGACAGAATCGGCCAATTAGACACTAAAATGGAGGAGCAAAATGCCGACATTATAGAAAAGATCCACGAGAAGATGGAGTTCACCCAAGTCGACATCGACGTGGCGACCGAGGGGATCGTGGTGCGAGCGCAGTCCCAGCTCGAAGACCTGGTCGGGACTGTCGCTAGAGACATTGTCATGGAGACAAAGTCGCACATCGGCGAGGCGGTGAAGGGACTAATGCCCGAGAGCCTCCCGGACCCGATCCCCATGACTTACGCCAGAGCCGCAGCAACCGGACCCGGGCGCCGACCGGCACTTCACTCGGTGGCGGTCACTTCCACGGATAGTCGTGAGACTGCCGATGAGGTGCTCGCCAGGGTGAAGAAAACGGTCGACGCCAGGGGTACCGGTCTTAGAGTAAGCAAGGCCAGAAAAGCCAAAAATAGAACAGTTATATTAGGGTGCGATACGGAGGTGGAACGAGACAGAGTAAGGGAGAAACTCGAAACCAGTGGCGATGGACTTGTGGTAGTGCCCATGAAAAATAAGGATCCGCTCGTCGTCCTCAAAGACGTTTTCGTCGATGGCGACGACGAGGACATGATCAGGGCCATTTACACCCAAAATGCCGACGTTTTCATGGGCCTACCACAGGAGGACAAGGAACTAAACATCAAGTTTAAGAAAAGGACAAGGAATCCCGATTCGTCTCACATTGTCCTACAGGTGAAGCCCAAAGTATGGCAGAGGATGACGGGGGCTGGAACCCTCTACCTGGACCTGCAAAGGGTCAGAGTGGAGGACCATTCCCCCCTCATCCAATGCACGAGGTGCTTGGCATTCGGCCACGGCCGCAAGTTCTGCGCCGAGAGTGTGGACAAGTGCAGCCACTGCGGGGGCCCGCATTTGCGCGAGAAGTGCCCCGACTATACCGCGGGAGCCGGACCGCGATGCTGCAACTGCACACACTCTGGGCTGAAGAGCGTCGGCCACAACGCCTTCAGCGCCGAATGCCCAACTCGCCACAAGTGGGACTACCTCGCGAGATCAAACACCGCGTACTTATGACTCAATCACTCACTAACACACACGATACACAAACATATACACACTTGATTTGGTAAATATATCATGAGTATATATGGACACATCAAGACACGCACAAAACACTGGACAGACATGTAAACAAAACAAATAATTTAGACACACAATGAGGTTGTAACAATTGTACATACTTGATTTTATATACACATTGTTACAAAAGATAGGAGCAAAATTTATTCTCAGAACACAAACAGGAACACAGAATACATAATAACACTGACACGCACACAAACAAACACACAGAGTCATAAGTATCGCTTTCTCGCATGTCGGGAAGTAAAAATACACACAATTTTAAAGATCCATGCCAACTAAAAGTGGTGAAAAATTGCTTAATGAAAAGAAAACAAAACAACAGCATATACGTAAACCTAATCTAGTTAACTAAGAGCAGAGCTCTTCAAATAGTAAATAAGAAATTGTAAATAACAAATGTAAGCAAAAATTGTAAGCAAAGAAATGTTTTAAACAAAATTAGATACAAGAATTAGATAAAAGAAATACATGAAATAAGATAAGAATCAACAGTATAAAATATAAAGACAAATAAAACTTTACAAGGACTAAGACTTTACAAGGAATAAAATAAAGATAACAATCAACAGTATAAAATATAAAGACAGTTAATACTTTACAAAGAATACAATACGAAAAGATAACAATGGGAATCTACCCAACCACCATCATATTTATAAAAATATATATAAAAGATATAAATAAATAACTAGATTAACAAGGTCCTGTTTTACGAACGGGGAAAAGCTGGGAGGTCTAAAACAGACCTCAAAAAAAAAAAAAAAAAAAAAAAAAAAAAAAAACCCATTATAGGATGTGAGATTATCGATACCTGAAGCGCTTCGGTAACAAGAATACATAGATGTACAACATTCATACAGTTACTTGAATTACTAAAATGTAAGAGTTTTGGTTTCATTTACAAATAGAAATCCGCCATGTACATATCTATTGAAATTATATTATGACTATAATTTCAATTATGGTTTCATCTCAGCAATATATTTGTGCCAGACCAAATATTTGTGTGATCTACAAATATTGGTTTCTGAATCTGGGTGTTTTTCTATGTATACTATGTCTGTATTTACAAAAAAAAGTATGTTTATGTATTTGTATCAGTTGTTTATTACCCATAATATAAGCTCTGCTTAGTTTGGGACTAGATGACGTTGTGTGTAAGATGTCCGAAATATTTATTTTATTTATTATTAAAGTATAATTGAAATCTATAACTATAATTTCTTATGGCAACGGCTTCGACTGCGTGTATTTCGGTTATATTGGAAAATTATCTTAATATCCTGTTCCTCAAGGATCAAAGTATCTTCATGCCGATTTTCATTGCAATTGGCAGCGTTTTAGCCGTGAAAGCGTAGTAGATATACAGCCTGAGATACTTTAGACTTATAATATTATTATCTATACTCTAATGCTTTCCTTGTCTTAAGACCCTCATTTTCAACGCCAGTTCTAAAGGATAAAAGCAATCCAATAATCCTACTAAAATTATGAACGTGAAAGTTGGTGAGTATCTATGTGTGTATGTAAGTTTATTGCTCTTTCACGCAAATTTTTTTTTAATGGATTTTGATGAAACTTCACAATAATATAGCTTACATATCAGAATAATACATAGGCTTCTATTTACCGCAATAACCTACACGCGGGTGGAGCCGCGGGCAAAAGCTAGTGATATATATTGCCCAATCAATCATTCAGCCAATTTAGTCTAATAACAATTGGCCATTGATACTCTTGTAACTTAAACCCAAATTGTAACGAATGAAATTATTACAATAAAGCTAAACTTACTTCAAAAAATGTTAGTCTCGATACTAATGACCTAGCCATTTGTTCAAAATGCTTTTAAGATAAAAGAAAACATTTTACTTAAAAGAACAAGTATAGTAGTTATCTTTTATTTTTAAATAGCTTTTCCCTGAGGCTCCGTTCGCGTGTATGTTATCGCGATTAAAAGTAACCTAAGCCTTCTCTCAGGCTCTAGAACTTCTATGTACCAATCGGTTCAGTAGTTTAGTCTGTGAAAGCCGGACATATAGATGGACAGAGTATACGCATTTATAATATTCGTAAGGATTAGTTGGTGTTCCCATAAAAATATGTGAGATAAATAAAATGACATTTTTGATAAATAATGAGAAACTATTTCAGACATCTAACACAACGCCAACTAGTTTCACACCAAGCAGGAAGGCTAGATTGACTGATAGAATAATGCTTATTACTTATTGTAAATATATACATTTTAAACCAAACTTTAAACAAAATACCCAAACTTCGAAGCAAATATCAGTAGATCATAAAAAATTTGGCCGAGGCCAAACACAGGCCGACACAGGATTTGAAACCGAGACCTCAAGCACAGCAGTCGCATACACTACCACTGTGCCTCCGGGAAAGCTTTTAAATAACCATCGTTTTACTATAAATATGTATTAAGGTTGACATTACGGTTATAATAATGTCAGAAGTGACTGTAAAATGTTAATGTTGGTTGTGTAACACAATACTTGCCTTATTTTAGAATATTGTTGTGCTTCTATTGCTTTTTAAAAGGATCTAATCCTTGTAAACAGCAATAAATAGTATTGTGTACATGGACCTTAATAAAACTGTAGCTCATGATAGCCATAAAAGTTACATTGCAAGCTATATTAATGATTAGTTTATTTTTACGGTAACGATCCGTACTTATCCGTAAAAATAAATTAATCCTTCAACATTTTAGGTTGTCTTATGGTTTGTTACAAGTTTTACTTATCTTTGTAGTGATGTTGTACTTCGTAGTTTGTCTCTTTGTCGGCTTTTACGACACCCACGGGATGAATAGGGGTGGTGACACTCTGTATTCTTAATCCGTCATACGACCTACTTAAAAACCTTATCATATAGTCTTACTCTTATTCTATGTTAAACATATTAGATAATTTGACAGTTTAGTATTTTTTTCTAGTAAATCTTGTAAATAATTAATTTGTGTTCCTGCTACTATAATACAAGGAGAATACATGGTATTCTACTAGTTATTTATGATGCTAATATAAACGCACATTGCGTGCTAAATAATCTTCAAAAAGACATCCCAAATGTTTCATTATATATGATATATGTTAGAAAGATTAGTATGAGATGTAGGTGAGTTAATGATATCGCTTATTACATCGTTACTAACATACAACATATGTACAAGTATTTATTAAAGCCATAGCTTACGTCTTTATTTGTTGAGACAAAAGTAGCAATTTAAAAATATATTACAGAGAAAATTTTATATGTTTGAATGATGCTATTCTTAGACACATGTAAATTTTTGCTTTTAGGGTTCCGTAATTCATGTCTCTGAACCCTTATATATGTAGTTTCGTCCTGTCGGTCCGTTCTCGACCTACCGTCCAAATGGTTAATGCTAGAAAGGTGAAACTTTGCACGGAAATGTGTTTAAATCACGTCGACAGTGATAAAATAAAATCACAAAAAAAAATTTTTGGAGTACGTAAGCCCTCCCCCTACACATAAAGTGGGAATGTGTGGAGGTCCCCGTCCCAATTTAAATTTTAAAAAATGAAAAATAAATCATGACGTTAGTTCATATGGTGACTGTAAGAAAATATGTAAAAAAGCTAGTGATGTAAATACATATAAGAAGGTAAATTACAACCCGACGGCGAGAACGGACAGAAGCACTCGCTCACTTATAAAACAATGCGCAGACGCCCTAGATGAAGATACGTCCAAGTATTTATTGCGCCCCAGAAGCGCCCAACCCCCGAAGCTGTATGGTTTGCCCAAAATACACAAGCAGAATATGCCCTTAAGACCAATTGTGAGCCAGATAGGCTCACCTACATACGAACTAGCAAAGCACGTAGCAAGGGTATTGCAGCCATTAGTGGGCCGGACGTCGACCTTTGTCAAGGACTCTCGTCACCTCATTGATATCTTGCACCAACATAAGGTTGACGTAAATGAGTTGATGGTTAGTTTTGACGTAGAATCACTCTTTACAAATGTACCAGTTGCAGATTGTCTGGAAGTGATTAAGGTGAAGTTACAAGCTAATAACATCCCGATGGAATATGTCACACTGCTGCATCATTGTTTATCAACAAACTTCTTCATATACCGGGGCCAATACTATCTTCAAATAGATGGAGTAGCCATGGGCAGTCCCGTAGCTCCAGTGGTTGCAAACATTTGGATGGAGTTTTTTGAAGAAAGGGCACTCGCCACTGCACCCACCGAGATTAAATTGTGGAAAAGGTATGTTGACGACGTATTCTGTGTGTTGAGAGGAAACAGGTATGATGTGGAGTCCCATCTGACAAATTTAAATAGCATCCATCCGAAGATTAACTTCACTTACGAGATAGAGGAAGACAGAAGCCTGGCGTTTTTGGACGTAAATATCGGTGTGCAGAGCGACGGTTCACTGAGCCACTCTGTCTTCAGAAAATCAACTCATACTGACCGCTATCTCAATGCAAGCTCTCATCATCACCCTAGACACATTGATTCTGTGGTTACCTCATTGACAAATCGTACATATGAGTTGTGTGACGACCAACACCTAAACCAAGAGCTCGAGCATGTTCGGGCAAAAGAAAAAAAAAGAAAAAAAAAATATATAAAAGGAGTGACAGACAAGATCTCAAATGTACTTAATAAGTTTTCACTCAAAACTGTCTTCACTCCATTCAGAAAAGTGGCACAATGTCTCCGATCCCCAAAAGACAGTTTCCCCTTGGAGAAGCCTGGTGTCTACAAGATTGACTGCAGCTGTGGGAGTTCATATATCGGCCAAACTAAACGTACCATCGGGTGCCGAATGAAAGGACACATAAAAGCGGTCAAAAACAATGACATACAGAAATCGGCAATCGCGAAACATTTGATTGACTCGGGCTCAAATCACTGGATTGAGTTTCATCAGCCACAAATAATTACGACAGAACGCCACTACATACCTAGATTGGTCAGGGAAGCGATTGAAATTACGAAATACAAAAAAAATTCAATCGTGAAGATGGGTTTAAATTGTCAAAAGTCTGGAATCCAGTGATTCGAATGTGCAAAAACCGGCGTAATCAACAAAACATAGTTTCGCGATCAGATAGTGTTAGTGATGTGTGTCGAGAACAGTTGCGAGTGAATAGTGAGTTGGTAAACAGTGGTACCGGGGGCGATCGTAGTAAAAGACTTCGAAAGAGGGTAGACCGATATGTCTGCCAATAACATCCCACCCGCAAGATCTTCAGTTACTCCGTGATCATGGCGCTTGCAACAGCTCCGAAATATCGGATACTCACAAACAATAAGGTACATGGTAGCAATCCCGCAGATTTATATTTAAATGTTACTGACCATGAAAGTTTAAAACAATATATTCCTTCAAAAATAAAGAAATAATAAGAAATGATAACAATTATCTATTGGACACTATTAAGTCTACATGCCATTATGGGTGACTACATAACCCTATTCTATGCATGGTCTGACACGCACTTGGCCGATTTATTTAAATGAAAACAGTATTTTTCAACATAGATGTATAGCTTTATAAAAAATATTAATTTTATGTTATTACCTGAGCTGATATCATCCTACGATATTAGACAATGTTGTTGTTTTAAATAGCGGGTGAAGCGAAGCTTAATAAGGAGCCTATGTTGCTCTTTAAATCATCCGGTACATATTATATCATGAAAAGTCCCGTCAAAATCGATCCAGCTGTTACAGGGATTAGCGGCCAGTAATTGGTTACGTAACCCTCTCTCGAGAGGAGACCTGAGCCCAGCAGTGGGACGTTAAGGGTTGTTGATGAATTGGTTGCGGCCGCTACGTTGGAATAAGCAGACAAACAAACAAAAACTCTTTGATGTAATTAACGTGATGTAATTATGTATGTATTTTATGTATTTAGGGAAAAACTCTTCTTTTGAAATTACAACCAGATACTTCAATTTATTTCAGTATTTGTAAAGAAAACGAAATATTGCTAAGGCACATTACTGTGTCTGAAATACAGATACTTCGTCAAGTTCAGTAACATCCATATTCATACCATATCCATACCATACAATTTTAATTCGAATTCTAATTTTGTTTAAAACTGAGGAAGGGCATAAGCATTTACTCTTTATAATGACAACCGACATGCGCAAATGTTCAATGAATTCAAATTAAATTAGTCCGTGTGGCGACGGATTAAGAATACAGAATGTCACCACTCCTATTCATCCCGCGGGTGTTGTAAAAGGCGACTAAGGGATAAACTACTCAAGGCAACATCGATGATGATTGATGATGCAAAGAGAAGGAAAACTTGAAACCACCCTTTTTTTTTTTTTTTTTTTTTTTTTACGTGTGGAAATCCCCGCGGACCGTCACCCCGTCGGGGGTTACGGCGGGGTGGTGTGTCGGACTCGAACCGACTAAAACCACACGGTGTGACCCTCTCTGCGCCTTTGTATTGGAAGGAGTCCAGGGAGGGGATTTCCTTCTGGACTCCAACCGGCGCCTGCCCGCACTGTTGCGGGCACCATCTCAACTCTAAACTCTCTAATTGGGCAGCGTCCGGTCACACACGGACGCCGCCCCCTCGCGGTTGGGACTTGAAACCACCCTATACCAACCCGTCTGGCCAGCGTATAGTAGGCCAAAACCTCTTTTCTAAGGAGAGGCCTATGTCCAGCAGTGGACTGTTAAAGGCTGTTTATGATGATTGATGATGTGGGACAGTTTTATTGCCCGTTCTATTTTATAGACTGTCTGACTGAACAAAGAAATTATCACAGGTAATTTTACTTTTACTGTGTATACTTTTACTGTGTATTTTACATTTAAGGCGTATAATGCTTATGATTTATAGATTAAATCTACCTAGTGGGATATGTTTATTGTTTTTCAATTTCGTCATAACAAATATACATAATAAGTAGTCTTGGAACATATTACTACAAATTATAAAACAAAATCCTCTGCCGCATCTGGCTGTCTTACATTCTGATTTCAGTAATGGATAGATTGATTATTTAGGAAAGATTTAGTATATAATTTTTCAAGTTTAAAATATTTGTGAAATGCTGGAGCATTGCTGGTTTCAGTTCTAGTGTACCTAACTACTAGTTAGCACTACCAAAATGCCAAAGGATTGCTGGTTTCAGTTCTAATGCTCGTATTACTTACAAGTAGTTAGTAGTGTTAGAGTTGTATTTGGTTCCCTTTTGGCATTTCGTTAGAGCATATAATCCTATGTCTAATTAATATTAGCCCATCTTGGTTGGTGGTGGTATTAAAAAAAAAAGTATCCCTACTAAAAATAGACCCCAGTCGTTGCATTCACATGTAAAATCAACCAGGCACTTTTTATACATTATTACTGCAAAACTAAATAAAATCCGTCCATAAAGGTGTTACATTTAATGATAAAATATAAGCTCAATAGATGAAAAACTTTTCGAATTTCTGAATCAACAAACCTACTCCAAAATTTATAAATTAAGACGAAGACTAAAAACCACATGTTTCTTAAAAACTTTTGTTTTAAATTCTAAGAGTCATTAATATTTTAACATGGGTTAAACAAACAAGAATTTATTTCTTGTACTTAGTAATGTTAGTTTATTAGCCCTTTTGAGTCTTCCTTCGTATTAAACACTAGGTGTTACCCGCAGTTTATTTATTTTTATTTATGTATATATTTATTCTTTATGCACAAGTGTACAAAGGCGGACTTAATGCCTAATATAGTTGTAAATCGCAAGTAACTCCGCGGAGAAAAGCTAGTCTAAAATAAATTAACCCAAGTTACTCCTTGTATCATCAGTTTTCTACCTGTGAAAGTCTAGTCAAAATCCGTTAAGCCATTCCAGAGATTAACTAGCCGGAGCTAACAAACAGCCAAAAAATTTAAAAATTGAATTTTTGATGTAGTACCGTAAATACATTCTTAAGCGTTTAGTAAAAAACTGATCATTTGATACTACGTATGTACATTATGTTTATTTGTGTAGGTAATACTAATAATAATTTCATATATTTCACACACGGCTGTTCATTCTAAGCTATTCTAAACCTGCACTATGCTAGTTTTTAGGGTTCCGTAGCCAAATGGCAAAAAACGGAACCCTTATAGATTCGTCAAGTCTGTCTGTCTGTCTGTCCGTCCATATGTCACAGCCAATTATTTCCGAAACTATAAGAGCTATACTGTTGAAATTTGGTCAGCCGATGTATTCTGTTAACCGCATTAAGATTTTTACATAAAAATAGAAAAAAAAAAAAACATTTTGGGGGTCCCCATACTTGGAACTGAAACTAAAAATATTTTTTTTCATCAAACCTATACGTGTGGGGTATCTATGGATAGGTGTTCAAAAATGATGTTGAGGTTTCTAATATTATAGTTTGCGCGAGAGACACTTCCAAAGTGGAAAAATGTGTGTTTCCCCCCCCCCCCCCTCTAACTTCTAAAATAAAAGAGTGTTAAAACAAAAAAAATACCATGCAAACTACCAACGAAAATTGGTTTTGTAGTAATCCGTGTCAATGTACTTAGCATCCGTTATTAATTATTGCATTATATGTATAAAGTTCAATGACCAAATGCACACACGCACAGATACGTTACACGGAGTTATAATATTTAAGTCGATACATATTGTTAATAAAGAGAGTTGGTATTACAATCTAGTGTTGATCACTTGTTTCCCCGTCCCACTAGGACATCCGTCGTACGCGTAGCCATGCATACCGACGTCGGGTGTAGTCTAGGTAGTAACTTAGGCTACACCCACCAATGAAGAACCCACAATGGTGACCCCGACGTGATGTGTAGCCTAAGTAGTAACTTAGGCCACACCCACTAAAGAACACCCACAATGGTGACCCCGACGCTCAACCGACGCTCAACCGACCTGATATCCAACCGCCGATGTTCAACCGACGTGATGCCCAACCGACGTGATTTTCAACCAACATGATGTTCAACCAACGTGATTTTCTCCAGAGCATCATCAAGCAAGAAAATTGCCATTGATGCCTGAGGTACCAACTCCACGATAACCAGTATCAACAACAAGAGCAAGTGAATCATCAAGGTATGCAAGATAACAGCATCGTCGAGAGGAACGATGAGACCCGGGAAGCTTTCAGTCAGTGCAAGAATGGTTTAAAACAAACCATCGCTCTGAGCCCCCGCACCCGACCCCCCTCTCCGGATAGCAAAACGCGGTACCACGAGTTTCACAAATTGACTACCCTGATAAGATCGACTGGAACGAGTTCGCAGCGCAACAAATGGCTGATCCCGAATTGATAATTTTTTTACGAAATGATAGATTGAAATGGAAGAAAATTAATTTAAACGACTGTCAATCACTATATTGTGAAGTATCAACCGGTGAAGTGCAACCGTATGTACCGATCATATTTCGTAAACAAATATTCAGTACATTACATGACGTCACTCACCCAGGAATCAGAACTACCAGGAAGCTAATTCAAAAACATTACTTTGGCCTAGCATGAATCAGGATGTAAATCGTTGGGTCAAGGAATGTATATCCTGTCAAAAATCGACATGAGCACATGCAATTATGTGTTTGTCAGGACAGATGCTGTGAAAAAGCCATTGGTTTCACCATACGAAGGCCCGTACAAAGTATTGGAACGTCATAAAAAATATTTCAAGATACAATTGCTTAATCGCATCGCAGTTGTTTCTATCGATCGCTTAAAGCCAGCGTATATAGTACAAGATGTCGATGAACCTCAAAACGCACAGACTGCAGAAATTCCATAAGGTAAAAATGCGACAACAGCTGACGGACACACGACGCCACCGTACGCGACCAAGTCCGGCAGAGTCAGCAAACCAGTAGTCCGATTTTGTATTTAATATTTCATCATTTGTGTAAATGTTTGTAAGATTTTTAACAATTTACTTGAACCTATATTTAATGTTTTTTTTTATTGTAATTTTATTATTTTTCTGTTATTGTTTTTCATTGTATTCGTTTATTCTTGTTATCAAAAGGTCACCAAATATTTTATTTGTAATTTTATTGTTTTTCTATAATTAATTGTGCCAATTAATTTTCCAAGGGGGAGAGTATTGTAGTAATCCGTGTCAATGTACTTAGCATCCGTTATTAATTATTGCATTATATGTATAAAGTTCAATGACCAAATGCACACACGCACAGATACGTTACACGGAGTTATAATATTTAAGTCGATACATATTGTTAATAAAGAGAGTTGGTATTACAATCTAGTGTTGATCACTTGTTTCCCCGTCCCACTAGGACATCCGTCGTACGCGTAGCCATGCATACCGACGTCGGGTGTAGTCTAGGTAGTAACTTAGGCTACACCCACCAATGAAGAACCCACAGTTTGAACGAGACCTAGTGAGTAGTTTTTTTTTAATACGTCATAAATCGTAACACGCAATTTACCTTTCATCCAATCAATACACTAGTATAAAAACATTGATGGAAGTTACAACGAACTGCAAGAACTTTTATATGATGTTACTTGCTGATACGGAACCCTTCATGGGCGAGTCCGACTCGCACTTGGCCGCTTTTATTGTACTACAAACAGGAAGAAATACTATGTTAAAGACAGAATTAGAAGTACATACAGAGGTTATCGGGTACTCGAGAAAGTCACTTTTTTATCGTTATTTTTACTGATGAATTCAACAAAAGATATTCCAATTATATTATAAAATTTATAGGTAACACGGGTAGAAGCTGCCAACGACGAAAGTATATACAAGAAATATATATGTATATAAAAGAAAATTGTTGCATGAAATCAAGTCTGGAAACCTTCCAAAAAATTGTTTGCGGATTGACAGTGATAACTGAAAAGATACCACAAAGGTCTTTGGCCTTAAACGGTTTATCTTCCTTGAAAAAGGCTACAAATAAATTATTTATTTTATTTTAAACCTCCAGAAATTATTTTAATGTCATAAGTTTCAGCTTGCTTGGACTGTTAAAGGCTGTTGATGATGTTGATGAAGTTTCAGCTTTCAGTTAAATTAACATTACCTGTTTGCAACTGACTTTTGTAGGCATGTTTTTAATAATAAAATTATAAATTTTATCTTACTTATATAATTGATGATAAAAAATATTTACTATAACTACAAATAATAAAAAGAAAACTGAAAATAGATAAACTATCTATCGTTTAAATTGGTTCTTAAATACTTTCAATTACAATAAACTTATATTCATTCAATTTTATGAAAAACTGTTTTCAAGTAAAATCTTAATAAAGCTTATTTTTGAGATTTTACAATCTACACGCTTAAGTTCGTTTGTTTGTGTTTCAAAACAACCTGACGCGGCACTGACGTAAATACTTCGTTCGCTAACGATTTCCAAATATTTATGACTATAACAGAGACGAATGCCTGTGTTAACAGATTTAGAATGGACTATCGACAATCATGTCAGTAGTCAAATATAAATACTGGGGACGGGAGAGCTGATGAATATCGCTCGCGACATTTCGCGCATATAGCCCATCGCGTCGGGATCGCCAGGACATATGCCAAGTGATAGAGTTATATTTAGACCACAAATATGCGCGTGACCGACCGCTTTGGGACACTCGTCTAATTTAAGTTGATAAAAAGCTGTTCAAAGATAAATACGGAAGGGAGTTGCTACATTCTTGGCATTGTTCCACTCGTGAAAACATTAGTCAAATCGTCGTTTGTAGTAAACACATTTTTCCATGTAAGTTTTATGATTGTTTTCAAAATCTTAACCGAGGGTATAAACACAAAAAAAGAAGTCCAAGATAATAATTGCATGCAAAACTTTGCATTGAATTTTGACTCTATTATTCGTCTTATGATAGTACGAAAAGTTTGCTGTGGCGCAAATTATTGTCTATTAATTCGTATAATTCTCAATTCAATGTAAATATATTATGTAAATCTATGTTTCGGACTTAGATTCCGGTTTTACTTCCGATTTCTCCGTATTTTTAACCTTTAAAAGTGCATACACAATTTAGTAACTACGCGACTACTTATTCAGTTAACTCTTAAGTATACAAAAAAAAAAAGTGTATTCTAACTTTTATATGTTGTCATATAAAGACCAATAGACATCCACTATTGTGGATGGGAAACAAATTATCATGCTGATTAACATCAAAAGGAAAACTAAAAAAACTACCGCCCAGGAAACTATACTAACTAAACTAAACATCAAAAGGAACTGGTATTGTAATTATCTCAGCTCCATTGATAGTATGTAATGCCTTTCTACTACAAGGAAACAGTTACGTGCTTATGTAATTAGTAATGTAAAAGTAATTTCAAACATAATAATTTAAATACATAATGTGTTCATACCACATTCAGATCAGGCCAGTCTAGTATACTAAGTCAAAACCTTCTTTCTAAAAAGAAGGTTAATGGACTGTTAAGGTCTTTTGCTGATGATGTTTTCATATTTATATATGCAATTTCAAATACATGAAAAAGGACATTCATTTTTAGGACAGTAATAAGATATTGCTTGATTTGAATGAGTTCCCCTTTATAAAAGACCGTAGGTACCTTAAAAAAAATGGTAAAGAGACGTTATTAAAGAGAGCTTATCTATTTACACATTTTACTCCAAATATTTACCTTATTCCTGCACTCAACTCATGCTTTCCATCAGGCAGACTAGAGTTTCTTTAGTAGGCTTAGATCTATTAAAAAAAAGCATGTTGCTTGTGATTGTCGTCCTAAGAAACCGGCTAAGGGAGTAAACTACATAGCACACAAAAAATTGCATAATCTAATCCTATTCAAGCCCATTTGGTTAGTGTGGTATAGTAGGAAAAAACCTTCTTTCAAAGGAGAGGCCTGTGTCTAGTGATCTGAAAACTGTTAGACCCTTGATGATGATGTAAACCGTGTTTGAGTCGTAGGGTTTGTGCACCTTATTTATGCTCACTGTACTTACTTATGGTTATCTAGTTAACTAAAATAAAAATTTGCAGAGTCTCTGTTCAGTCTGATTATACAATGCACGTACGAACACTTCATGGTAGACAGTATTTTCTCAGTATCTGTGTGTATGTGTGAGTCAATTTTAATTCAAGTTAATGGTTAGATGTGATTTTAATGTGTCATGTATTCATAAAGTTTCAAATAGGAGTCAGTTGTGCAACTTAGGTTATATTTTCAGAACACTTGAGTTTTACCTATCAGCAGTGTAATCATTTATTTCGCGAAACCTTTATTTATTAACATACACAGGCCTAACATTGAGTCGCCTTCCATAAAGATAAGTACCTAACTTAAATTTCTAAATCCGCTTCTGAGTGAATGAAAAATTAGAATTTTACTACAGCATCTAGATACTTGTTAATAACGCATTACGTAATATTTTATGATATTAACTTTTTCTTATTTATGCCATAGTTCCTCTAAAACCCTATCTCTCATAATAAAACTTGTTATGAAGATCTCTTCCGAGGTAATCATTTTCTAAAGAATGAAAACCGTGTCTACTTCACACATTTATTATTAAACTATAAAGAAGGCTTTAAGGTGAAAGACTAACTTGGAAATTATTATTAGGTACTATATAATAAAACATATAAGGTGAGGTTGTAATAAATGATCATCATAATTGCTTTGCATTTTATGCCATGATTGTGATTTATGATCCAACGTCAACGTATTGGTTGGTTTCATTTATAAATTAATAAATAGTTGCTTCTATGGGTAAACATTCTATCCGTTATAAAATGTTGTGTGCATAGAATAATAAAATAAATAAATAAATAAAATAAAAAAGCCTTTTATTCCATGCATGTAGGTACAAATGTTTAAATACAATAAATATTTTCTTACTCTTTGGGTATCACAATTTCATCAAACAAAAAATAATAATTACAAAACAATTGTTTCATTTTCTACATTAAATTAAAATTGGAGAATATAATTTGGTTATTAAATAATATACAAATTGTTACCACTATTATTATTATTATTATTATTTTAAATTATCAGTAAAATTAAAACCAAAATATTGCACTGATAAATTATTAAATTATTGTTTATCTAGTCTTTATTTTTCATTAATATTATTATTATTTTTTTACATGGACCCCTCTCGGGTGAAGGCCTCCTCCAAAGATTCCCATTTGCTTCTGTCTCTTGCCACATCAATCCAGTTTGGCCCAGCAACTTTTTTAATGTCGTCCTCCCATCGCATATACGGTCTACCAACGCGCCGATTGCCCTGAGGACCGTCCCATGAAGTTACCTCGTATGTCCATCTATTGTCTTTAAGTCGTGCTATATGTCCAGCCCATCTGAATTTCAGCTTTTGAGCATATTTCAGCGAATCGATGGTATTAGTCATGCTTCTTATTTTCGTATGACGGATTCTATGTGTCTTTCTTATTTTGAGCATGCTGCGTTCCATTCCCCTCTGGCACGTTATTATTTTATTTTTGACTTTGTTCGTGAATTTCCAAGTCTGACACCCATATGTAAGACAAGGTAGAATACACGAATCCATCATTTTCTGTTTTACTTCTATCGGCATGTTACTTTTCATCACTTCTTTATAACTCCAGAACTTATTCCACGTAATTCTTGATCTGCGCTCTACTTCTAGTTCATTTCTATGGCTGTCAAATGATATCTGTTTTCCTAGATAGACATACTGTTCCACATACTGTATAACTTCGTTTTCTAGTGAGATCGTTCGTTTTAAGCTGTTTGTCATTACCTTTGTTTTTGTTAAGTTAATTTCTAAACCGACTAGTCTGCTTGCATTGTGTAGCGATTGTATCATATTTTCTAAGTTTCTACTGGTTTCAGACAGTAGTACTAGGTCATCTGCGAACCTTAAGTGGCTCATGTATTTTCCTTTGATATACAAACCGCATTTTTTCCAGTCCAGTTTACTTATAATTAATTCTAGTACTGCTATAAATAGTTTCGGGGATAATGGGTCACCCTGTCTCACTCCTCGTTTGATGTTAAAGTTAGGGCCAGTTGCTTCCAGTTTGACTCTACTAACGCTGTTTTTATATATACTTTTTATTACTTGTATGTATTCATTCTCGACTCCTTGTTTACTTAATGCTTCCCAGATACAAGTGTGTGAAATGGTATCAAATGCCTTCTGGTAGTCTATATAGGCTATATAGAGTGGTCTTCGATTTTCTTGGTATTTTTCGATAGTAAGTTCTAGAGTATGTATGTGGTCTATAGTTGAAAACCCCTTACGAAATCCTGCTTGTTCTATTGATTGCCTTTTTTCTAAGGTTTTGCTTATTCTTTGGTTAATTATGGAAGAGAAAAGTTTATAAATAGTTGGTAAAAGGCTTATTGGCCTGTAATTACCTATATCTTTAGGGTTTCCTTTTTTATATAGCAAAATTATATTGGATTCTGACCATTGTACAGGTGTGTTTGAAGTTTTAAGTATTTGATTAAATAATGATGCCAGAGATGGTGCTAGTATTTCACCACCATATTTAATTGCTTCATTTGTAATGCAATCTGGGCCTGGGCTCTTTTCTAATTTTAGCTTTTTAGTTGCTTGTATAATTTCTAATTCATCAATACATTCAATATTATATTCTACGTGATTGAGACAGTCTAATTCATCTTGTTTGTCTTTTGTACTTTTTGTATTCGCACTGTATAGGTTTTTATAGAATTCTGTGGCAATATTTATTATTTCAGTGCGGTTATGTGTTGTTTTCCCTGATAGGTTTAAGCCTTCAATCCAAGACTTATTTGTGCGCAGTTCTTTTGTGGCTTTCTTAAAGCTTTTTCCTTGTGCAAGATATGTTTCTATTTTATCATTTCTGTACATGTTGTAATCATGTTTTATGTATTTGCTCGTTAACTTGTACAGAGCGCTAAGTTCTTTTTTTTCAGATCGTGTCTTGACTGATTTCTTTTGTAGTTCTTGTCTTCTATTTAGTAATGTAATTGTCCGTTCTGAAAGAATTTTTTGTCTAATAGATGTACTCTTAATTATCTTTGCTTTTTGTAGACTGATGTTGATAGCATGTAATAATTTATTATAATATTCCTGTATATTCATCTCCACGCGATGATCCACTAAGTCTGCTATATAATATTTTAGATTTTGTTTGTAGCATTCAATTTCTTCTCTTGTTTTTAATGTACTACTTTGGCTATTAGTGAACTTGATTCGACTATTTTTTGGGGATTTTAAAGTAATTGTAGCTCTAAGCATTCTATGGTCTGTAGAGAAATTAAGGTTTAGTGTTTCTATGTTCAGAAAAAAATTTGGTTTGTTGGACAATATGTAATCAATCTCATTTTTGTACACTCCGCCAGGTGAACACCAAGTCCACCTGCGACTTGTTCTTTTCTTGAACAAAGTGTTAATCACTGAAAGTCTATTTTCAAAAGCGAAATTTATTAATCTTTGACCTCTGTCATTTCTATCTCCATATCCGTATTTTCCTGTAATTATTTGTTCACCTTTTAGTGGCTGTCCTATTTTTGCATTAAAATCGCCTAATAGTAAGAGATTTTTAGAAGATGCTTGTATTGCTGTGTCCAAATTACGATAGAATTCTGTGATCTCTTCTTCACTTGACGAGGCCGTGGGAGCATATACTTGTATTATGCTTATAACATAGCCTTTAATATTAAGGTCTAGCAGAGCGACTCTTTCTGTGAACCCTTGAAACCGTTCAATATACTTTTTTAAGGATTTCTTTATTAAAAATCCGACTCCATAAAGACCGGGTGTGTGGCCTATATAACATAATATGGTATTGTCGTATTCCTCTATATGACTGCCCAGTCTCCTAACTTCTGACAGACCGATGACATCATATTTGATTCCCTTCAGAGCTTCTTCGAGTTCCAACAGCCTTTCGTATGAAGAAAGTGTTTTAACGTTGTATGTTGCTATGTATAACTTATCTGTATAGAGACTTCTCGATTTGGGTTTGGCATTTAACTGTTTCTTAGGAGGGTGGTGGTCTTTATTTTCTTCCACGGTGACCAGCCGGCTTGGAAGATGGTTTTTGTTTATGTTCCTTTTATTTATTTTGTTTTTGAGAGGGGGTGCCGATTGCTATTGGTGAGAACTCTTTTTTACATAATTTTGGTTGTCTTGTTTTTTGTTCACAAGATAGTTAAGCATCCCTGCCTTGACAATTTCTTTAGAACCACTGGTTGTGTTTTGAAAAGTGCTTGGTGTGGTTTTATTTTTCTTGTTTGGTTGGGTTCTGGGGGATAATTCTTCGATGCTATAGATTTTTTGAGGCGATGTTGAAAGCGATCTTTTCTTATTTCCTGTTTTATTGTCTGTGTTTTGTTTTCCAATTACTACTAATTTATCATATTTTATTATTACTTTGTTACCCTTTTCTTTTTCAATGTTCAATTGTTCCTGCATCAATCTCCTTTTCTCCAAAATGTGTCGTGGATAGTCTTCTTTAATGTAGTAATTTGTATCTTTTAGTAGTTGTTTTTGTTTGAATATTTCAATTTTTTTACCAACTGTGGTTAGTGTCACCACAATAGGTCTTGGTTTTTCTGTTCTTTTTCCTATTCTTCTAACTTCTTGGATTTCCTTACCATCAACTTTTATTTTTAGATACCTTGATATAAAACTAACTATTTCCATTTCCAAATTATAGTAAGTGAAAGGTGAATTATCTTCTTCAATACCAAAAAATACTATGTTTCGATTTCTTGCCTGTTTTTCCAGCATATTAAGTCTTTGTTCTTGTTTTATAAATTGTTCCTTTAGAGCTGTGTATTTATTTTCTAGAATACTTAGTTTTTCATCTAAAATTAAATTCATGTTTTCTGTAACTGTCTTTGTAACTTCTATGCCATTTTCTTTTATGGCGATTTTTTGGGATTCAAGATCTTTTTGAATCACTCTTAAGGTTGCCATTATTTCTTCCATCATAATATTTTCCTTGTAAGTAAATGAGGGGTGCATAGAATACAAGATCTTTACTATAGGTTTGTATGAAGCTTAGAAAGTTAATGAATAATGTGAGCCATAGCGGTTTGGTACATTTATTATATAATGTAATACGTTTATGAAATGAATTCAACTCAAGAATAAGAAACGTTGTTACAAATTTGTTATAAATTGAAAATTATGATAGCAGTTTAAATCAATATTTCGATATCATAGATGCTTGTATAAAGAATTTAATTTGTAAAACACTAATCAAATAACGAGATTAGAGTGAAATAACACTGAACCAATTTGGGTTTATGTCTGGATGCGGGACAACAGATGCTATATTTGCGATGCGCCAACTATTTGAGAAATACAGTTTAGTTTATAAGTAATTTTACAATTTTAATTGAAATGCATATATTTCATTATAACACAATAGTGCAAAGTCTTCATGAGATAAATATGAAATTAAAACTCATTATGTTTAAACGGTAGAACATACGCTTTTGGGAGCTACAAAGTTTGAATAGATTAAGGGTAAAACTTGATCATTGTCTGCTGCTTTGAAAGTTACCTAGATTGATTACTACTTATCTAATTATCATGGTAATCAGCGCTAATCTGAGATGTATCACCAATAACTGACAATAATATGGGGTTGTAATGAATTTATTGCTTCATGATCTAGTATCTTTCAGCTATTGAGTATCAGGCTGAAAATTATAATAAAAATACCTTTTCACATACCACACACACAAATTAGACAGAGCTCTATGTAATAGTTGGACTGCTGTTAAACAAAGTCTTTATTAATCTCTTCGATTTTCTATTTTCGGCTATTAGTTCAACCGGTTTTACCTGAATATCAGTTTTTCGAGCGAGCGACTGGCATCGGACTTTTGCAACCATAAGGGTGAACTGAATTCGAAGGTAGAATTATTCATCAGTTAATTTGAGAGCACTGACTTCCCAATAACGCTTGGCAGAGATATCTCTGACATGACAACCGGGACCGACGACTTAACGTGTTCTCATAGAGACAGGCGCTAACCACGGCCGTGATTCCGGGCTACTAATGGCCAGTGAAACACAGGCTTATTTAACAAAAACTACAATTTTTATATAGAACTCCATCCTCGTTTCTCCTCGTCTTCCATCAGCACGTTGATATCTTTGACTCACGAGCCACCGTTTATGAAAAATATTCTCACCCTATCTTTTAAATGAAAAAAAAAACAATATATAGTTGTATCCATTAGTTTTAATTGGGCATAATTGTATCACTCGATTATTTTATTTTATTACTTGTATTTGGTAAACTTAATATTCGAATATCATGTGGTGATTACAAAAACTTTAAACCTTAGTATTATGTCTGTGGTATTTTACAATCACCATGCCTTGTTTATTTCCTGTTATATAGTAATTATCTAATTGAATAAATTTGTAAATATCTGTAAACAATATACCAACGTCATCATCAAACAATCATCAAAATTATGACACTATTGTAAGTTAATCAAGTCTGAGGCTTAGTAGTTATTACCAAACCTACTCAGTCGTACCAATCATCAATATAACTTAGTAAGGGTTTATGGATACAGTTCCAGACTTAAAATTCACTCAATGTTTTCTACTTCGTTGAGTGTTGTTTGTGCAAGTCACACATGGAACAAAACTTTGTGTGATCGACAAGTTGTTGTTCTGAGACTAGACGTACTCTATTCGTTTTTGTAAAGTCCTGTGCTTCACAGATAAATTCCTAATGCGAGAAAAAACAAATATTTTGTTAGTAAGTATTAAAAAATTTTGCTAAATAAGTTTACTAATGTAAAAATAATTTAAAAAGTCTTAGTCGAGAGACAACAGTGATAAGAACAGCTCATGGAACTAGTTCTACAAGATGCATCACTTGACAACGTGTGGCTAATTTATCAATGCTGTAAATACAGAGCTAACGAACACAGTATCATCTTAGTACTTATGAAACGAATAACGGCAAGTTGTATTAAATCCTAATCATAGACCTCATCATCTTTTAGACGTGGGAATGGATTAATACCTGAATATTCATTTATTTAAATGTTTACAAAAAACATCTAAATTTGCTCAACTGAGTTCAAAAAGTAAAAATATTTCTATCAAATTAAAAGCTTCGTAATTTGATTCTAAATATGTATTTTGATATGTCTGCAAATATTATTTTTAATGATCACTTTTTTTACAGGGAAAATGTTACCCGATAATTAATTTAAGTTCATTTTATAAAAAGTCGACGCACCGCCTCGTGTCGATCAATAAAAATTAAGTGAAATTTTCTAGCCTTCTCGTTGATTGAAATCTACTACGAAAGTTTTATAATTTCTTACTATTCGGAGTTTTATTATCAAAATAGTCGTAGAATTCAAAATTATTTTAAAAAACTGATTTGTTCAAATATGCCCAAATAATCTGGGTATTTAATAATACTATTTTTAGGTACACCTAGAAATTTATTATTTTAACCTTATTGGGATCAATCCTTTGAACAATACACGTCACCATTACTTGAGTGACTATCACTACTGAACGAACATTTGCAGCTCTTGACGTTTAATAATAATATATATAATAAATAATAAAAGAATTCCATAACACAAGTTTGTAGCAAGGTCGTAGTATTATGCGTAACTGGTCACATATGTCTATAAGATTTAAATACGATGGTGGGCCAATAAGTACTAAGCCTACAAAAGAATATCAAAAAGTTTCAAAACATAAATTATCAACATAGTCTTCTTTTGAACCCGTCTGAAAATATGTTTTCACAAGGCCTGCAAATTTGGCCTCCGTGGCGGCGATGACCTCCTCATTCGACTGAAATTTCTGTCCAGCGAGTGATTTTTTCAAATTTGAAAATAAAAAGAAGTCGCACTTGACCAAATCTGGTGAATACTGGTGTACCAGTGGATCAACGTTTCGTCGACTATCACAAAACGACGCAGGAACTTCTTCGGATTGCGCTTAAACAGCGTCAAACACTGCTCTAAAGTTGTCGCACGGTTGCGCCTGTTGTCTGGAGTGAGCAAACGTGACACCCATAGCGCCGACATCTCTCTCAAAGCCCAAAACTTCATACAGGATATGACCCACGTGATCTTTTGAAATGCCTACCGACTTAGCTATATCGCGCCACTTATTTCGGCGGTCTGCCAATACGAGATTGTGGATTTTTGTTACGTTATCCAAATTCTCGGCTCACCAAAAACCGACGAACACGTGGAAATTCGTTAAACCAACTTTTGAAGGTGGCTATGGAAAATAAGAGTCACAGCATCAAAACGCTGTTTGATTTCGCTCCGCGATTTCTCTTCCAAAAACAAGAATTAAATCAACCGATGTTGCTCTTTTTCCATTTTTCTGAACTCCGCGGAAACCGCTTGCACACGCGGTTAAAACAAAACTACGACTTCGATCCGGCTGAAATTTTGAAGATAGACGTCTACGAGAATGTACTACACGATAATAATTTGCTCTTGCGATACTGGCGCCATCAGGCGGTGAGGTTAAGTTCACATCGAATAAAGTGTTGTTAGGTAATATTCTATTTTAAACATACTTACAAATTAATATTTTGTATTCAATAACCTGTACTTGACTTACTGCCACTACATAGATAGGTCATATTCCCTGTTTTGAGCACATATAACCAATGTTATATAATAAACTTATTCATCGTATAATACAGGGCTTTCTATACTATTCTTTTTGGTACATTTAACAGGTATATATAGAGGCCATTTTCCGACACTTCCACACATTTACTCTGTAAATTCCTTTCCTGAGTTAATCATCCATTTCTTTTCTATGAGTATCAACTTTAATATTAAAAATTAACCGTTCCCCCGCTGGCATATATTTTTTAAATTCGTACAATGAATCTCTTTCACGTATAAATGTATAGATGATAATTTCACCTCTTGATGGACCTTTATTCTATTCAAGTCGGGTCAGGTTAAAGGTCGTTCGATATTGAGTAGAATATATTAATGTTTGGGTAAACGTACTGCCGCTCTGTATAAGATATGTTTTCAATATGTATTTTTATGTACCTATTCAAATTATTCTTATGTGTATTTTATAAGCCCTCAGGGGTTGGATTACTATATAAAATTTGAATTAACTACCTGAATAATCTCTACAGCGTTTTCTGATATTTAATCCATAAATACCCGAGTTGCATTGTGAATTTATTTGTATAATAGATCGAATTTTAATCAAATTATTTCTATTTTTGTTTCTTACCTTTCATCGAAATTGTGTTACAAAACGAAAACAGCCTCCTCCTATTGCGTATTCATCGTTTAAATTACCACTTTCAACACTGTTTTCTTTTCTGAACCCTCGGGCGAAACATTTTAAACAGTTGATGTTCCATTTCAAGTTGAATTCGGGATGACCGACTTTAAATTGAAATGAAACACCAACTCCTTGTTACCGTACTAAAAACAGTTTAAAAGTATATTTCTGTTTTATTAAGAACTTCACAGACGAATGTTTTAAAAAGATATTGATTAGAGAATTTCATAATAAAATTATTTCCCACCATATAGTTCAGTTAATTTCCACATATTTAAATTTTATGTTAATACCTATAGGTATACTTATGTGAACAAATAAACGAAATGTTTCTGGTACAATAAACCGACGCGGAGAGGAGGTTTCGTTTGTTTCTGTTTCCATATACTTTAACCAAGCACATATAAATACGACCGGTAAACCGTTCACTTCGCTCTGAATATTCAACTACGTTAATTAAATAATACATTTAGAAACTACGGGTTGACCGAACCGAACCGAACCGAAAATACAGAGACCAGTTTAAGCTGTATATATTTACCTCCACATTGCTACATTAGTAGTACAACAACTCACAAATAAGATCTATGACTTTTTATTCTCAGAACCATAAAGTAAAATTCATCTTTTTGTTCTCGAAAACTGATGTCCAATCAATTAGTAGTCCAGTCAATAAAAGCTTAACTTTGCCATTTTGGTTGAACACCTGCAACCAACGCCAAAATTTCCGTAAGTCTTCGTAGATTAATATACTAAAATTGCAGGGTGCTGCAATACCGGCAAAGGGTGCAAATACATTGCAAAAGGGTGCAAAAACAACTTTTTCGTCTATATCTCGCGATTGGTTGGAAAAATAAAAAAAGATCCTACTACAAAATTGTAGGAAATTTAATCCCCTACAAAAACTTGGAAACGTATTTTCGCGTATCTCTCATAGTTTTTGTACAAAATGCATTGAAAGGTGCAAAGTGAAAAAAATGTTACTATTAATCTTTTTTTTTCATATTGAAGTGATACTACATGTTTCATTGGGATTCCAATGATATGTTTCGGGCATTTTTTTTTATTTATTTACACCTTTTTTCAATTACCTAATAATCTTGGCAAAAAAAACATTTAAATTTTATTATATGACTAGCTGACCCCGCAAACTTCGTACCGCCTCAGAATAATCATTTAAATATTATGCTTAGTTATTAACTGATACTGATAAATTGACAGCAGTGCCACCTAACGGGCCCCGGCTGGTACCGCCACAGTCGCTCGTTGTCGCCACAGTTGATCTATCTCGTAGGGTACAGCCAGCGTTTGCAATGTAAGCGTAAAAAATGGGTTTATTTACGACATCACATTAAAAACCTCTAAAATTATCAATGTTTCTCTACTAATAAGCATGTATTATACATATAAACCTTCCTCTTGAATCATTCTATGTAGTAAAGAAAACGGCGTCGAAGTCCATTGCGTAGTTTTAAAGATCGAAGCAATTATACATATAGACAGACAGAGAGTGGAAGCGACTTTGGCTTATACTATGTAGTGATAATTTAATTTTAGTTTTTTTTATTCCATTGGATTCAGCGCAAAATAGCATTTGAAACGTATATTTGCAGTATAAATTACCTCTCCATTTACCTGAGCTATTATAAATTTCATTTCAGGGGGACGTTTATAATAATATATAACTGGCGGAGAAAGAGCGTTGTATATTGTATATTATTCTTTCTACTACTATTCTACTCTTTTGCTCCCACTGATTCCAATTTTCTATATAAGAATCTTCAATATAAGAGTGAATAGGGAGAATAAGACAAATATGAGACCCTTGCGCTCGACGTAAATAGTCCCATTCAAGATCTATAGGATAGGATCGAAAAATAGGACCCATGTGCTCGAATAAGACCATACGTTTCCTAATAAGAGCGAAAGAGATTTAGACAAAAATGAGAACCTTGCGCTCGACGAAAATAGTACCATTGAGAACACACACACATGCGCTTGTTTTTCTATATCGCTGAGTGCAATGAGTAAGACTGCAGCAGAAAATGCTCAACTAACTGTTTGTCACTTACTGTCACTATACTCCAAACTGTCGTTTCAGGGATATTTAGTTTTTGTGCTTCTAACTGTCCAAAAATGATTTTTTGCAGAATAAACTTGATTCACTGTTTTCAATTTAAATGAAACAATGAATCCTTCATTTTTATGTTCTATTTGTATGAAAAAAACGTAAGATGCAACAATTGTTGTGAAAAGTATGCAATCTTCTCAGGATTGCATACTGATTGTAGTGATTGGTATGGTAAAAGTGAGGACCGCAGTGAAATGGCTAAGAAAATAATTATCACTATATGCGCAGAAATTTTACAGGACAAAATAAAGGAAACTCTTTACGTAACAAAAAGTTATCTACAACCGGACAAATTCCCTGATAACGTTGTATCAGAAATACCTCCACTATTAACTTGCTTCCTACATAAATCATTATTAAATGATGAAAATATCGTGTCAGATGTATGTCCTGTTATCCCAAAAATAGATAGTATTGGCCATAGTATTATTTCAGCACTTCGTCCTAAATCCTTCATTCGTTTCTTCAACTAGCTGTTGAGACCTACATTTATCGAAAAACAGGATCGATGTTAGTTATCAATCTACTAAACAAACTGGGTGTTTGCATATCATACCATAATATTCAGCTTCATGAAGTTTCATCAATAATTTAACCTCAGAAGACTATAATTACTGATGCTTTCCTTTAATATGTCTTTGATAATACTGACCGTAATACAAGGTGGGCCAAAAGAAATCACCCTTTTGAAAGATGCTCTTATTTTTGCAAATGGCGGCCAATGTCAAATCTGTTTCGACATTTGTAAACTAGACAGATGTAGAATACAAGTGAACAAGCCATGGAGCGATACACTCCCCGCGGAATGCGGATTAATCGTGTCTATTCTTTTAGGGCCGTTTGGCCAGGGACTACAAGAGACGCTGCCAAGAGTGGCCGGCCCCGGAGCACCTATTCTGCCGAGAATATCGCAGCTGTTGCTAAGGATGTCGAGCTATCGCTTGAAACATCAACCATACGCCGTACCTCGCAATTAGCCACCAGCCGGTCGTCCCTAAGGTGACTTTTGGTCAAAGACCTGCGCATGTTCGTGCTGCAGCCTGTCGACCACCAAACGCATGTAGCCTACGCCCATGCGATTCTCAATCTCGAGGACGAAGTAGACAATTTTTCGAGCAAAATAATATTTTTAAGACTGGAGAACACGTGGTTCCAACAAGACGGAGCAACGGCACACACTGCGTGAGACACAACCGATATTCTGTAGGCAGCGTTCCCGGGTCGCCTCATCTCTAGTTTTCGCGATTTGCACTGGCCCGCAAGATCGCCCGATTTAACCGTTCCAGACTTTTTTGTGGGGTTTTTTGAAGTCTCGTGTTTACGTGAACAAGCCCGAGCACATGAGTGCGAGAATCTGTCGCCCGAAGTTCTCGCTGAAGTGATGAAAAATGCCACAAAATGAGCCCGTATAGCAATCGATTGTGGCTGCGCCCATTTGGCCGATATCATCTTCTCGACTTCACTATTAAAATTCTAAAGGTTCAAATAAACATAATCTAAAAACAAAATCGAAGTTTTTTATTTAGAAAAAAATTGAGAGCCGAACAACATCGGATGACTTCTTTTGGCCCACCTTGTATAAGAACCTCAGGTGGTCAGGAGACTTTTCATTGTTTAGGAGGCATAACAGTGTACACACCAGCAAGTAGTGTTTGATATAAAAGAACTCCAATCGAATGCAAAAAAATCTGCAGCGCAATTAGCATCTACAACAGATATCACCGATGAGATGTAAGATGAGAGATTGCCTTTTGGATTAAAAAACATCACCTATGCAGATCCTAGTAAACTATGTTTAGGCATTTCACCTCTTGTATCACCATCGTATGTAACATTTCTATCAGGCATATTACATGCCTCCCGTTCATTAGATGACCATCCTCCCAAATTTGAAAATTTGCGAATTTGCGCTGAATCCGATGGAATAAAAAAAATATAAAATAAAAATATCATATAATAAAATTGAAATGAATTTTTTGTCAAGATTATTAGGTATATGAAAAAAGGTATAAATAAGTAAACAAAAATGTCCGAAAAATATTAATTAAATACCAAGGAAACATGTAGGATCGCTTCAAAATGAAAAAAAAAGATTAATAATAATATTTTTACAATTTTGCACATTTAAATGCATTTTGTGCAAAAACTATGAGAGATACGCGAAAATACGTTTGGAATTTTTTGTAGGGGATTTAATTTCCTACAAGTTTGTAGTAGGATCTTTTTTTATTTTTCCAGCCAATCGCGAGATATAGACGAAAAAGTTGTTTTTGCACCCTTTTGCAGTGTATTTGCACCCTTTGCCGGTATTGCAGCACCCTGCAATTTTAGTATATTAATCTACGAAGACTCACGGAAATTTTGGCGTTGGTTGCAGGTGTTCAACCAAAATGGCAAAGTAAAGCTTTAATTGACTGGACTATAGAGGCAATATTCACGGAAGACTTCGTATGAAACCTTGAAAGGCATGCGTCTCACATTAGTTCTATTTTCAAACATATTTTTAATTTAAAAATAGTTAACCCCACAAGATCACTCTTTAAACCTGAGATGAGAGAGAGATGGGATTGTCAACCCTAAAACAGAACGAATATTCACCTCGAAAGGAAGACTATAAATACCTTTATGACGTGGGTCGAATGGTAGAGAATTGAAAAGCCCTTTATCAATATCAATTTGCCAACATAATATACCCTAAACACCAAGTTTTACTTTTAAACATAAATGTTTAACAAAGGCTTTTTAAGCGATTCAAATATAATTCGACTATCAAAGTGGGTATACGGCTCAAAGTTATGGTGTTTTATATTGGAAAATCTTCCCATAACTGTTAGCGTATTGAAGTGAGTACTAACAGCAACCAACAGTATAGATTATACAAAAGTCACTGGCTTTTGCTGCGTCTTAGAGTTAATTTCGTTTTGTATCCCATTATGAATCAATATGACGCACAGAAACTTGAAATACCTAAAGTTAATGTGTAAAACACAAAACTAGTACGTACTTTTAAGTAGCATTTGGTCTAGCAGTTAGCGAATGCGACTACTAATCAAGAGGACTCAGGTTCAAATCCCGGGTCGGGCCAAAAAGTGTTTTTGGGTTTTTCTTAGGAAATTCCTAATAGCAGCCCGGAGTTTGGAAGTTTGGCGGTGATTCACGCCCGTGCCTCGGAGAGCACGTAAAGCCGTCGGTCCCGGTCGTCATGAACATCTATGGCGATCGTTATTGGGAAGTCAGTGCCCTCAAATATACTGACAACTAGTTCAATCTTCGAATTTTAATTCTCCCTTAGGGTTGCAGGTCCGATGCCAGTCGCTCCGTTGAAAAACTGGAATTCAGGTAAAACCGGTTGAACTAGTACCCGACCCCAAATAAACTTGTGAATAAAGGCTAGGAAGATGATATATCAAAACAGCTACATACAATAAGACTATGAGATACTAGTATGTATTGTGATTAGTAGGCTTCGATTAACAATTTGATCGAAGTTTCTAGGTAATTAATGGTACAAGAAATTTAAAACGGTTTATGTTAGTTTATATTTTTAACGCTAAATGTAATATATCTTACAGATATTCCTATTGCTTATTATTGCTAAAACTTTGTTTAATCATATCTTTATAATTGTATCTAATAAAAATTGTCTGTAAAAATATCAAAGCTCAGTCTGGGAAATTCCATTATCTTTGTATTATGAAATTTAAATATCTGTATAATTATTATACACGTTTAGAAATTCATCCTTTGATTTCTTAGTACTGTATTTAAGGGAGAGTATCTAAATTTTTTTGGTTGACCAAAATACTAGGTATAAAATTACCAATTTAAAACTTTGTAAAGAAAAAACAGTAGACGGCGACGAAATCGGCATAAAAACTGGGTACAAAAGACTTGTCTTCTGCCGCGAAATCTATTGTGTTTAGCCGTTGCCTAACTAAAAAACAGGAAAAGACAGACGGTAAGGAAAAATTAAAAATACTTAAAGAAAGTTTTTAAGATGTTTAGGCTGAGGATAATAAGCTATTAACATAAACTTCTTAGTTCTTGAAAAACGGTTGGGCTTGTAAAACTAGAATACGGAAGTATCAGATTACGCAGATATTTTTGAAACATTTAACATATTAATTAAGTCTGCTTCATTGTATTTTAAAGAAAAATATTGAGTAGGTTTCCTGATCTACATTTTCTTTTTAAATAAATTTGTGTTATCAATATGATAATTTAGAAATAAAAGCGAATGTTTTCTGACAGATTTATTGAAAGATATTGTTACGATATCCGAACCGATACAAAAGTATAAGTACAGCGATGGATGTGGTAAGGTATAGAGCTTTACTTACAAGACAGAATAGCGTTGTTCAATCAGTTACAAGATGTAGCGATGTAAATTAATTTGTTGTAGATTTATAACGTCTACAAATTTCGTATTCTGCTACACGTTAATTAAAACATGCAAATATTTATGAACATTTCGCTCACCAGTCCGTACAAATTTGATGTATGCTATATTAATTTGTAACCAACACAAGCCTTATACAATACGTACCTTTGTCATAAATATAGATAGGATATTAACTAAACTATTTTGATTGTGATTGTATATATACCTACCACATTATCCAAAATATGTTTACTATCTAAAAGCGAAATGTTTACCATCTAAAAGAGCCTTCGAACTGCAAAAAACGCGCTCGAACATAGCTTTTGATCTTTTCTCATTTGAGTTCTGTCTGACATTAGCCAGCGTGCGCGTATAGATAGGAATCACTCACTCTTGTGCTCTGATAGTTGTTACTAATGCCATTTTTGGACTTAAGAGTTACATTATGGGTGTTTTTTTACATTTACATAGTATTCCACTTAATTTGTGATAAAACTAGATACAAATTTAAATCGTTTGTTCAAAGTCACGTCATTGGTTTCGTAGCCAACTGTCAGAGATCGTGCTATATTTTAATGACTGCATTTGCGATTGTTTCAGTTTAGGTAACCCAATCATACTGTGCCTTAAAACAGGAAAAACAACTTGATTCCGTATATAACTATGTTTCACGGAGGTGTGGGCATGTTCATTACTAACACGCTGCGCGTTGTAATGTGACTACCTCAGTCAAGGTCGGAAGCAAATTACTTACTTTAGTACAAAAAGTAATAGTAGAAGTATTCTTACTTTATCTAATCTAGTCTAATTTTAGTGCCATATGTCTTGTTTTACGTTCCACGCTGTAGCGTCTAAAGTGAACGTTCAAAACAAGAATGTGTAAATTTTGAAATATTGAAATATGGACCCTAAGCAAATGTTATTAAAGTATATAATCAAACAACACATTTCAATTTTAGTTAAGTTTAGAGATTATAACAACAGAATTACGGCCAATATCTCGAAATCCCGTAAACGTCAATCAAAAAATTACCAAACCCTAAAATTCTATACAGCCGACATTTTAAATCACTAAGAACAAAACAAAACCATCCAAAAAGTTACAAGGTCATTTAAAAATAAATGTGAATTTTTCAAATTAAGTTATTCATAAAATTATAATAACAGATCTGATAGCCTTAAGTAAGTACTCCAACTAAAGCAAAAAACATTTCATAAAGTTTTATAAAACTTTTCTTTCAAAGAGTCTCGTCTTGTGTGACCTTCAGTGCCGAATGTTTAAATAAAAGAAAAAAGCTAAAACAAAGCTACCTGTGCTTTAATCCTCGAAGAAATGTGGTTTTGTTGATTATCTGAGCCAAATTGTATTCCTATTCTTTGAATAGAGTCGTAGGCTTCCCTATTTTCTCGTTAGGTATTTTTGAATGAGATTTTCATCTTTACAATTTCTTTTTTGCCTATTATCATACAGACACAATGCCACGATACGATCCAAATAATCTTTAAATAAAACTCCACCGTTCGTTCTGTTATTTAGAACGTTAATTGGAAGAGCAATAGCGTGTAATTACTAATTATGTTTGACTATTTACTGTAGTGCTGGTTTTATTCACAAGAAAAATATACAGAACGATATTAGTTACATCCAAATTGACTCCTGTTTTAAATTTACTACGACACTCACAAATAATGTGGCTTTCTACCACCGATTCAGTTGATTAGAAAATGGGTACAGAAGTTAGAGGAGACAGGTTCAACAATTAATTAACCACGATCCGGCCGACTTAGAACATCAAGAGATCCCGAAAACGTTGAGCGCGAAAGAACTTCTATTCTTGAAAATCCTGGACTCTTTACTTGGAAGCGGTCTAATGCCTTGGGCGTGCCCAGAACATATTTGATTCCTATTCTTCGGAAAGATTTAAGATGGGGCAACTTTGAGTTCTTTAATAATAAATAAACAGTTTTCATATCTCATACTTAAGTTCTTTTAAATCATTATTTGAAATGTAATCGAACTTAATTTCCATATCAATGCCGTTTCATTAATTATCAAGGTATAATGTTAGAATGTGAAACTATTTCTAGAATTTAACCATTGATATAATAAAACTACGTCAACTTTTAAAAAATCACAATTTTCGCGGCTATTTTCTCGGGTCAAACAAAAAGTAGAACGTAACCGCAGGCGGTATCACCGTAACGTGAAATGTGTTTTTTGCAAAAAGAAGCTAAAGCCTGATCCAGTAATGAAATGAAATATAGGGCGCGGAGACTCGCTTTTAGTCTTTTATTGAGTCTACTGAAATTGGATTGTTAGTTAACGTGTGATAAAAAAGCCCTTTTTTATCAGACAGATGGTTTTATTACATATACACTTCTGTTATCCAGCAAACTCAATTAAGCAACTTTTGTTCTTGAAAGTAACTTTTTTCAACAATGAAAAATTTAAACAAAAGAATTTTTAAATCAAATTTATAAGTAATGACGACTTGCATAAATTGAACCATTGTGCCGAAATCTTTGATTGGTCTTTGAAATATTCCAGTGATTTTAAGCGATCGCAAAGGTCAATCTTCTTCGAATAAATAGGTATTTAATGTTGATGAACCTCCTTATAGTCACTTTTTCATTTAAATCAATATAAAATGTGCATTGTTTGATGGAAATTTGTTGCTATAGTTGATAAGTAATTTTTTTCACCTACTTCTGAAATGAAATACTATATATACTATATTATAAGAAACTATTTTCAAATGTGACTACGGTCAAAAGACAACGTGATTAGGTGAAATCTATGTTCATTCATCGATGTTTAAAAACTTGCAAATAATGCCTCTCACGTTTATATTAATAAACTTACAAATGTAACCTGTTTTAAGATACACTCACACAGCTACACTCACGCATACATATATTTTTGTGAAATGTATTTATAATGTTTTATTTATGTATTTAATTTATTCTATCATTTACCTGTTAGATAAATTCAATGGTTGGATACAACAGTACAGGAAGAGTAAAACCATTGTTAAACAGGATTAGAATAAGTAATAGGATTACCCGTTGGTACTCCTAAATCTTTTATGTAATGGACAAAATCTTTTAGATTTACCTTTACTATGTTTTTTTTTTGTAATCTGGACAAACAGGTGTTATGAATGTCCATCACCAAAGGAGAATCTTTGACCAGGTGAGATCATCATACTTATAATATCGTTGTGAAAGCTTTCAAACTATTTTGTTTTGGTAGTTACTACGTTTATCGATATGTCTTCGTTAGAGGACTTTAAAGTGTATTTTTGCGTTATTATGGATATCGCCATAAGAGGTAGTAGTTGAGACACAGATTTCAGCTCAAACGGGCAGGAGGGGAGTCACTATCTTCCCTCAGAAGACCAACCTATAACCTATTCTTTGGTGAGTTCAAGACTGGAATCCCAATATATATATATTATTATCTTTTCATATTTAGCCTACCAAAGTGACTCTATTCTGCCTGACGGAACAAAAGCACGAGCAGAATCCAAGAGTGGGAGAAACCACACACCATTGCCGCGAAAAAATGGCGAAAAATGCAAAGCATGGCGGCGCACACTATGGCGGCTTAGTGAGATGCTTTTTCACGCCCCACTTATAGGACCCGGGATCAAAATGGGAAGGGAACACGTGGGCTGGTAGTGAGTTCCAGCTTTTGAATGCTCGGCATAAGAAGGAAGAGCCAAACCGTTTCAACCGTAATATATGTACACTCGGTTCCAAAAATAACGGGTCAGTCACATAAACCCGAATATCTCCCGAACTACGTATGCCATCCTAATGAAACGAAGACTGTTCAATTGAGAATTTAATTATACAGATAAAAAATAAAATAAAACTTAGTTACACCCACAATATTAATCTTAAATTAAAAAAAAAACTAAAGTAGTCATATTTTTCTTAAGATTACATTTTTTTTATGATTGTTTTTTTGCTGTTTTTCATCACTGGAGGCTTCATCACGTGGAGGCAATACAAAGTATTAAATGAAGAAAGTGATGAAAAACAGCAAAAAAACAATCATAAAAAAAATGTAATCTTAAGAAAAATATGACTACTTTAGTTTTTTTTTAATTTAAGATTAATATTGTGGGTGTAACTAAGTTTTATTTTATTTTTTATCTGTATAATTAAATTCTCAATTGAACAGTCTTCGTTTCATTAGGATGGCATACGTAGTTCGGGAGATATTCGGGTTTATGTGACTGACCCGTTATTGGTTTATGTGACTGACCCGTTATTTTTGGAACCGGCTTTATATTATTGATTTTACTGAATGCTTGCAAACCAACTATTTTTATTTGTTTAGGAGAAATAATAACTTTTAGTAAAATTTATTATTTCTTACGCTGAACCCGTTATCATAATGATCCTCATTTAGACATTTCACAGTTTGAAAGAAGTCTTATGCAGCCATCTTGAAAATTCAAGCATCATTACCTAGTAAATATAAGATATTTTTGATTGATGAAAAAAAATTTTTTGCGATGCAGTTCCGAGTATGGGGACGCCCAATACGTGTAATTTTTTTTCTATTTTTATGTGAAAATCTTAATGCGGATCACAGATTACATCTACTTACCAAGTTTCAACAGTATAGCTCTCATAGTTTCGGAATAAAGTGGCTGTGACATACGGACGGACAGATAGACAGACAGACAGACATGACGAATCTATAAGGGTTTCGTTTCTTGCCATTTGGCAACGGAACCCTAAAAATTGATATTGGAAACCTCAATATTATTTTTGAAGACCTATCCATAGATAATTTAGACGAATGGTTTTGATGAAAAAAAATTTTTTGAGGTTCACTTCTAATTTTGGGGACCCCCAAAATTTATTGCTTTTTTCTATTTTTGTGTAAAAATATTAATGCGGTTCACAGAATACATCTAAGGACCAAGTTTCAACAATTTAGCTCTTATCGTTTCGGAAAAAAGTGGCTGTGACATACGGATGGACAGTAGGACAGACATAAGATTCTATAAGGGTTCCGTTTTTTGCCATTTGGCAAAGGTATTACAGAAGAGGACAAATACAAATTAATTTAATTCTTGAAGTGAAATACTTCAAGAATTTTAATAACTCAGGAACTGTTAAGTTTTTTGCTTAATTGGATTCTAAACGAGAAAACTTAATAAAATTTAAGTTCACAGAAGAAAGGTATGTTAATTACTTATTTCATTTTATGTTTAAAAGTCTATTAATTAAAAATTTAAACGTTCTGATGAATATTTAAAAAGTGTATTTCAAATCGCAATGTTAATTCTAATATCGCCAAGTGGGAATAAATCCACGTGGAAGATGTAAAGAAGCAGAAAATCTCATTACGAAAAATTGAAACCGTACCGTGAATTCAATTCGATTAATATCCAATTTCTCTAGTGTGCTACGATCGGCTTCAAGCGAAATCAGACAATTAAGAAAGTGAGCAGCGCTGTAATCGGTTCTGAAGTTCTAAAGTAGAACAAAAGCCCAAAACTACGTTTCATAATAGTATAGTAAAGATTTTTTATTTATTTTTTCTGCGGCTGCGTTCCCTTAAAAGACTCATAGTATTGCTGAATAAAATCTACATTTTATTGCGTATAGCAGCAAAGGGTAATAATATTAGTAAAATCAATTTATTTAATCAATTAAATAATAACAAAATGATAAATTTTGTATGCCTCATATCTGCATGTATTTTTAGTAAGTATTATTTTATACAATAATCTAAATTAAATAAGTTCTGTGTTATTGCCTTGATGTAAGTTTGTTTACTTATTGGTATTGACAAACCTAAATGACCTAAATGACAAGGATTTTTTTCAGATATAACAAGATACTAAAGAAGTTTACTAAGGCCTATGTCCAGTAGTGGACTGTTAAAGGCTGTTGATGATGATGATGATGATACTAAAATTACCGACACCGCTATCAATTTAAAATGTTTTCCAAAATTGAATAAAACATGGTATTAAAACCTGTTTTTGATAAATCTCAACCTTGCATCAGCTTTACAATGAATTTTTTATATTAGGGATATAACTAAATACCACAAACACGAAGCTAAATATTAATATTACTTTTACTAATATTATAAATTCTAAAGTCATTTTCTATCTGTCTATTAGGCTTTCATGAATAAATTGATTCTTCTCCTACTCTTTACCGCGATAACCAATACACGCGGTTGGAACGACAGGCAAAAACTAGTATTACATATTCAGGAAAATTTGACTACCAGATATGGGTTAGTGAAATACAGATATGTTCATCTGTCTTTAATTTTAGCCTTTCTCGCATTGTTTTTATTATTTGTCCTCGGTTTACTAATGCTTTTTAACCCGAACGAGAGTCAAACCAAAAATGAACATAAGCATTTCCCAGTCACTTTGATTTGATTGATTAATAGGGTACTCGGTACCACTTAAATCCGACCAACCGCTCATCAAAGTAAGTCTCTTAGCCGCTGCGTCAAACTTAAAACCAAAAAGAAAATTCTAAGAAAGCCTAGATGAGGCAAATACAGACTTATTTCTGGATTCTAACTGTCTGACGTAGTCTATAAGTATTAATACTTTTTTCACCTACTCCCATAGTTTTGAAAACTGTCCCCTTTCGATATACGCTATAACTACGCTATAAATCTACCCGAGTAATACTTCACTGTTTACGTATTCGACATGTTTTTATGAATGTTTTTGTCGTACGGCAAACATAAAGACTTTCTCTCAAAGCTCAATCACCATATTGAGTTGACGTTGCCAAAATTGAATGTTGGTTATGTTTACGTTTCTTTGAAACGCTTCGTCGTTTCAAAATAATAGTTATTAGGTTACCAGAATAAGGCAATACTAGAAAAAAAAAACAATCATATTTATTGTCGGATCATTTTGTAGCTTTAGCATTGAATAGCTTTGTTTGAACGATTGCATATATGTATAACTAAATGGAAAGATAGCTTTATATCAATCACATCACGAATTTGGGTCGTTACATAGTTCTTAAAATAATACTTAATACCTATTGAAAGCCCGTCCATAAACATTTGATATGGAATCTTTCACTTACAATAATTTTCTCTTTTGCATGGATTGCTACTTAGCGAAGTTGGAATTTCTAAAATGTTACAAAGCATTTTTTCCGGTCGTATTTTGCTCTATATTGCTTCGCATATAATTTTTTTGAAGTAAGTAAATGTTAGTACAGATGTTTTTGCTAGAATTATTAACAATTCCAAAATAACTGACTTTATGCAAATTCATAGGCTTAGACTTTGTTTTCCGTTAAAAAAAGTTGCATTCGATGTTGCAATTAAAAACAAATTGTGTTGATTTCCTAATTAACTATAATTGAATATGCATCTGCTAATTCTTTCAAGGATAGAGGGGTGATGTTGTATACGTATATCTTTCAGTATAGTTAAAATTGATCAAATCGTCTTTGATGCGAGACCTCCTATTTCATGTATCCTAATCAAAGGAAAATCTACCTTTTTCTTTGAAACTCTTTGATATCGTTTTATCTGCACTCTAATACATCAACGTCAGCAGCAGAATCGATATCTACTAAGTAAGGATTGGACACATTCCTTTTTTTTTTTTTTTTTTACGTGTGGAAATCCCCGTGGACCGTCACCCCGTCGGGGGTTACGGCGGGGTGGTGTGTCGCACTCGAACCGACTAAAACCACACGGTGTGACCCTCTCTGCGCCTTTGTATTGGAAGGAGTCCAGGGAGGGGATTTCCTTCTGGACTAGTTGGACACATTCCTATGTCAACCTTTCGCACTACGCGTTTTTACAGGTGAAGGGTCCTTGTCTGATCGCTGTTTAACTTCCCGATGCGCTTCCCTAAGCTAATTCGCCGGTGATAAATACTGGAATGATCTTTCTATAAATATTTTCATAACTGACACCTGAGGTTGAGAGGTAATAATAATAATAAATATGAAAATACTGTAATACAAACTAGCTTTAGTTGTCATCAACAGGACGTTTTTATTTATTTGTCTGTAAATTTCAATGTATTAAATTCATATTTTTTATTTAATTGTCTCGGTGGCGCAGTGAGAGCGCATACGACTGCTGTGCTTGATGTCCCGGATCGAACCAAATGTTTATGTGATCCGCAAATATTTGTTTCGGGGTTTGGGTGTTGGGTTTCTACTTATAATATGTATGTATTTACAAAAGAAGTATGTTTATGTATTTATATACCCATAATACAAGCTCTACTTAATTTGTGACAAGATGGCGTTATGTGTATGATGTCTGAAATATTTATTATTATTTATCTGTAACGCGTAAAGTCTAGGCAATATACACAATAGTTATTTATATTACATTAGTAATATGATACGAAGAACCAAATATTATAAGTATCCTTAAAATCGCTGTTTGTGTGAAAAGAAATTTACGAAAAAAGTTTGTTTTAAAAAAACTTTGCAAACATAGCTAACAGCTCGAGTAAAGTGTTGTTCAACAGATCAATGAAATGACTCTAGCTTTGTTTGCAACTTGGGTCGTTTAAAACATAGTTAAAGTAAGAATGTATTAGGGCTACATATATTTCAAAAATGTGACTCTATAGCTTTTAGGCTATATCAATTTACGGCTATTTACATTATTAGCAGAACATACAAGTAACACTTACATTTTTAACCGACTTCGAAAAAAAGGAGGAGGTTCTCAATTGGTCAATCTTTTTTTTTTTTTTTGTATGTTCAGCGATAATTTCGTCGCTTATGAATCGATTTCAAAAATTATTTTTGCATTGGAATGGGCGTAGCTTACAGGTGGTCCCATCGTCACCATATCGAGATTGGATGATGGGATCCCAAGGAAATCGAGGGAACTCCTCAAATATCATAGGCACAATTGTCGTGATTTGGGTACTCGGAATAGTTTTTAGGGTTCCGTAGCCAAATGGCAAAAAACGGAACCCTTATAGATTCGTCAAGTCTGTCTGTCTGTCTGTCCGTCCGTATGTCACAGCCAATTATTTCCGAAACTATAAGAGCTATTCTGTTGAAATTTGGTCAGTCGATGTATTCTGTGAACCGCATTAAGATTTCTACATAAAAATAGAAAAAGAACAATACATTTTGGGGGTCCCCATACTTGGAACTGAAACTCTCAATTTTTTTTTTCATCAAACCTATACGTGTGGGGTATCTATGGATAGGTCTTCAAAAATGATATTGAGGTTTCCAATATCATTTTTTTCTAAACTGAACAGTTTGCGCGAGAGACACTTCCAAAGTGATAAAATGTTGGTCCCCCCCCCCCCCTCTAACTTCTAAAATAAGAGAGTGATAAAACTAAAAAAAATATATGTTGTACATTACCATACAAACTACCAACGAAAATTGGTTTGAACGAGATCTAGTAAGTAGTTTTTTTTTAATACATCATAAACCGTAACACGCAATTTACCTTTCATCCAATCAATATACTAGTATAAAAACATCGATGAAAGTTACAACGAACTACAAGAACTTTTATATGATGTTACTTGCTGATACGGAACCCTTCATGGGCGAGTCCGACTCGCACTTGGCCGCTTTTCATTGAAGTCGGTTCCTTGTTGTTAAAATTATAATGTTCAACTAAAAAGAAAGTTCTATATTCTTAGCGATTATTCTTAATATTGTTTCTAGTACGGACACCTTGTAAGATTGTGTGTGTGAGTGAGGTTAGAAAATGAAAAGAATTTTTCGTAGTATAGGGGATTAATATTTACATTCGCGCTGTCGGCCATCTGGATGCTGTCAGCGAGTATAATGTGATTGATGTTGAGGAAACGCATGCCGCCTGTTAAGTATCTACCATTATTCATGTATAATATTATACTTCAAAAAAAAATTTACCTGTCCGGTTTCGTATAATGGCAGTATCGGCGACATCACCTTAATACAAAACCGGTCAGTCACCAAAAAGTTTTAAAAGTAATATAAAAGTACAAGTGAATTTAATTTCAAGAATGTATTTCAACAAGTCCACGTTTCGACAGTCGAGAATATAAATGATAATAGTTATACGTTATCTAAGTGATCTGATGGAAAATAAAAATTTAAATGGTAAAGGCCCTACAAGAGAAAACTAATTCCTCCTGTTCCACTATTCTACTAAATCTAACGTAACTATCTCGGTGGCTTATTGATAGCATAAGCGACAGCTGCGCTTGAGGTTTGGGGTTCGATTCCCGGGTCTAGTATGATCTGAAGATATTTGTTTTAAAGTTTGGGTATACATTGTACAAGCTCTGCTTAGTCTGGGAATAGATGGCGTTGTGTGAATGTGGAATGTTATGTTTTATTATAATATACTTCCATTCCTTATACTCTTTTTTATTAGTATGTGCTTAAAAATTCATAGACAGTGTATTCAAAACTGTTTATGGTAAATTGGTTGACTACGAGTCTTACTATCAAGAAATACAAAATAATCAATTATTACAATTTGTGAATTATACAATAGTTACCTGTACAGTCCCATATAGTCGTGTCTTATTGAATTCATTCAAATTATATATCAATGAAACTCAGTTGATAAAGCAGTTGCTATACGATACAGTGTACATAAACGAAAAATATATATTGTGACATCGATGTTAAGGGTCCTGCTGTTACATTAGATAAAGACAAAGTAGAATAACACGTAAACACATAAATATAGAAAAACTGTATTACCTCTTAAGTTATTTTTTTTGTACTCGTCTTAAAAATTTCATTTAACTAAAATCACTATCATTATTTTTTAACAAAAATAACAGTCGTGAAGCTAAACGCTTTTTAACCATGGTTTGTATGTTTGATATCTTAGAGAGTAGCATAATTATAAATGGTTTTTATTATTGTATAACTGCGAACATTTTGAATTGTACATACATGTGAGCACTTTGTAGTCACTGGTAGCATAAGTTTGTTGACTGGCGGTTGTGAGTATGTCATGCTCGCTCAAAAGTCCTGGACGATGGCTGGTGCATGGGTCATGCTCGTGATACGGGCGCCGCCAGTCGGGGCTGGTCATCTCACAACTTCTATTTATTGTTTAATTGTTTTTGGACACTACATGTGTAAATATCAGCATCGTTACATTGTCCTCACATTTAATAAAATGCCTTAAACAATGTAACCAACAATTGTAAAAACAATGTTGGAAAAGAGTGTCCATGGAGTTTCTTGTCTGTTCTTCTCCATAGGATCTACGAATTGGAACAGACGATTAGCTTCACGACTGACTACTGACTGACTACTTGACGTTTCAAAAGTGCCGTTGTATGGTTTATTTGAAATAAAATGGTTTGATTTGATTTGATTTGATATATCATTAAGATATATGGTGAAGTCTTGAATGATAGTCTTAGTTAATCTTAGACACTTTAAAAGTTTTGTGCTGTATTTTGATACAGGTACATATTACAACGTATCCGTCAAAATGAAACAAGCTTTTGAAAGAGCCATACGTTACCTTTTAACTTTTGAAACTAAACTGTCATATAACTAATAATTGAACTATATTTCATCTTTACTTCAAATCTCTCTCTGACTTTCAACTTGTAAGATAACTTCTGATGTTGGAATATCATCAGCTCTTTTTAGGGTTCCTTAGTTTGTATCTCGGAACCCACATAGTTTCGTCATGTCCTTCCATCCGTTCTCAACTTACCGTCCAAACGGTAAGAAAGATAAAACTTTGCATGGAAATGTGTTGCACCCCGAGGTCGTACAGACCATTTCCACCGCAACAGTAGAACCGGTGATCACTTATGCGGCAGCCTCGTTTGCTCCCGCTGTCGAGAAGCTGGGTGTCCGCAAGTGTCTTGAGGATCAAAGCCTGGCAGACCAACACAACGTGCAGTTGCTCCGTATTTTCACCGACGGAAGCAAGCTCCAGGGCAAGGTCGGCGCCGCGCTGTCTATATGGGACAGTCGGGCCAAACTGAGAAGCCGGAAACTGGGCTTGCCAGCGTACTGCAAAGTCTACCAGGCCGAGCTCTTGGCCATATGCAGAACTGCAAGCGAAATCCTAAACTGCAGTGCGGGGGGCTGCAGCATATACATTGTCTCGAGAGCGGCGCTGGAAACGGTGACGAACCCCGAGACCCTGCATCCCCTAGCAATCAAGGAGCGCCGTACCTCGTACGATCACCTCAGCGAGGCCTTGATACAAGGCAAACGTGTGGTCTTGTACTGGATCAAAGCCCACGCCGGTATCGATGGCAACGAGCGCGCCGACCAACTAGCCAAGGAAGCGGCACTTTCGTGTCGGAGGAAGCCTGATTACGACCTTTGTCCGGTTTCATTCGTCAAGCGTCAAATTCGTGGTGAATCGCACGACGAATGGAACTGGAGATACCAGTCGGGCCCCACCGCCTCCGTCACGAAAGTGTTCTTCCCGGACGCGAGGGATGCGTACTGCTTGGTGCAGAGGCTCCGACCCCAGGGCGTTGCTACGCAGATTTTCACGGGACATGGGGGGTTCTCCCAATACTTGTGTCGTTTCAAGTGTCGGGAGAGCCCGTCATGTATCTGCGACCCAGCCCACCAAGAGACTCCGTTACACATTATCTTCAAGTGCCCCGTATATGGGGCACTACGAAACGAGGCTGAGCAACGCCTTGGGGTAAAGCTAAGAAAGGAAGAGGCACACCTATTACTTAAGAAAAAGGAAACCCGCGATGTATTCATGCATTTTGCCGAAAGAATAACCAATAAAGTAATATATAGGAACAAATAAGGTACAAATAAAAATAAATAGATAAATATTAATACACAATAAATAGCTAAAAGTTGTAATATGATAAGATTAAGGACTAACTAAAGCATACACACAAATATATAAAGATAACGACATAAAAAAAATAGTATATAAAACAAATAAAAATAATAACGATAAAAGAATACACTAAAGAAAATAAATAAAAATAAGCCAACAAGGACTCTTGTCACGCTAGAGGTAAACAGTATTTAAAAAAAAACCTAGTTAGCTCTCAGCCAAGACTAAAAACTGATTTTTACAGATAGCTCTAAGCAATTATAGTTGACAACTGATAGTAATAAACATAATTGACATAAAACATTTATAACCAGTTCAATGACAAACAAGTTATTAATCATATGTCTGTTATTCTCCCAATTTTACCTAAGGTCAGCGCAGTATGTTTTATCGTCTTATTTTACTCTACCACTCATCATTTTACTGTTAACTTATGTTTATTTGTGGTTTGTTTTTGTGAATTACATTACTTAGCTTCTCTCAGCTCCTCAAACTATCCACCTTTTCTTTAGTCTTCATCCTCTCTTGTACCCTTCAACTGGCCATACCTCACACTATTCTCGCCAATATATTCCTTATTAGTTCGCAAAACATGTCTATACCAAGACAAACCATTAATTCTTAACTTTTCATCCATTACACTTATTTACTTTCAGACTTTCTCGTAGACACTGACCACACATCCATCTCAGCATTTGAATTTCATCTAAATTCAGGCGTATCTCATACGTTACCTTAAAAGGCCATCTTTGCCATCAACCATACAGAGTGGCATGTCTGATAATAAATTATTTCAAATAAATGATTACATTTTAACAAATGTACTCGTACGTACATTTAGCCTTCACCGTAGCCAGGTAAATAGATTTTAGGTTCTCAATTCATATCATCATCATCAACAGCCTTTAACAGTCCACTGCTGAACATAGGCCTCTCCTTGAAAAGGAGGTATTGGCCTACTATACCACGCTGGCCAGATTCATATACTGATTTGGAATTACTTAGTGTAGTACGAAAATAATGGAATCATTTTCAAGCACGAATTCACAGTCCTTGGGTTGGCTTGCCAATATTCTGAAAAGTTTTTTTAAACAAATCTTAAAGAAGGAATGAAAAACAAGATGAAGCGCTACCCTGTGTTTGACCACAACAAGCCTCATAGAAAACAAAACTTCTTTACTTAATCAAACAAAGCAGTTTTCGTATGTTTTCGTCAAAAATTGTTGGTTTGTGCATTCAATTCTTACTCATGCCTAGAGCCTGGCGAATGCGGTCTAGTTTAAAATGTCCTGAAATGCAACACTTTCCTGAATTATTTATATTTCAATATGGCTTTTAAACCAATGGTTCATTTGCAAGGTAGACTTATTTATACACGTAGCAGGGTTCTGGAAATATTTTCTTTTTTAATTCTGAATGCTATGAAACACAGAAACTTAAGTTAGAGGAAATATGTTTGAAATATAATAAGATTCGCAGATAGAATGTCGACAGTTGTTACGCGACCTACCACTTAAAATTGATACACAATTTATTTTACACTTTATCTTCCCGTTTTCCCAAGATTATTTGGCGTTAACTACTTTTTGTTTTTTTTTTTTTTTTTTTTTTTTACGTGTGGAAATCCCCGCGGACCGTCGCCCCGTCGGGGGTTACGGCGGGGTGGTGTGTCGGACTCGAACCGACTAAAACCACACGGTGTGACCCTCTCTGCGCCTTTGTATTGGAAGGAGTCCAGGGAGGGGATTTCCTTCTGGACTCCAACCGGCGCCTGCCCGCACTGTTGCGGGCACCACCTCTGTCGTGTACTCTCTAATTGGGCAACGTCCGGTCACACGCGGACGCCGCCCCCTCGCGGTTGGCCTCTACTGCGGACGGACGGGAAACCCGTCCCGCCCATCCGCGGCCACTCTCAGGGCGGCATGAGACGCAGGTATGCGCGCCTCCGCCGCCCGGGGCGCCGGCGGCGGATCGGGTCCGATTGGATGGCATCCTCCCGGGCCTTCTCCGCCACCTCCTTCTGCAAGATTACGTCCTCGCAGAAGGTTGCGACCGCGGTAAAGCAACTGTCACTGCCGGCCATCGATCTTATGACGGCCGGCAGCGAGAGATCCCCTCCGATGACTGCAGTGAGGACCCGGCGCTGCGCCGCCCAAGCGGGGCAGACCGCCAGCGTGTGCTGGGCCGTGTCCTCACTGCAGTCGCAGTGGTGGCAGGCGGGACTCGGTTCCCTCCTAGCGACCGAGTGCAGGTACTTTCCGAAGCAACCGTGCCCGGAAAGCACCTGCGTCAGCCGGAAGGAAAGGGTCCCGTGCTGCCGCCCTGCCCACTCCGCGATGACCGGCTGAAGAGCCTCCACGGCGGCGAAGCCAGCGCGTGGGGTCTCCAGCCGGAGCGACCATCTCAGCATGGTGGCTCGGCGAGCGGCTTCGCGCCACTCGCGCACGTCCTCGGGCGGAGGGCGAAATCCGCTCTCCGCCCGGAAGTCAGCCACTCGCCGATAAACTTCGGCGAGCACTTCCGCCTCCAAATCCCACGGGGGTGTTCCGGCCAAGGCACACGCCGCCTCTGTGGACACCGTGCGGTATCCACGTATGGCTCTGACCGCCAGTATCCGCTGGGGGCGCCAGAGGCGCGCCCTGTTCTGGGCGGACAGAGCCGCCGCCCACACCGGTGCACCGTAAAGTGCCATTGACCGGACAACCCCCGTGTACAGCTGCCTAGTGGGGACACTGGCCCCGCCCAAGTTGGGCAGAAGTCGCCCTAGGGCGGAGGCAGTGCCCACCAATTTAGGTCCAAGCTGTCGGAAGTGCTCGTCGAAGAGCCACCTACCGTCGAGGACCAGACCCAGGTACCTCATCTGGGCCCGGACCGGTACGAGGACCGAGTTGACCTCGATCGAGGCGCCGGCGGGCGGGCCGCGACGGGGCCCATGAAATAGCAGGGCCTCCGTCTTCTCCAGAGCCACCCGCAGACCCAACGCCTCGATGCGCCCGACCACCCGGGAGACTCCCGTGGTGGCCAGGCGCGCCGCCTCCTCAAAGTTTGCCCCCCGGGCCGTGACCAGGGTGTCGTCTGCGTAACAGATTACACCCAGCCCGGGGGGGAGACGCCCTCGTAGGGCCCAGTCGTATCCCATGTTCCACAGGAGTGGTCCTAGGACAGACCCCTGTGGAACACCGCACGACATGGACCTGCGTCTCAAGGCGCCATCTCGGTCCTCGTACTCGACGGTACGCTCCTCTAAATAGTCTGCCACCAGCCGCCGCAGGTACCCTGGCACTCCGTGGTATTGGAGTGCGGCCCTGATGCAGCCGAATGGCAGACTATTGAAGGCGTTGGCGATGTCCAATGACACCGCCAACACCACTCCGCCGCCTCTCACCGCCTCTTCGGTCACGGCCCTCAGGCGCAGGATCGCGTCGACCGTCGAACGCCCTTCTCGGAAGCCGAATTGGGCGTCCGACAGGTCGGGCCCCACCTCGCTGAGGTGCCGGACGATGCGGACAGAGAGAACCCTCTCAAACAACTTGCCCGCCTCGTCCAGCAACACGATGGGCCTGTAGGCCGCGACCGAATCGGCAGGCCGTCCATTGGCGTTAACTACTAGTTCAACCATTCTTATCTGTATATCAGTTAACACGCGGAACGACTGACATCGAAACTCCGCACCCTGAAGAACTGAATTCGAAGAAAGATCTAGTTCTCAATATATTTGAGTGCACTGACTTCCAAATAACGATTGCCATAAATGTTCATTACAAGTGGGACCGACACTGAACATGCTCTCCGAGACACAGTCGTAAACCGAAAAACTTCCAGACTCTGGGTATTAACAATTTCTTGTGGGAAGAACTCGACTACACTTTTGACCCGACGCGGATCGGCAGTCGCATTACGGTAACAGCTAGACCAACGAAGTGGTTTTACACTTGTTGAAATTTAATATTTGTCTGACAGACTCACGAAATTAATAATTCAAAACAGAAACAACAATTTGTTTTTGCTCATAGCCAAGTGGTCCCAGGTAATTAGAAACAATCACCAAAAGCACCGATGGTGCGGTCAGTACCCGGATGGGTGACCGTTAGTGGCATGATACCATGAGCGTCTCTATGATTCGGAGGAAACGTAAAGATATCGGTCCCGGTTGTTTTGCAGTCAGTCAGTCGTGAAGCTAAGTTGGAGCCTTTGGGGGCTTCAAAACATTCAAAAGTTGTCACATAACGATGTCTTGACAGTCCCCAACCCGCACTCGGCCAGCATTGGGGACGTATGGTTGATGATTTTAATTAAATTTAAATACCTACTTTAGATTATTTTTCAGTTTTACTAATTGACATCTGCTAATTTAGGGGTTGTAAGCCAACTTAGGCTTATTTTTAAAATCAGGTTAAACGAAATCGTTATTTACTAATTCTTTAAATTTAGTATATACTTTAAGAATAGAGAATAATTATTTCAGTTACCACATTCATTTCATGACTTTTCTTTCTGAAATATGCTTTATGTATGAATCAATAGTATTTCCAGCAGTGGACTGATAAAGGATGTTGATGATGAATCAAAATAACTTTAATGAAAAATGGCAAACAGCTTTATTGCACTAGATAACAATTGAAAGTGTGTTTACGGTGAACAATTTATGGTAGAAAACACTCTACCGGATCACCAGACGCCGATGACACTCGCCGAATCACAGATTTAGTCAGACTTTCAGGATGAGTTTATTCTACTTTGATTTCACTGCATTTATACGTCACAATACCAAGTTATATCTTGTATAAACAAGGCAATTTTACCGTCAAACACAAGCAATCTAGATTTTACAAAACCGTATCGTAATATGTGTTGTTCAGCAACAGTGATGCACCGTGCGGTCAAAGCCACCTGACCCAACTTTTGCAAATATCTTGTCGCTCATTGTAGCGAGTTCCATTGTTAGATATTAAAATCAATATTAAAATGAACAAATATTGTAATAAACATCATAAAAAATTATAATAATGACTGCGCCTGTAGCACAGTTGTAGCGTATGCAACTAGTGTATCTAAGGTCTCGGGTTTGATTCCCGGGTCGGACCTAATGTTTGTATGTTCTGAAAATTATTTTTTCGGTGTCTGGGTGTTTTCTATGTATAATAGGTATGTATGTAATTACAAAAAAATTATATGTATATTCATATTAGTACTCTTAATACAAGCTAAACTTAGTTTGAGTTGTGTGTCAAACGTCCGAAACTTTAATTCAATATGGCATATAAGTACAATTAAAAGTCGAATACAAAACAAAAACATCTTATTAACACACATTAATTACCTTACATTTAATACAAACTGGCCATGGATACGTTTCTATTTGCCAGTTATGAATTTGTACACACAATTTCGATAACTTCACTGATTCACTGTACCTAATCATTGCCGCCACATCACACTACAATATTAACAATCCATAAATGTAAATGTTCCATAACATGAAATCGTGATTAATTATTCATCCATATAATATACTTAGCTATTATGAATGAACTATTCGATATTATATTACTCTATTAGACTTAATGAATGATTATCAACTATCGGTCGCTTTTCGCGGTAAAAAGTAGCCTATGTCCTTTATCAGACTTTAGACGGTCTGGGTACAATGTCATCACATTTCACTTAAATCGGTTCATTTGTTTTTGAGTTGATCGCGAACAGACAGACAGACGCCGCGGATTATATTCTTTAATAAATATGTAGTGATGATGACAAAATTGTTATATTTTAATTGACTTTGATCAACTTAACCGATAATACTTTATTTTAATATATTGAACTTTTTTCACAACGAGCAAATGACATTGATATTAAGTATCCTACACATTATTTTTAAATGAAATAATAAATAATAAAACTTTATTTACCAAAAGCAATATAGCATATTAACAGAAAATACAATAAACAGGTTTCTTTTCCTTTTTAAATTTTAGATTAACTTTATGCCTAATCATACCAAAACTTCCTACACTAGGCACAGCCTGTCCTGTAGAAAGCTTTACTCACATTTAATCTTGAGATGTAGATGTAAAATAATTCAACACCAACCAAATAATAAATATCAAAACCAACATTCATGAATTTCAAAACAAATAAATTAATTTAAAATAACAAATAAATAAGTACAATTCTGAAATAAATTATAATATTAAAAAGTAACTATTAAATCACGAAATGTAAAAATAAATAAATAAATAAAAATAAAATTCTGTATAATTATTAATTGATGAAAGTATGGTTCGCTTTCATTACTATCTCAAAAGTATTTGAAAGAAGTAATTAGTAAATATAGATAGTAATTAAACTTTGTTATATATCTAATAATTTTGAATTGTCCCACATTTAAAAAGTCCATAGCCGTCATCAGCATAAAACAATTTTCATTCAACTCTAAAAAGTTAAGCTATTTCAAATATTACTTTTAAGAAATTGCTTTTTACTGCTTTAAGATGCATTCGCTTTTGCAAGTTCATGTTATGTGAAAATCTATACTATTATAAATGCGAAAGTATGTCTGTATACCATATACACGCTGGCGGAGCTGCTGGGAAAAGCTAAGAAGTATTAACAAATAGTATAGATACAGGTATGATATGATTATATTAATTTCATTAATTATCAACAAAAGCACTATTTCAAAACCAACTACACAATATCACACGATTTAAATTAATAGTCTTTCTAATTACATTAGTGCCGACGTTGATATTTTGAGATGATACAGAGCGACTCAAACGTGAAGACAAACTTTAGGTAAGAAATTTTCTGCGTGAGAAATCAGGACGTCTGAGGTAACCCGCTGCGAAACTTACTATATGATATAAAACGTATTGTTATGGTAGTATCACCAGAATACTTAAGAGCAAAACATATTATGAGAAACTCATAAACGTTGACTGACTAACCGACCATTGAATTAGATTGCAAATGTATTTGTCGGCGTATCGATTATTTTAGCTGGCAACACTGTTAAGTGTCTGAAGGTAAGACACTGACGCAACACCTGGCACTGGCGAGTGCGACCGGTGACCGCAGGGATGGTAATCATTGACACTTTAAAATAATAATAACGCTATATTGAATGATTGATTTTAGTCGATTACTTTCATGTCATAAGTCATAGACATGGATTACAGGTGACAATGATTTTATCCCATCCCTAGATGATTATTGTTCGTTCATTCGTTCGTTAGTTCCTTTAAAAAATGGAACGTCGTCGTTGACCTGCAGAGTTGTCGCGGATAGTGTGTGTGTTCGGTGGAGTGTCTCATTTAAAATTATTAATCATACGCTGCTATTCAATGTCCTAACTGTATTTCGTGATCGAGTGCTACAATAAAGTGAATGTACGAGAATATTCTCCTTACCCGCTATCTCACATCTACCCTCAATTAGAAATATAAGGCCTACTAATGTTCCCAGTGGATTCAAGATTCTACATATATTTAATCTTTGTAGATTTACAAACCCACACCCATTAGTCTTAAAATCCTTATTTTAGATGATAGCTAAGAGTTGAGCTCGTAAACATGGCTTTGAAGCGAAACGATTTCGTCCTTTTATTTTAAATTTAGTGACGTTTTGACAAGACAACTTTTAGATATTAATTAATCAATGTATTAAAAACAAACTCGTTATTTTCAGCCCAAAACTATTCAACCGTAGATTACTTATACTTTATTCCATTTTTTATAATATTCCTCACAATCTTTGCAGGTGTCCATGACTTGCGGTAGTTACTAACCTTAACGTGACTGTCTGAGCATTTGCCCCTCATGAATATAGGATACTGAAGGTCGAAGTTGAATTTTTCCCTAATGTGTACGTCAGTGCATAAACGGCACCCTAATAAATATTGCTTTTAACCCTCTTTTGCATAGTTTAAATAGAATGAAAATGAATATATAGGTACATAAGAGAAACATAGTTTTAAATTCTTGATTTATACAATCCGACTTTTAAGATTATGAGACTACAATTACTAGGTAAAGAAATGAAAATAAATAAAAATTTAACGTAATTTATTTCAAGAATTAGTACAATAAATTAACTAACCTGGGCTCAACAGTAACTGTTGATACGGGTTGACGAAGAGCCTGTTCTTGCTTTTGACTAGACGGAGATGTTTGAACTTGAGCCGACGTTAAAGCTAATGCCTTGTATCGAGATTGCTCAGCCGTAGGCAGTACGATGTCCACAGATCTTGATCTCAGTCCAGTCCCAGGTACAGTGAGACAATTACCTGTGCCGTTCAACTCCTCAGCTCTAGCACCACCCGAAACTTTAGAAAAACAAGAATCGACAGATGCGGCGCGGTCTCGTTTTAATTCGGGAACTGCCAAATAAATGTCGTGAACAAGCGTGTCTTTCACTGCGTGGGCAGCTTCTTCTTCAGAAGCACGAACGTTTTCAAGAGAACTACCGGTTGGTTCCACGAAGAAAGCCTCTTGCCGTGAGATGGAACGCCGCCGCTGAGGGAGTATTGGAGGCTCATCGACTGGTGGTTGTAACTCAAAAGATGGCGCACCAGGAGTTGGCGGTGGAGAATGAACTGGTGGTGGTGGTAAATATGTCCTTGGTGGTGGAGGTGGCGCTAGCAATACTTGCGGAACTTCCACTTCGCTTTCGTCGTCATCGTCGTCGTCTTCGGCTGATGAAGAAGCGATCGCTCGCTCCGGCGTGACTCTTTCTTCGCTGCGCCGAGCGAGCCAAGTCTCCATGTGCCGACAATGCACGCATGGTGGTGGTGTTCCTTTACCTGATCGACGACGGGACCACAGACGCGGGACCTACAATAAGAAGATACAAGAATTAGATAAAGTTGAAATATCGAAGATTCTTGTCTATTCTTTACATAAAATTTCATGTATTTTTATTCTACATGTTATTTTAAGTTACTGGTTACTTCTACAAGTTTGTAAGCATAAATAAACGAGTTTTTATATAATTGAACATCCAGTGCATAACCCTGCCAACACCACTAATAATATAATCTATATAATCTTTATACATAATCTTTGACATTCATATCCCCGGTACCATTTTAAAAATAAAACTAAATATATGAAAATCTAGTTATTCTCTATAATTTTTACAGTTGGAAATGTGTATTTATAAGATTTTAAAATCTTTTTTGTAAAAGGATGAAGGCAAAAATGATAGCGTGGCTACTCAGTAAATCATAAAACAAAAGAACCAATTTATTATAAATCATTAGGTAACCAAGGCATAAGTTAAATCAAAATGGGTAATATATTTCTTGGAATATACTATAAAATACACTTACTGCTACTTTTACTACAATAAAAGTTCCGCGTTATAAAAACAGTTTAAATTGTAAATTCTAATTTCTAGAACAGCGTCTATTTGCAAAAGTAAATTAAATAAGTTACTTGGAGAACATAACAAAATTATATTAGCATAACATTCTATTTTACTTTGAAGAGTTAGGTAGAAGTACTTTTCGTTATTATATTATAATCTCATTTGAATGTTAATTTTTAGGGTCGCTGAGAGTACCTACATGCTTAAATACTGTTCTGGACATTGGATCGTACCTGAACTTTGTGTAAGGAACCCGCAGTATAAAATTACAGTGGTGAATTTATTAGTGGTGTAAAACTGATCAATGACTTCAAACGACTGAGTGTGTAATATTGAATAGAAACTGACAATATGACAAATGTATTTAAATTGACACCAACAACAAAACAGTTCTTAGTGTCAGTTTTCATCAGTAACCCAGCATCAGATTGGCCACAAACAACAAATCTTCGTAAGTTGGTGAAGTATCTTTTATATTTTGATAATCTACTTTTTTAAGTGAAAATTTTCTAATAATCTGATTTATAGACACATAAATTGCTTAATGTTTTTTCTGTCAATGTGTGGGAAACATCGCCTATAATTCAATAAAACCTGTAGACTTGATTATATTAACTTATCTTATTCTAAATTTTCAGACAACATTTAAATAAGTTAACGCATTGATAATCACCTCAAGATAAGTGCCAGAATCATCCGATCCGGCAGAGTCAAAGGAACGACTTCGACCTCCATGCTGTGGCACTGCAAGTAGGACGCTTGAGCCTGAACTTCGCGCCGCTTCCAGTTGTATCTCATCGAAAGATGCTGACCGGACCTGGTAAAAACAATTTACTTTACAAAAAGTTATTTTAACAGAACAGATAGAGAGAAAGAAATTTTAAATTTTGTGCTAAAAATTCTGTAGCTGCGTGACTAAACTCCGTGTGGTGACGGATTAAGAATACAAAGTGTCACAACCCCTATTCACCCCGCGGGTGTCTTAAAAGGCGACTAAGCACGCAAGACAACATCAATGCAAAGAGAAGGAAAACTTGAAAGCAACCCTATACCAACTCGTCTGGCCAGCGTGGTATAGTAGGCCAAAGCCTCCTTTCTAAGGAGAGGCCTATGTCCAGCAGTGGACTGTTAAAGGCTGTTGATGATAATGATGACGATGATGGTGACTAAACTAGTTTTTTTTTCTAAAATGGTCTTCTATTCTCTTAGTTCAGTGAAGCGTTTCTCAAAATGTTTATGATTTGTTTTTGTATGTATGTATTTAGATTACGTCTATTTTTAGTGTGAAATAGGGTAAACTTGCATATCCTTGGCACCCCACCAATCATTGGCACAATTACGTTATAACCAGAAAATAAGAATTTGAACTATAAAAATGTCTTGAAAATAGTAGTGTAAATTACTACGTTCATCCTGTAATAGCACAGAATACATAATAGTACCAGTACAGAAGACCCACTCCGAAAAGTAAATTAAAGTTATAGATACCCTCGGTGTCAAAAGATTAAGTTCAATTCAGATCGCACAACCTATTTACCTACAATTGCGTCTCTATCTATCGTGTAACTCTTAACTGTTCTGACGATGTCTGTTCGACCGGCGTGTCTGACCCGGCAGGTAGCCGGCCGACTATACCTAAACTGCGGAGTGACACCCCCCTGGTAATAGTTTGGGCTGCCCGTAATATATAGTCAAAATATAAAAATTGGAGAAGATTGTTATATTAAAATTTTCAAGTTCTTCAAATATCTGTTTTGGTATTAACTACCGTACTGTGTTATTTTTTTCTAACGTCTTCTTCTACAAAGTCGTATAATTAGATACCACACTCAATGTAACTTTAACAGATTCTGCTTAAAGGGTCAATAATTGGGCACCCTTTATAGATTTTTAGTTAATTTTTGACATTCAGAATGTCGTTCGACAGGATAAAACACATTTTTAGTTACCTGTACTTTAGAGAGTTTCGTACAACAGAAATAGTATTATTATCATAATAAAGAACTTCAAATAGAGGACAAGTTACCTGTTTAGGCACTTCCAGGCTGCTTTGCGTCTTCATATCGGCAGGAGTAGGAGTGCGGGATCGTTTGAATGTAGTTCGCAGGCGCTGCATGGCGGCCGGGGCGGGCTGCGCGCGCGCTCCTCATGTCGCGGGCCCGCCCCGCCGCCGTCGCCCGCACCCCGCACGCAACCACCACTCACCACCTCTATTTATTATATAAACATACTTGTCATTAATTTAATGTTAATATATATAAATAAGTAGGCCTGTGATCCTGTCATAAAATATTTTTATAAACGCAATATATACAATCCCAACGCATAGCCTGAAGTATATTTAAGCCTACATTTATTAATGAATAGTCATAAATCATTATATGACGTGATAAGCAGTTATTGTTGGCTTCAATCCTCATATCTAAAAAAACACTGTAAATCCAGGAGTTACCTTGTATTAATAGATTTATATTTAAACATTATTTATATACAAGATTCGCTATAATAATGTTGGTAAATATTAACCTACTAACAGTAGAAGAATATTTACCAAAATTAAAAAAACAAGCTAATTAACTGCAAAAAACACGCTTGCACGCTAGCTATAGTTAAAATTTACATATAATATTACGTGCATGGATTAATTAGGTGAGAGTTTTTGGTACTTTGGGAGCGGCCTGTAAATTAGTAGCTACACCTACGAAATGTAACAAACTCGTGGCACTCAACTTCAGAATTCTACGTATGTATACGTAGATCATAACGAGACTCTGCTTTCTTCGTATTGAATATAGGTGTGACAATGTTTTTAAAAAACAATTTTAGAACTTTGGAAATTATGAACTTTTATATATTACCGTTGACTCCTTATTTTTGCCTTACCATCAGATTATGAGAGTGAAGGAACAGAGTGTAAACCTTGGTTTGTCTCCGTTGAGACTGGACACCCCAGACAATATCGGACAAGGGAAAATCATCATTAGGTATAATCAATATCTAATACATGAATTCTAAATGTGTTTTAAATAAACACATTAAATTAGGGTTTGTGTATTTTTAGGGTTCCGTAGCCAAATGGCAAAAAACGGAACCCTTATATTTTAAATAAACGTAAACAAACAGGATTAACGTAATAAGAAAGAAACTATCCGTATAAAGCTCGAGGGTAGAAATATATCCAAACAAGAATCAAAGGATCTAATATATGGCGTGTCTAAGGATTACCCTCAACTTTGTAAGTACGGTTACAATACCATTTGTGTCTTGTTTATGCAACATGTAAAGTTTTGACTTTAGTTTAGACTTTGAAAGAAACTACGCAAGACAACATCGTTGCCAAGAGAAGGAAAACTTGAAACCAACCCTATACCAACCCGTCTGGCCAGCGTGGTATAGTAGGCCAATACCTCCTTTTCAAGGAGAGGCCTATGTCCAGCAGTGGACTGTTAAAGGCTGTTGATGATGATGATGATGAAAGTTTTGACAAGGAATTTTTCACTTTAACATCTAAATTTTTTTACGTGGGCTATCTAAAATTGATATTGAAAGGATCAATGTGATTGTAATTTCACGTAATTAAAATGTTAAATTTGGTTTAAAAATGCTTTGAGTTTGTAAAGGAAAATAATTGTTGAAAAAAATTCTACAACCCGTAAATGTACGTAGCTGTATAAATGTAAATATTTAACGCTTTATAACTGACTTCAAAAAAAAAGGAGGAGGTTCTCAATTCGTCGGAATCTTTTTTTTATGTATGTTCAGCGATAATTTCGTTGTGATGAACCGACAACTTTTTAGTGGTGGGCAGTACAAAATGCCTTTGAAGAGTTTGTTGTCTCCCGTCCAGCTGATTTTTAAAAGAAGAGCATCAATAAACTGCCAATGCGTTTTTTTTTTTTTTTTATTTGTTGCCTACCAATGTGACTCCACTCTGCCTGATGGTAAGCATGATTTGAATCCAAGAGTGGGGGCCACCATACTTCCCGCGATGCAGGACACGTGGGATGGTAGCGAGTTCCAGTTTTTAACCGCTCGGCACAGGAAAGAAGAGCCAAACCGTTTAGTTCTAGTGCGTATTTCTACCACTCTAAAGCGGTGACTTCCAAGGCCAGCACGTGTGTTCCTGTAAAGGAAGGGAGAAGGTGGGATCAGTTGGAAGAGCTCATCAGAACACTCCCCGTGGTAAAGGCGATAGAGGACTGCCGTAGTAGCGATATCTCTTCGCAGCTGCAAAGGCTCGAGGAACTCGGTGGCTTCAGGGCTATCAATGATGCGGACCGCTCGCCGCTGCAACCGATCGAGAGCGTCGAGCAAGTACTGCGCGGATCCATTGCAGAGATGGGAACAGTACTCCACGCAGGAGCGAACCTGGGTCTTGTAAAGAAGACACAGATGCTCCGGCGAGAAGAACCGTCTCACCTTGTTTAATATGCCCCGCTTCCTCGAGGCCGCCTTTGTGACGCTCTCAATGTATTCCCGTCGGCAAAGATGCGTCGATTGCATGGGTGATTAGTTGATAACAGAAATAAATGTTTGAAATTTCATAGGTAAAGACCTAATATTTCCTAATGAACGTTGCATTCAAGTTTATAGAAGTTTATACTTATTTGTATAAATACAATTACCAGAGATACTTATCGCTGGCGATAGTGGATAGTAGTAGAGCAGAGAGTAGACAGATCCTTTGGTATTTGGATACGATAACATTACAGAAGACTTCTCATTACACCAAATGAGTAAGAAAGGCTCCCGAAGCCACTACACCCTTCGCCCCCTCTCGATTGACGATCGATAAACATGTCGCTTCATAAATTATGTCTATCCAAAGGTACGAAATACTGTTTTACTTTCAAAAGGTATATCAAGAATTTAGGGACTTTTCGAAGGTAAAAGTTCAATAATAAATTAGAGCTGAGTCAATTGGCTTCAAAAAGGTTTACAATTTTTTGGAGGGTTTCTCTTTGTTAAACAGAATTCTTTAAGTTAATCCCGAATCTTACATCAACTTTGCTTGGAATATCGCAGTTTTGCTTGCAAATTCTATAACAAATATATTTGCTAACTCAAGTAAATTGGGTTGTTTTGTAAGCATTTTAAATGTTAATATTAATGTCTACGTACTTTTTCAACGTTTTATGCGAAGTTGGCATACAAATATAATGATTTTAAAAAATACAGCAAGCGTGTAATTTTTGAAGTAGGAGTACTTGTAATTTGTAAACCCTTTGTATCATTTTCTGTAGTAGTTATCAGAAATTATCAGTATATTTTGATATAACTGTTATATTAATAAGCAAACGAATTTAATTTAGTAAATATACGTGAACAATGAACCTAAAAACTAAAAACTTTAAAAATTACAATAAAACTAGAATATATTATTATAAGAAGTCCCTTTAGGCAAGGTTCCGAAGATACTAGCAGCGTTCCCCCTTTGAATAGCTATACTAATTCTTTGTCCGAGGTAGCTGCCAGCTCTTCGGACCCCTGTAATGTCTTTTTTATAGCGCTAGGACCCCACGGACCAAGGGTCTCGACACCGAAAGGGACAAAATCATATTCGAAGCCTAGACCCCTGTATTTGCATGCTTTAGCTTTTTCAGCCGCTTCACAAGTCACACCAGCTCTGTTGTTGGTACCATGTAGATGGGAAGGGCCAGCGTGTCTGAACAGGTGGCATCCCATACCAACACCAGCCCAACATGGAATCAAGCTCATACCGTCCGGTCTCTTGCTATCGTCTCTTGCAATACCAGTCGGCTCAAGTAGACTTGGCACGTTGACGGTGGCAAGGGACCGGCGTATAATATTGTTAAGTGCGGCATGTCTCGAGAAGCGACCTGCACTTTTTAGGCATGACAGTCCCTGATGTCCTAGCTTGTCCTTATAACAGAATAAAAGAACGTAGACAGATCATCAATAATTCACCATATACATATAACTATATAACTGCAATTAAGTGTATAACTATTTCATATTGAAATCAAATATCAGGGAACTTAGTTATCTAAGTACAAAATTTCTCATCGATCTGTCCGTGTATCGATAGTTACTACAACAATGAAAGTCAAGTGCGGATAGAAACTGTCATCAACCCACTTATGAAGTATCGTGTTAACGAGAAACCCCTCTAAATATAGCCGGTTCCAAAAATAACGGGTCAGTCACATAAACCCGAATATCTCCCGAACTACGTATGCCATCCTAATGAAACGAAGACTGTTCAATTGAGAATTTAATTATACAGATAAAAAATAAAATAAAACTTAGTTACACCCACAATATTAATCTTAAATTTAAAAAAAACTAAAGTAGTCATATTTTTCTTAAGATTACATTTTTTTTATGATTGTTTTTTTGCTGTTTTTCATCACTTTCTTCATTTAATACTTTGTATTGCCTCCACGTGATGAAGCCTCCAGTGATGAAAAACAGCAAAAAAACAATCATAAAAAAAATGTAATCTTAAGAAAAATATGACTACTTTAGTTTTTTTTTAATTTAAGATTAATATTGTGGGTGTAACTAAGTTTTATTTTATTTTTTATCTGTATAATTAAATTCTCAATTGAACAGTCTTCGTTTCATTAGGATGGCATACGTAGTTCGGGAGATATTCGGGTTTATGTGACTGACCCGTTATTTTTGGAACCGAGTGTATAACCATAATAGAGTCTCAAGTTAAATCTTTTCCTAAATTTCCTTTTATGTTTTTGAAAAGATAAAACTAAACTCAAACACAAAGTTTCTGATCAAGTCTAATGATGATCTTTAATCAGGATAAAAAAATAAAGGAGAATGAATGTTTACTACTGAAGACATGTTGCTTGTATCAACAGCTACTCTTATAATGATTAATTTAAAAAAATGTAATAGCCTAAACACACTGTGTGTACATTAATGTTGAAGGTTTGTCAATTTTTTCTATAAATTTACAAACTTCAAAGATTGCTGAAGTAATAAAACTCAAGAAGAGTTGTTGAATCGAACTACAATAAATAGCTTGATCAAGCTATAATCAAGCTCATCAAAACTTATTTTTGTGAAATGTAGTTAGATCCGTCAACTCAAGTTTCCAGATCTCAGAATTTTGCTTCAGTTCAGTAAAAAGTAACCTACCTCCTCCTTCAGGAATAAATTATCTCCATGTCAAAATTTCATTTTTGTGGTTTAGCGTAGGAAAGCATAGCAGATAGACAAAGTTGCAATCAAATTTACAATGTAAGTATGGAGAACCGTAGTATTATATAAATTAAATACTCGTACGTACATCCAAAAGCTCTTCAACACTGCCCTCTTTGAAGGGAGAACTCCGGAGATGTGGAGTAGAAGTTTGGGCGTGTTGTTCTTCAAAAAAGGTGATAAGACCTTGCTGAAGAACTATCGACCCATTTCCTTTCTAAGCCACATTTACAAGCTGTTTTCAAGAGTCATCACGAACCGTCTTGCGCGAAGACTCGACGAATTTCAACCACCGGAGCAGGCCGGATTTCGGAGCGGATATGGTACCATAGACCACATCCACACAGTGCGGCAGATTATACAGAAGACCGAAGAGTATAATCAGCCACTGTGTCTAGCATTCGTGGACTATGAGAAGGCCTTTGACTCGGTTGAGATCTGGTCTGTTCTGGAGTCCCTGCAGCGTTGCCAGGTACATTGGCGATACATCCAAGTGATGAGATGTCTCTACGATAACGCCACCATGTTCGTCCAAGTACAGAACCAGCAGACAAAGCCCATACCATTGCATCGAGGAGTGAGACAAGGGGACATTATTTCCCCGAAATTGTTCACTAATGCAATGGAGGATATGTTTAAGACGCTGAACTGGAAAGGACGTGACATTAACATCAATGGCGAATACATCTCTCACTTGCGATTTGCGGACGACATCGTCATAATGGCAGAGACACTGCAGGACCTGCAACAGATGGTGAACGACCTAGCTGATTCTTCTATGCGCATCGGCCTAGGGATGAACTTGGATAAAACCAAGGTCATGTTCAATCAACATGTACAACCGGAACCGATTGCAATACACGGTACCGCTCTCGAGGTTGTTCAAAAATATGTCTACCTTGGGCAGACATTGCAGTTGGGTAGGAATAACCTCGAGGACGAGGTGAATAGAAGAATTCAGCTGGGTTGGGCGGCGTTTGGAAAGTTACGTCGAGTCTTCTCATCGTCGATCCCACAGTGCCTAAAAACGAAAGTTTTTAACCAGTGCGTCCTACCTGTTATGACATACGGAGCCGAAACGTGGACACTTACGGTGCGGTTGGTCGACAAGCTCAAAGTTGCTCAGCGTGCAATGGAAAGGGCTATGCTCGGCGTATCTCTGAGGGATCGTATCAAGAATGAAGTTATCCGTCAGAGAACTAAAGTCATCGACATAGCCCACCGGATTAGCAAGCTGAAGTGGCAATGGGCTGGCCATATTAGCCTCAGAACTGATGACCGTTGGGGTAGAAGAGTTCTGGAGTGGAGACCACGTCTCGGTAAACGTAATGTAGGACGCCCACAGGCCAGGTGGAGTGATGATTTGCGCAAGATAGCCGGCAGGAGCTGGATGCGAGAAGCCCAAAATCGATCAAAGTGGTGTGCAATGGGAGAGGCCTATGTCCAGCAGTGGACTGATATAGGCTGATGATGAAATACTCGTACTTATTTTATTCAAATTATTATGGCTTCTTCGCAAAAATAATCTCAATACAGCAATACAAATGAGAAAGAAAATTTCTTTAATGTGTATGTTAATGAAAAACATGTTATCTACACCTTTTTGAGAGAAGAAAATAATGAAGGTAAAATACTTTTGATAATACAAGTAATTACATAACGTTTGTGTTGTGATTTCTAATGTAAATACCTTGAATGTTATTTTATTTTTTTCAGACTTGAGTTAATATTATTGAGAATATACCACCAAGTTAAAAACAACATTTTGACAACTGCATCTTATTCCTGTAAAATAAGTAAATTTATGGAATAGAAGAATTGCGAAGTAATATTTGATATTATTTAAGTATAACGTTGAAGAATAATATTATAGTTTCATCTTATACTACGTAAAGGAGTTTAAATTAATTTAAGCTGCTATGCGATACAGCTTTATCTAACTCATGAATCTAATTAAGAAATCTCAATAAGACTCTTGACAGATTTTTCATAAAGGCTAGTTTATTATTTCCAAGCTTATTTGGAGTCGGTTACTAGTTCAACTGGTTTTACCTATCTGATATACAGGTAAAACATTATTTTTCTATCGCCAGACCCAAATATAATATCCAAGACTAATGACTATGAGTATAAGTCATATTAGTCTTAAGAAGATACGTACATACTCGTACTTATTTCCATCAAAATCACAACTGACATTTATTATTCCCAAGCTAATTTGGGGTCGGCTACCAATTCAACCGGTTTTACCCGAATATCTGTTTTTTTAAAAAGTGATTGGCATCGGATCTCTAGTCTGTAAATTTAAATAAACTGACATTCCGATTACGATTGCCAAAGATGTTCATGACGACCAGGACCGACAGTTTAACGAGACCTCTGAGGCGCGGGCGTAAATCGTCGCACTCAAACTTCCGTACCCCAGGCTGTTATTAAAATTTTATTCTAAGAAAAACCTAACAACACTTACAAGCCCAAGAAAATCAAACACAAGATCTCTTGATCCACTAACATGATAATATACTGACCGCTTGACTAAAGAGGCAGTCGCGATTATTGATAAAGGTACAAGTACGAAAACAAGCAATTTAAGTTATCTTACAAATTCTGAAAAAAAGCTAAACAATTATTATAGTAGCACTAAACATGCAACTAGTTTCTGCAGTATATATCTGCAGCATATAAGTAGAGGTCGCCTGATGGTAGGTACCACCACCCACGGTCGTCTGCAACTCACATTGCTACCTTTGAGTGGCTCCCTTCAGAATCAAATACGCCCTATATTATATAAAGAGCTTATAGTCTGTCTAGACTAGAATAACAAATTGGATATGCTCTAAGTAAACAACTTGTTGAGGTCGAAAGATGTACCAACTCAATGACCTTGGGCTTCAAATCGAATATCAGTGCACAAGGGAATCCGAGGAGAGAGAAGCGTTCATAAATACAAAACGTATTTATACTATCACGTCAAGTCACATAAAATATCTCATGTGACACTAATCGAATGTTAAAGAACAAAATGGGATTACATATTACAAGACTTCTGAGAGTTCAAAACACTTCTAGAAATGTTTTCACGGAATAAATCCCCCTTATATCTGCTAAATGATTCGAAACTATCTAGTACCTAGATGGGTTACCGTTTGTATCATGATATGTTATAAGTCAGCCGTGAGGACTAGTTGGAAACCTTCGGACGGCTTAATAACATACAAGGGTAAGAATACGTAGCCACAACATAGCTGCCAGTCCCCAACCCGTACTCGGCCACCGCAGGGACATATGGCCTTAACCCTCTCCTAAGAGAGACCTGGCCCAGCAGTAGAACGTTTCGGGTTGTTGATTGATTGATTAAAATCTACGAGTTGAGATATAGTATTAATAATTCTGATTTTTAATACGGTACAGCAAAAATTACAAAGCAGTAAACAATGACACATAAATAATACTCGTTCCCGTACAAAATAAAATCGGTGAAAATCGTCATTACCTATTTGTATTTCACGTATAAATTGTAATAAATTGTTATTCTTGCGCTGTTTATAATATCGATGTGTATAAAATAAGTAAAATAAGAATTGGGAGTAGGATTATTAATCAAACGAAAAGGCTAACAAAGTTACACCTACCCCTTGATAAAAAGGAAAATCCGATTGCAGCTACAAGGCTTCGGATTACACAAGCAAGTACCATATAGGCTTTCACAATATTCAACCGCCTACGTCATCCAAGACACTTAATCTACTTTTTACTCTATTTTTATTATAGCATTACTTTTCTTTATAGTAGTCTGATAATCTATTTGTTACATTTGATAACAATTACCTCTAACGGCCCGTTCACAACCTTACCGCTGTGAGCGGCAGCTAAGAGCGAAACGGCGAGCGGTACTATCAAAAGTATAAAAATGTTTGAGGCACGCCTCGAGTCGCCGCTCATAGCGAAAAAGTAAGCGGAATTTGCCGAGCGAATTGCTACAGCGGCGAGCGGTGTGGAGAGCGGCAGGAACAAAAGTACAATGATAGTAAATATATGTGTGACGCCACGAAACAGAGCGGCGTGGAGAGCGGTGCTCGGACTCAGCGGCGTTAATAAAAACAAAATATTTTAGACGATTTTGTGACGGTAATGGATACCGAGGCTTTTATAACAGAAATTTTAAATAGACCGCCTTTATGGATGTCAAAATATCCCCAACATAAATATAAAAAGGTTTTGGGAAGAAATTAAACAACGTTTTCCGGAATATAATGGTACTTACGTTTAATTTAAATTGATAACACAAAAACATAGAACCTAGGTACCTACCAAACGAAGCTACTGATGTGTTGACAAAACTACTGGTATGTTTACGCAATGTAGGTGGATAGTTGACAAGTTTTAAAAGTTAATTTTTTTCTCTGTCAGTAGGTACCTAATTAGCAAAACATTAAACATATCAGTAGTTTTGTCTGTAGATATAACTACACACGAAACTACTAGTATGTCTTACACGCAATTTAAGTAGTTGACAAGTTTTTAAAGTTTTTCTCTCTGTAAGTACCTACTTAGCAAAATACTTGGAAACATCAGTTACTTCTTATAGGTAGGACCTTCGTATAGTTCACTAAATTGCCATTTAAGTACCTATCTTTATTTTTAAAAATGTTTGTTGTTTCTAAACAGAGAAGGGATAATTTCGATAACGCCATGATTTTTAACACATTATGACTACCTAAATACGTCCACCGTGGCCGCTGCAACTAACCGCTACTAGGGTTCGTGGCGTGCAAATCGCACCGCTCACCGACGCCGCCCGGCACGCCGCTCCGCTTTTCGCTAAGACCAAACTCGTGGCCAGGCCGTAATACTGAGTTCCATGCGTTTTAGTTTTTTAGAAAACTTTAAATTATTATTCTGTTGTTATGTATATAATTTAACTTTAGGAGAATTAAGATTAAAGATTTCGAGAAATAGAAATAAGTAAAGTGAATATAATTTGATTAACAATTATCCTGGTTAAGAGTCTCTTCATAAAATAATTATTATGGATATAATTATACTTATTTACCAAAAAAAAATACGTTTAGAGTGTCTTTATTCTATTGGTCACTTAGATAAACAGCCCTCATTAGAAAGTACTGTTACCTCATTAGTAAGTATAACGTTTCAAGTATATACAAATACTTCATCAAAACTATTTTATGGCTATTTCTTATGTCTAAATAAATCCAGTGGTTTGTGTTTATTTGATGCTAATTTTATCTCTATTTAAAAAGCTTTAAGATAAAATGTTTACTGAACATTTTCGTTCGTTTCTTTTTTTGTTTGCGTTTTACTCGAGTCGTGGAAAGAAAAGGTCGTCAATTGTAAATGTTACTGAAACCTTGACCTTTACTTGTCATAATTTCGACAATTTTTAAATATTTATGGGCTATATATTAATAATATAAACAAATAATAAATACTACTATTATTAAATTAGTAACTCTGTATTAGACTAGTAGTAACAATAGTAAGTAAGCACTTTAAATCTAGTAGCTTGATCCCAAACTGGGTATAGCCTATGCAGTTTAGCCATTTTATGCCCTAGGCTTAAACGCACCTTTGGTTAGCTGCGCTGTAATGGCCACATGGTCACACATGGTATAAGGTTAGTAATCGAAAGAGGTGAGACCTCTAGTCTCACTTCTTTCGATTAGACGAAGGATGTGAGACCGTGTATATTTAAGGCCACAACCCATATTATTATTATGAAGCATGAAGATATAACAATGATTTAAATACAGGTTCAACGTATAATAGAATAACAAATAAAAAATGGTCCAGCTTAGTAAATAAAGTAACTTTAAAAAAAACTTATAAAGGAGATACTTTACCTACATACATATAACGTATGTCGTTTAACTTGTTTTAAAATCAAATTGACACTAATTCTTAATATGGCCCCGCTCCTTAAAAGGTATTATTTTCGCTTTCAGTAAATTAACATAAGGTATTTGATATGACTTAAGCCGTTAAAGTTTAAAGGCCTCAACAATGTTTTAAAATTAAACTGATACTTATTCTAAATATAATACCAGACGTTTAAAAGTATCGTTTAATTACCCAAATTTATAAACTATGTTCGTTTTCAATAAATGTAGCGATAATATAATGTTTAGCTCATATAAGCATTGGCTTAAGTGTAGAAACGCCTGTCTACACATCATTAGCTCGTACACTCTGTGTGCTATTGCCTTTAGAGCAGGCACTCCAACGTATCTTTGCTTAGTTGATTTGTATGCTCATCAAGTTCCTATGGCATATGAAATCAGGAAATAGCTATAGAGGACCAACGTCGCAAAATATCAAAGGGGTTTTACGGACTTTAAGTAAAATTTTCAATGTATTATTTACTTAACTTTTGTGAGTTCTTTACACCAGAGATATTACGGAGTTTCGACTCCGACTCCGTTAAGTCGGAACTTCTGATTATTATTACACCATCGGTACCGACTTCGGCTCCGAAACTTTAAATGGGAGGTCGAACAGATAATAATTTGCAAAACAAATAGCAGTGGCGGCCTTCTAAAAAGTAATTCCAAATACAACTTGATTTTGATTTCACTGTCCAATACAAAAACAGATCACTTTTATTGATACCGCATAATAGAAAATAAATGACTATAACGTTTAAACACGTCATGTGCGAAACAAACTAACAACAAGCACACATACAGGGCTCGGGGGAATTCTGTGAAGTTCATATTTATGTAAAAATTAAGGATTTGCTCACACAAATTCAGAAGATCCCATTTACAATAGACATTTGGACCGAACTAAGTTCGAAAGTGTATTTTATTTTGCCTGACAGCACATGGCATAAATGGAGATTTTAAAAGGCTAAAGTCTCTCTCCTGCCGCCACTTTTGACCCTGCCTCCGTCTCCGACTCCGATAAATTAAATTTAAAAACTCCGTTTCCGACTTCGGTTACATGACTACCGATCTTTATATAGTTTAGTTATATTAACAGACGCTGTTTTATTTTATTTGATGAGTTAAAAAACAATAATTTGTTTATTGATTGGTATCATACAAAACGCTCAACAACTAGTCTTGAACACCTGTCACATAATATAAATTACGTTTTTTGTCGCAATCAAGTTTTGGTTTAGATACAACTTCTACATTAGGATTAAATTCTGTGTTGTGATGAACTTTACAAACATATAAGAAATAGACACAATAAACACCCAGACTCAGAACAACAATTTGTGGATTATACTAAGTGATGTACCATGTGGGATTTAAACCTACAATGCTTGGCGCAGTATAGAGCGGCGTGACGACGAGTTGAACAACTTTTTTACATGTGACCGATTACGTAGATCAAAAAAATATATACTCACAAAACTTTTGTGAGTACTTTTTTTAAGAAATATCGTTAACCAGCTTTTGCTCGCTGTTCTGTTATCATGGTTTTAGTACCCCATGTGATATTCTGACGTATAAGCTATATTACCACAAAGTTTCGTCTAAATTCAGTTATGTTTTTTATGTGGGAAATTGTAACAGACATACAAACATCCCCAGTAGCTTGGACAGATATAATTTTAGTAGTAATCTATAATATTATAAAAATAATTAATAGAAAATGGGTTCATGAGGTCCAAGCGCTCGTGCTGTTTTTAAATAATTAGCTACCAGTATGCGATATATTGTGTGTATGTAATAATATTGAATATTATTTAAGTTAATATTAATCCATAAGTTTATTAACTAAAGTATGAAAGAACAGAAAAAGCTTAGTACGGCACAAACCGCACCTAATGAAGTTTTGGTTTTCAAAAATGTTTTTTACTTGCAAGTTTAATCAATATTGACGAATGATAACTGTGACATAGAAAACTGTACTAAAATAGAAAAAATAGAGATTCGAGTAAATTAAACACGTAAAAATTATATATTGGTATATTGACACGATAAGCGAAACTTTAGTAGCTTAGTTCATTCGACATTCCCATTTTTCTTCAGACGGTCAGTCAAACGATGTCAATTATTAAATGCATTTTAATGTAATAATTACTACATTATAATGCATGCACCGTGACATAGAGTGAACGATTAATCTATGATTATAATTATGGTGGCGTAAAAGTTATAACATTTTTAATAATAATAACAAATATTTTCAAATATTTAATGAACTAGATAACTAATTTTCATTAATTATTTTAAATTTATGTTGATTATTTATAATTTTATTATTATAAATAATTAACCTTACATAGTAACCTTTCAAACGTGATATGCTAGTTCTGTTCATTACATTTCATTATTGTATAGTCTACAGTTCTCCAGCAATATAGAAATTCGTGATGCTAGATCACAAGAAATCACAATGAAGTTTTTCACTCTTTTGTAATTTTTTTTTTCATAGATATACCCATTTCTTTTCAGGTATACATAGATCTTCATAAAGCGTTTTAAACAAAGGATGACACAACGTATCTATAAAGACTTAATGAGAATCTAAAAAGCAATAGGCACTCTTAAAGCTTAACTTATTCAAATAAGAGGACTCAGGAGTAAACATCTTAAACTCCTCAAAAGCTGTAATTCAAAACATCAATTATTACTTTTACTCTTTAAGTTTGTCTGTTCAATATCAGATCCTATTCTTTAAAGAAAGACCCAAAATAACGCACTTTTTTTCTTTTGCATATTTTTGTCTATATTACTGTACAATAATAATTTTAAAATTATCAACATTTTAAAGTCGCCAGAACTAAATCTGAGTTATCTGTTAATAGACAATTTCACCTGCCTTAAACTAGATGTAAGCTTCATTTCGTATTAGGAATGAACTGAATCATTGATCGTCTGAACTCAGTTAATACTATTTCAAGTATAAAGTTTGGGCAAAGGTAGAAGTGATGAAAATGGATTTCCGGTTTGCATCAAAAATTGCATTTCTATTTCTTTAACAAATTTAAGACAGACAAATATATAAAGCTGCATGGTGAATAAGATCATAGATATTGATGTATGATCTTATTCACCATGTAGCTTTGAATGTGAATGTGAATGTGCATGTGCATGTGAATTGTCACAGAGTATATTATACAAAGTAAAATATAAACTGAACTTGACGCATTCCCGCGCGGTTGTGCATAATCTAATCGGGCCGTTAGCTTCACCCTCTTACAATTCTCATGCAACTCTATATTTTCTTTGAGCTTTTCAATTATTTGATTTTCTTGAATTTTACTCTTTATTTAGACATCATTGGATTTCCGATAAAAAAAAAAAACAAAAAAATAACTAAGCAGATCACATGCTTGTAAGAGCAGCTAAAATAAAAATTTTATGAAAACAACTTCTATGTTTTATAACATTAATATTTTATCGCAAATTCGTTAAACGAGTTTTACTTAAGATCTGCATTTAGCTATATGTTATTTTTAAGCGTCGTGAATAACAGTGAAACTAAATTTATGTCAACTGTATTTTCGCATAAGATATCTATTGACATCAAATAGTTTGTAGGATGTTTGTAGTATCAATCAAAAGTCCTTTTGAGGTCAGATGTCAAAGCTTTGACCGCGGTAATGTTTAGGTATTTACCAGCGTTTGTGAATGTGATATTCTTTCCAATGCCACGTACCATTTATACTCGGTTCTATTCATTTTGTTATTTCAATAGAAAAACATCGCTAGCAACATTTAAGAAATTGAAACGGAATAATAGAGTTTTAAAAGAATACAACAAAATGGTCCTTGACGTTATGAGAATTCTATACATATTTCAAGCAGCTTTTGAATCTTTAATAGTTTTGGGAAACTTCATCAGCATACTGCTAGAATCTACCTGTCGTATGATTTGCAATTCTCTTTATGATTCTACAACAAGGGAGAGTGCTCGAAGAACTATATGGAAGATTGTTATGAAAATACAATGCCGTTATGGATACTGTTACATATTTTATACGATAAGGTTTTTTTTTCTTTTAACAAGAACTCTCAAGTATTACTATCTACAGCATAGGAAATGATAGATATATGGAAAACATTTTCTACAGTTGACGTGTTGTTTTTTGTTGCTAATACTTCTGACCCATATTCTTTCATCAACATCATTTTATTTCAAGTAAACCATACAACGGCACTTTTGAAACGTCAAGTTCCTTTGAAGAGTTTGTTGCCTCCCGTCCAGCTGATTTTTACAAGAAGGGCATCAATAAACTGCCAATGCGTTGGCAGAGATGCGTCGATTGCATGGGTGATTACTTCGAATAACAGAAATAAAAAAGTTTGAAAAAATAAGTACTTTCACTTATTGCATACAAAACGGCAATTTCATAGGTATAGACCTAATATAATATAAATTTGTAATACAAATTGATCTAGCTAGCCATGCTTAGAATAGGGTTCTGTAGTCACCCATATTAGTACTTTGTCGATGTAATTACAACACATATTCATGCACAATTTCCTCTTTGTAGCATCAACTGTTTGGACAGTAGGTCGAGGACGGACGGACGGACATGGTGAATCTATAAGGGTTTCGAGTCATGAACTACGTAACCCAAAATAAGTAGCCTAATTTTCTCCATATATCTTCCTGTGAAAGTCCCGTCATAGTCGGTCCAGTCATTCCCGAGATTAGCGGCAACAAACAGACAAACAAGCATTTGAAGATTAGATTTTTTATGTAAATATCATAAATAATTTTAGATACATTTAGTAAAAAGATATGCATTTAAAATTACCAACAGATTACAATTTGATTTATTTGTATACAAATATAAAAAAAAAACAGTTTTTAGCGTGTTGTACATCGCATCAAAATTTTAGACTAATCGGTGCAGGATATAAAGCTCAGCAGACAAGCTATCTGGAGGAGTTAAATAAATCGTGTATACAACGTAATTACATATTCATCTATATGTATTTGGAGTTATAGGTAAATAATGAGAGTATTAGTGCAAGAACAAATATTTATAGACATAAAGTTGGTACTACGTAACTGCGTTGTATTTATTCGCAGTTAACTTCCTTTTAAATTTAACTCTTAGATTTCATGGCTCTGGTATGGTAGATAGTCTAGTCTAAAGAGAATTTTGGGCACTAAAGACAGATAGTTTCCATTGATTTTCTATAATATGATTTTTAATTTTTTAATTTGTTGTAAATCAGATTTTTGATTGATTATTTTTCCTTTTGTTTTTCTCATAGATCTAGAAATCGGCTGTGATCATTTAGACACACAACTAAACTTTAATACTGTTTCGTAATAATAGTAATATTTTTTATTTTATTTTGTTTGTTTAGTAGTTTATTTTTGTTTTTCTTCATGTTTTACCTGCAATTTGTTTAGTTTTTAGCTTGTGTGACTTATAAACGTATTTTTTTTTACTTTAGGTAAATAATAAAATTTTTAAAGAGTCTACTCTAACTGCTGGTATCAGTTTCCTAAAAATGATTAACTTCATTATGTATTTCCGACGCTATAATTTAAAAAAAAATATTTTGATTTTAAAATCAATTAAATATTTTTCATACATTTAAAAAATAGATAGCTATCGTATTTGACTAAGATCCAACAGATATGTTAATAAAACTCATCAAGCAATAACATCTAAAGCAAGCAATATTTATAAAATGAAAAATAATATTTGTCACTTAGAATAAAAAACACCTTAAGACGCTGTAATTGAATAAAAGATATAAGAAAAGAAACGAAAATGAAGTAAATTACATTTGACGTCAGTATTTTTTTGTAGGAATGCCTTAGGCGTTAGGCAGTAGAGCGGAATAAAGAATAACCGGGGATAACACAACCGACAGTTTTACCCTGAAGCTGTTTTCTGCCAACACGAACCGTTTTATATGCTTTTAAATCCACAATAAAGCAAAGAAGAACTGTACGCTTTATGCGCTCAACAATTACAGTTAACCGTGGAAGGAAACATAAAATAATTGTTATAACGACCATCGTTTTACTTATAAAAATATTTTATCGAAAGCAGGTACGCAATCCTTCAATATAAGCGCTGAAAAAATGCGTTTAATGTCGCGTGTCGTGATAAGTAATATATGTGTTCCATATCCTATTATATTTATTAATTACCTATTATATTTACGTATTTATATTAAAGTATAGGAGGCTATTAAAGTTATTTATTTATATTATACTAGTGGTTACCAAGTGGTCATAATTAATTTTAAAGATAATTAAACAACATTGTTATGGTGCTATTGTCAAAGACTATAATTTCCGTATATGAGTATATCAATTGAATGACCATGTACAAAATGGCGGCCTTATAGCTAAGAAGTTATATGTTTAGAATTGAACACATGATAAAATAGTTTTAAATAAATGTGATTATAACAATAATTATAAAATGAAAAATAAACTTGTTGTCACGTTAAAAATAATTATATATATACGAATAAAAGAAAATGAGTTATCGTTACTTTTCCAAAGTAAACAGGCTCGTTCTCTTGCGTGCTACCTCACAATTAATTCAACATATTTTTTTATTCATGAAGCGTAATAATTATGTATGGTAAGCTCCACAAGGCGTAGGGCTCCCCACTTGGCTATCAAGGTGGCATTTTATAGCAGTACTATATTGGATGTGACAGAAAATATTGTTTATTAAAGTTAGAAGGTTTTACTTACGTGTATTTATTTTGGACACCTTCTCAACTGTACGTTTTATTTCTCGATACGTTTAATATGATATAACTGCATCAGGTTACATTAGGTTATTTCAATAAATTATATTAAAATATATTTCAGGAGAATTCATATCGTGTCATTAAACCAAATACCTGGTTTGGGAATTAACAATAACCTTCAATCATCATCAGTACCATGCCATCACAGCGATCGAATAACTACTTGTTATTAATTGGTCAGATAATTTCATTACACTTTCCAACACCGTATATAAGACGCAGGTACTTCATAAATTCACATTTTAATAACATTGGTAGTCCAATTGATAATTACGATAACGAGCACCCACGGTTGGTTTGTTTATTAAACTCAAACATGCTTGTAGATGGAATTACTTGAGACCGATATTGCTCACTTAGTTAAATTGAATAATACGCCATAAGTTATATTTGGTCAAAGTCATAATTTTTCTGGTTACAAGGACTGTTATTGCTATTTCTATACTACTTTGTTAATTACATATTAAAATTCAAATAATATAGTAACACCTGAAACTCATTAACCTTAATTATTACTTGATGACTTATTTTGTTTATAACCGATGGTTAAGTAATTCCAAAAAACTCGCTCTGTTGAAAGGTAAAAAAGTAGTCCACCCCATAATAGGTTAAATTAAATAACTCAACTTATTGAGAGTGAAAAAAAAGTAAGGAGGTCAAAATACACAAGAAAATTAACGATGATGATTAAAACTTTTTAATTTATAAGAGCCATCTCTATCATTTAACTTTTTGACTTTAGTCGAAAGGAAGTCGAATACTTACGATTAATGATAGAAGTACTCGCATTAATATACTAGCCCGTCTGAATGTCAACAAGTATCGTATGTTCTTCCTCAAGAATAGAATCAAAGTATCTTAATGCCTAATTTCATTAAAATCGGTGAATCATCGATCGGTTTATCTATGGAAACAGAGTTACTTTCCAAATTATAACACTAGCATGAATTAGTTACATACGAAAGCTACATGACATAAAATCGCCACATACAAATTCAATCACGTTCTAATATTAGCTTACTCGTAGAGGTAATGGTCTATCATTAAATTACATATAAATGGTACAATTATAAATGAAAATTTAGCATACAATAGCTATGGACTTATTTTAATGGTACTTTTTCTACTATTTTCGAACGAATATTTAACCGTACCTTTACAGAAAATTTGATTTCTCGTATGTATTACCAATTATACATTAAAATATTTGAAAGCTATTAAGAGTTTAATTTCGCTGGTCGCTGGATTCACGGTACGATTCGATCTAAGAACATTCCTGGTTGGTACGAACTTTTGCCATCTGATGTCAATTGGTTAATTAGATGTGGTACTAAACTTGGCCCAATGGATTCTTTTACAGCGTCTTGATTTATCCCCAGATGCTATCATTTTATTTTAAATGACTTAGTAAAGTGCAGCGGCCTGTGTTGCTCTATGTTGTCTCTTGTCACACAGACGACGGTCTAGCGTGTTTTCCCGATGCCAATTAGTCTGAAATTTTTTGCATAGGAAAATCTTCACACATTTTTTGTAGTCACATAAGCTAACGCTATAATCTTTCATATACCAATTAAAACAAAACATTTCCGAATTCAAATACATACTGTGTAATAAAACCGTAAGGCTTCATTCGCACGAGAGTTTTTTTAACGGACGTTAAAAAAGCGTTCAAATACAACAAATGCATTCCCAAGTATATGTTCACACGACAGTGTTTTTAAAACACGACCCTATTTTATCGAGCTGTGTTGCATTTTCAACTTTGGGCGTTGGAAATATACCATAATATTATGCAACTTCATACTTGAACGTTTTTTAACATCCGTTAAAAAAACTCTCGTGTGTTTGAGGCCTAAAACTTAGGCTTATTTACTTTGACAGAGGAGAACGCTTGTACATGGCTATTCCCTACTATACCACGTTGCTCGATGTTCTGCAATACAGAAACAAAACGTCGTGCTAGTAGAACTACGAGTGTCTACTCATTTAAACGATTTTTCAGTCATGGTAATAAGAATTCCTTTCACACAACTGCGTTATGTTTGATGAATACTGTTATCATCATGTTCATTGCAAATACAATATGGACAAATGTCCGATCCTATTAAATAATATGTTATACACAATATTTATAGTACACAATTTGTCTGACTCTATTAGATAGATACCTTTCACGTATTTACGTCCCTGTTAGATTAACCATAGTTGTATTAAACACCTATAGAGTACAACTGTACTCTTAACCTACTTAATAGCAGGCGACCCTTTTGACATCTAATCAAGTTATATGGACCTCGAGCGTCTACTGAGAAATTACCTAACATGACAACTAAACAAAGACACTCATGGTAGCTCGCAAATGTAACTTATCACACTTCAATTAAACTGAACTTCTTCATATCTAGACATAGTACTATATCATCAATCAACCTATTGCCACCCAATGCTGGAAGAGGGTCCCCACCCAAGGAGTAAAGGATTAATGGTTTCAGTACTAATAATCCAATCACGATAGCCAGTAGTATAGTGATAGGAATTGGTGATCTTTTGACATTTTTATAGTGCATATACTCCGATGTCTAGTCACATCTATATATTTAAAATTTTCCTTTCACCGTGTTGGATGCCATACTACTCCGAAACGGCTTCATCGATTCTTATGAAATATTTGGTATTTATCCAACAGGTCTGGGAATAGGATGGAAACTATTTTTGAAACTAGACGCTAGCAGAACCGTGGGCATAAGCTAGATGCCTTATAAAATACTAGCTGACTCACAAAACGATTGATGTGCCTTTCAAAAGGAATAAACTTCTACGTTTATTTCCACTTTTTACTAATGCTCGGCTCTTATTAGTCGCATTATAATATTGTATTTATTTATTAGATAATATGTTTAAACGAGCAATTCTTGTATGTATTTATATATATTTGTGATCTCTGAAAGGGCCCTAACGATTTCGCTGAAATTTTGTAGTTAGGGATTTTTCATCATCATCATCAGCCTATCGCAGTTCACTGGATATAGGCCTCTCCCATTGCATACCACTCTGATCGATTTTGGGCTTCTCGGATCCTGCTTTCGGAACTATTCAGAGGTGGAAAATCGATCTAGGTTAGTTTTATGTTTGAGAAAATGCGAGCATTTTAGCGTTCCTTGTGATATCTATACTACTCTTTCAGTAGCACTTAGTTGATGGTTAGTACTCAAACACAGCAATACTACAGCGACTTGAAAAGAACATGGTGCTGTTATGTAAACATTAACTATGATAACCGAGCAAAGCCAGATTGCCCAGGTACCAGTGTTAATTTATAACTTTTAGCCTTCCTCGATTACCGAACTATCTAAGTATCTAACTGTAAAATAACTTTTCACTTGTTCAATGTAACAAACTAGCCAGCTTTATAATATCAGTACACGTTTTGACATATTCTAATATTAAATACCTATATTCTAAAATGTTTTTGAAGGATATTTTAGCAGATGTTTGTGCTTAATTTAAGTGGTTCTGAGTGATTCTACTCACATGAGTACTTCAAAATAGCCTATTTTTACATACATTTTACGTACGGTTACATTATTGTATGGCCATATCAAAAATAAGGTTCTAAGTTTATAGAATATTACAGAACACGATGTTTTACAAATTCTTTTTTTATGTATAAGCACAGAATACATAATAGTACCAGTACAGAAGACTCACTCCAAAAAGTAAATTTAAGAAATAGGGACGTTTGGTGTCATTACATTATGTTCAATTCAGATTGCACAGCGCCGAAGCAAACAGTGGAGAGAGGGCACCACGGGGTTTGTGGTGCCGGCTGCAAGCCTACCGTCTGGACATAAATTACCGTGGCCAATATGGAGCTTCTCAATTAGACTTCGGACCCAAGTTGACCGTAGCAAAGACGACCTATTTAGGTGGGGATTCTCGGACGGTGATGATCTCAGCTGTTTGTACGGTGCAATTCAAACAATGTCCCATCTTGCATTGTACCCTGCGTAGATTATTTGAAGAGCTGAGGTTTTTAGAGTGGTTGTTACCTAAATATTGAAGTTAAGTAGGAAGCAGTAGTTGGAGTAAAGAGTATTGGGTAGTTAAAGCTTGAAACTGACTGCGTATAAGAGCAAATCTGCATACAGGTCAAAGTAGAACATTAGACCATAGTCAATTATTGGGAATATTAGGATCTGAACAAGAAATTTCAAAAAAATCTTAAGCTTATGAAGGGCCGCAAAGAGCCTCTCACTTCCTGACATACCGATGCGACTTGTTTTTACCAGCTGAGAGTTGTGTCAGCGTACCATCCCTGATGGTATCCCTGACGTGCCTATAAAGTTTCAGCTAGTTTGGAATTTATGTAACCCTATTTTTGAGGCGTTTTTTTTATTAATTTAGCCCGAGGTTGATAAAAAAATAAAAATGACACAAATGCATACTACATAGGTACCCAAGCTCCAATGATTTAATGTAATACAATTTATTTAGAAATTCAATGATGCTCTACATTAATATTCAGAAAGTAAATTTTTTAAGTGGATTCTTTATTGCCGAGGTAAATATTCAACGTTTACTTCACGATTACGTCGTGAAAATCACGAAAACCTTTTTTCTGTCGAGAAAGCTTGGCTCTTATTTTCCTTTTGTGTAATTAATTAATTTAATATAAACGTATACCTACTCTCACAGGTTTTCTCTCGTAGTCGTGCGCTACCAGTAATGTTATATGTGTAAATAATTTCTCATTTTTCTTTATATGGTTAAAAAAATAGACTATTTCAGAAAAAAATGTCAGCCAGGTATCATTTATTCAAAATTGTTTATTGACAGATATTGATAAAATTCGACAGGAACCTTGTCTCATCTTCTCATTGCGCGCTTTCAAGGCTAAACCGCAGCACCGATTTAAATGAAATATGGGATGGAGATACTTTGAATATTATGGAAGGACATAGGATACTTTTCACCGCGACAAACAACATATACGCGGGCAGAGCTGCGAGCAAGAGCCATTGTCATCTTTAAAAAACACCTCGGTCGATACCATTTCATACTACCTTTAATAAAAGTGTGTATGGACTTTGGATTTTATAGAATTCCATCCCAATTCGTCTCGAACCTATAACATTATCAGAAGACTGGCAATGCGTATTTTCACGCTCGATGCCTAAAGCTTGTCCTTAAAAAAGAACCCTCTCCTCCCATAAAACGTTGATCGAACCTTTTGACAATTCTTTGAAGTATACGGGTACTCGGACCCCTTTGCCTTAGTGTCTAATAGGGACTCCATCGAGGTACAAAGGGACCCAGTGTAAGAAACTGTTCGACAAAAGGCGCAAACATGTACCACGATCGTGATGTATTGTAGCGTCCTAGAAAACGTGTGTGTGACCCACATAATTTATGATGTGTGGATGTAAAATATTAAACAATTTTTAATTAATTTTTGGGTTATTTGACTATAAACGTCGTAGCCCATTCGTGCGAAAATCAACGTGGCTCTACTACGTATCTTTTATTTCTTTACAAATCATTCTTTTAGGTACCTTGGCCGTGCTACAAATTATCTAATATAAATTAAATTGGCTTTAAGCATTCTCCTTGCGGGCAAAATATTTACTAAGCCCATGTTTAGTCTGTTTGTTGAAAATCGATAGAACACAACTTGACTACTAATTAATCTCCAACTGTGAAGCCCGCTTCGGTTTTACAACATTCACCCCAAGTTTTAATTATGCACAATCAGAAAACTTTACTATACCTAAACCAATTCTAGTTTAGAATAAAATTTTGTTATATACACCCGAGTTTTTATTTAATTCTGTACTTTAACGATTGTTTCATAGAAAGTTTGATGTCAATTTTATTATTTTATAATTGATTAGCTACAACGCATAGAGCAGCACAGGCCGGAATAACTGGAGGGGAGTCGCCATAGCGTTTTATCGCGATACAAAACATTGTGTCATTTTTGCTGGGGGAAATCTTCATACCTACACATTTTAGACTCACTTACAGTAAAAATTAGCTGTCGCTATGAACTCACACAAATATTAAAACAAACTATTCACAATTTCATACATATATAAACACATTCTCTGTCATAACATAAATTCTCATAACAGTGGCGTTTACCCAGAAGTGGGCTATGTTACCCCTTACATCATTAGCCATCTGCTAGTAATACTCGTGAGGGAGTTGCCTAAATATGTATAGCTATTCCAGATACTAGCCGGGGTAAACAGACAGACAAAAAATGTAAGTACCATGTATATTTGCATAAGCATTTATTGAAAAGTTAACAGTGTTAATTTAAATTTACTTTTTTACTGTGTTTATTAGACACTACAAGTTAACTAAATACCTATCTTTTGTTAAATACAATCTTAATACAGACCAGTTTATTCTATGGTTGTATATTCCAGCAAATAACACATGTAGGTGCCGTAACCCTGGTGAATACTGTAAAAATTTATTCCCCCATCAAATTCATTAATCATAGGATAACATACGACTCCGATAAAAAGGTATACTAAAACTTTTGATACTGTAAGGTATAATAAAATTTCTGTTTGGAACAGTTAATGAGCGTCATAAATATGTCATCATGAACATAATCTCTAAGTAAACATCTTTTATTGATCTACCTAAGCTTTTACCATTAATGCCCGTTTTCACAAACATTACTTAAACAGTCTCCTTACTAGAAGCTCCTGAACGTAGGTAGTTAAGTGCTTAGATTTCTCATGAAATGAAATCTAAGCAACAACATAGGTGTTGTCGTATTTCGCTTTTGAATATGAGACCGGAGGCACAATGATACAGGAGCATTTTGCTAAGCCGGCATTGTGTGGGTTGCTTTTATAAGAAAAAGTACTTACCTGTAGTTAACTCGATAATAAACTTCAAAATAACACAAAATATTACAAAATTATTTAATTAATATTTATAACATTGATATATTGTTAATTTATAACATTGATCTAAGTTCTCTTTGTTGCTTCGTCTATGTTGATAACTTTTTCTATTAGTCATTTAAATCGCTGGAATTTAATTTGCTGGTTGGAACATCAGTGTGGTTATAAAACACGATTAGGCAACTCTGCGGTCCATTTTAACAAATCAATTTGTTTGGCAATTTAGTCAAACATAGTCGGTTGTACAAATGTTGCTTTATTTCTTTTTATACGTTAACATGTAGCTCTACAAATTTTTTACGAGCGGAAATCCCCACGGATACCACCAGTTAGTGGCTATGTCGGACTCGAACCGGCTAAAACCGCACGCCGTCTCGGGTACTATGAGCCAAGGAACCAGGTATACCTTTGAAAGGAATTACCTAGAACGCCGACGTACCTTGGGCAACCTACAGTTCGAAGATGACCCCCTTCGGTGTGGAAACCCCGACATTCTCTTTATTATTCACAACGGGGGCGCGTACGCTCCCGCCGCTACCTAAGCCTTCTTCTACTAAGGTCATATGGCCATCCCTCGATGGCATCTTTTGGGGTGTCAGGTGAGGCCATGCGGGCATGCGTTTATAGAGGACGTTTACCGATCTCCGATGCCCGAGTCATCTGCGGTACCCGGCCCGTTTATGGGCCTGGCGGACCGGAAGAGTTCTAAAACTCTCCCGGTTCTACTTCAGTATCAACGGCTTAACGTACTGTACGAAGCTCAGATGTGAAACACCGCCTTTTTTATACTCCGGGCTGCCAATAACAATTTCTTGAAAACAAAAACAACAGCCCGATCCGAGATCTGAACCTGACACCTCTTCGATCAGCTACCACATAAAGCAACCGCTAGACCAACGAGGCAGTAGTACTCGCTACAAACTTTAGTTACCTTTCGACTAATAAAAAACTGTCCAATATTACCACAGACACGTTCACAGTTACCTTAAATACATGAATGCCTAAACAAACCTTTTAAATTTAAATAACTCTACATCTTACATCTAGTGCTTTCAAAAAGGGAATAGTAAGACTACGGGCTTAAGAAGATAGATAATAAGGTCATGTTTCTCTTCGCTTGTAGAACATAGAAATCTAAATGTTGTGTATGACAGTGTGACAAGTACTATGTACAATTGTACGACCACACAGCGCTCTTAGTTCTACTCGTATTGTGGGTACGTCGTAAACACAGTCATTGAAATATTTCTCACAGTCCAGTTGTACCGTAAGTACCGTAACACGCTTAAAAAATAAAGTTATGAAAATTTCTTGGAATACTTATAATAAAGTTCTTGCAAATAAACGCACACGAAAATTACAGAATTATTTAATTGAATTTTCCCAAAATACCGTGGCATTACTTGACTCGGCCCGTAAATATCAGTAAACACTACTAACAAAAGCTTAGATGTATCAAACTAATCAACAAAATAACACAGTAAATATTTTTAACATCTGACTTTGTTGATTGATTGTAAAAACATAAATTTTATACATAGAAAACACCCAAACTCTGAAACTAATATTTGCAATATTTTGATCCGACTCGATACCTTAAAGCACAGCAGTCGTATACTCTACCACTGGTTCCCAGTACTATCAACTCGGTTATGAGAATACATTTGCTACGTAAAAATAAAAATAACGCTGTACCTTATTGCCACAGTATCAGTACTTTTTCTTTTCAAAGCACCTCCGATTTTTTTAAAGCTGTAATTGTTATAAGTACTAAAAAGAAATCAAAGTATTTAATACTGTACTTGTTCACTACTGTTATATATTATTAGTTATACAAGTCGAAGAAGTTAATTATTATTCTGTTGAACTTTGTTTGCTTTTACTCTCAGCTTACAGATTCTGCGGAAAGGTTTTTGAAACTATAGCTCTCAACAAAACGCGTCGTCATTACAGTGATAATAATCCATATTCATACTATTAAAATAAATTCTAAAGTAACTCTGTCTATCTATCTGTTACGCTTTCACGGCCAAACAGTTTATCCAATTAGAATGAGTTTCGGTATAGATTAATAATTCTAAACAAAATCAATAACATTCTTAACATAATCAATAAAAACTTTTCTAAAACTAAGAATGAAGAATTGAACAAATCAGTTAACCAATGATCGTGGTGTCCCGAAAAGTCACATTACCGTGACTTTTCTTTTGCTTTTTTGTAGTCGGCTTAACAGAATTATCCGAAGAAGTCCATGCGCATGTCTATTAAACATGAATTCTAGAACCCTTTGAACTTATATTAATCAATATAGAACACGTTCCTAACATGGTTTACAATTAACGTTTGTAATGTAATTAACAACAAACCAATTATCTACACATGTGAATATTGGATTACAGTTTCGTTTGTCCAATTGATAAGCTTTATGTATACGAATATTCTCTAGGCATTTGATTATCAAATATGATTCGGTACTAAAAAAGTTAAAAAAATAAAAAATATTAGACCCTTTTTTTAGGGTTCCGAAGTTCATGTCTCGGAACCTTTATAGATTCTTCATGTCCGTCCGTCCTCGACTTACCGTCAAAACGGTAAGTGCTATAAAGATGAAACTTCGCATGAATATGTGTTGCAATTACGTCGACAAAGTGCTACAATAAAATTATGAAAAATATTTTTATTTACTTTTTTAATAATGTTTCATATTTAACTAGAGCGCATTTGTACTTTGTATAGCAGTATTCCCACCGAAGTTAAATATTCAACGGAACCTTTCACGCTGCCAGGCCGGTTTTAAATGGAGGAACAGCGCTACTACCGCTTTGAATAAAAACTAAATAATTTATCTTGGGTTGAAATGATTTTGATAATTGACACTGCCTGTTTTGGTTTTGTCTATATCTAATAGTATTTCAATGAGGTGTGTGGGGTTCATTTTTAAAATGATGTTTTCATTATATAATAAACTCTTGAGTAGAAAAATGACAATATTAGGCAAGTCGTTCGATAGCAATTTTGAAATAATTATTTACACTTAAATATATTTTCTGAAAATCATACACAATTTGCAGGTATTTGCGGTTTGCACTGCTTGTTGTTGCACAGTAATACAATTATACAACCTTGGTGTCGTTCTGAATGTAAAAGTTCATGAACTGCTATTTAGACAGTTAGTAATATTATTTTATTATTCCCTTGTAGCGATATTCACTTTTGATGTAAAAATGACAAAGTACCACTGACGGTATCAATAAATATTTTTATTATGATTGTAAATCCCTTTGACATATTCACCAGTGCTCCTGTAAAAACATGGCGAAGATATTTTAGTATATAAATGCACTACTAAAATTTCACAAGTGCGACTCCAGCTCTCATTAAAATTGCGATTCATTAAAAGGCGACTAAATTCTGCAGAGGTTCTCAGATTTTCCTCCTGATGGCGCATTGGGCAATAAAATCGATCATGATGAAACACTGCGTGACTTTGATTCATTATGTTTTATGGTTACCCATACGACTATCTGCTGGTTGAAGAAAATCCCACGTCCTGATATAAAATATCTTTTAAAGTTAAATTGCCATGCTCAAACGTAAGACGTCTGTAAAAAATTAAACGCAACGTAAACTCAGTAATAAAGTCAACATAAAGCTTAGCAATCTCCTAGCTGATTAAATAACATTTATTTAAACCTTTATTAAGCAGATTTTATTTTTATACCTCACGTGTGCTTTAGAGTAATAAAAGTAAGCAATGAAGTCAAAATAGTTTTGCGAACTAGCATAACATCAAAGATACAACATTTTTAGCAGTTGTTTTGTTTTTTTTTAACAGTACTTTACTTTAAAAACAACTGTTTATGACTACAATCCACCTAACAAAACATGGTTAATAGGCTGTAATCTCAATTCCCAAGTTTTCCACCCTTGGAAAAAATAATATTTTGTTCAAGTTTCTTCAAATTGACTACAAATATTTAAATAAAAAATAGTCTATTTGACCTAAGGATAAATTTTAATCGTTTTGATTAACTCTAATAATAAAACTTGTATGGATAAAACTAAATAAATTCTGTATCATTTAAATACTTGATCAAAATGAATCCAAGAAGGAGAACAATTATAATTTACGTTAAATTGATTGCTTAGCATAAACACAATTTATGCACTCTAGTAAATCTTATAAAAATACTCTATTTGTAATCAGCCACACTTAGATTGGGATATTTAGTCAATCTAAAAATAACATAAAATTTTATGAAACCATTCCCTGCATTTAAATTTATTTCTGAGAATGATTACGCTACCCAGTTATACTAATTTATTTTAACGAATGTTGCAAGTTAATTTAAATATTCAAAAATTTAATTAGAATATTTGCTAGAATATTTAATTAACATCCTTTGGAGGTAAAGCAAGGTTACGTTCTAAAATACACAGCTCAAAAGCTATAATATTCACAGTATTTAAAAGGTACAAAATCTTAGATTACCTTACAGAGTCTGAAAACTTTTGTATTCTAAAAATGAGAAAGATTATGAACCTCTATTATACATAAAGTTTTCTGTTTGCCTAGTTAAAAGTTTATCTTTAATTGTCTAATTCTACAACTAGTCTTCATTAGCTCTATTCTTTGTACATAAAATAAAGCTCATTGATCACATCAATATAGAAATGTAAAAAGGTTATTTACATAGAAATTTATGCATACATACGTAATATTTATGTATATAGACTACGTAACGATGTAGTATGTATGTATTTAGTATCTAATCTACATGATGTAGATAAGATTGCAGAGTTTAAAAATTGATGAATATTTTGAATTTTTTACTAGACACGCACGGAACTGTTTGTAGGCACACTGTTTGAAAGCAACAGAAAGAGCTTTGAAATAGCGAACATTTACAATTCCAGTGGACATGACAGGCGGATTGCTGGTAATAAATCCTAGGATTGACTTTGGTAGACAGCTCGTTGACAATTACCTTTAATACAATGGAAATACAAATAGTTAGAATGATTCATCGAAAACTCACTAAATATTTTTTGTATTCGTTTTTAGTACGTGTATAAATAAAACGTTTTTAACATATCACTCATTATTTAATCGTGAGGCTTAGAACCATTATCTGATCGAAATTAAGAGTGACATTACTTGTGGAGTCTGCTGATAGGCTCGTGTATCTAAATATTTAATCATTGATCCTTTTTTAAACGACAGAAATATAGGTACATTAAGCTAGACGAATGATTGATAGTTCAAAGTTTATTGGTCAAAGAAATAACAGTTTATATTACGACTTTCATTTTAATATTATTGTTATTTTTAGTTTATATAATGCCTGCCAAGGTGACTTTACTATGCCTGATGGAAAGCATGAGTAAAATTCACAAGTGGGGGTCGCCATACTCACTGCAAATGCAAGCAGTATGACGAACCACATTATGGAGGCCTAGCGAGATTCTTTTTCACGCCCCGCTTCAAGGACCCGGGATCATAGTATAAAGGAAAAACATTAGCCGGCAGTGAGTTACAGTTTTTAACTGCTCAGCACAACAAGGAAGACCCGAACCACTTAGTTCTGGAGCGTATGTCCCCCACTCTGAAGAGGGGACTTCCCTGGCCAGATTGTGTTGTTCTGTAGAGGAAGGGAGAGGGCGGGATGAGTTGGAAGAGCTCTTCAGAACACTCCCCATGGTAAAGGCGATAGAGGAATGCCATATAGGCGACATCTCTACGCAACTGCAAAGGTTCCAGGAACTCGGTGGCTTCGAGACTGTCTATGATGCGAACTGCTTGCCTCTGCAACCGATCGAGAGCGTCAAGCAAATACTGTGCAGATCCATCGCAAAGATGAGAACAGTACTCCACGCAAGAGCGAACCTGGGTCGTATAGAGAAGACACAGATGAACCGGCGAGAAAAATTAAATGTAATTTTATTTTCCTAGTCTAAGTACATTGTAGTTTTTACAACATGCATGCATGTTTCCAAGAAATGTAATAAATAATAACTACTGTATTGAACTGAAAAATGCTTTGAGTAGTCAATATCCCATTTATCATTTATTTTACATGTTAGTACAATAGATTATCTAGTACTCTACCGTGTAAGCGTACCAGCATCATTCGAGGATGGACCATGAAAATTACATATACCTTAGTATTTAATAAAAGTTCTTATTCTGCATGCTATGAACGTAATCTGGAAATCGGTTTCGGCTTAAAGATATTTATTTCTCATTAATACAATCGTCACTTAAATCATCATCAGCAGCCTTTAATAGTTCACTGCTGGACATAGGCCTCTCCTTAAAAAGGAGGTATTGGCCTTAAAAAGGAAAAGTGGTATAGTAATACCACTTTTCGCCACTTACATGAGAACAAAATCGTACAAAATATAAAATAGCCTTAGTGTTAGATAAATTATTCTGTCGTGATTAGAATTCCAATATATACTTACATGTAATTATTGTCCGTTACTTTAAATGACCTTCTGAAAATCATTATAAAATAAAAGTGTTTGGAATGGTTTTTCCTGCCTTAGCTATAATACAATGTTGTATAGATGACAATATGTGTAAGCCATCTACGTCGTTTGTTCGTGTTAACTCCTATTAAATTATGCAAGTATTGGCCACTTGGCCAAATTGTAAAAAGGGACACAAATGGTTATTAGGTCTTACAATAAATTTTTAGAACTATTTTTGTTGCCAGTCGAATTATCTACAACTTTTGTCGACTAACAAAAATATGAATGTTATAAACGAAATTGTATGACAATTTAGTAATTATAAGTTATAGCGACCAATAGATAAATATTCTGAAAATTTTCAATGAATTTCGCTTACAGCGTTGGCAATCGGTTATTTTCAGACTTTTGAAAGTTTAGCCGATAAACCTTAAAAACCATTTGCACCGCGTTTTCCAATATAATGCTCTTTCTTGTTTATTCATTTTCACGGACATCCAATTAGCCGAATGCCTTACAACAACAGTTAGTCTGGTTAATCGTAAACTCAGTTGTGCCAAAAACTCATCTAAACATAAACTTGAGTTCTTTACACAGTCATCTTATTGAAATCTAGACAAATCATTCACTATAATTAAAACTAAATTTTTTTAAAAACATGTCTACCTTTAAAACCATGCTTTTAAACAGTATAGACACAACGCCAACACTCACCACCACACTCTAGCTCAATAGTCCAATAGCCAATAGGTAGACAAGTAACCAACTGAATTCTCAGAGCAAAAATATGCTATTATTAACCGACTTCAAAAAAAAGGAGGAGGTTCTCAATTCGTCGGAATCTCTTTTTTTTTTTTTTTTTTTATGTATGTTCAGCGATAATTTCGTCGTTTATGAACCGATTTCAAAAATTCTTTTTGCATTGGAATGGGCGTAGCTCACAGGTGGTCCCATCGTCACCATATCGGGATCTGATGATGAAATCCCAAGGAAATCAAGGGAACTCCTCAAATATCATGGGCACAATGTCGCGATTTGGGTACTCGGAATAGTTTTTCATTGAAGTCCGTTCTTTTTTGTTAAAATTATTTATCTCACCAAAATACGATTCACGAAGTGAGCGATGAAACAAAATATACCAAATGATTACTTTCCCAGACGCCTTACAAGAAAAACAAATTATTGTACTAATAATAATTAGGTACATCAAATATCAAAATACGACATGTATATTTCGGCAAATTTTCTGCGAAATAACTGAAAATAATTTGGCAGTAATTTTAAGAAAATATAAAAAAAATACTGTTAAACATTTATCCATTTTTTACTGATTAATATTTTGAAATTAAACTAGTGTAAAGTGTAATAATTTAATTATGTTCATTAAATTGAAATCTTTTATAAATATGAAAATCTTGTGTCACAATGTTAGTAACTTTACTCATCCGAAACGGCTTGGTCGATTCTTATGAAATATTGTGTTTATTGAGTAGGTCTGAGAATCGGGTGGAAACTATTTTTTAAAGCCCGTGGCAAATAAAAATGTTACCGACACTAGTAATAAAATAATAATGTTACAATACTTGTCATAGCAATCACTCTTAAAATGATATTTGTGTTATTTTGTAACAATATAATGCGTTTTGAATTTTAGACTGTTAAAGTATGAATAATTTTAAGTATCAATTCACAGTGTTTCAATAAAATGTATTATTTTCAAAAAAGCGGCCAAGTGCGAGTCGGACTCGCCCATGAAGGGTTCCGTATCAGCAAGTAACATCATATAAAAGTTCTTGTAGTTCGTTGTAACTTTCATTGATGTTTATATACTAGTGTATTGATTGGTTGAAAGGTAAATTGCGTGTTACGATTTATGACGTATTAAAAAAAACTACTCACTAGATCTCGTTCAAACCAATTTTCGTTGGAAGTTTGCGTGGCAATGTACAACATATATTTTTTTTAGTTTTATCACTCTCTTATTTTAGAAATTAGAGGGGGGGACACACATTTTTTCACTTTGGAAGTGTCTCTCGCGCAAACTATTAAGTTTAGAAAAAAATGATATTAGAAACCTCAACATCATTTTCAAACACCTATCCATAGATACCCCACACGTATAGGTTTGATGAAAAAAAAAATTTTGAGTTTCAGTTCCAAGTATGGGGACCCCCCAAATGTATTGTTTGTTTTCTATTTTTATGTAAAAAACTTAATGCGGTTCACAGAATACATCTACTGACCAAATTTCAACAGTATAGCTCTTATAGTTTCAGAAATAATTGGCTGTGACATACGGACGGACAGACAGACCAGACAGACAGACAGACTTGACGAATCTATAAGGGTTCCGTTTTTTGCCATTTGGCTACGGAACCCTAAAAACAAACTAAGTATTCTATCAGTCAATCTAGCTTTACAGTACAATCTCTGTTTATATTGAAGGAAGATAGCGTTGTGTGTTACAGGTCCGAAATATTTATTTATTGTGTCAATTTCAATTTAAATCAGTGAATGTCTACATTATTAAAATTAATATAGTCCATTTAGCGGTATTTCGTAGGTCATAACCTCATAGGGAACCCCCTAATTACCGACAGGCCCCGTTAATGCGACGGAACATGTTTAGCTAATCGGTTGCATTAGCCGCAGCCAAATAGGTATAATGTCTTTCTTTGTTACAACAAATAATAGCCGAAGATTAATGATCCTGTAGAGCACAATATGTTTTAGCTGTTTGATATTAGATAATATATGTATGTTTGTTTAATTGCCTCGGTGGCGCAGTGGTAGCGTATGCGACTGCTGTGCTTGAGGTCTCGCGTTCGATGCCCGATTCGTACCAAATGTTCGTGTGATTCGCAAGTATTTGTTTCGGGTTTGGGTGTTTCTATGTATGTAATATGTAATATGTGTGTATTTACAAAAATAAATATGTTTTTGTATTTATATCAGTTGTCTATTACCCATAATACAATACCTGATAAATTTGGGACTAGATAGCGTTGTGGGTAAGATGTCCTAAATATTTATTATACGGGACTCCTCTCAGGAGAGGGTTAAGACAAGACTGAATTTTACCTCATAATCTTGTCGATGGATGTTTTTAAGCTCGAAGGCCCCCACCTTCACGACTGTTATCTTATGATAACAACCGGGATCGAATGCTTAACGTAAACTCCGTATCACGGAATACTTAAATAGATTGCTTATAATACATATTCCGGAAAGATAGTTCTATTTATAATATAACTCCATCCTTTGTCTAATGATTCAAGCGTGGTACGCCATTTCTTAGCTCACAAACATCGTGGGTTCAAATACCACATGGGATAACACTTTGTGTGTTCCAGATATAACTATAACTTCAAAATAAACTATATCTAAATATGTTTGAAAACCAATCATACCTCTGTTGCAGTTTTCAATATGGTTGTTTATATTCCAGAGATAGTGAAACTTTTCTAATGGAATTGGGAGTTCCAGATGAAGCTCTAGAAGAGTATACTTCCATTTATGAGATCAGCGATAGTTTTCAGACCATTCGTGTTAGTTTCATGTATGTTTGTAAATGCTCCCGTGACCCAGTAAATATTCCTAGTACGGGAGATATCTTTAAAAAATATAAATGTGTTTATATCAACTGTATGACACCATAGTACAAGTTCTGCTGAGTTTGAGACTAGATAGCGGTGTGTAAAAATGACCGAATTATTATTATTAAAAAAATAATTAATTTTTACTTCCTTTCAGTTCTCCCTTAGGGCTGGGGAGGTCCGATACGAGTCGCTCCGCGGAAAACCTGATATACAGGTAAAACCGGCTACTAGTTCAGTAGCCGACCGAAATTAGTAGTAGTAAAATTTTGGAAATAAGGCTAGGAAGTTGAATTAATTTTTACTTTATATTTTTTTCTGATATAATTTCTTGTACTTACTACTGCAGCAATATTATTTTGTAAGGTACAAGTCCTAATGGAAAACTTTAGAGTGACGAAGTGGTTACCAACATTGACCCCTTCCTGAATGCTGTCAGGCTAGGCTGAGAATGCATTTTGATAACGTTATGTTTACCTTGCATTTTATAACTATGTTTAAATTCAGAAACTATAATAACTAGCATTTGCCCGCGGCACCGCCCACGTGTATATCGGTCATCAACGGTAAAGAGTAGCCAACTTTCTTAAGAATTATACCATCTCCTTAAAAAATATTTTATAAATTAGAACATCGGTTTAACCGTAAAAGTGTAACAAACAGACAGAGTTAATTTAGATTTTGTAACATTGTATTGGATATATTTAACAGTTTAAATTTTGAAATTTAAAATACTTATCAAAAAAGTTTTCATAATCTTTTAAGAGGGTGTGAAGTTAATTTATTAGAAAATACCAGGATACTTTATTGATCCATAGATCAAAAGATAAATTCCTTAGATCTGTGGATAAAGTGCAGATAATAAACTACGGATAAATATAGTTAAAAAAGAACAATTAATTGAGAGCCCTATTGAAACGGATGGAATGTCTTTAAATCCCCATCGTGGCTATCAATTATCTGTAAATGTACGGCGAACCACACCACGTAATTATTAATATTTAACCATAGTTAAAACTGCCCGTTATGTTCTACATTTCACCTAAGTGATATTTCGAGAAAACGAAGGAAAAAACCAGTAAATTCCTCAATTCTCTGCGAAAAAGCAATATTCGCTGACTAACTAAGTCTGACAAATAACGAAAAACATATATAACATTGGACTTGCTAACTTAATATACCTACGAGACTTGCTTACTTTTACGCATATTATATCTCATATTCCGAGTGGTGACAGATTAAGAATACAAAGTGTCACCACCCCTATTCATTCCATTGGTGTCGTAAGAGACAACTAAAGGAACAAAATAAGCAGCTAACATCACTACCAAGAGAAGGAAAACTTGAAACAAACCCTTTTTTTTTTTTTTTTTTTTTTTAACGTGTGGAAATCCCCGCGGACCGTCACCCCGTCGGGGGTTACGGCGGGGTGGTGTGTCGGACTCGAACCGACTAAAACCACACGGTGTGACCCTCTCTGCGCCTTTGTATTGGAAGGAGTCCAGGGAGGGGATTTCCTTCTGGACTCAACTTGAAACAAACCCTTTACCAACCCGTCTGGCCAGCGTGGTATAGTAGACCAAAACCTCCTTTCAAAGGAGAGACCTATGTCCAGCAGTGGACTGTTAAAGGCTGTTGATGATGATATCTCATATATTTAGTTTGTATATAATAGTCATAATAATACTAGCATGTAGTATAGGTTTATAGTTAAAAGGTGGTAGAGCCACATTGATTTCAGCACGAATAGGCCGGCTTCACCGGGGCAGTAGTAGACCGTTAATAATAAAAATGACAGCATTAGTGAGATCGTATTTTAAAGGAGAGAGCGAGACCGGAGGTTCAACGATGCAGAAAGGGCGGCATAGTGTGCACTCACAATGAGAATGGTGATCACTGCTCTCGGATTTTGCCAATGTTTTCCATCAGTCAGAGTCGCGTAACTTTGGCGGACTCAAATATATTAAAAAAAAGTCAGTTGTACCTACTTGGACTTTTTATGAAAAAAGATCTTCTTTCTAATAAGTAAGAACACCCAAATCATTGCAAATATACATTTTACACATATACCTAAATGTTTTATTAAAGGGAATCAATGAAGCTTACGACCCCTGATTTTTTGTCAATGGATGAGGGCCGTCCTACATGGGTTTCCAATCTACCTTTCAATCAATCTGTCCAGTTAAAGTCACCAAAACTGTGAATGACATCAACAGTGTCAGAAATGTAACTTTTAGGTTAAAAAAAAACCCTGCATCCAAAATGACAAAAATAATGTAGAACTTTAGGTCCTCTCTACCTTTTCTTATAAAGTGTAGCAATGAATGTAAAGAAATAACCACTACTTTAAAATTTATCTACAACTGTTTCTCCTTTAAAATATGTTGTCATGAAAGTACTGAATTAATTTAACTTATATTCAATAAATATTGATGTATCATTATAAACAAATGTGTAAGTATAGTTTGGAAATGGCTATACTATAATATATTCATACAATGGGCATGTAATATATAGGTGTTTTAAACACTAAATAAGAAGGCTAAGAATAAGAAGGTACAAACGTGATGAAATCGTTATCTAACTATAAGGATATAGGTACATTATTAAGATTCTATTTTATATAAAAGTGTACCCAGGAAATTAATTTTAAGATATCCTTTTATTTACTATTGATTGCTTTGCAATATGAACGTGTTAAGAAGTACTATCAACAAAGTATTTTTTTCTACTACTATACTATATTCAGCGACTTTGATAGCGCTTTCTAATTTTTCTCAAGCGTGCACGAAAATGTATTTAGATATTTTGTTTAACGTTTGGTCATCGGGATACTATACTTCTGTAAAAAATAGGATTATACGTACTATTCGCAATTTATGAATAATATTGATTCTATTGATATTGTATTAAGAGGAGACAATAGCTGAATGGCAGTTTCATTCGAAAATATATCTCAAATAGAGATGTATTTTCGACTGAAGATGAGATGTATTATGAACAACAGAAGTAAAAAATTTGAGTACCTTATACTTTCTAATCAATATTCACTGCAGTACATATCTTTGGCAGAATGCCCAATCGGTATGCACTATACCAGATAGATTAGAACCTGTCTGTTGGTTGATATATTGCATTCCTAGCCAACTAAAATTACTTTTATACTTCGGAATCATTCTCGATATCACGAGTTGTTTCCAGTTGACCGGAACTAAACAAGAAATCGTCCTAATCAGATACTTAAAATAAATACTGCGACTACTTTGATTTGGAGACTTCAATAACTTGTATTGTACATTATTAACAGTTTTATATATAAAACTAAAATTCTATTGATGGAAGTATACTAGAAGAAGAAGAATTGGTTATCAGAGTATTGTCGTCAATAGACTGACAACCACGTTGACCTGTAGTCATAAAACTAACAGCTTCAAAGGTCATTTTCTATCTAAGGCTACTAACAAATCTGAGCCTCTAAAAAATATGTGAGCTAGATTGTCATGTTATCTTACTTTTAGGGATTAGGATCAAACTGTTTTTAGATATTTATATCGCTTAATCCCAAGGTATATAATATACATACGCTGACAAACTGTTCTGCAGTTTGGTGGGTTTATTAATTGTAAAACTGAACTTGTTCCGAATAAATGATTTATTATTATATTATATACTAGCTTTTGCCCGCGGCTCCGCCCGCGAGTGTGTCGATTTTCGCGGTAAAAAGTAGCCTATGTCCTTTCCCGAGGTCCCATATATCTCTATACCAAAATTGATCAAAATCGGTTCAGCGGTTTAGGCGTGAAAACGTAACAGACAGACAGACGGAGTTACTTTCGCAATTATAATATTAGTAGGGATATATATGAGTGACTGCTTTGTTGGTCTAGTGGTTAGCGTTGCGGCTGCTGATCAAGAGGTCTCGGGTTCGATTACCGGTTCAGACCAAATATTTGTGTTTACTATGTATAATATGTATATATGTTACGAATAAAAGGTGTGTTTGTATCTATTTATATCAGTTGTTTAGTACCCATATTACAAGTTCTGCTTAGTTTGGGACTGGATGACGTTGTGTGTGGGATGTCCGAAATATTTATATTTGAAAGGTATTTTGGTAAAGGTACATTTATTTTGAAAGGTAAAGGTACATACGTATATTTTTGAAAGGTAGGAAAAGTTAATACCTTGATGCTCATCTTATTAGGTATTAATAAAATTTTACCGTGGAATGCGGTGATATGACATCAATGGCCCTCGAAGGCGAACCTGGCAATATTGCTTGACCTCGTTCTACCGTTGACGTATCAAACTCTTATGTTATAAAATGGTATTACTCTTTCAATACTGTAAAAATTCATTACTAAACATATTACATACGTACACTGGAATCTAATCACAATCTATTTAATTACAAAGAACTAAACCATTTCAAAACATTCGCCACAAACTACTGGACTTGTGCTGTCTGCATGTTATGGTTTCCCGTGACTTTTACCAGTTGTTGTGGTGAACCTTTAGGGAAGCACATGTCGAGCAGTGGACATCTTTTAGCTGAGATGGTGATGATGATGATAATATTTCCCAACAGTCAGGCATAACGAACCAACCTAACGTTTGGATCAAATTGTGCAGTGGTCGTATGAATTGACAAGAGCTTAGTTCCTTGATTCTTTTAAATATCACACTTACAACATCCATTAATTTATTTAAATGGCGTATTCGTTAAAAAAACCCTTTTGAAAATAATTTTTTCAAAGTAACCAAGAATAAAGAAGCCGTCAGTTAGGTACCTATTATAACTTCTACTTTTAAAATCATGATAACTGTAACACTAATAACCATAAGAAACTTAGTCTTAAAAACAGACAACAAAAAACTTTTAATAACTTTCATTACTAAAAGCCACTAATAAGAGTTTCATCTACATAATTGCTAAGTATTTTTAAATTGTTTTGTACTTAATTTATTGAGCTTTTCGAATTAGATACTTCATAAATGACAATGTAGGCAAACGTGGATTTATTTCTTTTTTAGGTTTAAACTCAACTCATAGTTACTAAATGAGCGTTCATGGCAACATTAAATATTTTTTCCAAATTCGTTTTCTATGAAAATATAACATTTGTCTTATCCTTCTAAATCTGTAACCTCGCTCAAAGGAGCTTATGATGTCGAAGAAGATAAATGGAGGCCATTTGGCTATGTTACAGTGGCTTACTGTTATCAATAAGAGATCTCTAACATTTTTGAAGTTATTTCAGTAAAGACAAAATGTATATATTGTAACTTTCAGAATAAACTAGCTTTCACCCGTGGCTCTGCGTCGCGTGTATGTCCGCGTTTATTTCGGGTTATCTCTAGAACGGCTAGATCAATTTCGATGGGACTTTTAAAAAACTAAGGCTGATAATTCCTATGAGCCTTTTTCTAGAACCTTCAAGTCTCTTACGAATCGGGTGAACTTTGATTTTTTATGAGGAGCGACTGCTGTTTGATCTATTTCACCCAAGTAAATGCTCCTTTCGAGTAGCAGTACCACTTCTTTCCTATAGCGGTGAAGACTATTGGGAGCTAGGACACTTCGAGATTTGTGAAGGAACTAGGCCGTAAAGATGTGGATCTTTATGGGGACTCCCGTTCCGTCTAGATCCTGGTGCAAATCTTGGCCATCGGTACAACGCAGCCATATTGCTAACATAATGGTGACCACCACCGGAAGCGATCAGCACGGGTAAATTGAACTAAATTTTTATTTATAAAATTATTGTAACAAACTGATTTTATGTTTTCCTTAGTAATAAAATAGTTTCCTACATTTCTCAAATGTATTAATTTACAAATACATTACATTTTTAAATTATGGAATACCATGTGTAGTTGTGCAAGAAAAGTTAATTAGGTACTCAACCCACAGATTTATAGCAAACATTTTGTTAAAGAAGATTAGCATATATTATAACACGGCAATATAATGGTCGGGTCATAGCGGTTGTCATGACAAATGTTGGCTCTTTTTATAAGTTATTGCATAGCAACGTCCGCCATCCGTGTATATCTTTAGAGTACTTACATGAAGAACGGTCACAAAGTTATAATTTTTTTGTAATTTAAATATAAAAATATTGTTGTCAATAAATATAACTAAAGAAATAGTAACTGGGACTTAGGTAAACAGAAATAGTAACTGGGACTTAGGGACCGTCCATTAATCACGTGATCTTTTTTATGGCATTTTTCAACCCCCCCTCCCCCTTGGTGATACATGGTGAGGTTTAAGACAAACCCCCCCCCCTGCCCTCTCCTATATCACGTGTATTTTTAGTACCTACAAAGAATCTTATTTTTTTTAAATATTGATAAAATACAGTTATGGGTATCAATTTGCAGAAAAATAAAATATTGGTTGAGCAATATAAAATGAGTTCGGCTGATTGACAATATCAAAATTACACTTTTCGCTTATCTATGTTTAAAATAGAACTTCTAATAATAATGCTACTAGATTGAAAATCTTAAAAATCACATTGTTCATCTGATTTATAATAACCATCATAATTAATACTCTTAAATTTTTCCGGTTCGCTGATGCATCGACACAATTAAATTTAAGCGGAGCGCATCACATTTGGCGTACGAGCGATCGAACTAACCGCAAAATTTGATATAAATATCATGCGATGAACTAGGTCACTGTCCAAATTGGAAGAATAGAAGAAGAAGACGCAAAAGACGGGAAAACTGGTCGTCGTTCAAAAGGAGAGGTGCCCGATGGACTTCTTATCTGCCTATCGGCCGTTAGTGTAGAAAAGATAATCGTTATTTTTGAGCGAGTAATTGCAAGGCATTTCGTCACCTCTACAGGGTGGGGCTGGATGTGCTGGAAAACCAGTACGGTTTCCACTAGGGTTGTTCTAAGGTGTATAAGTAAATCACCACGTGCCACACTGCCTCCGCTGCATAGCCGCGGCAAATTTGTTGGAAAAAGCTGTCGTCGCTCCAAGCAAAACCTTTCTCGGTCGATGTGAAATGTCTTGCGATGATGTTCCACAAATGTCGGTTTTCAGGCGGCTGCAGTGGAGCATCGGCTACTACTGATTTCTTCTTAGATAGGCTTTGCACAAATCTGAGATCTCATTCTCTTTTAAGTCTAGGAGCAACCCGCTCTAGCGTCATAGTAAGAGGCACTCGCATATGCATCGAGCTCTCCAAAACATATCTGAGGCTGCTACTCGACGGCCTGAGGGGCTTCGAACATCAATACCAATGTCTGATTCCAAAGCTGGTTGAAATCGAACTAGCTACAGTGTGGCTGTGGATGAAGGTCCTGAACTTAACGGAACCTGAGCGATGGTATAATATGAATTAAATTAATAACGAATGACAACATTGCAGAAAATTTGCAGAAATAAATAAATACACGTGTTAAATTACTACACCCCTCTCCCCTTGTGATATTTCGTGTTTTTTGTGAACCCCTCCCCCCCCCATCAAGCCTCACGTGATTAATGGACAGCCCCTTATAGCACAAGTTAATTGACTAATGTCAAAATTTTAGGTTAAAGAGGCATTGAAATCTGCGTCCTTTAAGACTTAGAAACCGGTATGAAATTTGACCGGCCAACATATGTTTAAACTTCGGTGTCTAATTCAACACCCTTTTCAATTAAGTACTTCAGCTTCAACTCTCCAGCTAATTTCACCGTGTATAGTATCGCATTTAGATAGTTTATTTAATACTCCTACATAATCTGGCTGTTATAGTTGAAATCTTAGCCGTACATTGTGATGTCAGCTACTGAGATATTTAATAAATTGTGTTATTACTTTAGGATTTCAATACGCGTTATTTTACTTGAACAAAGCTAGTCCATGTGTGTCAATAAGTGTTTTTCCCACGGCATATACTCGTAATGTAAAGTAATAAGCAATTTATTTCTAGTTATTTATCTAAATAAATAAATAAGTATCGAAGTCAATTAATACAAAATCGGGTTGGATTTCAAAACGAGTCACCTGAATTTGAGGGTTTTGGTGGTGTAGGGGGCTTAAGGGAGTGAGTCTTAATCCCCCCAAAGTAATTTTCTTCGTCGACTCATAATTGGAGCCAGTTTGTTTATAATTTTCATAAAGTGGAATAAACAATGTTTGTGCAAATTTCTGTTTTTGATTTTTTCTAAGGGAACCAAGTATTTCCGGCAGGTAAAAATAGTGAGAGGGAGTTCCGACCCCTCCCTCCCTCCCCCCAACCACTCACAACCCCTTAATAAGGTGACGTATTTCGAAATTTTTACCCAAAAACCTTTTACTGCTTACTTAATTGTTTTTAATTCTTGCATTTAAAATTATGAACTAAATCACATTGTGAGTAAGTAAATCTTAGTACAAGATTGGTGGGAAACGAATATTTGTTGAAGGCACATATTTCCAATGCAGTCACGACACTATTGTACACAGCAACTTCAATATTCAGACAACAATTGTTTGCAAATATTGCGGCACCGATAAGGATAATAGATGATAACGATAATAATGACATGGCCGGTTATCTACATATTTCGAATTATAACAGACGTCAGTACTTAAAACATATTCGTTTGTGAAGGGAAATTATATACGGTTCTAGAAAAATCTGAAATCTAATCTGATATAGCTTTTATTGATGAATAACCTGATTTGAAGCATTTTATTATTTAAGAAGCAGTACGGTACTTAAACCTAACACACTAATAAAAATATCTGTCCAACAATATTGTTTACATTGCTCATCACTGACGACAAACGTTTGAACTATAAACGATTTGACGATTTAACGTGTCTACCGTCGCTACCCGAATTCAATAAATTGTAAAACGTAGATCCACTCATCAATCAACTTTTGAAGGGTTGTGTCGATAAAAATCATTAAATATAGATTAATTTTACTTTTTATTAATGCTATGCGATTAGTCAAGTGGTGTGCAATGGGAGGGGCCTATGTCCAGCAGTGGACTGAGATAGGCTGATGATGATGATGAGTCATACAGTTGAAAATCCGTTGTAAAAAAATTATCTGAGAAAAAGTAACGTTATGTAAAAATACAAGTTGCATCACTTTTATAGGCAGTTTTCAACGAATCTGATAAATCGAGGAAATCTTTAAATTAAGGTTAAATTCTTATTTAAAAAACTTTTATCCCGTAATTTTTTATTTCTTGATACTCCGAAAAAGCTAAAGCTACTTTAAATATGAGTCTACATGGAAAAGGAGCTATCTAAAACAAAAATCTACGGCAAGAATGTCGACAGAGTTCTCGGCATTCTTGCTGCAGAATTTATGTACCATATAAAAGAATTGCTCTATAAGATTATAACCTTTTAGATTACCAACTTTCTTTTATACGTTTACAAATACCTTTTTTATAAAACAACAATTTAAATGCCTTAATTTTGTAAAAATAAAACGACATTAACGGAATTACATCATATAAAATAGCGACCCAAACAGTTTTCTATTCACACATACAATAATAAAAGTAAATAAGTAGAGAATTTGTTATTCAATCTCTGCTCAATAGACCACATGTCAGCAACATTTCACGAAACTTTTACATTAATCGAGTTCATTAGTCTACCACTCCACAAAAACAAACAAAACTTTCTATAAATAAAGGTATTAGAGACACGCTGACTTCAGCACAAATGGGGCGGCTCGACCGGATCAGTTCTACCCTCACATAGAAGACCAACCTACAACGACAGCATTCGTGCTGTCGTCTTGCTTTGGTGAGTGTGGGACCAATCAGTCTGCATCATTCTTCCGACCTCCGTAGGCCGGGAAAATGATACAGAAACATCTCACTAAGTCACCATGGTGTGGGTCACCATACCGCATTGTATTCACTCACAATGAGGATGGTGGCCCCTACTCCTGTATTCTACTTATGCTTTCCATAAGGCAGAGTAGAGTGTTCTTAAATATAAAAAAAAACTGTTGTCAGATATTTACTATTCCACGATTTTGCTCATTGATATGTACGAATAAACCTTACCCGTATTTAAATTCTAAAAGTGAATACTTTTCAGTGCGCAATGTTTTATTATAATTTGATTAATTATGAGTTTTATTGAACATTAATATTTGAAAGTATTTGAAAGCCGTAATTGGGTTCGACCTTTCTGAGAAAAAGACCGTGACTCAATAAATCGTTACTTTAACCTGCATTTCGCTTCAATTACTTTTAACCTTCAGACTTTAAAAAGGTTAGATTTGAATTGGTTTGATCCGTCTCTGTAATTTTAAAACGTAAAAAAGTGGCCAAGTGCGTGTCGGACTCGCCCATGAAGGGTTCCGTATCAGCAAGTAACATCATATAAAAGTTCTTGTAGTTCGTTGTAACTTTCATCGATATTTTTATAATAGTGTATTGATTGCGGTTTACGATTTATGACGTATTAAATAAAACTACTTACTAGATCTCGTTCAAACCAATTTTCGTTGGTAGTTTACATGGTAATGTATAACATATATTTTTTTTAGTTTTATCACTCTCTTATTTTAGAAGTAACAGGGGGGACACACACATTTTTCCACTTTGGAAGTGTCTCTCGCGCAAGCTATTCAGTTTAGAAAAAAATGAGATCATAAACCTCAATATCATTTTTAAACACCTATCCATAGATACCCCACCCCACACGTATGGGTTTGATGAAAAAAAAATTTTTGAGTTTCAGTTCCAAGTAGTTCCCCAAAATGTATTGTTTTTTTCTATTTTTATGTGAAAATCTTAATGCGGTTTACAGATTACATCCACTGACCAAGTTTCAAAAGTATAGCTATTAAGGTTTCGGAGAAAAATGGCTGTGACATACGGACGGACAGACAGACATGACGAATCTATAAGGGTTCCGTTTTTTTGCCATTTGGCTACGGAACCCTAAAAAGAACTATTGTAATAAGAGTGTGAATCTGAAGCTGAGCTCTAGAACTACTTACAACTTCAAGTGTTTTTGAGTATGTTTTAGGACCAGAGACTATTTCAGGCAAAATGAGAATTGTTTCGTAAAATTTGTAGTAGGAGCCTGTTGGTAGTCAAATTAACTTCTCACCATCATTTTTTAATATTATGAGCTAAATTTTAGAAGAATCCAAGGGTTTGCCAACCTCATATATATTAAGAAATTCTTCAATTTCTTCAAATTCACAGTAATTTGTTGTAAAAGATTTGAAATTGTTGAACTATAGCACTATGACTTTTATTACTATTTAGATTTCAATAATAATAACACGCCTTGACTCAGTCAACGGAGAATAATACAGAGAATTTGTGAGATTTTTCTTCTCAGATTGATTACAAAAAAGCAATCCGGGAAGACATAATTGCCGGAAGTATTTATTCAAACACATCTATAAAATACTTTGTCCTAAAGTAAATTACTTGAGTATTTTGGAAAAGGGATTGGCTTGTATTGTATTTTCAATTTCACTTTTAATTCTCTGTTCTGTGTACGTTATACATGATTAGTATATGTTGTTGATGTTAGAATCTGTTTTTCTTGTTGCGTAAATTATAAGCTGCTAATTTCCAAATGATGTTAAAGATTCAGTAGATGCCTTTATTAAATGCAAAAAATCTCTATTAACGATTATTATATAACGTGGAAAATAATAAAGTAAGTGCTTTTCTTATTTCTTGACCGGAAAAACTCCTAGTTGTAACGTTGTACGTAATATGTATAATATAATTTATTAGTATGAATGTTTACGTTGTATTTTAACTGACTAAACCGTATTTGATATAAAATGGGATCACTGTGTCTTCCTTTGATTAATAATAATACCTTCAAAAAACTCATAGCGAACCCGTTCATTGTCCAGCTCCCCGAAGTGTTTCTTACAATTTAACAGATACTTTTATCTAACCGAAAAAAGCTCTTCGATAAGATACAAATCTTTAATATCCTTAACATTTCCTTTAGTAAATAAATTCTGAAACCAGAAAAGCGGATCTATTGTGCGGAAGCTTTAGAGCAATTCTTTTGAATCCAGATACAAGAATGTGAGAAATACCTTGAAATGAATGACGAAAATACAAATGGCAGTCTCAAGCAATTAAAGGACTTATTTTGCCATAATTCGCTTGTGAACATTCAATCAAATGTTAAAAATGTTGATCATTGGGTATCAATTATAAAAGAGGTACGTTTCTGTGTAGGTTTTTCGAGGTTTAATATCACATTAAAAATTACGTATATGAATTATTCGTATGTTATATACGTGTAAGGCAATTTGTGATCAAGGCTCAACGTTTCACAAAAACTCATGCTAAATAGACATTTAATACATATGTACTTAAATACAACACAAATCGCAAGTAGAAGACTATTAGTAAGTAAAATACATAATGTTTATTAGTTTCAAGAATGAAAATTTGAAATATTTCCAATTCTTTACCTATTTAATTGTTTATACACCTGACCTACACTCTTAAAAATTTACATATTAATTTAGCATTAGTAGTATACGTTACTCCTTCTTTCTGAGGAAATACACTCGGATATCACACACCAGACAACCGCGTGGCAGTGGAAAGGGACTCAAATCGAACAATCTAAGAATTGCAATTGTCAGCTACTTGTTATTAAGTAATTCTTTAAACCATTATCAAAAGGGTTTAATTTCAGTAGACATTATTTAGCTTTTTCGAAACGTTACATCGATTACTAATCCTTGGTTCCAAAATGTCAATCCTATGGGAAAAAATCGGCAAAGTGCGTGTTAGGCCACGCACAGGAAAGGGTTCCTCAGTCACCCATAATGGTACGTGGATTTAAATCGTATCCAATAGATAATTGTTATGTTTACGTATTAATGCGTTAATTTTGTATGACGTTTTCCTAGTAAGCGTTTGTACAAGCTAAGCCTCTATAACTGCTAAACTAAGAAAGTCATCTAGTTCTTTAGAGTTTTCCTATAAAGTTTATTATAAGGACCATCATCACGATTTTTTCCAGATTTGATTTTTTGGGCCAGTCATTTAGCTTTTAGAGGGGGGAGACGCTCTGTTGTTACAAAAAAAGTGCCCTTTAAAGTCGAATTTCTCACAAACGGATATATAAAAATATTTTTCATAATTTTGTTGTAGCACTTTGTTGACGTAAGTACAACACATATTCATGCAAAGTTTCATCTTTCTAGCACTTACCGTTTGGACGGTAAGTCGAGGACGGACAGACGGACGGACATGACGAATCTATAAGGGTTCCGAGTCATAAACTTCGGAACCCTAACAGTGACAGGTACCTCTATAATTTACCAATTAAAGAAAAAGTTGTTTTTCCAAAAAAAAACCTCTTTAATATTAACTATGAAATATTAAATATGATGGGGATAAATACATTTATTAAGTGGTTTTAACATTCGTTTGAAGCATAATAATGATCTATCAAATATCATTATTGTCTCCGAAAACAAGATCCATTATAACAACTCGCAATAACGATATTAAACTGAATAGATATCAGAAACAACAGCCAGACACAGTTCAAATATACCCTCAAGGGTTGCTTCTATTTGTGTATAAGTAAATAACATCACTTATTCTATCAACCATATTCAGATATATTGGAAGAGTTAACATACTACGACATAATTTTACTATGTACCTATTTTCCCCGTTCTAAATTCATATATACATCAATACTAATTAAAGAACTAAAACATGTATAAGTAATAATAAATGAACACCGTAACGTTACATCAAAAAACATTTTTTTCTTAAGTTTTTCTGTCTGTGTGTTCTCGCTAATCTCTAGAACGGCTGGACCAATTTTGACGAGACTTTCATTGGTATATAGCTGATGACATAAGGAGCAACTTTAGCTATTTTTTAGAATCGTTACGCTCCGCGGCTAACCCTGCAATTTACATCAATTACCGCGGCCAACACCGATGGACTCGGCTAGTAATTGGAATGTCTGATAGGAAAAGTATCGGTATATAGTCATATACATATATATAAGAAACCTTTTTGCTTCAAGATATTGGCATATGCTCGTGACATTCAAATAAGTGGTTAAAACTTTAATCTTCTTTGACTACACTGAATGTATTTGTATTGTAATAAGAGGAACTACAAGTGCGCTCCAAATTAAGTTCCAAAAAGTAGGTATGCCGTAGTAAGACATTTGGTTCTAAAATAAATACAAACTTCTAGCTTTTGCCCGCGGCGACGCCCGTATATCCTCTCTCAAGAATCAAAGTATGTGCATACCAAATTTCATTGAAATTGGTTTAACGACTAAGCTGAAATAGACAGACAGACAGTTGAATGGATCTATAAATATCAAACACAAAAATAGCTTCTCCATGTGTTGGTAATATACTCTGAAATCGTCTAATCGACATTACAATTTGATTAGAAATGCAATATTACAAAGATGGTTAAAAACACAAAAAGTCTAAACTTCCTTTTTATTCAAGAAACGTATTTCCTCTTTCAGCGTATTTAGCATAAGCAACTCTTGGATTATTGATATTACACCAACTGTACCCACCCCCCGCATTATTCGCGGGTTTCATTCCTTTTGAATCTGATACGGTATTGTGGGTTGAAATCCCACATGGGACAACGATTTTATATATACACATATTATACATCTCACACAGAAGTCATCACCTAGTATCACACAAAGGTGTGATCTAGAAATTATTGTTCTGAATTTTGGCGTCCCTCGTATCTGTTTCATGTATTTTTGTGAAGTCCCCCGCGACCCGCGACACACGATGTAAATTCCTTAGGCGAGAATTGTATTATTAAAAAAAATCGGTAAAGTGCGTGTCAGGCCACGCACAGGAAAGGGTTCCGGATACCGTATGATCAGTGAGTAAATTTAATAATCATTCCTTATTTTCCTAAATTCCCATAAGGTTGAATTTATTTCTTAAAATTTACATGAGACTAACACTATAAAATATAACATTGTCTAAATCCGTTCCCGCTGGAAAAAAATATGCGTGGTCGTAGGGCAATTAGCAAGTGAAAAATTGATCATCCCCTGTTTTTTACCCTTGGGGTTAGCATTCTTATTATAATCTGAGACCCCGTCGAATCAAAAGCGAATTACCAAAATGGGACTATTTTGTGAAACCTTATGCGTTGTCATACATAAAAATGTACGCGTCAAATTCAGAACCGCCTCCGTTTTTTTCGTCGGTTAAAAACACTCTACACGTCTACACTCTATACGTGAGTGTAACACAATACGCATGGAAGATAAGCTTGTCTAATTCCAGTTGTTTTTGTAGACGTTCCGTAAGAAGGTGGCACATCATCTAAACAAGTATAATATTACGTCTTAAAATGCTAATAGAAATTGAAATGAAAAGAATATTCAAATAGAGTTACTGTTTATTGTGTAAAATTATATATGTAATTTCCGTATAAATTTGTATATTATACAGCAATATGTTAAATATGGTTGCCTGGAAGATAACACTTCATGTAATCTATTTTAACTCTGAAATAATATGGTGTATAAATTAAGTCTCCTATTATATTCTATGTTATGACAAAATTTATTACAATCTACATGTTTTACAAATCTCTATAAATTATTATACTGGATAGGTCGTATCGTAAAGAACGCACTTTAAGTACTAAAAGATCCCTGGATTTTTGTGTTACCCAAAATCGGCCAATAACCACACGTAATTACGTATTACGTGATACAAGCTGATGCCCGCGGCTCCGCTCGCGTCCTAGGGGTATGAAAAATAGATGTTGGCCGATTCTCAGACCTACCCGATATGCATATAAAAATCATAAAAATCGGTAAAACCGTCTTGGAGGAATATGTAACTAACATTGTGAATCAATTTTCTAATTTTTCGCTCAATTTTTTAATATTTTTTTTCATAAGAACCTTCTCCTGACAATAACAAACACAAAAAAATTGTGAAATCGGTCCAGCCGTTCACGCGTGATGGCGTGACCAAGGGAAATTTATATGGATATATAGATAATATTTTTATATAAATATATAGATAATATTTTTATATAGATATATAGATAATATTTTTATACAGATATATAGATAATATTTTTATATAGATATGTAGATATAAATAATGTGATTTGAATCAGTTCAAATCAGATATAAGCAAAGCTAGTTATAGCAAAACAGGATAAACACACAAGGAATGCTAAGCAATAGTCAAAGTAACACGAACCGAGTTGTATATCATTAGGGGTTCGTAAATTTCGTTTTTTCGAAATAGATGCGATGAAAGCGAAATCTGCATTTTATTTGCGATAAAAGCGAAATTTGAAAATCAAATACTTTCGCACCTTTTTACGTTACGTGCTTTCAAATATATGCAGTAAATTATCGATTTTCTTAATGAATACGATGACGACAATTCTAGCACTATTTACCTCTAAGAATGTTTTGAAAATGACATTCTAACCAGTAAAATTTAAGTTCAACTTACATTCGTATCAGAATTCTATCCGAAAATTATGAAACTAATTGACAATTTAGAAGGTTCAAACTATTCGTTTGCACACATTTTCTGGAGTAAATTAGAATAGAGTAAAATGAAGTCCTCTCTGCAGCGTCAATGTGAAGGCTCTTTTGGCGAAAAAACAATGGATATTTTATCAACCGAAAATTTTATCGATCACAGCATGATGTTGAAGACAGCAACTCAAAAGAGCTTGGATAAATTGTTGGTACACATGGGGCCGAATCCAACAAATGAGTGCTACAAGCACATTGGCAGATTATTTTGTCCATCGGAAGCGGCAAATGTGCATTCTTCTTCTGTCAATTCAAATTCCATAGTGGAAAGCTTCGCAAAAATTCCGTTTTTCAAAAATGTACCACAAGAAGAACTAATTGACGGGTACTCTCATTTTCACAGACAATAACTTCGATTGTTTGGCCAAGAAGCTCCTGTGGATGTAATGCAAGTTCTAGCTACATCAAAATCTTGCCACTCTGGATTTGCAAAAGCAGCTATTCAATGTCTCAATTGCCCTGTCAATAATGTTGATGCCGAGAGGTACTTTAGTATCTACAACATTGTCATAACTGATCGCAGGCAAACAATGAAAGATGAAAAGGTAGAAATTACAACAATGCTAGCCTTTAATTGAGTTTTTAACACTGTATTTTGTTTTAGCGAAATAAATGCGAAATTTTCTATTTTGAGTTTTTTTAAATGCGAAATCACGATTTTATATTTGCGAAATTTACGTACCTCTATATATCATCTATGAAATAGAGGTAGATTTTTTTAATTAATTTAATAACTTTAGTGCTTTTAGCCCGTACACCAGTTGTAATCTTAAGAATAGATTGATAGATTTAACCCTAAGGTATGTTATTGAATAATAGATATTTCGATAATCCTCTAACCATCGCACCTTAGATAAAACTGAGATTAATTAAGTGACTATACTATCCACTAACTAGGGTATGTAAGTTTTTGTAGATCGGAAAATGATAAGACTTATATAATAAGTACATACTCGTAGTAGTAATAATACTAATTACTATTCCACATGAATACGAATAAGCAAACAGAGTGCATTTTTATGTAAAAAAATGTGAAAAGAAAATAACTTCCGTACAAGTACATAGGAGTTGATACATCTACTTTTGTGTAGAATAACATAACATTGAGTGGCTCGCAGGGCAACTTTTAATTAGAATCTTTAGTCATGCGGCTTTGTCTTACTCCTCCGGGGGCGCTGTGAGCCTTAAGCAAATGAAAACTTTTTCTTATTTCCTGCACCGCTTTATCAAAGTAGTTGTGACTAGTCGAGTAATGTTTTACAAGGGCAATTAAATTATGATATATAATTAATGAGCATACGAACGCGTGAATGTAGTATCTTCAGTGAATTATTAAGTAACTCAACACAATCCTGATGTAAAATGTCCTGAAAGTAAAATAATTAAGCCACAAAACATGCTCGCTAAGGTTGCGCAGTCCGATTTGTCGTGATTGCATACGTTATTAATAAGCACGTTATTGATTTTTCCGATCCCCTATTTATACTTCAATGATTCTATTTTAGTTTTGACCTTTTAAATTTTAACGGTTTTGGCACCATTTTATTCAAGGAAGCTATTAACACTTAGGAAACATCATAATAAATATATGCACACACAAAAAGTGCTTTAAAACATAACAGAAAAGAAAACTAGTTTGAATCCAAGCATTTCATAAGCACCTGTAGATGACTTACATTTGGTGTCTGGTCGCTGACCAGTATAAAATACATAAAATAAATCTTTATATATATAATTCTTCTGTGAGTGTGTATGTCACTGAACTTCTCTCAAACGACTGGACCGATTTTGATGAAATTTTTTGTGTGTGTTCAAGGGGATCTGGGAATGGTTTAGATTCGCAATTGGACCCGGTAGGTGGCGCTGCGATCAAGTTCTGGAATTTTAAAGTTGGACGGTACGAAGTTCGCTGGGTCAACTAGTATATATATATAATACAAATTACACAAATGCACTTTAATTATTGTGTACTAGTTTTTCAGTAAATCATAATGACATCATACAATAAATGGTCTAACAAAAAATTATAATAATATAGACATAGTAAATTATGAAAGTTTATGTATTTATAAAATAATACATACATGTTTATATATAGAAGTTTACTTTTTACATAAACAAATTACCTAAACAACCTATAAACTCAATAGTTGAACAAATTACGGTGTAATTTTGTCCATTAGTAATTTTTAAATTGTTAACGATAAACGTAGTGGCGTTTCGTAGTAAAGTTCGTATCGTTCAATCAATCAACATTATACAGGGAAGCATGTTACCCACACATACTATTTTAGACGTAGACGTAGTTAGTAAAGTCATCAATAGTATTTATATTATGTTACTAGCGGAGCCACGCAACTTTGTATGCATCTATTTTCTACCATGCTCGACTCCAATTGGTCTTAGCATGATCTTAGCTTAGGCACAAAAAAATGGGCTAAATAGTTTCGGAGTTCATGTTGAGGAACAACGAGACACAATCATTATATAAAGTAAATATGACAAGGCTCTATCTAGACAAATAATAATACCATGGAAAATAAATTCTAAAATAATATATTGTAAAAAAAAACTCCAAAGGATGATATTAAGTAACCTTACCTAGATTACTTATAATCATCGTAGTAGAGCTTAGGGTAAGAAAATAGGGGAAGATCGATTGTACTCACTAATTACAACTCCTTATATAATCAGTTACCTGTCAGTATGTATAGTCTTTTCAAATCAGTCGGCCGTTCCAAAGATTAGCCAAAGCATCAAATAAACATACAGACAGACAATGAAGGCTGTACGGTTCTCCTAATGGTTTAAATAAATAAAATAATAAATATTTTTAGGCATCTTACACACAATGTCATCTAGTCCCAAAATAAGCAGAGCTTGTGTTATGGTTTCTAAACCACTATATAAATACATAAACATAGTTTTTTTTTGTAAATACATACATACATAGGAAAACACCCAGACTCCGAAACAAATATTTGTGGATCACACAAATATTTGGTCTGACCCGGGAATCGAACCCGAGACCTCTTGATCAGCCGCATACGATAACCACTACACCAACAAGGCAGTTTAAGCGGTCGCCACACCACTCACACTGTCTACATGTACATGTCAAATCCCACACAGGACAACAATTTTATGTTTATACATATCTATCTACTCGTATTATATAGACTCAGCATAACAATTCGTGGTCACAATGGTCTGTACTGGCATTGCATATATATATATATATAAAAATATATGTAAATATATATTTATTCGTGATATATATATATATATATTCATAAGCGGCTTAGCCCGCGTGTATGACGTGTATCGCGGTAAAAAGAAGTCTATGTCGTTTATCAAGCTCTAGACTATCTGTCTTAAGATACGCGGCGGAGACGTGGACCGTACGAGAATCCGAAAAGCGGAATATAGATGCTCTGGAGATGTGGTGCTATAGGAAGATGCTCGGGATATCATGGACGGAATTCCGCACCAACGTGTCCATACTCCGGGAGCTCGGCATCACGCGGCGTCTGTCAGCCGTAGTAAAATCGCGCATTCTGCATTTCTTTGGGCATGTCTCCAGACGGGATGGCGTCTCCATAGAGCGGCTGGTAGTGCAGGGAAAGGTGTAAGGAGCCAGATCACGCGGCAGGGCACCTATGCGCTGGACTGACCAAGTGAAGTCCGCAGTGGGTAACCGTGTGTCTGACTGCGCGAGACAAGCTGCCAATCGACAGCGATGGCGAGAAATCGTCCGGAGGGCTGTGCCCGCCTCTGCCACCGACGTGGATACCTCAATGTGACCACGACCGCTCTGCCAAGAGCGAAACGACTGAGAAGAAGACTATCTGTGTATCAAATTTCGTGTGAATCAGTTCAGTAATTTTAGCGTGCAAACACGATAGACAGACAATATTTTCGCATTTAGAATTTTAGTAAGCATATTTATTTATAACAAATTTTAATGTTCGGTACTTATGTTAAAGAATATGATAAGCTTAGGATTTAGTCTTAATTCTCTATTAAGTACTAAGTGTAAAACAAATGCTACTTGGTGATTGAGTACCGATGTGGCAAAAGCGGGCAGATGAAACAAACCTTGCAGACTTCCACATGGTCTATCCCAATAGAATATCTGTGTTGTTTTCCTTTCTTTGATGCTCAAGTGTTCAACGTCCTATTTATCGTGCATTTGTTCAAAGCGAACTTGTATCCGATACTCGTAGATAATACCTACGCAACCGTACGCTCAAACAAATAAACATGCACTTCTAAGTCTAAAAATAGCTGGTTTTGTTTTCAATTTGTATAATGGTAACACTCATGTTTTATTTCTAACTCGGTCTTGTTTGAGACATACCTTGCCTTGTTCAATTTTCAGAATATTGCTCATGTTAGTTATTATTGTATCTTAAACAGTATAAAATACAATATGTAGGCATATCATTTTGCGTAGCATGGCTTAGCAGCTAAACTGGGTATCTGTCAAATATTTATTTGCTTCACATCTAATACCTATAAGTATCTTTAAACGAGCAATTCTTGTAGTATTTATTTATATATATATATATATATATTTATAATCTCGGAAACTAAGCTTAACATGCTAGAGAAAAAAGTAGTAGAGATATAAAAACTAATAGAGATTAGTGGTCACCATACTAAATGCCATTACAGATAATGAAACAATGCAGCACTACAGCGGCGTATTGAGATGTTTGAGTCATTGGGCCTCCGGTCTTGCACTCACCAACGGAACGCGACAACACTAATGCTGTTACTTTAATATATTAACACAATATCTTTTCTCAACAGATTTAGCTACCCCTTTCTAGTAAAAATATACATGAATCTTCTTTTGTGAACTCACAAACGTTATCGGATTTTGTTTCTGCAAAGCTTACTGGACCGTCTCTACAGAAATTCATGTTTGTGTTTTTAAAACTTTACGTCACTTAGATAGTAATAAAAAATTAATGAATTTTGTATTATTAAAAAGCCTAAAACAACTACGCTAACTCCAATGTCGTCATTAAATATTAATATTTTATTCAGACCGGTATTTTTTCGTAATGAAAGAAATAATAATTATCATTCTCTAATCGGATTAGAATTTTTTTATCCAATCCTATCCAATCATAAGTTTATTAAAATGTAAATGAGTTTTACAAAACCTAAGTGTAGTTATTCTAACTTTGACATTTAAACTCATAAGAAGAAACAATTGTTTATATTAGTATTATATATTGAACAAACTGATGACTATATTACTCATACAACGCAACGATTGATACCCATTTGATTAACATTTTAGCTAATCTTCGAAACAAAAACACGTTTATGCATATTTTTATACTTGTTCACACTCTGTCCGTTTCTATATTATAAACACTAATAATTATAATGTAAAAAGCGTGGTGTGACGTTATTTAAATATTTTCAGAAAGCACCCCACGCTTTGTTACATTAAAATTTTCTACTTTTTAGTTTAAAAGCGTGTTTGTTTAGTTTATCAAAACTATTATTTTTTTCTAGACTAAAAAAGACTACTTCGATAAACTTTTTTTACTTATTTTTCCAAATTAGTGTATTGTCATCGGTCCTCGATAAATCTACAAAGTTTGAACGAAATCTGGCAAAAGAGTCGGTTACAAACATACAGGTGAAGCTAATATAAAGCGTGTTGTAAAGTAATGTAAAATGCAATTGCAAGTATTTATAGGTGGTGCCTACCAACCACAAATAGATGTAAAAAAAATCCTACATTTATATACTGATAAAAACTTTAGAAATTATTTTCAGCTTAAGTTACTCAGAGATGGTGAAATTAAACCTCTATATCGAACAGACTTAGTTTCACTTGGTGAACTGCATAATTTAAACGCTATCATATACCTGACTTCATTTTACTTGGATGTAACGACGTAGAAATACAGTAAAGCTTTTGAAAGCGCATGCGAAATGAAGATATATAAAGGTACACTATATAGTTGTGCTGCCAAAAAGGGCTATCCAAGCAATTTACAAAGATAGAGATTTTGTTAGAAATAACATAAAATATACAGTGAACTACAATTCGTCGTAGTGTGAAAACCCCTCTAAGCTTTTGTTTTATAGGAGTGAACTTCGTTGGTCATAGTAATTACAGGAACTAACTGCTGGTTTTGTCACGATGTCGGTTGTTATCTTGTGAACAAAGATTCTTTCTCTCCAACAGAGAAGGCTCAGTAAATTTAGCAGTGTCAGACGCTGTTCTGAGTAAAATCGCACAACGTAAATTTTTTACAGTATCTAGTGACCAGAAAGTAATGGCAAAGTTTTACAGCATGGTGGGTGTATAATAAAAATAATACAAATAAATAAAATAAAATGAAGTTATTTATAAAACCTGAAATATAATTTAATTTACTTTAAAAGAGAAGCTTGGGTAATCTCTTCTAAAGTAAGAACAATTTAAAAATATGTGCAACTCAAATATAAATCGTCTCTAAATAGGTGTCTACACGAAGAAGATTATTGAATTCAATAACAAAGCTAAATGAGTATATTACTGTATAAAGTTCTATTAAGCTGTTGCATGTTTAGGCAATTTGGTACCATCGTAAATTTACTTTTATTTAAAGTATTTTTTAGTAATTAATAATAATTTTAGTTACCTAATTTATCTATTGGTCATACGTATTTAACTAAAACACATGATATATACATGACGTCACGTGAATCACGTAACAACAACAGCATTCCTAGAGGCAAGAAACAAGTGTACAATAATGATATAGTTAACCATTACAGTAAAGTAATTCATTAGTAACTTCATACATAGTAGTGAAAGCAAATGGCTGGGTATTCGAGCGAATTCGTAGCACGTAGCATTGGGTTCTAATGATACACATTACACTGAATGAGCCTCAAACTACCTTCCTTAATTATTAAAGAAAAGTTTTTGCCACGTCTTTCCTAAATGTCTGTGTGTTGGGAAATTTATCTTATATGTGATTAAACAAATAATAAACAAAAAACGTAAAACTTTACTCTTTATAAACCCACCATTATATAATTAACTGTAGTATTAGAAAAGAATGTTACTAATGTTACCAAACTCGTGTAGTTGGTTATAATGGATCTATTTCCTATATGCCATTTTCCTTTCCGTATTTCGAATTACTACAATTAGTTGTAATCTTTAATTATTAATGTTTGGTACTTTCATTTATTACCAATATCTGGCTGCTAATCGGATGGAAAGAATGTTCGTGAGTCCCCTGAGTCATCATGATTATTATGTCATTCTGTATGTAATGTTTATGTATATTATCCTAACATATGTGTAGTATATCTTAGTAAAACGTCCAAACGAAAATACCCCTAGCTAAATATAACTCCAAGGGCGTTGTAACGTGATTACCTGTTTTACTCGAATTCCTTTTTGGTTCATTTGGTCACAAAATGTTAACAAACGATAAATAAATAATTCAGACATCTTACACAGCGTCATCTAGTCCCAAACTAAGCAGAGCTTGTATTATGGGGACTAGACAACTGATATAAATATATAAAACTACTTATATTTTCGTAAACACACACATATTATACATACAATATACTTAGACTTTAAAACAAATATTTGCGGATCACACAAACATTTGGTCTGACCCGGGAATTGAAACCGAGACCTCGAGCACAGCAGTTGCATGTGCTGCCACTGCACCACCGGGGCATTCATACATTATATTAATTAACATTATACAGTTCGGTTTATACTTTTATATAGGATATCTTTTGTATGTTTTTGTAAAAGTATGCTACTAGTATACTTTTACAATGTAAACTTGAAACTTGTAACCTTAAAATGTTTGTATTAAAAAACACCGTATACTTAAAAAAAACTAGATGCCGTGCTTGCTGGTAGAGAATGAATCCTAAATTGAGTTTTAACCAAATCAAAAAATATATATCACCGATTTATAGAATATCATACAAAGGTGAGAGAGAACCGATATATCTTTGCAATTTATAGTTAAACTCAACTTAAATATTCTCAAAAACATTTTTTTCTTCTGGTCACTATCGTACGAGAGGTCGTGCAGTAATTTTGCCTATAAACATCACAAAGTCTGAAGTAATAACGTTTCACACGTCAGTACACGCTAAACGATGTTTTTTTAAGTTACTAAAACACATTTATGAGGTCATTAGACATAAACAAAGTCATTATCACGAATGACTTACTGGGAGAGTGTTGCCAGGTGGTCATATTCCTAATTTACTAAAATGTGGGTAAATTATTTATAACAAATTCATAACCTTAATGATGAAATAGAGTGAGACATACATAAGTGTTGTATTATGTTTTAATCACGTTTATAATAAAATGTCACCTTTCTGTACTATTTTAATTAGGTGTGTCTTTGGAGAGACCTATGTCGAACAGTGGACAGCAACGGGCTGTTGATGTCACTTTCGAAATATCTTCTGTGATAATACATTATTTTCAAATTAAAACCATTCATCCATATTAGAATAAGATACCTAAATAGCATATAACTCGTGCGAGCTAAGATGGCACTTGACTCAAATGACAGTCGTTTAAAGTCGTCTTTGCACTAATAGACCAGGGAAAGAAGCCTCTTAAAATAACAAAAAGTGAACATAAATTATAGTAGGATGAAACCCATTGTAAAAGGAGGAGAATAGTACAAAAAATTAAAGGAAAAATAAATTACGGGCGATCTGAGGTCGGGAAGGGGGAGAGGGGGGGTTTTAAGGGAAAAAAATGGTTTATATCGATTTCCGGCAAAACTACAAGTCCTATGGAAAAAAGTTACATTGCAAAGTCGTAGGTAATAAAAAGATCTACATCTTTTGCATTTACACTTTTTTCACATAACCTCAAATTTTATGTGAAAAATAAAAAAAACCAAGTTTTTGGTTTTTTATTTTTATCTTTTACAAATAAAATTATTTTTTAACGAAATTTTGTGAAAACTTAGCTTTTCATGTCCTGAATACACCGTAATTCATTTGATTTGAGATATCTATTTTTTCGGTATTAAATTATCTTAAAATAGTAATAAATAGGCATACTTTAAAGAAGATTCTGCAACTTTCTCAAAATATTGTACATGAAAAAGTGACTTCACTTTCTTGTTCTAAATGAAGTATCTACCTTCTTTATTGATCTGAGTACATAACTAATATAACTACTTTAATTTATAGAAAAGGATTGGCGTGATTACAAGTTGAGTTTGGTCTGATTCGAAACGTACTAGTTCATCGACCGTCGTTTTTATGATTTCATACAATAATTATTACATATCAAGCAGATACATAGAATTTCGATATATTACAATAAATACATAATATTTCGTTGTAAGTAAAACATAGATAGGCCATACAGCCTGCAATTGAAACTCGATATTTATTTTGGATCAAACGTTGTTGAAACCTATCTCAATGTAAACAAAAAACCTCGTAACTTAATCCCCAAAAGAGGTTTTTATATCAATATACATTTATATTCACGCATAACGTTGTCTTATTGTAAGTAATAGGTTCTCGGAATAAAAAACAGGAAACGTAATATATCAAATCGATTTATTTTAAAGAATTGGTGTTTACTATGAAAATGTTATTTTGTGAGTTTAAGAAAAGAGTTAGTATACTTTTGTAAGGGTTCCGAAGTTTATGTCTCGGAACCCTTATAGATTCATCATGTCCGTCTGTCCGTCCGTCAGTCCGTCCTCGACCAACCGTCCAAACGGCAAGTGCTAGAAAGATGAAACTTTGCATAAATATGTGTTATAAATACGTCGAAAAAGTGCTATAATAAAATTATGAAAAATATTTTTTTTTAGGGTACCTCTCCTACACGTAACGCGGGGCTGTTTTTCTTCTCGCGGCTACCCCATCGTGTGGGGTATCATTTGATAGATCTTTTAAAAAAAATAAAGGGTTTCTAAGACAACTAACTTATTTATTTAGATATCCGTTTGCGAGAAATTCTACTTTAAAGGGCACTTTTTTGTAAAAACAGGGCGTCGTCACCCTCTAAAAGCTAAATGGCTGGCTCAAAAAATACAATCAACTTTAAAGGAATACTATAACCGATTAGATGACATTTTTAGTTCAGGAGTTACAGAGGCTTACTTGTACAATGCGCTTACTTGGAAAACGTCATACAAAATGAATGCTCTAATACGTAAACATAAAAATTATCCATTGGATAATTGGCGTGTCCTGACACGCACTTGGCTGATTTTTTTTATATGGAACAGAGGATCGAAACAAGTTTTTAGCTTTTAAAAATAACTTATTACCTCCAGCAGTGGACTGCAACAGGCTGATAATGATGATCTTATTTTACACCGAAACTTACTGTCATTTTAATCGAGGATCTAATAAATTGGATTTATATATAGGAAACTTAATACATACATAATAAAACCTATCGTGATACCGAAAAAGTTGGGACATCCAAACATGAAACTCCAATTTGTTTTGTCTCTTAACTTTGCCAGATAAAGGAAAGATTCATGACTCGGTAAAGTTTAAACGCGCTGCGAGTTTAATCTTATATATAAAATTCTCGTGTCACAATGTTCGTTCCCATACTCCTCCGAAACGGCTGGACCGATTTGTATGAAATTTCGTGTGCATATCGAGTAGGTCTGAAACATCTATTTTTCAAACCCTTAGGACGCGAGCGTAGCCGCGGGCATCAGCTAGTATAATATAAGTACTTTTGATTTCCGTAAAACCAATTCACACTGAAGTGATTACTTAAATGAAACATAATCGTTATTTTTGAACTTTTTGAAATCCATACATATACAAATAAATAAAATTGAAGTATCTGTTTGTAATATCATATAAACTGTTTTTATTTAATACACATAATTAAAGTATGTTTTTAAGTGTTTTCGTAGCCGAACCGATTTCAATCGGACTTTCACTAGCAGAAAGTGTTCAAGTTTCAAAGTAATATACTCCTAACACCTTTACAAAATTTTCCATTTATAATACGTACTAATTTCAATATTGCGAAAAAATGATAATATAGTATCACCAAAATAATAATTAGTTGATTTCTTCAACGTTTATTTTCCACCCGTGTTAAAAAAATTCTATAAACTTAAGCAAGAATAACATGGAGTACGTACTACGAACAATTTAAATGAATATTAATAAAGTCGTTCGATCCTCGTTTGATAACATTTTTTATTATAATTTAGTACAATTTGATATAATCTTAAACATTATGAAAAAACACAATATTAATTCAATAAATGACGCAACTTGAATTCTACTATTCTACTCTGACGCATATACTAGAAATACATTTCATGACAAACAATATATGTGGTGTATTATCTTTACTATAGCAAAGTTGAACACCATTTGTTTGGTGTATTACAAATATTACTAAGTTACTCCTTACACCATCAGCTATCTCAAGTCCCATTTAAATTGATCTAACCGTTCCAGAGATTAGACGGAATGAAAGGCCTAGCATTTTGTGAAAACCTGTTAGTTTGAAATCATAAACAGACACAAAATTTATAAGCTAAGTGGTTCGTGAGACTGTGTTAGCGCCCTTAAGGTTTCGTGAGTAGCAGAGAAAACATTTCTCATTTACGATTCTCTGCCATGATTAGGATTGAATACTGCGGTGTTGTGATAAGCCCATCAATTTACTCCGAACAAAGGCAAGTGAATCAGTATAATTTGAATCTAACGAGCGCTTTTGATATGGCTTTTATACTTGAATAAAATCATTATCTCGAATCCTACCATTAAAATGAAAGAAATGTCATTTAATGGCAATATGTAGCATTGCTATGATACTGTATTTGTTATTAAATATTTATAAATACAAGCTAATTGATTTAATAACAGATCATTCTTAAATATTGCTTCTGCTCTTCTTCTAAATATAGCTTTATTAATAATTCAGATACACAAAGAATTAATATTGGGTGTCAGATGTCCAGAATATCTATTCTTATTTATTATTATTGTTTCGTAGGACGCGGTTTTTTATCGAGATCAATTATTCCTAGTTCAAATCTCTCGAAGTTAGGTGAATCTATTAATTATATAATTTTAAAGGATATTTGTTATCAGAATGTATACAGGTATATCTTGCAGTAAATAAAATATCAGTAGTAACCCAAAAATCATTCTTTAAAGTTAACTTTTATTCCATTACAGATAAACTACGGTTATGAAAACGCTTGAATTTCGAGTACATAAATAATAATTAGTATAAAAACACCTGACAATAACAATAAGATAACGTACTTAACGGGATGTTACCACTTCATTAGAAAATGACAAGTTAAAATGTTCAGACTCACGATGGCGCTTTACAGCCATAGCCAACGTGCCGAGAGGACAAACAAGTCGTTTGCACCTTTATATCGGTTGTTTGCTGGCTCGTTATGACATCTTGTCTCCCTGTTCTCGACTCTCCTCAAGACTTTTAAGCCTACAAAGCAGAAAACTCAGGGATGAATCAATACTTCTACAGATTTAAGTCAACAGTCTTAATCTTCGTGAATGTAGCCACTGAAGTGTGTCGGCAAACATTCGTATCGGAGCAACTAATGCAGAAATGCCTACTTATTATGTGCTTGTCTTCGAGTTCTATGATCACTATAGGTTACACAGGCATTGATAATTTCTTCATCCACACTAATTTTGTAAATTATTAACTGTGTATGTCTGTTACACTTTGAAGCCTAAATCACCGCACCAATTTAAATTAAATTCTAATTGTGAATTTTGTATTTGGCCTGTGACCTGATTTTACCTTATTACAGTATTTCTTCAGAAAGAATACGTAAAGGTATTTTGTAAGCTCAGAAACTTAATATAATAGTATTTACTCCTTACAACCTTATACCTTTCCATGCCTTCTTTTCGTAGGATTCTCTCAAAATTAATGAGAAGATTATTGAACCCGAATATTCTTATTTTAAATTAATAGTATGGATGCCGTCAAACATTATAAAATATACCTAGCTTAACTTCGGAAAACTAATTTATTTAAATATCTATACTGACCTAATTTTAGAGAATCTATTATGCCAACTATTTGTCCGCCGTTCAGGCCTAATCATCGTCTGCCATTATGAACCGTCACCATCCGATGGCCGAGTAATGGATAGTGACAGATAAGCCCACCCACGAGTAACTAATGATTAATTCCTCCGCTATTTAGCTTTGAAGACTAACTCCTAGATCTACTCAACCAGTACCGCTGAAATAATGAATATATAAGCGAATAGTCAAGTTAGTGTAGATTGATTATATAATCAATCGAGAACGTTTCCTTAAAACAAGTTTAATACAATATATAGAAATAGTACACTTGCATGAATTTGTTCCATTTCTGTCTGCTTCATATGAACTGAATTCTTTCCTTCAAAGCTGGGTAATGTTGTCCGTGTGGTGACGAATTAAGAATACAGAGTGTCACCACCTCTATTCATCCCGTGGGCGTCGTAAAAAGCGACTAAGGGATAAACTACGCAAGACAACATCGATGCAAAGAGAAGGAAAACTTGAAACCAACCCTATACCAACCCGTCTGGCCAGCTTGGTATAGTAGGCCAATACCTCCTTTCTAAGGAGAGGCCTATGTCCTGCAGTGGACTGTTACAGGCTGTTGATGATGATGTTTATGAGGCTGGGTAATTATTTGTATTGCTGTATTTGGTTAACCGTGTATGTTTTTTACTTGTAACTTTAACGTATTATAAATTTCATGTACCTACATTTATTATCTAATTATTCTCTTAGCCGATCCAAGTCTAGTCAATTACAGTTATCTAAGGCAATGTCATATGCTAACTTCTATCCTACTAATCCTACTAATATTATAAACGTGAAAGTTTGTGAGTATGTGTGTATGTTTGTTGCTCTTTCACGCAAAAACTACTGAACGGATTTGGATGAAACTTTACAGTAATATATCTTATATATCAGACTAACACATAGGCTACTTCTTACTGCAATAATCGAGATAAACGGGCGAAAGCTAGGCTATTATAAAAATATATTAAATCGTAGATGTCAAAATGTATCACTGTTTATCTCCTGTCAAAACTTCACAGGTTGCTAGGCATAACAAACTTGCATAGTAACCATAATGATAGTTTTTAAATGGCTAAAATACGCGGGTAGCACCGCGGGGCGCAGCTAGTCATAGATAATTCTCGCGTCACGTTAAATCTCACGATAGACTATGAAACCATCTAAACGACTTTCAGGTTTTTGAAATGTGTTTTTAGCTGACTTGCCTTAAATAGGATAGTTAACATCACGCTTATACAACGGTTGCGTGGGTGAGCTGGTAATACTATAATTTGTAATTAACTGTTTGAACACAAAGTTTATTAATATTCATTTAAATTGTTCGTAGTACGTACTCAATGTTATTCTTGCTTAAGTTTATAGATTTTTTTTTAACACGGGTGGAAAATAAACGTTGAAGAAATCAACTAATTATTATTTTGGTGATACTATATTATCATTTTTTCGCAATATTGAAATTAGTACGTATTATAAATGGAAAATTTTGTAAAGGTGTTAGGAGTATATTACTTTGAAACTTGAACACTTTCTGCTAGTGAAAGTCCGATTGAAATCGGTTCGGCTACGAAAACACTTAAAAACATACTTTAATTATGTCCATAAGTGCCTATATACTTTCATATATATTAAATAAAAACAGTTTATATGATATTACAAACAGATACTTCAATTTTATTCATTTGTATAAGTATATATAGATTTAAAAAAAGTTCAATAATAACGATTATGTTTCATTTAAGAAATCACTTCAGTGTGAATAGGTTTTACGGAAATCAAATGTACTTATATTATAATAGCTGATGCCCGCGGCTCCGCTCGCGTTTTAGAGGTATCAAAAATAGATGTTGGCCGATTCTCATACCTACTGAATATGCATATAAAGTTTCATAAAGATCGGTCAAGCCGTTTCGAAGGAGTATGGCAACGAAAACTGTGACACGAGAATTTTATATATTAGATTAAACTCGCAGCGCGTTTAAACTTTACCGAGTTTGAAGTGAGGATGTTTTAATACTGAATGTATTTAAATGCTTAAGTCATTGCTGTAGTGTGCTGTGAAAGGCTCCTAATCCAGGTATCTAAGATGTACCTCATAAGATGTTTGTCATGGTCCTCGACTATCAGTACTTAAACTAAAACGACCGTTGATCTCAGTATTAGACATGCTTAGCTTAATATTCTAATAGCTTATGTTTTTTATTACGATTACAGTATTTAAAAGAGTTAGTTTATAAGTAATGTAATGGAGGCCTTCATTACCAGGAGAGACTAGTGGTTTGGTGAAGGATTTGTTTCAAGTTTTCCTCCTCTTTTGCTACTACTGCTGCTGTTCTCCTGCATAGTTTGCGCCCTTAGTCAGCTCTCGCGACACTACTGGGATAAACAAGTGTGATGATACACCGTATTCTTAATCCAATCGCGGATTAGTTGTGAGTAGTGGAAGCATAACAAACCATAAATAACAAACTAACGATCGTGTTTAAAATATTACTAAACTAAAATAGAATTTGCGTAATTTGCTAATAGTAAAAATAAAGTGATTTCGATGAGTTGAAATAATAATATGGAAATTTTTCACATGACAATTTCTATAATTTAAGGTTCTACTGTAGACAGTTTTATAAACGTACAAAAGTGGAGTTAGCTTACCGAATAATAAAATGTCAAGACAAGGGTTAAATGGGTAATTCGCACGAAATTCCGGAATTCGATCATGATAAACTAACAAATAATATTGAAATTAATTTGTATAAATTCATAGTACTAATATTACTAGAGTGCAATTAAATAGTGGTCCTCATAATAAATGTGTTTAATGAGAACTATGAGGATATTTGAAAATAAAAATATTAGTGTAACAAACATTGGTTTTCTTTTTACACATTCTTTGATTGGTCATCAAATGTTATTTCCATACATAAGTGAAAATCACAAAAGTATTGCAATAAGACTGCATAATAAAACCTACTTTATATTATATTGCACTTCATCACAATGGCAGTACAAATAAAAAATATGTTTGCTTTCTTAAAATTAATTTATCTGACATTCTATTATTTGAGTTGACTTATTAAGTTAATCTTTTTAACAATAAAATTATATTAAATAAAAAGTTTGCAAATTCAACGAAAGAATAAAAATTACATAATTCAAAATTTCTCAACCCAAAAAGTCTCAACTTGATTAAATATGTATTATAATACTAGTATATTTACTTAACTGAATAATATACCGTCTGGATCAATTTTAGGGACTTCTTTTTCTGCATAAAATCCCTTTGTCCCCTGGATAAAGTTTTTCATCCCATTTGATAAGATCATCATCTATGGTATAAGGGGAATAGTTTTTTACTGTTGCAAATAATATTATTAATTAACCATCCTTGTGTTGGTTCGATGTGGTTAGTGTTTGGACTTCATTGCGATTTGTTTTTTAAGGTTCCGTAGTTCATGACTCGAATAAACCCTTATAGATTCGTCATGTCCGTCCGTCCATCCGTCTTCGACTTACCGTTCAAACTGTTAGTGATAGAAGGATGAAACTTTGCATGAATATGTGTTTTTATCACGTTGACAAAGTGCTACAATGAAATCATGAAAAAACAGCTGACTCGAAAAATCTAGCTTTAAAGGTTCAAGAGTTATAGAGCCTAACTTCTGAAATAGGATTGCTTGGAAAACTTCTTATAAAAATAACGACATAATAACAAACATTCTCTGTTGGACGCGATTTTAATTCCGCTTGAAATTCTATGCGTGGCGTGACACGCAGTTGCCCAATTTTTTTTATGTAAAGTTTAATCGATGAGAAATATACCCCAGGTGAAAATGTTTCCATTTCAATACAACATTTTTACCTAGCAACACTTTTATAGCATTATTTTTGGTTCTTTGATGATAGAAAAATGATTGAATTGTAGCTTAGGACATTGTGAGCGAATAATTTTAGAGATGAGATATAGATATTATATAGACGTATTTTTTATTAACACATAATAAGGTTCCAAAATAATTCTTTTAGCCACAGTAACAGTTATATTTTGAGGAAATGTTGGCAACCGTTACATGTTACTTTGGATAAAACGCTTTCGACAAGAATTTCGGAATTTCTACGTGATATCTTAGAAAAACGTAGAACATGCTCGTTTGTTATCCTATATCTTTTATGACTTTCTAGAAAAGAGTTGATCAGTTCACAAAAATAGTGTAGCCAAGTTATTTAACAATTTGTGTGTTGGAGGTCCCTGTGTAGGTGAAAAACAACTTTTATTATCTTCAACTTCTCAGTACATAAATCAATATACAGACTCAATATACAAAATCATAATATTCAAGGCAAAAACTAAAAACCTATCAACTTAGTCTGGAATGTGTTTCTGTGCTAATATTATAAATTTGCAGTGTGTCTGTCTGTTACGCTTTCACGACTGAACCACTACACCAACTTCAATCTTATTTGATATAGAGATACTTTGACACTTGAGCATGGATATAGGTAACTTTTTACTGCGATAAAAACACACACACCGACACGAACCGACTACGGCTACGGACAAAATATAGTAATTTTTAAATTCGAACATAGTTGTATCTGTTACGATTCCATGGCTAAACTGCTGCATCGAGTTCTAAAAAAACTGGTATAACAATACTTAAAGTAAGTTTACTTGAGGAAAGAATAGAATACAATAACCGACGTATATAGGAACTGCAGCGGCGGGCAAAAGCTAGCAAATACATAAATTTTAAATTCTAAAATAGTTAAGTATATAATTTCCACAGATCCTACTATATTCATTTAGAAAACAGAGAAGATAATTTCGTTCTCATTAACGTTCAAATGTTAAAGTATAAATTGAGACAAGAAGATAAAGTATTCGAAGATATTTATATTTTTTATATAAATATAATAATATAAATAACATAAATATAAATAACAGTCGTAATTATCACCGTGAAACAAATTTAAAAATAACACAAATTTATTGCGCGCATAACATAAATATATCCGATGTAAATGAATTAAAACAAAACATTTATTTTGAATTTCTTATGTGTACACATCTGTCGATTCTCAGTAGTCGTAATTATTGAAAACAATGCTACGTACAATGTATTGAGTCAGTTATTTACATACGTATACACGTATATTCAACTCCTAACACATTAATACAATTTAAATAGAAAGAAGTAAATTTTTACAGGTTAATTCAATTGTAGTGTCTACTTGTGTTAGTTACTCTACTATTGTAGTGTAACTAACAGCTTTGCTCATGGAATAAATACAAAAAAAATTATAATAATTTGTGCTTAATTAATGTGGAAATGAACAGGGTACTTGCACCAAAAGGTTTCTTCAAAAAGCCGTATTTCCAATATTATTTGGGGTTGGATACTAGTTCAACCGGCTTTACCTATATATCAGTTTTTCCACGGAGCGACAGGCATCGAACCTCCGCAACCCTTATGGAGAATTGAAATTCTCAGTAAATTTGAGGACACTGATTTTGCAATAACGATTGCAATAGATGTTCATGACAACCAGTACCGACGGCTCTACGTGCTCTCCGAGGCACGGGCGTAAATCACCGTCAAATTTCATAACTTCGGGTTGAAATTCCTAAGAAAAACCCAAAAACACTTTTTAGCCCGACCCGGGATTTGAATACGAGACCTCTTGATTAGCAGTCGCATACATACGATATCTACGCATGCCACTGCTCATCAAGAGCCGTATTAGCTGTTTATTTTAGCTAATCTCTGGACCGGCTAAACTTATTTTGACGAGGCTTTCACTGGCGAATAACTGGTTTCATAAGGAAATGATATTTTTTCAGGATAATATCAATAAGTTTTAGTAGAAGCCGAGGATCGAACCAAGTGGCGTGCAATTGGATAGGCCCATGTCCAGCAGTGGAATGCGATAGGCTGATGATGATGATGATTGTCCTCAAAAATATCACTTTATTACTTTTTTCTGAAATATAAGTAGTCTTAGTTATTCCCTTCCCATAAAGGAGAGGGACGTTGATAGCTGTGCCACAGTTTTATAATTTTCAGGTATCATCGTTAATGTTTTGTTTAATGTTGAATTTCCTTGGTTCCAAATAAATGATTTCTTTTAAACATTTCAACTTATAAACAAAATACAAAACTAATACCTAGCAGCGTAACTAGTTAACATTAGAATAAATAGACCATTATAGGGTCTGCGAAAATGTCATAAAGTTGAAAAACATTTTGTACTCAATATGACAGCATCTATAAACAAAACTTATCACGGAAAAGTCACGATATTAAATTCAAACTACCTCAAATACTTTTCACATTACTTTGATGTAGGTATAATCAAGGTCTGGCGGGTCGACAGCGAGTGACACGAGCAGTTGAGATATTCCATTGTTGGGATTATAGAACGCATATATCGCGTCAAAATTATTTTTCAATGAGCTTCAGACGAATTATGTCAGAAATGTTTTGGCAAACTTCTGATCGAAAATCAGGAGTAAGAAGTACATTACTCCAAAAATGTATAAGCATACCAACAGTACCAAAATCTCAACTCAATCAGAGATGTTACATTTACATTCTACAATGATATCATACTACACTGAAATCTAACATAATCTTTGCGTCATTAAATCTGATTGGTAATTACGGATAATTAAGAACAAAATAACTTAGTCTCTTATATATAATCTAAATTAATAACCAATTGGCAAAGCAGTTATGTACTTATTTTTTAATTTTACTCTTTGATTTATTAATAACTATCTTTTGCCTGCGGCCGCGTGTATGTCGGTAGCCTTTGTCTTTTTCCAAGGGTCCATCTATCTCTCTACCAAATTTCTTCAAAATCAGTTCAACGGTTTAGAAGTGAAAACGTAACATACAGACAGATAGACAGAGTCACTTTCGCATTTATAATATTATAAAGTAGGGATTATTGTTGTAAGAAAATAGACTACATCAATACTGGGTAATATGAGCTTACAAACACCATAACAGTATACCTACCACCTGCGAGTTGACCATTTTTACCGTCATTAAAATATAATTGTCAATAATTTTTAATTACACAAGCTCTACAGTACCTAATTACATACTCACCTGACGTATCTCTCATCAATATTAATAGCTTCATTAAATTTTCAAAAACATAAAGGTCAAGGTCGAAATGTGAGTAGAAAAAAACAATGTGATTCCTATTTGTTCATTTAATTCTTGACACGTGTTAGACAGCCCTGGGACTTAATTATTGATCAAGGACCAATATGAAATTAGGCGGAGTGACTCAATAATTACATACATACTGTTTATAGTGTATGTTTTGCCCGAGACAGGGGTGTAATACTGAAAAAGTTAATGTTGAAATTGATAATAAAGATCGTTAAATATTAATAGAATTTCTGTAAATATTTCATAGTAAAAGTGGCAAATTCATCCAACCGACAGACGAAGTCTATAAAGTGTCGTATCAATTAGTTTTTGGATAAAAGTAGAAACGATCTACAAATAAGTATTTTATTATGGAGTTTTTTGCCGGTTCCATCGGGTTTCTCGCCGGTTTCTCTTCATGATGTAACCGCGTAACTAGAGTCTGTAATGTAACGTTTTGGAGTGCCTAAAAAGACTTACTTGAAATGAAATCATGTTGATTTAATTTTAATTTATTATATTAAGGAGTTATATTATAATAAAATAAATAATAATAAATATTTTGGACATCTGACACACAACATCATCTAGTCCCAAGCTAAGCAGAGCTTGTGTTATGGGTACTAGACAACTGATATAAATACATAAACATACTTTTTTTTTTGTAAATACATACATATTATACATAGAAAACACCCAGACTCCGAAACAAATAATTTGTGAATCACACAAATAATATTTGGTCCGACCCGGGAATCGAACCCGAGACCTCTTGATCAGCAGCCGCATACGCTAACCACGAGACCAACGAGGCAGTCATATGACCGAAAGTCATGTTTTTTTTAATTAATTTACTTTTTTTCTTTCCCATTACGCTGGTGTATGTAGCTGTGGGCGTTGTTACATTCCTCGAAAGCCTTGACAGAAATATTATGAAACTGTTACTCAAGGTTTTACAAACATTCAATAAACTTTCGTGTATTAATGAAACGTTGTCAACAACGCTGGCAACTGTTTGTTGTATTAAGTCATCAGTTCTTCTTCGTTTACATGGCATATGTATTATAATTAATATTTATTCACAACAAAACAACATAATGTAAAATTCATTTAAAGATATGTTGGTCACTATAGGTTAAGATAAAGTTATGGTGCGAAAAGCATTCCCCGCGAAAAAAAAAAAAAGTTAAGATAAAGTAATCGGATGTCATTCAGCACGATGTAATGACGATTTGAAGAAAGTAGTTGACAACGGATGGTTGTGGACTGCCCCAAAAGTATATTTTTAAGTTGTGTTTAGAAATGATGCATTCTGGTTTTACGCTTAAATATTTATCTATTAATATTCTCTTAAGGTATTAAGTGTGAGATTGTTTATTTTTTGTGTGGATACATCGTTATTGTTAAACCTATTTAATTAATTTTTATTTGTGATTTTTATATTTTTCACTTGTATAACTTGACAGACTCAAGAAAATTAGCATAAGTATAAACCTTGGTATATTTCTTGTCAATACTTATTTCTATTGTAACACAAGAAAAACTAACGAATAGTTGTCACATAGCAACCGTGTGTGTAACTTAACACGAAGAGATTTATGACATTGCGACGCGAAAGTCGTTTATCACGACTCGAAAAAGTTATTCCGATAATCGGTACTTCTTATCTCTAAACATACGGCAAACTGTAAACAGGATTACTGCAAGCGCAAACTCACTACAATCACAATAGCGTCCCAAGCTTACTACATATTGCTAAGATCAAAATACTCATTTAATATGAATATTTTGATCTTAGCTGCGTATAGCATGAAGATCAAAATGTTCATATTAGGTCGTCTCATATTTGGTTGTATGAAAAATCAGTTACATAGCTTTCTTACTGTAAATCTTAAAAAAAAATAACAAGTTCCAATATATGCAGAGTGACTAAATAATATTCTTTATCATCTATCGCTTTCTATCTCACTGTCTTAATAAATTAGCTAATAATAAACAAATTAGCTTACATGTTCCAGACTACCTTTCCAGTACCATTAATAAGTAAACCAGACAGGCTTCTGTTCAGAGCTTTTAAATATAACTGGCGTCCCCATTGTGCCACAATCGAAACTCGATAGGTCCCTGCGCTAAAAATAGTGTAACTGTGGCGCACGCGACATTGAAAACTTCAATTCTTTTGTATTTAAAGTACATACATGTGTATCTAATAAAATCGATCAAACAAACTAATTGTATTGTCCTTGTTGTTATGGAAATGGTCGTATTATTGAGGCTTTGAGCTTTTATGTGTATAGAAACTATAAATATTTTTTACCCAATGTATCGTTGATTGAACTTATAATATGAAATTTATCCTTTATAAATTACAATATTAATTACTATGTTATTCAAGTATAAATAGAGTTACTTGAAAATCGTCATAAAAATATATATATGTACCTAGTTAAATATATTTTGTGTTAAGCAAGTCATATAGAAAAATAATAATAAAAAATGAAGTAAAGTAAACGAACTAAGTTATAAGGGTAGTTCACAAAAACAGTTGACTTCTAGCATAAGCCTACGCTCCTTGGAAATGAGAATAGTTATAATTTCTTAACCACGCAATCTTGAAGGACATTGTGGACACATCCTCTTAACTCCTGTATTGCCAAGGAGCTGGAGATTCCAATTGATTTTCCACGCCGTCAAGAGAAAAAAGTTTCAGTTCAGAAAAAGGCATAAAGTAAATAAGTAGTTTGTTTACCGACGGCTAAAATGTCGTTTTCTCTAATATTATGATCTTCTTACTTGTTCTTATGTATGAGTAAATATAATCGTTATTTTCAGAAGCGGTAGTGATTATTTTCGTGACTCAAAAATAACGCAAATCTTATATGTAATTGATTTAATTTTAAACTTAAAAGCAAATAAATCCATAATGTATTTATAGTCGACTACAAACATATGCTCATATATTATAAACAATTACTTAACACAATATTTATTTTCAGTGATTTAGCTAGCAGATATACTAATTCACTAAAAGTCCATTCACATTTTAACGTACGAATCTCAACGGGATCACAAAAAATATACAAAACTTGATGGATGGTACTCTTGGCAGCGTTTTCACGTACATACTTTACATTCTTGACAGGCGTGTGAAAATCTCCAATATATTATTACGAACAGGTATAATAGAGGCGCCATCGTGAAGTTCAGTGTGAAATGAAATGTGTAAAAGTAAAATTGTTAAGATATATTTAGAACGGGCTGCACTCAGCTGGGCGAGAGCTCAGTTAACAGCAGATTGAATCATAAAGCAAGATTGACGTCATCATGTTGCTCCACTGTATCGACTTTCAGGCAAAACGTTAGCGAAAGTGCCCACAAGATAAACACACAGCTAGCCAACTATGAATTGAACATAAATAGGTTCCACAATAATGGTTTAAATTTAATTTATGAAGATCGCCCACATATTTGCGTTTGAAGGGAATAAAACACTGTAGCGTTATACAAACCTATTCTTAGAATACGAGTACATAGAAATAAACAAATAAAATTATACTTTAAACTAAACTTAACTCTAAGTACCTACAAAAAATACTCTATTTCATTATATTATTAGTTTGTATAAAACTGGAATCGCAATATTAGCCTCACCAACTAAGACAGTAAAAACATAAATATTCCCGATGGTAAATTCATACATGGTTAACCGTTTACAAAAACCATTTCTCTCAATCAGTGATGTATTGTTACAAGCTCAGGGATCGTTCAAGGAAAGAAATCATTAGTTATACGATAAGGCACTTTTTTCTGTATTAATTTACATTGTTGTACGTTGTATCTTTTACTATTAGGAATATACTTGGTTTAATCAACGCTATATCGATTTGACCGAATAGCGATTAAATAATACTTAATTATGTTGTTGATGACACTGGATGTAAAAAATTAAAAAACTGGTCAAGTGTCAGGCCACGCATAGAATAGGGTTCCATAGTCACCCATTATCGTGTCCAATTAACAATTGCTATGTTAAATTATTATTTCTTTTTTTGTACGAAGTTTTCCAAGTAAGTGCATTTTTTTTTATATAACCTCTGCATAAGTGACTAGGGAAATCTAGGAATACCTTGAATCAGCTGGTCAAATGTGTTTCCCACTAAAAAGTACCAGCCCAAAAGAAATTGTGAAAGAAATAAGGAACCTCAAGGAAGGTAAGGCACCCGGCTATGACCTTATCGATGCCACATTACTTAAAAACCTGCCTCATAAAGGTGTAATGAAGTTAAAAAACATCTTTAATGCCAGCTTAAGATTCGAACATTTCCCTGGGCAGTGGAAAATTGCATGGTGTCGAAACCCTGTAAACCTCCACAAGAAGCTAAATCATACAGACCTATCAGTCTGTTACCAGTTATTGGCAAACTATTTGAGAGGATATTGCTTAACAGGATGAAAAAACATCTAAGTACAATATTACCGAACCACCAATTTGGATTCCGGAAAAAACACGGGACAATTGAACAGGTACATCGTATAGTTGACACCATTAGCAGATGCCTTGAAAATAAATTGTATTGCTCTGCAGTGTTTTTGGATATCAGCCAAGCGTTTGATAAGGTATGGCATGACGGCCTCTTGTTCAAGCTAAAGAAACATCTCGCGCATTGTCTATTCCAAACACTTAAATCCTACTTAGATAAAAGATGCTACCAAGTGAAGTACAACGATGACCTCTCAGAAGTACATGAAATAAAATCAGGCGTCCCTCAGGGCAGTATCCTGGGCCCTATACTATACCTCATTTTTACAGCAGATATCCCAACAACTGACTACAGCACGACTGCGACATACGCTGATGATACGGCGCTACTGTCGGCTCATAGCAACCCAGAAACGGCATCGTCACAGTTGCAAAACCACTTGACAGAAGTGGAGATGTGGCTGAAGCGTTGGAGAATAAAAGCCAATGAGAGAAAATCGGTACATCTAACATTTACACTTAGGAGAGAAACATGTCCCCCGGTAACACTAAACTGCAAAGTTATCCCTCAAGAAAATAACGCAAAATACTTGGGCATGCACCTGGACAGAAAACTTATATGGCAGAAGCATATTTGGACAAGGCGCAAACAACTGGATGGAAAACTACGGTCACTAAACTGGTTATTAGGACGCCAATCACAACTAAATCCTAACAGCAAGATGCTAGTGTACAAAACTACCATAAAACCAATCTGGACTTACGGAATACAACTGGGGAACGGCCAGCAACAGTAACATAGATATGCTGGAGAGATTCCAGACCAAAGCTCTGAGAACAATGTTTGGCATTCCCTATTGTATAAGTAATAGATACATATACCTCGACTTCGGCCTTAAAACAGTTCGGCAGGAGATAGCTCAAAACAGTCTCAAATACCAGGAGAAACTGACCGTTCATGTAAACAAACTAGTACACACGCTCTGAGTGGAGATAACGCTCTTCAGCATACCCGGCTTAAAAGAAATGACATACCAAGCTTAAATAAAAGGTTTGCCACTTGAGATCGAGAGAGTCGTGTGAAATGAATTTTCATTCAAGTATGGCTCTTGACGAAAACACAAACTGAGAAATCAAACAAAGAAGTGGCTTATTGTTTGAAAGCAGATTGTCATGAAGCAGAAATCTTAAAAAAAAAACAAAAAAAAAACTATGCCTGATGGAAAGCATGCAAACAGTATGGCGAACCACATTATGGTGGCCTAGTGAGAAGCTTTTTGACGCCCTGCTTAAAGAACCCTGGCTCATAGTATGAAGGAAAAACATGATCTGGTAGTGAGTTAAAGTGTTTAACTGCTCGGCACAAGAAGGAAGACCCGAACCGCTTAGTTCTGGAGCGTAAGTCTTCCACTCTGAAGGGGTGACTTCCCTGGCCAGATCGTGTTATTATGTAGAGGAAAGGAGAGGGTGACATGAGTATCATAAACTTTTCCTTGAAAGTTCAATATTGGTCTACTATCATGATTATTTTCAGATTTTTTGAGCCAGCCGTTTAGTTTAAAAAAGCGGCCAAGTGCGAGTCGGACTCGCTCATGAAGGGTTCCGTATCAGCAAGTAACATCATATAAAAGTTCTTGTAGTTCGTTGTAACTTTCATCGATGTTTTTATACTAGTGTATTGATTGGATGAAAGGTAAATTGCGTGTTACGATTTATGACGTATTAAAAAAAAAACTACTCACTAGATCTCGTTCAAACTAATTTTCGTTGGTAGTTTGCATGGTAATGTACAACATATATTTTTTTTAGTTTTATCACTCTCTTATTTTAGAAGTTAGAGGGGGGGGGACACACATCTTTCCACTTTGGAAGTGTCTCTCGCGCAAACTATTCAGTTTAGAAAAAAATGATATTAGAAACCTCAACATCATTTTTGAACACCTATCCATAGATACCTCACACGTATAGGTTTGATGAAAAAAAATTTATTGAGTTTCAGTTCCAAGTACGGGGACCCCCAAAATGTATTGTTTTTTTTTCTATTTTTATGTAAAAATCTTAATGCGGTTCACAGAATACATCGACTGATCAAATTTCAACAGTATAGATCTTATAGTTTCGGAAATAATTGGCTGTGACATACGGACGGACAGACAGACAGACAGACAGACTTGACGAATCTATAAGGGTTCCGTTTTTTGCCATTTGGCTACGGAACCCTAAAAAGGAGGGGGACTGGGGCCCTGTTTTAAGAAAAAATGCGCTTTTAAGTTGAAAAACTCTAAAAAGGATATCTAAATCGAAAAAGGTTTAAAAATCTCACAATGTTTTTAAAAGACCTATCTAATGATAGGTCTTTTCGCGATACCCCCCACACAATGGGGTGGACGCGAGAAAAAAAAAACACACCCACTTTACAAGTAGGAGAGGTTTGTTCACGTAATTACAATACATATTCATGCAAAGTTTCATCTTTCTAACACCAACCGTTTGGGCGACAGGTCGAGGACGGACGGACGCACATGGCGAATCTATAAGGGTTCCGAGTCATGGACTACGGAACCCTAAAATTCATTGGACTGATATTTGCGTATCTTTTTTTATTTGACTGATTCGAATATCTTTTTAGAAATAAAGGATATCTTAAGTAGATATCTACTGGTCGTTGCTAATGCCCAATGAATACATAACCAACATCGCTATGACCATGATCATTGTTATTAGCACAGTAGACCAAAGAAGATATGAGTACCTTCCTACAGGTCTAACTATTAATTATACTATTTATTTATTACAATAATAATCAAATATTAACAAGAAAAAGTTAAAAAAAAATCTATAATCTGACTGCGTAAACTTTTTGGATGAATTTATATGTATAACCTATGTCACTTCGGCCATTATTAGAATTCTATTGACACCTCATTCCCTAAATATTACACAGTATAAAATGAAGGCGCTTCCTCACTCTATTCGCTTAGATCTTTTAAATTACTCAAAGAATTTTGTGCACTTTTTAGAAAAAGATACGAGTGAGTCAAGAGAAAGGTTTATTGCATATTTTAGTCGAGGTAATTTGCTAATTTCAAAGGCTTCCATGCGAATCTGGGCCGGGTCAATAAATTAATACATTACGTCATATATCTGTACCTTACTATAATATATATTCTTCTAAAATACATTTTTAGGAGAATATATAAAACAATTCATTATGTAAAATAATTGTAGCGTAGATTTAAAGACGGTACTTAATCAAACTTTGTTAAAAATGTCTACTGGAATGTCTCAAAAGCATTCAAACACGAAGTTAATTCCGTAAAATAGTTTACAAACAAACAGGCTCATAAACCGACCAACATCACAAATTGTGTTCATGCTTATATATTGAGCTATAAATTTAGATTTAAAACTGTAAACTGACACCTCACGCAAAAACAACATCTAGAAATTTTTATTTGCAGAAAAGCATTCGTTAAATATTTTCGTTCGTTCATTTGTATCGCATATGTAGATATGTATGTCCTGAAAACGAGGTATAAATTTCATCGTTACATGAGATTCAATGCGAAAGTAAATAACTTTATTGTTTCTGTAAGGAGAATTGTAAATATAAATATTTCAGATATCATACACACATCATCATCTAGTCCCAAACTAAGCAGAGCTTGTACTACTAGGTACTAAACAACTGATATAAATACATAAACATACTTTTTTTTTGTAAATACATACATATTATACATAGAAAGACACCCAGACTCCGAAACTAATATTTGTGGATCACACAAATATTTGATCTGAGCCGGGAATCGAACCCGAGACCTCTTGATCAGCGGCCGCATACGCTAACCACCAGACCAACGAAGCAGTCAAATTGTGACAATGTGTATTTGTTTTCAAGGAAATAGTGTAGGTAGAACTTCAAGAAACTTCATGAACTTGGTATATTTTCTTATAAAGGCCTAAATGTAGTACTCTTTTTAGGGTTCGTTGCCAAATGGCAAAAAACGGAACCCTTATAGATTCGTCATGTCTGTTAGTCTGTCTGTCTGTCTGTCCGTCCGTATGTCACAGCCACTTTTTTCCGAAACTATAAGACCTATACTGTTAAAACTCGGTCAGGAGATGTATTCTGTGAACCGCATTAATATTTTTACACAAAAACAGAAAAAGAGTAATACGTTTTGGAGGTCCCCATAATTAGAGCTGAAACTCAAAAAAGGTTTTTTCGTCAAAACCATACATGTGGGATATCTATGGATAGGTCTTCAAAAATGATATTGAGGTTTCTAAAATATATTTTTTTCTAAACTGAATAGTTTGCGCGAGAGACACTTCCAAAGTGGAAAAATGTGCCCCCCCCCCCCTTTAACTTCTAAAATAAGAGAGTGATAAAACCAAAAAAATATATATGTTGTACATTACCATGTAAACTACCATCGAAAATTGGTTTGAACGAGATCTAGTAAGTAATTTTTTTTTAATACGTCATAAATCGTAAACCGCAATTTACCTTTCATTCAATCTTATAAATGATGTTACTTGCTGCTACGGAACCCTTCATGGGCGAGTCCGACTCGCACTTGGCAGCTATTATTTAATAATTAATTTATATAACACACAAAAATATTTTGTTTTAAATATCGATCTAAATATTATTTTTAAGTTGTAATAATAACCTATGTAGGTACACCACCTACATAGTTAATGCACCTTAGCTTATCATCTACTTCTTCCTAGCCTTATTCCCAATATTATTTGGGGTCGGCTACTAGTTAAACCAGTTATACCTGAATATCAGTTTCCCCACGGAGCGACTGGCATCGGACCTCCGCAACCCTAAGGGAGAAATGAAATTCGAAGGTTGAACTAGTTGTCAATAAATTTGAGGGCACTGACTTCCCAAAAACGATTGCCATAGATGTTCATGACAACCGGGACGGCTTTACGTGCTCCATCTAATATTTAACAAATTGGATAACAGAAACAAGATCTATATTTACATGTGAGGAAAATTTTGTTGTAAACTAAGTTACAATACCTGATTCTAACAAGATATTGGAGCTTTCAATTTGCGTACTCGACGTCACTTAATGCACGGTAGAGAGAGAAATAGGCTGCTTTAATAAGCCATTTAATAATTATAATATAGACATGTGTAAGTTTTATATTTGAGGTTCCTGTAAGTATGACAAAGTGATTTAGGTGTTCCCAACGCCGTTTTTTGTTAGACTACTTATTTAAAAGTTTTTTATTAAATTTTGATTTTGCACTAGATGAATATTACAAAATGAGCGATAAATATTTCCCAATAAATAATGGAGAAACATTATATTTTTGAAACAGAAATGCCTATTAAATATGATATACAATTATTTAAATTATCTATAAGCAGTATGCAAGATAGAAATCCAGAGAAAGATAAAAGCTATATAATCAAATTCAAAAATATATGAATAGAAGCGAACTTCTTTGATGTTGTAATAAGGTAAAGAAACTGACTCGCAAAGTACATACCAACGTATACCTACCTAATTTGAAAACGACAAAGGTACGAATATTCTATAATACAGAAACAATGAACATTACTGATTAAACTGAATTGCTTCAATTGCAAAATTATTCATTGTTGTGTTTAACTAAGGACCTGTTATAATACTATACAGAATTTTGTAATACAAATAGTCGTTCCAATTTACTTAAACGCCTCTGTGGTGCAGTGCTATCGCATGCGTTCGATTCCCAGATTAGTCCAAATGTTTGTACGATTTGAATACTAATACTACTAAAAGTAAACTACTAATACTACTATTTGAAGACCTAAACTCCCTTTTCTATGTATAACTGTACAATGTCTAGATATGTATTTACAAAAAGAAATATTTTATCTAGCTTTCATATTATAAGCTCTCTCTTCTCCTTCTCTCTGTCAATGCCACCACACAAGGCCGTGTGTGACAGATGTCCAAAAAAAATTAATTAAAATATTTCCTGCCGTCCTTTCCTTCTTATTTCACTAAATTGGTCCAGTGACATGGTTATAGTATCATCATTTAAGAGATATCGTAAACCGTTTTCACATAATTATATAACGATACTAGCCGCCCCTACAGACTTCATTCTGTCAAAAGTTATTGGCCTGTCGACTGTCAGACTTACATAGAAAAATAAATAAACAAAATTATTTTTTTCTATTTATTTCTAAGTGCGCACTTCTCTTTGTTAGACAAAATATTTATTTGATTGTGGTATATAATGTGGTAAGTAATAAATAATGAGAATTAGTAAATAACTTGAAGCTCATTTGAATCCACTATAAGCACATAAATTACTATATAATCTATACAAACATGGAAATAAATAAAATTTAGTGTCTATATTTAATATCAAATTAACAATTTTTACTTAACAAATGTGAAAGTATTTAGTGGAAGTGAAAGTAAGTTAAAAATAAATTTATATGAAAGCGACAAAACTTTGCCCCGCTTCATTGCCTGATAATATTTCCAGAAGAATTTAATGTTTCAATTTTACTGAACATTTCCTGAATCAAAAATTTATTAAATAAAATATGTATTTTTACTATTACATCAAACTCTTAAACTAGTAACAATTTTGTGAGATTTCAACAATCTCAGAGCAAAATAAATATTCAGTTAAGTACGTTTTTATATTTTTAATGGTAAAAAAAATTTATAAACTTACTGTAAATATTAATCTAAGCCGCATTAGTCTTAGGATTGACATTGATAGATAACTCTGTATTTGCACACCATATTACAGAGTTGCTTGAAAGAACATAATAATCAAATATCTAGTGTACAAAGAGCAGCCTTATTGCCAAAAGCAATTTTTTCCAGGCAACCTTAGACATAATGCGTAGTTGAAATAAATATAATAGCTCAATAAACAAATACTTGTATGGTATTTTTTACCATATTCCGAATATGAAACAAATTTGTAAAGTGACTCCACTCTACGTAATGGAAAGCATGAATAGAATCCAGGAGTAGAAATCACCATCCTCAATGTGAGGGTAGGCAATACAGCGTAAATGTCATCATCTACTTATTCTCATCTTGGAGCGCTTTAAAAAGTATTTTTATACACCGGTAAATTGCATGCAAACCAATCGTGCCAAACGACCACTAAGCCTTAACTGTTACAAAATTCAGCGGATTTATTCACATTTATAATTTTTATAAGCATTATGCACATCTACTATAAAACAAAGTCGTGTTAGTCGTTTTATTTTTTTAGTGATATTATAGGCAGTTCTGCACGAACGGGCCGGATCGACCTGGCCTAAAAGGACAACATTCGTGATCTCTTGTTTCATTAGTAAGTGGGAAATCGCAGGCCCGATAATACAGAAGCGTCTCGACTATGTTATACCACGCAGCATTGTTCCCATTTCCAATGTGTACGATGATCACTACGTTTTGAATACTGCTTGTGCTTTACAACAGAGTCGAGTCACTTAATCAGGCTCATATTACGAGTAAAATAATAATAAGTTACATCATTTACTTAAAAAAATCGATCAGAGTGGTGTGCAATGGGAGAGGCCTATGTCCAGCTATGGACTGCGATGGGCTGATGATGATGATGATGATAATGATTTACTTATAACACAAGGAGAGTTGGACTAATTTTTATTATTCTTGTGTTTTAGGATTTCTTCATCCGAATTAATAGGATAAGAATTAATAGGAGAAGAAAAATGAAGTTGATATTTCGTTTGATGCTATTTATTGATTAAAAAACAGCAAAGAAAAGATCTTCCTGTTCATTTACTGTTATTAGAGAGAACGAAGTTAGCTGGATCAGCGAATTTAAGCATAAAAATCGATAAAAAGCTCTATTAGAGACCTATGTACTATGGTTGCTTTAAAGATATGTTTTCTAAAATTGCTGTTTTTCCAAAAATTCTAATTTGTAAATCTTGGTAAATGAGTAGCTCGCTCATTTGTTACAGGTTTTATTACAGAGACCATCTTAATTTATTACATACCAATTAATTACTTCGTTCGTTAACGATTTTGTTGAAAGCTCGGTTTCTATTTTCCAAATACAAATTGCAACAAAAATTTGATTCTTTAAATTTATCTATATCATATTGCTCTACAGCTTTCATCTTTGACATTGGTTTTGACTATGTCAGTTTTATCCAATTAAAAAGGTCTCATTACCTAGTCAGTCTAATAAAACGCATCATCAACAACCCACAGCTGGGCTCGGGTCTTCTCTTACGAAAGGGTAAAAGCATAATAGAATCAATGAAATGATACTGTAAGCAGTATTATGATCGCGGAAGTCCGCCGATGTTCTGTACCTACGTTCACGTTGTGTGTCGTCATTCGAACGAGACTATAAATTGAGCAGCATCGTGAAGCTTGGCCTCTTTTGGTCCCGGGACCTCGTGGCGTGTGGTTAGGTATTCTCTGTGTACTCTGTGTACTCTCTGTGTAATGTATCACGTAATGTATTGTTGTGAAACTTGCTTTTATATTGTGATTATGTTTAGAGCTTAATAAACTCATATAGTTTCATGTTATGTTTAAGATTAAATTGTTTTATTTTAAATCAATAATTTGGTTATTGATTACAATACTATATTAACAGCTTTTCATAGTCTACTCTTGGGCATAGACCTATCATTGGAAACTACGTTTTGGCATACTATACCACGCTGATTAGACGGTCTGTTCTTACGTATTTTGCTTCCTTAATCGACTCTTGTGATATTGTATGGATAGGTTTAGTGACACTTTATATTCTTAACCTGTCACCACACGGACAGAACTCATATATATTATACATGATTATAAAATCTAATTCAAAGTTAAATTAAAGCTAACATCTGGTACTTCAAGTATTTTGTACGAATTTACGATTCAATTTTAAACCGTACAAATTTCTTTACACAAAAAAGAAGTGACAGTTTCAATAGGCTTCAATTCAGAATGAATGCATTCAGGAGGAACGTTTAAGAGCTTTCTCGTGTTCTTCTTCGAGCCTTAAACACTTTAAAAAAATGACACAGCGATCAGTTATTTTCTCTCATTCTTTCATGTGTGGAAAAGACCAGGTTATAGTGATTTTTAAAAGAATATTTGCTAATTACAAACAAAAGTGCGAGTTAATCTAGATGGAGTTTTGTTCTTTCTTTCTCTTTTTTTTTTAATTATTATTGTTTATTGCCATAATCACTTTTTTCTCACTTTCCTATGTTTCTCTTATATATTTAAAGAGTATATGAAAGAAGAATATATGAAATGGATTGATTTTTCAGGATAACTTTACTTAAGAAAATCGTTAGGAGAACTATTACCATTTTTTGATTATTCCCATCTATAATATTATAATTTCGTTCATCACAAGATAGAAAGTGCCTTAAAACTTCATTGTCCATCAATAAATGAGTAACCGCGTGGTGATAAGAATAATCCTAAATAGTTTGATATCCGACAAAAATAAATAAATATCTGTATCATCCGGATACATAATCGAAATATCACATCCGTGACGTCGCTTGCGTGTAATAAATTTAAAAACGGTTGTTGTAGTGTTGTACATACGACTGAGGCCGGACTTACAAATTTCGACCAATGATTGATGATAAACAAACAAGAAACGTTTTATTTTGACCGCTATGATTTCATTAGTTACATCATAAGTTGTTTATATTTAATAAAATCTATATATTTCATTGATTTTAACTTTTAACGACAATAATTAATTTTATTTTACATCCGTGTGGTGACGGATTAAGAATACAAAGTGTCACCACCCCTATTCATTCCATGGGTGTCGTAAGAGGCGAGATAAGGAACAAAATAAGCAGCTAACATCACTGCCAAGAGAAGGAAAACTTGAAACAAACCCTTTACCAACCCGTCTGGCCAGCGTGGTATAGTAGGCCAAAACCTCCCTTCAAAGGAGAGGCCTATGTCCAGCAGTGGACTGTTAAAGGCTGTTGATGATGATGATGATTTTACATCCATTGATTTCATCTCCAGCAGCAACACAGACATCCTTATTCACTTACATATGGCAAGTGAATAAGGATGTTAGTATATATATATATATACCTCGATATTGATCGCCACAATTAAAGACCTTTGAACCAAACCAGTTTTGCTCGCGACCCCGGCCGCAAGTATGTCGGTTGTCGCAATAAATTCATTGTCTATGTCCCTTTCTTGCTCCTTTCATGATGAAGACACCCTCCCTGCTGTAAAAATAATTTTAATTATGTCTTAATAAGACTAATAGCTTTTCCTTATAAACCACTAATCCTTCATTAACTTTCTTGGTAAGCCTGAAATCATTTCTTTCCAAATGATCTAATAAAATGAAATACCTAATCAGTTGTGATCTAGTATTCGTCAAAATATTAAACGCGTGTTTTTTACGTATACATATACATATTTATACGTATACATTCATTTGAATTACGAAACCACGCAGTGAACATTGCTTACAGCTTACAGTAATGTTGTTGTATAACTAACACGAAAATATTTTGTTATTTAAAAATGTACATGGAAAGTCCATTTCCATCATTCAAAGATGCACGCTCCCTAATGACGTGCTTCAGGCGTGATATTCTGAGGAGAATTTAGACATAGATACAGCGACAAATGTAGCCATACTTCTGTAGATGTGTCATTATATTCTAAGGATGGATTTTAAACTTATTGGAGATTCTTGGAGAGAATATATTTGCGTACCCAATATTACCACCTATTTTCGAGTTCTCTACAAAACAAATGTGAAGAAGTGGGAACGTAAACCCTATACTAAACTGTCTGGTTCGTGTATTATTATAGGTCAAAATATTTTTTCTAAGAAGAGGCCTATATTCTACAGTAAGCTGGTGATGTGTGTGATGTGAAGTAATTTAAAGGTGTTTTCCCCTGATTACCGTGTCTTCGACCTTATTTATCAGAGTAGTAATAGGAACAGTCTCGAATGCCTTCGAGAGATCTAGAAAAACGGTGAGTATTTTCTTATCAGAGCTAAGGCACCCCACAATATGATTTGTTAGATCCTGTACAGCATACTATTACTTCTTAGCTTCTCATTCAGTGTCACTACTTATCCAAATACATACATATTATGTATAATTTAAACCCAGACATAAAGCAAATTATCGAGTACATCATTATAAAATGAGTCCTGGAATCGAACCCACCCACATAAATATTTATATTTAATTAATTAATAGAAGTACTTATGTTGATCTACACATTTAAGTTATGACGCTTATTTATGCTGACTACTTTGTATCGTCCAGCCTATCTTTATTAAAATTTTAATTATTTAAATGTAATGTAACTAATAGACCCATGTCGTCACATGTAACGAAAACGGAGTGTTACCACCACCGTGGGTGTTATAAAAGCAACTGCGGGAGCAAAACTACGCAGGATAACAGCACTGCAAAGAGAAGGAAAACTTAAAACAAATCCTAACCAGCCCGTCTGGTCAACGCGGTGTAGTACTCGTAGATAGGCTCAAACCTAATTTTGTTTATAGACTGTGATGACCATTATGATACATGATGTAACAACACATGTAATACCCAATCATGCATTTTTTATTATTATTATTTATTAAAAATAAAACAAACTGAGTTACATATTTGTCCAAAATATAATTATTATATATGGTATTAATATGAGATGGGCATAATAGCTTATTTGAATATCATATATTTAAGGAATACTACATATATATTCTCTATAAAGCCTAAGCGAAATTTTTCAATGTTTCATTTTGTTCTCTTTTTAAATTGAAGCATAAATCACACTAATTAAGCGGAACTTTGGAAGACAAGTGGCGCTAGATACAGTATTTTCTTTTTGGTAGAACGCAGTAACGAGCTGACTTGGGCGGATATAATTTCGCTACCAAACCGCTCTTAGACCAACTACTAATGAGGGGAGGTGAAATGTTTCTGTATTCCATTTAAAAGAGAGATTATTTATTATTTAACATTATTTTAATAGCAACTCGGGACCCGACCTTGCATCCCACAACAGTCTTTAAATTCTCATATTTCCTCTACTATAGTATGCATGTATTTTACATATAAACATTTCTCCTGACTATTGCTGAATATTACATTAAAATCCGTTGTGTAGTTTCAAAGATTTAAGCATTCTAATTAAAGAGAACATACAGCGGATGCAAAACCATTTCATACTATGTAAAGACTAGCTTGTGGCAACGGCGCCGTCTTCGTATATGAGTATGTATATCACGGTAACTATTTTTCAAGTGAATATTTAAGTGAATATATACTATAATATAAGGTGACAAAATCGATTTATCAGACTCGAAGATTACTTCATATAACGTTTATTTTTTTAATTAAGCCTATCAAATAGATTTTTCTCTTCTTAATGGAATATATGGAAATAAGTAGAATCCACCAGTAGGAGCCACAATCCTCATATGCATGCAGATTGGTGACCCATACCATGGCGGGTTTGTAAGATGTTTGTGCACAACTGATTGGGCTCCCGGTCTCACACTCACCAACGAAAAACGATGGCACGAGTGCAAAAGACGACAGAAGGAATGTCGTTTAAGGTAGGATTTGAACCCACGACACTTGGCGCAGTAGGAAGCGGCGTGGCGACCACTAAAGTCACTAGGCCAACCGTGCAGTCAGAGAGTCAGTGTGTGAGCTTCTTCTCAGTACTGCCCCGGTCCAGCCAGCCAATTAGTGCTGAAATCAGCGTTGCTCTACTCCATTACACACACTCACACTGCTAGTTGGAAATAACCATACAGACGTTACAATGTCATGAATAATCTAATTACTTTGTTAACAAAATTCTAGCAACTACTTTATTGTTCGGCTAAACTGGCTCGACAATATCAATAAACCTTCGTAAGAGTAAACACAAATAACAAACATTGAACAACAGTAATATTAGATAAGTTTAAAATTTTGAACAAATCTATATGTCAAACAAATGTAGGATACAAGTCACGTGCCGTAACGGTAGAAGCTCTCGTAGCCAAGAGACCTTACGGCCCGTTTACGACCTAACCGCTGTGAGCGGTAGCTAAGAGCGAAACGCCGAGCGGTAATATCAAAAGTATAAAAATGTACGAGGCACGCCACGAGTCGCCGCTCGGCGGCGGCGCTTAGCTAAGAGCGGCGACTCGTGGCGTGCCTCGTACATTTTTACACTCACAGCGGTAAGGTCGTAAACGGGCCGTTAGGTGATTGAAATATTCACCGAAGGTAAGGAACGATCGGTCAGTACCTAGATGGATGACCATTTGTGGTATGATACGCTATGAATGTTTCCGTTATTCGGTCACGTTAAGCGGTCGGTTCTTTGAAGCTTAGTTGGAGGCCTTTGGGCGACTTATAAACATCTAACGCCAAGGTTACGTAGCCACAGCGTGTTTTGCCTTAACCCTGTCCTGAGAAGAGATCCGAGCCAGTAGTGGGACATTATGCATGTGGCTGAAATGCGAATGTTGAGATGCATGTTTGGTGTGTCCAGAATGGACAAAGTGAAGAATGAGTTTATTAAAGGAAGCCTGAAAGTAGCACCTTTAGATGAAAAGTTGAGAAGAGATTATCCTGGTATGAACACGTGATGCTTAGAGAGGAGCAAAATGTAGTGAAGAAAGTTTTATGTATAAAAGTTAACGAATATAGGAGTAAAGGGTAACCAAAGAAGAAATGGATGGTCTGCGTGAAAGAGGATATGGCCAAAAAAGGAATAAACATTGAACTTACGAGTAATAGAAAAGAATAGAAGAAGAAAATTAATTGAACCTACCCCAATTAAATTTGGGAAGAGGGTTGGAAGATGATGACCTTTGTCAGTTTAAAGTAAAAAAATGTATTTGAAATCCGAATACGTCCTAAAACTGCAAGCCTTTGACGGCCATAAAAAGTGAGAACCATACTCATACTGCGATTTCGCTCGCATATTTCTAATATCATTTCCTATCAACAAAAACTATTTAAGAATTTATTATGTACGTGACACGAAATTTTTATTATATTTTTCGTGTTACATTAGTGTTAGTATTTTATCTAAAGTCAAACATTTATCATAAAAATTACGTCGTTTTTTACTTTTTTTTAATTTGAAATGTAGCCTATGTGTTATTCTGAAATAGAAACTATATTACTGTAAAGTTTCATCCAAATCCGTTCAGTAGTTTTTTTGTGAAAGAGCATCAAACATACATACATACATAAAAAATATTAGTAAGGATGTAACATTTCTTTCCATTGGCTTACAACTGTAACACTCAAAGAACTCTGCACACACTCGCTGAATTTAAATCAATTCATAATAAATTTAAATAAGCAAAACTCTTCATTGCTAAAACAAAACTCTTCATTGCTCAAATATTTTCATAGATTACATTCAGCAAACAGAATTTCCAGTTCTAGCAACTTAAACGTTGAACTAGAATCTAAGTCTAACTTTATAATTATATAATTAAATTAAATATAACCTAAGTTCATACAAATATAAGCGTAATGTAGTGTAGTATAAATTTTACCTAAAGTTGACTGAATTACATCTCCTTTTGAAAGCGTCGTTATTTCTCTATTTGGCTGCAAAAGATGTGAATGCTATTAGGAAATTTTTACGATGCCGCGATGTTATTAGCACGAGCAAATACAATTGCTTAGAGAAGTCGTATCGGTAAATAGATTTCGTACCTATTGATTTATTTTTCTTGTTGACCTTTAAATACATACTAAAAACAAAATTATCGAGGAAATAAAGTATTAGAAAAAAAGAAAGTAGATAATCACTATAAATAATCAACGAATATTCATTCTCAGTAATATGGTATTAGGGCGATATATTATTTCTGTATACCATAGACATATATTATAATATTTGTTTGATGACAGCAACATCAGTATAAGTATACAAAATACGACCCATATCTAACAACAAAAAAGTCACTGACTTTATGTAAGTATAGGTAGTAGGCCCAAGCTGATTTCAGTAGAAATGAGTCGGCTCGACCGGTGTAGTACTACCCTCACACAGAAGGCCAATCTAAAATGACATCATTCGTTCTGTTCGCCTTTCGTTGGTGAATGTGAGACCGAAGGATGTGAAACTCTATCTTCTCTATAAATATAGAAAATTCTCGTGTCATAATGGTAGTTGCCATAGTCTTCAGAAACGTTGATCTACTTTTATGAAATTTCGTGTGTATTTTCAGTAGGTCCGAGAATAGGACTAAAACTATTTTCCATACCCCTAGATAATAAAAGATAAACAAAAGAAAATGAAACCTGTAAAGTTATATTGGCTTGATAAGCTTTATAGCGAACAAATTTGCAATGTTAGCTGCATTGCTCTCGTCTTGTTATACTTCTTAACTTTATCATTACCAACCCTTTGTGATAATAATAAAGTTATTTCTTTGATAATATGTAGAATATCTTTTGCATGCATGAAGTGGTCAATTAAATTACTACGAACGTGTTGGAGCACTACGAGCTTTGTTCGTAACTTCAACGAACACAATGTTATAATATTATTTATGTTTGTAGAAGTCTATATCTCGCTTAACCCATAATCTAATAAAGTATACTTCTTATCTAGTGTACATTGTATGTCTACATTGTACACTAGATTAGAGAGCAATCTCTTAAACCCGACTACACGACCTAGAGAAAGAACCTCCTTTCAAATGTATTCAGTTACTTTGTCACCCCGTATTTATACAGAGTGTTCCAAAAAGTTATTGTTAAAGTTAAGAAATGCTAACTGCAAGTAAAGAACAATTAATGTAACTTGCATAGGAAATAAAGTATTAGAAAAAAAGAAAGTAGATAATCACTATAAATAATCAACGAATATTCATTCTCAGTAATATGGTATTAGGGCGATATATTATTTCTGTATACCATAGACATATATTATAATATTTGTTTGATGACAGCAACATCAGTATAAGTATACAAAATACGACCCATATCTAACAACAAAAAAGTCACTGACTTTATGTAAGTATAGGTAGTAGGCCCAAGCTGATTTCAGTAGAAATGAGTCGGCTCGACCGGTGTAGTACTACCCTCACACAGAAGGCCAATCTAAAATGACATCATTCGTTCTGTTCGCCTTTCGTTGGTGAATGTGAGACCGAAGGATGTGAAACTCTATCTTCTCTATAAATATAGAAAATTCTCGTGTCATAATGGTAGTTGCCATAGTCTTCAGAAACGTTGATCTACTTTTATGAAATTTCGTGTGTATTTTCAGTAGGTCCGAGAATAGGACTAAAACTATTTTCCATACCCCTAGATAATAAAAGATAAACAAAAGAAAATGAAACCTGTAAAGTTATATTGGCTTGATAAGCTTTATAGCGAACAAATTTGCAATGTTAGCTGCATTGCTCTCGTCTTGTTATACTTCTTAACTTTATCATTACCAACCCTTTGTGATAATAATAAAGTTATTTCTTTGATAATATGTAGAATATCTTTTGCATGCATGAAGTGGTCAATTAAATTACTACGAACGTGTTGGAGCACTACGAGCTTTGTTCGTAACTTCAACGAACACAATGTTATAATATTATTTATGTTTGTAGAAGTCTATATCTCGCTTAACCCATAATCTAATAAAGTATACTTCTTATCTAGTGTACATTGTATGTCTACATTGTACACTAGATTAGAGAGCAATCTCTTAAACCCGACTACACGACCTAGAGAAAGAACCTCCTTTCAAATGTATTCAGTTACTTTGTCACCCCGTATTTATACAGAGTGTTCCAAAAAGTTATTGTTAAAGTTAAGAAATGCTAACTGCAAGTAAAGAACAATTAATGTAACTTGCATAGAAAAATAAAAATATTTTTTCTGTCGTAGGCACCCTTTTTAGGGTTCCGAAGTTTATGACTCGGCACCCTTATAGATTTGTCAAGTCCGTCGGTCCGTCCGTCCGTCCTCGACTTACCGTCCAAACGGTAAGTACTAGAAAGATAAAACTTTGCATGAAAATGTGTTGTAATTACGTTAACAAAGTGCTAAAATAAAATTATTAAAAATATTTTTACTTGGGATACCTTCCATACACATAAAGTGGGCATGTTTTTTTTTTTCTCGGGCTGATGATAGGGTATCATGTGGGATGTGATTATATAGGTCTTATAAAAACGTTAAAGGGTTTTTAAGACGATTTCTTGATTTCGGTATCCGTTTGCGAGAAATTCCACTTTAAAGGGCACTTTTGTGTAAAACAGCACCCCTTCCCCCTCTAAACGCTAAACGGCTGGCTCGAAAATGGGAAAAAATGCATGACACCATCACGAATTTTTTCAGATTTTTCGAGCCAGCCGTATTATTTCATATATTCCATATAATGAACTTTAAAGGAAAACTAAAACGGATTAGATTACTTTGTTAGTTTATGTGTTATAGGCTTAACTTGTAAAATGCGCTTCTTGGAAAACATCTTAGAAAATTAACACATTAATAAGTAAACATAACAATTATCTATTGGATACGATTTTAAATCCACGTACCATAATGGGTGACACTACACTTGGCCGATTTGTGTTTTCGTTTTTAGATTTATATATGGATATTTAAAAAATATGCAAGCGTTTTATACTAACTGCCTATTATTTCGTTCCATCTATCTTCCTTACACACCTAATATTAGCTTTACAGTGGCGCTTTAAAATTAATTTATTTGTTTAAAAAACGACTTCTGTAACGTTTTAAGATACTACGTAGCTCTAAAAGGTAAATATACTATTTTGCAACAACGTCTATGAATTTAGTATGTAATTCTTTAATATGAGTAATAATCCTTAATAAATAGTAGTTGTATATGAAATTATTCACACGAGAACACGTTTACAGGCGCTTTTGTTATACTAAGTAATCTATTACCTAACAGACATTAACCGGTAAATATAAATGTGAGTAGTTAATGATCTACTAGTAATTTATATAACTATAAACAACACATGTATTTAAACCATGATCTTAGTGCATTATTGTTCGTAAATTGTATCGTACTACATCACACAGGGGATATCGAAAAGCGATTCTTGTGCAACAGAGGAAAAAAAATATTTAATATAAATCTCGACCCGTAGAGGTAACACGGTACCAACGAAATTATTTTCTTTATCCAGGGGATTACAAGGATATAGACCTAATGTTGCTAGCAACTGTTGTTTTGTAGTCTTTCAATCATGAAGATACCCAAATGCATACCCAGTGATCTATAACATGCCTGATGATGATCCTTGTTTAATTAAATTCTGCTTGCTTTATTCTGTTATTAATTTCTGTACAATCATAACGAACATGTCTGGCAAGTTACGCCAAAACAGTTTATTCGTTAATTTATACATGGAAAAAGTCGGCACCGTATAACAGACCGCTGTCAAAGTGTTTTAATTATAAACAAGAAGCCAGGTACGTTTTAATACGTGCCGCGTGCGTGTGTAGGACACTTTACGTATCAAATATCAGTACCTCTTGTTGGTGAGTGAGTTTTTAGGTAGCAAAACCAGAACAGCGTATTCATATGGTACCTATAAGTTCAATTAGGCGCATTGCACTATGCCTATTGCGATATTATTTTTACTAATAAACATGTATTTTCATTCTTTGAAGTGGTCCACAGTTTTTGTGTGGTACCAATTTAGTAATTTGTAACTTATTTTTGAACTACCTTTTTGACTCGACTATTAACTGATATAAAATTATTTTATATAAAAAATAATTTAAAACATTTATTCATAGTTTCTACCGTCGGCATCGATTATTTTACACTTTCTAACGGTTTTGGCGCTATCATTTTATTCAAAAGATAATGATCTAATAACTACAAAAGGTAGTTTTCAGTCAATGGGTTGGTAGAATATGTTTGTCGTTCGGATTACTTGCAAATTTTTCTATTTATAGGTTTTTCTCATGCATTTATTTCAAAAGCCCCACAGTTTTACTGTTATCTTTTATTATAAACTCATTCTTCTTTCTATCGCACAAGTTTCGGAATGATTTCATCTTAACTTCTTCTTCCTAGCCTTATTCCCAATATTATTTTTTTAACCGGTTTTACCTGAATATAAGTTTTTAGACGGAGCTACGTGCATCGGACCTCCGCAACCCTAAGGGAGAGCTGAATGATTTCATCTTAATTACAATAATTAAAAGTCCATTTCACTTTCATACTTTCTTGGAAATACATAAACTCTAGCTACTGTACTTTAGAAGTTTATTGGTAACGTTGTTAATGTTTAGTTTCGTAAACACTGTAGTAATGAAATAACTAAATATATAATGAGAAGGTGGAATTTAATTAACTAGTCGTCGTATTATTCCATTTTTATTTTAAATCATAAAACATGAGTCGAAAGCTCGCCTATAATGTAATTTGTTAAAATATTGCTCGTATTCTTTCGCTAAAAATATGAGTTATATTCAGGTTTATAGTCGCTTACATATTATAAAACGTATTTTCAACTACATCTGTTATGAAACGAGAATAGCTACAGTAATTTCCAACCTATTGTGACGCGTGTGTTTCATATTTTGAATTAACATGTACCTATTGTGCTTGTTTCATAGATTGTCGAGAATTTATAATACACTAGCTTTCGTCTGCGGCTCCGTCCGTGTATCTCGTTATTGCAGTAAAAAGTAACCTATGTGTTATTCTGATATTTAAGCTATATCACTGTAAAGTTTCATCCAAATTCGTTCAGTACTTTTTGCGTGAAAGAGCAACGAACATACAGTCATACTCACAAACTTTCACGTTTATAATATTAGTAGGATTCCATCGTAACTATGGATTAAAGACGTTTGAAAATAATATAATTATATTTTGGTAAGTATCAACTCATCTAGTGTTCGTAAATTGAATATTCAAGTACTTGTTGAATGTGTTGAATGGTAATCGTTATACAAATCGTGCTCTAATAATAACCTAACTAATTGGCTTATAACATGTAAAGCACTATTACAATAAATTATATATTTGATATTGATTTGATTTCATTTGATATAAAGGTATGGTCGGTGAGATAGGGAGTTGCAAAAAAAAACAATGTACCTATAGTTCACATTTTTTTCCTTGATATCTTTTTTAAAAATGAGCTACAAAAATTTTAATTGTACTGAGGTAAACTTCTACGAAAACGAAATCAATAACTTTTTAGACTGTTAGGTAAATGTAACATTTTTATAGTTCAGTTTAAAATAGCAAAGTGTTAAAATAATTTAAAAAGGTTTATTTTGTAAGTCATTTACGGTATTCCGGTATTGTTATTATTTACAAAACACTGTCAATAAAGAAATACCTAATAACAGACGATAAAACTTAATTCAATATAAAATTAAATTATTGCAATTATCATGAAATGCGTTGTTTATGGATTATATAAATATTTTATAACAGGCACAAGGCGGTTTAATTAAAAATTATAATTTAAATATAAAAATAAACTCACCAAAATTCGTGGGGTAAGTAGAGTGCAATGCGAGTGGTTAGCCGGCACTGGCACCCGCCTGGTGATCACCACACATGGCGCTTGCTGCTGCACCACCAACTCTGTTCAAGTCCGAAGTTTAACACTCACAATTGAAAGTCTCAGTTAAAATTAATCATTAAATTATATTTTAAATAAAAGTTTATTTTAACCTTAAACGAAGAACTCGGACGCCGCGTGTTTACGAGAGTAGTACGCGCGAGTGTTCAGAATCGAAGCGAGAACGCGTCCACCGTACCGGACGGACGTCGCGAAGCTGACTGTTGGCTGGTTGCCACTCGTTTGAAGCTAGGGCGGGCGGCTGCACCCCCGCCTCTCGCACTCCGCGCCCAGTGCCTTAAATTTTTCACATACCATCCCACACTGTTAAGCGTACCTGAGTGTTTATCGAAGCTTGTGCGATCCCGATAGAAGATCTCTAATTGTTCTCGACATGAACTCGTGACGTTTTTCACTGGAGTGCTGTCAACATTCTCATTTAAGATTCAACTAGATTATTGCCAATGTCGTGCACATTATATTATAGTTACGAATAATAACCACGTTTTGTTTAGATAGAGGGCGAAGAGTAATATCGTAAGATGTAAATTATATATGTACCTACGTAATGTAGAATCAATACTGAGGTATATATTTTCCATTCCGTTAATCAACATTCCGTTACACACATAAAAGATGTGCACAAAAATTCTGATTAATACACAGTCCTAAATTACACATAAACTTTACAATAGACATACATAATTATATTGCTATGAGCTACTAATTATTTACAGATATATATCTCAATATTATTAATTATTACAAAAATGTATTTTTGTACTAATTTTACTGAATTGTGACAGTTTATGTATCGTCACGTTGTCATTATTTTTTATCTATGTTGCATTACGTCACATTATTTAATTTGATTACTTCCTAAGACCTATTATTTTGAAGCATAGAACATCTACTTACAAATATATAATTATCTTTAAAGATAAATATTTAAATTTATTTCAGATTTTGCAACTCATTACCAATTTAAACGAAGTTATACACACAAGCCGAATGTATAATGATTACATGGCTATTTCATTTAGGGCCTAATTAGTCCGAATTATTCATATTGCTTCACAATAGCGTCACAGTATTACATGAGTTGTATTCACTATTGTTATAATTATGAAGAACATTTAGTAATTAATTGTTGATTTCTATGTTTTCTGTTGCAGAACTATCGTGTAGCCTACAGTCGAATTAAACTAACGGTTTCAAAACATTGTTATATACGCTACTTAGAAACTGATTGATTCTAAGCATCGTATAATTACGAGCAGTGACACTCATCATTATCAGCGTCCTAGTCTCTAATATTCCTAATAATATTTGAGGTCATTTACTGGTTCAACCGGTTTTATCTAAATCTCAGTTTTTCGGAAACTAACTATCATTTGATGATTATTACATGCCTTTGAAATTCATGAGTTGCCGTTTAAATATGAAAGTATATAAGCATTAGGGAACGCAAAAATTTAAAAGTTAAGTAATACACTTGTCCCTAAAAACAACTTAAAAAGAATCTATTAAAGTTCTATATTCACAAAAATGTAAAGTGGAGTATCATGTTACTTATATTTTGCATAAAGAAAAAGCGAAATATAACGAACACGATAAAGAAAAAGGCCCTAAAAGAACCTTTTGTCGCCCCTGATAACAAATAAAACGATTTTTGTACCAGGCTCGTTACTAAGTAACTTTTTATATGTGGAATGGATTAAACTACTCAGTACTCAGTTATTGATAGTATAAGTTATTTCATTTGAAATTTTATGTTATATTTTTTCATGCACTTACATTACAAATATTATAATATATCAGATTAAAAAACTTGACACAAAAACAATACGAGCCTATACAATTATAAAACTTGTCATCTTTAAAATTAATCATTTTAACGACACCTTATAGACCTTGTTTAGAACACGTAGCAAAATAGTTTGAGCGTCGTAGATGTGATACGTGCAACCTGTAGCTTGCTGTAGCCGCTCTCTACGGCACCGTATCAGACTACGTGAGGACCGAAGCATAAATTGTGTAATTTTAAGTGACATTTTAATAATTTTATAACTAGCGAAAATGAAATACCTACCTATCATTTTTATGTTTTATTTAAGGAAACTGGTTCATACTGAATGTGATTTCTCCTAATAAAAAATAATAAATTTCGTAAATTTGAGAAGCTCCAATATTTGATTTGTTAAACATTGCTTTGTATTTAATATTTTGAAACCAAGCTGCCACTTTCTAAATATGTATTGATATATTAATTTCTTATGTATTATATGTTTTAATTTATGATATTTGAAGATTAAGTTCTAAATGAAGAATTTCATTGCCAGCTCACCATTTCCTCGACGTCGACATTGATTTCACATTCTTTTGGACACGAAGAATTTCATAAGACACTTACCTGAAAATGAAAATATAGAGTGTATTGTTATTTGATATTTAAATTGTATAATTTAGGCTAGAACAAATTTATACCAGTATTTATTTATTCAATTTAATATTAGTCTCATTTGAATGCTAAGATGCTTTGTACAGTTCTGTAGATTATGCATTGAAAAACGTTATTATTATTTGGTATAAGCTTGCAGACATTAATTGAATATTCATACTAATATTCTTCTTCTTCCTAGCCTTTATTCCCAAGTTTATTTGGAGTCGGCAACAAATTCAACCGGTTTTACCTGATTAACAGTTTTTACACGGAGAGACTGGCATCGGACCTCCGCAACCTTAAGGGAGAACTGAAATTCGAAGATTGAACTAGTTGTTAGTATATTTGAGGGCTCTGACTTCCTTATATATAAGTATATACTTATATTTACACTAATATTATAAAGCAATATAGTTTGTTATGTTGTAGAAGACGCATTCACAACGGTTACCGAATCACTCTGTAATCGTTTAAAAGTGTTACATATTTATTCAGTTAACAGATTATAAATGTTCTTGTTTTAACCCAAACAATTTTTAACCAAAAAAATTAAGCCAAATTAAATGGTTTATCTTTTGAAATTATTAACTAAAAGTAAACCCAAGAATTTGGTTATTTTATGACGTGACGTTGTCAACTGAGCTTCTTGTCGGATAACGGCATTATTTCTTTCGTAAACATGCACAGTGTCGGGCGCGTCAGGAGTTTCTGGCTGTTACTCGTACTTTCATTAAACTTATGAATGACGTCAACTAAATCCAAACGTTATCATCAATCGGTCATTAATAATTAGCGTTCTTGACGAACACACCCGACGACTGCAATGATGAATGTAAAATCTATTTATGTTAATCCAAAATATAGGTTAACGCATTCTCAAAAGGGTAATAATATATTACTTTTATTAGATTAAGCCTACCGATAATATCGCTTGTTATAATCTCTAGATCTACTAAACCAATTTCAAAACAGTTAATTCGAAAAATAATTGCTGCGATATCCAAACTTTATAATTTTGAATTTTGGTTAGACACAGGCTCTTAAAACACTAATATATCAATTCAAAACATCAATGAAAACCATTACTTTGTAAGTGACCAGAATAGTCCCCAACCCGCACTCAGCCTGGGTGGGGACATTTTTTTTTTTTTAATAACGCCTCCCAAGATGACTTTACTATGCCTGATGGAAAGCATGAGTAAAATCCACAAGTGGGGGTCGCGATACTCACTGCAAATGCAAATTCATTTTACATATGGCCACATATGGCCTTAACCCTCTCCGGAGAGCGGTCCCGAGCCCAACAGTGGGACATTGTGGGCTGTTGATAATGACGATGGTTACCATAACAAGGAAAATAAAAAATTAACTATTAACTTACATTTAACGCTACATTTTACTGTAAAGCTTATTGGCATAATGTTTTCAGCATCAAAAGTTAAACTTGTTTTTTTTAATAAATCATTACTGGTACAATAATGAACAGTATTTTACTTAAAGCCTATGAAAGTCTAAAAAAAGATAGCCTATGTTACTCCTTAGGTCGTCAGCTTTTTTTTCCAGTGAAAGTCCCGTCAAAGAGGGTCCAGCCGTTGCAAAGATTACCAGGAACAAATAGACAGACAGACAAATTAAATAAAATTATATATTTTCTTCTTAAACCTTGTTCTGTCAATATATACAAGAGACTGCAGTATTAGGAACTACCAGTGAACCTTTTTTTTTATAAGACAAGTAAAACATCGGTTGGAGCGCTTTCATAATGGCAAATCATGTGAATTCAACAAACCTTCTACTGTAAGTAAATACGCATTAATTCAGTCGTCCGAAAGAATTTTATTCTATTATATTATATAATATATGTTAATATTATAAGAACGGAAAAACGTATGCCTTATATTTAGGGTCATAAATGTTTCTGGTGATGCCATATCTAATTACGAAGTATCACCACCAAAATGATCTCGTGGGAGTTGTAAGAGGCGACTAAGAGAGAAGAACTATACAAAATTACAGCGCTGCATACTAAAGGAAAATTTGAAACAAACCCTATAACAAACAGCGTGGTATTGAAGACTAAAATCTCCTGTCTAAGAAGAGGCTAACGTCTACCAATGATCTGCAAAATGCTGTTGACGATGTTATACTAATGGTACCCAAAACTTGACCAGTTAATTTATAAATCGAACCATCAAAGTCAGGTTATCCAAATGTAAGTACTTAATACTTATCGTGAGCGCTTTAATTCTAGTATGCATAATAGGTACTTCGAATGGCTACAGGATTCGCAATAATGCCAAAGTGAGTCGGAATTAAAATCAACAAGTCGTAGTATGCACTACGTAATGTAAAATAATGATTTTGGTGTGGTGGCGGATTGAGAACAGTGTGTTATCGCCCTCATTCAATCCATAGATATCGTGAGAAAGGGACAAACTAATACTTTTTTGTAAAGATTTTTACTAAAAACAAACCCTATACCAACAAGTCTAGCCAGTGTGTTATAGTAGGTCAAAACCTCCTCTTGAAGGAGGGTCTTATGTCAAGCAGTTGACTTGTATATAATGATAACGAATGATTTTGTTTCTGTTTTATTGGTATCCTTTGAAGTTACGTTCTGAATAACTTTTCACTTTAATACTTCGGTCTACTATCTACAATCTAGTCTTTCTAGAGATAAGTCTTATATTAACCACTGTTTTAATATAATTATCTATATATCTCTTAAATATCAATGTATCTCGTCTGCCATAGCATAGCGATAAAAGCCGCTACTGTTTTACTGTTACAGATGTATTGTATATAAATATTATAAGTGTTCAGGATTTACTTCTAAACATCAGTTTGAGGATCCGTTAGGTATTTAACGGGCTCACAAAGTCAGATAGTCTTAGACTCCAGAGAGCATTAATACTTAAGGCCGTGTATAGATTTAGAAAAGTCTTGAATTTTTATATGTCTCCAGGTTTGGTAAACACATAGTACATTAACATCTAAACGTCGATACCGTACATCGAATTATTGGTAAACTCCATCCGATACACATAAAGACGTCTACCCAACTCAGGCCGTCTCCTATCTCTGTCTGGTAACTTGTTCTATATGTACAAATGCTCTTTTTACTCAGACAGTATTCGAGTACATATCAACATAAAAGGGCTTCAACGAAATCGAATAAATAAACAGTTCTCTCGCGACATCAATGAGACTAAACTTCGCATAGAAGGTCATTCACTTCTTCAATTTACGAATTTATTTATAAGGAAATAATTACTAACATGTATTGTTATCAAGAGATTTCTAACACTAATGTGTTCTGACCGCAGTTAGAATTTTAAAGATAAAGCTTACGTCTCAATATTTTTTCAGATACATCTGAGTAGGACTTTAGAACAAAACATTAATCATAACATATTATCAAATAAAGTCCTCCGCCGCGTCTTTCGATCTGAATATCTATCCCAATATATACATATATCTCAATGAAATTATGTAGCCAGTTAGTCTTAAGCCTGAGAAAGGCCATAGGCCACTTTTTTGTATATTTTATATTTCAAATAATCCGTTCAGTAGTTCAGAAGCATTCGTAGCCAACCAAGTCACCCTACGTAATTGGAAGCAATCACCGAGGATAAGCTACGACGGCGCGGTCTATATCTCGAGGACCGTTTGTGACATGATATCAAAACCATTTTCGTGATTTGGAGAAAACGATAAGCTATCGGTCACGGTTGTTATCATAGGTTAACAGTGGTGAAGCTTAGTTAGAGGCCTCAAAATATTCTTCTTCAAGATTTAAGTAGTCAGCAATCCGCACTCGGCTAGCGTGGGGACAAATGGCCTTAACATCCGAGACCCGAGCCCAGCACTAGGACGTTATAGTTTGTTAATGTTCAGTAGTTTACCCATAAAAATATAACAGTCATATTTTAGTTACATTTAGTCACATATAGTTTATACAGAGTTTTTGACTAATGCCGTTATGAGCATGGCAAGTGTGGACGTAGCAATAATTGAAAAAGATTATTAAACACCGTAGGATAGTAGAAAATTCGAAAAGCCATGCAAATAAAAGGCGTGTCGAACTAGTAAATAATAGTATACGACATATAGAACCCATCGTGATTGTAAAACAAACTTATTAATTATTTACTACCAACGCAATTTCAACGTTATCGAACCAAAACCATTGCTTCAAGAGTTTCGTCAAGTTCTGAGTCTAAAGCCTAAAGTCTAATCTTGCAAACTAATACGTTAAAGTAACAAAAGTAATATTTGAATAAAAGATCCGTCTCCCGCACCCAATCTTGCATAACTTTTTAGACATTATTATTATACATTCAAAGCTGTAGGAGAGCTCGCATGTAACTTAGTTATCAAACACATTGAAATTACTTTATACTTTGTAGAAAATTCTAGTTGAAATTACCACCGGTCTATTATTTTATAGCTTTTCTCACAGTGCAGTGTTATGCATGGGCGTACCCAGCATCTGGCCTAGGGGGGGGCAAGTCAAATCGTCCGCGGCTGTTTTGTCATACACACTACTCAAACACACCTACATGAAACATTAGGTATATGTAGTGTGCCTTCCAAAAGACCGTACCACGGCGTCCAATGCGACGACCAACAGTTGCACGCGGTAGGTGGTACACGCGACATTATGTTATATGTTACTGGCGCGGCCAATGTGGTCCCTGGCAAAAGGACTGCAGCCTAAGGGCTACAAGAGGGGCGACAGGACTGCTGTCAGCTGTTCCTAAACTACTCGGTAGCGGTCAACGCCGAACACCGGCAACCAGTCGGCCCGACCCGCAGACGCCGACGATCGGGAGCGGGGGCCTTCTCCTAGTTTGGAAAGTGGTCAAGAGAAGAAACCTCCATAAAAATCATAGGAGCAAAGGTGGCCTAGGCCACATGCAAAGAGCTACCTCTCCACGTGGCCTTCTGTTACGCAGAGGTCAGGTGCGAGAGTTACGTCGGAAGACGACACTTTATGGGGGCGACGGGGTTGCCGTCGAAGATTCCATATGGAGCCACTGACGGTGATCACTGCCGGACTCCTGCAACCGATCGGCCCAACCCGTATACGCTGAGCAATCGGGAGCGAGAGTCTTCTCAAACGTTGAGGAGGGTGGAGAACACCGCGTGGAAGAAAAGTTCTTTAAAAAATTACCCCTAACCCAAGCTGAGGGAGCCCGGCAAAGAGGTTAACGGCTGGGGGGATATGCCAGCCGCTAGGGCAACACAACGTTAGCTCACGTATAAGAGCAAAACCATTATGGACGTGACTCAAGAGAATATATTACCCCAGGAGGGTACCGGCCGCGCCGCAGACGTAGAATCCCTCGGCACTTCAGCGTCAGCCTCAGTGGGTGACACTGGAGTGTTCTGCCCACCGTATTCTGGACGGGGCAGGGTTACGTACACAAGGGTGTCCAAGTCCGGGCACATCAACCAGAGCCCACAAGCCCAGTTTTGTGTGTCCTAGGACGCCGAGGCCGGCGTCTTCTCGCGCCCAATCAAGGGAGCGCTTAAGAGGAAGAGGTAGCGCAGGCGTCGGCCTATAGAATCCCTTAATCAAGGTCCAGGGTTGCAGGAAGGAGATTCAGAAGAGAGCGATGCTTAGCTCTCTGCTCTGTTTCCTCGTGGTCACCACAAACCCGTAAGCCAAAACCGAAGGGCACATCAGATAACAAAAAAACCGACCCAAGAAACTTGCACTGCAAAAGGGCACAACAAGGGGTGGAAAGTGGAACAGGGACCGAGACGAAGCGTGATGCCGCACCGGGTCCATCTTGGTTGCGGCGGAGCTGAGGAAGACCAGCAAAGCAGCGTTCTCAAAAAAGAGCAGCTTACCCGACCGAGACCAATAGGCGGCCATGCTAGACCGTGTTCTTGCTGAGGTCCGAAAAAAGATGATAGGAGGTCAGTGAGGCCTTAAGTCCGGGGACGGAAGTGGCCACTGGCGTGGAGTCGCCCAAAGCCAAAAAGAAGAGTAGGAAGAAGAAGGGCCACTGGGCTACACCGATGTCGCAAGCGCCAGTATCGCTATCCCCTGTGCAGGAGAGGCAACAGCCGACAGCGGCCCCATTATCGAGCGAGACGTGGGTCCCTTGGCCGAAAGGCCAAGGCCAGGTAAATAGTAGAGACGGCCCAGTCATGGACGACGGGCTGCTGCTCACCGCCACCGACTATTAAAAGGGTTATGGCATGACTTTCAACAACAGCGGCTGTCACAGTCTCCGTACCTCTTGGCTCGGAAACGACAATAGCCAAGCTGATGGAGAACGCGAGGGCCAACATCAGATTGGGTGATCTTGCATCACAGGTGGTCTCCGCACCTAGCGAGCTATGACCGGCGCCCTGATCCCCGGGAAGGAAGCGCCGCTTCAGCAGACAAACTGGCAGCACGCCTGCAACATGTTCTGTCAGACACGGATGCTATTATTGCGTGTCCGTCTAGGGCAGGAGACATACGAGTGATGGACCTGGAGGAGTCAATCACCCAAGCTGAAGTCACCAGGGCTGTAGCAGCGGTGGGGGAATGTGCAATCTCCGATGTCAAAGCCGAAGACATACGTGTCTGCCTGTCACGACTGGGCACGGCCTGAGTTCGTTGTTCACTTGCCTCTGTTCGCAAAATAGTGAACGCTAAACGGTTACAGGTGGGCTGGGTTTTGTCAAGGACACAGGCACTGCTAGCACTCCCGTTACAGTGCTACCGGTGTCTTGAAATGAGACACGTGAGAACTAAGTGTCCCAACGAGACAGACCGGGGTGCGAGATGTTACGTGTGCAGTGACACAGGTCACGTGACACGAACATGCACCGCGAAAACGCCGAAATGCTCGGTCCGATCGGACCTGGGCCATCCCGCGAATCATCAGCTAGGGAGCAAGATGTGCTCCCCGCCGAAAAAAAAAAGAAAAGGGGCCGCACACGGCAACCGCCCCAGCCTGTGCTGACACCAGTCAAAACTCATCGGCTACAGGAGGGATACAGCCGGAAATCAGTCCGTTACGGGAGGCAATGGAAGCTTAAAAAATTCACGTCCATCCATAAATTCTTACAGGGCAACATGAACCACTGCCGCACAGCACGAGACCTGCTTATGCAGACGATCGATGAGCAGTCGGTTGCCTTAGCGGTGGTGGCGGAGCCATATTAAGTCTAGAATCATCCCCGGTGGTTTGGTTCGGATGATGGAACTGCCGTTTAAGAGCGTTCTAACGCTCGGATAAGTTCGGTATTCTTCGTCCGCCATCGTCGCGCGCGGTTTTTTGGCGATTGCACCGTGCATTTTGCCAGTGTCTACTGTTCGGTTTATATAAAAGTTAGAGTATAATGCCCCGTTTACACTTTGATTAGTGATTAAGCGAGTCCATACATGTTCTGCGAGATTTCCAGGGGGGGGCAGCTGCCCCTCCCTGCCCCCCCCTGGGTACGCCCATGGTGTTATGTGATATTCTATTGTGTTGAAATGCGGCTGACATTCAGACATTCTTTATACTGGAGAAGAGCTGTAGAGTTCTCCGATCAAATTACAATCTTAGTCGACTGCATGCGAGATATAAATTGTCGACATTTAACCATTTTCTTTTAGGTGTATATTGTAAAATAAATTTATAGGATATAATGTGTTTATGTCTATAATTACTTAGTACGTCTTTTATTACTATTAAACAAATGATCGAACTTGGTATCAGTTGGTCCCAAAATCTGACATAGAAACTATGTAAATACATATAAATATATAGTAATTCTACTCCAAAACTAATTCATTCATAAATAGACAATTATTTCTGTATCACGTAGGATTCTTTCTACACAAAACTAGCGAAATTTTTATATTAATAATCAATTGATCCTTAACAGTGTCATATTGTTCATTCATTGCGATTCTTTTTTATATTAAGTATTAAATGATAATAAAGCTAAATAATATAAGATTGTGGCAATATCGGAGTCAGTATACAATATTATATTGTTCTTTTTATTCTGTGAATATGAATAGTTCATTAAACAAAAATAATTATTACAATATACAACAAACACACAATATTAATTTTCCAACATGAATGTAAAAGCTTGGGCAGTTGTTTTCATTTGTTTGATGTCATTTGTGAACAAACAGTCATTACAATACAAACGGAGTTGCAACATAGCAAAGCGATTCTACGCTCTAGCTAGAACTAAGCTCAACAGCGCATGAATAATCAGGAACGTGAATGAGTAAAATGAATGATGAAAGCATTACAAGCTGATGTCGTGCGCTCTTGTCTGTCTACGTCATAACGTGATTGGGACAGCGTGTGACGTCACAGGCTCGCCGCCAGGTCAGACCATGCCACTAAGGTAACTCACGTTTCTCTTATGACGTCACTCGGGAAATGTACACGGTAGCCCAGTTTGCGGCCAATGGCCAATCTACAAAAATAGAAAAATCCAATTCACAATCTCATCGCACTATTCAAGTGCTAATTTATTATTTTTACGCTCTTGGCATAGGTATATAATAATTTTGATAATGTTCAGACCGTTAATAATGAAGACATTTATTATAAGTGTCCATGTAAATATAATGGAAATGAAACTATTTCACTGAAATTACTTCAAGTAAGATACTTGAAGTAACTAAAAGTAAAGTAAAGTACTAGCTTTCACAACCATAAATTTCTAGCTTGTTGAATTCGTATAAAGGTGACAACTTTACATACCCATCGTCTTCGTTCCTCTCAGCTACATCGGTAACATCAGCCTGCTCTTCCACACCATTACAATGTTCCACAACCACTTCAGGAACCTCACTCATGACCATTGATCACTGCACTAGCCGGGACAAGTCACCCGGACGGACCCCTGCGAACCAATATTACAGACTACCACATCGCCCTTGGTAAAAGATTACTGTAAGTACAAGTTCTATTATTAAATTAAGCGCCGGTAGCTCACTACAGACAACGTCTATATTAAAAAAATTGATGTTTCAAGAAAATTTTGTCCATTGATTTATTTTTGTAACAAAACTGTTTGTGAATTAACGATAGAAAATAAATAAGTCACTCCTTAATATTTCTTTTGAGTCCCTAATCATATAAATGAATTTTGGTGTGTTGTGTGAATATTTTTATAAGAATCGAAACAATTTTCATTTTCATAAAATCCTTTCTACCATCGCATTTGCACACAAGAACAAATGTTGGCAAATAATAGCTTCAATTTTCTGTTGTTTTGTTAAAAAAAATCGAAAGTTTTGAAGTGAACCCGCGGGTTTTTATTAGTGAGTTATTGTACGCTTGCGCGATGGATGGCAAACGGGTCACGAACGCAGAGTTAAGGCTTCAGCAAAGTAATCCCGTTAAAGAGCAGTTAGCGTATTGTAGTCAGAACAAAATTTAATAGCGTATGCACTCACTATGGTATAATTGAACGTAATGTTTTAATACCTTCTGGAATGCAAGCAGTTTAGAAATATACTTCATGTAGCCGCTAATAAATAAAAACATTAATTAAAAAATAAAAACATTAGATTGTTGGCATTATATAGTCATATTATTTTGTCAATTATTTATTTTCTTTAGATTAAGCGTAATGTATGAAGAGGTTTTTGTATTTTTTAACCATTGGTACCTACTAAAACAGCATAGGGAATTTGAACATTAAAGACATTGAAGAAAAGCTATTATGCTGCTGCATATTTAATTCTTCCTAATATTATAAATGGGCATAGGATATAATCTACTTTTTACCGCGGAGCCAAAGCTATTAAAATATAAAACAAACACTGAAAACGAATGTTCATTCAGAGTTATATTTTCAGTGTTAAAAGTTTCGTGACTTAATAAGCCATATTTGGTCCAAAATACAAATATTTTCAACACGTTTTTCTATTATATTTAGTACATTGTGGAATAACTTTAAAATATATAAAGCAGTAGATTATTTAATTTAAGTTTAAAGCTCAATTAAATAATTAGTGAGATCACAAGATGGCGAGCGATGTTCTACTTAAATAAGAGATTACAATAAGCGTATTCAAAACATCGTTATTTCATTTAACTTGTGATATCTGCAGCTTTCTGCTATCACTTACAGCATCCATAATCATGTGTATTGTGAAGGATGGGAAGTCAGATTTTATCACTTTGAATTGAAATGTCAGCAGTCTCAGATCTGCCAAGCCTTTCTAATCAGCCAGCTCGTATTGTTTTCATGTTGTTTTCACTTAATCATTATTAAACGTCTGTACTACTACGCTTTTAAAAATGTATCAAAGCCATCATATTTTTTTTTAATATTGTATACTTCTCGAGAACATCTCCTGACTAATTTATTCAAATTTTCAATGTTTAATAATATTATAAATATTTTGCGAAAGAAAAAACAATGATGTGAATCTATTTAGTTAAACCACTAACACGATGATTTAAATCTTTATCATCTATTTCTTTTAAACGATAGAATGTATGGTACAGTTACATTTTCCTAAAAACAACCGTCATGGTTGGTTTACTAAAAGTAATTAAGAAGATTCATTAATCAACATAATTTAGGTTTTTTTTTAGCCGGTACCTTGCCAACTCGTATGCACGCTGATAAATAGTAATAATATTTTCAGCTTTTGCCACAACTAGCCATAGTATTAGCTATTTCCTCGAATACGTAATGTCGTCATTCATTATTTACAGCTTCATTTCCGTGTTGATTGGGAAATGGAAAAACATACAACGCGACAGCTGCTAGTTATCACAGCAAAGTTGTTAAAGTCACCCGACAGATACGCCTGAGTTAAACGAACACGTACATATACATAGAAATTTAAGAAACGAAATTAAACTTTGTTCTTGTAACTGAGTCTTTGGTCTAATGTTTAAAAAGAGGTACCCCAAATAAAATTATTTTTCGTAATTTTATTGTAGCACTTTGTCGACGTAATAACAACACATATCAATGCAGTTTCATCTTTCTAGCATCAACCGTTTGGGCGGTAGGTCAAGGACGGACGTACGGACGGACATAAAGGTTCTATAAGGGCTCCGAGCCATGAACTACATACAGAACCATAAAAATCAGTCAAGTTCATGTCAGGCCACGCATATGATAGAGTTCCACAGTCTATGTACCTTGAAAATTAATAAATTTGTGAGTATATGACAATGTAAAATTGATGAGTTGTATCAAACGTCAGTTGTCAATAAATAAACCGATAAACTATAAAACAAGACAGTACAATAAAATATAGTATGACCATATTAACTTTTAATCATCGTTCACAGTATAAGGATAAGTAACCCCTAGATTTAATGTAATTTACAATATGTTGTAAACAACTTGTATCGTAAAACTTACGACGATGACGTACCTCATCAACAATCCATAATTTCTCGTTTCTCCTCTCAGAAGAGGTTTGGGTACAAATATATGAAGCACTTGTAAACACATGCCGTCAGTTTTTTTTTTCTCAATACTGGTATAAAAATACTACTACTTGTATGTATGTATAATCTTAACGTCTGTTAATTTATAAGTCGATTCAAAACTGCCACCATTTCTAAGTCAGTTAATAAAGTTAAGGTTTTGATTGCAATAGTGTGGCTGATTCGACAAAAATGAACATAGTTTCCAGTGTATTAGAGTTATCTTTAGCCCATTATACACTAAAACTGTCAGTATTTCTAACCACTAATTGCAAGCCGTTTCTAACCACTAATAAACAAAAACATACGTAGGTATATTTCGAAGTTCCAGATACTTTAATACGTAATCAAAGCTACATAAATGTCTGCATAAGATCACAGCCTCACAGCAATCTCGAAAGAAGTGCTCCATTAATCCCTTGTGACACATAAAACAAATAAAATAAGCTGTACAATCAATCTGAGCGGTCGTTTGTCCATAAACTTTTAATAGATTGGCTTCGATCGTTCCAGTACTTACCGTAATAGCCTTGTGATTGTTTGCTCGCATAAGGTATCTATTGAAGAAAGTCACGTTAACTCCTATCATAAAATTACTACGAAGGCATACGGAGCTCCTACGTACTAAACTACTGCAAATTTCTCTTGGGAAATGTTCTTAGACAGAATTGTTTATTACTGGGCTTCTAACTACTGATCTTAGAAGTACTAGATACTTATTTTAGTACCCACTTAAAATATACTTATTTATTTAAATCTTACACATATATATATGTATACACTTATAAAACGTCGCTGATATTTAATTAAGAGGAAATAACCATCATCAATATACAAAAATAGAATGTAATAATAAGAATATAACATTGCAGTGGATACCTGCACATATTGGATGATGAGAATGAGACAGTTGATAAATTAGCTAAAGAATCTTTTGTTGATAGAATAGATGTTACGTACATACCATTTTATTCTGATCTACCGAAGTAACACTGAACCACGAAGAAAACACGGAATGATCTATACTGCTATACTGAGTAACTACTAATCCTGAATCGCGAATGTGAAATTCTCGGGCCGATTAGCATATACACAACATCCCAACATCAACTGTTGGGCAGTGGCCCACCAGGCATGATCCTCTCTTTGTGTTGGAGGAACACCACACCCAGACACATTTCGTTCCAGACACATTCCCCTAAACAGCTTTGCATATTTAATTATTAAGATCGGTTCCCCCAACTGCTCAATTTGTGACATAGTACACGACGTTCATCATATTTTGATGGAATCTGTACAAAACGAAACTGAAAGAAAGCAACTATTCTGTAAACCTAATTTTGATGCTGGTCCGCGATATGTGCATTCTCGCTCGTCCCTTCTCGGGGAAAGCGAGATCATTGTACAATGCTAAAATGTATATGTTGAATAGGTCATAAATTTACATTTTTCTATGAGGGTGGTATAATCACTGCTTGACTAAGCCCTGGTTAAACAAGTAGAGAGAAAAAAAAACTATCATCAATTATCAACAATCCATAATGTCCCACTGCTAGGCTCAGGTCTCGTCTTCTCGGGAGAAGGTTGAGGCCATACGTCCTCACACTTGCCAAGTGCGGGTTCGGAACTCGCAAGACCGTTTTCTTGCCAGTTCCAAACCCGCACTTGTGGCTAGGTAATCTTACCATTGAAGATTTTTAAGCCGCCCGAAGGCCTCCAAGTAAGCTTCACGACTTTCTTATGATAACAACCGTGACCGACTATCTAACGTGAATCAAGGCGACACTCATGGGAACATGCCACTAACCGTCACCCACCCACGTACTGACCGTACCGTCGTCGCTTAACCTTAGTAATTGTTGACTGCCTCGTTGGTCTAGTGGTTAGCGTATGCGGCTGCTGATCAAGAGTTCTCGGGTTCGATTCCCGGGTCGGACCAAATATTCTTTGTGTGATTCACAAAATATTTGTTTCGGAGTCTGGGTGTTTTCTATGTATAATATGTATGTATTTACAAATAAAAAGTATGTTTATGTATTTATATCAGTTGTCTAGTACCCATAACACAAGCTCTGCTTAGCTTGGGCTAGATGATGTTGTGTGTCAGATGTCCAAAATATTGATTTATTTATTTATTCAGCTAGGGTAACTTGGCACCGAGGCGTGATCTCGTGGCCGCCATTGGAGTGGGGATCCTCTCGCTCAGTAACATGGTTGCGGCCATGTTACGGAGCGAGAGAGCGTGGAACTCCGCCGTCTCTTTCTGCGAGCAAGTTATGCTTGCGAAGGAGATGGCGGAGCGGGACCGGGAGAGGTTTAGAACTCTTCCGGCGCGCCAGGCCCGGGAACGGGCCAGGTACCGCAGGCGACTCAGGCGCCGGAGATCGCAAGATCTCCGTCCTCCATAAGCGCAGGCCTGGGGGTGACAGGCGAGGCCATCTGTCACCCTAGCAGAAGCAGGCCGGGGTGGCAACGCGAGCGCTACAACACGCGCACGCTTCGTATTTGGCGGAAGGGGAGCATCGAAGTTCTCACACGGTAGGGGGCCGCCTGCAAGCCACAGATGGTCCGAGGTGCGTCGGGGTTCCAGGGACTTCCTTTCGAGGGTATACCTGGTTCCTCGACTCATAGTACCCGAGACGGCGTGCGGTTTTAGTCGGTTCGAGTCCGACATAGTCACCAACTGGTGGCATCCGTGGGGATTTCCGCACGAAAAAAAAAAAAAAAAAAAAAAAAAAAGGGTAACTTGGCAACGAGCGTCTTTAATAACTATGGTAATGATTTACCTACTTCTTGTGCCTCCTACCTTCGAAAAAGGAAGTAGACAATTTAGTTACTGTTTGTCAAAAGGCTTATGACTTATAAGTCTAGGTGATGGAGCCAAGGAAGACTTACTGGAAGTTAACATGAAATTTACAGATTTTCCATCAACATAGCAACTCTTTCCGTGCCCGACTTGCTTTATATAAGAAATAATACGTATATCGTAAAATAAATGTTTACGATTTGCTAAAACTTATAAAATAACTGTTACATTACCAAATATTTACGTAAAGATGCAAGGTACTAGCACGACGTGAACATATAAACTACTTTCGTTCCTATGTGTATTATTTATTAATATAGCCCCATTTCATACCCTAGTAGAATTATTTAGGAAATTATAAATTCATAGAGGTATGCCACCCTACCAGCTACATACTCATATATCTCTTAGTAAATTCATCCTTTGAAGTTTCGTAACATTTTATTCATTCCTTTGCATCGTGTATGAAAATTGTACCTTCTATTATCAGTTGGAGTGATAAGTAATTCGCTAATTATTACCGGCGTTTCTGGAACGTGAATCACTAAAATGTATAATAAACATAGCAATATTTTTGTCGCATTTTAACAGTTCAATGAACTTAAACTTAACCTAAATATCAAGGTCTAATATTAAATGTAGGTATATAAAAGATTTCTTACTAATCCTGTTTGTGATCATTATCATCATCATCAACCTATCGCACTCCACTGCTGGACATAGACCTCTTCAATTGCACGCCACTTGGTTCGATCCTCTGCTTCTTGCATCCAACTCCTGCCAACAGATATGTCTTGGGATCATTACGAAAAACTATTTTTTTATCTAATAGATAAGCAAAAAAAATTACTTTAAGTACCACGACAAATATTGCTAAAATGGAGCCAGTAGAGAAACAGCTCTCTTAGTCCAAATGCAATTTTTAGTTTCTCTTTCTACAATCGACAATGCCTCTATTCTCTTGTAATATCGGCTAATGTTTCTATTTTAACCACGTGAATTAACGTTGAGATAATATATATTATGTTAGTTTTAATAACGTTTAGGTACGTTTTTAGAATCCCAACTTAGCTATGGGGTGGAAATTACTACTTTTCATTAGCTTTTTTTGGATTTTATGAGATTGCAAATATTTTGACAAAATAAAAAAACCTTAATTTATTTAGTGTTTATCATGATTCGAGATGCAGAAAATACCACCATCAAGACGCATATTGAGTCTCTTACAGTTACCAGCAGTACTGATTATCTCTGTGGAAAGTATGCAGGGCACATCTCAGACCAACTATATCAAAACCACCGATTCGTTTACATAATAATAAATGGGCCAGAAGTCCTCAAGAAAAAGCAGAGGCTGTCAAGGAACGGGAATCGTGTTCCTCCAACACAAAGGGAGGATCCTCCGACCAGGCGAGGTGATCATGCCTGGTGGGCCACTGCCCAACAGTTGATGTTGGAATGTTATATATATGCTAATCGGGGCAAGAATGTCACTTTCGCGATTCAGGATTAGTAATTACTCCGTATAGATCGTTATGTGGCTTTCTTTGTAGTTCCGTGTTTCTTCGCTAGATGGCGCTGTCGTATGTTTTGTCGCGCTGTATGTGGATGTCGCCACAAGGCATTCGCTGACTACCTTGCCTCTGTATTCACACCCAATAATAAAGCAAAAGAAGTGGATGACTCTGATGTTAATCAAGCATTGCTGGAAGACTTCCAGCTAGATTTGCCATAGCAGTCGACCATGCCACAAGAAATCTGAAAGATAATAAAAGATATGGAAGACACAAAAGGCAATCCGTATCTATGGGCAATTAACTTCTAATTTATATAACAATCCTGAGGCCTATTTGGATATATGACCTGCAACTCTGGTGATCAGCACACAAAAAATGAAAGTACAAAGAGCTCAAAACAACATTCTGAAACAAATTTCAAAATCACCCTGGTTCATACGAAATTCAGAGGTTCATCAAAACCATCAGGTCAACACACTAATGATCATCAAAAAAATACAGGACTGCAACTGCTACTGACATGCCTGATACGGTGACGCTTCACCGATCTGAAAAGACTTAGAATACCGAACATGGACACAGTTTATTTTTAGGGAGCGGTGCTTGGTGAAGGATATGCTCTACACGACTGACAACAACAAATCTGCTCATAGTCTGGAGGACTGATCGCAGGATACAAAAAAAAATGTGTCTTCGACATAATTGAAATAAGTAAATATTTTCATGTTTTAGTACCTATTTCATTGTAAACCGCTACGAAATTAGGGCAGTAATTACTAAAAACCGAAAAGACCTTTAGAAGAGTAATGAAATTAGTTATCTATGAACTTCTCATTATCTCGTTCGATTTTAACCAAATAATTACGTTTGCTTTGTTGCAGAATACATATGTTCGTAGATCTACATACATGGATGTGTTGTGAACAAGCTCAAGCATTACAGAAAATTTTATAGAGGTGATTCATGTTTAATATCTTGTTTTTATTTGTAAAATTTACGTGTGGTAACTGCACATATATTCCTAAAACACGTGAACATAACTGCTTTATGGCGATTTCATAACCATATATGTATGTACTCAAAATACCTGTTAGTTTCCAATCCTTATTAAAATAATCATTTGTTATCACAAGTATTTACTTGTTGATAAATGTATCGTGCTATGCAAAAGTAATATACCTACTTTATTTTTAAGCTAGTTGACAATAAAGTCCCTTGTTGCAGATCGGATTAAACGCAATACTCCAAAAAGTCCTTCACAGTGACTATTAATAGTCGCCGAATGAAAGTTGTCTGAGTTGAGGTCTCAGGTTCGATTCCCGGGTCGGACCAAATGTTTGTATGATCTGCAAACAAATGTTTCGGAGTTTGGTTGTTTCCTATGTTTAATATATATGTATTTACAAAAAAAAGTATATATGTGTTTGTATCTGTTGTCTAGTACCCATAGTACAAAAGACTAGATGATGCTGTGTATCAGATTTCCAAGATGTCCAAAGTACTATAATATTATTTGTATTGTATTAGTATGTATGTAAAATATATTTAATTGGATACTTTATTTATTATATACGTTTCTCTATAACTTCACAAGTATGCATGATCCAAGTACTTAATCTATGTATCCAATTGAAAGATTGATTTGCACATAGATAAATAGTTTTTATGTTTACGCGACTTTTACAGATAGGTACTTTTTGTTATCTACCCGAGAACACGAGCGATATAGAAGAAGGAATGTAGAAGTAATCGTAACCTTTTGAATAATTTTATCGCTTATAAGTCCCGCTATAAGTCAAGGACTTTAATATTTACTATTATGAGATCTAAGTGCACACATTGGAATGTTGTGGGTAAGTAATACGGTTTAACAGTGCTAACTTTTAGTTTTATAAGCTTATGGATTCTCCTTGAAAGTACGTCAATGTGCGGTGCGAAATTTAATTTGCCATCTTTAGATACACCCAGCTACAAGTACTCATGCTAGTGACATTATATAGGTAACCTAGGACAGCTGCATGTAATGTTATCGCCAGTTATATGAAAATGACCAGTAATATAATGATCAACGCCTGCTGTAGTTGGTCCTTTATTATTGAATTTAATGAATTTAGTTTTGTCAACATTGAGTGTGTTATCTGCTAGCCATTCCGTAACTATATTGAATCCGGTTTGTGCCGCATCGAAAACTTGATCCCGTCTCACCTGTAAAAATAAGTGCAGTGTCTTCTGCAAAAGCTATTATAATAGTTTGTCATCAATAATTTTCAGTTACAACACATTTCGTTGACATGGTCATCTTCCTAGCCTTATTCCCAATATTATTTGGGGTCGGCTACTAGATCAACCGGTTTTACCTGAATATCAGTTTTTCCACGGAGCGAATGGCATCATCATCATCAGCCTATCTCAGTCCACATATGTGGACATAGGCCTCTCCAATTGCAATCCACTTAGTTCGATCCTCGGCTACTCGCATCCAGCTCCTGCCAACCTAAGGGAGAACTGAAATTCGAAGTTTGAACTAGTTGTCAGTAAGTTTCGCTCGGCTGTCTCCGCAGGCCCCGACCGAGGGGGTCGACGTGAGGACTGACCGCTTTGCTGACACGCTAACGCGGGTCTGCGATGCGGCCATACCCCGAGTTCGTGGGTGTCGGCCTCCAAGGAAGGAGGTCTACTGGTGGTCCCAGGAGTTGGCGGACCTCCGTGCGGCGTGCGTTCGTGCCCGGAGGCCCCTAACTCGTAGTAGGCGACGTCACCGCGGGGTCGGTGGGGAGGTGGACCGGCTTCATGAGGAGTACCGAGAAGCTCGGAAAACTCTGAGGCTGGCCATTTGCCGCGCCAAGGATGTAAGTAGAGAGGAGATGCTGGAGAGTCTCGAGCGTGACCCCTGGGGTCGCCATTATCGTGCGGTGCGTCAAAAACTCCGCACGTCGCCCCCCCCCCCCCCTTATAGAAACTCTCTAGCCCATCTTCCTGCAGGAAGTGGTCGAGGGCCTATTCCGGCAACGGGCGGAGCACACACCCCCGTCGATGGCTGCATCAGCCGGAGACGACGGGGGCAGCTAGGTTGATGTTCCACCCATGAGGGAATCAGAGGTGGGGGCTGTTCTACAGATTCGGTCAAAGAACACCGCCCCCGGGCCGGATGGGGTTCCAGCCCGAGTGATGACCCGAGCCCTCGATCACATGTCGGACAGCCTCAGGGAGGTGTTGGACGCTAGCCTGGCGTCTGGGCGCTTCCCTGAGCGCTGGAAATGCTGGAAGCTGGTCCTGCTGAGGAAACCGGGACGGCCTGCCGATTCGGTCGCGGCCTATAGGCTTATCCTGTTGCTGGACCAGGCGGGTAAACTCTTCGAGAGGATACTCTCTGCCCGCATCGTCCGGGCCCTCTGCGAGGTTGGCCCCGATCTGTCGGACGCCCAATTCGGTTTCCGAGAGGGGCGTTCGACGATTGATGCCGTAATGCGCCTTAGGGCCGTGACCGAGGAGGCCGTGAGCTGCGGCGGAGTGGTGTTGGCGGTGTCCTTAGACATCGCCAACGCCTTCAATAGTCTGTCATTCGGCTGCATCGGGAAAGCGCTCCGCTACCACGGAGTGCCAGAGTACCTGAGGCGGCTGATGGCAGACTATCTTGAGGAGCGTACCGTCGTGTACGAGGACCGAGATGGCGTCTTGTGACGCAAGGCCATGTCGTGCGGTGTTCCACAGGGGTCTGTCCTAGGACCACTCCTGTGGAACATGGGATACGACTGGGCCCTAAGAGGGCGTCTCCCCCCCGGGCTGGGTGTAATCTGCTACACGGATGACACCTTAGTCACGGCCCGGGGGGCTAACTTCCAAGAGGCGGCGCGCCTGGCCACCACAGGAGTGTCCATGGTGGTCGGGTACATCGAGGCGCTGGGTCTACGGGTGGCCCTGAATAAGATGGAGGACCTGTTATTTCATGGGCTCCGTCGTGGTCCACCCACCGGCGCCGCGATCGAGGTCAACTCGGTCCTCGTACCGGTCCGGGCCCAGATGAGGTATCTGGGCCTGGTCCTCGACGGTAGGTGGCTCTTCGACGAGCACTTCCTACAGCTGGCTCCTAAGCTGGTAGACACTGCCTCTGCCCTTGGGCGACTTTTGCCCAATTTGGGCGGGGCCAGTGTTCCCACGAGGCAGCTGTACACGAGGGTTGTCCGGTCCATGGCACTGTACGGTGCACCGGTGTGGGCGGCGGCACTGACCGCCCAGAATAGGGCGTGTCTCTGGCGCCCTCAGAGGATATTGGCGATCAGAGCCATACGCGGATACCACACGGTATCCACAGAGGCGGCGTGCGCCCTGGCCGGAACACCCCCGTTGCATTTGGAGGCGGAGGTGCTCGCCGACGTTTATCGGCGAGTTGCTGACTTCCGGGCGGAGAGCGGATTTCGCCTTCCGCCCGAGGACGTGCGCGAGTGGCGCGAAGCCGCTCGCCGAGCCACTATGGTGAGATGGTCGTTTCGACTGGAGACTCCACACGCTGGCTTCGCCGCCGTGGAGGCTCTCCAGTCGGTCAACGCGGAGTGGGCAGGGCGGCAGCACGGGACCCTTTCCTTCCGACTGACGCAGGTCCTTCCGGGCACGGTTGCTACGGCAAGTACCTGCACTCGGTCGCTAGGAGGGAATCGAGTCCCGCCTGCCACCACTGCGACTGCAGTGAGGACTCAGCCCAACACACGTTGGCGGTCTGCCCCGCATGAGCGACGCAGGCCCTCACTGCAGTCATCGGAGGGGATCTCTCGCTGCCGGCCGTCATAAGATCGATGGCCGGCAGCGACAGTTGTTTTACGGCGGTCGCAAACTTCTGCGAGGACGTAATCTTGCAGAAAGAGGTGGCAGAGAAGGCCCGGGAGGACGATATCCACTCGGACCCGATCCGCCGCCGGCGCCCAGGGCGGTGGAGGCGCGCATACCTGTGTCTCATGCCGCCCTGAGACTGGCCGCGGATGGGCGGGACGGGTTTCCCGTCCATCCGCAGTAGGAGCCAACCGCGAGGGGGCGGCGTCCGCGTGTGACCGGACGTTGCCCAATTAGAGAGTCGAAATTTAAACTGGTGCCCGCAACAGTGCGGGCAGGCGCTGTGAGGAGTCCGGAAGGAAATCCCCTCCCTGGACTCCCTCCAATATACAGGCGCAGAGAGGGTCACACCGTGTGGTTTTTGTCGGTTCGAGTCCGACACCACCCCGCCGTAACTCCCGACGGGTTGACGGTCCGTGGGGATTTCCACACGTTAAAAAAAAAAAAGTTGTCAGTAAGTTTAATGGTTTAACGATTGCCATAGATGTTCATGACAACCGGGACCGACGGCTTGACATTTCGTTGCCATAAACTAGGAAAACGTTGCCGCAGGGAAGTATACTTGGACCCACGTCCAAGTATACCCTGCGGCACACCAAATTCACTAGGAAGCTCTTTGTTTAAAAGCCTTATATTACATGCACACATTTTAGGGTTCCGTAGTTCATGACTAGGAACCTTATAGATTCGTCATGTCCGTCCTCGACTTATCATGCAAACAGTTAGTGCTAGAAAGATAAACCTTTGCAAGGATGTGTTTCTATCACGTCACCAAAGTGCTACAATAAAATCATAAAAATAATTTTATTTAGGGCACCTCCCCTGCACGTACCTACAGTTGGGAAGTTTTCTTTTTCGTGTCTACCCCATTGTGTGGGGTATAGTTAGATAGGTTTGACTGCACGGTTGGCCTAGTGGTTTAAGCGGTCGCCATGCCGCTCTCTACTGCGCCAAGTGTCGCGGGTTCGAATCCCACGTGGGATAACACTTTGTGTGATTCAAATTGTTGTTCTGAGTCTGGGTGTTCTTTGTGTCCGTTTCATGTGTGTTTGTAAAGTCCCCCGCGACACAGGAATTCATATTCCTAATGCGGGAGTTGTCTTTTTAAAATAAATAAATAAATAAATAAATAAATAAATAAAGGTCTTTTAAAAATATTGAGAGGTTGCTAAGACATTTTTTTATTTGGGTATCCTTTTGCGAGTTATTCAACTTTAAAGGATATTTTTTGTAAAAAAAACTGGGCGTCCCCCCACCCTCCTGAAACACCCAGACTCTGAAACAAATATTTGCAGCTCCCACAAACATTTGATCCAACCCGGAATTGTACCCGAGACCTCTTGATCAGCAGCCGCATACGCTAACCACTAGACCAATAAGGCAGTCATGTAAACATAACAGTTACCTATTGGATACAATTTTAAATCCACGTACCATTATAGATGACTACGGAACCCTATTCTGTTCGAGACTGATTTGTCGTCGTAAGAATAAATTACCTAGCAATTTTGAAGTAAATCACATTTTTTATCCAAATTCAACATTAACTGTATTAGTTCCTTAGTCTTTACATTGTTAACATGTATGAAAATATGGAACTTGAATATTCACTACTACTAACAATTGTTTCTTGCATACCAATTTTAAATGAGTATGTGTACGCGCTGGTTCCCACTACGCCGGACCGGTAAATCTACCGGAAACCGGACACCGGACAGAGTGTTCACATTACACCGGAGCCTCGGACAGTCAAGTACTCAGCTCAGTTAAATTTGGACCTGTGCACACAATGGACGACGAAATTGTTGTGTTGTGGTGGTATTTTAATAGAAGGCAAAATGAAAGAAAACATTGGGTACATTCTATTTTCGAATGACAGCAACCACTTTTGACGATTTACTGAAGAAAATGCGAGCAAAATGATGTGAGGGGAGCGCGGGCGGGGCGAGGGGAGCACAGGTGCTGCGAGCGGGGGACAGATACCGGATCAAACTCGTTCACATTGCTCCGGTCCGGTATTTTTACCGGACGATCGTAGTGACAAAACGCACGGTAAAAATGCCGGACTCGGCAAAAATGCCGGATCCGGGATAATGTGAACAGCTTCATATAACTTGTACAGCCACTAGCCCTTCCGGCAGTTTTACCGGTCCGGCAAATCTACCGGTCCGGCGTAGTGGGAACCAGCGCTACGTTAACCATCTTAATAGACCCAATAGTATCTACCTATATGTATGGTTTATCAAAGACATACCTCTTTTTTTTCTTTAAGAAATCTCCTCGGATACCATACCACCCATGTTTGAATGTGCCGTCTCGGATACCAGTAGCTGGTTAACCCTATAAACGCTATACCTACCTCGGGCCCGAGTCGTCTGCTTAATTTGACGGATAATAATATATTGTCGTGACTCGTGACACCTATTTCTATACACTCGGCGATTTCGAAGAAATAAGCTACGTCCTCATAAAATCATCGTTCATTTCTAGAGATTAACCGACGATATACTATAGAAGCCCGGATCACCGGATACCAGAGACTGAAGACAGTCTCCTAAGTAGGTAGGTACTAGGGTTCATTCCCGGGAATTCTCGAGCCGAGAATTCCCGGGAAATCGTTGGGCTTTGTTCCCGGGAAATCAAGCTCGAGAAAAGTCGAGAACTCGAGAAATCATGTACCTATATAGAAATTAAATCGCCGTTTGTTACGTTGCTTGGAGGCGCGGGCCAAAGCGCAGCGGCACCCTTGATCTCGCTGCAAGCGCTCTGCGGCGTCGTTTTTACACGATACTTTACGTAGTGAGTGTTTCACAGATTACGTGATAAATTGAAATCAAAAAGGTAAGTATTTTCACTTTTATTGACACATCATGTCTTTATTATTCATATTATTTTTATCAATAATATCATTTAATATGATCTTAAATTTTACCAGGTACGAGGTACCTATGTGTTATTTTCTATTATTTTTAGTCAAACTTTAATACATAAATTTTGAAATTGATTAATGTGTCATTTTAAATTTGTGAGACGAATATTGCTAGTTGTGTTGTATGTATGTGTGTACCACATATTATTCCAAGGGCTTATTAACATTTTGATTTTATTTTACCAAAACGACACTATAACAGTAAAGATGGAAGCATCAAAAGTATGGAAATATTTAAAAAAAAAGGAATCTGCAAATGCGCAAAGCCTAAAGTGCCCAAAAACCATTGCCTGCAAAGGTTCAAATACTAGTGGGTTGGTGAGACATTTAGCACATATGCATAAAATCAATATTACTAAATGCAGGACCCAAGAAGAATCCGAATCTAAAGCATCTACAAGTTCAGGTGTGAGTGCACCGAAAAAAAACAGGCCTGGGTATGAAAGTATGCAGCAACAGAAACTAAACTTTAAAACTCCACCGATACAATCATTGGGTGAAATATTGACGAGGCTGGCTGCAAAAGACAGTTTCACCATAAATGGAATCACAAAAAGTGAATTCATTCGTTTTTCACTTTCTGTTGGTATGGTGCTGTGATTGTAATTTAATTATAAGTTAAGATATAAACGTTTTCTTTCATGTTGATTCTTTCTTTAGTTTAATAGAAGCTACTTTTGTTTATAAGTTCTAAATAACCTGCCAAAAATGTTGCTGTCATTATAATTATGAGTCCGAATAATATTTCTGTTATTTCTGTTTTTTTTAATTAAAATTAGCTTATTTGTAAGATTAATGTTTGCATATAATCAATATTAATAAAATGTTTGTAATTAATTTGATACTTTTATTTGTGAGGAAAACCACTGAATTTTTTTTAATTTTGCAACAATCATATGAGAAAACGTACGTAAATGTAAATTTCTCGACAACCCGAGAAGACCCGAGAAATTAGCTTCGAGAATTCTCGAGACCCGAGAAATTGAAAAGCTCGAGAAATCATGAACCCTAGTAGGTACCTACTGTTTCAAGAAACAATGTTTCGAATCAAAATATCTAAAACTTAATTTGATGGTTTCTTAAAACAATTTATAGGATGATGGCGTCCTTACCCAAAAATTCATATTTTAAATTTTAAACATCATTTCACTCAAATACATTTATGGCATCTCAACATTCACCACTCTTGTGTCTATTGCGAAACGAGCCGAAGTTATGCTACGCGCAGCGCGGCAGCGGTGAGTACAGAAACATTAATATGGTAAACATTGAACTTAAGTGTTTATTTCTACATTTCTAAAACTCCAATTTGTTTCACAAACACACAGATTTAGTTTCCAAAACTGTTAATATACACAATTCTCAGTGAACGCATTGCGGAATTTACTGAAATTCGGTAAAAATTTTGGGGTATGTTCCTACATCTGAATCAAGCGATGCATGATATACATATGTTCGTTTCCATCAACATCCCTTAACTTTTAGGGGCCATCTTAGGGAGGATGATTTCCTCCCTAAGATGGCCCCTAAAAGGCCCTAAAAACCTTTATCGGGTACTTTGATGGAACAGGAAGACCTTTTTGGTTGGGATATATAATATTTTTGCAAATTAGTGAAAATTACTTGAAGACCCTAAACGAATTTCCCTAAAATGACGTTATCGGCCTCACAATTACTAGGTATAATCGGTAAACATAATATTACGACACGAAACCCCATCAAGAAGTCGTACTAAGGACGAGATAAGTCTAAGGTTATCTTACAACAATTATTTAACGATGGATTTCCGCTGCTAACGGTTAATTAAATTAATTGTATATATCGATTAGTGACAACAAACCAAGCGTAGGAACATTTGGCCTTGTTTGAATCATTCAGTGGAAGTATGAGCCGGCAATAAATATAATATGATCAATTTAATAATTCTGTCGCGCCCACTTCAATCCTCTTTTTAATCTTTACTCGTAGAATGCTCCTAAACGACGCGACGCGGTGTACCAAATTAAACATCAGTAGAAAACAGAAATCTAAGAATTAATAATAACAGGTTTTTTGGAAGTACCTAACCAAGTTGTTTTTTTATAAACAATAGCTTTTACCTGTGGCTCTGTCCCCGTTACGTCTGTTATATTGGTAAAGAATAGCCTGTCTTTACTCAACAATCAAAGTATTTTCATGCCAACTTTAATTGAAATCAGAAGTAAAAGACAAACAGAGTTACTTACAAAATTACAATAGGACTTACATAACGTACGCGTCCGTCCGTACGTACCTGAGTTGCCATCCGTCCCGAATTTTCCGGGACATTCCCGAATTCTATGAAATTGTCCCGCGTCCCGACTGCCTATTAGTTTTGTCCCGATTTTTCATAACATGTGACAATCGCTTGATTCGATAGACGTATTTGCTATCGCGTCATTTTCGCTGCACGCATTCACACATTCCAACTACTGGGTCTATACTCTGTCCAAACGTTTACATATTTTCTTTTTGACAGCTCACGCCTATAAATTACCGTTTTTTTAGGGTTCCGTAGCCAAATGGCAAAAAATGGAACCCTTATAGATTCGTCAAGTCTGTCTGTCTGTCCGTCCGTATGTCACAGCCAATTATTTCCGAAACTATAAGAGCTATACTGTTGAAATTTGGTCAGTCGATGTATTCTGTGAACCGCATTAAGATTTTTACATGAAAATAGAAAAAAAAACAATACATTTTGGGGGTCCCCATACTTGGAACTGAAACTCAAAAATTTTTTTTTCATCAAACCTATACGTGTGGGGTATCTATGGATAGGTGTTCAAAAATTATGTTGAGGTTTCTAATATCATTTTTTCCTAAACTGAATAGTTTGCGCGAGAGACACTTCCAAAGTGGAAAAATGTGTCCCCCCCCCCTCCTCTAACTTCTAAAATAAGAGAGTGATAAAACTAAAAAAAATATATGTTGTACATTACCATGCAAACTACCAACGAAAATTGGTTTGAACGAGATCTAGTAAATAGTTTTTTTTTTAATACATAAACATACATAAATCGTAAAACGCAATTTACCTTTCATTCAATCTATACACTAGTATAAAACATCGATCAAAGTTACAACGAACTACAAGAACTTTTATATGATGTTACTTGCTGATACGGAACCCTTCATGGGCGAGTCCGACTCGCATTTGGCCGCTTTTTTTTTGTAATAATTTTTCCACCCCGTGAACATTAAATAGGCCGCCATACAGTGGGTCACCGTGCTGCACCGATTGCTGTGGCAGTGAGGACGGTGGACGCCACTCCTGGATTCTGTTCATGCTTTCCTTTAGGCAGGGCAGAGTCATTATGGCAACTAATTTAAAAAATATAAATAAAGAAAAACTGTTAAGGACTGAAATTCGATTGTCCCGATTTTTTTTTTACAAAAGGTGGCAACCCTGGTACGTACGCACGGCACGCAACGGATTGAACGGATTTGCCTTGCTTAAAAATGCCGGCGTTCGTTGCGGGCGGCGCGGATAGTGGACGCAGCACTATGTGAAATCATACAAAGCAAAATAAAATCCGTGGCGTCCGGCGCGGGCCAATGGTAGTGCACCTTTATGCACCAAGGAACATATCCACACATCCCAAATCGAGATAATTATCCTGGTCTCTTATAAATAGGATCTTTATTTCGATTTTGGCATGTGTGTGGATTGGCTCTTTGTTGCATTAGTAGTTCCACTATGTTAGTATGGATTTACATATTTGAATATCCTGTACCCAGTGTCATAAATCAATAGTTTTTTATCCGTTTTAATATTACAATAAAACTCAAGTCGAAGAAATGTTATCGATAAGTGACCGGGTACTTAAGAGTAGGTAAATTATTACAACTAGTAACAGTTTTCTTTTAAGTTTTTATTATTCTATAAACCGTGTTTTTTTCTTGTTTGCATTCGGTTTGTTCAATATAAGTTTGTTGTCAAAACCAGTTTGATCATAACAATTAAAATCCGTATAGTGTAGTATTAAATCTACTATAAAAATGTCATAAATGAACATACTGTTCACGGCAACGTCAAGTATTTGTTAACTGTTAAATGAGTTAGGGAAATAAAACAATACAATTAATGTGAAATACAAAACATTTAAATGTTCGCATTTATTTTACCTATCTTGTAGATAAATTGTAGTTTTTAAAACAATATCTTTGAGCCAATCAGCAACGCAAGGAACTATAATGAAAACAAATATATCAAAATACTTCAAATCAAATATTCAAATCCCGGAAGGGAGTTTACTAATATTCTTAACAAAAATAACAACAGTGTTATCTAATTTAAAAAATATATGAAGAAATGTCATGAATTAATACGCCAATTAACAAACCTAACTATGTAATTGAATAATTAAAAGGCTAATGCAGGTTAAGAAGTTCAGCTCTGACCTCTCATTTGAAACTGCAGACAGAGCCCAATTAACACTGATAGTTACTGAGGTACATACTATGCCGTATAAACTAGTTATTCATTTACTCATAATTATTATCTATATGACTAGTCAGACATGGTACTATAATTTAAATGATAATAATTACAATGATAGAATAGGACATCATTTTTTTGAAAATACAAACTTAAAATTTACTGTACAGAATACTGCAAGTCAAAGTTGGTAAATTATTGCTAACACTTAATAATCTATATAATAGCAGCGACATATAGTAATGAATATTTTTACAAATAAATAATATGTTATTTATGGGTATGATCATAATCTCCATACTTTTTTTTAATTCAAGCAAATACAAATTTGTTCTTACATTCAGATTTCTGTTATACTTTAAACCATATCCTGTATGTAATATTACTGCATTAGATTTTGTATTTCTTTCAAAACCTTTTTTTTTCATGTGATGTACTTAAAGTTCTCTAAGATATGACTATACCTCTACATAACACTTTTAATGTAGCAGTTATAATACTTATATTTTAATAATAGTAAAGAATTCAAATTAAAAAAAAACTTTTTGGAATATTTAGGAATCTATGTTATTATGAGAATAGTGCGCGAGTATACGCAATAACTTGTTTCAAGTACTTTAAATTTTTTAACAATGCATCGGTAATGACGACAGTTAATAAGCCTCAGAATAATGTCGACTGTATAATTCAGCAACGTTAATTATTTTTTCGCATTAATTAATTCAGACTAACCAAGGATGAGGCAGGCAAGTATAAGTTCAAAATAATCCTTGGAAAAATTAAAAATATTTGTTCTTAAATGTGATTAAATAAAATTAACCTACTTTTAATATAGGAAAGTGTTCAAAAATAATTTTATGTAAGCATGTTAGTCACCAACATCATACATCCGGTAATGATTTCAACAATTGACACTTCAGATTTCAAAAATCGTAAAGGACATTCTCTTCAAGTCGCTTACGCCCCTTTAAGTTTAATCTGAAAGGTCGAATATTCAACCAACAGTCGTTCACAATATACCCACGAATACTTGCCATAGATTGTTTAGAATAATATTAATGTTTAACACAACCAGACGCTCAACACAATACGTTTTTAGATTTAAGTACATCAAGTGGAACTTGTTACAATCTGTGCCTATCAATGGATCAATAAATAGATATAAAAATGACGTCCCTAATGGAAAATATTGTAAACGGAGCGACTCGCATATTAATCATTTCACTCAGTATTTCTTTTATTACATTGAATGCAATGTTTTAATAAAAGTTTTAGTTACAATGTTTATTTTACTTGCCTGAATACCATTAGCAAAGTATTTTAAATTATGTTTTTTATAATAAAAAATAAAACCTAGAAACACAACAAAACATTTATTTACATTCATAATTATACACCTCAAAATAGGTATATAATATTTTGGTAAACAAGATTTAGTAATGGGAATACAAAACTTGGCCTGACGGGACTCGACCTAGACGGACCAAATCGGTCACGATAATAGCCAGATCCGTATCTAGACTACGTTAGATAGGTATATCATAACATATCTATTACATTTCTATCCTTTTTCATATTCCTGTTTACAATACAACCAGCAAGTTTACAGTTCAATGAATTTTTCTGCCTGGTTTCAAAGGGAAGTAGGGATACTATGGTCGACATGTTACAATCATTTAAATTAAGCCAAATAAGGATGTTTAATTAAAAGTTAGGTTTATACACTGATTCATATCGAATCGAATTCACCTTCATCCTATACTCATTAATGTAACAAGTAGGTACTGTTTCAATTATGGCGTGAATATCGTATTTTACAACATACGTATGTACCTACATAATCGTCACGAATTTGAAATGAAATAAAAAACTTAATCTTAATAACTTAATTAGACGTGTATCTAAACCGTTTTATCTGTGACACTCGAATTAGTCATGAAAATGAATTATCTGTAAATTTAAAATACACTACGGACGTAATGGCGAACATAATGTGCAGTAAACTGTCATAGTTACCTGGAAAGTAAGTCGAATAGATAAGATAATAATACTCATTATCGAGATAAGACACAATTTACAAAGTTACTCACTGATAGTAATTTTAGAATCGATTTAGTATTTAGTATTAATTTTCCGTTGGAAGTACAGCGGGTCTAGCCAAGATACGAGTGTTTTGCGCCGAAACTCTTACTACAATCACTAATGCTTAACGTGACCATACGTCCCGCTTTCGGCGGGATTGTCCCGCTTTCAAGCTGTCCGTCCCGCTGTCCCCAACGAGAACAAAATTGTCCCGCTTTTACGAATAAACCTCCATACCTACTTACTTATTACTTGCCTACATTATTATATCGCGAAAGACGGCAGCGCAGTGCAGCGTTATACAAAACACATGTAACTGCAAATTAATATCTCAGTCTAATTTAAGAAATAGTTAAGATTTTCTTTATATTTGAATAAATAAATATATTAATAGTTCATTTATCTATTGTGCATCATATGTTTATTTAGATACTTACTGAATACTTGCTTATCCCAGTTCCTTATTATATTACATAATTTTAACAAATAGGAACCGACTTCAAAGAAAAACTATTCCGAGTACCCAAATCGCGACAATTGTGCCTATGATATTTGAGGAGTTCCCTCGATTTCCTAGGGATCCCCATCATCAGATCCCGATATGATGACGATGAGACCACCTGTAAGTTACGCCCATTTCAATGCAAAAATAATTTTTGAAATCGGTTCATAAACGAAGAAATTATCGCTGGACATAGGTACATAAAAAAAAAGAATCCGACGAATTGAGAACCTCCTCCTTTTTTGAAGTCGGTTAAAAATACATACTAAAGCAACTCTAATTGGGTTCTTATGTTTCATGCCTAAACCGTGGAACTGATTTTGCTGTAGCAAAGTAGTTTTTTGTTGCGAAATTATTTATAAATATTATTTTTAGGGTAAGTTGGTGTAAGAATTTAGATGCCAGTGAGGATAAGATACAACAATAAACTATTTTAAGTCATTTTTAAACCATAATTTTTATATTATATATATCTAAATAATTACACCGATGTACCCTATAAATGTATTTATTTATTAAATATAGAAAATTCCGTAGGCGTCCCGCTTTGACACGAAAAAAAAATGGTCACTTTACTAATGCTTCTATTGTCTCGTATAACGTTTACGTTGGTAGAATATCAACTTCGCTAGAGCCTTACAGTTGTTAACCAGTCTACAATCGTTGGCTTTACAATTTTTTTATACACGCTGTTTTTACACCAAGTACCTACTAAACTTTTCAAACAAAAAATCCAATGAGATCGCAAATGATGATTTCTATACCCGACTTCCTTGAGACAATTATTTAAGATGCCGTTTACGTGTAGGTATATTAAGTAAACACCGAGGTGATTAAAAAGACCTATGAAAAATTATTCCAGTGGAAACGACCCAACTAAGTTAGATTTGTTTTCATGTTTAAGCGTAGGTACCTACCTGTGGAATAAATATTTACTGCAAATTGCAAAAGTTTTAAACTGTTTCTGGCAAAATAAATATTTCGAAATTTCGAATTTTTGTAAAGAGATAAAACATTATGCAATTGATTAGTCCTACTGAAGGGTGGAATAAATGAATAAAATATGTGAAAAAGTAAAATTCCCTCATAAAAATTTGCATGAATTTGACTCCAAAGTCGTCCTAATCAGTTTTGCAGTCCTATCTCTGAATCGAACTTTTCTACAACACGATGTTGCAAGAATTCATAAAACTAAATGGCGTTTATCAGATATATAAAAAGAATATGCAAGGATATATTAAAGGCTGTGATAGACGAATATTTAAACCTGACCGTCATAATAACAGCAGTTCCCGGATTCCTACAATACCAGACGAAGAGTGGCACACCGTGGTTTTAGTCAGATCGATTCCGACATATCACCCAACCGCTAAGCTAGGTGGAGTGAAGGCCGGAAAAGGTTTCTTTCCACACGTAAAAAAATTGAAGAATATTTTACCACTTATTAAAGTAAGTGTACCTAATTTATTTATTTACAGATTTAAGGAACCAAAAGTTATGTTATGTTTTAACATGTTAACATTTTAATAACAATATTAACTATCTTACACTCTTGACTGTTCACTTAAAATATTGTAAAAAACCAGAATTAAACTGCGTGCATTCATAAATAACCATTTCTTTGGAATGCAAGGAAATGTATGACTCACTTGTATGCTTAAAAGAAGTAACCGTTCATAACATATTTTCCCTCTATGTGTCGCGTACCTACGCATTATTTAATATCCCTATACGGAAAGTACAACGATTAGTGAAAGTACATAAGTATGTTATTTATATAAACAAAACGTTTTTAGGACTATTTCTATTAACTTTCTAACTTACCTTGCCTTATTTGAATTAATTGATAAATATTTTACTATAAGTAGGTACTACACAAAACTATTTTTTCAAACAAATTCAATTGGTCTAAATGTGCAATATAAATTACGCACAATTTGTTTATTAGCTACATCATTTACTAATATAAACGTGGATTAAGTATGATATGAATCTACAGAACATAAGAAAGTTAGATAATACGCACCGGAACTCTAGCCTAAAAAAAAAACACTACGCTGATAAAATAATAAATGAATTTCAATGACTCTAAACTATAGACTAATACCAAAAAAAGACATTCATAATGTCCAATTTCACCACATACCATCCAAAACCATTCTGTAAATGTAAGAAAACAAATCTATGGTAGCATTTAGTGTTCATCTGTAGAATTTGTAATATTAATAAAAAAATATTTACACTTTTAGCAACTGTAAAATGTAAACATTTAAAAAAGCATGACTCAGAGCATTATCAGTGTTGTATAATAAAAACTGATTCACTGGAATAACATTCACACTTCACAGTAAGTGCCAGATTTGTACAATAAGTATTTGTGCACATACCATCTTAAAACAAGTAAAACTTCAAAATTATATTACTACACCCTAAATAATCATACAGTCACTGGAATCTTAATTTCCTTGTTCACTATATAAAATTTGTGCTTTTTACCTAACACCCCCCAAATAACAGCAACATTTTCAATGATTATATTGAAAGGTATTGTTGCTAATGCTCCTACAATAAGTAAGAAGAATTTGATGTGTCCAAACCTATGAATAGGGAATGATTTGATGACACCAAATATATACATATAAATGTTGACAGCACCTATAAACCCACATATTAAGTCCAAGGCATATGGACAAGGTATAGGAAAAACTGCAGCCAGAAAAATATTGCTTGTTGAAAATGGCAGTGTCACCCATGAGTAACAAGATATTGCAAGAAAAATCTTATTCAATAAAGGTATTTCTTTGGAATGTACCACCAAAAGTATTCCTTGTATCCACCTTTTTCTTTGTTGCATAAAATCCCACAAGGAAAAGGGGGATTTCTCCCACATCTCTCCCTCCACAAAGTTGAAGCTGTAGCCTTCGGTGTATGCCTTCATAGCAAAGTAACAATCTTCCGCAACAGAGCCGTCAAGACCATTGTCAAAGGATACTTTCTTCTCTGCACAAACCTGCAAATTAAGAAATTAAATATTAATATTCATCTTTGATTAAGATCTTATTATGATATGGAATTTGTAATCAAGAGAGAGTGCTAGTTTCTGAATTCCAAAATATTGTTTAAATTCGACCCAAAATAAATTGTAACATGGAAATGCATTTCGAATTAATACACAAATATTAAAGTGTATAGTAATAACATATAAAAAACACACTCCTTTGACCAAAAGTGCTTAACACCATAAAATGTCAATGCAAAATATTAATTATATAAAAGAAAATCGAAAGGCTCATCTTGTAATACTAAATTATTTTTTTATACTTAGTTTAAATTGTTACAAATAGTTGTTACCAAAATCATCTTTTGTATACATATTTATTGCTACTAAAACACTGATTTCTAATGAATTTTAGACAGACCCTAATAACTCGGCAATGTTACTGTATAGAAATAAATATCAATTGAGAAAATAATATTACTAAATATGTATTATAACTGATAAGAAGTAAATAAATTTCTTTCTGGTTTTTCCTTAGATAGCACTTAAACTTTATACTAAATAGGTATATCATTCTCTATATTACTGAAAGATTGTTGTTTTTTGAGTTATTTTATCAAAATGATATATCTTTACATGCATCACTTGTAGTTGTACATAACTCTACTATGTCCTAACTAAATGAATAAATAAATAAACATTGATTGAACTTACATAACAACACCAGCCATTTATACTATGCTAACTCATAAAACTGTAATTTACAGTAAAGACGTTTGAAGGGAAAATAGGTGAAAACTTGTACACTATTTTATATTTCTTTTCCTTAATCATGTATATTTTTTAAAGGAACTCATATGTAACTTGGTGTAAAAAACAGGTTAAAATTACAGTTAGTGTGGTATATAAGTATTAATTATTGGTATTGATAAGAAACATACTTCATACTAAATTAAAAGTACATAAAAATATTAAACAATCTCAATTTACTTACTTGTGTCACAACATAAGACCCTTTCCAACTGAACAATGGCTTGTGAAATAAGTAAAATTGAAACCTCAATTTTCCCATGTCATCTGCAACTCGAAAGCTGTCTGCAAGAGTTGTCAGCCAATTGACAATATTTTCATTTGCATATGTTATCAATCCTTGCCCAAACTGGTGCTGGCCATCCAACACAAAGTTTAATATACCCCTCACACAATTTTCAGTTAATAATGTCTCTTCATCTAAGTGCACAATCCAATCATTTTCTGCAAGTATATTTACAGAATCTTCCAAGCAATACTGCAATGCTCTTGATTTAAACAAAGCACCAGATTTTGTTTTATATTCAGATGGCACAACAACTTCTCTGACTCGCTGGTGTTTAGGTAAATTTATCGCTTTATCAGTAACAACTTCAATCATAAAATTTTCCACACCAACAGTGTTACACAGATTCATATTCCTTGTGACATTATCCCTTACTAATTTAGGAAAGTCACCTCTAGTGACTACTCTAATACAAATAAAAGGTGCAAGTAGAGGAGATCCCTTCAGCATTACTTTTCCAGGGAAAGCATTGAAAAGTGTAAGACCCGCAAAGTTACACAAAACTTGTGGTATTGTTAGTAATGTAAAAAGTCTTAAAGCATATAAAATTAATGTACCATAAATTCCATAACTTTCCCAGGGATCTATTATTTCTTTTTCTGTTCCACTTATATTTATAGCTCCAGCACACACAAGAAACAGAAATATAAAAGATAGGAAAAAGGTGCAATGCATCAGATGTTTTACTCGTCCTCTCAACATTCTAAAACAATAATTGCATTTGTTACTATAAGTCTTTTTATTATTATTTTTAAGTGTATGTAAGGTGAGTTACATAGATTAGGCAGTATCCTACAAGTAATAGTAACAGAGGCTTCAACATATCAACAGATAAAATATAATAGAAAATTTAAACAATACTACAGAAATGGCTCTAAACTGAGGTGGTTTTCATCGAATGAATACCTCATTGAAGGAAAATAATGTCATACAAAAAATAATGACGTTAGATTAGCGTTTTCCATATAGAATCTAGCACTGTTTGATGATAGCGATTTGGATCAAAACTTACAGATAGCATAATCCCATGTTAAACAAAACTAAGAGTGAATTTTTGAAAGCGAAAGTATAAAATTATTTTACTTATTCATTTAAATTTTCTTTACCTTGAATCTCCTGAATTACAGCGATAAATTCAACACCACAAGAACTGAAAAATCTGTAAATAATAATTCAACAAGAACGTTTTCTATGATTTAATATCGAGCATTATATTAATTACAATACATAAGCTATAACTATTATAGAAATGACAATCACGCCCCACATTTACTCTCGCTTCATCTCACTATGACAAACACAACACTGTTCTGCTTGACAGCCGCTAGCTGACAGTTGTTGTTCTAACTAGTGTAGTTGTGCTAACGATAGTCAATCAACTACTAGCGCTTAATAGAGATGTAGTCTAGGATGCAGGCGTTGACAACAACGCAAATAACGAATAAAGAATCGATACTTATCATGAAAAATTGCTTTTAAACCAAATTTTGAAAAATTGCTTTTAAACCAAATGTTACAACATTTTATTAAGCACAACTTGCTTTATCAAAAGCAATTTGGTTTTACCAAAGGTCGTTCAACTACAGACGCGGGCGTGGAATTGCTTAAACACATATATGGCGCCTGGGAGGATTCACAGGATGCGTTTGGTATTTTCTGTGACTTGTCTAGGGCTTTCGATTGTGTTCATGATCCTACACTCGTTAGGAAGTTACAACACTACGGAATAAGAAATAATGCTCTAAATATTCTAACGTCGTATTTGAATAAAAGAGTTCAAAAAGTTAATATTAATGGCAAAACATCTTCAGGATCCCCGGTAACAATGGGCGTCCCACAGGGTTCTATTCTAGGGCCATTTCTGTTTCTCATATATATAAATGATCTACCTTATTACGTAAGTGACAATCATGAGATTGTACTGTTTGCGGATGAGACATCCTTAATTTTTAAAGTTAGGCGCCAACTTGACAGTTTTAATGAAGTCAACAGTGCACTCTCGAAAGTGGTACATTGGTTTAATACAAATAACCTTCTCCTTAATGAGAAGAAGACTAAATTCATTAAATTCTCTACACCAAACGTTCGACATGTTACAACCAATGTTCGTTTGAATGGACTAGAGTTGGATCCTGTGGAATCTACTGTATTTTTGGGTATAACTATTGACGCGAAGTTACAATGGGGTCCCCAAATAGAAAAATTATCCGGTAGGCTAAGCACAGCGGCTTTTGCTGTAAAAAAGATTCGATATTTAACTGATGTTGATACAGCTAGAATAGTTTACTTCAGTTATTTTCATAGCATAATGACTTATGGTATCCTACTCTGGGGTAACTGTGCAGATATTAATGACATATTTGTTTTACAAAAACGTGCCGTACGAGCCATTTATAAATTAGGCCCTCGAGTTTCTCTCCGCTCCAAATTTAAAGAGATAAATATTCTGACTGTATCTTCACAATATATATATGAAAATTTAATGTATGTTCAAAGAAATTTAGCAAAGTTTCCTAAACTTAGTGATGTTCATTCGGTAAATACCAGAAATAAACATAATCTTTGTGTTCACGTCACTCGTCTCCACAGAGTAGGCAACTCGTTCATGGGACAATGTATACGCTTTTACAATAAACTCCCTATTGATATTAGGAATTTGCCATTAAGGAAATTTGAGAATACCATTAAATCTAAGTTATCCGCAAAGGGATATTATACCATAGCAGAATATATTGTTGATAAAACCGCCTGGGATTGAGCTGCCCATTCTGCACATGCTGTTTATTGAATGTTAAAATTTATTTTGATGTGACGATGATTTATGATTTAAATTTACATTATACATTTAACAAATTAATCTAAATTTTTGCCATTGTTGACAACTTTTGAATTATTATCTTTAATTATTATAATTGTGACAATTGTAATTATCGCATTTAACAATATTGTCTGGACTTTAAAAGAGACTGTGATCCCTGAGTTTGTTTCGTCCTTTCTTCTCAGGGCTAGTCCAGTTAGGAAAGGCCGAACTCATCTGCTCAAAAAAAAAAGTTTTACTTGCAAAAGTGTTCATGTAACCTAATTGCAGAATAAATAATTTCATTTCATTTCATTTCATTTCATTTCATTTCATTTCATTTCATTTCATTTCATTTCATTTCATTTCATTTCATTTCATTTCATTTCATTTCATTTCATGTTAATTCGTATTTTGGATTCGATACCAAACTACATTTGTACTACCGTTAAAATGTTAACTTTATGAAAATATTGTATCTTAGCGATGCCTCAGATGCCTGTCAGGTAGTCACTGTAGTATGAATTTGATAATGTTACCAAGCCTTGCAAAATTGCAAAGGATCAAATTCAAATTCAAATTCAAAATTCTTTATTCACTTAGGATGCAATACATCTCTTGTGACAGGTCAAGATTCTACATGTACATTTATGCCATGTTCGCAAACAATAGGTAGAGCCGGAGAAAAGAATATGGCAATAAAAACTCGCGGCCACTCCTTTCAAATCGCCAATGTTTACATAGTTTTAATGTTTATAAACCTGATATGGGGGTAAGGTGCTGCCACTAATATACTATACACCATGTTAGAGGACTGATGCAAATTATAGTGATTAAAAATTAGAACTTATGCTAATTTAAAAAAAAAACAACAGCCTCAGTGGGTACAACATAGTAGGAGCATCTACTTACAACAAAGGTAAAAACTATATGTGCTCAAATATTGGCCAAATTACTGGTAACGAAAGATTAAATATAAAATATTAATTAAAAGATCAAAAGAAAGAGAAGAATGGCCTTTATTAGTCACGTAGAATCTTTACTTACAAAAGTAAAATCATGTTCTTAAACAATGTGTTAACAACATTCACATGAGTAGAATAAAATGATAAGGAGCAAGTAGTCAAATCCATTTTTCTTTATCATTTAAAAATTCGTCAACTGTATAATAACCTTTACGTATAAGATAAGTTTTGACTACATTTTTAAACTTTTCCACTGATAGACTCATAACACTAGCTGGTAACCTATTAAAAAATCGCACGGAAAGACCCATAAATGAATTATGCGTTTTATGTAGCCTATGATATTGACCTACTAATTTATGCTTATGTCTCGTGTTCACTGAGTGAACGTCACTATTCCTGTGATATAATGCATATTTTGTTTTATAAACATAATGTTTGCAAATATATATTGTGATGCAACTGTCATAATGCCTATCTCTTTAAACTTTTCTCTAAGGGAAACTCGTGCACCTAGTTTGTAAATCGCACGCACTGCACGTTTTTGGAGAATGAAAATTGTTTGAATATCAGCTGCCTTGCCCCATAGCAGAATGCCATACGACATGACGCTGTGGAAATAACCGAAATATACTAGCCTTGCTGTTTCCACATCCATAAGCTGTCTGACTTTGCTGACAGCATACGCTGCAGAACTGAGTTTCCCTGCGAGACACGATATTTGGGCGCCCCACTGTAACTTACTATCTAAAGTAATTCCCAAAAAAACCGTTGAATCAACAAAATTAATAACTTCATTGTTTAAAACTAGATTTGGACTGATATTCCTTACATTTGGCAAACTAAACTTAATACATTTGGTTTTTTTAGAATTCAAAAGCAAGTTATTTGATGTAAACCAGTCAAGGACTAATGCGAGGGACCTATTTACTTCGTCAGAGTAATCGTTTTTGCGATTGGTTTTGAATATAAGAGAAGTGTCATCAGCAAATAGAACAATATCGCATAACTTACTAGTAAAAAATGGCAAATCGTTTATATACACCAAAAATTAAAAAGGACCCAGAATTGAGCCTTGTGGCACGCCCATACTCACTGGTGATCCGGAGGACCTTATTCCATTAATATCAACATACTGTATTCGCTCACTAAGATAAGAAGCAACAAGATTAAGCGCTGTACCTGTTATGCCATAATGCCTAAGTTTCAGCAGAAGTGTACTATGCATCACACAATCAAATGCTTTTGAGAGATCGCAGAAAACACCAATGGCGTCCTGCGAATTTTCCCAGGCACTATATATATGTTTAAGTAGTTTAGAGCCTGCGTCTACTGTTGAGCGACCCTTTGTGAATCCATATTGTTCACTATGCAGTAGATTATTAGAATTAAAATGTGTTTCTAATTGCATTAGTATGGCTTTTTCAAAGATTTTACTAATAGCTGGTAAAATAGAAATAGGTCTAAAATTACTAGGGTCGCTTTTTGAACCGGCTTTAAACAAAGGAATTACTTTACTGTGTTTCATCAAATCAGGAAACACACCGGTATCAACACATCGATTAAATATTGTTGCTAAATGTGGTGCTATCTTAATAAATAATGCCATTAATTAATTTAACAGAAATACCCCATAAATCTGCTGTCTTTTTGCAATTAATTGACTTAAATATTTTTATTATGTCAGTGGGGTTTATAAAATTAAAACTGAATGATACAGTACACTCTTTCACACTGCTTCTCATAAGTGATTGAGCATCAACCGGACATGATCTTAGGGAGCTAGTTGCATTTTTAGGTATATCAGCAAAGAAATTATTAAATGTTTGCGCCAGGTCTAAATTGTCAGTTACAGATCACCAATACTTAATTCAAAATTATGTTCACGTGGCTTGACCCGCCCAGATTCAGCATTAATCATGTTCCAAGTGGCTTTAATTTTATTCTCTGCTTGTTTAATATTTTTATTTAAATATAAAGACTTGGCAGCAGCGCAAGTCTTTTTAAATACTTTGGAATAATTTTTAACATATTGAACAAACTTATGGTCAAAATTATATTGTTTCATACCATACAATTCATACAACTTAGCTCTACTTATTTGTATGCCAGTAGTTGCCCAATCACAAAAGCTAATTTTTATAAAAAGTCTTAGTTGTGAATATGTTTTTAAATTCCGATTTGATCATGTTAAACAAAGACGCGAGGTAGTTCGGATCATCCTGACTAAAATCTATATTGGTGATACGGACAGAAACATTTTCATTAAATTTGTTTAGGCGAGCTGTACTCGCCTAAACAAATTTAATGAAAATGTTTCTGATCCTAGATTCATATCTCAATAGATCTAGAATTCGGTCAGATCACCTTTAGAATTAAAGTAAAAAATTTACCCATCATTAGTCTAGTCAGATCGATTTTTTTGCAAATAAATTTGTTATTTTATGATCAATAAAAGTGTTGTCTAAGCTTAACATGTACGGTCTACCTATCGTTCGATCGCAACGTTTCAGAAAAATGATTTTGCGGGGGAGGGAGAAAACGAAAGGGAGAGGAGAGATGTCATGTCGTACTCGTACTACTCGTAAGTTTGGCAGATGTTTGTGCACGTCTGTGACGTCTGGATTTTCTGTGTGAAGTGATGGCGTGAAAAATTTTTCATTATTATTTGTATTTGTTTCAATAACAATGAAAATTAGTTGTAAGATCAAATATGTGAACTACAGAAAAATTATTAATTACGAAAATTAACTGTAATTGAACAATGCTGAGACAAAACCTTCATTTAAAGAGTCGAAGAGAAAGTGTCTCAAATAGTAAATAACGGGTCGATAGAAATATGTCTGTCTCTGAATTGTCTGTTGGATGTCGATTTGCGGATTACTTTGCAATATGTGGCCTAGACTTTGACTCTGGCTTGGAACCAGATAGGCTGTGTGGTAAGTTTTGGTCCCACGACACGGCTTTCATTATTTTTATCTTGGAATGATAAGCAACAGTTCTTTATTTTAGGGGACAATCTTCATGTATCTCCTTTGGATCGTTCCTATAAAGGGAAAATCTTAGCTCACTATCCTGAAAATATTTCGAGTAATCCTTTTGATGAACATGCAGTATGTATGGTAAGTTTATAAAATTTCTTGTGTCATGAGAATTCTTTGTCTTTCGATTTTCTATTTGGTAAATTTGACGTCCACCCAGTGGTTGATCTTAAATAAATGTTACCTTGACAGTCAATGTTTACTCTGACATACTTACCCTTATTGATAATTATATTATAATCGAATTTGTTTTCTTACTAGAGATATGAATACATAATTATATAGTTACATAGATTCAATTGTAATATACACATTTAAAAATATTAGAATCAAAATAATATTATTATTTAAGTATTAGTAGTATTGAGAAATAATTCAATGTATTTAATTTAAGAAACTTTATAAATGCAGCACTTAGATCAAGAGAAATATTTATTAATATAGAATTTTATCTGACATAAACATGATCCTCACTAATATTATAAACACGAAAGTTTTGTGAGTATGTATGCATGTTTGTTAATCTTTCATGCAAAAGCTACTGAACGAATTTGGATGAAACTTTACAGTAATGTAGTTTATATATCAGAATAACAGATAGGCTAATTTTTACTGCAATAAACTATTTTTTTATTAATTTCATTTTATTTTATTCTATTCAATATACCATTTTTTATGTATTTTAACCTGCTAAAGTGACTCTACCCAGGGTACATAAGACTATTCTGACTGTGTTATAAATTAATTACTATGAAACTCTAATTTACATTTCTTTCTGATTTTCAGCTTTGTCTCCCAGCAGGACTTCAGTTTAGGACACAGAAACATTCATTAGAACCTAAGTTTCATAGTTTTGTAGTAACAAGAGAAAATGCATCTCGTTACTATGGATTCAGCCTTATCTTCTATGAAGAAGTTAGGAACAGAAACATATGTAGTGCCATGCATACATTACAAGTAAGATTTAAATAAATAGTTGACATGAGTTTTGAAAATTAATAAATAATAATAATAAATATTTCGGACGAAATACACAACATCATCTAGTCCCAAACTAAGCAGAGCTCGTGCTATGGGTACTAGACAACTGATAAAAATACATAAATATATAATTTTTTTATTTGTTTTTAAATACATACATATTTTACATAGAAAACACCCAAACATGATACAAATATGTACAAGCATTTGGTCCGATCAAAGAATTGAACCCGAGATCTCTTGATCAGCAGCCTCTCTACTGTCTAGTGTTGGGTGGCTGCTGATCAAGACGTCAACGAGGCAGTCAATTCAATAAATTCAAATTACATGAAAGCTGGACATATGTTAATGTTATTGATAAAATTGCACAATACTAGAGATGACCTGCTGATATTCCATAATATATAATTAATTTTTAGATCATTTATCAAATAAATATGCACAATACAAAAATGAAAAACTGTATTGACAAAAAAGTAGATTTTGGGCAAAGTTCTTGTCATATTTCTATAGAAAAATCTTTATGTTACAGGCAATGTATATTACAGAATTGTCTAGTGGCCAAACTCCCCCTGGACATAGAAAAGCTTCAGGCAAAGAAAGTTCTAGATCACTTCCAAGATCATTCAAACTCACCCCACATACTGGTGCTGCACTCACATACTATGATATAGCCAAAGATAAACTATATGTAGCCAAAAGCATAGCCCTTATATGTCAATATCCATATGTGAGGGTTGCCCAGCTGTTTTTAGAAAATTTATTCAGGTAAATTTTACAATTATTATTATGAATATTAAATAATATTGAACTAATCTGACATGTGTGTGACAAGATGTTGAGGTGTTTAATTCAGTGATGGTGATGATACACACATGTCCACATAGATCAAGAATATATATTATTCTCATTGGTGAAATACACATCAACTCCTTATGGTTAACATCATCATTGGTATCATCATACAAATAATTTTCATTATCACTCAAAAGCATTTTAGTTAAAAGCATATACACAAATGACAAAGTTGCAGTACATTGACATACAGCTATGTACATCTAGTACCATAGCTTACCTTTGACACAAAATACAACGAAAGACTTAATATTTTCTCGTTTTCAGATCTCTTCCTAGGCAACCAGGTCCAGGGCTTAGCCCCGAGTCTTATGTCTACAACTTGTTATATGAAGTCCCAGTGCCATTGCCTGGTCAAGCTTTACGTTTATATGTGCCTCCTTCTGAACCACATTTGGATCCAATTCCTGTTGTAAGTATGATTTTCCTTTGAGCCCTTAATATCAAACCTTAAGTAATGTTAGCAATAGTAGGGGGTCGCAATACCATGTTTATAGGCATCTGTTATTGTTTGAAAGAAGGCTAGTCGTGTAGATATTAAAAAAAAAATAACAAAAAGTAAGCCTCTGTTGGTACTAATTAAAAAATAACACTTATTCTCTTTATATTTTAGGTTCTAGCGATGTGAATCAGCATTTTCACAAGCCTCCATGCTACTAGAGTTTCTATCTACATCTGGTGAAAGTTGAGCTTTCTTGAACTGTCTCTTAACACGCTAAACACAATTTATTATTTGAAAAAAGTTTCACTTATTCTATTTGTTTCAGGTGATAAGAATGCCAAATGTTCCTGATGAGTTACCTCTTCTAGATTATCCGCTAAGGGTGATGTTTTCGACTTTAGGTGTCGAATGTGTTGTGCAGCTCTTTACATGTGTTCTATTAGAACACCAAGTTTTGTTACGGTCAAGTGGTAAGGATTATATCTATTTGTTATATCTACTAATACTAATACATAAAATAAATAATACTTAATCTCAATAATAATAATTTAATATAAATAAATAATAATACTCAAATATGACTATTATATAAATTATTAACCTCTTAAATGATTCAACTAGTACAGATACTGAATCAATATTGAAGTGCTAATATATTCCACAAATCACATCAAGGTTTTATTTGAATATAAGTGTATTGAATATCTCCTAGTCAAAATGTTTTGCATGTGATTAAAATTCCTTACATTTCTTTTTTGCTACATACATTGTTAATTGCTGACATTGGCATAAAGTAAGCTGAATATACTCATAGATAGATAAGTAAGTATCAATAAGTCGCATAATATAACGAAATACGTATTCGAGTTTATATACATAAACTGAGGTCACGCAGCTGATATCACAAAGGAATTAATTATCAACTGCAATAATATGAAATAATAAGTTTACAGTATGTAGTTCGGTAATAGAAATATTCATTGCCTATATCTAATCCTTTTATTCTAATAAGAATTTCCTATTTCTTTTAAAATAAAACTGACTACCTCTTGACATAATACGTGTATGACTACCTCTTGACATAATACGTGTATGACTACCTCTTGACATAATACGTGTATGACTACCTCTTGACATAAGACAGAATACGTAATAAAATGGATACACCAAAAATTTGTTACTGACCAATTTGGTGTCAGTGTTAGAATAGCCAGGAAATAGTTCGTATTTAAATACGACAGAGAATCAATAGTACTCATTTGTAAGAAAACATTGTGAAATGTTATATTATTGTCAATGAACAATGTCCATAAATAAATTTGCCCATATTTCAAATCAATTTTTATAATAGATCTTAATTCAGTAGATTGCCACAAATTACATATTGTTATGTGCCAACGGGCGACAATGAATCCATATTCGACCTTAGGCTTATTGCGATAAGATTCATTGCTTTGTGTGCAAATTATTAGGAGTTACTTTTTGTTGATTTGTTTTTCTAACAAAAAAATCTTAATGTATGGAATTGGCGGTGTTTCACGTAAGAGCATGCAAGCAAAGTCCCGGTTATCATGAACATCAATGGCAATCGTTGCTAGGAATTCAATGCTCATTAAAAATACTAACAACTAGTTCAATATTCGAATTCAGTTCGCTCTCAGGGTTTCGGAGGTGCGATGTCAGTCGCTCTGTGGAAAAAACTTTTATTTGGGTGAAACCGGTTGAACTAGTAGCCAACCTCAAATAATCTTTGGAATAATAAATAGGAAGATGATGAATTGTTCAATTAGGTTTTCACACTATTACCTACAAATTAGTTAAACACAATGGTTGATTTCGAATCAGGACGTCTGGCTTAGCAGTTAGGGTCTCTAACTACTAGACCAACTGGCCCCTTACAGTTATACCTACAATTTTGAATTAATTAAATTTACAGATTACAACAAGCTAATGCTGGTTGCAGAATGTATAGTATCGTTGCTCCTACCGTTCACGTGGGCGCATGTCTATGTTCCGATACTGCCGGCGCCTTTGTACCACTTTCTCGACGCACCAGTGCCATTCGTCATGGGTAAGACAATACTCTTATTGGAAAGGTCAATGGGTTCCACGTCTAATTGTGACGTCCTAGTTAACTTAACGCTCGTTTGCAACATCTGTACGTTGTGTTTAATTACTAGTAAAGTTTAATTGAGTAAGTTTTTTGTTGTTAAGTTTATTGGTATTATATCAGCATTTAAAAAAATTAAACAACGTTAATGATCTACAACGTAAATAGTCTTAAAAATTATTTAGTTAACTTTACTTCTACAAATACACAAAATCATTTATGTATACAGTTGTTTAGACCCATAATCCCTATTTTAGAATTTAAAAAACATTTCTCCAGCTTTACCTTTTGACCGCCGTAATGTAAAACCTCACTATATAATTACACCACACATCTGTCAATGCTTATAGATGTAAAAATCTACTAACTACTGTAACTACATATTTTACTACGACATTCATGTTTATCAAAATTGAGTGTTATACAGTTAGTGCAGATTTGCAATTCAACATAAACTGTTTAAATGCGCTTTGTCATAACAAGATTGCATTTAATGTTTCAGGTCTCCATGCAGACAGTGCAGCTATGAGCATAGGCTCTGGCGGCCCGAGGAGCATCGCTCTTGGCTCCGAAGCAGCTCTCTGTTTAGTAGATATTGACAAAACGGACATACAACTTCCGGAAGAACTACCGATATTCCCGCATAGGACGCCGTTTATAGAAGAATTGAATCACGTACTGGATAAACATCAGGTGAGTGCATAGACTGTTCAAATAGTGTACATATAATGGTGGTCCACAGAAAAACAAAATTACCCATTAGTTAAATGTATTTGCATGTAAATAAATATTTGTGTTAATTTCATTACTAATGTATGATGAAATCAGTATCACTTTACTTTTTAACCGACTTCAAAAAAAGGGGGGAGGTTCTCAATTCGTCGGAATCTTTTTTTTTTTTTTTATGTATGTTCAGCGATAATTTCGTGGTTTATGAACCGATTTCAAAAATTCTTTTTGCATTGGAATGGGCGTAGCTTACAGGTGGTCCCATCGTCACCACATCGGGATCTGATGATGGGATCCCAAGGAAATCGAGGGAACTCCTCAAATATCATGGGCACAATGTCGCGATTTGCGTACTCGGAATAGTTTTTCATTGAAGTCGGTTCCTTTTTGTTAAAATTAAAACTGTATAATCATGAGTTCTTATTCTAACTGTTCATGTTCTGTGTAAAATTCTAACTGAAATCTTGAACTAGAATTTAAATAAGTTCTTCGATTATTGCTTAAATTGTAAATTGAATGAGTTGAATTAACCATAATATACTGTTTAACGCATTACAACTGTTTTATAATTAAAAACTACTTGTAATGCACTCAATACTATTTTAGTTCAGCTATTGTAGAAATGGAATTTCGGATGTATCTTTTAAATTTTGAAAAATATTATATGGTTTATAGATTCAGAGACCAGAAACCGAACCAACTAAACTAGGCGTCCCTATCAACGGCACTTCATACAAACATATGAATGACAGCATGAGCAGCAGCTGTACATTACCATCAGGTATTTATTTTATATTAATAACATAACGTAATTTATATAGCTCTGACCAATCAGATTCCAAGCTTTTGTAGGAGACGATGTTTTTTTATTGTCTAAGTAACAGAATTTGATGAATTCATAACTATTACACACTTAAAGGGAATCGAATAAAAATTCTCTAATTTTCGGTGCTATCGTATCGCCACTGTTACTAGTTTTGACAAGACGTTTTTAACATGATTTTGTTAGCGTATCCTTATCTTTCCTGTATAGACTTTCGTAAGAGTTTTTCACTCTTGCAATAAAGCGCCAATGCAAACATAATACTTTCACACTACATAGTAATGGTCAGGACAAAAAAAACTTGCCAACACTATTTCCAAATTTCGATTTCAATTCAGTTTTTTTAGGATTTTTTTTCAGAAATGGTGGTAATGCTTAAATATTTGTTACTGAATGCGATACCGACGTTAAGCCGTAAAATTAATGGTTTTACAGGTGGTCTTCGGCGTAAACACTCATTCCATGACGTATTAGAGTGGGACGAAAATCGTCCCTTGAATTCGTCACCGCCGGCCTCTCCTACGAGACGGGCGCCTTTACGTCTCGAAGCGTTGCAACGTATTGTGGATATTGTTAAACGAAGTGGTAAGCTGGTTATTTAAACGTTAACACAAGAGTTCAAAAATGTATCATAAATGCGTATTATTTTCAATAATCTTAGACATGAGACTTGGGTCTCTGGTGTTGAACCATCTTAATAGATCGCCATAGTATGGGTAACCATTCCGCATTGTCATTGGATTCTGGTCATGCTTTCTATCAGGCAGAATAGAGTCACTGTGGCAGGCTCATAACTAAATAAATAAATTTGATTTTGACAGTCTTAAATTATTCCTACCAATATCTTTACTATGTAGTAGAATGGTATTATGCGTTAGGGAACTGGATGAGGAAAGTTGTAGTTGTACTGTAACTCGAAGAGGTCATACATAACAATCAGTGAGCCGTCATTTCCCATTTTCGTATCCTTGAGAATGGATTTTCTTTCAATTTTTTTGAGACTAACCTCAACTAAAGCTTTCCCATAATATAAGAATTCGGACTACTCTGTAAAAAGCTATGCGGGGTGATATATTACAATAATTAAGTGAACACCTAGCCTTACCGTTGGAATTCTTTTTCGAAATTTGTATGAGATAAACTTCGAAGTACAACCTTTCTACTAAAAAAATAATTATCAAAATAGGACTAGTCTAAAAAAAGGTACGCGTGGTCATACTTAAAAAAAATCTAGTCGATTTTTTCTGTTCTCTTAAAAAAAATACTTCTCTAATCTAATAATAAATAAAATAAAAAAATCTTCTATTTTTCTAAAATGAATTAGTTTAATTAAAATATTAGCCACTGCGAATTTATTAAATGAGTGATTATGATTAGTTTAAGTACTTTTACTAGTTTGTCATAAATTTTCATTACAGGTGTTAGTATAGACGATGTAGATGCCGAAACAGTAATGCCCACGACCAAAAAGAAGATAATGAATGATGAAGAACAATACAATGAAGATATTAGGTTTAATATAGCGATCAGAGAGACTTTTCTAAACAGATTCGTGCATATGTTCCTCATGTATGAGAACTTTGTTATAATGCCTGATCAGGTAAATATATAATATGTTTTGTACCTACTACCTATAAGAAATGTATAGTAATTAACAAATACACATTTTTTTTTAATCACGAAAGGTTTCGAGATGAAATCACTTCACACACACGCACACGCCCACGCGCACACGCACGCGCACACGCACATTGTAATGATGTACTTAACGATGATACTTACTAATGTGGTTAACAGTTAGAGCCACACACGTACCTATTACAAGGCACAAGCGCAAACAATATTGACATTGTTTATCTCATTAACGGGATTAATACAAATAATTTTAACAAAAAGATTCCGACGAATTGAGAACCTCCTCCTTTTTTTTGAAGTCGGTTAATAAAACAATTAATGAGCATTTAATGAACATAATCCAGTGTTTAATATTTCGCCATTTAATTTCTAGGACCGAGAGTCTTGGCTGTCATCAAGAGAATCTATGGTTAATTTCGATAAAGCATCGTTTTTATCAGACCAGCCGCAAAGACACCGGCCTTTCCTCTCGCGATTTCTCGAAACACAAATGTTTGCCTCGCTCATTGACAACAAAATTATGGGCAATTGGGGAGAATATGATCCAAATTTGCAAGTCTTTGAACATCGAATAAAAACAGTCAGGTATGTACATTTTACGACACGTGAATTTGACAGCATGGGATTGGGGTTTTGCAACTATTTTGAATGACAAAGTACATGCACATCTAAACAGGCGCCACCGCATACTAACGTGATGCCACCAGGGACAGTTATTATTTGTTTGAATTAATAAATACTTAGTCTAGACGTAGACTGCGAGCGTCTAGTTAGCAAAGGATTAATTGGTTTATAAGACTAATCATTAGTGATGTTCACCATATTGCATCAAGTATAATAATTTATTTTTTGTAAACGGCGTTACTAACTCTGACGTTCTCAAAAGTTTTTGGTACAAGTTTCGATGTACATCATAATCATCGTAATATACAGTACATTCAAGTAGAGTATAGAGTTAATGGTTCTCACTCTAAAAATATATATTAATATTGTGAGTTTTTAAATTTCAAAAGAGTAAAGTTTTATTCGAAATTCAGTTAATATAAATAGACACTTCGGTGAAGCCATCAACTTTCTTATCCGCGCTGTGAACTCTAGTTGTGCGGAGCTGACACACACCTCTCTTCATCGTGTCCTCCTTGACAATGTCCTTTATTTAGAGAATCACTCTGTATATTATGACTATTAACACGGGTGTAATCGAAAGCTGGTACGCTCTTAAGAAGGCGTTCGTTGCAGGATTATATAGCGTGTGAGCGCAGGCCGAACGGGAGTAAGGTGAGGTGTGTTTCAGGCGGCGGCTAGGCGAGGGCGGTGTGACGCGCGGCTACAGCGTGTGGGCGGGCGGGGCCGGGGGCGCGGGGCGGGGCGGCGCGTCGCTGGAGGTGGGCGCGCCGGCCGAGCGCCTGCCGCACCGCGCCGCCTACTACCGCGCCTTCCCCGCGCGCCTCGACGCCGCCGCGCTCGCGCGCCCGCCCGCCCCTGACACCAGGTGCGCCTCCACCCCGCCACTACCGCCACCACTCGGCCCCGCAGAACCTACCGGCTTACCGCGCCCTACGATCCCCTCACCCGTTCATACATAAAAAAATATTTGGCGGCCGACCAATATTTGATACACTGTCTCGTTCCGATATTGAAAATTTTGTTCGATGTTGCCAATAGTGACGAATTTACAAAATTTATTTCCATCATTTATAAGATTCCATTAGATATTTACCATGTGACGTATACCTACTTTCTTTCTGATAAATATTTTAGTCTGACTAGATTCGTTCAGACTGAAAAACAGAAAACGAAATATTCTCCACTTCTGTAGTGACATCTACTCGGTATTCGACCCTGGCCGCTTAGTTTACTAACCTCGAGTTCAGCTTTCATGTATTCATAAGTATATATTTTTTGTTTGTGCCTCGTGTATTCATACCGTTTGTTCCGCTGCATGTCGCCTCGTCCCGATGCGCATCGAGATAACTGTTCTGAACCGAATTTATATAGTAACACGATTCCATATATTTTAACCGACAACTATATAAAGTAGATTATACGTGTGTATGCTTTGAGCAGCATACAATAAACATACTTAATAAGTATTTAATGCAAACTTCGATAAATTGATACTAATTTAACTGCTTTTTTTATGTTGACTCGGTGGGCATACGATATTTGTTATTTACAAATGATTGTAAAGTTAAAAACTTAACATGAAAGCTTACATTGAAAGCATGCGATTGTGTGAGCCTGTTACGTGTGTCTTATTTGTTCTCTAGTTCATTTGTACCATCGAATGGTATAACTGTTTTGCTTAAAAAAGTAACTGTTGCTTCTAATTATAAATGAATGCTTAAATATTATGTGGTCCTAAAATGAATCTCAAATTGTTTTATGATAATTATAAGTATCAAAAATGTTTTACATCCTGTGATACGCATACTCAGTAAAGTTCGTAGAACTAATAACTAAAGCGTTGAACGCATAATAACTGTATTCGTCAGCATGTATATGGTTGTTGTAAGTTGTAATCATGGATGTAAAAATAATGTGGACAAATCTCTCGCTAAGACAAAACTGAGAAATCACTTTGGCCTCAGCTCTTTATGTAAAGCTTGGGGTTGCCACGTTTCCGAAAGTATCAAATCTGGAAATAGCTGTTTAAATTGTTTTTTGTGAAACGTGATTCCTGGATTAACTTTCTTTCTTTTGCATATTTTTTCGCTGCGTAATCCTTTTCGCTGTTTCGATGTTTACCTGTACGTTCAACGAACTGGCCGACTTTGAGTTACACATTGTTAAGTTAGTGAGACTATGTTCAAATTTTTAAATACATCCATGGTTGTAATATTGAAATTTTATTGCGTTAACAAGTACCTCAAAATGTATAAAGTATTCTTAGTTATTGCTGTTATAGTTAGATGCATGTGTATTAGAAATTTCAATTAGTAGAAAATCAAATAACTCCTAGCGTACTATAGTCCAGTTGTTAAAATATACTTAATGATTTTGTTATAAAAGTTTTAAATAGATATAAAGACCAATTCTAAAATAATATTAAAAATATGATAAGCTGCAGCTTAAAGATCGTTCCTTGCGGTCGAGGCGAGGAAAAGATTTGATGTGTTTCATTTTCAAACAAATAAGTATAATCATTCTTCAAAGTGAATTATAGTAGTAGCTACATTTTATTACTAGTTAATTTATAATTTATTTATTTATTTGTCTCGATTCCGGTTTAATGTCTAAAAATATTAGAATTCCTCGTAAAATTTACAACTTTGCCCGCACATACACTGAGATAAAATGGTGAAATAGCCTCAAATCTTGCCTTCGAACACGCAGTAAGCGAATTTAATCAGCGGCTCAGTATATTTAAAACTGTACTAACCATTTTGCATATTTACAACGAATAATAACGTATTTAATATTCGAAATATAATAAATAGAGCTTTAATCCTATAGATACAGGTGTTATATTATTATAATTGTTACTTAAAATTTCCAAAACTTGAAAAATATGTAAACCAAACCAAACCAACATACTTTAAACAAGGTACTGAAATAAAAATAATCAATATCCATAAAACGTAGTTTTCGGTCATTTATACATGTTCAAAAGTTTAACAAAATTTCAAATAGTATTATGAATGTTAAAGAATTTAGTTACTTCTACAAAATTCGTCTTCCCGAATTCATAAATAATAGCATTAATATATTAGCAGCTTAACTGTAATAACGTTTTCTACCTGTACCTTAAGTATTTTATTGTTGATAGTTAAAATATTATGATTTTTATTAATAAAAAGGATGATACTGTTGTTTAAATAGATGACAGATATTCGAGTAGATTATGAAGTACGTGAAAAAAAAAGTGATGATTGGAACACTTTATATTTTACCTGAATTATTAGTCATCTAGTTAATTATTTAAAAAAAAATCTCACGAAGTTTGTCAACCGATCATAAATTACTATCATTTAATAAGTAGTAGACAGTTTTCGTTGTTGATAATTTTACTACAATTCTATAATTGAAGTTCAAAACTCTTTTCAAATCTTTTCATCTATCTTTTATTTCATAAATACTTTATGCAAACTATCGATCTGTTTCATCTTACTAAAATTCCAGTGTAATTTTATATTTATGTTGTGTGATAAACAGTATTTTGTACTAAAAGTGCATGACCTTTTTAATATTTGCATGTGGTATGAAATACTTTCATGTATTATGTGATTTTATATATTATTATGTTTAATTTTATAGTGTAATAATCTAAATTTATTAATATATTTTCGTATTCGTTACAATTGTTTTTTTCGGACTTAAATGAGATTAATATTTATTACAATAATTTTATAAATGTAAAATGATTTATTATTGACAGATCTTCATTCTTAAATAAGGTAAAATCTATAATGCAAGCTATATTAGAAAATGTAAGTTTTATGTATGTAAATAAAGAAAAATAAAAATAAAGTTATTTATATAGAATTGTTCGTATTTTAAATTTTTGTTAACCTTAAAATTATATCTTAATACTGACGTATCTATATTTGGGCAAAAGAGAAACTATTATAGAAATGCAATAGTGTCTTTACTCGTTATATCGTTAGTAAATGGAATGCTACAAATATATACATACGTGAATAAAATTTAGGTTAGAATAACAACGAAAGTTATTAATCTATCGCTGTCTCTCTCCGTCATCTGTATACTGATTGCTAAATATGCGTGTATAGTATGTGTGAGTTTTATGTGATTACACCGCTTAATTTGTTATATATTGTATTATTCTATTTAAGTAATTTGTAAAGGTCTATAAGCCAATATATATTAATCACAGGCTTTTCTAGTAAAAATTCCATGCAACACGCGCACAATATTAGTATTTTGTACGTTTACTGAACTGCTTCTTGCTATGCCTTTTATACTTTATAATGTTGAGCAATGCAATTCTAATTTACTGTAATTATTTTAATGTTTCAGAACAAACAGTTTAAAGCGTATAAAAAATGCGAAATGGCAGGTAAAGGATTGCCCGCCAGAACTGTTACTCGGTGACATTAGTAGAAGGCTGTCTACGGAGGTTACACCTGCAGCTATTGCACAAAATAATAGGACATTCGTTGAGAAACTCTTAAAGGTATTTATTAATGAAGTTGTTCATTTTCTCTGCCACGATTTTTAGGGTTCCGTAGCCAAATGGCGAAAAACGGAACCCTTATAGATTCGTCAAGTCTGTCTGTCTGTCTGTCCGTCCGTCCGTCCGTCCGTATGTCACAGCCAATTATTTCTGAAACTATAAGAGCTATACTGTTGAAATTTGGTCAGTCGATGTATTCTGTGAACCGCATTAAGATTTTTACATAAAAATATAAAAAAAAACAATACGTTTTGGGGGTCCCCATACTTGGAACTGAAACTCAAAAAATTTTTTTTCATCAAACCTATACGTATGGATAGGTGTTAAAAAATGATGTTGAGGTTTCTAATATCATTTTTTTCTAAACTGAATAGTTTGTGCGAGAGACACTTCCAAAGTGGAAAAATGGGTCCCCCCCCCTAACTTCTAAAATAAGAGAGTGATAAGACTAAAAAAAATATATGTTGTAAATTACCATGCAAACTACCAACGAAAATTGGTTTCAACGAGATCTAGTGAGTAGTTTTTTTTCAATACGTCATAAATCGTAACAAAAATTTACCTTTCATCCAATCAATACACTAGTATAAAAACATCGATGAAAGTTACAACGAACTACAAGAACTTTTATATCATGTTACTTGCTGATACGGAACCCTTCATGGGCAAGTCCGACTCGCCTTTGGCCTCTTTTTTTTGACTGCATACTGCAGTGTATGAAGATTCTGGGGATCTTTGTAAGGCATTTATGACACGTCTTGTCCTTTTGTTACAATCGCCATTCGGTGACCTTCAATCTAAGTCTTATTTATATTTAAATATCCTTTGCGTTTCAGGAATGTAAAAGTAAAACGAAAAGAATGCTCCTCGAAAAAATGGGTACAGAAGAATCTGATTTAGGCTTGGGAGCTGAAGTGTCAATAACTGGTGTTGAAGAGAGTACTATGATTGCTTCATTATGCGATTTGCTAGAGAGGCTATGGTCTCACGGCTTGCAACATAAAATGGGGAAGTCAGCGCTTTGGATGCACCTCACGAACTATCAAGAGCTTGAACAATGTAGCAACTCTATTAAACCCATTGACCCCAATTACCTTACACCTGGTAAATATAAGTTATCCATAAATAAATTCATTTCATTCCTAGTGTTATATTTATAAACGTTATGTTAAAGCAAGCGTATTAAAAAAAAAAAACATTTTCTTAACTATTCAGTAAAATTAAAATGCAAAAAAATGTAGTACCAAATCATAGAAAACCAAGAAAAAAGATAATTGAAATTGGTTAACATTTGATTGGGCACTCTCTGGTATTAATTTATTTTTAACTTAAAACATGCAGCATTGGCTTGGTGTGTATTGCGCAAACGTCTCGACTGTAAGTATTAAATTCCTTCTTATATTTATCATAACATTTTTTTTTATTAAGAGTTTTGCGATAATAGGGCTACCGCGAGTGAATTCGTCACCAGAGGCGCTAGTGTAGCGTCTATGTATAAGGTCTCCGAAATGTCAAATTACATTTCTGTGGGTGCCAATTTATTTCCAGAGGAAAATAAATCAATTTTATTAATATTTTGATACGCGACGTTAATTATAGGAAATACGAATTACAGATCAATGAATGTCTGTGCTGTTAAACAATCTTATCTTTCGGAAACTTGTGTCTTCCTTTTCCGAACAAAACGGGTCTGCGCAATACTAGGGCATGCTTATTAATATTCATACATACATATTATAAATAATATTTTCTATGTATAATATTTATGTATTTACAAAAAAAGTATGTTTATGCATTTATATCAGTTATTTAGTACCCAAAATACAAGCTCTGCTTAGTTTGGGACTAGAATTCCGAAATTTATTTATTTAATAGATAAGATTTTAAAGTTTATAACATTATCACGTTTGTCGTACACAATAACAAAATTTGACAGCCGTCAGCTTTGCCTGAGGACCTCATTCTACAGTGGCGCCCACTGACGAGCACAAAAACTGTGGCCCTCATTGTCTTTATTTTAGAATTCACGTCCAATTGTATTGTTAGAGATTTGTTTTATTTATCAGAAGGTTATAAATTGCACAAGCGCACGATTTGACAATAATTTGGTGACTGGTTTGCTTTAATGGCTAAGAACATAATACACACCAGAATGCTTAGTCAGCAATACTGTGTGTTTGTAATTGTAAAATTGTTCAATTTAATGAATTTAAGCTATGAGTATCAGATTGTAAAAAAATATTCACATTTACCTGATGACAGTTCTGTGTTGATAACAGCTCCATTTAAAAAGAGAGATCGCTAAAATTAGTAATTGCTATAAACTATAGAATTATGTATAAATAATAAAATATAATTTGAGATAGAATTGTGGTAGAGTTATGTTCAGGCTGAAAAAAGAAAGATACAGGAGCAAGAGCTTTTCTGGTGTTTCAAATGTATATATGCACAACTTAACAAGTTGTGGATCGAATCCTGGTGTCCTATTTAAGCATTATAAAAACAAGGTTTAATTGTGATCCAGAAATTGTTGTTGAAAAGTCTGCGTGTTATTTGTGTAGGTTCATTTCATGAATGTTCGTAACCCTTTGCAAAATACAATATATGTATGTATTTATGTTTGTCTTAAAAATGAAGATAAAATACAAGGCTGATAAATAATTTCCGTTTTTCTCGGTAAGTGTATACATTATCATTGGAGCTGCTAAAATAATAGAATCTCATAACCAGATCTTTCATCGGTGGGTGCGGAAGTTGAAGCACACCAAAGCACTAGTTCAGGGAACAGATCTCGAGACAGTTCCCGAGGTGGATCAAGAGATAGCTCACGGGATCGTTTGAGCAACTCCGGGACTCTTGAAAGGAAATCTTGCCCTCCTCCAAATCCTTTACGGCCTTTACCTGAAAGTTTAACTTTTGATATGAGGTAAGTACGCATATTACTATTATATATATATATATATATATATATATATATATATATATATATATATATATATTACTATACACATATATACATATTAATAAATCAACCCAACGATATAACTACTATTTTAGTATTAAAATTCCTTTCTTTAATGTTCTGCCTATATTTCATATAGAAAATAATAATCAACAGTTTTCGTTAAGTTAACATACACATCAGGTAGTAGAACCATGCTGATATCACAATGAGCATGATGACGATGAAGTAACTCCTGAATTCTACCCGGGCTTTCCATCAGGCAGAGTAGATTTATTAGAGTAGGCTTAATTATAAAAAAAAATGAAAATAAAGTGAAACATTAAAAACATTTTTTTAATTTAGTTTTAACACATTTTAACCATCACATTATTTAAACAGCCATAATATTTTTGTGAGTTTCACTCAATATGTATTCATTGTCGATTTTTTAGGGTTCCGTAGCCAAATGGCAAAAAACGGAACCCTTATAGATTCGTCAAGTCTGTCTGTCTGTCCGTCCGTATGTCACTGCCAATTATTTCCGAAACTATAAGAGCTATAGTGTTGAAATTTGGTCAGTCGATGTATTCTGTGAACTGCATTAAGATTTTTACATAAAAATAGAAAAAAAACAATGCATTTTGGGGGTTCCCATACTTGGAACTGAAACTCAAAAATTTATTTTTCATCAAACCTATACGTGTGGGGTATTTATGGATAGGTGTTTAAAAATGATGTTGAGGTTTCTAATATCATTTTTTTCTAAACTGAATAGTTTGCGCGAGAGACACTTCCAAAGTGAAAAAATGTGTGTCCCCCCCCCCCCTCTAACTTCTAAAATAAGAGAGTGATAAAACTAAAAAAAATATATGTTACACATTACCATGAAAACTACCAACGAAAATTGGTTTGAACAAGATCTAGTGAGTAGTTTTTTTTTTAATACGTCATAAATCGTAACACGCAATTTACCTTTCATCCAGTCAATACACTAGTATAAAAACATCGATGAAAGTTGCAACGAACTACAAGAACTTTTAAATGATGTTACTTGCTGATACGGAACCCTTCATGGGCGAGTCCGACTTGCACTTGGCCGCTTTTTTTTCATATATATTTACAGTTTACGTTGATTTGTAGGAACGTTCAAGCAATGACAGATATAAAGACAGAAATTGGCTACGCTCGTGCGTGGGTCCGATTGTCCTTAGAAAAGAAATTACTGTCAAAGCATCTACGAGAACTTCTGGCAGACACCACGTTGCTACGATCTCAATACAAAAGGACAGCGTTTCTTCGATCAGAAGAAGAAAGAGAACAGTTTTTGTATCATTTGCTGACGTTAAATGCCGTTGATTATTTTTGTTTCACCAATACCTATCCTACTACAAGTAAGTAATTTAAATTTACACGAATTTCTTTAGATTTGTTTCTTTACTTTTTACATAGATGCTTCTGTAAGTTAATGCATTAATGAACTCGAAGCCAAGAATGTATATTTTGTATCTTTATCAGAAATTAAAACAAAATATGTTTAAAAGTGGACTGCCTCGGTGACGCAGTGGTATCGTATACGACTGGTCTGCTTGAGGTCTCGGCTTCGATTCCCGAGTCGGACCAAAACTTTTGCTATGATCTGTAAATGTTTCGACGTTTGGGCATTTTGTAGGCGTTTGGTTTATGTAAAATATGTATTTACGAAAAAGTAATATCTATAAGTATTTATGTATATCAGTTGTCTCGTACACAAATGGTCTTAAATAGTTCCAAATAGTTTGACAGTTTTTTTTTGGGAACTTCTAGAAATATTCTGTTTGAGCATTTTTTACTTCTACACTTCAATATGTCAATGTGTCTTTAACAGAACTACCGTATCGAGTGTTAATTGTGCCGTCACGGAAAGCAAGCCAAACGACTGCAAATTGTTGGATCTCAATATCGGGGGCAAATGGCGAATCAACACCTAAAATACCTATACCTCGCAATACGAATGAATTTGTTTTTCACGTGAGTATGTCCTTGAGTAATTTGGCTTGGCACAGGGCCTATGCTCCGTAAATAATATTCATTCCCTGTAAAAGTAAACCTATTAGGTAAAGTGCTAGTTATTAATTGCGATATACTTGAAACATAGAGCAACACGGTAGGGAGTAGCCGCTTTCTTCTCTGTCAAAGCGTAATCCCAAATGGGGATATGCATTACATTGTTATCACACAGACAGTGTTTACATGTGTGTGTCATTTTGAATTTTTGGTCAACTTGTTTGATGTGAGTTTATAGTAACAGGCGATTGCTTTTTTATGTGTCTATGTGTGACATGAAATCTGTATGTGTGAAGATTTTCAAATATTTGATTGCCTTGTTGGTGTTATGGTTAGCGTATGCGGCTGCTGATCAAGAAGTATCGGGTTCGATTCCCGGGTCGGACTAAATATTTGTGTGATACACAAATATTTGTTTCGGAGTCTGGGTGTTTTCTATGTATAATATGTATGTATTTATTAAAAAAGAAAAAGTATGCTTAAGTATTTATAATAGTTGTTTAGTACCCATAATACAAGCTCTGCCTAGTTTGGGACTAGATGATGTTGTGTGTAAGATGTCCGATATATTTATTATTATTATTATTTCCTTTGCAAAAAAATGAAATACTGTTTTGTATCAGATAAAGATGCTAAGTCTATCCCCTTCCAGTCCACGAGCTGTGGTACTCTATGACTTTAAAGAATAACATAAAATATATTTTCTACATTATTTTGTTCTCATCTATACTATAAAAGCGTACACAATGCTAAACATTCTCCTCTCAGGAAATGATTTTCCTTCTTAGGAATGTTCCTATTTCGTTGATCGTCTGTCAGGAATCCTATAAATTATTACACTCTTTATACCTTCAGCACAAGAACTTGGGAATATTATCTACATTACGCATTGGACATGATAATTCGGGGCTATCACCGAGATGGTTACTAGACCAAGTGTACGTGAGAAATGAAGTCACAGGACATACCTACACGTGAGCATTTTATATTGAATTCATACAATATTTGTATTTAGTAGTTTTGTTATAGATCTTTTATAAAATGTATAATATTATTTTTATTATTTTTTCCTATAAGTAGGTATAAGTGTGGATCGTCGCTTTCTTTAGCGCTTTACTTTAAATAACTAGTAAGATGTTTTACAATCATCCACTATTTACTCACAGGTTCCCGTGTAATCGTTGGCTGGGAACAGGCGTAGACGATGGTTCCACAGAACGTTTGCTGGTAGCGTTGCGCATGCGCAGTGGGGCCACACCCCGCTCGCCCGCCCCGCCCGCACCCCCGCCACACACTCCTACCACCACGCATCTGTCCACGTCTACAATACAACATATGATAGGTAAATTATTTATGAAATAGCTCAAATGAAGCCCAATATTCGAAGCATTAATTCAGTGACTAAGGTCCAATCTTATTCAAATCGGACAATGACAGTGTAATCCTATGTTTCCTCCATTCTAGTGGTTAAATAGATCTCTTGAGAAAATAGTTTTCTTTCTCTCCGTCTAGAATACGCCTGGGTAACTTAAACCATTTACTACTTGTCTATAAAAAATACTGCCATTCAACAACCAAGTAGGTATTACAACCATATTGCACAAATATATTGAACACGGACAACGTTAAACGAGTTCATGGTAACCGTCATTAATATGTTGTATAACGAACGAATCAAAAGATCTCATCATCTATATAAAAACATTCGAATTTCCTGACCCCTACTGTGTCAGTGAAAACTGAATATTTTTCTGTTCCACCAGGAGTATGAATGAAGACCAATGCGTTTGAACGCTTCTTCGCCCACCCAAACTTATCGATCGCTAGGTTGGCAGAGACGAACGTAGTGAATTACTGGCGGTGCATGCTGATTTTGCAGGTTTGGATTAGCAGCCAACGGAGTATCGCTACCTGATGTATTCTCGAGATATCAAGCCTTTTCTGCAGATCTTTTTCTTACAATATTTTTTAATTAGAATAAATAGGGATAAGGGCAGGCAGATGATGAAATGTACCTTTTTCTTTTTGGTCTCATATATTAGATAGCGAGTATATTGAAATGTGTCTAGATAGTTTTAAACTGTGAGACTGATAATAAGTATTTCTAGACCAAATTCGACTAGAATAAAACATAGTGGTTGTGAAATGTTCTCCTATTCATATGTACTCAAATAAAGGTAAATAAGTATTTATTATTATTCAGTTGTGATTTTCAATATATATGTATGTATTACAAATTCCATAATTTTGTGTCAAAATCCTTTCTTAATATCACAAATGAGCTAAATTCAGAATGCCTCGAGTCTACTCATTCATTGTCATTTTCAACCCCATCGATGATCGCCGACTAGTCGCTTTTTAGAAGCTAAGTACGGCAACCGAACGCTCCACACCGCACATTTAAAAACCCCAAACGCGGAGATTATGTCGCTTTTTAGAAGCCAGCAGGTGAACGCTACTCTCCGCACATATTCGGATAGGTAGCATCCCGTAGCCGGTAGCATCGATTTGGCGTCTGCCGAACACGACTTGACTCATCATTATTTTATTTATTTGCAAATCACAGACGTAAGTAATCAAAGTTACAAATCGGAAAATTATAGACAACACTACAGCCGACGCGATCCAGGCATCTGGGCAGTCGCTAAAACACGCGTTTCCGATACTACGTTCGAACGCAGAAAATCGTGAATGATGCAGCATGACGCGCGATTTTGATACCGCGATCGAACGCAGTAAGTCGCTAATACGCGATGCAGGATTGATGCAGTCGCAAAATCGCCGATCGTCGATGTTAAAAGTAGCTAGTGTGCTGTGGCCTTTACTCAGAATAACAATAATTTAACAGCTAACTTTCTTAAGTTATATAATATTTTTGACTAAACTATCGCGATTGTCAATACCATCAATCATCAAGACAATCGCGATAGTTTATTGATTTTTTAAGTCAAAAATATTGATTTTTTAAGTCAAAAATATTGATTTTTTAAGTCAAATTAGATCATCGTAAATACGGGCAAATTATTTGTAAATTATCAAAATCAGTAAATCAAATTCTTCTATTCACATTCTCCATCACATGCTTTGATTACCTTAACTATGAACTTAATTGACTTTGTCTGTGTTATTGTGTGTATTTGTGCAAGAGGAATTATTAAAACGGTTTATAACTGTTGATAAATCTATAATAAATTCGGTCAAACTAGAATCTCATACATAAATGACCAAAGCGACTGAACGGGTCTAGGTGTAAGCTAGTAATGAAAGGTCCCTTGGAATTCACTATTATCGTTATTTATGACGTAATAACTCTTAAAATTGATGATTTAAACTTTACAACTTTGCAAAAGGACGATTCATTAAATGGCAATTATGCGGGTCAATGCTACTATCTATTTCATTGCATTATAATTTAACGAGTTAGTAAAGATATAGTATTTAAATTAGAATAAATCCATACCTTTTAACGGTTTATAGCATTAAATTCACACACATTTCTTTAACAATTTATTAGCTTTTTTCCAAGGATGTTGGCGTCAAACTTCTGTCAAAGTGGGGTGTCGCTGATTTCTAATATTTAATGTACCAGTTTATCCCAGATAGAATACCAATCAACAAGTATTATGGGAAGTCAAGGTCAGATTTCTCAAATGTTATCAAAATATCGGTTCAACAAATCAGCACTATTAGTATCATACACATGCTGATACCATACACTTCACACATCTATATTCGATATGCAAGGTGCATTAAACGGTTTTCAGAAAATACACTTGCCAATTTTATTAATAGATAGCACTTGAACAACCAGGCGTCGAATCGATCACTTAAAATCTTAAAACTTGTTTTTTTTTTTATAAAATTAATATACACATTTAAGTCCTAAATTTGTATAATTTTAACAACGACATAAGGTCCTGGATCCCACGTTAAGAAAATAATGTCATAATAAAGCATTGCCGGTTTTTTTTTTTGTAAAAGGAGATCATGACCATGTAAGTATGCAGGTATTGGAAGGGGAAATATATACATACTTTCTTTTATTTGTACATGTGCGATTTTTTTTATTACCGGTTTAAACTAAGGTTTCACTGCTTTAATGTTCGGGAAGGCTTTTGCGTAATAACGTGGGTGCTCAGGTGGTAGTTATTTTTCAGTTTTAAGGATGAATGGATAAGCTATTTAGCGCTGTTTCAGTAGATTAAATAAAATGTCATTATAGGTGATTGTGTAAACGCTATTGTGAAGTGGCACTACCAAGCGAAGAGAGAAAAGGATGCCAATTCGCTCAGTGTGCTTCTGTGTGGGGAGAATGGTCTTGTCAAATGCTTGGAGCAAGCTTTTCTGTGTGGCTTCAAGTCAGTTCGGCTCTTTGGAAAGAATCTCTTTATTTGGGACTATTTTGGTAAGCATTTCGTCAATAAAAATATCCTAAATCATTGCTGGTTGAAAGATAAAATTATGGTCTTTTAAGTAGTCCGTTGTAGTATTCCATATGAAATAATTTTAAGATATTTGATAAAATGTTGTTTGATAGTGAGTTATACCTATTTAATTAGTACCTCTTACCTTTATTTAATTATTATATTGATATGTTACCAAGTAAAAATCTGTTTGTGCACACTTGCTTTATTATATCGACTTTACTGAAATATCATACATCAAACCTTTATCCGTGGAATATCCATTGAAGTTACCAAATTACTCATGTTATTTACTACATTATTTTTTTCGTGTGCAGCTAAGGTGAAAGACGAATTTAAAATGAGTTTGTGCGACGAGCAACCAACTCAGAATAATAAAAGTTGTGGCGTGGCGTACAACTGCCGCCAAGATCAAGAACATAGAGCCATCTGGCGGTGTTACTGTCATCTCATGGATGAAATTAACTCTGTAGGCCGAACACTTGGCAAGGACGGAAAATTTCAGCTCTTCATATGTCTTAGTTTACGGTAATTATTTCTTCTCAATATTACCGTGAAAATTTCAAATTATTTATTGCAAGCATTCAAATTTTTCATGCTCTCCCTTTTTTCTTCATTTAATAACTTTTTTCTTAAACTTTCTATATAAAATATTTGATATACCCATTGGGATTCTTTTGAACAACCATTATTTTAGACAACTCCTTAAAGAAAATCAATGATTATTATTTTCAGTGAACATTGGCTACATCGAATGCTGGTACCGATGTCGATGACGCGCGTCACCGTCGAAATGTATGAAGAACAGAGCTTCCTCAGAAAACGTGGCCTGCTCACATTTCTCCGACAAATACTAGAACCACTAGATGAATTCGACATTGTGCTCGAAAACTCACTCACACAAGGCATTTAATTTTTTTACATTTACACCCGTAAATCAACATGAAACTTTAATTGACAATTTTGTGAACTAAACAAAACACTATAATTTTATACCATAATACTCATTTTGTTTACCATTTGATATTATATATCAGGGTCTGATTATTTTATAGTTTAATTGTTAAGTTTTAAATGTGATTATTATTATTTCTGTTTACTTGCCAGTGATCCCAAAGATTTTATTTTTATAATGGTGCTTATGGCTAATATAAGTTTTTTTCTTATGCATTTTTATAATTAATCAAATAAATATTAGGGCTCGTAGTGTGCTACTGTTTTAGCTTTTAATTGTTTCCCTTATGATTTTAAGTTTTTGTATTAAAAGATTTGGACATGTTTTAGTCACCTGGAATACTTCTTTATTATTATAAAGTTTGTTTCATTACTATGAAATAATTACTAAGAATTATATTGTAAATTAAAAACAGTATCTTCACCAAGGAACGAATACAAAGAGGAGATTATAGCCCTAATGAGATTTTTGTATGGAACGACCATTTTCGGGGTGCGGAGGTGTTTAGCTCCCTCCACTTTACATGTTGATGTTGCCATGTACTTTGGCTATCTGACACTGGGTGTAGGGTGTAAAGGCCGTACTCACAATTTTCTTTCTAGGGAGTAGTTTTTTTCAAGGTCAATTATGTAAACCATTTTGACATGTATTACAAAAATGTCATTCATAACGTAAAAAATATTACAAAAGTGCAAGTTTGTGTGTTTTACCTTCCTCATAATCTTGGTCATATTTTAGGATTACAGGTAAATTATTTATTTCTGTTGGTGTATTTCTGGTGTGTGTAAGACCGGAGGACCAATCACTGCGCTCACTAAGCCGCCATGGTGTGGGTCACCGCGCTATATCAGTGTGGGTCAGTATGCACTCGCAATGAGGATGGCTGCCTCTACTCTTGGATTCTACTCATGCTTTCCATCAGTCAGAGCAGTCACTTTGGCAGGCTTAAATATATATAAAAAATAATTATAAAGATTCTAAATACGACCCTGTCGTTTTGTTCTGTTTATGTACGTTAATCTAGCAGAACGAAAAAATACAAAATATTTACTTAGATAAAAATTGTTTAGGAAAAAATGCGGATACATTTTAATGAATTCTTTTAGCAGTAGCTCTTCGTAACTTTGTATTTTTATTTCACATTATTACAAAGTTTTGCCATCTAGTGGCGAATAAATATAATCGTATTTTAGTAAATCACTCAGACATTTTTTAGAACTATTTTAAGAAATTAGCTATCACATCACTTATAAGGAATTGGGATTTTTCGATACCATTCTAGAAGATTAACGTTCCAGTCCTCAATTATAAACCGCGTCAACTGCGATGACGTCAGGACTCATCTTTAATTCACGGTGTACATCTGCTTATGTCCTCCTTTTTGTATTTGCTCTGTTATCTTTACTTATAAACCTTCTTTTTAAATAATTGTAATATATAAGCACACTATTGTATTTCTTTACACCAACATACATTATCGATTAAGTATATAAAGACAGTCGACCCACTTGACTTATTCTACTGTGACCACTATAAAAAGAACAATGTCATTAAAAATAGGTAATGTAAATCATTCTTGTATAACGTCGGCTGTTCGTACTAAATCGAATCTACTTAGCCGTTATTCAAACAATAATAATATTTAAGCTATGGATATCAATTATATCATACTTTGCAGCAAAGTAGATTCGATGGACAGTTCAAATACTTGTGTTCATGCCCATTGTTCATTAGATAACATTAGAGACAGGAATTTTGTGCGGAATTTGAGAAGTCGTCGCGGTTGGGTTTTTACCCGCAACCTTTGCGGGCGATCGCGTCCAGTAAGTTTCCACAAGCTGCCCGTAGATACAGCAGATGTAAAACGAGTCGTGAAGTGTGCTTTGATTTGTTACCTATATACGGCGGACGAGGCTTAAAACCGCGTCGTGAGTTCTCAGCCCTAGTGTTCATATTTTAAACTTTACGTATCATGAAGCTTCTTCTACATAATAGTTTGTCATAATAACAAAATTATCGTATTTTTAAAATATATATGTATTTTTGCATAGTAAGTAGTATTTAGAAATGTATTTCATTTCGTGATAGGTGTAAGAAAATTATGAAAATGTTCTCTAAAAATTAAAACGATGCACTTGGATATAAAAATCACTCTTAAAAAATATGTTAAAATTTGCTCCTTTTGAATTTAACGGTTGATTGTAGTTTTTGCCGTCCTGCATGTTTAATAACTATGAAGATATAATAGATATAAATATGTATTACTTAGAAAAGCTTGAAAAACTCTGCAAAGACATTATTATTTTAAGCCTTATTTAACAAAACTCAAAGTTTTGTGCACAAGAAAATCATGCACGTAATGTTGTGCCAAAATCTTCTCGTGGGATACTTTTATAAAATCATTCATCATAATAAATGAACCTAATATCTAGTACTAGTCATAACGACATACTAAACTTAGCAACTTAAATCGTTTTAAGTAATTATTCTTACGACATTCAACAGTCACATTTGTATGGATGCATAAAAAAAGGAATATTTTTATACGTATTTTCTTGGGTCTCTTTTATTTAAAAAAAAATGATGAATCAAACAATTATATTTCTTTATCAAATTTGAAGGACGAAAGTGAATATATCATTTTTTATTTATCCAATATTCCATGGTGAATTACGATTAGAGAAATATCGCCTTCACCGTGTTGATTTTACCAATTTGGGCTAGTAAGAAATATTAAAATAATGCTCTGTTTTTGTTATAATGCCAATTCGCATTTTTTTTTCTAGAAGCACTTGCGTTAAGAACATTGCACTAGGTCTCGTGTGTATGTCTCATGTCCTCCCTTTTAGCGTACTTACGTACATTGATTTTTCAAAGTTTGTGTTTTATAGCAAAAAAGGTATGTGAATCGTTTTTTTTTTTGACCCGCAACATTTTTTTATGGACACAAAGCTAAGTAGTTTCTAAGTCGGAAAAGATTGTTTAATGATAAAACTGAAGTTGAAGACTTGACAAACGCTAATAAAATCTTAAAACACAAATAACAATGTACAGTATGTACACACGCCAGACGAAACACTAACCTGTTTAGGTTTACAAGTATCTGCTATTCTGATAAATATATTAATATATGTTTACTTGTGTGTGAATTGTAAATTTCTCGTTACTTCACTGATACATTTGCAAATATTGTTATTGCAAAACCGTTAAACTCGTACTAACGTACTGAACAGATATTACCTACGAATACGGGTTGAACTCGACTGTTCGTTTATTTAAAAGAAAGTTATTCAATGCGTGCAACTGCCTAAATAAATGTGTTTTTAATTGTTTACAATATTATTGGTACATAAATGCAAAACAAGGCAGCTAATCGCAACTTCGTTAGTAATTAAACACAAGCATTTAGACTCATTCTTAAATAATTATGACTTGTTTATGTTGCTCGGTTTGATAATGTTGTTTGTATACCTTTAAGTCTTCCCAAATTGATATGATAAAAGCTCAAAGGAATTATTATAACGTTTAGGTATTGGAACAGATTAAATTACACCGGTTCTTATAGTGTTATATATATCAGTAGAAATGAATCTCAAACCACTGGCCTACTTTAGGGTCATTATAATATTATTAAATACTTCTATATTGAATTGAGTACCTTGGTCATTTACAGAAAAAAATCCTATACGTCGTAATAGTCCTTTGAGGAAAAAGTACCAAAGACAAAAGAAATTTAAATAAACCGCTACCGAAACGGATGTGTCCAATAAATAAAATTATAGAACTGGCTTTTTATTTTTCGTTTAAAGTCAGCCTCCTGAAGCTCAATGCAGGACATCTGCAAATCGGTATATTTGGGCTGGCTCAAAATGGGTGATACCAAATCTTTGTTTTTCAATGAGTTATTATTATCCCCTCCAAGGAAAATCAGGTTTAGTCTGGAATCCAAGGGTAAGCTGCTCACCTATGATTAAAGGACGTCGTGGCGTGGCGTACCATTCCAAATGATAATTGCTAATCGACTAAATATACCAATAGAGCGAACCAGCCGAGGTAAAATCGCAAGTTTCGGATGAACGAGAAGACGGGACTAAAACTATTCTTGCGTGCAAAAAAATCGGCCAATCTCCTTTGCTTTGTTTTGAAACAGAATTAATCCAAAAATTAATTGAAATACAAAATTTTGTAGCTGTGTTAAGATAGGCTTAAAATCTTTATTTAAACATACTAAATGATTTACATTTTGATAAATGCATTGTGGATGACATGATTGCCTCAAATCAACAGATACCCTCACATTACATATTCTTAAAATATTCTTTCAAAATTTGCTCTGCATTAAGTGCATAAACATCTCTTTTGAATTGAAATTGATAATTCTCGTTACTTTATTGATCACTAAACTTGAGTTTAAAGTGTATTTACTTAAGGTGAGATGGATACTACACCTACTGAGGCCGCTCATGTAGTGGTTTAAGTCAGAGCGTCGTCGCTAGACGACGGAGACTTGCAGTAAAAGAAATAAATCCACACAAGCCTGCGAATGGTCCAAAATTAGCGCGGCTTCGATTTGCTCATTCTCACGTTGACTTCTCCACAATGGAAAGTCGTTCTGTTCTCGGATGAATATAAAATCAATCTTCATGGTAATGATGGACGTAGAAAAGTGTATCGAACGATTTGCACAGGCTTGTATAGACGAAAGAGTAGCATTTGGCGGTGGTTCATGGACTGTTTGGGGTGGAATTTCCTTAGAAGGAAAAACAGATATTGAGTTTGTATCTGGACCTCGTCTAGGTGCTTTGACTGCTGAACGATACACCCAGGAGGTACTGGATCAAAATGTTATGCCACACGCTGCTTTTGTGGGTGAAAATGTCATGCTTATGCAGGTTAATTCTCGGCCACATACTGCAGCAGCAGTCGCCCAGTATCTAAGCAAGGTTGGAATTCAGGTAATGGAGTGGTCAGCAAGAAGTCCGGTCTTAATCCAATTTAACACCTATGGAATGAGCTGAAGAGAAAGGTAATGGCCAGAACTCAACCCGTAGAAAAACTACAGGAGTTGAAATTTGCTATCATGGAAGAGTGTGAAGGAATACCCCAAAAATTTATCATAACCCTACCCTAATAAGGTCGATGAAAAACAGGATGGACGCTGCAATAAGAGCAAGGGGTAGAAATACTAGCTATTAGACTATACTATATTATAAGCCACAACGGCGGTAGTTGTCATTTTTGTGGCGCCATCACTTCTCTGCGCTTGGTTATAAATAGGAGTGATCTGTTGTATCGGTACGCATTTCTGACGAATGCGTCGCGGAGTGTGGATCATTGTCTTTGGACAATTAGTACAACTCTGTTAACAGATGTGGAAAGCTGTCTTTGACAAGTTAGTACTGTCTGAATTGCGGTGGGTGCGAGGAAAGCTGTCTAACAGCTAGTACAGCCCTATGTGACCGCCCTTGCTGTATAACTAACTGTAATTTGTTTAGATTCGTTACTTAATTAACGGTTGTTTGTGTCTAATTGCATTTCTAAGATTATTTTGTAATTAATGAAATAAATTGTTTAGAATTAAAGTAAATTGTTTAGAATTATAATTATTTTTATTATTTTTCACTTCTGGAATCTAACATCAGAAGTTGGATCAATCTACGTTCACAAATTATTAATTTTCAATATTTGGGAAACGATCAACTACCGACATTTAGTTAGATATTTTCATTTAATTTGCCTATACTTCATTATCTAGGTGTGTCTTACGATAGAGAGCATTGACAAATGCACAATAGATCGCGCTGTCATATAGAACCAAAGTGAATATACGCAGTGATTCGCCGCAGAGGTCCCGGGAACGATAAACGCGATCGTTCGTTAAAAAAAAAGGCATTGCACACTATTAGTGCTCATTTGAACGCTATCGAAATTCAGTGTTCGTTGTGATTTTTAATAAGGGAATCCGACTTTTGTGATATTCTTATCCGCTCTAAATCAAAGTCAAAAATCAAAACTAAATCAGTCAAAAATCAAAACAAAGTCAAAACATAGCAAATATAAAAATCGTAAAGGAAGTGACGACTTCTATATTTGGTTTTTAGTGTCAATTACAGACGGTTTTAAAACGATTATTTTAATAAAATAATGAGGGTATTTGTACCACATGTGTGTTCGTGTGTATAACGCTTTCTTTCCAGTTAGTAAACATTGTGCTAAGCGATGGAAACTGCATCCGTGCCAATGTACAAGGTGTACAATGTGGTCCACCAGTGCCGACACGGTAATGAGAGAAGGTTAGAAGGTTCAGTTAAGAAAAACTTGTGAGTTGTGCTTGACGCTGTACTGGTAAGATCAAATCATATTACATGTTGAGTTGTGATTTATTTTCACATAATTTTGATATGTAGTGTACAAAAGTGAATTGTGTGCGCAATTTAAAATGATGAAAAAATGGACTGTTTGGCGCGTATACGAAAATGCCTTAGGGCTGATGCAAAGCTGTGGCTTAACACAAGGGCTTAAGTAGTTAGTTTAGTTTTAACAATGACCTCATTTCATACCTTTTGTTATTGCGAATATTTGGTACTAGCTATTGCCCGCGTGTATGTCGGTTATCGCGATAAAAAGTAGCTTTCCAAAGTTCAGTTCTATCTTTATACCAAATTTCATCAAAATCGGTTCAGTGGTTTTGGCGTGAAAGCGTAACAGACGGTTACTTTCGCATTTATTGCGAATATTTGGTATAACGTAAATAGTGAATAGCGCTCAAACGAATGTTTGTAACTACCCCACCTGTGCATAATCAAGTAGGCGTTCTTTGCTATGGTTACGAACTATTTTTAACGAAGGAATGATGAATAATAGCAGTTGTAGTGGCTGCCTAATGCAACCCGAACTTATTACTTAAAGGTCAAGTAACTTTTATCCATTTACTTAAAATGTTACACTGACACAGCAAGTGTGACGGGACATAATACCCACACACGTTGTGATTAATCTGTTTAACTTTTATTTATGGAAACGAAAAATAGATACTTGTCAGATTATAACAATTTACAGTGTGTACACCAAGTTATGTTACTCCGTAAATTTAAAAATTGAAATGACCATTATTAAACAACTAGCTTTAGCCAGCGGCTCCGCCCGCGTGTATGATGTCCTTTCTCAGGTTCTAAACTATTTGAGTTCCAAAATTCATCAAAACCGGTTTAGCGGTTTAGGCGTAAAAACGTGACAGACACACAGACAGACAGTTACTTTCGCACTTCAAGAAATAGTTGATGATCCATTACATTTCTAATTTTTATTTTGATAATTCGATGAATGGGCTATTCTTTTATATTGGTGGTTGGTGAGAGCAAATAAATCGGGAGTATATAAACGTGTGATGTAACTATTCACAATACGGCAAAAGGGTGCGTGGACAGCAGAGCTAGTCCTGACGGAGCCTATTTAAAACAGCTTGAGGAACTCTTATCATCCACCGGTAGATGTACTATGTCACATTATTTACTGGTGATTGCATTAGTCAACTGTTATTGTAAAATCTATGAAGCGTTATAACAGTGGTAAATGTTTAAATTCTAAAGATATGATGTTAAATTTATTTAATAGTTCAGAGTAGGTAGTACGAAAGTGACTTCACTTGTTATTAATGGTTCAAAGAAAAAAAAAAAGTAAAGAAACTTCTATGAACCTTCTATAGTGGACTCCAAACTAGAACTTCATATTTTAAATGTAATCTAATAGGTTTTACACAACATCAACAACAAATTGTAAATGTTAAAGAAAGATCTCTTATGATAAAGCAAAACATATCGTTTGTTAGTTATGTTTTAATGTTTATCGAAATGCAAAGTATTGATACCGGTAAAGACTGCATGTCTATCGATCTTAATAGTACGTCTACTTAAGCATGCTATTCTTGATGTTATAGAAACATTATGAAAGGTTTTAAATACCCTCACTAGTGTCAGGTATTAAATGAACTATGTTATGTTGTTTGTGTAACAATAATGATTAATGGTCAGGTTAGACCGAGCTAAAATGAGGTTTAAGCACTAGTCATTGTGAGAGTACCAATTAGTGTTCCGGAAAGATAATCCTCATGCCTGACTGGCTATTTCAGGTGTTAAATTTTAAGATCATACACAAAATCATTGCAAACTTGATCGTAAAGGTCTGACATTCATATAGGATCAAGATTAATAACATGTTCATAAGCACGTTACGAGCCAGCTCAGGTTATTGTGATCTTTCTTCCTGACAGAGGTACTTATTGAAACGTCAGTACCAGTGATGGTTTCGACTGCTTTGTTGGGTCGACAGTTAGTGTATGAGACTACCGTTCAATATAGGTTCGATTTCTGGGTTGAACAAACAATAACTAATAATACTGTGTACTTCTAATTATAGATATGCTTGTTATGGCCCGAAGTTTAAAAGTTGTGGTCAACGCTCCGTGACTCGAATGAGTACAAAGAGTCGACGGTCCTACGCCTGATCTCTTTCGGGTCATGTTGGGTGGCCGTCTCATCGAACCAAAGGCGTACACCTGTGTTAGACAAGTACTTGCGTGCTGTAGTGTCTACTGTGTTTTTGGTTGCTCTCCATTGGGACTGGCCGCCGTAGCAGAAAGATGATAACGATGCATTGAGAGCCTCGTCACTGTGCAAGGTGCAGTCTACGCGAGCCGAGCCCGGGCTGTGACCTGGTGTCTGCTGCTGCCTGGTGAGGCGCAGACTTGCGGCCTGCTCGCTATATCGCGAGGTGCGGACTTGCGTCCTGCATGCCGCTCAGTGATAAGCGGACCTGCGGTCTGTTCTCCGTGTGCCCGAGATGCAACCTTCCGCCTGTTCACCGTGTGTACGAGACGCAATCTTCGGCCTGATCCCCGTGTGTGTGAGGTGTGGTGCAATGTATGGCGGATGGTGGAGAGCATGAGGTGTGTATATTGGAATGGACCCATGGACAGGGTAACCAGCCCCAAACTCGTGGTCTTCCTGAGATAATTTTAAGACCCATGGACAGGGTAACCAGCCCCAAACTCGTGGTCTTGTTGAGAGAGGTAAGACCCATGGACAGGGTAACCAGCCCCAAACTCGTGGTCTTGTTGAGAGAGGTAAGACCCATGGACAGGGTAACCAGCCCCAAACTCGTGGTCTTGATGAGAGGTTTAAGACCCATGGACAGGGTAACCAGCCCCAAACTCGTGGTCTTGTTGAGAGAGGTAAGACCCATGGACAGGGTAACCAGCCCCAAACTCGTGGTCTTGATGAGAGAGGTTTAAGGCCCATGGACAGGGTAACCAGCCCCAAACTCGTGGTCTTGTTGAGAGAGGTTTAAGACCCATGGACAGGGTAACCAGCCCCAAACTCGTGGTCTTGTTGAGAGAGGTTTAAGGCCCATGGACAGGGTAACCAGCCCCAAACTCGTGGTCTTGATGAGAGAGGTTTAAGGCCCATGGACAGGGTAACCAGCCCCAAACTCGTGGTCTTGATGAGAGAGGTTTAAGGCCCATGGACAGGGTAACCAGACCCAAACTCGTGGTCTTGATGAGAGAGGTTTAAGACCCATGGACAGGGTAACCAGCCCCAAACTCGTGGTCTTGTTAATTTTAAGTTTAAATGTTTAAGACACACACTTATGATAACTGTTCTTATGATATTATGGTTCTTATGGTAACGGTAGACCTTCATGCTGAAGTCTACTCTTGTGTTAGTACTAAGTTTCTAGTTTTATTTTAAATGTATGTAACAGTGACTGTTTGTTTCTAATCTGGCGCGGATTATAAATAATCTTTCACTCTTTTCCTTGGAGGTTCGAACCTTTCTTATTCGTGTTAACTGTTATTATCTCGTAAAACTATTCGTTAACTCTGTTTACGCTAAATTTGATAACTGTTTTTAGTAACTGACCAATTGGACGATGATGTACTTACAGAGGCGTCTAATAAACTTTTATTTTTGTACATGTTCCAGTAACCGCGAATGAGAACAATGAAGAAGTGTGGTCATCCAGACCTGCCGAGGACGTCAGGGTGTCAGGAGAGGCCGTATAAGCCACAACGGCGGTAGTTGTCATTTTTGTGGCGCCATCACTTCTCTGCGCTTGGTTATAAATAGGAGTGATCTGTTGTATCGGTACGCATTTCTGACGAATGCGTCGCGGAGTGTGGATCATTGTCTTTGGACAATTAGTACAACTCTGTTAACAGATGTGGAAAGCTGTCTTTGACAAGTTAGTACTGTCTGAATTGCGGTGGGTGCGAGGAAAGCTGTCTAACAGCTAGTACAGCCCTATGTGACCGCCCTTGCTGTATAACTAACTGTAATTTGTTTAGATTCGTTACTTAATTAACGGTTGTTTGTGTCTAATTGCATTTCTAAGATTATTTTGTAATTAATGAAATAAATTGTTTAGAATTAAAGTAAATTGTTTAGAATTATAATTATTTTTATTATTTTTCACTTCTGGAGTCTAACAATATATTATAGTAAAATCGAAAAGTTTATGGTGTAGCTAACACATGACTAATGACACCTCAAATCTTTGTCAATAAACCAACATCAAAAACTTATATTTATTAATTTTAGTTTATAATCTATCGCGTGTGCAACCGGGCGGTTTTCAAAATTTTGCTCAGGACTATTTTGCCGTGTCCTACGAGTTTGACCATTGATTAAGGCAAAAATGTAGGAAGTGAGTATCAAATTATTTTACGTTAGGGTAAAATGTTTAACTTACTGTAAAAAAAAAGATAAACATAAGACTTAAACGGAAAACATATTTTAATATTTATTAAAATACCAAATATTATCCTACTTTTTTATGTCTCCTTCATCATATCCTGGATTTTGATTACGTATTTTGGAGAATAAAGGGGAGCCCACGATGCTAAATGGGGATTTACTCGAGCGTCATAGAGACTTATTAGGTTGCAAAGCTTAGATGATAAAAAGAATTTTTTTTTATGTAATATATACCTTTTCATCGGTGACCATTTATTGATAGCATTAATGTCCTACGTATTTTTAATAATGTACGTATGTTAATCTGATCATTTGCATGATGCGGGTGGTTCTACGTAAGGGTTAAAAATGAAAAAAAATAAAAAATTGTCGAGCGCGTCAGGTTTCTTAGGGGGTGTTAAGTGCACCAAAAAAAAAGCTCTCATTCAATAATCTGACGATTTCGATCTGACGCAAGCTCGCGGCCATTATTATAATGTGCAAAAAAAATTCGCCATTTTGAAATACTCAAGCGCGTCAGATTAAGATATATATGGTTCATTTTTATGTTCTAGACGTGCTGTCTCATAATCTGACGATTATCTAAAGGGATTCGCATAATCTGACAAAAAAAAATTTTTTTTTTCAATTTTTTAAATCATTGGACTTAATTAATTCAGAAGCTCAGGAAATAGCATGCAAACAAATAAGTGTATGTTTTTTAAGTAGAATACTTGTATTTATAAGAAAATTATTTAAAAAAATGCCCAAGTAAATTTATTTTTTTATAATTAATTGTGGGGACGGAGTGAGAGAGTAATAGATAGAGAAAAAGTGAGAGAGTAGTGGAAACGCGGATGATGGGCGTGGAATATAAATAAACCATTTGCAATAGAATGCCTTTTTTATTTAAACATAACAGAAATTATAATAACGTATTTTCTTTAGTAAAATTCGTGACAAGACGAACTTGACAGGCGAACAGCATAGAGCTGTACCACCATAGAGGTTGCGCCATACCAACACTCCTCCTCGCGACTCTATGCCAGCCCGAAGTGGATGATCAGCTCCTTGAGCCTTGGCCCCGGAAGGCCCTTGGTCAATAAATCAGCCGCCATCTTCTTAGTCTCCAAATATTCCAATCGTATTTGTTTATTTTCAATGCAGTTTCTTATATAGTGCATCTTCAAATCAATGTGCTTGGATTTTGACGAAACTATAGGGTTTTGACTGAGCTTCAATGCGGCTTGATTGTCATTTAAAATCTGAACGTCATCTATGTTAGTCCCCAGTTCATTAAATAGCAATTTAAGGTGTATGGCTTCTTTTGCTGCCTCAGTACACGCACAGTACTCTGCTTCGGCTGTTGAAAGCGCTACACTCTTTTGTTTTCTGGATGACCAACTGATGCAGCCTCCTGCATATATGAAACAGTACCCGGAGAAAGACCTACGGTCTAATTTGCAGGCACCCCAGTCTGCGTCTGCCATACCGTATAATTCTTGTTCAGTTCTTTTAAAACTTAGCCCGATACTAGATGTGCCCTTGAGGTATCTTAGCACGCGTTTGGCACTCTTGAAGTGTTCGGCATTGTAGCTATCGTTGAACTGCGAGAGATAACTAACAGCGAACATAATATCGGGTCTCGTAGCTACTGCCAGGTACATAAGTGTTCCAATCATGTTTTTATACGGCAATTCTTTATCTTTTGGACTTTTGTCTGCTTCAAGCGATAGCCCTGGTTCTATAGGCGTATTCGTAACTTTGCATTCCTCCATTCTAAATTTAATTAATGTGTCCTTTATATATTTTTCTTGACAAAGTTTCACTGTGTCCTTAGTGTATTTAAAATCAATTCCGAGCATTCTTTGTGGTATTCCCAAATCTTTTATTTCAAATTTGTGTGCAAGCATTGTTTGGATTTCTTGCATCTTCTTTGAACAGTTGTAAGCTATTAGTAAATCGTCTACCCAGATGGCTGTGATTACTTTAGCTCCTCCTTTCTGTAGAACGTATACACACGGATCTGCTTGTGATGGGACAAAACCAATATTGCGTAATTCCGTGTCTAATCGGATATACCACTGCCTCCCGGATTGTTTTAGACCATACAAGGATCGTTGTAATTTGCAGACTTTTTCTCCTTTAATGTCTCTAATACATTTTAGCATGTCTTTAGCTTTGTTGTATACACTCAAGTCACTTTTTCCGCTCTCATCGATAATTATTTCTAAAACATACTTTTCCAGGTTTTCAGGTACCTTCATAGTAATGTCTTCTTTTATGTAGCCGTTCAGATATGCTGTTGTGACATCCATCTGCTTTAATTTCATGCCTTCTTCGACAGACATTCCAACGACGGTTCTGATGGAGCTTAACTTGGCCACATTCGCGAAAGTCTCATTGAAGTCTATTCCAGGTCTTTGGGTAAATCCCCGAGCAACAAGTCTTGCCTTCTTGGTTTCCGTGTTATCCGGTCCAGTTTTTGTTTTAAGTACAAGCTTGTAGTCTATGAGCTTCATGCCAGTGGTTTTCTTCATGATTTTCCACGTCTCATTCTTGATATGTGCTCGTATTTCAGCTTTGATTGCGTCGTGCCAGTCATCTTCTGTTTCATTTTGTTCAGACAAGTATAACAAATCTGACACGAGTAAGCTTTCTTCTTCCATATCATCTTGAAAGTAGTAATCTTTTGACCATGTAGGTTTTTTCTTTGTTCTTATAGGTCTTTGCAATGGTCTCTCATTTGTTTCGTGTGGAGTTTGGTATCCATCACTCTCAGCTTCTTCGTCCTCTTCAGATGAAGTTTGGTCTTGATCAGCAGTTCCCAGATCCTGAATCGGTAAGTCAGAAATCTGATGATTTTTCTTATTATTGAGTTGTATCACCATTTCTTTTTCAGGTCTCAGTGTGCTGTTGTCAAGGATTGATTCAGTACGAGTGCCATCGTAGTACATCTTCTCGATGAATTTGACATCTCGACTGATTACAACATCGTTTTGGTTAGGGAAATAGACTCTAAATCCTTTAGCATTTTTGGCGTATCCCATAAAAACTCCTTCTGTAGTTTTAGGGGTGAATTTGCCTCTTCGTCTTTTGTTTAAAATAAATGCTTTGCTGCCGAAAATATGTAAATGGTTTCCGGCTGGATTTCTGCCTACCCATTTTTCGTACGGAGTACTTCCATTTAAGGCTTTTGCAGGACTCCGGTTTATTAGATAATTGGCTGTGCTTATTGCTTCTGCCCATAAGCATGAGGGTACATTTGCCTCCATCATTAAACATCTAGCCTTGTCTAGCAGTGATCGGTTTTTTCGTTCACTTACACCGTTCTGCTGCGGAGTATATGGTGCTGTCAGTCTCCTTTTTATAAAAAGGAGACTGACAGCACCATATACTCCGCAGCAGAACGGTGTAAGTGAACGAAAAAACCTTACACCGTTCTGCTGCGGAGTATATGGTGCTGTCAGTCTCCTTTTTATAAAAAGGAGACTGACAGCACCATATACTCCGCAGCAGAACGGTGTAAGTGAACGAAAAAACCGATCACTGCTAGACAAGTTTCCTTTTTATAAAAAGGAGACTGACAGCACCATATACTCCGCAGCAGAACGGTGTAAGTGAACGAAAAAACCGATCACTGCTAGACAAGTTTCCTTTTTATAAAAAGGAGACTGACAGCACCATATACTCCGCAGCAGAACGGTGTAAGTGAACGAAAAAACCGATCACTGCTAGACAAGGCTAGATGTTTAATGATGGAGGCAAATGTACCCTCATGCTTATGGGCAGAAGCAATAAGCACAGCCAATTATCTAATAAACCGGAGTCCTGCAAAAGCCTTAAATGGAAGTACTCCGTACGAAAAATTTTGCCAGCAGGTCATCAAATTCTCTGCTTCTGTATTCGCCACCATTATCCGACTGCAAGTGCTTAATTTTCTTATTTGTGAATAGCTCTACTCCATTTTTGTACTCTTTGAACTTTTCTATTACTTGACTTTTATTTTTAATGAAGTAGATACAACAGTATCTGGTAAAATCATCGATGAAGGATACGTAGTATCTGGATCCAGCAAGCGATTCCGTTTCGAAAGGTCCACAGACGTCACTGTGTATAATTTCTAAAATTTCAGATGACAATCGGTCATGGCTAGCAAATGGTAAGGATGAAAGTTTACCTTTTATACATGTTTCGCAGGTATCTAACTTTACTTCTTTGATATCTAGTCCTCTCATCATCTGCTTCGCAACCATCATTTTTAGGTCTTTTTCGTTGATGTGACCCAATTTCCGGTGCCATAACATCGATTTATCTTTTGACTTCGTAGTGAAATTTGCTGATTCTTTCGGTTTAAAATCCAGATAATAGAGCCCGTTTTTATTTCTTGAAGCTTGTTGTATGATCTCGTCTTCTTGTATGATCGACGCTTTTTCTTTTTCGAATAGTACCTTGTAACCGTTATCAGTTATTTTCCCGACTGACATGAGGTTTGTCGCTATCTCTGGTACGTATAACGCATCATTCAAGTTATATTTTTCGTCGTTCGTCGAGATACAAATTTTTCCTCGCCCTTTAATTTGTAAAGTGTGATTCTTCGACGCGAGACTTAAAGTGTTAACTTCAGGAGTTAATACTTCAAATTTTTCTTCCTCGCCCGTCATGTGAGAGCTGCAGCCACTATCAAGGCACCACAGGTTTTCACCAATGCTGTTTGCAGATGAGTAACAGACATTGTAGTTCTTTTCGTGACTTTTATTTTTCTGTGGGTGAGTAGTTCCTTTCTTTGACCAACATGCCTCTGTAGTGTGGCCTTTTTTATTACAGTGTTTACAGATGATGACCTTCCTCTTCTGTCTAGCATAAAATGCTTCAGACCTTGTTGAGTTGTCATTTGGTTCTGTTTGCTTTCTGGCCTCGTTTTCTTCAACAATTTTTATTTGTAATTCTTCTGGACCAGGCAGCACATCCCGTGACTCAATAGCGATGCGGAAGTTTTCATAGTTCGCTGGTAGGCTATAGAGCATCATGATACTCAATAGTTCCGGGTGTATTTTAACGTCCATATCCTCCAGCTTTCCCACGACATCCATAAAATTGTTTAAATGGTCGCGGATATCCTCTTCGGAACTCATTTTCTTTAGAACTAGTTGTTTCAACAGCGTAGCTTTTCTCGCCGGACCAGTGCTCTGATGTATGGATTTAAGTTTATCCCATATCTCTTTTGACGTCTTACAACCTTTTATTTGTTTTAGTTCGGTCGGTGAGATGAGTAGAATAAGTTCCGATCTAGCTTGTATATCAAGTTTTTCGAACTTACATTTTTCTTCGGCGCTCGATGTCGGCGACAACTTTGTTTCGCCGCTAACATAATTCCATAGTTCGGTTTTAATTAATACGGCCTGTGCTTGTAAACTCCAGGTGTCGTAATTATTTCTATTTAACGTTTCTATGGACCGATATGTCGAGTATGCCATTTTTACGTTATTTTTTATATTTTGGCATTTATGCAAACGCTCTGCTACCAATTGATGGGCGTGGAATATAAATAAACCATTTGCAATAGAATGCCTTTTTTATTTAAACATAACAGAAATTATAATAACGTATTTTCTTTAGTAAAATTCGTGACAAGACGAACTTGACAGGCGAACAGCATAGAGCTGTACCACCATAGAGGTTGCGCCATACCAACAGCGGAGAGGGAAATATAGGTATCATCCAGCTGCACGCATTAAACTTTATCGACGATTTTTTATTATTTCGGCTTGCGGAAATCGTCAGATTATATATTTTTCGTTATCCTTCAATTATTTCCTTCAAAATAAAAAAAAATTTGGCTACGCTCGAGAATGTCGAGATGACGTTTTTTTTTTACAACTTTGCTGCCCTCCCCTTTCTTTACGTCACTCTCAAATTGTCAGATTAGTGGAATATACACTTTTTAAGCATGTAATTAACTCACCCTACCTTAATCTGACGCGCTTGAGAATTTCTAATGATCAATTTTTTTTTACTTATCTGATCCTTTATCCTTCACGGGCGGCTTTATATATGGGGTTCATATTTGGTGGAGGTACTTAACTGGATACAAGGTATCGTCCTGTATATTAATCTGCCGCGCTTTAGTAAATCCCGAAATCCCCGCTTGGGCTCCCCTACTATAAGCTATATTTGGATATCTTTAGTATTACTCGAATGAAATAACTCATTTTATTTGTTTTTAAATAAAATATAATAAGGTTGTAGTATATTTTTCTAATATAAATACTGAAATTATCGGATTTAAAAAACTGGCCACAGCGGACAGTCCTGTACGTATCGGTATGATTTTATAAAGAATAACAATAATATTGTCTTTGGCTCTTAACTATTTTTAAGCAATGCCATATTGACGATGTTTTTATCATTCCTTCGTTCTTTTCCTTTGAATTAAAACTGAAGAAATTCAATCATCAACACTTGCGGTCCGTGACGTGCGTGACGGGTCTGTTTTGTTTGTCCGGTACGAACATTGATTTTGAAAGGTAAGACCCACAAATTTTATATACTACTCGTGTTAAATTATAAGTAAATATGTTGTAGATAATGAATGTGTACTATTAAACTACTATAATCAACTTTTTTTATACCAAAAAAACATATGATGACAAGTCCCCGTTATACGTAACATCCAGGACGTGACGTGATGTATAAAGGTGCAGACACATTATCGGACGCGGCTGACGGATGCGGCTGACACAGAGCTGTGCACACTATCTGACGTAAGTCGCGGACGTGACCTTTGACTGACCTTAAGCGTTCGGACGTCCGAAAGAAATCTGGTTGCGGACCAGTGCTGCCAGATGTACGATTTAAATCGTATTCATAAAAATGAATTAATAGCTAGTAATATTATCTAACATGCAGGCACTGGAATAATTGCAACTTTGAGACTTTTGATTTTACATTTAATTAGATTAAAACTGATAATTACAAGATTTTTCTTGTTTTTAATGCCCTCCCTACAATGTATTCTATTCGTTACTATAATTAAATTATACAAAATATAATATAAAGATAAAAATGTAGATTTACTGTTTTTAAATTTGAAATTTACAGTTTTCTACAGTTTTTTTGTAGCCTATCTACAGTTTTGCTCCATGCTGGGGTTGGCAACCCTGCGCGTCTGCAAGCAACGTCCGAAAAGACCGTGCACATTATCAGTCGCGGCTGTCAGCCGCGTCCGTCAGTCGCGTCCGATAATGTGTCTTCACCTTTAATGTGGACTAAAAACGTTACGTACTGGACTCGTAAAGATGCGTTCATACTGTCTTGTGCAATTTAATATAAATTAAAAATATAATCCACCCAGACATGGGCGTACCCAGCATCTGGCCTAGGGGGGGGCAAGTCAAATTTTTTAGGTCGGATCCTCCGCGGCTGTTTTGTCATACACACTACTCAAACACACCTACATGAATCATTAGTAATATGTAGTGTGCCTTCCAAAAGACCGTACCACGGCGTCTAATGCGACGACCAACAGTTGCACGTGGAAGGTGGTACACGCGACATTATGTTACTGGCGCGGCCAATGTAGTCCCTGGCAAAAGGCCTAAGGGCTACAAGAGGGGCGACGGGACTGCAATCGGGAGCGGGGGTCTTCTCGAACGGGGGTGGAGAACACCGCGTGGAAGAAAAGGTCTTTAAAAAATTACCCCTAACCCAAGCTGAGGGAGCCCGGCGAAGAGGTTAACGGCTAGGGGGATATGCCAGCCGCTAGGGCAACACAACGTTAGCTCACGTATAAGAGCAAAACCATTATGGACGTGACTCAAGAGAATATATTACCCCCAAGGAGGGTACCGGCCGTGCCGCGGACGGAGAATCCCTCGGCACTCCAGCGTCAGCCTCAGTGGCTGACACTGGAGTGTTCTGCCCACCGTATTCTGGGGGGGCACAGTTACGTACACAAGGATGTCCGAGTCTGGGCACATCAACCAGGGCGCACAAGCCATGTTTTGTGCATCCCAGGACGCCGGGCCCGGCGTCTTCTCGCACCCAATCAAGGGAGCGCTTAGGAGGCGATGATCGAGCGTCAGCCTATGGAATCCCTTAATCAAGGTCCAGGGTTGCAGAAAGGAGATTCAGAAGAGAACGATGCTTAGCTTTCTGCTCTGTTTCCTCGCGGTCACCACAAACCCGTGAGCGAAAACCGAAGGGCACGTCAGATAAAAACCGACCCAAGAAACTCGCACGGCAAAAGGGTACAGCAAGGGGTGGCAAGAGCAATGAAAGTGGAATAGGGCACGAGACGAAGCGTGATGACGCACCGGGTCTATCTTGGTTGCGGCGGAGCTTTATTATTGCCCGAGGTAAGACCAGCAAAGCAGCGTTCTCAAAAAAGAGCAGCTTACCGATACCAATTCGCGGCCTTGCTGGACCGCGTTCTTGCCGAGGTTCAAAAAAAGATGATAGGAGGTCAGTGCCCAGGTACGAAGAATTTGCTGCTTCCAGCGGCCTTAAGTCCGGGGACGGAAGGGGCCACTGGCGTGCGACTGCACTGCCTAAAGCCAAAAAGAAGAGTAAGAGGAAGAAGGGTCAGTGGGCTACACAGATGTCGCAAGCGCCAGTATCGCTTTCCACTATGCAGTAGAGGCAACAGCCGACAGCGGCCCCACAATCGAGCGAAACGTGGGTCCCTTGGTCGAAAGGCCAAGGCCAGGAAAATGGCAGAGATGGCCGAGTCAGGGCGACGGGCGGCTGCCCTACCGCCACTGACTATTAAAAGGGTTATGCCGCGACTTCCAACAACAGCGGCTGTCACAGTATCCGTACCTCCTGGCTCGGAGACGACAATAGCCAAGCTGATGGAGAACGCCAGGGCCAACATCAGATTGGGTGATCTTGGCATCACAGATGGTCTCCACACCAAGCGAGCTATGACCGGCGCCCTGATCCCCGGGAGGGAAAGCGCCGCTTCAGCAGACAAACTGGCAGCACGCCTGCGAAATGTTCTGTCTGACACGGATGCTATTATGATGATACGGATGATGGAACTGTCGCCATATATTGGGCAGAGATGGACAATGGCCTCCATTGCGCCCTTCTTCAACGAGGGCTGAGGTTTGTGGCAGTAGAATGGGACCCCATGGTCATTGTGGGCTGCTACATATCTCCGAATCGCGGTCTCTCCGTTTTCGAGGCGTACTTGGATTGACTTAGGAGTTTCATTTGCACTTTCCTGTCTCGTCCGATACTTGTCTTGGGCGATTTCAACGTCCGCTCCACAGAATGGGGAGATCGCCTAGACAACTCAATAGGAGATACACTAGTCAAGTAGGCGGCGGGACTGAACCTCGGCATTGTGAACCGGGGTTCAGTCAGCACCTGTGTACGGTAAAGACGGGGGCCCTACTTTTCCATGGGCCCGAGCGTGGTCCGCCCGCCAGCGCCTCCATCGAGGTCCACTCGGTCCTCGTACCGGTCCAAGCCCATATGAGGTACCTGGGTCTGGTCCTCGACGGCAGATGGCTCTTCGACGAGCACTTCCGGCAGCTTGCTCCGAAGCTGATCGGCACTGCCTCCTTCCTTGGGCGTCTTTTACCCAATCTAGGAGGAGCCAGTGTCGCCACGAGGCAGCTGTACACGGGGGTTGTCCGGTCTATGGCACTCTACGGTGCACCGGTGTGGGCGGCAGCTCTAACCGAGCAGAACAGGGCGCGCCTCAGGCGGCCGCTAAAAACTCTGGCGGTCAGAGCCATACGGGGTTACCGCACCGTGTCGACGGAGGCGGCGTGCGCCCTTGCCAGAACACCTCCGTGGGATTTGGAGGCGGAGGTGTTCGCCGACGTTTATCGGCGAGCGGCTAACTACCGGGCGGAGAGTGGTGGTGTTGGACCTCCGCCCGAGGACGTGCGCGAGCTGCGCGAAGCCCCTCACCAAGCCACGATGGATCGCTGGTCGATCCGGCTGGAGACTCCACTTGCTGGCTTCGCCACCGTAGAGGCGCTTCAGCCGGTCATCGGCTTCTGAATGACGCAGGTTCTTTCCGGGCATGGTTGCTTCAGAAAGTACCTGCACTCGGTCGCCAGGAGGGAATTGAGTCCCGCTCTGCACTGCGACTGCAGCGAGGATTCGGCTCATCACACGCTGGCGGTCTGCCCCGCATGGGAGACGCAGCGCCGGGTCCTCACTGCAGTCATCGAGGAGGAACTCTCGCTACCGGGCGTCGTTCGTTCTATGGCCGGCAGCGAGAGCTGTTTTACCGCGGTCGCAACCTTCTGCGAGGACGTAATCACGCAGAAGGCGGCGGCGGATGTGCCGGACGGCGGATGTGTCGGACGGCGGATGTGTCGGTGTGTGCCGGACGCCGCTTATGAGAGGGTCGTCGAACCGAGACAGTGCCCGCATCAGGAACGGGCAGGCGCAGGGGGAGTCCAGGAGAGTCCAGAGAGAGGTGAACCTGGACTTCTCCTCCTCCTAAACGGAGAAGCGCGGAGAGGGCACACTGTGTGGTTTTTAGTCGGTTCAAGTCACACCCCCCGCCGTAACCCCCGGTGGGGTGACGGTCCATGATGATTTTCCACACATAAAAAAAAAACTCCGTTACTCGAGATTGACAATGACAACGGCGGGTAACACAGTGGGACTCAGCTAGTGTCAAATAAATTGCAACCTCAACTCGCAACTCCCTACCGAAGATTACCGAATACACCCGAGCGTTCTAACGCTCGGCTAAGTTCGGTATTATTCTTCGCGGTTTTTTGGCAATTGCACCGTGCATTTTGCCAGTGTCTACTGCGCGGTTTATTTAAAAGTTAGAGCATAAGGCCCCGTTTACACTTTGATTAGTAATTAGGGGAGTTCATACATGTTCTGGGAAATTTCCAGGGGGGGGCAGCTGCCCCTCCCTGCCCCCCCCCTGGGTACGCCCATGCACCCAGAGAGGTAAACTCATTACCTTTATAGGATCTAGTCACCTCATGGTGAGCAGGTTTCCTTAAGTTATAAATATCCTATTTAGACTAGCGATAAAGAGGGTGAACCCTAACATTCCTCACATCCTCGGCACTTCCTTACAAATTAATATATTCCTACTCAGGTAAATTATGCCGTTGACTGGTGCCGAGAGAGACAAAAACAACGGCGATATGGACAAAAACAAAGAAAATGAAGAAAAATACAACAAATATAAAAAGAAAGAAGTCGAAAGACTGAAGAACATAAACTCAAGTGAACTAAATAAGGAAGAAAAGGAAAAAAGACGGAAAATTTGGAGATAACAAAAAAGGAATAAAAGGGAAAATAAAAAAGTAAATAATACTAAGCCAGCTGTTCCAGTGACAGTGCCAGAGATGCAAGATAATACAAAATTGAAGAAAAAACAGAGATTGAATTACCGAAATAATAAAAGATATCAAAGGACATTAAAAACTTGTGAAAGGTTAAAGAAAGTTATTAGTAGTTTAAGTAAAAATAGATTTCGCCTAGAGACTAAACACAAAAAGATGATTGAGCTATTGGAAAATGAAAAAGTTACTCTAAAAAAAGACCAAACAATCACGCAGAATTACCTACTTATTGGTTCCCTATTTTATTTTTGTTACTACTTATTTGACATTTTTTTCTATCTGTTGGATTTTTTTGTAAGTTAAAAAGTATTGTTACCTACTTAATGTGAAAATGAAACTGAGATAGACTTGAATCCCCTAAGTTTTTTGTAAAATATATTTTTACTAAATAGTTAGATAAATGCTCAAATCAAAACAGTCTGTGATATTGACTAATTTTATAGAAATAAGTACAGTAAGTGATGTGACTTAAATAATATGTCACATCACGACGTTTTTGAAGTGTTGAATAATATTGTATTGTTGTTAAAATGACTAGAAATTGTGCTCGTTGTAAACATAGCTTTATAGTTCCTAAACGTAACGACTGTTGTCTACATACGTAACTGTCCTGTTTTGGCTGTTATAGTTTTTATTTTTTTATGAAAAAACCTTTGGGAGTTATGTTTTTGTTAATATATATTAAATGTCTTTTTGTTATTTTTTGTATTTAAAAAAACTTACCTATAATGTTAGTCTTTCAGAATAGTTATTTATTCACAAAGTTTGATAGTCCAGAGTGCCATTTAGTTACGTACATATTTTATATTTAAAACAGCACTAAGAGGCAAGATTCCACAAAGTGGTATTAAATTTTAGAAGATTTTTATGTTGTTGATTAATTATACATAAAGCTGATTAACTTTGATATGATTGGGTTATTATTTACTTTGAATGAAAATGTAACGTACAAGACCCCTGTATTGGCAACCCTCACTATAATAATATATTAAATAGAAATTATACTCATTTAACATTGTTAGATTATGGTTTTTCTTAAACCTTAGTTCATTGTAAATGTCTACATTTCATCGTTTATTTAAAATTTTGTTATGAAAATAAATGGACATCCTGTACGTCGTCTGTACAGCGTCCTGGGTAGGTCGATTATACGCACGCAAGTGTTATATTATGAATAAGATTAATTATAGATTACTAAATAAAGCCTAGCGCTCCAAAAGAACAAAAAGAATTAAGTCAGTTTTCAATATTCGTGAGAGACAGCTTTGTCTAACACTCACGCTGAATGAATCGATAAGGACTTGAAACATATGTGAATTTTAAAAATCATCAGGCGAATCCCTGTCCCATTCCATTCCAAATAATAAATATAATTATGTTTTATTATAATCACAACGTGGTTACAAAAAATGTTTTAATATTTCTCAATTCGTCAGAACAGAAATCGGGATTGAATGCAAAAAACGCCACCATCAACGTATTTACCATTGGTAAATTCGTACTTTCTGCTTTCACAAAACCGTCTTCGATTCCATCCATTTCAAAATAAAACAGAGCACGACAAAAATCTAGGTTTTCCGTTGAAAATGTTGCATTATGTACATTTTACGTTTCTGCAAAGAATTGATTGCATGTCTCTTCTTATTTTGGCAAAAGTTTTGCAGTAACAAAACGCAACTCTTAAACGGAAATGGCGCTAATTCAAACTAATTTACAAATAACTTTTCATATAAAAGCTAAAAGAAAGTGCTAGAGTATAAGTTCAATTGTAGTTTAGTAATTACAGTCTATTTTTACTAGAAGAAATTAAAATTAATAGAATTCTTTGAATTCTAGAGATTATTTTCGATGTTGTAATTTAAATACTCGTAGATGGCGCTATGTCGCTTGTTTTGTGTGCGGTCCTTCGTTCGTTCGACCGACCGACCGACTGATATTCGACAAGTAAGATGGCGGCGATTAATGTGAAAGGCGAAACGTTGTCTTATTTGTACTTGTAAATAAAGTTATTACTATTTTGAAATATTATTGTCAGTACAACCACGGCAGAAGATTTAACATTTCAGTGTGTAATTGTTGGTGATCTGTTGTGTACAACCTATGAATTGAAGCACTTTTCATTTCACAATAGACAAAACCCGTCGCAACGAGCTCTTGAGGAGTCGAGGCCATATTTATGATGTTATCTGTTGTGTGAGCGTCCTCCGAAACCACATTGATATATGGTCGTGTAAAACGAAGGCGATGGTATGTTTCTCTGCATATATTCTTTAAGATAATAACGTGACAGACAAATACGATTTTGTATTGTTCCGTCACCCAATAACGCTTCTATAGCGAAGCGCCGGATTATTTTTATTGTAATACAATCTTAATATTATTTTTGCATCAGAATAAACATTAGTAAATTAATAACTATACCTATTTCTTTCGTAAATGTAATGTTGTGGTAGAAAAGTATCATTTGTTTTTCTGATAGGAATACAAGTGTTTTGTAGTATTTGTTTTTTGCCTTTACCTTTTGTTTTGATATTTCAAGTTATTTTTATTTCTTTTCAGGAGTGTTTTACTTCTATTAAGAGTATATGAATTCAATATGAAATCAAGTGCACTAGTAAAGTGGTAATAACAACAAAAATTGTGTGTTACTATGGATGACAGTGTGGACTTCTATTGACAAATTAAATATATTGAAATTTGAGCATCACGGAGGTGGTAATGGATCCAGTAGGACCATGGTCAGCCTATCCATACAATCGGTTAGCAGGAGTTCAGGCCGGTGCTGCAAGTGGAGATTTTCATCACCACCTAGCAAGTGGAGGTTCTGGATTAGGCAGCCAATCAGTGCCATCTACTACAAGTCAGTTGCTACTACAAGCAGCTCACACAACAGCATCATTAGCAGGGCAACTTGGTTCATCTACAGCTCCATTTAACCCTGCAGGATTTCTTTCTCCACCGGCAGTTGGGTATGATGCAGTGTTTTCTCCACTGTTTCATCATGCAAATCCAAAACCTGCACACTATAGTTCTTCCGCTCTGCAAGCACAACATAGACAGGTTATAGCTCAAGCTCAGGCAGCAGTTGCCTCTAAACAATCTTCAGTGGAATCAGAACTCTCATCTTTAAGAGAAAATTACTCTCACCAAACATTAGCAGCGCAAGGAACATCATTTTTTGATCAGTCTTCAACTCCGGGCAGCACTACAGGGTTAAGTTGGCAAGGAAACAATCAACTTCCTAGCCCATTTGGAATTTTACCACATGAAAGTGTTGTACCTTCTTCTCCAAGTCCGGCTACAACTAAAGCATCAGCAACTTATGAAAATTTTAATGCACACTTTGCTGCAGCGCAAACTCTCAATAACCATCTCAACTCACAGATATCTAGTGCTGGTAAACAGACAAATAGGTCTGGGTCACCAGCCACTGCATCTAAACAACCAGCAACTTCAACATCATCAACATTTTTCCAATCCCCTTCTTTTGGAAACCAGAATGATAATTCGTATAGTACAAGCAGTGCAAAAAGTGGTCAGCTTTCATCACAACAGGATTACGCTGGAAGTAAGTCCTATTCAAGTTCTGCAAGTTCAACTGTTCATTCACAGCAATCGTGTATAGTGTCAACTCCACCAGTCACCTCTTCCTCTTCTCCTACCAGTAAAGATTACAGACCAACATCCAGTTCTACCCCAAGACCCTCACCATCCATTTATAATTCACAATCACCCAAAAATAGTAGTAATGAAAAGTCTTTACGAACAAATAGTATAAGTAGTTTTGTGTCTCCTACAGTCAAACCTTCCCAAGTACAGACTAAGGCTCAAAGTAAAATATATCCAGAAATAAGTACTAATGATCAAAGAAAGAGTTGTGATTCCAATGAAAAAGTACAACCCCAATCATCCCCAATTAGTTACTCTATAATGGATGCCCCTGGTAGATTAAATTACAGTAGTAGTAGTGGTGGTAGTTCATCTAAACCAAATAGAATAAATAACTCTCAGTATTCCACTACTCAGAATTCTAGTTTTAGACATTATCAAAGTGGAAACAATATTGAAACTGATTACCATGTCAGAGCCAAAAGTAGCTCCAGTACAGATACTGGATATTCTAGTAGTAGTTCACAAAATGGCCCAGATTGTGGAGTGGTGCCAAGGAGACCAAGTCCCTCACAAGCTGCACCACAAAATTCCCCCTTAGACCATGGGTCTAGTCCTGCATATCCTATGTACCATAGTCCTATGAACTCCATAAATTCTCCACAGCAACATGGTGATCACTACAATAAAGTGAATAATACTGCACCTAGATCACCTTTAGATGCATCCATAAGCAGATCACCCTCTCAAAACAGTCAAGTAGCTTACCCCTCTGTAATAACTAGAGCTTTAGGTCTTGAACAAACTAAATCATATAATGAAAATAGATATGAAAGAAATCAAACTTCCAGCCAAAGTTGTTGGGAGAGTGATAGACATACGCCCAGAAAGTTTTCTACCAATAGTAATAGCACTAGTTATAATAATGGTAGTTTAACAGTGAATACTCATAATGAAGAACCTGTTTCCCAATCCTCCAATAGAATTAGTATACCAGACAAACAAAACTATTTTGATGGTAGTAATGTTGCATTACAAGATCTTTCCAGTTGTCGTGGTGATCCTATGAGTATAGTAAAAAACTTACAAAGTCTTCAACAAAGCTGTCAATTACAAGATACAAAAACTAGTAAAAGTCAAACCCCAGCATCTACTTCTGTTGTACCTAGTAAAATACCCTCTAGAAGAAAAAGTGTTGATAAGCCTGCTCCCCACACAAATATGAATGAATTGTCAAATGTGGTTATGGCAGATTATTTAGCAAATAGAATTCCTCCACCTGCACATAGTTCCACTAGTAACCAACAACAAAATGGTAGCTATTTTGATTTTGAGAGGTGGAACCTCCCACCACCTCCACCAAAAATGTTTCCTGGCACTTCAGCTTTTGGTTCACAAGCTCCTTTACATGCAACAAATTTTGCTAATCAACACCAAGCATTAGGCATGACACATGGACATACCCTTACTTATTTTCCACCCTTTCATCTTGGCCACCATCCTGAATTCCAATCTTCCGTGGAGTTAACACCATTGTCGACATTTAGCGAGACTCCACCTTCGGCTTCCTCGTCATCGTTTTCGACGCCTGAAACACGTGAAGAGGAACAGCCCAAGGTGGTAGTACCAAATATAGAGGAAGAACTTGGTTTCCTTGCAGAACAACGAGCAAATACTGCATCGTCGGTAGCACCCTCTTCACAGCAGCAGAACATAAACAGCACTTCACAAGACGCTACTTCAAAAATAATGGATAAAAAATTTAATGTTCCTGTCACGGGTCCCGGTTCAGGGTTCATGGCTTCTTACTTGAAGTTTTTACAAGGAGAGCGTGATACTTCTCCTCCACCGGCTGGTAGAGGCGCCAGAAAATCTACATGGTCTAGAACTACCAATAATACAACAAATAATAAGCCCTATGCTCAAAATGATCATAATAAAAGTCAATGTGATACCAATCAAACGCAAAGCGCAAATGGAGCCATGGCGCCGGCGAACGTGATCAACACAGGTATGTCACTTAGTAATCCAGTCATGAGCTCTTCCGCCAATATGAGCAGTACAGGCTTGTTAGGTGCTAATCAAATACACGGCGCGGCATCGAATCTTCTTGCGTCTCAAACAAAAGAAGACGATGCCCGTTATTATAATTTAAATAAGGATAGAAAACGAAAATATGATGGTAGCGAAGAAGCAGCTTACGATGCAGAAGAAGAAGCTAGACGACATAACAAGCCTGTGCTTAATGTGCCTAGTACGCCTTTAAATGATAAAGGAAAAAACAAGGGTCGAACAACAATGAACAAGCCGACGCCGTCGGCGGTAGTGGCGCCTCAGCCAGCCGCACCTAAGAAGCCACGACCTCCTGCCCCGCCACCCGTGACGTCGCTGCAGCCAGCGCCGCAGCAACAATACTATTATCAACATCAGCCTGACGAAGGTGCGTTCAATTTATTAGATTTCCACTTAAGAAGTAGAGCGCGATGGTGAAGAGCTAGCCCTGAAGCTTGTATGACAGGAGCAAGCTAACTGCTGTTCAGGCAGGATATTGTGAAAACTTGTTACATTTTAACTGTGATAATGTAAATTTTTATTAGATGAAATCTATGATTATTATTTGTAAATATTTTCTGTGACAGAATTGTGATGTACCTATTCTAGTAAACACCAATATCTTTAGGGTTAGCCTGTAACAAGATTTCACTTAAATTGTTGTTAATGACACATTAATAGTGCCATTTTATTGTAAATTGTAGAATTTGTGACTCTTGTCATACTCGCTACTGAAGGGGTGCTACCATTAATAATTCCAAAATTGTGGTATATTTTTTTATGGAATTCATACCAGTGGGTGTCTGTTGTACATATGAAATAATGTATTGTATTTTACAGTATTTGAGATTAGTTAGTACTTACAATAGTGTATGCATATTCTATATAGCTGAAAGTGATTTTATATTATAAGGGAAATTATTGCATAATACATTGACAGCTATGAGTAAGTACGAGATAATGTATTAGAAGGCCATGCCCGGAACATAAGTTTTTGTATTTCTATTTAATTGTTATTTGTTTATGCACAACTCTCAATATTTTATGTAAATAATTTTGTATAATAGGAGAAGACATAAAATAAACATGAGTATATTACCGATAATGTGTGAAATAATTTTAATTTGTAATTATTCCTGGTAGCACCCCTCACATCGCCACAATAGGGATAACATGTACAATACAACAATAAGGGATTGTAAACTGTGTTATAATAAAATTAATTGTAATAGTAAAACTCCAATATTGTGATGTGTGTACATGTTATCACAGTGATGAATTCATTCATCACTTGGCAATCCTTTTCCTTTACCCATCCTTCCACTATTTATAAAGTATTCTTATAAAAAGTATTGTTAGCCAATATAATCAATGATCATATTCTACTTTTATGAAGGAGAATTGTTTGTCACATCTGATATATTTCAGTGTAAAGTACTCTAAAGGATACATTTTTTGTTGCATTACTATTCAAATTAACTTTTGTGATTAAACCTTTTTGCTATTATTTAAATAAAATACTAGCAGTCCCACAGTGCTGTAAATCGCGAGTAACGCAGTGAAGCGAAGCTAGTCTAAAAATATTGACCTAAGTTAGTTGTTGTGTTATCACTTATCAGCTATCTACCAGTGAAAGTCACGTTGAAATTAGTCCAGCCGTTCCAGAGATTACCCGGAACAAACAATGACATAATTTTTAAAATTGCGTTTTGGGTGCCATACTGTATATACTAATATAATACATAGACACGCCAACTTTATTTATTTTTTATAGATAAAAGAGAAAATAGATCATTATTTGCTCAGGTTACTCGGGTCATTTTATTGATTCTTACCTTTACTTAACTTTTTAGTCCAGCTAGATTTGTTTTTCTTAATTAGTTGCAGCTCATGGGGCTAACATGGGTTATGGGTTATATGGCACAACAGATACTGACAAAGGGAACAGGAATATGCAGCATATGAAATCTCATCAACAAGTTTCCAGTAGTGGACAAGTAGACAACACGAGACCAATTGAAGAAATGCATTATCAGGTATGAATTAATTTATAAAGCCAGTATTATGTTATGACAATTACATATTGTGGGCCAATTTTTGAAAGGCTGACCAAAGACCTGTGTGCCTTGGGAGAGGCCTATGTCTAGCAGTGGAATGTAGAGGGCTAGTGATGATGACCAAGATCTGCCTCTGTCAAAGCCTATCTAAATTAGCTTCCTTATGTCATCAGCGCGCTGCCTGTGACAGTTCTGTCCATATTAGTTAAATGGTTTCAGACAATAGCCAGAACAAACAGACGTTCCCCGGTCCCCCCCCCCCTTACATCCGGGGCTGCAAAGAGAAAGACAAAAGATTTCAAGAGTTCCGTATATACTTTCATATGCATTTAGTAAAAACCTGTTCATTTGATATTACTACCAGATACTTCAATTAGATTTATTTGTATAGATAACAATAGATACTGGCCAGTCTATTGGATGACCAACATGAATAAAAGAGATATTTTTAATTACATCGTTCTGCCTAATTAGATTACTAACTTAGGATAATATTACTCTTTACTATTCACTACTCTATTTTGTTTTGTGTCATAATAATGATTACAGGAAAAAAAAAAATAACAGATAGTTGTTATAAATCTCTTGCCAATATCCTATCTATCCTAGAACTATAAAATAGAAAATGAACAACTTATTATTATAGATAAAATTTAAAAAATCGGGCTAGTGCGTGTCTGACACAGAATCGGGTTCCGTAGTCAGATACAAAGCCAAGCGATGTCCAATAGATAATTGTTGTTTACTTATTATTTATTTTTATTGTTTGTACACTTTGTCGAAGTAATTACCACGTAATGGCGAATCTATAAGGGTTCCGAGTCATAAACTACGGAACCCTAAAAACCGACTAGAGTAGTACTAGTGTAGGTAAAAGTTTGCTTCGTTATATGCAGTGAGAAGTAACTATGGGTCTTACAAACCTGTTTTATGATTCCTTTCTTTCATACCAAATGTGTAAAAACAGTAAGTAGCACATTACACTGGTTCGACTACGCCAGTTTTAAGTTTGCCCAGCGCCCCTATACATAGCGCCTAGAGGCGTTTCCTAAAGACATACTGCACACAATATGTACCAGTAACATATTGACTATTAGCTGTTACCCGCGGATATCGTTGTAAATGCCGCGGAGCGATGCTACTCTAAAAAATGGCCTAACTTACTCCTTGCGTCATTAGCTTTCTGAAAGTGAAAATCTCGTCAAACTATATCACTGACCGTGTGAAATACAAGAATCGGAAAATTACTATCAAATCCGAACTATTATTGCTAGCTGTGGCGTGAGTATGCGATACATGTTGTGAACTCTACAGATCAGATATATAAAATTGTAGGAGTGCTACCGTTTTTAATTTATGACAAATTTAATTTTAATTTCAAGTACTTAAACGATAAAACATCTGGACTACGATTATAATAATAAATAGTAATTTAAAGAGCCACGCTGTTTTCAGCAAGAATGGGCCGGCTCGAATACTACCCTCATACAAAAGACCATAGTAATAAAGACAGTATTCTTGCTGTCGTATTTCGTTGGTGAGTGTGAGACCGGAGGCCCAATAATTCTGCATCATTCACCCGACCTCGGGGAAGATACCGGGAGAATGATACAGTATTATCTGACCAGGCAGTTTGGGTCACCATGATGCAGTGCCTACCCTCACAATGAGTATGGTGACACCTACTTCTGGATTGTACTCATGCTTTCCATCAGCCAGAGTAAAGTAACTTTGGTAGGCTTTATAAAAAAAACAGTCAAAGTACATTTTGGCCTACTCGGAATACCACACTGGTCAGATTGATTGGTATAGGGTTTGTTTCAAGTTTTTCTTAGCTTTAGAGTAATGTTTAAAGTAAGCCATACTTCCTGCAGTATATAATAGTAGAGGGAGTTGTCTACAATGTATTTATTTTGGTTAATATTATGCTTGCTTCGCATGCATCTCGACCTGATACCGAAAATGAGGACACCCGAGCCACATTAACGCGTCACTACACCGAAGACCTGCCAGAAGTCAGCACCGATGAAATCGAGATGGCTCTTAAACAGCTTAAAAACGGAAAAGCCCCTGGAGAGGATGGCGTTACAACAGAGCTATTAAAAGCTGGAGGTAAACCCGTACTGAGGGAGCTCCAAAAGCTTTTCAACGCTGTCCTGTTTGAAGGGAGAACTCCGGAGGTGTGGAGTAGGAGTTTGGTCGTGCTTTTCTTCAAAAAAGGTGACAAGACCTTATTGAAGAACTATCGACCCATTTCCCTTCTAAGCCACATCTACAAGCTGTTTTCAAGAGTCATCACGAACCGTCTTGCGCAAAGACTCGACGAATTTCAACCACCGGAGCAGGCCGGATTTCGGAGCGGATACGGCACCATAGACCACATACACACAGTGCGGCAAATTATACAGAAGACCCAGGAGTATAACCAGCCCCTGTGTCTAGCATTTGTGGACTATGAGAAGGCCTTCGACTCGGTTGAGATCTGGTCTGTTCTGGAGTCCCTGCAGCGTTGTCAGGTAGATTGGCGATACATCCAAGTGCTGAGATGTCTCTACGATACCGCCACCATGTCCGTCCAAGTACAGAATCAGCAAACAAGGTCCATACCATTGCATCGAGGAGTGAGACAAGGGGACGTTATTTCCCCGAAATTGTTCACAAATGCAATGGAGGATATGTTCAAGACGCTAAACTGGAAAGGACGTGGCATTAACATTAATGGCGAATACATCTCTCACTTGCGATTTGCGGACGACATCGTCATAATGGCAGAGACACTGCAGGACCTGCAACAGATGCTGAATGACCTAGCTGATTCTTCTATGCGCATCGGCCTACGGATGAACTTGGACAAAACCAAGGTCATGTTCAATGAACATGTTCTACCGGAACCGGTTGCAGTACACGATACCGTTCTCGAGGTTGTTCAAAAATATGTCTACCTTGGGCAGACATTGCAGTTGGGTAGAAACAACCTCGAGGATGAGGTGAATAGAAGAATTCAGTTGGGTTGGGCAGCGTTTGGAAAGCTACGTCGAGTCTTTTCGTCGTCGATCCCACAATGCCTAAAAACGAAAGTTTTCAATCAGTGCGTCCTACCCGTCATGACATACGGAGCTGAGACCTGGACACTTACGGTACGGTTGGTCCATAAGCTTAAAGTTGCTCAGCGTGCTATGGAAAGGGCTATGCTCGGCGTTTCTCTGAGAGATCGTATCAGAAATGAGGTGATCCGTCAGAGAACTAAGGTCATCGACATAGCCCACCGGATTAGCAAGCTGAAGTGGCAGTGGGCTGGCCATATTAGCCGCAGAACTGATGGCCGTTGGGGCAGAAGAGTTCTTGAGTGGAGACCGCGTCTCGGTAAACGTAGTGTAGGACGCCCACAGGCGAGGTGGAGTGACGACCTGCGTAAGATGGCTGGCAGGAGCTGGATGCGAGAAGCCCAAAATCGATCACAGTGGTGTGCAATGGGAGAGGCCTATGTCCAGCAGTGGACTGCGATAGGCTGATGATGATGATGAATATTATGTACTTCTGTATTTCGGAGCACCTAATGTAGGATATGTTTTTAATGGTTTCAATTGAGTTTCACTGAGTAATAGTATATACTGTATTAATATCAACGTTGTCTGTTTCTTATTTCTGTGACTATTATTCCATAATGATTGGCAGTGGTAATTCTCTATAAACGATTGGTGTCCACTGCTGAACGAAGGCCTCCTTTAAAGAGCGTCAGCCATCTTGGTTTGGACAGGAGCCCATGAGGCCATAATAAGATTCAACTTGTATTAGTTACTAGCTGAGTCCCGCCGTGTTAGCTGCGGTTATTGTTGTAAACCGCGAGTAACGCCGAGGAGCGAAGCTAGTCTAACAAAAGTACCCTAAGTTACACCTTATATTATCAGCTTTCTGTCGTTCCAGAGATTAGCTAGAACAAACAGAGAGATATTTAAAAAAAAGCTGCTATGATGTTAGTACCACATATACTTACTCTTATATGCATTTAGTAAAAAAATGACACTCCAATGTATAAATTATTAATTTGGCCTATATAACGCTCTATCCTGGCACATATTTTAATATTCAAACAAAATAATTAAAAAATACTATGTTGAAACTTTCCAGTCTGGAGAATTTATAGCTCTAAAAGCCGAATTTAACGAAATGTGGCCCGCCATTTGGAGAGTTGATGGGAAGACATTATTACAAAAGTATGAGCCTTTTGAAGATAATGGAAAAGTATTATATAGAAATATATCTACAGTAAGTACATTAATTAATTTAAATTTCATTTGCCCATTCTGTGAAAATCAACTTGGCTATAAAAACGGTCCTTGGAATAAATGACCATGTAATATAATTGATATAACCCTATTATTAGAAACTTGTTTTTAATCATGTATTCTACTAAACATGTACTCAAAGCTGTTTGCCCATTGAATGTCGAATTATGTTTGAGTTTATCTATCAGAATTTTACGGTAACTTAAGTAAGTGATTTTTGTGAACATATTCGATTGAACATCCTTTTTCTTTCAGTATACTGTATGGAATCCCGAAAACAAGAAATTATACACACAAGTACCCGTAAAAGTGAGGTCGCAAACTCACCTAGAAACTATAGTAGAGTTAGTTAGAAGTGAGCTTCAAAACGACGATTGTAGTTTTATCGAGAAGAGAATGTTGGAGACTCAGATGTATCAAGAGAACTTTGAAGTTTATATACAAACTTTAATATCTCATGCGTTAGACCCCAATTTTCTTACGGAAATATTTCAAGAACAAGGTAACATTGACAAATATTTTTATATCTAGTGCTAGAGTAGTTTTGTCAAATGACTTTTTGAATTGTAGCAAAGCTATTAAAACCCGTTATTCACTTAATTTTTATTGTCTCTAGAGTATGAATCTGCTGTGGTGCTTGTTGGATAATTCAATTACTTGAAAATGCACTTGCACGAAACGCACTGGTGGTCTATTTTTCAGATGATTATTTCCTTTCTAACGTGAAAACGGTGGACGAGGTGACGGAAACGATGAGGTCGCGGGTGTCAGGCGGCGTAGGTGTAGCGGGTGGCGGGACGGGAGGGTCGCGTACTTTGGACGCAGCCGTGGGCACGTGGCCCGGCCTCAGCGTAGCGGCCGGTACGGGCGTGTGTCGCGCCTGTTCGCGACCTGCCGTAGCACGCCTGCTGCTCTACGGTCAGCCCTACAACCCCGCTACACTCGAGCCCGTCCAGCCTGAGGCGAGACTGGCCTACGAGAAGGTACCGTTTTACTTTCTATGTTCCAATTTCAATTGTGATGTAATGATCTACAAAAGATGGCAGTCAGGAACTGGATTAGAGAAGCCGAGTATCGAATCGTCTAGTGCGCAATTAGAGCTCTCTCAGGTTTGAGAGAGATAGCCGATCATAGTATACTGAGGCCTAGATCTAGCTGCACGCTGCGATTGGTTCGTAATGATGATTGGACATCTTTGAGACCCGGTGAGACGAGTGTTTGGGTTTTTTAATAAAACGATAGTTATTGTAACCAAGTGAGAAAATGTCTAACCTGCTCAATTGATATAATATTCTCTATTGATATGATATGCTCACAGAAAACCAGGATTTTAAACATTTCTTTTCTTGCTTTTCATCTTGTGAATCGGGTTATCGAAGCTCAGCCTTATTCGTAGAGAGGGAATCACGAGACGGCACAGTTCGAAAGTGACATCTACAGGTTACAATATTAATAAACCAAAACATTACTTACGTTTTGTAAAGCTCAGCTTGAATAAAAAACTGCAGTCACCTTGCACGATTCCAATTCTCTTATCCTTAATTTACAATGGTATGGGTCATGCAAGATGACTGCTGTTATAAACGGTATGTAGAGGTCGCACAATGACTTGTTAATAAAAGCATAATCAACTCACTTTCAGGAGTTCTTAGTATGTGCGACGTGTTGTAGTCGGGTGCAGCTATACTCGAGGATATCACATCAAAAGTATTTAATGTACGCCGAGTGCAGTAAACGAGTCGCCGAGAAGAGAATGCAAAACCCCAGCAAGGATACAACTGTGATTCTTAACGAGCTGTTAGCTGATGAAAGCTGGTTATCTCAGGTGAGGGTCAGGTCTAATCATGCCATACTTAGTCTCAAGTGTGAACTAATAGTTTAAATTTAGAGGAACTATGTCTGTAATATCTAAATAATACTTAATTGTCTTATAATTTAAAAAAATTAATAGGTATAGATAATAGAAAATCTTTGTACGATCTTATTTAATAAAAATAGCCTTGTTGGTGTAGTGACTGCCTTGTTGGTCTAGTGGTTAGCGTATGCGGCTCCTGATCAAGAAGTCTCCGGTTCGATTCCCGGGTCGGAATTGATATAAATACGAAAAGTATATTTACGTATTTATACCAGTTGTTTAGTACGCATAATACAAGCTCTGCTTAGTTTGGGACTAGATGACGCTGTGTGTAAGATGTCCGAAATATTTATTTAGTACGTCAGAGTAGTGATTTGTGCAAATCTTCAATTAAATCTTCAATTAAACATTTCTAAATCCTTCATGTCACTTAAAATATGTGCAAAAAATTTCTCAATACATCATATTATTATTGTCTACTCTGTCTTTAGAAATTGCAAAATTCTTGAACTCAATTACAACTGGATCATCTAAAACTACAGGTTTGCGAGTTGATGCAAAATAAACTTATCAATATGTGTAGACTACACGTCAAGAGAGTCAGCAGTCAGCTGATTTCAGCCCGAATAGGCCTGCTCGACCGGGGCAGTCCTACCCTCACACAGAGACCAAACTAAAGTGATCGTCGTATCACAGGCCGGGAGAGTGATCCAGAAACATCTCACTATGGTGTGGGACGTGTGGGTCACCATGCTGCATTGTATACACTCACAATGAGAATGGTGTGATCCCCACTTATGACTCATGCTTTCCATCAGATAAAAAAAGAGTCACTTTGGTAGGCTTAATACTTCTTCTTAGCGTATCAATGGCAACACTTTACATGGTTTTGGCCTAGTGCTCGGCAACGCGGATTGCGTTTGGCCTTGTCTCGGCACATACTATTCTGCATTCTTAATACTGCATTCTTAAGAATTTTCTGTGTGTGTTTCGCTTTCACGGCTGAAAACGGTACTAATAAATAGGTAGTTTGATATATAGTAAGAGAAGCAAGCGCAAGATGATTGTTGTGTGTTTGCAGCTGTTCCGCGACGTGCGCCACTCGTGGGCGGAGGCGGAGTCGTGGGAGCGCAAGCTGCGCCACGCCCCGGCGAGACACGTGGTGTAGCCGCGACACGTGGTGTAGCCGCGACACTTGGTGTAGCCGCGACACTTGGTGTAGCCGCGACACTTGGTGTAGCCGCGACACTTGGTGTAGCCGCGACGAGACTTCACTGGACTGTATTTCTATTTTGTTTTTATACAAGGAACGTGTTGTATGTGCGGAATTGTTTTTGTATGTTATTTTTAGCATTTAACGATGCGAAACCCGGGGCTGGGTCTTGGTAGTTTTAAATGAGGAACTCGAGTGTTGTTACTTTTTGCGATGTGTATGTCTTTTTTCGATTGGCTGTTACTTGCAATACGTCGGTGCCATGTATGCTCTTCCCTTAGTCTACAGGAATGTATCTGTTTTCTTTTCTATTTTAGTGTATCGATTGATATTACGCTCTGGACATAAAAAGCCTGAAGTCGTTGTCAAGTTTTCAGAAGAATAAAAAAAACGAGTTTTTGATAATAATTTACTAACTAATAAGTAACAATGCTATTTAACTTCAAAAGAAAGAATAAAATTACCATCGGGTGTTTTAAATCCTGACTTCATGCTTTTTATGTCGAGAAATATTTTTCTATAACCGAAGGCGGCCTTGAATAATTATTATATCTGTGGCGACATGACAGTCTTCTGTATGCTCTAGAATATTACATAATTTTACACTCGTTCAATCTATAAAACTAACAATAATAGGAACGAACATGATACGTAACAAAATTATTATGTATCATGTAAATTTACATACCCTACGTACTATACATTAATAGAATAACATAGTATTTTTTTCACAAGTAACACTCATAGTTACCGCGATATCTGAGTCAGTGTTTTGCAAGCCTTGTTCTGAGACCATGATAAATTAATAGAAAGGTCTATTGTAGTTTACTCATTAAGAAATACATTTATCCTGCGGTATTTTATTGAGGATAAAATATAGGGATAACTTATGGTGGTGGGTCGCTTTGTCGTTAGTTAAGACGTCTAATCAAACAAGAAGCGCTAAAATGCCTATTGTTTAGGGATAGTTTTAAAGCGACCAAAATCTTTCACACACACATTTCGTTCGACGTAGTGTAAAGTGCACAACATACAGAATCGCGCTAAATAACCATCTATCTGGTGTGCTTGTGACGTCTGAACACTGCAGTCATGCTTCTGATCTGACACACACACTGTTTTTCTTAATTGGTGAATGGAAATATTTTATCAATAAAATCCAAATTTTCTACAAAAGCAACATTTCACTTCGTCGATGGCCTTTTTTTTTTTTTTTTTTTTTTTTTACGTGTGGAAATCCCCGCGGACCGTCACCCCGTCGGGGGTTACGGCGGGGTGGTGTGTCGGACTCGAACCGACTAAAACCACACGGTGTGACCCTCTCTGCGCCTTTGTATTGGAAGGAGTCCAGGGAGGGGATTTCCTTCTGGACTCCAACCGGCGCCTGCCCGCACTGTTGCGGGCACCATCTCAACTTTAAACTCTCTAATTGGGCAGCGTCCGGTCACACACGGACGCCGCCCCCTCGCGGTTGGCCTCTACTGCGGACGGACGGGAAACCCGTCCCGCCCATCCGCGGCCACTCTCAGGGCGGCATGAGACGCAGGTATGCGCGTCTCCGCCGCCCGGGGCGCCGGCGGCGGATCGGGTCCGAGTGGATATCGTCCTCCCGGGCCTTCTCCGCCACCTCCTTCTGCAAGATTACATCCTCGCAGAAGGTTGCGACCGCGGTAAAACAACTGTCGCTGCCGGCCATCGATCTTATGACGGCCGGCAGCGAGAGATCCCCTCCGATGACCGCAGTGAGGACCCGGCGCTGCGCCGCCCAAGCGGGGCAGACCGCCAGCGTGTGCTGGGCCGTGTCCTCACTGCAGTCGCAGTGGTGGCAGGCGGGACTCGGTTCCCTCCTAGCGACCGAGTGCAGGTACTTTCCGAAGCAACCGTGCCCGGAAAGTACCTGCGTCAGCCGGAAGGAAAGGGTCCCATGCTGCCGCCCTGCCCACTCCGCGATGACCGGCTGAAGAGCCTCCACGGCGGCGAAGCCAGCGCGTGGGGTCTCCAGCCGGAACGACCATCTCTGCATGGTGGCTCGGCGAGCGGCTTCGCGCCACTCGCGCACGTCATCGGGCGGAGGGCGAAAGCCGTTCTCCGCCCGGAAGTCAGCCACTCGCCGATAAACTTCGGCGAGCACTTCCGCCTCCAAATCCCACGGGGGTGTTCCGGCCAAGGCGCACGCCGCCTCGGTAGATACGGTGCGGTATCCGCGTATGGCTCTGACCGCCAATACCCTCTGGGGGCGCCAGAGGCGCACCCTATTCTGGGCGGACAGAGCCGCCGCCCACACCGGTGCACCATACAGTGCCATCGACCGGACAACCCCCGTGTACAGCTGCCTAGTGGGGACACTGGCCCCGCCCAAATTGGGCAGAAGTCGCCCTAGGGCGGAGGCAGTGCCCACCAGCTTAGGACCAAGCTGTCGGAAGTGCTCGTCGAAGAGCCACCTACCGTCGAGGACCAGACCCAGGTACCTCATCTGGGCCCGGACCGGTACGAGGACCGAGTTGACCACAATGGAGGCGCCGGCGGGCGGACCGCGACGGGGCCCATGAAATAATAGGGCCTCCGTCTTGTCCAGGGCCACCCGCAGACCCAGCGCCTCGATGCGCCCGACCACCCGGGAGACTCCCGTGGTGGCCAGGCGCGCCGCCTCCTCAAAGTTTGCCCCCCGGGCCGTGACCAGGGTGTCGTCTGCGTAACAGATTACACCCAGCCCGGGGGGGAGACGCCCTCGTAGGGCCCAGTCGTATCCCATGTTCCACAGGAGTGGTCCTAGGACAGACCCCTGTGGAACACCGCACGACATGGCCCTGCGTCTCAAGGCGCCATCTCGGTCCTCGTACTCGACGGTACGCTCCTCTAAATAGTCTGCCACCAGCCGCCGCAGGTACCCTGGCACTCCGTGGTATTGGAGTGCGGCCCTGATGCAGCCGAATGGCAGACTATTGAAGGCGTTGGCGATGTCCAAGGACACCGCCAACACTACTTCGCCGCCTCTCACCGCCTCTTCGGTCACGGCCCTCAGGCGCAGGATCGCGTCGACCGTCGAACGCCCTTCTCGGAAGCCGAATTGGGCGTCCGACAGGTCGGGCCCCACCTCGCTGAGGTGCCGGACGATGCGGACAGAGAGAACCCTCTCGATTCGTCGATGGCCTAGCTCAACCTATAACCGCATCTTTGCCATGAGTCGATTCTAATTTAACCTGTTCTAGCAGTTACATTTAAACATAATGAAAGAAGCCGTAATCAATAATTTTATTTGCGGATCTTTAAATGACTGTTATTTAAGTCGTCACTGTATTTCTTGTTTTATATATACGAGTATGTTTGCAACAACACTGGCTTAAAGTCAACCGTGCATAGAAAAAAATAGAGCATAGCAGAGAGGCTCGAAGGTAAACAGACAATACCCTAAGCAATGAGTTAGTTTTCTACTATAATTATAAATATTTTAATAAAGTATCAATATGAGTGTTATACAACATTAATATGGTTCGCAGGCCTTTCAAACAATACATAATGAAACTCCATCGTAACTTTAGTTTGCCAAGACTTTTATTGCTAGTTCCTCAAGACGACAGCTAAAATAATCGGTTAAAGAAAGTTTAAATTTAGTTACAAATAAGGCAACGCAACGAAACTATGTATCGAGTCCCATTCACACACAGTTTACATACACATAGATATTGTGAACATAACATGGAGATTAGGCAGATATCTAACTAGTTGATTATTGTCTTCTATCAAATGTTATAATAGGACCACTGTAGGCATGTTGATTGTTTAGTATAACGGCTGAATTAATAATAAAGCAAATTTATTCATTTATAAAAAAAAATGGGGTCTGGTGGTTTAGGGTGCTTAGATTGCTGCAATTAAAGTGCTATTTGTTTAAAGGCCTGGTAACAAGACTCTGAATTTCCAATATTAGCCTAAGTAAGCTGGTATTGGAAATTCAGACAGGTATTACAGAAATTCAGGAGGTGTTACAAAGCAAGTGCTTGCTTTGTAATACCTCCGTACCACCAAAACAATACTTATCAAAATTTTACATATGAACAATTTTGTACTATGATTTCTTAACTCTGATTTCATGAAATCTCATGATCTGTAATCTCAATGAATATTTTATTCATGCTACAATATTTCTTATTGTTTCGACCGCCAATAAAACGACTTCTATAAAGCCTAATGTAAATAGTTGTCAAGTGCCAGGTAAAAAGACCACGTACACGTAAAGTACACAAGTAATGCCTTATAAGAACAATTATACCTCAATGTTGCACATTTTGTAATTAGGCTTGGTAATTAGAAATAATTTTTCGTTCTTTTTTTATAATTGACTCGGTATCATGATTAAGGAAGGCTAACACGGGTTGCAGAAACATGCTATTATGTACTTTCAATTCAATTTCAATTAGTAGTCTATACGATCTGTTATGCTTGTTATTATCATCCGCAGTCACAAATTAAAGAACACTAGTACTATCAATTTGCTTCGGAAACAATGTAAATAGGATATAGCCAGTAATAAATACACCGTACCCTCAAGCCTCCTTTTTTAATATTGTTTGAAGTGGTCAAGGTATTATGTGTTTTGAATATGTTGCGACCGGTGTTGGCCAGTAGACATTTGCCTTTAAAATACAAAGAATTCAAAAGTGTCTGGCAATGTAGGTAATGGAAGTTATGTCTAACTTAAATGATACCTATTTATTTGTTTAAAATACATATAGATATTGGGTTGTGGTATCACAAATCAACATCATCATCACATCTATTATTTAGGGATTTAATTTTTAAAGACCACTTTCCAACTAATTCTCGCTATATTCATGCAGATTTTATATTACAGTTATTTTATATTATAAACTTAGTTTTGAAATCTATGTGGAAAACAGGGAAAAATAATTACTTCTGGAAGCGAATCTTCTCTTTAGTTTTTTATGTTTAATAAACCACATTTATAAAGTATGTATGTACAGCAATAAATTATATTAACCCAACCGTGAGGTACGTAATTGACTTTAAAAAGTGCAATAATTTGCGTTAAATGATTACCATCCAGTGTAGCCTTGATGATCTCACTCTACATTATTTTATAAAGACTTTGTAGACCATTTCATAGGAATATGTGTTCGATAGTTGGGATGTTTCAATTGGAAATCACACACATTCCTGGAGCTACTTAGAAAATCATGTGTATAAAAATCCTATAAGTTAAGTGATACATTTTGGCACGACAGGTGTTATCTGTCCTATAATTTATAAATGAACAAAATGTGACGATATTATATTTCTATTTTAAATGTAAGTACACTATGGAAAGATATTTTGTATAATTGCTTTAGGTTGTATAGGTTTTTAATAAATAATTACTACGCGAATGTAGTTCCACATTAGACATAGCATTGTAAAGAATAACGAATTCTTTCTGGTAATTAAAGATAACTTTTATTTTATTTTATTCAGGTTGGACAGGTGTATACGTCGTATTTGTTTTGAATCCATATCTTGCTATAAGACATAACGGCAACATTATCGAATAAAACCTATTACTAGCTAATACTATTTTTTATTTCCACATTTGTAATAAAGACTTCATCTATTAAAAGACTAGCCATAAATTTAATTATTTGCGGATGAGACTATTTCCTAAAACTGTATTACGTTTTCCTATGTCCTCTAATTTATTACTGAAGGTTCTCCGCCATCTGAATTGAGTTTTAGTAAAAGCTGTGCTCTACATCCGATTTCACGCACAATGTCGCCGGGTCAAATAAAAAAGGGGATAAGTATAGTACAGTAATTTTACTTATTTCAAAAAGAAATACGTTTAATGGCATTGCATGCAATGTATTGCCATATGTAAAAATTGTGGTACCGATTATTTTCAAGTGCATTTTATATAAAAAAAAATCGGCCAAGTGCGTGTCAGGCCACGCATAGAATATGGTTTCGTAGTAACACATAATGATAGGTAGATTTCAAATTGTGCCCATAGATAATTGTTATGTTCACACACATTTTTCGTACGAAGTATTCCAAGCCAGTGCATTTTACAATTGGTTTCTATAACTCTTGAAATAAAAAAGCTAAACCGCTATAATTTTTCTTTTATTGTTCTGTATATAAACCACTATCATGATTTTTTTCAGATGTTTGAACTAGCCGTTTAGCTTTTAGAAGCCCCCTCCCCCCCCCCCCCTTCTAAAAGCCTTTACAAAAATAAGCGCTTTAAAGTTGAATAACTCGCAAACAAAAATTGTTTTAGCAATATCATAATGTTTTTAAAAGCCCTATCTAATGATACCCCACACGATGGGGTGGACACGAGATTGTTTTTTTTATCCCCGCTTTAGATAAATGTAGGGGAGGTACTTGATTATCTCCCCTTGAAAGTCCCGTTAAAATCGGACCAGCCAGAGATTAGCCGCAACAAACAGACAAACAAAATTAAAAAAAGAAATCTTTATGTAGGTAACGTATAGGTACTTCCTTATGCATTTAGTGAAAACCTGTTTCATATGAATTCAAAATTACAACCAGACCCTTTAATTTACTTAATGTAAAGAGCGGAAGCAGTATCGACCAGCTTCGGAGCAAGCTATCGGAAGTACTCGTCGAAGAGAATCAGGCCCAGATACTTCATCTGGGCCCGGACAAGTACGATTATCGAGTTGAACATGATGGAGGCGCTGGGGAGGGGCCCATGGAACAAAGACTCTTGAGGGACCACCAGGGAGACTCTTGTGGTGGCCAAGCGCATCGCCTCCTGAAAGTTAGTCCCCCTGGCTATAGCTACAGTGTCATCGGAGTGGTCCGAGGACAGACCCCTTCGGAACACAACTAGGCCCGACGCCTCAAAACACCATCTCCGTCCTCATATATGACGATACGCTCCTCTAAATAGTCTGCCAATAGCTGCCTCAAGTCCTCTGGTGCTCCGTGATAGAGGAGTGCTTCCCTGATGCGGCTTAATGGCAGACTATTAAATGCAATGGCGATGTCCACAGACACCGCCACTGCCTTTTCGGTCACGGCCTTCAGGTGCAATATGGCATCGACCGTCGAACGCCCTTCCCAAAATCCGAAATGGGCGCCCGACAGATCGGGACCCACCTTGCATACGTGCCGAACGATGCGGAGAGCACCCTCTCAAACAGCTTACCCCACCTCGTCTAGCAACACATTGGACCCTATTGCGGATTGAACGGATTTGCCTTGGTCATAAATGCCATACTTAAGTTTTCGAAACCCCAACGGGAAGTGAGACAGACTTCATATTACTCAAAGATATTGTATCACGCCGCCTTACTATAATTACTTTAGGTAGGTACTTTTACTACCTTCATACGTACGTCGCGAACAGATTAGTTCCTACCTAACACCTAAAACCTTTTAACCAGACATCCTTATCAGTACATACAATATATTTTACATCGATTAGAAGATCGAGGTTTGTGATTAGAAGCCAGTATTCAAGTCAAATTGATTCAATATTCTATACTAATGTACATATTTCGACTGCTTTAACGATTTACTAGCGCAACGGTAGGGTACGCGACTGCTGTGCATCAGGTCTCTGGTTCGATTACCAGATTGGGTTAAAGGTTTGTGTGATCTTTAAATATTTGTTTCTGAGTTTGGGTGTTTTCTATGTATAATATGTAAAAAGTATGTAAGTGTTCTATCGGTCAATATAGCTTTGGTAGCCTAGCCTAGTCTGATGGTAAGTGGCGTTGTGTCAGTTGTCCGGTCAGTCACGTCTGACGTTGGGATCACATGGGAATGAGCTCACGTGAACAACTTGAACTCTAACCGTTAAGAAATTGGAAATGATGGCTACCAGACGCTCATGGTGAAATAGCCACAGAATATTTATGACAAACAATACGTGCTTAAAATATTTACAGAGTTACACTTATCCATGTTTGAAAATCCGTAGTCACGCGTTGCTAAAGTATTATGGTACGTTTCAATGTAACGTGTGATTACGACTAGGCAAACTTGAATATGTGTTTTCTGCACACGGAGAATTGTGTCGACTGTCGAAACTCGTGAACCAATTCTGTAGATCATACCAATGTTGGCCTGACCTAAAATTGAACCCGAGACCTCAAGAACAGCAGTCATACTGGATTCAGTGTCCTAAAAATTGTTTTATATTTTTTTCAGCATTGTTTTTGTCGTGGTTGGGTTTTAGTTTTTAATTTTTTTTAGGAGTATAATAATATTCACGTATCGCCGTATGTCCATGTGACTTGTGTATGTTAATGTCATGCGTGTATGGAATGGTAATAATAATAAACAAACGTTTGATTTTTATAGAATACTTTTAATTTGCTTGCACACAGCCTCCATTGAGAACAATGTTATGGAATATGTAAAAAAAGCCTGGACAAGACAAACAAAAATAAATCAGAACAATCTCTTACCACAAAACTAAGTTACATCTGATCAATTGAACGACAATAGCTCTATCTGCGCGATAAATAACTACAAGCAGACCGAAATAGAGCTGTATGTACGTGAATTTGATTCAAATGCACCTTGATTGTACATAATTATTGTGATATGGCCAGTAAGGTTCTTAAATCATTTAATGTCAAAAGAAATAATACAAAGCTATAACTCGCGTAATACCTTTACAGCACATTTTGTTATATAAATTAAATTAAAAGAGTCGTTAAATACAAATATTATTAATGGATCAACAATTTAACTTTAAAACACCTGTGCGCTGTGAAACTACATTAAAATTCAGTTCGATTTCAAATATTGCTATAATAAGAGTTTATCAACATACAACACAGTCAAAGGAAATTACGCGAGCTATAGTACTTTCGTATAGTATCGTTACACATAAAAGACAGATGTAAGGTATACAAATACTACCTTTTAAATTCTCAAAGCTCAAAAAAGCGGGCAGAAATAGTAGCAAAATTAAATTGTTGAGAATGCTTTGCTATATAATATACTATATTAATTCTTTATTTGAAACAAATATGTATAGAATATCTTAACACATTTATAATCACTATTTAAAACCAACTGTATTAAAAGTACAAAGATCAATGTATTTTGGAAAGAGGTCCCAGTTGACAGTGTGTGTCTGTAGAGTGCACGCTCCTGTACTTAAATTGTCACGAGGACGAGGCACACAAAGTACTGAGCGACAGACGGCCGCCGCTCCCGCACCGCGTCACTAATTTAACTTATACGAGAATCTAGAATTACGTAAGTTACAATAATCGCATATATGATACATCTAAACTCGAGTAACTTATTTTTTATGTAGTTTCAGTATTTTACTTTTTTTTTAAAGTTTTTATAATTTTTTTACCATAATCTCTCGTTTGTTAACCACAGCGCGTTGTTGCCGGTGAAATCTGCCTTCCACGAATTAATTTGTCCATCATAATAATACACTTGTAATCGGCAATACCTTGAGGAATGCAACACACGTACAGAGATCCGCGGGAACTATTCCACCTTCTCCGGCTTGCGGGCGAACTGCGCGGGTCGCGGGCGGGGCGCCCCGCGCGGACCGCCGCGGGACCCTCTGCCGCGGCCCTTGAAGCCGCCCTGGTAGCTTTGGTTATCGTTGTATCTGTCGCGACCGCCGTTTTCATTTTGCTGGTGACTATCTCCCGTGTCACCGTTTCCGTAGTAACCGTCTCGGTCGTCTCCTCCGCGGCTCTGGTAGCCGCCGTCCTTGTGTCTGTTTTGATAACCGTCGTACTGTCTGTTTTGGTATCCGTCTTTGCCAGATCTTCCCTGGTACTCGCCGGGGTGTCTGCCGCGGTAACCTTCGCCTTGTCTGTTCTGGAAGGAGCCGCGACCTCTATGACCGTTGGGAGCGCCCCTACCGCCGCCTCCGCCGCCTCTGCCGTACCGCCTGTATCTGGACTGTCCGTCTCCTTGGCCGTGTATCTTTCGTTCACCGCCGTCTTCTCGGTCTGGACTTCCGGATTCCTTTATTTCGTCCTCATTGTTGTCGTCAGCCGGCGAGCTCGCGGTACGTTCTTCGTGTTGCAGAGGCGCGGAGGGTGCAGGGTGTGTCGCAGCGTGCGCGGGGTGTGTGGGGTGTGTGGGTTGTGCGGGATGTGTGGGGTGTGCAGGGTGCGAGGGGTTTGCGGGGTGTGCAGGGAGGGCGGCGGGGTGCGGCGGGTGCGCGGGCGGGGCGGTCGCCAGCACGGGTTGTAGCCCGGGCACGTGCACGGCCTGGAGCGGGACGGCTGACGCGTAAGCGGGGTGCTCGGGGTGCGGAGGGAAGTGCGGCTGCGGAGGAAGAGCCATCGCGCCGGGCTGCACGAAGTGCTGGTTTGTGAACGTCTGAGTTGGAATCGGTGCAGGGGGTGACGCCTGATTCGGTATCTGGGTCGGCTGTGGCGTACTGACAGGGCTGTCGATTTCAGACTCCTGCAGGAAGAAAAAATTCTGGGAGCCAATGACCTCGGTGATGGGTCTCTGCTGTGGATACTGTTGGGCGAAATATGCGTGCTCCACCTCCTGCAACGTGATGGGAGGCAGGGGTCTGAGCGGGTAAGCGGGAGCCGGTACCACTGCAGGCGCCGGCGGCACAGGTAATGTTGGTGGATATGCGACCTGGACTTCGGTTTCAATTTCGTTTTCGACCTCGACAGTTTCTATCTCTGGAACGGGGACATGGTTCTCTTCGATTTCTGTCGGTAAGGCATCCAAAGAACGGTCGAAATAACCACATTCATGAACTGCACCAACAATCTCTTTTATGTGAGTGTATGTAGTTCCTAAAATTTCTTTAGGTTTGCCATCAATTATAGCATAAAGATGTTCAGCAGCTTTAGCAGTATGAATATGAAAACCAGCTTGCCCTTCTTCATTTAGCTCATGTTTGGGAGTTACTTCGGGGTATCTGCAGAATAATATGGTTTTCAATGTTAATTCTTAAGACATAATACATTTAAAAAATTGTTGATAATGTATGAACTGAATCTATGTCTGCATATGAAGTGTTTATCATTGCATTCAGATTTAGTTTAAACAAACAATTTTACATCAAAATAACTCTGTAAATCCCTACTAATATTATAAATGCGAAAGTAACTCTGTCTGTCTGTTACGTTTTCACGCCTAAACCGCTGAAAAGATTTTGATGAATTTTGGTATAGAGATATATGAGACCTCGGGAAAGGATATAGGCTACTTTTTAACGCGAAAATCGAAACACTCGCGGGCGGAGCCGCGGGCAAAAGCTAGTATTACATTACTTAGAATGAATAGTTTTAAGCTTTCGTGTTTTATTTTTGTATAGACAATTTTGTACTGTATAGAAAAAATATTCACGAAATTACTTTAAGTATTGAGTGAGAATGATTGCTTTGTATATTTTTAAATCATTTAATTCATTCTGTGGGTTAAGGCATCAAATTAAGCAGACGTCAAAGGGTAGCATTACTGCAGAGAAGGCAAACTTGAAATAGTATATAGTAGGCCAAAGTCTCGTTTTTAAGATGAGGTTTATTTGTGTCTCATTCAAGATCATAAATTTGAATTTACGCATTTTTGTCTAGCAGTGCACTATTAATAGCTGTTGATGTTGTATTTTTTGAAAAAACACTATAATATGCTTATGATACTCACAAGTCATCAAGAATTTTCAGATCTTCTTCTGTGAGTTTGGCAGCTCCATTTGACCCAGTCAAGAAGTCATTTCTAGCTTCAGCGCTACCCATTTGATTCAGACAGTCCAATATGAGTAACACCTCACGAATTTTGTTAGTTTCAGCTGCATAACGTACCCAGGCGTCCTGAATTAATTTTTTGGAAACCATTAGATAAATTATGTAGGGCTATATTAATCAACAAATGAGTGAAGAAAATGTTGATAACAAATATTTTCCACAATTTTAATGACTTCTATAGGATCGGGACATTCTACCAAAACAATGGGGTGCAACTGGTATTGTCGTTAATCATACTAATGGCATGCAATCAATGTAATATTTTTTTCAATATTACTGGACCTGTATGTAGAAATTGATCCAACCTCCTAGTGAGTCTCGATTTCTTAGTGAAGGTTGTAATCCAGGTTCATACTATTTCAGTTGCAGTTTAAGAATGGGATCTTGAAGATGAAGATCCCATTCTTAAAATATTGTAATCTATAATCATCAATAGAAGATCTTACCTTTTTTGCTTGTTTTTTGGCCTCACGCTCGGCCGAAGTGGCTATTCCAGTAACCTGTTTTGATAGGTCTCTGGCAAATTCGAGCGTCTGAGCAACCTCATCATATTTTGCAACTGCAACTTTTTGGTCAGAATTAAGTTCTTTCCCAGCTTTTTGCAGGTCTCGATATGACGTCAACTTGCTCTAAAATGACAAGAACATTTTATTAGTAATATATTAAGCATCTAATATCTTTAAACAAGCAATTCTTGCATAATATATATTGTGATTCGGAAACAGCTCTAACAATTTCAATATTTGGAGGATTTCAGGGGTAAAAAATCCTACTATATTATAGTCTTGTTTGGGAAAGCAAGTTTTCTAGTTATTCTTTTTTGCAACATCTATACCTGGTTTGTGGTTACAGCCACTTGAGAGAATAGATGGCGTTTTTAATCAATAAATGGCAATAGAGGACTAAAGCTCGGTCACATGTGGGAGGTATTCGGTCTAATCAATGAGTAAATTACCAAATAACAAGCACATGACTGATCTGCCAGTATTATCATGGCAGTGTCAGAAAACTAAAACACTAACTTTATTGCAATGCTCATTTTGCAGTAGCATTGACCAAAAAATTCAATTTTAATTAATACTATCAACAATAAACTATAGTAGTCCGTTGCTCTCCTGAAAATTATGGCAATCAGACTGAAGCAGAATAATACAAATTTAAACAAGCTCAATTCGCGTTGTAAAATTACCAACAATTATATTAGACTCCATATCGCAAAGCCAGCATTGTGGAATAATTACCATAAAAGAATCATCAGAATCATCATAAAAGAAAGTTGACATTTTTACTACAAAAAGATTTCACACAAAAATGCAGATTAAATTTTCAAGGAATATGTCACTCACTGTAACTCACCACTTTAATCTGTAACTATAAAATAAAAACATGCCTGTGTCCCCGAAGAGATATGCATGGACATTTTAAACTACCATGTTTCAAAATTTCCATGTAACAATGTACCTACAAGTGAGGTGTAAAAAGTGGCAACAGAAATAAAGGAAAATTAAGCCTATGGTTTTCATCCCATTGCTTAATGTATTCAAACTTTATTACCAACAACAAAATATATTATTTTATAATTTTTGTCCATCTATCTGTTTGTTCCAATTAACTTATAATAGGTACATAACTACTAAAAAAAGTAAACCTTTTTGAATTCTTTTCTGAGACTTCAATACTAATTATAACCAATCTTAATATCTCTGAAGAGGGCAAAACAATAAGCCAATAAAGTCATATATATAGACTAATGCCTATTTTATCAAACATCTATAAAAAGGTTTCACTCTGAGGAATATTGTTTATACTAGAAAGTAATAATAAAATACCTAATCAACAATTTGGATTCAGTATTAACAGTAGAACTAGGCCATAGAGTTACGACTATGAAAAAAATGTAAATAAAATTAAGACTAAAAACATGCTTTTGACAATGTCTGGTATAGAAGTAATCTCCGTCATGAGCGGACACAGTAATACACAAGAGCATGTCATGTAAAGAATGTACAGGTAGTGCTTCAAAATTTGTCCACCTTTAAACCAGGTAATAGCAACTGTCTAACAGTAAGGTGTACCAATCTTGAGTAGATTAGATTGACACTAACCTTGGCAAGGCTTGAACTTGATAAAAATAAAGAGAAAACTATTCTGGAATTAGCTATTGCTTTACACGCCCATGCAAAAAAAAATTGTCATGTATGACCTTCAGTGTCTCACAGTAGGCAAACAAACTGTAAAATTTAAATGCGGTTCCAAGAGAGGGTAAAAATGCAAACAACATCTTACAATTCGTTACTAATGGAGAAACATCCTTCTCTAGAACACACCCTTTAAATCTTGAAATAAAAAGGTGGTAATTTAAAAACATGTGAGGTTACCAGAATGGTATTATTTGAAATATCTACTTATAACCATTATATTACAATCTATGTAATCAAGATATAGAAGTATTATCAAGATATATAAAACAACTGTAGTATTGTTTATTAACAAACTTTATTAATTTTATATTAAAGATTGAATGTCATTTCCCTTTCTTTTGAAAACAACTGTGTAGTGCCTGTATTTTATACCGAAAAATACCATAATAACTAAACCTCTTGAAAGACCTTAACATTTAAATCTAATCCTTTGCTATTTAAGTGTAGCATTTGGTATAATTATTATTATATAAACAAATAATAACGAATAAATCTTGCAGGGATCTAAGAAATTAGTGATTAGAGCTTTAAAAATTCATTGTTTTATAACCAAAACATTTTAAATTTTATTTACCATGCCATAAATAATCTACGTTTATGTGCACGTTATTTACGTGTATGTCAAAAACTATGTAAGTACATCGAATTCACTACAGTAGGCGAGTAGTAATTATCGTAGGGACATTATAATCTTATTTCAATATCAGCCGGGGCTTATAAAGTTTAAAGCGTCATGGTATAGTATGATCAACATTCCATGAGCACATGTATGAAAATGGCGTCAATACTGCGGCAATATTTAGCGCTACAAAACATTTAAAGCATTGTTGTTTCTGCTCGGCTCAAAAACAATTGAAACTTGATACATTATGTCGACAGATAAAACAATTAATCTTCACTTGAAAATTAAAAATTGCTACTTTAAACTAATACAAAAGTGTACTTACCTTTCTTTTCTCTAAATTCCGGATTTTGTGCTCAATAATCGTTATAATCTGTCGTATTGGCGAGTTATCCATTGCCTCCGAAGAGGCTGCCTTCTCAGACTTTCCATTCGCTGCGGAAGGCATCCTTCACAGGCAACAACTTTACCGTGATTGCGTATGGTGGTGGTTGATGGAGGAGATTAAAATTTTCTATCTATCTTTATAACCACAAAACAACTGTCATTTGGTGATGAACGACGCAAGTCGTAAACGCCAATTTTTTCTAGATAGTGGTAGCTTTACTAGCTTTAACTACCATTTTAGGGTGGCAAGTCTTGAACGCAGGAAATTCTTACTCCTTGAAAAATTGTGTGACAAAAATTTTCAATCCAAGAATTCAAACTTTGGCTAAGAATATAATATTAAATGGTACATTAAAACTTTTTCAAGAATATTTCATAACTATGTTTATGAAAAATTCTTGAAACATTTTTAAAATTGTCAATTTAGGATTTTGGAAAATGGGAAAAAAATTGAAAAACTATCCATTTTGATTTTTTGACGTGACAACGTCTTATATTTCGATGGAGCCAGCTGCACGCACGAAAAAACATGACTCATGAGTCATGCGGCGTTACCTAGCTCTGTGGCGTTCCATTTAAGGCTTGAAGTGTATTCCTGCGTCATATATTAGATAAAGTCAAAGACGGAAATTATTCAGAGATATGCTGGACCAGCACATTTCAGATATATGCCGATTATCGAGCACGTAGGATTCCGGCTGTCATTTCCTTGTTGATATTAAGACGTGTGTATTGCGCAATGTAACGATAGATTTAGAATATATAATGTAGCTATAAGATCATAACTAAGAGATACCATGTTCATACCTTAGTACGTAAGGTTAGAGTAATAGTACAGTAATTAATTAATAAACATGGCTCCGAAAGAATACACGGTCATTGTAATTCGATATCTACCTATTAGCCGCCATAAATGTGGATCCCTACGACGTAACAGACAGAATAAATAAGTTCGCTATAAAGTGCAAGCGAGACTTTACAGACAACCGATTTTTTTTGGGTATTTAATTTAGTAGTTAGAAATCACGAATCGTACAGTATACATTAGAAATAATCTTCACCAATCTATTTCATATTTGTAAAAATATTGCAAAATTTCACAAAACAGAAAGATAATATTATGAAATTTACATCACAATTTATAATTAAGCAACTTCATTATGAATTTCAATATAAAATATAAAGCACATAGACTGTGCATACGATATGTTGGTAGTTAGTAAGCGGCTTGGTATCTTTTCTTTTCTTTTTCATGCGATGCGAAACAAGCCGTTTGGTAGATATCATCACATCGTAGTTCTTCCATTTCCTGTTGAAACTCGGTTTTGGTAATACTTATCCTTCCTTACTTCAGTGTTACCAATCACTAACTCTACTTTTTATTAAAATTTCTAACTATAGATTTGCTGTTTTTACATTAATGGCCATGTTTTCAAGTTCGTTCCTCATGTTTCTTGTTTTTCAATTGGCAAATTTCAGACGATTTCGTTCAGTGTCGTCTATTGCACCACACTATGCAAGTATTGCATACTGCAGTACATGATAGTGTGCTTACCCCTCTCCTGCGATGGATATGGTTGATATGGTTCTGATGATGATAAATGATAATGCAAGTATTTATTTTCTTTAAATTTAAAAAAATCAAATTACACAACAGAATGTCTACAACAATAAATAAACAAGTATTACACTCGAAATCCAAAAGGACCAATTGCTATTTGTTTGAAGCCACAGCAAGGCACAAAAAGAATTGTAACAAAAATATGTAGATTTAAAAAAAAAACAAATAAATGAAAATGATTAAATTTAGATTAAAAGAAGAAAATGCTTATATGATTTCAGTTTTTCATAATGATGTAGTTAATGCATGTGATTTCTAATACCTAATAAAAATAAGTTATTGTTTATGAGCAAAGCGTGAAATCTGCTCATTTTTACTTTACCTGTTACTACCTTGTTTATTAGTATGATTCCCGGGTCGGACCAAATTGTAATCTTGTATTTAGAGATATCATCGTATCGTATCGTAGTATATAATTGAGGCATATTACACAGTCAATATTATCGTGATACTGGAATCACGATATTATCACAAGATCGCAAATACTGAAGTGGGCTATTACACTATCAATATTGTCATCAAAAAACATTGGGCGAAAGATTACGATTTAAAACGAAACCAATACACTCATTTGAACATCACACTAAAAAATGCTCATGCGCGATGACTTGAATGATTAGGCAAATTATTTTAGAATGAGTGAAGACTTGTTAAAACCAAGTATAAAAGCTTCTCAAGCTTTTATACTTGGTTTTACCTTACACTAAACAAGATACATATATGGGACAAGATAATTTAGTGATAGTAATAAATAGAATACATTGTAGAGAGGGCAATAAAAATGAGAACAATTGTAAAATTATCATTATTATCAAAGTTTTAAACTGATGAAAAATGACAAAATCAAAAGTCTCAAAGTTGCAATTATTATAGTGCCTGCATGTTAGATAGTATTACTAGCTACTATTTCATTTTCAATTTGTAAGTCTACATGATTTTACGTTTCATCTTTACTTTTGTTGAAATTGAACATATTTTCATTGAGTTTTTTTGAGATGGTCACATTGAACTCGAAACAATTAAATTTTATTGTGGTCTGTAGGGTTGGCAACACTGTCAATATTGACGCCACGCCCCCTTGGTATCGTGGATTTCAAGATACCTTGCGATAATATCATGATACTGTGATACTATCAATACTGCATCAGTAATATCGTGATAAAACCAGTATCGTGTGATAATATTGACTGTGTAATATGCCCCATTGTATCATCTGACAATATTTGTATCGGAGTATGGGTGTATACTTACAAAAAAAAGTATATATGTATTTATATTGGTAATTAGTTGTCTTGTATCTTAGTATAAGACAGACAATATGATGTTGTGTGTAAGATTTCCAAAATATTTATTTAATTATTGTTGTCTACTATTTTTTATTGGTTTTAAATTAAAACTTTTAATTGCTGCTTTTTGTTTTTTTTTGGAGTTGGCAACACTACTTCAAGTTTAAGTTTTCATTTCAAAATTTCAAGTATAAATGACATTAAAACTGATGTTTTAATTATCATTATTTTGTGATTTTTGCCTCTCATCTGATAAGTAACCTACTGAAAATAAATTAAAGAGTCTCCTCTTATCTTCATAATGCTTAGAAGGTTGAGAGTAAGTAAACTTTCAATTTGCTAAATTCAAACGCAAAACAAATTGTGATCGGAATTATTATACTTCCAGCCCCAATATCACATAAACTTTATTTTGGCGGGAATGTTTTCTATTTGTTTTTTCTATATGCTTTATTAACATCTGCGTTCTAATTGTACTTCATTTAATCGCAATACAAGTAGGCTGCTCACGTTTTTTAGGTTATCGGCCAATATAGGTTTCATGAGGTTTCCGATGTATACAGTGAAAATATAATTAATTTTTAATATTATGAGTGATACTAATAAATGAACACTTCCGTAAGTATGTGTTTGTTTTATTACATAGCTAACGGTAAGTAAATCATATTAATATCGAACAAAAGATTTATCAGTGACTTATAATTTGCCTTCTTATTGGAGTGTTGAAACAGGTCTGATATCACTGAATGTATTGAAAAATATCAATATAATTAGCATTTTGACTATTTTGAGGTAAACAAGGTTTTGATGTTAAAATATGATAATAATTAATCATGTATTACTTATCTAGACATTGTTTGTTTTATACAATATGTATTTGTAACTTTTATTTCCATAACTTTTGATTTTATCATACTGTATCCCTAAAAGGAATGCCATAGATGTTCATTGCATTCGGGATCGATGGCTTTACGTGCTCTTAGAGACACGGGCGTGAATCACTTCCATACTTCACCAGGCTGCTATAATGAAAACCCAAAACCCTTTTTGGCCCGGTCCCATATTTGAACCTGAGACATCTTGATTAGCAGTAGCATACTCTATCCACTAGAGACTAAACCAACACAGCAGTTATATGAAATACCATGTATTAATCATTTAGTTTTACTGTATATTGTAATTTTCAGAATGGGGGTCTATTGCAGCAGGCTGTAAGGATGCAGCAGGTTATTTCAACCACTGTTAGACACGAATCTCAAAAACAAGAAAAGAGTATGACTTTGTTTTTTAAATTTATTATGCACTATGCCCAATATATTTATTACTAGTTAAGGCTTGCGGTTGTTATCCACAGTTGTTATTGTTCTTTACAAAAACTGCAGGTGGCACCACTGGCCGAAGCCAATTCAAAAAATTTATGAAATCACAAGCAAACTACAGTTTTATTTATTTGCATAGATAATGTTCAAATAATTAAATATTAATGAATATTTTCCAGCTATAAATCAGGTAACTCTACTCGGAAGAGTGGGTTCTGACCCGCAGAAACGTGGTTCACAAGAACATCCTGTCATAAACTTTCCACTGGCAACACATTACAGTTACAAGTATGAATCTGGTGATGTTCTACAAAGAACTGACTGGCACAGAATCAGCATTTTCAAACCTGGTCTCCGAGACACTGTTTATAAATATTTAAAGAAAGGCAATAGAGTTTATGTTACTGGTAAATTATCATATGGCGAAGTAAAAATGGATGATGGTCAAGTTAGAACAGCATCTACAATCATAGCAGATGATGTCATATTTTTCCAAAATGCACCACCAGAGCAGTGAAAAAACCATGTGAAATGTTTATTATAGGTTTAAGTATAATTGTAGAGAGGTATGTGATAATAAATACAGAACTGTTAAAAAAAATACCTTTTTTATTATAAAAAAGTATTAAACAGGGTGTACCAGAACTCAATGTCAAGCCGTAACGGAGTGACAGGATTGATTGTAACCATCATGAGAGAAAAAAAAATCTATCCCATGCAGTTTGAAAATAATGGGCATTTAAAAAAAACATTTCTAGAATCTCAGTCGAAAATAATTACACAATTGCCCTAAGTTTCCTAGAATTAAGAGTATTTGTTAAATGATGAATTTAAAACTTAAAATTTGTCGGCAAAAGTAAGTATGTAACTATGGTAGAAATAGGTAGGATTAGGCTTACCTAATTCTACCATAATAATGCACAATTTAGCGTTATTTTTTGTAAGGTGGCAACACCATTTAGTAGTTAATTTTGTCATGTAGTAGCAAGAATAAACTCAGGGTGCCCAACTTAGGGGTTTTCTCCCTAAATTTAGGGGGGGAAAGTGTAGGATGGGGTATTTTTATAACGTCATTTTTTTTATTTCAAAATAAGCAATTAAAGGTGTATGGTCCTGAGACAAAAAAGGGGACCTGGTAAACTATCCGCAAAAATGTTGTAAATATTTAATGTCAATAATGTGTGATTTAAAGAAGTCAGAATCTGAAGACAATGATTTGTTACTCGAAGTTTTCGATTATACATGAATAAAGCATTATAAAAAATAATGTTGCATAATGAAATTATGTATTGATTGTTTGAAATGTATTATTTGTTTAATGATATTTTATTATTTATTAATTATTTTTATTACAATATTTATTTAAAAATATTTACGAATGCCACGAAACGCTGAACAACACAAAACACGAAGACTACAAAAATAGAAACAAAAGGCAAGGTAGGATTTATAAAACTACTTGTCTTCACTTAATAATTCATTGCCTTTTCTTCAATAAAGCAGTCAATATTATAGCACTCAATGTACTTAAACTAGCATAGAATGCTACATCATCGGATCATCCATGATAATTTGATTACAAGTGCTAGAGCAGTTTCAATGACGTTTTAATACTCAGTTATAATAACCGAACTGTAAACTCTAGCCACACATCTTTTATAAAAGAACCATTCGTGAAATATTTTATCATATATTTTATCAAATATTTTACAGTTTAATACGGGCCCTAAAAAACATTTCAACTGAGTAAAATGGGTTAGCAAAAATCGGGTTACTTGAGGTTTTTATTTTTTTACTATTTTACAATCCTGATTACAATGCGCCAACTTTTAATGGTACTTGCCAAGGCACTCTAGTACATTTTTTTAAAGGACAAAGCCGACAAATTTTAAATTCATATGTAGTTAAACAAATAGTCTTAATTCTAGGAAACTTGGGGTAATTGTGTCATTATTTTTGACTGTGATTCTAGAAATGTTATTTAAAGTTACGGTTCCAAAGTTTAAATGAACAAAACTAACATAAATTAACCACAATAACCGAAAAATGGTTACAGTTTGACCAAATTTCAAGTTTTTTTTTAAATGCCCATAATTTTCAAACTGCATGGGATAAAAAAAAAATTCTCCTGAAGGTTACAATCAATCCTGTCACCCCGTTTCGGCTTGACTTTGAGTTCTGGGACACTCTGTATACCAATGAATCAAGGTATTAGGTAAAACATCTACTAATTATGAAAAGTTTACTACCCTCTTTTTTACTACTGTTCTCAAAAAGCTGAAATCCAATGCAATATACTAATGTTATTAATGATATTATAACAAATATATATTAATATTAAGGTAAGAATTTCACATTTGTAATACAGCTTGATCTTTGTGACAGTTCTCATTGGTAAGAGTAGAACATAATTTAAGGTTAATTTTAGGTGTGAATTTTTATATTTGTTATGTATTGCATCTTTATTAATGCTAATAATATAAATCTGAAGGGTTTGTATGTTAGAATGCGCCAATTTCAAGAACTGGTCCGATTTGAAAAATTATTTCATTGTTTAAAAAAAAAAGATTATGTATCGAGGAGGGCTATATATCATCACGCTACAACCAATAGGAGCTGAGTATCAATTAAAATTGATTTAAAATCGGAGAAAAATGATTTCTTTTGATAGCCTTCAGTGCGTGGGTTGCGTTTTAACCATTTGGTTAAAAATTCAAGAATTCGCGAGATAATTGTTCCTTTCAAAATGTCTTCAAAATAATTACGTGATAGTTTAAATTAAAAACAAAAGATACTATAAATTGAGGTTAGCTCACAATAACCCGTATTACGCTGCGGACAATAAAAGACGTAGACGGAGCTGCGTGGGTTAGCTAGTTTGTGATAAAACTAGCATGTAAGGAATGAAAATATAGGTGATGTTATGATACATAAATTATGTCGCTTTACCTAAGTTACTTCGTCGGAGTTGTAGGCATCTGTCTCGGAGATCAAGTTATATTTTATGGACTAACCAAGGTAGTGTACTAACTGGCAACAATTACATTAAGTACGAGATGTTAATATCAAGGCAGTAGAGGTACGCTGATTTCACCAGGAATGGGTTGGTATATAATTATATATATATATAGAATAAACCAATATAGAATATATAAAACCAACCTAAAAATTACAGTATTCTTGCTGTAGTATTTCGTTGGTGAAGGTGAAGGTCACCATGCTGCATTGTGTGCACTTACAGAGAGGATGGTGACCGTCACTTGCATTCTGCTCACGCTTTCCATCAGGCAGAGTAGAGTCACTTTGGCAGGCTCATACAAATAAATTAAATAATATTGCTCTGTGCCGACATGTATTTATTATTAGTAGAATTTGAATGCAAATTAGCTGTCGTCGCATTCTGGAATTTTCTACTGTTTCAATAAGTAACTATATCTTCCATGGGCGTAGTCAGGTTTCAGTTTGGGTTTCAAAATAACAAAACTTTAAAAGGGATCGTCATGCCCCTTTTACATACCCGTAATATTATTTCCATATCATTGACTGCCTTGTTGGTCTAGTCGTTAGCGTATGCGTCTGCTGATCAAGAGGTTACGGGTTCGATTCCCGGTTCGGACTAAATATTTGTGTGATCCACAAATATTTGTTTCGGAGTCTGGGTGTTTTCTATGTATAATATGTATGTATTTACAAAAAAAAGTATGTTTAAGTATTTATATCAGTTGTTTAGTACCCATAATACAAGCTCTACTTATAGTTTAGGACCAGATGATGTTGTAAGATGTCCGAAATATTTATTTATACATATCTCCTAGATCGACTGCTGGTACTTATGCTGATCTCCGCGAGTGTCGTAAGGAAGAAAATTTCGTTCTGCCGCCCTGCCCATTTCATAATTACCGGCTGGAGCGCCTAAGACACGTGCCTTAAGGCACGTGTCTAATTTGCTTTAGGGTTAATCCGTTACTGCTCTAATGTGGTTGAAGACAGTAAATGTTTAGTTTATTATTATATTTATATTATTGTATTCGTCATTCACAAATAAAGAATGCAAAAGAATTGGCACAATGGCAACGGAATGCCAAAGAGTTGTCAACCAACTTTAGGAGATCAAAAAGTAATAAAATATACCTATACAGTGCAACCTTATTATAGCGAACCTCAATTTAACGAATTCCTCGATTTAACAAATTTTTCGTGATCCCCTTGAATGGTCCTTAAGAGTCAATGTAAATAATAAAAAAATATATATATATACATAATATAAATAATACCTTTATATTACGATTTTTTTTACGAACAACCTCTTTATAACGAATTTTCAACTAACAAAAAAACTGTAAATACCTTTAATTAACGAATTTTGTCAACTCAAAACCTCTATATAACGTTTCCATCAATATGACCCATAATCTCATTGTATGCGATTCAGTCGCAACAGGTTTTTTTTAATACATTTTTTTCGTAAAACAATCTAAGTCGTTTGATGGAAAGTAGTGTTAACAGTGCTGCTCGGCACTGTTGTTGAAGATTCTAGTAGCAATGACTCAGAAACGTAAAAGGTGTTCCTTATCAGTCGCAGAAAAGCGAAACATCTATGTTGACAAAAATCCTACAATGAAAAAAATTGACATAGCTAATAAGTTCAGGATTCCCGCAAGTACATTGACTACAATTTTCAAATTTAATGATATGTTTTCGGAAGAAGAAAGTTGAATGTAAAAAGTAGAATAAAAAAATGTTTTTCACCTCTTTATAACAAATTTTAGACCAATCTTACCTCAATATAACAAACCTCAGTTTAACAAATTACTTGATATAGCGAATATTTACGAGTTTCCATCGGATTTGTTATATTGAGGTTGCACTGTATAATTTTAGTACATAATAAATTTGAAACGAGTTCAGCAGTTCTCGCTGTTGGCCACATGAGCAACCAACAAGATTAAGTAGTAGAATCACGCTGATTTCAGCACGATCGGGTCTACTTGCCCAGGCGTTTTACCCTCTCAGAGAAGACCAACCGTAATAAATGACAAGGACATAGACTAATGATGCAGCAGCATCTCAATTACCAGGTACCATATTGTCTGCATATGCAATGAGTACAATCAGTGCTGGATTTACATATTTGCCGCCCCAAAGCTTTAAAATTTTTGCCGCCCCTACTAAAGAACTAGACTCCTGAAGTTAATTACTTTTACAACTTTTGTTGTTTTTAATCTAAGCAAAGCTTGGTTTTTACTGCACTACTTATAATGTTTGGTAGGCTGAGGAAGATAGATAAGTAAGGCCGGATACTGCTAACCATGCAACTTTTATTGTTTTCGTGGGGAATGCTTTTTGCACCATACCCTGCGTGGGGGAGACAGAGGGTGTGTGTGGGACTCCCGGCGAACCGGTCTACTCACTAAGTCCCGCGGCGACCTACCTTGGCAGTCGGGAGGAGCTCCAGGAACGCATCAGCGACTTCTGGATTCCCCCATGCCTTACCCCATGAATGGGGTACATCTCAGGGTGATCAATAAATCACCCTTGGGACAAGACGATATCGTGCCTCTCGCCGTATTACACAGTAAAAAGCGGGACACCGACCCGCCCCAGACCCCCGACACCCCCTAGCCGCACCGGGGTGTCGCCTGCTCAGGTCGCTTGCAGTGGTCACGTTTCCCCAAGATGTGGCCGCAACGACCCTTAGGCAGCGATTGGGGATTGGGGATCAGCCCTTACCCGATCCCGCTCTGCGGACTCCTTCTGGAGCATTAAGTTCTCACAGAAGGGGACCTCGGCCTCCCATCCTTCATCACTCGCCTGCATTACCGCGATCAATGCTGGCGGTGACAGGGTTTGTCCGATCTATCCGATCAGGTCTCGACGCTCGGACTCCCATGCAGGGCAATCCTCCAGCGTGTGCTGGGCGGAGTCCCGGTTGAACCCGCAGTGGTGGCATTGTGCCGCAAATTCACGTCCGATTCTATTCAGATACTCACCGAAAAAACCATGTCCAGTGAGTATTTGAGTAGGTGAAACAGTCGGTCCTCTCTATCCAAGCTTCGAAGCTTGGCAGAACGGCTCCAACAGCGTGTTGGCTGGCACAGCCCTGTGTTTCGAGTCGTGTCCTCCAAGCCCGTACGGCTTGCGTGTGTGCGTGCTGCCGTAGCATTTCAGGCTCATGAGCCGGCACTGTCCCTTCGCCATTCCGACCGACAGAACGAATTTGGTCGTAGACCATCGCATCCATGTCGGCCAGAATGTCGAAGGGTGGAGATCGCGCCAGGATCGTCGCTGCCTCATACGAGATGGTACGGTAGCCCCGTACGATCCGAATGGTCATCAGCCGCTGCAGTCTCCTAAGTTGAGCCTTACAGCGAGAGGAACCCGTCAGGTCCTTAGGCCAGACGGGTGCCCCATAGGGGACCATGGATCGCACGACGCCCATGTAGAAGCAGCGAACTTCTTCCCTTAGTTCAGCGAGATTGGGCAGCAGACGATGTAACGCCCCTGCTACCCCTCGAACCCGGCGTCTTATCGCTCCAAATACTCTGCGAAGCTCCAGCGATTGTCCAGGATGAGGCTTGGTACTTCCCGGACTTCAATGTCACCCACTCGGAGGCGCGAGCTGGGTGGTTTCTGGCGCTTACGTAGGCCATCGAACCAAATCGCCTCTGTTTTCTGGGGTGCCAACCTTAGGCCCAGCTCACGAATCTTTTCCACAACACAAGCCACTCCCTGCTCGACGAGCAGAAGCACTTCGTCGAAGCGTGACCCATATTAGAGTATCGTTTGCATAGCAGACGACACTTAGGCCAGAGGGCAGACTGGTTCGAAGGACCGCATTGTATGCGAGGTTCCATAATAATGAGCCCAATACAGCGCCCTGAAGAACCCCGCAACACACTTCCCTTCTTCGATTCTCCACCCCCTTCGAAACTTCACCGTCCTGTCGTGCAGATAGGCCTCTATGATCTAAACATGCACCTGTCAACGTCAATATATTCAAGAGATGGCAGTACTTGGCGGAGTGTGGAGGACCTCCTCCAGACTCCGCCAAGTACTGCCATCATTAACTGATTTTAATTGAATTATTCACTTGCTCGCGTACCTACACGAGCAAGTGAATAAAATTTAAGTTCTGCCAACCGACACAACCTAGACAGCTCCAGGTGCACAGTTACCAATGTCAAGTTATAGTCTTAAAACTAAATCAAAATATTGCACATTCGATAAACATTAACTGATTTTAATTGAACTCAATTCAACAAGTTTTAAAATCAATATTGAGTTGAAGTTAATAATAATAAATAAAAATTTCAGAAATCTCACACACTACGCCCTCTCGTTCCAAACTAAGCAAAATTTGTCACACTGGCCACAACAGAAGTCTCCCTGGTTGCCCTGGATAAGACGAAGGCCCTTTTATTCCATGGGTCCCGTCATGGAAGCGCCGGGGAGTACCCCGGTGCTTTCATCGAGGTAAACTCGGTAATTGTACTGGTCCGGGCCCAGATGAATAATCTGGGCCAGATCCTTGACGGTAGGCGGCTGTTCGACAAGCACTTCCGACAGCTTGCTCCGAAGCTGGTCGACATTGCCTCAGCACTTGGATTGAATTTGGGTGGAGCCAATATCGCGACAAGACAACTGTACACGGGAGTTGTCTGGTCTATTGCACTGTACGGTGCACCTGTGTGGGCGGCGGCTCTGACCGCCCAAAATAGGGCACGCCTCTGGTGACCCCAGAGGATATTGGCGGTTAGAGCCATACATGGTTACCGCGGTCGCAACCTTCTGCGAAGACATCATCTATGCCATGATCATGCTGTCCTGAATGTGGCCGCAAATGGACGGAATTCGAACGGACGCTACATTCTACTACGCCAAGTGTCGTAGGTTCCTACGTGGGAATTTGACTTGACTTTGTGCGATTCACAAATTGTTGTCCTAAGTCTGGGTGTTTAAGTCTCTCTGTGTTCCTTTAAGTATTTTTGTAAAGGCCCCGCAACACAGGATTTATACTCCTAATGCGAGTATGGTCTTTTAAAAAAATAAAACATTTGTTTGTCCGCAACCTTACTTTTTTTCTGTACCAATTTATTTTTTGGGTCATTTTGCCGCCCCCCTAATTCTGCCGCCCCAAGCTTCAGCTTTTTCAGCTTCTATGGTAAATCCGGCCCTGAGTACAATAAAAAGAGCTAAGCTGGCGCCCAAATTCATTTTTATCTATGTTGTATTGTACTGTACGTTACGTCAAAACAGAAATAGAAATTGTATGTTTTTTTATTTTAAGGCAAATGAAAAGAACGTAACACTAGAAAACGAATTGATATTGGTTAAAAAAGGATTAAATCAATCAAGTTCAACTACACGTCAAAACCTTAAGAATACAATTTCTTTCGTATTTTACGCCGTTTGAGGCTATCCGATGACACAGCAGCAACGCTGGCAAGGCTAAAGGGTTTTTTTTAATTAAAGCCTACCAAATTGACTCTACTGTGCCTGATTGAAAGCATGAGTAGAATCCAGGAGTAGGGGTCACCAACGAAATACGACAGCAAGAATGCTACCATTATTAGGATGGTCTTCTCCGAGAGGGTCGGTCGGAGTAGACCCGATCGTGCACTTCGTTTCTGTACAAATAATTATTTTTTATTTAACAGTACCCAACCGGCCCCAATGCGCCTACGTCATTATATATTGCAATACACTCGATTGTTCATTCCTTCATTTCCTTTGTTCTTAAATTTTGAATGGAACCTACTAAAACTCTCAAATTAGGCGACGTCCGTCCGGATATCAACACTCATTATTATTTGGCTTCGATTCATTTTTTCCAAGTTATTTATTTCGCTTGGTCTAGTCCCACACACCGTACACACAGTTCCAGAGCTCGTATCAGGTAGAACTTGTGCGACTTTTCCATCCACCATAGATAAGATAGCTTGTGACTTATTTCAATTACCATATTATCTTTGCGCATATTCATCATCAGTTGTTGTCTTGTTGGGTTGTAAACATTCTCAATTTTTAAAATATGGGATGTAGTATGATCCAGCAAGTCTTGTAGTTTTACTTCGCGCTTGTATCGGTTACTTCAATGCTTGAGGGTGGAGGATAACACAATTTTTTTTGCTTTTATCAATATATTATAAGAGGGCACTATATCAAGGATTTGTTAATCAGACTTGCTCGAAGTAATTCATATTGTGATTCCGAAAGACATAAAACAGTAAAAAACCTTAAAGCTTCATTGGCCGTAAAACATGCTGCAATGCGAGGTTCGTGCAACAATTTTTCTTTTGCGATTACTTTTTGATTTCTATCCCAATTCCGGAGCATTTCAAGAACATTATATGCGAATGATATAATTCAGAAAGTGATAATATATACTCATATAGTGATATATAACCCAGGAATACCCACTTTTCCTTAACTTTATTTTATTTAAAAATAAAACGTCAAAAATAACCCTGTATCCAAAAATCTTCTGAATCAAATGTTAAAATAAATTTGAACATTTTTAGAATTTTTCGCAAAAGGCTGTTTTCGTCTTATTTAAAAGGGGCAAATTTGGCCAAATTTTTTTTTATTGTCCTGGCTTTTGTATGAGTTGTTTTATTTATTGCTATTAAAATTACGACATCGGCAGACAGTGCTAACTCTCTAGTATATACATTATAATCTATAGTGCTAACTGTCAAAAGTCTATTTGAAGTTTATAAAAAGGATGTTTTTTTAAATTGTAAAAAATACTAATCCTATGACCCCAAACCCTATACGCAAAGGCGTCCAGCCTTTGCGTATAGGTCTATTCAAATATTTTTTAAATAGAAGAATGTTAAATTACCTTTATACTACACCTGATCGGAACAGTAGTCAATATTCCCTGAAAATGAAAAGAGAAAGTTAGTCTTTTCTTTGACCTAAATAAGCGGGAGGAAAAAATGTATGAAAATCCATTTCTAACGTGTTTTAGCGGGAGAGAAAGTTGTATGAATTTTCATTTCTCATGTGTTATCTTATCTATGGCGCGCGCCTGCCCAAAGAGTTTTCAAATAATTTAAATATGGAATCTTCGTACCACTGACATCCTTTTGTGAAGAATAAAAAAAAACAAAAGAAGCGCGAAATATTTATAAATATTATGTCAAATTCTAAGCTAAAATTGTGTCTTACATGGTGTCTTACGTTTGATTTTATTTTATAAATACTTTAAATGTTCCTCACAGGTGTTGTATAAAGCACTGTGTAGCACTCGGGTGAAAGTCCCATTCCTACCTCGGGAGTATTGTCGCCCTAGGCTGCGCCTTCGGGCCACAAACTGCTCCCTCGCTAGTAATCGGTTCCTTTCCTCCCTCGGTGAACAATGTACTATTCTAACCATACATCACAGTTATAGATATGCATTGAAATTACTCAAAATATGACCATGTAAGCTGGTGGAGTTCTGTGCTCTATAATCGACATTAATTTGATCGTCAACTTGCAAGTCAAGTTTTATTCAGAAAAAATTGATGGAATCTATTTTACATGCTAAAATAATATGTATCAGACATTTATTTACATGCTTAAAAACTTAAATCGCCTCTTTATCAAAGAGTAAATAAATTAGCTCCTAAAATGATTTGATTTTACTCAGCCTGATGGAGAGCATAGGCAGAATGCATAAGTGGCCGTCACCGTTCTCACTGTTAATGCAGCACGGTAACTCACACTATGGCGACCTAGTGGCATGCTTCTTCACGACCCGCTTGAAGGACCCCAGGACCCGGGATCACAGTGGAGGATCGTACTGTATTTACCGAATGATGTGTTGATGATTACTTCAACGTCGTTATGATTGATTAATTGTTAAAAAAAGCAAAATTAAATAGGTAAAAAATAATAAAACATTGTAAGCCAAGAAATAGTTTAAAAAACTGTTATCCGACTGCGTCTAATCTTAGATAATTTATATAGCCTATATTACATGTTCGTATCTATGCACATCAACAACCCATAACGTCCCACTGCTGGGCTCGGGTCTCCTCTCAAGAGAGGGTTAAGGCCATACGTCCCCACGCTGGCCGAGTGCGGGTTGGGGACTGGCAAGACACGTTGTGGCTACGTAATCTTACCGTTGGATGTTTTTAAGCCGCCCGAAGGCCTCCAACTAAGCTTCACGACTGTTACCTTATGACAACAACCGGGACCGACTGCTTAACGTGACCTCCGAATCACGGAAACGCTCATAACATATCATGCCACATACGGTCACCCATCTAGGTCCAACCGCGCCGTAGTTGCTTACTCTCGGTGATTGTTTCCAATCACCTAAGGCCACTCGGCTATGAGCGCTTCTATCTATGCACAATTCAGTCGTTATCGGTTTAGTAGTTTAGACTTAGACGATAAGGGGGCTTTTTTTATAGACCTCCCGCATTAGGAATTTAAATCCTGTGTCGCGGGGGACTTTACAAACATACATGAAACGGACACAAAGAACATCCAGACTAAAAATAACAATTTGCGAATCACAGAAAGTGTTGTCCCACGTAGGAGTCGAACCCAAGCCGACCGAAACAAGTTATTTTAAAGTAAAATGAACTGTTTTGCGTGTTTGTGCTTTACAAACTTACATCCAGAATAGTACATTGTTCACCGAGGGAGGAAAGGGACCGATTACTAGGGAGGGAGCAGTTTGTGGCCCGAAGGCGCAGCCTAGGGTCACAATACTCCCGAGGTAGGAATGGGACTTTCACCCGAGTGCTACACAGTGCTTTATATTACACCTGTGAGGAACATTCAAAGTATTTTTAAAATAAAATCAAAACGTAAGACACCATGTAAGACAAAATTTAGCTTAGAATTTGACCAATATTTCGCGCTTCTTTTGTTTTCTTTCTTTCTTCACAAAAGGATGTCAGTGGCACGGAGATTCCATATTTAAATTATATGAAAACTCCTTGGACAGGCGCGCGTCATAGATAAGATAACACATGAGAAATGAAAATTCATACAACTTTCTCTCCCGCTAAAACACGTTAGAAATGGATTTTCATACATTTTTTCCTCCAGCTTATTCAGGTCAAGGAAAAGACTAACGTTCTCTTTTCATTTTCAGGGAATATTGACTACTGTTCCGATCAGGTGTAGTATAAAATATTTTTTTATTAATAACACGTTTAAAAAAAAGAGGTGATAAATAAAAACAAACCTTTTTGTCGATAAGGTTGTCACTGTAATCAAACTTTCAATTATCGCCTTTATAGGATAGTTATATGATTGATTAAAATAAACTTTGAATAACAAAACACATTATTATTCATAATATTATTTCTCGTTTATTTTAAGTTATAATAAATCTGACACAATATTTAAATGTGAAACTTTGTTTTATTGTATTGTGTACAACAAGTTGGAAACTTGGCATACATGTTAATACAAATAATTGTAAAAATACAAACTCAAACTTACAGATATACTCTAGGTACTTTGATAAAGCTCCACTTTTTGTTTTACAATCCATACATACTCTCTTTACAGTCGGTTTTTTTAAACTTACTTATCTACCACTATATTAATATTTACAAGAAATATGTATACTCTATAACATCTAACTACCTACATTGATTTAAGAGATCACAGAAAATTGTAGCTGGAAATCTTGAGTACACTACTCTATTCTACCCTACTATATGTCTACCACTTATATTTTTATCACAGTGGGTGCGTTTTATTGATTCCAAGGCATTTTTAGCAATTTATTTGACAACTTATTGTCATATTATATTTAACGATTTAAACACATCCTTTTTTACAAATCAAAGTTAACGTAATTTAGAAATATGTGGTAGATGTTATAGTACCTAACATTTCACTTGCTACAATTGAAGGTTGCCAAAAAGAACGAATGGAAGACGTTACATTGTTTATGACAATAAACTTTATAATTCTCAATCTTTTAATTTTAAATATTCTCTTCAGCAAATCGTAACAAACATGAAGCACTCGTAAATCTAATTAAATTACGCAAATGCATTATTAAGTGCTAATTACGCACATTTTACAGACAGATGAGTTTTGGCAAAAATCTTAACATCAGCAGTAACTGTTTGAATTACTTTACGTGTGCGCGGTCAATAAAAACAGGCCTAAAATTGATTATTTGCAAACACGTGCAACGTTTGCAATTTCGCCGTGGTTGTAGTAACAGTCTAATTTAAAAATATATCTTGGAGCGTAGTTTACTGCTTCTCCCCTTTGTTAGGCTATTTACAATATGACATGGGTGTTAAAGTCATAGAGTAAGATCATTTCACTGCACAATGGTACATTATGAAAAGTCGGCAACCTTTTTAAAATGACTTGTAATTATTTAGGCAATTGTTACTCTCGGGTATTTACAAAAATTTGGCACAAAGGCGTTATTAGGGTCCATTCTCTGTTTAACTCCAACGACCATAAAATCTGTCAAATCACTCTCAGTGGTCAGCCATCAAGTACAATATTTATATTGTTAATAATATTTTAAAACGAACACTTATGTTGCTGAACAAACACGATGGCCTTTCTGAGAGGAATTCAATTAAATATTTAGGGGATGGAGTTGTGTACATTTTGATAATATAGTCTAAGTCGTGTATAAGAACTTGGGAGATTATTTTTACATGTGTAATTTTAATATTGATCAAGCGCGAAATGAATCTGTCGATGCCATCCATGTTCTACTAATTGGGAATGTCTACAAAGACAAGTCTTTAAAGACGTGTTTGTATACGTAAGTCTATCTATAATCTACTTCTTTCCAAAATGTTAACATGTAGCACACGTCACCTTAACAATTCAATTTTAAGAATTGTTATTCTTCTAAACTTCTTTGTTTCGTCAATGAAGCCGAATCAAGAATTTTAATACTAAGCTTCTTCAATTTTTCTGTTTTCTTCTGTACTTTGTAATGTAGTCCATCTAATGTTGCACTAAAAAATGGATGGATGGAGATGGAGTCCAAAGTAGATCTGTAATAAAAATAATAACGGTTTTAGTGTTACTCTTGAATATATCATTTATAATTGGGACAAGTTCACAAATCTGTGAAAAAAGATTTTAATAAATACATGTTTTTTTAAATTACATACTTACTTGCTGTAGATCCGGGTGTATATTTTCGGAAGAATTCTGTGTTGAGTGATTACTTCCTGAGCGTCTCGACAAATGGCAGGAACACACCTGCGCCGAATGTGATGACTATTTGCCGAATGTGTGCTGCTGCAGTATTGTGTTAACTTCCATTTCTATTCATAGTTACACGAGTAGTAATTCCATTGCACAATTTTTACGAATGTTTTCATGACTTTAACACAAATAAACTCTTGTCCATTTCAACTAAGTATTTAGATAATTGACACTATTAGGTATAAAATTCACTTGGCACAAAGGCATTATTTAGGTCCATACCCTGTTTAACTCCAATGACCATTCCAAATCTGTCAAAATACTCTCAGTTATTGCTCATCAGGTACGTTAATATTTTAGAGGAAGACTTAAATATCCTGTCTGAGAGGAATTTGACTAGAATTTTTGTGGGTGGAGTTAGTTGCATGTTGATTATGCATGAAAGCCGCATCGCACTGATTAGTGTTCCACGTTTAAAGTCTTTTTTAATTATTGTTCACACTTCACTCTTAAGATTAAGTGCGTAATGTTCTGTTGCATAATCTGACTCCCGTTTCATCATCATATTGTCACCAATAAGCGCACTTATATGATGTTTGTCATGTGGAGGAGGGGCAGAAGGCGCATCTGATCGCGCACGCTTCCGCCACGGCTCCGATGCCGCCATACTTAAGTCAGTAGGCATATCTTCGTCGACAGGTTCATCAATTTCACAACGTTCTTCTTTCATTTCTGTTTTCACGGTGGCATGAGAGACAACACTTGTTGGACTCATTTGCTGCCGTAAAAGTGAGATGTTTTTAATGTTTTTTAATTCAGTAGGATTCCTGAGGAACCTGAAATAAAAATAACAATTTCATACCCGTGCAAAAAGATAAATACCGAGGAATGCGGTGTAATTTTATCACTTGCATACTTACTGGTAACAATGTCTTTCCCCTTGAACTTTCCGCAGAATATTGACGCGGTAATAATATCGCAACGCGCGTGACATTTTGTCGTAATTCATGGAGAGGTGGTTCTTTTGGATTCCCCAAAGTTTTGCCAACCCTGCAGGATCTACTATTTTGAATACTCCAGTTTCTCTGTTTTTCCACGCGATGTAGTTGGTATATCGCTGTGATGGATCATTTAGCAGTTGTTGAAGAAAGTCCCAAAGTAATCTTCCATCTGAAATTATCAAAACGTGGTTAAGTTTCATGTTTGTATAGTCTATTCAGTCTCAACAGAGTTAAAAGATGTATAACTCTAAGCAAAATGTTTCTGTAATACTTACTTGTATTAGATTCAGGCATATCATTTGGAAAGAATTCTCTGTGCTGCGTCCGATAATGTGAGTGCTGGGGCGCAGCATGTACTTGTGGTGCGGGGCTGACAAGGGGCGCTTCCTTTGGCGATCTTGGAGGTGGAGCAAATTGGGGTTCTTCATCAGAATCAGAATGATTACTTCCTGAACTAGCCGCTTGGGTAGAAGCAGGCATATTTGGGGCATATGTTGCTCCGTAGTTTACTGCCTCTCCTCTTTGCGGACTGCCTGAGCTATCTACTGATGGAGCAGGACTTAACGTCACTGAGTTAGGTTGTGCAGCTGCTGCTGCGGCACTATGAAAATGATGAAAACCATCAACGGCCCACGTGGGTGTTGGCGGGTGTGAGTGTGGAGATGGTGGATAAGGTGCAGCGCGTGCCGTAGGTGTTACAGGTGATGAAGGAACTCTTCCTAATAAAGCTGCATCACGTACTAACATTTGCAAAACGTTGTGTAGAACATCTCCTGCACCTGGGCAACGTTCGCCCAAGTCTGTTTTGGTTAAAAGGCATAAAGCCTTACCTGTAATAGACAAATTACTGTAAGTTTCCAAAAACGTTATTTAAGTTAAACTAAAATAGTTATAATCCTGTTAAAGGTTAGGAAATTACCATTCATTTGGAAGAGATCCATATCGAAGTTTGGTAAGTCGAATTCTCTTTCACACCATTTGATGAAAACAGCTACATCTTCCCTAGTCCATAATCTTGGTTCTGGAGGAAGACCGGCCGGTAGTTGTGCCTTCGCATCACCAAGCGGCGATGGTGGTGGCGGGGCCCAAGGTAATGGGTATCGCCATAATAGCTCCGTAGGGCTGAATGGAAGCGGTAACCGCTCCATACTTGGCCCTGATGGCAGTTGCAAACTAACTACTTTCATCCCGATATTCTGTAACAAAATTGATTAAACCTTATATAACAGTGATGGGAATAACTTATCATTTTTTTGATATCTGAATTCAATCGAGTGGTGTTCGATGAGAAATAGTACAACGTAGTTTGACTATTCGATAACAGAGGGCGCTACATAGTTTTCCAGTTTGTTTACGCCATTTATCAGATAATAATAGCATCTTGTCTATCATTTATCAAAACCTTCCTGACATAGCTACATTTTAAAATACTATTAGTTTTAACAATATGGTGCAATCACATTCAATAGTAAAATCTGCTATATGTTATTTAAGCAGAACTAATATTTATTGAAATCAATATTTCTGTTTTACTTTTTTATTATATTATACATATTGATGACCTTTGGTATGACTGACGATAACTTAAGCACAATTTACTGTTACATAATCTAGTGTTGTATATACGAGTACCTACAATTTTATAAAGGACTTATTATTTTACAAGTGCCAATAACTATTTCATTTCTTTTGTTATTAAATTTTATCCTAAGGTCATGATTACATATGATGCTTATTGTTTTGTCTACATGCTTGTAGTTTTGTTTAAATTTACGGAATAAGCGTTGTTGTTGAGTTGGTCTTGGGTTATCACAAACTGATAACAGAAAGTTTTAATAAACGTTTAAGCCATTTCGCTGTATCGTTGTGATAAGTATGTATTTGCGAAACTTGATATAGATTATTTTATTTTTACTTCTATTTGTGTGTTTTTAAAACATGTCATTCTATGGTTACTACCTACCATTGTTAGTTTATTTCACGACTGCATGTTTATGGGGCTGTGAGTTAAATATTTCAGCATTTATCTCTAACCCCATGATTTATAATAACGCTCAATTCTGAACTATGAACATAATTTAATTGCCAGTACGTTGGTACTGGCAATTAAATAAGTTTAGTGTTACATGTTTATAAAAGTTATTTACGACTTAAAAGGATTTAAAAGAAGTTGGTCAATTCGAGTTCTTATTAATTTTATATGAAATAAATGTGACTGTATTTAGTGGAACTAGTATTTAGTCTATCGTAAGCCCTAGCATCAGTCGTATATCGGTCATAAGGGACTTTCGGTGTCCAGTAATTATGATTTTACATGTTGATTTTGTTGCCGGATTCGAAGTCCATATCTCTAAGCACTGTACAGTTGCCTTATCGGGCGCGGTCGGAAATGCGTGGGTCCGCGATAGCGTGGTCTGCGATAAGCACCGCTACTTACCGGCTGAGCTGATCCGGAACTGGTTGCGTTGTAAAATCCTATTAGTAGACGGTTATTCGATAGTCAGCACATGTACATCGTCACAACACTAAAAGCACAGAAAACAGTGTTCATGAGCACCAGACACACGCGTAGCAGCGGCGGTCCCTCCAAACGTGTCGTGTTACGGCACGCCGTAAACCAGCAGCGTATCTGAGGGATCGAGCTCGCAGACAACCGTCGCGGGCAACTCTCCGACGCGGACTGATGATGCGGTGGCGGCGCGGGCGGACGCGTCGTCCACTCCCCTCCCCCTATACTACCGCCCCGCGCCACCTCCTCACACTGGCTCACACATTTGAGATAAAACTTCGGGAGCTAGACCAAGTCCCATTTTTAACCAAACGTATGAGAACTTGAGAACTGTTTCCGCAAACTGTTATCGGGTAGATTAGTGTTGACAGACGACGTTATACGATTATCACTTGACACGTCAAGTATTAAGTAATAAGTGTTCCGCATAATGTAATATTTTACTTTAAAGGGATGTTGGAATAGGACTATTATACGAGAGTGCCCGTTTAGGGCATGCGGAAGTGTTAGCAATTAATGTGGTAAGATTACGTCAGCGCGCCAGTTTTTAATAACTCACAATTTTTCCTTGTTTTGTATAGTAATCACAGAGCTACAAGTTTTTTTTATACGGATTTAATGCGTTTAATTTCCGGGCGACCATAGGTACTTTTTAAAAGAAAAAATACTTTTTGAATATTCTGATATGCGCTTTACTGCAGACTATATAGCCTTTCAAATTATGTAAAATTTTGGAGAGGCTTCATTTATGGAACTCACAAATTTAAAATATCAATGACTATTTAAATTAGAGGTATAGTGACAGTACTGAGACAAAGCACAGGAAACGTCTTAGCAACGGGCCGACAGTTTCCTGGTACTGAGTGAGACAATATGAGCGCTAACCGGTTTGAGCTGAGCTCATTCGAATCAGGTACGTGCGCATTATGCTTGTGAAGTTTGCGACAAGCATAAAATCATTAAGATGTAAAAAAATATAGTCTCAGTCAGTTTTTGATTACAAATTTTTAATAGTTAATCTTCTAGTTTCTAGTATTTAATGATAACAGTACCTACATCAAATTAGATGTACCTATCGATCAATGCGCAATGCGAGGCAATATAGTTAGATGGTTACGTTAATATGCGTGTATACGTGTAGGTTGAGATTATCTTGTTTGTGCCCTGGCCGCCGTCCCACTACCGGTTTGAGACAGAAATATTCGGCAGCCAAGACGGAAGTGGCCTCGGAATCTTTACCTGTTGCTCCCTTCGCCCGCCCCGCACTCCCTGCTCACATTATCTCGCTCTTACTCGTTGGTCGGTATTGCTTGGTGTTCGGGCGGCGGCGGCGGCCGGCGTGCAGACTACCGTCGTGGAGTTATGTGCAGTAATTTAGAGAATAAAAGACCATCATGTTCGGTCATACGTGACCGTGACCGCAGAACTGGATGCTACTTTCTTTGTTAAAGGTCTAATGTTTTGGTATTACGTGTAATCGTATACTAAAAAAAGTATTAAGTCTTGTTGCTGTTGTATTGTATTATGGGGACTTGTATTTGAGATGATTTGTCTAGGTATTACATACTAACATACTTGCTACTCTGTTTTTTCTGTTCATGTAAATAAATAAAAAAAATACAGCAAATGATTACAAAGTATAGAAAATTTTCAAATTCCTTCTTTAATGTTAGTTAAACATATTTTTGTTAACTACCTAATAACTTCATGATCATTGTAGTTAATTCTATTACAATAAACCACACTTTAACAGTTAAGATTACGTTTGAGGTAGTTATTACAGCAATTGCTATCTATAGTAATAAACTTTAAATGAGGTTGTGAGTTGTTTTGTGACCCAGTCGGAATGCGTCGGACGGTTGGGTCGGATTTGAATCCGAACATATGCGGAAGTACCCGAAATAAGTTCATTGCGTGAGCGCATGCTTTTAGCGTCGTTCTTATAGTGTTCTTGTATTAGGATGCTTTGTAATTTCTAAAGGTATATCTGTAAAGGATAATAATATATAAAAAAGTGCTTGTAATTGTTACTTTTACGTTTTTATTACATTATAATTTGTAGATATTCTGTAATGTAACATTGAAAACACATAAGTACTATATTATTAAACATATGTAATCAACAAAGTAACATGGTTAAATTTTACGGAACCATGCTAAAGGAAGAGGAAATATAATTTTAAACTTATATGTATGTAACTATGTATATACAACGGAAACGGAACTAGATGCAATTTTTAGAAGTGTTAGATAATTAAATTAATATACATTACTTAGGCGTATAAAGAAAAAAGTAAGAATATAGATTTTAACTCCTTCAAGGTCACAAAAACAGACTAATTGATTGTAATACAGGATACTAATTTAAACGTTTGTTTAACGTATTATAATTTATCTTTGTTATGGTTTTATCATTTTAAATAATAAATAACGATAAACTATCTTAAAGGACTACTTTTTAGGGTTCCGAAGTTCATAACTCGGAACCCTTATAGATTCGTCATGTCCGTCTGTCCGTCCGTCCGTCCGTCCGTCCTCGACTTACCGTCCAAACGGTAAGTGCTAGAAAGATGAAAGTTTGCACGAATACGTGTTGTAATTACGTCGACAAAGTGCTACAATAAAATTATGAAATATAATTTTATTTGGGGTACCTCCCCTACACGTAAAGTGGGGATGATTTTTTTTTCTCGAGGCTACCCCATCGTGTGGGGTATCATTAGATAGGTCTTTTAAAAACAATAAAGGGTTTCCTAGACGATTTTTTGATTTTTTGATTTTCTCGCAAACGGATACCGTTTGCGAGATATTTCACTTTAAAGGGCACTTTTTTGTAAAAACAGGGCGTCCCCCCCCCCTCTAAAAGCTAAACGGCTGACTCAAAAAATCTGAAAATAATCGTGATGGTGGTCCATCTAATGAACTTTGAAGGAAAACTATAACCGATTAGATGACTTTCTTAGTTCAGGAGTTATAAAGGCTTATATGGTAAAATGCGCTCACTTGGAAAACGTCATACAAAATTAAACATAACAATTATCTATTGGATACGATTTTAAATCCACATACCATTATAGGTGACTGAGGAACCCTTTCCTGTGCGTGGCCTGACACGCACTTGGCCGATTTTTGTTTCTTGTGTAAGTGCTAAGTAGATAGGTTTTTCAACAAGATCATGTCCTTTTCTCTGGACCTTTTTACGAGTATTCGCTGGTGATCTCATGACGAATTGAATGACTAAAAAAACTCGAAGTATGTATATATGTTGCTGTGGTAAATTGAATTGAATAGTTCATAGAAAAATCTATGGGTTTTGTCAACTTTTCATTGCATAGTACCTAGTTGTAAATACATACTGAAAATCGAGTGACAGAGCTATCTAAGCATCAACAACTCGCAAGATAACGTTGGGGCTACGTAATCGTGCCGTTGGATGTTTTTAACCCGCCCAAAAGTTTTCTAGTTTAGCTTCACGACTGTTATCCTTTAATAAAAACCGGGACCGACTGCTTAACGTGACCTTCGAATCACAGAGACGGTCATCGTATTATGATACAAACGGTCAGACATCCAGGTAGTGACCGCGCCGTCGTTGCTTACCCTTGTTGATTGTTTTTTTTTTTTTTTTTTTTCTTTAAAAAGACAACTCCCGCATTAGGAATATAAATTCCTGTGTCGCGGGGGACTTTACAAACATACATGAAACGGACACAAAGGACACCCAGACTCAGAACAACAAATTGTGAATCACACAAAGTGTTGTCCTACGTGGGATTTGAACCCACGACACTTGGCGTAGTAGGAAGCGGCGTGGCGACCACTTAAGCCACTAGGCCAACCGTGCAGTCGAGTCGTTTCTAATGGCAACTTGACTATGAGTGCCTCTTATACATTTTATCTAGGCACCTTACTAATGAACATTTATTCATTATCATTTATCATCCTCAACAGCGTTTCTTAGTCCGCTGCCTTTCCTCTCCAAAAAGAGGTTCCATATAAATATATGGAACCTCCTTTTTGGAGAGGAAAAGGCTTATATATAACAATGTTTTTCATTTAAAACTGGTTTTTCCAACTGAATTGTTGTCGATGACTTGATACTTCTGATTGATATCTATTGGTGATAGGTACTTTTTAGGGTTCCGTAGTTCATGACTCGGAATCCTTATAGATTCGTCATGTCCGTCTTTCCGACCGTGCTCGACCCACTGCCCAAACGGTTGGTGCTAGAAAATGAAACTGCATAAATATGTGTTGTAATTACGCCGACAAAGTGCTACAATAAAATTATGAAAAATATTTTACTTGGTACTTCCCCTACATGTTATGTGGAGATGTTTTCTTTCCCTCGCGTCTACCCCATCGTATCGTCGTACGTCATTAGATAGGTCTTTTAAAAACATGGCGAGGTTACTACAAACATTTTTTTCATTTAGGTATCCGTTTGCGATATAAATACCTTTAAAGCGTATTTTTTGTAAAAACAGGGCTTCCCCTCCCCCAAAAGCTAAACGGCTGGCTCAAAAATCTGAAAAAAATCATGATAGTAGTCCATATATTGAACTTTAAACTTATACTATAACGGCCTAAATAGCTTTCTTAGTTCAGGAGCCATGGGGGCCTAGCTTGTGAAATATGCTTATTTGGAAAAATTTGTACAAAAAAAAAACGAAATAATCAGTAAACATAACAACTATCTATTTCACATCGCTTTGCATTATATATGACTACGGATTCCTATTTTATGCGTGGCTTGACTCGCACTTGCCCGATTTTTTGAAATTATCATTTATCAAACACACATAATCAATACCTATATGACGTCTCACTATCATATACAATATTAGGCAGAATTGATATGACATCTCGATATCAAAGGTAAATAATGCGGAACTGTTATGATACAGAACATAATGCACTAAGCATACACATAAATTCATTTTTTAATGGAATCTTAACCGAATGTTACAAAAATCATTACGAATATTAATAGGAAATGAAAGACATGAAATAGTTTAAGCCGGAAATTAATACACGCGGGAAGAGGAAATTGGACAGTGGCGGCCTACGGGTACCGGACGTATGGGGCGTGGGTTGTGGGGAGGTAAGGGGGAAAACGCGCGAATCTCTGTCCCTACTTCCTATGACAGTACCACGGAAAAGGAACGGCTACATGAGGAAACGAAGCACAAATATCTACCCATATATAAAGTTTAAAATTCCAGCCACTTATATTGAAATTCTTGATTTTTCTATAATTTAAATCAACAGGTAAATTTTAGAGACCATAATCTTTGCGATTTTAAAATTACATGATCGAGCGAAGTTGTGTTTAGCGGTCACACCTAACCAAATTATTATTTCTCAGATCACTAATTAACTAAAAAAAAATGAGTTTATATTAATTCTAAACCAAATCCCTTCTACCTATACTATTTTCAAAATCAATATAATATGCAGTTTAAAAAAAAATGTACAGATGTATACATAAACACGTTTTGGTTGTTATTGTTTTGACACCAACTCTATCTAGGGATTTAATCGATTATATACTGGATGGGAAGGAAGTACGTAAATTAGGGTAAAGTAAGTGAATAGGGTGTGAGAGCCCCGATCATTACAAAATGTCTTGAAAAGACTGAAGTCACCAGTGTGACCCTCTTATGATTGAAGAGTTCACTAGGACAACGATGTCGATTGACTCAGACATTTAATATTAATCGTTTAAAAAGGTTCAATTATTGCTCATTTCACTTCACAAGAAAAAGCAATGTTTATCGATTGTAGATAAGCACAACGTTCATGTAGGTAACATATAACGTTCTAGTTTTTAACTAGAACGTACACGTATAAAATATCTAGTGTATCATATCAGCAAATCCGTAATACTTACATTAATTTTATTGCCAGAAAAATATTATTTTATGAGTTCAATGTAGGCCTTAGCTCTATTTTGCTAACCTCTATAGAGTTGTCAATTGTTACAGTTGTTAATGTATTCGAAAAGTTCAATTGTTTTCCTAATATAATATAATTTATGTTAGAGATCGTTTCTTGTTTTTTCGGAACTCGGTCCCCATTTCATCTCATCCACATTGTCTATCATTAAATTCATTACGACGACGAATTGAAGACTAGATTAATTGTAGTGCTATGAAAATTGTAGTAAATTTATGTACTTCTTGTGATCTGATCGGGATATGGTTTACATTCGTAATCTGCGCATATATACGTTTCATTTATTTATCATTTTGTGCCTTAAATTATATGCAAATCTAATCTTTTTGTTGAGTGTAGTTGATATGGGGTTTTTCATTGTAATCAAATTAAGCTTAGATAAAAGTTATACGTGTATCAAAATTCTATGGATGTTTCTGTAGTGCTAAGTGCGTTTATGTTTAGTAGGATTTGGGTTCTCATTCATAGTAACTCATGAAAATTTCATTATAAAAAGATTTGCCAGTTACCCGACTGTGTGTATATGTAGGTAATGTACATTGTATGCGCTTTTTAGTGAATTCTTGGTTAGTTAAAGAAAGTGACTCAAAACGCCATTTTAAATTAATTGGAGAATAATTTTCTTCGATGAATCCAATGATAAGTTTCACGTTTGGCCGCGTACCTAATACTCACAATATTTTTAACCGATCTGAGGGTGTCTGAGATTTGTAACTAATCACAATCTGCAATGTAATATGCATAAATAAATACTTGTATAACAAAATATATAGTATTCGTAATCACTATAAGTGATCTGGTGCTGTAATATTTGAAGCAATTCATTCAGTCTCGACGCACTTCCGAGCGTTCGTTGGCATGGCAGACTGCGACCCCGATACAGACGCCGTTGTTCTCGTGTTACATAATCAGGTGCCACTCAGAAACTCAGAACTAGGCAACGATGTCACACCGAAAAATTGCGCCACTTACTTGCCTTTGGCGTAGACCACAACTTTGCTTTGAAATGACGCACTCGTATTGGGCAATTATATAAAAATTCTTTACTAGTAATGATATAAAAATAATGAAAGTAACTTCATGATAGCAGATGACGAAATTGGTAAACAAAACAATTATTTGCGTTATTGTCTTGTTGTAACGAAGACGGAGCATCTCCAGAATACATAATTTTGTTTTACACTTAACTCAATATTTGTTCCTCCCTATAAATTCAAGATGTCATCTGACGATGATGTAGCTTCGCGTGTAATGAATCTATTAGTGTATTTTGAAGTAATACGTATATAGGTACTCAAAGTATATACTTTGAGTATAGCAAGGCAAGTAAGTACTATCAACACCTATGACAACTGCTTATTGGTATCTTTTATCTGTTTTGAATAATGTTATTATCCTATCTGTGCCTAACGGAAAGGAAGAACATAGAAGAACATATTGTGGTGATGTGTTTGCGATAAAAGCGCACTGTAGTGGTCTTTAATTTAACGACAATTTGATATTGCTAACACATCCCCGGAACGTAGTTGCACTGTACGTTGTGGCAGTGAGGATGGTGGGCCCCTGCAGGAAGTGGTCGAGGGCCTATTCCCACAGCAGGCGGAACACACACCCCCGTCGATGGCCCGTCGTGGTCGTCGTCGGGACAGCGTGGGTGATGTGCCGCCTGTCAGGGAATCGGAGGTAGGGGCGGCTGTTCTACGGATTCGGTCCAAGAACACCGCCCCCGGGCCGGACGGGGTTCCAGCCCGAGTGATGGCCCGTGCCCTCGACTACATGTCGGACCACCTCAGGGGAGTGTTGGACGCTAGCCTGGCGTCCGGACACTTCCCTGAGCGTTGGAAGTGCGGGAAGCTGGTACTGATCCAGAAGCATGGACGGCCTGCCGATTCGGTCGCGGCCTACAGGCCCATCGTGTTGCTGGACGAGGCGGGCAAGTTGTTTGAGAGGGTTCTCTCTGTCCGCATCGTCCGGCACCTCAGCGAGGTGGGGCCCGACCTGTCGGACGCCCAATTCGGCTTCCGAGAAGGGCGTTCGACGGTCGACGCGATCCTGCGCCTGAGGGCCGTGACCGAAGAGGCGGTGAGAGGCGGCGGAGTGGTGTTGGCGGTGTCATTGGACATCGCCAACGCCTTCAATAGTCTGCCATTCGGCTGCATCAGGGCCGCACTCCAATACCACGGAGTGCCAGGGTACCTGCGGCGGCTGGTGGCAGACTATTTAGAGGAGCGTACCGTCGAGTACGAGGACCGAGATGGCGCCTTGAGACGCAGGGCCATGTCGTGCGGTGTTCCACAGGGGTCTGTCCTAGGACCACTCCTGTGGAACATGGGATACGACTGGGCCCTACGAGGGCGTCTCCCCCCCGGGCTGGGTGTAATCTGTTACGCAGACGACACCCTGGTCACGGCCCGGGGGGCAAACTTTGAGGAGGCGGCGCGCCTGGCCACCACGGGAGTCTCCCGGGTGGTCGGGCGCATCGAGGCGTTGGGTCTGCGGGTGGCTCTGGAGAAGACGGAGGCCCTGCTATTTCATGGGCCCCGTCGCGGCCCGCCCGCCGGCGCCTCGATCGAGGTCAACTCGGTCCTCGTACCGGTCCGGGCCCAGATGAGGTACCTGGGTCTGGTCCTCGACGGTAGGTGGCTCTTCGACGAGCACTTCCGACAGCTTGGACCTAAATTGGTGGGCACTGCCTCCGCCCTAGGGCGACTTCTGCCCAACTTGGGCGGGGCCAGTGTCCCCACTAGGCAGCTGTACACGGGGGTTGTCCGGTCAATGGCACTTTACGGTGCACCGGTGTGGGCGGCGGCTCTGTCCGCCCAGAACAGGGCGCGCCTCTGGCGCCCCCAGCGGATACTGGCGGTCAGAGCCATACGTGGATACCGCACGGTGTCCACAGAGGCGGCGTGTGCCTTGGCCGGAACACCCCCGTGGGATTTGGAGGCGGAGGTGCTCGCCGAAGTTTATCGGCGAGTGGCTGACTTCCGGGCGGAGAGCGGATTCCGCCCTCCACCCGAGGACGTCCGCGAGTGGCGCGAAGCCGCTCGCCGAGCCACCATGCTGAGATGGTCGCTCCGGCTGGAGACCCCACGCGCTGGCTTCGCCGCCGTGGAGGCTCTTCAGCCGGTCATCGAGGAGTGGGCAGGGCGGCAGCACGGGACCCTTTCCTTCCGGCTGACGCAGGTACTTTCCGGGCACGGTTGCTTCGGAAAGTACCTGCACTCGGTCGCTAGGAGGGAACCGAGTCCCGCCTGCCACCACTGCGACTGCAGTGAGGACACGGCCCAGCACACGCTGGCGGTCTGCCCCGCTTGGGCGGCGCAGCGCCGTGCCCTCACTGCAGTCATCGGAGGGGATCTCTCGCTGCCGGCCGTCATAAGATCGATGGCCGACAGCGACAGTTGTTTTACCGCGGTCGCAACCTTCTGCGAGGACGTAATCTTGCAGAAGGAGGTGGCGGAGAAGGCCCGGGAGGATTCCATCCAATCGGACCCGATCCGCCGCCGGCGCCCCGGGCGGCGGAGGCGCGCATACCTGCGTCTCATGCCGCCCTGAGAGTGGCCGCGGATGGGCGGGACGGGTTTCCCGTCCGTCCGCAGTAGAGGCCAACCGCGAGGGGGCGACGTCCGCGTGTGACCGGACGTTGCCCAATTAGAGAGTCGAGAGAAGAGTTGGTGCCCGCAACAGTGCGGGCAGGCGCTGGTTGGAGTCCAGAAGGAAATCCCCTCCCTGGACTCCTTCCAAAACAAAGGCGCAGAGAGGGTCACACCGTGTGGTTTTAGTCGGTTCGAGTCCGACACACCACCCCGCCGTAACCCCCGACGGGGTGACGGTCCGCGGGGATTTCCACACGTAAAAAAAAAAAAAAAAAAAAAAAAAAAAAAGTGAGGATGGTGGTCTTCACTTCTGGATTCTGTTCATGCTTTCCATCAGGTAGGGCAGAGTCATTTTGGCAGCTAATATAAAAAAAAAAGTTCTAACATTCCATTTATTTTTCAATCACATAACGTATTTGACGAAAATACGTGCACGTCGCAATAATTATACATTAATTCACCTTTTATTCTATATCTCCGCCTACGCTAGTAGGTTGAAGGTCGGTCAGTTTAAAACTCAAAATGTATTCGGTCGTCTATGAATTATGTTTTAAATATCCTCTAGTTGAAATGGTGAAGTAGCGATAAATAAGACACTGGGTTCTTGTTACAAACTCATTACAATCCGTTAAGAAATGATCAACTTCCGTCGACCCGATGGCAAGACGCACATAGCGCAACACTGTTCGTGGTCACGCAACAAACACCCAAAGATTCAGTGTGCAAGGCTTTATAATTATGTATGTAAGTAGTTCGTGTAATATAAACTTAACTTGTATTTAATAAGTATTTTCACTAAGAAGTCAACCTATATTTTTGTATGGATTTTTCCATTTATGGATTGAGGAATGTTGTAGCTTAATAAAAACTTCACCTCCGTTACATAATAAGAACATTTCGAACGTTATGACGTTTCTTAAAATAAAATATTCGTTACATTTGGTTTTATTGATCATGTTGATGTAGCAACGCGAACTTGCCCTCAATGGACAATTAATCCCTGATTTAACGAGTAACCCCCTGGGTGAGTTTCTGTGCGCACAAGTGTCACATGACAAAGCGACCCTCGCTCGATTCGGATCGACATGATCAAAAAACCGGGTTGGGAATGCATCCGTATGGATGAGGGCACATGACGCGCTGTGCTTTATGTATGTAGGTGCCGATGTATGTGTATACTCATTTATTCAACGGATTTGTGTTTTGTTAACACCGATATAGTTTTTTTAAGTTCACTCAACAGCTATTATTGTTCAGTTTTACGGGTTACAGTATGTATTTCTTAACTCTTAATTAGTAGGTATATTTTAAATATTTCTGCTATACATATATTTCAGAAATTAGAAATAAATTAAACATACATAATAAGCAAGTACATATTTGTAGTTCACACATGTGTTACTTTGAATGTTTTGTAAACTTCAAACCAGGCAAATAAAATGGATATTTTCAAAATAAATTAATAGTATTTTAAAATATTTAAGTATAGCTAATGAAAAATATCGTAAGAATAATAATATGATAATAACTACTTGTCATTACCCAAGTATCGTCTGGGGGCTCACTTTGGTATGTCCCAATCAGGCCATGTGCGCGCGGTCCCACGCATAGTTGACGTACAAGTGTGCGCCAGCGCCACATAACATAGCGCTCCTACCTATAGCTGATATAGACGCTTCCTATGTGTGAGTAAGTGAGCTGCTACTTCCTGGTACAGCCGAGCGAGACTCTTTATTTAAATTCTTCCTTTGTGTGCGTACGCAATATTATTTATATTCAGCTACTTCTACTCGCGGGATGGTACCAACCAACACGAATATTATTACATTAACCATGCATGTGTGTATTGAGTCTCTTTAATCTTCATTGTACTTCCTGATTATACGTCAGTGTGTGTGAGCCACTTGTTTGAATGCTAGGGCGACTTTATCTCAGCGAGGGACAGAGTGCAGAGTCCGATTACTTTAGGGCGGAGCACGCGCTTTATCGATATTTGATTGCATTATTTTTGTTTGCTTCATTGTTACAATATTCATGTTAAATCATAAGAGTTTTTTATCATTAAATTTCATATCAATAATTTAAGTTAAATGTACGTTTGAACTGTTTGCCATAATATTCATTGTCGATCGTCTCGTCTTTAGCTTGCGACTTACGTGAAACAAAGAGCCAATGTTTATATTCACATTGGAAACAGGAAGCATAAAGACCGTAATTTGTGTCAAACTTGTACTGTTCTTGGTATGAAACAATACCAGTTCCGCTGTGTAGCAAACACAAACTGTACTCCTTTCAGGAAATGACTTTATTTGAGTTACTTTAACTGTTAGCTGAGAACTGTAATGTTGCGTAGTAACTGAGCAACGTTACAATTATAAAAGGAAGTGATTGAAAATGACCTAACGTTGACATTGAAAAAGTATAATTATCCTTATATTTGGAAATTCGAACGGTAATGATTTACAATGAGTTTAAATAAATCAATGTTTATATCGATGTCTAAGTTGTTTAAAGTAATGCTCTGCTCTATCGCGGCAAGTGGACAGATGCATCGCATATCGAGCAGTTTGCACAATTTGGTAGGGTCCGATGAAAGAGGGAGATCTATGAATTTTTACCGATAAACCCCCTGTCGTTCACATCTGTCGCCTACATCGACTGCAGATTAGATACAGCAACGTTAATAGATTTAGATTACGGAAAAAGGGGTTGACGTTTTTTAAAATATAGATTTGAGTATAACTAAAGAAGTAGATAGGTCTTTATCAAAGAGCAGTCAATACTTTTGATCACTTTTCAATCAATCTATCAAATAATGCACATAGTTACATAGTTTCCTTACTTTGGAGATATTATCCCGATATTAAACTTAGATTGCCCATGAAAGTGAGGCACGCAATTGCAGTTTATAATCCAATTACAGAAGTTACGTATGTTTACAATCTGGAAGGAGGAATGTGGCGAGGGACAAACTTGTATGGTATCGTGCAGTATTTTCATATGACGTCACTTGCTACAAATTACTCTTGTGTGTATCTTTTCCTATAGAAAATTAAATCACTATCAAGATTTTGTAAACACAGAATTATACGTCTTATACTCTAAATAACCCGTGCCTGTATCGAAGATTTTATTGAATACAAATGAAAGGTCTATAAGTACCTACATATAAACTTTATCCTATATTGAAGATGATCACTTTATTATAAAACATAATTTGTTCGATGGCACTTGTGTGTCAAACGACACCTTGCAACAAGGAGCGTGAGAAGAAGAGCAAGTTCAGCCCCTTATTGAGACACACACGTCACACACACACAGGTGTATACTGCTCTGTTATCAACCCTTCAAACTTTCGAACGGGGAAGCCAAAGAATCCACACGACGAGTGTAGGTAGCTAGCTTTATTTTTTATAAGATTTTGAAGATTGTTGTGTTAAAAATCGAGATTTTGATACAGACTGGGTGCGTAATATATTATCATATTTTTAACTGGTTTTGAACTGTAATAAAACTACATAATGTAACTTTGTTTTTTGTACTTGTGGAAAGACCGTAATCTGTAATTATTTTTAATAGGTCAGGCAATTTTCTAAAATTTATGTAAAATTGTGATTGCAATATTATTCCTTCTGGCAATTTATTAAAATATCTCAAATCATAGACTCATCGGAAGTGTTCATTTAAAATTCGATGCACTGTTTTTACAAACACATCCTTAATATACATATTTAATCAAAAACTGTACATATTTATAAATATCATATGATATTACTGTATTATTTGTTTTTATGATATCGACTAAGCAATTTATAGATATTTTAAATATAATAATTATCTTTTTTTTGTTTCTGGATAAAATTGCAGATACGTAGTCATACTTACTGAAAGTACTGTAGGTAAAATATAAACAAATATCTCTACATAATTAGTATCTCTTGTACACAAACATACATAGATTCACATTATCAATATAAAAGTTAAAAGCTAATCGATCACCTAACATTTAATACACCTGGATAAGGTTAACTTTTTTCTGCATAAAATTTTACGTTTTCTGGTATTAGCTTTCTTGTATCCTTAAGGCCCGCGACACCGACCGTGAGAATTTGTGATTGAACACCCACATATATATTTTACATGCACACAGACGCATCGCGCACTGTCGCTTACATACCGTAGCAAGTAATCACCGACTTTCGGTTTTTTGCTTATGTTAAATATCCATCAACTGTTCGCCTTTGTAGAACGTATTTTAATGTCTTACAACGCACGCAATGTATCTTGCCATAACGTAAAGCCCGTAGGATTCATTCCGTACAGAAAGTCATAATACTTTCTGTATACCAATCGAATGGGCAAAGATTATAAAATAATTTTACACAGTATAAAATAAATTCGCTCGCGTGCATTGTCTGTCAACTCAGATCCTTTTAAATACGCAAGGTATTTAAATACGGTTTTCATCATAATTATGGTTACCTTTTAAGGAAGATTTATTAATGTTATTTTATTATTTTAAAGGAACACATAAATAAAGCTAATATTGACAAAATTTTACGAGTTACATAAATTAGGAATAACCTACAGTAATACTTTTTTAATTATACTTTTTTAATATTTCTTTATTTGTAAATTATAATTTCAAAGTAATTTGGAACAATGTAATATTAATCCTTATCTTAATAAATACTGTAGACATTTTAAGCATTTCATGTAGAATAAAATTGTTTATTACACAATATTATTTAAATAAATATTTTATAATACGTCAGAGCGTTCATCCAGGTCGCACCGTAATTGGCCGTAATCTTACACTAGTGACTCTCAGTGTAAGATTTTATTATGTCAATAATGTGTGTTTAACGATACGCGGTCTTATAGATATTTAAAAAACATTTAAAATTTGACAAATTATACCTTCCTTTAAAACCAATCTATCCATTGCTGAAAACATCATGAAAATCGGTGCAGTAGTTTTTAAGTTACGTTATGTTTTGAGTTTAATAGACAGGTTGAAGAGGCAGAGGACTGTGTTTTTTTTATATATATTTAATGCAAAGTAACTCTGTCTGTCTGTCTGTCTGTTACCTTTTCACGCCTAAACCGCTGAACCAATTTTGATCGATTTTAGTATAGAGATATATGGAACCTCGAGAAAGGACATGGCTACTTTTTACCGCGAAAATCGACACACTCGCGGGCGGAGCCACGGGCAAAAGCTAGTAAAACATAAATACGACTAGCGGTTTATACATACGTATAAAAGTGAAATAATAATCCTCCAACACCAAACCATTGAGTAGTATTACTTTCCATCATCAGCTGAACATCTTGAAAGATACGACTAAAGGTAACACACATATCCCTACTAATAAATAAAATAAATAAATATTTTTGGACATCTGACACACAACATCATCTAGTCCCAAGCTAAGCAGAGCTTGTGTTATGGGTACTAGACAACTGATATAAATACATAAACATACTTTTTTTTTTGTAAATACATACATATTATACATAGAAAACACCCAGACTCCGAAACAAATATTTGTGAATCACACAAATAATATTTGGTCCGACCCGGGAATCGAACCCGAGACCTCTTGATCAGCAGCCGCATACGCTAACCACTAGACCAACGAGGCAGTCCAATTAATATTAATATTATAAATGCGAAAGTAACTCTGTCTGTCTGTCTGTTACGCTTTCACGCCTAAACCACTAAACTGATTTTGATGAAATTTGGTATGAAGATAGAACTGAACTTGGGAAAGGACATAGGCTACTTTTTATTGCGAAAATAAAGGTAGAAGGGTTTGAAATAGGGGACGAAAGTTTGTGTCGAAGTTCCTTATTATCAAACATAAAAACAGGTAAGATTGTTTAATCTACCCTTGCCGTGTCGCGCGATATAAACGAATTCCACGCGGGCGAAGCCGCGGGCGAAAAGCTAGTTTATTATCAATAACAATAAATAAATATTTCAGACGAATGACACAGAATATCTTCTACCAAATATTCATGTGATCCGCAAATATTTATTTCGCAGTATAAAATACATAAAAATACTTTTTTTTTTATAAATACATACATATTATACATAGAAAACACCCAAACTCCGAAACAAATATTTGCAGATCATACAAAAATTTGGTCCGACCCGGGAATCGAACCCTAGCCCTCTTGGTTAGCAGTTGCATACGCTGACCACAAGACCAACAAGGCAGTATGATATATTACAATAATAAATAAACAACTATTTCGAACATCTTACACACGACATCATCCAGTCCCAAACTAAGCAGCGCTTATATTATAGATTCTAGACAACTGATATAAATACATAAACATACTTTTTTTGAATACAATACACTATATATATAGAATACACCTAGACCCCGAAATAAATATTTGCGGATCACACAAATATTTGGTCCTACACGGGAATCGAACCCGAAACCTCACTCAAGCAAAGTAGTCGCATGCGCTACCACTAACTGCCACCTAGGCAGTCAATAAACAATAAAAGTCAAAAAGTAATAAAAGTCAATAATAATTTTAAAACTCCTAACCGTTAAAAAGTTATATCTTCCACCATCAGCTCATCATCATGAAATGATGGCTACCAGATATTGCGTCTGGAATAGGCTTACAAAATAAAAAAAATAATAATAACTATTTATAGGGGCGTATTATAACGTGCTTATAAAATTTTAGGGTTTCCCTATAAACTAACATTGAAAACACCCAACACCTAAAAAAAAAAAAAATTGTGGATCTCATAAACATTTGGTCCGACCCGTGAATCGAACCCGAGACCTCAATCGCATACGCTACCACAGCGCCACCGAGGCAGTCATATAAAAAGAATTTTAAAAATCGGTCGACAATTGACAGAGTAATCAATGAATGTACAATAAAAAAAATTCATTTAGTTAAACATAAATAATACTCCTTTTTTGAAGTTGGTTAATACTAATATAAAATATAAAGATTGGTGTGTCTATTCTCAGACCTACCAAATATTATCAAAAGTTACACACAGTCACGTCGTCGTATGTAAACAATCAAATCTCTGTGTGCGTGACAGTGCGTGTGGAGCTAAAAACGAGCGTGCGCTCGCCTTGAATATTCGGAGAACACTGAATTTTTGGATCACGTGAACTCTGTTTTATTGCAAATTATTTCTCCATACTAAAATGTATGGAACTTTTGCCGCTAAAAAATAATGATGATTAAGTTTAAATTATGACTTTCTGGTGAGAATTAATAGAAACCTTAAATGGTTAATCTCTTTTTTGTACTTTTTTCTTGCAACTAATATAATATTTATTTCAAATAAAGCAACATAATACTAGATACATTCCAATCAGAAAAGGTCGATTTCGGTGATTTTGGTCACTGTTGATGATTTTTTTCTCGAAAAATAATAATCGTATTAGTAATTTTACTCGGTCTCTCTATAGATTGATTAGTTAAGGAACTGAGATATTTTTTTTACTGTCAAATAATGAATTAATTTGTTTCTCTTGTCATATCCGTAAGTGCTTTTTCGAGCAATTATGGAAACGATACCCTTAACAAATTGTATGTAAAAGTTCGTGATCCTTGGTAAGGCGTGAAAGCACACAAAATTATAAACATCTAGTATGTTTATAATTTTGTGTGCTTACTGTCCGCGTGTAATTTAGGTTAACATGGTAAAAAGTATCTAGCCCATCCTATGTCCTTCCTCAAGGAATCTTCAAGCCAATTTTCATTTAAATCAATGTAGCAATTTAGCCATGAAAGCATAACAGACAGATAGACAGAGTTACTGTCGAATTTATGATATTATGGATATGGATTTTCATATAAAGTACACATTAACTGCACACGTCTGGAGTCACCCTCTGTTCTTGTTTATATCTTGCTATTAGCATCATCATCATCAACGACTAGAACATTATTAATTTTACAAATTTAGGTTTGTCATTTTCTTTCTCAAAATATGTAATTTTTCTCATTTTCATGTGAAATACACATACACAAGTGTTTGTGTATTTCAAAAATTATTTCATGTATCTTGAAGTAAATTAAATTATAAGTGAAAAATTTTATGTATTTAAACCGTTTAAACTGTTTTCATATTGATATAATATTGTATGAGCAAGCTGTTTATATTTGCAACAACAACAATTAACACGACTTCAGGTTATGACGGAATTTCCGCTGTTTTGGCGATCAAACTACACAACCTAGTTTTAGCATTATTAACCAATTATTATCTTCATTAAATCTTCTTTGTATATGCATAAACAAAGGAACTCATTCTTGAAGGAATAATGTTAGTGTATTTGAAATAATGTGTTTTCTTAGATATAGCCTACTATTCGGGTAATTCTTTGTTCATTTTTGTTCCAGTTTCAAAAAACATTTTATGGTATAAGGAGCATTTGAAATATACAACATTTAAAATCAAATATTATTAACAATAATATTTGTTGTGCCGAGTTGGCGAGCGAGGTGTGACTTGAAGGTGGCAAGGTGTGATGTGAGGTTTGTATTGGGGAAAATTTCGTATTTTGGTGTTTTTTTAACGTCATTGTTACATTGTGACGAGTTTACTTACGAGACTTAACAATTTTTTTTAATAGTAAGTATAGAAACGTATGGTGTTTATTTCAAATATTTATGTCATTTTATGTAGTTTTTGCAATCAATAAATAGTTAACAACATCCAGATAATTTAATTTATGATGTTATTAGCAAAATAAGCAATAAGGTTTTATTTACTTTGTCAATTTCTTGTTGATAGTTGTCTTTGAAAAATATAGTCTCAGCTTATATGAATACACTTGAACCAAATCGTCTATGACAGTCGAAGACCTAATAATTTCATAGAACATAAGCACAAAGATCTTGTTGGCTTATCTAATATGAACAAACTAGTGGCCGACTGACTAGAACAAGTCTTTAATAATTCAAATTCATTCAAACAATAATTTCTACGGTGGGCCTCATATGCCATACTAGCGAGATATTGATTATTAAAAATAATACACGTCTGCAATACCATCGGCAGTAGAAAGGACCAAATAAACAATCTGGTGTCGATAACAAAATGGTTAAGATTAGTCAGGTTATAGGAAAGATAAGGGTGTTCATAATAAGTACGGAAAACTGCGGTGTTTCACCATTAACCTTAAAAGCGATCACATTGATGGATTTACTCCAAAGCTGTTAGCGCTTAGTCTGTGACAGTCTGTATGCTGATAATCCAACACTGAAAGTTTTAAACTTGAAAAAACTTGTTGTAAGAATGTACGAACCAGACTTTCAGCTACAGTACGAATAGTGATATAATGGTAATTACGTTATGCTTATCAGATTTATCACTGGTAATTTCATCACGTATCACTGATTAATAATTATTCTAATTCAAAAACAATATTAATTTGTGAAAGATACAGTTTTTTAATTTACCTGCTCTTTACTTATAGAGCAAAAATTCATTTCAGGAATTAACAAAGAACGATGTTATGAATACGTGTCACATCACCCGTGAAACCCCAGCTTTGTCCAAAGTGTGAAAGGGTTCACTCATTAGGAAGATTGCGAGGGCGCAGGGCGCTGCAGACACTGCGTGGTTGAGCTCATACATTGTCTGCGCCTTGTACTCCACTGTTTCTAAGGCTGCATTGCTGCCTGTACTCAGGAAGTTTATATTTTTCCACATAAAAGAAACGAGGCTTCATTGTAATGCAAAGAAAGTGGATTTGGTTTTGGCGGTTTGAATGAGTACTGCATGGATAACAAGGTGCCTTCTATACCTACTGCGCTGAATATTACTGAGATAAGTATCTGTAACAGATTGTAAGAAACTTTTGATATCGTGATCGCGTATCGTCTGATACGATAGATGTAATCATTGCCTACATTAATATGTAAGTAATGTAAGCTTTGGATATTTTAATAAGGCAATAGTAATGATGTATTCGACTTCTAATGAGTCTATTGTTTACGCGTTTTTGCTTGCCTAGCGTATGACGTCAATAATATTAGATACTGATTTAAAATAATTGACTATTGACATTACAGAATATGTAAGTATATTATTATCATTTAATAGTTGGGCAACAGCGATATTTCGGATGATTATTATATAATTTAACAATATGTACATCCTAATACTAACCTACACTTTGTAAGTATATACATGTATAATTATTATGTTAAGTAAGTACTATTGATGTACTCATAATGTCTTAAGATTGTAATTATTATAATGTGCAGAGGCAAGTGACTGATGTCGTCGACGCGCTATGTTCGTTTCAACCCAAATCAAGATGACATCGAACAGGAAGTGAGGTAGGAAAACGTTCTAGCGACATTCAAGGTCGACTACGACGAGCTCCATCCAGCACGCTTACTATTAACCGGCACGTTGCTTGACAAACCTCCATTGTTTTGTAATTAGTCAGGTTTCGTTGTATTTCAGAATACACGCACAAAACATGTATGGCGATTAAAATTGACTTTTAAAGTAAGAGGTATTTCTGTTACATGGAAGGTTACTCGACGCTATTGCATATTACTAATTTCCTTTTAAGTTTTGCTTTCGAATAGCCCATATTAAATATTGGAATAGCTTTCTTAATCATAATCTTTATGGTAAAAATATTATCAAATTCTTACTTAATCATTTTTTTGTTACATTAAATCAATAAACATATATTTTTGATAAAAAGTTATCAATTTTATTACAAAAATTTCATTCATGCGTCTATCGTAGTCCGTTCTTCTACCTATTTGTAATGACCATTCATATCTCTGCACTACTCTTTCGTTCAAATTTTCCATTGACCTCGAAAACAAAGGACAATTTTTAAAGGTAGCCAAATCCCTAGTCGTGCTTTACTATGTGGTTCCCTAAAATTACCCAGATATTAGCCATCTTTGCCTATCCTTTTTTCTGAGGCACATATAATTTTTCTCAAAGTGTCCAAATATCTAAAATCTTCTTATTTTTTCCAAAGATCAATTACTTAGGCCAGCCCACTTATAAAACGTCTACCAATTCATCGGTTTACACTCAAATGTATGATCTGCTGTGTTGTGAATATTTGCACTATTCCTCCACATTATTTGTGTGCGATCCGTGCCATTATTCCTTTGAATGGCAGGTAACGTTTGCGGTGCACAATGGAACGAATTTCGTTCTTCTAAAATATTAACTTTCTTACAATGGGAAACATTATATTTCCAAGTATGGAACACTTCTTCACTTCCGAACAATACATTGAATTGAAAACGAAGTGGTAAACAGTAGTTCTTTTGCAGAGTGCATCATCACAAGAGGTGGCCGTTTGATATTGTTGTACTTTTGAGATACGAAAATTGCGTTAGTGTTTACTCATTTTGCCTAGATATAGATTTATATCCATTATTAATTTCGCAATGATGATTATTTTTGTACCTTTTCAAGGAGGATCGCAAGTTCTATTCCGTACTCAACGTTTCAGGAGAGCTGTTTTGTTCCTTATTATTTCATTACTTTTTAGCAAATTTTCTTTTGGATTGCTATGTCGTTCTTCATTCAGCAGCATCTTATGGCTTTTGTAATAAAGGGTTTGAAAGGCCTTTTGGGACCACTTCGTACCTACTTACCTCTACAATGACTACAGGTAAATATAGACAATTTGACGTATTAAGTTGTCGCCTTCGTCTTTAGAAGCTGCGAGATTGAATATCCTTTGTTCCTGCTTTATTGATGTTGGTGACCCAATGTGTCCTAGCTTCTTTAATTTAGTTACTATACTTTTATTTCCTAAATAGTTTGGTCTTACTACTATTATTTCTGAGTCCATGAGCAATCCACTCATATATGATTATCAAGCCTTCACCCATTGGTACAGCAAATTCATGATGTCATCTGCATAACTGAGTAATAATATTTACACATAAACTATCAATTCAACAGACAAGCCCCGGTGTTGCTGAGCTCATCATACAACCCATTAATAAAGGTTAAAAAGTGACATCAGTTCTCCCTGTTAAACCCCACACTCCAACCTTATGATGAGTAGACATCTGGCCCTCCAATTGTTTGGTTTATACACTAATATCACAATAGAGTATGTCTGAGTATACCATTCTCAGACGAATTTACTCAGAGTTTATCTAGTGTCTATTCATTTACCATCTAGCTGAATCTCGCGGTGTCACCCGCGGTTATTGCTTTAAATAGTGAGCAACGCTGAGGAGCAAAGCTTAATTTACTTCTTGTGTCCACAGCTATCATTCAGTGAAAGTCCTGTCAACATCGGTCTAGCCATTCCACAGATTACCCGGAATAAACAGACAGACGGATGGAGAGACAAAAAAATAATAAAATGTTTTTGGTGTGTGTCGTATACACTTTCATACCTAATAAAAGACTTTAATTTGATATTACAAACATACATTCCATTTTTATTTATTTGTAAGGATTAAATAAGAAATTATTTTCATAACATATTTAATAGGTATTATAATCGATCCAAAAGAAAACCTGATACTGTGCTTGTTTGTATTTTTCTAACGGCATTAAAGTTTAGATAATAGATTCTGAGTGACATTTTGTTGAAAACGTAAACCTTTACGTAGAAAGTGACCAAACTAAGCTTTAAATAGGACATTGAGAGGCCTATTCACATTACAAGACAATAAACGAAAAGAGGAAATAAAAGGTGCCTTACAAGTATTTTATTATTTGTTGAAATACAAAGGATACGAACGAAACGCTAAAAATACTTCGTGGCTTCAGTACATTGTCTAATAGACGCCGGCGTTACATTGAATAATCCCGGAACAATTTGCAGGATCCCATCTTTGGAAGTAATAGGCCCGATCGTTGTTCTTTTGTTATTCTTAAACATTTCGGGATTTCGGGAAGTTTTCAAAGAGGTATTTAAAGAGCTGGAATTAGGATTATATCTGTGGTTACTGGTTATATATTTGTCTGTTATGTTTCTGACTCCAAGATTTTAGTTGACCTTGTAAATTCAGATTTATATTGAATAAAATAATAATATTATTTCAGACATATGATACACAACGCCATCTAGTATAATGGTATATTTTTATTACTACATATGTGTATATTCATATATAGGGTACACTAACAAGTGTATTAACAATGAGTTCATAATTTGATGTGGAAGTTGTTATAGATTTTAGATCAGCACTAAGATATGATTTACTAAGCACTTAAAGTTTTATATTATAGATAGATACTATTCGACACAAAAGTATAAAACGTTATAGAAAAATAATATGATTTTGTACATTTTTTGCATCACTTATTAGTAATTATTATGATCCGATCAGATATAAAGATGAGATAGGTAAAACTACACTTTAAGATGCCTCTTGCGCCGACGCATTGTCTGCTCGCTCCATCACATCCCAAAAGGATTCCTGTTTGTTATAATTCCGGCTAGCATTTCCATAAAAATAGTTTTGATCGTTATCTTCGTGAACAGGTCGGATTCTTTTTTTCAAGTGCATCATTTATTATCTTTAAGGGCACAAAAAATATAGGGTCTTTAAGGCGCCGATGGGTCCCTTCTAGGAAGCGATCTCGGATTTGTTTGACACTCGTCTGTGATATGTAGAGCGCCCAGTGGACAAGAATTTCGATAAATCGAACTTTTCTTGGACATCGGCAAAGGACAAAGAGGTGTGAATTCACATTGAACAGATTTTGCATGGAGCACTTAAGAATAAGATCACTGATATAGTTTACTAAATACAGATTTTGGGGTTGATAAATATGGTGAAATATAAATGTATCCGCTGTTAACAACAATCGGCGTATTATAATTGCTCTATCAATATATTTTAATGCCTGTTCCACACATTCTAAACTATGCTTACCTTTATCGAACAGAATATTATATATGTATTTTATTTTATATTGAGCCGTTTTAAAACATTAGGTACATAATTGTTATTAAAATTTCAGGTTATAGTTAAAGGCTTAGGTACATTGGATTAGATTGGTATATTACGTGTAGATTGTGAACCGAAAGGGTTGTACATATGAACCTTTTTTCACGCGTATTACACATTATTATCTGACATGATACTGCTTTTGAGATGATGGATCAAACATTTCTTGTACCGTTTAACGGTCGTTGCGCAATTTTCCCACAGCCACCAAAAGCAAATACCTTCTATTGAGTCAAGGTACAATGGCAGGGCAAGAGTCAGGTAAAGCGCTTCACGCTGCGGGGTTCCATCTCTAAAGTTTTATATTTCCGCTTCTTTGTGATGTCTTTGGGCCAATTAATAATTTCTCTGGATGACCGAAGTCATTGTTAAACCATCGTCCCGCACCTACGCCCATTCAAATAGCGAAGATTGATGAACTCCTGCAATTGTCACATTTTTACGTTTATAGACTGTTTTTGCTGTACGTCCATTGAATGACTTGCTCTTTGTTGATCATTATTTACCAGGAATGAGATTAAATCTATTATATGAAGTTATCTGTGATTTTTCAGATAAATGCCATTTTGATGATATAAATTTTACTACAGTATTCGCATTTAGATACCTACCTCAAAGTACATAATATAATTACATTTTAATTAAATAGTTTAAAATTACACAAAGCATAGCAGATTAATCATTAAATGTATTATATTTAAAAATACATTTTCAGTTTACAGATATACATTTCAAAATATGTCTGTTATAAGGACATGGTAAGATCAAATCTCACACAGAAATTAAGGGACAAAAATCCTGTCAATTATCAATTAATATGGACACCTTGTGAATTTTGTACATTTAATACATAGGTACCTACAGTTAAAGACGTTGGGTCCTTTAATGCATAATTATCTTCACGTCATACACGCCATAATAGGTCATAATACTGAATTACATCAGGTACACGAAATCTTAACATACCGCGCCGGCGCTATGATTGTAAGTTAGGCCGTCTATTATTGTGTTTACTACGCAGTTTTGCAAAATCACAATTTCAATCCATAATTGCTAGGATTGAGCTAGACCGTGTTCACTCCTCTGATATTAAAAAATGGTGAAAGCAACCGCCTTCTCCCTATTTCCTTGCTATTAATAGTTTCATCAAAATATGTTGCCTTCTGGCTCAGTTTTACCTAATAATAAAAAAAGAACTTAGATACTTCATATATTAAGTTTGCGAGATTCTCTATTAATCCGAATATAATCTCTTCCGCATATTCGTTGTTTTTTTTATGCTTCAGACAGTTGGTCAGCACATATTTATTAAAAACAAGAGCTATAATATTTATATAAGTAATATTTACGACAACAACTATTAAAAAAATTCCGTTGTAACTTCTTTACAAGCTTGTATAGTATATCTTGCGTAATTGCTTAATCTACAATATAATTAAATGTAAATATACCTTGTTACATTATGCCCTCTTAATCGTCAAAAATATAAGGCTCTTAGATTTATCGACAAAGAATTTACAGGGGGTCGGAAATATCATTCCTTCGCGAAAAGGTTCATAGATACGGCTGCGCCTTTTTTGCTCGGTCGCAGACGTACTGGCGTAACCGTACTTTTTTTTTTGAAATTCAAGTAATTCTATTCTTATAAAAACAAGCGCATGGGTGACCTGAGGACGCTTAACTCGACATCTTTGTGATTTACTTCTCTCATACACTAGGCCTCTTGAGGATCATTCTACAAGACATTTTGAAGACCAATCATCATGATATGGTCTGGAACTTTGAAATCTTGTCTCAATTTTTAATAACTTCCAATAATTAAAACGTATTTGACATTGCTGTGTTAAGATAAGAACAAAAAATTAATCTTCATTAAAGGTAACATAAAACAAGAAAAAATAAACAGCCGCATTATATATTCCAGTATAAATAAGTAAATTGTAGACGTACATATTATTTCGGCTTTGTCTTTTTTGCTTCTCAGGTTGTCTGATCGTCTCAGTATTTCCTGTTTGCGAAATTAAATTCAAATGTATGCATACTTTTTGTCCACGACCAGCCACCAGTGGCAAAACAAGCTGAGACGATGGGTTAAACAAAAAACAAGTTCTCAGATAGCGTTACATTTATTTCCTGGCCTCAATCGTATCTCCTAGGAAGAGTCTCTTTTATCACTGTTTATTCTGTAAAGGTAAATTATGTTACATAAAACTCATTAAGTGACCCAAACTAAATCAATTCCATTCCACCCATACTTCTTTTTCCTAGCCTTTAATCACAAGAATATTTTGGTTCGGCTACTAGCTCAACGACTGCGACTGGTATTGAACCTCCGCATTCCTGAGGGAGAGCTGAAATTCGCTAGCTGAACTAGTTGTCTCTATATTTGTGGGCATTGACTATACAATAACGATTGCCATAGATGTTCATGACGTGTGCTCGTCACGGGTGTGAATCACCGTCAAACTTTTATACTACGGGCTGTTATTAAGAATTTCCGATAAGAAAAACCCAACAACGCTTTTGGCCCGAACCGGGATTAGAACCCGAGACCTCTTGATCAGCAGTTGTATGCATACGCTAACCACTAGACCAACGAGGCTACGGCCATTCATACTAATACATATTTTAAATTCGTAACGACCTAGTCTGTCTTTCACGAATAAAGTGATTAAAATGAATTCCGGTAAAGAGATTAATTGAATCTTGAAGGTCATAGATACGGGAGTAGCCTCGAGCAAAAGCTAGTCTATAGTTACATATACGTTATAAGCGCACTGGAAAACGAACTCATCAATGCTTGTGAAACTCTATCTCAGCGCCACCCACCATGTCGCTAATGGACGTAAAATATCTTTAATGTAATATGTGACTGGACGGAGGGCACAGTGGTTTAAACGGTCACCTCACCGCGTTCTAGTTCCCAAAGTGATGTGGGTTTACACCCCCACCCAAAGAACAATTTGGGGTACACAAATTGTTCTTTGTTTTTGTTTCATTGGAAGTTAGTAAATTCCTCGCGATACAGGAAATTTATTTTTTAAAAAGAAAAAAAGAGTGTTTCTTGAAAAAACTGACTAAAGAGTAGATTTTGATGACAAGTTTAACTTGACCTTCTTCTTCTCAAATCGAATAAATCTTCTTCGTATTCACAACATTCCTCATACTCGATGCAGTTAGTGGTAGCTGAATGTTATAGTTTAAAAAAAGTAAAAACAATTTTCAACCCAACCAGTAGCTACTTCATGACATTAGCACGATCGACCAAATAAATAAACTTTTTAGTTTTATAATATTAGTATAGACTGATCTGGATTTAAATTAATTCAAATCTTGATATTCTGCTTACGTACGCATGTTTACATTAAAACGACCAGACACATTTATTAATATTTAATGTTTAATTTTGAACTTAAAATAGTTAAATAATACATTTTAAAGTTGATATCGAACCAACAATATCGATTTGTTGAATATCATTTAAATTAATCGTTTAGAATACAATTGTTAAAAGTAATGAATGAAAATGCATGTGTCATTGTATGTAGCTAAATATTTTATTGGAAGTCATCTTCTTCTTCCTAGCCTTTTTTTCCAATATTATTTGGGGTCGGCTACTAGTTCAACCGGTTTTACCTGAATATCAGGTTTTCCACCGAACGACTGGCATCGGACCTTCGCAAACCTGAGCTGAAATTCGTAGGTTGAACTAGTTAATATAATTTAATATTTTATTGGAAGTACTTAACAATATTTAATTCCGAGTAATTATCGGCTCTTGGACGTAACACAATAGAGCATAAACCGACAGCTCATTAACACCTTAGAGCCCCGGTGTCAGACGGAAATAATTTGCCGTCATCCACATAACTACGAGTACATACAAGTTCATACAACAATACCTAAGCGTGTTCATAAGATATGAATACCTATTTATACATAGGTATACAGCTTAATATTTTTGGGTTAGAACCAGCTAATAAATACTTGAGTGGGTCACCATATTGTTTACCTAAGCAACTCTAGTCAGTCTAAGGCGTTAGTATTTTTAACAAGGTTTCAATAGCGATACGAACATCTTCAACAATCGATATCGGTAAATGGAGCCCTAAAACTACGATAATAGTCTTTCTACAGAACTTCTACATATCGCTTGGTAGTTATTTGGGTTATGGGGATTGATAACTGGCGCTTCACATACAAGAATTAAATGCAGTCGTATCACAGTAGACATAATGCCGACTCCGACCTAGGTTAGGAAGAAGCTTCGGAGGAAGATTGTGTTAGAAGCACCACTTCCCGTGCTCTGCTCTTAATAAATCGTCTATCTTCAAGTTATTGAAACTGACTAAAAATCATCATCATCATCAACAGCCTTTAACATTCCACTGCTCGACATAGACCTCTCCTTAGAAAGGAGGTTTTGGCCTACTATACCACGCTGGCCAGACGGGTTGGTATAGGTTTGGTTTCAAGTTTTCCTTCTCTTTGCATTGATGTTGTCTTGCGTAGTTTATCCCTTAGTCGCCTTATACGACACCCGCGGGATGAATAGGGGTGGTGACACTTTGTATTCTTAATCCGTCACCACACGGACTAAAAATAACTTATCCAAATATGAAATTTGTATGCAAAATTGTCTGGTCCATCGAGAAGTGTTTTCATTACTTAGGTCACTAAAGGCCAAACCTAAGGCACGGTATTCAGCTGAAGAATACATTTAAGTATTATTGTTCTTTAAGTATCTTCTTGTTCGGCAACTGTAAAGGTCACTTGAGACTTTTGTAAATAATTTGCATTAATACTCCTACTAAAAATGAATAACACTGTTAAATATAGAATGTAACATAATTTGCTTGTATAATGTTATGTTACGATTAGTAATCTCTTGATTACTACCAGCTGTAGTCTAATCTGATACGTCTCAAGCTCGATCAGTGTTTTTATATAGAAATTAATCCAATATCTACCAGCAATAACATATGACGAAATATCAAAGAGAAAATGGCTTTGTCACGATGATTTTGGAAGATCCGTTTTATGTATTTACATACACGTGTTATAAATTGGTATACCATTGACGTTGTGAAAAGTATTCAAAAATGGGTTTCTTTGCTCTCACAATACCAGCTCTGTTACTTAACTGTTTCTAACTCTAATCCTCTTGAAGTTCTGACGTACATATTAAAGTTAACGCACACTTATCAGAGCCGAACGCGTCGAACGAGCCGAACGAAACGAATTTTAGAATTCTTTATATGAAATCTCATGAAACCTCGCACACTTGCCCGCGTTGAATCTTCCACATCTGGAAGAACCCCAGAAATCCTAGACGAATTCGGATGACGTCATAAAATTCGGCGCGGATTATGCTGTCGCCTCGATCGATGCGCTCGCATTCTGTCAGTTGCGTATGCAACGTACGGGTACCATTTCTTGAAATGATTTCTTAGAAGCGGTCGATGCTTTCGGCGCGGTCGATTCTTCTGGTGCGGGTAAGTGTGCGAGGCCTCCTTGACTTCGATGCTTTTTTGTTGGTTCGATGATGGTTTTGTTCGGTGCGTTCGGCGCGGATAAGTGTGCGTTCACCATAAGCAGCAGTATTCCTATTTTGGACATAATAGCCACTTATTTCGGCATTTAGGTCTAAGCACTAAACAGAGTTATCTGTTCTGTGTGTCTAAGTCTGACCATTCATACTTAGATTTTTAGCATAAACTTAGTTCCATAGATCCATAGATCCATATCACATTCGTATATAGGAAATATTACAAACAAAACAACAAAAACAAAGTCAATAACCACAACCCAACCAATCCTCCAAACTTAATATTCTAAGAATATCGTTCAGTCCAATAATAATCTATTGTTCAACTTTTACCTAACAAAACACTATACCACGACAGTAACGAAATGCATTCCTAAAATATTTAGAGCTCTCTTCTAACCTTAAGTTACCATTAGTAAATAAAGATAAAACAACCTTCAATATGTATAGAATCATTACAGGTTACAGGGCAAACATTGGTTGAAATAAAGCAACCGTATTCGACAATGGTCAAATGCATGGTCGCGTTGTTGACGGCAATATCACGCAATAGCACAAGTACTAGGCAATATGTACTTCCAGTCCGCTTGCCAAGTGTCACTGCAACACTAGCGGTCTACCTTGCACTCTACTTGTGATTTTAACTACATCTTATTGACACCCCACTTGGTATGTAGACTGGGAACAACGAACGGTTCATTCGTAGAATAGCGTATTATTAGTGCATGTGAGTGTAAATTGTCAAGTGCATGAACACAGGCTGTGATAACAGTGCTTGGTTTCGATACCCTGTTAAGTTTTTAATTGTTCGATCTTAATTTGTATTTTTTTTTTAAAGTCTTAAGTCGAAGTCTGAAGGAAATATGTTTTCAATTCGGTTGCATTTTTTATGTAACAAACTATAACCGTATATTATTTTTATTTTGGAGAGAACACTTGTCATTTAGTCTCACTCAAGGGAGATAATTATACAATTCTTAGATAATCTTTTTTTCTCTCTCAGGATCAAGGTAGTTCATACATACAGGTTAAATATTATGTGCTAAACCTTTTGTCACGTAGATAAGGTAGCCGTAGCAGAAGCAAACCCACCGCGCGGTTAAAAGAATTATTTTTCTGTTCTTGAGCTTGACTCATAACTATCTCGGTATCATTAATCAAATTAATTACAGAATATTATACTTTCTTGTTGGTTTAACGATTAGCGTAATCGCCTGTTGAAACGGTCCTAGGTTTGATTCCCCGGTCGTAATAAAAAATGTTTTTGAATATTTTTGCGAATAAAAATGCTTAATAACAGCTTAGAGACTGAAACTCTTGTGTCTCGGCGACCAAAGCTTTCCTCCTGCGGTTGATCTCTCTCCGCTGGTGTCGGATAGCGGTCATATCGGATTATAAGAGTAAAGGAACAGAGAGTACACTTGTGATTGTGCACACACTTGCGCACTATTATATTTCCTGCATTAGCTAGTCTCCTTTGAAACTGAACGCCTTGGCCGAAATCGGCTAGGAGAACATCAACATTAAAACTTATAGTATATTAATGTCATATAAAATGCGATCTAAATGGCAAATGGTATCAATGGTCACAACAAAGTTACGTCGCGCCATAGGTTTAATAAAATTATCATAAAACCTAGAAAGATGAAAGATTTTAGTGTTTAGTAATAGATTAAATAATTAAATTTAATCGATGTCTATAGTTACCCTGTTGAAACTTTTTATTGTTAAATAAACAGCAGTCTACTAACTTAAGTAATATTTCATTTAATAGTAAATAACTGTTTGCAATAATGAAAAGTTGCCATTATAAACACAAATTCAACACCTCGCACCACTGCATCTACGGGCCTCCTGTCAGCTCCAAGCAAATTTTATCAATGTAATGAAAATGCTATATTTTTTTTGAGACTTCTTCGTTAATCGCCATCAGTTAAAAGTCTAAATAAAATCAATAACCTCAAAGCCTTTAAAGATGTATTAATTTTACTTACTTGTTTGGTCTTGTTTTTTGTGTAGAGTAGTTATCACCTCTCACATGAAGTCACAGTGATAACCGATCAAACCTTGATTGATCAAATTGATAACCAAATAGATAAGGATTTCAACAGCAGAAGAAAAATGTCTTGAAAATTTCAGTGGATCAGAACTTATACCCTCGAATATCGTTAGGTTTTGCATAACTTTACCTAAAAAGTATCTTGTAAAAGTTCCGAGAAGTTAAATTAGCCCGTATGGATGTATTAGAATTTTAATGAACACTTTGTCGGCAAACCTACACAAATAGCATCAACCAATACAGTATGTAATGTGACAGTTGATTACTGCGTTTTTCCATGTGGTGTGCGTTTACGGCAAGCCGCCGCCGCTGCCGAGCTTCGGATCCGGGTCATGCGCGTCACGTAACGGGCTCGATGATAACGGCAAAGCCCAGCCTAGCCTAGCCTAGGTCACGCAGCGGGATGAACTACGCGGAAGTAGGATGCGGACGACGATTATAGCCTACGTGGCACTTTTGAAAAAACCTAACTGTCTTGTACCACAACTATTATAAATGATTACTTTTTATCTTTTATTTCTTTATCCCGCAAGACATTCAAAGAGTAAGTTTTTCAGATCTTTACCATTATGACACGTAATCCAAACCATTTGGGTAGGTTTTCTGCTCTATTAGTAATGGTATAAACGTAGTTTTTCCAACTTACTACAGTCACAAATTTTTGATTAGGTCCGGTTATGATGCTTATCTTTTTTGGATTAGCTAATGATGATGATGTGATCTCAATGAGGTATCTGTTTCTGAACTACATCATAGCATAAATTCACATTTTTATTCTAAAAATCGCGGGATCTACTTTCTGAACAGTAATCGTGTGATTTTCAGAATCTATTTGTGTGTTTAAGAATATTTTTACTTTCCATCTTTGAAGCCTGTTAAAAAAAAGATAGCTTAGACGATGTAATTAATATAATTATGATGTTATCACCATTAATTATGTGATTGAATGCTATCAATAAATATCTATTGATGGTAGAGCGATTTGTAAGTAAATAGTCTTTAAACCTTCCTATGTACCTATAGTCACTTCTAGATAATAATAATAATAAAAGTTTATTTGAACCAAATAATTACAGAATACACAGAAACAGATATGGTTGGTAATGGCCGCTATAGTTAAATAACTGTGTTGCAGCCAATGATTTATTATATACAGATTATATACAGATACGGTATCTTACCTGGCTGCTTTTACGAGGATGTTTACATTACAAGATATTGTAATCGATTGTGTATTCGCGTTGTAGTAAAATACGTATCAGATAAATATTAATTATATTGCATATTTTTTTCTGAAATTTCCAGTCTACTGACAACTATCTAATGACTAATCAAATAAGTGTGTGTCAGTCGAAACTATGAAAGGAAGGAAATATTTTAAGAAAAATAAACATATTAAGCATTTTATCCTCCAAAATGAATGTGGTGTTTATTAGGTTAGGCTTATTATGTAGGCACGGTGACAATTTGTGTTTTATAACAAACACGATTTACGCTTGGTCGGCACGGGCGCGCAGGCTGTGCGCAAGCCAAAGAAAGTAAGTTCACTGCCACGGTCGTGCGCGGTACGACAACCTTGCTCAGCTCAGGGTTGTCCAAATTTTTTTGCGATTACATTGTGTTTTACAACTGTATAATGATCGAGATAACATCTCTTGTATTTGTATGAAGTGACATAGTTTACACATTACTAATTTGTAATTGTGATCAAGACATTAGCAGTTACATACTTGTTTTTTGTTAAACCCGGGCGAGAAGGATTCTTAGATGTACAAACTTTTATAGTTGTAGATACATGTTATTTGTATTTGTGAATTTTTTAAGGATGATCCGATTTAAAATAAGTATGGACTGGAATTTGAAAAAAGAAATCGGTATAACTGACAAAATACATACATTATAAGCATTGATATATAAAAACCCTAGATGCACAGTCTCAAACAAAAGCCGCATACGAAACTATCCTAATTAGTCATTGATGTATAAAAATATCAATGTGGGTAGTTTTAGTTAAGCTATAAACACATCTTTTGCACATTCAACCTTACGCGCATTGTTTAAAGTTTTTATTACAAAGCAGCGTACAATGACCAATCAAATTTTATGACCAAAGCTAGCCGGCAGGACAGGACATGGAGTGAAGAGGAATATTTGTATATATTTTTTTTCATCATAATACATTGAGTTAGTATTTTAAGAGTTAGTTAAATTGTGTTCTAAGCCCATAATTATACTTATATCTGAGCGTAAATATGTTTTTGGGTAGGACATGTGTACATCAATGAAACAAATATTAACTCTTAAAATCATTTATTTCATTTTTTCATATCATATCAGTGACATATCCTGTAAAAAATAATTATATTATTTGAATGTAGGTACGAAATTATTTGATAAATTCATTATTTTTCTGGCTAACGACTACTTACCGTTATACTAGGAACAGCCGTTTTAAGAAGACGTTTTATGCCTTTAGCAGTGACATTCATATCTTCGTCCACAAAATGTTCAGAACAAACGACGCATATTTGGCTTAAAAAAATTGTATCTCGCGAACCCATAAGTTGTCCCCTAATTAATCGATATAATAGGTAATATAATATTTACGAACTTTAATAATAACACCGTTTGGACGACCTCCTTTCCTTTTGCAATTCGATTAATAACTATAATAATATTATTATATATTTTGTAACGTATACATACTTATTAAAAACTAAATACAAAAAAGTTCAAATTAAATAAACTTATTAATAAAAAATTAAACACAATAAAAAAAAATCGACTCCATTAAATTCAGAACAGGGTCGTTTGGATTATGCGATTAAAATAAAAGGTTGTGTAATAGTCGTTCTTACACTGAAAAAGCGGCCATTGAAATTTGTCGTATTATACTTGGACCGTTGAGTGAAGTTTTAGACAAATTAAATCAAAATCACATATTGCTTCCGATATTTAGTCATAAAAACAACAAAAACAAATTAACAAACTCTTTTACTCACCGAAAATACGATATCCCATCCTTTTTTAACGTTCCTAACGTAATATTTTTACAATTCCGCATCGAACACTTAGGCATTTTTAACGAGCGCACAGAGACGCGAGCGACGCGAGACTATTTGAAATATGAGCACCATTTTCAATTGTGCGCTTATTTTATGAGGACGGTTTTGCGACGCTGAGTGTGTATCTAGGGTTTTTTAATACATCAATGATTATAAGTCATATCGAATTATCTGTTTCTTCTTTCTCATCTAGCTAGACATAAAAATTATTATTATTAATATATTATTTATTTATGAATTAAATATTTAAAATAAATTTCTAGTGACTATAAATTTAACATCTGTCAGTGTTATAATTGCTTGGTCTACATTTCTTAATAAATATTTGTACATATTGGTTAGGGTAGCAAATATTAAACAAAAATACCAGTAGCATTATAATTTCTAAGACGTTCCATTTAGGGCCACCGCTCACTAGCTACTTTTAGCATCGGCGATCGGCGATTTGGCGACTGCATCGCGTTTTAGCGACTTCCTGCGTTCGATCGCGGTACCGGAAACGTGCGTTTTAGCGACTGCTCAGATGCCAAATCGATGCTACCTTCATCCGAATGTGTGCGGAGAGTAGCGTTCAGCTGCTGTGTCGCGCTTCTAAAAAGCGACTCAATCTCCGCGTTTGGCGTTTTTATGTGTGCGGTGTAGAGTGTTCGGTCGCCGTATTTAGCTTCTGAAAAGCGACTAGTTGCCGATCGCCGATGCTAAAAGTAGCTAGTTTAGTTATGTTAGGCACAATGTTCACTATTTAAATCTTAATTTTTTTGCATCTGAAAATCGCAGATGCAAACCGAAATTAATATTGTATTTTTCAAGGTAAAAGACAACCCTAGCATCTTCGTTCCTCATCGCAAATTCGTAACACTGTCTACTGCCAAATTACAACTTTTACATTATTTATACATTCAGATCATTCTTATTACATCGAAATCTAAAGCTGTGGCCTGTGACACAAATTGCGGGTTGTTGAAATTACTTGACTCTCGTATCAAACAGTAGAATTTTAGCTTAAATAGTCTTCCTATGTTCAATAATATTGTAAAGCCATGAGCCTCTTCCATCATCAGACGGGTCCATCGTGTTTAACCTACTTGCAAATAAATTGTTTTAGCTGAAATCACGTGTGATCCAAAATAAGCGTATATAGCCGAGTGGCCTTAGGTGATTGAAAATAATCACCGAGGGTAAGCATCGACGACGCGGTCAGACCTAGATGGATGACCGTTTGTGGCATGATATGTTATGAGCGTTTCCCTTATTCGGAGGTCACGTTACGCAGTCGGTCCAAGTTGCTATCACAAGATAGCAGTCGTGAATCTTAGTTTGAGGCCTTCGAGCGGCTTAAAAACATGCAATGCATGTTGATTTGTTTTATTTTATTTGAAGAATACTGTAAATGTTACGTAGAAAATAGGATTAAGTAATTTCCCACGGATAGTCTAAAAATAACATATAATATTTTTAAGTAGGTAAAAAGGATTTATTGGATTATTTGTAAATATATTTATAATGTTAACAAACAACATTGGTGTCTGCTTATTGTGTCAAAACATCAGCTTTAGTAAATGTAGGTTTACATAGTTATTTAATCCAACCGTTAATTTTTCTGTCTATCTTCTATTTTCTTTGTTTAACTGACTTCCATGGGACTTATGGAACTTTCACCGGCATGAAGCTTTATGTATGTGTTTTGAGACACATTCTGATAAAATATTTAGAACAGCTACTTTTTGTTCAGAGAAATGACAACAGAGAAGATTTTTAAGATAAGTAGTTACTTGATAGTGAGGCAGTATTCATGTATGTATATTCGTTTCGTACAAGTGAGTAGTGAGAAGAGTGAGAGAGGTAGTGAGAAAATGTATTGAGTCAGATTAAAATACACTTATATATTACGAGTATAGGTACCATCTAGAGTCCTAGACTGCTAACATACAGTGGCGCTGGGCACGTACTTGCATAGCTAAGGTTGGTATGCAAGGTAGCTAAGGCTGCCGGTGCGCACCGTTGTTTTGCGGAATGTCCCTGGATCCGGTTATATATTTCTTGTATCGGAAAAGAGCATCGTATAATCTCTTTTGTTATACGACAAAAATATTAATCGGAACAGATTTTACGCGCTAATCTCAGGAATTACTGTTCCTGTTTGTAATATTATTACACTGTTAGAGAGTTCATTTATCGATGAAGGCTCTATTTTAGGAAGGAACGGTATACACTATATATAATTGCAGTAGTTTTATTATATATAGTGTATACCCTTCCTTTTAGTTTTAAAACTAATAGGAGCAGAGTACTAATGAAAAACTGTTTCATGAACGATGCAAAATTATTTATTTTGAGAGCTTCCATTGCGTGCGCTACGTAAATAGTTAAAGATACGTAAAATTATTTTTAAAGAATTGTACCTCTTAAAAAGTTCTAAAAAAAAGTCCGCGACATGTATCTTTTAAGGTTGCCTCACTATGGCCTTTGTGGTGGGATCAAATTCGTTTCTGTGGTATAACATCACGCTTAGGATAATAAAAGATGAAACGGGGCTGCGTGGATCAGTTATCTAGCAGCCATAGTAGTACACGTTACCACTAAGTATCTGCTTTGAAATAATCTTCTTCTTCTTCTCAATTTAAGGGTCAGTCCCTTGTCGGTGGAGCAATCGCCACTCCTGTCTATTTTCCGCAATCCGTTTGAACTCTTGATAGGCCACAACTCCTAATTTCTCCTTTACTTGTTGTATGTACGCCAATCTAGGCCTTCCGCGTTTTCTTCTACCTTATATCTTTCCTTCTAGAATGTTTTTAAAAAGGTTGTCGTGTCTTATCAAATGGCCCACCATTTTGCCTCTTCTGTTGTCAACAGTATTCAGAAGTCTCCTTTCTTGGTCAACCATTAGTAGGACGTCCTTGTTGGATTTTTTCTCTGTCCAACTGATGTTCATCACCCGCCTCCAGCACCACATTTCAAATGCTGCCAACTTATCTCTGTCTCTTTGAGTCAGCGTCCACGTTGCGCAGCCATAAAGCGCAATCATATGAGTCATTAATACATAGGTACCTACCAGAGATATAAAATTTAATAATGCCTATTTCACTTCAGTTGGCATAAAATCTTTGCATGATGTTCATTTCCATTTTAACAATATAAATAATAAATTGAAATCACGAGTTCAGACATGATTCTCAAACACACTGACGAGGCATTTGATAGAATTTAACTACGTGATTCGAATTCATATAACATGGCTTGATGCATTTATAAAGTTTTTTAACTGCTTGCTTATCTACCGAAACCAATTTACTTGACAAAGAATTGAGCACCCAGGAATGTGAGTAACCTAATGCTTTTGTACCGCACACTGCTGTTGATTAATTAACCTCAGATAACTTGAACATTTCTTTAGTGGCTACATTCATTCTCCATTGAAATTTTAGTTCCTTTTAAATGGGTTAAATTATAGCAATATATTACACTAATTGTTAGCACCCGAATCGCGTACATAACTGTATTGACTGAATGCCTACACATCGCATTATTTTTAGACGGATGCTAGACAGTGAATACCAAAAGATATTAGTCTCGACACCTACGTGTTGTGTAAGGTTGAATCACAGCGCAGATATGCAGTGAGCAAGCCAAAGTCAGACGCCATCATATGTGAATCAGCGCGACCGGAAACTTCGCCATGTTGGCTCGCCGTCCGCCATGTTTATCGGTGCTCCGGAAGTTGCGCGCGCGCCGGCCGTCTTTAGATACCATTTTCACAAGTAGTAAAGAGTAGGAGTCGGAAATATTCAGCATCTATTTTGGGTTGCGACGTTTTTCCGCTTCACGGAGACATTCGCCGGAGTTAATCATATACTTGACGACGGTGCCCGCCGTATTTATAGAGAAAATTGCTTGCAGAGACGCATTTAGATTTAAGAGTTTCGAACTCCAGTCTGAAAACATGTTTGTGGCTATGTGTTCGTACTTGAACAGCTCATAATTCCGTAATCGAGTTCAACACTTTTTTACAGGTTATATCACTTGAGTTGTTTCCTGGATGGCAAGAATATTACAACAACAACTAATTTTTAAACACGTGAATCACGCTGTAAATGACTGAATTTGCATAAATACAGACAAATTGTGTAAGTTTTTATTATACTGTATAACGTCAGCGTTTAATATTTATGATACAGCCAGTATTTTTATGAAGTATCTACTAGAAAAGTTTAAAATATAACTGATTAGGGTATATATGTATATTACAATGGTACTATATTTTTTTGTTTTCACACGTACATGAGTATAAAATAGACAATGAAGATTTTTACAAATTTATTGTAACATCATAAGAAAAAAGTGGCTGTGACATACGGACGAACGGACAGACAGACAGACAGACATGACGAATCTATAAGGGTTCCGTTTTTTGCCATTTGGCAACGGAACCCTAAAAACACTATAACATTCGAAATAAAATTCAACTTCAATCTCTTGTAATATCAAAAGTTAATTAGATTTTATACCTACAATAAGGCTTATAACAATAAATTATGTATGTAAAAATATTAATTGTCAGTGTGGTGTTTAAAGAGAGGGTGCGCTCGCGCAAAGAGGCTTTAAAGGAATGTGGTCGGACAGGCGGGACGGGAGGGGCCGAGAGTGGGTCCGGGAGGTTGTTGAGGGACAAAGCCTCAAGAACTGGTTTTGCTTCCTGTACGTGTCGGATGTCCTGCGGCTTCCTGCCCCTTTCCCCGCTTACCGCAGAGGCAGAGAAAAAGGTCCATATAGGGCTGCAACTAAAACAAATCACAACATTAATAACATATTGCACTTTGGAATTATCGAACTATGACAGAAATGAAATTTTTGTACAGTTTAAGCTAATGCAAATAAAGAACTACGATGATCTTTCTACTTCTATTTATCGTAAAGAAAGTAAGACATTAGGGACTCAGAGTGTAGAAAGTTTATTTCTTTCGTTCAAAAAAAATTATATCATTCAATTTAGGAATATGCACGAATTTATCTTCAGTACATAGTGTTTTAAAATTAAAGGAAATAATACATGGAAAATGGGTTGCTTTAGTAAGTTTTGTTCAACGAATTAAAAAAATACAGTTGGTCACGATTTTATAGACTTCTAAAACTACCTAATAGAAATATATTGAGAGATACTGTTAAAGTGTAAAGGTTTTAAATATGTACATACAACTAGAGCGGCTAGCAACAATTCTTGAATGTAAATAAACGTCACAACGGTTGACACTTAGATATAATTTGTCACAATTCACACATCACACTTATACGTAACTTTTGTTATGCCACTTATCAATATTTTACCTACTTTGTGAAGGAATATTTTTGTACTACACTAATTATTTAAATAATTATTTTTAAATACACTGGTTACAGATATAGCATAATGTGGAAGTGATATAGTGACCAGAGTAACTAGCGGTGGTCATCTAACGTTTACGATTCAGGGATTTTCCCTCGAATTATTGCCAAGTGTTACATGTTGGGTATCTTTTATAGCTAACAGTGAGATTTGGCTAAACTTCTTTTTCTGTAAGTCATAGACGATGTCGATAAACTATTCAGAATCACATCAAATCTGATATTTTTGCTGTGATTGTTCTTAAGTAATTTTTGTTGTCCTTTTTGTCAGAATTTGCTTCTCTTGCAAAAACAAAAAGGCTAGGTGGTTTAAACTGAAAAACTTCTGATGAACATCATCATTATCATCAGCCTATTGCAGTCTACTGCTCGACATGGGCCTCTCCTAATGATTTCAACAATGAAACATATTAAATTACACCAGACACTTATAAAGTCGGTTGGTTTCCGCACACAAGTTTTTTAACATCCTAATATTTACTATTATGTATCTTCCGAAAATTATACGGCTTCCGCTTCGATGAACACTAATATAAAGAAATAAAATTAAATACTATAATTATTTTATTTAAAGTATAAGTATTATACAATATATAGTAAATCATGCACCGGATTTTAAAAACCACTAAAAGGATATAGCCTCTGGTCTTTACTTCATTTACAATTCAAATTTGAGGAAAAAAATATTCTGACACTAATAGTATTTTAAGTAGATATTATATTTTAAAAGAACTAATTTTTATATTGAAAGACGGTTATAGTTGTTAGTGAACCCTGTGTTGAGACGGGTGCGCACGACACGCACGATTGAGGACATGCTCTTGGTTTGTTTTTATTGCGCTGCGGTCACTGTAACACAACACGATATCTCCCTTTGGGAGCAAATACACGAAGTAAAACACCAAGTTGTATTCTATGACTACTTCGGATTAGTTTCTATGACAACAAAAATTATCAGTCAATAGTTGTTAAATAGATAAACAGATAACGCAAATCTTTTCAACGACTTCTTGGAGCAAGTTCATGTTCGGACTTTCCGTTTTATCGATGGTTTATGGCTAGAAACTGAGCAGTGGTATTTTTATTATTTAAAGCAGTTTTAAAGCTATACTAGTGTACAATGTGGAGAGTTAACATACATAATATCCACGAGTCAACATAAGATTTTTATTGTGTTCTTACATTTTTAAACTAATTAAATGTTTAAATATGTAAGCTTATGAGACAAAAATGTTATTTCCATGTTTTGCATAACATTCTCATTCTTGTTTTTTCGTTTTTTTTATTTTTCGTTAAAATTTATGTATTTATTGTCAGTTAAATTGAAACTCAATATCCAGAGAAATCCAGAGAATTCTAATGGCTAATTAATCATTCGTGTTTCACTATTTGTGTTTCTACGTATATTCGAGGTTTTTAGGGTTCCGTAGCCAAATGGCAAAAAGCGGAACCCTTATAGATTCGTCAAGTCTGTCTGTCTGTCTGTCTGTCCGTCCGTATGTCACAGCCAATTATTTCCGAAACTATAAGAGCTATACTGTTGAAATTTGGTCAGTCGATGTATTCTGTGAACCGCATTATGATTTTTACATAAAAATAGAAAAAAAACAGTACATTTTGGGGGTCCCCATACTTGGAACTGAAACTCAAAAAATTTTTTTTCATCAAACCTATACGTGTGGGGTATCAATGGATAGGTGTTCAAAAATGATGTTGAGGTTTCTTATATCATTTTTTTGTAAACTGAATATTTTACTTCTAAAATAAGAGAGTGATAAAACTAAAAAAAAAAATATGTTGTACATTACCATGCACACTACCAACGAAAATTGGTTTGAACGAGATCTAGTAGTAGTTTTTTTTAATACGTCATAAATCGTAAATCGCAATTTACCTTTCATTCAATCAATACACTAGTATAAAAACATCGATGAAAGTTACAACGAACTACAAGAACTTTTAATGATGTTACTTGCTGATACGGAACCCTTCATGGGCGAGTCCGACTTTTGTCCGCTTTTTGTCTGTTATCTATGTTTATCTGTGATACTGTGACAGTTATTTATTTTACCGGGTTCAAATTTTACTACTTTACGGTAATTATTTGTGACTAGAATACTCGAATATTTGTTTGAGCTAATAGAAATGTAAGGATCATTTCCCTATAATTTACAGTTTGAACTGTTGTTTCGAGTTTTACAATGACTAGTGTAAAATAGCTACCTATTTCTAGAAGACTTTTAAACATCACATTGACTTTTTGTATTAAATCGACTACCCCATAGCAGTAGGTATCCGAACTTACATGAAGATACTTATGACTGTTTCGATAACATTAAAGGTGTAAATAAATCCAAATTTTTAAATATTTTTGTAAAACGATACAAGAATGAAAATATAAAGTAAATAATAACCATTCACGTTACGAATCTCGGGCGATATCTTGTTACATTATGTATTAATACTGCACTGTTTATAAATACATCACAAATTATTGGTTGCATAGTGTTGAAGCGCCGTTCAAAAAATACCTATTCTACGTATACATATATTACTTACCAGCTGCTGTACCGGAGTGCTACCCGCAGTTATCGTTTCAAATCGCGAGTAACGCCGTAACGTAAATATAAAAAAAAACCTATGTTACTCCTTAACTCGTCAAACACCTGCCGGTGAAAGTACTGTCAAAATCGGTAAAGCCGCATCAGAGATAAGCCGAGACAAAACAGACAGAGAACAAACAGACAGACATACAAAAAATGAAAATATGTTTTTTGAGGTAAGTACAGCATATACTTTTATATGCATTTAGTAAAACATTGGCCAAGTGCGTGTCAGATCACGCATAAAATAGGGTTCCATAGTCACCCTTAATGGTAGCTAGATTTAAAATCGTGTCCAATAGATAATTGTTACGTTAGCTTATTTCTTTATTTTTGAACGAATTTTCCAAGTGAGTGCATTTTAGATGTTATAAATAACTTCTAAAATATAAAAGTAAGATAAACCGCCACTTTTCCTTGAAAGTTCAATATATGAGCTACTATCATGAATTTATTCAGATTTTTTGAGCCAGCCGTTTAGCTTTTAGAGGTGGGGATGGACGGACGATAATCAGCTCCAACCGTCTGGACGGTAGGTCGAGGACGGTCGGACGGACGGACGGACATGAGAAATCTATAAGGTTCTGAGTCATGAACTACGGAACCCTAAAAAATATTCCTGTGATATTACAAACAGTTACTGTTATCCTATTTATTTGTACAGATGTATCGATTATATGAAACAAAATTGGTTTCATTATTAGGTACACATATAAATAGCATTTAATCAATTTTCTAATATTTAATAGCTAATGCTGTGAATCAGAAAGTCTAGTCTATTGTACTATTTACATGCTTATACTAGGTAGGTACGCATTTAAATTTTTAATAGAAACGAGTTTTAGAACTACTCGTATTATCGTATTTCGTCAATACAAGTCATTAGTCGCATAATGTATCCGTTTTCTTCGCCCCCCGCTTGCCTCCATTGTCGATCTACGTAATCTACGTTAAAACAATGCGCCGGGACTTCCGCATCGTCAATCGTTTTCCACGCGCAAGGCTAATGCCAAGGTCTCGACTTTCTACCGTTTACTGGCGAAGACAAAATCTTGCAATAAAAGTACGGTTCAATGGTCGAACTTTAATTATTTCATTGTCGTTCGTAGTTCCTACTAATTGTACTAATGTTACTTTTCATCAAATATTTCTTTGGTATTGAGCTATATTCTTTTGTATTCTTGGAAACTGAGATAATATACTCTGTAGGTATCCGCTTAATTTGTTAAGATTCACTAGCGATATAGCAGTAGTATCTCGATATCATTTTGTGGGATAGTATTTAGTCAGGCATACATAACTGTTTACCATATCTTCTTACAAACTCTAATACAAACTGGTTAACGTCACCGTAAATCGAACTACATTGTTCTCTTTATGGCTTCCCTGTAATACTATAATAATAACTTGAGACTTTTATCCAATCATTGATGTTAGACCATTAATGAGTAAACAATGTTTTATAATATCGCTATAGTTAATGCCAGCAGAGTTAGAACATCCGTGATTGCGTCACGCAACTTGAGAAAAACTGCGAGCCAGAGGAAAATGGAATTCGAGCCGGATATCGTGGTTCACACGAGTAATTATTCGCACTTTGCCATTTCATGGCTCGCAACTTGGCAATTGTTCAACCGTTATTCGAATTTCCTCGAGTGTCAGAATATAAACAAGCTCTAATTAATACTTTACGAACTACCATGTCCCGGATGTTACCTGATAAAAGCGTTACCTAATATGTCCTGTTTGGTCCTTATTTGCCACTAAATAATTTTATGAGAACCAGCTGTTACATATTGTTATGATGCGCTGTGTGTGGGTGTATTACTTTACTAGCTATGCTGATTCAGGCTTTTGTATGATATTAGCAATATCATACAAAAAATAAAGAATGTAAAATGTCAAAAAATGAATACCAGATATTTGGCCTTTCTCCCGGACAGAGGTTAAGACATCGTTAATGCCGTAAATGCTGTGTGTTGAACACAAAATTGGGTTCGAAAATGGCTTAGATTCGCAATTGGCGCTGCGATCAAGTTCTGGGATTTTAAAATTGGCGGTACGAAGTACGCCGGATTAGCTGGTTTTATCTAAAATATTGCAGTAGGATGGAATAAGATACGTTAAATTAAAAACATGTCAAAGTCAAGGAGGCCTAGTAATAAGCATAGGTATCTCTGTATCTATCGACTGATAATGAAAACAATGTTTCAAGTCACGTGGTCGTCTATATACAACTAATACGATTCTCAGACTACAGCGGGCAAGCAGCGAGTATAATCGCAAAAACACGATAAAGTTTCATTTAAACAAACATTTTACGGTTGACTTGGAGTTCAAATTTCAATACATAATATTTGACTTTATTATCTGATGGTTTGTTTCGTTAGTGGCAATATAGGAACATTTTGGTCCCATTTATTTGTAAAAGAGTACACTATAGACTTTCCCTATTTTGGGATCTGACAGCCGTGTACTAGATATGTGACGTTCTCATTATTATTTTATAAGATTTAATCTTTTCTTGACGTCTCTCAAACTTCATTATTTCACTAGTGGTACAAAAATTCTCTTTCGATTTAGTTTTATGCTTCGAGTTAAGTTAAAATTAATTTAAAGTTATCTTTAGTAAATATCATACTGTTATAGTTACAATTTTATTTAAATTTTTTAATTTAGTGAGGCTGAAAACTGATGCAGACTACGCAAATTCAATATTCTTTTCAATTACGACCCAGCTTCAAGTACTCAACATAATAAAATTTATTTTCCTTTTATGGTTCCGAAGTTTATGACTCGGAACTCTTATAGATTCGTCATGTCCGTCCGTCCGTCCTCGACTTACCGTCCAAACGGTAAGTGCTAGAAAGATGAAACTTTGTATGAATTGTTGTTGTAAGTACGTCGACAAAGTGCTACAATAAAATTATGAAAAATATTTTTATTTGGGGTACCTCCCTACACGTAAAGTGGTGATGATATTTTTTCTCGCGGCTACCCCATCGTGTGGGGTATAATTAGATAGGTCTTTTAAAAACAATAAAGGGTTTCTAAGACGATTTTTTTTTGACGTTTGCGATATATTTCACTTTAAAGGGCACTTTTTTGTAAAAACAGAGCGTTCCCCCCCTCTAAAAGCTAAACGGCTGGCTCAAAAAATCTGGAAAAATTCGCGATGGTGGTCCATATAATGAACTTTGAAGGAAAACTATAACGGATTAGATGACTTTGTTAGTTCAGGAGTTATAGAGGCTTAACTTGCAAAAGGCGCTCACTTGGAAAACGTCAAACAAAATTAACGTATTAATACGTAAACATAACAATTATCTATTGGATACGATTTTGAAACCATTATGAGTGACTGAGGAACCTTTTGCGCGTGAGGCCTTACACGCACTTGGTCGATTTTTATTTTATTATTTTGAGGTTGAGACTACAACAAACCGGCTAATATAGATAAGTTGGTTATGAATTTCTCTTCATATTAGCACTTAGATTTAATGTACATATCACATCAACAGCCTTGAAAAGTCCACTGCTGGACATAGGCCTTTCCTTAGATAGAAGATTTCGACCTACTATACCACGCTGGCCAGACGGTTTGGTTTAGGTTTTGTTCCAAGTTTCTCTTTGCAGTGATGTAGCCTTCGTAATTTTAATCACCTTAATCGCCTCTTACGATACCCGTTGAACAAATAGGGGTAGTGACACTTCGTATTCTTAATCCGTCACGTAATAAATCAATCCTTATTAAAATGAGAAGAGTATTCAATTGCTAAATTAAATTTATCCTAAAACAATGAAGCGATAGTTGTTTTGTTATAATATTAACTTATATTCCTGTTAGTTTACCATCTTACTACAAGAGAAAAACAAGTTCATCAAGAGTTCATATCCTGCTAAAGTGAAAGAATGTCCCCCTCTGTAGCAACGAAAACACATAATCATGTTGACAATAAGTTACATGATACAGAGTGTGTTAGATCTAAATTGAAGACACATGATATCAATTGGTCACGCGTGTTGAGCATAGAAACCCAGGGGGCGTCGACTGTACGCACGCTACACCCGCGCCGTCACTCTCCACTATATCGAGAGGAAAACATTGTGATTTCTTCAGCGAAAAAAATGTCATGCGAACGAATCTTCAGATGCCCAACGTTAATTGTTATTACCGATTGATTTATAATTAATTTTAAATCAATCAGCAATAGAAATGCAATTAACTTCATGACTTCTTGAATAACCTATTTCAATAAATCTGCATAAGTAGTGTGTATTAATAAAACATTCTTATCTTTAGTCACACAATACAGACTAAAATATTAAATTACAATTGTCTTTTTTAAATACGGTCTATATTGGACAGTGTTCGTTAAAAGAGTCAGCTTCAGTAAATTTTCACCGTGCGCACTACAAGGTGCAATTTTTGTCAGTTTGTCAGAACATAACTTACAAATCAAGTCGTTAAATTGTGCAGCAATATCTTGTAACCATTGAGGGAATAACCCATAGATCTATAAATTATAAATATCACAAAAAAGATCAATTTTAGCAGGTAACTCCTAATAGAAGAGATCTTTTTTATAAATGCCGATATATTCTGACAAACTTTTTGGACTTGGACAATAGAATGTCAAGTGTTACTTTTGAGACTGCTGAATGTTCTGGTATAGATGACAATGAAGTATAATTGTTTATACTATATAGTCTACAAGTTTTAATCGGACCATCATATTTAGTGATCTAGAGTTCTTATTTAACGTTTGCCTTTAGCGGCTGCCGACTTGCTACAGACAAGACAGCAAATATGCAATGTTTATTCAGATGTATTGTTTGGCGGTGGGAAATCCTGCTAATCGGTTTGAAGGTTGATCGGATATCCTTTATATACAAAATATAGTCTTATGCATATAAATATTTGTCTAGAAAAAGGTAACTAATGAATAAATATCTTCGCAGCTATTTAAAAACATAAAGTGGTCTGCAATGGGAGAGGCCTATGTCCAGCAGTGGACTGTGATGGGCTAGTTTTGATGATACAAAAAATATACATTACACGTAAAAAACTATTCCGACTAATATTGTCTATTCGAAAGTAATTCTGAATGTCGGCTCCTTTTTAACACAATAAACAACATATTCATAGGCGGACCTGCGGGCAAAAGCTGTTAATAATCGTATGCAAAGAAAAAAAAGCGGCCAAGTGCGAGTCGGACTAGCACATGAGGGGTTCCGTAGCAGCAAGTAACATCATATCAAAGTTCTTGTAGTTCGTTGTAACTTTGATCGATGTTTTATTAATAGTGTATTGATTGAATGAAAGGTAAATTGCGGTTTACTATTTATGACGTATTAAAAAAAATAATTACTAGATCTCGTTCAAACTAATTTAGGTGGAAGTTTGCATGGTAATGTACATCATAATTTTTTTTAATTTTATTACTCTCTTATTTTAGAAGTTTATTTTAGAAATTTCAATATTATTTTTGAAGACCTATCCATAGATACCGTATGGGTTCGATGAAAAAAATTTTTTGAGTTTCAGTTCTAAATAAGGAGACCCCCAAAATTTATTGTTTTTTTTTCTATTTTCGTGTATAAATATTAATGCGGTTCTCAGAATACATCTACTTACCAAGTTTCAACAGTATAGTTTTTATAGTTTTGGAAAAAAGTGGCTGTGACATACGGACGGACAGACAGACATGACGAATCTATAAGGGTTCTGTTTATTGCCATTTGGCTACGAAACCCTAAAAATGTATTAAAGTTATTTCGTTCACATAACTTGGTGTGTATTAAGATAAATAACAAACATTTTTTTTTCTGTTTACCGTCAACGTGACTAATAAATATGTATACACGAGCCTTCCGTGTGATGTAGTTTTAATACCTACTGCAGATTATTGATAAATACTTGCGCCGTTTATCTAAAGCAACTGAATAGTCATTTTATTATTTCCGTCTCTTGTCTTATCTAGGAGTTGATTTGCTTTTTACGATTACCTTATTTGTAATAGGTACACAGTAATTATTAGCGAAAATACGTCATATATATCGAGCGAAAAACACCAGAACCGAAGAGGACTGGGAAAACTACAAAACAGCACAAAAACACTACAAGAAGCGAATCAGATATTGGAGTAGAGAAGGCTTCCGCAGCTTCTGCAGCAGTGTAAACTCGACAAACAAAGCTGCCAGACTTAAGAAGGTTCTGTCAAAAGACAACACGGACCTTCTGGGATCCCTGAAAAAGGATGACGGCACCTATACAACAACAGAAGAAGAAGCAAACGCAGTGCTACTAGAAACCCACTTCCCAGGCAGCAAACCAGCGCCCGACCCTGGGTGGCTAAACGAGCACTACGACATACCAACAAACCAAGAATGGCACATGGCAAAAACAATAGTAACGGCGGAAAAGACAGAATGGGCCCTGAAAAGCTTTAAACCGTTCAAGTCAGCAGGGCTAGACGGTATCTTCCCGGCGCTACTTCAATGGCAACTAAACCAGGCAGTTAGACATCTGACACCGATCTACAGAGCCTGCCTGGCTTTCAAATACATTCCGAAACAATGGAGAGAGGCAAAAGTGGTCTTCTTACCAAAACCGGGAAAAGATGACTATACACAAGCCAAATCCTTCAGACCAATCAGTCTGACATCCTTTCTTCTGAAAACATTAGAAAGGCTGGTGGACCGACATCTTAGAGATGGAGCACTTGAAAATATCCCGCTACATCCACAACAACATGCCTTTAGGAAAGGCAGATCAACAGAGTCGGCACTACACGCAGTGGTCCACAAAATAGAGTCGGCAATCACGACCAAATCTTCAACACTCGCAGCCTTCATAGATATAGAAGGGGCGTTTGACAAAACTATGCACAACAGCATAAACCACGCCCTAAGAAAATACAACGTGGATCAAGTCACCAGAGGATGGATCACCGAACTGGTCGGCAAAAGGGCGGTTCGGATAGTGGGGGACACTACCACACGAGCGAAGGTGGTCAGAGGATGCCCTCAAGGGGGGGTCCTTTCGCCACTTCTCTGGAACATAGTAGTCGATAGTCTCCTAAGGAGACTAAACGATAGAGGATATACTACTATTGGTTATGCTGATGACCTAGCAATTCTGATAAGTGGAAACGCTGAGAACGTCCTATGCAAAGTCATGACCTCAGCCTTTCAGATTGTGGAAAAATGGTGTGAAGAACATTATCTGTCAGTAAACCCGAAAAAAACAGAACTTATCCTTTTCACCAACAAGAGGAAGTTACCAGAACTACAACTACCAAAATTATTTAAAACAGAACTCTCCCTATCTAGACAAGTGAAATACCTGGGCGTAATCCTTGACGATAAACTAAATTGGGCGAGTCATATCGAATCCAAAACAAAGAAGGCCTGTATTGCTTTTAATCAGTGTAGAAGAATAGTTGGTAAGAGATGGGGTCTTAACCCAAAGATCACCCTTTGGTTATACACAGCAGTAATCAGGCCCTCAATAACCTACGGCTCAATTGTGTGGTGGCCCAGGACACAAATGAGCACAGTAAAATCCAAGCTCCAAAGCTTACAACGCCTGGCAAGCTTGGCAACAACAGGATGCATGAGAACAACTCCATCAGCCGCATTAGAGTATCTCCTGAACCTAAGACCACTAGACCTGGTGATACAGGAAGAGGCAAAGGCGGCAGCCCTGAGGTTAAGATCTCTGGGCATATGGAAATCAAATGTAACAACAAAACACTCCAACATTCTCCAAATATGCATCAAGGAAAATCCGCTCCTTGAGGCGCCTATGGACAAGATGTTGGGGCAACACATCTTTGATCGAAGATACGACATCCAGCTTTCCGCAGAGAAAAATTACTACTCTGGCACTGGGGAAGTCAGGATCTACACCGACGGCTCCAAAACCAGCACAGGTACTGGAGCTGGTGTCTTCTCAGACGACCTAAACATCAAGATAACAACAACACTAGACAAGCTAAATACAATCTTTCAGGCAGAATGTATTGGCATTACCAGAGCGGCACAGGCGGTTGCTGCCAGAGACATCAGTGACTCCAACATCAAAATCGTCACTGATAGTGCCTCCGTGCTCCAGGCCCTCCGTAACAACACAATAAACTCAGTCCTGATAATGGAATGCCATAGTGCACTCCAAACCATTGCGGCAACCAACAGAGTGACTCTGCAATGGATAAAGGGACACAGCAACTCACTGGGAAACGATGCCGCAGACGAGCTGGCAAAGAAGGGAGCAGACACGAAAGTGCATGGTCCAGAACCACTGCTACCCATACCTCAAGCCCAAATTAAAGCATGGCTGCGCGAAAGAACCCAGAAAACTCACTTGACAGAGTGGCTAAATAAGGAGGGATGTCGGCAAACCAAGAACGCTGTATCAGCTCCCAATACAAGGCTTGCCCGCACCCTCATCAGGTTGAACAGAGACAAACTCCGCAAGATCATAGGAACCCTAACCGGACATTGTCTCCTAAACAAACACCTACACACCATAGGAGTAACAGACAGCCCCCTATGCAGAGGATGCATGGAGGCAGAAGAAACGCCACAACACGTCATCATGGAATGCAGCAGTGTGGCCGAACAGCGGGCACAAATTCTACAGTCACCGGCAACGTATCGGGAGGCCTGCAGTAATCCCCGGAGGCTGCATTCCTTCTGGACCAACCTAGGCTGGCTGGAGTGAATGGGAAATAACTTTTCACGCACAATGGTCCAATAACTAGGACTAAGTGCGGAAACCGCCCAGAAAAACCAAACCAAACCAAAACGTCATTGGTATTTTACGATAAGCTTAATATTGATGGCTTCTAGACACGGGCACGTCCGATTTCTACACATTTTTTTTAAATAGGTATCTACAGAACAATGTACTTACGTCATTGAATATATAACATGTTTATGCCTTACACGTGGTCTACTTTATTAACTACTAGCTGAGCGGGTTGTTATACGTGTACAACAAAAACCGCGGGCAATGCCGCAATGCGAAGCTAGTCAAAAATGAGTTTACTAACAATTGTTACTAACGAAATTGATTTTTATTGTCATCATCATCGCTCTACCCTTTTCCAATGTTTATTTGGGGTCGGTGTTCCTTTTTAGGGTTCCGTAGCCAAATGGCAAAAAACTGTCCGTCCGTATGTCACAGCCACTTTTTTCCCCTATCACTCGTTCACTGCTGATCATATCCTTTGGTTAGGTTTCGGTCGTTTTCAATACATTTTAATCTTCCCTACGTTTAATTTGGTTACATCCCTACATTTCGTGTGTACAAAAATTTTTGGTACATACATTTCTTGTCAGAAATAAATTAAACTCTTGCATATTAGTGAACCCATCGTGAATTCCGAACTCTAGTCCTTTTTTATGTACTGGTTAATCTCAACATTTTAATACATTTGCGGTTTATATTTATTAACTCTATACTGTTAGAAAGAAAAATAGATAGTACATATAATTAGTATATAATAGTACCCAGCTATGGTAAACTTGAAAATACTTTAAATTATGACATCTCTTTTTCTCTTTTTTTATGTAGTTTAGTATGTCGAAAAGTAGGTGCTTTTTTTTAAAAATGGGCCTGTCAAAGCGTCTGCTCTGCCTAATGGAAAGTATGAGCAGAATCTAAGAGTGGTGGTCACCGTCCTTATTGAGACTGCACACAATGCAGGATGGTAATCAACGCTATGGCGGCCTAGTGATCACACTACACCGCTTCTGCATCATTAAGCCTCCGGTCTCGCACTCACTAACGGAATATACCAGAATGAATGCATTTTATTTTAGCTTTTATTGACATTCTATCTTTTGCCAGCGGCTCCACCCGTGTGTATGTCAGTTTTCGCGGTAAATAGTAGCCTATGTCCTTTGCCAAGGTACCATATATCTCTATAAAAAAATTAATCAAAATCGATTCAGCGGTTCAGGCGTGAAAACGTAACAGACAGAGTTACTTTCGCATTTATAAGTTTCTAGCTTTCGCCGGCGGCTCCGCTCGCGTGTATGTTGGTTATCGCGGTAAAAAGTAGCCTATGTCCTTTCCCAAGTTCAGTTCTGTCTTCATACCAAATTTTATCAAAATCGGTTCAGTCGTTTATGCGTGAAAGCGTAACAGACGGACAGACAGAGTTACTTTCGCATTTATAATATTAAGTAGGGATGTATTTATAAGTAGGGATTTATAAAGAAATATGAGGAAAAGTTGCCGCTACAAATGTTTTGACACGTCTTAACCGATATTCTTACTAACATACATATATATCTATAAGTGGAATTCACGTCCAATATCATTTGAGATACAGGCATAATTTTGTTGTAAGTTTTCCGTGTTTGTGTTATTTATCGTTATCAGTTTCACTACCAGTAACATGAGTTATACTCATACATCATAACTAATACGCAATGATGGATCTTTTTTTAATGTTTAGGTCAACCCAACTGACTCTACTCTCCCTGATAGAAAGCATGAGTAGAATCAACTGCCTCGTTGGTCGCATATGCTAACCCCTAGTTAGCGTATGTGACTGCTGATCAAAAGGTCTCGGGTTCGATTCCCGGGTCGGACCAATTGTTTGTGTGATTCGCAAATATTTGTTTCGGAGTTTGGCTGTCTATTCACTTCTATGTATAATATGTATGTATTTACAAAAAAAAGTATGTTTATGTATTAATATCAGTTGTCTAGTTACCCATTTTTTTTTTTTTTTTTTTTTTTAACGTGTGGAAATCCCCACGGACCGTCACCCCGTCGGGGGCTACGGCGGAGTGGTGTGTCGGACTCGAACCGACTAAAACCACACGGTGTGACCCTCTCTGCGCCTGTATATTGGAAGGAGTCCAGGGACGGGATTTCCTTCTGGACTCCTCCCAGCGCCTGCCCGCACTGTTGCGGGCACCACCTCAAATTTCGACTTTGTAATTGGGCAACGTCCGGTCACACGCGGACGCTGCCTCCTCGCGGTTGGCCACTACTGCGGACGGACGGGAAACCCGTCCCGCCCATCCGCGGCCACTCTCAGGGTGGCATGAGACGCAGGTATGCGCGCCTCCGCCGCCCAGGGCACCGGCGGCGGATCGGGTCCGAGTGGATGTCATCCTCTCGGGCCTTCTCCGCCACCTCCTTCTGCAAGATTACGTCCTCGCAGAAGGTTGCGACCGCGGTAAAACAACTGTCGCTGCCAGCCATCGATCTTATGACGGCCGGCAGCGAGAGATCCCCTCCGATGACTGCAGTGAGGGCCCGGCGCTGCGTCGCCCATGCGGGGCAGACCGCCAACGTGTGCTGGGCCGAGTCCTCACTGCAGTCGCAGTGGTGGCAGGCGGGACTCGGTTCCCTCCTAGCGACCGAGTGCAGGTACTTTCCGAAGCAATCGTGCCCGGAAAGCACCTGCGTCAGCCGGAAGGAAAGAGTCCCGTGCTGCCGCCCTGCCCACTCCGCGATGACCGGCTGGAGAGCCTCCACGGCGGCGAAGCCAGCGCGTGGGGTCTCCAGTCGGAACGACCATCTCACCATTGTGGCTCGGCGAGCGGCTTCGCGCCACTCGCGCACGTCCTCGGGCGGAGGGCGAAATTCGCTCTCCACTCGGAAGTCAGCCACTCGCCGATAAACTTCGGCGAGCACTTCCGCCTCCAAATCCCACGGGGGTGTTCCGGCCAAGGCGCACGCCGCCTCTGTGGACACCGTGCGGTATCCGCGTATGGCTCTGATCGCCAATATCCTCTGGGGGCGCCAGAGGCGCGCCCTATTCTGGGCGGTCAGAGCCGCCGCCCACACCGGTGCACCGTACAGTGCCATGGACCGGACAACCCCCGTGTACATCTGCCTCGTGGGAACACTGGCCCCGCCCAAATTGGGCAATAGTCGCCCAAGGGCAGAGGCAGTGTCCACTAGCTTAGGAGCCAGCTGTAGGAAGTGCTCGTCGAAGAGCCACCTACCGTCGAGGACCAGGCCCAGATACCTCATCTGGGCCCGGACCGGTACGAGGACCGAGTTGACCTCGATGGAGGCGCCGGCGGGTGGACCACGACGGGGCCCATGAAATAAAAGGGCCTCCGTCTTATCCAGGGCCACCCGTAAACCCAGCGCCTCGATGCGCCCGACCACCAGGGAGACTCCTGTGGTGGCCAGGCGCGCCGCCTCCTGAAAGTTAGCCCCCCGGGCCGTGACAAGTGTGTCATCGGCGTAACAAATTACGCCCAGCCCGGGGGGGAGACGCCCTCGTAGGGCCCAGTCGTATCCCATGTTCCACAGGAGTGGTCCTAAGACAGACCCCTGTGGAACACCGCACGTCATGGCCCTGCGTCTCAAGACGCCATCTCGGTCCTCGTACACGACGGTACGATCCTCTAAATAGTCTGCCACCAGCCGCCTCAGGTACTCTGGCACTCCGTGAAAGAGGAGCGCTTCCCTGATGCAGCCAAATGGCAGACTATTGAAGGCGTTGGCGATGTCCAGGGACACCGCCAACACCACTCCGCCGCAGCTGACCGCCTCCTCGATCACGGCCCTCAGGCGTAGAACTGCATCGACCGTCGAACGCCCTTCTCGGAAACCGAATTGGGCGTCCGACAGGTCGGGGCCCACCTCGTTGAGGTGCTGGACGATGCGGGCAGAGAGAACCCTCTCAAACAATTTGCCAGCCTCGTCCAGCAACACGATGGGCCTGTAGGTCGCGACCGAATCGACAGGCCGTCCCGGCTTCTGCAATTGGACCAGCTTCCCGCACTTCCAGCGCTCAGGGAAGCGCCCGGACACCAGGCTAGCGTCCAAAATCTCCCTGAGGCTGTCCGACATGTGATCGAGGGCTCGGGCCATCACTCGGGCTGGAACCCCGTCCGGCCCGGGGGCGGTGTTCTTGGACCGAATCCGTAGAACAGCCGCCCCCACCTCCGATGTCTAGTTACCCATAATACAAGCTCTGCTTAGTTTGGGGACTAGATGGCGTTGTGTGAAAAATGTCCGAAATATTTATTTATTTATTATTATTATTTATTAGTATGGGTTAACATCTTCATTGTGAGTACAAACAAGGCAGCATAGTGACAGTGACCCACTTATTGCGCCCCAGTGAGAGACATCTGCAGTATTAGGCCTCCGCACTCACCAACGAAATACCACAACACATTGCTATAACTTTAGGTTGGTCTTTTGAGTAAGGGTAGTATCACCCGGTCGAGCCGGCCCATTAGTGCTGACATCAGCGTGGTTCTTACCACCTCACTGTGATCTGAAGTTTACAAGTGTAACCGAATTACCTAATTTACATTAAATTGAATCGTCACAGTACAATCATAACGATGCGAACATCCTAACACAAGTTAATTGAATATCATTCATTCTTATTAATTAACTTTCCCATTAAAACGCATATTTAAGTAATAATAAATTGTTTTATCACAACCAAACTCGTCATAATATACATCATCATCAACAAAAACGCTTATTAGTCCACTACTGGAAAATAGCCTGTATTTAGAAAGGAGATTTTAGCCTTTATAATATGTCTATCACTCTGGCTATACCGTATGGTCTAAAACACATTACAAGTTAATCAATGTGCTTTAACAAATCATTAGAATTGGTTTCGTCTTTTTTCAAATTCCAAACAACGCTTTATCGTTAAGACGCATCAGTTTTTCTCAAGTATATCCGACTGGATTAATACAACTATACCTACTTACTTATTTCATTATAAGCTGTGCGAAGTAGGGGCGTATTACTGGTATTACTAGTGCATTAATATCACAAAGTTTAGAATTACGTAGAATTACTAATATACTAGATAAATAACTACAGTTATTAGTAATATGCACGATAAGTGTTGCACTTGTACAAACACTGCGATATATCGATCATCCACCTCGGTGTCAGCGCAACTGATAACGTTATCAACGTCCGCGTCTGTCCCGGAAATTGAAGGAATATCGCACTAGGATGATGTCGGCACAACGTTCACAGTAACACACTAATTAATAAACAAGTAATTAATGTTAGAATGTTACAATCATTCCCACGTAATATGTTACGCAGTATTGTGTTGTGTTTACTCTGAAAATAAAAAATGTTTTTTAACAAGTAAAAATAAAAAATCTATAACCCGACTTTTGATACAATTTATATTTTAACTTATATCAGCCGGGACATTATTACTAATCTATTGTTGCACATGCGGTGACAAATGTAGTTTTGGTTGATAATAATCCTTCGCCCCATAAGTAACAAAGTATTGTTTGTCCCCGCCTCCAGCTCCATAAAGTGTTTAGTAAGTTTACAAAACAATGCATTGGTCAGGCTAATTTATATAAATATTGTGATACTTGTTTTCCTCTTTCAAGTTCCTCACTTTAAAGGCCGTCGGTTTTTTTTCAGTAATACAAGGAAGGAAGGAAGTCTCTGTAAAGTACTAACATTACTAAATATTTATAATTTCTTAATTATAGTAACTATGAAAAAACGTACGGAGAATTATACGTTTACTTAACAACTAATTTGTTTATTTAGTTATTAATGGATCATTTTTATTTACATTAGTTTACTTTAACAAACACTGATGAATTATACCATTATTCAAAAGACATCCGTCTAAGTCTAATTGTATGATAATTATAAAGAGGGATCATTTCACCTCTGTACACGATTAGTTTAAAAATATGCTTAAGGAAATGCAAATTATTTAAAAACTATTGTGTCACTTAATTGTGGTACCTACGACTACATGTTATGTATCTACCTTCTACAATAATTTGTGCTGACTGATATAAAGATTTCGCTATCATTTCAAGATTTGGGACCGTATTATATTATTGTGGCTGATTATTTATAAGTTGCCGTGCGATAACACGTAAGAATACTTAAGCATGAAACAAATACCGTTTACGCACACAACGCATATCTATAAGGTCCTTGGTATCTGAAGAATTTGCTACATTTGAAAATAGCAAATACGTTTGATAAATCAACCTCACCATGTATCTTCTAGTTATCTAGTATCATATTCGTGACCGTCCGACGACCTCAATTGTCCCATACAACTGAATACGATGACCTTAATTCACAAATTAAACTCGTGTTACAAAAACTAATACCTACTGTCTGAATAACTGGGCACTAAACTGCAAGCTCTCGATGGCGGAAACTTACGACGAAACAAGTAGCGTGAATTGCAAATGATGAGTTACGCGTACTTGTTTGTATGGTACGCCTTTTGGAATTAATACAAATAAAGGAACAGGTATTCTATTGCGTAATAATATATTGCACAACTTAGACTAGTTCTAAAGTGCAACATGATGTAAGGAAAGTAAACAGTATGAAGGACTAGAAAAGGTTTCGCACGTAACTATCGTTATCTATATTATTTAAAAGCAGAACAGTGGCAGATGTTTTGAGGATGATAATGGCGAGCTAGTTCGAATAGAAAGCGGAAGGGTGGCAGTGTCGTCAATTGGCACAATTGGCAGTAATTGTGGGTGGCATGTCCGGGCGCGCTCCGCCGCGACCCCAGACGGACGCCGCCACGCCACAGAGTATAAATCAACAACAGGATAAGGTCATAATATTACTTGTATTTAAAATAAATTGAAATAAGTTTACTGCTATGAAATTCTATAAAAATATTCAAATCTTGATTGTGCTCTACAAGTTTTTATGCTGTGTAATTTTTATATGAAACATCTTTTTAATTTTTCTCATTAAGGACTACTCATTAGGAACTTCCTCCGAAGGGAGATCAGTGCAATATATGGTTATCATAATAATAAAACGTTTACTTGTAATGTTAGTTGTAAATAATTTGCTTTCTGACTGGTTTCATCACTATGTTACTGACATTCATCACTGTCTGTTTTGAATCTATTTTAAAGTATTTGTTAAAATTTTAATTAAGTACATTCTTACGTGTCACCGACGACTGTCTCTCTTGTCAGTATTTACTGTTTTAATTTTAATCTATTTTTCGTTGATAAATATGGACACCGTCAACAATATTAAAGCATTTTAGCAAAGCTTTATGATCGTAAATTGCTCAAACACCTAGATGAGATATAATTTTTACCTTCGATTGTCTACACTTCGTGGGACTTATTAAAATATATTAATGAAATAAACTCACTTGTACTTCTATTATACTATTTAATAATAAACTTAAAACCGTAAAGGTTTTACTAGATGACCGGTTTCTCTAAATGAGATCCTTACCGGTTGTCGGCCAAATACAAAGTTTACTAAGAGAAAGAAGGCCTTTATAAAAAGGAGTTTCTCAGTTCATCGAACAATCGAAACCCTACTTATTTATCTGAATACTAGCTTTCGCCCGCGGCTCCACCCGCGTATATGTTGGTTATCGAGGTAAAAAGTAGCCTATGTCCTTTCCCAAGTTCAGTTCTATCTTCATATCAAAATTCATCAAAATCGGTTCAGTGGTTTAGGCGTGAAAGCGTAACAGACAGACAGACAGAGTTACTTTCGCATTTTTAATATTAGTAGGGATTCGAAGAGGTTCTTGTCATGGCGTTCAAATCATCAGTGTAAATTCCTGCGGGTGTTTCAACGAGTTGTCTGTGTTAGCGTTACACATTTGTACAAAATGACATGACTCGAGTCTGACGTATTTCTATAGAATTACATACTGAATTTGTTGCTCTGTGGTCCTCCGTTCGTCTGGCGATTGCTATCTACACTATAACCAGGCACGAACAACATACCAAACAAAACTCTGAACTTACATTATCAATTGCCGAGCACACTGTTAGTACCCTGACAAATTAAACTTGTAAATCCATGAAGTCATGCAGCTATTAATTTAATTCTATGTAGGTAATTGATTTCTCGGACGTAAATCATAAGGAAATAAAGTTTAATGTTGTTTCCTACTCGATATTATTATGATTGCGTATCTTTTATGACCCGGGTATGGTTCTGCTATCGTAATATTGCTTTATCAATCCCAACTTTGTTGTGTCTCAAACCATTGTTTGACCTCGAAGATCAACGGTGAATGTGATGGCTAGCATTCATACTATCAGATGTTTGATAAAAAGGTTTGGTGTGAATTTAGTAAAATTGTAGATTTTAAATAATTTAGAACTGACTGTCTGTCATTAAGATTGTCATGTAAGAGAGTTCCTGTTTCAAAATTTATGGATTCTTTTTTTTCTGTTAATGTATTTGTGTAAAATTGTACCACGTATTAGAGGTACACATGGTATTCTCTTTGACCTTTTTGGTTAATGAAATTAATGAAGATTTTACAAAAGAATGTGGTGTATTTGTTGCCTATAAGTTTAGAATTTGATATTGAAACCATAACGAACTGAGACAATCTAGAAATGTGAACACCACGAGTATTTGTGTTATTGAATGAGATTTGTACGTTTAGAGATATTAAAATATCACTTTTATTACGTCATCAATCATGGTGATATAAAAAAAATGTTTATTCTTATTTTATAAATTTTATTAGAGCTCACACGTGTTTAACTTAAACAAAGATATCTTGTTACAACTTTTGCTAGTAATTGTCTTCCATTTAGATGTCTCATAATTATGTTACGAGCGGTTGTTTAATAATGTATAGTACGAGTAATAGTCACGAGTGGAGCGCACGCGCAGCGCAGGGCAACGCGGAAGTCGCACACACTTCCGCGTGCCGCCATCTTGGTTAACACCTCATGAGATTCGCTCGTTTCTTAGCGGTTAAAGTACAGATTTAATATTACCAGTATCCTTATAACTTTTACATCTACAGGATAAAAAATATGCTGACCATTCAAAATCAATAAAGGAATATGATTTCCCTATAAGTATATTAATGATTGATGTCATCTCTTTATGTTCAGAGACTATATTATTTTGAACTGAAACAGAAACAAGAGAAACTGATCAGACTGGTTTACTTATTATATATGAATATTTAATTGTAAGTGTCGAATAAGCAGAAACAGTTTTACATTTACATGACATTAACAAACACACTCGAAACAAAGAAGTGTCTCCCATTAAACTAATCCTGAAGGTTAGAAATAAATAATTCGACCAGGTTTTTTAATGATTGAGTTTGAAGTTTTCTTCGCTATTCTTTACATCATCTTTCTTTTTTTCGTTTTAAATCGTTTAGTAAAGTTTTAGAGTCAGATTTTCAAAGTGCTAAGATTAATAATAACCAGTTCGAACTGAACATCAGATTACTCTAAAATATTATCCTATCCCGAATTTTATGGAATGTCCGTGTCAATATTAGGTCAAAATATTAAAATAGGAGAAAACTGTTATTTTTTTATGTTTAAAAGTTTCTGTTTCTGTATACCTAAATTGTAAGACAACTATTCCACTATTACTTTTCTATTCTCTTCAAGAGAAGAGAAAACTTTGTAAGAACAAAGTCATAAAATTACCATACTCAATATTACTTTAATAGATTCTGCATCATAGGCCAATGATTGGGCAGCTTACCCTAATATGTATCTAACATGTATGTCAGAAACATATCTAAGAAATGTGGAACAGAAATTAGTAGTTAATTGACAGTTATATTAGTTAATCAGATATTTTGTCAGTAGGTGGTGAAATTGAACCTCAAAGCGTTATTCATTTGTTAGGAACATCTTACAAGTTAGAATGTTATTGACTATAAGATTATTATATTGAAATATGTATAAGAGATGAAACGGACATGCATTAGTTATCCGGTATCCTGTTTTTGCAGTAAGTTGGATAGCCAGGATATCCGGTATCCGATCGAATGACCTATATACTTTGTTTCGAAAGCGTAGCGTTTTGAACTTTGCTGAAATTTAAGCTAGTTCGTCTCAGTGATACTAATATTTAGGAGTTAATGCATGGGCGAGATCTGAACCAATCACTTACCGATTATAAACTTGACGTTTCATTATTACGGTACCGTCAGTCTTAAAATACGTAAATACATGGTTATTTAAAACTGTTTATTTGCAATAAAAAATTATGCCAATATACCTGACGTCGTTGTACGAAAACTAAACTGCTGTTGTCCATATACAATATGTTAGCTACACCTAAATTAAGAATGACATTTTTTAACGCTAACACATCCAAACCGTACAATGATAAATGACCGAAATTTCGTGTTTATCAAGTACTCTTGAAATTAATGATAATCTACTCTACATACGGTTACTCCTGCTTAATAATGCGAAATTAACGTAAGTGCCCTCACCCTCTCTTTCTAATTGAGGAATCAGTTGGTGGAACAAAAAGAGATGACCCACTTTCGGGACCGGTCGTGCGAGATCGGGTGCGCACCGTTGCACACATTACGTGTTAGAAGATAGGGTTATGCACTGCGCGAACTGCGCTGGTGTAACGGAACACAGCCGATGTGAATTTTCTCGCCCTAATATCGTTTTTGCGTACTCTTTCCGATTTGGTAACGCTGCCGTCTACACTTTAGCAATGGCTGACACGGCTGCATTTCATTTCTCAGCATAAGTATAAAGGAGGTTAAATTATAAAAAATAGGCACGTGTGTCTTATTAGCGTAATAAGTAAAAATGTAGATTGCATTCTTGTAATATTTCGTCAGATTTTAGTATAATAGTAGGTATGTGAAGTCAGAAGTGGTATAAATATAAAAAATAAAGTGATTGATCAACATTAATCTCAATTGATGGAAAACCGTTGCCTATGCAAATCTTTAATGGATTATTAATATTGTAGAAGGGTTAAAAGAGAGAGAAAAAAGTCGCTCAATTATTTTCCAGTATCCGTCAGTTCAAGGTTTAATTTGAGGCCTTGACCCTGGGATTGAACATTGCATCACCCAATTTTGCCCTAGTGGATCAGCATCTCATAATATTAGCCGTATAACTCACACGCTGTTACTTTTTTGGCTTTTAATTTATTTCCGCAGCTTCACCTGTGTTTGTGACAATTGCAATTACCCCTAAGAACTGTGACCGATAATATATTAGACCGATAATATATTAGCTTATATTAGCCTTTCTTAACAGACACTATAAAATAAAGTAAAATAATAAAAAAGGCTTTATTAATTCATATCCATATTACAGTTTGATGTTAGTAAAAGTTAGTAGTTGATACATTTAATTTCTTCTTTGAATGTTAGTAGTTTTAGTAGATGTCTTATAATTTAATTACTTTTGGAAATGAACCCCTCCTTGGGTGAAGGCCTCCTCCAGCTTTTTCCACTTTTCTCTGTTTTTGCCAATAGTTAACCATTGGCTTCCTGCTAGTTCTATTACATCATCTGCCCACCTTCTTTTCGGTCTACCTACTCTTCTTTTTCCTGTGGGCCCTTTCCCTGCTGTATGCTGTAGTTTTGAGTGTCCATCTGTTGTCCGTGTATCGTGCTATATGACTCCATGATTTCAAAGCTTGTGTATGACCATCTGTAAGTTTTGTTTTTAACAGACACTATACAATGCTGAAATAAGTAGTCAAATCTATGTAAGTATGTAAATATATGTATGTAAGTATGTTCGTTTCATGGAAAAACTATTGAACGGATTTGGATGATACCTTACAGTAACATATCAGAATAACACATAGCCTACTTTTTACTGCAATAATCGAGATACACGTGGACGAAGCAGCGGGCAAAATCTAGTATTTAAATACTGAAACAACGTGACACTGGTACGGTTGAAAACATCGGATAGACCTAGGGGCTGGCATCTCCTAAATTTGGAAACCAGGACAACTGGTGCAAATTCCTCGGATTTCAGTAAAAACATAAAAGTTATTTATTTCTTGAGAATAACACTGTTGTAGTTTGATCCGGATTGTAAGTAAAACCCCGCTCGGACGCTCCTTGGACGGTAACTAAACTAGGACAAATGTTGGAAAAGCCGGAGGAAAGGCTGCCGTTATCGTTAAACGTTCTTGGAGTATTGGAGGTTTAGTTGTCAATATTATTAAAACGAAATATGAAGCCATTTCACGTTGCTAGTTGCGTTTCGTAACAACTGTATTATAGTACGTTGAGCAAGCCTCCAGGCTTAGGTAACTCGGCATGGTTCCGAGAGAGATTATATACATCCTGCTTAGCGGACGAAAGCAATAAGATTTGTTTCTTAACAGCTGTAGGCGTTGGCCATGCTATAAGTACTTCTAATAAACACGTATAGGTACTTCTGTTTACAAAATATTGAACCCTAAAGGCAACCTTAATCTTTTTAATTAAAATTACGTAATATATACGTGCAATTGGTGCATTATGTAACGATGTGCTTCGAAATGATGATACAAATTAGCATAAAAACAATGTTTCTGGGGCAGTTGGTGAAGTAACTCTAATCCAATATATTTGTTTATTCTCTTTGACGAAAATAAACATTAATAAAAACATTAAGATTACGTTACATAAGAAAATATACAAATAAACATACAAGCCAATAATAATAGGAGTTCGCAATAGTTGTAACACTGCTGTTTTAACGATTTGAGAAAGGATGGCAACCGGCAATGTAAACATTGCATAGCGAGGTTTGGTAACACAGGTCGCGACCACAGACTCCCGTACGTGTTTCTTGAGCAAGGATAGTCTCCAGGCCCGTTAGTGCCGCAGCGGTGGTGGTAACGGGCAACAGCCGCAACTACGTAATCCCGCACCAACGGCACTTCCTGAAGGTGGCGCAAGCGGTACGCGAATGTCGGCCGAGCATTTCGCGCCACTTTCGTAATTCGTTGCGTGGTGCGACCGGCCGCCTTGCCTGGCCCGCAGGAAGTAAAAGTTCGAAGGTAAGAAAGTAGGTCTCCACTGTAATTGGCAACACGCCTGCATACTGATGTTTACTATATTTATATAGGTTGAGGACTGCGGTGCGATCACCTGTGAATACAACGCTAGCGTCAATCAACTAAATGTCACTCGACTTGTAAGATTTTTTCGTAGTTAAACATATGTAGGTAAGGTTGTGCCAATTACATGTACATGGAATGAATGTAATAAACAAGCAATCAGTAAAGTATTTCGTAAATAATAGTGATTTAAAAACAACTGATATTTTATCAGTTCAATATTATTATTGCGGAAGATTTAATAAATTATCTTGAAATAGGTTGGGTATATTTTATTGAAGCAAATGTTATTTTGTAACAGTACTATAGGATAGACATCACGTATATGTGTTACGCACGCACGTTTGTGTGACATAACTTGCATGGACAAGGCGCAGGCGCAGGCGCCGCTGCTGACCCAATCCACTAGCAGTATGACGTAAGCTCGGCGGCGAGCATCGGGCGAGCACTGCTCCAACTGGGCCGAGATCCGAGATGCGCCGAAACTGATCGTTTGCGCAACCTGCTACGTCGTCGTCATGTGTGCTTCCAGGATAATTAATAAAATTTGTTAATATTGTTATATCATTGTGTATGTTTATGCACTGATTGTCGTCAACGTTGAAAACGTAAAACTTAATTACTCAATTTTAATTTACCAGTTTATTTGACCTACAATATTACATATAAAAATATATTTACTTATTATATAATAAAATAAAAAAAATATATACGAGCCGAATAGTAGTGAATTTATTACAACTGTAGGCCCAAGGATTAAATATGAATTATGTATCAGTATTTCCTAAACTGACATCATCATAAAATAGGCAAATACGATTGTTTGACGAAACTGGAACGGTGAAAATAAAAGTAACATTACCATTAGAGCTTATTTGGAATTCATATAAACCTCTGAGTCTAATCTTCGGTGTGGCATGATAATTCGTCGGTAGACTAGAAGTTTTTTCGCCCCTAATATGCATGGTACACTCCAAAAAGTAACCTACACCAAATAATCTTGGGAATAATAAAGGCTAGGAAAATGATCATACGGTCCATAAAAGCTCTACTTAAAATAAGGACAAAATCATATGCGGTATAGATTTTCTCCAAAATATTTAGTGGTTTTCCGAATCTGATTGGCACACTATGTAATAAAACTTAAATGTAAATTATTTATTATATCATTCTGATGAAAAAGTTGTAAAATAACCGCGATTGCATTGCGTCAATGTACAGGAAGTCACCGCAAAACTCGCGAATGCGGGGCGCGATTTAAGTGAGCCTCTGAAGAAATTGGGCGGCACGGCGTGCGCGCAGCACTGGTGCGCGAGAATTCACTGTGCAATAGAGGAAGCGCTACTATCTGATGAGCTTGCGCCAGACACCTTGCGAAATTTTACCTGTTACGAATCATACAATTACACTAATACGAAAATTTCAACAGTTATATTATGTTATGAGTACCAAACAGCGATCTTCTGATTCAGACAGCATACAGCGCTGTTATTTTTTGACGTTTTTTGTTATATTAAGGCTACCAAAGTGACTCTACTCTTCCTGATGGAAAGCGTATATAGAATCAATAGGTTAGGTAGCAATGTTCAAAGTTGGAAAGGGGAGAATGCTTAAGAAAAGGGGGAGAGATAATCAATGTGTTTTACTTGGATTAACCAATCTAAGAGGAAGTACATGGGTGTATTTCAGAAAGGCAAGTCGGTAGACACCATATTGTATTACCGTTTCGTTACTGTCGACTTCCAAAGATTACAAAAGTGTATCTAACATATTAAAAAAATTGTAGGCATATTAGATTTTAAAAATATTTCTGCCTTACGTAACTTTTTACAAATTACTATCAAGTTTTTTTTGTATCTTAGGTCATTTTATGTTTTACTCCTAATAAGTTAGAAATAATTCTAAATTCAAAATGACTGGGGTCACCGGACTGAAAACAAACTTTATTGTTTCCATTTTATTTATAATAACTAATAAGTTTTTATTATTTTTAATACATTATTGGCTTACCTATATTGTACTTATTTTTTTATCATAGCATCGTAATTATATTTAAACGTCTTCCACGAGTCTTGTCTCGAGTGTGTCTGTGAACTGTGTGAATTTGGACCATTATAAAACGCATTTCTTTAGTGTTTGTAAGACTGTGTTTATTGTTTCTAGTAATGCTTTTTAGGTTACACAAATGAATGACGGATACCATCCCAGACTAAACAAATTATGACAGACAGTTGAAAGGAAATCGGTAACTAACATAATCTGAGTGTAAAAACGCAATTCTGATCTTAAATCTTGTATAGTTCAATAGAATATTGGTAAATGGATATGTTATTTTTACAGGTTTTATTAATTACTCATGACATTTCCTTTATGATACTAAGGTGGCAAACAAGCACTGCGAATTTTGTACGAAGAAATTTTTCGAAAACGATAATTACGCACGCAATACAAAGACTTTACAATAATACGAAATAACTATATGGAAGACTATAGTAAGTATTAAAGCATTTTACTTCACAATAAAAAAAATGCATTACTGTTTACATTCGCGTTTAAGTTAATACAAAAACAAGACGTAAGTAAGAGGAAAAATTGTAAAATAGTGAAAGCTGTTTAAATAATGGTCTGAGTAATTTTTTGTCAAAATATGTTCGGTTTGTTTGTGTCTCGTTTTTTTACTTAGATGTTTGGTAGTTTTCTATATTTTAACGTATAAATACGTAATGAAAAAAAGCTAATGGTCTAGCTTTCTGTTTTAGGATATTGTGTAAGATATCTACAGTAACAATTCAGATACATTTTATACGTTAAAAACAATGATGAAAAAGAGTATTCTTGGAATGTTTTGACTTGTATTGAGAATCTACGCTAGGAACAAGCAACGACTAGATTCAAATTTAGTTTATTCTGCCTGCTGACCTCCATCACCTTCCTAGCCTTTATTAGTTCTAAGATTATTTGGGGTCGGCTACTAACTGCGTTTGAGCTGAATATCAAATTTTACACGGAGTGACTTGTATCCGAGCTGCATAACTCAATAACTCCGGGCTGCTAATCAAATTTATTTTAAGTTAAATCCAACAACAGTCCGTTCCGGAAATGGAGCCCGTTACCAGTTAATCAGCAGTCGCATACACTGATCGCTAGACCAACGAGGCAGTGTATTTAAATGATTAATTTCAGCAGTTTTCAAATTAATGTCATAATGGCATGTCAATAATGTCAGCTCCCCTACGATCAATAGGACACTACTAAATTAATACCTAATTTAAATATTATCTTTTTTAAGTAAGGTATTTATTTTTAATCCAGAAATGTGAAGGATTCTCTTTAAATAAATGTCAAGTGTATAAAAATATATTGGGTGTTGTTAGTACATAATGCTGTTTTTAAACATCGATTTTACGTGACTGTCAATGTCCCCTCACTAAAACCCAGAAACACGTCTTCAAAATGAACACAAATATTTCAGTTTCGATGATGCGATAATAAAGAGACTGTTTGTCTATTACGCAAAGATACTAAGTATGGGTTTTTCCGCCTCACTGTTTTAACATATATTTTCCTGCAAAATTGAACCCGCATTGGAAGTTTTTCGTTAAATTAAAACCTTACAAATATCGATAAATAGTGATTTTTTAATCGGAGTCCATGTGGTGACAGATTAGTCACCACTCACCACCCCTATTCAACTCGTGTCATGTTTAAACTATCTCTAATAATCAGTGTCTAAGGTCATCAGTGGACTATTGATAAGTTTTCAATTGTGAATCCTGAGTTTTATCTTGTTATATTTGTGGGCAGCACAGAACCGGTCGCTGTGGGGAGTCTTGGGGGATGCCGGCCCATGTGCATCTGAGGACATCTTATGACTGACATTATAATGGTAATTTAAGGAGATGTTATAAGAAGATGTCAAAACTAGTAGCCGCGTAAATCGAAAGCTATAGTTAGTTTCCTTCAATTGATCACTATCCGACTTTCGTATTCCGTTGTACATGTGTGTTTGATAAAACTAAAAGAACACGAGCGTTACTAATAATAAACAGTATTTTATTATTAGTCTTGTAATATTATAATGATACGGAAGTTAAAATAATCTGAAATTAAATAAATCCTTCAGCTGTACACGTCGGTTACTGAACTCAGAAGTCACGTAGGTACCTACATAAATTAGTTACAGTTGCTCACGTTTTCCAAAAATATCTATGTTGAATAGGATTCATGGAATAGTAAAATTGGGATATTTTATTTTTAACCTTGGCCTAATAGCTACAACATTTTATGACGCGTCTATTTATTATAAGAAAGTTAAATAAACCGTTTATATTAAGATTATTTTGGAAATAATTTAATGTTAAAAATTAGAAAAATAAACAGAATTAATTTAGATGGAATTCAATTTTAAAACTTTTGTCGTTTTTAAGATCAATTAAACTGGCCTTTTACACAAAAGCATGAACTCTTTTGCGTAAAAAAACATATTCATTGTTACAGTTTTATATATTTTTCAACGTTAAATAAATATCAACTTTGATCGATTACATTACATATTTTATCATCACACGACATCGATAGTCTGGAACTATCCATTGCTGGAGATAGGCCTGTACTGAGAAAGATGGTTTTGGCTTCTATACGAAGCTGGCCAGACGGATTGGTATAGGGTTTGCTTCAAGTTTTCCTTTCTCGTTACGGTGACGGTTTCCTTCGTCATTTGATCCTTTAGTCCCCTCTTACGACACCCACGGGAGTAACAGCGATGTTGACATTCTTAATCCGTCACCACACGTTATATTTTATAGGATGCTATTAATTAGTACAACGTGTTACTTTTGTGTTTACATTTTTATTCAGTATCTACATAACATAATATCATACTTTTTTTTCAATCCGATCTTATTTAGTTTGCAGCAAAATAACGACGATATATCCGTCTAAGATAATAGATTAATTTACTTTGTTTACCAGATATGAAAATGTTCAAATGTAATATGGCAATAACATATATCAACTACTAGCTTTCCGCCCGCGGCTTCGCCCGCGTGGAATTCGTTTATATCGCGCGACACGATAAGGGTAGATTAAACAATCTTACATGATTTTATGTTTGATAATAAGGAACTTCGACACAAACTTTTGTCCCCTATTTCAAACCCTTCTACCTTTATTTTCGCGATAAAAAGTATCCTATGTCCTTTCCCAAGTTCAGTTCTATTTTCATACCAAATTTCATCAAAATCGATTCAGTGGTTTAGGCGTGAAAGCGTAACAGACAGACAGACAGAGTTACTTTCGCATTTATAATATTATAGTAGGGAAGTAGGGATTACACCATCGGAAAGAAGATATTTCATCAAACAGAAAACACCCCAATTTTTTGAAAAAAGTAGATATTTTGACGGGTGAATTTTCGATATTAAGTCAAAATAGGGTAAAAAAATAAATATTTCAAATTAAATAAATTACAGTGTATTCGGGACATAATAAGGGAAGTTTTCACTAAACTTCGTTTAAAAATAATTTTATTTGTAAAAGATACAAATAAAAAACCAAAAACTTTGTTTTTTGAATTTTTCACATATAATATGAGGTTATATGAAAAAAAGTGTAAATAAAAAAGTGTCAGGCCACGCACAGGAAAGGGTTCCTCAGTCACCCATAATGGTACGTGGATTAGAAATTGTATCCAATGGATAATTGTTACGTTTACGTATTAATGCGTTAATTTTGTATGACGCTTTCCAAGTAAGCCCATTGTAGAAGTTAAGCCTCTATAACTCCTGAACTAACAAAGTCATCTAATTCGTTATAGTTTTCATTTAAAGTGCATTATATGGACCAACTATCACGAATTTTTCCAGATTTTTTGAGCCGGCCGTTTAGCTTTTAGAGGGCGGGACGCCCTGTTTTTACAAAAAAGTGGCCTTTAAAGTGGAATTTCTCGCAAACGGATACCTAAATCAAAAAATTCTAGCACTTACCGTTGGGACGGTAAGTCGAGGACGGACGGACGGACGGACGGACGGACGGATGGACGGACGGACAGACGGACATGACGAATCTATAAGGGTTCGAAGTCATAAACTGCGGAACCCTAAAAAGTTGTAGCTCTTTTAATTACCTACAACTTTACCATGTAACTTTTTTCCATAGAACTTGTAGTTTTGCCGGAAATCGAGATAAGCCGTTTTTTACTCTTTGTTTAATATATTTAGCCATCCAAAGTGACTCTACCCTGCCTGATGGAAAGCATGAGCAGAATCTAAGAGTCGGGGCTACTACACTTGCTGCGAATGCAGACAATAATGTATGGCGGCCCACACTATGGCGGCTTAGTGAGATGCTTTTTCACGCCCCGCTTAAAGAACCCGAAAACCTCCCCCCTACCCCTTCCCGACCTCAGATCGCCCGTAAATTATTTTCCTTTCATTTTTATAACATTCTCCTCCTTTTCCAATAGGCTTCATCCTACTATAATTATATTTGTTTTCAAAAATTATCTACCCTGGTCTACTGGTCTATATGTCATTTACAAATTATCATTATGGTTGCCATGCAAGTGTGTTATGCCTAGCAACCTGTGAAGTTTTGACAGGAGATACACAGCGATATATTTTGATATCTACGATTTAGGTATTATTATAATCACTTAGCTTTGGCCTTTGTACCTCGATTATTGCAGTAAAAAGTAGCCTATGTCCTTTCCCAAGTTCAGTTCTATCTTCATACCAAATTTCATCAAAATCGGTTCAGTGGTTTAGGCGTGAAAGCGTAACAGACAGACAGACAGACAGAGTTACTTTCGCATTTATAATATTAGTAGGGATTAAGAAGCTGACAAACTAGGTATGTATCATCAAATAGATTTAAAGTAAACATTTCTCAGTTAATTTATTACTAACCATAACAAATCGGGGTCATCTATAAAAAGTTATTATTTGGTAAGCAACCATACCTACTTGAATTCTAAATGCAATAATATACAGCAGTGCTTAAACTTTTATATAACTAAAATTATAACTACGATTATACTATTAATTTAAAAGACGATAATTATTATGCAATTCTTAAAATAGAAGGACAAACCGAGAATTCTAAAACTGCAATAAAAGTTTAACGACCGCTAAGCGTTCCTAAACGTCGAATTGGAATAAATTTAGAATTTAAAATTATTCATATTCATTTGTTTGATCATATTTTATGATGACTTCAGCTTTAAAACCCATTAAGTGATTGTACTTTCAGAAAATAATAGACATAATTTAGAAAAAGTGTAATAATTATATGTATTTAGTGATACTTTGTCACTATTCAGAGAGACAACTCCCGCATATATACAAATAAATAAAACTGAACCCTATACCGACCCGTCTGGCCAGCGTGGTATAGTAGGCCTAAGCCTCCTTTCTAAGGAGAGGCCTATGTCCAGCAGTGGACTGTTAAAGGCTGTTGATGATGATGAAATGATGAAAACTGAAGTGACTGTTTAGAATTTTAATTTATTAATTTTTTGCTAATGCTTACTAACTATAATCACACACTTTGCCATCCGTGCAGTCATGGGCCGATTGGACCGGGAGTGATACTACAGGTTCATAGAAAATCGGTGATAGGCAATTATTTCGCTGATTTTCACCGTGTAAGTAAGTAAATGAAATAAAAATAGGACACTAGTAGTCTTGCCAGCCTAGTAAATTATGCCAAAACCTTCTAAAGAAATCTTTAGCAGTACACTATTCAAGTCTAAATAACTACCTCGTTGGTCTTGCGGTGAGCGTATGCTACTACCGACAATGAAGTCTGAGGGTTGATTATACCAATAAATAATTCGATTATTGAAATGCATAATAACGGCTCTGAGATTGGAAGTTTGAGACTTAACCCACAGGGGCACGGGCCTCGGTGAACAAGCAAACTTCACATGATGATTATCGTATGAAAAACTTATGTCAAAACTTTATTTCACTTAGACTGACTCAGAACCAAAACTTGTGGATCACATAAAGTGCCGTTCCGTATGGACCCGAACCTCGAATAACAAAACAGGACGCCGCAGAAAGCGGCATGGCGACCGCTTAAAAGACTAGCCCAACGGTGCAGTTAAATGACCTATATTACAGGTTACATTATGGTGTACTTTTATGGTTACGTTTTAATATTATTGATTGTAATTACAGTATCTACTGAACCTCAAAGCCTTTCCTATAACAGAGTCGCGAAGAGGAAACTTCGACCGACTTCAAAGGCAGCCGGAAACCGGAACCGCGGTAAGGGTTAGAGCGGAGACGACGCCCGTTTCCGGCGGAAGTACGGCGCCAGGAAGGTGGGTAGATAGAGAATAGATAAATAAACCGACGCCATATTGCCGGACTCCAATCGATAAATCCATTCGGTTTTGCATGTTCGTTATGTACGACTTCCGTCTCCTGTTTACTTTTAGCACTTTAGACTTGAGAAAACCTAAGACAAAATAGTTGAGACACCATTCTTATACACATTGACACCTCATCCATTAAAATCGGTTTAATAGTTTTGAACGCTACGATGGAACATTTATACAAACATAGACTGCGTTCATAGCCGGCCTTAAGTGATTGGAAACAATCACCGAAGGTAAGCAACAAAGGCCCTGTCAGGTCTAGATGGGTGACCGTTTGTGGCGTTTCCGTGATTCGGAGGTCACGTTAAGCAGTCAGTGCCGGTTGTTACTATAAGATAGCAGTCGTGAAGCTTAGTTGGAGGCCTTCGGACGGCTTAAAAACTTCCGACGGTAAGATTATGATTACGTCGCCACAACGTGTCTTCCCAGTCCCTTACCCACACTCGGCCCAGAGACCTCGGAGACCTGAGCCCAGTAGTGGGACATTATGGTTTGTTGATGAGACTGCCAAACTATTAGCTTTCTCTTGAGCTTCGCCGCAGTCGGGTAAAAATAACATGATTACATTGGCAACATTATACATAATATGCCTAAAACCTAAGAAAAACTCTAATACATCAACGTCTGGCTCTATGACGTAGTTAAACAAATTATTGTTAAAAATGTTGTTTATGATCGTACCTACATATAAGAGGCAAGGCGGTGTGAAGTCACGGAAATTCTCGGAAACGGACATATTGTATATAGTTTTATACGGAGTACAGACGTTAGCTAATTTAATATATAGTAGTCTATTCGTGGCTCACCTGCTTTTAAAAGAGTATCGCTACTATTTTTAAATGTATGTTGTTCTGTTAGACATCACGTAAGAGGTTCTAGAGCATCAGATTCACATACAGGATTATAGAGGATATTAGGATATGTAGAATGGAACACATCTGTATTGGGACACTATGTTTGACCAATCACGGCCCCCACTCTATAACAGGTCGGCTCTAACGACTATCTGTCCACCAGGAGACAGAATCACATGACCGACCCAATTCCATTTCAGTCTGCTTATTCTCCGATTCTCCTATACCTAAATAGTCGATATTTAGAGACACTGTTGTAATCAGTGTAACCCATTTACAGGAGAAGCACCAACCATACCTTAAATTAAGGTACGCACGTTTATTTAAAACAGGATTTCAAATGTAGAATAGAACATATATCTAGATTGGGACACACTATTATTAACCAATCACGGTCCCCACTCTAACACGTGTCATCTATAACCTCTATCGGTCCACCTAGATAAATGTACTTTTCCATTATAAGATGTGTTCATACAAGTTTTAAAAAAATTAGCTTTGTTCATGCATAGTTCAATAAGTTGCCCAAAACTGTGTGTAAAAAAATATTATTAATACTACTTTTTCTATCAAAAGTATTCAAAGTTATTGATAGGTTTATCGATTGTACTTAAATAAGTGCTTTTAGCATAATTAGGTATATTATTAAAAACTGCTAAAATATACACTGAAGTTTGATACAAAGCAAATAATTACCAGAAGGTTTTTTGTTATTATCGTGTTCATGTTTATTTTCAGACTTGTTTATGTCCATCAGCTAGTCTTTGTGGGTTTTTATATTCCAAACAGGATCGCTTGGTTTCAACATTGTGTTTGCCTACTATTTAGTCTGTTTATCGTAGTAAATTGGTAATTTATTATTGTATATTAATTTTATTTGAACGTAACGCAAACAACTACATGTCTATTATTTATATAAGGCTCATATGGAAAAAAGAAGAAATATGCAAGGAACGAATTCTTGTAACTTCTTCTGTATTTATAAATGTATACATTGTAACTCGCTTTTTATCCGCGGCTTATATGGCGGTTATCACGACAAAAAGTAACATTTATCCTTCTCTAAGGTTCAATCTATTTCTATACCGAAGTTCATTCAAATCAATTCAGCAGTTTAGCTGTGAAAACATAACAGACAGACCGAAAGACATTTACTTTCGAATATAATACTAGTAGATTGTTTTAAAGTATAATACATATTTTAAATTAGCTACTTCATATAACAACAAACATTATTTTCAGTATGTTACACGTTTTATATTTGTGTTATATTTGTGTTGCTATCATAAACCCGGAAGTAAGAGAAAGGAAAAAGGAGTAAGTATGTATACGTTAATATTTTGATAGAGATAGTGTTAATTTGTTTTGTACCTATTAAGAGGAATTCGGTAATTAACACAATAATCAGAAGACTGATTGTTCATTAAGTATCTGACTTCTGGAAATCATTAAGTACTTAAATTGAAATGTGTTATATAAAAATAAAGAAATCCATATTATATACTTTTTCACACGACGACTCCGTCATTCTTATCACAGCTGTTAATAATATAATAGATAGGGCATTCCAGTATTTGTGATAACAAGGAGTGAGGGATTACTATAAATATCTACCCAAAGTCCAAAACAAGCGTCGACGAGTACTAATCCGGAATTTTTCATCCAGTTGATTGGATAAACTACCTTCACTAATGCAAGTAAATACGTTAAGAAAATATGGAAACAAAAACATATATTATCTTAAAATGGTTCTTTATAATCTTAGACAATTATTATTTAGCAGTATGACGACATGGCTTTTTGTTATGTAAAAAATACAAATAAAGTACCGAATTAATGTTAGTAGCGATTACGGAGTTACCACGTCTCCGCACGAGGAAGGAAACGAGTTGGTATTTGGCGTTTGGTTCACGACCGGTTTCACAAGTGTTATTCTGTAAACGAGACGTCTCTGGGCTTTCCGATCACACATTATATTCTTACCTACACTTCTTTTTTGTGTCGCTCATATGTGGAGGACTACAATCAGCTTTTTACTGACGGACGAATCGAAGGTCACGCGGAACTTGTGTTGAGTCTAGTTCAACAAGAATCATTTCTGCCTGTAATTGCGAAGGAAGTAATAAAAAAACTTACTTAGTTGCTTTGATAGAACGGGTAACATTATGTGGTGTTTTTATAATCGCACATATGTGCCGTTTTTACGACAATCTGTACAAGTGGATCCTACCTAACTCGCTTTACACATATTTTAATGATGAGTTTAATTATAATCACGCATTAAGAATCAATAAAATTTTAAATCTTGATGTTCTTACTAACCTGTATTTACTAACTTGAATATTATTCATTACGGTCATGCGATAAAAATAATTATTTTGGAAATTAAATACTAATTTGCATAAAACACGTATTCAAGACAAAAGATAACTGCATTTGGATCAATCATTCTCTTATTGGCATTACAAACTATGTAACTGACGTATTATGTTAATTCTATCTTTTTATTGGGATAAAACTTTTGGGTTCTAAAAAGCAGGACATTTGCGACTTTAATATGAAATCTTGAAACTTGATACATCTTGAACTTGAGAGGTACTTTAAATTTCCCTGAAATCTAATGCTACCACTCTTGTAAATTGCATTGGATTTTTTAACATCAACCCAAAATAGAGTTTTTAACATAACATTCTAGAATATTAAAAACCTTAAAATTTTTAGTCGTACTTATGTACATTTATAATAATGGAAAGTTGACGTTATTAAGTTGAACACTGTACACATTTTACACCTGTTCCCATGCTGTATAGATTGTACATTTCTCATTAGAGTTCAATTTTCGATTAAGAAACATGTAACACTGTAAGTGTATTCAGATTTATTTGTTGTAAATAACCAGTTAAACGCATTCCATATTCACAAGAATTGAATGATGTGGATATTTAACGACGTAGATAAGCCTGTCGTCGTCTTACTCTCATCTTAGCTTCATGAATATGTAGATGAAGCTGTAATGAATATGTATAACCACCAACAAGAGGCCTCGACGACCGCTCTAGAGGTCAATGTCAGTTAAAATACTTGACCATTCAATTGAGAGCCTTCGCAGACAGTTCGTGTTACCTTTCTCCCCTAACATTTACGAAGCACTATTAGAGAGACGAAGTCTCAAGTTATGCCGGTTATCACACAGACTACCGGTTCCGCTTGGTGTAAGTACGCTTAAACTTATTACATATATATTATAATAAGATGAGTTTCAGCGTTAAAATTATGTTCAGATATTTGGTACTTAGGGACATATTTTAATTTAACAACGATCTTTAACAGTTGAATGAATTATATAGATATTGTAAGCAACGCAAAAAACCATATATATACCAACTTTAACAGTCTGCTTCTGAATAGAGACCTTTCCTTAAAAAGTGGTTTCGTCCACACCACACAGGCCTATTAGAAGGCTCGATGTAGAGTTTTTATCAAGATTTCTTTCTTTACTTTTCAATACTGCATATTTTGCTAACTTACGCGACTTTTATGACATTCATGGGATGATAAGGGATTGTGATACTTCGTATTCTTAATCCGAATCCGTAACAAGAATTTTTATTCGTTTTTAATTGTAAAAATGTTGACTAAGTTTTTAAGACTGTGACAAAAGTGATTACTTAAAAATACCACTCCTAAAAGAATTTGAATTATTGCATGTATGTATTAACTTATTCAAACAATTAATAACGTTTTGAAATGTTTAAATACTTAGTTTACCGAGTTAGCATTGCACAAGGACGGCCGGTCACCTCTGTCAGCTTCCACTATCACAAGTAATGACTGTAGCTTCCTCCTTTCAAAATAAAAAATGGCTAATTTGACTATTATTAGAAGTAGACAGGAATTGAATTACTAGTACCTTGTCAATAAATGTAGGAAATAATTAATTATGTGTCCTTTTTTTTGCTGCATTAGTAAAAGGAAACGTTTATATAAAAGGATACGAACGCTGAAGTATCTACGTAACTCTTTAGCGCTGCTGTTCTGAGAGGGATGGAGTTAATTAGCGGGCTATGTTCACGGTTTAGGAAGACAATATAATCATTTTATTACCAGAGAAGAAACCAGACATGTCTTGACATTTGCAGACACCTCTGGCTTTATTTATAATGTCAAAGCCAGATTATTTCTAAGAGAATAATAGCGATCAATACTTATTAAGTACCCTGGTATCGCCATGCATTTAAATCTGGTTTTATTGCTTATGTCCAGTGATCTGAGTTTACAGTCGATCTTTGACCACAACTGATACAAGCTGATCAACATATATACGATTCTTTTTAGAATTGTTAGTGTGTCTTCCAGCTGTAACTATTCATTGGGGAAGTATTTGAAACTGAACTCATTTTGATTGTTTTTGAGTTTTTGTCCCTTATATGCTACTTTGAACTCATAACACAACTCTGCCACGGGTACGTGCGCATGAGCACCAAGGAGTGAGTTCCAACGTAGAGAACAAGAGGCATGCTCACGCGGCGTGACAGCTCCAGTGTCCAATTGGTTGAGATTGCGCGTTTCCGTCGCGTCGCTTCCGGTCGATAACAGCAAGAGCATTGCAAGTGCTAGAGTGCCGGACTTACTACAGCGGTCAACGGACTTGCTCAATACGAAAACTACTTACTTGTTGGCTACATCGTTATGCTATTCGGTTCAGTCACGGTCTTTAACTGAGATATTCTAAAGTTGATAATAAACGAACCCGTGAGGTAGTTGATTTTGGCCGATTAAACTTTCAGGATGGTTAAAAGAACGTTGCAACAGTTTGCTTGATTTGAACTTAACCTATTACGTTTTGTTTATGTGTTACGCGCACTATACGACCTAATACCCGAAGTTATGACAACATTAATTCGGGTTACGAATAGAGAGAATATATAATTATATTCGCCAGACAGCTGTGGGGAAGACATTTTTTTACTACATTGGTATAATTTAGTTACTAATTGTTAATGATATTCAGGCGTGACTTGTCGTCCTATTTTTGTAAGTGTATTCAGAGTAGTTTAATCAATGACGGCGCGATCAGCACCTGGATGGGTAACCGTGGTCACGTTAAGTAATCTGACCCGGTTGTTATCATAAGATAACAGTTGTGAAGCCTAGTTGAAAGTTTCGGGTAGCTTAAAATCATCCAACGGCAAGATTACGTAGTCACAACGTGTCTTATCAGTCCCCAACTCGCACTCTGCCAGAGTGGCCTTAACCCTCTTCTGAGAGGAGACCTGAGTCAAGCAGTGGGACTTTATGGGTTGTTGAAGATTCACTGTAGTTTAGTAGACCAAAACCCCCTTCCTAAGAGCTGGTCTTTTGAATAAATATTATTCATGACTTGTCAATAACGATAAATAAACATGTTTGAAGTCAGCACAGCCCTACAATATTGTTATAACAATACTGACTGGTCACTTGTCATAAAGCACGGGTAATGATGTGTTTTCCTGATTTTAAAGTCTATGGAGATGCCGTAAGCTATGTCGGTAGGCTGAATCACAGTTGCTTGAACCTTGCGCATACGAATAGAGGACTAGTCATTGCCCGCGTCTGCATATACGTATATGTACATTATATGTGTATATGTAAAGTTAGACTTGAGCTTGGTGCAGCAATTTGAAGACTACGTTTTAGTTTATGTATTCAGGTCGATTTCTGGCAATCAATAGCGATCGGTTAGGATTCCGCACTCCAAAACTATTGAATAATATATGATATTCGATCTGTATAATACCGGAAATTATTGATAATATTCTAGAGCAGGAGTTGAATACTATGATTCAGATTGCCCCGTGTAGTGGTTACTGACATAGGTCATATATTCAATCATCGATTCTATCCGGATGTAATCTATCTGTAATGTTCATGTATTTGGTAATAATACATGAACATTACAGATAGTATGTAATAAAAACATGTTTTTTAAACAATCTGAATACCATCGTACGAGATTTGCATAGTTTGAGATTCTTTTGACCCGTGGTTGAGCTGATAAATGATATTTATTTTGTAAGTAAATCTTTTACAAATATTTATGTACGTCGGACTTTGCAGCGAGAAGGTGCCGGCATTTGCTAAAACTTACTTACTTAGAGAAGAAACACCTGTGAAAAGAGGTGTCTCGATTATTATATTAGTTTTACAGAATCAGGTGACGGAAAAATCAGTAGCTATTAGATCCAAACTCAATGGCCTATCCATTGAGTTTGAATTTACTAAATGGTAAAAACATTAAAAAGAAACAGGAAAGCTATACTTTAATGGGAGTAGCAGTTGCAAGGGAGCACTTCCACTCAACAGAAGATATGCTAACATAAAAATACTAGACAACTCTGCAACTGGTAAGCAAATAGAAATGATGAACACATTATCATTGATAGAGAAATTATCTTTTTCCTGGTACTATCAGTTTGTTAATGCATTGATCGGGTTTTTATCACACACTTATATTGTACTTGTTCTATATATTTGTGTAGTGATATACAAATGAGCAGATTGTCAAGTTCTTTAAATGGTGTAGGGGATAAACGGGCATACGGGTCACGTATTGGTAAGCATAATATAGCCGGTTCCAAAAATAACGGGTCAGTCACATAAACCCGAATATCTCCCGAACTACGTATGCCATCCTAATGAAACGAAGACTGTTCAATTGAGAATTTAATTATACAGATAAAAAATAAAATAAAACTTAGTTACACCCACAATATTAATCTTAAATTAAAAAAAAACTAAAGTAGTCATATTTTTCTTAAGATTACATTTTTTTTATGATTGTTTTTTTGCTGTTTTTCATCACTGGAGGCTTCATCAGGTGGAGGCAATACAAAGTATTAAATGAAGAAAGTGATGAAAAACAGCAAAAAAACAATCATAAAAAAAATGTAATCTTAAGAAAAATATGACTACTTTCGTTTTTTTTTAATTTAAGATTAATATTGTGGGTGTAACTAAGTTTTATTTTATTTTTTATCTGTATAATTAAATTCTCAATTGAACAGTCTTCGTTTCATTAGGATGGCATACGTAGTTCGGGAGATATTCGGGTTTATGTGAGTGACCCGTTATTACTGACCCGTTATTTTTGGAACCGAGTGTAGATAGTAGTGGATTAAAAATGACGCAAACTCCTCAACATATTACTTTTTCATAAATATAAAGCTTGCAAGTCTATATAATTAAATATCTATTCGTGATTGAACTTTAGATGGAATAAATATAATGCTTTACAAATGGGGATATTAAAAAGTAAGGCTTCAAGGTTCCTTCTGATTTATTTACTTTATCATGTTTTTTTAATACATTTGAATTTATCATCAGATTTATTTTTTTACTTGTACTATGTATGTTTTTTACTTTAATATTCAATCACTGATTTACGGATTGATTCACAATTACGTTACTGAGTGTTGTGTTGACACTCAATATTTATTGATAAATATTGCAACATTTACAGAGAAACGGAGCAGGGACATTGTAAAGTCCTGTTGTGCAACTTACTTAGACAGTCCGTTAATGAATGTAGTGGAACCAAGCGTTTTTACTTCGATGCAACTTGGCCAGTATAACGTTCCTCAAAACCTTTATTAGTAGGTTTTAATCTTCTTTAGCCAGAACTAGTTATTGGGACACCGTTTTTTTGTAAGGAATGTGTGAATTGAAAAAGCCATTGTGGATTAATAATCCTGTCAATGTAGTCGTAACTTAAAATAGTGGCGATGCAGTTAGTCTGTGTATAGTAAACCGTCTTTGTCACAAGAACTAGTGATTGCTTAACAGTTTCCTGTAGGCTTATCTAAATTAGTAGTACCTTTGATGGAACTATCTTAATAAAACAAGCTTAAAATATTTTAAACATTACCATCCAACAATAAGGATATTTATGATTTCGTCATGTGATTATATTGCGTTATTTCCTTGTCACTGCTCAACAACGGGGAGCTTTGTTCTAATCTTTCCTGTGATACTTGTATTTTGGAACAATAAATAAAAAATGTGAAATTGTTTTCCTTGTAAGGAAATAATAATTATACAAGTAAATTGCCAAAGTACATATGAGGAAAACCATCTAAAGAGAATACGGAATTTATGTTGCCTTTAATATGTGAAGCCGGAGTGTGTCGCTACATATAATCATGGTATCCATAAAGAACAATGAACTGTCCACTAAGAACGATTAAGTCTCTATATTTCAACGTAATTATTTAAGGTCACCCTACATAAAGGAAATAGCTGAGAGTGCCGAGGCGCGAGCGAGCAGATCGGAGCGGAAGTGGCGACCGTTCCCACGGACATTCATCCGTTACTTCACCTCGTCTCACCCGCCTTCCTCTTCGTCTCCTCACCTATACCCCTCCCATTACTTTCTTGGAAAATTTGGGCTTACTGAGCAAAACAATCAAACAAACAATGACGGCCACATAATGTCCCCCTGCAATATGGCTTGTTGGAAAACTAAATAACAAATTTGGTGTTCTCTTACACGGTAAACAGTCTTGTTGAACTAATGCTAATATGAAATTGATACGTTTGCCGAACCACTACTGCTTTGAAAACATTGAATAACATTTGAACGTCTAAACTACTACTAGACTCGATATAGAATTCAAAAATTCGTTTGCAAGAAAATGTACTTTACATACAAAAGACTATCAATTAACATTAAGATTTTTAAATTTTCTTTTTGGAATTATCCAGGTTTTAGTTCTATATACTGCAGTCTATTTCATCGTGATTGTTCTGAAGTGAACATACTACATGGGGACTTTCGTCACGGGGCTCTGTGGCCGGAGGTACAGCCATATCCTTGATAAGAATAACAGACAACCGTCATGGGTAGACGGTTTTGACTTCGTTGGCTCCTGATGTTTCATTCGATGTAATCTATCCAAACGATAAAACTCATATTGCATTTAATAAAAATTAAAGCAGGTATAAAAAGTTTTTAATTAACTATGCTTAACAGAAAAACAATGCTAGCCATCTAGTGTTATGGGTAACAGGTTATGGAAAAGTATATTTATTGATATTTAAAAGACTGATACAAATTTAAAAGGATACACAACTTTTTGTCACGTCTTGTCGTTATGCAAATCAATACAAGTAAATAAAATTGAAGTTGTCTGCTTGCTTAATGTAAAGTTACCAGTTTTTCACTAAATGCACCTGTGAGTACATACAGGACTTACATCAAAAAAGCAATTATAAAATGTTTGTCTATCCGTCCGTTTCTTAAGGCTAATCTCTGGAACGACTAACTGAGTTTGACTGCATTTACTTCAATAGATAGTAGTCGTATTGTATCTTATCTATTTAATACCTATTCGCATCAAACTCGTAGGTATTTCCGATGTTATCGGATTTGTGTGGTTATCTGGTTCTCAGCACTGTGACATTATGATGATACAACGTAATACCTATTTAAATTTTAAATAGTATACGTCTTTCATTAAATGCAAATCAAAGCACATACGATGCTTGATGAAAAAAACTATTTTTAATTTTTGTGTCTGTCTGTTTGTCCGTTCGTCTGTCTACCTGTCAGTTGGCGGGACTGTTACTGATTTAAAGAGTAAGAGTTTACTTTTTTATACTACTTTTTCACTGCAGTGTTAGATTACTATTGTTCGTTGTTGTAAAAGGTCTATTTAATATGGGTCGTCGCCGTCGTCAAAAACCGACTCTATTCACACTAATTTGCGCCTTGGCAACAAGTTCAGGGCAGTCGATGGGCGGATTGGACAGCCTTGAGCAACACAACACTCACCAAGTAACAGATGTTATTGATACAATGTCTTTGCTCAAGTGTTAGTAAATGGAACCTTTTGCAACGGTGGCCCGTAATCGTCGGACTAATTATTGTCTTCAATATGGGTTACAAAATATCCATTAAAATTCATTCAGACATATTTCCTGGTTGACTTTAAATCACATACATAAATTCATATATGTTTATGTTTAACATGTTTATGCTCAATTTTCAATGTGAACTGGAGCTTCCAAAGAACAGTGAACACAATTACCTGTGTATCAAGCATTATTTTTCCTTTATTATGAATAGCCGAGCCCTGCAACACCGTAGGGCGAAGATAGTAAAAAAAAAGCCAGTCAAAGTCCCGTCAAAATCGGTCCAGCCTAGATAGGCTGTCAGATGAGGTTCAGCCGTTACAGAAATTCAGCAAAATCTGGCACAAACAGATTGATAGACAGACAAAACTTTTGAAGTTGTATTTTGATATAAGTACTGTATGTACTCACAGGTGCATTTAGTGGAAAACTGGTAACTTTACATTAAGCATTTTATTCACTACTTCAATTTTATTTATTTGTATAGCTGTATAGATTGATGTGAAGCTATAGACTATAAGGATTATACTCTTTTTTGTATGAGCCCGCCTAACTGACTCTATTCCTATGGCAAGCATGAGGTCATCTTACTCATTCCGAATGCAGATAATACAGCATGGAACCACACTATGGCAGCCGGTTGAGAAGGTTTTGCATTTGCACTTTAATAACACTGATATTAAACAGAAGGTAGGGTAAATAAGGGTTATTCTTCTAACGGATCATAAACAATAGTACCAGCAGTACCTACAGTAAGTTCAAGAGGTTATTGCCGGTCAATCCTTTGCCTTAAAAAATTAAATTATTAAATCAATTTTATATTTATTAACATTTTAAATATTTTTTAATATACTAGCTTTCACCCATGGCTCCACCCGCGTGTATTTCGATTATTGCAGTAAAAAGTAGCCTAAGTGTTCTGATATATAAGCTATATTACTGTTAGGTTTCATCTAAATCCGTTCAGTACTTTTTGCGTGAAAGAGCAACAAACAAACAAACATACATATGAAACATGCATATGAGAAAGAGTAGAAATCATCTGCTTCTCTTTACCTGACTCTCAGTTTCTTGAAGGAGTGACTGGCATCCAACCTCCGCAAGGCCAACAGAATTCGAAGGTTGTATTTGTCAATGTATTTTTGCAGCCCTCGACCGAAGAGATACATGGAGGCCGCTCGCCGAGCCACGATGGCTCGTTAGTCGTCTCGGCTAGTGTAGTCTCCACGTGCTGACTTCACCGCCGTAGAGACTCTCCAGCATTAGCATGGACCCTTTCCTTCCGACTGACGCAGATCGCTTCCGAGGACCTTGGCTCAGCAAGTTGCGGTTTGCCCCATCTGGGCAACACAGCATCAGGCCCTCACTGCAAACATCGAAGGGGATCCCTCGCTACCGGCCGTCATACGCTATAAAAGTATAAACACTTCAGGCTCACCTCAGACTAGGTTACTCCCTCGAGTAAATAATGTTTGTAATACCGTTATGAACTATCTACTAATTAAACTGATAAACTGATAAATAATTAATATTCATTTATATCGGGACAAACTTATGAGCATTGACATCAGTCCAGACAAGCGTAAGATAAGAGATATTAAATAGAAGCTTTATATTATAAGGATAAACAGAATGTTGGTCAAGGCTCGAGGGCAATACAAGGTGATCGACATAACGATGGAAGAAGGGCAATAATGACAAAAATGATTTATGACAGTTAAATGATTCATCAGAGGCAATAACAGGACGCATTACATTACAAAGTGCTTGCGTTTTCATTAGGCATCTTCACAGAGACTTTAATAGTGATCTTACAAATACTACAGAGCAGGCCTTAAAATGTGTTTAAAATCTGATCAGGTAGAAGTAATTTGAGTTTACACTGCACCTTCGCCTCTATCTCTTTTTATTGGTTTATGTGTTATGCCATCTTAGGACAAATTTAAGAAATATCGCAAAAATAATTTGAGTTATGTTTCTTTTTTTTTTAATTTTAGCTCACCGAGTCCCTTGAGCCCCTGCAGCTGCGAAGAAATGTCGCCTCCATGGCAGTCCTCTATCGCTTACATCATGGAGAGTGTTCTGAAGAGTTGTTCCAACTGGTCCCCCCTTCCCCTTTCCTATACAGGACAACACGTGCTGGCCTCGGAAGCCACCGCTTCAGAGTGGTTGACATACGCTCTCGAACTAAACGGTTCGGCTCTTCCTTTCTGTGCCGAGCAGTTAAAACCTGGAACTCTCTACCAGCGCATGTGTTTCCTCCCTTCTATGACCCCGGGTCCTTCAAGCGGGGGGTGAAAAAGCATCTTACTAGGCCGCCATAGTGTGGGTCACCGTACTGCACTGTCCGTTGTGGCAGTGAGGATGGTGGCCTTCACTTCTGGATTCTGTTCATGCTTTCCATCAGGCAGGGCAGAGTCATTTTGGCAGCTAATATAAAAAAAAAAAAAAAAAAAAACCAAAGTGACCCTAGACCACTACTGCACGGCAGTCGAACAAGCTACCACTAAGCTACCGAGACAGTCGATAAAATGGAGTCAGATACATTTCAGTTGGAATTTTATTGCTTTTGTAATGATTCTTTCCGTATTAATAAGGATACAGTGTTTATTTGATATTCTATCTTTAACTTCCTGCATCACGACCTAATCTTTATCGGTTGATTAGGAAAGACTATAAATATTGTATTTATTGAGTTAACTTCTTAGTTTTTTAGTAAGATTTCCTTGTTAAATAATACATTTATTCGCATGTAACGCGCCAAACTTTATTGTAATCGACGTTAAAACTTAATAGACGGTCAGAGTTACTTTCGAATTTATTGTACACACAATATTTTTGATAAATAATTAAAGAGGAAAATGAGGTTAAGATATACATAGTTGTGTATACCTACTACTTACCTACTGCAATATACTTGTATTTACCTGGATAAGAGCATCATGTGATTTGTGTGTTATCAAAATAAGTTCTAAGTCTAGTTGTGCCAGATGTCTTTTCATTTCCGATTGAAAATTATCGTATAAGTGTATTGACCCTTTAATAAAAATACTAACATAGAATTATTTGACACTAGTTAATATTAACGAACTTCATCATAAGTTATAGGTATTGCTATAACATAAGTATCAACTTTAACGTATCGTCTAAAAAATTGATGTTAATTTACTACAATTTTTTTTTAATTGTTGTTATTAAATTGAAGTAATTTGAAATCTTCAGTCACTTTACTTTTAATTTTTTGTAGATGAATATATACGTACTTTAATACTATAGTTACTGATCAAGATTTACGAGCAGTGAATAGCATAGCAAAGCATATACCTGATACGCTGTAGCCAGTGTAGCCACTTCAAAACAATGGTAATGGATAATTTGATTCATGTTTACAGTATCGAACACGATCCGGCGATCCCGAATAGAACCGATGTCTTTGTCGAAGAAATACTAGGCAGTAGGCAGTATAACGCCACACCCGCAATAGGCCCAGCTGATCTCATTGTTTAGTCTACACATGAACGCTTTTAATTCTCAGCAAAACTCATTACAATACCATGTGATTACGATTACTCTCACTAGACCTTAATTACTAGTTATTATAGAAATACATTAGTATATTGTAAGTTAAAATATACCGATAATTATAGGGATATTTTCGAAATGAATTTTTGTGAGGTTTTGATAGCTTTCAATCTTTCGTTTTTTTTCAATATCACTTTAATTTGGTCTACGATGTTATCATAAGGTTTGGTTACAGATCAAAAGTCTACAGTTCTGTAATCGCATAGTACATAAATATTTTTATTTTATAAGGTTAAACTTTAAAATTATATGCTCGAATAATGGCCTGGTTTAGTACTTGCTTCTAGTATTTACGAACCTAAAACACTTAATCGACCACTCCGACTTATAAATACAATCCAGTGAGGATTGTAACTATAACATACCCTGACAGACCTTTACTAGCTGTAAAAAGTATGAAAAAATCAATCAGTTGATATCGATACTGACTTTGATAGATTTAAACTCTGAGAAAGTATGTGTGATATATTATTTATTCTACGTTTCAATGTAATTTATCTTAAGCGTTGTAACTATGCCTACTTTGCCTACTTTGGTATCTTACAGTTAAGCTGTTAGAGTGACGTTAGCACGAATTTTCATCAGTCATATTGAAATGACTTTAAAGAAATATGCCAAGATAAAATGCTAATAACTGTATTTATTATCCACTGAACCAAACCATAAACGGTCGTTTATAAATCGAGTGATAGTTAGAACGTCGTGATCGTACAAGTGGACCGGATCTCCGGCGTGTGCGTCGGCGAGCGGAAGTGCGCAAGACTTCCGCTCCCTCGGGAGTCACCGTCACGCGTCGCGGCGACTGCGCAACCGTGTCTTGCCAACGAGCGGCTTTCACGACACAACATCATACACTACCAATATTAAATGAGTTTTAAATATGGAAGCCGTTGGAATATGGAAGAAATTAGACGATCCTTTGAACGTGGTCTACATTTAAAATCACTAATTAGTAAAAATCCTTTCTAAGTAATATTGTTTGAATTACTGTGGTTTGAAGAATGAAGTAGCGCGAAGAAAAGGACTTATATATCTCGGTTTAGTAAAAAAAAGCAGTAAATGACTTATTATATAACTTTTGCGGAATGCGAAAATTTATGAAGGTGTGTGAACGTATGTATTTACTGGAATTAAGATGAAACTTACTAATTACATCAAAATTCACATAGGCTACTAATTACCTATAGCTATAGCTTGTGAGACATAAGGGCGTTGCTGTCCTTTGAAGACAACCTTTTTGGTTGAACCTCTAGAAACTGCTTTCACTGTGAAAAGCAAGGAAAGAAATGATTAGTATCTGTAACAGTGAGGTATCACTTAGCCGCGATTGTCCACAGAAACATAGTTCTTGATCAGTAAATTGTTATTAATTATTAATCTCAGTTACTTCTCCCTACATAACGCTAATTCGAGTTATTCATAATGTCCATGAAATATAGTAATATTACCCCGAAACCTGAACTACCAATTTGGCCGGTTTATTATAAGAGAATCGTAAAATATGTGGTTTTAAAAAATCCTAGTTACTAGTTACAACTTCTGATTATTATTATCTATACAACTATACAAATACATAAATACATGTGTACACATGTGTATAATAAGTACAATGTCTGTTTATAGTAACAAATGTTTTTTTACTAAATACATATCAAAAGTATATTAAAACCAAATTTTAAAAATTTTGTCTGTTTGTTTGTTCCGGCTAATCTTCGAAACGGAAGGACCAATTTCAATGAAACTTTCACTGATGACTTAAGGAATAACTTGGCTATTTTTTTAAACTACTTAGGCTCCGCGGCGTTCTATGCGATTTACAACATTAATCGCAGGACTCAGCTAGTGTGTAATATTATTATATTAGTATTTCCTATACATTCTTATTGTTATTGGTCATTGTTCACGAAGTTTTTACCGGTAGCTGTACTGTTATTAGTTATTACTTATAGTAAACCATCAAATTTATCTCTCTACGTTGTTTGGCCTTCGTTCACATGTTATTTATTACCGTGATTTTTTGCTTTGAATATTTTATTAATAGCTAGGTGCGCCCCACGGGTTTACTTAGTACTATTTCCGAGCTACTTTTTACGAGATCAGCTATCTAACTGTGAAAGTACTGCCAAGTTGGTGCAGCTTCTTTTGGGGATTATCCAGAACAGACAGAGAGTCAAAGAATTTTTTTCATATAAGTAACATACCTATACAATTTCACTCTATTGAATTTAGTGAAAAGTGAACACTTAGTGAAATTACGAATAGATTTAAATAGGTTTACATGCAACTATGGCTATAAGTTTAAGACTATGGTTTACATTTTTTACATGTCAATTTTGAAAGTAGATGTCATAAACACAGCAGCTATTTGTACTGTTTTATTATTGTTTTTAGTCTTACACATTTTTATATACCTAATAAATGTATTAAAAAAAATACAATGTCGAGTGACGACGAAGCCCCAAAAAATATTTTACCCCCAGACATCTACACAAACATACATCCAAAAGTGGAAGCTGATCAGGTAATGTATACAAATAAAGCGTCTGTTTGTAATATCAATTGAACAACTTTTTAATTATGAAAGTATGATGGGTATTTATTTACATGATAAAACGGATTTTTTGGTTTTTCTGTCTGTCTGTTTGTTCCGGGTAATGTCTGGAACGGCTGAATCGTATTGGACGGGACTTTCACTGGCAGATAGCTAATGACATAAGGAGTAACTTGGCCTTTTTTAAGGTTCCGAAGTTTATGACTCGAAACCCTTATAGATTCGTCTATCGTCTATCGTCGTATGTCCGTCCGTCCGTCTCCGGTAAGTGCTAGAAAATGAGACTGCATGAATATGTAGTAATTACGTCGACAAAGTGTTACAATAAAATTATGAGAATTTATTTTATTTGGGGTACCCCCTAACACGTAAATTGGTTTTTTTTTTCTCGTGGTTACCCCATTGTGTGATGTATCTTTAGATAGGTCTTTTAAAAAGAATATAAGTTTTCTAAGCCGATTTTTTGATCTAGGTCTCCGTTTGCGAGAAATTCTATTTCAATAGGCACTTTTTTGTAAAAACAGCCCCCCCCCCTTTAAAAGTTAACGGCCGGTTTAAAAAATCTGGCAATATTCCTAATGGTGGTCCATATAAAGAACTTAAAATGAAAATTATAACGGATTAGATGACTTTGTTAGTTCAGGAGTTGTAGAGACTTAACTTGTAAAATGCGCTGACTTGGAAAACGTCATACAAAATTAAAGCATTGATACGTAAACATAACAGTTATCTATTGGATACGATTTTAAATCCACGTACCATTATGGCTGTCTGAGGAACCCTTTCCTGTGCGTGGCATGACACACACTTTGCCGATTTTTAAGACTAGCTTCGTGGGTTACACCGCGGGTCGGCTAGTAAATTAACATGATACACATTTTAGATAAATAACACTCAGATATAGAAGAAATTATCGCACTCATAATTTTATTATAATTAATTATTATTTATTACACAAAATTACACCACGTTTTATCATTTCCTCACAAATACACCTAAGATAAGGTAGGTAGGTACCTACCTTATCTTAGGTATTAAGTCCGCCATTGCATGTTGCATGTCTTGTGCTGCCGTGCATAAAGTCAATATTTATCCTGGATGGAAATGGATAATAAATCCACGACCTCTGACTTAGGATCACTAATAGATCGACACGTCAGGGTTATCTATGTCTATACATCTATATATGAGATATATATTGGTGATAGCATTGTACATTCTTGAAAATATGTAATACGTGTACAAGTAGTTTTCTATCATCTATAAAAATAATCAAAATTGAGAAATCTGTTTGTAATTTAAAATTAACAATCAATTCACAACTCATAATGACCCACTGCTAAGGCCATACGTCCCCACGCTGGCCGAGTGCAGGTTGGGGACTATCAAGACACGTTGTGGCTACGTAATCTTGCTGTTGGATGATTTTAAGCCGCCCGAAGGTCTTTAACTAAGCTTCACGACTGCTGACTTTTGATAACAACCGGGACCGACTGCTTAACGTGACCTCCGAATCACGGATACGCCTATAACATAATATATCATGCCGCAAACGGTCCATCTAGGTCTGACGTCGTTTCTTACCCTCGAAGATTGTACTAGGCTTTGAGCACTTCATCGCTTCAAATTAACACCTTTTTACTATATGCATATAAAATTATATACATTATGTACTGGAAGGAGTAAACCGATTTTGAAGGGGCTTTCACTACAAATTCGCTGGTGATATAAGGAGTAACTTGGCTACTTTTTTAGACTTTCATCTCGCGATGTTACACCTTTGCTTATTTACAACAACAAGATAACACCGCAGGGCCCAGATAGTATGAAACAAAAATGTGCCAAACTATAGTCGTCACAAAATAAGAAGCCCGTTTTGACATTTATCATTTGACATGCCGCATGTAAGAAATTGATAAATCTAATTCATAATCCTATTTAATTACTATGTTACCCATACACTATCACAACGCGTATCATAAATAAGCATCAAATTTAACTTGATATTGAAAAATTGCACTCTAAAACACGAATTAATCGTATTAGTTACGCCACGATGACAAATGTCAAACCGGGCTTCTTATTTTGTGACGACTATAATCATGTATTTAGAAGACCTCACCGACTTGTATCAAATAAATATCTTCCTGTTCTGCGAGCTTTTCAAGAAATTCTGGTACAAAGATCTCAAACTCCTGGTCCAACAGGCCAGGCCAGGCTCGAATTTACTTGATTCTCATTAACTTCATCTTTCTTGATTATATCAAGTAATAACTAGTCCCATATAACCGGGCTATTACTTCATGTTCAACCACTTTAATTTAATTAAATTAGTGGTTTTGGCAATTCATAAGCTCTACTAGCCGAAATAATGGCTTTGCCTAGTTTGATGACAGATGTTAAATTCACTAATTAGGGTTCCGTAGCCTAATAGCAAAAAACGAAACCCTTCCCATACTTAGAACTGAAATTTCTTCAAAAAATATATTGAGGTTTCTAATAAATTTTTTTTCTAAACTGAATAGTTTGCGCGACAGACACTTTTAAAGTGGTAAAATGTGTGTGTCCCCTGTAACTTCTAAAATAAGAGAATGATAAAACTAAAAAAATATATGATTTACATTAAGTCGCAAACTTCCACCGAAAATTATTTTGAACGATATCTAGTAAGTAGTTTTTTTAATACGTCATAAATTGTAAACTGCAATTTACCTTTAATTCAATCAATACACTATTATTAAAACATCGAAGAACGAACTACGAGAACTTTTAAATGATGTTACTTGCTGCTACGGAACTCTTATGGGTAAGTCCGACTCGCACTTGGCCGCTTTTTTTTAAGAAAGATTTGTCAATTTACTGACATAATATTATGATTTTGTGAAATAAACAATTAATATTACTTCCAGTTGTCTCTTACAAGTGGGTAATAAGCAGAATAGTAGGGTGAGACTAATAGGGGGTTGTGCAGTAATCACTTGAGGCTCCAAATGAGTAGTTTATGATATAGAGTGTATTTATTTTTTCGTCAAACGTGCGATTTCTAAACCGAATAAACGGCGTGTAGTGTGCTTGTAAACGAACTTATCTATTCTATTTATTTAATATGTTTATGTAAATAAATGCATGATTTACCCGAGATCTCGTGAACCGAGAACCCGTGACAAATGCGTTTCAATCATACAAACCCATTACACAAACCACCACACCATAAGACCGCCAAATCAACTAAACATGAATAATTCTATCGAATAAACCTGATCTATAGATGCTTACTTTATAGATACCTGTCGATTTGATAAAATTAGAAGAAAAGGACGCAGTGGACAGCCATGAGCAACTTGTATATTTTCACATGAAACCTCCTCCTGTTCCGATGCCAGCATATCCATTAATTATTTGTTGTTCACCCAAGTGTTTACGTTTTGAACTTATAGATGATCCTGTACTGGCTAAAGTTGGGTATGGATTCAGATTAATTAATTATTAATTAGTAACTAAATGAACAAACATAATCAACTAATCCACACTTAAATAATTAGTGAGTAACTTTATCTGTTACGCTCTCATGAATAAACAGCTGAACCGATTTAGATTAATTTCGGTATAAATCGAGATTAGACCTTGGAGAATAGGCTAGTTTTTAGTTACTAGAGTACTAAGCATATGTAGTTATATTAATTAATTAGTACGTACTAAGAACGAGGCAGTTTTTAATACACTATGAAGTGTTTAAACTGAATTGATATAATATAGTTACAATGTTAAAACTTTATTACGAGTATGTAATTATCTAATCATTTACTGCACAGAGTTATAAATTGCTCTACGCGTCCTATCTACATGCAGTGCTGTGGGCTATGGGGTGAAAAGTCGCGACTTGGTGCTAGTTGGCGATCCTATCCTCGTTCTAGATTTTGGCTACCTCCAGGACTCCACACAAGTCTCTACGTCCGAGCAGTACCACGTCCGAGTACACCTGTCGCATCAGCTGTCTCTGCTCTACAAATTGATGCAAGTCATATAAGGGATAATGTCACAGGATATTTCACGATCCCCATAAAGACATATTTTTTAAAATACAAACCAGTTTGCGGAGAATAAAGATATTTCTGGTAGTAAAACTTCACTAAAACTACTGCCAGCCTTTTATTTTACTTCATATAGTTTCAATACGTGTAAATCAACAAGTGATGATTATTTTATATTAAAGATATTTTTTGTGTTCCGGTTAATATAAGTTGAGCTGTTATTGGATTTACATAGCTTTCTCGTGTCTGTATCGTAAGTTATTCAAGGTCAAAGGTCATAAAGATATTTTTTGTGATTATCTGATTTTCTGTAGGTCCGATGAAGTTAATATTTTTTACAAAATTGTAGAGCATAAAATTTTGTGATTAATTTGGTTTAATTTCTTTTTATCGCCCAAAAATGACACCAAAAAGTAGGAAGTAGAGAAATGCTGATTTCAGCACGAATGGCTCCACCGGGGCAATACTACCCTCACAGTCCTCACACACACAGACCACCCTAAATGACAGCATTCATGCTGTCGTCTTTCGTTGTTGAGTGTGATGAGATCAGAGACCCAATCATTCTGCATCATTCTCTCGGCCTCAGGAAACCGGGATAATGATGCTAAACGTCTGATTAAGGCGCCATGGTTTGGGTCACTATGCTGCATTGTATGCACTGACAATGATGATGCTGATCCCTATTCCTGGATTCTATTCATGCTTTGGAAAGCATGAATAGAATCGCCGAAAGAATGAATAGAATGACCGCTACCCTGCCTGATGGATCAGACAGGGTAGCGGTCCCTTTGGTAGGCTTAAATATAAAAAAATACTTTTTTGAGATAGAGGGCAGAGAGTCCACGGCGCTTAGCCATACTTAATGCACGGTTAACCGTGAATCTTTCTGAATACTACCTTGTATAAAGTTATTAAAATGATGAAATACTACTAACAACAAATAATTTGTATTGTCTATCAGTAATTAGGTGCCTTATTTTTGAAAACATTTTGCATGTAAGAAAACGGTGACTGGATGCATATAGTCTGTGTAGGGTAGTCTTCCTGCATCATCATCTTCAGCCCGATCCAGTCCACGTCTGGACATAGCTTTTTTCAAGGTACACCACTAAGCTCTATCTGCTACTTTTTAACCAGTCACTCACAACAACACAATGTTGTTAATGATAATTTAAATACGGCTAAATATTTCAAATTATCAATTTTACAACTTACATTTACTAAGATTCGCGGTAGTTCATGAATTATGTATAGCTAAACACTTTGGACTCTGAGCCCTCTTTGTTAAATCGGGCGTAAATAAAAAATAAATAAAAAATATATATCGTAAATTTGTTGCACATTTAATTTACAATTTCTTACTAAAGCTCATATCATCGGACCTACAGAAACTAAAGATAATCCTAATAAATGTAATAATAAGAAAAAGTGGTTTTAGTGACCTTTGACCTTGAATGACTTCGAAGCAGGCACTAGATTTTATGAGATTTTTAACTTGTATAACATTTTCCTAGCCTTTATTCCTAAGATTATTTGGGGTCGGTCTTATCAGTTAAATAATATCAGTTAAAACCGGTAAAACGACGATGATGTGAAACCCTAATGTAGCTATTAATAGTGTATTGCCACACTACATGTCTCGTGGCTACAGATATTTTGCTAATTACCGTAGAAGGGTCTTGGCTTTAATCTATCTGGCTCTATAATAACAAGTGAGTTCTCTGAAATCATTTGAACCGTTTTATTATGAACGGCATAGTTTATAACCTTAGGTTTTAAACCACTAGATTGGCTAAAAATAGATTCTTAGGATTTGTTATTGAATTGTTTTACGTCAGAGTTGGATTGGTGATGTAACATGAAGTTTCATTTCTACTTTAAACTGTAGAGGTACCTGTATGTTCTGTATAAGTATTCTGCTTTCTATTTCATATTTTGTTTCCTTATAGTACCTTCCTTATAATATATCTAGTACTCGGGCGAATCATAACTTAATAAAAAATAAGCGATACAAACACATGCTTCTTATCTGATAAATTAAATGGTTAAAATTATTCTGAAGATATCAAAATGTTATTTAGTAAATTAAAATGAATACAATGTTAATTTGCATGCTCACGGAGATGTATGGTTTCTTTTTTTATATACGGTTTTATTATCCTTGACTCTGAAATTCGAATTCGCTTTAAGTATAATTATATATTTTAAACTTGTTAATAACCTGTTTTATTATGTAAATTATTTCGCACTGGCGCCGTGCGCCTTGCTAAGATGAGATTTTATTGTTACGTCATGTTTGTAAAAAGAATCATATTGCTTGTAATTACCGATATTGACTTTTTAATCAAGTAGTTCTCAGTGAACTTGGGTGATGTTTTTGCAAGGTAGGTAGTAATGCCACGCTGATTTGAGCATGAACGAACCGCCTAAATCTAAAGTGACAGCATACGTGTGCTGTCGTGTTTTGTCCGTCAGTGCGAGGCTGGAGGCATATTATGACGATGGAAAGGATTTTTCAACAAGAACTTTGTTTTTCTTTGTTTTATATAAGAAACCAAAGTTACTTTAAAAAAACCCACTATATGCTAAAAGTAGCTAGTGTGCTGTGGCCCTTAGGTAAGCTCATAAATAAAAAAACACGAGTGATGAAATTGTCGACAGCCTCGTTGCTCTAGCAATTAGTGTACTTACGACTGCTGATCAATAGGTATCGCGTTCGATTCGCTGGTCGGTTGTTGTTATAATGAAGTCACTACCCTCAATATACTGACAACTAGTTCAACCTTCGAATTCAGTTCACCCTCAGGGTTGCGAAGGTCTGATACTAGTCGCTGCGTTGAAAAACTGATATTTAGGTAACACTGGTTGAACTTGTAACCGATTCCATTAATAATTTGAGAATAGTAAAGACTCGGAAGATGATGAAGAATTAAATTATCACAAGGAAAAGACAAAGGCGAAGGAGACCGCTTTTCAGCAGGATAAACGTACTTGGCGTACTCCTATACAACTTAATATCTGATGATAATAAATGAACTATACAAAATTGTTAATATCCGTTTAGCTATTATGTAATAATAGATATTTTAAGTTACGTACGTGCTAAAATAAATATACTTCCTTTATCAACTACTATCTACATAACTATGTAGATAGTAGTTGATAAAGGAAGTATATTCGATATCTAAGATTAAAATGTTTTAATCTGTAAACAACTTGTCATAGCTTTGTAATCCTTTTTATGGCATCTGAAAATCGGATTGTTTGGGAAATACGCAAAAAAAGACAGCTTTAAATCGGTTTCTTGAATTCGTTTATAAGAGACTAGCCGTGCCCCGCGGTTTCACCTGCGTTTTTCTATTTTCCTTAAAAAAATAGGTTTTCGATTTTACACCTTGTGTTACGAAATAGCAATTTTATTACGGATCCCTAATTTTGAAAAAAAAAATAGCCTATAGCCTACCTCGATAAATGGACTACCCAACATTGAAAGAATCATTCAAATCAGACCAGTAATTTCAGAGATTAGCGCTTTCAAACAAACAAACAAACAAACTCTGCAGCTTTATAATATATAGATTTCAAGTATCAACCTATCGACGTCAACTGCTTAACGAAGGTCACCCCCGAGGAGCGTCAAATATACCAGTCTTGGGCAGTCCGCATCCGCCGCCAGCCACCTTCCTCAATCCCTCACACAGAAGAGGTCGTCCGGGAGAAAGACGCAGAAACATGTCTCTATGCCTCCATGGTGTGGCTCACCGTGCTGCTTTGTCTGCACTCACTATGAAAATGGTGAACACTACTCTTGTATTCTACTAATTCTACTCATGCTTTCGGTCAGGCAGACTAGAATCACTTTGGTAGGCTTAAATATGAAAAAATGCCTATGTGTTTAATGAAAAAATAGATTTAGGTAATGATAGAATAATCTTTATCATAGAGCAACCCAGGCATGTGGTCCGTTTGGAGTAGGAATGGCCTATTTTTCCCAATAGAAAACAATGTGTGAATTTGTGTGAGGAGAAATTTTACAAATACACATTTTAGACTCATATATGTAAATATATATGTACCTATCTACATAAAGAATCGCACGTGACTATGAAATCTCACAACAATTTAAACAAACAAAAACAAAATTTTATACACAAACACATTCCATGTCATAATAGTTTAATGCATATGCCCATTTAGGCTTCTGTCACAGAATACTGCTTATGCTTTGTCAGAGGGGAACTCCTTAACGTGATGCTCTATGATTCTATATGAATATTATCGATACGAATGATATATATATAAATACATTATGAAAATTTGCGTAAAAAGCAATTTGTAAAAATTAAAAAAGTTCGATTCAGAGTTTCAGATAGTCGAACTTCATATTATAGTGTGGGTCTTCTTCTCCTTCTTTTGATAAGATGAGAACCAGTCGAATAATATCTGTTATTTCTGTCAATGTCAAGTATATAAAGTCTTCAATTGTAAAGTTTTCTAGTCTTAAAGTCGTCGTCGTAATGAAAGTTTATGAAGAATCGGCAACGTTCTTTCTCGTCGCGTGCGCAGCCATAGCCCCAACTGAGTACTTCCCGCGTTGTAATATTAGGCCTAATAATCTCGTCGGTGACTCAATTCCTTTGTCTTCATCTGTAACATTATTATACCAGAGAGAAGACATTGATTAATAACCACTGAATATATTTTTAGTTCTTGCATCATAAATTTTATATTGGACAAACAGTTTTTTTTTGCATTGCGCGTTGTGTTCCATAAGTACTCTATTATGAGTCTTTGAAAGTTAGGCTTTTTATAAATCTGAATCTTTCAGTCGGGCTTTTTATAAATTATAGGCAGTAGAGCCACGATGATTTCAACACGAATGGGCTGTCTCGATCGAGGCAGTAAAATCTCACTAGGCCGCTATGGCGTGGGTCACCGTGCTGCATTGTCTCCACTCACCATGAGAATGGTGAAAAATATTGCTTTTGGATTCTACTCATGCTTTCCGTCAGGCAGAGTTTAAATTACTTATTTTAATTTTTGGTAGGCTTAATTATGAAAAAAAAAATGTGTTTACTTGAAAAAGCTATTGACTGATCATTTATTACTTATATTACTTTTACTTACGGACGAATTGGTTACGAAAGTTTATTATTATGCTTTCAAAATCAATTTAGAGATTCACTCATGTGTACTTAACTGATTTCCAAAAAATATATGTTTTTATCGTGTTATATATTTAGAAATATTCGAAGTTACGAAACTCAATAAGAGCAAAATTTAAACCATTGTGTAATGAAAAAGTTAAGAATAAAATATGTCTGTGCTAGAATTTAAAACGATAACCACTCGTTTAAAAGCAGACAAATTATATAAAATTTAGAGTCCAAAAGGAGCCAATAAACAATGTCTTACTCTTATTGCTTATTTATTCAACAAACAAATATTTCATACATTTTAATAGAAGTTGTTTCATACAACTATTAACAAACATTTATTGTTGGCAATTTTTATTGTCAACAACTTTTACAACCTACGATGAAAAACAGCTTTGGCTCGAATGTTAATCAGTCTGATTATATTAATCTTCCGAATTATACAAAGATAGAGAAATGTTGTTTATAATAAATTAGTTCTAATGTTATTTTCGTTTTAATGTTGATTGTCGTTTGAATAAAATTATTTGTGTAGTGCCTACGAGCCGCAACAGCGCGAGAAATAGATTTTACGAGTGCGTGTGGCGCGATATTTACGTGTGTTTACACTTCAGACGATTTTATAGGCGCAACGACACCGTCATGTGCCATATTAACATATAAGGAGCACTTTAGCACCATTGCGTTATTACGTAACAACCAAGTTTAGCCACCATACACGATAAAACACACTTTAATACACTAGGAATATTTCTAATTTAGGACTTTGTTAGCTAACCAATACCAGTTTGAAATCAGTATATTCAGCTAAATTAAATTCCTTCAAAAGATATCTTACGTAATATAGTTACGGCAGCAAAGGAAGCTCAGACTATTCTAAGATATGTAGTTACTTTTCCATTATTGCACCTCGAGTGAATCAAAGCTTAAGTCCTCTACGAAAAGTTTTTATCGGTTTCAAATGTTTAAATCAGCATTAACTTAAACCAGAAACCTTGAATAACGTAATCATAGATTAGTAATACAATAAACACACTTAAATAAATACTATACTAGTAAGTGGTTGTGGCAAGCCCCGTCGCCAGCGAATAATCAGTTGAACCAGCTACAAGGCTTCCGGGTACTGATTGCTGCTGATTGATATTGATTCGTACACTTATTTGTCGTTGTCCTGTATCTCGCGACTCCTCACTTGTATGATACCGTTAAATGCATAAACATTTGAAGAAGATATATTTGAACAATTAATAATAATTATTGACTGCACAGTTGGCCTAGTGATTTAAGCGGTTGCCACGCCGTTTTCTACAGCGCCAAGTGTTGTGGGCTTAAATCCCACATTTAACAACAATTGTTGTTCTGAATCAGGATGTTCTTAGTGTCCGTTTCGCGTATGTTTCTAAAGTGCCCCTGCGACATAGGATATATATTCCATAAGCGATAGTCGTCTTTTAAAAAAAAAGCAACAAAGAAGCAAAAAAGCAGCTGTTGAAAAGTTAGAAAAATTCTTAAGACCAGACCTTTACACTTAGACCTGGAAGGATTTTGTAAATCGCTGTAGAATTTTTTTTTGTTATGGACCACAAGAAAACAGAAAACCAATCTATCTATAACTACTTTCGTTAATATAAAGTACTAGTTGACCCAGAGAACTTCGTACCGCCCAACTTTAAAATTCCAGAACTTGATCGCAGCGCCACCTACCGGGTCCAATTGCGAATCTAAACCATTCCCAGATCCCCTTGAACACACACAAAAAATTTCATCAAAATCGGTCCAGTCGTTTGAGAGAAGTTCAGTGACATACACACTCACAGAAGAATTATATATTTATAGATAGGTACTGTCACCATTCTATTAACAAGGAGAAAATATCATATTGTGACACCTTCTTTAAAATACCGACGTTTCACCTATTCAGTTTTGTTCAAAGACATTTTATTATTGTCGGGGAGTCGCCTGTTCTTTATTTATACTTAACATAAAACGATTTCAACAATTTAATTTCATCGTTGCTTGTGATGTTCTATTCGGCACACAAATTATCGACTCGGTTTGATCCCACGCCTAAAATAAAATATCATATTTCCTGTCAGACGCGCAAGCTTCAGTATTCGAGTGTCTTTTTTTTCCTCTATTTTTTCAGGCCACAACGTTTTTTAAGGAACTGCAGCGCACATGTTGGTTCAACATAAGCGTCAGTTTACGAGTTTTTGGTGTTTGACGACAGTGCTTATTGTGTTTTGATGAATAGATTTTATAAAGAATTAAACTAACAGCTATTCTTTTAACTAGATACACATGATAATGGATGAACTATAATAGTTAGTTTAATTTTCAATATAGGAGGAAGCACAACTAAAGTTTAATAACAATTTCAGTCATATTCCCTTTTCCTTATAGGGTTTTTACAAATTAAACAAAATTTAAAGAAGGACTGGTATTGTATAAAAAAAAAACATGTTGATCTGTTGAGTAATTGAGCGTGAAAGCGTATACAGTATACACTCAAATTCACATTCATATTCGAAATCAGTTTGCAAGACCTTTCCCTAATGTAATCACTGTTATTTAATATTGGTAATTCGTCTAATAAATTCACGAGTCGACTAATGATGTCATCGTAACAATGTTTAACAATGTGTGTAACACATAGGTAATAATTATATTCATTGACGTGATTTCACAATGGTTGATCAGTGGTAGTTGCATGAGTGCTGCCGTTAGACGACTTTAAAAGCGTGCTCATGCTTAGCGGTGGTGTATTACAGGTGGTGGGCTGCTTCTCACGACCGGTTCCGCACGGCTTACATAACGGCTTGCGCCGGCGCAGCGCAGAGCTGCGAGCTGCTGGCGCACGTAACGCGCCGCAACAACACATATTATGCATGTAGGGCGCATGTCGACGACTACATCACGCGTGCTAGATCTAGTAATACTGGATGACGTCACTATAATTTTTGTAGGTACCTCCTTTATGCCAAAATGCCATGTTGTATGTCGACATTCCAATGAAAAAGCAGTAACTTATAATAATCATTTTACATTTTTACAAAATATATTTCAAAACAAACTATTAAATTAGTTTCGATTAACAATGATAATAAAAATTAACATTTATTTTACGACCGTCCTAAAGTTACATAGTTCACCCCAAAACTAATCTTGTTAAAACACTAAAATTAATTATCGTAATGATTATCAAATACCCAATCTCAAACCAAATGTGTTCTTAAACTAAATTTTGCCAATAACACTAGTCATATGATGAAGTTACATTATAACAATATAAAATACATATCCACCTAAAAAATAAAACAATGCGGTTTTACGAATACGGCTAATTAGAATCATTATTGAAAGAAAGCTGCTTCGTATATCGAATTTCGAATTGAAGAGCTTCAGGTAGTCAATTCGTCATGTCTGTGACAATCTAAAATCTCATTTCATCCAAACCATTTGCACTCATCTGCCTTTTATAACGCTACCACAAAAGCTGCGTGTAGAGTTACAAATGAAGATGGCATGCGCACGAGACATCGCAGATTGTTCAGTCAGATATATGCTCAAATCTCGCCTTCATCAACAAAAGATCAAATTCCGTGATTGGAATCGAGTGCACCCATTTTACGGAAGCGGTAGGCGCCAGCTGCCTGTATGGTATCGAATACCGCCGTGATAGAGCCTTCCTTAATAAGAAAAATGTAACATGAACTGACGACGTTTGTACATCTTCTAAATGTTTTTACGCTAAATTGAACCGAGACAGAACGAGTCTTGAAACCTACACCGACCACGTATTGAATAGTGTCTTTGAAAATGTCTTCAGTTCTCGTTTTACTTTGCACTGATAAGCTTAGCAGTCACTTTAATTGGAATCGAATATCATTCCTTTGCAAATGCGCTGAGTAGTATGTTAGAACAGTAACGTCGTGTCTGGTTATAAAATGATATTTACCATCATTTCCAGTTTTCATTTTTTGTTGACACACAGTTGACATATCAGCAGGCGTTAAGGAATTTATAGAACAGAAATACATGTATAAAACTTTTTTGCCTAAGTTAATAGTAAAATAAAAACAGATTTAGCATTTGAACTTATTACATTTGTAGACATATTCGTTATGTATAATATGTGGGCATTTTGTGAATGTGTATAAAGTTCCCCGTTACATATATAGTATTTATTTCCTAGTGTGGGAGAGAAAAGCCTTATAATATCTTTATAAAGTCGTATACCTTTCAACTTTTATTCACGATCACTTATTGAATAAGTTGTCTTTTGTTGAGTAAATTATTTTTTAATGTTTGACAAAACAAAATTACAATTATGGTTTTTACTGTTTTTTGTTTCACTAATAGCATCACATATTTACATAACCTTGATTGTATCGAAACATGGATATTGAAGTGCTGTTTCGAGAATAAAAAGCATTTCACGATGTCTGTTTTTCTTTGAAAAACAACAATTCTTATAGGTAGGTATCGAAAACGTTTGCTTTTTTGCTTGCAGGTCACGTTAATATATATTTTAAATATGCAGTAAAACATACGGCATGCGTCAACGAATTTATAATATGTTAGCTGACCCACGCAACTTGGTCTGCGTCTCCTGATGCCGATAGCTTGATATTACATCAGCAAGTTTCAATAAATTTGTTTACAATAAAAAGGTTATAGGGAGCCAACCATAAAGAGAAATAATTTTTCAAATCGGACCAGTTGTTCCTGAGATTAGCGCGTTCAACCAAATAAACAATCAACTTTATGTGGTTATTTTGATATTAAAACAAGTAAAAACCATTTTCAAAATGTGTTATTGTGTTAAGATATAAGTTTCAAGTGCACACTTTGTATTTTTATTAAAATATTTTTGAAAAAATTACCATTTATTACTCTTGTGCTAAAAATATATTTTAGAGTAACCTTTGATAAGCGATACCGGTCAGGTAAAAATTGTTTTAAGTTCATAAAATAGTGGAATAAAAGTATAGTTGAATTTAATTTCAGGAATGTATATTAAAAGTTCCACCAAGTGCGAGTGCGAGTTCAATCGAGAATAAGAATTAATTATCATAGCTTTAGTTAATTCTCAATTACAAACTTAACAACTTAATAGGTACTGTTATGCTAATTCAAAATATTTGATTGACGGGATGACTAACTAAAACGACTACTCTATATAAAATTTGCCAAAGAAATAAATCTTGGTCTGGAATAGCACACAAGCAATTTTATCATAAGTAGCTAAGTCCCGCGGTGTTGCCCGCGGTTATTGTAACGCGTTATTCTGTCTGTATGTAACAGACAATACAATTTTATATATTTGAATGGATAATAGCGAAACTGCAATAGCGAGTATACTTATTGTATTATTGAAATAATTTACGTACACAGTTTATAACACCAATACTTACACACTTGTATGTAATTTACTAGGTAAAATATTTATAATTACATAAATATTCAAATTTAAGAAAAGCATTGCTTTATTATTAAACACTTTGCCTTAAGCAAGGCAAAGCAATAACTAACTTATCACAAAGAACTCCAAGCACTTTATGTCTATTTTTAGTGTAATTCGGTCAGAAAAGTTGGGTGCGGAAGTCCTGTTACCGGATGCCGGTTGGTGGGGAGGCTGGGGGGAATATCCGGTGACGTCCTATCCGGAATTCAAATTCTGGTTCACTATCGCTATGATTTTCTCTCTTCGGCTGTCGAGAGCAAAAATTATATAAAAAAAATTAACAATATTTTATGTTCTATGACATGGGAATGTTACGAATTGATTCATCAACGTTTTAGTGTGTTATTAGGTAGGTACTTCTTACAAGACAGTAAATGAATACCATAAACGTACATCGCAAGGGTTCTTTGCTTATTTTTCTGGAACCACTACATAAAGTCAACTGTACTATTTAAATTCGATCCAAATGGAGTACTTTGACACGTTTGTTTGTAACATATTTTTAATTTTTTTTTCTTTTTTATTGTAAAATATCTGTACCAATGCACTTGTTTTCAAATGCATTTTTATCTATAAGTGACCTATAAGTGAACCATAAGTAACCCATAAGTGACTATGACTAATCTATTTAGTCTATGACTGAATTTATAGACGACATACGTGAATTTGTATTTTAAAGCATGATGATATTAGACTTCTAGGAAGCAACAAATTCGTGTCTTGTAGATACGCTAAAGTCAAATTTAATTAAGCAAACTAGTAAACTTTTCGATCCCATGTTTCAATTGTCTCGATCGTAACACGTTTTAAAAATTTAAGTGTTTCTTGTTTTCAGAAATGTTAGACAAAAATACATATTAAACATAATATATTTATGATTAAATGATATTTTTAATATATACAACATTTATGAGCGCCAAACTTCAAATACCTCACACCCATTAGCATAAATACATATTACAATGTTCAAATGTGTTAAAAACGAAAAAAAGAGTCGGTGGTAATCGTTTACTAACTGCAAATAAACCGCCGTACAATAATTAAATACAGACTAAATAACCTTTGATCATCCGACATTTAATTCGGACTTCTTACAAACTGCCTCTTATATCTGTTGCGCGTCGTTGAGATACGTATTCTTTATTTCTGTTCTTATTTTAAATCTTGTGTTGCACGTGTTGGTTTGATTAGACGCCGTTCGGTGGTGAGCATGACACTTCACGGGATGAGTGACGAGACTCCCGGAGAGTCCGGGAGAGTAGCGCACCGCGTGAGGCCTTCCGTAAGGAACTTCAAATATGGTTGTTTATTACTTTGAATAAAAATAACCTAAATATGTGTAGACTATATATGGATATGAGAAATGAGGTGATATTTTTGTTGGGTATCACACTTTATTCTAGAAAAATCTGTCATATAAGAATTGGAACAACCCTTGCTTCGAAAGATCAGGTTGACTCATAGATCAGGTATAGTCTTGAGTAGGTAATACTTGGATTAAACATCCGGCCCAATCCCAATCTGAAAGGGTATCGGCACAATGTAATACTCGTATTAACATTGTAGTAAGTTTCAGTGATCCTTTTATGATCTGCCGCCTCAATGTGAACAACATTAGGGAATGTAATAGGCAAAATGTAATAGAACAAAGGAAGAAAAACAATTTGAGTAAGGAAAATGGATAGGAACTAGGACCAAGGAGTATATCACTAGTCTTGGACGAAAAACCAGACTAAGGCTTAACTCTAAGAAGTCAAAATTACACTAGACACTTAGATAAGGCAAGACAACAATTGATCATGTCTGGCCATATGTGGCAATCCTTAAAATGTTCTAAAGAATATTTTAAATACTGAACAAAAAAAAATTGCTTCATAAAACCGTACACTTCTGTGATGCATTTGAATTTTAATAGCTTCTCTAATTTGCCAATAAAGCTGTAGTTTAAAGACTACTTAATATGAACCGAAAAGTAAATATTTTTTATGCTGTTTAAAAGCTTCCATGTGTAAGCAGCGTTACTGTTTTATAGGAACTTAGTGGGAGAGCGGATTGTTAATTATACCATTTAGTTTGGTTTTTTCCTCCTTATAATTTAGCTAAGTAGTAAACATATTTAGATTTGAATAGTTTGAGCTCATAAACAATAATAATATAACTTCACTGCACGGTTTAAGCGATTACGACGCCGCTTCTTACTGTACTGCGCCAAGTGTTGTGGGTTTCAAATCCTACACGCAAAACACTTTACGTGAGGATCATACAAAGTGTTTTGCGTGTAGGATTTGTTGTGATTTGTGATTTGTAGGAAATTGTTATTCTGAGTCTGGTTGTTCTTTGTGTCCGTTTCTTGTATGTCTGTAAAGTCCCCGCGACACAAGTCCTAATACGGGAAATGTCTTTTTAAAAGGTAAAAAAGTAAGAAAGAACTTTTTGTCATTGTTGTGTCGGAATAAGAAAAGTGTCAAAGTGTGAAGGAGAGGCCTACGTCTTGGCAGTTAGATTAATAAAAAAATGTTTTTAATTTACTGAGGTGTAACAGTAAATCATTAAAAGTTATTGATGTTGCTATGATTTACTCATCTTCTGATCTTCTTTTGATGAAATGGCAACCAGCCGAATATCAGCTATTTCTGCCATGTCAAGTAATTAACGTCTTCAATTGTAAAGTCTAGTCTTCAAGTCGTCGTCGTAATGAATTTAATTATAAAAAAATATGGATGAGATGAAATGGGGACCGTCTTCCGAAAAAGCAAATAAACGATCTCCTCTTCTGGTCAATATTTCACTTTATTCAATTTTCACAAAGTGTCACGTGACTGTCAAAACAAAAGTCCATAGATGCACAGCTGCATCTTTATGAATTGTACAAAACTAAACACTTCAATTTCCCTAAATTCTCAGCTTTATAAGATTCTTCAAATACCAGTGTACAACAAAGTTTTCCAAATTAATTATAAACGACAGAGTTTGTAGATAACAAACATAAGAAATATAATCGAGTTAAAAACTAAACCAGTTTACTGCCACTTTAATATCCATCAATTCAGTGAGTAGCACTAGTTCATTAATAGGTAATAAGTACAAAAACAGTTGCGTAATGGCCGATTAATCTGTGGTATAACATTCAATTGAGGTTGAAGATATGATAGAGATACATGACGTAATCGATTCGCATATCAGGGATCGACTAATCATGCGATACTAATAGAAAGGATATTACGCTAACCGAAAACCAGAAAGTAGATGTTCGAATATTTGTTTTTTATCCATGTTTTCTACATTCTACATTGTTTAAGAGATTATAAGTATGCAATGATTTATGTTTGAATAATTGTAACTTTGTTAAGTGATTTATTTTTCGTATTTTCTTTCTGAAAATGTATCTCTAGGCCTTTCTATAATAACATTATTTTTTTCTAACATCTACCACACAACGCCATCTAGTCCAAACTAAGCAGAGCTTATACTATGGGTATTAGACAACTGATATAAAGACATAACATAATAATATATATTTACAATACTTTTAATTTCATTATATTATCCTTCTTTCCTTCTATAAAAGTCTTATGGTAATTTTAACCAACGTTTGCTAAATTTAAGATGCCACTTAGAGAGAATTACGTAGCCCTTGGCGTAATTTTGTTTTCACCAATCTTCAGGAGACACCTAAGTGCTTAGACTTTTAAATTTAGGCTCAGTGCACTCTAAATATTTTTACGTAATTACTACTATAGTTCGAAATAAATATATTTACATTAATTTCGTAATTTTTTTGGACTAAAGTAGAGAAAAAATGAGAATGAATTGGCATTGGGTTTTTAGTCAAGAATATGATTCATATTCTTTGAATAATTCTACGTTCTGTTTCCTTCCGGGTCATTGTTCGCTTTAGAATAATCTTCTAAATTATTCTCTTCAATTATATAAATCACTGTCATCTCAAAGTATGACACATGCTTAATGTAAATAGTTTAGTATTTTAGGACAATGTCAACGATAAATTCAGTTTAAATTAAAGCAGAAGTAAATAAATGAACAAAACTAAGAATAGAAGTACCTCTGAATATAATTATTACTACCTAGAGAGAAAAATTAAATTAATAATTAAAAATGTTTGAAATTTGATTGTGTCAATATTTTATTTTATTTTATTTTGAGCTGATATTATTCCCGTATCAATGTAAAGAAATTATCGAGCGCGTGGCCAGTGTGTGAAAGCCCTAAGAGCTTAGTAGGACCAATCAGCTGGGCTTATTGTGTTCTCTACCCTCCTTACACATACTATGAGTATTGTGAAAGTTTATATAATACGTGATCAACCATTGCATTTATTCAATTGTGCAACTCGAAATCAATAGAGTGCCAATATTCTGTACACAAATCCATATAACTTCTTATGTACATTGTCCACACGTGCGCATGCGATCAAGACAAGTGCACTGACATACAACGGTTCAATTCTCAGAATCGGGTTAATTCGGTGTGTGACGTCACCGAGTACTGCGCCCGCACGCTTCCTTGTCCGACAGAATAACGACTTGCGAGCAATTAATAGATAAATTCATTTAGTTCCTGACTAACTACCTTATCGCTTTGAAAGTTAAAAATGGATATTTGAGCAACAACATGTACCTTCATGAAGTTCTACTCCTGGCTAGTGCTGTAACGTAATATTATTTCCCTTTTTAGGGCTCCGTAGTTCATGTCTAGAAAACATTATAGATTCGTCATGTCCGTCCGTCCGTCCTCGACCTACCGCCCAAACCGTTGGAGCTAGAAAGTTGAAACTTTGCATGAATATGTGTTGTGATTACGTCGACAAAGTGCTACAATAAAATTTTGTCGTACCTTCCCCACGTTAAATGGGGATGTTTTTAAAAAAAAAATATATTTTAAAAACATTATGAGATTGCGAAGATCATTTTTCGACAGAGGTATCCGTTTGCGAGTTATTCAACTTTAAAGCGCAAAAAGAAGGCGTCCCCCCAACTCTAAAAGCTAAACGGCTGGTTCAAAAAATCCTAAAAAAATCATTATAGTAGTACATATATATAATTTTAAAGGAAAACTCTATAGTTTTCCTTTATCCTTCATCCTTTATTATAAAAGTTTTAAACGACACAACATTTTAAACACTTACCACACATTGTTAATAAAAACGGAATCCAATACTACACAAACCATACTACGTCAACTGTAAAAAGGAGACATTTTAATAATTATTATGTTACTACAGTGAAAATAATCACAGACGTAAGTAGAACACATTTTTATTTTAATTTTTATGGGTAATATCAAAGATATAGCAAATGATTTAGATAATTACACGATTTCTAACTCAATGTTGTGCAATACAGATCAGGCTAAGGTATATTTTGACTCTAAGAGCGAAAACTTAAATATCTTTTCACAAAACATTAGAAGTATTATGTGTAATATTTCCCAACTTGAAATTTTGTTGACACAACTGAAACTTCAATTTGACATAATCATACTATCGGAATGTTGGTTAAAAAATTCTTACGGTATACCGGAACTAAATGGCTATTCCTACTTCTGCTCTACAGCGCATAAAACCCAAAACGAAGGTGTAGTGGTCTATACAAAAAAATACCTAAAGGCGCTTATTTACGAACATAATTTAGACGATGCTAATTGCCTAATAATTAAATTAAATACAGATACTGTTATTATTGCTGTGTATAGACCTCCAACATACTGTATTAAAAATTTTCTTGAATCAACTGACAATCTCCTTACAATATTTTCACCTTTCAAAAACATAATATTTATAGGGGATATTAACATTAACATTAAAAAATGTGACAATGAACCAAGAGCACATGATTACTTAAATCTAATGGCTTCACATGGCCTCTTACCAGCTCACCTACTAGCGACAAGAAATCAGAACTGTCTAGACCATATTATGATTAAAACTGTTCTGAATAGTAACGTACTAGTAATCACTACAACTATAACCGATCACTATACAGTCTGTTTGTCATTAGGCAAGAAATTGTTAGAGTATAGTAATAAGCACCCAAAAATGTACATTAACTACCCAGAAGTAATTTCTGAACTAGAGAAATCAGATTTCACTCCGATATATAAATGTGCTGATGTAGACAATGCTTTAAAGCTCCTTACAAACATAATAACCACAGCAATAAATAATAACTCCACATTCAGAAAACAGAGTCATCGTCAAAAAATAATCAAGCCATGGATCACACCAGGCTTGTTACGTTGTATTAGACATCGCGACAAACTGCATCTAAAAGCTAAGAAAAATCCTGACAACTCTGAAATAAAACAAATATATATAAGATACCGAAATTTTTGCAAAACTATTATTCACAAAGTTAAATGTGCATATGAAAATTCAGAATTTCAAAAAGCTAAACATAATTCTAAGAAGACATGGAAATTAATAAAAGAGATTGCACATATTAATAAACAAAAAGATAACAATGAAATACTTTTAGATATAGATCAAAACCCACAAAATTCAATAAACATTGTGAATAATCATTTTGCATCGGTGGGCAAAAATCTTGCAGAAAATATAAAACCTGTAAATAGTGACATAATAGCTGCTGTAAATAAGTTATCCCAACAATCAACAAATTCATTTGCTTTACTAGATACAGATGACAAGGAAATATTATCAATAATAATGAACCTAAAGGATGATTGTGCCGTAGGCTACGATGGAATCTCAAACAGATTACTGAAAATGGCCCATCATGTTCTCACACCTGTTATTACCTACATATGTAACATTAGTTTTCATTCAGGCATATTTCCTAAACACTTTAAAACTGCAGTAATTATCCCAGTATTTAAGTCGGGGAATAGAGATAGTGTCAATAATTATAGGCCAATATCTATTCTACCGGCAATGTCGAAAATACTAGAAAAATTGTTAAATAAGAGACTGGTAAAATATTTGAAATCCTTTGAACTTCTATCGGAGAATCAATATGGATTTACACAGGGTAAATCAACCGAAGACGCTCTTAGAAGTTTCACTGAAACGGTAGTTATGTCCCTTGACAACAAACTTAAATGCTTAGGAGTATTTTTGGACCTTGCGAAAGCATTTGACACTGTCTCTATTCCGCATCTCCTTGACAAGATAGAAAACATAGGTATAAGAGGTAAAGAATTAGATCTTTTCAAAAGTTATTTAACCGATAGAACTCAGCGCGTAAAGATTGGTTCATATATAAGTGAGGATGCTCATGTAACTTATGGAGTGCCCCAGGGGAGTATTCTCGGTCCAACACTGTTTTTGATTTACATCAATCAACTATGTAACTTGAAATTACTCAATGCGAGAATTTTCACATTTGCAGATGATACAGCAATTGTTTTCTATGGGAGAAATTGGGATGAGATAGAAAATATCACAAACAGTGGCCTCAAAAAGGTTCTGTGCTGGCTTAATATCAATAAACTCACTGTTAATCTTAGCAAAACAAAATATATAACTTTTTCTTTAACAAAACAGGGAATACTAGATCCGTTTAATATAGTTGCACACACTTGTGAAAATCGGTTAGACAGCATTTGTCAATGCACCCACTTAGATAGAGTATCCAATATTAAGTATCTTGGTGTTTGGATCGATGAGAATTTTAACTGGCACCGTCACATAGAATTGCTTACAAACAGAACAAGAAAAATTATGTCTATTTTCAGAAAACTAAGACATATACTAGACGCAAATGTATTAAAAGTAATTTATTATTCACTGTGTCAATCAGTTATAATCTATTGTGTTTCAGTCTGGGGAGGAGCACATAAGTCGTCACTTATAAGAATTGAAAGAGCTCAAAGAGCCGCCCTCAAAGTCCTTACGTCCAAACCAATGCTATACCCTACCGTAAATCTTTATAAAGAAACAGAAGTCCTTACAGTGCGCAAATTATTCATATTAAAAAATCTAATTTATGCTCATACCAAGTTACCTACCAATCAATCTATAAATAAAAGACGTAAGGATTATGTATATAAAATTATACCTCATAGAACGAGTTTTGCAAAAAGACATCCTTGTATTGCAGCCGCCTATAACTACAATAAACTTACAAAGATAGTATCATTATATAAATTGTCCCTCTATAAGTTTAAGAAAACTGTGATTAAATATTTAAGCGAATTGGACTACGAAGAAACAGAAAATTTTCTCTGCGTCCCCAAATAATTTGTCCATACCCTATGTCTCATACGTAACCAATACACTTTTTTTATACACTTTTTTATCCACAACTCAAACTATTTATCAAATATTATTCTACACATTGACACACCTTCCGTACATAAACAATGTTCGTAATGTAATTTTACTTTATTTCATTATAACTTTATTTTATTTCATTACTTTATTTTTTGTTACTTTCCTTAAAATTTTGTAATTAAAACTTAATAACGTAAGAATAACAGATTGTTGTACAATAAAATGTGAAGTACGTAGCTAGACCAACTTCGAATTGTAACTGTTACTTATAGCACAGGAAACCCTAGTTTAAGTAACAGTGTTCATACTTTTTGTAATTAATCTAATTGATCCAATAAACGTTATTATTATAAAACTTTTGTATTTCAGGAATTATAGGGACCTTGTACTTGAACTTGTAAAATGCAATCATTTGGAAAACTTCTTACAAAAATAAAGAAATAATAAGTAAATATAACAATTATCTATTGGACACGATTTTAATTCCACCTACCATTATGGGTGCCCTCGGAACCCTATTCTATGCGTGGCCTGACCCGAACTTGGCCAATTTTTATTGTATTATACATATTAAAGGAACTTATTGGGAGAATATGCAGCTGGATTACTATTTTTGTCTGACACACAACGACAGTTTATAAAGTATTGATAACAATTAAAAAATAGTTTAAATTAAAGTAGAGCTTAGTAAAGTGGAGGAACAATTAAATATTTTTTGTATTTTTTGGCACTATATAAAGTAAAAACCGAAAATACAATTACCTAGTCCTATCAAAATAAGTACCTAGGTAATCTTGTGAAGAACAACATTATTATAACGAATGCATTATCACCCTTGGTCTAATCTAAAGTCCTTCCTTCCTCTCAACCACACAACGTTACGTTCAGCAGAAATTCTGATGTCTCATTGTCCCAATATAAACTTTTTAATGACTTTAACTCTAGATGTATATTTATTTATTGAGCACAGCATACTATACAGTCAACAAACTAAATTATTTCAGTCTGCGGTGGACCTTGATATTAATTGTCATATATCTACCTTTTTGTCAGTTGACTAAGAGTTCTTTTTCATTTATTTATACAGTCTCCTTATAGTTATTGCTATGTGCAAATTCGGTGTATAAAAATATTGTTGGGTATGCGATTTATAGATTTATTTGACATGGTATAGTCAAATCAGGTAAAGAATTGTTCGTTACTAGGTAGGTTCACAAAAATAGTCTATTTCAATCGAACAACTCGTATTGATTTTAATATGTCAAAAACTTTTTCTTCTACACCTGCCTTTTAAACTTATTTTGTCAACGACGAAAGTAAACCAAATCATAGATAATCGATAAAAAAATGAAAGCCCCAACGGTCCTTGATTGGAACCACATGACGTCGTCGAACGTCAGAATAAGGCTCACTGCAACTGAGGCATTTGCTCCCGAAAACAAATCTATTAGTTTAAAGTAACTCTGTTCACAACATTCTACCGAGCTTTAACGTTAACTGATGCGTTTATGTTTCAAGGACTTATTGCCTCTCAGCGTGGGAAAGCTCAGAGAGGTCAGGTGGCACATGTGGTGCACTCTTGTTTAGGATGTTTTAAAAATAATATTTAACAAAATACAGACGAAGTGAAGGTGCCGAGATTTTAAAGCGACTTCGCGGGGGAGATACTGAGTTACACATCGTCATAACCGAGTTCAGATATGATCCGCCCCGCACGGTGGTCCATAAACAATAACACACTTTATTTATCTTAGTTATGACTAGTTTACGATATCTACTAACAGTGCACCTACACGTGGTGTTAATCGCGTTACCACGGAGTAACATTATTTCTATACCTCACTTTTCCATACATAAGAGATCGGCTTTGTGGCGCTGACTTTAATGGAACCAATTAAAAATGTTCAGTCTCGACGAATATCATGTGTGTTATTATAATTTACAGTCTGATATTTTTAATTCGTTGTAACATTGGTAACATTTTGGTTTTCTATTCAGTTTATTTATGTGTAAGGGACCGTAGTATTGTCACTTTATGCCTTCGGGCCATTTGGAATCATCTCTGCCTGTGAATAGTTTTCGCGTGATCTCCTGGGAAGAATGTATTTGTAAGCAAAAAGTAAATCTCAGCTCCGCCCAACTTTGGCTTCTGTACGTCATATGAGCTCGTGGGATTAAAGTGAATAAGCGATAATGGACGGGAATTTGCGTCGTGGGTGTCCGGCTCGCGCTCGCATTATGCAGCACTTCTTGTGCCTCCTCGTAGATAGAGCGCTTTCTGTTCATCCATGCGCAATAATGTAGGCTTTGTGAATGAACAAATATGGTGCGTAAACACGCTCAGCGATGCATTGCTTCATTGGCTATTGGTCAACGATTGACTTTAAAACATCCACAAAAAAAAAACAATAAGTAGTACATACGAAAGGTGTACGAGTACATAGTACGTACATGGTACTTGCCAGAGTGACTAAAATGGACACGTTTGTTTTGTTTTGTGTGAAATAAAAATTGCGAGCGAGTGACTGTTTTCCTTCTATTCATTTCTACGGTTTTCTTCATTTTCAACGGGATATTATATATTTGTAATATCCCGGGATATATATGTTTACAGGGTGTTTACCACTTATGGTCGTTTCACATTTTCACAAGTTTTTTACCTGGCTGTGAGTTTATATCGCACAAACATGTGTGCTTACATATTGTGTTAAGATTTAAATATATTTAAGATTATACGACAATCGTCAATTCAAATATGTACATTGTATTTCCGTATTCCAATAGCTAAGGCCGAATTTTTTGCCGTGTGTGGTATGCATCAAAACTCGGTAGGGTGATTGCATAGATATACGATGATATCTATATCATCTTTGTCTTGTTATTTTTTATTACAGATAATAAAGATATAACACATCACTGAAGTGGAATGTTATAATACCTAATATGGTGTCATATATTAGCAAGTAGAAGCAAAAGTGGGTGCGAGAGCGATAGGCACACGATGACATGACAGAATGACACGGAAGCTAACATGCCTACCGACACCCACAGGCCACGGCGAACGGCGACCGTCCGCTTGCGTCAGAATCAAATCTACTCATTTACTTCCTACTAAACGCTGCTAGGGCTGTCGCGACAAACTACATACTATCGCTAGCCCGTATTATGTAACGTCGCGTTCCTAATACGCGTATGAAATTACATATTTACTATGTGTAGATTAAATAAATCGTGTTTTCAAACGGAACCAATTTCACAGGTCACTATTTATGTCGCGAGTAGAGATAAAGTTAATCAAAACTGTACCTACTGAGTACTCAAAATTATTATAAATTTACATTTTTATAAAGATTTTAAAATGTGACTAATATTTACAGGAATGTATACAAGGAAAGTATTTACAGTTAAAGTAGTAAAGAGTAGTTTAAAGTTAAATATCTCGCAAACTGATACCTAAATCGAAAAATAGTTTCAGCAACGTCTCAGTGTTTTTAAAAGGCTTAATAAAAACCCAGAACATGGAGTAGATGCGAAAAAAAAGTTGTTTTCTAACTGACCTTTAGGGCTGGGCGTAGGTCTCTTCATAAAGATATTTAGGCAGGTTTTAGCCAACTGCTTCAGAAGTAGGGTAATGTTTTTTGAGCAAACTGTTACTATTAAACAGTCAGGTTTTGTTTCTATTATAATTATTTTATTACTACAAGTGGCTTTTATTACCACGATGGCTATAGGGTACATGTTGAAATAGCTTGTCACAAGTTTTACTTTTCTTTAGAGCGTTGTTGTTTTGCGTAGATGGTGTAACCATAAAATTTTAATATATTTGTAATGTAAACCCGATTAATTCATCATTGAACACAAAATGCTCTAATTGTCGTTTTTATTTTTATCAAATGCTATATTATTCTTAAAGAATTTTAGGATTTAGGATATATCAAAGAAACAAGTGGTAAAGCGTATTAAAATCGCAATAGGCATATTTTGGCAAAATATTTTAATACATTAATAGAACGAAGAAAGTTGAGTGTAAAATCAGTAGATATACAAAGGAATGTTGGTAACTCCTCCGGTGAAACATTAAACACCTTGAGAGTGACAATTTATGACTGGCACAAATGAATTGTTGGTTTATCGGAGCATTCCTAGACACTAATACCACTTGCTATAAAACTTTATGTCTTAGAGCTGTCTATTTTATTCTTGATGTTATATTTAAATTTAATGAGGCTTTAGGCCTCATTAAACATCATCGAGAACCTTGTACTCCGTATTAAAATTGTTTTAATAATATTCTAATGTCTGCTAAAAAAATATTAAAATCTTTTATTACTTTGTTTCCTAGATAAATTATAAAACATAGACCTAATCAACGTCAGTTCTTTTAACAAACAGAGTGAAAAGATGGTTTGGCGTTTAGTGTTGTGTGTCAGCTGCTTATATTTATTGCCCCACCGTTGACCATTAACTAGTTGATGATAATGAGTAATAGAGCCACGCTGATTTTAACACGAATTGGCCGGCTCGACCGGGGCAGGCAGGTAGACCTCACACAGAATACCATCCTAATAATGACAGCACTCTTGGTGTCGTATTTCGATGGTGGCTGTGAGATCGGAGGCCCAATCATTCTGCATCATTCTCCGGGTCTCTGGAGGCCGGGAAAGTGATGCAGTAACATCTGACCAGGCCGCCATGGTATGGATCACTATGCTGCATGTATTGTTTACCCTCACCATGAGGATGTTGTCCCCTACTCCGGGTTTCTACTCATGCTTTCCATCAGGCATAGTAGAGTCACTTTATAAAGTACCGTCAATTTATAAAGTGACAAACCACCCTACAGACATACTTTTAGTGACAACCTAAAGTCTCCCAATACAACCAGCTTATATATCATAAAATTTTACTGTTGAAGACTATATGAATTCAAAACAACTATCTGTATATAAATAAAATATATGGAATTAAATTATGGTATTCCAATATAAAGCGAAAACAAAACTTATAAAGTGAAATCTGATTTGACGCAATAGACATCATTTGTCCTGTTACAGTCTGGAATATCTATTGTGATAGCACAAGTCGTGTTGTCATATACTTCCCGGTTCAACGCTCGTCAATGAGATCGCATACCAAACTATGACTTAACGCCTACTCTGTGGAAGTGCTGTATCTAATTAGGTAGATTGTGTATACGGGAGATTCAGTTATGCCATACATTGAGGAAGTATCTTTGTAACGTTTAGCATAATGTTATTTTAGTTGTCAGGAAGTCTGCACGTTGATAAAATATAAGGGGATCGCTATTTGATTTAAGATGCTAATTTAAGCAGGAAGGTACGATTTTGTAATTAAGTAGGTAGATTTTTGTTTTGGATGAAATTTTTTGAAGCTTGATATGGCAAGAATTTGGTTTTTTTACTAATTTTTACACCTAACACTATGTAAACTAACAATTTTTTTTATAATGTAAGCCAGTCAAATTGACTTTACTCTACCCAATGGACAATATGAGTAGAATCTAAGACCACCTACTGAGTACTGATCACCATACTCATTGCTAATGCAAACAAAGCATTATGGTGACTGGTGACCCACACTATGGCGGCCTATTGCAATATTTTGCATCATTGGGTCTACGGTCTTGGACTCACCATCGCAATACGAATGCTGTAATTTTATGTTGACCTACCGTAAGAGGGCAGTAAGAACCCAGTCGACATCAACTACATATTATTATAAAACAAAGTCCTCCGCAGCGTCTGTATGTCTGTTCGTGATAAACTCAGAAACCACTGCACCGATTTAAATACAATTTTGTATCCAGATAGTCTAAAGGCTGAGAAAATACATAGGCTACTTTTACCGCGGTAACCGACATAGACGCGGGCGGAGCCGCGGTCGATAAACTAGTATCATCATATAGTAGATACAAAATTGGATTGGAAGAAAGAGAATATCTCACATTGATAAAAACCCTCAATCGTCTCAAATAATAAAAGAATTATCAGAGTAATATCTTGGAAGGTGACAAAAAAACTGCAAAGGTGCTTTAGATATTCTATCAGCAAACAGATATGATTGATAGTTGGAACAATGTATCAGTTATGCGGATATAAATTGGAGTCAACGTTACACTAGGTACCTACTGCACGAGACGCAGGGCCATGTCGTGCGGTGTTCCACAGGGGTCTGTCCTAGGACCACTCCTGTGGAACATGGGATACGACTGGGCCCTACGAGGGCGTCACCCCCCCGGACTGGGTGTAATCTGTTACGCAGACGACACCCTAGTCACGGCCCGGGGGGCAAACTTTGAGGAGGCGGCGCGCCTGGCCACCACGGGAGTCTCCCGGGTGGTCGGGCGCATCGAGGCGCTAGGTCTGCGGGTGGCCCTGGACAAGACGGAGGCCCTATTATTTCATGGGCCCCGTCGCGGTCCACCCGCCGGCGCCTCGATCGAGGTCAACTCGGTCCTCGTACCGGTCCGGGCCCAGATGAGGTACCTGGGTCTGGTCCTCGACGGTAGGTGGCTCTTCGACGAGCACTTCCGACAGCTTGGCCCTAAGTTGGTGGGCACTGCCTCCGCCCTAGGGCGACTTCTGCCCAATTTGGGCGGGGCCAGTGTCCCCACTAGGCAGCTGTACACGGGGGTTGTCCGGTCAATGGCACTTTACGGTGCACCGGTGTGGGCGGCGGCTCTGTCCGCCCAGAACAGGGCGCGCCTCTGGCGCCCCCAGCGGATACTGTCGGTCAGAGCCATACGTGGATACCGCACGGTGTCCACAGAGGCGGCGTGTGCCTTGGCCGGAACACCCCCGTGGGATTTGGAGGCGGAAGTGCTCGCCGAAGTTTATCGGCGAGTGGCTGACTTCCGGGCGGAGAGCGGATTTCGCCCTCCGCCCGAGGACGTGCGCGAGTGGCGCGAAGCCGCTCGCCGAGCCACCATGCTGAGATGGTCGTTCCGGCTGGAGACCCCACGCGCTGGCTTCGCCGCCGTGGAGGCTCTTCAGCCGGTCATCGAGGAGTGGGCAGGGCGGCAGCACGGGACCCTTTCCTTCCGGCTGACACAGGTACTTTCCGGGCACGGTTGCTTCGGAAAGTACCTGCACTCGGTCGCTAGGAGGGAACCGAGTCCCGCCTGCCACCACTGCGACTGCAGTGAGGACACGGCCCAGCACACGCTGGCGGTCTGCCCCGCTTGGGCGGCGCAGCGCCGGGTCCTCACTGCAGTCATCGGAGGGGATCTCTCGCTGCCGGCCGTCATAAGATTGATGGCCGGCAGCGACAGTTGTTTTACCGCGGTCGCAACCTTCTGCGAGGACGTAATCTTGCAGAAGGAGGTGGCGGAGAAGGCCCGGGAGGATGCTATCCAATCGGACCCGATCCGCCGCCGGCGCCCCGGGCGGCGGAGGCGCGCATACCTGCGTCTCATGCCGCCCTGAGAGTGGCCGCGGATGGGCGGGACGGGTTTCCCGTCCGTCCGCAGTAGAGGCCAACCGCGAGGGGGCGGCGTCCGCGTGTGACCGGACGTTGCCCAATAGAGAGTCGAGAGCTGAGGTGGTGCCCGCAACAGTGCGGGCAGGCGCCGGTTGGAGTCCAGAAGGAAATCCCCTCCCTGGACTCCTTCCAATACAAAGGCGCAGAGAGGGTCACACCGTGTGGTTTTAGTCGGTTCGAGTCCGACACACCACCCCGCCGTAACCCCCGACGGGGTGACGGTCCGCGGGGATTTCCACACGTTAAAAAAAAAAAAAAAAAAAAAAAAAAAAAAAAAAGTACCTACTGCACTTGAAATAAATAAATTAGACTAATAGACCACCTGTTTAATCACAGCTATTTTATTGCAAAACATAACCTGTAAATGTCGGCACGTATATTTCTCAGTGTCCTTACATTATCCCGAGGGACGAGAGTGAATAAAGTTATGAGATTATTGTTAAATCTACACTATATAATACTCAGAATCTACTGAACTGATTTAGAAAATGCTACATTATTTGAGAGTGTCATAGGCTGTTTATTAACCCGAAAATGGTTACCGCGGTATTTGACAAACGTAGAAGCTAAATACAAATATCTTGTTAGTCTATATTATTTCCTACATTATTTAGGGTTGATTACAAGTTCAATCGTTTTTATGTCAGTTTAGTAACTTTCGCCCGCAGCTCCGCCTGCGTCTATGTCGGTTATCGCGATAAAATGTATGTTCTTTCTCAGGCTCTGGACCATCTGTGTACCAAATTTCATTCAAATCAATCAATACTATAGTTACTTTAATTTCCCTATTTTCCCTTTATTCGCACTTAATGTGTGAACGTTCAACAGTCACACATGAGTAACGGCCGACAAACTGAATCAATTATTTTTTTCACCTCCTCAATTTGCACAAGTTAAGTGATTATTTTTTATAAAAATAACCTTGAAGTTTGTTCTGACAAATTTAGGTTTCCGGCATAGTCTAAAAGGCAGACACATCACGGATTTAAAATAAATTAGTTACTGATAATAATTATAAGTTAGCAGCATACTTATTCAGATATAAACAAATATTGTGTAATAGCAATTGTACATAATATACATTGTTAAAGTTTTCACTTATCAGTAGTTTTATTTTATTTATAATTTCTTATCTCACAGACAGACATCAGCATCATCAATTTGTACTCTGTGATGCCCCGAAAGATTTTTATTTAATCATTAAATACTATGTCGGGGATTCCGAGTAAGTGTGGTTAGTTTACATAATTAAAATAACATGGTACTTATCCTCTCAAGTAAACCTTTGCAAGTGATTGGAACAGCAATATTGAGAGCAGTAGGCCGGTACATAAATCGTATAAGCAGCTGGAAGAGATTGTTTTTACAGCCGAACTGATATACAAATAACCCTAGCACTTACCTACACCAAAATATAATTTTTTTGGTACTTTGGAACGTTTACTTTCTTAGTACCTAGTTTGTAGTAGCTTACAGGTAATCAGAACTCCATGATGTTATTATTGTTTATAGTAGGTGGTGCACTCGCTTTTCGATTTAGATATCATATTCAACACTGTTACATAATAATATTCTATTTCGTAGTCCAATCCGAATAATAACTCAAGGTGCTCATTTCTATACTACTTTCATTAGTTTTCGAAAACTATTCTTGATTAACGTCATGTGTTTATACCAATGATTTAGAGCCTCGACAAATTGCAATGCTGGGTGTATTTATTTTCTAATTTACTGGTATGAAAACTATTCTGTTTTCTAATTTCAATCTTTACAGAAGCAGCATGAGGTTAATTCTAATTTTTATTGCCTTAAAACCTTAAAACAGGAACGCAAATGTTAAGATTGCCCAATTGCCCATTCGATTGGTATCTACGAATACATAATTTCTGTATCGTGAATACAGGAACTATGTCTCATTTATAATTCACGAATAGTGGAAACGCGAATACGGAAATCAATGAGGAAACTTCAGCGTATATTTTAATTAATTTTAAGTATTTCGGAAACACTTCTAACTTGCTACTTGTACCTACCAAATTTCAAATCTCGGTTGCTATGGTGGCGGTTAAGATTTTGTTTTCAAAATTATAATTTACATAGGTGGCCTGAAGGAAAGTCGCTTTAATTACAGAAAGCCCGAAACAGATGATCCTAGTAACTCAGACTTATCCAAAAAAGAAATATTTTGTTATCGTGCTACGTAATTAAAAATATTTAGCCGTGGGCCGTGATACGTTCAGAGCAAATTATTCAAACGGTCAGAATAAGATGATCCATATTCATCTTAGTCCATGAAGGAAGCGTTCTCTGTTAAAATTACTTGTGAATTAAATTCTACATTTGAATTTATTTTATTATTAAACTTTTTCTTTAATTGGCAAAGAGCGTAAGGTCGTTTGAAAAATGGTTCATGTTGTGAACACTAAAATTTTTTTTAGAAAAGTAAGTTTTTGTTCTAGAAAACCAGACTGTCCAGCGACATATTCCCTGTATGGCTTGTATGTTATTTTGCTTGTTTCGATTTGTCTATTGCTATTTTCTCCACAAATCTATAGGGGACCGCCTATTCAATCTTTTGAACTTCGTGTTATTATTCATTAATAGCTTAGCTACTTAGCTTAGAAAAAAAATAAGACCAACTTTATACCGCATACATATTCTCACGATAATTATACGATTCTCTTTTTGCCTTTGTGTGGTTTTTATTGAGTTAGTTTTGATACGCTTTATTTGTACACCGCATTATAGAATTTCAAGAGTTTCATTGCCAAAAGCAATCTCTTCCACGCAACCTTAGGATGGATCAAAATGTTTCAGAGACACAGTGGTACATATACAGTACACTTACTGGTAAGTAATCGTAAGTATGGGAGTCGTACATTACTTACTCATTATATTATCAATATCACAAACCCACGCGGAAACGTATTGAAATTATTTGTCATTCAAAAGATTAGGTCAAGACCAATAAGCTACCATCGTTTATCAGTACAAATGGGACGGAAGTACCACTTTAATGGAGCTAAATAAATTATAAAGGATAGTGCTCTTTGGACAATGATTTATTACAATTACTGTACTAAGAAAGTACAGGCTAAATTGACTTGTTAAATGTTACACCTTATCAGCCGTAAGTCCGTATATACCAAAGCCTAACAAATTCCTATTACCTCACATTACACAAACAGTCCCAAAAGCCACGTAATAGCACGTAGATCGTGGAGAAAGCACGCCGGCCTTGGCAATGAAGCGCGCGCAGCCGGGCGCGTCGTCGCGCAACGACCGCTGCGCCCGCGCCGCCTGCCCGCAGCCCACCCGCGCTTATAATTGGCGCGAGTTTTCACGCATGCGCAACACTTTCGTTGTCAATGAACTTGGAAAGCGGGGATGCTCTGTCATTGCCATTAGATAGCTGGGAATGCACTCTCGCTGCCTTGCACGCGCTTCACAAGTTGCTCCTATCACGCAAGTGACGCAAGACACACAATCGCTTTTAACTTACAAAAAACATCAAATCATAGTATCTTTGTCTCTAATTAAGTCATCATCAAGCTAACGCGACGGTAGATCTGTCCAGTTGATAACGATCTCTTGTATTTTTAATCCCTTTGTCTTTTCATGGTACAGGTACTTACTCATTGTTAAGATTTTGTTTTTTTTGAAACCAATGTTTTCACATTGACTATCATATTAATTTAACTCACAATTTTCATAACTACTTCCCTCGCATAAAACACCAACAATGTCAGAATGACAGAAGTCGTGTTGTTATGTTTCGTCGATGGGTGCGAGACTATACCACCATGATATGAGACTCCATGCTGCGTTGCGTGCACTTGCAACAAGGATAGTGATCACTACTTTTAGATTCTGCTCACAGTGCTCACGCTTTCCATTAGGCAGGGTAGAGCTACTTTGGCAGGCTCTTAAATAAAATATTAGTTTCCTAAATCAAAAGATGTTAATCATGATGTTTTTTTTTATGATTTGTCTCATACGAAATTTTCGAAATCTTTCTAAGTACTGCCATTTATTCCAATTTTTAAAAACCAGATAATAGCCGCATATCAACTTTAGGTGAGAAATGATCGATAAAAATTGATGTTATGAATTATAATATGTAAAGTTATACATTATGTAAATCATAAAGTATTTCATATCACGTGGTTGTATAATTTTACTTAAAAGAACTCATTCCAACATAATATATTACTTTGACAAAAATGAAACGAGTTCTTGTCGCGATGTGATCTTCGGGTGGGTGTGCTCCAATCAAACTTATATGTGTGTAGGTTGCGTGTCTTAATTAAACAGTAATAAGGCTTCAGGTGATGATGACAGGGTGCAGCGATTCGCCCTGGTGCGGTGGGAAAATTGTAGAGGCGTTTGGACCCACTTGACGCTCCAACGACTACGAAAACTACCTCCTGGCACTATATTATAATGGAGTGGCCATAAAATAATAAATCATTTTAAATATATGTAGTTTGAAAGCACCTTTACTCAATACTTTTATGACAAACGCTTATCATTAAATGGAAAATGTACTGGGTTGACAACACAATTCTACGAAAATTATTAAGGTAAATATATTATCCGCTGCTGACACACAGTAACAAGAAAAGACAGTAAAGTAGCTATACATACATATATGTATTTGAGAAATATATTTAAATAATTAATGTCGTGTACAATTTTTGCATATCATTTACTTCTTAGTTCGCGTCGCGTCGGAGTAATGTGTCCGCTATTTCGTTATTTAGTTTTTAGGGTTCCGTAGTTTATGACTCGGAACACTTATAGATTCGTCATGTCCGCCGTTGGTGTTAGAAATATGAAACTTTGCATGAATATGTTTTGTGGTTACATCTACAAAGTGCTACAATAAAATTACGAAAAATAGTTTTATTTGGGGTACGTCCCTTACACTTAAAGTAGGGATGATTTTTTTCTAGCGTCAACCCCATCGTGTGGGGTAACATTAGATCCTCATCATCATTATCATCAACAGCCTTTAACAGTCAACTGCTGGACATAGGCCTCTCCTTAGAAGGAGGTTTTGGCCTACTATACCACGCTGGCCAGACGGGTTGGTATTTTAAATACTCGTCCATATATTAAACTTTCAAGAAAAACTATAACGGTTTTGACAACTTTTTTATTTCAGTAGTTGTAGGGATCTTACTTGTAAAATGCACTCACTTTAAAAACTTAGTGCAAAAACATAGATATAATAAGTAAACATAACAATTGTGTATTGGATACGATTTTAAATTCACGTACCATTATGGATAACTTCCCTTTAATTTTTCCGACACGCACTTGACCAGTTTTTATTTATACGGTATTGTATGTGCCTACTTCCAATTTTTATAATAGAAATTACTAGGCTATTATAGTGTTATTTGGTAAAATTCACATTAGTCTTATTACATGTCTTATTACTGCGTCAGAATGAAGGTAATGTAATGTTTTTAACAAAACACGAAATACTTTAATTTGGCAATGTTCGCCCGGATATACGGCGGCTGGATATCCGTCGAGCAGGTTTCAAGGTCGGCTGAGAATCCGGTCTCCAGCCGTTAACAGCTGACCTTTTCACCTCGACGTTTATGATAACCAAGACGAGGACATATTTGCACATCAAATAAGAACACAATCTACTCAGTATTGAGTTCATTCCCGTTTTTAAATAGCAAGTATATGATGTTGCAGTGTTTGTATTTTTTTCATAGCAGGCACCCGCCATCTCAGGGTGTTGCAGCCTTTCAGCATCCTGTGACTCTTGCAAGTGTCACAGCTCGTTATTTTCTTTCGTTTATTCTACGATTACATTTTATATCACAGGCTACTCGTGCACATTCTAAGCCAGCGTGTGTTTGCCTAATTTTTTTTTTTATCTCTACATTATTTACAAGTTGTCCATGCACATTCTATGTTACATTCTTTCTAGAACTTCGGTTGTACTAATTAGGATCTAAATATCTACTTACTTTCTAGTGCTTATTCTAATACATTTCTTACTGAGTTCGCTAATACATATCTATGTTTAGAGTTTATAATTATCAACAAAGATATTAAACAAAAGAGCTTTAATAAGTTAAATGGTGGTTTATGTTGAAGTAGGTACACATACACTAATCATTTTGACTAAGTGTAGAAACCCTGCCGAGGTACAGTATATAAATAATTGTAGTATTAATAAGTCTCCGTAGTTTCGTTGTTTTAAATCACTGCACATAATAAGAAAAGGCTTGGGGGAAGCGCGCTTCATTGGCGCCGTCGTTACGGGCCCTTCGACACAACTGCCATCTGACAGCATTACTTACACTATTACGGCAATAGAAACTCGTAACTCAACTGTTGCTCAATTGAGTATAGACAATGGTAACAAAATAACTAATAATTTTTATTATTCTTTAAGACAGATGTTTTTTAGGAGATACGACTATTTCTTATTTTGCAAATATGATGTACCCATCTGAACAATTTCAGATATTGAATAGTAAATTGAAATGAATTAATTGTAATGCAATACCATTTCAAGTTGGTGGTGTCTTATCTTTTTCTTTTTTTCTTAATGTTAAGGCCTACCAAAATGACTACTATGCATGATGGAAAGCAGGACATCCTCATTGTAAGCGCAGACATGGTGATCCCCGCTAAGGCGGCCTAGTGAGGTGCTACTGCATCATTTGGCCTCTGGTCTCATGTTCCTTCCTAATTCTTTATATTACCTATCATAATAATTAATTTTATTGAATTAAATTAATCCCTTAACTACTAACGCCTCTGTACTTTTTTGTTATATACAAACCTGGTTTTTCTTTTAAATCTGCCTTTCTCTATTTATATCTTCGTTCACATTATTGATTATATTAATAATATAATTAAAGAAATCAAGTTAATTTGTAATCATGTCTTTATTTTAGCAATAATCTTCGTAAAAAGGTCTTACAAATATCTGTGTATATTTAACTACTGAATGTAGAATGTAGAAAATTCACTGAACACCGATGTTAAACGATTTTTAAAGAAATGAGTTGAGATATTCTAGGTGGGTTCATTTAACGGCGTTAAAGTAATAAAATCAAAAGAAAAATTTTCAAGGCTGAACCTAACGAACAAAGATTCGTTTCAATCTCACGATTTTACCCTGGCAATGCATAAAAGTGAAACGTTCCCCCGTGCATTGTGAAAGACAGTTTTATTATCACATATAGCATAGCTAAGATATCTTTATTATGTATCTTGATACCTGTCCAATTAAGACAAATAATAATTATAATCAAACTAGAGGATATCCTCTGACATTCTTAATTACAATTTTTTAGTAAATTTTACGCCTATTTGATTTGTACTGCTTATGTATAGCGTTATAGATTATCTTATTGGTCAATTAAAATGATGCCAGTTGATAGGTATTTATAATTAATTACTTACCAGGCAATATCCTGGGAAATATTTTGAGACAATCTCAAGTGTAATTACTATAAAATTAATTAATAACATTTAAATTACAAATCGTAGTGAGAAAGTTGTAAGAAGAACTTGTTTTACTGTGACCCATTTCTGAATTTTTTATTGCTGTTTCGCCTAGAGCCTTTTCGCAAGTCTGACAGATTGTGAGGAAACATAAATTCTGATATTTAATTAGTTGTAAGTACTTACCTACTTTGTGAAATGATTGAATAAATTTTTGTTTTATGAATGTAAGTGTTGTGATAAATAAAACAATCTACCTATTCTTTTAGATCTTGTAAGAAAGTAGCAGAATCTAACTTGAAAAACGTACTTCATACATGGCACGGTTGTATTGTTCTGAACTAAGCTGAGCCTCTACATTACACAAATGCCTCTACTATAGAAAAAAGAGTGTAGATAAACATAACACGGACAAATTACAATAGACAAAGAGAAAGAAAATCATGCCGCCTCTTTTTGCCTGTCTTTGAGAAGAACTAACTACACAGTAGACCAGGACACGAAGAGAAGAGAGAAGTAAAAGTCAAGTATATATGTAAGATCTCACAATTGTAATGAAATACTCAGAGTATATTATTGTACTCGTATCATTATGATTAATGTTCTAATATAGAACACATATCATCTAACAAAACACATACTTTATTTTTTATTTTTTAAAACGCCTATTAAATTCAAAATCAAAGTTTACTGTTCAATCAAAACCGAGACAGATTCTCTACACACAACAAAATGCAACAATTTTATCAATAAAGGAGTCTTTATAGCGGCTGTAGGTTGAAGGGAGGGGACGCAAATATATGTAGGCTCTCAGCGCAGAGGAAGTGAGGGGGCTGACCTTGACATTTCCCTCATTGCGAATGTTGTTATTGCCGCCTGCCGCCCGTCGCCCGTCACGCTAGGAAGTAGGAACACCGAGTACCGTACTCACACCCACGACACTGAAGTTACAATCATTACTCAACCTCTTTTTTACTTATTTGATCTCATGACTAGACTACCTTTTTAAATAATAGAAAGAAATGTTTATTGAAAATAATCTTCATATCCATATTTGCTATAAGAATCGACTTAACATAATTGCTTTGTTGGTATGTGGTTAGCTCTCGGGTTCGATTACCAGGTCGGACCAAATGTTCATAAGATCTGCAAATATTTGTTTCGGAGTTTGGGTGTTTTCTATGTATTTACAAAAAATAGTATTTATGTGTTTAAATCTGTTGTCTAGTACCCATAATAAAAGCTCTGCTTAGTTTGGAACTGAATGATGTTGTGTGTCGGACGTCCAGAAAAAAAACCTTTATTTATTTAGAGTAAACTTTAATTATAACACTGCAACAACAGTTCTAGTGTTCTAGATAAAGGGATTGATTCCCAACCAGGACAAATAGCATGTAATGAGTACAATCTTATTTGTTCTGTGTTTATTTATATGTATTCATGTATGTTATTGGAGAGGCCTATGTCCAGCTGTGGACTGTCATAGGCTGATGATGATCATGAAACACAATTCTGAGCTTGTAATTGTGAACTAAACTACAAAAAATTAATTATAATATTATAATTAAGAATATATGAGTCATATAAAAGCAAATGTAGCAATCTCCATTCATTGCAATTTTGAGCAAATTAAATGAAACACATGTTTGTACCAATACTTATAAGTTTTTGAATACATTATATTATAAAATTTATAAAACACTAAAAACACTATTAAACATTTGTGGTATTTTTTATAAAACACTTTTAGAATTTCACGTAGACAGTGGCGATGTAAATAGGTCGGTTTGAAAAAATAGTGGATATTGCTATGTTTGCTTCTATATGACACATATAACAGAAATTCGATAAAAATGAGTTTGAAACATTTTCCAAGAACCGTACAAGTGAAATGATAATTTTTCATTTCATAAACTGACTGCTATAAAATAATCAAATGTTCGTAGGTCCCAAAACAGCCTGAAGTAAAAAACTAATTGCGTTTACTCTTGCCACTAAATTCTCTTACAACGAAGATAGTACAATGACCTAAGTACAAATAAACCGATACAGTACTTTCTCCTCAGGGTATCCAGCGACAGCTTTTACCAAAACGAACAACATATTATTTACATATCTTGTTCATGAAATAAGTTCATTTTTAATTCACAAAACGGGGTCCTTAAAAGCAGAACTTTGTTTTTTTTAAATCAATGTTGTCGCTTGAACAATAGTCACTCTGCTTTTTCAACTTGTTGCTAGAACTTCTTCGTCATTTTCCCTGTATTTAATTTACTTTCCAAATTTATTTTTAAGTTTGCACTTGATTGCCTCGGTAGTGCAGTGGTTAGCGTGTGCGGCTGCTGATCAAGTGGTCTTGGGTTCGATTCCCGGGTTGGACTAAATGTTTGTGTCATCCGCAAATATTTCTGAATTTGGGTGTTTTCTATGTATAATTTTTATGTATTTACAGAAGAAAAGTTTGTTTATATATTTATATCAGTTGTCTAGTACCCATAATATCTGCTTAGTTTGGGACTTGATGGTATTATGTCTAAGATGCCTGAAATATTTATTTCTGTATTATTCTAATTAATAGTCAAGCTATCCCCATTTTATAAGTACACGTAGGTAGTTAGAAAACTTTATTCAGATTCAGTATTCAGATTTCCACGGTTGTATAACATGAAAATGAAATAAAATGCATCCTACTATTACGTTGGTACTTTTAACAGAACAAAGGTTCAATAATACAAACTAAAAAAAAGACTGATAAAAAGCACGCTCCTGATTTTAAATGGGGTAATCAAACAAAGCATAAAAAGTCAATAGTATGTCTCTGAGCTGTCCCTTAGAAAGTGCGTTGAAGCTGCGGAGCGTTTATAATGTGCCCGCAGACTACACCACTTCAACTGGTATCCTTGTTTATAACTAAAGCATTCAAAATTATGATTTCTACTTTTTTTATTAGGATTTTATTCAGAAGACAGGCATTATGGTGCTTATCCAGCTGCAATGATTATAGCACCTACCGTCATTTGAATAGTAAGTAAAACATATCTAAATTTACTATGATCCGTTTCAATACATTATACTAAACGCAGCATTTTTACTTTTATTGTTTGTTAGTTTTAACGCTTTATCTCTGGAATCATCAATCGGGTTGGAATAATTAATGTGGTATTGGAGAGAGTAGATTTATTGGGGAAGGTCATGAGCTGTGTAACGTCACTCTACGAAATCTGTGAACGTTGATATAAACGCAGATGTACTTACTGAGAACCCACCGTTTCTCAGTAATATTCAATGCTATGCTATCCGTACCCGCTAGGCGATAGTAATACTTTGCTAGTTTAGGTTAAACAAAAATAAACCTTAATTGCCTCGTTAATCTAGCGGTTATCGTATGCGACTACCGATCAAAAGATCTCAGTTTTGGTTCGAGAGTCGGGTGGTTGTTGGGTTTTTCTTACAAGAAATTAATAATCGGAGTATGGAAGTTGGTGGTGTTTCACGAGCGTGCCTCGGATAAGCACGTTATGTCTTTGGCAATCGTTATTGGGAAGTCAGTGCTCTCTGATAAACTGGCGGCTAGTTTACATTCGAATTCAGTTCACCTTTAGGATCGCATAGGTTCGTTGCTAGTCGTTCTGTGGAAAAACTGATGTTCACGTAAAACTGGTTGATCTAGTAGCCGACCCCAAATAATCTTGGGCATATTAAAGGATAGGAAGATGATGGCATATATAAAAAAAAATATGTATTAAAAAAATTGGATAGTCGAAAAGCGGACTCCGGGCGTCCCCAGACGCAACCGGGACTTCGCTCGGATGATGATGATGAGAGAATAAAAAAAATCACTACCATCGGTTTATCTAATGCCTTTTAGACTCCAATTGATTCAATGTAGGCAATATAGCATTTTCAAATTTGTAAAAATATATCCATCGTCTCTTCACCATGAAAAACAATTCAGAGTGTATAACTAGTACTAATAATAAATTCAGAGCATATTATGCTTTCATGCAATCAAATACACCTCTACATTTCATAACCTCTTCACTGCCTTTACAGTACTTTACACATGACTCAGGTGTTCACATTGTATTTGTATACTTGAGTTACTGTTAACATGAACATAACGTCTTACATAACAATAGCAACCACAGGTTAGTTATGATATTCTGAGCGCTGACTAGAATTCTTAACAATGTTTTCGTATTACTTTCTTAAACTTAACGACTTATTTATACTATTTTTATTATATTTTGAAGACATCAAACTTTGGAACTATCACATATCATTTTAATCTTCGATTATAAATAATTATAAATAATTTGAAGTAAACATCACCTATTAGGTAAGTACCTACTTATTTTTCATTATAATGTTATTAAAGAAAAACTAATAGCATAATTACCTTTAATACCTACGTCAGAATCTGTGTCGCCTCTGATTATTGTACAGATTATAGAAAACATCCTTCGATAAGTAAAAAAATCCTTGAATACAAAATAATAAAAGAAAATTTATGGATGTTTTAAAAACAATAGGTAACAAATGCTACGCGGTGCCTTGGGTAGCTTACAGCGCCATCTAGTGGACAGTAAACAAAATGAAAAATTACAACTACCTACTATTCCCCAATAGGTGTCACACCTACAAATTTAAGAAAATAACAACGTTTTTCTATTCTTTCTTACGTTGCAACGGAAGAAACATAATAATGTTTTTGAATATATTTTTGCATCGCATAAAACACTGACTTGCTTATAACTTAGTTATGCCTATTATGTATTCTGTGGTTATGCACAATACATTATGCCTGCATGCTGCATTAAGATGAAAAAAAAAAGATTCCGACGAATTGAGAACCTCCTCCTTTTTTCGAAGTCGGTTAAAAAGGAAGACAAACTGTGAGCTTGTAGTGCCTACCTGTTTTGTATTTACTTTATGAAATAGGGACAAACAAGCAGACAGGTGAATGGATGGAAAGTGATTACCGTCGTCCATGAACGCCTGAAACTCAAGAGTTACAAGTGCCGGTTTTTTTATTTTTCTGATCTGTCTTGCTTATTTGCTCTGATTGACTGTAAAAGTAATTTATGTTATTTAACATAGTCCACACCTGTTGGCAGAAATGGGCTTCGGCACTAGAACAGATATTTTGAACAGGTATAATATATTATTAATTATCCAGGGCAAATCTTGACAGAATTTTATGGAAGATGAGACATGGATTGTTTTTTTATCACAATCATCATTTTCACCGAAAGACGTCCTCTCCTGGACATAGGCCTCTCTCCACAAAATAAGCGGTAATATGCTGCCCGTATTCATAAATAATTTGAAACTAACTTCTAGTACTTAGAAATACAATTCTAGGTGCTTTGTAATTTATTACAGTCCATAATATATTATAATGAACTTCCCAACTAACAACCAATGAGCTTAACAATGTAATGAATTCCCAGAAACTTCCACATTACATTCCACATTTTTTTAAAACTCATAACTAAATAATAAAATACGACAAATGACCTTTTTTTTTGAAAATAATTTGTTAGAAGTTTATTTTGATGTGTTATCTTAACACACAAGTACAGGAAAAAACCGTAAAATGGACATTCATTCATTCTCTCCGGTGCGATTTTGCTTGTATTATTAAAATTAACAATAATCCTCTATATATCTGTATATAGTCGTATTTGAAAAAAGTCTGATCTAAACGCGAACACTAGAAGTGTCGGTTGCGAAAATTCCCCAAACTGTTGATTGCTATCTAAGAACATAAAGGAACCATAAAGTGCCAATACACATATGTGTGTATAATGTATTTTCCAAGAAAATAAATAGCCATGTGTGACCGGAAGCAATTACGACAACATTCGTGGTATCAATAGCTATAAACCGATTTTCACATGCGTACCTACACCTCTACGTGATGATACGTAGGTGTAATGTTGCTGTGTACACTTCACTAATAAATTTACTTCAGTATGTGGCCGCTTTGACCGCCAAATATCGTGATTTGTATTCAACATGCGGTTTAACACCGCGCATCGAAGTCACTGCTTGAATTTACCTCCTTCACTCAGTTTTTAAACATCATTTTAGGGTTACTTATATCACTTGGAGAATTAATATCATATAAATAAAAGTATATAAAATGCATCAAGTGTAAAAATGCATATATATGGTATTGGTAGCCCAGTAGATATAGTTCAACCATTTCATTCCTTTATTTTATTTATTTGTTTTTCCCATTCTACACTCCTCCTCCATTCGCATATTATTTGCAAAAAGGGTTGCAAAGATTTAGTATGTGTTTTCTCGCATTAATATAGATCCAATCCCAATAGATACTAGCTGATGCCCGCGGCCGTTGGCCGATTCTCAGACATACCTGATATGCACACAAAATTTTATACAAATCGCTCCAGCCGTTACGAAGGAGTATGGTAACAACACCGCAACACGAGAATTTTATATATTATACAAAATTTATACCTAGTTTAAAAGTTGCTTCCACTGTCTGTTCGCTTAGATGTTTGAAACTACTAAATGGATTTTAATGCAGTTTTCAGCAGTAGATATAGTGATTCAAGAGGAAGGTTTATATGTGTACTACATGCATTTAATAATAGAGGAAATGCGAAAATTTTAAAGACATACGCAGTCGCGCTGTGTCGCTACTATTATTACAAAACACTAACTCGTTTCGTCTATAGCTGCAAAAAATTTTGTGTTAGTGTTTTTAAATTCTTAATGCATTTGCTAATGGTTTCCTGGGTTAAAATAGCGGCAATAATTAAAATACATGTTCGTATAAAGATAGATGATTGACGCCAATTGTGAAAACTTCAAATCGTGGTGTAGAAGAAAACAAGTGTAAGTGTACATATGTAAAACAATAAATTTAAATTTAATTACTTAAGTAACTGTACTTTAATTATTGCGCAATAAGCAATAAGTAATAGTTAACTTATACCTGGTCACAAGCTGATTGACCTCAGCCCACAAGGCTTTTCAGTGTTACTGCATTAATTATTTACTTTAATATCGTATAATATGACAGTTTTAAAGTTAAACCCACATAAATGTCATTTTTTCTGTCCTAATACAAAAGTTAAACACTGCCAAATGTGCTATGAAAATGTTATGTTTATTTGTGTATGTATTATTTTTAAACTCAATAATTTTTACCCAACAGCAACTCGCCTACACATATTTAAAGAATACATAAGGTAAATAAAGAATCTCTATTATCTTGTGTAGCTCGAATGTTGAAATGGTTAACTGCGCTGTGTTTTATGTTCGATCCTCACAAGGGGCATCGGTTTATGTGATTCACAAATTGTAGTTCTGAGTTTGGGTATTCTTTGTGTCTGTTTCTTGTATATTTGTGGGATCTCCTGCAATACGGGATGTGTTCCTAGTGAGGAAGTTGGCATATAATACAGAGGAAAAGTATTTAAGATATGAGGCCTCGGGGAATTACAGATAAGTCTTAGATGATCTAAAATCTTGTTGGTCTAGTGGTCAGCGTATGCAGCTGCTGATCAAGAAGATGATCAAGATCTACGAATTGGAATAGACAAGTAGCTTCACGACTGACTACTGACTGACTACTTGACGTTTCAAAAGTGCCGTTGTATGAAGTGTCGGTTTCGATTCCCGGGTCGGTCCAAATATTTGTGTGACCCACAAATATTTGTTCGGAGTCTGGGTGTTTTCTATGTATAATATGTATGTATTTACAAAAAAAGTATGTTTATGTATTTATATCAGTTGTCTAGTACCCAAGCTTTGTGTGTAAGATGTCCGAAAAAATATTTATATTTAAAATAAACATCAAGAAAATGCAGCAATTAGTATCTCCGCCTTCTTCATAATTAAAAAAAATTCGAGGTCAATAAACTCATATAGTTACCTAATTCCTAAACAATGAATCAGGTTTATAACTCATTGACTAAACACACACTCCCCAAAGTTTGCAAAAAGTCACATATGGCTTGTAAAACATTTTTGTCTGTCTATTATAGCATGATATTACATATTTAAATTATAGAATATTAATTCTCTTTATAAGTATTCGCGCCGTATTGAACAGCGAGTACCCTATTGTTTTATAACTTGTAATACATACTGACTAAACAAGGATGTACATTCTAAACATTCCGGTTGAATTAATTTGAATGCTTGAATTTTCTTCATGGTCGATTTATTGGTGTGTTTTAATAAAACATAAAGCACAAGTGGTTTACGAGATTTTACATACTTACGTGTTGTGTGTTGTCCATAATTCAGATCAACGCGGTGGTTGCATTAATGTGAACGATGTATTTTAAAGCCATGTCATCACTGTATGAAAATTTATAAACATGAACTTCCTATACCTGTACAGTCACCTTTTTTTACGTATTTATACGTAAGTTACGGTTAAAAAAATAAGGATTAGAACCTACTGTCATTTAGACTCCAGGCGCCTCCAAATCGATTTTTACTAAGGACTTTTTGTCTTTTTCTCTCAAAATGTTTTACAAAAATATATTTCCAAGATATTATGTATCAGATTTTGTATAATTTATTACTATTTATCTAAGGACATTAAAAACAAGTTGCCTTTTCAATAAAAAGCATTATAAAAGATTTTCATTTTTTTTTATTAAAAGAACCTGACCAATCTTTAAATTAGGAATTGCTAGATTGATATTTCAAGCAAAAACATTTCAAAAGTCAAACGCATTGATCTATATCTTAATGGTAAAACGTGATCCATGCAACCAGAAAGCATCTTCACAAGTGGTCCATAGTCAGAATGAAGAATGACATTTTTGTTTTTTTTATTTTATTTTTTATATTTAATCCTACCAAAGTGCCTACACTACTCTGCCTGATGGAAACCATGAGTAGAATCCAACAGTAGGGGTTCCAATCCGCATTATGAGGGTAGCAATGCAGCATGGTGTCCCATACCATGGCGGCCTGGTCAAATGTTTTTGACCAGGCCTCTGGAAGTCGGGAGAATGATGCAGATTGCAGAATGATTGGGCCATCTATATTATACTTTGGTTAGATGTGAATACTTTACTTTAGAACAATCCTATTTACCTTAAAACTACATTTGATATCAACTTGTCAAAACGCACCAGTCTGTTTGTCAACTGCATTTAGATGTGAAGTATTTATACTTTGATCAATATCGCGCCACATTTGAATTCTGTTGTCAAACAAGGATCTGAATACAATTTAGTGCTTCTAACACGTGTGGGTCGTCTGCACATAGTTATTATTCACATTTGGCACAAAGCCGACTTGGATCGCGGTGTCAACGCCCTTGCAGCTTGTAGGGATCCCGGATCACGTAACGCAATGGGCTCTTGCTGGAACTTACCTCTACATGAGATGACTTTAAAAATTTACCGATATACAGGAGCGATTGCTGTGATCGTTTATTTCTCATAGTGTATTAGTTTCCGCATTTTTTTTACTCTTATCATATTAATAATTGAAACAATAGCTTTGAATCAACAAGTGTCGTCGTCACATATTATAAATCTTAGTCATACTAAATTCGTGGTAACAATAGCGTTCCAAATACTTTTAAAACCACTTGATCGAAAAATGAATCACCAGGCTATGTTATACCTAGTTATATATTACCTAAAAATTGTTTTTATGGTATAGAAGAAAAGGAGCTGCAACGTGCTTTGAATCCTGCTTCAAAAATCAAGGGGAAGAGGTACAGTTTCCGGTAACCTAACTCAATCGGTGCAAAGCAAAGTTTTCTGTAGAGCAGGTGTGGACTCCGGTCGAGCTGACCCATATGTGCCGAAGTGATACCCTTTCACGGTTCTGGAATGTCATCATCATCAACAGTCCACTACTGGACATACACCTCACCTCAGCTCACCTTAGCCGAAATGGGAGTTTTTGACTTACGTTGCTACGTAGAGAACAGACTGTATTTCAAGTGTTATTAATATTGTCCTGCTTAGTTTGGTCTCTTACTCGGCTCTTGCGACACCTATGTGTAGTAAACTAATAATGTCCTTGGGACAAAATTGTAGGTTAAAATTATTCAACATGGATATATCAACTCAAATTTATTTGCGAGGCTGTAGATATACCAATAAACATTAGAATAGCTTTGTGGTACTGGTAGTTCACATAACTGACATCAAGAACACAGAACAAAGTAAGGTATGTGTATTTCTCTGTTCTGTGGTCAAGATCATGTCTGTAATAAGTAGACATGTATTTTTTATGTATGTACAATATTAAATTTCCTAAATTCAAGAAAACTTATTTCGTACTACTTACAATTTTATGGGTGATATATATGATCTCGATAATAAAAGGTTTTCTGTTTTTAATTATAATTATAATATCTTTCTCCCACTCACAGTACTCAACAGTGAAGTGTTTATAATACTACGTGTTACTGCTACTAAGAGCCATAGTCGCTGCTAACCTGTAGAACTTATTGCTGTGATATTTGTTTGCAATCATAATGGTTAGAACTTATACACAGTTGCGTGGTGTAAATAATAATCAATGCGTACAACCACTTAGATAACAAAGAGATTTCTCGGTGTAAATTGAGAAACCAATGACATAATATAAACAATATTTTCCTTTAACGACTACGTGCTTCTAAATCCCGGTGAGCAAGCTCTATAAATTACTCAAGCTGCAGAACAATACAGTGGTTTTCCCCCATTACTCCGAAGTTACTATGTCGGAGGCACCTAATCCATTCCACTGTCGTATTGTACAATTAAATTACCATAGCGGTTGCGTGAACGCGGCCAGCAGGAAGCGGTTGTCTTCGCTGCATACTGATGCAGCGCTTTGTAATCATACACCCTTAGACATTATATTGCCTTCTATGCAGTGCTGGATTTACACATTTGCCGCCCCAAAGCTTTAAAACTTTTGCCGCCCCTACTGACTCCTGAAATTAGATACACTTTTCACAATTAAGTTAATTCCTTTCCTTAGGAAATAATTTAGTTACTAGGTTATTTTTACAACTTTTGTTTTTCTAAGCTAAGCAAAGCTTGTTTTATACTCCACTACTTATAAGGTTTGGTAGGCTTAGGAAGATAGGTAAGTAAGATCCGATACTGCTAGCCGTGCAACTTTTTTTTTTTCGCGGGGAGTGCTTTTCGCACCAGACCCTCCGTGTGTCCAGACTGAGGGCGTGTGTGGGTCTCCCGGCGATCCGGTCTACTCACTAAACCCCGCGGCGGCCTATCTGGGCAGTCGGGAGGAGCCCCAGGAACGCATCAGCGACTTCTGGAGTCCCCCCTGCCTTACCCCATGACTGGGGTACATCTCAGGGTAATCAATAAATTACCCTTGTGGCAGGACATATCGCGTCTCTCACCGTTTTACACAGTGAAGGCGGGACGCCAAACCGCCCCAGACGAAACCCTTCAGTTGCACCAGGTCATATTTCCCCAAGATGTGGCCGCAACGACCCGTAGGCAACGATTGGGGACTAGCTGGCTCTACAGCGTCCCTTTCGCCGCCTCCTTCGAGCAGGATCGGCCCTTTCCTGATCCCGCTCTGCAGACTCCTTCTAGAGCATAACGTTCTCACAGAAGGAGACCGCGGGCCACCCACACTTCATCACTCGCTAGCATTGCCACGATCAATGCTGGCGGTGACAGGGTACGTCCGATCTGCCCGACCAGGTCTCGACGCTCGGGCTCGGACTCCCACGCAGGGCAGTCCTCTAGCGTGTGCTAGGCGGAGTCCCCGTCGGACCCGCAGTGATGGCATTATGCCGTAACCTTACGTCCGATTCTATTCAGATACTCACCGAAACAATCATGTCCGGTGAGTATCTGAGTCAATCGGTAGGTGACACAGTCGGTCCTCTCTATCCAAGCTTGAAGCTTGGCTGGCACAGCCCTGTGTTTCGAGCCGTGCCCTCCAAGTGCGTGTGTGCGTTCTGCAGTAGTATTTAAGGCTCATGATCGTACGGTAGCCCCGTACGATACGAATGGCCATCAGCCGCTGCAGACTCCTAAGTTGAGCCTTACAGCGGGAGGAACGCACCAGGTCCTTAGACCAGACGTGTGCCCCATAGAGGACCATGGATCGCACGATGCCTATGTAGAGGCAGCGAACTTCCTCCCTTTTTGTCCCCGAGATTGGGCAGCAGACAATGGAACGCCCCTGCTACCTCTCGAACCCGGGGTACTAATCACCCGAAATGCTCTTCAAAGCTCCACCGGCTGTCCAGGATGAGGCCTAGGTACTTCATGTACTCTCCCACCCGGACTTCAGTGTCACCCACTCGAAAGCGCGAGCTGTGTGGTTCCTGGCCTAGCCCATGGAAACAAATCGACTCAGTTTTCTGAGGCGCCACCCTTAGGCCCAGCTCACGAATCTTTTCCATAGCACAAACCACTCCCTGCTCGGCGAGCAGAAGCACTTCCTCGAAGCGTGACCCTCTGGCCAGTATTAGGGTACCGTCGGCATAGTGGACGACACTTAGGCCAGAGTTGGGCCCAATACAGAGCCCTGAGGAGCCCTACAACACACTTCCCATCGATTCTCCACCCCGTTCCGAACCACAAACTTCACCGTCCTGTCGCGCAGATAGGCCGGCCGGATAGATCGCGGACGATCCAACCTAAAAAAATTGACTTGCCCCCCCCCCCCCCCCCCGTTAGGTCAGAAGCTGGGTACGCCCATGGATCTAACCATGCACATGTCAACGTCAATATACCGACCTGTCTAGGTCGTGTCGGTTATCTGGGCCTGATCCTTGACGGTATGGGGCTCTTCGACGAGCACTTCCGACAGTTTGCTCCGAAGTTGGTCGACACTGCCTCCGCACTTGGACGACTTTTGCCCAATTTGGGTGGAGCCAATGTCGCGACGAGACAACTGTACCCGGTAGTTGTCTGGTCTATGGCACTGTACGTTGCACCGGTGTGGGCGGCGGCTCTGAACTCCCAAAATATGGCACGCCTCTGGTGACCCCAGAGGATATTGGCGGTTAGAGCCATTCACGGTTACCGCGGTCGCAACCTTCTGCGATCTATGAAATGGTCATGCTACCCTGAGTGTGGCTTCAAACGGACGGAAAATTTTCTCCTCCATCTGCTTCAGTAGCTTTCAGGCTCCAGTAGAGGCGACGTCCACGTATGCCGTATGTCGTGATGGAGAGTTTCACTATGAGGGGTTCAGAGGTCGTAATAACAGGTTCCGTCGACCCCTGCTATTTCAGATGCAGAGTGGCACACCATGTGGTTTTAGTCGGTTCGATGCCGACATACAGCCTGGTTGCAAACTCCGGTAGGGTGACGGCCCGAGGGGGTTTCCACACGTCAAAAAAAAGTGTTTTAATTGGTCGCCACGCTGCATTCTACTGCGCCAAGTGTCGTGGATTCCTACGTGGGAAAACCTTTGTGCAATTCACAAATTGTTGTCCTAAGTCTAGGTGTTCTCTGTATTCGTTTTATGTATGTTTGTAAAGCTCCCCGCGACACAGGATTTATACTGCTAATGCGAGTATGGTCTTTTAAAAAAATAAAGTTTTTTTTCTGTACCAGTTTAGTTTTTGGGCCATTTTGCCGCCCCCCTAATTCTGCCGCCCCAAGCTTCAGCTTTTTCAGCTTATATGGTAAATCCGGCCCTGCTTCTATGCACATAAATATGTCAATAAGTAACAGACTGTCAACGAACTCTTGATTTTTGTGATTAGTACAAGTTACATACATTACATATTTTGACGAAATGTGTAGTAGGCATAAATGTATTGATTTAAACTAAGAGACGTAAGTTATTACAAAAGGATAATCTGTTACTTGAGATATCAGAAATTTATTTCCTTAATATTTTGTGAGAGGGTAGTACTGCCTAATCAAAAACCTAAATCAAAATTATTTACGATTTTTTGCAGTCCGGCGACCACCGCTAACTTATTAACCCTGTTCCGGTGTTTGAATTATGCTCTGCCTCATCTGGTATATCCCAGCATCGTATTATAAATTTATTGTCATCTATACTAACTTCGAGATGTCTACTGATGTATGAAATATATAATGATTATATAATTGAATACATCAAAACATGCATACAACATATAACACGTACAAATACAAAATAGTTCATACTGAGGTGTCAACAGTTGTTTATATTTTTGAATATAAATACTCTGTTGACAAGATAGGGAGAATGTGAACTAAAACACTAACATAAACACTAGATTAAACACAGAACACGACAATACACTAGTCATAAATATGACAACTTGGAACATAACATCTGGGTGGGGCGTCTCGGTGAATATAAAAGACGGACAGACAAATAGTATTAATAAGACATTAAAAGTAACAGAAAAACCACACCCACTGGTGACAACATATAGGACTAAACCAGCTAGTCAAAAACACTTATACATAACTACACTTTTACATAACTACACCTTTTACATAACTGTACCTTTACACACCCAACGAGATATAATAAAAAATTTTAACCATATAGTAACCATTAAATGTATATAATTTATTAAAGAAAATAATAATAAATGTAAGTAATCAAGGGAAGCTTAAAACAGATAACTTAAAGCTTTAGAATAAAAATAAATAAATAGACTAAATTAGCCAAGAACCTATAAAAACATATATTGTATTGTACAGAAAAATTGTATTAATATAACACGAAAATATATATTATAATGTAAATAAATTAAAAATAACAACAGGGCAATGCCCAATGTAATATCATAAGTGTGGATTGTAATTATTGACTAAGATGCAAAAGATCCTGTCTTACGGACGGGGAAAAGTGGCGAGGTCAAAATAAAAAGACCTCACAAAAAAAAAAAAAAAAAAACGAGATGTCCTAATTTTCCAATTGCACGCAAAGAAGTGACAAAATTATCAGTGTATGACCACAGAATACATGACGTTGACGTATGACGTTACGTTACGTTTTAAAACTTCGCTGTTTTTAAATGCATATTATCTAGAAATGATGCGGCTCTCTAATAGGTAGAATATATTTTTTTATAGAATTACACTGATCGTAACAAAAGCTGAGCTTTTTATTTTCTTTCGTAGTCATTGTGTAACATTTAAAGGACGTAGATTGGCAAATGGCGTATTTATGTTGACAATGAATCGTCAATTTTCGTTCTCTGAAAATATGTATGTACAATATCAAATAAGTCCTGCATTATGTCTAAAGTTAGTAAAATTTTGTTGGTTATTTAATATGCATTATTTGATTTTAAAAGTTTCTTTCAAATGATTTGTTTTTGCCATAATCTTTATGTACTTACTCGTAACTCTTCGTAAGTTTACACTACCAAAGCGATTAAAGTAAGAACGCGTAAGATTCTTTGACTGCAGATAAAGTTACTTGAGAGCAAAAAAATGTTTCACAAAGGTATGTTGTATTCGTAATGTATTTTGAATATTAAATTTGGGGCTGTTGGGACTTTTATTATACTCAGCTATTGTAAAGTTTGTAAGTAAACCTAAACAAATAAAGCTAAAGGGTACCGATAACCACGTGCTATGAAACAGCCCATGGCGTATGGGCCATGTGGGTCGATTTGACAACAAATTCTTATTATACATAAATATATTTTTTTGTACATAAAGAATTTATAGGTAGGAACCGTAAACAAAAATAACCTTGTATTATACAAGCTCTCAGATTAAATAATATATTATAATTGTTTTGAAATATTGTGTACTCTCAAAACTGATAAAACGCCCAAGTCGCAAAGGTAATATGAAGATATTCCCTTGAATGCTAATTACTTCCTAACAATCCCCACACTTGAATACTTCTATCGCAAAACAATACACCGTACATTATATAATTTACCTATATAAGTGGCGTGAAGTCGCCTTTTTAAACTTTTCAATAAATTATTTTCATGGAACAACAACTGTTTGTTATTCATCAATATGACAATGACAAAAAAAATACAATTGTTATATGGTACTTGAGAAGTGTCAACATGAATAGTTTCGCATCATTCTTGCTAGTTGGGGAGTCCGCAACCTTACCGGAATACAAAGACAGTCGGTTCCTTATGCACGGCGCATAAGCGGTCACCGACTTCAGTTTCAACCTCCCCCACCTCATCTGCCTCCAGGCCACGTGCGACGGAGCATACATACTGTGAAAATGACCATTTCCATGAACCTACCGGAACTTGGTACGCACATTAAATTATTTGGTTGAAATTTCTGAGTAAATACTTAACAAACTACAATTTAAGACGATATTTGCCACATATCACATTTTACGGTGATATTATATAAATTGTATATGACACAACAGATTACGACATAATACTATAATTATGTTCCAACTCCTCAAATGGTTAAAAATAATGGTTCTCCTCATGTTTATTTTACGAATATCTTTTATCCCTGATTTCCTTTTTAGGGTTCCGCAACCCTTATAGATTCGCCATGTCCGTGCGTCCGTCCTTTACCTACCGCCCTATCAGTTGTTGCTAGAAAGATGAAACTTTGCATGAATATGTATTGTAATTACGTGGACAAAGTGCTACAATAAACTTATGAAAAATAATTTTATTTGGGGTACCTCCCCTACATGTAACGTGGGGATGATTTTTTCTCACGTCCAACTCATCGTGTGGGGTAAAATTAGATAGGTCTTTTCAAAAAAATTCAGGTTTCTGAAACCAGTTTTCGATTTATGTATCCGTTTATGAGTTATTCAACCTGTAAGCGGATATAGTAGCTGAAATATTGAACTTTCTAACTATGTATAACGGTTTTGATAACTTTTTTTTGTTTTAAGAGTTATAGGGGCCTAACTTGTAAAATGCACTTACTTGGAAAACTTCGTATAAAAATAAAGAAATAATAAGTTAACATAACAATAATTGTCTATTGGACATGATTTGAAATCTACCTACCATTATGGGTGACTACGGAATCCTATTATTTGCCTGGCGGGACACACCATTGGCCATTTTTGTTTACATGTAGAGATAAGGATATCAAAAGTATGAACATTAAATACTCGAAAAGTAGTTTTCGAAATAAATACACATACAATGTAAGTAGAAGGACGTTTTTATACAACAAATTGACACTGCCACCAGTTGTTCAACTAGCAAAATTAGTTAGAATAAACATTGACTTTTGTTTACTTATTTTTAATATTATATTTTTTTTGCAGAACAATCTACTCATAGAACACCTGGTCGTAAAATTCTTGTGGCGATTATTTGTGAATATTAAAATTTATATATTTATCAATTATTCTAAAATTCTTGTAGTAATTATTTGTGAATATTAAAATTGATATACATAACTAATACTAGCTGACCCGCGAACTTCGTACCGCCTAATAGTCGATTCAACGTCACTCAATTGTTTTGCCTCCTCGGAACCACTTCAATAAAGCTTAAACTTTATGGTATTAATGTTCAAATTGACTTAGATGTATTATTACGAATCTTTTGTATGCAAATATAGAAAAGTGTTGTGAAAACTGTAGACTTTTTCAGAAAATATCATTCTTATTTTTTTTTAAATAAGTAGCAACACTTACACACTAACAAATATATTGAACATTCATTCGTCATTCATACAGTCCACTGGTTCTACACTATTTAGTATTATTTTAGTACAAATAAAATATCGTATCTGTGAAGACGTACTGCAAGTGTTTTATTCACCAGCATATAGATAAAGACCTTATTTCCTTAAACCCAGACAATTTTTAAAATTTTTCTCTCTGTAAGAACCATCCTCGTACTTCAAGGAAATTATAAAAAAAATATTAGCAGAATCGGTCAAGATCGGTTCAAGCGTGATAGCGTGACTAAGGGAAATAGGGATTCATTTTTATATATATAGATTGATGTTGGGAAATCAATTTTGCCTCCGGATCCATATTGAGTCACTATGGGGACGCCAACGCAATCGCAGGCATTTGATGTAACCGCGAGCACCGCAACCTTTCCGCTACTGACGCAATACCAGCTGGTCCTACAGTGTACATAAGGTGAATACAGACAGACACGCGGAAATAATTAGAATCCCTTGCGTCATTCATTATGATTATACTCCGAAATGTAATGTAAATACAATAGTTTTAAACCAATGTCTTCCACGTTCACACGTTCAACGTTAGGGCTGTTTAAATAGTTACGACTATTTTTAAATTATTCTTCTTTTTTTCGAGATATCACAAAGTTTATGATACCGCAGATGTTAATTAATTCACCGTGTTAAGATGACAGACTTTCGACAAAGTCGTTTCAACCATAACACTACACACGTACTCTAATTAGATAATGCATTTAGATTTTTTTACTTTTTTAAAGGGAGAAATTACTACGAAGAAAACGTTATCAACGAATACCAACTCGTACCAAAGGCAAAAGCCACCTATCTAAGGAGAGGAATATGTGTAACAGTGAACTATTTAAGTCTGTTGATGATGACGATGATGAATATCAATATCAAATGATGACAAAAGTGACACAAATGAACGATATTAAAGAGATGGTTGCAAAACTTCTAAGCAGAAGAAATTTAGCGTCATTTCCACAGTGGCATATGTAATAGGTTTCCAATGTTTCAAATGGCTACTTTTGTACAATTCATAGGTACATGCACTGTATTTATTGAGTCCTTTCGTCAAAAGTCATATGACATGTTTAAAATATTTTAATAGCCAAAGTTCAAAAATTAAAATGCCAATCGCAATACGTACAACATGTACCCGGGCTGTTTTTGATGCCTATAGCGTAACTTTGATCATTATTTAAAAACAGAACACATCCGTTGACATAATCGTAAAGCCTTATTTGGCAAAAATACCTACATTGTGCGGTGTGTCCGTGAACAATAGAGTTAACAGTAAAGCTGCTTCTTATTCCGCTCGGATATGAACACGCGGGGACCGGTCGGAGTCTGTAAATTCCGTACATTGTAATTCAGATTGAATGTTGAAACGCACGAGTCGGTATGCGACAATACGGATGCCTTGGCCTGTTCGAACTTTGACTTTAATAGTTTTTCCCTGAGTTTTATTTATAAGTATTTAATAACGAGTTTGAAATCTTGGAATTGTGATATTACTTCGGTTTCTTTTTCTTAATGAATTAATATGAGAAATCTAAGGAGTAAGTTGAGTGGATTAATAGGTATTATTTATCAAATTAGCACTGGTAGTTCTAGACTTCTTGAGGAAGACATTCAGTAAAGTGGGGCTAATTGGAACATACATATATTTCTTGAAAAAGATCAATAGTTATATTACTTTAAATGTATGGTTACAAATTTCACATTGATGGGGTTATTTGGTATCTGAACTGACTGCTTTAGATTTACTCAATTTTTATAACATTTTCGAAAATAAACCTTAAGGCGATACTTGGAAAACCTAAATTGAAAGACAGTCTTGACTTTTCTTCAACATCACTTTTTCAATACCTAATAATAATGTGAAAATATACCATTGCAAATTTATGGTAATGAAAGTCTATCACTTCTTTGGGGTTATTTGGAATCTGATGTTAAATAATAAATGCATTCCTATTAAAGATGAAGCGATATTTGGAATAATTTAAGGCGAAGTCAACAGTAAGTTGATTAATAAAAAAAAGTTGCGAAATGATAGGTTCGTTTACTGGCTTTAAGACATTAGAGAAAATTACACTAAGATATTCTTTTTGGTCTAGTGGTTAGCGCATGCGGCTGCTGTTCAAGGGGTCTCGGGTTCGATTCCCGGGTCAGACCAAATATTTGTGTTACCACAAATATTTGTTTCCGAGTCTGGTTGATTTTCTATGTACAATATGTAATATGTATGTATTTACAAAAAAAGGATGTTTATATATTTATATAACTTGTTTAGCACCCATAATACAAACTCTGCTTAGTTTGGGACTAGATGACGTTGTGTGTAAGATGTCCGAAAATATTTATGTTTATTTATTTTATTTTTCAAAGTGTGAATCGATGCTATAATTTGTTTCTTTGAGATAAAAATAAGTTGCTTCTTTTCCATGTTCTTTTGTTTGGCAGAGAATTTACAGTACCGTAAACTGGGGTTATTTGGATATCACGGGGTTATTTGGAATTTCGGATTATCTGCTAATAGTAGGAAATTTATTATACCACCTGGCATAAGAACGACATGTAATATCATTGTTAAACTAGAATTTTCACAGACAGCATCGATGTCCGTTGAGTAGTGCGTTATTTGAAAATAGCTAAAATTTTGGTGTATTTTATGGTTCAAAAACTTTCGTCTGAAACTCTAAATCTAGAAAGGTATGTATAGAGTGAAATATATTGCGAAATACTGTGTTTCATTGACATTACAGGGATTCAACTTGCTTTTTTCCATGTCTTTTCTGTCTGCAGTGTTCTTCAATTTTTCTAAATGGGGCTATTTGATTTCGGTTTTGGGGCTATTTGAAACTTAGTTTTAAATAGCCCCTTCAAAGCTTGTCAAACATTGCTATGGTTTTTATTCATAGTTTCAAATAGCCCCAATTGATGATTTTAACTGAATTAAGGGTAAGTTGTTTCTAAATTTATTATTAAATTATGTACAAAGTACAACAGGTCAATAAGTGGCTGGTTTAATTCCAAGTGTTTTAAGCAGATAGACGTTGCATATTACGCGCGTTTAAAAAAAAATTGGCGTGACGTGCTAGCACAGAAAAAAAATTCATTTCCAACATTGTTATGCAAATTACATAACAAGTTAACAGAAAAGGGTTCAAGCGCCAGCAACATCATTGCCGGGTTCAGTAAATCTGGGTTATATCAGGGGGGTGTCACTCCGCAGTTTAGGTATAGTCGGCCGGCTGCCTGCCGGGTCAGACACGCCGGTCGAACAGACATCGTCAGAACAGTTAAGAGTTACACGATAGAAAGAGACGCAATTGTAGGTAAATATAATCGTAGTGATTCGGCGCCGTGCGATCTGAATTGAACTTAATCTTTTGACACCGAGGGTATCTATAACTTTAATTTACTTTTCGGAGTGACTCTTCTGTACTGGTACTATTATGTATTCTGTGGTTATATCAGGGGGGTGTCACTCCGCAGTTTAGGTATAGTCGGCCGGCTGCCTGCCGGGTCAGACACGCCGGTCGAACTGACATCGTCAGAACAGTTAAGAGTTACACGATAGAAAGAGACGCAATTGTAGGTAAATATAATCATAGTGATTCGGCGCTGTGCGATCTGAATTGAACTTAATCTTTTGACAGCGAGGGTATCTATAACTTTAATTTACTTTTCGGAGTGAGTCTTCTGTACTGGTACTATTATGTATTCTGTGGTTATATCCCGTTAATTCAGAGCGACCTAAGTCACGTTTGCCTCAAACAAATTCTATCCCTGCAAAAAATATTCAAAACGCAGCGTTTACAGCAATTAAAGAAATTTTGCAAGAAATAAGAAATCCCCCTACACGACCCTTGAACAACTGAAACGTAAAAAAATGCAACGTTCCATCTGGTAAGAATATTACTGGAACAAACACAACTGATTGAATCTCGGCAGAGTAAAAGAAAAAGTACTGTGAATTCTCGGCCAAACAAAAGAAAATGTAAAAAAAGCAACTTTTTTTTATCTCAAAGAAACAAATTATAGCATCGATTCTGATGTGATCAGACACATTGAAAAATAAAATAAATAAATATAAATATTTTCGGACATCTTACACACAACGTCATCTAGTCCCAAACTAAGCAGAGTTTGTATTATGGGTGCTAAACAAGTTATATAAATACATAAACATACTTTTTTTTGTAAATACATACACATTACATATTGTACATAGAAAATCAACCAGACTCGGAAACAAATATTTGTGGATAACACAAATATTTGGTCTAACCCGGGAATCGAACCCGAGACCTCTTGATCAGCAGCCGCATGCGCTAACCACTAGACCGAAAAGAATATAATCTTAGTGTAATTTTCTCTAATGTCTTATAGCCGGTAAACCAACCTATCATTTTGCTACTTTTTTTTTATTAATCAACTTACTGTTGACTTCGCCTTAAATTATTCCAAATATCGCTTCATCTTTAGTAGGAACGCATTTATTATTTAACATCAGATTCCAAATAACCCCAAAGAAGCGATAGTTTCATTACCATAAATTTGCAATGGTATATTTTCACATTATTATTAGGTATTGAAAAAGTGATGTTGAAGAAAACTCAAGACTGGTTTTCAATTTAGGTTTTCCAAGTATCGCCTTAAGGTTTATTTTCGAAACTGTTATAAAAATTGAGTAAATTCAAAGCAGTCAGTTCAGATACCAAATATGATATTTGGAACCATACATTTAAAGTAATATAACTATAGATCTATTCACAGAAAACGTACAGTTATAGTGGCTACTTAAAGACAAATATGAAAACTACCAAAACTAATATTCTAAATGTTGATACAGTAACTTTCGTTTTTGTAAACATCTGTTTCAAGAAATATATGTTCCAATTAGCCCCACTTTACTGTACTTTTGTTCCAGTAATATTCTTACCAGATGGAACGTTGCATTTTTTTACGTTTCAGTTGTTCAAGGGTCGTGTGATTTCTTATTTCTTGCAAAATTTCTTTAATTGCTGTAAACGCTGCGTTTTGAATATTTTTACAGAGATAGAATTTGTTTGAGGCAAACGTGACTTATGTCGCTCTGAATTAACGGGATACAACCCAGATTTACTAAACCCGGCAAAGATGTTGCTGGAGCTTGAACCCTTTTCTGTTAACTTGTTATGTAATTTGCATAACAATGTTGGAAATGAACTTTTTTTCTGTGCTAGCACGTCACGCCAATTTTTTTTTAAACGTGCGTAAAATGCAACTATCGGCTTAAAACACTTGGAATCAAACCGGCCACTTATTGACCTGTTGTTCTTTGTACATAATTTAATAATAAATTTAGAAACAACTTACCCTTAATTCAGTTAAAATCATCAATTGGGGCTATTTGAAACGATGAAAAAAATCATAGCAATGTTTGACAAGCTTTAAAGGGGTTATTTAAAACTAAGTTTCAATTAGCCCCAAAACCGAAACCAAAAAGCCCCATTTAGAAAAATCGAAGAACACTGCAGACAGAAAAGACAGAAAAAGTTGAAGCCCTGTAATGTCAATGAAACACAGTATTTCGCAATATATTTCACTCTATATATTTATTATTACATTTTATTACATTACATACCTTTCTAGATTTAGAGTTTCAGACGAAAGTTTTTGAACCATGAAATACACCAAAATTTAACTATTTTCAATTAACGCACTACTCAACGGACATCGATGCTGTCTGTGAAAATTCTAGTTTAACAATGATATTACATGTCGTTCTTATGCCAGGTGGTATAATAAAATTTCCTACTACCTATGTAATAACAGATAGTAAAATACATGTGATCAAAACTTTTATTTCCGAAATTCCAAATAACCCCGTGATATCCAAATAACCCCAGTTTACGGTTCCATATTTTACAAATATTTAATTTTTATTTTATTATTATAGTTTATATAAATAAAATAAATAAATATTTTGGACATCTGACACACAACATCATCTAGTCCCAAGATAAGCAGAGCTTGTGTTATGGCTACTAGACAACTGATATAAATACATAAACATACTTTTTTTTTGTAAATACATACATATTATACATAGAAAACACCCAGACTCCGAAACAAATAATTGTGAATCACACAAATAATATAAATAAGTATATTATGTACCTACCAACTTAATTGCTTCAGCGTTGTTGAAATTTCTCTTTTGTATAAATTTATTTACTTTTGTAGAAAATATGTTGATAAATAAACTAAAATGTTTAACAGCACTGAGTATTTTTTATATATCTTAAGATTAAAAAAAATATTTTTTTTTATTTTGCATTATATTCATATTTTTAGAGAAGCATTGTTATATTTTGATCGTTTACGAATAACCTGTACTAACAAATAACACATAATAAGTAGAAATCTTTAGAGTTAGTGCCCTGTAAGAGCCTGGTCATAACGTTGATCAGGGCCAAACCAATGTTAATAGTCTTCAATACGCTTGTTTACCTGCTTAGGTGTATAAAAAATATCTCACATACTCGCTACGACTAAATCATTAATTTTTAATAAAAGTAGTAAATAATTTATTATAATCAAATGTCTCGTTTCTAGGAAACACTCGTTACCATCTTCCACGTCTCCACCCACTTCATTAATCAGTAAACGTCTCGCGGCCAATAAAAGTGCGGCATTTATAGACTAACTGTATAAAACACATAAATCGAAACCAAAAGAATGGCGTACCCTGTCCAACATCACAGAAACAGATTTCAAAGGCACGTCGTTTTTCATTGAGACCATAAACTCAGGTGTTTATGGGCAATGTCACTTTCGCATTTTTTTACCGCCCTTTTTATATGTGGAAATATTTATAGCGCCTTAACTTGTTCTAATAATCCGTTTCATAATTAGTTATTGCTAAATACAATTTTATTAACTATGCTTGGTTAATGTTTAGTTATTTACTAGCGTTTTACGTATGAATTCAAAATACCATATGACCATATGACCAAAAAAGTGTGTGAATTGTATGAGCCAAGTATCAATAGATTATAGGTACCTAAGTATGTTTGCTGTAGTAGTTAAGGATGCTTTTTCAGTGGGTTGTCAGGTTTTGTATCATTATTAATTTATTACACATGTCGAAACTCATTACATACTGAATTAACTTACCATAGCTTGAAACGGGTAATTAAATAAACGTAAGTAGACATGCCAGTTTATTAAATTAGTTTAAATAATGCAATATGTAGTTTTTAGAAGAGTAAATATCTGACACACTAATTGTTTACACGATCTAGTGAATAAAATTATCGGCCGCCATAATTTTCTTTGGTAACTTCTACACTTGTCGTCATTTTCATGAAACTTACACCAGAAATACATAATATTACATATTTCCTCATTCGTATAGACGATCAAAACCCTATGGATCAAAATCCAAGCTTCGATTTTGTTTGAAATAAGTTATTGAAATTACTTTAAAATCAATTTAATAATACCTACTTGCAATACAACACCAAAGGCAGGTGTATCGTGTTATATGTCTACAAATAAAGGAACACTAGTAGTTGAAAGTAACATCAAAACAAAATACAGCCGACACCTTTTTTAGGCAAAACATAATATATCATATTGTACATTATTCTCAATCAAAACGATTTTGATCATGTATCGTCACTTTTTCACACAAGTGCCGAAACTTTAAGTTTTGCAATCAAAATAGAATGTGTTCTTTGTCACTGCGACGGACGCCAAGCTTTTGTCAAATCTTTTGTGTATGCCGCCGTTGCCGAAAAGAAAAAAAGTTTTACGCCTATGATTTGACACAACATTTACTTTAGAAACCGCTTTTTAAGGCCGTTTCCCACTGGTTTAGTATTCTTTTTATAAAAATCGGATTACGTTGTGAATAAATGATGGCAAGTTCCTTTGTACGATGTTTTTTCATCGCTATGATATCACCCACCGAATAAATTGTAAGTAGTATAATGGGGAAAAAATCGAGATACTTGTATGCATCCTAATTATTCACAGTCGCTAACTATATTCCAAAAAATCTTTCTGAGGAACCGACAAGACAGCGTTTTGGTAATTTCGATCTTAAGAGTTTCTGTTTTTGTAACTATTACCTATATTATACTATTTTTCCTACTATGTATTTTAGGACTTGGTAGGTACGTAACAATTCACTGTTTTTCTTTACATAGTATAAAATAAAGTGCCTTCACCCGTCTGTTTGCTTAGATCTCGCAGTTTCAGCAATGCTACATGATTCCAGAGGAAAATGTAACGATATTAAGAGGAATTGTAGAGGATATCATAGAATTTAAACTTGTGAAGCCTGGCCGGGTCGTTAGCTTTATATTAATTAAAATTATTTAATTTAAACCAATGATGCAGAAGCACCTCACTCACCATGCTGCATTGTGTGCACTCCCAATGAGAATTTTTCAGATTACCAGTAGTTCCTGATATTATGGCGTTTAATCAAACAAACAAACACTTCAGCTTTATAATATTAGTATAGATAACAATCACTAGAACACATTCATTACAGAACAGTTACATCTTCAAAATATAAAAATTCTTTGTCACAATTTTTTTTTTAAATATTTAAGCCTGCCAAAGTGACTCTACTCTGCCTTATGGGAAGCATGAGTAGAATCCAGGAGTAGGGGCCAGCATGCTCATTGTGAGGGTAGGTGCAGGTCAATGTAGCATGGTGACCCATACCATGGCGGCCTGGTTAGATTATTATGCATCATTCTCCCGGCCTTCGGAGGGCGGGAGAATGATGCAGAATGATTGGGCCTCCGGTCTCACACTCACCAACGAAATACGATAGCAAGAATGCTGTCATTATTAGGATGATCTTCTGTGTGAGGGTAGTACCTACTGTCCCGGTCGAGCCAACCCATTCGTGCTGAAATCATAACCTAAAATAAAATCTAAATTACTTACGTAACCTCGTCTCTATCTCCTATTGCCCGTAACGTGATTTTAAACAGCGTGATCTATTTTGTATACTATAAAAGAGGTTACCAACCTTGAAAGATGGTTGGTAAATTGGTACCATATACCAACTGTCTCGGACTTTTGTAGACCATAGCGTAATTTTTAACTTCAATAAATTAAAAAACTTTTAATCGTGAAACCATACCAAAACTTCCTGACAATTCTTCCTTCCATGTATTAGTAATGTCAGGCCTCCGTCACTCCATGTACTTGCGCGCTATAAGTGCCTACCGCCCAGCCGAGCGGTCTCGGGCCGCCGACGGCTCAAATTCAGTGCGGTTTTCACAAGCGAAGCGCGCGCACGCCGTTCAATTTTAATAGTGCTGTTCGTTCCTACGCGTATTACGATGCTTAATGCATGTAAATGCATGTAATAAGTTGGTTAAATATTTTATAAATGATAAATTTTTTAACTGCCACATAAAAGTCAGAACATATTCACAGTTCTCAATAACATAGATAAAAAGTTATGTTAATTTAATTTTATCGAAGAGGCAGCCCTGCGATTACTGTGGAATCGCGCGGTGCGAAGCAATCACTGCTGTACGCTTGAGCATTTAGGCGCATTTTAGCATACAGTGGTTGTTGACGGGAGGGAGTAGGCAATTATCGTAATAGGTATTGGAAATTTTCTACTGAGTGAAGTATCTGTTACGTAGTAACTATTCAGTAATCTGTGGTAATGTATAGATTATGATATCACCAAACTGTGACTCAATGTTAGCATTTTACTTAACTTTAACTTCGAATCTCCGACTTATATGTAGTTAACTGTGACTTCGATGACTGACCTTTAAATTAGGGTTTACGCTACATTGAATATTTACAATATTTACATCCTGTCATCGCATAGTCACAAGACCCGGTCTTGTGATTTTGTGATGTCATTAAGATAGAGATAGCAAATATCATTCAAACGACACTTACCTACCGATTAGCACTGGATTATCAATATTGTACATAATTGTAAATATAACAGATTTTCATTAATTCATTATCATGGAAAATGAAAGACAATTAAAACTGGGCAAGTGCAGTGCGAGTCAGGCAGGCTCCGTAGTCACTATGGCACATAGTTACATAGATTAGAAGCGGGTTTTGTATTTATTACTATATATAAATTTATTGAATAAAACGGTTTTATCATTATTGTTGGTAACGTTTAAATTTTAGAAATATATTAGCAACGCCATCTATTGAGTGACGTTGTGAACCTTTAGACCTTAATTTAATTATCTAATCCTCTGATAATTCAAATTGAAATAAAATCGTTTCCATTAGATAATTTTTATGAATTTATTTTTAATGTTTTATCTCTTTTTCTTTTTATTCCCTTAACGTACATTATGTACGAAATTTTACAAGTAAGGCCGCTATACTCCTATCCTATTACTTAGTATCCTGAGTACTTGATTCCCTGCGTGCTCTCTCTGCTCCTCAATTAACATACTTATCAAAGCCGCTATAGTTTTTCTGCAAAATTGGTCACATGGACTGATTTTTTTCATTTTTTTTTGGCAACCGCTTAACTTCTAGAGGAGGGGTGAAATAAATGCGCTTCTAAGTTAAATATCTTGCTAACGGATACCTAGGCCAATAAATTGTTTTAGCAATCTCTATATTAATGTTTTTAAAAGAGTTATCTAACGATAACCCACCCCAGTCTATGTGGTAGACACGAGAAAGAAATCATTCCCACTTTAACACGTTCCCTGTCCACGTATACATATAATCTTGATCACACCCATATGTCTACTTTTGATTTTGACTTTATTATACTAATATATATTATTAGGTCCTAGTAATACAGTTTAGACGCTACTAATTTTTTATTTATTTTAGTTTTTTATTTATTTATCGTCAAAAAACCTAATGAGGTCAACCTCACGGACGTATCAGTGGGAAATTACGTGAGGTTGGGGTTGACCTCACTAGTCCTGTCGTATTGGACAGAAAATTGATCTGATTTCTTAAAAATGTCTATGGTTTTTACATAATCTGTGGTAATATCGGTTTTCAGAAATAGCAACACTCAAATTCAAGAAACTCTGTGAAAAAATAAAAAGCGGCCAAGTGCGAGTCGGACTCGCCCATGAAGGGTTCCGTAGCATCATATAAAAGTTTTTGTAGTTCGTTGTAACTTTTATCAATGTTTTATTATTAGTGTTTTGATTGAAAGAAATGTAAATTGCGGTTTATGATTTATGACGTATTAAAAAAAAACTACTTACTAGATCTCGTTCAAACCAATTTTCGTTGGAAGTTTGCATGGTAATGTACATCATATATATTTTTTTTTAGATATTAAAAACCTCAATATCATTTTTGAAGACCTATCCATAGATACCCCCCCCCCCCCACACGTATGGCTTGGATGAAAAATTTTTTTATGAGTTTCAGTTCTAAATATGGGGACCCCCAAAATTTATAGTTTTTTTTCTATTTTTGTGTAAAAATATTAAAGCGGTTCACAGAATACATCTACTGACCAAGTTTCAACAGTATAGTTCTTATAGTTTCGGAAAAAAGTGGCTGTAACATACGGACGGACAGACAGACAGACATGACGAATCTATAAGGGTTCCGTTTTTTGCCATTTGGCAACGGAACCCTAAAAACGGACGTTTAGGCATAAGTTCTAAAAAATTTTTAATTTAGTTTCGTGTTTCTACTTAACTTTCTTATAATAGTTTTATTGTGTTACTGCAAAATTTCTAAGGTAAAGGATGACAATATTATCAGAATTTTAATAAATAGTGACAGAGACAGATGACGAAGTCTTTGTATATGATGATGGCCAAATCTCCTGTAGTGGATTATTTTGAATGTCCAGAATCCAATCCAATTAATAAAATAATCGAATGTTTTTACTTGTCTATGGCCTTTTAATCACTATAATTTGCATCAGTCCTTTAACATGGTGTATAGTATATTAGTGGCAGCACCTTACCCCCATATCAGGTTTATAAACATTATAACTATGTAAACATTGGCGATTTGAAAGGAGTGGCCGCGAGTTTTTATTGACATGTTCTTTTCTCCGGCTCTACCTATTGTTTGCGAACATGGCATAAATGTACATGTAGAATCTTGACCTGTCACAAGAGATGTATTGCATCCTAAGTGAATAAAGAATTTTGAATTTGAATTTGAATTGAATTTGAATTTGCCCACAGACTATAAACTGTTGATTTGATCCGCCAATACTTACCTCTACCTACACGCTCAGAAAAAAAAACCAATATCTTTAACAGCTTATCGTGAGGTAAGAACGACCTCATGGACGCGTCAGTAGAAGCCTCTAGTGAGGTCAGGGTTAACCTCATGGACAGTGAACGTGTCAAGTGTAGTGTGTGAGGAACCCTATTGTTTTTTTTAGCATTTTATCGACATGAACTACGGAACTCTAAAAAAGTTGAATTAATTTAAAAAGTATTTCATGTATTTAAATATAATACATATAAATTTAAAGAGGGAGATAGAGTTCTTTGCGTTACATTTGTGAGATTCATTTGTCATTCTGTAGGTACGAAACTACTGATAATTTATATACATAACATTATTACTGTCGTAGGGTCGGGCGTGTTAAATAGTCTATAAAGGTGGAAACACATTTTCGGACGCGGCTGACAGGCGACAGCCGTGATCTAGAGTATGAACATAATAATATAAGTACGTATAGTCTAAAGTGTAGACTCTACACTGAGCTGTGCAAACTATCGAACGTAAGTCGCGGACGTGACCTTTAACTGACCTAGAGCTTTCGGACGTCCGACAGAAATCTGGCACAAGACTACTGATGAAACTCTGTGCACACTTATCAGTCGCGGCTGTCAGCCGCGTCCGGTAATGTGTTTCCACCTTAAGCCTCCTCAAATGAATTTAATTTTTAATAAAAATAAAGTTTGCTTTGGAACACGTAAGACATAATTATCTACAAGTTTAATAAAGTTGACACGATTATAACTAAAGTAGTGTAAAACTGAATAAATATGTTCTATCTCTGCGCCAAATAGTTATTCGAAACAGCCTGTAACTAATATTTTCTTATATATTCCTCACTAGCTGCTCCCCGCGGTGTTACCCGCGTATATCATTATGGTTACTATGCAAGTGTGCTAAGCATGGCAACCGGTGAAGTTTTGACAGGAGATAAACAGTGATACATTTTTACATCCACGATTTATGTATTTTTATAATCACTTAGCTTTCGCCCGTGTATCTCGATTATTGCAGTAAAATGTAGCCTATGTGTTATTCTGATAATTTAAGGCGAGGTTTAATCGGGATTTGTCAAAAACGCACTATCTTTTAACGTCAAGTGTGAAGTACAGCTTTAAGGTACTGAGATAAGAAAAATAACATGTAAAGATAAAGATCTACACTAAAACTCTACCGAATTTAATTTTAAGATTAACTTACTAAAATTACATAATGAATTATAACCTTTGCCTCTTTCTTTTACACTTAATCGTCGAAATACACCGTATTTTAAGCGATAACAGTACAATTTTTTTAAAGAATTAATAAAAAAATATGATAATTTAAAACGATCACCGGCTATTTTTTTATTTATATTAATATATTTGTCATAATAAATCGAAAAGCCCATTAATCAACAAACGTAAGCGCCTAAGAAAGACTCACGAGCAAAAACACAACAAACAGAGCGTATGATATTCAACCTTATTCGAGTCACTAGTAGACGTAATATTCGCTACGCTATTCGAATCAGTCTGCGATAGACTTGGGCAACACAGTTCACATTAAAGATTCAACTCACCAAATCTCGTTCAGTAAAATGAACTAGTTCATCTAAATCACTCAGCAGTTCATTTCGCTCTGTGACTCTGTGAGTTGCAGCAACTCATTTAACTCTATATGACTCAGTGAGTGATTTAGCTAAGTGACTCAGTGAGTTGCATTGTTTATGAACTGTGAACGAGAGTAAATGTTTGTAGTTTATTGATTTGGATATTTCAATTTCCCTTCATACTTTCTTCAGGCTTAGGACTGACAATTAAAGTGACAAATATAAATGATATCTTAAAGATTTTACTTTAAATGTGACAATATCTACCTATACTATTTCAAACTTATACTTACAACGTATAATAATTTCAAATACTAATTACGATTGACATAATTACCTGTTAGTAAAAAACAATACTACTATAATGCGTAAGTTTAGTTTCGGAATCCTTTTGAAGTTCAGTTCACAAACAAACTACATAACGGCAACAAATTTGCAATATTGAATAAAAATAAGGATTGCTATTCTAAAATAAACGCTCTCGTACAACAAATAAAGACTAAAATATTTGTTAATAAAATGACGAATATATATATAGAAAAAGAAAGCGCTATACAGTAGGCAGTGTGCGTGAATGCAACAACAAAAAAATCACAAGAACTCGGTTTCGTAAATTCGTATTGAATCAGAGCGGGAGCGATGAGTTGGTGAGTTGGTGAGTTGAAATACTCCACAGAGTTGAACGAGTTCAATTCGTTCACTGCAAATGAGCAGTTCAGTGGAACGAATCACTCCTGAGTTACACAAGTCTAGTCTGCGAGCAACGCTCGAAGTGGGAAGTCGGTTCCGGACGCTCTGTGCCAAAATATTACTGACGCGCAAGTACATAGCGCTTGGCTCACATACTACTGTCTTCGCGTGGGTTTTCTCCCTTTTATTATTTTTTTACATTGTAAATTGTAATTTTTTTTTTATTTAATATAAATAGTAAGGTCCATAAGTCTAAACAGATATAATGTTATTGCAAATTATAAACATAAGGGGTAATAAATGCAAAATCGGAAGAAATGGATGATTGAAAGTGAGAAACTAGCTATTGACACCTTGACACTATATGGTAACCAGGGTCTGATGATGGAGCTGGAAGGTGGCCACAGGAACCCCCTCGAGTTTGGGCTCATTTGATTCGTCTTGACGAGTACTTTGACACTATATGGTAACCAGGGTCTGATGATGGAGCTAGAAGGTGGCCATAGGAACCCCATCGAGTTTGGGCTCATTTGATTCGTCTTGACGAGTACTTTGACACTATATGGTAACCAGGGTCTGATGATGGAGCTGGAAGGTGGCCATAGGAACCCCATCGAGTTTGGGCTCATTTGATTCGTCTTGACGAGTACTTTGACACTATATGGTAACCAGGGTCTGATGATGGAGCTAGAAGGTGGCCATAGGAACCCCATCGAGTTTGGGCTCATTTGATTCGTCTTGACGAGTACTTTGACACTATATGGTAATCAGGGTCTGATGATGGAGCTGAAAGATGCCATAGGAACCCCATCGAGTTTGGGCTCATTTGATTTGTCTTGACGAGTACTTTGACACTATATGGTAACCAGGGTCTGATGATGGAGCTGGAAGGTGGCCATAGGAACCCCATCGAGTTTGGGCTCATTTGATTCGTCTTGACGAGTACTTTGACACTATTTGGTAATCAGGGTCTGATGATGGAGCTGGAAGATGCCATAGGAACCCCATCGAGTTTGGGCTCATTTGATTCGTCTTGACGAGTACTTTAACAGTATATGGTAACCAGGGTCTGATGATGGAGCTGGAAGGGGGCCATAGAAACCCCATCGAGATTGGGCTCATTTGATTCGTCTTGACGAGTACTTTGATACTATATGGTATGAATGTATTTCCAACAAAGCAAAATATTAAGTTACAAGTACTAGAGTAGAATTTAATCGTAGCGTGTTTAGACAAGTTTTAATGATATTAGTAGAGTATGAGGTTTCATCTGTATACCGACACATTTTAGCAAGCCGTGCGTGTAACTTCGTTCCATCCGGGTGTCACTTGACACCTCTCAAGTCTTTTTTTTATTTTCCTTTTTCATTCCATAGATATGCTCATATTACTATTTATTATGTTCTCTGTTTAGTTGTCATTGTCTTTCGGTTAATAGGATAATTATATTGTTTTGCAATAATATTGTTAGAATGTATGTTGGTAAAAAGACAGTGTATATTGTTTTGTAAACTTGAATTAATATCAAAGAAAAAAAAATACTATATAAATAAACAAAAAAATTAAATTGCATAAGTTGATAAAAAATGCTATGCAATAGCTGTGCCGCGGTAGTCCCCGAGTGCCACACGACTTTTTTTTATTTTATTTTATTAGTAATATTATAAAAAATATTTTTTAAATAAATGATTGTTTTTTACACTGTATAGGACATATTTTATCCCAGCAAAGATTTATTAGTATTTTTTATAATAGTCGAAATCTCGTTTATTCACTTCAAAATTTACTAATATTTGTAAATCCATTAAATCTTATGTAAACAAAAACCAAGAACTACGATATTTGATTGAATAAAGGGTCGATTGTCTTTACTTAGGTCAATCTCTAGCCTAGACCACCGCCCTCTTACGTCGCCGCATGCCAACATTTTGTTCCTAAAAAAAGGTTATTGCGGAACCATCTGCGCTAAGTTTGGACTCGCCAAGATTATATCGGCCGTAGTTTAACATACAAGTCTCGATGACCCGCGGTCCGCGATTACCGCTCTCGACAGCGGGCGGCGTCCCCCCGGTAGGCGGAGCTTACGTACCGAACCTCACCCCATCTGATTGCCGAATGTCTGCTTATAACCTCGCCTTAAGCTATATTACTGTAAAGTTTCATCCAAATCCGTTCAGTAGTTTTTGCGTGAAATAGGAACAAACATACACACATACTTACTCACAAACTTTCGCGTTTTTAATAATAAGTAGGATAACCGTTGGTCCCTGACTGCACGGTTAGCCTAGCGGTCGTCATCGCTTTCTACGACACCAACTGTTGTGGGTTGAAATCCGTTGAATTGCTTTTGGACATTAGTACATTTCGCTATTAGACATGCCCCCGAGATTTGAGATTTTTTAAATTTTTCATACATTTTTTTTCAGTCTGAAAGTTATTATCATGCTTTGCTTTGCTTTTAAAAAGACGACTCCCGCATTAGGAATATGAATTCCTGTGTCGCGGGGGACTTTACAAACATACATGAAACGGACACAAAGAACACCCAGACTCAGAACAACAATTTGTGTATCACACAAAGTGTTATCCCACGTGGGATTCGAACCCACGACACTTGGCGCAGTAGAGAGCGGCGTGGCGACCGCTTAAACCACTAGGCCAATCGTGCAGTCAAAAACAACGGACGTTTAAAAAACAACGGACAGAACATTGAAGCACCCATAGTAAGCCTGGTTGCCTATATTTACACGTTAACACGCACACATACAAAGCAATTAAGCTTGGTATCCGCCATTACGCAGCTAGTGTTAGTAGAGTACAAACGCAATTATGCCAACCTGCGTCGTGAAATGTTGTTCCCGAAGCACAATACGTGATAAAAAAGAACAAGTAAAATAAAAAATACTCTTTGACGCTTTATTTTAATTATTTTGTAACCATACTTATTAATAATTTATGTAAACAAACTTTTCTTTGTCGAAAGTAGTGTTGTCAGCTTTAGGAATAATATTTCCCCAATTTTATAAAAAATAAGTTAATATGAAATTAAATTGACATAATTATTCAATTATCTCCCTTATTACCGAAATTCTGAAGTATGTTCATTTACTTTTTTTAGGTTCCCAAAAGAAAGCGAATGGAGGAAAGACTGGATTCAGATAATTAGAGAGTGTAGAAGACAGATGGATTGGAATCCAACAAAATCAAGTGTTGTTTGTAGTGAACATTTTCAAACATGTGATTTGTACACCACAAAAGCAGGATTGGTACGCGTTGTTACTTTTGCCGTTCCACAAAAGGTAATATCTTTGAGTAACTGAAGGTTTATGTAATGTTTTCAATACTTATGTCTGATTGTACAACTAATTTTTATTTCTAGTTTTTAGGGAAACCACCGGGCGAGGAGCAGCAAAATGTACAACCTTCTGTATCGGTAAGATATTTGAAGTAAATATAAATTATTAGCTCACATCACATTAAGTAGTAACTTATTTGATTAGTCCTAATTGTTTTTTTTTAGGAATCCTTAGATAAACATGCAGTATCTAATGAAGAAAGACAACTTGCTATTGAATTCAAGAGCAGCACTCTTCCTTCGGAGGTTAGAATGGAAGTTTCATTCCAACTTTGTTTGTTATAATTTACATATTGAGTTTGTCTCTTGCGGCCAAATGTAACTTAAAATAATCATTTTTTTAGACGTCTCTAAAGGCTGATAAAGGATCAAAATCCTTGATCAATAGTACAGACACTTTGCATTCTACAAAGGTACCTTCAAATATCGTAAGTTAATTTATTATCACCCACTTATTATTCGACAACAACTGAACCCATTCATATGAATGCTAAAACTGTTTTTTCGTTTTATTTAGAATGTAACCAATATGGCACTAGCGGAAGCAGACTTTGAGCAACCTTTGTCGATCCTGTACACTCCTAGGAAAAGACGACTGAAAGAAATAATTCTAAAGAAAAGTTTGCACATTTTACAACAAAAACAAAAGATAAAAAATTTAAACCAAAAAGTTAGAAGGCTTAAAAATAGAAATATTTCATTAAAAAATATTATTAAAACTCTAAAAAGTCACTGATATAAGACACTCTTTTTACAGTCTTATAAATTTAAAAACCAGAGGTGGCTTAAGCTTTCTGTTACAAGATGTGTATGATATTTGTTGGCTCTGTGATAGTAGTAAGAAAGGTAATGAAAGAAAATATAACTATATACAACAATAAGCAACATAGTTATATTTATTTTATTTATTTTTATTTTACAACTTTTTGCACTGTAAGTACAATGGCGGACTTAATGCCACAGGCATTCTCTACCAGTCTACCGACGGGTGGTGCGGAGATGATTGAGAAGGTGCACTACAATTATTGAGGAATAAATGAGTATATGATATATCTATTCATACGAAATCCATACATTTATACAGTATACATAAACATACACACATACATACACATATATATACATTCTCATATATAGATATACATACACATACATACATATATAAATATACATAAATACATACACATACATAAACATGAATACATATAATAAATTAAATATCAATATTTTAATATAAAATGTTAATTTTGTGACGACTCTGATAAGCTCCGAGCAAGGAGAGCTCGTACCTTTGCCTTGAAGGTATCGCGACTGGGTGCCATTCTGATTTCCTTGGGAAGGGCATTCCAGAGAAGGACAGATTGAACAGGGAAGGAAGAATGCACGCATGCAGAAGTGTGGGAGGGGCATGACAGAAGCAAACTGTTTGTGGAGCGAAGGCTTCGGTCATGGTTAGATCCTAGGAGTTGGAAAGATGAAGTTAGGTAGGTAGGCGTGTTAGGAGAGTTAAGAATAGTATAGAGAGTCGTTAGGGCGCGCAGGTGGCGACGCTGACGAATAGGGAGCCAGTTCAATTCAAGGCGATAGGAGGAGATATGGTCAAATTTACGCAGATTAAAAACGAATCGAATGCAGTTATTAAGAAGTCGGTCGTATTTGTTGAGTAGGTCTGCATTCAGGTCGTAATAGCACACGTCACCATAATCAATGATGGGTACAATCAAAGTTTGCACCAACATCGCTTTAATCTTGGGCGGTAAAAAGTTTTTGAGTCGGTATAGCGCCCGCAGTGTGCCCGTAACTTTCCGACTTACGCTAGTGACCTGTGTCTGCCAGCTAAGGTTGTTGTCGAGGAACAGGCCTAGATCCTTTACTGTAGAGCTTAGAGGAACAGCTAACCCATTGAATGATATAGAAGGTAGTGTTTTTGGGTCAAGCCTTCTGGTCATATACGGACTACCTATTATGATAGCTTGGCACTTTGCAGGGTTCACAGTCAAACCGAATCTTTCAGACCAACTACTAATAGTATCCAGATCGTGGTTCATCATGGCAATAGCCTCTGTTATGTTATCTATAGCAGCATGGTGATAAAGTTGTAGGTCATCGGCATAAAGATGGTACGCACACTGAAGATTTTTGGTGATAAGATTAATAAAGATAGAAAATAACAGTGGAGAGAGAATGCCGCCTTGAGGGACACCAGAGTCAAGTTCACACCATATGGAGGCAGATTCGTCGACACGAACAGACTGCTGGCGCCCCCGAAGATAAGAAGAGAACCATTCCAGTTCATCAGGTGATATCATATAATAAGAAAGGATAGACAGGAGGACATCGTGACTGACGGTGTTGAAAGCATTGGAGAAATCAATTAAAACTAACACAGTAACCTTGAAGTTCTCAACTGCCGTCCGAATGTCACCAGTCACTTTCAGGAGAGCGGATGTTGTGCTGTGCCCAGGCCTGAAGCCCGATTGAAGCGGGCTAAGTAATTTATTCCGATGCATAAATTGTGAAAGCTGTTGATGTACACAGGTCTCCAGCACCTTGGATAGGAAAGGAAGTATGGAAATTGGGCGCAAATGATTTACAAGGGTGGGATTAGCGACCTTAGGGATGGGTATAACATACGCGTTACGCCACAGTGAAGGGAACTTCCCTGAGTCGAGTGAAAAATTCACTATATGCGTAATCGCAGGAAGAAGGTGATCAAGGATTGGAGTGATCATGCGTCGGCTAATGTTATCACTGCCCGTTGCGTTAGACTTAAGGGAGAGGATTATCTTTTTGATATCATCTGATGCAACTGGAGAAAATTGAAAGGAATTAATATTAGGGCGTGGTAGGTCAGCCAGGTACCCTAAAGTTTGACTCTTGAGTTGGTGATCAAATTGTGGCAAAGAGGTGAAATACCGGTTAACGTCATCCAAATCAAAGGTTGCAGTTGAGATACATTTACCGGATTTACCAATGCCCAGGGTGCCAAGGAATCTCCAGATATGGGAGGCAGAAGAACAGTTGAGATTATTGATAATATGGCAGCGCTTAGCGTTGCGTACCACCTGATTACACCGATTTCTCTCTAATCTATAAAGAGACCAGTTCGCCTCGTTCCTGTTAGTTCGAAATTTACGAAAAGCTTTGTCCCTGCGTTTCATTGATTCGCGAACCTCCGATGACATCCAAGGGGCTGGAGAACGTTTAATTCTCACCTTCCTGATAGGAGCATGTAGGTCGTACAGGTCAGTCAGTGACGAATTAAAAATTTGAACCTTGTCATCTACTGTATGCGCTTCAAACAGAGATTTCCAGCTTAGTGCTAAAGCATCACTGTGCAGTTTTTCTTCGTTTATCCGACCGAAGCAGCTTATATGCTTATATGCTTGCTAAAATACTAGAAAAATTCGTAGGAAGTGACAGTGTTTTTAAATTTAGAGTCAAAGCATCTATACATGGGAAAAGAACACAAAATAAATCTTATCAAATAAATTGCGGAAAAGTATCTTTCCATTAGGTTTCCACATATCAAAAATGGAAGGAATTCACAGAACATTAAGATAGCAAGAGGCAGTATTACAAAAAATTAACACAACACAAACGGTTTTAAAATACCATTATATTTATTTTATTAAAGTTTATTTATGGAAAAGTTAACTTAATTTTTGAGCCTTCTATACTTTAGACTTAAAAAAAAAGTAAAAATCTATGTAAATAAAAACATTTTGGCAATTTGGTCGTTTTATTTAAAATATATACTATAATCTAATTTATCCTTAATTATTCCTAAATTATGAAAGTAATATTTATGGACAAAGGAACTATTATTCAAAGGAACTTATTTAATCACTTAACAATGTGTAGTGAATACATCAAATTTTAGGGAAAGTTTCCTTGACTAGCAACTCTGGAAACACGCACTCATAGAAACCCGCCGCCATTACGGTGCTTCAATCTGTACCACAGATTGCTCTGTGATCTGTACAGTGTACAGTGACAACATTCCGTCCGATGTTCATTATACGTCCATGGTTAATATATTCTACGAACGTTAAATCTGTTACTTGATATGTCTGTCTTTTCAACGAATGCCATTTGTTATGAATATTTACTCTATTTACTTCAATTCAAATGACTTGATCATGAAAACGTGCGTAGCACCGATTGTTTCTTATAATGAATATACAAAAAATTAAAGGAGGGTTGGTGCAACTAAAATTTAATTAACGCCTTAAATTTTTGTAGTAGCACCTGGTAGAAATAAAAAATCAAAAATTTAATAAACGTACTTATGTGTTTATAGCGGAAAGATATGAAGGTGGTTTATTTTAATAGTCTTGCCTGTGTATTTGATCTCTCGAATACACAGGCAAGACTATTAAAAATCATAATAAGTAGTTCTCTTTTGCTTAAGTGAAATGTTAACTCCTGTTGATATTTGCATTTCAACGTAACGATTTAATTACGTACGTAACGAATTGACTAAACTATTTATACTGTAGGCGTTATAACTCACCAAGATGTGTCTAACAATGAGGAGGGCTACTGAGATAGAACAAAGGCGGGTGGTAGCCGTCAGACTTAAAACTAAGCATCTGGGCTACCTGTAAATTTTCATTCCAACCTATGAGTTTAAATGTGAAAATAGATCATTAAAATTTACCACGGTATGTTTCACAGTTTCACAGCAGACATTCACCCAATCCCGGTGTTCAATCTAGAACATGAATAACATGATTGCATCACCCGCAACATCAAATCTAGTTCGCATGCAGTGCTTGCACCGCACTCGGTACAGCCCTGTCAACAGTTAGGCATGACCGAGATTTAGGCAGCTGCATCGACACAACACACGGATGGCACACATGTAAATAGCCATCCATGTGTACTTAGAGTAAGATTAATATATAAGCTATTATTTATGATAATAAAATCAGTCATTTTGTCTAATCCGACTTTGACTCATTACCCTTCTCCACCTCTCACTGTGGCCAAGACACCCTTAGCCGTCAGTAGATCGGTCTTGTGAGTCAGCGACATTATATAATCAGAGATCGGAATTGGGTGTGTGAAAATACCTAAAGTTTGCAGAAGTTTGCAATAATAATATGGAGCTGTTACAACCACTTAAGTTAAACCATTAAGTTAAACCAATATTTATCATTTCTAGGAAAAAAACTAATATTATTGTATGTTCCGAACTCTGAATGTCGAAAATAGTTTACGCATGAAATAAATGTTTTTAATTTATTTTTTTATGCAGTGCAGGTTTAATAATTAAAAAAAAAGCCGACTTCAAAACTATGTAAAGACGCGAAAATGTTCGTTTTCCTTGCATCAACCTGTAGCAAAACTTTTTAACTTAAGATACAGATCAAAAAAAGAAATTAAAACCGCATTAGCATTTTGCAGATATATAAAATTCTGTGTTTGACCGACAAAGAACAATTGGGACTAAAAGACCGAATTTTAACCGGAAAAGTACAAAACAAAAATTTATTTAGAACTGTATTAGCAGCTTGTAAATGTTTATAGTTCGGTGTTTCAAAGGTAAGGAACATGTAAAAAAAAACAAAACTAAACCGGTAAAATTCAAACCCGGTTTAACTTAAGTGGTTGTAACAGCTCCATATTATGTCCCGCTGCAAACTTTAGGTATTTTCACACACCCAATTCCGATCCATGTATCATCATCATCATCATCATCATCATCATCAGCCTATCGCAGTCCACTGCTGGACATAGGCCTCTCCCATTGCACACCACTGTGATCGATTTTGGGCTTCTCGCATCCAGCTAATTTCTCTAATGTTAATACAATTATTATGAGTACTTGGATCTGAAGCAAAAACTTACTCATGCACAGTTCTGTAGTAAGATAAGAAATGACTATGTATTTTATATATAAATAACTTGTTCATCGTCGCTCGCCGGTCTTGTCGTGGTCGTTGAACAGTAAGTCACAAAAATATTTTTTTTGTTACAATTTAAAAAAAAATAAGTTAATTGCCAATAAAAACGGGTATTAATTATGTGTCATACATACATATATAATAATTAATTAAATAAAAACATCATTTCTAGTACCACTGATTGATTGCCATTCGAATGAATAGTCTAAAGCTTCCAAACTACCAATGGTAATAATGATGAAATAAGAAACGTCCATGATCAAATCAAATTGTCAATTGTCATATCAACTTCAACTGTCAAATTGAAATTAAACTTATTAGCACAAATGCAGCTTTTGGAAGTTTTTAAAATATTCTGCTAATAAATGTATCAAAACTGGAATTTAACTAAAGATAAAATGCAGAGCACTATTAAGGAGCTCCTTGACGCTTTAGGGTAAGCATTGTTTTAATAAACAACGTATTTTTGATGTAAAATAAATCAGTGTGTACTATTGCAATTGATAAAATTATCCTTTTCGTTTAATTTGTAGATGTACTTTGGAAGTGGACACGTTATTAGAGTATATCCAGAACGATCCAAACTATGGTAACAGTAATTTCACATCGAAGCAGGTGAACGAATACGCACAAAGATTGGCGCTAAAAGCTTCGAATTCTAAAACATTTTTAAAAAAATACGAAGATCTCAAAAGCAAAAAGTATGTATCTTATATTTAATAAAATATCTTTATTTCATTTATTATCACCTTCTTAGAAGAATATTTAAGCTGCTGCATTTAATTCTAATAAGCATTAATTAAGATCTGTGTATCAACCCAAGCTCATTACGATTTACACTTATTTGAATTCTTTTTTATTGTAGCACAGATAACTTATCATATATAACAGCATTATTTTATAAATTGGTATGTGAGGATAAGAAGTCAAAGATCTCAAAACCAAAAGTAGCACCTAAGCCTATCCTCGGAGACAACAAACATCAAATAACTAAAGAAGACCTTCCTCAGGTATGGTGTTATCATATAGTTGCATTGCACTGAATTAATTTTTGAACACTGGCACTGTCCTATAGTCATAAAAACATTTTACCTTCTTAAACTTCAGTTAATATTTTTTTAAGTATTACTTGTATGTACCCATTGCATTTAGTGAAAAACTGTTAATTTAAAATTACAATAACAGACTTCAATTTCATTTATTTGGAAAGACATTATTGTGTATAATTTAATTTTTTTCATTATATGTATCTAACAACTTTTGGTTCCTTAGATCAAAGTCCCACCAGGACAACTCCTATAATAGGTTCTGAGCGAGCATATACTTACAATAGGCAACAGTCTCTCACAAAGTAACATTTTATTATATGTTTAAAAAAACATTATCTTAACCTCTGTATATTATTTTTAACTGATTTACTTTTACAAATAGATCAAAGACAAGCTCCTGAAAGCTGTAGATGAGAGCAAGAAATTAGTAATGAAGTCCTTTGAAGAGAAAGAGTCAAAGCTGAGGCCAAACTGGTACAGCAGCCTAGAACTACCTAATTGGCAGAAAGACCATCCGTCTATGTCATGGGAATTTCCAAAAGAACCTGTACCGATTGTAGCTTCACTAGGTAAGTGTAGAAAATTCTTAAATATTATCTTAGTTTTATAACATTTTAGTTTTATTCTAGTTAGTGATGTTTCATAAAACTGCTCTAAAACCCTATCAAACATATTACACACTTATTTTTTGGAGGACTTACAGCTTTTTCTGATTGTAATTGTAGTTCTTAATAATTAATATGTATTAGATTACTTTTAGAGTGTGCATTATATATTTTTTTGACACTCGTAAGTAACAATAAAAGCTTGATATGTTTAGACCACAGTGTTTTTTTTAAATTACCATTTTACTTTTTATATTTGAAATATTTGACCATGTTTTGCATATCAGAAAAGTTTATTCTTACTCAAGAAAATCTTGACACTATCTGATTCGAACTAGTACCCTATAAAATAATTATTTCCTTGCAGTGAGTATAATTTAGCTATTTTGATTTCAGCTGGAGTCCCAGTAGCATCTCAAGAGAACATAATCATTGATGATTTACTGTATGTCTTCTCCGGAATCCCTGGGAACTATATTGTCCATCAACCGGTAAAAGATATGTTTGATGCACGGACTTTTCTTATATCCGAAGATTTGGATGATGCACTGAAACAAATTGTTCAACAAATGCTTCCATTAGCCTCTAATTATTCCATAGTGAGGAGATTTATTGAGAACTGCAACATGTGGTCTGGTCAAGTGTTACATGCTTTGGTAGCAGCCATTGAAATACTTCTAAAAGATTATTATGTGAGTTATTTACTTGTTCTTTTAATGTCTTAATGGTTGTTAGTGAAGTGGAAAAGAGTGCCAGTTATGTGTTTATGTGTAATTTATTGATAATATGTTTCATTTATGTAGAAGATAGAAATACATAATGGTTAATACAGCAGTCTGGTTACCACAACACACAGTCTGCTTAGGTCGGGATCACATGCCACATGTGAGATTTGTCAAATTATTATTACTTTAACAAGTAAAAAGAAGTTGGGATAGAAGAGTTTTGGAATGGAGACAGCGACTCTGCAAACATAGTGTAGGACGTCTACAGGTCAGGTTTAGTGACGATTTGAGCAGGATGGCAGGAGCTGGATGCGAGATGGCCAAAATTGATCAAAGTGGTGTGAAATGCGAGAGGCCTATGTCCAGCAGTGGACTGCGATGGACTGATGATGATTAAAAGAAGTTTGCCATTGTATGCCATTGTACGCATATTAACCTATACATTTATTTCTTCCAGACAATGCTTGCACAATTGGAAACTGAAGCAATGTCTGGAAATTTAACACTACAGAAACTTTGGTACTTTGTCCTGCCTACAATGCACACCATGCAGGTTCTTGCTTCCATCGTCAGTAATATCGGAAAGGTGGGTTTCCTGACATGTCCACATAGTAAACTTATTACAATAGCCCAAAATCTCCTTCCATAAAGAGATCTTTTTTTAAGTATATGTGTCATGAAACTTAACCAATTACTTGCAGTTCATTTAATCTATACCAATGTTATAAAGCTGAAGAGTTTTGTTTGTTTGGTTGAACATGCTAATCTCAGGAACTACTGATCTGATTTGAAAAAAAATAGGCCATTCATTGAAGAAGGCTATAGGCTATATATCATCACGCTAAGACCAATAGAAGCTGCAAAAATCTTTCATTTTTTCCTGGGAGCTTCCGTTGCGTGCCATGCTCAAAGGCTTAAATAAAAAATGAGATAGCATATGTCTATCTTTTAAGGTTGGCTCACTATAACCTTTTTATGGGAATCAAATTTGCTTCCGCGGTATAACATCACGCTACGGGAATTGAAGACGCAGACGGGACAGTGAGGGTCAGCTAGTATTTTAATATACATGAGCTCGTGTTGTAACTGTCATTATATTTTGTAATAGAATTTCAAGTGTCAATAGGTAATTAATATTTAATTAATAGCTTTCCATATCAGAACGTCATTTTCTTTTTATTATTTCTCAGAGTGAGTTGCGTGGTGGGGCTGTATTAACAGTGTTGCATGATAAAACAAACACATTAATGGGTGTTGCCAAAGTTCAAGAAATTTCCTTATTTCTCACTGAACGTGCTTGTCGTCCCTACCTAAATATTTTGGATCAGTGGATACACAAAGGCACAATCGTTGACCCGTTTCAGGTAAGACTAACACAGTTTTATTATTCTCTTGACATTTGTTAAGCCGTCAGTCCCTATTGCCATATAACAACCTTTGGTAATCTGCACGCGCAGTAAGATCTCAGTGGCAGCTACAGTCTTTCTGAACAGAACTGTGAAGATAGTAGAGCACGCTGATTTCAGCACGAACAGGCCACCTCGACCAGGGTGCTGCTACCTTCTCACAGAAGACTGAAGTAAAATGACAGGTGGGAGAGGTTTCGTTGGTGAGTGTGAGACCAGAGGTCCAATGTCTGAATCGCCATGTTGCATTGTCAGCATTCACTCAAGCTTTTCATCAGTCAGAGTTGAGTCACTGGTTGGCTGGTGGAGGTGGAGGAGATCTGATGTCATCACTCCACGTAATAAATAGAATTTCAGCTGTTTCGTAACAGACTTGAAACTGATCCCAATCTAGTTTAGCTAAAAGCTAGTTTAGCATAAAGACTTAAAATTCGATTTTAAAATTAATATGTTCTCTGATGTACTACTTGTTATTTTAGGAGTTCATGATTGAAGACAATGAATTGATAAATAAAGAGGAACTTCCAGTGGATTACTCAGCAGATTATTGGGAGAAACGGTACAGTGTACAGAAGGACAGAGTACCAGAGTTTCTTGAGAAGTTCACAGATATCATATTGAGAACAGGGAAATATTTAAATGTTATAAGCCAGTGTGGTAGGTTTGAACAACACATTTTATTTAAAACATTTCATTTTATATAAGATGTGCTATAAAATGCATATAAAATAGGTAACTAGGTCATTTAATTTGTTTATATTTAGTAAGTATGTTATATATTCATAAACATAAACAAAAAATATAGTTATTAATAAAAGCTTTTGTCTATGTTATATGGATGACCTAAATATAATTATAATTTATAATATTCCATTACTGTTACCATCTTTCATACATTACCAGTAATATTCTAGAAACAAAAGTTAAGTCTCATTTGTTGACCATAAATACAACACAGAAAGATGGTCTTGTATTTCATTTATTTAACCCATAATTTTTATTTTATATTAATCAAAATGTTCCAGGTAATGCCATAACTAAAACTAACACAGAAGAAATAAAATACTCGTTAAGAGAACAAAATTACGGTGCCATAATACAAAAAGCATATGCCTATGCCAGCAAATCTTTGTTGGAACTGCTACTCAAGGAATATGACCTCATGGGAAGACTAAAATCTGTAAAGAATTATTTCTTGATGAGCCAAGGAGATTTTATTGTACAGTTTATGGATGCAACAGAGCAGGAGCTCTCTAAGAAAATTGATGATATTATACCGTCGAAACTAGAATCGCTTTTGGGACTTTGTTTAAGGTAATAATTTTTACAGAAGATTTGTAATTTAATGTAGATAGTGATTTTAAACATCGGTATTATTTTCGTATATGTTAATACAGGACCTTATCTACCCATTATGTCGTATGTTAATCCCAACGTCTGAGCAAAAAACTTGTAGCACCAGCGACACCGTATGCGAATGCACTTGAGGTCTTGAGTTCTATTCTTAGGTTGGACCAAATATTTGTATTATCTGCAAATCTTTGTTTCGGAGTATGGGTGTTTTCTATGTATATTATGTATTTACAAAGAAAGTACTACCTTTTTATTAATATCAGTTGTTTATCACCCATAGTATAAGCTCTAGTTAGTCTAGGACTAGATGGCGTTGGGTGTCAAATGTTGTAAATATTTATTCATTTTAATGTTGTACTATTAGGGTTACCGCTGTGACACAACAGTGATGAACACAGGGATACCATATAAACAATGGACTCGTAATTTACCAAATTAACTCATCAGCCCAGACCTAGTGTGATAATTGGTACCTCGTAAACATAGGAGTGAAAACAGATTTGATTTCGGATGAAACGGATGATATATTGTATATATTTCCAATCCACATTTTCTTATGTCAATTTGAATATTTTGCATTTTAGATTATCAGCTGCGAGCCATGACCCGTACAATGAAGACATGCGCGTTGAACTTCTTCCTTATGACTTGCAATTCCAAATGTTTAAGATATTGTCCATCGAAACCGAAGATGAAAAAGGTATTACTTTTAACATTTTTATTAACAATTTAAATTCCTTAATTTCATACAAAATTGTCGTCAAATCTGTTTTTAATAGTTTATGGAAGAAGCTTAGTATATATTTATATGACTAGCTTTTGCCCACATGTATGTCGGTTATCGCGACATAAAGTAGCCCAGCTTCTTCTCCAAGATCAAATTTATCTCTTTATTTATGTATTCTAATCTATTCATCTGTTTAGCCAGACCTAACAGTCGGACAGACAGTAAAAAGAGCTAGATTAAAGAGGTTTCAAGATCGTAGTAAGTGGAGATTTATTGTCTCTGCCCCCTTCTCTGGGAAATATACATGTCTCTATGTATGTACAGAGTAACTTTCGAATGTGTAAATTGGTATTGATTAGTACCCATGGGTTAAAAAGCGAAAAGTGTGAAAAGTATTAAAATAAGAAAACAATCATTAGTTGGACTAAGTATTAAAAAAAATATATTATTTTTCAGATTATAAACAGAACAAGGATTGCCCGCCACTCACGGGCATAGAAACATTTTCCTTTGGCATGGAAGTGAAATGGCCTGTGTCTCTGATACTAAATCATAAAGCTATTGCTTGCTACCAGATGATATTCAGACATCTTTTCTACTGCAAACACGTGGAAAGACTACTTTGCAGGTATATAATTTATATATTATTACACTTAGTTCTTAGAGAAATAAATTATTTGGAACATGATGACATGATTGTATAGGGTCCGGGACTTGATTAATGTTTTACTATTTTCTTATTGTGAATGGTCTATAAGTAATAGCTTATTTATTTGTATTATCACTTACAAACTAACTAACCCTATGAGTTAACTTACTAAGTAATTATTGTGGATTTTTTTCTAATTTAAATGTCTTTAAAAGTTAGTCATCTGGTTAAAAGCTAGTAGTACTGTTGTTTTAATAAGAAGCTTACTTTGAAGTTCAGATAAAAAAAGTCAAAATGGAAGTTTACGAACAATAAAGTAACGCCACTATTTATTATAGTTTGAATTCTATTGTACTATGACAAAAAAAATCGTCATTTTCACTTGTTTAACAACTGACAAAGCAAGACTTAGTTTTGTATAATATATGTGTATGTATAACTGTTTATACATAGTTTTAACCGACGTCAATTATTCGACCGCAAACTACCATCTCAGTTATTAAAGTTCATAAAACTGGTTTTCCTAAAAATTTTGTTAAAAAAGCCATTTGATGATAAAGCTTTTTCTTTCTCTTTAGAGTTTGGCTATACAACAAAGTGGTGAAGCGCTTTTCGGAGGCCCGGCTGTACGCGGATGCATTTGCATTGCGACAACGTATGTTGAGCTGCATCCAACATCTGCAGTACTACATGTGCGTCGAGGTCATCGAACCGTCCTGGTGCCAGCTCATACAGAGCCTTGATAAGGTATGTATGAACTTAAAGCAATCCCTTTAAACGCAGTTTTTGTGACAGCGCCATCTAACGACCATAAGTATCACTACTTTGAAACCACCGTTATATTATTAGATATATATGAGAATTGTGATCTGCCAGGCTCGGTCGAAAGGAGAAGAGTAGTCTACGTATATTAAAGTGAAACCTTTATTTAAATTACTACTTTAAATAATAAAATAATTAATATTGTTCATCAATTATGGCATACTACTTTATTAAGTAATCGCGTTAATTCCCGTAAAAATAATATTTATTATCATGGAACGCGAAAGTTTAAAAGTTAGTACATTTTCTCTTGTTCATAACTTTTATTTACAATTATATTATACTAGCTTTCCGCCCGCGGCTTCGCCCGCGTGGAATTCGTTTAAATCGCGCGCCACGGTAAGGGTAGATTAAACAATCTTACATGATTTTATGTTTGATAATAAGGAACTTCGACATAAACGTTCTTCCCCTATTTCAAACCCTTCTGCTTTTATTTTCGCGATATAAAGTATCCTATGTCCTTTCATAAGTTCAGTTCTATCTTCATACCAAATTTCATCAAAATCGGTTCAGTGGTTTAGGCGTGAAAGCGTAACAGACAGACCGACAGACAGAGTTACTTTCGCATTTATATTATTAGTAGGGATTAGTAGGAATTAGTAGGGATAGATAGATTATAAGAACTTTTAGATTTTTTTTATGAACAATTAAAATTGTATCTGCCTTAATTTAATTTATTTTTTTGATTGATGCAATATATGCAATATATTACTGAGTATTGAAAAGAAAAATAACAATGAATTTCGTAATAAAAGAATAATAGTTCGTTTGCTCAGTGAAATTTGATTCTTAGTGAGAACATAGGCGTCTTTACCGTGACAACCGACATACACGCCGACTGAGCCGCGGACAATAGCTTGTAATTATATTGTGAAGGTGGCGAAACATCGAAGTTGCATAGTTCTAGCATATTTGGTTCTAACAACCAAGATATCTGTATACATTTTTATAACACTAAGCCCTGTCTGAGGTAATGCTCATAATGTCGTTTGTAATTGCCATATAAAAATAAAAAAATATCTGTTGACTAAATAAGGAGAAAAACGTTTTATACAAGAAATGATTAGTAATAAATTAAGAGAAAAAGGTTGTTTCACTGTTATATTAAGTTTACTTGTTCATTATTGCTTTTCTGGGCATGTAACTTACAAAACAAAAAAATAAAATAAGTGAATCGTAATCCTGTTTTGCTTTTGCCAATCTATACAATAAATGCAATTGAAGTGTCTGTTTGTATATCAAGTGAACAGTTTTTTACTAAATGCTTTACTATGAAAGTATAAATCGTACTACATCAAAGAAGCATTTTTTTTTATTTTTGTCTGTCTGTTCCGGCTAATCTCTCGAACGGTTAGACCGATCTTGTTTTGATACACGACTAGTTTCAAGTTAAGCAAAACTCGAACTATGAAAGCTAGATTGATTGAAATACGACTAATTGATCTAAAAAGTAATCAATACGAATTCTCGATAACTAAGGCTTCCATCTCAATGGAACATAAAATAGCGCTGTTCTTCAAGGTGGACACACTCCTCGTCCATAATGCCCCTGCTTTTATTCTAACAGTCACATCATAGCCTCAACTTACAGTGATTGCATATAATTGATCTAAGTACATTTCAGTTCTCTGCAATCACTAAAAGATGTACGAGACTACCTTATCGCTAAAATAGATTTCTTGCAGAAACTCTTACGACAGTAAAAATAATAGATTGTGACTTTAATTTTGACTTTATATTAATGGAATAACTTACCTAAACAAAGTTTTTGTTTATAAAATCCACATCTCATTTAATACAATAGATTATAATGTTGCAATACATAGTTTTGATATTTAAAACTTGGAATGCACCTTACAATTACAATTTTATAACAATAACAAGCTTGAGTCAATTCTAAATCATTAGCGGCAAGCTTAATATCATGTGATCGTAATAATATGGTAGAGGTTCGTCTAATTTCAAAGTACTAATATAACGTATTCTAAGTGATTTGTAAGACGGAAGAACTTATTATAGAAGTTTTATTGTCTTTCTCATCTTTATTCGGAAGCTCATACAATATCTGAATAGAATGTTAAACACAACTTGTATTGTCCTCATTCCGAAAAATCGTATAAAACAGTAATATTGACCTCCAGGTGATTTCCAAATATGTTTATTATAATTAGTTAGTATTTGAATTCGTATTGAAGAAAACAGATTTTCACCATGTTCGTACTGAGAAAAATATATATTAGGTACAATATAACTTTTTCTCAGTATTCTTTAAAAAAATGTATTTTACTAATAGGAAATTAGACAGACAACTATCTTTTCCTCATCAATTTCTGAATAAGGGTTGGAACTTAGTGAATATAGAATGAAATACATAATTTTGTTAAAAAAATAAAAATAAGCATTTGTGAATTTACATCCAAAGAAAATATTTACTGTCTTCATGTTCTTTACAGTTATATTATACTTTATGGGCATTTATTTATTTATCTTAAATAACATTACATTTTGAACTTACAGCCGTTGAACCTAACATTTGAAGTGTTAATTTTTTTCATATTTAATTGAAAACTTATTTTAATACAATACATTCCTATTAAAAAAAATATTGAATAAAAAGTAAAAATACCGCAGTTACAATAAACATTTAAAGCGTTATGTGGTTATAGAGGTATCTTACACTAATAACGGTTAGAATCAGGAGTCAGAACCTTCTTCAACCAACTTTCTAAGTTTTCAAACTTCTTTTCATACTGTGACAACTTGTCCTTAATTTCATCAAACTCGGTTCTAGTTGTTTTTTTAGTTATAACAGCTTTAGAGTGTTTTACAATTCTAGGATCTAATCTGTAATTTTGACACCGTTCAAAGCAACATGAACCACCGCTCTCAATGTCTTCATCATCATCTGAAAACTTTCTGTGTGAATCTGGATGCGGTATTTCGATTTTATTATCTTGATTGGGCTTCACTATTATCCGGTACTGCGGCAAAAAGGTAGGGAAAAGGCTTATACGTCTTGCAAAAGGCTTTATGCATAACATTTTAGGTTTTATAAAATTCAGATCTTGTATGTAGGACGGAAGATAAGACCAACACCTGCTGGGTCTAGTATACGAACCCACGTTACCCATCAATACACTTTCAAAGTATGATATAAGCTTCACTCTTGATATATGTCCTACAAGCTCGGCATCAGCTCTAATTTCTTGTGTATCACTTACTGCTAAACCATTTAACAAATTAAATAGTACTATAGGAATCATAAACACAAACACAATAAATATTAAATGACTTGTAACCGGGAATGTACTGAATTTGATAGATCCAGCGTCGAATTCTCCTGTTAACATAACTATAGTTTTAAATAGCGAACGACCTGGATCTTCAAAAAAGTTTTCTTCTTCCTCTTCTTCTTTTCCGTTACTATTAGGATTTGGAGCAGTTTGATCTTCTTCCCCTTCCTTCCTGAATAACGTATAGAAACTTAATGCGAATGCAATGATTAATATACAGTACCAAAGCAAGAATTTAAAAAAGTTCCATGACACTGTTCTTAACATGACAATATTCGTTGATAAAGTAGGGAACTGCCCAATGAGTAATACTAGTTCAGCGGATGATAGTAATATAGCCACAGCAGACAATTGTTGTTTAGTAGACTCTTCCGCTGAATCGTAACAAACAATAGCAGCAGTAACGAATATTAAAGATATTTCCATCCAATTCTCAATACTTTGTAAATATCTTGTTGGTGATACTAGTAATTGAAAAAGTTCTCTTAGTATCAATAAAATTAAACCGATAACTGCACCAACATGCGTAATTACATTCAACACTTCTATCGTATCGGACTGTTTTTTTTCGACACCGTAACCTAAAATTATATAAAGAATAAGACAGAGCCAAAGTAAAGAGTAAAATGTTATGTTTGCGTAAAATAGGCAACTGATCCGTTGCCATTTTAAATACAAGAAGCTTGTAATGACTGGATGTTTTAAAAGCGGGCGCAACTCTTGATTCCGTGTCATATATAGCAACGCATCTGTTTCGGGTGCTAGAATAGAATCAAATTCTTCGATATTATTGTTACAATTATCCATTAGTGGTACTTTACACATTTCGTTTTCTAGAGAATTATTTGGATACACTAAGAATCTGTATTGCATATGTATTTCGTAATTATCATCACTTGGTCGTTCGCCGTTCGTCGTAACGCATTCGTCCAAATAAGTTTCCAGTGTCTTAGCATTGATATCTGCAAGTGGTGGTTCATTAAACTTATTACGCAATCCGACACACGCCCCATTCCTTAATAATTCTAAAACTGTTTCTTGGTCACCATTTCTTGCTGCATAATGTAGCGCTGTATTATGTTTAATATCCGGGTGATTAACGTTGATATTAATTTTAGAGCGATTGTCCAATAATAATTTCAAACATCCTTTGTGATCAGCTTTTTCATTATTGTGAAATGATCTCATACCTTTCACTAGGATTTGCAGAAGTGAATCAGCAGTACCCGAATCGAATGTTGTTTCCATATCAAGAAGCATTTTAAGGATACCTTTATATCCATATTGGCAGGCAATTGCTATAGGTTTTTCTGAATTATCTGTAAATGTGAAGCTTGGATCAGCTCCGTGTGATAATAAAGTAGAGACTGCTGTGTCCATACCTTTTTCAGTAGCCAATTGTAACAGAGTTTTCCCACTATTGTTAGTATTTAATAAAGAATTGTGTTCGTTTTTAGCCGTCATAGTTTTAAATCCACGAACAAAATTATCTTCGTCTCCTTTACTGAGATAGTAAATTAATTTATCTATATTTATATCTACTACTTCATTTCCAAACTTGTCAACCAGGTATGGGAAAGCTGCTTTGAGATAATCACGTGCTGATTTTCCTTTTCTATCTTTGTAAGAATCGATATCAATCGGTTTCTTAGCGTGTTCGGCTATTAATTTCACTACGGTTTCTAGACCTTGCTGGCTTGCGGAATGTATTGGAGTTATACCTTTTAGGTTTGGGCTATTTGCATCACAACCCTTTTCAAGAAGAAGTTTTATCATATTCTCGTAAATAATTAATTCTTGCTCGCGGTCATTTTCCACATCATCCATTTTCTTTATCGCCATAAGTAATGGTGAATTTCCTTTACTTTTAAGATTAACATCAATCCGATCATCGCCTAGCAGAGCTTCCAAAGCCTTAATGTTGCCATTTTCTATTGCAAAATGTATAGGAGCAAAACCATGTGTTTCATTTATTATATTTACTTCCACTTTCTTCTCCAGTAAATAATCAATAAAATCTTGTCTATTTGGTTCGGAGATGGCAATTTCCAGACACGTTTTAAACTCTGGAAATTCATAAAAGTGATTAAGATCCACATCACCACTACTACAAAGTTTCTTGAATGTGTCAAACTCATTGGTTTGCAGAGCTGTTTTCAATTGTGCTTGGGGCTTCCCACGGAAGAGGGAGCTTCCACGTTTTGGCTGATTAGGCTTCATCTCGTAACTGTCCCGTGTCATGCCGCACACTGAACTGGCATCTGAAACGTGAAATAATTGTTTGTATAGCTCGAACAATTTTCTTATTAAAGTAAATTGCTATGATACTACTGTATAGTACTCTAAAATTAAATTGGTTTAAAGGCAATTAGTTCAATTGAAACTAATTATATTATCAGTTGAACATCTGTTGAGCCTTACACAATAATCTTCACATAGTTCTTGTTCGATGCTATGATATCACGTTGCATGTTCAACGAGATATTTCAGTTTCTAAGTACAAAAGCCGTAAATCGAGGTTTTATTAGATTAAATACGCTAAACGATTTTACAAACGCTGGTGTGAAACGGTGATAATCGTTGCTATATGTTCGTTAACTACATATCAATTTAGCTAAAAGAGTTGCTCTGGTTTGCTTCGGTTTGACTAAGTGCATTTTTTTCCATCTTTATAAATTGTAACTTATTTAATACATACTAAAATAAACAAGAGTCACTCACGAAACACTATTTTATACTACGTAAAAAAACACTTTATTCGACGTTTACAAGAATTGACTTAACTAAGAATTACTGTAACAAAGTAGCAATTATTCCGAATTTCTCTAACTGTTATAAAATTAATGTAGTGCGCGTGCTTCATTCCTCTCGACCACTATGAAGTAATTGGAATGATTTGCACTACTATATTATTCCTAATTATACTCCTAATGACCCCATATACACCTTATCCAGACGGAGTAGAAACTATAATTGCAAAACACGCGTAAGTAAAGATCTCTCAATACGTGTTTTTATTGCAGTATAGGGGAAACGTTATAGTTACTGGCCCCTATACAGTTACTGGCCATTTCAACTTTGATTTTAAAAAACTAGCGACTATTTGATTGAAGAGTAGATTTTAAAAATATATAATGGTAACAATTTTATTACTTCTCAAAAAGGTTCAACAAAATGCCGCTAGGCGATTTAGTTCTTTTGTGATTTGTGATTTCTTGACGCTGGAAGAAAAACCGGTAAGCTTGATAAAAAAATATTAAGACTACAATTTTTTTTCATAAGATTTTTTGAAAAGTAATTAACATAGTAAAGTCCCTAGAATCCTGTCAAATATACAGCAGCTAAGCATTATAATCGGATTTGAGGCATAACATGATGATAACTTCGTCTAATCTAAAAAAAACTATTGTGGCCAATAACTGTCACGATTATTTCAAAAAAATATAGTTACGGGCCCCGTAGGCCAGTTACTATATTTATCATATTCTTAAAAAGAAGTGTTTTTAATAAATGTCTTCGAATAAAATACCTATTACTAAACGGTCTATTCAATTACCATGTGTTTTAGAACTTCGTAGATAGTTATTAGCCTAGGCCAATTACTGTGGTATTCGTAATAATAGGTATTACAAAACTAGGCCAATAACTGTAATACTTTTTAATTTATTTTGAACAAGGTCACAGTAACGTTTCTTTCTTTTCTATCAGGTTCATGCCAAAAAATGCTTAAAATACCCCAGTATACAAAAGACGCCCTTGATGAAGCACTAGAAAAAGTAAATGGTAAAACAATGTCTTTGCGAGCGGTCGAAAAAAAAAATAGTATCCCAAGGGCAACTTTACAGTTCAAACTCAAAAATTCTACTTCTAGATCTCAATTTGTGCCGACACCATATTTAACTGATGAAGAAGAAGATACTATTGAAGACTCGTTAGTTAGAATGGCTCGCAAAGGGTTTCCAAGAATTCAGATGATGTCCTCGACACTGTACAATAGTTTTTGTCTGATAATCCACGCGATACTCCTTTTGTCAATAATAGACCTGGTCAGGGGTGGCTGAAAGCTTTTATAAAACGTCACCCCAATTTAGCTCAAAGAACCAGCAAGGGAGTCACTAAAGGCAGCACTTGTGTTTCTGAAAGTGACTTAAAGAAATAGTTTCTTGAAATCAGGAATTACTTAAGCAGTGAAAACCTGTTAGAGGCAATTCGTGATCCGCAACGTGTTTTTAACGCTGATGAGACAGGATTTCAGCTTTGTCCTTCTACTGGTCGGGTGCTTGCCGTTAAAGGTGTTAAAAATGTTTATGCCGTGGTAAAGAGACGAACAAGCAACCGAAAGAAATTGCCCTTAAGAACACAAGAAAAGGTAAAGGCATAGGAAAGAAGTCAAAAAACGGAAACATAAAAGTAAATCCTAACGTTGAGACTGAAAATAAAAATTTAAATGATGTTACAGAGGGAAGTGAAAAAGAATTTAAGACTAAAAACAAAAACGATAGCTATAAATTAAAAGTATTATCAAACTTGGTGGTTAACTGTGATACATGCCGGCGTCTAGCTCTGAAAAATGAGTCTTTATTACGCAGTACTTGTAATAAATATTATCATCGTCAGTGCGATCCCATTAAGCATCAAGAGCATATTCCAGATGATGATGAAGTTTTTGACTTCATATGCCATAAATGTTTATTGTTAAATGATGATTCTGAACCTTCCGAAAATGAAAATCGTCATGAAGATAATATTATATCATAATAGCATTGATATTTTTTAATATGGCTAATAACTGTATGATCATCTCATGGCCAATAACTGTATTAATACGGCCAATTACTGTTAAGTTTACGTTTGTATTTTTGTGTTCATTTTATGCAGATAATATATCATAAAAGTGTATATAAACAATATGAATAAATAAATACATTAATAAAGTAGCATACATACATACAGTTACTTATGTTTTACTATATAATTTATTTTTAATTCAATCCGTCAGTCTTCGGGTCGCTTATGTGGCCAATAACTATACCGGTTCCCCTAATTGATTTTTGGAACATTAATGAACCATTGCATTAGGTGTACTTTGTGTGCTCTGTTGTTTCACAATTTACATACTAAGTACCCGCAGGGTAAATAATCTAATTTACCCTATTTATACGTACCGTATTGATTCTATTGTTTAAGAATCGTGATACCTACTTAAATTTTTAGTGAAGCACTAATCCGTTTACCACTTTTATGTTTGTATTACACAATGATGACAAAAGCTATGTACACTCTCAATAACGTCTTTGCTTTTGTTACGATTGTCGGTCTGTTTAAAACAATATTTATCCATGGCTTTACTCAGTGTATACCGTGACTGAGTCTCGCCTTGGGCCTTGGTCATATTATAATCCTATTAGAGAAAACAGCTTCTGTGTGTACATTCCAGACGTAACGACTTCCGGATATATTGGGTGACGTAAATTAAAAATTTTTGTTTTGTAAATATTGGAGGGATGTTTATGAAAAGATGTTATAGGTATTCGTAATAAATTTGGAAAAATGTTGGTCATATTTGTTGCCAGAACTTAAACATCGTGTGCTACTTTTTGCGGCACTATTAGTTAGAGCAACCGGTTTTAGAGAGAGTATTATCTAAGAGCTCTGGCACTCTTAACTGATTATATTTATATTAACTAAAACGGAAATCAAAAGAAACATAAAACAATATATTATAGTAAAAGTTTAAAAGCTTGGTACGTAATACATACTCATAGTGGCTGTATTAAAGTCAATCCGTGTTTCGTGTAATGCGTGTGCGTGGTTGACCGTGTGGTTGATTGTGCGAATAGAGAAATGTTATGCAGGCACCACACTTCGTTATGCGCTATTCGTTATGTGTCCACGCCGTATTCGCCCAAATATTAGTTATGCGCGAAAAAAACAAACATGCCATCCACACTTCGAACTGGTATGCCAAATAAGCATCAAATAAGGCAAATATGTGTGTTGTAGAGATGTGTCATTGTCATTTTTATGGTGAACGAAACGAATATACTCTCCACACTTCGCCGTATGCGCGCGAATAACTCGCATAACGAATAGCGCATAGCGAAGTGTGGTGCCTGCTTAAGGATGATGCGTTTGTATCCAGAATCAATAGTACAGAGTTGGCTATTAAAACTATCTTATCGTTGGAAGTCTTTCTTGTGTTAAATTGATAAACGTTGGGACATAAAATAAATAAGGTAAGGCAAAACTGTCTATGTTAATAAAATTTAAAAAGCTAATTTATTTTACTTGTACTGTTCAGATTTAACTATTCATGTTAATATTTTAATTATAACAAGCATTTCGTTGTCTACAGCTATCCTAAAGTACTTGTGATAACTATGTACTTTATATAACACCAACTTGCCGCATCGCTGTATTTCCAAAATAAAGATGAAACTAACAATGCCTTTGTATCAAACAATACCGGTTCGCTGTTCGTCCATCGGAACGCTATAAAGTACTCCACATGTTTAGATGAGGTGCACCGACCATACAACACTATACAATATATCACGCGTTATATACTGCGCATTCGAGAAAATCGCTATTGTGTTTTACATAAGGATCACCTGTTCAAACAATAACCGATTCAAGAGATAGGCGCGATGGCTCAGTACGCTATTGATTGATCGACAAAGCCAGGCCGCTCGTTAAATAGTTTTGTTTAGGTTTATTTTTAAACTATTTCGTACTCTTTTTAATCTACGTTACGTGCTATGGGTCATCTGTGTTTGGTGATGTAAAACATTGCTAGGTTGCATGGGTTTAGGATTACTGAATGTTGTCTTTAGCTTAGTAGCCAGACGATAAGCGATTTTATGAAAACCTTGCCAAGTACTACTAAGAAGTATATTATTTACTCATAATACTCATAGATCTAAAGACAATGTCACCTCTACCACCTTATAATAGTGCATCAAAATCGTAACACAAGTAAAATTTATCGAAACCTCTTTTTATGATGTGAGCTCTTGGACTCTGAACCAATCTTTGTGTATAATTTAAATATATGAGTGACAGATAAAATATTAAACATTACCATTTCATTTTATTCGTACGGTTAGGACGGAAGATTACAAAAGATATCCTAAGACACTAAACTACAATCTCTGATCGATTGAGATTGCATCATTCCGTTCGTAATTTTGTTAACACAGTTCAGTTATGGTAACCATAGCATGGTTAAAGTAACTTCTTTAAGACTTTCACCCGTCCCGTATAGTAGTACTACAAACTGACATAATCTAGCTCTGGGACTCGTTCGGTATACCCTTCTATTTCGGTCCTTGGCATTTGTAGTTAATGAGAAAGTTAGCTAAGGGCATGGCCCACGACTGCGAAATTTCATGACCAGCATGTTTTAACCATAAGTACCTGGGTGACCGAGCTTCGTTCGGGTACCACTATTTATTGTTTAACAACGCCATCTATTTACTCAAGTAGCTGTAGTGTTGCTGTGTTGGAGTACCAACTAAGTACCAACCAACTAACTGTTACTGAAAGAGTAGTAAAGATGTCGCAAGCAATGCTAAGAGTAACAAAGAAAAACGCATAAATCTCGCATTTCCCTAAACATAAGACTAATGTCGATCGATTTTTCACCACTGAAAACCCCCGAGTACCTACCACATTTTAGCGAAATCGTTAAAGCCATTTCTGATATCGAATTGGTAGTTTAAATATATAAGGGCCACAGCACACTAGCTACTTTTAGCATCGACGATCGGCAACTAGTCGCTTTTTAGAAGCTAAATCATCAACAACCCTTAACGTCCCACTGCTGGGCTCAGGTCTCCTCTCGAGAGAGGGTTAAGGCCATACGTCCCCACGCTGGCCGAGTGCGGGTTGGGGACTGGCAAGACACGTTGTGGCTACGTAATCTTGCTGTTGGATGTTTTTAAGCCGCCCGAAGGCCTCCAACTAAGCTTCACGACTGCTATCTTATGATAACAACCGGGACCGACTGCTTAACGTGACCTCCGAATCACGGAAACGCTCATTACATATAATGCCACATACGGTCACAGAAGCTAAATACGGCGACCGAACGCTCCACACTTAAAAACGCCAAACGCAGAGATTGAGTCGCTTTTTAGAAGCGCGATACAGCAGCTGAACGCTACTCTCCGCACACATTCGGATGCCGGTAGCATCGATTTGGCGTCGGAAAATTATAGACAACACGACAGACGACGCGGTCCAGGCATCTGAGCAGTCGCTAAAACGCGATGCAGCATCGATGCAGTCGCAAAATCGCCGATTGCTGATGCTAAAAGTAGCCAGTGTGCTGTGGCCCTTAGATTGCTTTAAGTTGCTTCTGCTACACTGCTTCATATTTGATATTAAACAATAGAATTTAGACTGACTTCTTCTGCATCTGGAGAGATAGCTCATCTTCATTGGTATACTTAGTGTATGTTTAATATCTACGACCTATGAGTATCGTCTTTATCTTTATAATATAACTTTCTTTATTATATTTTATATTTATAATAAGACAGATGAAAATAAATTGCCGTAGTTTGTAGTATAAAAATATATTTTTATGACTATTTAAATATTAGTTATTATATATCGTAAATTGTGATGTTAAATATCCTATAAACTTCCTCTAAGACCGATTCTTAAACAATTTTAGAACTTAACAGAAAAAATATTCAGATTAATGACAGATTCAAAGATCCGTGTGTTGTGTTAAACAAGCAAACAAATTAACAAAAAATCTCTAAATCTTATGATGAAAAATGTTAGTATATGCAAAAGAGCGTTGCGTCATCGACCACTGAGCACCATCATATTTCAAATTCATATTTATTTATCAGTAAACACCATCGGATGCGTTGCATATGGCAAGTCAAGTGTATTTGCATTAATGTCAGGGTTTGAGTCTTTTACTATGCTAATGTGCGCAGGAAATATGCCGACGTTATAAAAATTTCCTGTGTCGGTCTACTTACGTCTCATAATAAGAGAAGGGGGAGATAGCATCAAGGTCGCATTATAATTTGCTTTGGGACATACTGTTTTCGAACCACCGGTTAGTTAAAATAAGTATTATTATGTTTCAATTACAGGATCTTAGAGCCCAATATATTTGTAAGAATTTTTTGCCATCGTTCTGGAAATGCTGTTATACTTTAAACACGAATTAAATTCCTATATATTCTAAATCAATACATATAAAGCTTTATATCACTACTTACTACTGTCTAAACTAAGTAAATATTTTAAGATCAAATCAAACTTGTGAAGTTTTTAATTTCCATTTCTGGATGAAAACAGTCTGTTATAGACCGCGGTGTGATGATACGTGACCTCAAAAGAGCATCTCGCGTATAACAACAGCAATTTAACAGATCTACTGAAAGATCTCATAATAGACATAACGTTTTTTTCAGAAAAAATAAACTATCTTGAAAGAATACTCGATGTATGAGATAATTTAAATACGTGATAGTTATGAGATTTGTTTTATATCGGCCACATCTGAAAAGAATCTAATATTCGTGAATTTTAAAAATATAATAGACTACATTTATATTTGTAATAAATATATGTGTATAACTGTCAGTTCAAAATATACCGAAAAAAGTTTGATTTATTTATGTTACAAGTAGGTCAATGAAATTTAACAAAACACTCGAGTATCAATGAACCCAGAAATATAGACTGCTGAAATAATGTTTCTCGTACTCAAATAAGTTATTTTAACTTTCCTTAATTGTCTAATCATTGTATTATCTGGTAAAAAATATTGACTCGAATGGTGATTTCAATTAACCGCATCCGTTGTTTCTCAATAATATCTTTTTAGTTATATGTTTTGCCCGCACGCTACAAGGCTACCGGTGCAGTGTACGAATGGGCGCTTCGGTCTAATTGCTGGACACACCTCCGATTTAAGGTGAAAATACTTCTCTAAAAAATAAAACAGTTTTGAGAATACAACTCACGCCCGCGTTTATTCGGTTTAGTTTTTTAAACCTTGTTGTGACTAATAGTAATTCAGATGAGGCAATAACGTTATTTGATATTTCTCAACAAGCGGCTAGATTTATAGGGGTTCTTAGATTTTATTTTTATATAAATATTTAAGGAGCCAGGCCTATAGAATATAAACGACATCGATACGCCTTCTTAATTTACTAAATTCAAAAAAATATTGTCCTTAAAGTTGGATGGGAAAAATGAGAAAAAGTTCAAATCTGGTTATAATTAAAGGAATTATGAGGTAACAAACAAAGAATTGAACTGAAATGAGAAGACAATATTTTAGTTGAACTTAGTTGAAACTGAACTTAGTTACAATAGACTCAATCTTACACTACAGTCTGATAAAAAATATCTGTAAACATAATAATTTTATTACTGTTTGTGGTTACTTATATGTAAAAAGTTTTATTATTATAATAGTATATACGCCTACAACTTTGATTACTCTTTGTGGTGAACTCAAATCACCTGTAATTTATGCCATGTTAACAATTCTGTTAAATAAGGGGAAAGGGTAAATATAGATTACCGAAGAGTTTACTTACCGATGAAATTATAACCTTTGAACAAAGATTACTCTGCTAGTTCAAATTGTATTATTGAATACGTGTTTCACTATCACGAAGCTTGTAGAGTTTCTAATCTATTTGTAGCCAAAATTGTATTTTATATTATGAGATCTATGTGGTAGAGTAGGGTTTTATTAAGTTATTGATTAATAATATTAACATTAAGCCAAACTATTTTTTTAATTAACTTACACCTCCACAAACTCGACTCGATTCATTGCTTATTCTAAAACACTTTCTTGTTCCACAATTTTGGTGATATTACCTTAACCATATTTTTTAATTTGCTTTTTAAGTAAAGGAAAGCAATCGTATATAAATTGTTGAATTTAGAATAACTTAAAAGTTATATGTGTATATTGGTTAGATACTTATTGGGTTTTAAGATTGTAACGTAATTGCTATAAAACATAAACATAAACCTACTTATAGTACGCATTCTGTAAGATGTCTTAAATATTGTAAATAAATAAATTAGTCATGCATAATATCATGTCTGTACGATAGAACAGCCATGCCATTAATTCTACAACAGATGTTAGTAACCTGTTCACATTACAACTCTTTACAACTTATTCCTTTTATGAATGAATTATTCTACTTATGTCAAAAGTACATTATGCACAGAAGCTACTAAAGCGCCAATACAAACACATTCTTACATGTGTGTGTGCATAACCGCCTGGTTTGCCTTGGTGGAAGTAAATACAAATATAAGTTGATAGTACCTTATTTTTATGTTCAACTTATTCTTACTTTAAGCGCCACACTTTACGGTGACCGCTTATACTTAACTTGTATGTGCCATTTCAGAGTTACGAAAAATGACCGGATAATTGCATTACTCGGTACCCGACCAGATATACAATTCTCCATTAGAGTATTCGTTTAAATGCTATGGTAAAGGAAATAAATATATAAAACCGCTTAAAATTAAAACTCGCAATGCTGTTATTTGATTCGTCATACGTCGTTCGTCTTACGTCGTACATGCATTTCCATGAACTACTGGACAATATTATGTTTTGCTTAGCAGTAAATGGTCCTATCAAAACATCTCAGAAATCCGATAACTTCACATTTGTATGCTTATTGTGTTATGTTATTGTTCAATTTACGTACAGCACAGCATCCCGATTTTGGTGAGACGGTCCCGACTAGAGTCGGGACCGTGTAGTCATGTAGTAGACTACATGACTACACACACATACAAGTGTTGAGGAGACGTGAACTACGAAACCCTAAATTTTACAGTTATTAAGTAAATACAATAAACTTTCGCCAAACTGTAGCCTTGAGAATATAATTATAAATATTGTATAAGCTTATATGCATAAATTCTAAATCCTACACACAAACTCATTTGACCATTATATTTATATAATATATAACAGCTATGTTATTACTTTTAATTGTATTAAAAAACTTAATTAATAACTCTTAAATAACTAATCCTAAATAACTCTTGAACAATATGATAGATGATACTCATTCGCTTATTTAAACTGGTTTTGATGAAGATTGCTCGACTCACTATGGTCCCTTGAGCTCTTGTATTTAAACTAGTTGTCTCAAAAAAACTTATTTACATAACAACTTTACTCATCAAATGATAAAACTAGCTTTTGCAAGCATTTTTTTTTACTATGACTTGAGAACAGTATTGTTTTTAATGGAATGTGGTGATTTATGTTCTTTTTGTATTCATGAAAATGTGTATGTAAAATTATATGAGGATCGATAAACAGACCATGTTTTCGCTGTGTAGTTAATACATCATCATTTTGAACAGATCAGACATATTTTATAGTAAATATAGATCTTAACGCAATGTAATGTACATACCAATGGCGAAACATAGCTTAATACTTTTTTGTTTCAAAATATATAATCACACAGGAATGCGATCACGTCATGTACTGCAAGGGCCGTATTTACAGCAACCTGTCCGAAACAAGAGCTAACTGAACGGTTTTTAATACCCCTTATGTTACTGTGATAATAATTCCCATACACATGCATTTAATTATATGTACAATCGAAAAATGTTGTCCAGTTTGACGCATGAATCATCTTGAAGACTGAGTTGTGTTGACCGTGGCCAATCACTCGTGGGAGAGAAGACTTGTTATGTCGGTGCACGTACAGATCTCGGATAAGTGTGGAGAATTGGCAGTAATCTCAGCCAGTATTGCCACATATCCGGTGCTTGACCAACTAAACAGTAAAAAGCCTTCCGTTCCACGCATAACATTTCAATTTGGACACGCATTACGCTTTACAGCCGTGAACTTGAAACGCCACTCTCATAGCTTTTGACAACATTGTGTTTACATAACAGAAAATATCAGACTTCCAATATAGACTGAAACGAAAAATTAAACTTATATTTCTCTTTTCAAAAATGTAGTAAAAATGATTATTTTTCTAAGGAAATTATTCCACGCTTGTTGAAAAACTTGTTTCGGGTTCAAATCAAAAGGAAAAACTAATGCTTTTCCTCTTGATCTGAACCCAAGACTGTAAGAACGTGATTGCTAAAGCAGTCGTCAGCTGTTTTATACAGAAATTGACGTCTCAACCTGTACAAGAGTTCATTGACATTTTAGTTAAAAAAAAAGGGAATCGAAGAACATTTGTATAATGAGTAAATGTAACAGAACAAGACGACGAAAATGACTTTAAATGCCACTTAACAATAGCCATATATCAAACGAGAACCACAAGAAGTTTTAAATTTTCACGAAAATTTTATCAAGCCATGTACGCTCGGTACAGGTTATGGCTTAAACGGATTTCTGTGTGACATAAATAAAATTTTATTTAAAATAAATTTCGTTGCTGATGCATTAGCCAGGGAACAAAATTACAAATCTATACAAATTAATTAAAAGTGTCTTTATGTAATATCAAATGAACAGTTTTTTAATAAATGCATACATATATATAGTACTAACATCAACTAGGCAATTTTTAACATTTGTTTGTTTGTTCCGGCTCATCTCTGGATCCGGGAACTATGTTAAGGGAAGTTTCTCTGGCAGAAAGCTGATGTCCTAAGGAGTAATGTGTGCTATTTTTTTTAGCAGAGTAGCTTAACTCCGCGTTGTTACTTGCAATTTACAACAGCAACCGCGGGTAACACCGTGGGACTCAGCTAGTCAGTATATAAATACATGTTCAAGAGAAGTTCAAGTGTATAAAGCACTTAGAGTCGGGAATTTTATTGTAGGATACTCATAAAGTTTGCAACGTTAAAACGCAATGATGAAATGAGCTCTGTACCGCTTAATGGCTATTAAAAGTTAAATTCACTAACGATCAAGTACTTGAGGTCTTCATTTGGTGTCTGTTTCGAGGCGATGGACCGACGCGAGCGATTAACAGTTTTTATAAAAATCTCTACAATCTCCATTACACTTACCATTTTGTTCTGGCCATTGGTCGTCTCTTAGATTTGTTAGCCTCATTTTGTTTTTTATTTGCTTATACTGTTTATTTTGTTTATTTATTTCCACGGTCTAACGGTTGTAGCTTTCATTGCATTCGAGTTATTCCGCTCGATAAATTTATGTGTAGGTATTAAAGTATGTACAATATATTACTACTTGCATTTTTGTTTCAATTTCGAAATATTTTATTAGTTTATTGTAACATAGTGTTGATATTTTTAGGAGTTAGAATATAATATGTATGCATTTCGTTAGAATTTTATTTGAATTTGTTAATCTTTTAATACAGAAGTCTCATTACAAAGTACGTGTATCTGACATGACACTTCGAATGTTTTCCGCTGCTCAAATTGCATTTCATCGGTTGGGCGAACAATTGCGGTTAAGTAAAGTATAATGTGTATGTGTAATGATAGTTGGTGTCTTGTCAATTTAAGGTAGCCGTCATTAAATAGATATTTGTGTTATAGTTGATTACTTTCCGGGTTCATTCGAATATTTTTTTTTTATTTGAGACTGCCAAAGTGACTATTCTGCTGGAAGGAAGCGTGAGTAAAATCCAAGAGCACTACTCTTTGTAGTCGCCATACTCATTGTGAATGCAGAGAATCATGGTGACCTAGACCGTTAAGATGCTTTTGCATCATTGGGCCTCCGGTCTCGCATTCCTAACACAACACGATAGCACGTGTACTGTCATTTTAGGTTGATCCTCTGTGTGAGGGTAATACCCTGCTGCCCTGCCCTGCTCGTGCCGGTTCTGAAATCAGCGTGACTCTGCTACTTTGGAATCAATCAATCAAGCTATCAATGGGTTTAAACATTTTTAACACCACTACAAGTACGCTCCGTTGCTGACTAGTAGGTTGATGACAAAGAAGTACTAAAAGTCTGTTAAGTGAAATTTCCTAATTGGAGAACATTACGACCAGAACCTGCTTCTAGTTATATCATTTAGCTTAATTATAGACGTTAACTACAATATGACTCATTTTAATGGACACATTGCTAAATGTCACAAAGTTTTCATTTAAATACCTACTACCATAAGTTTTAATGTATGTTTAACGATATATAACTTAATATTGTGTAGGAACCATTGTCATCGAATTTGTCGTTCTTTTTTCACACTTCCATATACTTGAGCTTCTAACTAATGCCGACTTGGTTTTGCAAATAATGTCATACGGTATCTAAATAAGTTTCTACAGTAAAGACCTTCGTATATGGATGTGCCGTTTGTTTAGTCTATATCGGAAGTCACTACTTTATTAATAGGTTGGTCTGATGCCGAGGGTCCGTATTTGGTGCGGTTAAGTAGGTTGTCACCATTAGGCGATGATTGCATTCGTATTTGTGCCCGATGACCCTGTCAAGTTTAATAAACAAATTGCGTAACGTATTCTGAATAATCTGATGTCATACAAAATATAAATGGCTGAAGTTTTTAATACTAACGGTAATTCTATTAATATAATTAATGCTTGCGGCTTGAAAAGTAAGTTATAAACTCCTTTTTACAATGATATACTTGATACACCGCTTTGCTCATTATATGCTTTAATTATTAATTTGTTGCGATTTTCTTTTTTTTTCATAATTCTAACTTTGAAAATCAAAATTAAATTAACTGGATCCTGGATAGTACTTTAACGAAGCTATAAAGGTTGCATTACTCCTGACTCCAACGGATTACTAAATAGAATACGGCACAAATCAAAGGTGACATGCCTACCAAGAAATAAAAAGTTTAACTTGGCCCGTCCACCGTTTTTAATAGAAATTGTCTTCTTTGGTAATGGTAGTCATTAGAAATCGGAATAAGAATACTTCGAGACCTTTTCAATAAATAACCGTATTTACGGCGCCTGTCGATCATTTGTCAACACCATGCCTCATTATTTGACTGTCAAAACTGTTCAAAATAACAAAATTACATACTTTCTTTATATTTTTTTAGTTTAATGTAATACTGTACCATATTTCGGTACTCTGTATCGTTGAACTGAAACATTCCGTTTACAAAACTATCTTTGTATGAACACATTCAGTACTCTTCCACGCATTGTGTACTTTCCGTTTATAAAATTCCAATGAAAACCCAAGTTCATTAAGTACATGCTTCAATTATCCTATTATAAATGCGAAAGTTTGTGTTGATGAATACATGGCTGTTTGATACTCTTTCACGTAAAAATTACTATTTAGATTTTAGATTATTATTTAGATTTAGATTACGGATTTAGATGGAATTTTACATTAATATGGCTTAAACATTAGAATAACACATAGGCTACTACATATTTATTTTGGTAACCGATAAACACGCTGAAAGGGCATTAGACTAAGTTACTAAAGCTTAAGAATTTTTAGGGTTCCGTAGTTCATGACTCGGAACCCTTAAAGATTCGTCTTGTCCGTCCGTCCTGGTCTTACTGTCGAAACGGTTAGTAATAGAAATATGAAACTGCATGAATATGTGATTTTGTCACGTCGACAAAATGCTACAATAAAATTTCGGAAAACATTTTATTTTAGGGCAACTCATTTATCGTGTGGTATCATTAGATAGGTTTTATAAAAAAATAAAAAGTTGCTAAGACGATTCTTTGATTTAGGTATCCGTCCGAAAAATCTAGAATAATTCGTGATGGTAGCCCGTGTAAAACTTTAAAGGAAATCTATAACGACTTAGACAACTTTGTTAGGTGAGGAGTTATAGAGGCCTAAACTGTTAAATACACTTATTATAAACAAAACGTACAAACAATAAGTAAACATAAGAAAAATGTATTGGACATGATTTTAAATTCACGGGCTATTATGGTAGAATAATGAACTTTGCGGCGGGCTGACACGCACTTTTTTTAAATTTTATATATTTAACTACGAATACGAATATTTAACTACGAATCATGATGATGATGATGAATTGACCTAACTAGTCCCCAACGCGCACTCCACAAGCGTGGGGGCGTATGTCCTTAATCCTCTCCTGAGACGAGACCCGAAACCAGCAATGGGGCGTTATTCATTGTTGATGATAGGCTAGAACAAATCTCATCAGGGCTTCTTAGATCAGAGGTGAAACATTTAATTTCAATTTGTAGTAGAGAGACAATGACCAGTTAAATTAAAAATATCTTTTGGGTCCAAGTTTTTAAGGTTAAACTTAAGGTTGAACTACCATTATACAGTACCATATTACAGTAAGATAACTAATACAATAAATATGTACAAAAAAATTCAATTTATCCATAAAAAATAAATTTATTGGATGTCTAATTGACCACATCTACCTGCCTGAAATGGTATCAGACTATGACTCATTACTACGTCAATTTTATACAGCGCGGCGTCGAGACAAAACAATAAATAGTTTATTTTGCAAAGAAAATAAGATAGGCACAACTTGTAAATAATTAAACCATTTTGCAACCGATCACGTAACTGGAATGCTCTATGATTCCATTCATCTGAAACAATATGCGTTGAACAATACGTCTGACTGCTAAACCTGGAATAACAAGTTTATGAAGTACATGCATACCGTTAGTAAGCGTCTGGGTGCATGATGTATCATGCGATTTAACTGTCTCGTTGTATTCCGAACTTCAGACGGACGAAGTTCATCCCTATGGCTTTCTACCAAACTTGATTCTCGAACTTAAATAGCTATATGACGTTTAAGTCACTGCTAAACTTGGTTAACAGACTGTATCGCGACTATAGGAATTTTATACTCGTACTTATTTTATTATATGCTTAAAATAACCCTATTTGAAACTGTCGCCGGATGTTTCCGTTCATTTAACTAACATACAGTGTTGTGTGCTCAAACTCGATGCCTGCATATGTCTGCCACTCAATCAATTACAGTTGAACTTGTACAACATCCCGCGCTTTGTCCCGTATGCCACTATATGCCCTGATGACTGCCGACCCACATGTCCCACGTCATCATAATAACAGTGACGTCACCCTTGTCGACCTTGTCGAGGAATTGACTTCCAACATCTGTGGTGATCTGTTTCATGTTTACACAAATATTTTTCTTTTGCTGTATCAATGTAAATAAAACAACGAACATAAAAAATATCTCTTGTTAAGGAGAATTTGACATTACGAAACGCGGCGGATTAATGAAAATCAGAGCCTATTTGTTTTACGAATGTGCATTATCAATTTTGCTTATCCGGTTAACTACTATTACGTTAAAAATTACCAGCCACGATACGGAAGAATTTCTTTTTAATTATTAACATAAGCTTTAGCTTAGGAACACTTCTATCGTCGAAAGTTTTTGCTAAAGGTTATTACGACTTACTTACCTTAGCACCTGTAGAACCAAGAATGACGTAGATTAGTACCTTCTATTCACCTTTTGCGCAGACTATCAATTTAATGTATTAAGTTTTTTGTTTTTTTGAGTATTTTCTTTATAGAGATATGAAATAATACAATGTTTTAAAAAAAAATGATGTTGCACAAACTTTGCTGAACAGAAAAACTACAAAACACTCCAGAACTAGAAACTTACTCCCAAAATCTTAGCAACGCACACACGTAGGTATATAGGGAAATATTTCTAAATTATACTATTTTTGCCAAAACCCACCTGAGTATCACACTGATATGTAACTGAAATTACACTGCACAAGCACTTTACTGACTACTGGACTCTATTGGTTGGCATTTGTGTAGCGGCAGTGCGGCCACACCACTCGCGTTCGTGGTCTGAGTGAGGCGTTGCGCCTTGCGCCGGCGCAACAGTGTGGGAGGCGACAGTCGATAGTAGTTCGTTTATCCTGCAACACGAACTACTGACAAAGCATTTACTGACCATTTCAATGTGCATAATTATTTTGCTTGCTTGCATTAGAAGTATGATTTCAAAATATTAGACGCAGACACTTAACAGTGGCGAAAAAGTTCATAATGAAGATATATAAGTGTAATAGTTTACCCCTTATATATTTACAACTAGGTACGTAACGTAACTATTGATTATGTTGACTTACTGCTAACGCGAAAGTCTCAGAGTTTGCGCACAACTACACAAGGTAGCACTGAAAAGACCTGTGGGACCAGTCCTACAAGTATAGCTATAGCATAGATAATAAAGGTATGGCTGATTAGTGATAGGTGATATATTATCTTACTCGATATAATATAAACCTTGTTCGATATAAATATCTGATCGATATGTATAATATGTTCACTCCTCTTCATAAAAGTTCATAAAAGCGTAGTTGATAGGTAGACCGGCTAAAAGTCGAAACAGAAAGTATCTAGTTTGGTTGTGAATTCGTAACATCTCAACAGATCACAAGGTGAATTACGTGACCAGTCATATTGTTAGTTCTTTTATACCAATTTTTTTTGCTACGTGGGCGGAGCGGGATTCCGCGATAATTTGTAGGCGGTACTCCGTTACAAGGTAGTATTACTCATTGTTTTGGTTCAGCGCAGTTTACGTAAAAAAATATTAAAACACTTTATTATTGAACGCTCTTTTATCTCTTAATAATAAATTACTTGTAAAATGAAGTACTGACCACTGCTATAATTGACCTATAATTGAATGGCTTTCAAAGCGAGTCCAGCAAAATTATAAATGAATTTCCAAAGTACGAGGACAAAGGACTCTACATCGAAATTAATTGCCAAGTTATTTCGGTGCGCCATGACACGACTATGGATAAACATGAGTTTTGATGAAGAGAAACGAAAAGGTGTAGACGCAAAAACTCTTAGTGTTTATAAATAATTTTTCAATTTTTTTTATTCATGTTTAGAGATTGTAAATATCCGGACGATTTTTCAATACCGGTATTTCGGGATCGTAAGCGAGATTATACGAAAATTTGAAATAGTTCAATATTAAACAGAATTTAATTACGAAAATTAACAAAACTAACTTTTAATAAATAAAAAAAGAAATTCATAAATTCATCAAAATTAGCCTGGGATTTTTTTAATACCGAAATTTCGGGATTGTTTGGCTAATCCCGGGATTATAATTCCGGAGAAAAATCGGTAAGGTATGCCGGTTTTCGGGATCCCGGTATTCAATCTTTATTCATGTTTCAATGTAAGTAAATGTTGATCTGAACTTAACACAATGTTCGTGCGCCCTGAATATTGTTTGTTATTTATATCAACAACCCATAATGTCCAACTGCTGTACTCTTGTCGCTTCTCAAGAGAGGGCTAAGGATATCCGTCCCCACGCTGACCGAATGTGGCTTGGGTACTGACAAAACATGTTGTGGATGTTATTAAGCCGCTCAAACTTCAACTTTATGACTGTTAGAATAACAACCGGGACCGACTGTTGAACGTGACCTCTGAATCACGAAATCGCTCATAACATATCGTGCCACAAACTGTCACCTGTCTAGGTACTGACCGCGTTGTGATTGCCAACCCTCGGAACGCTGCGGATTTTTATGATACCTTTTAATATATTATCTGATAACATGCAAAGCTAGAGAATATTCTACTACCTGTTTTTTAAGGAGCTGTTTGTGTCATTCCAGGTACACAATGTGGATGAAGTTTTGGAGCGGCACAACGATTTTCTGGAGTCGTGTCTCGGAGACTGCATGCTTACGAGTCCCCAGTTGTTAAAGGCTGTAACGACGCTGTGCCTTGTCTGCGTACAATTTTGTACATTTATACAGGTGAAAAATAGTTTAGCCAATCGCTTGTAAGATACTTTTTTCTAAGCAATTCATCATCATCAACAGCCTTTAACAGTCCACTGCTGGACATAGGCCTCTCCTTAGCAAAGAGGTTCTAAGCAATTATTTCTTGCCAATTTCTCGTATTAGTCGTACATAGTCGCAAATATATTAAAAACATTTATAAGACCTTCAGGTATTTTGGTGATAAAACTATGACAAAAAACATAAACAATAGCTTTTTGAAATTTGCATGCAATCACGAGCAATAGCCACTATACTTGTCTAGTTAAGGAGTATATTTAATTTAATTGGCCGGAGCAACAAATACCTACCCGCCCTTTTTTTAAATGTACGCACCCACCTCCACGAACTAGACTTAAAATATCTGATCTAAACCGTCTTCCAAAAGACTAAATCCGTAATCCAGAACCTCTATGGAATATTATTGAAATATCGTATGTTTTAGTGAGGTCTCCAGCACGAATACCCGTTTCTGTTTAAATTTCGAGTGTACCCATGTTGTCGCATTAAAGCGATCGGCTTACTGTGCATGGGCAGGGGGGTGTCACTCCGTAGTTTAGGTATAGTCGGCCGGCTGCCTGTCCGGGCAGGCATACCGGTCGCCTAGACATCGTCAGAACAGATAAGAGTTACATAGAAAGAGAAGCAAATGTATTTAAATATAATCGTAGGTGATTCGGCGCTGTGCGACCTGAATTGAACTTAATGCAATGACACCAAGGGTCCCTATTTCTTTAAATTACTTTTCGGAGTGAGTCTTTTGTACTGGTACTATTATGTATTCTGTGGCATGGGCCAACGGCACAGTTCATGGGTGATACTTTGAACACTCTACAGCCAAGCCAGTAGTCGTTGCGTAAAAACGACAGACGCTTGTAGCTGAGCTCGACCTGGTTTCATGTGGCGTTATGAGAATCTTGTCGAGTTAAACTCCAAGAAAACACATGTGCGCGTACTCTCGACCAAAAAGTCTCCCATTCCTTTCCACTCTAACGTTTTATAATACTCAACTGCCATTGTAGGATGAAGTTAGTATTCTGAGTCCATACCAGTTTAGATTAGAGATCACGGCAAGTATCCATATGCTTGCCATGATCTCAACCCCGTGTATACATTGAGAGTTTTCAGTAAGGTGACCTCGGCTGAAAAAGGTGAGACGGCTTGTTTTCTTTATGAAATCCATATTAGCTCATACGTGGAGTAAGGTTTTTACCGTGTAGTATTTGCTTGAGGCTCTCGATCGGTTACAGTGACGATCAGTCCCAATTATTGACAGTCTTCAAGCTTTTGTAGTTGCAAAGAGGTCGCTTCAATATCGTCCCCGATATAACACGAGTTGGCTTTGGAAGATACCGCTTGGAAGTGGTAGACATCAAGCTCTCAAGCCTAACGGTTCGGTTCCGCCTACCTGTGTATTCTTATTCGTAATTATTTCTTCGGAAATATTTAGAATATCATAAGGCCCTCAAAAAGTAGTATTTACTTAATTTAATAGAATTTAAGTAAGAAGATACAGTAAAAAAAATATTTTACGGCTGTGTATTTTTTTTATTTAAAAAAACAACTAGACATTTTTTTAATATTGTATTCACTTTTTTATTTGCAATTCTAATTAATAATCTATTTCTATGCTACATTTCTATGTATACTTTATATTTATTTACATATACTCTTCTATGTTAGACAGGCTTAGTTGTAGTATATTAGAGGAAGATTGTTGGAATAAAACCATTGGTAAATTTTTTAACATTGTAGGCTTAATGCACGAGAAGAAACTAGATCACGTTTAAAACGCTATCAATTAATTTATCCTTTCTATTCATCGAATAAGTTTTGTTAAATACAATCAAATTGGTTTACAACCTTCCTCTAAACATATAAGTTTAACATTAATTTTTTATTCTACTTTCTTTTAACGCTACCAAAACACGTTAATTGGCAAAGGAGATGCACAAGTACTTCGTGGACGCAGAGCTTAACAGTATGCTTGGATCGACGTATGAAAATACATACTATAGTGAGGTATATACAGAGTAGATCAACCTGTAACAAGTAACTAGTTCATCAAACTAAATTGAACTGTAACCAAAAGTTTCATTGCACTTCATATTAAAATAAACTCTTGTCTATGACAAGATGGCCACCTGTCAACTGTAAACCAATTACAAATCGCCTAAACTACATACTGTTATATGATTGGTTTAAAATACATCTTGCACTGCTTTTAAGTATTTAAATTGACACACATGTTGTATGTTCTAAAACTTTATGGATTTGTACGTAAATGCTTCCATGTAGTATTTGTGATGAGTCAAAATCGTTTCATTATTAACCTTCTTATCGTTTTTTTCCATGACTTTTCTGTTTTAGAATTTTGCCGTGAGTATTATTGGTATTATTATACAATATACGAGTATATATTAAACAATAGTCTATCTAGTCAAGCTACAGTAAATACAGATATTTATAGTTATTTATTTATTTTCCTTTATAGTCGTATTTAATTTATAGAATAATAAATGTTAAATGATTTCAGAATACAGTAATATAATTTAATAAATCCAAATTTGACAGCTCATTTTAGTTTGGGTTGCCAAGGCTTAGAATATAACACCGAGTGAGTAACTAAAAATTGTTCCATTATTTAATAAAAAGAGAAATAGTAAACTATGTATTGTAGCTAATTTTGAGCACATATGTCATTCTATAAACATATTTTACTCCTTGGTTGTTAGATAATGTATCCTAAGCACTAAAGGATAAAGTTGATAATGACTTACTCATATCTTTGGGTGTTTGTGTATTCATTTGTATCGATAATCTAGCCATGTATTCATTTGTATCGAGATACCATCCAGCCAACCACTAGGCAAACACTGCACTAGTATTTGTTAATTTTAATTTATACATATTTTGGCATGGCATAAGACCATGACATATTAATATGCCATGCATATATTGGGTTAAGATTTATAAAACTACTCACATTAGTAATCAGCTCCCAGTAACTGCTTTTCAACTAATTATAGGTTTAAATTTTTTCTCAAGATAATTTAAAGTAGGTTCACAATAATTATACAAATGGTTATGTCAAGTCAGTCAAGAAAACCCCATTTTTAGAATAATATAGAGTTCAACTGTTATTTAATTAATTTAAATGAAAATAAATTAATATGCTAATTAAATTTAATAGTGTATTTTAAATAAACTGCAGCTACTTCATTTAGTAGTTAATTATCTTTTGTTATATAATAAATTTAATTCAAAATTATCCTATGATAGAAGCAGCTAAAAACCTATCTAACAAAATCTTACATAATATATCTCCTTAATTTTTATTTATGTAACCTGTTATCAGATGCCTGTAAACAGAGCCTAGTGTTGGGAACATAAAAATCATCAAAAAGTATAAATAATTAAAAGTTTTGTATTTAACTACTCAGGATACTGGTTGCGGAGGTTCTAAAGTGAATGGATCATCAGACTCCTTCGCTCGGTCTGTTTCTCGTTACGGGCTGCGATTCACTGCTGCGCTGCTGTCTGTTCTCGCCATCATCGAACGAATGGCCCGGGATAACAACACTAATAAACTTCTTAACATATCTGCCAGGTGAGTCGTGGTTCTTAACTTAGTTTTCGAATTGCAAATCATCATTATCATCAGCAAACCGCAGTCCACTGCTGGACATAAGCCTCTCCCATAGCACACCACTTTGATCACTTTTGGGCTATTCGCATACAAATCCTTGTTCTCCATGTTGGTTTTCTGCCTATCCCATAGAGAAAGGCCGAGCATAGCCCTCTTCATAGAATGGTGAACGACTTTAAACTTGTAGACCGGCCGTTCCGTAAGTGTCCACGTTTCAGCTCCGTGTGTAAAAGTGAGAGTGGCGTGAAAATAGAGAAGTAAATACAGGGTGGATCAAAAGTTCGTTTACATTTCAAATGATTTAAAAAATAATAGTTATGTGAGTTAAAAACTGTTTATTTATTATTGAAGTACATAATGGGAATTATATTTTAAAAATTACATCATCCATGTGTGATCCTTGACTATTTGGATGATTGAAAATTGAAAATTTGGATGCGCTAGAGTAAAAGCATCGTTTTGCGGTAGTACTCGCGTACGCAGAACGCACGTTGTTTATCACTAAACGACGCCATGGTGATGGTACTGAATTCCCATTGGCCGCTTTTGTGCTTCGTAGCCCTCCGCTCCACCCCGCCTTTTCTGCTTGTCGCAGCTACCGAATCAAATTTAAACAAACTTTTGGTCAACTCTGTATTTCGATTTTGATTTATCATAGAATTATGATTTTTTTTCTTTTCTAAAGCTGGGCTAGGCTTTTTTTAATCTGAGCTCCCTAGACTGGATCCCATAATTCTGTGCAATTAGGTCTACTCTAGATTTAGGGTAGTCATTTATTGAATTTGTTAAAGATACCAAAAGTTTATAGGTATCACTAACCAGGCGTGCTCGTTAGTTATATGTTAAATAATAGATTTATCAGCGATATAATATATGTTCATAAATGTGTTACAGATTGAACTTTAACACATACTACGTAAAGCAACTGGAGAAGCTGTGTTCGGACGAGCAACTGTTGGAGGGCGAGCGCAAACCCGTGTCTGGCTCGTAGCGCCGGCCGACCCGCGCCCGGCCCGCGCGCGTCACGTCCGTGTGAACGTGCACCATCCGTGACGTCACCACAAGTAGACACGTTCCAACTATCACACTAAAAAGATTGCTCACAAAACTGCTCGTATCGGATACGACATTAAATCGTGTGTCTAATACTTAAAGTCTATATTTGTCTGGCATGCAGGTCAAATGATTAGTTGCTGACTGCTAAGCTAGTGGTTGTTTCAATTTCAATCCAGGACCAATGACTGTGATATGAACTGGGTCTTTTGTTCTGTGTTTGAATGTAATTTATTTATATTTATTTTAGAAATATAGAAGTATGTTTATCAGCAATCTAGTTGCCATAGTATACAGGCTCTGTTTAGTTTGAGATGAGATATTTGAAGATATTATTACATGTCCATACAAAGATTGCATATCACAGAAGGTGCCAGCAATAGACTTAATTAGCAACTTAGACTTTAAGTACAATGTACACGATATAATATCGCTTAACGATTGTAAAATCCACTTCGTTTGGTGGGAATCACCTTAACAGTTCATATTTTTCATCATCATCATGATGATCATAGACATACATTTAGAAGATATAATAAGTACCTACATTTCAGGTTGAGCTCTCATTCTAGCATGATGTAACAGCCTAAATAAATTTGTTTTCCGTGGAAGATAATAGTGAACAAATCTTATAAGATAGACACATACTGTCGCTTGATTTTGTTAGAACTTTTGAAGGGGAAAAATTCTATCATACTTTTTTTGTGAGACTTACCGTTTACGCAGCGTATGCTATGAAAGCTCTCAAGGAATAATTGTCTCCCGTTTATGTAACGTTTTTTATTCTCAATCCTCTCCTTTAGCTCTTAGGGTGATGATATATTGCCTGTATAATTCCTTATAACTAATATAATAACTAGGGCTATGTAACACTGCTTTGAGTGTTCGTTTCATTTTTTCAAATAAGACCAATGCTTCCTGAGATTAACGGGTTAAACCAAACAAACTCTTCAATAATATTAGTACATATATTTAAAAGTCATTAAACCGTAGCTTCTCGTTTGTAAAGTAAATAATAATAAGTTTTGTAACCTTGTATCCTAAAAAATATTTTAGTAGATTCTTGATCCTGATCTGCATGGGAGAAGCCCAAAATCGATCAAAGTGGTGTGCAATGGGAGAGGCCTATGTCCAGCAGTGGACTGATATAGGCTGATGATGATGATGATGATGATTGATCCTGATTCATTTGAAAAATCGTCAGTTGAAGATAGTTATCAATAAATTTTATATTCAGACTGTTAGTTAATTATCTATTAATTTTATAACCTATAATGAATTTCACTATCGACATAAACAAATTACTATTTGAATTAATAATAGTATTATAATACGTCCTCTGTTAGCTAATATAAATTCAAAGTACAAAAATTATTTCTGTCTAAAACAACTTCCTGCCGAGCATGCAAGAAAGTACCATATTTTCATAAATTTTACTCTCATTGTAGTTCCTTAAGTCGTTCTGTGGATGATGCGAGCCCATCATGTAAACTGTCATACCATTAAATATATGGGACCATCTAAATGTATTGCAGACAGTACGCCATTTAATATATATCTATATATAATATAATTCTTTAGCTTTTCACCTATTAAAAAAAACTTTCCATTAGGCCTAAGAAGTAAGATTTGAATGTAAGTATCATTTAAATTGATCTGTAGACGAAAATAAAAAAGTTATTGCGATAGGGAAACAATTATTGCTAAATTAAATATCTGTTTTGATAGTGAACTAAGTTAGAATACTATAATTAAAAATACAAAATTAATAAGTACACTAATGAAAACTGAATGCCATTGTAAAAGTATTATTAGAAGCACATCGTTTTAATTAAACTGCCATTATATTCGCCTAACTCAAAAATATTTAACATCAATTTTATATTTGTAATTATTATAAAATTAAAGACTTATAAAATGTCACAAATCTCATTCCTTGCCATAGGTTTTAAATTTAAAAGCCATGAAGATAGATAAGCAACAAGTTAGGATGTAATTTTGTGTCCACATTGATGAAGCTATGGAGGGCAAAGACAAGGAGCACCATCTCATATAGTAGGAAAGTTGAAAAATCAGCCAAGTGCTTGCCACAGTTGCCACACCACGCATAGAATAGGGTTCTGTAATCACACTAATGACACGTGAACTTCACAAAAATAACGAAATAATAAATTCTGGTTTTGTCCAATAGACAATTATTATGTTTATTTATTATTTCGTTAGTTTTGTACTAAGTTTTACAAGTAAGTGCATTTTTCAAGTTAGGTCTCTATAACTCTATAAAGGGGGGGGGGGGGGGGGCGTTAAACAAAAAAAAATCGATTCAAAATTGTATAACTCGCAAACGGATATCTAAATCAAAAAATGGTTTTAGCAACCTCTCAATAGTTCAAAAAAAATATCTAATGATAACCCACACGATGGGGAAAAGGCGAGAAAAAAGTCATCTCCACTTTACGTTATTACACTACATTTTTCGTGATTTTATTTTAGGAGGGATGGACTTGACGAAACTATAAGGGTTCCGAGTCATGAACTACGGAGCCCTAAAAAGTGTCCAGGGTATACTGTAAGTATAAGTTCCAGTACCTGGTGCAATAGCGCTAGCTTCTTACAGACTACGATTTGAACGTACGAGTTCGTAAAATGCCAGTGCATATACAGAACTTCAACTAATTTCGTAGTTTAACAGGTTTTAATATTATTCTAATTACTTACAGCGGTTTAAAATTGCCACCAGTATTGGACGCATTTTTACGAACACTTTTTCATACTGAAATATAAATAAATATTTGTTTCGGAGTCTGGGTGTTTTCTATGTATAATATGTATGTATTTACAAAAAAAAAGTATGTTTATGTATTTATATCAGTTGTCTAGTACCCATAACACAAGCTCTGCTTAGCTTGGGACTAGATGATGTTGTGTGCCAGATGTCCAAAATATTTATATATTTATATTTATTTATACATGTCTTCCCTTCCCACATCCTTGTTTCTACCCTCCATAGATGAAGCATGTTACAATATTCTTGTAATTTCTCGAACATAATCACAAAATGTAGGACAAGCAAGCCATAAATGCATATTTATAGTGAGAATTTTACATTTGTAACTTGTATAAGTAATTCAAAAACTCGAATAATGATACCAATTACGTTTTAATCGAATGTTTTTTTAAATATTTTATATATGATTCAAAATGTTGCTGGTTAGACTAATTATTGTTCCTAGTTTCATGTTATAATCTTATTGATCAAAGGTAGAAGTGTGAGGTACTAAGTAAATAGGTAATAGTGTTTAAATCCTAACAGTACCTACCTATATCTTATAGGAGGGTAGTGTTTGCTTTTTAGAGATGACGAACATCCAGACTTGTAAAATCTTTAAATTTTAGTATAAAAGCGTAGTAGTAAGTTCTGAAGAACTCGAATGGGGAATTAATGGGAACATTTGCTCTCTGTCTCTGATGTTGTAATGTTTTTAACGTTTGTAATTGTTCATTTTTTGGCTAAGTTAACTATAATAACTTGAGGGCTCTGTTAGAGATTGATGAAAATTCTGTTGTTCACATCACTAAAATTTGTTATTAGATTAAAGAATATGCTTTAAATTATCTTTAAGATTTGAGATATCGAAAAATAGACTGTGAGCAAATGAGATTAAAGTATATAATCAAACAATAAATTTTAGTGACATTTAGTTTATTGATGTGAACAGAATCACCATTTTATTCCAGCTGGAACTAAGTGGTATATTTAATAATTTGTGAATCTATACATTTTAATAATATTGGTATTACCTTACTTTGTTTGACATTAATTTCAAGTACAATTTTATATTTGTAATGGTGCACAGTTTGATAATGCTTTTTTATTTCAGTTAAATTGTATGTAAATACCATCGTTATTACCATTTAATAAACACGAATACTATACTAAGGTATTTTTATTTATTCTTTTATTGTACTCGATGTGTAATTAGACGCATAATTATGACAAGGATTGTTTTCGTTCAGATAGCAATATCCATTTAATACTTTAGCAGCTGGCATACGCGTACGCAAGCAATGACGTGCACAATGACGACCTTTCAAGTCAGATAGAAATGAGAAATCATGAGTCATTAAACTACAGTTTTTGCCTCAGGATGTCAGACAGTTTAAACCTGAACTGCTTTAGTGAAACTTGAGTTAAAAGGAATATTCCAGTTCATCATTAGAAATTTGTTTAAGGCCCCGATAGAGACTGAATTGGCCATACAAATCTAATACCAAGATCAGTTGCAGTTTAAGCATATTTCAACGGATTCAATATTATGGTTTCCCCCACTCTTAGATTCTGCTCGTGCTTTCCATCGGGCAATGATGCACTTTAGTTGGCTAAATATTAAAAAAAATAACACAATTACATCTGTATTTTTTAAAATTTAACATTTTGTTGATATCAACATTGATGATTACGATATCAACAACATTTAAGTTTTAATAGTTGAATTTTGTTATTTATTTTGTCCTATATATTTATTTATTTAAGATTAATGCACATGTTGTACAAAAACGTTTTAAATACCATGAGGCATTCTCTACCTGCCAACTTCAGGGTGATGTAAAAGTATGATGCGGTGGGTGCAAAAATAGAATATATAATAGAATTAGATATAGTTACATACTGTAAAACAAATATTATACAGGGTGTCTATAAAAGAACTCCGGGGTTTAAAAAATTAATATTTTTTAAACTATAAAAGATAGCAAAATTTGATCAATTCCTTTGAAACAAGCAGCTCAAAAAGTTTTACTCATACCAATTGGGAATGTTTCTTTCAACAGTTGGCAGCGCTGCGGAGCGTTGACCTTGAAATTACGTAGCGGCTGCGGCAGGCAGTCAGTGTCGTCTGGACTGCCGCGCTATGGCGCTATCAACAAAAGGCTCAGTGTGTTATTTGGCTCATAGAAACTAATTGTTAATGATTTCTTAGGGCTTCGAGTGCATGAAGCTCGGATTCTGTCAACCTTCTCTTGAGACACACGCGGCCTACCCGGCGACTTTTGCTTCAAAACACTTCCTGTTTCCTTGAACGCACTTAACCACTGACGAATTGTTTTGTCTGTAGGCGGGTCAACACCATAGCTACGTCAAAAGTTTCTTTGTACAGTAACAACAGAATTAGTTTCTATGAGCCAAATAACACACTGAGCCTTTTGTTGAGGCGTCGCCATAGCGCGGCAGTCCAGACGACACTGACTGCCTGCCGCAGCCGCTACGTAATTTCAAGGTCAACGCTCCGCAGCGCTGCTAACTGTTGAGAGAAACATTCCCAATTGGTATGAGTAAAACTCTTTGAGCTGCTTGTTTCAAAGGAATTGATCAAATTTTGCTATCTTTTATAGTTCAAAAAATATTAATTTTTTAAACCCCGGAGTTCTTTTATAGACACCCTGTATTGTAAGCCACAACGGCGGTAGTTGTCATTTTTGTGGCGCCATCACTTCACTGCGCTTGGTTATAAATAGGAGTGATCTGTTGTATCGGGACGCATTTCTAACGAATGCGTCGCGGAGTGTGGATCATTGTCTTTGGACAATTAGTACTACTCTGTTAACAGACGTGGAAAGCTGTCTTTGACAAGTTAGTACTGTCTGAATTGCGGTGGGTGCGAGGAAAGCTGTCTAACAGCTAGTACAGCCCTATGTGACCGACCTTGCTGTGTAACTAACTGTAATTTGTTTAGATTCGTTACTTAATTAACGGTTGTTTGTCTAATTGCATTTCTAAGATTATTTTGTAATTAATGAAATAAATTGTTTAGGATTAAAGTAAATTGTTTAGAATTATAATTATTTTTATTATTTTTCACTTCTGGACTCTAACAATATTTTATATTAACGATGACATTAGATATCTTTGGAGCAAAAAGTTACTTTAACTCAATTGATATTGCTTAAGTAAAGTTTGCCGCACGAAGCCAAATGGCAAAAAACGGAACCCTTATAGATTCGTCATGTCTGACTGTCTGTCCGTCCGTATGTCACAGCCACTTTTTTTCTATGATAGCATCATCCCCTATCAACATCAATAAACAAGGCCGATGGTTCAATTTTTCGCGGTACAAACATAGATGGTGTCACCGTCACGTGTTATGCGGACGACACGCTTGTGACGGCGTGCAGGGCGACGCATCTTCAGGCAACCCTGAGGGCCAAGGCCGGGGTTGCCCAAGTTGTTCAACAGATCCGGGGGCTGGGTCTCGAGGTGGCCTTGCACAAATCCGAGGCCTTGTTATTCCATGAGACTTCGGATATCACTTTCGAAGTCTGGTCACCAAGTTGATTGGCGCAGCGCGTGCTTTGGCAAGGTTGCTGCTTGAAATGAGGGGGCCCGATGACTCTTACAAGAGACCTCTATGCGATGGTTGTGCGGTCCATGGCCCTTTACGCGGGCCCCAATATGGGCGTAGACTCTGAAGGCCAGCAACATTGCGTTACCATGGCAACCGCAGCGAGTTCTAGCCATCAGGATGATAAGGAGGTATAGCACGATCTCCTTTGAGGCAGCAAGTCTACTGGACGGAACTCCAGCATAGGACCTGGAAGCGAGAGCCCTTGCGGCTCTTTATAAGTGGCGCAAGGAAGCGCAGGAGTTGGGTCGGAGTCTTGAACCTCGAGAAATCGAAGATCCACCGGGTCCTTGTGAAGGAATGGAGGGAACGACTTGGGCAATCGAGGGCTAGGCACGCCGTTATTGCGCCCGTATTAACCCGTGATGGAGGATTGGCTCGAAAGGCATCACGGCAGCCTCTCATACTGGCTGTCACAGGTGATCACTAAAAAAGGATGTTTCGGATATCTAATCCTCAAAGAGCCAATGCCCGAGTGCCACCACTGCGGTGGCCGAACCGTGGATACAGCACTCCATACGGTGATCTCGTGGCAGCCATCGGAGTGGGGATTCTCTCGCTCCGTAACATGATTGCTGCCATTATATGGCGTGAGAGCGCGTAGAACTCCGAATTAAAGATGTAACTTTCTTAACAAATCGCTTACCATCAGGCGATACGTCAGCTCGTTTGACACCTATTCCATAAAAAAAAAAAATCAACTAGGCGCTCATGTTCTAATTTTGCCCGAACGGAAAAACCTAACATTGATTTAGTGCTGGGCGTATTAAATTTCTAATACAAAACGCGAAACTTGAAAGGAAACCCTGCGTGTGCATCTAGCCTTAGAACTTTGAAACTTCCGTCATTTTATTAATTATCTAGGCAGAGGATTCGCGCGATAGCGATGCCTTTGGTGCGCGCACGATTCCCTCTGTTTTACCCGACAAAGGCGTTTTAATAGGTAAATACCTACGACGCGACAGGTGTTTAAGTAATACAATTTTTAAGGACAACTTTTTGTTTTTTCTTAATAGGTTTTGGGGTGCTGAAGCTTCTTTTGTTTTCGGAAGTCGTCTGTCTACACCCTGTATATAAAACAGTAATTAAAAGACAAGTATTTCTGATATACTGGTAGGTGTATAAATGAAAGACATTTTGACCGTGACAGTTTATCTCTTTAATAATTAACAGACTTTTAAATACAATCTTATTTCTGTAACAATCAATTGTTTTCGTTTGATACATTAAGAAAATCACTTGGACTTCAACAATAAATACATCATGTAACATTGGAATACTCACTATTCTAATTCATGATAAAAAAACAAATAAATTACATTACTGTAGAATGACATGACACTAAATGACTTGACATCGTGAATGAATGAAACACAGCATGCAAAATTATACCTAATAAGTGAGGAACTATATTTAAAATATACTGTAAAAGCAGTTTACTTAAATTGTTACAGTAATCATTGATAAAAAATATATATTGGTCACAACTGTCTGTGACAAACTAACCAACCCCCATTAACAGGGACTACACAATACACATGTAACTCTTTTGACAAATACACCATCCATCGTTACAAGAACATTAAATACATATGTAATTAAAACTAAGTAAGGACAGCCAACCTTTATGGAAACGTCTAACTATAGCAGACATTACTAGTAATATCACTGCGTTAATAACTACAATTTTAACATAAATACGCGTTAATATTAACCCTACCTTATGTACGCGCATGATATACGCTAACAGTAAATGGTAACTGTGGTCAATGCCATCTTTGTGCACAATTTAAAAAACAAATCTATATTGCAATAATTCCTGTCACTAAAGTACTTTTCTTTATGTTTATTGGCACACAAGTTTTTCAACAAGTTCAAAATAAATATATTGCTTTTTATCATTATGCTTGTGTACTTACTTTTGTTTGGAAAAAACATATAAGCAATAATATCTGAGTATCATAGAAATGTAGTACTTCAAATAAACAAAAGTTTATTGGAATTGTTTCAAAAGCTTTACATATGGGGGCATTTATTTATTACGTAGGACGATTTTTACAAGTTTTTGATCCCCTCCCTCTCTAAAACAAAATTTAAAATGGGCCGACTCCTTCCGCCCCTTTTCCTTTTAATATTTATTACATAAAAATACCTATGGCTGCTTTTGATGTTTAATTTCAAAAGAATCAATTTTTAGTAAGTAAAATTTATTTCATTTTTAGTATTTGGATATAATCACTATTCATAACTTTGCGTATATTTTGTGATTTTACGTAAGAACTATCAAGAGTCCTTCACACGCCCTTGTAAGAGAAAATAAGACATGATGGACCCAATTAACACTAAATCGTCTTACGTTATAAATTAATGGCCTCTATGCACTAAATTATCTTCAGCAGGTGTACAGCAATCTGGTGTAAATTTAATTTAAATTAATATTGTAAACAATTCCATGCATAATTAATAAAATAGAACCCTGTTTTGTGTAAGAAATAAATATTCTTTTCAATTTTAAAATGTAAACAATAAGTACTTCATAAATTTGCAAACTCATTGAATACTAAATAACCATAGTTTTATCAGCAGTGCCATTCTCAAAAAGTGTTCAACTATGACTAACATGCATTTGCTTCTACACTTACTGCTTAGACTCCAATTTTTGGTAGTCGACATAATGTCATAAATATATATATCAAATAAACAGCACAGAGAGCTCAAGAGTTAATGTTAAAAGCAAATGTATGTGGATATTTATGTAAGTAAAAAAGCCTACTGCACATAATTTACCTACCTAGTAAGAGCAGTATGTACAGATCATATGCTCTAATTCACTAATTCAGACTAGAGTCTTCATCTTCTGATGACCATCACCACATATGCGTCTCCCGGATTTCACTGATGATCTGCCCGGCGCGTTGTAATGCCTACAATTGCAAATAAAGTTTTTTGTTAATTGACAATACGCAGACGCCACATTATAAATATAAAGTTTGGTTTTATAAAGAACGAACGTTTGGCCTACAAGCAACTTGAAGAACCAAAGTAGCCCGTATAGTACCTTTATTATATCATAATAAATTATGCAGAAAGTTGTTTGAAGATAAGCAATATGCTTTAATATTTTGATATTCTTCACCAATTGCATTAATGTCATATCACTATCAACTTTCCCAACCCAAATTTCCCACTGCTGGTTTGGGTCTCCTCTAAGGAGAGGGTTAAGGCTATTACGTACGTTTTAACAAATATATATTACCTTAAGCATATCGCCTGCTTCCTTCCTTCTTTGGGCGATGTGTTCCGACTCGTTCAACATGCTCTCTGCTTGGTCAGACTTGTACAGGTGAGTTACAAGTTCGGACTGCAGATTATCCTTCACATAATTCACAAGGAAATGCATGACAGCTTTCGGTACTGAATCCTGGATCGATTTGCGTACTATGTAGAAGTACGACTTGATCAGTCGTTCTGAAATGAATAATATAGGTTTTAAGAAGTAGCACAGTTATTGGTTTCTGAAAGGAAATGTGTTATACAAAAGATCACTGAACCATAAGGACAATTCAAGTAATAAAAATTCGGTGTCAATTCAATTCTGATCAACTTTCGATCTTACAACAAAATGAGTATAACACCTTTTTTTTTCTTAAGACACCTGCTGTCACCTTTCCTGCACGAAAAATAGTTTTGGGTCGTGGGGACTATACAAACACACATGGAACGAATACAAAGAAATAATCACAACAACAATTTGTGAATCATACAAATTGTTGTTCCCGTGTGCGGTTGCCCACAACACTCAGCGATTTCCGATTTAATTAATATTCGATGAGAATACCATGTATCACTTTACAGCCAACGTTGGATGTTTGATGTTCTACTACGAAAATAACTTTTATTGTTGTAAGGTGGAAAGTTGAGCGGAATAGAATTGTAACAGAACCTTTATTCAGAGGATTGACCTTCACTTCTTGGAAATATATACATAGAGCAACACGGTAGGAAGTAGCCATACGCAGGCAGTCACCCCTGTCAAAGTATAAGCTCAAATAGGCCTATGCATTACACTGTTATGACACAAAATGTGTTTATGTGTGAAAAATTGTGAAAGTTTTAATGTTTATGTGTAAATTCGTAGTTACAGGTGATTGTTTTTGTATGTGAGTGTTAATTGAGTATTTGTGAAGATTTCCCCCAGCAAAAATGAAGCTATTTTGTATTGTAAAGACGGACGACCCCCCTTCGATTTGCCTGTGTTGCTCTATCGAATATATATACATTTGTGCGTGAACTTGAGAGAATTACACTACTACCTCTGGTTTGGCTGCGATTGTCCTTTTGATGATACTAATTCCAATCAGAAACTTATTAGCTATAGATGTAAATGTTAGTTGTGTGCACTATAGCAACTTAATGAAAAACGAACTGATAAGTGATGTGTTAGTTGATAATGAAAGGATTCGAAATCTAAGAAAGCTTTATTTTTATACCAAAACCAACCCCAAATTGAATGTGCATGCGATGAATGTATAAAACATTAATGTTGCAATGCCGAAATTAGTAATTATTGTACACTTAAGTTAATTTATTAATAATTTAGCTGTTAGTAGGTGGTGTTGATAATAAAATAGTAACAGTAGTTCTCAAGTTAGAGTGGACTATGGCCTTCACACTTTACTTTCATAAGTTGAACAAGTTGTAGTTTTGGTAAAGACTGTAGGTACCAAAACTATCCTTATTTTAAGAAAGCTATCGCATGTTCTGTTGAATACAACCCAATGAAATTATATTATTACTAAGAAATTGTCCAAAGGAGCCTTCATCTGCCAACAAATTGCTGTACTACAGTAGTATGTTGACTAAACTTAGCGGAAGTTTGTAGCTAATGATGATGTTATTTAAATTCTTGTAAATATACATTATTATTAATAATAATATTAAGGACTAAACAGCAATTACAGTGATATTTAATAAATTTATACTGACATATTTATGCTTTATCAAGCAACAAAAAAGCCCTTCACAGAAATAACGATTATATATCAACATACAATGTTCCACCTGTAAAGTAACTGTCTGTTAAGCTTTCACGGCTAAACCGCTGCACCCATTTCAAAGACTTGCTATGGCAGCTATTTTTGTATGCATTAGTTTCGAGACCCTCTCGCAAGTGTAATAATAAATATGTATTACAATACTTGATTTAATGTACATTATTGCTACGTCTGTGAGGGGCTTTAGTCAGCAAGTCAGTACTATATGTGTATATTACCGCTTATACAAAATTTAAGACAAGCTTCATACAGGCAATTAATTTATCGTGTTGATAATTGAAGTTCGTGGACAATAGACAGCAAACTATCACTATTTTCTAGACGACTAGGATCTTGTACTATTATATACAAAAATTGACAAGAGGTTAGTCAATTACATATCATTCCAGAGTAAATGTCAAAAGCAAGCAAATAGTTCGATGATAGGTGGCCGGAAATATAACAGTGAGCAAATGAGTAAAAAGCATTCGGTAGATCGCGTTTTCTATCCTCACCGACTAAGTCACCCATTTGATTCAAATGCATCACGTTGATGCCGTCTACGGTCTGTGTGTTAGACATTAGGTTTGGTGATTCATCGCTCCGTCCACCTAGCATCATAAGAGAAGATTTTGTTAACACACCACACGGACAGTGCAGTTACTGAACGATTAAACAAAACCAGGATACAGGGTGAACAACAAAAACTTCATTTCTTTAAATTTGCGAAAAAAATTACTCTCGTTTTTGTGCTTAAAGAGTCTAATATGCTAAAATACTTAATTTGAATTTCAAAAAAACTAAGAAAAACTAACCAATCGCGTTTTGAACAAATTGTTTTATGAATAAAGTTAATATGGTTAACGATACAGAAAGCGACTTTCATATGCCAAGTTATGAGTTAGTTTCGAAATCAGTTGATGATGTACCGAGAGTTTTAAGAAAAGAATGTTATGGTAATATGTGATCGGTACAAATGAAACTCACCAATGACGTCACAATCGTGTTGTTCGCGGTCGGAGAGTTTGCGCGAGTGTTGGCTCGGAACTTCGGGCAGTAGGTTTACAGGCTTCTGAGGAGTCAGCGCTTTCATGTTTTCTGGAGTTCCATTCATCTAAAATGTGCGGAGGAACAGTGTTAATACTTGTACAATATTTTTTCTAATCATAAAAGATATAGCCTCAATCTAGTCTACCGACATGAACTACAGAATAAATTATTATAGTCACGTAAAGTCATAAATCGAATGAGCCTGATTCCTATAAGGCGATTATAAGTAATGTACAGCGCAAATAAATAGATACTTCAGATGTAGTAATAACCCATGCATTACAGTGAATCTGAGCTCTGTACCTGAGGTGTATTTGGAGATTCACTTTTAGCCGATGGAGGTGGCGATTTGTCTTGCCCGTCTGTTATTGCAGGGACATGCTGAAAGAAAATATTTCAAGGGGGTTTCAGCAGAATGTTTTATAAATAAGAAAAACGACTACAAGGTAAAAATAAGTGATTAAAAGGTTAAAAAAAGGTATTTGAAGTTTCTGGCTAAATGGAATCAAACGGAACCCTAATGGAACGACTCTGGACCTCTTCATAACTCTTAGACGAAATAAGCCCTCTCGGCTAAACAAACTTTTATGCAGATTTTTTTATTGTATTCTAAACGTACCACCATGCCATTAGGTTTAAAATTATAATTTCATGCTCTCAGAAACATATGACATCTCCATAAACCTAAGCACGTATTGCGTCTATTTTAACTAAAATCGATAAAAACATTATTAAATCTTTTTAAAATTGATAAAATCATTTTAAAATTGCTATCATTATTACAATTCAAAACGTGCAAATACAATTGTTATATGCCTGATACCGTAAAGTATTCGTGTATGCGGTGAAATTAATGCTATTAATTAATGGACCTATACATTATCAGTCGTTGTTGTAGTTCTCACGTATCAGTACCAGCATAACAGTTTGTTTTGAAACCGATAACTCGTTATTCTTGTAATACCAAGAGGTATTGTGTCAACATTTTGATGTTTATGAACAAGAAACCAGTAAAGGTTTTGTTTTTTAGTACAATTCTTTGACATTGCATGATTTGCCCAGAATAATTTTCAATACCTTCATATTAATAAAAAAATCTGCACGACTAGGACAGGATTGGCTAAGCGTGTTGATTTTTTTAATATTAATAATTATTCCTATTATACCAGAACTTCAGAACATACTTAAAAACGATAACAAAAATTGTAAAGTGGAAATTCTAAATTGATAAAGCTCCTTTGATGAATGATGACTTTAACCTTTTGAACGCCAGAGCAAAAACTCATCAACTTCCCTCAACGCCAGACCACAAATTTAGCGCAAATACCTACGAAAAAAATAAGCATTCCAAAACTTTATCGATAACATGAATTGTATTTTTTATTTTCGTCTATAATTTCAAAATATATGTCCCTAAAACACTGAATTTATTTCAACATTAGACTTCTTCCTAGTCTAGTAATAGTTATACACTATCTACAGAGTTGTTTAATACTGTAATAACAGAATTGAGACGACAATATAATTAAATATAATAACTATAGGTACAACACTATTCTTCATCTGTTGTCTTGATATTGTGACCCTGGCGTGGACGGTACGTCTTTTTTATGAATATTGCGTTTCTCAAATAAGGATGGAGCAACGTACTATCTCGCTTATCGAGTATAATATTAACTAATAATAATTAAAACACGTATTTTAAATTTGATTTCTATAATTCCGTTGAAGGAGATATTTAAAAAAAATACACGATTCAAATAGGTTAAGTATATAATCAACTATATAAAAATAGAAAAAATTAACAAAATGTAAAACTGTATGTACGTTTATAGCCTTTAAATACTAGCTTCTATAAACCTGGCATAAAAAGTATTATATAGAATTTTGAAGAAAAAGCATAGCAACTTGTGATGGACATTTTAAGACTTTTATTTATTTCATTTAAACCTCAGTCGTGTACGAAGCATTTTTTAGGTATTGCTTATATTTTGTATCAATAACTAAGAGTCCTCTTTCTTCTTTACAAAATAATTGTCTACTTTAATTATCATTTCACGAGCACGGCTGTTAATTACTTTCTTACTCATTTTAACAGAATAAGTATAATAACAAAACTTAACAACAAAAATAAAACAGGCTAACGAAATTTTAATATAAACTTACGATATCACCTAACGTGCCCTACATCACTAGTGGTCACATATTTGTGACTCTGGCGTGTGAGGTCATTCTTTTTTAAGAGTTTATTTCTTTCTTTGTAGAGTAAAATTTCTTAATATCATAAAGCAATTTAAATAGTTTTATGGAAATAGATAAGAGTTAGAGCTTCTTCTTAAGGTACTTATATAAATTTAAAGGCATAAAAGTAATGTTTAAAGGCTTTATTTCGTATTTCGGTGCACCGCTTTTTTGTCACATATTTGTGACGTTGGCGTACAGGGACAGTTTTCGCTTGTCACATATATGTGACCATGGCGGTCAAAAGGTTAATTATCTTAAAAAAAAAGGACAAAGAAAAAAATACAATGTGTAAGCTATAAGTATAAATAAAAAAGTCGTTCTGAACATATCAATCCCTGTCATGGTCAGCAAACTTAAACAATTTGAGAATATAAGATTTAGACTAAATACGTTAAAAATGCAGCGACTTACATGAAAACGTAAATTAACGTAATTGACACGACAGTTTCAAGTTTGAAAAATCTTTTTAAATTTAGTTACATATTTAGCGTTTGATTTCATTAGGGTTGTTAATAGCGAGAATGTTTTCTAATGGAAGGGTTAGTCAGCACAAGTTAAAAAGAGAGCCCACAGTATTCAAAGCTCGACATGACCATCACATAATTTATTAGAATGTGTCTAACATGGAAACTGTAGTGAATACAGCACTAGCCCACACAACATGAGGCACATTTAATTTTACCTTGTTGTACGCATCCACAACACTTGCCAAGAATACTAGGGTGGACCCTCTTTCACCCATTTGGCGAAGAAAAAGCTACAAAATAATTGACAATGTTATATCACAAAAGATTAGAAGAAAATAAAAACATACTTTGTACTTTCTTACGTAACAGTTAGTTGAATTAGAAAAAAAATTATTTAAGGATTGCAAGGTACTATTATAAAAAGTCGTAAATATCAATAGAACTAATCACCTATACTGACAAAATATTTCAACTTAATTTCGAATAAAAGAACAATCTCCTTCCACCTCATAGTTCTAAGGCAAGCATCATTCGATTAAATCACACGCATTCACTATAAAAATATGATTGGAAACGGGAACAAAACGTTAAGAAAATATGGGAACATCGAAAGGTCGTATCGTATCTCGAAAATCTGAGAAAATGACTTGATATAGTTTTGATTAGCAAAAATTAAACGTGTCGAGTAGTTTGTTTCTTATTATCACAGGATTAGGTAGATAAAAATATTTTCAAATTACATCTTTTATCTTTCTTCATCTACAAGATAACTTGTAGATGAAGAAAGATAAAAAAAGCAGTCACAGTTCATAAGAATATCATAAACAGTCTATCGCAGTCCACTGCTGGACATAGGCCTCTCCAATTGCACGCCACTTGGTTCGATCCTCAGTTTCGAAGTTATGAATGTTTGAAATGTATTTTTAGCTCAGGGATAAACTTGAAAATTTCGAGATACGACATTTCCGCTTTTTGCTATCGACACACAAGTTATGTCTTATCAAGCATGGTGTGCACTAACTTACCTGGTCTTAGTTAGTCATTAGTCATTACAGCCTGAAAAATAAACTATAAGCTTATATACTTTGAACATAGTTGATACCGGTGAGGATGTTGGTCTGGGCGTCTTCTGTCTGTACACCGGGCTGTGGTCTTCGATACTGTCGGTGCTCTTCAACAGGCCGGACACTAGGGCAGCCTCGCGGTGGAAGTCGGGATGTTTCGTGTTTATGTACGCCAATTCAATCGCCACTATATTCTCCACCTACAAGTTAAAGTTATTTTTATGGACTAACCACGATAACCTTCGAGACCAGCAGTACAATACAGAGGGAATAAGTCAAGATTACAATACCATGATTAGATTATGTATGTATGTATATGCATATTTATGTGTATATATTTATATTGTGTATGTATGTATGTATTTGTATGCATGTATATATTTATGTATAAAATGTATGTTTTTTTTGTATATATAGTTCTATAACCTATGTGCGCCTACCTTACAAGATTTCTACACCACCCTAAGGTTGACTGGCAGAGAATGCCCTGGGCATTAAGTCCGCCGATATACAAAAGTGCATAAAGTTATAAATAAATAAAAATTAGATTAACATATATTTTTATATGATATGCCAAAGTTTTATTATTTGTTCTTAATATAACTTGTGTTTTGGGTGTGGTCAACTAAATAAGTTCTCAACGAGCAACCTTTGTAAGTCGTAAAACCGTCTATTTTTTATAACTAAGAATTTTCATTATTATTTTTTAATAATGATTGACAAGAAGTATACGATTAAAAAAAGCCAGTCTGTTTCCGTCTTCTGAGTTTATAGACTACCTGCCTACCGTGTGTGTATACACGACTAATTTTTAATGTCCAGAGAAAAAAATATGTGGTATTCAGCTTTCGATACTGAACATATTTATGTAATTAAAACAAAAAAAAAATACATGTTAATATTTTCCCGAAAACTACCAAATTTTTGTTCATAACGCACGATATAATTCAAGACATGATATTACGTAACAAGAAAGTGTCAATGTCCTAGCCTGCGGGTTGTGGGTGCGAGCGGGGTACCTAATACCTACGATGCGCCGCGTGCGCCTAATGGCGGCCATGCTTTGAACTGATTTGACAGTATTATTGGGCGATGCGTCGCACACATTGAAACAGAAAATGTTATTCATTGATAAATAAAATACGCGTGTGTAAAATATTTGGGTGACAATAAATTATGGGCGTATTTTAACATTTTAAAAACCATAATAACTCAGTTATTTTTGTTTTTTGGGTATGTTATTTTTGTTCTATGGTGTTTTATGTTAGTATATAAGTTCTGTATCTGCCCCTAATTTTTCTTTGGTAATTAAAAACTAACCGTGTATAAAAAAACAACATTGAACAAGTGTTTTAAAATAATTTATAAAACGAAAACGGTGTAATAGTAAGGACAGAAGTGGGCTAGCGCCAAATAATGCAGCGGCCACTGACACGAGAAACTCGCTGCGTGCATCGCAACAGTTGAGTCATACCTACATGTAAACAGTTAACTAGCGACCCGCCTCGGTTTTTCACGAAAATCTTAATAATTACAGTTTTTTTTATTTATTACGCATTAACTGCCTTCGGTTGGGCATGTGCTTGAAGTATCAGGTTCGATTCATCCATCGGTCCGGCTAACAAGTATTATTGAATTTTTTCCATTGTAGAAATACATAGAAGTCCAGAGTTTAAAAGTTTAGGGTCTCAACGTCGTATCAGATTATGAGTGAGGTAAGAAAGAGTGCACTTTGTTTGACCTTGATCGGCAGTCGAATACGCTAATCACTAGACCAGCTATACCAACGATATGGTTATTGTACAGTCAGCGTCATAATGATATTGGCGTTCAAAGTGGTCAAAATGATGTGAAAAACACTAATTCAATTTTATGTTGGCTCGCAAGGTGCTCAAATTGTTGTACGCATTCAAAGTGGTCAAAAGATCTTAGCAATCAGTTTTCAATAATATGTTAGCTAACAGAGTGTTCATATTTATGTTAACAAATAGGTTGTTCATTGGTATCTAAGCGTGCAAACTAGTCAAAAATATCTTAGCATTAAAGAGGAACCAACCTTATCACCCACAGATAGAGTATACTTTGCAGTTTCACTACATAGTATAAAACAAAGTCGCTTCCGCTCTCTGTCAGTCCCTATAAATACTTAGAGCTTTGAAACAATGCAACGGATTTTAATTCCGTTTTCTTTAATAAATAGAGTGATTCAAGAGGAAGGTTTTTATGTATAATTCATGCATAATATTATAGTGGAGAAACATTGACAATTTTAGAGGTTTCTAATGTGATGTCGTAAATAAACCCATTTTTTACGTTTACATTGTAAACGCTGGCTGTACCCTACGAGATAGATCAAAATAATGTACTACATTATTGTATACCTTAAAAAGTCTAACGTAAATCCTATCCTATAACGTATATCCTAACGTTAATGCGATTTGGGAATCGTTACGGGATAATATGCAAACTGTAATAATTGATAAAAATAACTCATCTTCTGATTATAGTGATTAGCATAGAACCTACAATGAGGACAGTACAGAGGAAGACCCAAAAACAGACATTAGTCTTTCAGGAGAAACATTTGGCAGTGTATCAATAAGCGAGTATAAAAAATACAGAGTACTAAGCCCGCTAAAGATGTTAGAGGAAAAAAGAGGTTTAGTTATAGTAATGTGTGTGTTGAAATCGGTACAAATCCATGTGTAGACCAGCCAATATAACATATAAAGAGGCTTTAAATGGGTTAGAATCAAGAAAAGGGTGTAAAGCTTTACAGGAGGAATCATAAAAAGCATTTGAAGAAAACGAATCTTGGAAAGTAGTGGACAAGCCAAAACAAACAACAGAGGTTAAGTGTAAGTGGGTGTTCAAGAAAAAAGTGGACAGTTGTGATACTGTGCGATATTATGGTCAGTTAGTCGCCAAGGGTTTTACACAAAGACCAGGCACAGACTATACAGAAACATTCTCACCAGTGGACCGTCACTACAATAAGACTATTGCTTGTATTGAGTGTTAAATATAATCTAGACATAACTCACCTTGATGTAACCACAGCTTTTTTGAATGGGCATTTGAAGATGTGTCTATGAGTTTACTATACAATTTGGAATGTCATAAAAAGAATGCATTAAATTTAAAAAAAAGTGGCTGTGACATACGGACGGACAGACAGACAGACATGATGAATCTATAAGGGTTCCGTTTTTTGCCATTTGACAACGGAACCATAAAAATCGGCCAAGTGCGTGTCAGACAGAAACCATTTCAACTCTAGAGAAATTGCAATTAGAAAACATTCGTCACCCTCCGTATTCGCCAGACCTTGCTTCAACGGACTACTATTTTTTTCGTAATTTAGACAATTTTCTACGTGATAAAAAGTAGAATCTAGATCACTTGAGTTCTATCGCAAAGACATAAATTACATTCCTATTAGATGGCAGCAATGTATATATAATAATGGTAGATATTTTGATTAAATAAATATGTTAAATGAAAAAATCCCCCACGCACATAAAAGGGTTCCTCAGTCACCCATAATGATACGTGGTTATAAAATCGTATCCAATAGATAACTGCTATTTTTACGTATTAATGTGTTAATTTATGACGTTTACCAAGGAAGCGCCTTTTACAACTTAAGCCTCTATAACTCCTGAATTAATAAAGTCATCTAATCTGCTACAGTTTTCCTTTAAAGTTCATTATATAGACCACCATCACGAATTTATCCAGATTTTTTACAAAAAAGTGCCCTTTAAAGTGGAGTTTCTCGTAAACGGACACCTAAATCAAAAAATCCTCTTAAAAATCCATTATTGTTTTCAAGACACCTATCTAATAATACCCCACAAGATGGGGTAGTCGCGAGAAAAAAAATCATCCCCACTTTACGTGTAAGGGAGGTACCCCAAGTAAAAATATTTTTCATAATTTTATTGTAGCACTTTGTCGACATAATTACAACACATATTCATGCAAAGTTTTATCTTTCTAGCACCTATCCTTTAGACGGAAAGTCGAGGGCGGACGGACGGACATGACGAATCCATAAGGGTTCCGAGTCATACACTTTGGACCCCTCAAAGGCAATCTACGGATTGAAAGAATCATTTAGGGCATGGTATAAGCGTGTGGATGATTTTTTACAAACCTTGGGGTATAGGAAGTCAATCAATGAACCTTGTTTATTTGTTAAACATATTGATAATGTCAGGATGATATATAGCCTTGTATGTGGTCAATTTTATTTATTTTTTGTAATTTTAAATTGAATACCTTAGGACTAAGTTAAAATCTAAATTTAAATTAAAAGCCTTGGAAAATATTAGACAATGCTTAGGAATGAGAGTCAGATGAAACAATAATGAGATTTTTGTAGATAAGGAACAATTTGTAGATCATTTATTAGCTAGGCTTATCATGAAAAATTGTAACCCAGTCAGTACACCAATGGAAGTAAATTTGAAGCTAGAGAAGAGAGACACTCATTGTACTCAGTATCCTTACCAGCAATTAATAGGAACTTTAGTTTATTTATCTATGTTAATCCGCCCAGATATATTTTATGATGTTTGTTACTAGAACCAGTTTAATAATAATTACAATGAAACACATTGGAAACATTTAAAACATATTTTAAAATAGTTGAAAAAAAATCAAGCATTTTTTCGTTTAAGGGTTATGTCAATGCTGAATGGGCATGAATATGAAAATATCCAGTACAAGACTTACGGTCCACACAATATGATATTGTGTGGACCGTAAGTCTTGTACTGGATACATATTTAAGAAGTGTGGTAGTGTCATATCTTTTAAGTGTAAAAAACAACCAACATTAGCTTAATCTAACACAGAAGCTGAATTTATGACTATAATATTTGTAAGGCAAGTGAATAAGCCATTTACTTGAGAAGCTTATTGTTGGAATTAGAATGCAGAAATGAGTTACCTATTCAAAATATGTGTTGGTATAATAAATTAACAAATAAATTATTAAAAAAAATATATTAAAAATTTCTAAATTATTACTGTAGGTTATTTTTAGTTTATGTTACTCGTAAAATTTTGTCAGTATTGGCTATAATATAAAAAATATTATGTTTTTAAGAAACATTGACTTTATATGAGTTCCACTAAAATAATCCTACTATATAATCCTATTAATATTATAAACGTGAAGGTTTGTGAGTATGTATGTATGTGTGTATGTTTGTTGCTCTTTCACGCAAAAACTACTGAACGGATTTGGATGAAACTTTACAGTAATATAGCTTATATATCAAAATAACACATAGGCTACTTTTTACTGCAATAATCGAGATAAGCGGGCGAAAGCTAGGTGATTATAAAAATACATTAAATTGTAGATGTCAAAATGTATCACTGTTTATTTCCTGTCAAAACTTCACAGGTTGCTAGGCATAACACATTTGCATAGCAACCATAATGACACGCGGGTAACACCGCGGGGCGCATCTAGTACACTAATATAATCACATTAATTAATAAATCTTCCCTAAAAGATAACTTTAATTATGATGAAAACCGCGTTTAAATACCTTGCGTAATTTAAATGATCAGAGCGGACAGACAATACGAGCGACTTTATAATGAACTGCGTAAAAATTTAATATTATTTGACCGTTCGATTATAATAGGTACTTTCTGTACCCGGCGTGTAGCTTGAATGAATCCTACGAGCTTTACGATATGACAAGATACATTGCGTACATTGTAGGACATTAAAATACGTTCTACAAAGCCGAACAGTTGATGAATATGTAACTTATACAAAAAACCAAAAACGCAACCACATCGACTCATTTGCTGAAGTTCCTATGGCCACCTTCCGGCTCCATCATCAGACCCTGGTTACCATATAGTATCAAAGTACTCGTAAAGACGAATAAAATGAGCCCAATTTCGATGGGGTTGCGTCTAATTACGGAGTTCCTATGGCCACCTTCCAGCTCCATCATCAGACCCTGGTTACCATATAGTATCAAAGTACTCGTAAAGACGAATAAAATGAGCCCAATTTCGATGGGGTTGCGCCTAATTACGGAGTTCCTATGGCCACCTTCCAGCTCCATCATCAGACCCTGGTTACCATCTTAGAGTGTCAAAGTACTCGTCAAGAAGACGAATCAAATGAGAATTTTTACCCGAAAATAAATAATCGTATCATTAATTCTACTTTTTATCAAAGAAATTTCAATTGGTTTTATTTCATTTATATACCTACATCCATACTCCTTTTCTCAGTATAATATTGTAGATTACCTATGATTCAATAGAATATTGGACTATGTTTTTTAATAGCATTCGAAACAAAAGACATGTCAATTACGTCATGCAAGAAATGAATGAGAAAGGTATTGAAGACAAAAAAGGACAAACATTTAAAAGTAATAATGAATCTGCAAAGTATACTCTATCTGTGGGCGATAACGTTGGTTTCTGTTTATTGCTAAGATATTTTTGACTAGTTTGCATGCTTAGATACCAATGAACAACCTATTTGATAACATCAATATGAACACTCTGTTAGCTAACATATTATTGACAACTGATTGCTAAGATCTTTTGACCACTTTGAATGCGTACAACAATTTGAGCACCTTGCGAGCCAACATCAAATTGAATTAATGTTTTTCACATCATTTTGACCACTTTGAACGCCAATATAATTATGACGCTGACTGTACGTAGGCAGTTAAACTTTTACATACTTTGAACAATCTAAGTGTACAAAACAATATACAATAATTATATCAAATAAGCAAATAGAATAAACAAATTTATCAATTTATGCCGATTTAGATAATGATATAGTCTTTGAGTTATTCACTTATCTTCTATTAAATTAGACGTTACAACCCACAAACAAGTTGATATAGAAAAATCGATTTGCAGATTACATTACAGTGACACGTGTTTTATTAATCTGATTCTATACTGTTATGATGAAAGTTTATGTATTTTACGTCATTTCTCACTTCTAACAATATGAGCAAAGAGAAGAACAGAAACAACCCATTTATCATTCTATATGATTAGCAGTGTATAAGTAAGTACATAGCTTAATAATTCGTTCCTAAGCAGAAGCCTATGTAAAGCAGTAGACTAATCAAGGTTGTTTTTATTTATATACAAGTCCTGCGGTGTTGCCCGCAGTAACTATTACAAAAGCGAGAGACGCTGCGGATATTTTTTTAATAAATGCATATCAAGGTATGGTACTTGCATCATAAAAGCAATTTAAAAAAAAATGTATGTCTGACTGTTCTGGCTAATCTCTGAAATGCATGATCCAGTTTTGACTGGACTTTCACTGGCAAATGGCTGATGCCATAAGGAGTAACCTAGGCTGTTTTTTTAGTCTTACTTCGCCTATACAACTACACCAATAAATCAGTCTGTACTTGTGTCGTATGTACTCACCATAGAGTTGGTTGCAGGTAGACGTGTTCGTAGCAGTTGTGTGACAACATCTACAATCCGCTGATGCAGGCGCGGGAACCGCAACATTTCTTGCTGCACCTCCGTACCACAGTGCTGAACTATGCGCTGCATTTCTTCATGTACCTGATTATAGCATTAGATATTTAATTTTTATACTTTTTAATTTCGTGTATTTAAGGAACAAGTAATGGAAAATGACCTTAAAATAGAAATAAATTTAGCAATAATATTATTTATTTCATTTTTTTAAACTATAATATCCGCATTTAGAATAACTTGATTTGCGAGTGACTTCACAAAACATCATATTTGTACAAAGACAGAACAACAATTTGTGGATCGGGCAGTGATGTCCCAAATGAATATTAAACCCACCACAGGCAGTGCAGTAGAACGGCAAGGTATCGGCTTGAAACACTCGCCATTCGAAATATAAGTAAATTGAATACTATTAGCGATATCTGTTGAAGATATATCTAGAACCCACTTACCAATTCAACACAACGAAGTGACGGATCTTCCAATCTTCTTATCTGACGCTTAACTAATAGTTCGAACGACACTTCAGGAACAAACAACGCTGGTCTTGGACCCGTCGCGTTCCTTATTGCGGTCAAAATATCCATGCGAGTCAAACCTGATGGCATTTTTAGCAAAATTAATTTATAATCTGAATTGCGACCCGCTCCGGCTTTGCACGGATATTTTTTTATTTATTAGGTATATGTATTTAAGGTAGATATAGGTATTTAACAAACATTTTTAACTTGACAAATTAACATGTACCTATAATAAAACCTTCCTAGAGAACCAATCTATCTTTTGGTGAAAGAAGGCATGAAAATGGGTACAGTAGTTTTTGTTTATCGCGGACAGAGACAGACAGACGCGGCGGAGACTTTGTTTTAGAATATGTAGTGATAGTGATAATTCGTAAACAAATTGTTTATTTTTTCAATTTATTTAAATAAATAAAGTCCATTGGACTATGATAGTCATTGTACCAGGAACGTTTGACTAATGATAACAAACCCAATGTCATTGTCAATGCAACATTACGGTTATATTTTCTTTACAAAAAGTGCTTTCGTAACATTAAAATGACAAACAAGATTGTAAGATTTCTAGATTGTGAAAAGTCTTTGTAGATATATACTACAAACAATGTTACAAACACAGACTTGAATCATTATCTATAAATCAGCTAATGACACTTCAGAATGACAATAATGTGTCATTGCTTTAGACAAAGATTAGACACTTAATCGAGTGCAAAAATCATCATTATATGCACATTCTTGATTTAATATTGTGCAATTGTTGAGTCACCTGTATTGTTTTTATTATACTGTTTTACTACTATCGGCTGCTAAGAAAAATCAGCACATCCGCAAATAGAATAAATAACTAACTTTCGACTTTTTTGTGTTCTGTACCCAGAGTAACAGTACCCATTACTAAGACACCGGTGTCCGTCAGTCATCACATTGTATCTCACGAATCCCGTGAAATATCACATATTAAGACAGTTGAAATTTTACAGGTAACAACATATTTACGAGTAATAATAATAAATATATACTAAAAAAACAGAATAAATTAAATGTTTAAAAGGCTCCCATACAACAAACGCGATTTATTCGCTCGATGTTCATAACGATAACAAATAGGCGCTTGAATGTATAGATTGCACGGAACCCCTACCTGCGCGGCTCGCATTTGGCCGGTTTTTCACATTTGTTTAATGCAATCTTTTTATAATTAGGTTTTGTATGACTAGGTGAAACTAAAAGCTTAAATATACAAAGTACAAGGAAGTGTTACGTACAAAGGCGAGGCTAACCCAAAATTGAGTATTCTTCCAGCAAACCCTGAGTTATTGATTACATAAACTTTACATCAATTATAACAACAGAAAACTTAAAAAGTTACCTTAACTTACCAACTAGAGGATGTATAGAATCCAATGTGCGACCAAAAGTCTCGTGAAATATATAACATATTCTAGCGCCTCCACATAACTCTGTCGTCTCAATGTTTCTGGCAGTTCCCTCAATAGTGGCACAGTAAGCGCTTGCAAATTTTGTGATGATTTGTAGTAATGTCTGAGACTTGTCCGACACATCTTCGCCATAAGAGTTGAGAAGAGATTGAAACTGTGAGATCATCACATTGACTCGAACCTATCATAAAGAAGTTTCAAAGTTAGAATCAAGATACCTTTTTTATTGTTATATTAAATTTTTGCTGGCTGTTAATAAAGTCCGTGTTTAAGTGTTTAAAGTTTTACAGTTACAACATTCATAGGCAAGCGTCCATGACGAATGGTATCCGTAATTCGTCTAAATTTATATATATTAAATGTGTTTTATGTGTTTAAAAGGCAATTCAATTTAAATTACTTATTTATGTATATTAGTGTGGATGCTGTAATAATATTTCTTTGAGAGTCTAATGAGTCATCTCATATGAAAAATATGAAAATATGTTTTTATGGACATCAGACACATAACGCCGCAAAGCTTATACTATGGGTATGAGACAACTGATAGGTATAAATACATAAATATACATTTTTTTGTAAATACATACATAATATACATAGGAAACAAATATTTGCAGATCATACAAACGTTTGGCCCGACCCGGGAATCGAACCCGAGACCTCAAGGACAGCAGTCGCATATGCTAGCACTGCATCAACGACGCAAACAAAAGCATACACAACGACTCGGTAATATCTAGTAATCATTTTTACCTATAGTAATGGTGCTACGACTATTTGAACCCAATTTTTATGCTACTTGGATCCTATAATCATAGTCACATTTGGTCAATAAATATTTACATCTTTCAATAGTTATGCGACATGTAGGGACTCGTTAATTACCTTTAGTTCCGGAAGGCAGTCCCTTATATGGTGCATGAGCAGCCTGTTCAAGGTTTTGGCCAAGTACGGAGTACCGTTTCTTGTAGCTATGGTAGGATACTTCCGTTGCAGATACGTGGCCTCGTCTTTTAGTGCATCCTGTCAAATAAAATGAGTTAATTACAACAATTTTTACAACAATAAAACATGAGGAGGATACAGTAGATGCTTGTTACTAACACTTTATCCCGATACAATATTGTAGTTATAAAGTAAACGATTAAAATGCATAAATAAGATCTTCGACAGATCAAATTAGTAATTACGCTAGTTTTTTTTTTCCGCAACTATCCGAAATATCATTTTCTATAGATAAAAACACATGTGTCATAAAAGGAATATATAGATTTCGTTTCTTTATATTATATGGTATTGTTTGTATGTACAACACATTCTGTTTAATATTAAATTACAGATATTAAAAAAAATATGAAAATACAAAATTAAGGAATATAATTTACAATAGATAGATTTTGAATGTTATGTCATAAGAATTATCAATTTATTTTCTTATCATGACAACACACAATTTAAGAAATTTGAGTGCAAAGAATGTCTAATGACAGATAATTACCCCTATAGACTTGTTATCAATAATATCTTGCTGCGATCTGTTTACGACTCCGATTATGCCAAGTTTGACTGGAATGACGCGGCCACAGAGGATATCTATCGCATCAGTTCCTGAAATAAATTACTTTTTTAGCATCTGCCGTAAATAATGATGAGAAACATACTTCTCACTGTACTCCGCGATAAAAATAAATTTATCATAACAAGGTCTCAGTTAAAATATTCGATTTAATTACGATGCCAAAAACGCAAAAAGATTCTTTCGCAACTAGTTATCTACTATTTATTATACATTCATAAGTGACTCTGTCAGTTTCGCTTTCACGGCTAAACCGCTGTATCGATTTCAATGAAGTTTTGGTATAGATATATAATATGGGTGTAGTAAAAAGAAATCCATTACTTTTGCAATAGACGATTTTAGCTATCTGTATCTCGCGTTGTGAAGTCCTATCGGGTTCCACTGAATGGTGTTAGAAAAATTTGATTTCATACAAAAAAAAATATCTGATAGTTTTGTGATTTGACTCAGTTTTTTGTCAACATTCGTTAAACATGGATACTAGCAAAGAGTAAAATATCCTATATTTTAGCTTTTCTTTGATAAAGGCGAAAATGCAAGCCAGACGGCTGAAAATGTGAATAGTGTTTAAGGTCCCTGATACTGTGATATCAATTTTGGTTTCGTCGATTCCGTTCAGATAATTTCAATGACAAAGATGCACCACGCACTGGAAGGTCAACTGTCGAAAATTACGATATTATCAGGGACAATGTCAAGTCCGACCGTCACGTAAGCACTGCTTCTATTGTCCAAGACGATTGCACAAAAACAATTTTGAATTACTTACATAAGGTTGGTCTCAAAAACTATGTAATTTTTTTAAAGCACAAGTCCCGCATTAGGATACAGTCCTGTGTCGCGGGGACTTTACAAACATACAAGAAACGGACACAGAGACCACCCAGGTTTAGAATAACAACTGGAGAATGTATACACAATATGTGAATAACACAGAGTTTTTCCGTGTAGGATTTGAACTCAAAACACAAACACTTAGCGCAGTAGGCGTGACGACCGCTTAAACCTCTAGACCAACCGTGCAATGCAAAAACATCTTTACGAATCGCTGCTGAATCGCAACAAAATCGAACCATTTCTAAAGCGGTTGGTGACTGGTGATAAGAAAGAAAATCACTTAAGACAACGACAAGCGAACACAGTCGTGACCCCAAGCGCGGTGGACGGCCAGGAAGTTTGTACTGTGTGTTTGGTGGGATTTACTGTCAACAATTGGAGAGTCTATAGAAAGTAATCGCTCAGAAGTGGTGAGCTATGGCCAATAGGAGAGGAATTGTGATCCATCAGGACAACGCCAGGCTATACACATCAATAGTGACTCAGCAGAAGCTCCGGGAGCTTGGTGAAGAGGTTCTTATGCATCCACCTTATAATCCAGACCTGGCACCAACTGTTCCGGGCCACGGCGAACAATTTTTCTGGTGGGAAATTTCGCTTTAAGATAAGCTTGATAAAATAGACTGTGATTTTTTGGCAATAGGGACTAGGCCTTCTGTGAGCGAGGCATAATGATATTACACTCAAAATGGCAACAAGATCGAACAAAACGGCGTATATTTGACCTAAATCTGATCATTCAAACTATGGTAGTAGGGCTTTCAATTCCATGCAAAAATAATGGATTTCTTTTTACTACACCTTATACATAAGGAGATGGGCATACTCGACACGGGCGGAGCCGTGCACAAATGCTAGTAGTTTATAAGGTTACAAGTGCAACAAACGCAAAATCTATGTCTTTGGCAACTAGTTGAATTTAAAGATCATTTTTCACCTTTGGCAAGTGCGTAGCTAATCTCGATTGCCAATGGGGCCGGAAGGAAAATCTAAATATAAGGAAAATACAAATAAATAAAATAGAAGTGTCTGTTTGTAATATAAAAATAACAGTTTCCTAGTACATACATATGAAACTAAATACGGTACATACACCAAAATGGAAATTTTAATTGTTTTTATCTGTCTGTCTGTTTGTTCTGGAACGGCTGGACCGATTTTGACGGGGCTAACAGAAAGCTAATGCTATAAGGTGTAACTTAGGCTATTTGTTTTTAGATTAGTTTCGCTCCGCGGCGTTACTCGCACTTTAGAACAATTACCACGGGACTCGGCTAGAAATAGACAGTAGTAAAATAAACGCTTTATTTTTTCGAAGGACATTTTAAATCCTATAAAAAGAAATAAAATGGAATCAAGTATCTATTGAAATTTTTTAACAAAAAGTAGTCTTACCTGCATCCATGAGATCAAGTTTTGTGACTACTGCAAGTGTTCTTCTGCCATCTGGATCAACTTCTTTAGACATTTTAATAGCTTCACTTGTGGCCATATCTGTGTTGGCAGAGGTCACAGCTAATATAATGGAATTTGGATTCCCTATGTGCTTGATTATAAGATTTCTAATTTGATTTTCAATATCCTCGGGTTGATCGCCTATTGGTACCTAGTTTTAATACAAGAAACAAATAAGAATTATGAAAAGTCATCTTTTCAAATTAAACAACTTGCCTAAACATCTTCATGTTTATGCAATGAATTGATGGAGTGACAAGAGGTCGAGAACATTTTTTTTTTGTTTACAGTTTAGTTTTACATAGCTAAATGGTTTTTATTTAGCTAAAGTACCATCTTTGTTTGAGAGCAAGTTAAGTAGTTTTATAGCCAACAGATATTAAAAAAAAAATCTATTTTAAGGATGAGGGATTATATTTCTGTAAGAAATAAAAATGAACATGAAAGTAATGATTCATATGGATTTTCTAAATACACACATCAAAAGTGTCTAGGGATCAACATATATTTTTGCAATAACTTTTCTCCTGATTGATATTAATTAAAAATTTCTTTAAGGATTCATCAAATAAAGTGTTTTCGTTTGTCACAGTAACGATAAACCAAGTCACCTTTGCATTAGTAAAGAAATTTGCCATTTTCCTAATAAAGGGATTTTTGACATTTGAACCACTAACATTAAAGTTCGAAAAAAAGACTGAAATAACAGTTTTCTTTAAAATTTTATTAGGTAACTTAAACAATTAATAATCCGTGTTTCTACCGCGAACACTAACAACACAAGAACATCGGTTTGGCATACTCAAAATGAGTTCATCCAAATCACGCTGTGGAATGGCCGCCCATGTTCGTTGCAACAACAAAAAAAGGTCTTCTTGCGACTGGATACCCTCCATATTCGGCAGAGCTCTTCTCTGTAGCATATTCCATGCATGCTCAATCGGGTTCAAGTCTGGCGACTGAGCAGGCCAGGGCAGGACATTGATGTTAGCTGCGGCGAGAGTCTGTCTTACAACTCTTGCGGTGTGCGGTCGTGCATTATCATGCATTAACTGAAATAAGGGACCGATTTGCACTTGTAGAGGAACGATGACGTCTGATACAATCTTCTCAGCATAAATTTGAGCGTTGAGGTTGCCTCTGATCCAAATCAACTCAGTTCTTCCGCCGATCCAAATACCCGCCCATACCATGATGGTTCCACCACTATAAGGATGGACTTCCTGGCAGGATTTTAATCGCTGTTGGCGTCCAGGGGTTCTCCAGTGTCGTATACGTCTTGTATCCGGTCTCATACCAAAACGAGACTCATCAGAAAAGCACACGAAACGCCATTGTTCTTCTGCCCAATTTCTGTGTTCAAGAGCCCATTGATATCGAATCCTACGATTGTGCATTGCTATAGCTGGTGGTACCCGTAGCGGTCTTCGGGAATGAAGGTTCACTTCATGCAAGCGGTTTCTGACTGTTTGGTCGCTAATTAAGTTCCCTGAAGAGTGATGAAGCCTCACGGCTAACATCATGGCGGTTATTGTTGGAGCTCTTCGAGTTAAGATTTGAATGTATCGGTCTTGTCTCCGTGTGGTGCAGCGATAACGTCCTCCATGGCGCTCAGCCACGGTACCAGTGCTTCGGTAACGTGTCCAAAGTCGACTGATAACACTCTGACTTGTATTCAGAGCTAAAGCCACAGTACGTTGCCGGGAACCAGCTTCTATCATTCCCACGGCTCTGAGCATTTCTTCCCTGCTTAAATGACGTCGCCGCTCCATAATAACGTTGGTTTTAATCAGTAGTAGGGAAACAGTAGCACTAATAATTTCTTCAATGCGTTGTATGTTTTTATAGGGAAAATATTGGCAGCTGATTTTCATCTTTTACTCGAATTTGATTGACAGTTCCTGATTCAAATTATGAAATGCACCAAAAAGGATCCATATAAATTTATAAAATCATAAATTTATTACAAAGCCACATCTCAATCTCAAGAAATCCGCATAAAAATGCTTGATCCCTAGACACTTTTGATGTGTGTAGAACTTAATTTAGTTGTGGGTAAAGTAATTTAAAATTTAAAATCATACCTTTGTAATGCCCGGAAGATCTACCAAAGTGAGATTTACAACTCTTGTTGAAAATATTTTAAGGCTTATGGGTTCAGGACAGATTCCTTTATTGCTACCTGCCATGCGGTCTGTTTCTCTGTCTATTTCTTGTCTTATAGCATCGAAATCTGAGTAGATTTTGTCTTTGGTGTGGAGGAATTTGCCCCATTCTTCTAAATTTACAGTACCTAGAACAATAAAAAATAAGTTTAATATTTTAACTGCAATATCTTAAATATATGGAAAAAAAAAACTGTTTTCAGGACTCCATGTGCCAAAACAAAAACAATTTGTTAAAAACATTTTATGTTCAAACATAACTTAGCACTGTAAGTAACAATTATTGACTACTATCATAGTAAAATTCAAAAAAATATTTAAAACAATATTTTTTTCAATATATTATATAAAGTTAAGACGCACTTCTTGAAGTTCCAACATGCCATTTGTAAACACTTAAATGTTTATAAGAAAGTTAAATGGGTAATGATCTATCAGATTATGCCGTAAATTATGCATAAATTAAATCAAAACTTTAGAAAAATAAAAATATAATGTTGGAAGTAGGAGTTAAAAGCAAAATGTTTTGTCATAATAAAATATTAAATGTTTCAAATAATATAGTAGAATTCATTTTTAACAGTCATGATGAAAGGAAGTATGATATTAATATTAAAAAAAGTAGTGTGTTGACTTTTAAGTTTATATTTTTAATTGTAAAAACGATGATTTTTTTGGGATTTACAGACTAAACTATAATTTCAAACATTTTGACAAATGCACTACTCATTAAAAAAATCAATATAACATCCTTAAATTAGATACAACTGGATATGCATAATTACATGCAAAGAAATAGTGCATTATTATTTTACTACTAATACAAACCTGTAGCAATTTTTTGGGAAAGTAGAGCAATGGGATTCCATGATGTCTTTGTGCTCAGGTTTCTTACAGCTAATAAGGGATTTTAATATAAATATAATATATACTAATATAAAGGATTACACTAACAAGAAAGTTAAAAAAAGCTATAACCAACAATAATTAAATTTATAGACTTTCTAAATTTATAGACCCATGTTACTGAGGCAATTTGTATGAACCTATTGAGATCTCATTCATTAAAATTGGTTGAGTAGTGTAGGCACTACTGTGGAACATACATAGACTGCTAAAACTATTCATCCTCTAGCTTCACTAGTGGCGTAAAAATAGTTTTAATGCTTCAGACCATCAGTGACAAGGTACTGTATCAGCAGATAGTCTGTTGGCTGTCATATTGCCATATTTTCATCTCTCTGTGTGATGTAATAGATACAATATGTTATACAAGTCATTATGGGGGATTTATCTCCCATATGTATTTGGATTTAAGAAGTAAAAGTGAGAATTGAAGTAATAGCAAATAACATATTTATAGTAAGTTTTACAATACTAGAAACAAGGAAAAAGAATTAAGTTGACAGCATTGACCAGGTAACTAATAACTGTAGGTGGCGGCAGCACACATGCACTAATTTGAAAATAGAGTGGGGAGCCGCCACATCTTCATGACAGTATAGAAAGCTTGTGTAATAATTTAAAATTAAATGGTCTTTGAAATCAGTGGCTAGCTGTTTATGCACACCCTTTTTTATTTGTTAACCGTATTTGCTAGTTTCATTGTAGTGCAAATAGGAAAAAACAGATACATATTTTAATATTTCATTCTTGTTAGTTTCTGATAAAATTTAATTATTGCAATTAAATTTGACTTGTCTACTTTCAACAGGATATTGTAATTGTATTTACAATTTGTAATATTGTTTAATTTACAATATAAAACATACTTTAATAGCACAGTTCTCTAAATGTCCTATTTACTTGTGTGGTTTCTAATGATAAATATTGATAGCATTAATTGAGTTTGAAAACAATGTAATAGGAAGTGGTTACAGCTTTTCTTACCTACAATTAGCTGTATGTGCACCTGCAATACTGTGTGTGTTTTCTTCAATATATTTTATACAAAATTAATTTATACATGAGCTAAGAGTTAAATTTTTAGTAAAATTATTGTCTATAACTTAAATTTTCAAATTTTAACATCTCAATGCCACTAGGACATAAAGGTTAATTTAAATAGATATAGAACTTCCTTCAAAGCTCAAAACTTAAATCATTATCTTGTTAAGCCTCTACAATGAAGTGCTTTATATATTCAAATTTCAAATAAGAAAAAGCAATTATACTTCATCCATAGAAGTTTGTACAATTTAATTTAAAAATATTATCATACCTTCTTCAGCTGAACGGTGCTCTTTGCTGTCTTTGGGACTGTAGACCAATTGCAGAACCAGGGGACGTCGTGTCACAATACCTGGCCCCCGAGGCAGGAATGAACGTCCCACTAGGCTTTCTATGACAGAACTCTTACCAGAGCTCTATAAAAAAAATAAGAACCTTAAAAATATTCAGTGACTTCTATTTAATCACATTTACAGAAACAAACAGAAATCTGTTAATTGATTTCTCCAAACAGAATTGTATGCTTTTAAATACTAATTCATGTATCAAACCACTATTATTGTTACCTTGACAATGACTATGAAATGAAATGCAGTTAAGTACTCTTTTTGAGTTAATGCCGTTTTTGTCTTGGTCATAGACCAATTGAATAAAAATGGGGACAAAGAACTAAACTGACACTTTACATAACCATTACCTACAAATTTAATATTTAAGGAATTCACCACACGAATAAAAGCGATTTTCTGCCATGACTTTCATTTTAAAAACAAAATTCTAAAGAACACCATTACCTGAGTTCCTAAAACTATGATTTGAGGTAATTGGATGGCATCGGCTCCAACTGTGTTGAATACATCTTGTAGCTTATTAATAACTGGTATAAGTGCTTCCATATTTAATTACAAATTCTAATAAACACCTCAATTGTATGCCAGCAACTCACGGCAGCTTTATGTAATTCAAAACGAATATTTTTCACTTAAATATCAAAACAGACAAACCAACCGGTGAAAGTCGGCCATATTGATTCGAAAATTTGCTCACCCGCGCCCCGCAACCGTAAATTTATGCCTGTTAAAATAGTGTTGTACCTGATAATGAGCAAAATAAGAAATCAATACTTAATGTTCCAATACTTCCATTAAGAATTTCATTGGAAAAAAAAAGATTCCCTAAAGGTCGAAGTGTTTGGAGACCTTTGTTTATATGTACCAAGCAAAAAACTGTACTAAAGCAATTACAATTTTTAATAAGAACGTACTTGTGAATGTGAAGTGTTGTATGAATTTTGTTTTTTTTTTTAAAACTCATATTGGTGGTTTTGTATAATAAAAAGTATTCGCATGTAGCAACAGTTATAATAGCCACTACCCTACTAATCTATTAAAATATCAATTAAGGTGCAGACACATTATCGGACGCGGCTGATGGATGCGGCTGACAGCCGCGACCAAAGAGTATGTAGAAGGTGAAGTCAGACACATTATCAGACGCGACTGATAATGTGCACAGTCTTCTCGGATGTTGCTTTTGCGGACGCGCAGGGTTGCCAACCCCAGCATGGAGCAAAACTGAAGATAGGCTTCATAAATACTGTAGAAAACTGTAAATTTCAAATTTAAAAACAGTAAATCTACATTTTTATCTTTACATTATATTTTGTATAATTTAATGATAGTAATGAATAGAATACATTGTAGGGAGGGCATTAAAAGCAAGAATAATCATGTAATTATCAGTTTTAGTCTAATTAAATGTAAAATCAAAAGTCTCAAAGTTGCAATTATTCCAGTGCCTGCATGTTAGATAATATTATTAGCAATTATTTCATTTTTATGAATACGATTTAAATCGTACATCTGGCAACACTGGTCCGCACCCAGATTTCTTTCGGACGACCGAAAGCTTAAGGTCATCCAAAGGTCACGTCCGCGACTTACGTCAGATAGTGTGCACAGCTCTGTGTCAGCCGCGTCCGATAATGTGTCTGCACCTTTACACTACGTACGTAAGCCGCGACTGATAATGTGCACAGTCTTTTCGGACGTTGCTTGCGGACGCGCAGGGTTGCCAACCCCAGCATGGAGCAAAACTGTATATAGGCTTCAAAAACACTGTAGAAAACTGTAAATTTCAAATTTGAAAACAGTAAATCTACATTTTTGTCTTTATAATAAATTTTGTATAATATAATGACGGTAATGAATAGAATACATTGTAGGGAGGGCATTAAAAACAAGAAAAATCCTGTAATTATTATATCAGTTTTAATCTAATTAAATGAATAATCAAAAGTCTCAAATCTGCGATTATTCCGGTGTCTGCATGTTAGATAACATTAGTAGCTATAGTCTGGCCACGCTAACTCTGCAGAAGTAAGAAAATTATAGAATTTGAAAATCTGTAGATGGTAACACCGTCTATACTACGAAAAACTAATTTGATACTAGTTGATTTATTTTTATTTTAGCCAAGTTATTTTGTTTATATTCTGAAGTAGGGCATAAGTAGGTAGGGCATTGTACCTATACAGTACAGGTTGTAATAATTCTGATTCCTAACTTTTAAAAATCTACTGAGGCTATGGTTTATCTACACATTAATATTAATTTAGCCTTTACTTTAAGATCTATGAAACAACTCAAGGACAGTATAAAAATAACGATAGATTATTGAATGATAAACATAATTTATTGTTGAGTTTCATCAAGATATACATTAGGTTTTCTTGTTTCTACAGGCTCGTTTCTTAACAAAATTTTATTATGAATCTATGGCTCCATGTCGCCACATCTTGTTTTTCCTTATGGACTGTCCGTTCGTCAATAATATAAGGCACTTTCTTTCGGGTCAAATAATACTGATATATTGTATTTCGTTTGGCGCATTGGTCAAAATTGACAATATTAACTTTCGTTGCCCGTGCCGCACGCTTTTTGCCAGGAACCCTCCAGATCCCTTGATTATTTTGGCCCTTATTTTTGATCACACTTAAAGTTCGTTCGCTGAATCCTGTAGAAATAAATATAAATCATTTTTAAACTTTAATTTGAACTTGTATTCAATGCAATATGTATTGGATACACGTTGTACCTATTTTAATAATCTAACGAAAATTTTAGAAAATAAATACGTAAGTAACAGGTTCTCACTATTGATGGTAAATTCTTCAAGAGCCTTCAGCTTCCGTAGGGCAACTTGAATATGAGGTTTCAATTCATCACTTTTACTACCTGGAATCTCTAAAAATAAATACTTGTTAAGAGTTGAGTATCTATAATTTATGTAATAGTTGCTTATGACCTAAATCCTATCTACAGGAAGCAAATCTATAGATAGTTATGTTATTGAAATTGGACGTTAATATGACACGAGCTTCTTGTCAGCATCATGAACAGGCTATGAGTATTCGAAAAAATGTTCTTAGATACATCTAATGGTAAAATAAAACGGCGAAGTATCAAAATCAGTAGATTTACTTACACGTCAACTCTTCGATATCTTGTAAACATTGTCGTTTTTGGCTAAGAACGACATCATGCTGTGCCTTCACATCTTGGAATTTACTTATCATGTTATATAATAACTTATGCACTCCACTTTTTATAGGTTTAACTATTTTTCTTTAAAATATATGAAAAACAACAAACAGCATATACAATGTGACAGCTCACGTACCACAAAAGTGACATCGGAAAAAGTATACCATATAAAAAACTTTTTGGGGTTGCCCATTTATTCCACTGCAGAGTTAGCGTGGCCAGACTCTATTATTTCATTTTTATGAATACGATTTAAATCGTACATTACTTAAGTTCAGTCAAAGGTTCCCAGCCTTTATTATTCCCAAGACCACTTAGGGTCGGCTACTAGTTCAATCAGCTTTACCTGAATTTTAGTTTTCACATGGAGCAACTGGAAACGGACCTCCGCCACCCTTAGGGTGAACTTGAATACGAAGATTGAACTAGTTGCCAGTACATTTGGAGGCACGCCTCCCCAATCCCGATAGCCATAGATGTACATGACAACCGGAGCCGACAGCTTAACGTTCAAGGCACTTTCTCTCTGTTCCTCCTTCACAGTTATTAGAAAATAGTCATCTGACTGTTGCAGATTGTGCATCCTCATTGATATCCGTCCTGTCTGGTGTAAAGTATTTTTTATCTCTGTCAATATTGACTTTAGGTGGCACAGAGTTGAAAGATAGACTTGTGCTTGCTGGTTCACTATAGGGAGCGATTCCGTCTAGTTCAGTTACCTAAATGAACTAGTTCAGTATTATAGTTCCTTTAGTACACTGGTTCAGTTGTTGATTCGGAGCAAGGAATCGTTAATAATGCGATCGTTCTGTCAATGAACTACGTACTACGAAGTGACTAGTTTAGTACTATAGTTTCTTTAGTTCATTTTGTACCATAGTTCCTTTAGCACATTTAGTTCAGTTGTTGATTCGGAGCAAGGTTACTGGAGGACAGGAAGTTAAAAGTTAAAGACATGCCTTCTAGTACGCAGTACTCGTACATTTAGCACCGTATACCGTAGCTGATTGAGAACATTATATTTTTATTTGAATTATGAGGAGGTTTAGTTGAAAACATTTAAGTCTAGTTCTCTATTTCATTTTGATTTCAAAAGGCGCCAATCTAATGTATCCACTTTAATATTTTTTCAATACGGATATTGTTTGTTTATAATTCCATATTAGGATGACAGTCATAAGCCTGTACAGTATGAAGAAAAATCAAAATATATATAATTCACTATACAAATTCACAGCAAACTACTTAATATTCAAATAAAAATCGATTGTTCTCAATCAACTACGGTATACGGTGCTAAATGTACGAGTACTACGTACTACAATGCATGTCTGAACTATTCCTTACTCTAAATCAACAGTCCTTGCTCCGAATCAACAACTGAACTAGTGTACTAAAGGAACTAAAGCAGCTATAGTACTGAACTAGTTCATTTGGTTAACTGAACTACATCGGATCGCTCCCTATAGTGTACGTCGAACGAGCAAGCACAAGTCTTTTAGTCTTCTAGTACATGTACTACTGGGTTCTACACAAGTCTACAGAATTTGTCTTTGACAAGAATGTCAAGCAAGCTTTCGCTGTCAAAAGTGTCCAATGTCAAGCTTAAATTGTAGGAGGGACATCATTGTTGTCAAATTTAATGAAATTTACAACTTGTTAAATTGTGTGAATTTGTGAATTAATACTATTTATTCATCTACTATGCTTGGTGCTGAGGTACAATATTAAATTGTTTATAAGGTATCCAAAGGGTTATATACAGTTCTACTACCTGTAAAGTTATATGTAAAAATTACAGATTGAGGCAGTAGACGCTGGAAGGTATACAAGTAATTCTAAATCGATAGAATTTGGACCATGGCACATATCTTTCGATATCAGCTGCATATTGCCTAGTATGTGCTCCACAAAGATTGTATGTGAACGAGATGATGACCAGTTTTGCCAGTTCTGCATGTAAGTATTTCTTCCTTGTATTGTGTAAATACGTTTCTTTTCTCATTTAATAGTCTCGACTGTCGGCACTTGGTGTAATTAGCAAAAATACTGTATTCCACTAGGTAAATAGTGGAATAAAAGTGCTAGTGAGTTTAATTTCAAGAACGAATATTTTTATTGTTATATTTTTGCATTATTGGTACTGAAAATAAACTATTGCTTAATCTAAACATTTTTCTGTTGTGTTTACAAAATATGCGGAGTTCTTCACATTTAAAAGATTGACTTAAGTACAAACACATAATTTATTGTTTTAATTTTTGGTTTACAGATACTGTAAGGAATTAAAAATTCCACATTTTCCTGACATGGTGTTCCCTAAGAACATTTTAAAATTGGAACATAAAAATGGTGCTGCTATATCCTTCAATGCTTTGGATGCCTTAAAATGTGTTGCTAGTAATGCAGATGCCATTGAAGTATCATGTGCTGAGGCTTGGCAAGAGGCCAGGTAATTATTAATAATCTAATATCTATGTGACTAATCTCAGTTGTATTGTGTGTCAAAATTCATAACATATTGCTGCTAAAAAACTTTTAAAAACATTTTTTTTTTTCAATTTAATTTAATTTTATTTATTGTATACAGGACTTATTCACGATAAAATTAAAAAGGTTACGATACCTTCTACTGAGTATGTGTAAAAGTCGCGAAAGCCTAAAAACAGTTATAAAAATTTTATGATATAAAATCCTCAGATCAAATCTGAATCTAATTTGATAGAAACTTGCTTACATCCACATTTAGCCAGATTGTAAATTTAAATAAGTACTATGTCTGAATATCAGTATTCAGTTTTCAGTAATTAGGTACATTTTTTCTTTTTTGATAACTATTATGAAAAAAGATTGTTTAATTACACAATGATTTCTCTTGTAAACCCATTAAACTAAGCAGCCACTTTTTTAAATGCTTAATTTAAAGTTTGATTTTTAAATTATTCTAACATGATAGATTTGATATTGAATATTGATATCTTTTGAATATATTGAGCCTTTACCACCATTCTATTGTAACTGATAAAAACCAAATTTTACCGTAGGAGGTTTTTCAAAAATAGTAAGTATTTGTGCTGTTTTTTGGGTAAAGTTATTTTTGCTTTCATAATCTAACGTCATTGGAATTTACATTAAAATATTTATTAATATTGCTATGCCTATTGCTATGGTATGTAATTGAGAAATAAGACATCATAAATGGGTTTTTAATTGAAATACTTAGTCATATCATCATCTACAACCCATATTGTCCCACTGCTGGCCTCGGTCATATCATTATAATTGAAAAATATGTTTATAAAATTAAACATTTAGACTGAACATCAATTAGATATAACAACACTTGATCAACTTCTAACTGTCATCAGCCATATCATTTACTACTCCTCATACTCCAGGACTTTCCCCTCACTTTGGCGCAAAGCTTACATAATTCCCTTACCGCAATCTTCCTAATCAATTTTAAACTACATCTATGCATCCATTCCACTCCAAAATTCTTGAATCCTGTGTGCATAAGCAGCTTTCTGGTTTTATTTACAAAAATTAATTCTTAAACCCATTTCAATCGGGTTTTAGGCCTGGCTATAGCACTACCACTGCTCCCCTCAAAGTGACTGGTTATATCAGAGTGGCTTTGAAAGAAAGAACTTAAGGCTATCAAGGACTGGTCAGAGAGATTTGAGTAGGGTTGTTTGCACTACAAATGTCTATCGCTAGGAAGTTAAAAGCGGTTACGATAATTTTAGCACATCCTACTTTACAACAGTTTTTTTGGAGTGAAGTGTTAACAAGGGTTATGGTTTAAAATACTAGTTTTGATAAAAAAACCATATTCGAGATAAGTCGACAATTTTCCGGTTAAGGCTCGATATGTTAAAGTATGTTTGTCACATATTCATATTAAATAGCATAAGGTGTTAGACTACTATTATACATATACTTCATGGATTGATAAGAAATAGTGCCCTCAAAGACAAGTCAGATAAAAGCCATATAAACATCATTCCGGCTTATCATGCCAGGACTAATTAAATTTTTGTTGAAACTTACTTTTTTGCTTGGGTATGGTTCTGAAATAAATAGCTTTTGTTTTGAACTGGAATTGAATGACAAGGAGAATACATCACACTATTAGCCCTCTGTATTTTAGCTGTAAGAAATCGTTTTCTATTTTAGACCAGGTGCGGAGAAACCAACACGTCCATTTGATTGGACATTTTCTACAAATTATAAAGGTACTCTCACAAATAATATTGTTGTAGAAACAACAGATGAAACAATAGACATGGAGTTATTAAAAAAAAGGGAGCAAATTATCTTCTATCATGACTTGACATTGTTTGAAGATGAATTACATGATCATGGAGTGTCCAAACTTTCAGTTAAAATTGTAAGTTGTTTAACTTAAATAATTGAGTCTAAATATATATTTATATAATTTAAATATATAGTAAAAAAAGATATTTGTGAAATCGGTTCATGTTCGGTAATTTTACATAAGAAAACAATTTTTTACTTCACTTTATAAAGAGTTGATAAAATAGTTCACGCAGACGTATCGGTCGATGGAGTGAAAGAGAGAAAGAAGCGTCACAATCCGAACGCTTAGGCGATTCACACACTACACCAGATGCAGATTTTAATATTGTAAGCAAGTACATCGATTAATATAGAAAACACGCCAGGTCCAACACGGCCAGGACGCGTGAGCGCGTGCGGCTAGTAGATTCGGGATTGGCTGCAATGGCTGCCCCGCGCCGCGAAAATTTATAACTTTTTCATTCGCTTTCAACTTTTTGATTTATGTAACCTTAAAATTAATAAAACTTGTTTCTAAACGATAATTATTTTATTTCAGAGAGTAATGCCTTCATATTGGTATGTGCTTCTAAGATACTTCTTAAGAGTAGATGATGTGTTGGTGAGGTCTAATGAAACAAGGTTGTTCCACCTGCTTCAAACGGACTATGTGTTGAGAGAGCACACAGTAAGAGAAGCAGAAGCTAAAGAAATAAATGTTAGTATACATTACCATAAATCTATACTCTATACTTTAGGCGTGCTCTTTACCCGCATCGTCTGGCATATATGTGAGATGTTTCCAGTGTTGCCACCTCAATTTTAGAAATGGGGCAGTTGAAGAAACTAAAAAGGGCTAGATCGGGCTAGATCAACGTGAAATCGAATATGGTGGACAGAGGGTGGACATGTCATTCCCTTGGGCTAGCTACATAGCCTACATATTAGTAATCTGTGGGCTAGATGGAGCCATGGAGCACAAATTACCAACAAAAAACTTTTTATGAAGGACATGAGTGAAATTGTAATGCTTTTCCTTTAACAGATGGCACTTGTCTGTTAAGTAAGATAAATATTTTTATATATAGGTATATATTATTGGAATCTTGAGCTCGATGGATCTCCAGAGCTATCTGTATTTATTTTAGTAATAACAAAAAAAATAAACTTGCCGCGTAAAAGCTAAAAAAAAACACATTTCCTAATGATTTCAATTATGTATTTATTTTTAGTTTGAATAACATAATAACATTTTTAAAATTATTCTATATAAAAATTTTACAAATAAAAATAGGTTAAAAATAATAAAGATGTATTTTTTAAATTAAAATTCAACAAATCTAACCGGTTTAACATCTTAAAGTAATCATTAGCCAAAACAAAACAAAATTAAAGAGATTTAAAATTTTAAACATAAGTATCTAAGTTGTTATGAACAAAAAAGCATTAACAAAAAATACCCAAAAATAATCAAAAATCAAAGTCTTCATCTGAATCCTCTAAATCCTCCTTTGGCGGAGCAGAAGTAGATGGCTCATTTAAATCAATGGTATTTTTCAATAATTTGAAAGTGTATTTCAAATTACTACCACATTTGTCAATTATGTCCTTAGGAATCTTATGAGAAAAGCAAGACTGTTTGAGTCGTTTCAATCCCCATCGTATATTTAAAATTGCAGTCATTGTTGTCAACCCCATCCTGTTTCTCGTTTTAGTTTTGATCAAGTTCATTGAACTGAAGACACGCTCTACATCGGCGTTAGAATGTGGCAAAGATAAAATAATTTTGGCCAAATTTCCAAGTTCCTGATATGGCATGTTTCCTGCGGCATCCTTATGAACAAGTACTTCGCACCAAAATTTTACGCTGTCTTCTTTATTCTCCCAATCTTGGTTAGCAATGAGCTTATATTGTGTCAAAATTTTATCAATTTCTTCAGGCTGCACATCGAACACTTCAGCAAGTTTAACGATGGGTAGTACAGATTTGTTTTTTTTTAATGTTTCTTTAACAGAAAGAATTGTCATGGTCTCTAGGTTTTTGAAGTTACTTGGCAGACGCTGCTGTAATTGACTTATTAGTTTCAGAGTAAAATCAATGCATCTTCGTTTGAGTGCTTGCTTTTCAGTTTCTTCTAGACTCGATTTACTTAAAGAATTTTCAAACATGTATCCCATGTATGGGTTCGGATCAACGTAATCGTTGACTTGTTGAACAAAATAGTCTATTCGGGAATTTGGGTTGATAACTTTATGGCATAAACTTTCAATGAGTCGTTTCAGCGCATCTAGGAGTAGTACCGGATCTGTACCTTTGCCTTCAAATATTTTTAATGTTTGCTGAACTTCGTTAAGCACCGATTTTAAATAAATTAAATACAATTTATTCCTCTCATCTTGCAACATCGAATGCAGTATTGTAGCTGTGTAACAATTTTCTGGCGCCTGTGACATTTGGAAATGAAGTTTAAGTTCATCCCATTGAGCAAGAATTCGAGTTACGGCTGGCTCAATAGAAATCCAGCGAGTAGCACACATCTTTAAAATTTTCAGTGGCTTCTCACCCACATTTATGGTTTCATAAATTGCTTTGTACGCATCTTGCCTTGATGGGGATAGACAAAACCAATTGTATATCTCTCTGATTAAAAACTCAATGTTTCGTGGTATAGTCTCTTGCGAAGCGTGTGATACAGCCAATTGTATAGAGTGGCAAACGCATCTATTTAAAACCAAATGTGGTAACTTGTATTCTTCTTTGAGAATTTGAAACACACCATTATTTATTCCCACCATCACAGAGGCATTATCGGTTCCAATTCCCATTAGCTTTCGAATATCTAATTGCAAGTCATTAATGAGACTGATAAGGGCATCAACTATCGATCTGGCATTTGCAGCAGTCAATTGCTGAAGACCTTTTTTTTTTTTTTTTTTTTTTTTTTTTTTTTTTTTTTTTTTTTTTTTTTTTTTGTTGACGGGGTGTAAAAAATCCTTTCGGATCTCCGGCTCCTTGGGGACAAATGAGGAACCAGGAGTATGTGGTGATTCCACTAAAAAAAACACCCCGACAGCCTATCTCAGGCACCCTGCTCTGAGGAGGACCCGGACCATGTTATTTCAGGTCCTCCTCAGAATCGGCACCACGCCTATCCAGGCTCTGTCCTAGAAGGAGCCACAGAGGCTCCCTCATGCCCATTGGCCGATCAAAGTGTATTTTGGCAGCCTGATCACATTAAGTAACCAGGCCACCCTCCTACCTCCAGCCGCAGTAATTAAGAGCTTGCTACCCGAGGTCCCCTTCTCTGGTAGCTTGCGGCCTCGTCGACGGCTGGTGTCGCCGCCGGCGTTCTCTACGCTCGGGATCGGCCCTCTCCCGATCCCGTTCAGCAGTCTCTTTCTGGAGCATTACAGCTTCACAGAAAGAGACCACTGCGCCCCAGCCCTCCTCACCCGCCAGCATGGCAGCAATGATTGCTGGCGGGGACAGGTCTCGTCCGATTTGGCCAACTAGGACTTCGCGTTCAGACGCCCAAGCGGGGCAGTCCTCCAGCGTGTGCTGGGCGGAGTCCCTGTCGGCTGCGCAGTGGTGGCATTGTGCCGTCTCCTCGCGTCCGATCCTATTCAGGTACTCACCGAAACAACCATGCCCGGTGAGTATCTGCGTAAGCCGATAGGTGACGCGACCTCCCTCCCTACCTATCCAAGCTTCGAGGTTAGGCAGAACGGCACCGACAGCGCGTTGGCGCGCATTCTGCGGCTGTTCCAGCCGCGCGCGCCACTGTGCCAGTGTCTGTCGGTGAGCGTTCCGCCGCATTTCGAGCTCGTCCTGGTCATCCCCGCCTTCACCCCTGCGGATGGCGCGAGTCTGGTCATAGACCCTCGCGTCCATATCCGCTAGGATATCAAAAGGCGGAAAGCGTGCCAGGACTGTTGCCGCCTCCGACGAGATTGTGCGGTATCCTCTCACTATCCGGATGGCCGCTACCCGCTGCGCTTGATTGAGCTCAGCTCGGCAGCGGGAGGATGCCGATAGGCGCTTGGCCCATATCGGCGCTCCGTAGAGGGCCATGGATCGGAGCACCGCACAGTAGAGGCAGCGGACTTCTTCCCGCGGGCCCCCTAAGTTAGGCAATAGCCTCTGTAGGGAGCCCGCCACTGCTCGAACTCGGGGAATCATGCGCTCAAAATGCTCCTCGAAGCTCCAGCGGCTGTCCAGGGTGAGGCCGAGGTACTTAATGTGATGACCAACCTCGACCTCCGTTCCTCCCACTCTAATAAGCGAGTGGGTAGGAACGGCACCTCCGCGTTTCCTGTGAAACCACAAGGCTTCCGTCTTATGAGGTGCAACCCGTAGACCTATACCGCTGATCTTTTGGACGACACAGGCCACCCCTAGATCGGCGAGCTCCAGGACTTCCTGGAAGCCATGCCCCCTAGCCAGTACTAGAGTGTCGTCTGCATAGCAGACGACACTCACGCCAAGGGGCAAGCTGGTTCTCAGCACCACATCATACGCGAGGTTCCACAGAAGGGGTCCTAGGACCGACCCTTGGGGAACCCCGCATGTGACCTCCCTGCGATGATCTTCGCCGTCCCGACCCACATAGGATATGAACCTATCGCGAAGATACGCCCCGATGATGTCTCGCAGGTAGGGAGGCAACTGATGATGCACCAGTGCCTCTCTAATCACCCACCACGGAAGGGAGTTAAAGGCGTTGACTATGTCAAGACTAACAGCCAATGCCACTCCCCCCCGACAGACAACCTCGTCCGACAAGGAACGGACGCGTTTAATCGCATCCAGCGTTGAGCGTCCTTGTCGGAAGCCAAACTGGCTGTCTGATAGGTCGGGGCCCACTTCCGACAGGTGCTGGTTGATGCGGGCGGCGATAACTCTTTCGAAGAGTTTCGCCACCTCGTCCAGCAGACATATCGGTCGGAACGCCGAGGGAGATTCTGCAGTTCTGCCAGGTTTTTGGATGAGTACCAGCCTGGCTTCCTTCCAGCCGGAAGGGAATACGCTATTACGGAGGCAGCTGGTAAACAGCCGCCTCAGCCTATCCCCTAAGATCGCCAAAGCAAGCACCCATGCTCGGCCCGGGATCCCATCAGGGCCCGGTGCAGTTTTACGGGCGGCTAGTCGCTTCACGGCTCGGTCCAGCTCATTTTCCGTCACCGTAAGGTCGTCGGACCACGTAGTTACACCCGACGGTAACGGAGGGCTTAAGTTTGGGTTTGAGGGACTACCCCGGTCCCTGGGGAAGAGAGTGTCTATCACTCTTCCCACAAACTCAGGTTCCAGGGTCTGCGTCAGTGGTGGTACCCACGGTCTGAGCTTTCCCAATACAAGTTTGTATGGGCGCCCCCATGGGTCCCTGTCCAGTCCCTCAATAAGCTCCTTCCAGGACCGAGCTTTGGCTTCTGCGATCGCAAGGCTTACAGCTTTTGCGGCATCGCCATATTCCCGTCTCACTTCGGCGATCTCCTCGGCCGTGGCTCGCCGTCTTCTTCGGGTTCTCTGGTACCGGCGACGGGCCCTCGAGCACGCTGTTCGAAGTTGCTCGAGTTCCAGTGTCCACCAGTACATAGAACCCCTCTTGCCTCCCGGCCTGATTCGCGGCATTGACACGTCACAGACGTTAGTCATGACGCCACGAAACCAGGCCGCCTGCGCTTCCGGATCGGACGAGACCCGTTCTTCCTCTTCCTCTGGCCAATCCGCGACGGTGGCTGCGGCGACGAGCATGTCTCGGTTCATCCGCTTGAGGGACCATCGTCGCGGAGGGCAGCTACTGCGGCGGTCCAGGCTTCCTCTAGAGCGGCAGATAGCCACATCGAAGACGATGTGGCGGTGGTCCGACAAAGTGATCACCTCTTCCGCCACCCTCCATCCGGACACCTGCTCGATGGCTAGGGGGGTCGCAAACGTCAGGTCGACAATTGACTCCCCCTGCCATCGCACACAGGTGCTGACTGAACCCTGATTCACAATACCAAGATTCAGTCCCGCCGCCCACTCAGTGAGTGTATCTCCTCTCACGTTGTCTAGGCGATCTCCCCACTGTGTGGAGCGGGCGTTGAAATCGCCCAGAACAAGTACCGGACGGGATAGGTAAGTGCAGATGCAGCTCCTCAGCCCGTCCAGGTACGCCTCAAATACGGGGAGGCCGCAATTTGGAGATATGTAGCAGCCCACAATGACCATGGGGCCCCACTCTACTGCCACAAACCCCAGCCCTCTCTGGAGAACAGAGCAGTGGAGGCAATTCTCTACGCCAGCCCAGTATATGGCGGCAGTTCCGTCATCCGAACCGAACCAACGAGGATGGTTGGGAACGAAGTACGGCTCCGCCACCACCGCTAGGGCAACCGATCGCTCAGCGATTGTCTGCATCAGCAGATCTTGCGCTGCGCGGCAGTGATTTAAGTTGCCCTGCAGGACTTTCTGGTGTGGCACGAACATTATGCTTCCATCGCCTCCTCAGCCGGACGGGTTTCCAGCTGTGGCTCCCTTGCACCCGCCGTGTGCTGAGTGGTGCCAGTACCCTCCAGAGTAGGGGCGATTTGTTGTGCCCTTTTCTTATTCCTCTTTGGCGGGGTGCACTTCTTGCTCCCTAATCGATGAGCTGCGGGATGACCAAGGTCCGAGCAGACCGGGCATCTCGGCACTTTTGCGGTGCATGTGCGTGCTACATGGCCTGTGTTGCCACACGCGTAGCACCGCGCGCCACGGTCTGTCTCGTTGGGACATTTCGCTCTTACGTGTCCCAATTCTAAGCACCGGTAGCACTGCAGCGGACGTGCTACTAGTGCTTCCACCCTGGCCGAAACCCAGCCCACCTGCACCCGTTTGGCGTTTGCAATTCTACGAACCGTCGCAAGTGGGCAACGGACCCAAGCCGTGCCCAGCCGATAAGGGGAAACTCGAATGTCTCCGACTTTGACGTCGGAGATAGAACATCCCCCCGCCGTTGCTATTGCCTTAGCGACCTCGGCTTGGGTAATGGACTCTTCTAAGTCCAGCACCCTTAAGTCACCTGTCTTACACGGACGCGCAATAATCGCGTCCGTGTCGGACAGCACCTCTCGCAAGCGCGCTGCCAGCTTGTCCGCCAAAGCTGCGCTATTCTCACCCGGGACCTGTAAAATCAGAGCCCCAGTCAGTGCTCGCTTCGTGCGGAGTCCGCTTGCGATGCCGAGATCACTTAGGCTTATATTAGCCTTTGCCGCCATCATTAGCTCGGCTATCTTCGTCTCTGAGCCAGGAGGCACAGAGACTGTAACAGCCGCGGTCGTAGGAGGCCTTGGCACAGTCTTTTTTGGAGCAGCACGCCCCTTTGGCTGTGTCGTGGTTTCCTTTTTTTTTGCAGCCTTGGATTTAGCCTTTCGACCTACAACCGAGGACCAAGTTTCACCCGTTGCAGCAGCTGCAGCAGGTTGCTGTTGCCTCGTGGGGGAATGCGATTCTACCGGCTGTTGAGTAGTTCGCTGTTCTCTCCTCTTTCTCTTTTTTTTCTTAGAGGGTGGTGCGCCACTGTCTACTATCACCCCCACATCCGGGGCTGTGGCTAAGGGGAACAAGGTTTCTAGGCATTGTTCCCCCATCATTTTAGCCCGAACTTCGGCTAACACGCGGTCCAACGTATCCGCATATTGTTGTTGGTTCGACATTGAACTCGTCTCGGGGCGTGTCGCCAATCCTCTGCTCTTATTATTTTTAAGCGGCGCTGACGTGTTGGTTCCCCCTTGAGCCAATCGGGACGCAGATTCCTCATTGGGCTTGAGGCCCATCCGTCGGAGCTGCTCCATCTCCTTCTGTAGAGAAGAGACCTGGGAGCGAAGTGCTTCGTTCTCTCGCTCTAACCTCCCAACTGCATCTGTCAAAGCCGATGTATCAGTTCTCTTGAGGAGTTCCGACACGCCAGCCCTGATGGTCGTCATGGCGTCCTTAGCAGCAGTTTTCTTGCCACCTCTGCCACCCTTGACTCCCAGGAAAGCCTTCTCAATCGCCGACAGAGACTCCTGGATTTTAAGGTCTACATCGGCGGTGGATTGGACCTTCAACTCCGTCGCAGTTTCTCTTGCGAGCAAGTGCGACTGCTCTCCTTCTGAGACAACCGGAGAAGCGGGTGGACCCGCTGTACTTTCCTGCTCCGTCTCTGTTCCACTCCCTGGGCCACTTGCTGTAATCCGTGGCCGTGGTACCTTATTAGGTCGTTTCTCCGCCGCTGGACCCTTCTTTGGCTTGCGTTTGCGGGTATGGGACGCCTGCGAGGAGACGGAAGTAAACGACGAGGCGTCGCTATCCTCAGTATCCCCCTGCCGTCTTTCCACTGCCTGGCCCTCAGTAGGCTCTGCTGATGGTCGTTCAATGTGTATCGACCGCCTGCTTCCCCTTCTTCTTTCGCCCGACAGGGCGTGAGAAGACGCCAAACTTGGCGTTCTGGGACACACAAAACTGGACGTGTGTGCCCCAGTTATTGTGCCCGGACTCGGACACTGCTCTGCACGCAACTGTGCCCCCCCAGAGTACGATGGGCTGGACACCCCGATCTCAACCGGAGTGCCGAGGGATTCTCCGTCCGCGGCGCGGACGGTACCCTCCTGGGGTACTATATGTTTTTTAGTCGCGTTCATTATTAATAGTGCTCTGTAACGTGAGCCACGTTGTGTTGCCCTAGTGACTGGGATACCCCCCCAGCCGTTAACCTCCTCACCGGGCTTCCTCAGCTTGGGTTAGGGGTAATTTTTTATAGAGGTTTTCTTCCTCGTAGCCTTCTCTACCCTTCTCCCGTTTGTGAAGGCCCCCGCTCCCGATTTCTCGGTGTCTACGGGTTGGGCCGATCGGTTGCCGGAGTTCGGCTATGACTACCGCCAGTTGCTTCATGTGAAGCTTCGGCCGGTAATCCCGTCGCCCCCTTGGAACGTCGTCTTCCGACGTAGCTCTCACACTTGCCCTCTGCATAACAGAGGGACACGTAGAAAGTTATTCCTACACTAATGGAAAAAACCATCCCGCCCGTGTGTTTTTAAAGCCGTGAGTTAAAGCCCCCGCTCCCGTTAAGTCGGCGTCTGCGGGTCGGGCCGTCCGGCTGCTGGTGTTCAGCATTGACCGTCGTTACTCGTTTTGCTTAATATGCAGGTTCTAACGACAGTCCCTTCGCCCCTATCGTGGCCGTGGAGCCACCCTACTCGTGCCAAGAACCACATTAGCCGCGCCAGTAACATAAATCGCGTGTACCACCTTCCGCGTGCAACTGCTGGTCGTTGCATTGGACGCCGTGGTTTGGTCTTTGGAAGGCAATTGCTGAAGACCTAGGAATGTCGAAACTATTTCGTTGCGTTCTTCGTTCAAATATTTAATCACCACTCCTAACTGTTTTGTGACAGACACATCCGTAGACTCATCAAGTATCAGGCTAAAAGGACTCAACCCAATATCTTTAATCAGTAAATCTTTGAAATACGGACTCAGAACTTCATTTATAATATGGGTACATTTAGTGCGATGCATCTGGATTTTATTTGCTCCTCCTTTCAGACAGTCACAACTGAATATTTCTTTACATAAATCAGTAAGGTGGTCAACACTATTAATTGAGGCGTGTTCTGCTATGTATAAGCTAAGATATGCTTCTGATTTACTGGCACCGCTGGTATCTTGCTTTTCCACAACTATTTTTGTTTGTGAGGATGACGTAAAGGGAATTGACTTATCTTTATGCTTTTTTGTGTTCTTGTGGCGATGGATGTCGTATAATTTTGCACTTAATTCCACTTTGCAATACAAGCACAGGGCTTTCAACGAATCACCTGGTACTGGTTTTAACCACTTGAACTCCAGTTCCCACTCCTTTCTGTAATGTTGCTTATATGTGGTTATTTTTTGTACCGGCAAATCCATCTTACGTAGTTATTCAATACTTACAAGCACAAGAACTTTCAAATGTTCACACACATTCACTTTGTAGACGAAAAACTCAAACTATTACAATGTTCTATGAAAAACCTCAAATTACAAAGATGAACTTTAGGCGAATGACTTTCAATAAGGGAAAAATAAATGTTCTTTCATATTATTTTTATATTGCAAAAAACAATTGATATATCAACTTATGAAAAAATAGTGTTTTGATACACATCTTAAATTAGTCGGTTTATAAAAAGAAAACGCTCCAGGAATTCCCCGCCGACTCTGTAGACTCCACGGGGAAGACCCGGACCGGCGCGGCGTAGAAATGTTGCCATAATCGAACAAATGGTATCAACGGATTATCTACAAACATCAATATCTATGACACAAATGTAAAAAGGGCTAAATAGCCCTTTCCGGGCTAAATAATTAAACAACGACTTCACCTACAATAAAAAGTGCTAGATCTAGCCCCAAAAGGGCTAAGGTGGCAACACTGGATGTTTCCCACCTTGGATTTCGAGTGAGGTGTTCGACAGTCGACTGTGCTGTGCTATGCCTCAGGACCGTGACAACACCACACCACCGCAAAACCTTACGATGAGTGGACGGCCCGTGGGGGTTTCGATATATCTCGTTTCGATATAAAGTTGTCGATATATTTGAAGGCACTGACATCCTAGTAGCCATTGCTATAGACGTTCATGACAACTAGGACCCCGATGACTTAACGTGCTTTCTGAGGCACAGGCTTGAAACACCTAAACACCTTCCATAGGAACTAGATCTCCATTATACCCAATTATAATTTTATATTTCTGACAGATGATACCTAAATTCATGGAATTTATATAATAAATATTATTATGTTTTGTAATAACATTTTGTTATCAATTTTCCAGATACCCACATCAATGATGAAAGAAGCTGATGATGTTATACCTCTACTGCCTGTCAAACAGAAGATTATGCACAAATTGATTTTTAATAGTTCGCTAAATTCTTAAACTTGATCTCTTCCAATATGTTGTGGTAAATGAAGTTAAAATGAAGTTAAAGAAGAAAGTATGTGTAATAAACGCTAGTTGTGATGTATTTGTATATATTTTTTTTGTAATATACCTCTACTTATAAGACGAAATATTTATTTATTGAAATATTTTCAATCATCATTATTGCAGCTTGTGGATGATTCAAGATAAGCACCATATCCTGAAGCTCTCATAGCCAAGTGGGCTTAGGTGATTGGAAACAATCACCGAGGGTAAGCAACGAAATTGCTGTCAGTACTTAGATGGGTGCCCGTATGTGGCATGATTTGTTATGAGCGTTTCCGTGATTACACGTCACGTTAAGCAGTCGGTCCCGGTTGTAATCATAAGATTCGTGAATAGTGAAGCTTAGTTGCAGGACTTCGTGCGGCTTAAAAATATCAAACGGCAATATAACGTACCCACAACTTATTACCCGATCACATTATCTCGAGACCTCGCTGGAATGCGAACCTCCCGCCCCGTTCTCCTTTCACCTCCCCGCGCTCGCCACGGCGCGTCAGTACGGTTAGCACTTTCGTTGCAGATACGCGTCGACTTGTTTTCGTGGTAAATTTTTAAACATTTCCTTGTTACGTTTGGACTTTTATTGTTATTTTATTATTGCTATTACGTTAAAATATTATTTTTGTTGCAACGTTGGACATTTTTGTTAAGTTTGGACGTTTACAATAAACACTTTTTGTACCCACTTAACCAAGATATTTTCATCATTTAATCATATCATTATAAAAATATTACCTACATTAAATTAATTAACACAATCTTTGTTTTATTGGAAATCTTATTGTTTATAATAATATCCTACTAGAGGATACTTGTTTTGCGCACCTTAACAGAGCGCCGACACGATGTGACGTCATCGACGCCAGGTCTCGAGATAATGTAACCGGGTAGTATCTTGCCAGTCCCGAACCCACACTCGTGTAGCGTGGGCACGTATGGCCTTAACGCTCTACTGAGAGGTGACCCAAGCCCAGCAGTGGGACGTTATGGATTGTTGATGATGCTCATGTCCTATTCCTGGTTTCATCATACATTTTTACTGTGAAAAATACAAACAGTGACACATAGAAACTCCTCCTTTTTGAAGTCGGTTAAAAATAGAATTTATTAATGTCGGAAAAATATCACAGGCAAGACATTTCAACGTCATTTTAGTTTTGGCATTTATTGGAGTCTAATACCAAACTATCACACACACAAGTATTGGTGGTGTAGGGCTGCTGGTGCCAGCCAAATCTGATAAAATGTTTTTGGTATTCTTGGCGTAGGATTTGGCGAAATTCCTGTACGGTGTAGAGACATGGACACTGAAAAACTGCCGACCGCAAGCGAGTCGATGCCTTGGAGATGTGGTGCTGGAGGAAACTGCTGCGAATATCTTTGACAGAACATCGTGCCAATGCATCCATCCTAGAGGAACTTAATGTTCGCAAGCTCTCATCGTCCCAATGCCTGGGTAGAATCTTTGAATGCTCCGGCCATATGGCGAGGAGAGAAAGCCCTAACCTCTAAAGACTGATGGTTGCGGTTAAGATAGAGGAGAAAAGATCCAGATGTCAAAGTTTGTTGCGCTGGTCAGGTCAATTTTGCTCTACCCCAGGCACTACACTACACACAGCTCAAGATAGGAACAGGTGGAGAGCTTTCACTAACAGAATGGCTCCAAATAGAGAGAGAAGATAATAGAGAAGAAGAGAGAAATATAGGTCAATAAAATTGAGGACAACGACGGAGGAGGAGGAATACCACTAATACAAAGTAGCGAGATGTTATTGCAATTAAAACTGACCTCTCTAAGATGCTCGGCGATGACTTTAAGGGAATACAGTCTGCAGTCTCTCAATAAGACAACTATTTTATTTACCGTTACATTTTTGTTTAGGCATTTAATTAAATTGTTTCTTTATATCCTAAAACTTAAGATTAAAGGACGATTACTAATCGATAAAAAAACATGCATATTCAATTACTACTTACTCTATAACATTTTGATCAACCGTAAGGTTGCCTGGAAGAGATTGCTTCTGGCTTATGCCCGCCCTTTGTACACTAGATTTTTGATTATTTTCGTCTTTTATGTAACTGTAATATGGTGTGCAAATAAAGAATTATCTATCTACAAAGTTTTTGTTTTACGTATTAATATATAAATTATCAATAAACATTTAGTTGAAACTTAAAGATGAAACTTTGCATGAATGTGTTATAATTACGTGGACAAAGTGCTACAATAAAATTATGAAAAATATATTTATTTGGGATACCTCCCCTACATGTAGTGGGGATATTTTTTTTAAGGTCTACCCTATCGTGTGGGGTATCATTAGATAGGTCTTTTAAAACATTATCAGGTTTCTGAAACCAGTTTTCGATTCAGGTATCCGTTTATGAGTTAAACTTGAAAGCGCAGTTTTTTTCTAAAAACAGGTTGTCCACCCTCTCTAAAAGCTAAACGGCTGCCTCAAAAAATCTGAAAATAATTCATGATAGTAGGCCATATATTGAACTTTTTTATTCTTGGAGTTATAGGGTCTAACTTTTAAAATGCACTAACTTGGAAAACTTCGTCCAAAAGTAAGGAAATAATAAGTAAACATAATAATTGTCTATTGGACACGATTTTAAATCTATCTACCAGCTTGGGTGACTACGGAACCCTATTCTATGAGTGGCCTGACACACACAAGTGATTGTATACACGTTTAAATTGATGTAGCAATATTCACTAATAAGAAATGCTAGGGGAATGATTGAGTATTTACAAATGTAAGTATTATCTTGTGCAGTTAGATAAATATTATCATTACGTTTTAATAATCTTTGGGATTCAGTAATATGCTGTTTTATTACATCTAGTGAATACATATACGTGAGTGAATAAGCTGAAAGTCAGAATGTACTAATTCAAATTATTTATTTGCATAAAACTGGTGGGTACAAAGCTGACACAAAACATATACATATTTAGTTACTCCTATGGTATTGTGTATGTTTATGGTATTGTATTGTATATGGTAGTAATTATTATTGTCAATATTTCACATCGTTATAGCTAGACCAGTAAGAATTAAGTTGTATTTACAGACCAGAATCACACATAAATTAATGGCGGGCGAAAGCTAGCTTTCGCCCGCGGCTCCGCCCGCGTGTATGTCGGTTATCGCGGTAAAAATGCTATATGCCTATGTGCTTTCCCAAGTTCAGTTCTATCTTCATACCAAATTTCATCAAAATCGGTTCAGCGGTTTATGCGTGAAAGCGTAACAGACAGACGGACAGAGTTACTTTCGCATTTATAATATTAGTAGGGATAATTAATTTTATACAGTTATACATTTAATTTAGCTGGAGGCGTTTAGTCGAGGATCGGCCTATGTCCAGCAGTGGACTGCAATAGGCTGATGATGATGATACATTTAATGTATCAGTATTTAACTTAGAGTATACATAAGCTATGCTATGCTTGCTTTTGTATACTCCAAGGTATTTAATGTACAGTAGTATATCTAACCAGATAACTGCACAGACGCCAGGAGTTGGTAACCCGTCATTGTTCTATCACTGTAAAATTACGCGATTATTATTAGGTGAGAATGATTAATTCAGTCGAGCAGAAATTCTTTGTAGATAATTGATTTAGAAATGTTTGTAATCTGGTGTCGCATTAACGATCTGAGGAATGGATAGTAAATGGTTCCTTGAAATAATGACATACCTACAGTCATGTTTCTACTTTCCACCATCCCTTTGCTCGTGAAGTCCGCACGGTTTATGGTAATGGGTCCCCTTACTTGACAATTAACATTAGGTGGCACGCCCTACTGGCTTATATAAGTGTGGCTAAGTGGCTGTAAGTGTTCATATGTGAAACTTGCTTTGAAAACATCTAATCCATTAGATGTAACGCATTATATTCATCTTAGTTCAGTTGCTAGGTATTATAGTGTTATATCAATAAATCAATATGAAAGTAATAATTTTATAAAATGTTTTTATTTTTGAATAAGTTTTTCCTTACATTACTGAACTAATGGTTTTAAATTAGTATTAAAGAAAATCTATTTTTTATTCACTGAATGCGTTAGCAGTATCTGTGTAAGTTGAAGACTTAAAAGAATAGTGTATAATATATCTTAGATTTCAAGCTTGGAGTAATGGTTGTGGATTGAGAATTAACAACGTGACTAGCTCGTATCATCGAAGATGGCCATTAATAGCATTTAAAGGCAATGAGTCAATTACTGGATGGAGAGAAGTGAATGTAGTACCTAGTGGGTGCGTTATTTTTAGAGTTATTTTATTATCTAGAGCTAGCTTACTTACTTTAATTTTTCATGGTTTCCTTTTTTGGAATCCTAAATTTATTTTTTTGAAGGGCTTCTGTCTTTAGTCGACCTCTTTGAATAACGTTTAACGAAGTTAAATCGTGCCTAATTCGCCAACCATTAATTCTGGGGCCATAAATTTTCGGGAACTTATTACTAGGAAAGTACTTACACCTCAGGGTCAATGGAATCACTGACTTAATGTAAGGCAATCAGATCGCAAATTCTGATATTGTGAATGTATAAATATTGAAGATTTATGGTTACAAAATTGTATCGGAATAACAGCAACATTCATGATTATTTGATTGTATAGGCATAAATTATATCCTTTTTTCAAAATTTTATATGAAAATTAAAACATAAATAAAAAATATTAGAACCTGATTCTGTTTTAATTATATGACTTCCTAGATTCATTTTTTTTGACTTCGTTTATTTCAGAGGACATACATCCATTAGATGAGATTGCTTTACAAGATGGTAAGACGCAGGCTCAAGTAGATCTAACGACTCTTCAGAATTCTTATTGTTTGGTAACTCAACCTTTTTCTGAGAGCTCTTTGGTACCTGGTTATTGTAGTGTAACTTTAGATCGTACTACTAGAGCTGTTCAGGGACGATGGAATGTTGTACTTGGAAAACCAGGTAGAGTGTCGGAGTTACAAGTAGAAAGAAATGTCGCAAAAAAGAATAAAGAGAAAATAATGTAGAAATATTATCACTTCCTTGCAGTTACTACGGCGTGGGTTTGGCGAAGCGAGAATGTGGCATCACTATAGAATCACCCAAAATAAATGATTACGGCACTTGGAGATGTACAGTAGGCACACGAGAGAGGAGAGGCAATAATATCGTCCAAAGTACTCCCATGCAGGCGCTTATTCGAGTCGTGCCCCGAGACACGTCACGCACATTTGGCAAGTATTTGCTCATAAATCGAATCAAACTAGTATTAGAGTATTTTCGCGAAAAGTTGCACATGGGCATAATTCACTGTCCACTAACTTTAATAATGCAAAGCTACTATTCTTTAAGCATTTAACGAAGTTGCTCTCTCTTTGCGATTAGCAAAATAGTTTTTCTTAATGCAAATAAGGTAACAATACGTTTTGACTTTAGTTTTTCAAGCAAAACATTTATTTTATAACTACAAATCATTCAAATTTGCTATGTCCTACGCTAATCTAATCAAATTTGAATGCTTCCAACTTGGTAGTGTATAATAATGTCCTACAAACAATAATATGTATTTGTGAAATTATATAATACTGTTCTTTATACTCTTCTATATTACAGCATTGTAAAGCAAAATTTTCATGAAACATATTAGAAACATCGTGTAAAACCTGTCCATCTTTTTCGCATAAGGTGGAAAATCTTACATAGACACGACAATAAAATGCCTTTTTAAACAATTTGTTTTGTTGAGAATTATAAAAACACGTCCTTAATTATTTTAATACTGATAACCTTATGTTTTCAAAACAGCTGCAATTGTATCTGATAATTATTTAAGTGTTTATTTGAATAATCTAATTGGGAATGAATTATTCCATCATAAAAAATACAAAAAATGAATTTTGTTGGCTGAGACATTCAGCGTCACGTCCATTACGTCACGCTACATGTAACATTGTCACAAAAAATATCATTTATTTCGTGAATTTACACTAGAAAGCAATATTTAATTAAATATTTCAAAAATGTTACTTTTAATTTATAATTATATTTTGCCAGAAATGAATAAAATTCCACTTCCGTCACGTACGCAACTTTTTGCGAAAATACGATCGACTATATTAAAATAGGAGACATATTATAGATAATTTTATCCCAATATACTGATCGTATTATATGTCTAAAGCGTTTCGGGATAAATCTTATAAATCTTGGAATTTATTAGAATTACTTTGCAGCTCTAAATTTTGACTCAAATTTAGAATAGAGGGACTTTCATTTATTACAGCTAGATGCGGGCTTAGGTGTTAGTCCTAATCCGCGAATCCAGCTTAACACTGTCAACTGTCGCTCATGAAAAATAAATTGAGCTAATAAAGTTCCAAATTGCTTCAGACAAGGGCGTTTTGAATGTCGTTTCGTATTCATATACCAGTCCCTATCCAAGGTACATTAAAAAAAATACTGTCATTAAGTACGCCATTATCTTCAACAGTGGATAAAATGTAGAGATTAGAAACTTATGAGATATCGGAAAATGTAAGATCGGACATGTATGACCGACAATTGTCCAATCTGACGCATACACTCAAAACGACAAGATGGACGACTAATTAAGTATGTATCCGATTAATTGAACGTACATAAACTCTCATTCAAGAGAGTGTTTATAGCCTACTAAAGTGACCCGACTCTGCCTGATGAAAAGCATGAATAGAATCAAGGAGTAGGGGTCACCATCCTCATTGTGAGGGTAGGCAATACAGAATGGTGACCCATACCATGGCGGCCTGGTCAGATGTTTCTACATCTTTCTCCCGGCCTCCCAAGGCCTGATGGAGAAACATTTGACTGATTGGGCCTCTGGTCTTATACTCACCAACGAAATACGACAGCAAGAATACTGTCATTATAAGGATGGTTTTCTGTGTGAGGGCAGGACTGTCCCGGTCGAGCCGGCCCATTCGTACTGAAATCAACGTGGCTCTACTCCTGTAAATATTTCTTCGAATTTTCGAAACCAAATATTACAAGTAAAACAAAGTTAGGTACTCAATCCAAAATGTATATTTTCTAAATATGTTACTATGACTAATAATTTTTTTGCAGGATTTTTACGTGAAACTAGAAATGCGGAAAATGAACCTAGAGTATTACTCGTACAAAAGGATAGTAACTTTATTATTATGTGTCGTCCGGAGGTGTCCCTTGCGTATTGTTGGTTTCAGCATCCCAATGGATCTCAGTTTACTCCTGTGGAACAAGCTGAGGAAGAACGTGACTTTTGGAATTCGTATCATAATTCTTACTTTTAAAGGTCAAACATTGTTAGCTCTTCTTAGCAAATAACCATAAACACTAGTACTGTTTTGAGTTATGGATTGAAATATGAAAAATAGTTTTATTTTATCAATTTTTAAGCACTTAATGCTATTGATCTACGCTATATGCTAGGTATACTGGTCTACAAACTGGAGACTGTGGAATAAATTTCGCTCATGTGTCTGAAGACAATACTCGCGAATGGATTTGTCATACAGGGCCCAGACATCAATTGGGTGTCGGTGTGACAGACAGCGTTATTGTTAGAGTCACTGGACCCCGTGCTGCTAACAAACAACAAGTGGGTGTTACGATTGCGGGTAAAGTTACATTACACTGTCAGACTGCAGATGGACCTAGACCGCTTGATTATTGTAGAAGTGACCTTAGGTGATTGGAGCAATCACCGGGGTTAAGCAACGCGGCGCAGTCTGTAGCTAGATGGGTGACCGTTTGTGGCATGGTATGTTAAGAGTGTTTCTGTGCTTTTGAGGTCACGTTAAGCAGTCGGTTCCGGTGGTTTTCAGAAGATAGCATTCGTGAAGCTTAGTTGTAGGCCTTCGGCAGGCGCGGTCCGAAGGGGGGGGGGGTCACAGGGGACATGACCCCCCCCAAAATCTAAGGTCAAATTGAATGAACTTGTTCGGATTAGGCATTTTTATGCGGAAATGTGAATATACAGAAAAAGATCTTCTTATTGTCAAGAAAGTATCTGAATTCTATTCCCATTTTATAAATGTTCCTGCTGCCACTGTCGTTACAGAGTATCAGCTATGTATTACAAAGTAGAAACGAGAGGTCACAGAAAATGCTGATACCAAACTTTCTAAGTCTGTAGTTTCTACCATCGAAGTTTGTGATGATGATTTATACCCAAATATAAAGACATTTCTCAAAATTCTGGCAACTCTTCCCATAAGTGGTGCGACAGCAGAGCGATCTTTTTCTACGCTTAGGCGTGTAAAAACGTGGTTGAGAGCTAACATGTTACAAGAGGGATTAACAGGTTTAGCTCTTCTAAACATTCACCCGGAAATAGTACCAGACGTCTGAAATATTATCACCCGATTCGCAAATACAAAAATACGACTTCCGTTTGTTTTATAAATGTATAAAATGAAATTGTGTCTTGTGCAATAATGTTTATTTTATTCCAAATATCTATTTTTTATTAGTGTAGTGACCCGTGTGGTGACAGAGTAAGAATGCAAAGTGTCACCACCCCTATTCATTCCATGGGTGTCGTAAGAGGCGACTAAAGGAACAAAATAAGCAGCTAACATCACTGCTAAGAGAAGGAAAACTTGAAACAAACCCTTTACCTTTTTTATAACGTGTGTAAATCCCCACGGACCGTCACCCCGTCGGGGGTTATGGCGGGGATGTGTGTCGGACTCGAACCGACTAAAACCACACGGTGTGACCTGTATATTGGAAGGAGTCCAGGGAGGGGATTTCGTTCTGGACTCCTCCCAGCGCCTGCCCGCACTGTTGCGGACACCATCTCAAATTTCTACTATCTAATTGGGCAACGTCTGGTCACACGCGGACGCCGCCCCCTCGCGGTTGGCCACTACTGCGGACGGACGGGAAACCCGTAACGCCCATCCGCGGCCACTCTCAGGGCGGCATGAGACGCAGGTCGGGGGCGCCGGCGGCGCATCGGGTCCGAGTGGATGTCATCCTCCCGGGCCTTCTCCGCCACCTCCTTCTGCAAGATTACGTCCTCGCAGAAGGTTGCGACCGCGGTTAAACAACTGTCGCTGACGGTTCGCCATCGATCTTATGACGGCCGGCAGCAAGAGATCTCCTCCGATGACTGTAGTGAGGGCCCGGTGCTGCGTCGCCCATGCGGGACAGACTGCCAGCGTGTGCTGGGCCGTGTCCTCACTGCTGTCGCAGTGGTGGCAGGCGAGACTCGGTTCCCTCCTAGCGACCGAGTGCAGATACTTTCCGAAGCAACCGTGCCCGGAAAGCACCTGCGTCAGGCGGAAGGAAAGGGTCCTGTACTGCCGCCCTGCCCAATCCACGATGACTGGCTGGAGAGCGTCCACGGCGGCGAAGCCAGCACGTGTAGTCTCCAGCCGGAACGACCATCTGAGCATGGTGGCTCGGCGAACGGCTTTGCGCCACTCGCGCACGTCCTCGGGCGAAGGGCGAAATCCGCTCTCCGCCCGGAAGTCAGCCACTTGCCAATAGACTTCGGCGAGCACTTCCGCCTCCAAGTCCGGTTTTCCGGCCAAGGCACAAGCCGCCTCTGTGGACACCGTGCGGTATCCGCGTATGGCTCTGACCGCCAATATCCTCTGGGGGCACTAGAGGCGCGCCCTATTCTAGGCGGTCAGAGCCGCCACCCACACCGGTGCAGCGTAAAGTGCCATTGACCGGACAACCCCCGTGTACAGTCGCCTAGTTGAGACACTGGCCCCGCCCAGATTGGGCAGGAGTCGCCCTAGGACGGAGGCAGTGCCCACCAACTTAGGACCAAGCTGTAGGAAGTCGAAGAGTCACCTACCGTCGAGGACCAGGCCCAGATACCTCATGTAGGCCCGGACCAGTACGAGGACCGAGTTGACCTCGATGGAGGCGCCGGCGGGTGGACCACGACGGGGCCCATGGAATAACAGGGCCTCCGTCTTATCCAGGGCTACCCGTAGACCCAGCGCCTCGATGCGCCCCACCACCAGGGAGACTCCTGAAGTGGCCAGGCGCGCCGCCTCATCAAAGTTTGCCCCCCGAGCCGTGACCAGGGTGTCATCTGCGTAGTAGATTACACCCAGCCCGGGGGGGAGACGCCCTCGTAGGGCCCAGTCGTATCCCGTGAACAAACCCTTTGTCCAGTAGTGGACTGTTAAAGGTTGTTGATGATGATTAGTGTAGTGAGTGACCCCCTCCAAAATTTTAGGCTGCGACCGCGCCTGGCCTTCGGACAGTTTAAAAACATCCAATGACAAGATTAGCGTAGTCACAACGTGTCTTGCCAGTCCCCAACCAGCACTCCGCCAGCGCGGGGAGGCATGGCCTTAACACTTTACTGAGAGGAGACCCGAAGCCAGCATTGGGACGTTATGGGTTGTTGATGATCCGATAGTTTACACAAACACAGCTCTATAATATATGGGGTACAAAGAAATCTTTGAACCTCAGGGTACAATGATTTCTTTGTAACAGTTCGTTTTAAGGATCAGTCCTTAAAACGAACTGTTCGATTTTTAAACTTATAAAACAAATAATTTCACTATTCACTGAAAGTTATCATCCGTTATATTTTTGTCGGATAAAAAGAACAAATGAATTCTCAGGGAATAGGACTACTAGTGGACGGAGTCACAATAATAGTCAATTTCACAGCACACTTTCTGCGTTTGAACGCGGCATCGGAAACGCGTGTTTTAGCGACTGTTCAGATGCCTGGATCGCGTTGGCTGTAGTGTTGTCTATAATTTTCCGACGGCAAATCAAATCAATGCTACCGGCTAATCAATCAATGCTAATCCGAATGTGTGCGGAGAGTAGCGTTTAGCATTTTTGAGTGTGCGGTGTGATGCGTTCGGTCGCCATATTTAGCTTCTAAATAGCGACTAGTCGCCAGTCGCCGATCGTCGATGCTAAAAGTAGCTAGTGTGCTATGGCCCTTAGCAGTAAACGGCGATTGGTTGATTTGACAGACATTGACAAAAATAGTGACCAAATAGCTTGTTACATAAAATATGACATAATGAAACATATTTCAATTCAATATATTATTATTTATTATTTTAGAAATAATAACGTAGTTGTAATACATTTGTAATAATAAATATGATTAAATTAATAAATTATACCGAAGATAATTTTACACATGATAATTTATAAATATATAATTTATAAATATACAAACAATTTTATTATATTTTCAATAATTACTCTACCAGAAGAAGAGTTTACGAGGAAATAAAACACTTGCCTCAATACACGATTTACTTCCTAAATATACCGAATTGAAGCTATAGGTTTTACAAAGTTACTGAAAGGATATGCGAAATTCACTGGAATACGTCAACCGTCTTGTCATAATATCATTGAAAGTTTTATGTGAGGTTTGAAAAATTCCCTATGCTCCTACTTAATTTACTTATTCTTTGAATGCTTCTTTAATATTTAAATATAGTTTTTAAATAAGTGCATTAAAATTAGAATAATCCTTAACAGGTAAAGCTCTTAATATGGAATAATCACAGTACATTTATTCTTCACTATCATAATTTAGCACTATATCTTTAATCGTAACTTTTGAGAAGAACTTATTGATGGCTTTAACGACAGTACGAACGATCTGTTTGATGGCGGGTGGTGCCAGCTCATCCATCAGCTGCTGCCAGTTCTCGTTGGCGAACCGTAGTGTAGTATCGGCTGGAAATATATATAAATATCCTTATTGCATGAACAATTTAATAATTGTCTTTGGTCTATAACTATTTATGAATCAAAGACAAGGACAATTTCAAGAATCAGGATATAATACATAGAAAACGTACTCTATCATTTTTTTTGGTGTTTATAGTTCTGTTTATTAGCACCATATTGCTTTATATGTTACTAAGACAGTGATGTTACGTAAGAGATGACTTATATTAGTTTACCTACACCGATTGCGATGAGTAAATTGAACACTGTTTTATCTCGATAATATAGCTTTATTTATCTGTTGATTATTATGTTGACTCTATTTTAAACTACAACATGAAAATATTGCCTAGTAAGTGATATATAACAATGTTGAAATAGCTCTTAATTATAAGAATTGTAGTGGAAATAATGATTTAGGACGATATAATTATAGAGCACGAGACGACATGGCGCCGTAGAGATCGATCGATCAGTGACACGTGAACGTAGAAAACAGAAAGAAAAATCACGAATAGTTTTCAGAAATATCCTGATGTTTCTTACTTACTTGCTATTTTTATTAATGAAACCGTAAATATGAAGTGCCTAGTTGTATTATAGTTAAACGTTTAAGCCTCATTATAGTTGACTTTCTATTCCAAAGAGAATTTGATTACGTGTATTACCTATAATGAAAATGTCCAAGGTTACCTGAAAGCCTCGGGTTGATACAGTCATCATCATCATCAGCCTATCGCAGTCCACTGCAGGACATATGCTGTCCAATTGCACGCCACTTGGTTTGATCCTCGGCTTCGAAGCCGAGATACATTATCACATCGAAAATTACTCGCATATTGACTATTTTGAACAAGAGCATTTGCCGAATAAAATACAATAAAATGGGTATGAAATAAAATGCCATTAGTAAACTACATTACATAAATTACGATTTAACGATTCAGGGTTATGACCACCATGACCTATTTAATTCGGAGACTACATGGCGGGAATAATAAACAGAACTTATGCTAACACTGCTACCCTAGACAAAAAATATCACCCTAAAAAGAATGATTCCTAGGTGCGGAAGTTATTTGGTGACATCTACAAGTGCAAACTGTTCTTTTCTGTTGGTAGTGCTAATAGTAACAATATTTAGTACTACGAATTTTCATAGATACATGGATCCTGACTACCATTCCTAATAGGTAAGACCTTTGTTTATTTGCTAATATTATTGTATAAATAAATAGTCTTTTTATGAACTTCTAAAAAACTTGAGTAGGTAATCGTGCAAAATTTTCACTGTCCTTAATGCATACTTTCTCACATATGTATATGAGATAGTGGAGGTTATCAAAATACAACATCCATGTTCTACAAAATATTAAGAGGTCGATATCTAAATTTAGCATACTAGTTTCTCTATATTTTAACCCTGTATCTCGAAGGGTACGCAAAACCGTCGGTCCTATGACTCTCCCTGGTCGTATCGGATAGCCGTGCCATCGAATTTCGCATTCGTTGGCTGGTCTTCGTTACGAAAATTCACGGATACTAAGTTCGAGTACATAGTTTGTTTCGTACATATACCTCTGTTCAGATTCTATCTAATGAACTCGATTGTTCTGTTCTCTCGTAACGCGGATTATAATACCGCGTCGTCCTTGAATTTCAAAGAACCAAAAATTTGTCGTTAAGATGGTTATAAAAAGTGTAACTGTAGTCTGTACTAAGCTTGTTTATTTATTTGTTTATTTGTTTTATGGTATAAACGACATGGGATGACCATTCCGGTTCAGCTACATAGCATAGCACAGTGACGAGTGGAAAACCTTAGAGGAGGGCTTTGTCGAAAGACAAGCTGGAAAGGAAAAGGAAACCGAGCGCCGAGTCAATAAATAGTATGGAGTAAAAATTTTAAGTTGTGTTTTTTTTATATTCTAAACTATATTAACCAGCAAAAAAGGCTTTTTTAACAATGTTTTTTACTACTTACCAAGTTGCTTGTTTCCATTGAACAAGTTCTTTAAATCGAAGATTGTCTTATCAATGGTGTACTTGTATTGTGGGTGGACAAGCTTGAAGTGAAGTTTTTCGTCGCTGTCTTTGACGTGGACGAGTTTGCTATCAATCTTCACCTCAACACCCTCTGTGAATAGTGGTATTATTATTTAAAATTATGTGTGGTATTCTCTAAAAATATGTATTATTAGGAATATTACGAATCAGTCTACAGAAAGAGATAAGAATAAGATAAAAAAAACACTTATTTTGCAATAAGTACTTATTTATAAATTTTGACCGTATGACTACTAAAATCAACAGGCTACCGCTAAAAGGCAAGATCGAGGCAGTGTCGCTAAAGACAGTTTCGTCAACACGGATAATACAGTGAAGAAACTTTTTTTTCTGTTTGAAAAAAATGTATCTTCACTGTATTAACCGTGTTGACGACTCGATCTTGGTAAATGTAAACTTCGTGTTTGATGTATTTTATGCGAAAACAGAAACAAAAAGGATTTTACTGTTTCTGATTCCACTCATGCTTTATATCAGAGAGTAGAGTCCCTTTGGTAGGCTTACGCATTTATTTTTCTTTTATTTTTTCATTGTCGGACTTAATGCCTAGGGCATTCTCTACCAGGCGACCTTTAGTATAGTATGTTTCGATAGCTAATAAACGTATTTATAAATAAGTTTATCAGCAGTCTACCATCAAGTCTAGTGATACACAGATTTACCTACATTTCAATAAAAATAAATACGATTAACACATTAAGGATTAACATCAAAAACATTGACCTGGCGAAGAATTTCTCCAAGTACTATTATGTAATTGTTATAGTATCTACCGTATTATGTCAAGTGTCCAAAGTTCAACAAAAAGTATATGAAAATTGATTAAGTGTCAGTTTAAAATATTAACCGTTAGAACACACAACACAGACAAAAACTATTGTTGTAATAAATTAATCACAATTACATTGTTATAATCAATCACATTTTTTTAATAATGCGTTTGTCTATTTCAAAAACATTATTATTTTTGCAATGATATATAGTTAATTATAAAATATATAGTTATATATAAACCTAAAAATAAGATAATGATAAAAAATTATAATAAAAAAATAAGTTGGTACATGGTATATCACAACAATGAATTATTTTGTCGACGATATAATTGAGAATTCAACGGCAATCTTTAGTCGATAAAACGAATTAGTATTCTTGGTAGACACATCAAAGTTGTAAGAATCTATGAATATTTAGGAAATAGTAAATTTTAATGTAATTATGATTTATTTAATAAAGTATCATTACTTACGTGCTTCGACCATGGCGTCCCCGTTGCCTACTATTGGCAAGATTAGAATTCGGCCTTTCGCAACATATTTAGCAGTTAAACTCAAATTGCCTTTGAATGACAATGAAAACCTTTCCTCAGTTTTACCTATTTCTACCCTGAAAATAAAATGAAAGTTATAGATTTTCATTAAGCAATTTGACAAAAACAAAAAGGAAATATTACAAATACAGATACTATCCAGAAAATTAATGCACATAAACAAAGTTTTAGTTAAATTATCTCATCTCTGATTGTTTCTCGTCGAGAGTTGCCTATTACTCTTGCATTACTTAAATACAAACTGGAGTTAAGAATTATCTTTACGTATAATCAAACTTGTGCCCAATTTCTATATAGTAAGTAATAAACAAATGGTCCGATTAAAATATTTAAACGGCATTAAAATGGGTGTTACTCTGTCTATCATTCTGAGAAATGTTCTAGCACACATCTTCAAATTCAAATGATTTAAAATAGTAAGGCTAATGAGAAGGAAGTAAAGTTGAGCTTGTAATTAACCATCTGTGTTTAACAGAAGACGAAGCAGCATAAGTTAATAAGGTATTTTTAATAACAGTAATACATATACATAACAACATAAGGTCGATCTCAGAACAATGCTTTGTTGACGTGGTTTTTTTAGATTGATTTGTAATAATTGTCGTTCTGCCTATTGTATTACTCATGTTTCTATAACCATAGTATTTTAGTTCAGAAACGAGTGTCGTGAATATTTGCATACAATGCAATACCTGTGCATTTTTTTTATATTATGCTGAACTGAAAAAGACCGAGTAATTAATATCATATTATTAACTTATTGTCAACTCGTGGTCATCGTGTTACGAGATTCACTCAAAAAGTATTTCTGTATACCTATCTCTCAGTAAAGGAAACACACACCAGTCATGAGGACTGCCGACAGATGTTAAAACGTAAAAAAAAGAACTATAAACAAAAAGTTGTTATTTTTGGATATTCAATTTTTTTTTTTTTTTTATAATTAAAAAACATCTATACAGCTGGCTCAGAGCATTGAGTTATTAACAAACTTATAGCTACAGATATAATATTACAGTTAACACGTGACCATCTCGATGACGACACATAAATTCATTCTCCATTTAAACCTGCCTAGAGAAGTTTTCGCTTAAAAAACTTGTACATTGTACTTGTGCATAGTCTGTACACAATAATATGATGACACTATTCTGATACTTACTGCAAATCTGTCAGTTTACTGTTACTTAGTCCAAACATAGCTGGTTCTGTGAATGAAAGATTCAATCCATTTCCATTTAAATATATGTTATCCAATTGAACAGGGTCTATAGAGGGCACGTCCATTTCAGCGATGCCCTTTGTAAACTTGTCTAAAGAGTTTTCTATCTGTTGTTTGACGCATTGATTAAATTTTGACTCCTTCAGGTCGCAGGGCTGTATGTAGGAAGCTGGAAAGAAAAATACAGTAAGTAATATTTAATGTCAGTTTTTTAAAACATGAGAAACTAAGTAACTTAACATGAAAATTAAGATTTATAAATATTTTATAACATATTATTTAGTCGTTACTTGCGGGTATAAAACAACCGCGGGTAATATTGTGGGGTTCAGCTAGACTATACCTACATAAATGTATTCATATCTAGGAAGGTAAGTTTTAGAATTTAAATTGGTTTCTTGAATAAATCATGTTTTGTTTCTTGCGCGACTGTTTTTATTTTATTGTGACAGGATTACAAAAAAATATAAAGTTATTCCAAATGATTGAGCCATGTTAAACATTTCTGATAACTGATTTAATTTTTATTGACAATATTATGGTGTGAAACAGATAAAAATAAAACTCTTTAATACCTACACAATTGTTAATACCCCTGTCAGGTTTTACATCCTTGTAAAAATTACTTAATTTCTGTAACAGATGGCTACAAAAGCAACGAAGTAACTTTGAACAAGCGGTTCAACATCGATACTTAGTACAACATTTTTGAATCATACAATTTTATTCCCATGTGGGGTCTGAACCCAGAACGCTCAGAACAGTAGAAACCAAAGTGAGGACCACTTATAGCACTACACCTTAAGCGCAGTCAATTAAAGCAAAATAATAGGGCAAATAGTTTTTCTAGTATTACGCATGTAATTATATAGATTTTTTTCTTCGACGTCAGTGCTTTGTTTTACAATTGTGAGTGATTTTTTTTCTTTTGTTGAGCGATTCTTAAGTTATTGAATAATTAGTGGATAATAATCTCTTACTTATGACATTTGCAACTAAGGTTATCCACATAGAATAAGTTAACCTTTTTGTTGCAAAACTGTTAGATAGGTTATATCAAACCAAACATTGTTGCGAATATTTTATCAGAAACTGTGACTTGCAAGTTCATACTTACAAAAAAAAAATATTAAGAAATTTTCTGGACAGCGGTGATCATCGTTTTATAAGCAGGTAATTGTAAAAAAAGCTGAGCTTTTTGTTTTTCACATTGGCCGACGATTTGGTACAAATACTGTTTCATATTTCTTATTGTAGTAGTATTGTAGTAGTTTCATATATTATGTACTATTGTATTAGTTGCGATAGATATATTAATTTTTGAGATTTTGTGATTAGTCACAACAGTCGGATATTTTTTGCGAGGAAATTTTTTACAACATACACATTTTAGACTCACGTACAAAATAATCACCGGTCACTATGAACTCACATTAGAATAAAAATAAATCGAAATTTTACACACACATACACACAAACATATTCTGTATCCAACCGTGTTACCATCTGGGCTTATGCTTTGTCAGAGAACGCCTGCGTTAGGCTCTTCCCTACCGTGTTGCTCTATGTTTGACTATGATAAGTATATTTATGTTTAAAAAGAATGAGACTTTCAAAATAACATTTCCATATCCCTACTAATATTATAAATGCGAAAGTAACTCTGTTTGTCTGTTACGTTTTCACGAATAAACTGCTAAACTGATTTTGATTAAATTTGGTACACATGTAGTCTAGAGTCTGAGGAAGGACATAGGCTACTTTTTACCGCAATAACCGACATATACGCGGGCGGAGCCGCGGGCGAAAGCTAGTTTAAAATATTGTTTTTTTCTTGTACATTTTAATGTTTTACATTATGTAACAGAACATCAAATATTTAATGCACATTATGGCGGTTCAGGTCTGGACACGAAAGGGTATGGTTTAAAACCCGTTATGAAAAATGCATCGAGAACTTGACATCGTTTATATTGAAAAATAAAATCTTAAGTATATTACAAATTAACTAAATCTCCACTTGATGTATTCGTACATTGTGTAAAATCAAAACAACGGACAATAATAGTACATAATTCACATGCCTACTAATATTGATTATATAGATGTTACCTATAAATTTAACTATTAGTTACTATGTTTTATTTTTACTTTGACGTGTTTAAGGAAACTTAACAAACTCGTGAAAACAAACGTTTAAACAAAACACTTAATCTTTTCCCCCCACAAAGTTAACTTACCCTATTCACTTATTAACCATTTACGCAGGCAAATCACTATGAAATTTTAGGGGTTTATTTCATATTGTGTTCAAAATATTTTTGGGCAGTTAATTATATATTATAATATAATATTGTATGTTAATTCTCATTTTCTTGAGTTGCGACGGTGATAAATTAAACAAAATTGAATGTTGATTTCAAGATTGAAAACGTTTCCTTGTCTTCTTTTGCATTTCAGGTTGACTCAAAGTTTTTCGTGGTAATTCAAATCACGTTTCCTATAGCAAATTTCTAACAGAATTGACTTATCGACATACTAATCACGTATCATTTACCTTGTCAAAGTCCTAAAATACCAATGAAATTATTGTTTCTTTTGATTAATAACAGAGTTGCATGAATATAGTGTTAACATCCATTTCATCCTACGAACCTTTACCTACATAAGATTGGGGTTGGCTTTTAATCTATTATGAAATGACTGAACACTTTTTATGTGAAACGACTTTTGTCTAATCTTCATATTTCAAGTTCTAGATAATTCGAATTTCTATAGATAGACTATAGTATTGTCGGACGTTCTGAAGCACTGAACAATAGTCACCAATATTCATTTAGTTACTGTGCCCGTCGGCTAAACTTGCTGGTCAAGGCAAAAAAGGGTCTCATCCCTCTTTTCACTAGTATATACCTGTTTACATGATGTACACCATTATCATTACTAATAACGCAATGCCATGTAATACCAAATATGTTTGCAGTGACATTAAAATAAACGTATTTTCTTTCTTTCTTCTTTCTTTCTTTCTTTTCACCAACTACCTATAAGTACTTAACAGTCTCCTTACTAGGAAACCCCTAACGTAGGTAGATCTTTAATTTTAAGAGACATCTAAGAGCTTAGATGTTCCTAAAAATAGTTTAAAACGAAAAATCACTTAGGGTTATCTTTCTCCAAGTGGCCCCTTAAATTAAGGGGACGTTGGTGAAAAGGACCAACAATTTAGCAGGATACTTTCTTGTTTTTCTTTTTCCTTTGAACTATTCTTAATGAAAACATATTTAGAACTCGGGTTTTAATAATTAAGTTAAACAACATTCTTCAATAATAAATATAATTGTTGGAAGATGAATCTAAAGGATAAACTTGGTTGTTAAATCAATATAAGCTGATTTATCCGTCTTATCATTATAACATCATTTTTACGTAACGTAAAATTATTTTATAAAGCTAGAAACGAATAGTAAACGAATTTGTAAATGCATTATCCTTGCTTTTGGCAGTACTGAATATTTAGACTATCAAATATTTCTGTCAGAATATGTAGCTAGTAATATTGTTTTCAGTTATAACTAAGATATTTGAAATACAACTTCCAACGAAACAGGGAAGGAAACAATAAAGTGATATTATAACTATGCATTCTAAAAGTGTTAAAGCTAGAAAATAAATGTTATTTATCAAACAAAAAGGCTCTTAAAATGATCAAATGAAGTTTCATCTAGTTGATCAATCGGTTGATAGAAAACTTTTATTAATGAGAGCCTAATTACAGTTTGACTAGTAGTTCTCGTCAATTGACACGTATCCAGTTTATTTACCTTAAGTACCACCTAAACTCATTAATGTCCTCTATTTGCTTTAATCTAAGTATCTCCTATAACAACTCACTCATTATTTTATAAAAATGGTAATTTAAAGGTAATTAAATACACTAGCTCTCGTAACAGTTATGTGGAAATTAAAAAAACAAAACAATCATGGTTAATTACAACATGAGAAAAATTGTTTTTGTTCATTGAAATCATATCCTGGAATAATATGTAATTGTTTCTAAGAAAGGTCAGTAATGGAGTTTGCTAACGATATTCCTTTTTACATAGCTTCTAGCTGCCCACCTAAGCAAGTTAACTTTCAATAATCGCAAACGATAGTAGAAAAGTACCAAATGTATGGGAATGGCATCATCTTAACTCTGACTGAAAAGTAAACCTAAAAAATGTTATAAGTTAATAAGTAAATATAAATAAATTTATGAGTTCATAGGGGAAGAGTATAAGACGACTCAGGCGCCGGAGTTCGCAGAACGATCTCCGCCCTTCATAAGCGCTAGCCAAGGGATGACAGGTGAGGCCGTCTGTCATCCCAGCAGAAGCAGGCCGAGGTGGATGCGCCATGCACTTTTATTATTTAAAAAGACGAGGGACGTCTACAAGCCGCAGGTAGATGGCCCGAGGTACGTCGGGGTTCTAGGGATTTCCTTTCTACCTGATTCCCCGGGCATTGGTACCTTGAGACGGCGTGCGATTTTGGGTGCTTCGAGTCCGACATAACCACCAATTGGTGGTATCCGAGGGGATTTCCGCACAGAAAAAATAAAACAAAAAAAAAGGGGAAGAGTATAAGCCATAACGCTAATACTTAGGACCAGAGCAGTTAATGCTGGTGAAACTGCCAAGAACGTCTAGTAGCATTATAAATATTAATTTATATACAGATACTGAATCCCTATTTCATAAGACACCACACGTGAACAGCAATCTTCAGGGAAATCCGTGATCGAGCTTTATATATATAAAAAATGAATCACAAACTGTGTTGCTAAGTGCAATACTCGAGAATTCTAATCGAGACAACTTTGGTTGGTTTGTTACCAACATTGCTGATTCTTTTTTATTGGACTTTGGATGGTACAAGTAAGGGACATGCATGCCATATATAATTATATATATATAATTATATAATTATTTACACACACCTCTTTTTGAGAAGGCTCTGCCATGTCCCTTACTTGTACCATCCAAAGTCCAATAAAAAAGAATCAGCAATATATATATATTGCTGATTCTTTTTTATATATATTCTATATATATATATGTATATATATATATATATATATATATATATATATATATATATATATATATATATTCCTGATCTAAGGAAAGATAAATAGGAGCACACTCCATAACAAAATGGACTCAACTACGAAAGAGGAATGGACAAGAGAAGAAGAGTGTTTTGAGCTAAGAGTAGAAGATTATTAGTGGAGCGAAGGTCTCTGACATGGTTCGAACATAGCAATTTAAGCTGTGACGTAAATAAGTAGCTTTTCAGTGTACGGAACGAAAAACTACTGACCAGATTGACTTTCACATTTGTGTGTTTGATGATAACAGACGTCATTGATATGTATATTGTATAGTATAGTAGTAATAACTTTATACATGTAATAGTGTTCTCTGTATAATATATTATGATCAGTTTAATGATCTTTATAACTATATCTAACAAATAAACATCGCGATAAAAATGGTTTACGACAAAAAATTATGTTGAACGGTGACTTCAGTAACTAGTAATACGAGTATTGTATAAAAATTAAAGATAATTAAAGTAATAGGTACGCTTACAAACATCGTGGTAGTTTCCTGATGACGCAAAGAATGATTTAAAAGCCAATGCTACCTTCCCATAAAACGCGGTGAGACACCTCAATGTTTTAACTTTTGTATGTTATTTTGTAATGACAAACATACGTAGAATTTGAGACGATTAGTTACTTTACTTTAGAAGATTTAGAAAGGTAACTCTTTAGGAACATGACACCAGAACGATCGCCGATTATGATGTAGAACTCTCTGATTTTGGTAAGTACTGGGTACTTGATTTAACTGAAGAACTAATGTGATAGACTAAGATGTCATGTCGTATGTAATAATTTCCATGGCACTGACACATTCATCATCATCAGCCTATCGCAGTCCACTGCTGGACTTAGGCCTCTCCCATTGCACACCACTGTGATCGATTTTGGGCTTCTCGCATCCAGCTCCTGACAGCCATCTTACGCAGGTCGTCACTCCACCTCGCCTGTGGGCGTCCTACACTACGTTTACCGAGACGCGGTCTCCACTCCAGAACTCTTCTGCCCCAACGGCCATCAGTTCTGCGGCTAATGACACTAATGACACATTAAATTACGGAAATATTCATTTTGGCAAACGACCCCTTTGAAGTCGACATAACTATGGATCAATTTTCTGTGTTAAGTATATCCTAGCAAAAAAAGCGGCCAAGTGCGAGTCGGACTCGCCCAATAAGGGGTTCCGTATCAGCAAGTAGTATCACATAAAAGTTTTTGTAGTTCGTTGTAACTTTGATCGATGTTTTTATACTAGTGTATTGATTAAATGAAAGGTAAATTGCGTTTTACGATTTATGACTTATTAAAAAAAAAATACTTACTAGATTTCGTTCAAACCAATTTTCGTTGGTAGTTTACATGGTAATATACAACATATATTTTTTTTAGTTTTATCACTCTCTTATTTTAGAAGTTACAGGGGACACACACACACACATTTTTCCACTTTGGAAGTGTCTCTCGCGCAAACTATTCAGTTTAGAAAAAAATTATATTAGAAACCTCAACATCATTTTTGAACACCTATCCATAGATATCCCATACGTATAGGTTTGATGGAAAAAAAAAATTTGAGTTTCAGTTCCAAGTATGGGGACCCCCAAAATGTATTGTTTTTTTTATATTTTTATGATAAAATCTTAATGCGGTTCACAGAATACATCGACTGACCAAATTTCAACTGTATAGCTCTTATGGTTTCCAAAAAAAGTGGCTGTGACATACGGACGGACAGACAGACACACAGACAGACATGACGAATCTATAAGGGTTCCGTTTTTTGCGATTTGGCTACGGAACCCTAAAAAGAAGTTCTTATTATCTTGAAGTGAGATGGTTAACATCTCAAACGATTCTGGGAAAACAGGCTTGGAAAAAGAATTATGGAGTTGTATGGTAATATCAGATTCATAATTTAAGGAAGTTTCAGTACTGATTACACCTTGACATTTTTGTAGCGACGCTAACAAACCTAAACTTAAATTCATTCTGAACCGGTCCATCTGGTTCAGTCAAAATATTATATTTCTACTTTTTATGTAACAATTAATTTTTGCTTTATTATTATAGAATGACTGACTAGGTGACCCACGCAACTTCGATGCGTCTGTTTTCAATCATGCTCGGCTTCTATTGATCTAATCGTAAAATAGATAATCTGATTTCTTATAGAGCAGTAGAAACCATTAGAGGTAAAAAAAATATACATAAAAAATCGACATATACGTAGGCGTATATGTTGGTACGGTGTAGGCGACATATAGAAAAAGCTTGTTTAAAATAAATGTGTACATTGCAATAAGCTATGGCTTTTGAGAGTTTGATGACATTAATGACGGAACGTAAGTGACTTAATACTATTTTTTTCTATTTTAAATCATTTAATATTTCTTATTCTATCTCAAAAATAGCAGTATTAGCTATGTTTATAGATTTTATTTAAACGATAATTAATAGTCGTTATGATCCGTAGTCGTCGTCTTCGAAACATGCGCATTGCATTGTTACAGGAGTTTTTTATGGCATTCTGTTGTGAATCAGTGACAGCCAAATATTTTCTGACTCTTTAAATTACGTTAATGTACAGTTCGTTTAAGGGTTTTGAATATAAAAAAAAACTATCTACCTAAAGAAAACTGATCGAAACTTCTTCTAACCTCTAAATGATTAGTCTTAAAGCCCCTAATAAGTAATCAAGAAGTAACTGGTTCTATATAGGGTTGTTTGGTTGAATTGATTGAAATATTGGTTGAATTGATTTAAAATTGATTAAGCATTGGGCAAGGTAACCATAATCAAAACTATAAAATGTTGTCCGTTTTAAATCACACGTAAACTTGGTTCTTATATTCCGCGATCATGAATTACATGCCAATTTGAATTGTTAGTATTTTTTAGATTCCACGTTTCTAAGCACTGTTCCGTAAGAAGTTTAATCATGACCACAAACTTTAATATGCAGTATTTATTTACATACTAACAGGCGGCTTCCGTTTTTTGATGAGAGATATGCATGAATACAGTTAATGGAGTTTTTTTTTGATCTTATCGTCACGATACTGGTGCAAAAATTTTAACCATGTATTACTAGAAAAACCCTATCTACCTATGTATTACTAAAGTGGTTAAACTGTAATAAAGACATCTACAAAATTAGTAAAACTCCGAAAGAAAAACTCAGAGGAAGACACAATTCACGTTGGATGTCGTTTTCTTGAACTTAAAGAAAACGGCTTATAACGGCTTAGATAACTTTGTTTGTTCATGAGTTATAAGAGGCCTAACTTGTGAAATTCATTTACTTAAAAAATTTCGTACAAAAATATATATACTAAGTAAACATTACAATAATATTTTTTTTCACACGATTTTGTTTTCTCGTACAGTTGTGGGTGACTATGGAACCCTATTATATGCGTGGCCAACGTCTATGTTCCAAATCAAAAAGATTTGTTAAATTAAGATATCGTCGGATTCATCTAGGTAAACCAAGTGTTCTTAGAATTGTCCTAATATTAAATTATCTTTATTAGAAGTCTATGTCCAGCGACTGCGATGATTATTTATATGGATATACACGCGGATGACTACGCAGGTTTGTGAATTTTATTGATATACGAGTATGTACACCTAAATGAATATAACAGAGTAAGTAAATATACATTTTATTAGAAGCTAATACTTCTTTTCAATTACTATACGTTATAAATACCTTTTCAATTAATTACATTTTATAATATTTAGTGGAAATATATTCCTGAAGTAAATTATTAGATAGGAAATATTTTCAAAACTACTTTTAAAACTAAATATTTTAAAACTACGGCCTTCTTATTGAATTCAATCCAAATCTCAATCTAATACGAATAAAATTCCATGTATATGTTCCGATGAAAGTAGTCACGTAGTGTCGAATCCAAGAGTATGAAACGTCATAATTCCAATACCGATCGGTTGGAACTGAAGACAAGAGTAAGGCTGCTGGTTTGTTTAGCTTGCTTATTTTTCGGACCTTTAAATATTTACCCCACGGATTCTTAAAGATTAGCCTTAAGGTTGAAAAGAACACACATGCTTAAAGTTAAACAACGCTTATGAATAAAGGGGTTAGTGATTAATAGTATTAGAGTATAAGAACGAACTCACACAATAGTCTAAGTCAGTTTTCGTGGGAATGACTGCCTTTGATCAAAGTCTAAATATATTTTTTTGAATTATCCTATCTAGAAAATGATATAGGCTTTAATGTTTATCTGCGTTGCACTATACTTATATATTTACTTTAAATTCACTATAAATTAAGTTACTCTATGGGTTACTATAACGCAACTTGCAAAAAATGCATTTACTTTCAGTATAAGATTTATTTATTTTAAGTATTGAGAAGTTATCAGGTTAATAATATATTATAAGTAAGTTGTAGGTTAGAAGTTATAGTTAAAATTTAAAAGAAATCACACACACAATACACACTGTTTAGTCAACTTCTTTTTTACAAAATTTATGAATGAATGAAAGTCATTCGCACGTACAATTCACTTTACCAAAACTTAGTATAATGTAGCTACCAGCCGTCTTTTCAAGAGTTTTTTATTTTTGAATTTAATAAAATTTATATAGGTAATTAAAATCAAGTCACATGTTTTTTGCAAATAAACGTTTTCTATATTTATATATCATGTTAATATAAATATTCTATCTTTATATATTATATTTATATATTTAATATTCTATATTTATATTTAAATGTCAAAATTAGAAGTTAGTTGTAATTAATAAAGAGTTAAGCGATTGAGTCTTTGTCTTATAAAGTAATCGAAACAAACGAAACAATGATAAATAATATTTAGGAATAAACTAAAACAATTAATTACAAAAATATAACAATGAACAAGTTCTAACAAAACCCCGTTTAATAAAATATTACCACCTTAAATAAATATTAAAATAAATGTTAATACTTACGTATATATACTTCTTTGCATTCTATTATATAAAAGAGTGCAAGAACTACAAAACTGTTAACTGTAAACATTTTTAATATCGATTTCGAAGTACGAAATGATACTCTGAATAACCTATTAGGCTTTGTCACAAGAGCTCAAGTGATACTGAGCGCATTCAGGATCGAACAACTTATTTAAGTCACCTCGTCGATTCTTTTCCGCCTGATTTTATGCATCATGATCAACGTTATTATTTCACGATAGTAAAGTACGCAATTTAACGCCATCTTTCTTAGTAATAAAGGTTATAATTCTTTGTACGTGTGTTCAACAATCAAAATGCTTTATGTTAGTAAATTTGTCAGGTATAAAAAACTGAATACATAAAATTTTTAATTTACCGAGTGTTGTAATCTGTATCAAAATGTGGGCAATTTATATTTTCCATACCGATATTATTTATTGAGTAGTTAATTAAGTAACTCTGTGTGTTTGAATGTATGTCTATGTGTCTGTTACACTTTCACGGCTTTCAAGGACGTCTGATGATCAATTTTAAATGATAGCATTCATGCTGTCGTATTTGGTTGGTGAGTGTGAGGCCGGAGGCCTAAAGGTATGCGTCCATTGGCCCGCGGCGGACGCACCGCACGCACGGCACGCAACGGATTTTAATTTGCTTTATATGATTTCACATAGTGCTGCGTACACTATCCGCGTCGTCCGCACCGACCGCCGGCATTTATGAGCAAGGCGAATCCGTTCAATCCGTTGCGTGCCGTGCGTGCGGTGCATCCGGCACGGGCCAATGGACGCGTACCCTAATGATGCAGAAGTGTCTCAGGCAGAGTAGTCATTTTGGTGGGCTTAATTAAATATAGAATAAAAGAAGGAATTAAATTTGTCATGGAGATACTTTAATTTTGAGGAAGTACATATGCTACTTTGTACCGCTATCACCGTCATACATGAGGACGGAGCCGCAGGCAACAGCTAGGACTTAAAAAACTATGATCATAGGTTACATGATTTATATACGAGTATGTCTGTGAACGTATCCGTATCTACATATTTTTTATTTTTTTAATGACTGGTTTTATAATTGTCCACTTGATTTGTGTCTGATTCACTCTAATCTGATCTGATCTGAACTAAAACATGTATGTATTTTAATTTTATTTGGGATCTACATTGTAGGAGATGTGTAAAGATATTATTACTATCATATTAGCACCCTTACTAGTTCACTGCTGTTTATTTGCTTCTCTCTAGCTTTGACATACCTTACCACGTGCACCGGCCAAACAGGTTGGTATAGAGTTTACCTTTCCGCGGTCGCAACCTTCTGCGAGGACGCTATCACGCAGAAGGAGGCGGTGGAGAAGGAAGGAGAAGGATGAGGATGACCTCCACTTGGACCTGATCCGCCGCCAGCGAACCGGGAGGCGGAGGCGCGAACATCTACGTCTCATGCCGCCTTGAGAGCCGCGGGCGGACGGGACGGGTTTTCCCTCCACCCGCACTATGTGGCCAGCCGCGAGGGGGCGGCGTCGGTGTGTGCTAGACGCCGCCTAAGAGAGGGTCGTCGAACCGAGACGGTGCCCGCATCAGGAGCGGGCAGGCGCTGAGGGAGTCTAGAAGGAGATCTGACCCTGGACTTCTTCTCCTTCTAAACGGAGAAGCGCGGAGAGGGCACACTGTGTGGTTTTTAGTCGGTTCAAGTCCGACACACCACCCCGCCGTAACGGTGACGGTCCATGATGATTTTCCTACATAAAAAAAAGAGTTTACCTTTGCATTATGTATTTATGTTGTCTTGCGTGGTTTAGTCTATTTGCCGACTTTAATGACACCCACAGGGTGAATAACACGGTGACACTTTATATTCTCATTACGTCACCGCATTTTATATATTAGGTCTTTACCTATGAAATTGCCGTTTAGTATGCAATAAGTGAAAGTACTTATTTTTTCAAACTTTTTTTATTTCTGTTATTCGAAGTAATCACCCATGCAATTGACACATCTTTGCCAACGCATTGGCAGTTTATTGATGCCCTTCTTGTAAAAATCAGCTGGACGGGAGGCAACAAACTCTTCAAAGGCATTTTTTCGGTAGACATCTGCCAATAATGCTTGATCAGATCGGAGAAAGTTGTAGTGAATAACACTATGCTGAGACCACCAAACAGTTAGCATTACCTTTTTATTGGTAAGCTTTGCTTTAGGACACTGTTGCAGCATTTGAACTGGAGACAGCCATTGCATTTTTTCGCTTTCGGTTATCGTAAAGAATCCACTTTTCATCCCATGTCACAATTTGTTCCAATATTCCTTCATTTCTGTATCGATTCAACAAGGCACAAGTTTCAACACGCTTTTTTTCTGCAGATCAGTCAAATCATGAGGCACCCATTTTACATTTTTTTTATTTTATTGATTGGACGCAAATGAATCAATATTGTTGGTAAGGTAACGTTAAACCACGCCGCTAATTCCTAGGTAGTTTGGCTCGGATCGGATCGGGCGGTCTTCCTCGTGGTTGGTTATTCAAATCAAAATTTCCATCATGAAAGCGTTTGAACCAAAATCTCACGGTGCGTTCATTAGCAGTCCCCTTTCCAAACGCAACATTAATATTGCGAGCTGTTTCTGCAGCGTTAGTTCTGCGTTGAAACTCGTATTCAAAAATCACTCGAATTTTTGAAATTTCCATCTTTCTTTTTAAAGCTGAATAAAAAAACAACTGAACGTCGATAATCAAATGGTGCACATTTTTTACTTACTTGTTATCTAAAAAAGTTAATCTCTTCTTGTCTATAAGTTTGCGAAATCCAATATCCAAGTCATCTAAAATTTCATTTCCGATTGAAACTTAAGTCAAGTTATTTAATCTTTGCTAGAGCACTGTAAATTTTGAATAGTTGTTAAAAATTTTCAACTTTCCAAAAAAAACCTTCTTTTCACCGGAACAGATGCAACTTAAACTGCAATGTATGTTCAAAGTAGTAATATTCTGAGCGCTATTACTGTGTTCGGAAGCGTTGAAATAAAGTCATTAAAATATTTAAGAATAACTACTTTATTTTTTAAATTTTTTACTTAACTTAAAAATAAACTTAAATTAAAAACAACTAGCTAAGTAACTTTATACTTCTTCTTCTTCCTAGCCTTTGTTCTCAAGATTATTTGGGGTCGGCTTAGTAGCTTAGTAGTTGGACTAGTGTCCAACCGGTTTTATCTGTGTATCAGTTTTCCACGGAGCGACTGGCATCGGACCTCCGCCAACTGTTGATGGGTTATATATAAACCCAACAACTCTTTGGGTCCGATCCGGGATTTGTCATCACTATCAACGGCCTATGTCCACTGCTGGACATAGGCCTCTCCTTAAAAAGGTGGCTTTGGCCTACTATACCACGCTGGCCAGACGGGTTGGTAAAGGGTTTGTTTCAAGTTTTCCTTCTCTTGGCAGAGATGTTAGCTGCTTATTTTGTTCCTGTAATATATGCGCTCTTACGACTCTTATGACACCCATGGAATGAATAGGGGTGGTGACACTTTGTATTCTTAATCCGTCACCACACGAATTAGTTTTAGTAGTTAGCGTACTTACACCCAATAACTTCATACGAAAAACTAAAAGGAAAAATGTAAACTGATACCAAAGTGTAAAAACAAGTGAGGAAGGTCTCACGTGTATTCTTCTTCAAAGGGATTTTCATTCTGGATTAGTCAGTCAATAATTTAAAAACAGTGTGAATGTATTTTTTATAATGTAAATAACTTTTCTATTAATTAATTAAAATAAATAAAATATAATGAAGGATATTAAAATGGCATATGTTTATTTATTATTTATTTATTCATCATCCATTTCATTTATTTGGGTGTATAATTAGTTTAAAGTTGATATATTTATGTAGTCCTGTAAAGCTAAATAAATAACTTTTTAGGGTTTCCGTAGCTCATGACTTGGAACCCTTATAGCTTCCTCATGTCTGTAAGTTCCTTCGTCCTTGAGTTACCGTCCATGACGTTTGTCTCATGCAGCGATGTTGCGGATGCCGATTATTTCACATCCGCGGATGCGAATGCAGATTTTCGAAGGCTCACTTCCGCGTATGCGGATGTTTAAGATATTATATAAGTAAACTATATGAAGGAGGATGATTTTCACTGACGTTTAATGAGAGATAAGAGAATACAGCTGACACACCTGCCCACCTAATATTAGGAATTTGCCATTAAGGAAATTTAAGAATACCATTAAATCCAAGTTATCCGCAAAGGGGTATTATACCATAGCAGAATATATTGTTGATAAAACCGCCTGGGATTGAGCTGCCCATTCTGCACATGCTGTTTATTGAATGTTTAAATTTATTTTGATGTGACGATGATTTATGGTTTAAATTTACATTATACATTTAACAAATTTATCTTAAATTATTGTAATTGTTGACAACTTTTAAATTATTATCTTTAATTATTATAATTGTGACAATTGTAATTATCGCATTTAAGAATATTGTCTATACTTTAAAAGAGACTGTGATCCCTGAGTTTGTTTCGTCCTTTCTTCTCAGGGCTAGTCCAGTTAGGAAAGGCCGAACTCATCTGTTCAAAAAAAAAAGTGTAACTTGCAAAAGTGTTCATGTAACATAATTGCAGAATAAATGATTTAATTTCATTTTATTTCATTTCAGCTGAGTTTAACGACGCGGATGACCCGCATGTTAGTCTTATAGGCCACTTCACCGACGAACTTCCCGACATCGATCTGCGCAAGATTAAAATATCGTTCGAACAGCTGATAGAGGAATTTGTCTAGGCTGGGCAGTATATTATGGAAAGCTTCGTCATATCTTTGAGTCGCTTCTACCGCAATCACTTCCACTCGCAGGCTTTTTCTAAAACTAATAAAGACTAGGTTAATTTGAGGGTATAAAATAATTTTTTTTTATTTAAAAAATTATTTACATACTTTCTTCCTTAAAAATAAATGCATGTCTATAAACGTCTTATAAAATTGTGTTTCTTGTATCATATTGTTTCGCAAAATATCTGCTATAAATAGATATACTTTTTCTAATAAACAAACTAAAATACGAATTTAATAATATATTTTTTATTGATTACCGCTAAATATGAGTTTATAACCGTAATTTTTTTTTATGTGGTACCAAGTTCTGCAATGAGACCTTGCTCCTAAACAATTTGCATGCTACTACTAAGATTATTCGGAAGGTCAAGAATATTATATATATTTTGATTTATCTAAGTGTTAAGATTAACGATTTTATTGATTATGTCGACTTGCTAGGTATTTTTACAGTTGTAAGAGAACGCGAAATGAGTGCTTGATGATAATTTCAATTAGATACTCCTACGCGTTGGCGTAACGAGCAAGACAGACAGAAAATAAATAGATGGATAACGGAGTTTCCATATAATTCTTTTTTCAATAAGGGGAAAGAAAAATAAAGAGAATACAAAAAGTAAAGTCGTACTACCTCAAAGCAAAAAGAAAAATAGATAAAACAACTAATTCGAATATTCGACTTGTCACTCCTTGACTATTGTATTTTTTTAAAGTAGTGGGCAAAGTGACAGACGGGTTAAATTATGATAAATGACTACTACCGTCCATGTGCTTACCTCTTGCAACCCATAAATCATAAACAAATTGTTGATTTTTAACGTAGGTCAGGTACGTTTTGGATTGGGAAACATCGTAGGTGAGAACTTGCTTCACAGATTGGTTTTGCGCGGGATAAATCTTATTTCTCTTCATAGTTCGAACCAAATTTTAATTTGACACACAATTAATAGCAGTTAACTTGTACCTTGCAGTAAAGTTCAAGTACAGTGTTAATTATAAACGATATACATGAACTTTGATTTAAATTATAACAAGCAGGATGTGTAGGTACTGAGCTCAAGTTCAATACGGGCAATATAACTTATATGAGTTCAATAGTTAAAGGTTAACGTGCATTGCGGATGACGTCTGATTTCTTAAAAACTTTAAACGCACTATGAATGTCATAACCTTCATACAGAATCCCTTTGACTTTTACTTTACTATTGTGATCTGATATCATTGGTTATTCAATGAGCTTTTCGATTTTACCCGCGGTTGATGTTATACTTTTACAATAACCACGGGTATTCTAACAAAAAAAAACAGTAAAAGTCATGAAAAGTGCGAGTAGGACTCGCCCATGAAGGGTTCCATAGCAGTAAGTAACATCATGTAAAAGTTCTTGTAATTCGTTGTAACTTTGATCGATGTTTTAATAATAGTTTATTGATTTAATACAAGGTAAATTGCGGTTCATGATTTATGACGTATTAAAAAAAGCTCCATACAAGATCTCGTTCAAACCAATTTTCGGTGGTAGTTTACATGATAATGTACAACATATATTCTTTTTAGTTTTATCACTCTCTTATTTTAGAAGTTACAAGGGGGGAGGACACACATTTTTCCACTTTGGAAGTGTCTCTCTCGCAAACTATTCAGTTTAGAAAAAAAATGATAATAAAAACCTTAACATCAGTTTTGAAGACCTATCCATTGATACTCCACACGTATGGGTTTGGTAAAAATAATTTTTTAAAGTTTAAGTTCCCAGTATGGGGACCCCCAAAATGTTTTTTTTTCTGTTTTTATGTGAAAATCTTAATGCGGTTCATAGATTACATCTACTTACTAAGTTTTAACAGTACAGGTCTTATGGTTTCGGAAAAAAGTGGCTGTGACATACGGACGGACAGACAGACAGACATGACGAATCTATAAGGGTTCCGTTTTTTGCCATTTGGCTACGGAACCCTAAAAAATCAGTCCAACCATTAAAGAGATCAGCAGAAACAAACATACGGACAGCCAAAACCTTTGAAAACTGGTTTTTTTGATTTAAGCAATGTACCTACCTATATATTTTTCTATGCATTCCGTGAAAAGCTGCTAATTTAAAATTAAAAATAGACACTTCAATTTTTATTTATTTACATAGATGTATAAATAGTAGCTGACGCTAAATAATCTTGGGAATAAAAATATGGGAAGAAAGGCTAGGAAGATGTATACTTCCTAGCCTTTCTTCCCATCTTTAGAGAGATAACGGGTAGCTACTTTTACATGGAAGTAAAAAAATAGCTCTTATTACTATAAGAGCTATTTTATTACTTCCATGTTAAACACACATAATTTAGTTTTCTTTGCTTATCTTGTAGTTGATCTCTACATCCAGAGTTAAATTTCATTTTAAATTATCTATGTATGATTTTTATGTAGACAGTAAATTTTCTTTAACTAGATTAACTACTACCTACTCGACCACTACTACTAACTATAACTACAAAACGAAATCACATGGAAGGAATTCTCTCAAACATGGAAACACTTATGAAAGCTAATGAGTCCCGCAAGTTTTACCAAGAAATAAGAACTGCAAAAAAGGCATACCAACCTGTCTCTCAATTGTTGGAAGATGAATGTGGAAATCTTGTCTCTGAACCAGAAAAACAAAAAGAGATGTGGCAAAAATACTTCCAACAACTTCTTAATTGCCTACCAGTTCGAAACAACAGATCAGATTTGGACCCGAAGACTAGCCACGATAATGACCTGGAACCACCACCAACGCTCAAAGAGGTGCACAAGGTGATAAGCAGACTTAAAAACCACAAGTCCCCTGGAATAGATAATATACCAGGTGCACTCTGGAAGTATGGAGGGGGAGTACTGCAATCCCAACTGTACAAAATTATCTGTAGGAGCTGGTCAGAGGAACAACAACCTAGGGAATGGAATGTGGGCATTATCTGCCCAATACATAAGAAGGGATGCAGAAAGAAATGTGGAAACTACAGAGGGATTGCACTGCTTCCGACAGCATATAAGGTGCTGTCATACATTCTCCTCGCTCGCCTTGAACCCTACGCAGAGCAAATACTCGGGGATTACCAATGTGGCAGGGGTCGCAGTACAGTAGACCAAATATTCCTCCTGAAGCAGATAATGAAAAAGCGATGGGAGTATGCTCAGAGGGTCCACTGCCTGTTTGTGGACTTCACGAAGGCCTATGACAGTATTGACCGAGAAACACTCTACCGGATAATGACAGTCTTCCAAGTACCGGCCAAACTGGTAACGATGATAAAAGTGGCTACAAGTACAAGCGAACTGCGAGTAAGAGTGGGAGGCGAATTGGCAGAGGTGTTTGACGTTGCGACTGGTCTGAAACAGGGAAGACGCTCTATCGCCTATTCTATTTAATATAGCTCTCGAATACATCATCCGAAAAGTTCTACTGATAGATGGGGGAGTCGATTTGAATGGGAGGCATAAAATCATCGGCTACGCAGACGATCTGGCAATACTGGGGCAAACGGAGTCGGAAGTAGTACGCATGGCGCAAGTGCTGGAGAAAGAAGGGAAAATAGTGGGTCTCAGAATCAGTCGTGAAAAAACCGAATACCTCCATATGAAGAGATACAAAGACCTTAGAGCCCCGAGAAAAGATCTTACAATAAATGGCACAATCTACAAAGGTATAAGTAAATTTAAGTACCTCGAGTGTACGATCACGGACACCAATCAGAGAGAGGAGGAAATAAACACCCGAATTATCAACGCACTAAGATGTACCGCAGCCCTTCACAAAGTACTAGTTTCCAAGGTAATAAGCAGGACTACCAAAATTCGCGTCTACAAAACAGTGATTAGGCCGATTTTGATGTACGGATGCGAAACCTGGACTCTAACGATCAAGGAGGAAGAGAAACTCTTAGTCACAGAACGTAAGATTTTGCGAAAGATTCTGGGACCAACGGTGGGTGCGAATGGAGAGCAGAGACAAAAGTATAACAAAGAGATAGAGAGCCTTGTGTCAATGCCAAATATTATAGGGGAAATTAAAGCTGCCCGACTTCGCTGGCTTGGCCACATCGAAAGAATGGGTGAGGATCGAGCTATTAAAAAAAGCATATCTCTGGAAGCCCGTAGGGCGGCGGCTAGTGGGACGACCCAGATACCGCTGGAAAGATGAGATTACCCGAGATATGAAAGAGATGAAAGTGCCCGATTGGTCTGAACTGGCACAGAATAGAAAAGAATGGTGCATTCTACAGTCGGAGGCCAAGACACACTTTGGATCGCTGAGCCAGCGAAGTAAGTAAGTAAGTAAGATTAACTACTTAAAAAACATTACTACTTACTAGTACAAACATTAATTTTATAATCTGTTGCTCTAGCATTCAAATAATTGAATAAAACTGACAGCCAGGAAATCAACCTCTTCTTAATAAATTGCCTTTGTATCTGTATCGTTGATGTATATCAATGATCTGTATCAATAAAATAAAATAGCATTAAATTAACTGGATTTTCTAAAATTTATTTTCCAAAAAAATAAGCAAAGTGCGTTTGTGTGTAACACTTTGATGTCATAGATAGAGTAACACGGCATTGGCAAGGAGTAGCCACACGCAGGCGTAACCTGTGTAACCTGTGTTTCAGGTTTGATGTAATCTTAATTAATAAAATTAGTTTAATAAATAAAAAAATATTAATAAAATTAGTATAATATAATAAATAATTTTTTTTGAGAAATATTCGAACACAATGGCTCATAATCTTCATTTTCTTCATACACAATTAAATACAGGACGTTCCCTTACGTTAACTCAAATAATTAAGACTTGGTGTTACATTTTATACCAAGAACCTAACTGGGTTTTACATCTTTCGGGATCTTTGTAGGTTTTAAAGATGATCTTTCGTACTAATATGATTGCCGGTAACGTCAATTCAAGTTATTACACAGGCAATTGTTATAATATCTTTAAGACTATTAAAAACTTTTAAGTTATTGCTCAGAACTTCGCACACGTGATTATTTCTCATTTCATATTACTAACTTTGATCAAATTCCAGTTAACCAATTTTTTTATTATACCCTCTTAAGTCTTAAAATTAAAATTCTTAAAATATACCTTCCTAAAAGAAAAATAACATAATAATTTTGAAGACCCAGCGGCTTAAACTCTTCTTTGATGAATCAGTCAATCCGTTTCGACAAATAATTTTAGTAATTTAGAAGGTCCTCATACGATCCAGGTCCATTGAAAGTTAGCGTTATAGGATATATATCAGGATGGTTTTTATCGTAGTAATGAGTGAACACCTCATAATCCTCGCTCTTCCTTCCTCGTAACGCAAAGTACAATGACAGTAGACGGTACACTCACCTTCAATTATCAGAACCAGTTTAAGTTTTATAATTAGTTTAAGAATATCTATACATAGCCACCGTGAAACTGTTATCTTGTAAGTTCGAAAATTAATCATTTGTAGATAGATACTAAGATCATGGTAAAAAACCGAATGAGAAAGGGTACATTGACTCTGAATATATTACTAACGTGAAAACAGGATCATTCTCATAAGGTTTATAACAATCTGTAGATACGAATTTAAATTTTATTTTCATCGTCAAACTTATGAAGGCTATAGACATTAATTTAATTATCACTACAAAGTTCGTTGACATTTTACACGAGTAAGCGTACTATAGTGTAATAATGTATAAGTTAATTTGGGAATTTGGGAGTTAAATGGTACCAAATATGTAGTTGTGGTGGACATTGATTGCAAAACACACACACACACACACACGCACACGTACGCGCACGCGCATGCAAACGCACACACCCTTGAGCATCTTCGTCGAGTTGCCAGCTTATCGGTTTTTAATAGGATACACTTTGGAGAGTGCTCGGAAGCTCTTTTCGAACTGATCGAGCCATCTCCATTCCTTTATCGGACTACTAGGCGCAGGCAAAAGTTTCATCCATACGTTGTTGACATACCCAAAAATTGAACTAAACGGTTCTACAGCTAGTTTTTGGTGAGAGTCACCAAAGTTTGGAACGACCTGCCTAGGTCTATTTTTCCTAAGTTAAGTGTAACTCTGGAGCCTTTAAGAGTACAGTGAACAGTTTCTTTTGGATGATCGTGTACCATCTTCGTCTTCATGTACACCCTCCATCAGGTGAGATGGAAGACAAACGCCTATACCATTACAACAATAATAAAAAAAACGTACACACACACACGCACATTACACATATATTATAAATATCAATGTAGGACATTATTTTAGAATTGAAAAATATAAAAGTACTATAACTTTAAAATTTGGTTAGTGTATATGGCCATAAAGATACTAGTATATCTTTAGATTTTATCTTACTAATTAAAAGATTTGAAGCGTCGGAGCGGCTGAGCTAAGTACATACTTTAAATGAAGGTAGGCTTGATGGCTAGCCTGAATAATCCATATAATTAAATGGCTTTCGCACCTTCGATGTTTTATTGCTACTTAATTTCTTTAGCTCGGCTGACTAATTGTAAATTAATTATTTATGGCTGAAGGTCATGATCGACTCACTTCTCTTGTAAGCGTACTGCAAAAACAAAAGAAGGGAAACAAAACTCGAAGCTTAAAGGCCGACAGTGTCTTAGAGGATAAAGGAGCTGACATTTTATTGTCATTGAATTACAGTTTACAAAGTATTAAATTTTAATTCATATCTAGTTAATAATATAGACGGCTCCTGCTGATCAAGAGGTCTCGGGTTTAAATCTCAGGCCGGGTCAAAAGTGCAGAAGACAGCATTGCAAAGAGAAGGAAAAGTATTCATAAATCCTATATCGATTCGACTGGTCATCGTGGTATAGTAAATTAAAACCTCCATGCTATAGCAGTGGACAAATAAAGTTTATAGGATAATGATGACATATTGTTTACAAACGTAGAAACTGAATTCTAATAATCGTATGTTACGTTCAACACATACGTTTTGATTAATATTATTATAAGCGCTGATAAAAAGCCAATTATCTTTTAGATGTTTTTCAACTTTTGAACTGTTTTTGATGTTATTTACAAGTTTATAATCACTAGCTAATGTCTGCGGTTCCACTCTCGTTCTAGATTATAAAAAATAGATGTTGGGCGATTCTCAGACCTACCCGATAGCATACAACATTTGATGCAAATCGGAGGAATATGGTAACTTATATTGTGAGACGAAAATTTTATATATAACGTCATTTGCATGTAGTGATTTTAAGCTTTTTTGACGCATATGAATTATTTTATTTTTGATTCAGTTCTTTTTCTCTATTCAGTTCTACAGAATGCTCAAAAATATATTTTATAAATGTTTTAGTAGTTGAACATTTCAGAGATTAGCCTTGAGATTAGATTTTTCTTGGAAGTACCGTACCTATATACATAATATGTACCTACATAAATGTTCAGATGATTTTAATGCAAAGCTGTTAATTAATGAATTACAAACGGACACTTAAATTTTTTTGTATACTTACTTCGCTTCCTTCGCGCCCCAAAGTGTATCTTGGCCTCCGACAGTAGAATGCGCCATTATTTTCTATTCTGTGCCAGTTCAGACCACTCGGGTACTTTAATCTTTTTCATACCTCTGGCAATCTCATCTGGGTCGTCCCACCGGCCGCCGCCCTACGGTGCTCCCGAGATATGCCCTCGATCCTCACCCATTCTTTCGATGTGGCCAAGCCAGCGAAGTCGGACAGCTTTAATTTCCCCGATAATGTTTGGCATTGGCGCTGATGACATTGATTTTTTGTATAGTTTCACATATTTTTTCATAAGTATATTTCTATATTCAATTTACTGTAGTAAATTAAATTTATTCAAAGTTTTTAATACACAAATAACGACGAGAACACAATGTCTTTGTCCCTTAAAATATTATATATTCCTGGTACCTACAGAGGCCCTTCTTCAAAATTCATGACGTGTACACATAAAGTATTTACTGCAACATCCTTGTTTATCATTGCTTTGAACTTTGATGTAACAATCACGTCATGAACCTCGTTGCCTTATGAATTTTAAGTTTGTCTTTTGGTGCAGAAGAAATATTATTTTAATTCTATGATATAGCAGGTTTATTATAGTATAAATAAATGTAATGAAATACGCTGCCCGTGTGGTCACGGATTAAAGATACAGTTTTACTTAATCTGTTCAATACTATTTGAACCTCCGAGGCTGTTGTTTCTCGCGGTCGCTATTATATATAAAACGCCCAGAGGTGAAAAAGTAATCTAAGTTATTCCTAATTTCATCAGCCTTCTGCCAGTGAAACTCCCGTCCAACAGCGACTCAGTCATTCCCTAGATTGGAGAGAACAAATAGACAGATAGACAAAAAATATAAAAATGGTTTTTTTAATGTACGTACCGTATATCCCTTTATATAGTGAAAAGATGTTAATTTGAAATCACAAACAGACGCTTCAATTTTATTTATGTAAGAGCTAAGTAAGGAGCAAACTACGCAAAAAGAAGTAGAACTAGTAATGGACACCAAAATATACCTAAAGTTTCAAGTTTATACCAAGGTTCAAGAAATAACCTTGGTTAAAATTTCGTGATTTATTAAAACTAAATCCAAAATTTTAAAAAACTCGGAATAGTATAATTAAGTTAAAATGTAATTGCTCTTTTAAAAATAAAACAAGCAAACGTGTGTTTTTTATCATAAATAATGATATAAGGGGCTGAAAACCAAAATAGAGGGAAATAAAGATCGTTTTGTATAAAAACCTATCGCTCATATCATTACCAAAATCAATGTCTTTATAATTGAACATATTCCTCACATAGTGGTTATTTCCAAAACACGATTTGAAAAACTTCACTCGATAAAAAAAATAATCAAAGTAGCCTCTGAAAATAGTTAAATTTTGACTTTACACAGTTGTGCTTTAAGTAATGTAAATGAAATTAAGTAAAATTGTGTATCATATGTAACTGAAGGAAATGGTTAACTTTAATTTTTTAAAAAATTGCAACATTTACAAAAAATAACGAATTTTGTGGTTTGGCACTTACGCCCTTCTATTTCAAGCGCTTTTTCTCTGTCACTCCTATGGAGAACGACAGTGAGCGCTGAGGCGCCCTGCTAAACGGACCTATGTCGCTCGACTCGCGCGCTATATTTAGCTGATAAATCTAAAAAACTTTATTAAAAAACAAAACAAAATCATATTATGATGGAGGCTATAAGGTAAGAATAATTTATTTTATTAATTAACTTATAATTTGATTGACATGTAAGATTATATATGTAACTAGATATCCTTACAAAGACGTAATGTAGTTTCATAACCCTAAAAACTGTCAACTGTGTAGTGGAACAAGCTTAAGCTAGAGACACATTATCGGAAGCGGCTAATGGACGCGGCTGATAGCCGTGATCTAGAGTATGAACATACACTCAGCTGTGTAAACTATCGGACGTAAGTCGTGGACAGACTGACCTTGAGCGTCCGAATGTCCGACTGTGCACACTTATTTTTCCACTAAAATCAATTAATTATCATAAATACGTATATTACTGAGTCAATATTTTAATACATTGAATAAAAATATATTACCAAGGCACTCTACTAGTGTTTTAATTAAATAATGTACAATTTACAGTGGCGGCTGTTAGCCGCGTCCGTGAGCCGCGTCCGATAATGTGTTTCCAGCTTTAGTCTTGAAGAACGTAACATACATAGACTTACAAAAGTAGTAGACTCTGCCATTTTAGTTACACAATGTATCTTAAGATGGCCTTATTTTATGCATAGTCATTTTTGATAGTGTATCTAACCGCATAATATTATCATCATAATAATTAAGTAATAAAGATATTAAATTAAATAAATACTATTATTAAATCACAGGTTGCAAAATGTGTAATTCTCACAAAACGTTCAATGTTCTGAAGTTCCAAGGTAAGAACAGTGTAAAATACTGCACGTCTTGAAATGTCACTCAAATCTAACTAACAATTCATAGACTATTTATTTACAGCAAAAGAAGACTATTGGAAAATAGCTCTGAAGGAGATGGACCGCAGAATGTAGTTTTGCATCATACACGAATCACATTCTCGCTGAGCTCTGACGGTATCGTCGCGTTCAGAATAGTTTCATATTATATACTATGACTGTATTGTTTGGCAATAATATTTTTAGAATGTATGTTGGTAAAAAGACAGTGTATATTGTTTTGTAAACTTGGATTAATATTAAATAAAAAAATACTATATAAATAAAAAATAAATAAATAATTCAATTGCATAAGTTGATAAAAAATGCTATGCAATAGCTTTACCGCGGCAGTCTCCGAGTGCCACATGACTTTTTTTATCATACCATTACGATAGCATTTTTATTTTGCCCTATCTAAAATATTCTAAGGCCCTGTGTTAAAAGCAGAGTGCAAATTCAAAGACGAATATTAGTTCTCGGAGACTGTGGTAGTACCGATAACGAACCGCGTCTCAAACGCGGCGCTGCTTTATCGAACAAAAAGGGGTGTATCCATTGCTCAAGGTCATTGGCTGCACTCAGCGTCATATGAAAGTCTAATTAGGAAATTTGTTGCTCACGTTTTCGCAGACAATCGTTTCATTTTACGTTTATTCAGAGGTGAATGGAATTAAAACAGCATATATTTTACGTAGTAAAATGACTCTCAGGATTTCATGAAGAAGGAAAGCCTGACACAAACCACATACCAACCAACTAATAAAGTGTGGTTTATGGTGATGATAAACAACTCTTAAGCACGGGTAAAGAAAAAAATCGTTAGTAAGTATAAGAAATGCCAAGCACTATGGACAAACTTGTAGAATTTTTTTTCTGTTCCTGATTCACCTAACCATTGTTTACCCATAGTTTTTCAAATTAACATTTTGTTATTTCCTAGCTGAGTCACGTGGTGTTGCCCACGGCTGTTGCTGTTAATCGCGAGTAATTCCGCGGAGTGAAGCTAGTTTAAAAAAAGACTAAATTACTTCTTGTTTTAGCCATATATGACTGCCTTGTCGGTCTAGTGGTTAGCTTATGCGCCTGCTGTACAAGAGGTCTCGGGTTCGATTCCCGGGTCAGACCAAATATTTGTGTGATCTACAAATATTTGTTTCGGGGTCTGGGTGTTTTTCTATGTATAATATGTATGTATTTACAAAAAAAAATATGTTTATGTATTTGTATCAGTTTAGTACCCATAATTCCCACTCTGCTTAGTTTGGGACTAGATGACGTTGTGTCTAAGATGTCCGAAATATTTATTATTAAAAAAAATATTACCAGTTAAAATTGGTCAAGTCCTTCTAGAGATTACCCGGAACAGACAGACAGGCAAAGAAGAATTTAAAAACTTTCATTTTGGATGTCAGTAATTTACTTATTAATACTTTAGTATTCATTTGGTAAAAACTGTTCATTTGATATTACATGCAAAAACTCCAATTTTGTTTAATTGTATAGATAGTTTGTTTAAAAAAAACAACAAAGAATATTAATTATAGAAAAAATAGTACAAAGGCACTGAAATGAATAAAACTACTTTAATATTGTTCAACTTCTATTATCTTTATATATATAATTCTTGTGCGAGTGTGTATGTCACTGAACTTCTCTCAAACGACTGGACCGATTTTGATGAAATTTTTTGTGTGTGTTCAAGGGGATCTGGGAATGGTTTAGATTCGCAATTGGACCCGGTAGGTGGCGCTGCGATCAAGTTCTGGAATTTTAAAGTTGGGCGGTACGAAGTTCGCTGGGTCAACTAGTATAGTATAAGATCCCGATATAAAACGACCTTCACCGAGATGCTTACGAGTATTTAATGAAACGTATTTTATATTTAATTTCATATGTCAATAAATATAATCCATATGGGTTGCCTAGCAAATTTTAGTCCAGAGTATGTTTAATTAATAATTAAAAAAATTTTTTTTTTAAATAGTTAATAGTTTAAATGATTTCAAATTATGTCCTAGTTTTTCCTCATTCAGACTTATTTCTGTAGTCTTTTGTGCAAAATCATTTTTTGTAGTACATTGCTTGTCTTCTCGGTAATCTCAGTGAGTAAGTTTATTATATTAATGATAAAACTTGGTTTCTGTTATTATGTCGTCATTGTTTTTAGTGACCCTTTTACACGTATATCCTTTACAGTGACTTGTTTTACTGCATAAAGCATTATAAACAATAATTACATTATAAATCGCAAGTCGGCAGTTGAGTAATGTAAACGAGGTGGAAAAGCACAATTTGTAAACGATGAATTGTAGACAACATGGCTATTCAAAACTCAATTGTGCATGTTTAATTTGTTTCGAAGTTTGGGTGTTTTCTATGTTTAATAATTTGTATGTCTTTACAAAAAAAAAGTTTATCAAATGTTTCTGTATTTCTATCACTTGTATAGAACCCATAATACAAGTTCTGCTTAGTTTGGGACTAGATGGCGTTGTGTTGGTTGTCCGAAATATTTTTTTATTTTATTTCTTATTTTAAGTGATGTAGTGATAGTGTAATAGGCTATATAAATATTTTGAGGTCCTCGAGTTACAGCTTATAAATGTTTTCTTGTTTTAAAGGGTCGTTCGAGGAAATCGAAAACTCGATGGTAAGTTTACGACTACGACTTTGACAGTCTACTGACTGGCAAAGTCGTACGGACGTAGCCTTCTCCATTGAGGAGGTTTTGGTCATTTAGCCAGCATGGTATACGCTGGCGAGACAGATTGGTATACGAGGTCTAGAATTAGATGTACTAATTGTAGCTGTGCCCAGATCCCTCGTAACGCAGGCGGCTTAAATTCCGCACAAAATTCTGGTCTCATGAGTTTTGAAATAAAACAGCTGTTCCACCGTGGGTAAAAATCACGTCACAGATTATTGAATAGTTACTGATCACGTCCTGAGTTCTTAACCTAACAAGGGTTTTTGGAAAAAATAATTTGTTTTAAGTATTCCTACTATTTTTTGCATAGTGTACATCAAATGAATGCTATTAAGCCCTAATATTGTGATTTTGACTAAAAATACACCATTATGTGAGCGAAAATGAAGGTACACACGGTAATTAACGATCTATAGTATAATGACAGTTCAACAATGTACTTGAATAATGAGCACTTAGAATATAGCGAAGAATGAGTATCAACAGTAACCTTGAATGTAAAAAGGTAATAATGAGCGATTTTTTTGTCCCGAATAACTTGGTACTTAATAATGAACATAAAAATACTCGTATTATATAATGAGCAAAACAAATGCGTTCCACACGACTATTTTTTTATCTGACTGCGTCAGAAGGTGGGTGAGGTTTTTGAGCCTGTATAATTATCAGCATTGTTACAATGTCTTCACATTTAACTGTTATCTTAATAAAATTACTAAAATAATTTAACCAAAAATTTTAGAAACTATGTTGGAAAAGAGTGTCCATGGAGCTTCTTGTTTGTTCTTCTCCATGGGATCTACGAATTGGAACAGACAATTAGCTTCACGGCTGACTACTGACTGACTACTTGACGTTTCTAAAGGTCCGTTGTATTGGTTGAATTGAAATAAGATGGTTTGATTTTATTTAATTTGTCAATTTCTTTGGCTTGCCCTACAGCCCAAACAAACAAACAAAAAAAGATTTTGACATTTGAGGTGTCGTTAAATTCGTTAGAACTTTGGTTGTGACATAGGTTCAAAATGGTGTCAATATAGGATGTATGAATAACGTGTTCTACATATTTTACATAGTATTTGATGAACGTAAGTGTTACATTTAAATTCATCATCATCACCATCATCATCATCAACAGTCATTAACAGTCCACTAGTAGTTTAATAGATATAACTATTTTTTTATTAATAAAAAATAATTAACTGCTCAAAATAATTTGTATTCTACGTTGATATATTATAATAAAAAAAATATCCGTTCATTTAAGGTGTTTTTATAGATCATGCTTTGCTGGTTTCCACAATTACTTATTCATAGCTTTGGTCCAGGAACCTTAAAGAACACATAATAAATACTATTAAATTTTATATTAATTATAAATTGTGTACTTACATTTTAAAATGAGCCTTTGTGAACATTACATTATGTTGAAGAGTTGAAAATAAAATATTTTTTTATAATTTTCATTATTATATATATCCCTTTTAATATTATAAATGCGAAAGTAACTCTGTCTGTCTGTAACGTTTTCACGAATAAACCACTGAACCGATTTTACTGAATTTTGGTATAGAGACAAATGGAACCTTGGGAAAGGACATAGAATACTTTTTACCACGTTATCCGACATACATGCGGGCGGAGCCGCGGGCAAAAGCTAGTTCTAAATATAGCGTGAGTATGTTGAATATATTATATATTCATTTTTGGAATGTTAAAACTGTATGACTGGTATTTATACATTTTTAAACACAATTATCCCTACTAATACTATAAATGTCTGTCTGTCTGTTACGTTTTCACGCCTAAACCACTGAACCGATTTTGATCAAATTTGGTATGAAGATAGAACTGAACTTGGGAAAGGACATAGGCTACTTTTAAGCGCGAAACCCGACATACACGCGGGCGGAGCCGCGGGCGAAAGCTAGTATTTTTATAAATACGTTCCAGAAACGCAAAGCGATGAGACAAAATTCATTTTTCACATAACTTAAAATACATATGGAATACCACAGGCGCACAGGATAAAATTTGGTGCGGTTTTAAATTTTTATGTTAATTTGTTTTATAAAAGGAGGAAGGAGTTTTGGTATCAAAACTCCGTCATTTGTGAGCTGATTATAAAAAAGCGGCCTCTCGCGCAAACTATTCAGTTTGGAAAAAAATGATATTAGAAACCTCAATATCATTTTTGAAGACCTATCCATAAATCTTTCATCAAATCACTTTTTTAATATTATAAATGCGAAAGTAACTCTGTCTGTCTGTAACGTTTTCACGAATAAACCACTGAACCGATTTTACTGAATTTTGGTATAGAGACAAATGGAACCTTGGGAAAGGACATAGAATACTTTTTACCACGTTATCCGACATACATGCGGGCGGAGCCGCGGGCAAAAGCTAGTTCTAAATATAGCGTGAGTATGTTGAATATATTATATATTCATTTTTGGAATGTTAAAACTGTATGACTGGTATTTATACATTTTTAAACACAATTATCCCTACTAATACTATAAATGTCTGTCTGTCTGTTACGTTTTCACGCCTAAACCACTGAACCGATTTTGATCAAATTTGGTATGAAGATAGAACTGAACTTGGGAAAGGACATAGGCTACTTTTAAGCGCGAAACCCGACATACACGCGGGCGGAGCCGCGGGCGAAAGCTAGTATTTTTATAAATACGTTCCAGAAACGCAAAGCGATGAGACAAAATTCATTTTTCACATAACTTAAAATACATATGGAATACCACAGGCGCACAGGATAAAATTTGGTGCGGTTTTAAATTTTTATGTTAATTTGTTTTATAAAAGGAGGAAGGAGTTTTGGTATCAAAACTCCGTCATTTGTGAGCTGATTATAAAAAAGCGGCCTCTCGCGCAAACTATTCAGTTTGGAAAAAAATGATATTAGAAACCTCAATATCATTTTTGAAGACCTATCCATAAATCTTTCATCAAATCACATATAGGATTGATGAAAAAAAATTTTTGAGTTTCATATCGAAATATGGGGAACCCCCAAAATTTTTTTTTTTCTATTTTTGTATGAAAATATTAATGCGGTTCACAAAATACATCTACTTACCAAATTTCAACAGTATAGTTCTTATAGTTTCGAAAAAAAGTGGCTGTGACATACGAACGGACAGACAGACAGACAGACAGATATGACGAATCTATAAGGGTTCCGTTTTTTGCCATTTGGCTACGGAACCCTAAAAATATCCCCCATTTTTGTAAAAAATAGTATTTTAATAGTCCGCTCATTCGGGTCATAGTGAGATGATATATAGCCTGTAGCTTTTCTGAATAATTTGTTCTCTAACACTGACAGAATTCTAAGAACCAGATTCTTCCTGAGATTAGTGCGTTTAACCAAATATACAAACAAGGAAACTGCTCAGCTTTGTAATATTAGTATAGATTTATTTCATTTACCCTTGAATGTCCCTGACTGGATACAAAACATAATAATTAACAATAATTTCGTGATGTCTAAATTGATTTTGATAATGAATTTCTTCAATAAACTCTTTGACTTTATCAGAATAAAGTCAAAGAGTCAACATGCCCTGTAACCTCAGAAGGTTACAGGGCACGTTTGCTACAAACAAAGATAGAAATTAAACGTGTTAAATATGATCATTAAAATTCACTTGTTACGAGCAATAATTACATTATTGCTGCACTTTCACATCCAAATGGATCGGAAGTAATACAACATTCCATATATCCGGATGTCAAGGTTTACGAGAAACATCCATTTGTTGCATGTCTCCATGATCGCCATTGACATTTGACACAGAAGGTTTCCGCAATAAATTTTGTTTCCTACTTTTTGTACATATTACGAGCAAGTGCGTCATTGTAATCCATATTAAATATACAGCTTAACCTTGTCGCTACTTCGCTTTCCTTACTTACTCATGATTTTATAACCGCTGTACCTATGATTATTATAATCATCGTTTAGTATTTGTGTGGTGTAATACACAGTAACACTTTGTGGTGTAATGTGCACCATAAAGTGTAACAAAATATTTAACACACACATTTTAATACCTCAGGTATTTTGTTCCAGTTAAACCTGTGGGTGATGTATACGTAACTTCGTGTAGCAGGCGTATATATGTAAACGATGTAATATAAATAATGTAATAGAATAAATTGTATTTTACAAAGGATTCTACAGATATAATTATATGTAGGTAATATGTACGGATTAGCAAGCTGAAGTTGCAGTGGGCTAGGCATATTAGCCGCAGAGCTAATGACCGTTGGGGTAGAAGAGTTCTGGAGTGGAGACCGCGTCTCGGTAAACGTAGTGTAGGACGCCCACAGGCAAGGTGGAGTGACGACCTGCGTAGGATGGCTTGCCAGCTGGAGCTGGATGCGAGAAGCCCAAAATGGATCAGAGGGGTGTGCAATGGGAGAGGCCTATGTCCAGCAGTGGACTGCGATAGGCAGATGATAATGATGATGAATATGTATCCTTATATAGATATGTATTTTAAGTTTTAACGGCATTACACTAACATATAATTTTGTAGTTTACACAATTTTTTTTAACTTAGTTGTAACTACAAAGTAAAATTTTATATTACTTTTAATGTCTTATAAAAAAACGTTAAGAATGTTTTTATTTAATTAATAGTTTGTTTACGTCTTTACGGCGTATATTAGGAACAATTAATAAGTTACCTACAGTAAAAAAAAAATCATTAAAAACAGAAATTCATTAATTTTACAATTATACATTAATGTTTATTAAGAAAACGTGACCGCTATTCTTTTTTAGGCAGGAGATTTTTTTACATGTGGTACAGTTATAGCATACGGTTAGAGTATACAGGGTGTACTCGTATGTGTGTACACACATATTTTAAGATGTAAAGATATTATGTTGCACAATATAAAACTTTGAAACAAAAACCATGATTTTTGAAATCCTTACTTAATATTATACATGCGAAAGTAACTCTGTCTGTGTCTGTGTCTGTCTGTGTATCTGTCGCGCTTTCACGTCAAAACTATTAAACCGATATAAATAAAATTTGGTATACAGAAGATCAAGAGGCTGTGAAAGGACATAGTCTAATTTTAACCGTGAAAACCGACATATAAAATAAATAAAAAAATATTTCGGACATCTGACACACAACCCTATCTAGTCTCCGAAACAAATATTTGTAGATTATAAAAACATTTAGTCCGACCCGGGAATCGAAACCGAGAGGCGTGTTTGCCGCGGTTGTTGTTGCACCTTTATAAGAACCTCGGATAAGGTTGCCTGGTGAAGCTAGTCTATACTATAAAGTAGCCTAAGTTACTTCTTATATCACCAGCTATCTCTCAGTAAAAGTCCCGTCATAATCGGTCTAGTCATGCCAGAGATAAACCGGAACAAACAGACAAAATTTTTAAATTTGCTTTTTAGGGTTCCGTAGTTCATGACTGATGTGACCCATATGGATTTATCATGTCCGTCCGTCCTCGACTTACCGTCCAAACGGTTAGTGCTAGAAATATGAAACTTTGCATGAATATGTGTTCCTATTATGTCGACAAAGCGCTAGAATAAAATCACCGAAAATATTTTTATTTGGGGTACCTCCCGTACAGGTAGAGTGGAGATGATTTTTTTCCCTCGCGTCTACCCCATTGTGTGCGATATCTTCAGATAGGTATTTTAAAAACATTAAGAGATGCTAAATAACTCGTAAACGCAATTGCGTTTACGAGTTATTAAACTTTAAAGCGCAGTTGTTCGCAAAAATAAAAAAAAATATAAGCAAACATTACAATGATTTATTGGGCACGATTAGAAATCCATGTGTCATTGTGGGTGTCTACGGAATCCTAATCTATGCGTGGCATGACACACACTTGACCGATTTTTTATTTTTTGATGTAAGCACCGTAAATATTAATTTCAGTAAAAATGCAGACATTTAGTAAAAAACTGTTCACTTGATATTACAAACAGACATTTCAATTTTATTATATTATATTTATTTGTATAGACATGACTGAAAAACTAGTTAACTATTTGTGTTTATACTCCTTTGTATTGTGTGTGCTTGAATACAAAAGCGTTCTCTATACAACTCAAGCGTGCAAAACGATCAGGCGTTCGCGTGCTTTTATTGGTGTTTTGGTCGTTATTTGGCTTCGTTGTCTTAATGAGTTTCTATTGTAAAAAGTTATATTATTTAGTTATACTACCTCATTAATTAAAACCATGTTTAAAGTTAGATACTCTGTAAAATTTAAAGGGTATATACATACATCTTATGTACATATTAATTGTATACATATACGTTCAGCACCGGACGGTGATAGGTTGATACATATATTAAGACACGAAGAAAATTATTTAATAATAACTTTATTGTATACCAGGTTATTACTTAAAACTAGGTATGTAGGTACAATTGGCGGCCTTTTCGGAGGCAATCTCTTACAGGCAACTATAGGATGGAGAAGACACGATTGGGAGAAAGTCTAGGGTAGTGTCTGGTGTATTAAAAGTAGAGAAGAAGGGAAAATTATAGTACCTAGTAAAATGTAACACAGTGTGATAATAATACGTAATTTAAACGATTAATTATGAGTTGAATATACAAATATTGATCATACATAAAAATAAATAATGTGGCCTATTAGAGTAAGAAAGAGAAATAGAAGGTTGGGACGTCTCCCACGTAGAGCTGCTTGACTAGTCGCTTGAATGTTTAGTTAGATTTTGTGCACGTCTTATTACCTCTGGTAAAGCGATCCACAATCGAACTGCTTGAACAGAGAAAGGATTGTCGAGAAATTTCGAAGAATGCCTAAGCATTTTCAGCTTCAAGTTCCCTCATGATCTCAGCAATTTAGGATGCGTGTGGTGTAAGAAAGTGAACCGTGATTTAAGGTAACGTGGAGTAAAAGGATTTAATAGGGTGTTTTATAGAAGAGAAAGAATATGTGCATTTTGGCGAAGACGGATGGGTAACCACTTAAGCTTCTTACGATAATCGGAGACATGTTAATATTTCCGTAATCCAAATATGAATCTGATACAGAGGATTTAAAGTCTCTCCAGCTTATTAAATTGGTCTTCGGTAAGATCTAAATAGATGGCGTCAGCATAATCGAGGATCGGGAAAAGAAGGGATTGTGTAAGTGCAATCTTTATAGAATTAAAAACAATAGTAACCGAAGCAATAGTAATTCAGCATGTATTTTGACTTGTGATAGTAAATTTCTTTTTAAAAGACTTCGCCCGCATTAGGAATATACATATACTATATCGAGGGGGATTTAAAAATCGTACAGCAAACTGACACAAAGAAAACCCAGACCCAGAACAATGATTTGTGGATCACACAAAGTATTGTTTCATTCGAGATTTGAACCAACAACACTTGGCACCGTAAAAGCGGCGTGGTCACTGCTTGAACATTTAGGCTAACAGTACAGCTAAACGTAACGGCACAGTCAAATTTCTGATATAAGAGTGCAAATGAACAGACGAGTCTTTGGAAGGTAGCCATTTGGCTACCATATACCATAGATCCATATCTAATTCAAAAGTTAGGAGTGCATTGCCTTGCCGCCCTTTGAGTCAGGAGAACGTTTTGAGTTCTGTTAAACTCATTCACCCGGTGAAAAGTAGAGAAAGCATATCGTCATCATCAACAGCCTTAAATAGTTCAGTGCGGACATAAGCCTCTCCTTAATAAAGAGCTTTAAACCTATTAGGGTTGAATAAAGCGTTACTAAACGTATATTGATAACTAAGTAAGTTTATCACAAACTTATATCCTTTGTTGTCTTTCCCAAACGTCATTTGTCAGCTATTGACGTTTGTAGGTTTGCTTCGATAACATTCTGGCTACGCTGTAGCAAATAAGTGTAGTAGATTGATACTGTATATGGTTTGTACTGAACTAAAATATCAAAAAGTAGTGGCAATAATCGAGAGTAACAATTCAATTCCAACTGTTAAGGAGGTCATAAAGTTACTATGAATCAATAAATCAATACATCATTATGAAAATTTCATTTTCCGTCAGGCAGAGTAGAGTCCCTTTGATAAGCTAAAACATATAAAACACGTGGTCTCAAGAATATCTTTGGTCCAATGGTCATCCATTCTGCAGCTAATATATTTATGTATCTTAATGTGATCTGGTTAATTTAGTCTTGAGTGTATTACTAAAATATATAACTTGATCATGTATTTCCGTGGGAGAATCAATTCTTCAAATCGCACAATGGACTCTGAGAGGCTGAGTGAAAGAGTATCTCAGAGACATCAAGATTGTCTTATTATTTGGACCAAACAATAGTGAATTACTCTCTTTAAAGAATAATAAATATTTCAGACATGAAACACACGTCATTTAGCTTCAAACTAAGCAGAGCTTTTACTGTGAAAGCTGGGTTATTATTGGAATACTTATTTATTTTTTGTAGTTACAAATTAAACATAGAAAACACACAAAATCCGAAACAAATATTTGTAGATTATACAAACACATGGTCCGACCTAGGATTTCAACCCGAGACTTCAAGCTCAGTAGTCGCATACACTACCACTGTGCCAGCGAGGCAGTTAAAAATATACCAAGAAATACCCCTGAGTACTCGTACACAAATAACAATATACGTCGTAATAACAAAGACAAATACGTCTAAAGATGGGGTAGGTACTATACAAATAACTGATCGCCCAATCTATAAACCTAGCCAGCAATTAATTGTACTCTGTACTCTTTGGAGCAACAAAGACATTAACTAGTTTGCCTGGTTTGTTATCTGTTTAGTAGGTCAAATAAGGCGTCGGGTTTATATCAACCGGGCTAAGTTTATGTGTTTCTTTTGGTGATACGAGCGTGGAAATAAATGTTGTATGTACTTCTAATATATGTAAGTTAATAAATAAAATCGATAATCCAATTACTCATCACATATATATTCGGCATACTTTTGTAGTCGTAATTTTATTGTCTTGTGAAACTATATCAATAAGCATTGATTCATTTGATATGTGTAGTTATTTCCATCGGGAAAAGATTATAAATAGTAGCAGTAACACGCAACCTTGTCTACGTTTCTTTTGATGATACTAGGCTCCTATTCTTATAAGCGCGATGTTACCTATCCTATTTTAGGCATACCAGCAAATCACACCATTAAAAAAACCAATGTGAAAATTGGTTAGGTAAGTTCATCGTAAGCATGACACACAAAAGAAATTTATATTACAGATGACAGTAAAGATTTATTAATCTTTACATATAAATAAAACTGAAGTGTCGGTTTGTAATTTCTAATAAACGGCATATGGAAGTATATACGGTACTAACATCTACGTTACATCAAACTTTTTATTTTGAATTTATTTCTGCCCGTCTGTGTATCTGTATGTGCCGGCTACTACGAGCAATAAATATAGTAGCTAATAAATTAATATTAGTATGAAAGACCGTGTAAAGTCGGAGGGTAACTGTTATCCTTTTTGTTGTTTTTCTTTAAATAATGAAATGTCTTGAAAGCACATAATATATTTAAATCTAGGTACGTTTAGAGTAATGTGATTATAAACCACTTGGAGTTACTGCTGACCCGCGAGCAGAAGCTAGTTAACCTGTGAAAGTAGATATTTTCAACATATTAGCGATAGTTTGACTGCACGGTTGGCCTAGTGGTTTAAGCGGTCGCCACGCCGCTCTCTACTGCGCCAAGTGTCGTGGGTTCGAATCCCACGTGGGATAACACTGTGTGATTCACAAATTGTTGTTCTGAGTCTGGGTGTTCTTTGTGTCCGTTTCATGTATGTTTGTAAAGTCCCCCGCGACACAGGAATTCATATTCCTAATGCGGGAGTTGTCTTTTTCTAAAGAAACTAAACTAAAGAAACTAAACTAAAGAAAAGTTTATATCCATTTTCCAACATCAAATCGTACCAAAGATATATCTAAGATTACATGTACCTTATATTTATTTTATATTATCTAATGTATGGTCTTATTGAGCTAAAACTAATATTATAGTCATGCAATAATTTTTCAGCTGTCACCAAGCTGAAAGGAAAACTATTCGCGTTTCAGAGCACGCAGCTGTGAATGCTCGAATGTTTTCAGTCGGTCGCGAGTTGCTGTCGAGTACGCATGTCCTAGGTATCTCTTCTGAATAGCAAATGATAGTTCCGAACTTTATAACTTTGTGATAACTTGTGATTGTGATAATTCGGTTTTTGCTGTGTTTATTAATTAAAATATAGAAAGGGCCTGGAAATATTTATCGTTGTGTGAGTAAGCGAACTTTGTTTCATATTTTTTTATGTGTTAGATATATTGCAATTGGTATGGGAGGAAATAAAAAACAGTACGTATAAAATTATCCGAAAAACAAAATTTGTTTTCGGAAACGAATTTTTAAATTAAAACAAATATAATCTTGATTTTGAACCGAGTAACTGGCACAGTGAAGCACCGTAACCTTGATTAAAATCTAGTCATTTCAAGGGTCAGAGAAATTGTTGTTTTAACGTAAAATGTTCAGACCAGACTCAATACACAGTTGTGTCTCCACGCCCCTATTGATGGTATTACCTAGTCGTGCTAAAATTCTGGTTCTACTTATGTAACTCTACGGCATTGCAGGTTATTTATCCGTTAGTTATTAACCCTCTTCTGCCATTGTATAATATTGGTTTTCTATAAAGTTTGTTTTGACCTACATACAGGCATGTTAAATATTTATATAGTAACCACGTACGAAGACAAAAAGTCATTTTATATAAGAATTAAGCAATATATAGATAATTAGTTTATCCTCATACTTTTGCATAAAACAAAAGCTGAAAGCTATGTCGGTTAACATATGTGTCCAAAATGTTTTTCCTTTAATTACTTTTTTTACCATGATATGATGTATACCAAATATATACTAGAGTTTTATTAAGCTAATTTTATATATTTTTTTAACATTACTACATACTAGCTTTCGCCCGCGGCTCCGCCAACGTGTATATCGCTTACTGCAGTAAAAAGTAGTCTATGTGTTATTCTGATATATAAGTTACTAGCTGAATCCCGCGGTGTTACCCGCGATTATTAAAATTGCGACTATAATTAGAGATTTAAACTATCCTATCTCTCAAGTTAGATCGAACTGCACATGGTGTGCGAATTTTATTATAATCGGTTAAGTGGTTTAGAAGTCCATTGAGGACAAACATTGTGACACGAGATTTATATATATTACTAGCTGATCCGGCGAACTTCGTACCGCCCGAATTTGAAATCCCATAGCTTGTTCGCAGCGCCACCTACCGGGTACTATAATTTGAGATTTAAACTATCCTATCTCTCAAGTTAGATCGAACTGCACATGGTGTGCGAATTTTATTATAATCGGTTAAGTGGTTTAGAAGTCCATTGAGGACAAACATTGTGACACGAGATTTATATATATTAAGATATTAAGATATAACTGTAAAGTTTAATCTAAATCCGTTCAGTAGTTTTTCGTGAAAGAGCAACAAACATACATACATACTGACAAACTATCGCGTTTATAATTGGATTTTGGAAGGATTGTAAAAAAATGCTGAAATTTTCAATTATGATATTTCTATAGGATATAAAGCCTTTTCTTCATGTACATATAAAGATATAACTATAACTCAAGTTTACAGAAAGAGAAAAAATATGGGTTATGTTCATTGTAAAAGATTTATTAAACTTAAATAATACGAATATTTAAATAGCTGGCGTTCAAGTTAAAAATAATACAGAAATATTATACATTAAATTGTAAATTTAAAAATTAATTGTATGTGTGCGTGCGTCTGTCGATGACGACTTACATGAATTTACTTTCAATCAAACCTGCCTACTGCAATTGTAAATTAAATTAGGTTTTTAAAAAACACTTTTAGGATAGCTATATTTTATGAAATTTGACAACTAGTTTGTCTTTCTTATAATAGAAGTGATTAGTTTAATTCCTGACTAGTAACTATAAATCAAAATATATTTCGTCTCACAAAAAGTTATATTTAATTTTTTCATGAAATTGATGGTCTCAATTAAATTACATCTTTTCATACATTCAATCAATCTTATCGCCGTTTACTGCTGAATGGTGGTCTCCCTAAGAATCACCAGCTATTCCGGTCTTGATATATTATTTATTTATTATCTTGCCATTTAGTCCAATTAAGCAAGTAACAATAATATAAGTCTGTAAAAAGATACGTAAGAAGACGAAGTGTGAAACCACAAAATTAACTCCAAAACGAAGAGTTATTGATAAAAGTTCTGATCAAGTCTGATGCTGTGAATTATTTGTACCCTCATACTAAAATTATAGTGACCCTGTCTGTCTGTTACATTTTCATATCTAAACCGCTAAACCGATTCTCATTCTTGAGGATTCTGATAGGACATAGGGCAAAAGTTGATATTAAATATGTGTATGAAATGTTACAAACAATGTAATAGAGTTGGTCTGTTAAACATTAGAATACATTAAATGTCTATTGACCTGTTTTGAACTAAGCTTTTTCAAAAGTGGCGTTCTTACAACTGGTTAAAGCAACTATATCTACATATAACTCTATGAGGTCTGTGTCTGTACATTAAAGAGATTTTTATTAAGAACCCCTCAAAATGACTCTGCTCTGTCTGACTGAATAGTGTTCAACATATTCATTGCGAATAGAGATAATGCAGTGTGACAACCCACACAATGGCAGCCTACTGAGATGCTTCGGTATAATGTTGAACCTAATTTAATGGAGGGGGATTTTCATTTATTTTTGTTCCGGAACGCAATTTAACAGTATTTAGAATTTTTGTCTGTTCTTCTGTGTATTGATAGAGGCTAATCTCAGAAGTGGTTAAACCGATTTGAGTGTCATTCTTGTCTAATATGTGTTTTGTGATTAACTTATGAACGGATGTAGTAAAAATGCTATAAATATTTCTAATTTCCCAAAGTACCTTGTTCTTTTCTACCTTAAGTGTTTACATTACATATATTCATTATAAGGCTCACAATAAGGTGCATATCGTATAGGGTCCGTTCGAGATGAGGTGCAGGATATAACTAAAGTCATTTGGATAGTATAACAAGAACAGTAAATGTAAAATATTTACATTTGTAATAAGTACCTACATTAAAATATGTTTTGGAACATTAAAAGCATTGCCCACTAATCCGCCCGAGTAGCCTATGTGTCTCTATGTCAAATTTCACTCAAATCGATGCAGTAGTTTAGCCGTAAAAGCGTGAAAAACAAACATAGTACATAATTTTGAATTTTTAATATCAGATATATTCGGACGTTTTCTTATATTAATTTTGTAATAGAACTGGTATGGATTAAAGTACATTTTTGTACATTTCTATTAATAACAAAAAAAGTTCTCTAAATGCAACTGTACAACAGTTGTCCTTATAATAATGTCACTCCTCGAGTGACTGACTCACTTGGCAGGGTGCCGCGAGACAGTATTCGGTGTCTGCATTCCGTTCTGAAATTGGATTTTTCCTTAAATATTTGTAAACTTGAGTCAATGACTTAAGTTTTGTGATTCATATTTTTTTATATAAATTGCTAAAAATATTTAATTTTTTATACCTTTAATATAAGATATAAAAAGTTGTTTCCCGACGCTATCGAGTACGTTCAACATAGTTAGGACTTTAGAAACAGAGAGAAACTTCCTCGATAACCCTATCGACCGTACATGTTATACCGTATCGAGGCAATACTTCTTTCTGCATCAGGTCTTTACTCAAGCTGTCTAACGCAAGCCTCTGTGTTTATTATTATTATTTTAAATATTTATATATATCCCAGTGCAATGAATTCAAGTCCCTTAAGAATATCTCAAATTAGTAAATAATTGAAGTTTACTAAACTTAATTTGTTTCACGAAGCTGATATTTTTATTTGCTGAGATTGCCAGGTATCTTAGTGTGACCCGAATTCTTTGTTCTCGACTGTGATTTATTAAATTTTGCTGCCGCAGCGTATTTATTTAAAGAATATTGATTGGATTGTGTAACAATCTAGAGCTTCACTCAATGTTAAAAAAATAAACGCTTCCACTGATGATGTTTACCAGAGTACGATTGGATTTATTTTATTAATGGCTTGTGGATCGTAATCCCAAGAATCGCTTTTAGGAACCTGGTAGGAAATGAAAAACGCGCAAGCGAGGAGATTTTTTTTTCACTTAGCTTGAATTTTACATTAGTCCGTGTTGTCTTAATATAGCGAAGAATATCGGTACAACACTATCTATCGAACTCAAACGCAAGTAATTTACATTATTTATTGAACAGCTTGTGTACTTAATACATAATTTAATCGCTATTCTTGTCTCTAGATCTGGAATCCATACCATCTAATTTAAATGTATTTGAGTATAGGGATGGATTGGACTTTAGAAAAGAACATAGGCGAGATTTTGTTGCGATAACCAATATATATTCAGGCGGAGTCGCGAGCAAAATCGAGTTCTTATTAAATGCGTGGTTCACAATTTGCAGTTTCTTTTAATGTACGTTGATATTGTATTTTGATCTGTAAACTTTATCGTACTCAATAAGTTAATATACATTGTACGAATGCGGCCTCGTCATTAAGAACCAATTTTTTTATACGACGATTATGGCAGTTTCGTAAGTTTGGCCTGTAATTTTAACTATTCTTGAATGTTAAAATGATATTAGGTCTCAGTACTTGGTCTCAAGATATAAATAATCTTATTTTGTGAACTGAATTTTGAAACTTATTTACAAATCTATTGCATTTAATCAAAGCTTATCACACTTTGTAATCTCACAAATATTTCAAACTAGCTTTGCCCCGTGATATTATCTGCGGTTGTTGTTGTACTAGAACAATATTTTTAAAAATGCCCTATGTTATTCCTATATCAACAGCCATCTGCCAGAGCCATCAGCCGTTTCTGAGACTAGCCGGAACAAACAGACAAAGAAATAATTTTAATAATTGATTTTTTTATGTACCTAAGTACCGTATATACTTTCTTAAGCTTTTAGTGAAAAGGTGCTAATTTTAAATTCCAAATACTCTTCCATCTCATTTATTTGTATTTAAGAAATACTTTATACACTAAATTGACCCCAGAATACTATGATCTGTCAATTCATAATATTTCTTTTTGATTTTGATAATTACCTTTCAGATTAATCGTTTGTTCGATAATTGGATGGTTAATTCGTATAAAATTTATGATTGATACAAAAATTTAATTCTTTCAAATGTTATTTGGAGTGTATAGATTTTGTGAAAAAAAAATAAAAAAAAAAATGTTTCATTCCGGTATTGAACGGGTGATAAGTGCACCGTATAAAAAAACGTAGTCCAGTAGGTGGACTATATAGACCATAGGCAAGAAACGAAATATATTATTGCAGAAAATGATATCGAGTTCCGTCTTACTTGTCGTAGAGTTAAAGTACCAAACCCACAATCACTTTGCCGCATTGGCCCCTTCCATTAAGATCCCTACCTGATCCCAAAGGATTCACATTTATCCTTTGTATACATAGACAAATTTATTTAAAACAGTGGTTATAAGAGTTCCCTATTATATTTGGTCTAAATTATAAAAATATTGCATGTATTTTTTTATTTCAATTTCTGTTTTTTGTCCAATTCCGCTGCTTTATTTATTTATTTATTTATTTATGTACACTTCACTTAATGCTCTAGACATACGCTACTAGCCAACGTATGGGGGTGTAGAGATATAGTGTGATAGTGTAACTGATATTTCAAAAATACTATTGATAAAAGTGTAGAAAGCTAAATGTAATAGTAGTTTCTGACTTAGTCGTTGTTAGCAGCTAGCTTAAACGACAAACACGCATGCAGTTTGTCGTTTATTGCGGTCTTCGACATTCTCCAAGGCCCATTCTATCTCTGTTACTTTCAAATTTATGATATTATTAAGAAAAAGGCATATTTGGCTTCTATTTGGTTCCACTTTTTCTTATTAACTTTAAGCTTCTAGACACCTTTTTTCTGTTTTATCGTGTAGTAAGTAGTAGTAGCAAGAACTTTATTTACGTAAGCATAATGTTAATAATTAAATAATTAATACGACAAATGCTATTGGATTACTTACTGTATAATATAGATTACAGAAGTAGCATGTTCTTAACTTTACAAGAGTCTCAGTTTTGAGATAGATACTAAACGATTCAACACTAAAGGCTGTACCCGAGAGGAGACGTGTATCCGAGTGATTTATTAAATATTCAAGAACCACGAGTAATATTCACTTTCTCTACTGCACTGCGGCACAAAATTAAACTGCATAAGTTTTTCCTGTTTCTTAAAAGTATAAAAGGTGCGATTTAGTTAGGTTCTTATTTATTCAAATTATGTATTATTATTATGTATTTTTTTTTTACGGTTATGCGTCTGCTGTTGATTTAGGTCTCGGGTTCAATTTGGGTCGGAAGGAATTTTTGTATGATTTGCAAATGTTTTTTTCAGAGTATAAGTGTTTTCTATGTATAATGTTTCAATTCCAAGTATGGGGACCCCCAAAACGTGTTGTTTTTTTTTCTATTTTTATGTGAAAATCTTAATGCGGTTCACAGATTACATCTACTTACCAAGTTTCAACAGTATACTTCTAATGGTTTCGGAAAAAAGTGGACGGACAGACAGACAGACATGACGAATCTATAAGAGTTCCGTTTTTTGCCATTTGGCTACGGAACCCTAAAAATTGATAGTCAGGTAAAACCGGTTGAACTAGTAGTCGAATCTAAATAGTCTTGGGAATAATAAAGACTAGAAAGATGACGATGATATATTAATTTCAGTTTTCTAGTACCCACTAGAGAGTAATATATTTGATCTAGTTTCATTTAATAAGACATTTTTCAAGGTAAATTTTAAGATCCGATTTAATTATTTTTTTCGAAAAATATAATATATTTATCGATCAACTACTTAGTTAAAATTGTGTATTTTATTTTGATCTTTAGGTAAACTTTCAGGAATTTATTTTTTCAACCATTTGTTTGATTTCCAAGTATAAAAAACATATTATATGGTAATCAATAGTAGTAGTTTCAATGATTCCAGTTTCGTTGAGTGAGAGCTACTCTCAAATATTTAAATACTGTCTATCTTTCATAAGAACACACGGTTCATGAGAAACAGCCTGCTGACAGACAGATGGACGAACAGACAGACAGATGGACTGCGGAGTCTTAGTAAGTAATAGGGTTTCGTTTTAACCCTTTGGATACGGATTCCTAAAAATGTCTCATCTGGCTATATTATCGATCTTCACCGGTTCTTAGACCAATATAATAAAATTTTATTTCTGACATCTTACATAATAACGTCATCTAGTCCCAAACTAAGCAGAGTTTGTAGTATGGGAACTAAACAACTGATATAAATGTGCACTGCACTGCACTCCGAGACACAGTGATGACGTAAAGGTATGTAGGGGTAGAGGCTAAAATTAACGGAAAAATGAACAGAATTTGTGAAATTGAATATTAGCTACATAATAAAATGGTTTGAGTTAATCACTTATTTTAATTAACTACATGCCCATTTTTATAAACTATATTTTGTTTTATTTAGTTTATTATATTTCTAAACATTTGATAAAGTAAGTATAATGTAGAGCTGGACGCGAGTAGCCGAGGATCGAACTAAGTGGCGTGCAATTGGAGAGGCCTATGTCCAGCAGTAGACTGCGATAGGTTGATGATGATGAAGTTAATTTATGTAATAACTAGCTTTCTAGTAATAAAATATCTCCATGCAAAAACTTCATTATGATCGGTGCAGTGGTTAAACTGTGCTAGCTGAAGAGACCAACAGATGGAGTTTCTTTCAAATTTGTAATATTAGTATGAATCTTAAAAATAGGACATATCATATTTTGAAAAATGATTTTCTTTTCAGGGTGACTATATCAAATAATCGACGTAAAATGGTGGAGTTCCTTGCTGAAGTAAAAAAGAGCTGACAAGATGTGCAAGAACGTTAAGAACGTATCCTGGGAGACGGAGACCCTATTGGGTGCACCACCTAAATCTAAATGGGGAAGCTTCGAGCCCAGAGCTGCATTGTCCCACGTGGGGTTATTCGTGGCGCTTATGTTGTACACGGGTGGTGGTGGAATGGTAAGCCTGATTCTGACCAGAATCACTAGCACACTATAATGACACTTTAACCTTTTGCTGAAAAACAGTTTTTTTTCCTACTCGTGAATCAATGCAATCTATTATGTTTAATTTGTTATCTAAAAAAAATATAGTTTTAAAAAACTAAACAAACTAAAAAGTAGAAAATAATTTTTATGTAACAAAGCGTGGGGCGACGCGACGTTACTGAAATATTTTCAGAAAGCACCCCACGCTTTGTTACATAAAAATTATTTTCTACTTTTTAGTTAAGAAGCGTGTTTGTTTAGTTTTTTAAAACTATATTTTTTTTTTAGACTAAAAAAGTTTTTTTTAAATCTTCTTTTTGAATTAATGTATTGTCATCGGTCCTCGATAAATCTACAAAGTTTGAACGAAATCTGGCCGTTTAAAGTGGTTCAAAATCGCGCCCAAAGGAGTCGGTTACAAACAAACATACAAACAAACATACAAACATACAGGTGAAGCTAATATAAAGCGTGTAATATTTGCAATATTACTATACCTAACATATTAGGAATAAAACTTTATTTATCTTTGAATACTTTATTATGTAAGAGAAACATTGAGATGAAAATTAACTGTTAGTTCATAAGTTAAAACAAAGTTACGGCTCTACTTAAACTAAATATATTCTTAGTTGTAATACTGCTTTGAAAAGTAATTACTATTATATTTTGACATCTCTACAACCTTGAACAAAATTAAAAATCTATGAATTCTTCTTCGTACAGACATGTAGGACTCTCTTTAATTTTTTCAACATCAAATGTATCAAAATTGTCAGTATCTGATGGTGATCTCACTTTTGGAATAAAAGGAGGATCTATACGACCGTTTAACAAATTATCCCAATCAGTTTCTTTAAACCATTTGTGATTTTTGAAATCCAAAACACCATCTTTAAGGTTACCATATCTTCTAGTCACATCTACCTGAAGTGTATGACCGACTAAATCTTTTAATTCATTTGAGAAATGAGATGGGCATTTATACTTTCCAATAACGATCTTCTCATAGATTCTCATGGGATCTGGTGCAAAAAATGGTGGATGGCCAGCACTCATTTCAAATAATAAAACTCCGAGTGACCACCAATCCACACTTAACCCATATCCTTTACTGAGGATAATTTCTGGAGCTAAATATTCAGGTGTACCACAAAGGGTCCAGGTCCTTCCAGGTACCAATTTACAAAATCCAAAATCTGTAATTTTTATATAGCCCGTTCTATCTATTAAAATATTTTCTGGCTTTAGATCACGATATGCTAGTCCACAAGCATGTAAATATTCTAGAGCAAGAATTACTTGAGCCCCGTAAAACTTTGCAGAGGATTCTTCAAACTTTCCCATCTTACGCAAGTGAGTAAACATTTCACCACCATTTATAAATGGCTGCACAAAGTAAACGTACACATTGTCCTTAAAAAAATATTTCATATAAACTACGAATGGAAAATTGAGACCACACAAAATCTTTTTCTCGTAATATGTATGCTCTATTTGTTTCAGTTTAAGAATTTTTTCTTTTTCTAATGCTTTCATTGCGTAGAATTTAGAAGTAGTTACGTGCCTTACTAGATATACTACTCCAAAAGCTCCTGTTCCAAGAACCTTCTGAATATCAAAATCCGAACTTTTAGCATTAGGCTCAAACTTTTCATTCCACGATTCTACGAATTCCTCATGAAGTTTTTTTAGGTATAATGTATACTGTTCCTGTTTAGCTTTGGGGTATCCAAATCGTCGGGCATCTTCACCCATTCTAATTGACAAAAAATACGAAATCTAAACGAAGAAATGTGTTTACACCTAATTTTTATTTTATTTTGCAATACATAAAAATCTTTAAGATATAATAATATCTGACAAGAATTAAGAATATCGCTCTTAAAATGACAGCACTACCGAAATTCACTTGAAAGATTTTTCATAGACTGACGTATGAATAGAAACATTTAAACTCCATTAAAGTTATGAAGATTTTTATGCACATGTATGATGACCTCTCTAATGTAAGACTATGGAGGTTAGTCAATAATGTTAAAACCTGACTCAGTTTTCGGTGAACACTTTTAGTGCAGTTGAGTTTAGTAGTGTCAGAGTTGAGTTCTAAGCCTAACATTTCAATTTATTTTTAATAAAAGATTCTTAAACTGTATCTACTTCCCCTCCTAGAGTTCTATCGCTAATGTACCGAATGTTATAGTAAGATTGTATCTGCCCTACATTGGGATCCATGACTTCTGTCAACTAAGTGTCCCTTTTATCAGAGTTGAAGGCATTCTTCAGATCAATATTGAAGATCTTTTTCTCTTCCATGCTACCAAGATACGTGGACAGAGCGTGTATGGCAGCGAACGAGCCATCGTCATTGAGCCAAAACCAAGTTGCACTGGTTTAAATTTTACTGCGGGTTCGGTGCTGTAGAATATGTGATGTTTGCAACAAATTTTGGCTACAATGCATCGTAACGTACATCCTATGGCAATTAGACGAATTTCAGTTACCGTTATTCTTAACTAGTGCATATTAGTTTGCGCCATACAAATATGTCTGTGATGTATTTGTTCATTTTGCCGGAAATCATGAGGTTCGTCAAAGTCGCCAACTCGTTCAAGAGAGCAGTACCAGCCTCTCGAGCGCTTGAACAAACTAGATCTTTTAGATGCTGAGGAGTCAAACCGTCGTGTCCACCAGCAGATCCACTCCAAGAGGAACAAATAGCTGAAAAATCTTCTTGGCAGTAACGTTAACATGTTCATCTTTACGAGTAGGTGGGATTAGGCGAATAAGGCGCTACCACGTTGCTACTGCAAAGTGACCTAGCTGCCCCCTTTATGTTACCTTCCCTTGGCTTTGTGTCAAGAAAAGCAAAATTATTGTGTTCATAACTACAAAGAGTATATCTTTTTGCAAAATTATTATTATTAGACAATTCTCTTTAATTTGGGTCGTTAAAGATTTTTGAGTAAAGTTAGTTTTTTAATATGTAAAATTCTTTGTGGGAAGGTAATAACTGGTTTCAGGCTGATACTCAATTTTCTCGGACAACAAGACCTACAAATTAGGTTAAATTATCTGCAACAGTAGACCTTGCACCTCGGGGTACCCTGTTAAGAACTGGAATAGAATTTTTAAAGTACTTAGCTTTTGCCAAAAAGGAAATTGTGTGTTAGTTAAGAGAGTTTGACTTTGAGGTGTGGGATCACAGGGACATGAAGCCACATTTTAGGACCAAAATGTACCTATAAAGCTCGCTCACCTTTAAAAAAACCATCCTGGGGACATATAGGGCAACTAATACAGACGAGGCTACTTGTTGAAGCAATAGGTTAACCCGAATCCATTGTCACACTAACAGTGGCGTTTTCAAACATAGAAAACTATTTTAGAGACAAAAAAGCCGTATATGTACGTACGTATACGTAAATGTATTTTAATAAGACACATTTTCGGCATGAAGAGAATTGAACCACACTTTAGATTTTAAAATTTATTGCTACTTCCTAGCACACAATAAAATACAATTGTGATTAAAATTATCACATAGTCAGTTAAGTTAGCTAAATTAAAGCTTTTTAGTATTTTATTTAGATGGAGAGTTTTCGTTGAATGTTAGACAACATGACTATAACTCGTGCGACCTAAGATGGCACCTGACTCAAATGTCAGTCGTTTAAAGTACTGAGTGCAAGAAAAATATAATTTATTCTAGTTTTTTTAAAATTTCAACATTTATTTAATTTCAAGTAGTTTCTCATAACAGTACTACATTATCTTATGTGGTACTTTACTACCTGAGCTAAAAAAATACACATGCATACCAATAGGAAGCAGGCCTCTTTCATTATTTATCCGAATGTATTCTTCGTGCAGTGATTTAAATAATATTAGGTAATACCTAATATCATTTTAAATGAAATTGGGAACTGAAATATGGTTATAAAATACAATTTTAAATCGTCATGATAAGCATTTTAATCGTAGTCTTTAAATATCATATGTATATGGATATTCTTTATTTTAAAATAGAATAGAATAGAATATACTTTATTGCACACCAAATACAGTTTTTTTATAGTTGAAAGTTATTACTAGATATGTACAATGTTGCGTCTCATAGTCGTCATGGTGTTTTTTTTTCGTGTGACCTTTCTTAAAACAATTGGGTTATCCAGACGAATCTAATTATATACAGTAATACCCTGGAATTTCGCGATTGGTGGGACCAAGCGATAGCCGTGTAAGTCGAATTTGCGTAAGTCGGGGTTCAATTTTCTTTATAAATACTTATAAAGTTTGTGAAATCGAACCAGATTTCTCAAAAATTTGTAACCCCTTTTCAATTGTACTGAGTCCTTCTGTTAGTTTGAAATCACCATTTGATTTTCTGATCCAACCGGGTCTAAACTCTAACGAATCAGGTTATTCAATGTCTTCACCTTGCTCACGTATTTCCATAAGCTCGTCAATGTTAGCTCTTGATTGTGTGAATCCAGAAAATTTTATTGTTCGGCAGTATCGCCTTCTTCTTCAATACCATCAATTTGTTCAGGATTTGAGGCTGATTCTTCTTGGGTTTTTTATGGTAAAAAAATACGGATTTTTCCAGACGCCATTCAAAGTTTTTTGTGAAATCTCATTCTAAGATTGTCCAATAATTCTTAAAGCATCTAAAACATTGAATTGCTTCCAAAAGTCTTTGACAGAAAGCTCGTTATTTAGTCTCATAGCTTCATTAAAATGTGCAAATGATCGCTTTGAATAAACGCTTTAAATATTATAATTATTTTAATGGCAAAAATACAACTTCCACCCGTGGGTCGAAATTAATTAATGAAATGAAAAACCGCGTATCTCCGAATTCGCGTAAAACGGGGTAGTGTAAGTCGAGGTATGACTGTATTAATAAAATAAATTCGTGGAGTGATTTATTACATTAGGTAATATGTACCTAATAAACTAAAATTATTATGGAAAGATTCGTGCAACGGTAATAGTCATGCTAACGCTACTCGCAAGATGACAGAGGGGTATCACGCGGGGGAACGGTACCATGTTTCGTTTTGAGCCAGGTGCCATCTTAGCTCGCACGAGTTATAGCATTCTCAAGTAATAGACAAAAAGAGTTTCGTTGATATTATAATTATGAAAGTATATTTATAAAGATCAGTTTATCTATTAGGCCGAGCTATGTCAAAATATTTTATGAATGTAAACTGCACTAGCATAATGACACGACGACAGGTAACATGGTTGAAAATAAGGATTTTGAAATATTTATTAGTATTTCTGAGGTGATTTAGAATTTCGATTTTAATTTTAAATGGGATATTTGGCTCAGTGTGACTGGTTATGGCCAAGTCGTCATTCACTACACAGAATCAACATGATCACTTACGCTATTTGGATATGTTAAAAGAAGAATTTACAAGAAAGTTTCAAGAAAGGTTACCGTGTGTGAATTCCGTGGATGATTACGATATTATCAAAGCGATTGGGAACGGGGCATATGGAGAAGTATTTTTAGTAAGAAATAAAAGTACATTTACTTACCACGCGTTGAAAGCGGTTGCAAAAGAAGTTGTTGTAGAAAGGAAACACGTTAAACATTTAATACTTGAAAAAAAAATTCTTGAGTGTTTACAATTTCCGTTTACATTGACTATAGATGTTGCTTTTAAAGATAATGTTTATGTATATTTCGTATTACCTTTTGTGGCTGGTGGCGAAATGTTTAATTACATACAAAAGTATGGCAATTTTTCAGATGAATTATCGAAATTTTACGCTAGTCAAGTGGTATTAGCATTAGAATATATTCACCACTGTGAAGTTATTCATAGAGACATTAAACCTGAAAATATATTAATTGACGTAACTGGATACATAAAACTGTGTGATTTTGGATTTAGTAAAAAAATTAAGAAGAAAACTTGGACTCTGTGTGGAACACCAGAATATTTAGCACCCGAAATTATAATGTCTAAAGGTTACAACTACTCAGTTGACTGGTGGGCTCTCGGTGTATTAATATACGAAATGGAAGCTGGTACTCCACCTTTTTACTCAGGCGAACCAGCAAAACTTTATGACAATATAATCGAAGGACGTTACAAATTTCCTGAAAATATGAGTGGTGAATGTAAGAACTTGATTAAAGGTTTCCTGCAGGTAGATCCATCGAAGCGTATTGGTTCTCTTATAGGGGGCGTGTATGATATTAAAAGCCATTCTTGGTTTAAAGAAATAGACTGGAACGCCTTATTTACTCAAAGATTAGAACCACCATTCATGCCTGTTTGCACTTCTTCTGGTGACACTAGCAATTTTCCTGAGATAACTCAGCCTATGCTCCAACGGTGTTCAAGGTGTCTCTATGAGGCAGAGTTCAATGATTTCTAAAACATGTGTTTTATCATGTTTTTTTAAAAGTTTTTAAGGTGAAATCTAAGATATTCTACATAAAAACTTAAACCTGTAAGTGAATTATAACTATTATTATGTAGATTACTCTTTCAAATAAATGACGTTTCACTAATATTATATTTTATGGTAAGTACTGAAGTCTTAAGGCTATGGATTAAGACTGGATTCGTTACTTTGAATTTAAGGCCTAACCATTGGCAATATAGATCATACGTAATCTGTTAATTCTCAATTCTCCTTAAACAATGTATAAAGCATTTTAAAAGGGTAATACTCTGGGTTCATTTCGTTTTGCATTATGAAAATTCTGTACAAGCTGATCATTAAAAAATATTCGATTGCGTTAAAATGCAAATATGAATTTAATATTTTGAACCAAACTTATATATTATTTTACCGATAGAAAGCCACATTAACTGTGAGTGTAAACGACAATAATAGTGGCTTTTTATTGTGAAAATAACCGCGGATCGAGCCACGGGCAAAAGTGAGTTGACTTATAACTTAGAAACTTAATGTCACTGGGTGATTAAAATATGGAAATCCAATGTGTACATAGTGAGTGTATAGAAAGTAGGTACAACTAGCAGCAGTCAAAGACAATTAAGATGACTTTAATCACACTTTTACTAAAATGACGTAAACACTAATTTTACATGCGTAATTAAGAATTTTCAACTCGAATTCAAAAGTCCCGTTATAACAATACGAGTATGCACGCATCATCAACGATGTATTAGGAGTAATCCATACAAACGAACAAACCACCCTTTATTTATTTGTACCTTTCGGTACCTTTAATTTAAACTTAAAAGCTTTGGTCGACAATGGCGAATTGAAGGCGATAGAACAAATTGATAACACTAAGTCTAGGTCTGATTTAGTTTTATCCATTAGCATCAGATTTTGATATAAGCATCAAACATTTGCTTTAAATTAGCAAAAATACACATGGTTGACAAATGGGTGTACTACGAACTAAATTTTAATAACATTGTATGATTGACATGAGATTTATGCCGTTTTACAAGCGAATCAACCTATTTTTAAATAGTGATCATATTTTTAGAACTTGGCTTAAGAATTAAAATTCTTCTACACTCACAGAAGACCAAGCTAAAATGAGAGCATTTCTGCTGTCGTATTTCGTTGGTGAATGCGAGACCGGAGTGATACGAGTAGTTATCGTGATAAGTGCGTGAGCGGTGGAATGCTCCTGAAATCATAGCATTGAATTGTCAGCCTCAGAAATCGTGGTGTCACTGGTCGCCCACGACATAGAGAAGGGAGAAGCTTGCGGTATACCACCGTCTGAGGCTGCCTCGTCAGGTTACGCGAAATCCATACATTGACTAAATAAATCCCTACTAATATAATAAATGCAAAAGTAACTCTGTCTGTTACGTTTTCGCGCCAAAACTGCTAAACTGATTTTGATGAAATTTGTTATACAGATAGTCTAGAGTCTGAGGAAGGACATAAGCTATTTTTTACTGCGATAACCGACATATACGCGGGCGGAGCCACGGGCGAAAGCTAGTAAATAAAGAAATAAATAAATCGGACATCTTACATACAACATCATTTAGTCCCAAACTAAGCACAACTTGTATAACTTGTATTATGAGTACTAAACAACTGATATGTATTTACAAAAAAAAGTATGTTTATGAATATAAACATACTTTTTTTTTGTAAATACATACATATAATACATAGAAAACACCCAGACTCCGAAACAAATATATGGTCCGACCCGGGCATCGAACCCGAGACCACTTGCTCAGCAGCCGCGTACGCTAACCACTAGACCAACAAGGCACTCATCGGACTCAACCACGGTAAGCCATCATGGGAGTTTGCCCCGTCAGGTTCAGCCTCCCCTGAGACGTGGCAGCCAGTGTCTGTGAAATTTGAGAGTATCCCTCGATTTCTCTAGAATCACATGTATTACTGAGTAAATCCCTACTTTCCCTACTAATATTATAAATGCGAAAGTAACTCTGTCTGTCTGTCTGTTACGCTTTCACGCCTAAACCACTGAACCCGTTTGTGATGAAATTTGGTATGAAGATAGAACTGAACTTAAGACAGGACATAGGCTACTTTTTACCGCGATAACCGACATACATGCGGGCGGTGCCGCGGGCGAAAGCTAGTAAGAAATACATATATTAACATCCGAATAGAGAAAGAGGCTCTTGATTCCGATGTCTTTTTTTTTTAATTTGGTTAAAAAACTAAATGGTCCAATAATTTTATTGCATAACCTAATACTCTCCATTGTAGCCACTTAGTGGCACTTGTTAAGTTATATTCTTTAAATTAAACTCGATTTTACTTTTATTACACTAATAAACTGACCGGTTTCACTTTATGACATTATCAAAAGTTACTACAATAGGGTTTAATTTCAAGAATGAACTTTATTGTAGTTCAAATAAACAGTAGAAATAAATCCGTGCGTTCGTCCTTGACTTTCTGTCCAAGCAGGTAATGCTTGAAAGATGAAACTTTCCATGAATATGTATTTATACTACACCTGATCGGAACAGTAGTTAATATTCCCTGAAAATGAAAAGAGAACGTTAGTCTTTTCCTTGACCTGAATAAGCGGGAGGAAAAAATGTATGAAAATCTATTTCTAACGTGTTTTAGCGGGAGAGAAAGTTGTATGAATTTTCATTTCTCATGTGTTTATCTTATCTATGGCGCCTGCCCAAGGAGTTTTCATATAATTTAAATATGGATTCTCCGTGCCACTGACATCATTTTGTGAAGAATAAAAAAAAAACAAAAGAAGCGCGAAATATTGGTCAAATTCTAAGCTAAATTGTGTCTTACATGGTGTCTTACGTTTTGATTTTATTTTAAAAATACTTTAAATGTTCCTCACAGGTGTAGTATAAAGCACTGTGTAGCACTCGGGTGAAAGTCCCATACCTACCTTGGGAGTATTGTGGCCCTAGGCTGCGCCTTCGGGCCACAAACTGCTCCCTCGCTAGTAATCGGTCCCTTTCCTCCCTCGGTGGTGGTGGTGTAAAATTAAATCACGAAAAATGATTTTATTTGGTGTGGTTCTTGCAAGGCCTTACACGATGAGGTAGAGATCCTATAGAATATCATCCTATAGAATATAAAAAAAAAATTAGCATACCCTCAAGGTTTTTAAAGGACCTATCCAATGATATTCCAATATCATTGGATAGGTCCTTTAAAAACCTTGAGGGTATGCTAGTTTAATTTTTATTTAGGTCTCGGATTACGTTATTAAAGGGATTTTTCGCCCTGTCTAAAAGCTATATGGCTATCTTGAAAAATCATGTATGTATGTATCGAGTCTATAACTTTGTTAGTTCAGAAGTAATAGATGCCAAGCTTGTAAAATACGCTTAATAAAATATAACTACACAATTTTAATTATAAATAATTATTCCATCATCATCATCCTCAGCATATTTGCATCCACTGTTGGATGTATGCCTCTTGCATGGTTCTCCATTAGAATTCGACGCTTCTGGATGCGGCGGCGGCGTGCCTATTTGTATTTTGTAAAATTTCCATTTATTTTAAATAATTATTTATTAGACACGATTTTGTTTCCACTTTGCATTATGGGTGACTAGAGAACCCTGTTCTCTGTGGAGCCTTATTCGCACTTGGTCGATTTTTCTTTACGAGTATCATCTTGAGGATATTGTCAAACTTGTTTGTCTTTGGTTTCTGATTAAATGACAAAATTTATTTGGTTTATTGGTTGTCAAAGCGTAATTTGGAAAGTAACCTTATTTTTGTTCTTTTAGGTAAATATTTTATAGTGGTTTATATGCATATTACTTTTTGGATTAAACTTTTATATGTCATACACCGATTTGCGCAGAAATGGTAAAATTATGTAAATGAGTACTATCAATATGAATGAATAAAATGACTGTTGAAAAACCAGGAGAAAAAAGTAAAGCATATACACATGCCGCGCAAGCATCACATACACGGTATCTGCACATGCTCAAACAAGATTTTGAATCAAGGTTCAATAGCAATGAAAAAGTGGGCGACAGATCGCCGGACGACTTCGATATAATAAATACTCTTGGAATGGGTGCATTCGGAACAGTATTTTTAGTTCGTGACAGGATATCTTACGACTACAATGCTCTAAAATCAATTGAGAAAGAGGTAGTTATCAAAAAGAAAACTCTTAAATATGTCATAACAGAAAAAAAAGTTCTTCAAAGTACAAACTTTCCTTTTGTAATGCATATGGAATTTACCAGTAAAGATAATTGCTATGTTTATTTTATTTTACCATTTGAATCTGGAGGTGAGTTGTACCATTTGTTGAAGAAAACAGGAACATTCGCAGAGGAATTGGCACAATTTTATACTGCTCAGGTGATACTTGCTTTGGAATATCTCCACCATTGTAACGTTATTCACAGAGATTTAAAACCTGAGAACGTTATGATTTCTGAATGTGGTTTCATTAAATTAACGGATTTTGGTTTTTGTAAACTAGTAAAGGGCCGAACATGGACTCTTTGCGGTACACCCGAGTATTTAGCTCCAGAAATGATATTATCGAAAGGTTATTCGTACAGCGTAGATTGGTGGGCCCTCGGTGTTTTAATATTTGAAATGATGACAGGTTACCCTCCTTTTTACAGCCCAGAACCTATTCAGTTATATGAGAAAATTCTTTCTGGGCAATTTAAATGTCCAAACACAATATCAGGAGAATGCAAGCTATTACTTAAACGTCTTCTGGAAGTAAATCCCAATAAGCGTTATGGTTCACTGAAATCTGGAGTATTTGACATTAAAAGTCATGATTGGTTTTTGAACATTAAATGGGACTCAATTCTACATAAGAGAGTTATTCCACCATACATTCCGGTGACGAACAAGGACGAATTAATAAACTTTCCCCAAATAGAAGCAACAAATCTTAAGAAATCACCTGTTTGTCTTTTTGAAGAAGAGTTTAAAAACTTCTAGCTGACTTGCTGGCTTCTGCTGTGTTTAATTAGAAGTCAAATCGGTTTCAACTCTTACAAAGTATCTGTGGGAAATAATAGCGCCCAGGATGTGAGTGCCCTCTTTAATTAAGTTAACAATTGTAAACTTTTAAGCAGTGTAGACATCAAATATAATAAAACAATTATGCTTGTTTAATATTGCGATAGTCTTATAATGTTATTAACTATGGTTTTTAAGCTTATTGTATTTTATTACCTTTATAGAGATACAAAGTATTTTGCCATGAATACGTTTTTTTTTTCTGTATTGTCAACAAATTATTGAAGTTCTGGCCTGGCTTATAACATTAACCTATTATATCTCAAAGAAGTATGTTTATTTACTTTTATAGGTATTTAGTAAGACGTCTAATGGACGGGTGTTGGTTCATGTTACTGGTGCGGCTAATGTGCTTATTGACATGAGACGGGTGGCTCAATGGCCACGAAAGGGAGTTTTTCACTGAGCGGAACGATTGCCGCAGTCAATGCGAAATACCGGCAACCTGACGGCCCGAACCGCAAAACACCAACTTATCACAAGCAGGGGCATCCTCCTTGTAAGAGGACTGGCCAAGAGGAGAAAACCTCCATGAAAATCAAAAGGGCAGGGTGGCCCAAGCTACATACCAAGAGTTGTCTCTCAATGCATCCCTCAGTTATGCAGAGGGCACGTTCGAAGAGTACGTCGGAGGATGACTGTATGGAGGCAAGGGGATTGTCGTCGGAAGTTCCATATGAAACTCCCAACGGCAGTCACTGCCGGACTCCGGCAACCGATCGGCCCAGTCCGTAGACACCGAGAAATCGGGAGCGGGAGTCTTTTCGAAAGGGAACTGAAAAGCTGAACCGCCGCCGACCTTAACTCCAAACTTCAGGAGTCTGTCGGCCGTCGATAAAGTATTTAAAGGGACAAAGAGTCTCAGGGGCTTTTAAAGAAAAGATGCAAGGAAGCTATGACAGTTGTCAGAGTCGGTGTATCCGAACTCCTTAGGAGATCTGATACATCGGTCCTGTCAGATGCGGTAGATAGGTTACAGAGTGAGAATCAAGTGCTCCGATCCCAGATAGCTTCGTTAGTAGAGGAAGTGCAAAAACTCCACGGCTGTATGCCCCGCCAGAAAACCCAGTCTGAAAATGGTTCAACACTACCCAAAGGAGGGAAAAGAAGGAGGAAGAGTAAGCGTATTGTCCAGGACAAACCCGCACCTACCACCTGGCTCTAAGAATACGATAGCCAAGCTCATGGAGATCGCTAAGGCTAACATTAGCCTTGGTGATCTCGATATTGCGTGTGGACTTCGTACCCAGCGAGCTATGACCGAGTCTTTGATTTCACAGATCCCTGGCTAGGTAGTAAAAAATGCTCCCCGCCGAAGAGAAAGAAAAGAGGGCTGCAAACTACCCTCGCCCCAGCCCTGGTGAGTACTGAAAACAGTCAGAACTCGCTGACTGCAAGAACACCATTGCCGGGAACCCGTCCGGCTGAGGAGGAGGCAATGGAGGTCATCGATCTAGTGTCAGGATGGAGGGTGGCGGTGGTTCACCAAGGTGTTCACATTATCGGATCCCCGGTACATCATATTCAATGTGTCTATCCGCCGCCCATGCGCAAGACCCGACCGACCCAGTAGCTGCCCTCCGCGACGATGGGTCCTCAAATGGATTATATGCTCGTCGCTGCAGCCATTGTCGCGGATTGGCCAGAGGAAGAGGAAGAACGGGTCTCGTCCGATCCGGAAGCGCAGGCGGTCTGGTTCGGTGGTGTCATGACTGACGTCTATGAGGTGTGGTGTATCACCATTTGCCCCTCTATTTGCAGAACATCATCGGGGCCTACCTTTGCGACAGGTCTATATCCTATATGAACATGCGGGGTTCCCGGGTGCGTCCTAGGACCCCTTCTGCGGAACCTCGCGTATGATGTGGTCCTGAGGACCAGCTTGCCTCCTGGAGTGAGTGTCGACTTTTACGCGGACGAGACTCTAGTACTGGCTAGGAGGCATAGTTTCCAAGAAGTACTTACCGGAACTCGCCGAGAAAGGGGTGGCCTGTGTCGTCCAAAGGATGAGCAGTCTGGGTCTACAGGTTAGGTTGGGTTAGTAGTTAGTAGTAATAGTTAGGGTAGTAGGTTACCTCATAAGACGAAAGCCCTGTGATTTCACAGGAAACGCGGAGGATCTCTTTCATTAAGTACCTAGGCCTCACCTTGGACAGCCGCTGGACTTTCGAGCTGCATTTCGAGCATGGTTGCTTCGGTGAGATCTGAATAGGATTGGACGCGAAGAGACGGCACAATGCCACCACTGCGGAGCCGACAGGAACCCCCCCCTACACGACAGGCCGAATTGGATGAGACCTGTCCCTGCCAGCCATCATTACTACCATGCTGGCGGGTGAGGAGGGATTGGGCGCAGTGGTCTCTTTCTGTAATGCTCCAGAAAGAGACTACTGAATGGGATTGGGAGAGGGCCGATCCCGAGTGCAGACAACGTCGGAGGTAATGCCAGTATTCGCAATGTACAAGGCCGCAAGCTTCCAGAGAATGGGGACCTCTGGTGGCAGATTAATTAATTAACTGCTGCGGTGGGTGAAGAAAAGACGGTTTCGTCACAAATCGCGATGAGGCCGTATCTACAGTGATTCGGCCTTCGGCCGATAGGCCCCCTGCCTAGCCGAGGCTTCTCCCAGAATAGAGTCTAGATAGGTGTGGCGTCGATCGTGGGGAGAACCTGAAATAACATTGCCCGGGACCTCCTCAGACACATTAATAAATAGTTACTACGTAACAGATACGCTAAAATAGCCTACAAGATCTTAATAATAATACCTGAAAATAAAATGAGAAGAAATGTACCTTATGTGTAAATGTACCTATGATGATTATTGTAATAAAAAGAATGTTGCAATTCAACCATGTTTCTTATTAGTCAATGAAATATGTTTAAGTTTAATAAAATGATTTATATGTTTGTTTCATTCTCTAAATTCTCTGTTATTAAATTTTATAGTTGAAAATATCCTAAAACGCGTAAATAATTTTAATAAATTATCATAATAATATGGAAAACAGGACCAAGCAACGGAAAATCAACGGTTTTTAAAAGTTGTAATATGGTGCTAATATGGTGTACCTATTATACGTTGTCAAAATTATTTGAAAATAAATAAAATATATTTAAAAATTATATATATATATATATATATATATATATATATATATATTTCCTTTAACACCCATCTACTGCACAATAATTACGTGGTTTCGGCATTACGAAGCGTAAGCGCAGGAAACGTGCTCAGGCGGGCGTTTGGCAGCCCTCTGGTCGGTTGTATCGTCGACAATACGCCGAGCGATAGGCATATAGCGCGTGGCTTTGGGCGAGTGACGGAGGCCTGCCTCAGAGCAGTCCCTGAGGAGCCGGAGATCCGAAGGGATATTTCCACTCTGTCAAAAGTATGTATTAACTTAATAAGTATAATAATCATCATCATCATCAACAGCCTTTAGCAGTCCACTGCTGGACATAGGCCTCTCCTTAGAAAGACGGTTGCCGCCCGCCCGCCCAATAGAAGGAAAACTTGAAACAAACCCTTTACCAACCCGTCTGGCCAGCGTGGTATAGTATAATAATACTAATAATAAATATATTCATCATCACATCACACACAACGCCATCTAGTCCCATAAATTATTGGTTGTTTCATTATATTTATCAACAGATTTAGAGGAAACCATGTTTTTATTTTATTTTTCTGTATACTGTTCATGTCCGCAAGGCGAACTGAACAGACGGAGCACTTTTTTCTTTTTTGACCTCCACTAACGAGTGGATAGGGGTACTAGACAACTGATATATATAAATACACATACAGGGTGAATTTTTGAGACAGGACAGTAAGGGCAGGTACATTAACCATTATAGTTACAGGAAAACGCTTATTGAAGACTATCCGTAATTTTTTAAAATATTCTGAACGGCATTTACAGATTTTGGAAAAAATGTACAGCCAGCAAGAAAATGGTCGTTTTAAACAAAAACTTTTTTTGATGCCAATCGATCCTGTTTCTTATAAGGATCAAAAGTCTCTAATGGACCGACTGAGGTTTGAGTACCAGAAATATCAGAAATTGCAAAAAACTTTTCCCATACATTTGTACGGAAATAAATCATATTAATATGTATTTTAGACACAGACAAACATAACTTACATTAAGATGATCTAAGAAATAAATTGCTCAAAATGACCGCCGTTTTAACGAATACATAAGTACACTCGTTTTTGTACTGAGCTAGTAGCAGCCGATAATTTTTTTGGATAGATATCATTAAAAATCCTTGTTAATGCATCTTTTGTTTTAAGCGTGTTTTGTAAATACCTTTAAGGTACCAAGCCTTACTGTCCCGTCTCAAAAATTCACCCTGTATACTTTTTTTTATAAATAAAAATATATTATACTTAAATAGAAAACACCCAAACTCCGAAACAAATATTTGATCCGAACCGGGAATCGAATGAATAATGTGAAATGAAAATGGTCCAGCTTAATTAGATAACTGAAGGAAAGCTGAGGCATACAAATCCTTTTTAAACATATCCTTTCTTCCTCAGTAATTATACGTAGAAACTGACTTCTTTTCATATTTTCAAGTCAAGATGATACAGAACCCCAAAAAGAACTGACGATTTCATAAGAATAGAAAAATTATAGACCAGGGTAGAAGCCTTTTAAAATAATAAAAAGTCGTGTGGCACTCGGGGACTGCAGCGGCAAAGCTATTGCATAGCATTTTTGATCAACTTATGCAATTTAATTATTTATTTATTTTTTTATGTATATATTTTTTCCTTTTTTTGTGTTTACAAAACAATATACAGTCTTTTTACTAACAGACATTCTAACAATATTATTGCCAAACAATATAATCATCCTATTAACCGAAAGACAATGACAACTAAACAGAAAACATAAAAAGACTTGAGAGGTGTCAAGGGACACCCGGATGGAACGAAGTTACACGCACGGCTTGCTAAAATGTGTCGGTATACAGACGAAACCTCATACTCTACTAACATCATTAAAGCTTATCTAAACACGCTACAATTAAACTCTACTGTAGTACTCGTAACTTAATATTTTGCTTTGTTGGAAATACATTCATACCATACAGTATCAAAGTGCTCGTCAAGACGAACCAAATGAGCCCAATCTCGATGGTGTTTCTATGGCCCTCTTCCAGCTCCATCATCAGAGCCTGGTTACCATAAATTTTCAAAGTACTCGTCAAGACGAATCAAACGAGCCCAAACTCGATGGGGTTCCTATGAATAAATATATAAATAAATATTTTGGACATCTCACACACAACATCATCTATTCCCAAACTGAGCAGAGCTTGTATTATGGGTACTAAACAACTGATATGAATACATAAACATACTTTTTTTTTGTAAATACATACTTAATAGACATAGAAAACACCCAGACTTCGAAACAAATATTTAATTTAATAATCTAGAATGACTGTGTTCTCAAGGCAACGGATAACGCCAGTGGCGGCAGTACGCATGCGCACGGAGACGCATGTGGCGTCCTTGTTGCACTGCAGTGACAATCATATCTCTATCCGTTTTCATGGTGTCAGTTTTTTTCGTTACTTTCTTGATTGAAATTTCTTGATTCGGTCCCCGCGCTCAAAGCTATGCAATAGCATAAAAAGTGAAAAAAACATAGAGTGGGATGAAACCCATTGGAAAAGGAGGATAATATTATAAAAATGAAAGGAAAAAAAAATTACGGGTGATCTGAGGTCTGGAAGGGGTAGGGGGAGGTTTTAAAAGTAAAAAACGGTTTCTCTCGATTTCCGGCAAAACTACAAGTCCTATGGAAAAAAGTAAAGTGGCAAAGTTGTAGGTAATAAAAAAAGATCTACAACTGTTGCATTTACACTTTTTTCACATAACCTTAAATTTTATGTGAAAAATCTAAAAAACCAAGTTTTTGGTTTTTCGTTTTTACTCTTACGAATAAATTTTTTTTTTAAATTTAGTCAAAACTTACCTTTTTATGTCCCGAATACACTTTAATTTATTTGATTTGAAAAATCGATTTTTTCATCTTATTTTGCCTTAACATCGAAAAAGTACCCTAATTTCCAATCCAAAATTCACCCGTCAAAATATTAACTTCTTTCTTTCTCAATATATATATGTATATATATTACCATATAGTTAATCTTCTCAGAAAATGCGAAAAATGCAAAAAACGCGAATTCGATTTTTTTAAATCGTTTAAATAAATTTACATTTTAATTACTCAAAAACGTAAGATTACATGTTACATTGATAAACAAAAATATTGCAAATCGAAATATAGTACTATAATTAGCAAACAATTATTAAAGTTAATATTTAATAAAACCTCTACAATATTTTGAGTTAAATGTAGAAACTTTTTTAAATTATATGCGTAAGATAATTTAATACCCGAGTGACCTACGAAAAAATTTAGAATATACCATACTACTATTTTTTTTTTGTGTACAAAAATGATCGATCTTGGTCTATAACTCCATTATTGAAATCTAGGCTCTAGAAATTATTTTATTTTTAAGTATTTCAATCTAACGAAATCTATAATACGATGTTTTGTACATCGTATTATTTATAGAGTTTTCTATCTATCTGTCTATATATCTATCTAAATTATTTCTCTTTAACCATCTTTATTATTTATTAAATCGATTCAGGTAGTTCTCATTACTATTATTTATAATTTCTGTGTCTTCCCGGACTCATGAAATGAGATTAAGAAATATCTATTTTAATGATAATGCTATGCCAATATTTTGACTAATAAAAGCGAAGTTTAGTCAGCCTATGTCGTTTCCTAGGCCTTAGACTATCTGGGTACAAAATTTTATTTAAATCGGTGCAATGGTTTTTGAGGTTATTGCGAACAGACAGACAGACAAATATATGCGACGGAGGACTTTATTTTATAATGTGTAGTATGGTGTATAATGTGTAATGGATAATATGTATAATTTTTAGTGTTGTAAATTTACAGGTTTTTCGTGCTTTAGAATATCCAGCAGAAGTGCAAAAGCAAGAATTTCATAGAGAGAGACTTCTAACAGAAAGATGGAACTTAATTCGATTTGTTTCCGAAAGAAGTAACGGTACGGAAACAGATGGTGTCGAAAAATTACTGAGTGATCATTTAGCTGTATATGAGAGAGTTAGTATCGTTGGTTGTATATTATGTTATTGTGAATTTTCAAAATATAGGCTATATGGCAGAATGAGTAATCCTATGGCCAACTCCAAGTCATGTAGAAAGTTCCTTGTAAGGAGAAAAGTATTTCACAGTTTCAGTTAAAAGTTATATGGGTCTAAATACATCTTATTATCTTGTCGTCTATAGCGTTTAACTATATTTTCTTTTCAATACCAGTATATAAAATGATTTGATTTAAATCGATTTGTTGAACTCTTGATAAATGAGATTCCGTTTGTAAGTAAAATCTTAATCGGTAAAAGGCATACAATTATTATATTTACCGATTGATGATAAAAATGAGCAAACGTAGAAGACCTACGGTTTCTATAAGCTACGTTAGGAGAACAAAAAATTCACCGACCTGAAATTGTTTCTAATTTTGTCTGAAGGTTTTGGAAGAAGCTTCATCAAGTGGCTTGGCGTTAGAAGTGGAGAATAACTTTCCGCCATCAGAAGAAAAATGGAGCATTCTGCAGGCGGTGTTTTTTTCTTCCACTGTGCTCACCACAATAGGTGTGTACAATAATGTAAGCATATAACATATTTGCCAATAACTTTTAGCACTGAAACCCTCGTAAAATTTGTGATTTTATTGAATCCATTTATTATAGTACTGTTGTAAAATGGACAGTTTATTTTAAATGAAGCAGATGTTTAGGAATGTTTGGCTGAGGAACATTCAAAGAATTGTATTATGTAGTTTGAAGTTGATTATTTCTACAAACAGTGAACTGTAAAACTGCTTTTAAAGTGTTATGACAGAAAGAAGGAACCAACTACCGTCAGCTTTAGTTTTCTTTCTATCAACTAACTGAATGTTCAGTAGCGTCTCTTATTTCTTACTTTAGATTTATTAATCATTAGAAATATATTATGAGCGTTAGTTTACTAATATATTTTTTCAGGTTATGGTAACATAGTTCCAGAGACATTCTGGGGCAGGCTGTTTTGCATTGCGTATGCACTTATAGGCATTCCTCTTACACTGACGGTTATTGCTGATTTGGGCTGTGTTTTCGCTACTGTCGTTTCAATTATTGGTAAACAGCTACCTGCAATGCCTAGTAAGTATTCAAAATTATATATATCTAGTAAAAACAATGTCTTATTCAGTATTTTATATTAATGTACTACTTAAATGTTGAAACGAATTACGAAAGTATTCTAGATTTACTTTTAACGACACTGTAACTAACGTCATTGTGTCAGCATTATGGAAATGGAAATCTTAAGCATCATAAACTAATAAATAAGGACGAACCACAATATTTAGCTTTTGGTTACCTATCTATTCACTATAGCCTAGATCCAAAAAGTATTCAATAGATTTTATAAATAAACTTGGCTTTGCAATGTTTAGCACTAAGAACGGCTTCGAGTTCACTTTTGATATTTAGGGGTTTAGTTCAACTGTGCTGGGAAATATTGTAGGTAATCATAACTTATAGTTTTTTTTTGTTTTTTAGAATGCTGTTCACGAGGTTTGGAAGCTAATCCTGCAGGTCAGAGGTCCCTATATGCCCTCGGAGCAGTTGGATTTCTGTTTCTATACTTATCCGCCGGAGCGTGCTTATTTAAAATGTGGGAGGATGACTGGTCTTTCTATGATGGATTCTATTTTTGTTTTATAACTATGACTACAATTGGATTTGGAGACTTAGTTCCTAGTAAGGAATATTATTTTTGTATACAGTGTTTCAATTTTTGCAACGAGGTGTTTAATTAAAATTTTCAATTTCAGAAAGACCAAAGTATATGTTGATATGTACGTTATATATACTAATTGGGTTGGCATTAACGTCAACTATAATAGAGCTGGTGAGACGGCAATATGCCAGATCGTGGCAACAGCTGCGGGCGCTTTCCGGTCCTTTGGCAGATACGCTAAGGAGATTAGGCGACGCTGGCCGGGGAGTGGATGTATCCGCCTTACATACTGACCTAAGAAGAGTACTCACAGTGGTAAGTTCATAATGTACACGTTTATTACATAAGAATTTAACTATAGGTATTATATGAATTAACTGTTCAAGTTTATCCAACCCCAAATAATCTTTGGGATAAAGGCTAGAAAGAAGGAAGGCATTACTTGAATAACATTATGTTTAACGAAGCATAATCTTCTTAATTAAACAACTAATATAACAAAGACGCTATAATGTTTTGTTAATAAAAATTTAAGCAGAAAAAGGTATTTAAGATATTCAAATGTATGGAGGAATTCATAAACATTTGGATTCTATTAAAAAAGTTTCAGAGAGGAATGATTGAGCGATATTTGTGATTCATTAATTAAAAATTATCAACAGTTTCTAAAATAAATAATTGCCACTTTATAAAGTATCCGTACATAAAGAGAGCTTTTTAAATGATGTCTAGCACTAAAAGTTTCAACCAACTTCCAAATGTTTATATGCGATGCATGTAATTTGTAAATCAAAGAGATCAAATACTTTGTGTTGACAGCTGTTCTTGAGTACGGTAAACATGTATTACTTAAACAACTTTGTGATTGATTGATGCCTGATTGGAAGAGTGTAAAAAATGTTTCATGTGTTTAATGTGTAAACAAGTTGGCACCAGTAAAGATTTGAAGCTGAAATATGTATTATTTTTTCTAATAACTACAAGTTTATCTTATTGCCAAGAAATAAAAGATATAATAATTACTCTGTGTTGATTCATTTTATTTTGGATACCCAGGTAAATATTTTCTCGTACGCTATACGAGAAAATATTTGTTGAACGAGTTTCATTATTTCTTCTTACTTGTGCTCGTTATTTAATGTGAAGATCATAAATTAATAATTTTAAAATAATCCAATTGATGTCGTTTAGTTATAGAAAGTAAAAAATGGATGGCACCATTATCATAAATAAAAGTGTTGATGTGATGCAGTTTGAAACAATTTACTTTATGACTTTAGTCTTTTCTATAGGAAGGGTAATTCAATGTTTTTCTTCAAGGGTGACGCCATTAATTATTTTACAGAAAAGCTATACCGGCTCGGACTCTATGGTAAAACCTAAGACAACTATTGCACCTCAACAGGTATATTGCCAGACAGACAATTATATTTCTGGCTTCTTGAAATCATTTACATAATGGCATCAATATTATGTTAGCGCTTACAATGTTTAAGTTACTCGGTTTCCACACCGCATTTTAGTGCGGAATGAATTTCACAAAAAAGCACACTTCAATCATCACATGCCTCTGCTAATTCTTTTCTTCTTTGATAATTACTTAAAATACTATGAGCCAATTTGTTTATACGCTGCGGATATTAAAAGAGTTACATTTTTATTTTTAATGAGTTTTATTCCCATATTGAAAACATGATATAAAAGGCATGTATATGTTTATTCTATAGATTTATTTTGAAATATACAGGTGCAATATTCTGAGTATAGTTTGAAGTTTTACAAATTTAGGTTTCAACGTCAGGTTACACAAAAGAGTAAGCTACCATTTACACAAGACAGTTATAAAATGAAATAAAAATATTAGAAATATATTTACAACCTATAAAAAACGAATGGATCATTACTAATTTAAATTATAATCGTAATCATAATCATTTATTTACAATGGCAACGATTCGAAGTTTTCAAACCCAAACCTACCAAAAGTTTTCGTTATTATGTACATACTCGTATATTTCCACAAATACTGACCCCAACCTTATCATCATCATCAGCCCTTTGCAGTCCACTTCTAGACATAGGCCTCTCCTATGAAACACAGAGCCCGGTCTGCTGCTTATTGCAAGCAGTCCCGCCATTTGGCCAGAGGTCACACTACGTTTGCTGATCTGCGCTCTAGAACACTTACTTTAGCGGTTATAAGTTCTGCTACATACGTGACGAGCCCATTGCCATTTCAAGCTACTAACTTTGAAAGCTATATCGGTCACTTTAGTTCTATGGCGAATTACTTCGTTTCGAATTTTGTCCTTCAGAGAGACGCCAAGCATAGCTCTTTCCATAGGTCGTTGAATGACTCATAAGATTCTTAATCCGCATAACAGTCATTGTCCACGTCTCGGCACTGAAAGAACACATTGACCTAAGATTTTAGTGTGTATACCCGATGAAAAATTGTGTCATGTTAATTCTAAAGCAGTGGTTTATTAAAAAATATCTAAAATGTAGATGTCACGAACTAACGTGTGTTCTGTTACTTAAAAATATATTTGGAATGTTTTTAGATCTTATTTAATGTGATAAACGAGATCTTTATGCTGGCGGACATAGGTTAAATTAATAAATAAATATTTTGGACATCTTACACACAACGCCATCTAGTCCCAAACTAAGCAGAGCTTGTATTATGGGTACTAATAACTGATATACTACCTACATAAACATTAAAATAGAAATCTGCGGGATTGCTACCATGTACCTTTTTGTTACTTTTTTAGTTGTAAGTACATACATATACATAGAAAACTCCCAGACTCCGAAACAAATATATGTGGATCACAAAAATATTTGGTCCAACCCGGGAATCGAACCCGAGACCTCTTGATCAGCAGCTGCATACGCAGCGGCATAACCACTAGACCAACAAGGCAGTCAAGACAAGTTAAGTCAAGGCATTAAGAAATCATGAAGCGGTTTTCACACGCTTCCGCCGCAGTTCCTGTAGCATGCCAGTATTTTAAAAATTAAAGCACATTCACGATGCGTTTTACGCCTGTCATGTGTGTGACTGTATGCGGTTCCTACCATCCTGCCTATATATAATCCGCGCTCTGGCGTGCGTTACCCCAGCAAAAAAGCAAAAAAAAATTGGCTTTAGAGAGATGAGAGTACAACAGAAAATTAGTGTGTTCTACGGAGTAATTTGTTACAAATAGCAAAATTTGTGCATGTAGTAGTTTAAAAGTTATTCGACAAAAACACTTTTTGCTGGAGTAACGTTTCAAACGTTACCCCAGCAAAATTTTTTTTTTTAAAACGTTTCAGACCCAAACGAAATTCATGAAAAGATAGCTTTTATTACCTATTAAATGTTAGCAAACAGCAAAATTTGTGTGAGCTGTGGTTCTTAAATTATTGTCAATTTTCCTGGGGCAATAATTTGGACTTGTCTAGAACTTGAAAATGGCTGAACGCAGAAGTTTGAAAAAAATACCATCGATAGACCTTCATTTACCTAAATTTGTTTAGTCATTACTTTTTAAATTTTTTGATGAACACTGATGTAAATAAATGGTTTTGAAAATCATAAGTAAACAGTTTTGCTAGGAAATCAGTATACTTACAATCAAATAAAAAGCTGTAACATATAGCCATGGTTTACATTTATAATGACTGTAAATTTGGATTAAGTAACTTTAAGCAATATGAAGATATAAGTAAATATTATTAATTTTAAATGGTATATTTAAGTCATCCAATACGCAGTTCGTTTTAAACAAGGAAACGTGGCAAACTCTAACAAATTTAAGTATATCATCAACAAACAAGCCTGTAAATTTCAGCTATCAATTACGAATACTATAAAAGTTATATGTAAAAAAAGAATGTAACAACATTCTCCTATAACCCGGGCAAATTAAAAGGTTACGCAAAAGCGACCATGCCATACATTTACATATCTTCCTAATTTAACGGCTTAGTATCTGGTATTTTGTACAGTCAACAGAATATTTTTATCAGATTGTAATTTAAATATTGAAACCAATTTTAAAAACTTAAATTTTTTGTTTCATACAATTTAATGCTTCATTCAAATTCAAATCAATGCAAAACAAAATTTCATTAACTCAGTTGGGAATAGTGTTTTATAAAACAATATAAAAATTACAAAATTTCATATAGTATGCTACTTTTTTTTCTTTTTTTTGTTCTTGTTATGAGAAAAATAATAAGTTACATTCACCGCGTAACCATGGAAGCAACAGGAAGGCAACAAATGTAATTTTAAAAAGAATAATGCGTGTAAAATACTGAAGACATTTTACAAGGAAAGGACAAGGAAAATTTTACAAGAAAAGTTACTAAACATTGTAAATATTTATTTAATTCATTGTAAAAAGAAACAAAAAATATCTTAAGTTAGTATCTAAACATGTTGAAATTACTCAACTATCTGTGATTTTTCTAAACATTTAAGTACTTATGTGAGTGTATAAGACTGATTTTAAATAAAATAAATTAATCATACTCAGTTCAATATTTTTGTCACCCTGACCTAACTTTATTTGTTTGTAACTGTACCATCAAAATATTCAATTATACCATTCATTTCAGATGTCAGCCGAATGTATGGCGCCGTAGCTTTTACGTAACCTTTTAATTTGGTCGGGTTATAGGAGAATGTTGTTATATTCTTGTTTTACATATAACTTTTATAATATTCGTGATTGATAGCTGAAATTTACAGGCTTGTTTGTTGATGATATACTTAAATTTGTTAGAGTTTGCCACGTTTCGTTGTTTTATAGGAACTGCGTATTCGATGACTTAAATATACCATTTAAAATTAATAATATTTACTTTTATCTTCATATTGCTTAAAGTTACATAATCCAAATTAACAGTCATTATAAATGTAAACCATGGCTATATGTTACAGCTTTTTATTTGATTGTAAGTATACTGGTTTCCTAGCAAAACAGTTTTTTTCTGATTTTCAAAACCATTTTATTACATCGGTGTTCTTCAAACAATTTAAAAACGAATGATTAAACAAATTTAAGCAAATGAAGGTCTATTGATGGTATTTTTTTCAAACTTCTGCGTTCAGCCATTTTCAAGTTCTGGACAAGCCCATAATATTGCCCCAACAAAATTGTCAATAACTTAAGAACCACAGCATACACAAATTTTGCTGTTTGCTAACATTTAATGCGGAACAAAAGCTATCTTTTCATGTATTTCGTTTGGGTCTGAAACGTTTTAAAAAAAAAATTTTTGCTGGGGTAACGTTTGAAACGTTACTCCAGCAAAAAGTGTTTTTGTCGAATAACTTTTAAACTACTACATGCACAAATTTTGCTATTTGTAACAAATTACTCCTTAGAACACACTAATTTTCTGTTAGACTCTCATCTCTCTAAGGCCCAATTTTTTTTGCTTTTTTGCTGGGGTAACGCACGCCGCGCTCTGTGCAAATGGTTGACGATAGTTTGTGATGAATAGCGATAATTGCGATGCCAACTGCTTCATAATATTCTATAACTCTGGTTTCTGGTTCTTGGTTGGATATAAAACGACTTTTCCTACACCACAAGTCGGCTTCGTGACTTCTTAGCCGTAAATCATCATTATGATTACCACTTATATAATTAGCACTATAAAAAAGTTTAAACAATCGCTACACTTGGACTAGTTACTAAACTATATAAAGCTGCGAATAGCTCTAAAGCTCTTTGAGGTTTAAATGGAACGTAATGATGCCAGCTAATGAAAGAGTTTATAGATAGTTATGTGGTAACGACTTGTATAGAGCTCGCAAAACACATCAAGGCCGCTTTAATGTCGTAAGGCACCCTTGCGATACCGAAGCGGCCTTAGCTTTAGAGGCCAACAAAATTACCATTACATTTATATATATATTTATTTATATATAAAATATGCTTGCCTTATTTTCCGATGCTTTTATTCAGCAGATTATTAATTAGTGAGTTTGAAAAGTAGGAACAGCTTGAATATTTGTTTAGCATCTATATTTAAAGCAAATGATAAATAAAAATAAATTTAATTTAGTGTTATTATCTCAATGCTTTTCTGTTATATCTATCTCCAATAGAAATATTGGCATCGACTTTTTAACACCGTAAGATAAATGTCTGGGAATATTTTTATAGTTTCCGATAAAGTAGTCATAAAACCTGAAATCATTATAACATTGCGTCAATACTCAATACCAATGCGGCCTTCATTCTGAAATTTTGAGAGCCAGCCGTTGATACTTTTGAGATTGGTGAGTTTGTGCTCGCGGTATCGCACACGTGTTATTCTAATGAATAGCTTTGATTGCGTTTAGGGGTGGAATTTTACAAAAGCCTCTCTTAATGCTAGCCTACGCTCTTCAAGGAACATACATGCCGAATTTTAGATTTCTGAGTGCAGTAGTTCTGGCTGTGCATTGTCTTTTATTATATACTAGCTTTCGGCCGCGGCTCCGCCCGCGTGTGTCTCAATTACTGCAGTAAAAAGTAACCTATGTGCTCTGATATATGAGCACAGATATTTTTTTATTTTTTATTTATTAGTAAAATATATTTATTTTTTTCATTAAAAGTATCATATGTTACTTCTAATAACTCCAAGAATATGTGTACAAAGTTTCATGATAATCGGTTCAGTAGTTTTCGCGTGAAAGCGTAACAAACAAACTTACATTCTCATTTATAATATCAGTAGGGATATTGATGTATTTTTAGAACTTTGTTAACAAAATAACATTAAATTACACAGGAGCTAAGAACAAGCTTTTCTTTCTTTTTATTTTCCCTTTAAATCCCTTATTTTCTTCCTTAGTGTAATATTCACTAAATAATTTGTTATTTTTTTTACAAATTATCGTCTACTTTTCTATTGAAGTGACATGTGATTTCTCAACAAAAAATCAAATGAAGAAGATATTGTATTTGACTGGTCGTTTATCCCGTTTTTTAGGGTTCCAAAGATTATAACTCGGAACCCTTATAGATTCGTCATACCCGTCCGTCCGTCCTCAGACATGACTATGTGTTGTAATTACTTCGTGCAACAAGAAAATTATGTAAAATATTTTTATTTGGGGTACCTCCCTTACTTGTAAAGTGTGGATGTTTTTTTTTCTCGCAGCTATGATATCATGTGGGGTATCTTTAGATAGGTCTTTTAAAAACAATAAAGGGTTTCTAAGACGATTTTTTGATTTAGGTATCCGTTTACGAGAAATTCCACTTCAAAGGGCACTTTTTTTATAAAAAAAAACAGTGCGTCCCCCCCTTCTAAAAGCTAAACGGCTGGCTCAAAAATCTGGAAAAATTCACGGTGGTGTTCCATATAATCAATTTTAAAGGAAAACTATAACGGATGACTTTGTTAGTTCAGGAGTTATAGAGGCTTAACTAAAAAAAACGTAAAATGCGCTTTCTTGGAAAACGGTATACAAAATTATTAATACGTAAACATAACAATTATCTATTGGATATTTTAAATCCACGTACCATTACGGGTGACTGAGGAACCCTTTCCTGTGCGTGATCTGACACGCACTTGGCCGATTTTCCTTGATATTTTGGATACCTGAATGTATGAAAAATATGTATTACAAAAATAATCTTGTATAATTATTTTGTTTGATATTTCATTTCAGTTCCGTTTTGATTCAAATCGATTTATTCATTCAAAATGTTTTAAATAATGTTTAATTACGAAACCAAAAAAATTGGACCTAATTTTTCTCTGAAGACAAATTTAAGAACAGAAAAGCATTCGTTTCTAATGGTAACAAATGAGTCTGCTGTCCAAACTTATTTTTCTTCGGAAGCAATTAAACTTGCTCAATGTTTTGTACAAAAGAAATGCAGAGGTTGAGCTGTAAAACATTTATTTTGTTCTACTCTGCCGCTTTTGTAGATGCAATTTTATAAATTAAAAAAAGTACTTAATAACACGTTCGATGCATAAGAATTTTGTAATTCCAGATTTGTATGTAATGAGTATTTTTGTTGTAGGTTACGATGCCACGGTTAAGCGGTGCTGGTGGAAATGCTTTAACAGACAAGCGAAGGCTAGAATTAGAGGCGGCTGTAGAAGCTGTTATCAGGGACATCACGGCGCCAGTAACTACGCAAAAGCCCCCTATTGTACAAATAGTAATTTATGAATCTTCAGTGTAAATAAGTCATGTTGTCTGTCTAATTATTTAAACATTGTTGATATATGCACAGGCGTCATCAATTGAACGCCGTTGCTGTTCCTGTTACTTCCAATTATACGAAGCTTGATCAGGGCTTCTGCGTGATTCATAGACATTATGCGTCAAGGTTCAATGCTAGTGCCCTTGCTAGCTAGAATTAAAATACTCGTATTACTCGTACTACTGAAATACTGCCGCGTTAAAATGCTACGCTACTCAAAGATATTGAATGAAACTCACAGTATGAGTCTCTGTTTGTGTGACCATTTTACAAAAAGAAATGTTTGACTTTGTGTTTTAAAGTGTTTGTTCAGTTATTTAGGTAAAGTGAAACGTTACATGAGGTGTTTGGCATCATTCAAATAAGAGTGATGATATATTTATTTTTTCAGCATGATCTGCTCCTGTTAATGATTGATTCATAACATTCTAAATTTCACCCGTGGGTGGAGTACTGTTCTCATATTTGCGATAGATCCGCACAGTATTTGTTTGACGCTTACGATTGGTTGCAGGGGCGAGCGGTTCGCATTATTGATAGTCCCTAAGCCACCAAGTTCCTTGAACCTCTGTGAAGAGTTGCAAAGAAATCTCGCGTCTATGACCGTTCTCTATTGCCTTTATCATGGGGTGTTCTTAAGAGCTCTTCCAACTGGTCCTCCGTTTCCCAACACGTGTTGGCTTGGAAGTCACTGTATCAGAGTGGTAGATACGCTCTCAAACGTTTCGGCTCTTCTTTCCTGTGCTGAGCAGTCAAATCTGAAACTCACTATTGTGTTTCTGTCCCACTATGATCCTAGGTCCTTTAAATCGGGCTCACTAGACCACTATTGGTATTGGCCCCATTTGCATTAAAAATGGCATGGATTCAAAATGGAAAGTTTAAAATTGCCTCCACTTTCAAAATTTTAGGCATTTTTATGAATAATGACAGACATGAGTGGCACAATGTGCTCTTAACCTGAGCCAGCATTATTACTAAGATAATAATATAATAAAAAATCATACTATACTCGTAATCATTCTGATCAAGAACGACAAATTTTATATTGCTGTCACTTGAAACGGTAAAAATCTACTTCAAAAAGTTATTCGCTTACTGTAACACAATAAATAAATATACATGTCTATTACAAGATTCAATAAACAAAAAAGAGCAAAGAAGAAACATGTTTATCTAATAATGTTTAAAAGTTTAAAATTATTACTTCCTCTTATCGACGAACATTGCGATGGCAAAATATCTTTTATTGCGTTTTTTATTTGCAACAATAAAAACTTTTCACTTCACAAGCAGAATTTTGCCGTTTATTGAGTAATATTGCCTTTCCTGATTTTTGATGTCTATACCTTCTGGTTTTGATATATATAATATTTTATTCTAAATTAACTTTGCAATTACATAAGAAGTAGTATTGTAAATAGTTCAGTATCAAACAATAAATAAATATATTTGACCAAGTGTATATTATTAGACCGTTAGTAATATAAATCAAAATAAGAAATCAAAATCCCAGACCCCAGAATTTTTGTTTGTGGATTTACCACAAATCCCAGGAATTGTTCTGAGGTCGGCAGGATCGGCAGTGAATAACTTTGTAAATTACAGTGAATAAGTGAAAATAATGGAGCTGATGCCCGCGGCTCCCCACGCGTCTTAGAGGTATGAAAATTAGATGTTGGCCGATTCTCAGACATATCCGATGTGCACACGAAACTTCATAAAAATCAGAAAACTTCGAAACGGCTAGTGAAGAGTAAACACCACGACACGAACACGAATTTTATATTATAGAAAAAAAAAGAAAAGTATTCTTAAAATACTTAGAATGTTAATACCTAAAGTAACATTGTTAATGAGTTTTGTGGTTGTAGTAGTTAAAACTATAGCTTTGCAAGAGGATTTAATTATTTAAATTTATACACAGTATTGATTCCATTGTGTTACTTATGAAATATACAACTGTATATTTCCATTCGCCAAGCTCACAAAGATGACCAAAACTTAAATATATATATAAAAATAAGAAACGCCAGAAAATGAAATTGCTTCAATTTTCTGGCGTTTCTTATTTTTATATATATATTTAATTTTTTATTCCTAAATACAAATATTTAGGAATAAAAAATGCTACTATATATATATATTTCTACCAGATTCTATATAGGAACATCCAAAACATTTTGGTATTTACTCGTACGATCGCTTTATGGACCAGAACATATGGTGCAAATGTGATTACTAGTCCTCTAATGTGTTTGGGATCACATATAAAGACTTATAGTGAACGAACATAGAGAAATACTTAATACGCATTGACTTATCGTCACTATTTGTGTCTTAAAAGCAAGCAGTTTGAAAATATTTTTCAAAATGAAATATTATATCGGTTTTTCTGGAAAAAATGCTTTTGAGAAACTAATTATTAGTCTCAGTACTAAAACAAAATACAAAGTTTATGACGATCAGAAGATATTATGGTGCAAAATATAACAAACAAGCTTTCAGATTTGTTGTAATTATAAGAGTTGGGACTACGATTACAATTCTTATTAATAGTTGTGTTGGAGTTTCCAGCAGATTTTCGTATGTTCTTGCTACGCCTAAACTTGCCTGTCACATTTTTTAAGAATCTGTTGAATATCTTTAAATAAACAATTATCAGTTACAGTTATACGTGAAGATTTATTAAGAGGGCTTTTTGATAAAATTTAGTAATTTTTCTATATTAAAATGTTGTATTCTTTAAAAAATAAAAGTAAAGTTGATGAATTCATTCACTAGTGGATGGCAATAAGCTAAAAATGAAAATGTAATTGTAAAATTGAAATTAAATCTAATGTTGTTTTTATGTGAAAATCTTTTGCGATCGTCACATCACTTTTTTTTGTTGAAAATTCCTTCAGATATTCAACTCTTCCTGAAGCCAGGAGCCAAGAGTACAATATACTTTTTAACAACAACATGTACTAGTGGAAACAACATAACAACATTATGTTGTTTCCACTAGAACTACCTAGATGATCGGGCTAGACGTTAACGTAGTATCTCGGATTCAAGCAAATTAAATCACGCAGTATTTCCTTAGAAACCACTTTTTTTACCGTCTCACGTTTTCCTTAGAAAGAAAATCGAATGTCGCTATAATTGTCATCCGTACCCAGAGGCCATACTAATCTTCTTTGTACTATTCTGTTTATCTAACTGCGTAAGGAGGAGGGTAATGTTCTTCGAGCGTGATTATGAATGTATGTTTATGTCCATTTCTTTGGCATGCCCTACATCCTGAACGGCTCTATGGATTTGGACATATGTGGTGTCGTTCAATTCGTTAGAATTGTAGTAGTGATATAGTAATATCAATTTTCGAAATCACACCCGCAAACGAAAAAAAGTTTTTTTCTACTTTAGCAATATGATAAATATGTTAATGTAATAAACAATAATGTTACGGTTTTAATATAATTATATATAACTATTTTTATAGGTATTATCAAAGTAAGTACAAATCAAAGTTTTGAACAGTCCCGCTCGAACGTGGCAGCACTACCCTCTCATACTTGACCAACCTTATATGACATGACATGATAATATTGGTGACATCGAGACCAAAGGCCCAATGATGCAGAAGCATCTTAATGGCTGAAATATTGAGGGTCACTAATATCACCATGTGGAAATTGATAATGAGTATGGTGACCCCTACTCTTATATTTCTACCAGTCGTTCTTAGGGCGATGCAGAGATAGCAAATCTTTTCTGGTATATAATTCGAGTAACAGATTAATCGCATAGATACAAAACGAGATTGTTCGAAAATACATTAATTGTTTAAAACTGTTCTCAAGGTAACGACCAACAAAATGTATCACATCACATCCTGTTGTAGCGTACTAGTTTTTGAGAGATAGCGTAAATTTATGTTTGAGTTTTTTATCAACTCAGAGAGTATTTTTTTAGTTTCCGAGTAACGTTGTGTCGTTACTCGGAAACTAAAAAAAAACTCTAATAAAGGATACTAAATTACAGATTTCATAACGTGCTTAATAAAAGATCTGCATTTTTTATGTGTTTTATTTATATGTAATAGCGATACCTGTTTAATGGAGTTTAGACAACATTTTCTTATGCATCTTATGTTCTAATAATACCTGTGCATTATAAGTTATCATATTAGATATTACCAACCAGTTTGCACTGGAGTTGTTCACATCCAATTCCAATTCTAACTGGTTGGAACATAGGCCCAGAAAGTATACAATTTCCAACATTCACTAAAAATTAACGTTCAAAAGAAATTTGAAAATATAGTCCTTCAACTTTTGGATATCACATTAAATAATCACAAATGTATTTTTAATGTGCAAAGCTAAATCTTGAGAAATTGTAATCTCAATATCTTTCTGCTTTGATATTTAGTTGCTACATCTTACAGCTGATAAAAATAAGACACTAAAATAAAAACATATTTAATAATCTGATTTTACTTATTGCTCTCGAACAGTAAAGAGATTTCAATATGAAAATTATTAATAAATTATAAGCAGAAATTTATTGTAATTATTTTCATGCAGTACTTAGACGTTTTAGAGAGTATAATTTAATGATACTAAATTTAGGTGAGTTGCAATAACAGAATTGGCATCAATGCAAATGTTGTTCCTACATAGAAATAACGCATATGAATAACTGTCAGTCTATTCCTCGGTAAACCAATATGAACCTCCTAATTTTATAGCTCATGAAACGTATTAAAATGTTTATGCGGTTTAATAATTTATTGCATAAACATTTTGTTAGTCGATGCCGAATAGTGTCGATAACCTATATAAAATACGTATGCTCAAAACAAAACATTATGTTCGTAATTTAGTTCTTTATTGAGTTTTAGCGTTGAGGTACTGAATTATGCATTCAGTTGCTTTGCAAACTTGCAATAATATTATGGCGTGTGCTTATATAAATTTCAAGTGCTGAAGTTCAATTGCTTCTAAAATATTTTTTATCTATATAAACAAAATATTTACGTGCAATTTATTTACGTACTTCATGAAATGATTATACCACCTAGACTTGCCACTTGGCTATATTATATACTACATACAGACGGTCAAATCTACATTACATTAGTTCTACCAGCATCTATAACATTAATAGTTATAATGTGTACCTTACTCTTTGTATAAAAGGCCAAACCTTTGCACCATGCTACTTTCTGCTTTAAACATAATCTTTTCTTTTTAGAATAAATCTTTGCTGGATTCTTGGTTACTACGAAGTCAATAGTTTTCGCCGTCTGTGTATGTTTACCTACTAAAAAAAACTACTCTGCCTGGTGGAAAGCATGAGTAGAGTTCAGGAGTAAGGGCCACCATCTTCATTGTGAGTGCATACAATACTGCATGGTGACCCATACTATGGCAGCTTAGTAATTGGGCTTCCGATCACACACTCACGAACGATAGATGACAGCACGAATGCCATCATTAAAGTTAGTCTTCTGTGTGAGGGTAGTACTGCCCCGGTCAAGCCGGTCCATTCGTGCTGAAATCAACGTGGCCTTACTACATACATAAATTTATGTTTATATTTTTACCGAACGGTCTAAAATACTGAACCAGTTTAAAGGAATGATGTGTCAATATATTCGTTGAAATAGAGCCCGGGTGACTATTATTGATAAATTTTATCGAAAGGATTTCATCTGCAAGTTACAAAGTAATTGTAGATAAAATGATCGTGACTACACACTATTGAAAATAAAATGCGGGAATACCTTTGTCTACAGTTACTTTAGTATTGAGAGTTGTATTTACGAGCGTGGAGATAAAACATTTTTAACGTATCTAGCAGACGTCAACCTACTTAGAACGGAAGGTGCCAATGAGAACGATCAAACTACATGTGGATCAGGCTATAAAAAACCAAAGAGAATATAAAGATATTTGCACCACGGCATCGTTGTAAATCCATATTGACGTGTAGCCATAATGCAAATATTTTTACTAGGATATCAGCACATCATAACAGTATTCACTTTAGTAAAACGAGAAACACTTGGCGATACTTTTCAAATTTATTTCGTAGTAAAGTTGTAGTCAAAAGGGTTGCAAAATTAAGCTCAAGATTAATACAGTTAAATTTAAGAAAATAATGGCAAAAAAATTAATTGCACACACAATATAAGCTTTAAGAAAATATGCTTTATATTTTGTGAATAGATGGATATAATTCTCTGATGCATGATTGACCTCATCCACATATCAAAAAGGTTAAGTAAAAAATGTTTCTGTTTCAAAGCATGAGTTACGATATTTTGTTATTATGTATGTTAATGCTATCCTCAAAGATGTTATAGTAAAAATATAATATCATTAGCTATCCTATTAATATTAAAAACGCGTAAGTTTGTGAGTATGTGTGTATGTATCTTTGTTCCTCTTTCACGTAAAAACTACTGAACGGATTTTGATGAAACTTTACAGTAATATAGCATATATATCAGAATAACACATAGGCTACTTTTACTGCAATAATCGAGACACACGGGCGATAACTAGGTGATTATAAAAATACATAAATCGTATATGTCAAAATGTATCACTGTTTAACTCCTGTCAGAACTTCACAGGTTGCTATGCATAACAAACTTGCATAGTAACCATAATGATATACGCAGGTAACACCACGGGGCGCAGCTAGTTAGAGCATAAATATTGAAGTTGAAGTTAAATAAAATAGAGATATGTTCTGTACAAACATTGTATGAGATTGTTATAATAATTAATTGAAGGTTCATAATATTATATTATATACATATTTTTTGATTTGAGTACATACCACTAGATCTAATAGAATGAATTTTGATCTAATGGATTTCAAAGAGAAGGCTTTTCACCTTTGTTAGATAATATTTTCAAAAGAATTCGTATTACAACTCACAAACTACGATGTTTTATAATTTTGTACGTAAATGGACAACTGTAAATAGGGGGTCACATAAAGAATTTAAAAAATGTATTCTAATTGATTTATCTACCAAACAATAAAAATATTATACTACGAGTATATTTACTCTGATTTTCATTTTGTAGTTTCGTAGTTTTTACGAGCTTTTTATTTTGTATGTTTTGACTACTACTACATTTTTGTCAGTGACAAATATTGGCATTAAAGAGATTTTGGTTAGAAAATAACAAGAAGACTGTTAAACACTGTTTTTTCAGCATTTAAAAATAAAAATAAGACAAAGGGTATTAAAAGTGTTGTTATTTATAAGTGTAATTATACTTAGGAGGCATTAACCTCTTTTCTTTTTGTGTATAAGGCGACTGTTGTATGGTTGTCAGTGACTCACTTCCTTGACTATGCTTCATTCAAAGTTTTAGTATAGATTTTATGGATATGAACTGAAACTAGCGCTTACGCATAGAGGTTTACAGAGAACAGAAAATCAATCATAATATAATTATTCACTTTCTAGAAGCTTTTAGTTACGGCCGTTTGAATTCTGACAATAAGTATATTTAGTGAGGTTGGTACTAAATTATATACGTATTTATTAATGATTAGTTTACGTACATACGTTATATAAAGTCTTAGCAGTTCTTATAATGTTGGCAAATTTCTGGTTTGCTTTTCTCGTAAATAAAATATTTAAATGGTTTTAATTACAAATATATAAATCTACATTATGATACACTTTTTAGATTTTTCGAGCCAGCCGTTTAGCATTTAGAGGGGGAGGGGGACGTTAAGAACGGGGTTAAGAAGAAAGTGCCCTTTAAAGTTGAATAACTCACAAACGAATACACAAGAAAAAAATCGTCTTAGCAGCCTCTCAGTGGTTTTAAATACCTATATAATGATACACCACACGATGGGGTAGATGCGAGAAAAAAAAAATCCCCACTTTACATGTAGGGGAGGTACACCAAATAACGGACAGACATGACGAATCTACAGTAGGGTTCCAACTTCCGAGTCATGACCTATGGAACCGTAAAAATGTACTAACAATCTTTGAATATAGATTATATTAATAATCAAAGTTTTTATTCAAAGCTCGTACGTTTAAATAGAGCATAAAGGATGATTTTCGATATGCTGTATAAATTGTGTGAATGTTGAAAATAATTAAAACCTACACTTCTTGCTATGTCCGTGTGGTGATGAATTAAGAATATAGAATATTCATTCCTAGTCAACCCAAGGGGTGACTAACGGAGTAAGCTACGTAGGACAACATACCTTGTAAACAGAAGGAAAACTTGAAACTATACCAACACATCTGGCCAACCTGGTATAGTAGACCAAACCTGTTTTCTAAGTAGAGGGCTATGTCCAGCACTGGGCTGTTATAGTTCGTTGATGACTCGTTTTACTAGCTCAATACGTGACATTAGCTTTTTCACCAACCTTTTGACTTTAACTATGCAAATACGCGTCAGCTCGGCCAGAAGTATTCACAGTTTTTATTTGTTAAAGCCGATCAAAGGGACTCTACTCGGCCCTATTAAAAGCATGAGTAGAATCTAGACGTTGGGGTATCCATCCTCATTGTGAGGGTAGATAAGGTAGCATGGTGACCCATACAATGGCGGCCTGCTTAAATAATTCTGCATTATTCTCCCGGACTTCGAAGGCCGGGAGAATGGTGTAGAATGATTGGACTTCCGGTCTCATACGAAATACGAAACCAAGAATCCTGTCATTATAAATATGGACTTCTGTGTGAGGGTAGTACTGCTTAATGTAACAGTAATAAATTCATTCAACGATATCTTTAGAGTCTTCGGTACCTTAATATTATTTACAAAATAAGAATGCAACATCATTATAATTAAAAAAAATAAACTATATAATGTAACAGTTTTAGAACACTTTCCAAAAAATAAAGAAAATTATTTGTAGGAATTTTAACTTTTTAGTTTGAATTTCTACAAACTTATTATTGATAATTGATAAATACTATTAGTAAGTTCTAAATGTCGAAGTCTACTTCTTAGATTGTTCATACTGTAGTATGTGTCCGTCACAGGTATTTTTGTTTTACATTTGAAATACAAATAGAATGTAAATGAATTTGATCAAAACATTTTGAGCTTTCCCACCTTCAGAAATAGGACAAGTTTCCTTTGAAATAACAAAATTAAGTGCATGTGTACTTAGGCTCGAACGTCTGAAGCTCGGAATGACAATTAACAAACAAACAACTTTAAAGAAATCTCAAGAATCTTAAAATTTGCGGAGTATAAATTCAATTGGACAATTTCCATTTTAGCTACTTCTGTATAAAAAAAACTAATATTACAACCCAGAAATGTTACGGTGAATGTTCACTACTCATCCACCGTTAATATTGGAACATTTATCAAAGTATAGTGCACTTTTTTAAATGAACATACACAAATCCTTTTTTTTTATTTTTTTTTATTTGGAAAATCATCATGGACCGTCACCCCACCGGGGGTTACGGCGGGGTGGTGGTCGTATACGGGGTTACCGCGCCGTGTCTACGGAGGCGGCGTGTGCCCTGACCGGAACACCCCCGTGAAATTTGGAAGCGGAAGTGCTCGCCGACGTTTATCGGCGAGTGGCTGACTACCGGGCGGAGAGTGGCGGTGTTGGACCTCCGCCCGAGGACGTGCGCGAGTGGCGCGAAGACGCTCACCGAGCCACGATTTTTTGCTGGTCGGTCCGGCTGGAGACCCCACGTGCTGGCTTCGCCACCGTGGAGGCGCTTCGGCTGGTCATCGGCGAATGGGCAGTGCGGCAGCACGAGACCCTTACCTTCCGACTGACGCAGGTTCTTTCCGGGCATGGTTGCTTCGGAAAGTACCTGCACTCGGTCGCCAGAAGGGAATTGAGTTCCGCCTGCCACCACTGTGACTGCAGCGAGGATTCGGCTCATCACACGCTGGCGGTCTGCCCCGCATGGGAGACGCAGCGCCGGGTCCTCACTGCAGTCATCGGAGAAGATCTCTCACTGCCGGCCGTCGTTCGTTCCATGGCCGGTAGCGAGAGCTCATTTACCGCGGTCACAACCTTCTGCAAGGACGTAATCACGCAGAAGGAGGCGGCGGAGAAGGCCCGGGAGGACGACATCCAATTGGACTGATCCGCCGCTGGCGAACCGGGCGGCGGAGGTGCGAACATCTGCGCCTCATGGCGCCTTGAGTGTGGCCGCGGGTGGACGGGACGGGTTTTCCCTCCACCCGCATTATGTGGCCAGCCGCGAGGGGGCGGCGTCGGTGTGTGCCGGACGCCGCCTAATAGAGGGTCGTCGAACAGAGACGGTGCCCGCATCAGGAGCAGGCAGGCACTGGAGAAGTTCAGAAGGAGATCCCACCCTGGACTTCTCCTCCTCCTAAACGGAGAAGTGCAGAGAGGGCACACTGTGTGGTTTTGAGTCGGTTCTAGTCCGACACACCACCCCGCCGTAACCCCCGGTGGGTGACGGTCCATGATGATTTTCCACACATAAAAAAAAAGGGGCTGTGTGTCGGACTTCAACCGACTAAAAACCACACAGTGTGCCCTCTCCGCGCTTCTCTGTTTAGGAGGTTTAATGATAAGAAAATGCTTCAACAACAATTTTACTCTTATCTTTCCTATAAGAAAAATGAATGATATTAAGTTTGCATGTAAGATTCACAAGAAAAACAAAATTAAATTTTTTTTATGTGCTAGAGTGTTAGTTGTAGACGATGTCCATTATTGCGTGTTTTCCCAGGGAGTCAATTAGACGACACGTTGATTGTAGTGCTTTAATAATGACTCTGTTATCTCTGTAAGACTCCAACTAATTTTACTTAAACTAAAGCTTATATACAATGTAATATGTAGACAGTTTTAGGTGGGGCGCTACTATGAAATATTATTTACTTAATTGCTTAATTGACAATATGTTGTTTGTTCTTCCTTATTTATAATATTATAATATTACTATTGTTTGGCGGCACGTACGTTAACTTCAGTAAAACAATTATTTAATCACGTAGCCGTGTAAAGATCTATACTACTATTTTGCTGTGGCTTCGCCATAGATATTCCCCCTCTGAAGAGAAGAAACATCCTTATACCTTGTAAAAAAAGGTGTGATGTGACTTTAAACTACGTTTGTGTCTCTAATTATAGTGGTGAGCCTCTTCTCTATCTTTTTGGCTGCGGATTTGCAAATGAAGACCATTGTAGCGATGCCACATATAATTATCCCTGCTATCGCCATGCCAATTATCCAGCTTCGCATTCCTTGTACTTCTGAGGCTACCTGGGAGTGCAGCTTTGACCAGTCTTCTGTTGTTGGTGTATTGTTCTGCACCATGTTGATTTGTTCTTTCTCGTGGCTCGCGTTAGATCCCATGTTGTACTGTTTCGACGCTGGCTAGGTGAATGTCTATTGTTGTATAGTTCTGGTTTATATATTATAATTGGAATCTAACCGTCTGGTGGGAGACTCTACCAGAACGTGTCCTTTTTTCTGTTTGCTTATCTGCTTGTGAAGATTCTGTTATCTTGTCTCCGATTGTTCGTTCGCTTATCTTGCTATTGTTTAAAATAAATGCTGGTTTAAGTCTATCGATAGCTACACTTTTTTGTTTTCCGTTTATCAAGATCGTGAAGATCTTATCATTGCGACTGATGACAAGATAAGGTCCCTCGTACGGTGGTGTGAGGCTGGGCCATAGTCGGTCACAACGTAAGAAAACGTGCCTACATTCCGCTAACTGTGGGTGTACGAATATCTTGTCGTTCTTGCTTTGTCTTTGTGGACGCGAAATCATGTGTTCTAAGTTATCCTTAATTTCTCTTATAAAATCTGCGTACGTTGAGTTATTTTGTGTCTCGAAAAATGCTCCAGGCAGTCTAATTGTTGAACCGTATACTAGTTCAGCTGCCGAGAATCCTGTGTCTTGCCGTAAACTCGTACGTATGCCAAATAAAACGGTAGCTAACTCTTTTGTCCAATTAATTGTGTTTCCTCTTGCTATCAATGCAGTTTTTAATGTTCTGTGCAATCGTTCTACTTTAGAATTTGACTGTGGATGATATGGGGTGGTTCGAATTTTTTGAACTCCCATTAAGTTTGCTAAATTTTTGAATATTTCAGATTCAAATTGGCGTCCCTGGTCTGTGGTAATGTATTCAGGGCATCCGAATCGGGTTATCCAACCTTCGTATACCGTTCTGGCTACGGTTTCTGCAGTTATATCAGCTATGGGGAATGCCTCTGGCCATGAAGTACAACGATCTATCATTGTGAGTATGTATCGTTTGTTTTGAGAAGTGGGTAGAGGTCCTACTAAATCAATATGCAGATGGGAAAATCTTCCCGTTGGCATGAATTCTCCGAATTGTGACTTTGTATGACGATGTATTTTTGCTCGTTGACATTGTAAGCATGTCTCCGACATCTCATTTACGTCTTTATTCATATTTTCCCATATATAGTTAGCTGAAATAAGTTTCCTCGTAGTATTCTTACCAGGGTGGCTAATGTTATGAAAACTTTCGAAAATAGTTTTCCTGAATTTGAGTGGTATAAAAGGGCGTTGTTTTCCTGTTGATATATCGCAATAAATCTTAATATTTTCATTTGGAAAGTGTATTAATTCTATTTTTAATGATTTATTGGCTTTTAGTCGTTTTAACTCGCTATCACTCTTTTGATATTTTTCTACCTCGTGCCAATCGATTGCAGAGGGTAAGGTTATCGTCTCGATAACTCGAGATAAGGCATCGGCTACCACATTCTTGTGGCCACTGATGTGCTGGATATCCGTACTGAATTGTGATATATAATCCAGATATCTGATTCGTCTAGGGGTATCATCCAATGATGGCTTCTTGTCGAAAGCATGCATTAGTGGTTTGTGATCCGTGTAGACTGTAAATTCTCGTCCTTCTATGAGTCTTCTGAAGTGTTTTATAGCCATATAGATTCCTAGCAGCTCTCTATCATAGGTAGAGTATTTTGTTTGGGCTTCACTAAATGATTTGGAGAAAAAAGCTATTGGTTCCCATTTTGTTTTTCTTCGCTGCTGTAGTACAGCGCCTGCGCATTTGAGACTAGCATCTGTCATTAACGCTATTTGTGCGTTGCTGTCCGGATATGCCAATGTAGTTAATTGTCGAATGTCCTGCTTGCAGCGTTCAAACGCGTGGTTTGATTCAGTATTCCACTGGATAACCGTCTTATCATTTTTCTTACTATTAATTAAATATTTATTTAACGGTGCCTGATGCTTTGCTGCGTGTGGAATACTGCTTCTGTAGAAATTAATCATACCCAAAAAACGTCGTAACTCATTTACCGTTTGTGGTTTAGGGTAATTGTTTATAGCTTGAATCTTTTCCATAGTAGGAGTCAACCCTTGGCTCGTTATATGATAACCGAGGAAATCAATCTCCGACTTGGCGAATTCACATTTGCTTGTATTTATTGTTATACCGTTTTTATGTAGGCGCTTAAACACCTCCTCTAAGTGTTCATAATGTTCCTTAAGGTTATTTTTCTTGTCAGCGATAAATATGTCGTCCACATATACAAATACGTAGTCCAAGTCTCTGAATATAGAGTCCATAAATTTTTGGAAGGACTATGCTGCATTTCGTAACCCGAATGGCATTCTGATGAATTCAAAAAGTCCAAAAGGGGTTATTATCGCTGTTTTCTCTGGTTCAGCAACGGGCAGTATGTGAAAAGCTTTCTTTATGTCTATCTTGCTGAATATTCCTTTTCCGCTTGCTACGTACGTGAAATCGAGTAGCCTTGGCAGCGGGTACCTGTCTGGTACTGTTATTTTATTTAGTGCGCGGTAATCTCCGCATGCTCTCCATTCGCCATTCTTCTTCTTGACTAAATGGAGTGGCGATGCCCATTGACTGCTTGAAGGACGGCATATTCCCATGTCCATCATATCTTGGAATTCTTGTTTTGCAATCCTGTATTTGTCAGGAGGTAATGGACGTGCTCGCGTAAATACTGGGAAACCCTTTGTTATTATTTGATGCTGTACTCGGTGCTTAGTCTGTAGATTCATTGATCTAGGCTTTGTAATATCTTCATATTTCTCTAATAATCCCTTTATTGGTTCCTGTAGAGAAGCGTTTATAGATCGCACGGATGCAATTTTTGTTCTTACTATTTTGGCAGGCGTTTTCAGACCTGTTTTTTTATCGATCAGTTTTTTTCCGTGTATATCCACTAATAACTGATAATGATTCAAAAAATCAGCTCCCAGGATTGGCATCTTGACATCGGCAATGGTAAATGTCCATTTAAAGCTTCAGCGCAGTCCTAGGTTAAGCGTTAAAGTGCGTTCCCCGTATGTATTTATAGGGGTCCCGTTTGCGGCGAATAATTGGTATTCGCATGCCTGGCTCTCCTTATTTGTGCTATTTATAACCGAAATGTTAGCACCCGTGTCGACTAAAAATCTATAACCACTGTTTGAGTCAGTTATAGTTAGACGGTTTGCTGGGTGGATAGCACAGAGGCCCGTCGTATTCTGTGCTAATTTTAGTTTTCCGATAGCCTGTTATTTTTAATTAAGGCACTAAGTTAGGCATAGGTGGGTCACAAGTTAACACTATTTATTTAAACGAACACTTAACTCTTAACAATAAAATATTATTTCGTCAGTGCCGTGAATCCGCTAAAAAGTACGATTATAAATACGTATGGGTTAAACATGGAGTTGTACTTGTACGTAAACAAGATACGTCGCCCGCAATTGCTATTCGATCTTTATCTGACATTAATAAAATTAAGTAGTTTATGTAATGCAAAAAGACCCCCTAGTAGGAATAAATTAGGCGCACTATTACTTAAAGTAACAAGACACAATGTGAGATATTATTTTTTAGAATGTGGGTATTTTTATAATTATTATAATATTGATAGTGGCTGTGGCTTTGTCGTGATGAAATATATTTTATTAATGAAATTTGAATTATATGAATACATGTTATTGGTGTATTGTTCGTGTAATATTCTATTCTCGTGTAATTATTACGTATCGACGTTTACATGTTGTATTTACCATAGGGCACAAATTAATATGAGTTGTACTATCACTGTATTTACTAACAAATATAAGGTACAAGCTCAGTTGCAATACTTTTTAAGTTTGTTGTGTATTAATAATGGATAAGTTATCCATATATTACCAAAATTGTGGTGGCTTACGGACCAAACTTCACACATTATATATGAATATTCTGTCACACAATAATTATGATATTATTGTTTTGACGGAGACATGGTTTCATTCAGATATAAATGACAATGAGTTTATAGATTCACGATACCAAGTTTTTCGATGTGATCGGGACCGTACGGCGAGCGGCCGAATGGATGGTGGGGGCGTATTAGTCGCCGTGCGGACAGGGCTGGGTGCATCGCGGGTTGTGGTGCCGACCGGTGCGCCCTGCTCGTCCGCACCGCTTGTAGATCACGTTCTTATAGAAATAAGCAGACGTGACTACTGTTGTATTATCAGTGCGGTGTACATACCGCCCTCTACCAGTGAAAATAGTTATAGGATACATTTCGAATACCTGACTTTTTTGACACATTTGACTAATGTTAAGAATTTTATTATATTAGGTGACTACAATTTACCGAAAATGAAATGGAAAGAATATAATACGTACTTATTAGCTGATTCTTCTAACAACATTTCGACGTGTCGAGTTTTGACGAATTTTATGAATGTCTCAAATTCTTTCCAATATAATAAAATAAAAAATTATAAAGGAAGAATATTGGATCTATGTTTAACTGATATTTTAAATTGCGAATCAGCTCTGCCCGCGGTTCCACTCGTGCGAATGAATGATAATCATCCTCCATTTTATATTGTCTTTCCGATTCGGGAACGGGTTGGAAATATAATGAAACAACCGACATCACAATTTTTGTTTAATAAAGCTGATTATACACTTATAAATAGAGATATCACAAACATTGATTGGAGTAAATTATTATGTGGTGGAGACGCAGAGTCAATGGTGACCATATTTTATGAGCGAATCTATGAAGTAATTAGGAGATATGTACCTAAAAAAATTAATAAACCATCCCAGTTTCCTATCTGGTTCTCACCAGCTCTAATTCATATATATAAAAATAAAAACAACTATTGGATAAAGTGGAAAAAGTATTGTAACAAATCCGACTACGAATTATTTTCGCTTTACAGGCAAAGATTTAAACATGAATCGCGTAAATGTTACAAAGATTATATGGCCGCGGTTGAGAGTAGTATACAGAATCATATTAAATATTTTTGGACATACGTAAATAATAAAAAAGTCAAATCCGATATACCTCACACAATGTCTTATAAAAATTTAGTAGCTGATAAACCAGATGAAGTCTGTTTCCTATTCTCATCCTTTTTTCAATCGGTTTTCGAACCCTCGAGCGTGCCTGATCATTTTGACGTAGATGACATACCGGATAACAACAGTGTCTCAGACGTGCTATTTAGCCATATAACACTCTCTGAAGAAGTAGTTCTTAGGGAATTACAAAGCCTTGACTCCTCCAAAGGACCCGGAGTCGATAACATACCGCCAGTTTTTCTTAGGGCCACTGCTCAGACCATTTATCAACCTATACATATTATTTTTAACGCATGTCTAAGAGAGGGTACTTTTCCTGCTATTTTTAAGTCAGCCCGTGTTGTACCAATTTTTAAAGGTGGTGATAAATCCAAAATAGAGAATTATCGTCCTATATCGATTCTATCCGCCCTGTCAAAGACTTTCGAACGGTTGGTACATAAGAATATTTACCCCTTAATTCATAAACAAATTATTGAACAACAGCATGGTTTTGTACAAAAACGTTCAACCAATACCAATCTCTTAATTTATACATCATATTTATTTGAGTGCATGGATGATAATAAACAAACAGACAGTATTTATACCGACTTTCGGAAGGCATTTGATAGGATAGATCACAAAATTCTACTACAAAAATTGGCTTTTAATGGAATACGTGGTAATCTATGGCGCTGGTTTAAGTCTTATATTACAAATCGAACACAAAAGGTGGTCCTAAACGGCCATGAATCTGACTTTGTTTCCATCAGTTCTGGAGTTCCGCAGGGTTCCATTTTGGGCCCTCTCTTGTTCATCATATTTGTTAATGATATTGGTAGTTGCTTTGAGTTCAGTAATTTCTTACTCTATGCCGATGATCTCAAAATCTATCACAAAATCGAAAAACAAGAAGATCACTACAAATTACAACAGGATCTTGATCGATTTTCGAATTACTGCGTTAGAAATAAATTGGAGCTTAACATTAACAAATGTAAAACAATAACCTTCACAAAAAAGAAGAATATCTCTAACTTTACTTATAGTTTATCTGGGATAAGCCTCGAAAAAGTCGATTTGATCAGAGACTTAGGAGTCACTTTAGACGGGAAACTGCATTTGGATGTACATATCGATACCATTGTTAACAGAGCCTTTAGGATGTATGGATTCGTTGTCCGCTCCAGCAGTAATTTTACTCAAGCGTCCACTTACCTCCACCTATACAATTCTTTGGTCCGTTCGCAACTAGAGTATGCAGTACCTATTTGGAATCCATTGTATGATAAATATGTCGAAGCCCTTGAAGCCGTTCAGAAAAAGTTCCTGCGTTGTGTACAATATAAGTGTTATCGAAATCAACACTCATATAAAGATCTATTATTGAAATATAATTATGTAACCTTGGAACATAGACGCCTATATTTACAAGCAATATTACTATATGATCTTTGCCACAGCCATTACGATTGTATTCCACTCACGAGAAAACTATGTTACAGAGTACCCACTAGAACTCATACCCGTAACGCACTGAAAATTTTCGCAACAACCAGATGCCGAACAAATGCAGGTAGACGGGCCCCAATGCATCGCCTAGTTGAATCCTATAACACCCATTTCAACGGTATTGATATAATGGCGACGCGTGCAGGAGCGTTCAAAAGATTATTGTCAGAGAGACTAGCATTGCTCTAATTTGTCCTATTATTATTATTGTTTTTTGCCATGTGCTTATAGAGTTTATGTTTTCTTTTTTGCTGTTTTTTATGTATATTTTAGTTGTATTTATTTTATTTTTGTTTTTTTTGCACGTTAAATGATATGATGTGATTTAAATGAGTGTGTTACGTGAGATCACAAGTTGTAACGGGCACTTACCGTTTCTTTTAGGACCCAATTATAAATGTGTATTTATTAATATGTGGTAAATGCCGCTGGTGTCACAATTGCTACATTTATTATGTGAACCATTTGATAATTGTATATTGTGTCATTGTTTATTTACCTCAATAAATGGAAAAAAAATTGTATTCCATGAACAAGGCTTATTGCATCTATATGAATCCTGCTTGAACCGATTATGGAAATAACATAACCCATTATGTGAGTTTCTGTGGCGCGACCTTGACCGTGAATGTGGCGTATGTCGTGTTTGGTATTTGCTGCGTTGCATAGGTCGATTCTCGCGTATGCTGCGTAATGCATTTATTTCTATTCGCATGGCTTCAAGTTGTGACGTTATGTTTGTAACTAGGTTAATGTCAACCGCTGTTTCTTGAGTATTTCTTTTGTTGTAGGTCAAGTTTTCGTATATTTTATCGGCTAACTCGCTCAAGTTGTCTAACGACATATTGTTTGTAACCGATAATATCGCTGTTAGCGAAGCGGGGAGTTGCCTTAGCCACAGCAGGCGAATAGTGTCGTCGTTTATTTTCCCACATCCAGCTTCTTTCATTTTTCTCAGGAGCTGGGAAGGCTTCTGGTCTCCAAGGTCCATTTCTGCTAGTAGTCTGTGGAAACGTCGGTGTTCGCTCTCTTCGTAGCAGTTTATTAGACGCTCCTTGATGGTGGAGTACTTGTTTTCGCTGGGTGGGTTAGTTAATATGTCACTGACTTGATGGACGACCTCTTTTGGTAGTTTGGATATTACCATGTTATATTTGTAATCTTCGCCCTGTTTTTGTGGTGCTATTATTGCTTCAAACTGGGCGAACCATAAACGTGGGGAGTCTGTCCAAAATTGCGGTAGTTTGTCTGTGACGGTGATAGCAGCAACTGATTCGCACCCCGTGTCGCCTCTTGAAGGAGTTGTTGTTGGAGCCATTTTTGGGATGTGATAATTTCGTAATGCTATTGTTCTCTAGATTCACTGCTGAACACCATATAGGGTTCCGGTCGTCCCGGTATTATATCAGCACTAGAAACCAATAGATCACGTCGGGGTCACCAATTATTGCGTGTTTTCCCAGGGAGTCAATTAGACGACACGTTGATTGTAATGCTTTAATAATGACTCTGTTATCTCTGTAAGACTCCAACTAATTTTACTTAAACTAAAGCTTATATACAATGTAATATGTAGACAGTTTTAGGTGGGGCGCTACTATGAAATATTATTTACTTAATTGCTTAATTGACAATATGTTGTTTGTTCTTCCTTATTTATAATATTATAATATTACTATTGTTTGGCGGCACGTACGTTAACTTCAGTAAAACAATTATTTAATCACGTAGCCGTGTAAAGATCTATACTACTATTTTGCTGTGGCTTCGCCATAGATATTCTATTTGTTTTGTATTGTCCATGTCTAATAAGTCTATTTTATCCAGATATCAACAACTTTACTCTTGATTCCAAAATCGATCGATCGAAATAGTGAAGTGGCGTACTCTCGAATTCGTCACTACTTAAATATTTTCATCGAACTTGACATTGGAATTGAATTCGTTGAAATAACCGCAGACCGGTTTAATGAAATTTTCACAAAGTTTCGAATCGAAAGCCCCAGTAGGTCAATCAAATACTTCATAATTATATAATAACAACTTTACGTATTTCTCCTTTTACCACTTCTGTCGTCTGTAAATACCTCTTCTATAATAACCATAGAAGAGATATGTACATTGTACAGCACGTCACATCATTACTTATCGTTGAACTTAAGACTTTTTTACTTAGGTTTTGTCTAGTTAAGTTGGATGGGTTTACATCTCTGTGACTTACGCTAAGGTAAAGTGTTGCGCTGCAATCAAACCGACTACAAAAACACGATGTTCAATCACTAAGTCTATTCTGTATAACTATCACAGGACCAGGCCTCCGTCACTCGCTCAATGCCACGCGCTATATACCTACGGCTCGGCGTATCGTCGATGATGCAACTCGACAGAGGGCCGTCAAACGTCCGCCTGAGCTCGTTTCCCGCGCTTACGCTTCGTAATGCCGAATGCCGAAACCGCGTAATTATTGTGCCGAAACCACGTAACTATTATAAATATATATAGAATATATATTTATAATAGTTATATTTATAGTTATATATATATATATTTATATATATATATATATATATATATATATATATATGTATATAACTATAAAATTTAATAACAGAGAATTTAGAGAAGGAAAAGAGAATATAAATCATTATATAAAATTTAAACATATTTGATTGACTTAGGCCCTGCGCGCACGGGAAACTTTTGTCACTGTGACTGTTTTGTCACTTTCATTATGGCTGTAGAATTATATGGAGATGCGCGCACGTTGCGACGTGACAATCGGATGACAAAACTGTTTTGTGCCTGCGAAGAAGCCTGCGACAAAACTGTCACCGCGCCGCTAGAGTTTGATAGAAGCGCGCGCACGGGGGACGAAACAGTTTCTGCCTGTGCCCTAAGCCAAAAGCGGAAAGCGGAAAGGATTAACTTTTTATTTATATTTTCAGACAACTTGAAATAGCATTGTAATCAAAACAAAAGTGTCTCCTAGCGTTCAATCACCACATTATCATAAAGGGTCTAAGCAGTATGCCTTGAAGTTGTTCTAATAAAATATTCAAGGTTTTTCTTCGAAATTACTAGAGCTTGAATTATTTTTAGAGAAAATGAAATATGATATAATTTGTGTAGGTGAACACTGGTTGAAAGATTATTAGATGATATTTAATTTTGAGAATTACAAAATAATCGAATAATTAATGTTAATTGTTATAATCGAATTCTTGAACTAAAAAATCGATAATTTTACTGATAAGAGATCACACAGATTGTTTAATAAATATTTTTGTTTTTCATAAAATGGATTTATATTTATATTGTAAATACAGAAAAGATGTAGAATCGATCCTTTAGAAATCGAATTTTTCAATAATCGATTCTTCATGTACTGATTCGAATCGAATCAAAAATCCCTACAAAATAGTTTATCCTAACGCCATTTTCCGTGCCCCGCTCTCCGCTTACTTTTGGTGCCCGCTGGCGATAAGCAAATATATATAGTATATAGAAGAAGTGGAAAGAAGACCAGCACTTTACGAGAAAAGATTAAAATAATATTCTGACATATGATAAATACTAGGCATGCCTTTTAAGTTCTGTCGTTTCCATATTTAACGGCAGTTTTGAATTTGGAACAGTTCTATATTCGAATGTTTAAATATTGAATCTCAAAACATTTTAAATACCCCTTCTTTAAAGTGGAATAAATGTTATAATTGGTTTGAGCGAAGGGAAAAGTGTACTAAACTATGTGGTGAATACTTTGAAAATATGCAGTAATTCATTAAAACTTTCTACACTCATTCGAAAACTTTTACGCCGTATGAATTCGCAAATAATGACTGTCTCCTCCAAATGCATATCGTTAAATGAACCATGGATTTACAAAAATGTTTCGTGACTGTCATTCGCCGTGTGCGCACTCATATTTTAAGACGCGACGCGACATGACAAAAACTTAACAAAGTCACCCGTCAGCGCACTGCTTAATAAGAAATATGGTTGAATCGCAACATACGTTTTATTACATGAATTTTATCATAGGTAGGTAGCCCTAGCGCATTCTTGCGAGGACGCGCTGGCGCGTGTCCCGCACGGCGGGCGACACAGTATCGACTCTTTGTTCGCGTACTTATGGTACATTTCTTCTCGTTCTGAGTGGCAGGTATTAATATTAAGATATTGTAGGCTATTATAGCGTAGGTATTTTCGCTTTTGTATGGGATTGATGTATCTGTTACGTAGTAACTATTTATCAATCTGTGACAGGACTCAAGTATTCTCTTGCAGATCTTGATCTGCACTGATAGCCACAGCAATAATATCATTGTAAAGTTATTGAACATCAGGACTCAGGGCATCGTAGTATTGTGCCTAGTGTATACACAATTGTAAATTTTGACAAGATAACAATACATTATTATTGTTATTTAATAAATGTTAAAAAAATCTAGGTCTTTTATTTAAAAATTTGATGATCTTCTTTTTTTGTTTCTTTTTTATTTATTAACTACCTGTGTCTCACGGTGTTATCCACGGTTGTTAATATAAATCGCGAGCACAGAATACATAATAGTACTAGCACAGAAGACTCACTCCGAAAAGTAAATTAAATCAATAGATACCCTCGGTGTCAAAAGATTAAGTTCAATTCAGATCGCACAGCGCCGAATCACTACGATTATATTTACCTACAATTGCGTCTCTTTCTATCGTGTAACTCTTAACTGTTCTGACGATGTCTATACGACCGGCATGTTTGCCCCGGCAGGCAGCCGGCCGACTATACCTAAACTGCGGAGTGACACCCCCCTGTCGCGAGTAACGTCACGAGAAAATAAAAAAATCTCTTATCTTAAAATCGGTCCAGCTGTTCCAGAGAATAGCCGGAACAATCTGTCAGCCACATAGACAGAATTTGTTTAAAAAAAATGTTTTTAGCGTTAGTACCAATAGTATTTTGATATGCATTTAGTAAAAACTTATTTGATGTTACATACAGGCATTACAATATAATTTATTTGTATAGATTACCTATTAATTTACTAAATGCCTTTGAAACCCTATTAAACTAACAATTACTTTATAATCTATGACTGTTATTACCTAAGTATTATTGATGGCTGTGTCACAGTAATTGCTATTTGTATTGTAACTATGTGTTCAATTAAAACGATGCCTTTAATCCTTCATTAAAATATTGTTACATATACAGGAGGTAAATTAACCCAGTAAATATTATACATGCATTGAAACAAGACATAAAGTAATTCAGTAGTTTGTTTTCTTTGTATCCTATTAAATTATAAAACATAAAAAAATGATTATTAGTAAAAATGATATATTTCACATAATATATTTTATTGTATTTTAGTAGCCCTGAAGACGAACAAACTGACTACAAAAGCATGTCTGTAAATAAAATTCTTGTTTGTATGATTTGAAACTTTTTGCGAGAACGTAAATGCATACCGACCCCAAGATCGTGTTTGTATATTAATTTCTTAGTGGCGAAGCTTACATAATTGCTGAAGCTAATCTTTGTAATCTCAGAACTGAGGCACATAGAACTTTAGTTCGTGATTTTTTTCGAATTCTTACTACACAGTGAGCTAGGTATGCGAACAGTAGGAATAGTAGTATTTTTTTTAAGTTGATACTTTGCGCAAGAGTAATAGTTTTTCAATCAAGTTTTCTGACTGATTAGAATAATAATTTATCATAGGTTAAACAAAAAATAAGTATGTGATGAAGATTCCTAAATTTATGAACACTGTGTGTTTTCCAACCTGTTTCAATCTTTTCAATTCTGCTAAATAGAACAGAATAAGACAGAAAGTATTGCCTGACTAGAAGTTCTGTTGGGTTCCATTATATTTTGTTTCATTCTTAGAATTCTTCTGTTCTTTCAGCTTGGATGCCAAATAATTCTATTATTGGACCGGATTGTTTTTTCTTCACTTGTTGCACTTTTATCCACCTTCAATTCACTATTTTACAACACGATTTGGAAAATATTGTAAAAGCAGATTCACAGAATAATAATATATTATATAGCAAAGAAGAACTTGTAAATATAATGTATCAATCAAACCAAAACATCCTTTATCAGGTATATTGACTTAACTCTGTGATTGAGCAATTTGACTTAATTATTGAACATTATGATTACTTCATAGCTGTCACTATCGAATACGACCATAATGTCGTTACCTTCTAAAGAGCGGTAATGATGGAGCCCCAATTTCAACATTTTTTCAAAAAAGTAGACAGTATTTTTATGTCTATTGGTATATCCTTTACTAAAGAGGACACTGATCGAATTCCGTTTAATCGTTTGAAATACTATTGGAAGTTTTTCCCTTATCTATTTGCTTTACAGTGCGGCGTAGTCGGACAAATTGTTTGGATAGTGCTGGCTATGGTCAAGGGCACAAGTTTGTTAGAAATCACTTTTATACTGCCTTGTATGACCATAAGCCTGCTTGGGGACTTCAGGCTTGGCTACTTTATATATCACATCGATTCCATTAATTATATAATTAATTGTTTGAAAACATTAGAGATAACGAGAAGACCTAATGGAGAATGTTTCGAAGGAGAACATAATGTTTGGTTTAAATTTCTAAACAATATTATCAATTTGCTTCGAGTTACGTCTTACTTAGGTGTTGCAGGATTTATTGGTGGGACATTGGTTGTAATAGCGTCACATTATTATGCTTTTGGAGAACTTAAATTTGTGTTGCCTTTTATATCATGGTATCCATTTGATGGTTTTTCTATTTATTATTGGCCACTGGTATTTACTCAACAAACTCTAGCTGGTAAATACCTCAATTTTGTAAATCAAGGAATTTAAACTGGTCAATGTACCATCCTTATTGCGAATGTAATTCATTGAAGAATTAACTACATTCACAATAAAAATGATAAACATCTCACTTTTAGATTCTGATCATGTTTTAAATCAGGCAGAGAATTTGTGACCAACATAAAATATATTATGTTATATTACAAATAATAACGTTGCAGTGTGTTTTAGATGTATAAAACTAAGTGTTTACGATCTCTCAATGAATGTTTTAAAATTACTTACTCATTATTGTTTTGTTATTTTCCAACCTGTTTCAATCTTTTCAATTCTGCTAAATAGAACAGAATAAGACAGAAAGTATTGCCTGTTCTGTTGGTTTCCATTATATTTTGTTTCATTCTTAGAATTCTTCTGTTCTTTCAGCTTGGATGGCAACTAATTCTATTATTGGACCAGATTGTTTTTTCTTCACTTGTTGCACTTTTATCCACCTTCAATTCACTATTTTACAACACGATTTGGAAAATATTGTAAAAGCAGATTCACAGAATAATAATATATTATATAGCAAAGAAGAACTTGTGGATATAGTGAATAGACACCAAGAGCTGATAAGGTAACGTCATTAAAACTAGTAAGCTAAGTCATCAACTAAAGCTATTTTAAATATTATAAATTCCTAAGTTTTATGGCTCCCACAGACAGTGCCGGCGGCAGTGCCGCTGGCTTTAAGCCGAGCGGCTGTGCCTCCGGCATTACAAGCCGCCGGGACATGCCGCGCAAAGCCGCCAAGCATCATTCCGGTTGTGACAGTCGTGTAGACGAACTGCTGCCGGCATCCCGTGCAACCCACCGGCACACCCGACGCCCTAGCCGGCGGGTTGTTTGTGCGGCAAGTCCAGTGGCATGAATACCCGCCGGCTTGCATGCATGGAGGCCGTCACTGCCGCCGGCACTGTGTGTAGGAGCCATTAGATATTCGAATCAAAAAAGTAACTCTGTTTATCTGTTACATTTTCACGGCTAAACGTCTGCACTGAATTCTATATACTTTTTCATGAAGATACTTTAATTCTAATAAAAGGATATGCTTAATAGTCCAGGATCCCTGGATTATTTTTAAATTTGATTACCATCAAGCTAATTTTCCGTGAGTAGCTTCGTTCCGATGAGACGCCCAACTTTTCCTGTGCGAAAATTCTTAATTGTAGTAGGTACAGGGGTAGCAGGCATTAAATATGTTGATTTGATGATTCTCAAAAAATTATTACTAACTGGGTTTTCTTTTGTTAAATATAATGATAATTATCTCAATTATTCGAAAAAAATGTTGTCCTACAAATTGTATGTTTTGATCAAAGAGTCCCCCTCGTTCCAACATGTATCGATAACGAGATCACCTAAAATTATTACTAACTAGTTGTATTTCTTTTTACTTAGTTAATATTTATATAATTCAACAATTACATTGTCCTACACATGCTACGTTATCCCAGTCCTCCAATTGAAAACATATTTGAAATTCATGAAATTAAAAAGAAATTTATTTACTGTTTTTTGCTCACTAATATATAATCTACTAGATGTGTAATTGCGTACCAAGAATGTTAAAACCGCAATAAGGATTTGCTCTAATTCAAGGAAAAATTCATTTTAGTGATCAGATACAAACAAAGTGACCAAATGTGTAGTGAAATAATGCGATTCAAAGTGATAAAAGTATTGTAAATCAGCAGGATAACTTTTCACAAGTAATGATATTGTTTATGCGTTGATAAATATTAAGACAAATAACGCTTTATTCGAATCTAAAAAATAATAAATGCAATACATATACAGTGTTAAACATCTTATTCTTTCCCAAATTAATGGGAGAATTTGTTATTTATGAAATAAATTGCTTTGTTCAGTGACACCAGACTCGAATCGACTTTAGACTCCTTAGGTTTGATAGAGCCATAAAAAAATTAAAAAAAAAAAATGAGTTAAAGAATACGCAAAAAGTCAAAATTAATGGAAAAGTGATAGAAGTTAAGATGCAAAGAGATGATTTTGGTTGTCTACTTTATGCGATATAAAAAAATAAAATAGATATAGAAAGCGTGCATTTATTCTCTGGCTCCTATTCCATTTTCTCTCTGTAGTACTGATGGAACAAGTTGCAAGAGAGGTGAAGAGAACGCACAGTATAACGTAATACGTTAAGACAATAATCATTCTGCAGATTTCTGCAAACTATTGAGGAGCAACAACACAGTGTAGAAAAAAATGAAATTAGAAACCTCAATATCATTTTTGAAGACCTATCCATAGATACGTATGGATTTAATAAAAAAAAGTTTTTGAGTTTCAATTCTATTATGGGGACCCCAAAATTTATTGTTTTTTTTTCTATTTTTGGGTGAAAATATTAATGCGATTCACAGAATACATCTAAGGTCTTATAGTTCCGTTTTTTGCCATCTGGCTACGGAACCCTAAAAAAACCTAATTAATTTTCAAGAGGTTTTTATTCAACCCTTACGAATTGAAAATACTGCATTAACAACATCGAATAAAGTAGTTCAAATTACTGAAGAAAATGTATGCAGAATGCATTCATTACAAACAAATAATGATGTCAATAAAAGACGGTATGAGTTATTTAAAAAGGGTATTAATTAAAAAATGAAAATGAAGCTATTTTAAAACAAAAAATCTTAGGATATGATCCTTCGAGTTTGCCACCAACAAAACAAGAATTGTTGCAACTAATTAAAAGAACTGTATTCATCTGCAATGCATGGAAATATTTTGAAGAATTATCTTCTGACACACAAGGTACTATATTGATACCACTGTTATCCATTGATTCATTATTTACTATCATATAATTAAAATAATTTTTTCATGTTATTACATAGACAGTTAACACAAATGAGCACAATGAAATAGATGAAGATAACAGCGATATTAGCAAAGATTTATCAGATGGATCTGATGAAGTTTTTTTTAAGTAAATGGACAATGGACAACTATTTACCCATCTCATTAAAAAATAAAATTATTTAAATTTTAAATAAAACGTTTTCACAGTACCTTACGTTACAAATAGGAAAACGAGAATATATTGTTTTAAAGTTTCATGGTCAGTAACATTAAAATATAAATATCGGATACTCACTAACAAAAAGATACATGGTAGCAATCCCGCAGATTTATATTTTAAATGAGAAATTGACAATTCTTGTCGGACTAGGAATACAGGTTTTTTTTGTAGGACATTGTTTCATTTGGGTAGAGAACATACTAACCTATTATGTAATATTCTTGTCCTACAGTTAGTAATGAAAAAAATGTCTTGTGGTATTAACAATTTCTGAGCGTAGGACCGGGATAACGTACTACGCATTTTGTAGAACAATGTAATTGTTAAATTATATAAATATCAACTAAGTAAAACAGAAAAACACAGCTGGTTAGTAATCATTTTTGGTGACTACGTTATCGATACATGTTGGAAGGATGATCACTCTTTGATCAAACCATACACTCTGTAGGATAAAATTTTTTTCATTATCATTAGATATAACAAAAGAAAACCTAGTTAGAATAAAACTTTTGAGAATCATGAAATCAACATATTTTATCCCTGCTACTCCTGTTACCTACCACAATTAAGAATTTTTGCACAGGAAAAGTTGGGCGTCTCATCGGAACAAGCTACTTACGGAAAATTAGCTTGATAGTAATCAAGTGTTTAAATGAACCAGGGATCCTGGACTGTAACTCTTTACCGTGAGCACGCTTCTTTTTTAAAACTATTGTTTCATGTTCCAGATGTGTCAAATTATTGGATGGAATTTATTCAAAATCTACTTTGTTCAGTGTCGCTACGAGCTCTGTGATGATTTGCGCATCGGGATTTAATCTTAAGGTAAAGTTGGTAGATACCTACTACCTAACATGTTACTAATTCCACCTACCTCTGTAACTCTTGTACACAAGGATCCACCGCAGTGATCCATTTATATACTGAGTTATGACTTGGTCTCAGGAAAAATAGAACTGTCTTGGGATCTACAATGAAATTTATTCGTAAAAAACTGGAGGAATTGGAAATATAATGAGATAATAATCCCTCCTTTGCAAAGTGGGAGATAAAATGAAGCATTACTCAGACACCGGGAAGTATCACGAAAAAAAATATTATGAGTTCTGAGTAAGGTATTATGATTTGTATACTATCCCTAGTTAGCACAATACCCGACAGTATAATTATGATGTTGAGCATTGCCGCAATGGTGACTCGACTAATTTAAATGAGTATATTTCGCTCTTAAAGTTACCGTGACCGGTGAGGCGACCCAGTGATGCACTTCAAACTATGTCCTTCTGCAACCGATCGCGAATAGATTATACTTAACTTACATATATGAGTCTTAAATTGAATGGATCGAATGATTGGTATCATGTTATTCAATTTCAGGTTTTAGATGACTATGTATTAGTAGTCCCTTTAGTTTCTGTTTTGACCTTTGGAATGTTACAAGTGAATCTACATTGTTATTATGGTGACTACGTGATGAGATCTGTAAGTAATCTATACAAATAAATATAATTGGAATGTCTCTATGTAATATCATGACAAGTTTTTTACTGCATGGATATTAAAGTATGCGGTTCTAACTTAAAAATTTTTTTGTCTATCAGTCTGTCAGTTTGTTCCGGCTAATCCCTAGAACGGCTTGACCGATTTTAAAGGAAGAAAGCTCAACTTAGGCATTTTATTATAGACTAACGTCACTCCGCGGCGTTTCTCGGGTGTAACAACGCGGAACTCGGCTAGTTAAAATAAAATCTCTTTTTTTTATACCCAAATATTCGAATAATTCCACACATTCCTTAGTAAAGTAATAGTCTCTGTTTCTTTAATAGTACTCGTCATAAATTTAGTGTGTGATATACTGTTAAGTTTATTTTTAACCGACTTCAAAAAAAGGAGGAAAAAATTCGCCGGAATCTATTTTTATTTTTTTCATGTATGTTCAGCGATAATTTCGTCGTTTATGAACCGATTTCAAAAAATCTTTTTGCATTGGAATGGGCGTAGCTTACGTGGTCCCTCGTCACCATATCGGGATCCGATGATGGAATCCCAAGGAAATCGAGGGAACTCCTCAAATATTATGATATTATGGCACAATTGTCGCGATTTGGGTACTCGGAATAGTTTTTCTTTGAAGTCGGTTCCTTTTTGTTAAAATTATATACGAAAGTTGTTATATTATTTCAGAGCATGCAAGTGGGTGACGCCATTTACAGCAGTCGTTGGTATGAAGCAGAAGTGACCTTGAGAAAATGTATCTTGATTATTTTAGTTAAGTTAGTTTATTTAATTACTAAAAAAATATAGTGAGTATGTTATTCCTCTTAAGGGTTATACATACGACTAAGGGGGTCAAACAAACAAACTACGTAAGACACTGCAAAGAGAAGGAAAAAATACAATGCCGTTTGCTCCATGCCCTTTTTGTCTGAATCAAACCGACTAACACCACACGGTGTGCTTCCTCTCTGTGCCAGACATTTGGGGAGGAATCCAGCCCCCTCGCGGCCGGCCACTAATGCGGATTTACCGGCAAACCCGTCCCGTCCATCAGCGGCGGTATACGCGCCTCCGCCACCCGGTTCGCCGGCAGAGGATCGGGTCCGAGTGGGGATCGTCCTCCCGGGCCTTCTCCGCCGCCTCCATCTGCGAGATTACGTCTTCACAGAAGGTCGCGACCGCGGTTGAACAACTTTCGCTACTGGCCATGTTCGCCCCCCGGTCAATGACAAGATTGTCATCGGCGTAACAGATTACGCCGAGCCCGGGGGAGACGTCCTCGCAGGACCCAGTCGTATCCCGTGTTAAACAGGAGTCGTCCGAGGATAGACCCCTGTGGAACACTGCACGACACAGCCCGACGTCTCAAAAGTCCACCTCGGTTCTCGTACATGCCGGTGCGCTAGTCTACGTAGTCTGCCACTAGCCGCCTTAAGTACTGTGGCACTCTGTGGTAGTCTAGTGCTGCCCTGATGCAGCTGAACGGCAGACTATTAAATGCGTTGACGATGTCCAACAACACTGCCAACAGCACGCCGGCTCAGTCCACTGCCTCTTCAGTCAAGGCCCTCAGGCACAATATGGCATCAGCCGTCGAACGCCCCTCTTGAAATCCAAATCTCGAAATCCAAATTAGACGTCCGATAGATCAGGGCCCACCTTGCGTAGGTGCCGGACGATGCGAGTAGAGAGCACCCTCTCAAACAGCTTACCCGCTTCGTCCATCAACACGATGGATCTATAGGCCACGACCAAGTCGGTAGACCGTCCTGGCTTCTGGAGTAGAACCAGCTTCCGCTTTTGCAACACACAGGGACGCGTCCGGACGCTAGGCTGGCGACCAACACTCCCCTGAGCCCAGGTGCTCATACCGTGGTCCGACATACCGACGGTGGTCGGGCAGGTACCCCGTCCAGCCCAGGGCGGTGTTCTTGAATCGAATCCGTAGAACAGCCGCCCCTGCCTCCGATTCCCTGACGGGCGGCACATCAGCCTCGCTCTTGTCATCGTCCCCGGCCATGACGGCCATCGACGAAGGCGTGTATTCCGCAAGTTGCGAGAATAGGCCCTCAACCACTTCCTGCAGGAAGCTGGGCTGGAGAGTCTCCGTGTGGGGGTTTGCTCCGTGCCCTTTATTTTTTTTATTTTTTAACGTGTGGGAATCCCCGTAATCCCCGAAATGTCGGACTCGAACCGACTAAAACCACACGGAGTGACCTCTCTGCGCCTGTCTTTAGGGAGGGGTCCAGAGAACTGTTTTCTCCTTCTGGGCCCCTCCCGGCGCCTGCCCGCACTGTTACGGGCACCGACTCGGTTCATACTCTCCATTCGGGCGGCTTTCGGTTACACGTGGACGTCACCCCCTCGCGGCTGGCCACTACAGCGGATGGACGGGGAATCCCTCCCGCCCATCCACAGCCACACTCAGGGCAGAATGAGACGCAGGTGTGCGCGCCTCCGCCGCCAGGTTCACCGGCGCCGTTCGAGTGGAGGTCGTCCTCCCGGGCCTTCTCCGCCACATCCTTCCGCGAGATTACGTCCTCGCAGTGCCCTAGACAAACCTGTCCCACCAGTGTGCCGTACAACAGCCAGCGTCGAAGTTTTCTTTCTAAAGAGAGACCTATGTTCAATAGTGGTAAATTAAAAGGTTGCTGATAATGTAATGTGATAACCTCAAATCCACTTTTAATCTATACTAATAAGTATGTTAAATCTTGAATCGACTGGGAACGTTAGTAGGCCTCATATTTCTAATTGAGGGTAGACGTGAGTTTAGCGGGTGAGGAGAATGTTCTTGTACATTCACTTTATTGAAGCACTCGATCACGAAATACAGTTAGGACATTAAATAGCAGCCCATGATTAATAATTTTAAATAAGACACTCCACCGAACACGTGGTGCTCACACGAGATGATCCGCGATAACTGTGCTCGTCAACGACGACGTTCCCTCTTTAAAGGAACTCACGAACGAATGAACGAACAATAATCATCTAGGGAAGGGATAAAATCATTGTCACCTGTGATCCTTGTCTATGACTTATGACATGAAAGTAATCGACTAAAATCAATCATTCAATCGCGTTATTATTATTTTAAAGTGTCAATGATTCCCATCCCTGCGGTCACCGGTCGCACGCGCCAGTGCCCGGTGTTGCGTCAGTGTCTTACCTTCAGACACTTAACAGTGTTGCCAGCTAAAATAATCGATACGCCGGCACGGCCATACTGACAATCGCACGTCCCTGTGCGATCACTCACCTCTACAGGTCTCGTACTCGCTCGTCCATCACTGACTCGTTACTAATTCATGACACCTGTTTAAAAAGATCTCGATCTTTACCCCTCGCATCTAAATTAAACACACTGGGCGGACACCTGACCTCAGGCGTCCCTTCGACCATCCACCAACTCGCATGGTGTATCGGACCTGACAACCCGTCAGCGCCCCTTCCACCAATCACACACACACACACACACACTGGGCAGACAACTGACCTCAGGCGTCCCTTCGACCGATCACCAACTCACATGGTGCCTCGGACCGGACAACCATCAGCGTCTCTTCCACCAGTCTCATCGCGTAGTCTGATCAGGTGCATCGATCCGGTTTACAGACCAGCTCCATTTTTCAGATACGCGACTACCAACTACCCATCAACCCTACTATAAATCGCGAAGTCTGATCAGGTGCATCGATCCGGTTTACAGACCAGCCCCATTTTTCAGATACGCGCCTATTAACTACCCATCAATAAGGCTACATACCGCGTAGTCTGATCAGAGGCATCGATCCGTTTTCCAGACCAGCCCCCTTTTTCAGACACGTGCCAACCGAGTACCCATCCAGTGTACGCTCGCTACGTTACGTACGTACGCACGCTCTGGATCGATACTCTAAAGAACAGAATATACACAAATGAATTGCGCAACTGAAATAACAATTGGCCGGACACGTTTTCCGAAGAAACTACGATAGATGAAGTCATATAACTATTCTGGCGACCCTGAACAGGAAGTCGAAGTGTTGGTAGACCAGCTGCCAGGTGGTCGGAAGATATAAAGAAAGACTAGACACACCGCATCCAGAAGCGTATGGAAAACCATGTAGGAAGCATATATCCAACAGTGGATGCAAATATGCTGAGAAAGAAGAAGAGTGCACAAACGTTATAAACTCACCTTTAGTACTCGTCATGTTCGGAGGCAGAGGCTAAAGTATGTGGACTAGCTGATGTCGATGCTGCATCACTTTCCTCATAGGATATTATGTCCATTGTCATGACTATAGATTTCGAATTTCATGAGCATACTTACAGGTTAGGTTAGACCCACCAACGTCTCTCAGCTCGTCTCTATAATGATGTGGTACCTTGACAATAAAAGTACCTTACCTTTCAACTTTCACTGTAGTTTGATTTGGTTACACTCGCTATCCTTGATAAAGACGGAATTGCCAGCACTGAATGGACTCACTATTGCTCTACTTCGGATGAAGCGTTCTACCTCTGACGTATAGCCTTTTGATATTTTACATTGCTCGTTTGTAAAGCATTAATTCCGCAGGGGAGTAGCCTGTTACTCTGGATCTAGTGGTATTAAAGGCAAGCTGAACTTACAGAAGTTTTGTTTGGTTTGTTCTCTACTATTGCGAGCAGACATTTTAGAGTACGCATTATACGCTTAGCGTTAGCCCTACCAGAACCAGTACCAATAAGGTGAAGCTGTACACTTTGCCCACATCAACACCGTTTGAAGTTTGCACCTATATAACACCTACGTTAGTCTGCTTTTACACGCTTCGGTGCACCAAATAGGCAAACAGCCCTCTTGAGGGATTGAATTAAGGTAGGAGCATCGAGAGGTGCTGAGTAATGAAAGACACGCACTCCCTCTCATCGTCTTTACCACCTAATCCCCCCGCAATATCTATGTGAATCGCATGTCAGGACCCGTGTCCTTAGGCATTGATGAAGGCCAACTTGCCAAGCCTAAAGGCCCCAGGCGATCGGAAACAACCACCAAGGGCAAGCAACGACGGCGCGGCCAGAACCGGACGGGCGACCACCCGTGGCACGACACGCCACGAGCGCCCCCGCAACCCAAAGGCCACGCCAAGCAGCCAGCCTCGGCTGCTGCCACAAGGCAGCATCCGCACAGCCCAGCTGGAGGCCCTCCAGGAAAACAACATCCAACGGCAAGACCACGCAGCCACAATGCGTCCCGCAAATCCACAACCAGCGCGGTGACGCACGGCGTCAATCCCCACCAAGAGGAGACCCGAGCCCAGCAGCGGAAACCACGGGCTGCTGACGAAACTTGTTGGGACCCGGAGCAGTCTTTCGAAGCGTTGCATACTATACAAGAATCAATAAACTTACGTACCTACTTTATCATCTCTGGAAACCAATAATGCTCAAATAGTTCTTAGTTTCTTAATTTCCGAAGGAACATGATTAATTAAGGTTAACGTTAAGAATCACGGAGCTATTGGTAACCGGAAACTGGTTACCCTTACGCACATCATGGTGCGAGTAGTCTGAGGTTTCTTTGTTCTTATTTTTGTTAATGAGGTCACGAATTTTGATATCACGATTTTGTTCTACCGCTAACTACCCTTGATAAAGTTAACACTCAGCGCCATCTCGCGAAGAAACACTGAACCACGAAGAACACACGGTGTGAACTACACGGAGCAACTACCAATCCTGAATCGCGATGAGAAACTCTCGAGCTGATTAGCACACACACACGACATCCCAACATCAACCATTGGGAAGCGGCCCAGCAGGCACGACCACCTCGCCTGGTCGGAGGATCCCCCCTCTGTGTCGGAGGAACACGACACCCGGTCCTCTACAATATTCTAATATTACGTTTACAGTTTCATCTGATAATGTACTGGCATTAGACTCATCACAAACTGTTTTTGGGATTGGATGTCTAGACAAGAAATCAGCATGTTACTTGTTGGCACCTTTTGCACAATATTAAATCCTGTAGAAATACCCACTACTAATGGTGTATGCTGCCCATACAAACACTGTTTAAAGATCTCGACTACTCAGGCGACTATCATAGTTTCTAGTTCCTACGAATGAAATCGCGATTCTGCGTCAGTCGTTCGTCAACTAAAATATGACACTAAGATATGACAACATGTAGCAAACCATTCTTTCTTTGAATGATTATGGCCCCATAACCGTTAGAACTGGCATCAGTGTGAAACTCAATGAGGCTGCCGCCTCACGATCTAATATTGTTAGTACAGACTCCTGAGCTAAGTATTTGAACAGTTTTCCTTTAAATATTGTCATGTAGGTCCGTCCACCTTATTGTCCCCTTCAGTGAATAAAGTGGGCCTACCATACGAGTATTATTTGGGTATAAAGTTTCTGAAGTAGGAGGCAAGGCCCAAGAACTGTCTATTCTGAGTAGCAATCTTCGGGGTAGGAGAATCGACCACTTCTCCTGCTCTAACTACATGACCCACAAAATGTACTCCTGTTCTCATGAATTTACATTTCTATAAAAAAAAGGAAAACTGCGTCTGACAATGCTCTCAGGGTTAAAGCAACGTTCCAGACAATGGGAAAGTTTGTCAGAGAAACCAAGTCCATAATCAATGTAAACCAGGCAACGCTATATCTAAGTTTATTACTAAGCCTTGTTGATACACCTTTGATAGACTGCAGCCGAATTTCTACGATCAAAGGGCTTAGTTAGATACCCATATTGACCATCTTGTGAGGGTGAGGAACTACCATAAATAGCTTACGCTTCTAGGAGGGCTGAAACTTTTTCGTCTTTGAACATTCTTATATTGGTCAATAGGGTCTACCCGTAAATCTCCTGTAAAGACGCGATGCCCTGGTACACCATCGATAAAGAATTCAGAATATTTGCTTAACTAAATTAAGATGAATAAGGTTTTTGAACTTTGTCCACACAGTTTAAGTCAGTATCTATATCCTCAAGAGCTTAGGTTAGTTTGGGTATGCTTTTCGCTGAAACTCACTTCCTTTTGTAAAAAAAAGCAATACGGTTAATTTGCACACTGACGTACTCGTATAAAAAAATCACCGCCTATAGAATTACTTTACCGTTTATCGTTCCATTCGGCACAACGTAAAATAGTAACGTAATCGTGATATGTTATATGCGAACGCGATTTTGTATTTGCGAGAAACATCTTACGGTTCCTTTTTTTTTTTTTTTTTTTTTTTTTTTTAAACTACCCCCGATACTACGACACTGTAAAATACTAACGAACAAGCATGCCCACTTTCATCGAGAAAATAAAAAGAAACGATCTCACCGGATTCTGCGTCGCTTTTGCTCCTCGTCGATTCATGTTTACAGATGTGCACCTCCTTCATTGTTGTAGCTCCGAACCCTTGCGCTCTATACAAACCGACGCGACATATCCAGCCTGTCCGCATACGTAGCTGAGATCTGTCCGAAGTCTCATTTAGACGGCTCTTCAGAACCCTCTCGCTGTTCGCGACACTCGATAGAGAAAATCATGGGCAAGATGCTGTGCCCTTGTGTGCCAAAACGCTGACATATCATCGTGGTCAAAACAAATCAGCCTTACGGTAATGTTAAATTCCGATTGTTGCGGATTAGCGGTCGCCAGTAATTGAGATTTTCATCACCATGTTTTCTAAACAGTTTGATTGTCCAGGCTGCTCACTGCTGTTCACTTTACACTATTCTCCTCAGGTGGTTACCCTGCGTATCCCACTTCTGATGTTAAATCTTGGATCCACTGGGAACGTTAGTAGGCCTCATATTTCTAATTGAGGGTAGACGTGAGTTTAGCGGGTGAGGAGAATGTTCTTGTACATTCACTTTATTGAAGCACTCGATCACGAAATACAGTTAGGACATTAAATAGCAGCCCATGATTAATAATTTTAAATAAGACACTCCACCGAACACGTGGTGCTCACACGAGATGATCCGCGATAACTGTGCTCGTCAACGACGACGTTCCCTCTTTAAAGGAACTCACGAACGAATGAACGAACAATAATCATCTAGGGAAGGGATAAAATCATTGTCACCTGTGATCCTTGTCTATGACTTATGACATGAAAGTAATCGACTAAAATCAATCATTCAATCGCGTTATTATTATTTTAAAGTGTCAATGATTCCCATCCCTGCGGTCACCGGTCGCACGCGCCAGTGCCCGGTGTTGCGTCAGTGTCTTACCTTCAGACACTTAACAGTGTTGCCAGCTAAAATAATCGATACGCCGGCAAGTAAAATAAAATTGTCTGTTTGTAATGTTATATGACAGTTTTTTATTAAATTCATATAAAAACATACTTACATCAAAAAATAAATTTTTAAACATTTTGCGTGTGTGTTTGTCCCGTGTTTGCGTCGTGTCTTTTGAGCATCTGGATAGATTTTAAATCGACTTTCATTGGCAGATAGCTTAAACAATTTTTTTAGACTAGCTTTAAACGCAGTTAGTGAAATATAGGCGTTATAACTGTGGCGACTTCCACATACAGCGCAAGCGAAAACATATGACAGCGCCATCTAGCGAAGAAACACTGAACTTCAAAGAAAACAGGGAATGATCTATACTGAGTAACTACTAATCCTGAATCGCGAAAGTAACATTCTCGCGCCGATTAGCATATATACAACATCCCAACATCAACTGTTGGGCAGTGGCCCACCAGGCATGATCACCTCGCCTGGTCGGAGGATCCTCCCTTTGTGTTGGAGGAACACGTCACCCGTTCCTCCACAATGAGCATAAGCATTTCATATGCTCATTGTGGAGGAACGGATAACTATCAAAAAATATATATGAGTTAAGATAAATGGTAAATAAGTTAATTTGATATTCCAGGTCAATAAAACCATGTAAATTTACAGCCAGTGGATTCACCGTAATCAACTTGATGACATTTGCGCGGGTAAGACTATGTTATTCATACAAACATTATGCATATATTGGAAGCAGGTAACAATAGGTATATAAGTTCGCAGAGCAAAACTTGTTTAGAAGTTAAGCAATACATTGCTTTAAAAACAAATTACCGTACGTAAACGTTTTAACCTAAAATGTCATTGAATTGCGATGTAATTAATTCACTTTTAATATTTCAAAAAACGTATTAGCTTTTCGAAGAACCACTTTATAAATTGCTTTTCTTCTTTCAGATCCTGAGTTCATCATGGTCTTACTTTGCCGTATTAAATCAAATGTATCGCAAGTAAAATTAAATATTATGTGATGCTTAATCTTAAATAAAATATTTAATAAACACTTCACAAATGTAATGTGTAATGTATAGCAAAAACATATTAAATTAAATTTCGTTAAAATTTAACATGTTAATTTTGTTTCTATTTCAATAAAGTATTAAAGAACTGAATATTTAGGCTATCCATGCTAGAAAAATCTGAGAAGAAAGAAGTTGTACAATAAACTAACTCATATAATAATGTAAACGTGTATACACATTTAAACATTAAATTGTATAAAATATTATAATCTCATTATCGTGCAGTTTAAGAATATAAGGATATAAGAATAAAAAGAAAGAAAGATGCTTTTCATCCATAAAAAGTATTATCCTCAATATCTAGAAAATTGCTTTTATACGACGGAGCCGAAAGCAAAAGCTTGTAGTATAAATAGAAAAAGAAAAATACGCAGTCATGAAGACATGAATGTAATAATTATGATTATAACATTTTTTTCTTTTACTTTCAATTTTCTTATACCAATCAAATACTGATATTACCCAGTGTTATCTAAACATACTTTTAGATGTGTGCATTGTGGGTCTAAGTTACCATGGCCATTTGCCATTCCCCTTTTCCAACATTCACTGAAAATTTATGCTCAAAACTTTTTGATAACGCATTAAATAATATAGCAAGTATGCAATGTGACGATACGACGTTCTTTTTAAATTCATTTGATAAGTGCTAAACTGGATCCCTAAAAATATCAGGATTTACAAATAAAAAGGGTCGTGTGGCACTCGTGGACTGTGGCGGCAAAGTTGTTCCTTACATTGATATAATGGTTCCATAGCATTTTTTTAAACTTATGCATTTTTTCTTTGATGAAAAAAACACTAAGATGAATCTTAGTGTTTTTTTATTCCATTAGCGTCGTCCAGTAGCGTCTATTGAAATAGACGCTACTGGAGGACGCGGATGCTATGAATTGTGTAAAGTAGATGACAATAGTACATTGTTCACCGAGGGAGGAAAGGAACCGATTACTAGCGAGGGAGCAGTTTGTGGCCCGAAGGCGCAGCCTAGGGCCACAATACTCCCGAGGTAGGAATGGGACTTTCACCCGAGTGCTACACAGTGCTTTATACTACACCTGTGAGGAACATTTAAAGTATTTATAAAATAAAATTAAAGCGTAAGACACCATGTAAGACACAATTTAGCCACAGTATAAAGAAACATACAGTAGGACGACGCCTTTGATCTCGTGGTAAATGCCGGCAACGTCTAGACATTGTCGCAACTGCTAGGGTTGTCTCAAGTAAACAACATTTATTAATAAATTTATTTATTTTAGATCAACATCGTCATCAACATTATGATTATTATTATAAGCAATAATTAACAATGATCAAAAATATAGTTTTTTTTAACAGTTTCGTTTAGCTTGCCTTGTTTGGGTCAAATCAAGTAATTGAAATATATAAGGGGGTCAACCCGGCAACAGGAAAGGCCTGTTGCCGGATTAATCTGAAATTTGGTATTCTAGTTTCAAACATATGTAATTTAATTTAAAGAAATATCCGGATTTGGATATCTTGAATTTGAAAAAGTTGTTATTTTCATAATCGTCAACCCAAAAAACCTCAAAATTGACACTCATAACTATATTTTTTTAAATAATGTCCTCCATGTTGGATCTAGTACACTTGCACGTAGCTATGAAAAAAAAAATCCGCGAAAGACACTTGATCTCATTTTTATTTTCAGCCACCTCGCAAATCTTAAAAAATTACACCCTTGTCGAAAAATTTGCAAATTTTCGTCGGCGCCATCTTGGATTTTCATTTCAACCCCATAATCGTATTTAGTGACTTCGTAAACCATGGACATGATACCCATGTCGAAAAATTTGCAAATTTTAGTATGCGCCATCTTGGATTTTCATTTCAACCCCATAATCGTTTTAAGTGACTTCGTAAACCATGGACATGATACCCATGTCGAAAAATTTGCAAATTTTAGTAGGCGCCATCTTGGATTTTCATTTCAACCCCATAGTCGTTTTAAGTGACTTCGTAAACCATGGACATGATACCCATGTCAAAAAATTTGCAAATTTTCGCCATCTTGGATTTTCATTTCAGATGACGACTTGCAATCTTCCACAACACACGTCGTATGCACCATTTGAATTATTTTCCAAAATAGTAATATTTTAAAGTGACACACGACAGCCCTGAAAGTTGTTTCCCGAGCTGCTAACACTGTAAATGTATGCAGCTCGGGGCAGCCGTTCCCCCGTCTCACCCCTCACGCCCCGCACGATTGCCCTGTCTAGACGTCTTCGTGGGACGACTGTATGTGATTTAGCTTAGAATTTGACATAATATTTATAAATATTTCGCGCTTCTTTTGTTTTTTTTTATTCTTCACAAAAGGATGTCAGTGGCACGGAGATTCCATATTTAAATTATATGAAAACTCTTTGGGCAGGCGCGCGCCATAGATAAGATAACACATGAGAAATGAAAATTCATACAACTTTCTCTCCCGCTAAAACACGTTAGAAATGGATTTTCATACAACTTTTCCTCCCGCTTATTTAGGTCAAGGAAAAGACTAACTTTCTCTTTTCATTTTCAGGGAATATTGACTACTGTTCCGATCAGGTGTAGTATAAAATATTTTTTAATTAGTTTTTTACAATAGGAATAAAGAAAAGCAATGGAAAAGCAAGGAAGAAGAATCTTTAATGACTGTGTTGTCAAGGCAACGGACAACAGCCGGTAGCGGCAGGACGCATGCGCTAATCTGCCTATAGAGCACGCAGCCGCCACATACTTTTCGCACTGAAGTTACAATCATATTCTCTATCCTTTTTTAGGGTGTTAGGTTTTTTCGTTACGGAATTTCTTGATTCAGTCGCCGCGCTCAAAGCCCGCAGTAAAAGCTATACAATAGCTTAAAAGGTTTTATGAATCGAAAAAGCCTTTTAGTGAAATTCAGTCCTTTTTACTAGTGTATAGCTTGAGTCGATTTTACTGTACGCTAGTGTGTATAATAATTTTACTTTTTGTACGAACATTTTCACTTTGATAACTTGTTGTGTTTAATATATGTCGTAATTTTAAAGATTTTTTCGATTTATGGTACTAATAAGAAAGTGCAAGTTTCAGTATCACAACGTAGAAATATTTTTAATGCGTAAAGCTAAATCTTGAGAAATTGTAATGTCAATATCTTTCTGATTCGATATTTAGTTGCTACTTCTTACAGCTGATAATAATTTGTCGATAAAATTAAAACATATTTAATAATCTGATTTTACTTATTGCTCTCGAATAATAAAGATTTCAAACTAAAAATATATTATGAATTATACGCAAAAAATTATTATATTTGCATCCAGTACTTAGACGTGTTAGAGAGTAAAATGCAATGATACTAAATTTAGGTGAATTGCAATAACAGAATTGGCATCAATGCAAATGTTGTTCTTAAATCGAAATAACGCAAATGAATTCCTGTCAGTCTATTCGTCGGTAAACCAATATGAATCTCCTAATTTTATAGCTCATGAAGCGTATTACAATGTTTATGCGGTTTAATAATTTATTGCATAAACATTTTGTTAGTCGATGCTGAATAGTGTCGATAACATATATAAAATACGTACGCCCAAAATAAAACATTATGATCGTAATTTAGTTCTTTATTGAGTTTTGGCGTTGAGATACTGAAGTATGTATGCATTCAGTTGCTATAACAACTTGCATAAATATTATGGCGTGTGCTTATATGAATTTCAAGTGCTGAAGTTCATTGCTTACAAAAAATAAAGTATATTTACGTACTTCATGAAATAATTACCACCTCGTCTTTTAGACGTGCCACTTGGCTATATTTTTATTATGAATGGACAGATACTACAAACAGACAAATCTACACTACATAAGTTCTACCAAAATCTAATATTATAGTTATTATATTAATAGCAACAATGTGATGGCCTTACAATACTCATTGTAAAAAAGGCCAAACACTTGCACCCTGCTACATACTGCTTTAAACATATTTTTTCTTTTTTAATTAAATCTTTCCTGGATTCTTTTTTACCAAGTTACTACGAAGTCTATAGTTTTCGGCGTCTGTGTTTGTTTTTTTTTTAATTTAAACCTACCAAAGTGACTACTTTGCCTCGTGGAAAGAGTAAGGACCACTATCTTCATTGTGAGCGCCTACAATACAGCATGGTGACCCACATTATGGCAGCTTAGTAATTGGTCTTCTGATCACACACTCACGAACGATAGATGACAGCACGAATGCCATCATATAAGTTAGTCTTCTGTGTGAGGGTAGGACTGCCCCGGTCAGGCCGGTCCATTAGTGCTGAAATCAACGTGGCCTTACTAACTATAAATTTATGTTTATATTTTTACCGAACGGTATAAAATACTGAACCAGTTTAAAGGAATGATGTGTCAATAGATTCGTTGAAATAGCCCGGGTGACATATTATTTATAAATTTTATCAAAAGGATTTCATCTGCAAGTAACAAAGTAATTGTAGATAAAATGGATCGTGACTTCACTCTATTGAAAAAAAAATGCGGGAATACGTTTGTCTACAGTTACTTTAGTATTGAGAATTGATTTTACGAGCGTGGAGATGTAACATTTTTATCGTATCTAGCAGACGTCAACGGTTTGCCCTCACGTACTCGTGCCAACCTACTTATAACGAAAGGGGCCAAAGAGAACGATCAAACTACATGTGAACCAGGCTATAAAAAGTCGACAGAGAATATAAAGATATTTGCACCACGGCATCGTTGTAAATCTATATTGACGTTGAGCTATAATGCAGTTATTTTTACTAGGATATAACATTATTCACTTATGTAAAACGAGAAACGCTTAGCGATACTTTTCAAATTTATTTCGTAATAAAGTTGTAGTCAAAAGGGTTGCAAAATTAAGCTCAAGATTAATACAGTTATGTTTAATAAAATAATGGCAAATAATTGCAATTACACTATTGTTAATTATTATATAATATAAAGCGTACTTTAAGAAAGTACGCTTTACATTTTGTGAATAGATGGATATAATAATCTGATGAATGATTGACTTCATCCAAATACCAAAATGTTAAGTAAAAGTTGTTTCTGTTTTGAAGCAATGAGCTACGATATATTATTTAATAAGTATGTTTATAATATTTGAGAATAAATTTTGAAGTTAATTATAATAGAGTTATGTTCTGTACAAACATTGTATGAGATTGTTTTAATAACTAATTGAATGATTTTTATATTTTACACCATCGGTTCTTTGAAAGCCGGCTTTATTTTGATCTAACGGATTTCAAAGAGTTGGCTTTCCACCTTTGTTAGATAGTGTTAAAAGAATTCGAATTCCAACTCACAAACTACGATGTTTTATGTTTTGGTTTGTAAATAGACAACTGGAAATAGGGGGTCACTTAGAGAATATAAAAAAGGTAAAAAACCAAATAAAATATTATTGTACTACGAGTACATTGACTCTGATTTTAATTTTGTAGTTGCTTTTTTACGAGATTTTTATTCACATTTTTAGTCACTGCCAAATGTTGGCATTATAGAGATTTTTTAAAGAAAATAAAAAGAAGACTGCTAAACACTTCTTTTCCAGCATATTAAGAGACAAAGGGTATTAAAAGTTTTGTTATTTATTGGTGCAATTGTACTTACGAGGCATTAACCTCGTTTCTATTTGTGTATAAGTCGACTGTTGTATGGTTGTCAGTGACTCACTTCCGTGACTGTGCTTTATTCAAAGTTATAATATTGATTTTATGGATATGAACTGAAACTAGCGCTAACGCATAGAGGTTTACAGAGAACAGAAAATCAATCATAATATAATTATTCACTTTCTGGAAGCTTTTAGTTACAGCCGTTTGAATTCTGACAATAAGTATATTTAGTTATGAGGTTGGTACTAAATTATATACGTATTTAATAATATTTAGTTTACGTACCGTGTACGTTATATAAAGTCTTAGCAGTAGTCTTGTAATGATGGCAAATTTATGGTTTGTTTTTCTCGTAAATAAAACATTTAAATGATTTCAATTACCAATATATGAATCTACGTTATGATTCACTTTTTAGATTTTTCGAGCCAGCCGTTTAGCTTTTAGAGGGGGGGGGGGCGCTAATTTGCCCTTCGAAGTTAAATAACTCACAAACGAATAGCCAAGTGAAAGATCGTCTTAGCAGCCTCTCAGTGGTTTTAAAAATCATCCCAACTTTACGTGTCCCCTACACGTAAAGTGGGATGATTTTTTTTCTCGCATCTACCCAATCGTGTGGTGTATCATTAGATAGGTACCCCAAATAACGGACAGACATGACGAATCTATAGTGGGGATCCGAGTCATGACTTATGGAACCCTAAAAATACAGTAACGATCTTTGAATATAGATTATACAATTAATCAAAGTTGTTTTTTCAAAGCTCCATTGTACTGCTAAGGATAAAATTGAAGCAGTATTTTCGATGTGCTGTATAAATTGTGTGAATGTTGAAAATAATTAATTTTACCTACACTTCAGCTCGACCAGAAGTATTCACAGTCTGTTTTTATTTGTTAGAGCCGACCAAAAGGACTCTACTCGGCCCGATTGAAAGCATGAGTAGAATCTAGACGTAGGGGTAGCCATCCTCATTGTGAGGTTAGATAAGGTAGCATGGTGACCCATACAATGGCGGCCTGCTTAGATAATTCTGCATTATTCTCCCGGACTTCGGAGGCCGGGAGAATGGTGTAGAATGATTGGACTTCCGGTCTCATACGAAATACGACACCAAGAATTTAATTTTAATAAAAAAAATAAACTACATAATGTGACAGTTTTAGAACACTTTCCAGAAATAAAGAAGACTATTTGTAGAAGTTTTAACTTTTCAGTTTGAATTTCTACAAACTTATAAAAATATTACTGATAATATAATTAATAAATATAATAATAATAATAAACAATAAATATTTTGGACATCTTATACACAACATCATCTAGTCCCAAAGTAAGCAGAGCTTGTGTTATGGGTACTAAACAACTGATGTAAATAAATAAACATACTTTTTTTTTGTAATTAAATACATATTATACATAGAAAACACCCAGACTCCGAAACAAATATTTGTGGATCTCACAAATATTTGTTCTGACCCGGGAATCGAACCCGAGACCTATGATCAGCAGCCGCATAAGCTAACCACTAGACCAACAAGGCAGTCAACAATTGATAAATACTACATAAATTATTATTGTATTCGAGTAGTGCGTGAATGCGTTTTCTAATCACAGAACGTCAGTTTTAAATGTCGAAGTCTACTTCTTAGATTGTTCATATAACTCGTGCGAGCTAAGATGGCACCTGGCTCAAAACGAAACATGATAACGTTCCCCCGCGTAATACCCCTCTGTCGTCATGCGAGTAGCGTTAGCATCACTATTACCGTAGCACGCTTCTTTCCATAATAATTTTAGTTTATTAGGTATTACCTAATGTCATATAAATTACTCCACGAGTTTATTTTATTAATATATCATTATATTCGTCTGGACAACCCAATTGTTTTAAAAAAGGCCACACGAAAAAAAACCAGCATGACGACTATTTGACGCAATAGTTTAAAATAAAGAATATCCATATACACATGATATTTAGAGACTTCGATTAATAGGCTTATCATGACGATTTAAAATTGTATTTTATAACCATATTTCAGTTCCTAATTTTATTTAAAATGATATTAGGTATTACCTAATATAATTTAAATCACTGCACGAAGAATGCATTCGGGTAAATAACGGATGAGGCCTGCTTCCTATTAGTATGCATATGTATTTTCTTAACGCAGGTAGTAAAGTACCACTTAAGATAAAGTAGTATGTTATGAGAAACTATTTGAAGCAAAATTAATGTTGAAACTAAAATAAATTATATTTTTCTTGCACCCAGTACTTCAAACGACTGACATTTGAGTCAGGTGCCATCTTAGGTCGCACGAGTTATACTGTAGTATGTCGTGTCCTTCACAGGTATTTTAGTTTTACAATTGAGAAGTTTGAAACAAAAGTAAACTCACATCCAGACAATATTGATGAAGCGTTGAATCTAAATACAAATGTAACGTAAATTAAAATGAACAAAACATTTTGAGCTTTCCCACCTTCACTCATAGGACAAGTTTCCTTTGAAATTACAAAATTAAGTGCATGTGTACTTTAGCTCGCACGTCTGAAGCTCGGAATGACAATGAACAAATAAACAACTTTAAAGAAATGTTAAGAATCTCTTGAGATTCTTAACTTAACTTAAAATGAATTTATACTCCTCAAATTCTTGAATTTGAGGAGTATAAATTCATTTGGACAATTTCCATTTTAGCTACCTCTGTATAAAAAACTAATATTACAACCCAGAAATGTTACGGTGAATGTTCACTACTCATCCACTATTAATAATGGATCATTTATCAAAGTATAGTGCACTTTTATAAATGAACATTCACAAATTCTGTTTTAAGCGCGAACGTGGCTTGAACGATTTCCGCGGGTGTGACACTATTAGTCAAAACGACAAAACTGGTATTCAGATTTAATGTTACGATTCATGCCACTCCCTAGCGATTTGCTTGCTTTATGACCCCATTCAGTAGATGTATCAATTTATGTCATTCCCTGACAAATATTCTTTCCAAGCGTCGCCTTCCGTCTAGGAAGTGATCGAATCGGTTTGCCTTCAGTTTACTTTACACTACTGACGCAGGTGAAACATCAAAGTGTTTCAAATTTATAGCAAACGTTCAGCACCATTTAGATAATAATAACATTATGAGTAATGACTTTCTCAATAGCATCAGCATCGATAGCATATAAAGAGGTCGATGATGAAATAACAAATAAAATACAAGAAGCTCAACTAAAGTACTTACTGGAAACATGAATTTCATTTAAAGGGAGTGTGTAAGTACAACTTTTTTGAACGTATATATTAAGATAAGAAATTGCTTGAACAACAATTTTACTTATCTTTCCTCTAAGAAAAATGAATAATATTAAGTATCTTTTGCATGTCAAGAAGATTCACAAGAAAAACGAAATTAATTTATTTTGCTAGAGTGCTAGTCTCTAATGCACAATGTCAATTATTGTGTCTCCAACTTGAATTTGACAGACCTTGGGCATGAAATATTATAATATTTGCAATATTAATAATAGTAAGAAGCAAATAGACATGATTCTTCTCAGTCTCTAGTACCTTCACTGAACGGCCAACGATGTCTATGACTAATAAGTCTATTTTATCCAGATATCAGCAACTTTACTCTGGATTCCAAAATCAGTGAAGTGGCGTACTCTCGAATTCGTCATTACTTAACTATCTTCATCGAACTTGACATTGGAATTGGATTAGTATTAACTTAAAATAACCGCAGACGAATCGAAAGCCCCAGTAGGTCAATCAAATACGTCATAATTGTATAACAACTTTACGTATTTCTCTTTTAGCCACTCCCGTTGTCTGTAGAAACCTCTCCTATAATAACCACAGAACAGATATGTACATCACGTCACTTCATTACTTATCGTTGAATCTACGAATTTTTATTTAGGTTTTATCTAGTTAATTCAGATGGGTTTACATCTCTGTGACTTACGCTAAGGTAAAGTGTTGCGCCGGAATCAAACCGACTACAAAAACACGATGTTCAATCACTTGTAAGTCTATTCTGTATAACTATCACAGGATTCAAGTATGCTCTTGCAGATCTTGATCTGCACTGACAAACACAACATTTTATTATTATCAATGTAAAGTAGGTAGTTAAATATCAGGACACAGGGCATCCTAGTGTGGGGCCTATTGTACACACAATTTTAAATTTTGAATTAAGAAAACAATACATCATTCTAAATTATAGGTCTTTTATTAAAAAAAAATGATGATCAAATCTTCTTTTTTATTTCTATTAATATTAAATAGTCTAGTCCCACGGTGTTACCCACGATTGTTGTTATAAATCGCGACTAACGTCACAAGAAGCTAATCTATAAAAAAAAACTAAGTTACTCCTTGGATCATCAGCTTCCTGATAGAGAAAGTACAGTTAAAATCGGTCCATCCGTTCTAGAGAATAGCCGGAACAATCTGACAGACACACAGAGTTTGTTTTATAAAAATATTTTTGATGTTGGTACCAAATATACTTTGATATGAATTTAATTAAAAACTGATTTGACTTATGATTTACATACAGACACTCCAATTTCGATTATTTTGTATAATTTACTAATTCCCTTTCCAATACCTATAAAACTACTAATTACGTTATAATCTATGACAGTTATTAAATATTGATGGCTGTGTCAGAGTAATTTCTGTTTGTATTGTAACTATGTGTTCAATTAAAACAATGCCTTCAACCCTTCATTAAAATGTCGTTACATATACAGGAGGTACATTCACCCAGCAAAAGTTATACACATGCATTGAAACAAGACATGTAAAATAACTTAATTTAGTAGTTTCTTTCCTTTGTATCTTAATAAATTGTGATTATGACACATAAAAAAAAAGATTATTAATAGGAACGATATATTTCACATAATAACTGGTGGTGCAAAAGTCCCGCTACCATTTTGATTGCCTATAGCTTTGTTCAAAGAAAAGATAAATAGGTTTGGTTTTCATCAAAAGTTCCTTTGGTCTTTACATATTTTTTCTTTAAGATTGGAAAATTATATCGTCTAAATGGTGACCCCAATTCGCTATGCAACTCTCGGCTCTTTATAAGGCATTTTTCATGACATCCTGTATTTCAGGCTGAGTTTTTTCAATTTCGTGACGAATATTTTCTAAGATGCTGAATCGTTTGAGGCTTTTTCACATTATCTTTTGATTTTAAAAAACCGCAAAAGATAAAGTCTGGTGCTGTTAAATCCGGAGATAGGGCTGGCCATGTTAAATCGTTATTTCGCGAAATTAGTTTTCGTGGATAAACGTCATTAAATAATTGAATTTTAGAACGGGCTGTGTGTGCTGTGTCAGCAGTAACAGTAACTTCACACCTTGGTCATTTTAAAAAAAATAGGATGCAATGATGTTTCCAGCATATACAACCATACCGTTGATTTTAGTGGATGTAATGATGTTTCATAAATTAATTGAGGATTCTGTGTTCCCCAAAACCGATTGATCTGTTCATTGACGTGGCCGTTGAGAAGAAAATGGGCTTCATCGCTCAATGTCAATTTAGCCAAAAAATCTTCAATTTATTTTATTGTATTCTTGTAGCCCTGAAGACGAATAAACTGACTACAAAAGCATTTCTGTAAATAACATTCTTGTTCGGTGATTAGAAACCTTTTGTGAAAACGTGAATACATACGGACCTCAAGATTGTGTTTATACATTAATTTATTAGTAGCGAAGCTTACATAATTGCTGAACTGAGGCACATAGAACTTTAGTTTAATTGTGCTGGAAACTGAAATCTGCTCATCAATTTCATTAATTTTTTTCTATGGATCTTTCTTGAGTGTCTTACTACTCAATGAGCTATGCGAAAAAGTAGCAATAGTGGTATTTTGTTAAGTTGATACTTTTGCGTAATAGTAATAGTTTTTCAATCAAGTTTTCTGACTGATTAGAATAATAATTTATCATATTTAAAAAAAAATAAGTTTGTGATGGGGATTCCTAAATTTAAGAAAACTGTCCATGTAGTTTGAACACAATGTATCAATCAAACTAAAACATCCTTTATCAGGTATAATTGCTCAATTACAGAGTTATGTCAAATAACTCTGTAATTGAGCAATTAGACTTAATGATTGAAAATTATGACTACTCCATAGCTGTCACTATCGAATACGACCATAATGTCGTTACCTTCTAAAGAGCAGTAATGATGGAGCCCCAATTCCAACATTTTATTAAAAAAGTAGACAGTATTTTTATGTCTTTTGGTATGTCCTTTACTAAAGAGGACACTGATCGTATTCCATTTAATCGTTTGAAATACTTTTGGAATTTTTTCCCTAATCTATTTGCTTCACAGTACGGCATAGTCGGTCAAATTGTTTGGATAGTGCTGGCTATGGTCAAGGGCACAAGTTTGTTGGAAATCACTTTTATACTGCCTTGTATGACCATAAGCCTGCTTGGGGACTTCAGGCTTGGCTACTTTATATATCACATCGATTCCATTAATTATATAATTAAATGTTTGAAAACATTAGCGTTAACAAAAAGACCAAATGGAGAATGTTCCGAAGGAGAACATAATGTTTGGTTTAAATTTCTAAACAACATTATCAATTTGCTTCGAGTTACGTCTTACTTAGGTGTTTCAGGATTTATTGTTGGGACATTGGTTGTAATAGCGTCACATTATTATGCTTCTGGAGAACTTAAATTTATGTTGCCTTTTATATTATGGTATCCATTTGATAGTTTTTCTATTTATTATTGGCCACTGGTATTTATTCAACAAACTTTAGCTGGTAAGTACCTTAATTTTGTAAATCAAGAAAGTAAAACTGGTCAATGTACCATCCTTATTGCGAATGTAATTCAATATAGAGTTCATTACATTCACAATAATAATATGAATGGTGAACATCTCACTCTTAGATTCTGATCATGTTTTAAATCAGGCAGAGAATTTGTGACCAACAAAAAATATATTATATTACAAATATTAACGTTGTTTATATAATAAACTAAATGTTTACGACCTCTCAATTGTTTAAATTTATTCAAGAATGTTTTAAAATTACTTACTAATTATTTTTTTGTTATTTTCTGACCTGTTTCAACCTTTTCAATTCTGCTAAATAGAACAGAATAAGACAGAAAGTATTGCCTGTTCTGTTGGGTTCCATTATACTTTGTTTCATTCTTAGAATTCTTCTGTTCTTTCAGCTTGGATGGCAATTAATTCTATTATTGGACCGGATTGTTTTTTCTTCACTTGTTGCACTTTTATCCACCTTCAATTCACTATTTTACAACACGATTTGGAAAATATTGTAAAAGCAGATTCACAGAATAATAAAATATTATATAGCAAAGAAGAACTTGTGGATATAGTGAATAGACACCAAAATCTGATAAGGTAACGTCATTAAAACTAGTAAGCTAAGTCATCAACTAAAGCTATTTTAAATATTATAAGTTCCTACGTCTTAGATATCCGAATCAAAAAAGTCACTTTGTTATCTGTTACGTTTTCACGGCTAAACTGCTGCATCGACTTCTTTATAATGTTTCATGAAGATACTATAATTGACAAAGGATTGCGTTACTCTTTACCGTGAGCAAGCTTCTTTTTTAAAATTTTTGTTTCATGTTCCAGATGTGTCAAATTATTGGATGGAATTTATTCAAAATCTACTTTGTTCAGTGTCGCTACGAGTTCTGTCATGATTTGCGCTTCGGGATTTAATCTTAAGGTAAAGTTAGTACATATTTACTACATAACATGTTACTAATCCCGCCTACCTCTGTAACTCTTGTACATAAGGATCCACCGCAGTGACCTATTAATATACTGAGTTATGACACAAGTCTCATGAAAAATAGAACTGTCTTGGGATCTACAATGAAATTTATTCGTAAAAAACTGGAGGAATTGGAAATATAATGAGTCCACTCCCTCCTTTGCAAAGTGGGAGATAAAATGAAGCGTTACTCAGACACCGGGAAGTATCACGAAAATAAAATATTATGAGTTCTGAGTAAGGTATTATGATTTGTATACTATCCCTAGTTAGCACAACACCCGACAGTATAATTATGATGTTGAGCATTGCCGCAATGGTGACTCGACTAATTTAAATGAGTATATTTCGCTCTTAAAGTTACCGGTGAGGCGACCCAGTGGTGCACTTCAAACTATGTCCTTCTGCAACCGATCGCGAATAGATTATACTTAACTTACATATATAAGTCTTAAATTGAATGGATCGAATGATTGGTATCATGTTATTCAATTTCAGGTTTTAGATGACTATGTATTAGTAGTCCCTTTAGTTTCTGTTTTGACCTTTGGAATGTTACAAGTGAATCTTCATTGTTATTACGGTGACTACGTAATGAGATCTGTAAGTAATCTATACAAATAAATATAATTGGAATGTCTGTATGTAATATCATGACAAGTTTTTTACTGCATGGATATTAAAGTATGCGGTTCTAACTTAAAAAAGGCATTTTTTTTAATTTTTTGTCCATCTGTCTGTCAGTTTGTTCCGGCCTGAAACGGCTCGACCAATTTGAAAGCGAAAAAGCTCAAGGTCATTAGCTTTCTCTGGCAGATAGCTAATGACCTAAGGAGTAACTTAGGCATTTTATTATAGACTAACGTCGCTCCGCGGCGTTTCTCGGGATTTATAACTACAACCGCGGGTAACACCGCGAAACTCGGCTGGTTTAAATAAAATCACATTTTTTTTATTTCCAACTAATCGAATAATTCCACATATTCCTTATCATAGTAATAGAGTCTCTGTTTTTTTAATAGTACTCGTCATAAATTTAGCAAGTATGATATACTGTTAAATTTATGTTATACGAAAGTTGTTATATTATTTCAGAGCATGCAAGTGGGCGACGCCATTTACAGCAGTCGTTGGTATGAAGCAGAAGTGACCTTGAGAAAATGTATCTTGATTATTTTAGTTAGGTTAGTCTATTTAATTATTAATAATATAAAGTGATTATGATATTCCTCTCAAGGGTATACATACGACTAAGGGGGTCAACAAATAAACTACGTAAGACACTGCAAAGAGAAGGAAAAATTAAAATGCCGTTAGCTCCGTGCCCTTTTTCTTTGCGGCGGAGTGGTGTGTCTGAATCAAACCGACTAAAACCACATGGTGTGCTCCCTCTCTGTGCCAGACATTTGGGGAGGAGTCCAGGCCCCTCGCAGCCGGCTAGCGAACGAGTGCAGGTACTTCCCGAAGCAACCGTGCCCAGAAAGTGCCATAGACTGGACAACCCCGAGTATAGCTATCTCGTCGCGACACTGGCTCCGCCTAAATTGGGCAAGAGACGCCCAAGTGCGGAGTCAGTGTCGATCAGCTTCGGAGCAAGCTGTCGGAAGTGCTCTCCCTGAGGTGGTCCGACATAATTATGTTCGAAGGCTCGGGCCAGCACTCGGGCAGGTACCCCGTCCGGCCCGGGGTGATGTTCTTGGATTTCTGGAACAGCCGCCCCTACCTCCGATTTCCTGACGGGTGGCACATCAGCCTCGCTCTCGTCATCGTCTCCGGCTATGACGGTCATCGACGAAGGCGTGTGTTCCGCACGTTGCGAGAATAGGCCCTCGACCACTTCCTGCAGGAAGCTGGGCTGGAGAGTCTCCGTGTGGGGGTTTGCTCCTTGCCCTACACCAACCTGTCCCACCAGTGTGCCGTACAACAGCCAGCGTCGAAATTTTCTTTCTAAGGAGGGGCCTATGTTTAATAGTGGTAAATTAGAAGGTTGCTGATGGTGTGATGTGATAATATCAAACCCACTTTTAATCTATAGAAATAAGTTAAATATTTTTTTTAATAAATTTTTTAATTAAGCTTATATGGGGTACTTACATCAAAAAATCAATTTTTAAACATTTTGCGTGTGTGTTTGTCCCGGGATTGCGTGGTGATCTCTTGAGCATCTGGATAGATTTTGACTCGATTTTCATTGTCAGATAGCTGATGAAGGAGTAACTTAGACGATTTTTTTTAGACTAGCTTTCAAACTCAGCTAGTGAAGTATAAGCGTTATAACGATCAAAACATATATATGAGTGGTGTTATATTGTAAATGAGTTAATTTGACATTCCAGGTCAATAAAACCATGTGAATTTACAGCCAGTGGTTTCACCGAAGTTAACTTGATGACATTTGCGCGGGTAAGACAAACATTATGCATATATTGGAAGCAAGTAACAATAGGTATATTTAAGTTCGCAAAGCAAAACTTGTTTAGATAACCGTACGTAAACGTTATAACGTAAAATGTGATTGAATTGCTATTTAATTAATTCGCATTTAATATTTCAAAAACAATTTTGGTTTTCTAAGAACCACTTTATAAATTGCTTTTCTTCTTTTAGATCCTGAGTTCATCATGGTCTTACTTTGCCGTTTTAAATCAAATGTATCGCGAGTAAAATTAAATATTTTGATGCTTAACTTTAAGTGAAGTGTTTAATAAATACTTCACAAATGTAATGTGTAGCAAAACATTATTAATTTATTGTCAGAAATCGAAGATGAATAAAAATTTCGTTAAAATTTAACATTTGAATATTGTTTCTATTTTAATACATTATTAAAGAACTGAATATTCAGGCTTTCCATGCTAGAAAAAGCTGAGAAGAAAGAACTCACTCACTGTATACACATTTAGACATTAAATTGTATAAAATATTTTATTCTCATTATCGTACAGTTTAAGAATATAAGGAGAAAAGAAAGAAAGAAAGATGCTTTTCATCCATAAAAAGTATTATCCTCAATATCTAGAAAATTGCTTTTACACGACGGAGCCGAAAGCAAAAGCTTGTACCTAGTATAAATAGAAAAAGAAAAATACGCAGTCATGAAGACATGTATGTAATAATCATAGCACTACGACTGATGGTGAAGAATTCTAGAGTAGCAACATTTCTGCGTTACTGGATACTATACTAAAATGTGGATTTATTAGATGTCACTATCCAATGCTTGTGAGATCGTAAACAGTGTGGAGAACTGATTAAATTTTCTCTCTTAGATTTTATTATCTTCTGAACAATTTCGGAGCAAAACAAACTTTCATTTAGCGTAAACAATCATTCTGGGTCATTTTTTTTGGACGAAAAATACATTTATTACATTGAAGGCGTTTTCATAGTATTTGAAAGGGTTTTTAGAACTAGAATTATGTTGATTAGCAATAATACACTATTAAAAAGAAATGAAAACATTTAAGTTTATAGAAACTATTTAGTTTAGTTTTAGTAGCTTAAATATTTTTTTTGAGTCTAGGAAAATAAACTAGTTTAGCACAAAAACATTTAAGGACCTCGTGTCAAAAAGATTAGACCTCGAAATTGTTAAGAAATTAAGAACTCAGGTCACATTGTTTTATTTTGAAGGATAATACACAATGAATAGTCGTGGAACTTTATTATTTTATAAATTTTGATGAGTAACACACTCATCAAAATTTCATAAATGACTCCGAAATGCTACTAAGTGTTTATTGGCATCTGCTCTCATTAAAAACTTAAAAAATGTATACTTACTTTATTTTTGTGATCACAATATACGAGTAACTTCAACGTACTTTGTTTCAATACCTTTTTATACATTTAACCGGTTACATGATTTTAAACTTGTATTAAATAAATGGAATAGGACGGAACGAAAACACCTATTGGGAAATCATAACAGTTGACCTTAAAGAAAACAAAACTAATCGAAATTTCCGCGTCGTAGGGAACAAAGTTGAAAATGAAATACAAATACTAACTTTAATCTTAATAATACAGATTCGTTTTTTTGCCATAACAGTAACGGACGAGAGGTGGAGAGAAATGCTGATAAGTAATAATTGTTTAGCGTGTTTATTTGGCTACAGAGAAAAACTACAATATAGAGCCTCCAAATAAAGCTGTTTGCTCTATTGTGTTTCTAAAATTACATTCGTAAAAAGAAGGTCAATTTCATCTAGTTACGTAACATATTTTGATTGGAGCTGAAAAGGTCAGATCGTACGACGATTAACACATGCAATGATTGAGAGAGGTGTGCCAAATTTAATTTCCAGGGGTGCGACTAAATTGCTGTAATTATCATAAGTAGCTTGTACGTGATTTGTAATTTAAATTTACTTCCCAATATGAATATTCGAAAAAGTCCCATTTATGTGAAGTCTTTGAAATAAAAAGAGTTGATAAGAAATTTGTATGTCTGCAGTGCAAATAATTTCGCCATTTTGCAGACAAAGTCATGGCGAAACACCTATAAAAATATCTTCTGTAATTGGTGTTTGTGAATATTAGGAATACGGTCATTCTCACGTGATGCGTATTTTTTTTAAGTTGTTGACAACATTGCGTAGAAATTAAGAAATAATTTTAAATTTGCTTTGAAATTTATTTCGTATAAGACATTATTCGGAGATGATGACTGTAATGTTGGCTTGCTATATCAAGGAAGAAGAGAGTTATGAAAATAACATAAATTACATATCGCTGTTAAAAGTGTTTGTTTATATTTGACTAGCGTTCGTTGATTCAACACACACGGTTAACATAAATATTGAACTAATAACATTACTCGAAATGTTAACATCATCGGCTGTTTTGATTGTTATATTGTAAATAATAACCAAATACAAACTATAGTAAAAACAAAGTGTTTCTATTGAATGCATTGATAATTTATTTAATAGGAATATCTATTAGGTATTAAAATCAAATCAAACTGAGTCAATTGTCCCAGTTTGATTTGCTCGACCTACATAGTTACATCAGGGAGATGAATGGCGAAGTCTGTAATAAAAACTATGGTTGTGTTCATAAAAAAATATAATAGGACTTAAAATATTACACACTGATTCTAGTAGGTTTATTATTGACTAGCAAACCGGTCTGGCTTCGGACTGAAGTCTTTGAAATTATCGTATTTCAATAACATGTGTACTAAATGTATGACACAAAGAAAAGAATTATTGGCTTTTGGCATTATTTTATCAACAGACGTTAGAACTACAAACATTAATAAAATTTTAAGATCTTTAAAGAAAGGCAATGTGGTCTAAGGGCTCAGTGGATTGCTTAACAAATAAAAGTCACTGGGCATGGATAAAAATTTATATCATAATTATTTACTTAAATCGATAACTTACTGTGTGACAATTATCATTTAAACTAAGTTGAATTAGTAGCAATAACGGTAGAGGTCGTGCGTTATATAACGTCGCGAGTTATTAAGCGAATGCGTGCTGAACGTTGATGATTTGGAATTTACCTTACTTAATGTTGTAATACACGCTTAAAACATTATCCTTAAGTTAAATAGACCAAAATTAATCGTGTTACATGCAACCAATACTAAATCATTAAATTTATCTTAATTTATTTATATGTTTTTTTTTTTATTACCAAACCATTGAGCTTTTATTACAACAGCTAAAGGAGAAACCCGAAATCCATACAAACTTGGGCCTGGCGTTACAGTGCTAGAATTTGGGCATAAATTATAATATCTATGACGATTTCACGAGCCTAATTTTCAGGTCTCCCAGCAATGGCCAAATTGGTAAAATCAGACATTGTTTACATTTTAGGTTATGTTTATTTTTTGAGTTATTTTCATAAAAATTGGCTAAGTGCGTGTCAGGCCACGCATAAAATAGGGTTATGTATTCAACTATTCACCCATAATTAAATCGTGCCCAATAGATAATAAATAAAAAATAAATATTTCGGACATTTTACACACAACGCCATCTAGTCTCCGAACTAGACAACTGATATAAATACATAAACATACTTTTTTTTGTAAATACTACATATTATACATTGTTGTATTTGCTTATTATTTCTTTATTTTTGTACGAAGTTTTCTAAGTCAGCTTATTTCACAAGTTAGGCCTTTACAACTTCTGAAATAAAAAAGTTATGAAAACCGCTATAGTTTTCTATAACATAAAAATCACGTTTTGATACATTTGTGTTTTTCTATGGCATAGTCACATTAATAGAAAAATACAAAACTACCCTTTCATGCTATATTTAATGCTGCCAGTTGTAGATATTTTGAATTGCCGCCATTGTAAGTAGTTGTGTCACGATTCGCTGGCCAGACTCTATTTACATTGATTAAAATACCTATTAAAACAATCATATAAACTAAAACAAAGAAGTATTATTTATTTATAACAGTATCGATTTCCACTAAATCGATCCTATTTTAGGAATGCTACGTTTGTGGAGCTAGTTACGTATATTGAAATAAGTGTTGCAGAGGTTTACAAAGATTGTTTAAAACAATAGAATTCTACTTATTTTCTACACTTGGCCATTGCAAATGAAGCTAAGATTTCGATAGGTTAATCAAGCAAAATAGACGAATATTTTGGTACATATCCCATTCGTGTAACGCTTAGGCCCAGAATCGGGTTTCTCCTTTATGTAACAAACAAATATTTTTCATCTTATGATCTTTCGGCCTTTTTCCCAATTATAACTTCGACACAATGAATACAATTTCTCACAATCTTTTCCTAATTTCTTTTATATCTCGCCTATCGGCGCTAACTTCGAGAGCTTACTTGGGAATGTGAGTAACTTTTGAAAATGGAACGAAACACAAAAGTAAGTTAGAAGAATCTCGCATTATGTCAAACTCTAAATGTAATAACATGAGTTTTATCTTTTTTTGAGCATCACTTTGTAATTTTTTTTTAAATCGAAATCATTTATTCATATACTTTTTTTTTGAAATTAAGAATTTGAACTCAGCCTGTTTCTGACGTTCCTGTCATTTAGTTAAAAATCAAGGATTCAAGAGGCAAGTCGACGCTTATTTTTTTATTTGAAATAAATTAAATTAATGATACTTAAATAAATTTAGATAAATTGTGAAGGAACGATGTACAACTCGCCATGTAAGACACTTCATATTTTAATCTTCTTTTTCTAATTTTATATGTAGTGTGATAATAAGGCATATAATTTTATTGGTTGTTAACAACGGTTCTAAAAAAATGAACAAACCTTTACGAGCAGGTAATACTTGACCATTCAAAAACAATATCGTAAAGAGATGACATTATTACAAAAGTTTTTGCGTGAGTGCCTAACTTGTTTTTGGAATCACGAAAGAAAATTAATCCTTTTCGTGAAAATGGTTAAATTAGATAAAAAACCTTTATTTCTCGTAAGTACTAACAGTTTATTTCAGTAAACTACGCAATAAATACATCAAACCTTTTTATTTTTATATATCAATTTTAATTTTATACATAGACATTATAAATGAATACAGAACAAATTTATACATGCATACAAAAGAATAATCTAAAATAGACAGAATTCATGTCGTCGTATTTCATAGATCGGAGCTGTGGAAGCCCAATGATGCAGAGGCATCGCTGTGAGCCGCCTTTGTGGGCACCATGCTGCATTATCTGTACTCACAATGAGGATAGTGACCCCTCATTTTGGATACTACTCATGCTTACCATCAGGCAGAGTAGTGTGACTTTGGTTCGCTTAAATATATAAAAAACTCCTTGAGCCTTGCCAGCGCTGCTGCTGAATCATCGGATAGCCTAAAACGGCGTAAATAAAAACAATTATTGTGTAATTATATTTTTGAACCATTTGGGGTAGAGAACACCCGTTAGGTTCGTGGGGTCCGAGAGCTCCTACTATATTTAACGAACTAGCTAAGCGAACTGATTGACGATTGGAATTTTTCTAGCACAGATAATAAAATTAGCATTGGTATTGAACGCGGCAATGTTGCCAGTTTTTTGGAAACGCTACCAGTAAGCAGGAAAGGGAGGGATTTTTTTAAAACTGATATTAAGGTAAAATCGGTTGAACCGACCAGTCGACCCAAATAATCATAGGAATAATAAAGGCCGTGAAGGATGACCACATCAATATTTACTTGTGATTCAAAAATAACAGTTAGTAATGTGTACTGCGTTTTCCAAATTGAAGAAGAAGGGAGTATAATACTACATTGTTGAATGGAGTAATGTTATCATAACTGAATCAAACACCCTAAAATGTTGTTCTTTATCTGTTACTATTCATATAAACAATAAAGTTTATAACATTTCAAGATTAATTATAAAATAAATGCTAAAGAAAATGTTACGTTATAGCACTTTCATTTATACAACGCTCAATTTATCTTTATGAATATTCGTGTACACGACGGTTCTTAAATGAAAAATAAAACCACATACTAAAATAAAGTATGTACATAAATTCCATCTTAATTAACATCTCTGGTATATTGCGACACAAAATGTTGGTAGAAACAATATTTAATTATAAAAGATTTAAGGGGCCGGCGTACGACAGTCGAAACTGCAAGTTGAAATTTGTTCGTAAAATATTGCTGTCTCTGTTTGACAAAATACAACGTAGATATGAGTGCACCCCTGTATGTGTGTATGTGGATTGACATTCATTCGTAGTAATTCGGACTCTCTCGTAGAAGGTTCGGCTATCATTATTTGACTGACACGAATCACACACACATTGAAATATTTTTTGATGTGATAGCACTACTAATTGCTTGAAATTTGTGAAAATATGGATGTGTTTCGTAATATCGAAAATCATGAATGAAAACTCAATATTTTTTCAATTTATTTCGTGTAAGTAGTAGCATAATAATATGAGACATGTTATTGATGAAACAATATTAGAAATATTTTTGTTTTTAAGACAGAAAAAAACAAAATGAAAACATGACATTTACAATGTAAAATATGTAAAATTAAATTTGATTATATTTTATTCTATATAAGTTTATTTTTAAAAATAAAGACGTTATAACCTAAATAAATACAGTCTAAGTCCGAATATCAACATATCATCGTGGAAATATGTTTATACTGCAAATGATCTTGGTATACCGTTTGTATGGAAAATTCAGCCTCCGGGGGCCCCTTAAGTTTGCTTGTTTGTTGTATTTAGTATCCTTATAATTGAATCCCGCAGTGTTACGTGTGTAATGCATTTACAACAAAAACCGCGGGTAACACCGCGGGGCGAAGGTCTAAATAAAGTACTTTTTACTTATGTTTTGTATATATGCCTCCATTCGCAGAGAGTGTGGTGCCTGTGGTGGGCACTCACTCTTGGATTCTACTCTTGCTTTTCATTGAGCAGAGTCACCTTGGCATGCTACATAAAAAAAGAAATCTTTCAGACCAGAGATTTGAATGAAGAAGGTCTTGTAAAAATATCAATATATGATAACAGGTTTTTTACATTAAAAGAACAATTTTTACGACGTGCTCTATCGTTCCGTAATTCATTAAGCAGATACATGAGTTTAAACACAAATTCTTTATGTAAATGTGATGCGCTTCGTTAAAGTTTAACAATCTTTTCATACATAGTATATTTACTTACTTTTCTTTGTATCTTTTAAAAATGACATGATCGCTTTTCTAGAAAGTCTTTGGTGTACGTTAAAGTATAATTTAATTTAACAAATATTTGAGATGCCTTCTATTTTGTAATTTTCTTCAGGTTTCAAGACTGGCATCGGCACGTCTAGTTGTTGACAAAATACAAGCAAAAGAAGGAGTTTTGTGTCAAAGTAAAAGTTTCTAAAGCTACACTGAGAATGCAGTGTGCTAGCATAATAGAGGAGCTCTTTTCGTTCGCATTAAAAATAGTGGAGGTAACGAAGAAGTTAGAAAAACGTAGCCACGTAACCAGAATCTCAAATACATTTTAACTATGTTACCCTATCTACTCTCATCAATAAAAGATAAAATGAAAGTGCTTTCAACTACTGGCATCGCGTCTGGTTTCTGTGATAAACTTACTGTATTTTAAAGTATTGACTACTACTATTACAGTTGATAGCTAAATAACTTGGTGTTCAAGAAAATAAATTGTACTGTTGTTATTATCGTCTCTCTCCTATCTTTTCGATAGCAGGGTAAAAATGAAAAACCATTTTTGAGGAAGAGTCGAAAAGATTTTTTTTTCTATATTGTCTATATTTGCAAAACTAGCCTACATATTAAAATCGTACAGTGAAAGTCGATCATGTGATGTGGCCTGCCTTGGAGTCTAATCTCACGTAATGATCTAAGAAACAAAAGGTAGTAATGTGTAAAAGTTTCATAATTAAGAGTAATCGATTGTTAAGTTAGCATGCAAACAGCCTATTTTGCTATAAAGCATTATAGCCGCGTGATTTTGTGTGAGCGTGATGTCGGGTTATTACTGTGGTATTTAAAATAATAAAAATCACTAACAGTTCTTTGACTTAAATTTATATACATATTTGACATATGTATACACTATGTGTAATGCATGTGTTGTGGAATTTGGTATTGTTTTAATCACGCGTGGTGATGGATACTGATTCAAATAATAATAATTTATGTAATCTAATCTAAGTCCATTTTCTGAAAGTAATTATATTTATTTAAGTTAAAAGTAGGCACACGTCTTTTGTAGTCTTTCTAATATTCAGATTAAGAAGAAATTTTCAATGATTTGGTTAAGTCTCTATAGCCAAAAGTATCATAACAACTAACCACAATGCTTTCGTTTACAGTGTTTTTAATATCGCTTTATTTCTTTTTTATCGCTTTTATCTGCATATTTCCAGAGCCTAGAAAATAAACAACGTGCGTTTACAAAATATTTGAAATAATTAATACTGTTTGCATGCTTATAAAAAACAAATAAATATATGTAGGCAATGTTTGGCAAAAGAGCGTACATTTATTTCATATTTTTATTTGTAGTATAAATGTGGATTCATGCTAGTCTTGGCACTAGCTAGTAACACATTGCGGTAATAGTAAAACAGGCGGTCATTACGTCATTAAAACTGGAAGCCAAACTGCGTACGTAATTTATTGAATTATAAGTTAACAATGAAAGACCACATATAGCAGCGAAATAAATAAATTACATTATTCTGTATATTGTATGTTGAAATTCGTAAATAAAACTGCCATTATTCGCAAGGGCTGTTCTTGTTAAATACTTATAATTTTTCAAACAATGTTTACAAACTTAAGAATGAGAATGATTATATTCGTAATCTTATAACTAAACTGTTCGTTGAGATTTTCAAGTGAAACTTTCATGTCTTTTATATGGTAACTTTTTAAAATATTTAAGATCATCAAATATTTTGATCATCATAATTATCAACAACCTTGAAAAGTCCACCGGTGGACTAGGCGTCTTGACAATTTTTTACTTTTGAAATATTTTACAAAACAATAATTACATACCAAAATAATCTACCTACTTAATATTATTGAATGTAAATGTGATGTAAATGGAATGTATGATACCTACTTAATTTTATTATAGCCGTAGTTTCTTTAATATATTTTAGTGTCTCATCCTACTTGAATAATCGACTGTCATAAATTTTGTCACAAAATATCAGCAAGGAGTATAAAACCCACATACTCATAAGGTTTTTACGTGGCGTATCTATGTTAAAGCTGGTGTGAAAGCGAGAAAATAAAATTGGGGTTTAGATTAGTACATAATGCAATCTTCTTAAATCAATAAACATGCTGCAGTACACACACATATTTGATTATGTTATATCTACATGTACATTTTTACATAATTTTCAAGTATTTCAAGTATTCTTATTGTGTTGTATGTAGGGATCGAGTACACAACACTCAGTGGAGTGAAGTCGCGAGGTAACCGTTAAAATCCCAACGCTATACGTAGAATCATTTGAAACATAAGTATCCCAATACAGTTAATACAAATACCTTGATAGAATCAGAGAAACAGTTCTTTTCACAAACTTTATTCATCAAACGATCATTAAGAATTATAAGGTAAAGATAAAGAGAAATAAATTTTGTTAGTTCAACAGGAACGTTTAGACAAAACTCGAAATCTCTAGCGAGGTCAATACCAATAGATTTTGAGTTTGATTTCGAGTAAACTGTTATATTGCTATTACATTTTTATAAAGTGCACAAATTGATGACTACTTGAAACACTGTGATAATCTGAAATCTAACTATGATGGTAATGAACTATGCTTAGTTCTATAGGAGACAACTGACTTAGTTCGACCATACAGTAAGTAGTCTACTAATGGCCAGTGAATAGACCAAATGTCATTCAATAAGCAGGAAAACTTTGTTTATGCAATTTTCGATTAACATGTCATAATTGTATTTCCAGCGATATATGTGTTACGATCAATGATTTTATATACCTCTTTTTATACATAAAATATCATTGGTTACGATAGTTTCACTAGCATCTGTCCAAGTGAATCATCTTAGATTATATTTAGTTTGAAAACCTGATTGCTTATTTTCAGCTAACAGGAACACTGTGATTCATTCAAAGGTATACTTGTCAAGAAAGATAAAGTAATTAAGAATATAAATGCTATTTGTTGTGATTTCAATATATAGATGTTTAAACATATCCTTTGTTAAAAATAACTGTTGTTTTATTCATAACACACCAAGAACTACAAATAGTCTGTAAGTCGGAAATGTATTGTCATGTAGTACCGTTTTCATATATCATCTGAGGACAAAAATAAATGGGGTCACTATAATAAATGATATTTCCCACCCAAGCCAAATAAATGGAAAAATATTTTGTTTGCGTTCTGGCTTTCATTATAATAGGCTGCAGTACAGTACATGATGTAGTTACTTTACTGCTCATTTATTATACTGTTATAGATGTACAAGTTACGTAGTATAAATAAGGTTTATTTCAGTTTAAAAGCTGCTTTTTTGGACTAAACACGAATAGTCTTGTAGATAGAGTGTAAAAAAGTACATGGTAAAAAATCCTTCATCATCATCACTCCAGAACTCTTCTACCCAACGGTCATCAGTTCTGCGGCTAATATGGCCAGCCCACTGCCACTTCAGCTTTCTAATCCGGTGGGCTATGTAGATGACTTTAGTTCTCTAACGGATAACTTCATTCCTGATACGATCCCTCAGAGAAACGCCGAGCATAGCCCTTTCCATTGCACGCTGAGCAAATCCTTATTTTTATTAAAATAGCAGTAGTGAAACAAAGAGGATTCTGTAAGCCACGACTTCTTTGTAAGAAATAAATTTGAAAAAAGTAAAACAGAAAGAGTGAAGTTTGAATCAAAGTGGAATAGATTTTTGCTATGAAACATCGTCGGAGGGATTGTAGGTATAGTACTTCGATATACCACGGTACTCGAGAGTAAAAAAATACAAAGAACATACGCTAGCAAGGCAAAGAACTCAGATTACATTTATAAGTCAGCGTAAAATACTTGCAATAATACACAATGTTGGCTATTGGGTTTCATAAATCCAAGGAGTATACATTTGTAAGATCTTGACCTCGATTCAATGTTGTATACCTACTGATGGATTTTTTAAAGTATGGAAGTCCATTTGGCATTTTGCCAATGAAGAAATTCAATATTTTACACACTATTCTAAAATATATCATTTATAACAATCTTTATTTCAAACAAGGTTCTTTGTTTTCTTTTTGAAGAAAAGGCAATTAATACGCTTACAGTTTATTATAATAAAGTTGAACTTTGAATTTTTCTTCGAACGACTGACATCAGATCTCCACAACGGCAAGTAGGTGCTAGGCGAAATCGAAGTTATGTGGAAACACTGTTGTCGAACTTATTAAGATTTCACCTACACGTAATAATTGCCGAAGATGTTGATATGGTAAAGTGGTCTCCTAGGCATTATCTCCTAATGTAATAGATAATCTCTTAATTAATTAACTAGCACCAATTTAATGTTTTAAATAGGTATCTTTGTAGATATAATAAAGAAAGGGTCTGGACCACACTATGAAAAAATATACTTGACATTAAGACTTATTACAATTCAATTCGGTCATTGAAAAAACGATTTAAAAAAAATACTATAGTGATCTCATTAAACGTAAATTAGTCCATGAACCAAAATTTAAATTTAAATAAAAAATTTGGTATTTAAAACTATCGTGTCAATTTAAAGCTAGATTTTTGCACTGAAGCGGGATATGGCACCACATTTTTTCCTCGTCCTAATATAATAGGATACTAAAAATAATTCAATTTTGAGATTATACAATAATATCATGTCGATACTTTTGTATAGCACCGCATTCATGTGATTTTGAAAATAGTTTACTCATATAATAGTCCTTGCTCTAAATGTTTTTATTGCAATATGCTCGGCTACGACTATAATGTTCTACTAGTGTAACTACCTTATACTATCTAAAATTAACGGAAATTAATTGAATTTATTTATTGTAGTATTCATTAAAACAATATTACTTTGTCTTGATGTGACAATATGATTTAAGACAGCTAGTCTTATAAATAAAAATACATGTGTTCATATTACGGTACACAGTTATCTACATCATCATAATTTCAAGAGAATAAGGATATAACTTATAGTATCATTTATACAGGCATCGCTAACAAAAAGATAAGTTTAAGTGTAAGTTTTTTAATGATAATTTTTCTTTCTTTTTTATAGACGCTTAGGTAGTTTATAATATAAAATGGCAAAAGCTGTGGACACTTATTATTTATGTATGTACTGAATCCAAACACAATGTAAAGTAGGTATTAAGACGGTATTGAGGTACGAACATTGTTTGTGTTCCTTTTTTTTTTTTTTTTTTTTTTTTTTTTTTTTTTTTTTTTTTTTTTTTCATCTTGCAATCGGCTACACAAGCCTTTAACAGATTGTTTGTGGATAAAACAATGGCGGGAGAGATAGTTCCTCCAGTGAGGAAACCATCTCCTATTAAGTTAGGGATTTCAAATGAAGTCCCATATATGTTGCCTTTTGAGCCTTCTGTCATTTATCTGTTCACATAGGTCTATTGCTAGGTTGTTAGTATGAGCTTCTAGGCGGTCCCTGTACGCTCTTGCTCTGTGTTCCACCTCCTCCCTGACAGTTTTCGTTTCAGTGTACTCATGCAATTCGCAGATTTTAATGAATAGAGGTGCATTGGTAATCGTTTTCAGTGCTCTATTCTGGAATCGTTGTAGGATCTCCACGTTTGAGTTTTTTGCTGACCCCCATAACTCAATGCCATAAGTCCAGATGGGCTTGATAACAGTTTTATATATGAGTAGCTTGTTTTCCAGAGTGACATGCGATCCTCTGCCCACCAGCCAATCCAGGCTTCTAAGCCTTATGTTTAACTCCTCACGTTTTTTCTGGATGTGCATTTTCCATGTTTGCTTCCTGTCAAGATGCATGCCTAGATATTTCGCTGAATCTTGATGGGGTAGTACGTCATTTCCAAGTTTGATCGGAGGACAGTTGCCACTTCTCAAAGTAAAGGTGACATGTACAGATTTGCTAGAGCTAGCTTTGATGCGCCACCTTTCCATCCATTTACTAACCTTATTCAGGTGATTTTGTAGACCCAAGGATGCCATATTGGGGTTTTCGTGACTGCAAAGTGCAGCAGTATCATCAGCAAATGTGGCAGATAAGATGTTTTCCGTTGATGGTATATCTGCAGTGTACATGAGATACATAGTCGGGCCCAAAATGGAGCCCTGCGGTACACCGGCCTTTATATCTTGAAATGCCGAGTAGGTTTCATTGACCTTAACTCTGAACAATCTGTTTTCGAGATACGACTTTAGGAGCAAATAGAAGCCATGTGGTAGTTGTTTTTTTATTTTATATAGCAGGCCTAAGTGCCAGACCTTATCGAATGCCTGCTGCACATCAAGGAAAACAGCGGAGCAGTACTGCTTCTTCTCCAGAGCCTCTCTTATCTTATCAGCAACCCGGTGAACCTGTTCTGTAGTTGAGTGGCCAACTCTAAAACCAAACTGGTGTTGGGGAATGATTTCATTTACGTTGAGTATTCGTGTTAGCCTACGCAAGATGATTCTCTCGAACAACTTAGACAAGGTAGGCAGCAGACTGATAGGTCTGTAAGAAGACACAAGATGAGGGGGTTTGCCAGGTTTGGGAACCATAATTATATCAGACACTTTCCATATCATAGGTACGTGTCCAATCCTCATTATGCTGTTAAAAAGCTGTGTTAGGGCGACTATAGCTTTTTTGGGAAGCTGACGTAGCATTTCTGACGTAATCAAACAGAATCCAGGAGCTTTATTTAGTTCCAGGCCTTTTATTTCTCTGTGGACTTCAAGTGGTGAGCAGCTCTGTATTGGAAGGCTTAGCTGAAGGTCAGTATCCAGGTAGTCTTGTACTTCGTTTTTAGTTTCTGCATCACCGTCATTTGGTGTAAAGACTGCGTGCAGGAATTGTCCAAACACCTCAGCTCGTTCTTTGTCCGTCCTAGCCCAGGTGTTATCACTTTTTTTGATAGGATGATGTGCAAATTTAGGGGCCATCCTACTACATTTTACGGAGCTCCAAAGTGAATACTCGTTTTTAGCATGGGGATTTAAGTTGGCTAATTGATTATGAAGGGTTTCTTCCTCTATGTCTTTAATGTACTGTTTCAGGTCAGCAGCTGCTTTATTAAACGCCCTTTTATCTTGGGGATGTCTACTATAATGCCACACTCTTCTAAGTCGCCTCTTTTCTAGGACCCTTGCTTTGATTTCCTTTGAGGCGTTTCCATTACCCTGTTTAGATGCACTCTCTGGTGTGCATTTCCAGGCGGCTGTTTGCATCAGGTTTGTTAAAGTAGTTGCATAATTTTCGATGTCATCATCTGATTTGAGTGGCACCTTCAAATTGAGATTTTGGTCCAAGTAGTCCCTGAATGCATTCCAGTCGGTCTTCCTGGTATGGAGTCGCTCTTTTGGTGGTCTTTCAATTAAGGCGGTACTTACTGTAGCTATCACTGGAGTGTGGTCTGAGCTACCATCCAGACAAGACTCTACCCTTAAGAAATGACAAGACAGTCCCTTATAAACAAAGAAGTCCAGAAGATCAGGAGTTTTATTAGGGTCTGTGGGCCAGTAAGTAGGCTCACCAGTACTTAGGACATATAGTTTGTTCACATCCATACTTCTTTTCATTTCTCGGCCTCTGGGTAGGGTGAGCCTTGAGCCCCAGTGGACGTTTTTGGCGTTCCAGTCTCCTCCACATATGAAACGATGCCCAAGGGTTTTGAAAAAGTTTGTAAATGCTTCTTCCTTCAAAGTGTGCTTAGGTGGACAGTATACAGCCGACAATATCAAAGAACCCTGCCCATCTTGTACCATTATTGTAGTAGCTTGTATTGGCTCTGTTTTAAACTCCGGAAGAATCTCATGCTTAATGTGTTTTTTAATTACTACAGCTGTGCCTGCATGAGCTGTTCCATCCGGATGAGATGTGGAATATATGTTGTAATTTTTTATCTTAGTGTTGTGATTGGGTGTCAAATGTGCCTCAGACATAAGAAGTACATCAATATTTTCACATTCCAATAGAGTTTGTATGTCATATTTGTGCTGGATTAGCCCATTTGTGTTCCATGTTGCAATCTTTAGAAGTCCCATTTCAGTTTATGAGCTTGTTGATTACCGTTGTAAGAAGGTTCATCATTGTAGACATTTGGTCTAATAGTTTATCTAGCTTTAAAGCTTGTTGTGTGAGTAAAAATTCAAAGTTATTATTATACTGTTTTGTGGGTATCATTTTTAATTTATCTGCATAGGAGTCAGTTGACAATGGGTTTTCATTTTTATGTGGAGGATTCTCATGTTTCTTGTATTGTTGTTGTGCAGGTGTAGCGTTATTTGTCTGTCGCGTTGGTTTGTCGAATGTGCTGGCCTTCGTTGGCTTTTGTCTATTCGTTTTCCTATGTAAAATTTCTTTGTAGACCTCGCACCCTTTGTAGTTAGCAGGATGCGCACCTTCACATAACGCACAGATAGCGGGGGTGTTACGGTCTTTTTTAGGACAGTCAGATGTTTTATGACTTTGTGCACACTTTACACATCGAAATGGTCGCATGCAATAATTCTTCGAATGTCCGTATTGTTGACACCTTTGGCATTGTGGTATTGTGTTTCTTTTTTTAGGCTCTTCAATTACGACGATTTGGCTGTTAATAGATCTTATCAGCTTCGCAGCACTGTTGTTTGGTCCAGCTACAAGATTAACAAAAAATGTTGACGTTGGGATTTTTTCAGGGCCATATTTTACATTAATTATTTCCCCTTGTACTTTATTTCCTGTTTTTTCAATTTCTTCTATGATATCGTTAAGCGGAGTTGAATGATGTAGCTTTTTTATGACCAGACGGTAGCAACGTTGGTTCTTTATGTTAAAAGTATGACCTATAAGTCCATTTTCACGGACTACGGTAATGATCTTCTTGTATGCATCTATGTTTGTCGAACTGATTCTCAGTTGATTTTTATTTATATTTTTGAGGAGGAAATCTTCTTTATTGGAAACAGTACTGATTAATTCGTTTAATTTATTAACATCTTCTATGCCATACAAGATAATCGGCGGAGGTTTATTTGGAGGTTTCTCTTTTTTAAGTTCCGGTTCGTCTTCCGTTAAATCGATCTGTAGGCCATTGTACCTGTTAGCAGTTTTAATAGTATTTGGAGACGGCGAATCTGACAACTTCTTTCGTTTATTGCCTCTAGCTGCTGGCACTCTTTGCCATTTGGGAGGGCACGGTTTGTTATCGGTTAAATTAGTTGATACCGGATTTGTTGAGGGAGTTGGTGTTTTGGGTTCATCCTGTGGTTTGCTACCAAGGGATTGACTTCTTGGCTTGTTCATGAACAAACTAGGGTGGAAAGCTTGCTGAACTAATCGTTTGTGTTCCTTGAAATAATTAAATAGAATATTCCCAATAGAAATAGTTGTGAAATAAAGATTAGCAATAATGATAAGAGTTCGTGAAAAGAGAATGATAAACGTATAAAACGGGGCAAAAAACAAATTGTGAAAGTTGTTTTTTCTCGTATTAATTTACTAGCTGAGTTCCAAGATGTTACCCGCGTTTATTGTTGTAAGTCGCAAGTAACGCCGCGGAGCGAAGCAAATCTAAAAAATAATATAAGTTACTTTTTGTATCATCAGCTTTCTGGCAGTGAAAGTCCCGTCAAAATCAATTCAGCCGTTCCAGAAATTAGTCGGAATAAACAGACTGAGAGACAAAATTAACTAAAATAGCTTTTTTGGTATTGTTTTTTTTAATTATGCATATTTTTCATAGAAAGTACGCAAATTCCGAAATAAATATTTGCAGAACATTATAACATTACAAATACTACGCACTGCGATCTCCCTTCTTAAATCAATCCATACGCCATTCGTTCCTTTTAAATCGTTAGGCACTTGTACTATATACTCACCAATCTTAATATACTCAGTACCAAATCAAGTTGATTTATATTTATGTTCATTTCAAAGGTATTTTTTCATTCAGTATTACAGGTACTTTATTAAAGTGTTTTGTGGAGTATCCTGTCAGATGGTGCTTTTGGAAAGGTGTTTTTCTAGACTCGGAAAGGTTTTATTTTGTAAGTAGTCAATTAAAGCAGTACAGAAAACTTTTAATTGAAAACTTGTACAGAGTTGTGGAGGGACCGGTGTCGGGTCCCTACAACACAAAGGGAGGATCCTCCGACCTGGCGAAGTAATCATGCCTCATCAGACAGACAGAGAATAATAAAAAAAAATGTTTTCGATGTTAGTACCATACAGTCGTACATTATGTAGTTTCAAATATACCTAATATATTTAGTAAACAAATATTAGTTTGATATTACGTACAGACACTTAAATTTTATTTATTTATTTGTATATATTTTAAATTGTACCCTACCAAAGTGACTCTACTCTACGTGATGTTAGCATTAGTAGAATCCAGGAGTAAAGGCCACCATTCTCATTGTGAGTGAATGCAATGAAGAATGGTGATTCACACCATCGCAACTTAAGGTGCGCGTCCATTGGCCCGCACGCACGCACGGCACGCAACGGATTTTATTTTGTTTTGTATGATTTTACATAGAGCTGCGTCCACTATCCGCGCCGCCCGCACCGAACGCAAATTTGTGAGCAAAAAATGCTATGTATTGTATAAAGAAAAGACAATATTTGGGAGAAGATAGGATGAATGATACTCTCAAAGAATTGGTCACTTCAAATTGATTTCTTAAACCCACATTCTATGTTTAGTTTTAAATTCTTCTTCATCTTCCAACAAGCAATTAATAACAATGATATCTTCATCAGTGACCGAATACGTCAACTCACGACAAGAAAACACTCGAAACTAAATAAAAAATCCGGATACAGTGGACGCATGCCATCGGCAAATCCTTTCAATCCGTTGCGTGCCGTGCGTGCGTGCGGGCCAATGGACGCGTACCTTTAGTGAGATGTTTCTGCATCTTTCGGTTATCCTCCGGATGCCGCGCCGGGGGAAAGTTCTAACACTCACCAATGAAAGACGATAGCATGAATGCTGTCATTTTTGGTTAGTCTTCTGTATGAATGCTGACATCAGCGTGGCTCCACTACCTATTATTGTTATGTGTAGATAAAACAACTGTAAAGGCGTAATTTGTGAAAATTCTATTTTATAACGCCAAGTAGAGTATCCCGTAGCGCTTTAATATTTTTCAGGAAAATTTAAAAAGTAAAATTTATTAATGGGGAATCCGTCTCTTAATCCAAATTTATGTGCAAAGTTTTTCTCCTTAAGACACACGGGTCAGTGTAAAGTGTAGGTACTTTACTTTTAAAAGATAGCTCCCGCATTAGGACTATACTTCCTATGCCGCGGGAGACTTCACAAGCATAAAAGGAACACCCGGACTCGGAACAAGAATTTGTTAGATCATATAAACTGTTCCATGTGAGATTTGAACCCACAACATTATTTACAGTAGAAAGCGGCGTGGCAACCAACGCTTACAAACCACTAGGCCAACAGCTCACTTTCTTATTCGACAAACAAAAGAACTGATCACTATTTCTCGAAAACTTTAAATACATTTTCTATTTTGTTGTTACACTTTTAATATGATTTAAAGTTTATTATGTAAGCGAAAAAACTTTCAAAGAAATTATTTACCTCGTTACAAAATAAAAGTTTTTTGCTTAAAATACGTAGGTAGAAAACAAAAAAACACAGTGTTTGACTTCGTCATCACCGTTTACTTCACCATGTGTCCTTGCATACTTTACAAAAAATACTTGTACCATGAAAAGGAATGGATTATCATTATTTCATTTTTATTAAAATAAAGTAAGATTTTCTTCACCATATGACCGAACTGACTGCTGAACGAAGACGTCCGCAAAGAACTCAACCATTTCAGTCTTGGACACTCAGTGTCCATTAACTCACTTAGACATTTTCAATATAAAATTAGCGGAAAAAATTGAAGTGATCTGAAATAAACTGGCGCAATATACATAATTGTATAATGCTATTACTTTTCTTATAGGAGTCACATCGCATCTGAAACTGTTGGGTTTATTATAAATCAATATCTGACCATGTTTAGTTAGACTCTCTATTTATTTCATTTATAAAATGATTTTTTTATCATAATACGTAAATACTGCAAACAATACATCGAAAATTACATTATCGATGACTTTGCAACATTTGCATTGATGATGACATGAGTACAGACAGTGGTTGTTATTATCGAAACTAACTATTCAAACAATTTTAGCGAGTACTTATTTTATATTATCTATCAGAATTTCGGATACCACTTTTCTGTATAAATGAAGTAATTACAACAATTATTTAATAGAAAAAAGCACATGTAATCTTCAAGTGAACACGACTCAGTCTTAACTCATCAATAAATATGTCGCATATGATTATCATAAATTGATGTAAAATAAACGTGAATCATGTAAATACGGACAACGCCTAAATATGCATGCACATAAATTTTATTGTTTGATATATACAGATAGGTATGTATAAGTAAATAAAAAAAAAGAAGTGTCTGTCTGTAATTCACTTTAAACAGCTTTTAACTGAATAAGTGCACACACAAAATAAAAAAATAAATAAATAATCATTTTTTTAAATGTCTGTCTGTCTGTCTCTGTTTGTTTCGGCTGATCTCTGAAAAGTCTGGACTGATTTGACGGAACTTTCTCTGCTAGATATCTGCTGTAATGATTTATTTAGACTTCGGTTCCTTTTATTAAAAATAATAGATAAAAATAATATTTTACTACAGAAAGAATGACATAGTGAACCATATCCGATCCAATAGCAACACAACCTACAGGACGCAGCTAGTTACTGTAATTTTCGTGTCACGTTGTTACTCACGATGATCTCAGAAACTATTGAATCACCATTTGATTTACACGTTCTTTTCACGTGCTGGCACGTGCTGGCGTGCCTAAGATACATTTATTTACTCATGTGCCTAAGATGATATGAATAACTCGACGGTTAGATCAATTGGAGCTGATCTTAATTAAATTATAATTAAATAGGTATAGGTTTTTACATAGTATCAGTTATTACATATCAGTCTATCACAGACCACTGCCAGAGATCATCATCATCCCATAGGCACATAGAAACATACGCCTATCTAATTATAATTTAACATATAGGTTTGTAGGTAGTAGAGCCACGCTGATTTCAGCACGAATGGGCCGGCTCGACCCGGCCAGTACTACCCTCACACAGAAGACCATCCTAATAATGACAGCATTCTTGCTGTCGTATTTCGTTGGTGAGTGTGAGACCAGAGGCCCATTCATTCTGCATCATTCTCCCGCCCTTCGAAGGCCGGGAGAATGATGCAGAATAATCAAACCAGGCTGCCATGGTAGGGGTCACCATGCTACATTGTCTACCCTCACAATAAGCATGGTGACCCCTACTCCTGGATTCAACTCATGCTTTCCATCAGGCAGAGTAGAGTAAAATTTGTAGAATGTTTCAAAGCACCATTATAAATAAAATCTAGAAAGTCATTGATTCATTATCAGGAAAAAAACTACTCTGTTGGCCAGAGTAGTTTTTTTCCTGATAATGAAGGTCACGAAAACGGGGCTTCTAGCAAAGCGATAAGTTTACCTATCATAAAATTAGCCCAGACAAAAACTGTTGATTAGATAAAAAGCTATACAAAATGTCATACTTTTTCTCTAAAGCCACCGTTTTTAAGATTCGATTCAACACCTATTCAAAAACTTGAAAGAGTTGAAATCGTCATGAACGTTTCCAAGTCACCTTTGGTATACCACCGTGGGTGAGGTAGTGTACCAAGGCGTCCTTTCTAATGTGGTTTTCCCGTTAGGCCTCTTCCTAGGAACTGTTGAGATTCTGTTCAGCAGTAAACTTTCCTTGCTTTTAATTGACCGAATTTTGTTGTAATTATTAATAAGGAATTTCTGTTGACACCCGTCACGAAACCCTGGGCAGGCAGACAATTGAGCAGGACACATATGTTGCTCCAGGTTACACTGACGTCAAGATTTCGTAATAACAGCAGTTCCTGGACGCCTCCTATATTAGGCGCAGAGTGGCAAATCGTATGGTTTTAGTCGATCCGATTTCGACATACCACCCTGCCTCAAAACCCCACTGATATTATAAATTCGAAAATTACTCTGTCAGTCTGTCATGCCTAAACCGCTGAACACATTAAAGTGAAATTTAGTCTAGAGTCTGAGACAGGACACAGGCTACGTACTTTTTACCATGACACTGAGGGTTAAATCTAGAATTTTATATGTTTAGTTACTCTGATAGATCGATAAAGTTAGTTTTCACTTGTATTAAAGCTTCAGTGTTGTATAAACGTGGTGTACTCATACATATAATGACGATTACACATTACACCTCTTTCAATGTTCATTATCTCAAAAACGGTGGCTCTTAGGTGTTTCAACATTTTTGTAGTTAATTAACTAACCTACAACTTTTTATAACGATAACCAAACCGTTTGTTGAAAATTGTAAAAAAACTCCCTTATGTATAGCCTTAAAAATAATTATTTGCGCTCGGAAATCTTTGCGCAACAATCTTAGAGAATCTAAAGTTTTCTTGAAATAATCCTCAAAGATGAGGGTATTAGACATTGAATCGGGCTTGTTCAAGTCAGCCCAACAAAATTTATTGGGTAACCCCAATTCGGTTTGACGGCTTGAACAAAAAGGATTCTTATATAAGTACACGTTTGGGACTTCGTGTAATTCAACGAAATCTACAATAAATATCTTGAGAGAAATTGTGTTTTATAGTGACTGACATTTCTATCCTCTCAATCAATCGGTAGATAAGTTTATTTCAAAACAGTATTAGTTTTGTAAATGATATCTATTACTTAAATATTTTAAGAATAATTTAACAATTTGGAAAGCTAAAGAAACAAGTTGCAAGATGTAAAAAGATAAAGTCACAAGACACTAGTGCACGTTTTCACCAAATGTCCTTAAACCGTCTCCTTACTAGACTACTAAGACCCACTAACGTAGGCAGCCCCTCATTTTAAGAGATATCTTAGCACTAAGGTGTGCGTGCCTTAAAGGTTGGTGAAAATAAAATATCAGTTAAAGTTACTTATCTCTCTAAGTAGCCCTTTAGGGGAAGTTGGTGAAAATGGCCATAAGAGATCCTGCAAACACATTTTTGTTGCTAGACCTTTTGATCATGAGAACATAACTCTATTGCTGCTCCCACATTAATGCATTACGGTTCGTTAACTTTTCCGACATAAAACAAAAAAGGAGCAGCTAAGGACTCATGTCAAGTTTCTGCCCAATTTTGAAACAAAATCCCGGTATATGAATCTATGTATATGGTAATGTAGCCATATCTATGGTAATGACGACGCATTTTTTCTTGTCACATCAAACGGGTGGAAAATATACATATGTAGATATGTACTCGAAAGGCCTTTATCTTAAGTTCTTCTAAGAAGTGCCATGTAAGATTTGTATATTCTGATAAGTGCATAATTTTCGTGTTTACCATACATTAAACAAAAAAATAATTTACGTGAATTTAAAAATATACTAGTTGCTGTTTGTAGTGCTTGTGGTATCGATTCTCATGTATGTACTACGCTACACATGTATAAATTCACTTCAAAATCTCAGTTGAACTCGAACACAATGTAATTATTTTGCGACTTAGTTTATTCTTCCATGATAAAATATATCCTGTTGTGTCTTCTAGTTGGTTGTTGTTTAAGAAAGCTTCAGAGACAAAATGACTGCTAAGCCATGGGTTATAGGTGTGATTTTCACACACGACAAGTAAATGTGTGTGTGGGTGTAGTTTATCTGTAATACATGGCAGCGCGAGGGGTGCACTTATCCGCTTTTTCTGACCACACCAACATGCGCGTAAGGTTCTACCAGTGTATGTAAGTATGTATGACCATTTCGGTAATATACGCTGCAGCCTATATTTTGTCCATCCGTTTATTGTCTTTTTGACAGGTCACGCCTATAAATTACTGTTTCATTTCTTTGAAATTATGTACTACAGTAATGTCGTACTTTATGGATGGGTATTCATAGGTCTTAATAATTTTTTTGGTCGAAATTTTAACACTTTATTAGAGATTATTGCGATACATTTTGTGTCAAAACATTACTTTACCTATATTATGTAGGTGTATATATGTAGGTATATATAAATACCAATAAATACACTAAGTTGTTAGTGTTTCAGTTAATTTCAGGCAGTCCTCGGGCTACGCAAATTGTTTACATGATCGCTACAGTCGTGACCTTCGGAGACTATGCCAGACATAGGTAGTATTGAATGACGTCAATAGATTTTGCTGAATTTTCTTCCTCAAATTGTAAACTTCGATGTTCGATTTCAACAATATAATATTGTGTTTTTGTATACTCTAATTTGGCAATACTTTCTAAAAGTCGAGCAAACAATAATAAAATTCTTACTTCTTACTAATATTACAAATGCGAAAGTAGCTATAAATGAAATTTGGTACACATATAGTCTAGTATAGTGCCTGAGAAAGGACATAGGCTACTTTTTACCGTGATAACCGACATATAGTAGCTTATATTTTAAGTAGACCTTTGCAGCCTATTTCACAACGTTACACTTATACTTAATAACTCTAGTTCCTTGGTTTCAAAATATTATTCTTATGAAGAAGGAACGGCAGGAAACTCAATTTTGTTAAAGACAACTCCATCATTATAATCATTATGTATCGTCAGAAACTTTAAAAACCTTATATGAATCGAACACAAAGAGCACACAGATTCAGAACAACAATTTGATGATCACACAAAATGTAACAGAAGCGGGATAAAATAAGTTACTAAAACATTATAACGTAGGTAGAAAAATGTAATTAGGAAAACCTTCAGCATTTGAAGCATCCGTAGATGAAATACGAGTACCTACTTAAATGAGTCTGCTGAAGGGAGACGGAAATTACTAAGTCGTAGATTCCTAAGTGGATAAAACTAATGAGTTTTTCAGGTTATTATACTAAAACAAGTAGTCATCGTGTAATAAGAACTTTGTCGTCTCATCTCTTCATAAAGATGATATCTATAAATAATAAAGACATGACAATTTTATTGTAGGTATGCTTTTATGTGGGACGTTCTTGATACAGTACGTATGCAAGTGGCGATCGAGAAATCTCAGAATTGATTCCCGAGTCGGGCCCGAAAAGTGTTGTTGAGTTTTTCTAATCATAGAAATGTTTTACAACAGCCTGGAGTTTGGAAGTTGGGGTAAAAACCGTAAAGACGTAAAAAATGCGCCTGATCTCTCCCCGGTCGTGCCGGATAGCCTATTATACTATTTTAATCATACTATTTTAATTTCCTTTTTATTTTATTAAATTTACAGAAACAATACTTACATGAAGTCAAATTATTTTAATCAAAATAATATGATAGATTATTTTAATCGATTAATCGATTTATCGTATTTCAAGAACGTTTTATAGTTTGTTGTTTTTAGCTATGCACAAGCCACTTTCCTACCCGTCTATAAAGTACGACATGACTGTAGTACATTATTACGAAAAAAAATACCGGTAATTTATAGGCGTGACCTGTCAAAAAGACAATAAACGAATGGACAAAGTATAGCTATTTAAATTAAAATGGAAGGTAAGTATTTCAGACGTATTCGATATAATAATATATAGCACGTATAATTAATATCTACAATTCATGAAATTTAAATTATTTATGCTAGTTTTGTTATTATTCTATTAATAAGTGAAAAATAATTTGATCTGCATATTTATTTCCATACCTAGAGTAGTACTCACTCATTAAAATAAATATTTTAACTTAATTGCTAAGCGACAATGGAGTCCTAGTTGTGGTTCCGTATATAAAGATTTAAAAAAGTATTCTCTCGTTAATTATGTAGACCTTGTGACTTTTCATTTTAACTTATTACAATAATTTATTTCGAACAATGTAGTTTCTAGTAGGTATTTATTTTATTGTTACTGTCCACGACTAGTTGGTAACTAAACACTAATATTACCAACTACTAAATTGTATTGTTGAATGTAACTGCTTTGTACTCGTAGGTATTGCTACTTGAATATGTCAGGTTTTAATTTAACCTTTATACGATATATTAAATATTAGTTAGACGATGATGAAGGCGATGATAAAAAATTAACAGAATAAAAGCTAACTAATTTTAAACTTTGCTATAAAGTTTGTGCAAGCACCTTCGTGATTTAGATTTTCGCCACATATGTTTCAAAGTATGTATTAAATTGGTTAAGATAAAAATTGATCAAGAGAGAACTGCCTTTAATAAACGATAGGTGTTGATGGAATCCTTATTTTTTTTTGAGTAACTGAAATTAAAAATATGAAAAAATGTATTTCAAACAATATTTTTCACGTTTTGAAGAAGTCTGGGGCGGTAATATCAGAATAAAAAACAAACTCAACCCGTAGGCCCGTATAAATACACCAAACCATTACCTGTTTACACCTGACTGCGAGGTAGTTGCGGCCGAGTGTGCAACAGCACCCATCGATTTTCGAATTCTTTGCAAAAGAGTGGTATTTTATTTAAAAAATTAGTGAACGAAATTTTTTTGACAAATTAATTAACATTAATTTAATTAAAAATACTTGCGGCCACTTATTCAATGGCATGGCTGTTATCAATGTATTCTCCTAATTATAAATGAATGAAAAAATGTGAATTTGATTAACTACGCGATGAACGTAGAGATTTTGCAGCCGGATCTCGTACTATAAGGATCGTATGCTAAGATGAAAAGCCTTAATAATTTTGTAAGTGGTAATGAAGACAAATGGCTGTGTATGAAAACTCACTCTATACTAAATTGATGATGATAAATTAGAAATCTTGGTAAAATTGTTTACCTAATATAATGTTTACATAATTTTAGTAAATATGTATTTCTAAACTAATTTATCTGCTTTGCAAATACGAACATTCAAGAATATTACAAATAGATAATGAAATTGCAAAAAAATAACAGAAAGAATGGGATTTAAAAAATTTCAGAGGAAAAATTTTCAATTTTATTTTATTTTTGTGTTAAGGACTATGTGTATAAATGAAAGAGTGCTGAATTTACTGTAAATATAGTCTACATTTAACGAACGGATTACCCTCCTTTAAATCATAATCAGATGATTGATTAAGAAGAAATGAAGGATAATCAGGAAACGAAATTTTGGAATTATAATTTAATTTATTTCTTTTAGATGAAAGTAGTAAAAGTATATTAACAGCCATCTAAGATTTTCCTTATGTAGCCACTTTTATTTGGAACTACGCCAATTTGGTTAAATGTGATGCTATTAACATCTATTCCTATGTTCACAAAATACCATATATGTACTATACATTTATATATTTCATACATCGGAAATGCTTAATTTATAAACCGCTAAAATATATGTAAGTAAAACATTATTCCATTTAAAAGGTTGATTGTAAATGTACCTACTTAAATTTCAACTATATTAACTGATATCAAATAAAGCTTAATACTAAAAATGTAAAATTTGCTTCTGTATCTAAATGACATTCATCATACACTGCTGCTGTCGCTGTCTAGTGTTAATTGCGCTAGTGGGCAATAGGAGCGGTATGCATCTCCCCATTGTATACCATTCAGATTTTAAGCCCCTCGCAAGCTTCTAGCATCCTGCTCCAGACAGCTTCTGCCAGTGATTTTGAGCAAATTGTTAATTTATTTGTCGTGTTTAGTAAGACGGTCCCCATTTCATCTCATCCACATTTTTCATCATTCGGTTCATTAAGGCGACGATTTGAATTGAAGACGTTAAATTCTTGACATTGGTAGAAATAGCTTCTGATATATTTAGCAGGTTGCCATCTCATCAAAAGAAGAAGAAGTAGGTACTCTACTTGTCAATGACTAAAACAGCAAAAACTTTTTAAAACCATAAAAATGTCTTATTTTTTTTTTCTACATATATGTACAGGTAAATGAGGTACATATATTTTGTATAGGTCTATGATTAATTATCTTGTATAGATTTAATTCAATTAATTTTTTCATGAATGGTCCTGTAGCAAAGTGGGTATAGATCATAGACCGGTTTCCTATTTCAGTGGTATAGATATAAGTAGTATTCAAAATGTGACATCTGTCAATTTTCTTCTGATGACAATTAATATCACAAAAATGTAGCTATAATGTTATTAACAAGTTTAAGTGTTGTTGAAAACATTCCTACTCGTCTAAATGCACCAGTTTATTTAGAATAAGTCCCGAAATTTTCCTAATGCAAATGATCATTACCAATTTATGAAGTGAAAATGCCGCTTTCTACCAATTTCCGACGTGGTAAATCAATTTGCCTTTATAGCATTGTTTGTTTATTCTGCTAAGATATTTCTACAGGTGCAGAAGCCATTAATATCATCATCATTTACTCACATTCTGTTTCCTACCATTATTTGGCGTCGGCCACTAGCTAAATTTATTTTACCTGAATATCATCTGAATCTGAATATCAGATTTTCTATACAGTTTCTACATAGTGACTTGGTTCGAACCACCACATCCCTAAAGGCGAACTGAGTTCGCCAGTATATTTGAGGGTTCTGACTTTCCAATGACGATTGCCATAAATGTTCACGATAATCGGAACCGACGGCATTTGTTAATGACGGATGTTGATACAAAAATACTCTATCAACACGTTAAGCCAGCGCGTAGTAGTAGAGTACGCCTAAACTTTTTCTAAGTAGAGACTTATGTCTAGCAGCGGTACTGAAGCTGTTGATGTAATGATGTAATGTGATAAGTTATAACAGTAATGGAGCTACTGTACTTTCAGTCGCTTCTTAATTTCACTATAAATTTAAATTTAGTTATTAATCTCCTACATATTTATTTGCAACTTGCTCTATATTATTTCTCTGATTGCTTATGTCACAAATGATTCACACGCTATCAAATACAAAACATTATATATGTTTAACAATTGGTAGGTTGTGTGTTTCAATTTTTAGACACAGATATTATTGAATTGAATATATTCGGTACACAATCGGTATTTTTCTTTTCTCAATAGGAATTTAATAATTATTTTTATTCTTTAAATTTTAAAACTTTCCTTCAGAAATGCTGCGTAGTATAAAAGATGCCAAAAAGAACAAGGAACACGATAACTCGATTAACACACAAGAAAACAATTCGGACCAAGATGCTGATGAAAGTGCAAGTTCAAATAAAGACGTGAATTCGCAAACTCTCACAAAAACCACCGATACACCTGATTCGGACAATGATATATTTAAATACCTTTAGGTTTGAGACTAATTTATATAAACAACTTTATTTATAGCACAGAAATGTATTTTATTTTATGTATTGCATTATATTGAATGATCAAAAATATTTTTGCTAAAAAAGGGAATCATACTAACAATACTGAATAGGTACATCTATCACCAAGATTTTTGAACTAAAAGTCAAGGTGACTTATTTATGTAGTTACCCAAAGTCGCATCGGACTCACCTTGATCTTAGAACATAGCAAAACATACTGTCATATCCTAGCTTAAGATATTGGATAGAAAGTTATCCTGATAGATTGGTTGGGCTGAACGATTTTCCGAAAAGATTATGACAACTTCTTAAAATGTCCCCTTCAAGATATGATGTTATATTTGACCACTTCTTTTTACGCATAGTTCAGACCGCTTCCGTTCATAATAGTTTTGAGTTACGACTATAATTACAGTGTTAATATAGAAACAAGATTTGAGACAATTATTTACTAAAAAGCTTGTGCTAGCCGTTTTTAAATTTCACTTCAATATTGTAGATTGTAACACAATGATACAGTAATACAATATAGTAAATTATAATACAATACTACAATTTACATTAATACAAACGATCGATACGCTTTTCATAACACAGAAACGGAAGCGGTTCGTTCTTAATATTTTATATTTTGTTTGTTTGCTTTAACGCCTTTCCGGGTTCATTTGGAGTTCTGAAAAAAAATACTAAGTAGGTACCGTAACTCGGTACTCAGTATTTTTTTTTTCAGATCAGAATCGTCAGTCAATGTTGGTCACAAGCTATTTTTATTTAAATTTGTTATATTATAGTTTTTATTTACAGGTCAGTTGACAGGTGATGATTACCTTGTTGGTGGTTAGCGTATGTGCCTGCTGATCGATTCGATTCCCGGGTCGGACCAAATATTTGTGTAAACCACAAAAAATTGTTTCGGAATCTGTGTGTTTCCTATGTATAATATTATGTATTTATATCAGTTGTTAAGTACTCATAATACAAGCCCCGATTAGTTTCGGACTAGATGACGTTGTGTATGAGATATCCAAAATATTTATTTATTGTTAGTTTCAATCAGTTCTGGATCGTTTGGAATGCCTTCTAATCAAGAAACCAAATAAAATTAATGTAGTTTTAATATTATGACAATAATAGGCACACATTTATTTAGATTTGGCTAGTCTATAATTAAAAGGTTAATTACCAAAAGGAAAATCATTCCACTGCGGTATTAAACCAACAAGACGACCGAAATTGATCGCTCTAGTTGGGGTGGCGCGTCGTACGCCGACGGGCTGGCGCCAAACTCTCATGCTACAGTCCTAAAAGGTTAAGTAGAGTACATACTGGGTTGTTGACAATTGGTATTAATTTCCAAAAGTTATACCACCTGTTCAGGTATTTGTGTTTTGAAAAATAATTATGAGGTTATGAAACTACAGGTTGTGAACCTACAGTAGAACTAAATTTAAAAATACACAATACGCCTTATGTCCTCAAACAATTTTTTTTGATCGAACAGCTTTTCATGACAATGGCAGCAAAGGGATGCGAAAAAATAATCAACAAACAAACTTCTGTTTTTAAATATGCAAAAGCTAACTCAAGGACAGGACCAGAATGAAAGTGACCCAGTTCGAATGGAATTCGTGGAATATGGTTAAAATAATTAGAAAAGCGTGATTAACAAATAGGCTAATGTACAATATAAAGATGTTTCTTTGTCACTTATCATTTTACTGTTGTTGACTCCCACGAATTTTATTATCAACTAACTGATCCGGCAGACTTCGTACTGCCTCAATCAATAAATAGAAGACTTAAATTTTTGTATAAAATAAACTTAAAACAAACATTAAAAAAAGTGTCATTTTTAGGGTTCCGTAGCCAAATGACAAAAAACGGAACCCTAATAGATTCGTCAAGTCTGTCTGTCTGTCCGTCCGTATGTCACAGCCACTTTTTTCAGAAACTATAAGAGCTATACTTTTGAAACTTGGTAAGTAGATGTTATCTGTTAACCGCATAAAGATTTTCATTAGTCCGACTCGCACTTGGCCGCTTTTTATATATGCACCTTTTAAACCTTCTTTGGACTTCCACGAATAATTCAAGACCAAAATTTGCCAAATCGATCCAGCCGTTCTCGAGCTTTGGCGAGACCAACGAACAGCAATTCAATTTTAGGGTTCCGTAGCCAAATGGCAAAAAACGGAACCCTTATAGATTCGTCAAGTCTGTCTGTCTGTTCGTCCGTATGTCACAGCCACTTTTTCCGAAACCATAACAGCTATACTTTTGAAACTTGGTAAGTAGATGTTATCTGTGAACCGCATTAAGATTTTCACATAAAAACAGAAAAAAAAATACATTTTAGGGGGTCCCCATACTTGGAACTGAAACTCAAAAATTTTTTTTCATCAAACCCATACGTGTGGGGTATTTATAGATAGGTATTCAAAAATTATGTTGAGGTTTCTAATATCATTTTTTTCAAAACTGAATAGTTTTCGCGAGAGACACTAACAAAGTGGAAAAATGTGTCCCCCCCTGTAACTTTTAAAATAAGAGTTATAAAACTAAAAAAAAATATGTTGTATATTACCATGCAAACTACCAACGAAAATTGGTTTAAACGAAATCTAGTAAGTAGTGTTTTTTTAATAGGTTACAAATCGTAAACCGCAATTTACATTTCATTCAATCAATACACTATTATTAAAACATTCAGCAAAGTTACAACGAACTACAAGAACTTTTATATGATGTTACTTGCTGATACGGAACCCTTCATGGGCGAGTCCAACCCGCACTTGGCCGCTTTTTATATATATATAGATGGATATTATTTCCATACTTTTATTTTCCATACATAATTATTCAATTTCAATATTATTCAAGATCTTAGTACGTTTTTCGAGGCTTCCTTCGTACTATTAATAAATAGTTTTTAATTTATCGTTTTGTAGATGTAAACGATAACGTAATACGTGAATGTTGATTAATTATTGTAGGTTACCTATCATTTATATTCAAGTAGACCTACTCATGCCTATCGTTTTTTGACAAACAGCAGAGTTTTATTATGATTGCAAGTCAGCAAACATTGACTAGATACTATCATAGAAACAAAAAAGACAATTGATATATTGGTTCATCGACCGTTGTCTCAATTTGTTAGAAGCCTCAACATTTCAATCCACGTTACTTATTTGTTCAAAATAGCTTTTCTCTTCATTTGCCTAAAATTTTTTTTCAGTCCGTGATTGCGTATTATATTGAATTTATTAGGTATGTTTGAATGCGACATTCAGAAAATCAATGTTGTTAATATAAATAATTTTGAAGTCTAATTCACTTTGGTGTTAAAGTTGAATGATGAATTTATTAGCCTGATTATTGGTGATTGTATGAGTAGCAATGACGCAGTACGCGTCGCTGGTAGCTGTGGCATACTTCATAGGTTGTCTACCATTTGTTTTTGCCTCTCACCGCTTACCGCACCGCACGACGCCCCGCAATCGGTACCGCTCTTGGCTGTGGCCAGATGGTTAAAGAAAGATTCGTCATGTCAATGGTTGGAGCTAGAAAGTTGAAACTTTGCATAAATATTAAGTGCTGTGATTACGTCGACAAAGTGCTACAATAAAATTACGAAAAACATTTTTATTTGCGGTACCTCCCCTATACGTAAACTGGGGATGTTTTTTTTTTCATGTCTACCCCATCGTGTGGTCTTTAAAAAAAATTGTGAGGTTGCAAAGATCAATTTTCGATTTAGGTATCCGTTTGCAAGTTATTCTACTTTGCAGCACATTTTTTTGCAAAAGCAGGGTCCCCCCCCCCCCTCTAAAATCTTTGGCTTTCGGCTAGCTGAAAAATCTGAAAAAATAACAGGTTAATAGTCCATATATTAAACTTTAAATGAAAAGTATAGCGGCTTACATAACTTTTGTATTTCAGGAGCTATAGGGGCCTAACTTGTAAAATACAGTCACTTAGAAAATTTCGTACAAAACAATAATAATAATAATAAGTAAACAACAATATTTATTGAACACGATTTTAAAGTCATCTACCATTATTGGTGACTGCAGAACCCTATTCTATGCGTGGTCTGACACGCAGTTGGCCAATTTTTTATCGTTTCATTCAGTTCATCACTTGAGCCGTAACTAAATTAAACTTTATACTAAAGCTGCCATAACTTTAATATTTCATAATAAAAAAGGGAACATGATAATCTTTATTTGTTACGACCTCCCTTTTACCCGTCTTTTCCGCTTATTAAGTCATCGTAGTTTACGACTGTTTTCCTTATTAATGCATTCCGGTATTTATTAAAGATGTTTTCCCTAGACACAAGTGTGGTTGATTGATCTGAAGCCGATTATACTAGAAGGTCGACGTCAGAGATACGCGACGAAGGACGAAGTTGTAACTTACGATGTTATCCGACCCAGACAAATGAATTGTCGCTATCAAAATGGCATCGAGTCTTTTAGATATTGGTAAAACGTTCAACTATTTGTTGTAGTAGTATTACTTCGTGAAATTACGAAGATTAGATACAGTGTTTTGACGCATTTTTGATCATGGATTAAATGAATATAAATTTCATAGGAATACATAGGTATGACTGTTAGGCAAAGTGTTTGACACAAAGATACTTTGGTCCGATAGAGTTTTTCAGAGACTGAAAAAGTCTTATACGACATTCACGTGGGTTTTTTGTTTTTTCGGAAGACGGTCCCTATTTCACCTCTACCACATTTTAGAGGGTTTCGTAGTTCATGACTCGGAATCTTTATAGATTCGTCAATTCCGATTCGTCCGGCCGTCCGTCCTCAACCTACCGCCTAAACAGTTGGTGCTAGAAAGATGAAACTTTGTATGAATGTGGTTGTAATTACGTCGACAAAGTGCTACAATTAATTAAGAAAAATATTTTTATTTGGGGTATCTCCCGTACACAAAGTGAGGATTTTTTTTCTCGCGTATACCCCATCATGTGTGGTATCATTAGATAAATCTTTTAAAATCATTGCCAGGTTGCTAAAATCTATCCGTTTGCGAGTAATACAACTTTAAAGCGCATTGTTTTGTAAAAACAAAAAATACGATGACATTGGCAGAAATAGCTGATATTATTCGGCTGGTTGCCAACTCATCAAAAGAAGAAGACATTCTCATCACACCAATATTCTTTTACAGACTGACTGACCTTTTTTTTCAAAAAGGAATATGACTCATATTTTATTACACGATATTTTAATAACAACTTACTAACAACTTACACGAGCCTGAAACCGGTAATAGTAATACAGAGTGCACCAAAAGTTCGTTTACATTTCAAATGATGATTTAAAATAAATTGGTTAGGTGAGATATAAACTGTTTATTTATTATTATGGTACTCCAATGGCAATTAAATTTTTTTAAATTACATCGTCCATATGTGTTCTTTGACTGTTTTGACACTGCTGCAACTTGGAGCGAAAATGTTTAATGACGGCGTCACAAGTGTTTCGTGAAATATTTTGCATTTCCTCTCGAATATTTCCCTTTAATTCCTCTAGGGATTCTGAGTTGAAGCCCGTTGGGGATAAGTACTGGCTACGAGGTGACCAGTTAATGACACCTTTTTTGGATATCACATTTTGTCCAAAAATTACGCAAACAGCACTTAATAAGTCGTCGGAAGTGTGGCATGTTGCTCCGTCTTGATTAAAACTTTCATTGGAGCGGGCCCAAAGAGCTGTCCTCAAAGTCATGACCTCAAAGCCATTCCGGTATCCAACTGCGGATCTTTATGGTGAGTGTCAAGTACTGACCGTGAGACAACTCTTTGTTGTCAGTACTATCCTCCGTAAGCACCCGACTGTACCACATGGCTCTGATACTGCCAACAAACGCAGATTTTTTAGTATATGTCCAACACAGCAAAGGTGTAGAACGAGGATCGCACAGTTCAATTATAATATATATAATATATATATATATATATATATATACAGAATACACAAAGAAAAATTTAGAAATTATCAACGAATCACCAATCATAAAACAACATCTCTCTCCACAAAAACCTAAAACTTTTAATAATAATTAAAACCACAAAAATACAGAAAAACAATACACTATACTCTGTCCATTCGTTTAATATCTTTTTGACAGTTCAAGAAATTTCGAAAATAGTGACGCTCTCGCACGTCACCGATTCGATTTGAAATTAAAATCAATTTTATTGAGGAAGAACTTTCAATCGATTTAATTAAATATTTTTAGTTTTAATATTTATTATTCGTTAATTTGTTTTTTTTTAATTATATATGAAATAATTAAAAGTATAAATGATAGATCACTAAATAAGAAATATTTATACATTTAAACAATACAACGGAGGTCTCATCTGACTAGTCTAGTTTAAATTATGAAGAAGAGTCTAATGGATAGATAGATTGTAATAATTTTATATTACATGAATCAATTGTATACCCAATATGTATCTCTAGCTAGTTTGTTAAATAATTAAGTAATATGTCTTTTGGGAACGCGATGATGCAGGAGAATTTTTGATGCTTGTATGTAAACATTGTTTAAGTCAATATATATAATAAATAAAAGTGACTATTATGATATATAATTAGCCCAGAATAAAGAAAACATCCTAACACAGTCACTTGAAGGTCGGTTTAGTACCTAAGTACTATGTGGTTTTTCGAATGTATTTGCTCATAACTCTGGATTTAAACTTTATTAACCATTTAGACATTATTAACCACGCGTTTCAAAGTTTAATTTTACTATCGTGTGCATAGTTACATTTTAAGTCAGTCGTCCAGAAATAAATAAATTAATGCAGTTACTGTTCTTTATTCTTTGTTATTTATTCTGTTCTTTGTTGCCAGGTTAAAACAATTCCACTTTAATAAGGGAGAATCGTTATTCCGTTTACTGTTCCAAACGTTTAAGAAATCTGTCAAATATGGTTGGATTAGAATAGAAGGCCTTCAAAACGAAAGCTGAGGATATAACCGGGATCGAGATTGATTACATTAAAAAAAAAACATTTTTTAGGAGGTTATAGTATTTATTGGCCCTTAAATAAAATAAGTATGTTGAAGAAATTAGTTTATTTTCTTTTCTCTTTAGTTATCAGCATATTTTTGTACTGTAATGTATCCTTACGTTCAAATATTTTTACATATAGCTTTGCTATTGCTTAACCTTGTCGTCCAGTAGCCTTCAACCACATTTTACGCACATTTTCATCTTTTGGAAATCTGGAGGACAATAAAACATTTTTGACATCGCTTATATCGCCGGCCTTGTGGACTGGCACATTAGGGCCTTACTTCCAAAGTGAAAGAAAGATTTAGTTTGTTAGAATGTATGTTGGTAAAAAGACAGTGTATATAGTTTTGTAAACTTCAATTAATATAAAAAAATGCATTATAAATAAAAAATAAATAATTATAATTGCATAAGTTGATAAAAAATTCTATGCAATAGTTTTACCGAGGCAGTCCCCGAGTGCCACACGACTTTTATTGAATTAAATTAACAGTAACAATACTTACACAAGTTAAATAATTTAAAAAATGATCGATTATTTTTGATCATTTAATCGACTTTTCGATTCTAAGAACTGTTTTATAGTCTGTGATTGTTAGCTATGCACAGGGCACTTCACTACGCGTCTATAAAGTATGATATTACTGTAATACATTATTTTGAAAAAAGAAACGGTAATTTATAGGCGTGATGTGTCAAAAAGATATTAAAGGAATGGACAAGGTATAGTAAAGGAAAAGGAGATATCAAAAATTGTGTGAAAAATATATCTAAAAAGTTCCGTTTTGAATTCCGTTTTTTTAAATAATTGAATAACAAAGCATTAAATCCGTTCCCCCTTACAACAATCTCACACACACGCTTCCACTGCGTAAATCTCTATTATTATCTATCACCCCCTTACACTAGCACTACTTACACAAGGTTTAGAATTAAAATACCTAAAAATCTTAATAACGTCTATCATAATCCATTAACACGAATCACTTTTGTCACTTCCTACCTACACCAGCACATCACTAAAACTTGATTATAAAGCCAACTCCTATGTGACATTCCTCTCCAAAAAAAACTTCTCTGCAACAACTTCCGTCTCCTCCTCATTTGTCTCATCAGTTTCACCAAAAACATCAACACCCTCCTTTATTCAAAATTTTCTTTGCGCTAGAGTAAAAGAATCGCTTTCGTATTCGCGTACACAGAATGCACGTTATTTATCACTAAATGTATATTGGCAGCTTCCTTCTTCCCACCCCGCCGTCGCTGCTCGTCGCAGCTACCGATTCAAATTTAAAGGAACTTTTGCTCCATCTTGTAAGTCAAACCAAGCTTATGTTTGTAACAAAACAATTTGCCAACACTTATAAGCAATATTTTATTACATTTATAAAAAGAATAGCCAAAAAGGAGATTGTAATAATATCTCGCTGTGTTCAATCAATATAACATTTCACTATTTTATAAAATATGTTTAGGTTTCATAAGTTCACTTTACATTTTATTAAAGTAAACAGCTTTTTGTCTCTTCCATAACATTTTGTTGTTTTTGTTTGTTCATTTTGTTTATCCTAAATTTATTCAAAATTTGGCCCCTCTGTTACCCATTGTAATAAAGTATGATTCTCCAGGGATTGTGTGGACCCTTGCAGTATTCATAAACTTTAACAAGAAAGTGGAAAAAAAAGCAGCCAAGTGCGAGTCGGACTCGCCCATGAAGGGTTCCGTAGCAGCAAGTAACATCATATAAAAGTTTTTGTAGTTCGTTGTAACTTTCATCGGTGTTTTAATAAAAGTGTTTGATTGAAAGAAATGTATTTAATATATATCTTTATATATATAATTCTTTTGTGAGTGTGTATGTCACTGAACTTCTCTCAAACGACTGGACCGATTTTGATGAAATTTTTTGTGTGTGTTCAAGGGGATCTGGGAATGGTTTAGATTCGCAATTGGACCCGGTAGGTGGCGCTGCGATCAAGTTCTGGAATTTTAAAGTTGGGCGGTACGAAGTTCGCTGGGTCAACTTAAGTCAACTAGTATACAGGGTGTAAAAAGACACAAACCAAAAACTTCAAGGTTGCATTCAGATCATGATACTGAATAGGTTTGGCGAAAAAAAAAACCAAAATATATGTTTACTTATCTAAGTTTTTTTTTGTTTTTTTCTGGTCACATACACATAGTACAACATAACAGAACCCTAACAACCTAATTATCACATTCAGAAAACCAAAAAACAAATAAAATCAATAAAACTGCAATGTATGTTACAATAAAATCAGCTGGCCAGAGTACACATGCGTCCGCGCGCGGTTCAATGACCGCTTCGCTCGTCCCAGTAATTACCTACCTAAAATTGTTTGTTGAAAAAACCTATCATTGTTTTCGTATGTGTGTGTTTTCGCGATTCACGCTATAGCGGCGTGTTTGATGCGTCGGCTCAAAACAAAGACTCGTGGTCTATGAGTTTTGCCGCCATTAATAAATAAATAAATAAATATTTTGGACATCTTACACACAACGTCATCTATTCCCAAAGTATGCAGAGCTTGTATTATGGGTACTAGACAACTGATATAAATACTTGAACATACTTTTTTTGTAAATACATACATATTATACATAGAAAAACACCTAGACTCCGAAACAAACATTTGTGGATCACACAAATATTTGGTCTGACCCGGGAATCGAACCCGAGACCTCTTGTTAAGCAGCCGCATACGCTAACCACTAGACCAATAAGGCAGGCAATACAAATGAATTACTTTGAAACTTCCGTCATTTTTATTATTTACCTAACCTACCTAATGTCAGAGAATTAGCGTCATAGCGGCGTGCGGCGGCAGCGGCGGCGCCTTTGAGTTTTGCCGAGAGGTACCTATTTAACTATTGGCGACGTGTTTCAAAGAATTTTAATTTCTCTAATATTATAAATAGCGGCACCGAATAGACCAGTCGGTCTTCAATGTTCCTACTGGACACTTGCGTGGTGCATTATAATTTTTACGCTTTGTGTTGTAATTTCTTTGTTTATTTTTTTTAGTAGGCATAAGTAAAATAAGTAGTTATTTCGTTTTTTATCCTCTTTTTATCTAATTTTAGTGTTAAGGTATTTTAAAAATAGGTGCTTTTATTATAACAAAGATAGTGGTTATTTATAATGTTTAGTGCGAGGGAATACGGACAAATGATTATGTGCTATAGTGTAGCCCGGGGAAATGCATCACTCACGGACTTTGCCTATTTAAGGGTTTAAATCCTTGGTTAGGAACACGAACTACGGCGAAGTTAATTAGAGGTCAAGGAACCCCAATATCGAATAAAACGGTGAATAAGATTATAAGAAAAAAAAATCACAAAGTCAAGGCAGTAGGCACTACTTCTGGCAGACAAGATCAGCTGTGCTATGACCGAGGACAATTATGTAAGTAAAATACAGTCACTAAATAGGTATTTTCGTTAGTTTACTGACGCCGCGACTCGTAGGTAGTTAAATTAAATAGTTATGAAAGGCATTGACCTAGCTACTGTGTGCGCAATACATTGGTGGCTTTTGAAATGAATAAAAATTTTGTCACATTGTTTTTTCCGGCTACAATTGTTTTTAAGGACAACTGTTTGTTTTTTTTAATAAGTTTTGGGGTGCTGATGCTGCATCTTTCGTTTTCGGAAGTTGTCTGGTTACACCCTGTATATATATATAATTGCGGTTTATGATTTCTGACGTATTAAAAAAAAACTACTTACAAGATCTCGTTCAAACCAATTTTCATTGTAAGTTTCCATGGTAATGTACATCATATATTTTTTTTAGTTTTATCATTCTCTTATTTTAGAAGTTACAGGGAGGGTGGACACACATTTTACCACTTTGGAAGTCTCTCGCGCAAACTATTTAGTTCAGAAAAAAATGATTATAGAAACCCAAATATCATTTTGAAAGACCTATCCATATATACTCGACACGTATGGTTTTGATGAAAATTTTTTTAATGAGTTTCAGTTCTAAGTATGGGGACCCCCAAAATTTATTGCTTTTTTTCTATTTTGGTGTAAAAATATTAATGCGGTTTACAGAATACACCTACTGACTAAATTTCAACAGTATAACTCTTATAGTTTCGGAGAAAAGTGGCTGTGACATACGGACGGACAGACAGACAGACAGACATTACGAATCTATAAGGGTTCCGTTTTTTGCCATTTGGCAACGGAACCCTAAAAAACACTGCTAATCTATTTTAACATGATAAACCTATCATGCCCCAAAAAGTTACTGTGTAGTACTTTTTACAAGATAGCAATAGTTTTTTCATGATAAAATGGCTTGTTTAAGTAACTCTGTCTGTCTGTTACGTTTTCACGCCTAAACTGCTAAACTGATTTTGATGAAATTTGGTACAAAAGTAGTCTAGAGTCTGAGGAAGGACATAGGCTTTTTACCGCGATAACCGACATATACACGGGCTAAGCCGCGGGCGAAAGCTAGTAATTAATAAATTAATAGTTATAAATGCGATTGTAATACAACAGATCAAGTGGCTCTGTTGATCGGAAGTCTATATTTTTAATTTATTAAGTCTATATGACCTGAATTTAAAAGTTGAACTAATTGTCCGTTTATTTAAAAGTGATATATCAATAGTGGTTGCTCTCTCCTCCTCCTCAAGATTATGGAGGACCGATGCCAGTCGCTTCTTGGTATAATGCATATTCAGATAAAATTGGTTGAACTGGTACCCTACAACAATAATATAGCGAAAGATAACGGCTAAAGAGATTCAGAAGAAGTTCTTTCTTCAAAAACAAGTTTTCCACAATGCCCATTATTATTTCTTCAAATGTGGAATAATATTCAAAACTCTTTGGTCATGAGTTGTTTTAGTTGAATAAACAATCAAAGTTTTCACAAGTGACAAGACGAATTATTACATTTGTCATTAAATCATTTTGTAAGTAAATATATATTTTTTACTTGTGAAGTCTACAAAATGAATACCGAAATGATTAAACGTCGGCAGCTACCGAAACTACACGCCTGTGCGACTAAGTTAAGTCTGGAGAATATGCGGAATAAAGCATTGTTTAGTTTGGATCTTCTTGATGCTAAGGGTATTCGAAGGTAACAGATCATCTTTAACGTTTTATACATGTGTGTGACTGTTTGTGACGTGTGATAACTAATTAAAATATGAAGTGAACCCTTGTAGGAGTCTACATACAAGGGAATAGACTACGCAGTATAAAATCACTGCAAAAGAGAAGAAAAACTAATATACTCATATGCGAAAAACTCCTTCCCATTTCTAGCAGTAGACCTAAGGCTAAGCCTGTGAATGACGTAAAATTGAGAACCTATATCAAAATTTTATGTGTCTTCATTAAAACTAGAATATGTCAGAAGATCTGTGTGTAAGAATAAAGTTTTGCACATTTTGCCGCCTATGAGTTATTCATATTCTTGCATTAGAGGCTGCAGTCAACCTTTCTTTTATAAATTAGGTGTGTTATAATTCTATAATCCATTTTTCGGGGACAGATTATGAATTACTTATAAACACATTGGAATATGTAGTACGTTGCTTTCAAACAATACAATATTATTTTAAAATAATCTACCTTTTGCGTTAGAACTGGGTTGGGTTTCGAAATACGTCACCTGAATCTGAGGGTTTTGGTGGTGTAGGGGGCTTAAGGGAGTTAGTCTTAATCCCCCCCAAGTAATTTTGGCTGCCGGAGTTGCGTCTAAATATTTTTAAAAAAAATTCAAAAATTCTTATATACAATTGCAATTATGCAAAACGGAACGTATTTTTATGCTTTAGTACAGTTTTTAAAATGTAATTTTTAGTTTTTATATGAAAAACGTGAAACGAAACGCAACATTTTGACACTAATTGACAGCAAATTTCAAATTTATGTGTCATTCCTTTGCTTTCGAGTTTAAGTGAATGTGTTCTTCCGTATCGATTTGTGTTTTTTCTACGACTTGGCTACGTTCTTGGATTCTGTTTGGATTGCTTTACTGTAATTAATTAATCAAGGTAATTATATTGGCACAATCCGACTTCATTGGGTTAGGTTAGATGGGTAAGGCGGGAGCGTAGCGCAGCGAAGCTGCCGCCTTACCCATCGTGGTTATTTTTTTTTAAACCACCCAGAAATAGGAGCCCCGCGTAGCGGGGCTCCGTCGACTATAATGCATAAAGCAATAAAACATGCATATAAAGTGGTATAAATAATGTTTGTACAAATTTCTGTTTTTGATTTTTCCAAAGGGAATCAAGTATTTTCGGCGGGTAAAAATGGTGAGGCAGGGTTCAGAGGGTTCAGACCCCTCCCCCATCCCCCCAAAAACTCACAACCCCTTAAAATGGCGACGTATTTCGAAATTTTTACCATTTCTGTTTTTAATTGATTTCAATTATCAATATTGTAAAAAAATATTAAATCAATGTATTAAATATTTATGATTTCATTATGAAGCAAGCAAAAACCCGCCACCCTCCAAATCCTATCATTCAAATTTAAAGATTTCTATTTCTTTTCGTTTTATTTTAGAATTAAAGTACCACTTCACGAATGTATTATTCTTGAATTACGAGAAGCAGGTTACTCAGAGTCTTCCGCCTATTTACAAGATCTTATTTATGATAATGTGCAGTTATTGGAAGAAGATGAACTCGGAATCGTTGTAGACCTCAGAAAACGGCCTGATTATTTGAATCATATATTTCCGATTTTACAAAGAGCTGAAAGGGAGCATGATAAAGGTAATCATAAACATGGTTAATGACTATAAGGTAGGCGCATTATAGATTATTACATAATGTATTTATATTTTTCATTTTAACTGTATTCTGTTTACCCTCAAGATTCCGGAGGTCCGATGCCAGTCAATCCGCGGAAAAATTAATATTCAGGCAAACCGGTGGAACTGAATCTGAGAATAGGCTACGAAGATATATTGTTCATGTTTTCATTTTCCACGTTTTAGGCACTTATCTTTAAATCGGCCTTGTCGAAAAATTACAGGGCAGGATGATTTAGATTTAGTAGATTTAGCCCTGACAGGAGTTGGGTACGAGAACAAGCGGTGCGAACCAAATGCCATGAAAGGCATTAGAAAGGCCTGTCGTGCAGTGCAGTGGATATTTTTTTTGTTTCATCATGATCTGGTGATGACAAAATATATCCCATAAATTGGTTAAAAAATTTGAATTGGTTTATTATATATCCCATAAATTGGTTAGAAAAATTTGAATTGGTTTAATTGGCGGGTTCTAAAGTAAAAATGGAGCTGAAAACCTTCTTCTTTTGAAGTCCTACCTAAGTCATTATAAGTTTAAGCAATAAGGTATTTAACCACTTAACTATAAGTTAAAATAATAAGCTCATCAGATTTTAATGTTTAAATTGCCAGGGGACTCCAAAAAGGAAACAATACATCTACTTGATCTAGCACTTTACTTTGCTGAGAGAGAAAAGGGCATATTGTGGCTTGCAGAGAAATTGTTTTTGGCAGCCATAGCTGTTGCCAGTCAATATTTAATTGACGGTGGTCGTCAGAAAGCTTGCTGTAAATACCGTTACGCAAAATTTCTCCTAGACAAATGTAAGTATCAAAAACATTTATTTTATATATTTGTAAAGTCATTGTGATACAACGAACCTTAAATGGTTAGTGTGACTCAAGGTGGAAGATTACTTGTCATATGGCTGAATGTTCAGATGAAATAATTTGTTTTATATAGTTCCAGCTATTGATGAAGAGCCATTTACCATACTAACTGAGGTCAGAGATACCGCGATTGGAAAGGTGAGAAAAAAAGTTTATTTTTTCAGAGTCATACATATAGTTTTAACTTAAATTTTAAAAAAAATATATGCAAATCCATAGATTATTTTTCAAATAAAAAGTAAAGAGTAAAACATTATTTTCACCACTCCGCTAACGTCTTGGTTGTCGCTATTCTTAAAAATGTCTTCAACCATACCTACCCCATTCATAAAACTCTGATTCTGAAAAAAATACTACTGACACTAAGGACGCGAACCGAGCATTCACGCGAGAGTCTACAACTGCGTTACATATTATTTACATAGTTCACCTGGCAACGTGTTTAAGGTATCCTGTAAGCCTATGCTTTTATAGAACGAATTGGATACATTCAAATTCATGTAAAGTCGTTTTTTGTAGAAAAGGCTATTTTCGTTGGTTGAAAATTGTTGAAAATTGGTGGAAAGGATCGTTCACGCATGTATTCGCTAAATTAGTGGTCACTTAGAGCATTGATCAACAGCGATTAGCTCGGATCCATCCTTAACTAATACAATACATAATTTTAGTAATATTGTCAAAATGCTGAAATTCTAGAAGACGGCTTTGGTTGTTTGTTGCTTATTAATGGTTAATTTGTATCATTAAAATAAAGTAGTAAATACGGCTGATGTGTAATGACTCGATTGTGATTATCATTCTACAATGTAAACCTGTTCTAAGTTATTTATTCCAATAATTATAACATTCACTTAGATGCAAGGTTAGACCTATATGTCGAAGGTCTCATTTAAAACCAACTAATACAAAGGTTTTTTTAAACTCTGCCACTAAATCAGGAATATCTATAGGTTATTACATATACCAAAAACAGAGGCGCTCTTGAAAAGTAAATACTATATTTTCATCAACATATTAGCTTTACTGGACATAGGCCTCCCAAATGAAATGCCACTTGGATAAATTTTTGACTTCTTTCATATATATTGCCAGTCATCTTACACAAATCTACACTCTATTTGGTCTCTAAATGCTTTAGAAAGGAATATTATTATGAAAAAAATGGAAAGAGTACAACTTTCATGGAAAGGGTTTTTTCAAACAACGGTTTACTTTTAAGCAACGCTTAAAAGTAAACCGTTCTTCCAATTTTCTTAGAATGACACAGCCAATTAAATTAAATTCTCTTCTATATCAATATTCAATTAATGATAGGAAATATACTGAGTGTTTACATTTCATCTCTTGTTTGTGATATAGAAAAATATTATTTTATGTCATAAGTTACTTGGTTTGAAGTTAGAACAGGAGAATATTTGTACGTAACATTATTATAAAATCAATTATTATTAAACTAGCACTTCGTTCTCATCTCTCAAAAATAATATTTTTTCCCCAAATTTGCCACATTTTTATTAATGATCGTCGACTATTGTTCTTAACGTGATGTGTTATAACTTTTCTCAATAAATGGGCTATCCATCTAAAAAAAAGTAAAAAAAAAACAGCCATTTACGCGTAATGCTACCAATGCGTTACCAAGAGAAATTACGATTCTTTATATATAATTTAGATTAAAGGTTAAATTTAGTTTATTTAAATGTTAATTAAGTTAAATGTCTTAGGAAACACTCATTTTGTATGTACGTATAATTATCTTAACGTATAATTTAACATTATATTAATATAATCTAATTCTAACATTGTAGACGGACAGTAACTGTGTATCGATTTGAATTACCTAGCATTAATGGAAAACTTTGAACTTTAATAAAGCAACGTGCACACACTACTTAACTAGTGTTAATTATTCAGTGCGTAATTATTCAGCGATTGGTAGGATGCTATTATATTTAATTTTGTACGTGTTAAAAGTTTCAAGAAAATGGTATAAGAATATTATATATTTATATCTGAGTCAATCATGAAGTTAGTGTATGATGTGAATGTTTTCCCTTTTCATATATGATATAATTATGTAGTGATAGTTATTAAAGTATGTATATGTATAAAGATTCGAATGAGTTTGGTCTAATTTCTTGTGTATGATTAGTTTATCAGAACTTCTATTATTTTATTAAATTTCAATCCGTGTAAACTATTTACTTTTTTGTATCTGTTGGTTTTCCGAAATGAAATAAATAAAAATAAAAAACTTATTGCACTCTATCTCTGTTCATTCGTTCTAAGATTGCCTGGAAGAGATTGCTTTTGACAATAAGGCCACCCTTAGTATATTAGATATATAATATATATATTTATGTACTCTCTTGTAAATCGGTAGTACAACAAATATGGTGAACAAATAAAGAGTTTTCCATCTATCTGTCTGTATTACTTTAATGAGGTGAAATTTCGCATTTCAACAGGATTGGTTGTTGCATGAAGATACCGATGCGAATAAAGATTCAACTGAAACAGTTTTTCGTGTCTCTGCTATTCAGTTGCACAGAGTTCTAATAAATAATGCTAGAAAATATCGGCCCACCGATGCTGCTAAAGCGGAAAGACTTTCTCGTTTAGCTGAGAGGAGGGCAAAAGATGGTTAGTAAATGAAAAATGAAAATATAATTATTGTGTGTCCATAGATGATTTGTGCCAAATCAACATCACAATTTTTTAAAATTATCTCTTATCAATCTCTACCATCTAAAATTCAATGCAAATATGATTTACAAGATGGACAAGTCAGAAAAACATAATATAATATTACAAAAAAAAACAGTTTGAGGTTAAGTTATAATTAATAACTTTGTGCATCATATTTTACCAATACCTAATTTGAAACCTAGCTGATTACCGCGGTGTCACCTGCGATTATTGTTGTGAATCTCGAGTTACGCCGCGGAGAGAAACTGGTCTAAAACAATTAGCATATCCGCCATCTGCCAGTCAAAGTAAAGTCAAAATGGTCCACCTGTTCCAGAGATTAGCTGGAACATATAGACAGACAGACAAAAACGAAAAAAAAAATGGTTTTTGTTATATCTCTCATGCTATATCTCTCATGTACTTAGTAAAAAACTGTTACTATGACCTTATTTATAAACGTTAGTTAACTTGATCAATGATGATGATCATGAATCAGCGGTTTTTTTACCAGAAAGGGGCAATCGTGGTTCCCATTATAAAGGGGGTCATCTGCTAGCCGTAGGTAGATGGCCCGAGCTACGTCAGGGATTTCCTTTCTAGATTACACCTGATTCCCTGACTACTGGTACCTAAGACGGTATTCGGTTTTGGTCGGTTCGAGTCCGATAAAATCATCAGTTGGTTGTATACGGGGGGGAGATTTCGTATAAAAATAAAAAATAAAGGTAGTAGAGTCACGCTGCTTTTTTAATTTATAATTTAATAGCTTTCGCCCGCGGCTCCGCCCGCATGTATGATCTTAATGTCCTATCCCAAGGCTTTGTCTATATCCATGCCAAAATTCATTAAAATCGGTTCAGCGATTTAGGCGTAAAAACGTAACAGACAGACAGAGTTACTTTCGCATTTATACTAGTTGGGATAAATTACTTAAATTTATTAATTAATAACGGGGCCCGCAAATAATTTATCAATGTATTACAAAGCTAATTTATTGGTCCCGCACATTTTAGCTGAAGCAACTGATAAGGAAGCAGAAGCTATAATCGAAATAGGCATTTGTCAGTTGATAATGAATAATTTGAACAGTGCTCAGAAAACTTTCGAGCGAGCACTGCAAATACATCAGAAGAGTAATAACATAGAAGGAATATGTGAAACAAAAATGCATCTAGCAGCCGTGATGCAAAGGTAAAATTATACAAATGTGAATATTCAACTGAATGCTATATTACTGTAAACTAGGTAAAGTGATTAATGAATCAGTATTTTTTTAAAGAGTTAGTCGTGATTTCCCTATTGGGACAGGTACCGTATTTTTAATTCTAGATTTTAATTTACAAAAGAAGTTAGCGTAGGACTGATAATTACATTCAATTTTGAGTCATTGGTCATTGACCACCATATGTGTTAAATAAATTCTTTTACTCAGCAATCATGACAAGTAAAAAAGGAATAAACATAATTAATCATTGTTAACTAAATAACAACGTGATAGTGACTCATATTTATTTTTAAAAAATTTAAGTGGAACAAATTGTCTTAAATATTGCAATTCTTATCCTTTCTTTCAAAAATCTATTCACAACACCGGCCAGGGGACCGAAGGGGAGTCTTCATTATCATCATCCTAGCGTTGTTCCCGGTTGCTTCCAAAGCTTGCAATTTGGGGCCCGGGGTCCGCTTTCCGGCTTTTCCTCCTCCACTTTGCCCGGTCTTCGGCAACCCTGGTAGTAAGACCATTAACACGCATGTCATCCATTACGACGTCAAGCCAACATCTCTTGGGTCAACTCCTTCTACCGGGTCCGGCGGAGGCGGCATTTGCTACCCACATAGTCAGGCGGTTGCCGCAAAACGTGGCCGTACCAACGCAGTCGACTCTCCTGCATTTTGTCTGCAATATCTCGGACATGAAGGCTGCCGCTAATGCGGGAGTTTCTCACTCGGTCATTTCGCGTGACTCCGCACATCCACCGCAGCATATTCATTTCCGTGGCCCGCAGCTCTTGCTTGGACCGGAGGGGAGTAATATAATAATTATTGCACAGACACAACCAAGTAGCCAGAATCGTACATCAACAACTTGCCCTTATATTCCAACTTGTGAACTTGAAGGTGCCGTACTACAGGTATATGCCCGGCCCAGTTCTCGAGAATGGTCGTGCTACATTATATTGTGATCTTACTATTATCACGGACAGGACTATTGTTGCAAATAAGCCTGATATTGTGGTAGTGGATCGATTGGAGCACCGCGCAATGATTATCGATATCGCCGTTCCTCATGACGACAATCTCGTCAAAATTGAAAAAAGAAACGAAATATTTGGACTTATCTCATGAGATTGTCGACATTGGAATTTAGATTCGGTGATCATTGTTCCGATAGTTGTATCTCACGGATTGATAGCCAAGAGCCTCGACCAACATCTTAAGAGGCTCTCGTTGGACGGCTGGATCAAGGGTCTGATGCAGAAGGCAGTCCTCCTTGACACAGCACGTATAGTGAGGAGATTCCTGTCTTTGGAGCCCTAACCACCGGTTTCTTGGTCCCTGTACCGGAAGTCGGTGGTCTACTATTTTTTATATTTTTAAAAGTATTTTTTAGATTTATCACTACATGGTATAAAACTAAGTCGCTTTTTCTGTCCCTTTGTATGCTTAAATCTTTAAAACCACGCAACGGATTTTGATGCCGTTCTCTTTCATAGATAGTGATTCAAGAGGAAGGTTTTTATGTATAATACATGCATAATATAGTAGATAATAATTTCTAATGTGATTTTTTTACGCTTACATTGCAAACGCTGGCTGTACCCTACGAGATAGATCAAAATAATGTTATTTTAAGAGGCTTCTACTCTGGTCTATTAATATTCTAAGGCGGTACGAAGTTCGCCGGGTCAGCTAGTATATTTTAAAATGTAATGAATATGTATAGTAATTTAAATAAAGAGAATAACAATAATAATATTCTTAAATGTACTTTTTATATTTATATTTAAAAATGTAATTTATATGTAAATATTATCAAATAAAGAGAATAAATATAATAACTTTATTTACACAAAAAACACTCATTACACCTTGTTTACAAATAATATATCGACGGTGAAGAGGCAATATATAATAACTAACATTTTGGTGATTTTCTTTTTTTTGCATAATCGTACGTTAAATAGAGTATTACATAGCCTAACAAAGGTCGTAGATCGGTTTTCATTCAATTTCGTGAAATAATCACATCGAGCAATATCTAATATCTACTCATGCGTAATTTCTGCTGGCAAAATATTCTATCTGCGCAAGAACACGCCCGTGCCTGATGCCTGCATTAAGCTAACTGACATGTTACCACGTGTCAATCGCACTCGATCGTGAGTGAAGTGTGAAAGAGAGAGATATACACAACGCGTTCTGACGAGTTGTGGCAACGGTGCACAGTCTTTCATTCGTTTGAATTCATGTTTGGTGGACGGTGCGTATCGAAGAAGTTCTGTAATATTTTGTGTAAAACTGTGATAATTTAATGTTAAATTATATCAAACAGCTTTTCCAGGTTTGTATTATTTTTGCAATAATGTTTGCATTTTAAAATTACTAAATTTTGTTGAGAATTACTAGATTTGTTGATGAAGATACGAGGTATTGTTTTTCGTACGATGTCTTATAGATGTTATAAGATGCAGTTAGTTGATATTGTTTTTAAATTAAAACTTTGATATTTTTAGGAAAATGCCACGAAATAATCGCCTATTACAAGGTCTACGGGGCAGAAAGATTTTAGAAAGTCTCAATACAAATAATGTGACCAACCTGAGACACGCCACCGCAAATGAATACCAGGATGTTTTTGGAGCTAATCACCAGGGCGTAAGTTTTATTTACTTAAATAATTTAAAAAATGTCGTCAGCTATCACTATTCATAAACTAACATTTATGGGTATTGATAGCGTCCCTATTACTCAGTAATCGAAGATTCTTCAGTATTGGTGTGAGGTAAGAGTTTGCAGCTTATTCGACATTTATTATTGTTCTAGGTCTCAGATGGTAAAGCCAAAGCGACATCAGACGTCTGCCGACCAAGTTCTGTTGGTCAGAACCAGAAGGTTGTTATATCTAATGTTGCTGGACCTTTTTTTTTTTTTTTTTTTTTTTTTTTTTTACGCGGGGAATGCTTTTCGCACCATACCCTTCGTGGGGTAAACGAAGGGCGTGTGTGGGACTCCCGGGCAAATGGTCTACCCACTAAACCCCGCGGCGGCCTACCTCGGCAGTTGAGAGGAACACAGGATCGCGTCAGCAGCTTCTGGTGTCCCCCCTGCCGTACCTCAACGTCTGAGGTACATCCCGGGGTGACTAGTTTCACCCCCGGGGCAGGATGTTGTTGCGCCTCTCACCGCTCTGTACAGAAAGAGGCAAAACATCAACCCGCCTTAAACGACACCCCCCGGCCGCACCGGGGGTGTCACCTATCTCGAGTCGTTTGCAGCGGTCACATTTCCCCAGGATGTGACCGCAGCGACCCTTAAGCGACGATTGGGGAGCTAGCGGCCTCTACCGCGTCCCCTACGCCGCCTCCTTCGAGCGGGATCAGCCCTTTCCCGATCCCGCTCTGCGGACTCCTTCCGAAGCATAACATTCTCACAGAAGGAGACCGCGGCTTCCCATCCCTCGCCACTCGCCAGCATTGCCGCGATCAATGCTGGCGGTGACAAGTTTCGTCCGATCTGTCCGACCAGGACTCGACGCTCGGACTCCCAAGCAGGGCAGTCCTCCAGCGTGTGCTGGGCGGAGTCCCGGTCAGACCCGCAATGGTGGCATTGTGCTGTAGCCTCCCGTCCTATTCGATTCAGATACTCTCCGAAACAACCGTGACCGGTGAGTATCTGAGTCAATCGATAGGTGACACAGCCGGTCCTCTTTACCCACGCTTCGAAGTTCGGCAGAACGGCTCCGACAGCACGTTGGCTAGCACAGCCCTGAATTTCAAGCCGTGCCTGCCAACACTGCAGAGCTTGAGCATGTGCGTTCCGCCGTAGCATTCCGGGCTCTAGATCCGGCGCTGTCCCCTCGCCATCCCGACCGATAGAACGAATTTGGTCATAGACCATCGTGTACATATCGGCTAGAATGTCGAAGGGTGGAGATCGCGCCAAGACCGTCGCTGCCTCATACGAGATGGTGCGGTAGCCCCGTACGATCCGTATGGCCATCAGCCGCTGCAGGCTCCTAAGTTGAGCCTTACAGCGGGAGGAACCCTCCAGGTCCACAGACCAAACGGGTGCCCCATAAAGGACCATGGATCGCACGACGCCCATATAGAGGCAGCGAACTTCCTCCCTTGGTCCCCCGAGATTAGGCAGCAGACGATGTAACGCCCCTGCTACCCCTCGCACTCGGGGGACTAATCGCCCGAAATGCTCTTCGAAGCTCCACCGACTGTCCAGGGTGAGGCCCAGGTACTTCATGTACTGGCCCACCTGGACTTCAGTGTCACCCACCCGGAGGCATGAGCTAGGTGGTTCCTGGCGCTTACGCAGGCCATGAAACCATATTGCCTCAGTTTTCTGAGGCGCCACTCTCAGGCCCAGCTCACGAATCTTTTCTACGACACAAGCCACTCCCTGCTCGGCGAGTAGGAGCACCTCCCCGAAGCATGACCCTCTAGCCAATATTAGAGTGTCATCCGCATAGCAGATGACACTTAGGCCAGAAGGCAGACTCGTGCGAAGGACCGCATCGTATGCGAGGTTCCATAGCAATGGGCCCAATACAGAGCCCTGAGGAACCCCGCAACACACCTCCCTTCGTCTCTCCATCCCGTTCCGATCAACAAACTTTACCGTCCTGTCGCGCAGGTAGGCCTCTATGACAGCCCGCAGATAGGGCGGCACCTCGTGATATTCAAGGGCCACCCTAATTGCGCGCCAGGGGAGGGTGCCAAAAGCGTTGACGATATCTAGGCTAACTGCCAACGCCACCCCCCCTGAACGGACTGCCGACTCCGACAGGAAGCGAACACACCTAACAGCGTCCACTGTTGAACGCCCCTGTCGGAATCCAAACTGGCAGTCCGATAGATCAGGGCCCACTCGCGACAGGTGCCCATTGATACGGTCAGAGATAACTCTCTCGAAGAGTTTCCCCGACTCGTTCAGCAGGCATATCGGTCGGAACGCAGAGGGAGAATCTGCAGCCCTTCCCTCCTTTTTCAGGAGCACTAGCCTCGCTTCTTTCCAGTCGAGGGGAAAGATACCGAGGTTGAGACAGATCGTGAAAATCTGCCTCAGTTTGTCCCCCAGTACCGACAGAGCTATCACCAGTGCCCGGCCTGGAACACCATCAGGTCCAGGCGCGGTGTTGCGCGAAGATAGCCGCCGCACGGCTCGATCCAGCTCTCCCTCCGTCACCTCACACTCGTCGGACCACAGTTGGCGGTCCGAGTGTGGGGTCCGCGGAGGGGTCGAAAGACTGTCCTGGTCCCTTGGGAAGAGCGTTTCCAAAACTCTTTCCAGAAACTCCGGGTCCAGGGTTTCCGTCAACGGAGGGACCCATGGTCTGAGCTTTCCCAGTACCATTTTATATGGTCGTCCCCATGGGTCTCTATCCAGTCCCGCGATGAGCTCTCTCCAAGACCGAGCCTTGGCCTCGGCGATTGCATCGCTGAGAGCCTTTACAGCGGCTCCATATTCCCGCCGTGCTCTGTCGATCTCCTCGACTGTCGCTCGCCGTCTTCTCCGGGCTCGAAGGTACGGGCGGCGCAATCTTCTGACTGTCGTTCTCAGCCGCGAGATCTCCTCACTCCACCAGTACGCCGAGCCCTTTCTGGCTGGTATGACTCGGGGCATTGAGGCGTCACATATCGACGCCATAATGTTCCCAAACCAGACTGCCAGTTCTTGCGGATCGGACGAGACTCTTTCCTCCGACCAATCCGCGACGTGGGATGCGGCTAAGACCATATCTCGGTTGAGCCGCTTAAGGGACCATCGTCGCGGAGGTTCTCTTTCCTGGCGGTGGCGGCCAGAGCGGCGGAGAGACACATCAAATATGATGTGCCGGTGGTCAGAGAGGCTAACCACTTCCTCCGCCACTCGCCATCCCGACACCATGTGCACTGCAGAGGGACTCGCCCACGACAGGTCGACAATCGACTCGCCCTGCCACCGCACACAGGTACTGACTGAACCCCGATTCAGAAGTCGGAGGTCCAGTCCAGCCGCCCACTCCAGGATAGCTTCTCCCCTCGTGTCGTCTCGAGTGTCACCCCACTCCCTTGAGTGGGCGTTGAAGTCACCCAAGACGAATACCGGACGGGAAGCGTAGTTGCGGATGCAAATCCCCAACCCGTGCAGGTATGCTTCATATTCAGCTAGGCCGCGATTGGGGGAGAAGTAGCAGCCTACCACCACCGTTGTTCCCCACTCCACTGCTACAAACCCTGCACCCTTTCTCAGGAGAGAGCAATGGAGGCCTTCCCCACCCGACCAATATATGGCCGCAGTGCCATCAGTCGCCCCGAACCAACGCGGATGGTCCGGGACAGAATAGGGCTCTGCTAAGACTGCTAGGGCAACCGACTGCTCCACGAGCGTTTGAATTAACAAGTCTTGAGCTGCGCGGCAGTGGTTGAGGTTGCCCTGGAGGATTTTCATATCTGATGGGAATTTTAGGCCTCCATTGCCTCTCCCATCGAGCTATCACTCGGTACAGACTGTCCCGACAGAGTAACAGCGGGGCCAGGTTGGACCTCTACCAACCTTTTCTTTTTCGGTGGACAGCAGCTCTTGCTACCCAACCGATGGTTGTTAGGCCGGCCGTAGTCGCCACAGACTGGACATTTCGGCCCGTTTGCCATACAGTCTCGAACTTTATGGCCTAATTCTCCGCATCGAAAGCAGCGCCCACTCCTGTCTGCATGACCCGAGCATTTCGCTCTAACGTGCCCCATTTCGAGGCACTGATAGCATTGCAAAGGCCGTGGAGCTAGTGCCTCAACACGGACAGATGCCCAACCCACCTGTATGCGCTTTAAAGCCGTAACCTGGCGTATCGTCCCGAGTGGGCCCCGGACCCAAACTGTTGACAACCGGTCTGCAGATTTGCGGATCTCCCCGACTTTGATTTCAGATGGGGAGCAGTTACCTGCTGTGGCTATTGCATCCGCAACTTCGGTAGGGGTGATAGATTCGTCTAAATCCATCACCCGCAATTCAGCCATCTTGCATGGACGCATGAATCGTGCGTCCGTGTCGCCCATAACCTCACGCAAGCGTTCAACCAGAGCGTCTGCCTTAGCAGCGCTATCTGGCCCGGGGATCTCCAGAAGTAGATCCCCTGTGACCGATTTTCGCTGTCGAACTCCGCCTGTAATACCCAGCTCCCCTAGCTTTATGCGGGACTTTGCTGCCTGCATAACCTCCGCTAATGAGGTACTGGACCCCGGAGGCACTATGACTACAATGGCGGCATTGGTAGGTGGTCGTGGTAGCTGCGGCGTATTCATCTTAGGGGCGGGAGTAGCCACTATGCCTTGACTTGCAGTAGCACCCTTGGCCTTTCTCCCAACAACTTTGGCCCAAGTACCCCCTTCCTGGTTTACCACCAGTTCTGCTGGGGTTCCCACACTACTAACCTGACTCGTCACTGGGGCCGGTGCAGTTATCGGTATCTCCACCTTCTTTTTGTTTTTATTTTTCTTCTTTTTCTTCTTCTTCTTCTTCTTCTTCTCAGACGAAGAAGAAGAGTGCGCTGTGACTGCAGCAGCAACCTGTTGTGCCACTGGAGTCCGGCTCTGGCCTAGTGGAGGTCTTGTCCCTCTTTCTGGGAAAAACCTATCCAAGAGCCCGGACTGAAATCGAGCAAACTCTCGGTTCATGATGTTCTCGATTTTCTCCCAGTCCGGGGGTTCTTCCCTTGCCGAGCAGGGTACTTTCATTGTACCTGCCGGGCTACTTGCTGATATTGAACCCGTTATCGGTATAGATAATGAGATCTTTCCTGCCGCTCTTGTGGCCGGAATGGCCGAAGATGACGCCACCGGCGTTGTATGGGTAAGCGATTCAATTTGTTGTTGGAGGTCGCTCACCTGCCTGGCCAACTCGTGTTCACGCGCTACCGCCTGACTGCAGAGCTCTTTAATGCCGTCTTGCAGAGTCTGCAGAGTTTGGCGAAAAGAACTCATAATTTCCGCCTTTGTGCTGCGGGGTCTGTCTAAGATGTCTTTCACATCAGCCAGACTTTTCAGCATGTGGGCGCCTACCTCTGCTGAGTTGTGGTTGTTGGGCTTTCCCTCCGTAGTCAGCTCGCTATGTGGCCGTTTAGCCACGTGAACAGACCCGTCCTCAGCATCGGACCGCAAGTTCCCACGCTTTCTAGACCGTTGCGTTCCTCTTTCTGACCTTATCGAAGCTGAGCTATCGCTCTCTTCAGCTCCATCGGGGAGCTCAGCATCCATGGGAAGCGGTGTGGAGGGTCTGCAGATAGTTTTTTTCAGGGACTGCGATCGCGACCGTTGTCGCAATCGGCATTCCTCTCCCTCTTTCGTCTTCTCTCTCAATCTCAAAAGTCCTTTTTCTAAGCCTGTGTCATTTTGTGTAGATCCGTCCGTAGTTTCATTTTTATTTAAATTTAAGTCCATTTCTAATCCCACGAGTATGGGGGAAATGAAGTCCATCCGGGTGGTGCCCCCTGCACCCGGATAAGCCTATATACTGTGGAGGTCGGCCGGTATCCACAGGTTTTTACGACTTTGCTGTCTGGTGTTATAGACTGTCCTTGTCATGGGCCGGCCAATTAAGGCAAGCCCTCCGGTCAACAGGTTCTCAGCGTACCCTACTGGAGCCACCAGTCGGGTCTTTGTTGAGCCCCTGTTGATTACGAAATGCGAAAAGGTGGCTAATCCTCTCATTCCAGCGGTGGCATTAATACCAGTCAGCCCCTGTACAAAACAGTGGGCCGACCCGCCCCAGGATTCCTTATGAATCCCACCTCGGCCCCTGCCTTCACTCATCCAGTCTCTTTTGATGGAACAGAAGAGTACCGAGAGTGATTTACCCCCCTGCCGAGTTATTTGCCAGCGGCCAACACCCACCCCCTTAAAAGGAAGATATTGACCGTCGCCCAGGATGCACCGGTTCCCTGCTTCCGTTCCCCCCGGACACAATGTTCAGAAAGGATAAGAAACATGGGAACTCACGTGGAGGTTACTCGACCAGCACCCCAATGTTGCTGGACCTAGTAATGTTATACCCATCGTTAGCGCTTCAAATTTGTCTGACAAGAGTGATTTGGAGTCCGCTGTTTCTATGTCAAGCGTTTTGATGACTACCCATGAATTCGTCATTAACATATCACCTTTGCCAGACCACAGTGATGATAAGGCAATGTATTCTAACACCGTCGATCATATTTCAACCTTGCGAGATGTTCAACCTTGCCGCTTAGTTAGATCCTTGTCGCTTTCGGATCTCACACACGATGGCGGTAGAACTTTTAGGAGTATAAGAAAAGTTAAATCTGCCCCTTTGTTGACTAGCAATGACAATCTTACCTTAGGTGTATGTGATAGTCCTTCTTTGCTATTAAATTTCCACAGAGACTTAAGTGACGACGAATATCGTCCGCCCATAGATATTGATAGTTCCACAGAAATTGAGCAGGATTCAGAATTTGGAGATATGAGTGAAGGCCGAAAACGTCGACACGTAGCTGCACCCTGTCTTTGGAAAAGAAATCAAGCTAAGTTGCGTAGGATGAAAGGTGAGGAGTTCTTGGGATATTCAAGACCGGCAGGTGGTAACTTTCAGCACAATACGTTAAGGAATGCCAGACAGCTAGGTGACAGATGTAATTCTGCATACTGTAAGAAAAGTAAGTTTAGACATTGTGACAATATAACTGAAGAATGTAGAAAAGATGTTCATGCTTATTTTTGGAAACATTTGAACTGGGATCAGCGCAAAATTTATGTTAACTCTTTAGTGCGACGTTCTAGTACTACACGAAAGACTACAAAAGGAAATGATTCAAGGCGTTCAGAATCTATTACGTATTATCTGCCTACAAAAAGTGACAGGACTGAACAGGTTCAAGTTTGCAAGAAGATGTTCTTGAACACGCTTTCGTTAGGAACCTTTACTGTTTATTCGTGGACAAAGTCTGGTGAGTTTGGGATGACCCCAAACCAAGACCTGAGAAATTCATTGCGTCGCCCTCCATCTAATCCTGGACATGTTGCTAAAATGTTAGTATTGGACACATTTTTTGACAATTTACCGAAGTTACCATCACATTACGCACGAAAAGAAACTACAAAACTGTTCTTAGAGCCGATGTACCAGTCTTTAGCTGATTTGTTCAAATCCTACAAAAAATACTGTACAGAAAATGAGCAGCCTCAAGTATCTAGATTTAGTTTTGAAAAGAAATTCAATGAAAAGAATTTATCACTATACACTCTAAAGAAAGATATGTGCGATGTCTGTTGTAGCTATGAAGCAGGCAATCTAAACGAGGCTGATTATCAGATTCATGTAATTAAAAAGAATAGAGCGCGGCAAGAAAAAGAAGACGATAAGAAGAAAGCTGCTGCAGGTTAAATAATACTGCTAACAATGGATCTAGAAGCTGTAAAGGTTTGTCCTTCTCTTGCTGCCAGCTCCTTATACTTTAAGACGAAACTAGTCGTACATAACTTTACCGTATATAATTTAATAAATAAACATTGTACGTGTTACTGGTTCGATGAAACAGCGGCTGACCTAACGTCTAGTACTTTTGTTTCATTCCTAATAGATTACTTAGAAAGATATTGTGTTATCCAGCAGCTACCTATTACAATTTTTTCAGATGGTTGCACATACCAAAACCGCAATTCAGTAATGGCAAATGCCTTACTTCTACTTAGTAATAAGTACAATATAACAATTATTCAAAAATTTTTGGAACCGGGTCACACCCAAATGGAATGTGACTCGGTTCACAGCGCTATTGAGCGTCAACTTAAAAATAAACAAATACACTTACCAAGTGATTATATAACTCTGTCAAAAGACGCACGGAAATCAAACCCATACGAAACTGTACAAATAGACCATACTTTTGTCAAAAATTACGCTGCTACAGAAAATTTGATTTACAAAAGTATTAGACCAGGGCGCAGGGCTGGGGATCCACAAGTAGTAGATATAAGAGCTATAAAGTATGATAGATTGACTATCGAAGTCAAACTTAATTTCGATGAAAATTGGATGCAATTGCCGCAGAGATCAAAAGTCATTCCCTCAGAAATAGTCTATAATCAATTACGTTCGACTAAAATACCAATTAAATCCATAAAATTCAACCATCTTCAGCAACTTAAAGCGGTTTTACCCAGTGATTGTCATCCTTACTACGACTCTTTGCTATTTGAATAGGCATTTGCATTCAATTTTATTTTGTTTTTGTTTTTTTTTTATAATTAAGAAGTAATTGATGTGATTGTTGATTGGTTTTAATTATTGTTACATTTTATCTTTCTTTGTACCTGCCCCATTATAGATGAGACTGTTAGGTAATACTATTACTGTGTGCCAGGTATGGCTACCAACCACAAAATTTGTTAATCGTTTTTATTTTTACAATTGTTTTGTTAATTTAATAATTATAAAAGGTTTAAGTAAGTATAGCAATTTAATTACGTCATTGATCTCATTAGCTTAAAGTTTTTCAGCAATGTTCAACACTGTTCTTAATATTGTATTCTAAATTTAAATAGATGATTATGTAAGCTTAGTCTGATTCATTATAGATAACTGCGGCTGTGACTAAATACAACTAGTTACAATGAAGACTATTGTGTTTCATTTCTTCAATACCGTATTACTATTCACTTCTGAGCCTACGAGGGCCTAAACGTAAAAGAAGAATTTAATCTTAAAACTCTTCTTTAGTGACAATTTCTTGTATCTCTTATGTCAATTTATTGTATCTCAAAATTACGGCACAGTGATTTCATTTTGAAAAACAATACCTAGTATCTGCATTTAATTCGAAAACCTTAAAGATTTAACTAATATACTTTTTAACATAGTATTTGATATCTGCTTATTATTTCATAAAATAAAACTCATAGACGAAGATAAAAAAGGGATTAAATAAAACGTTTTTTTCACCTCCTGTAAAGTTGAACTTTAGGAGATATTATTTATTGCCTCTTCAACGTCGATATGAAAATTGCAAACAATATAAGATCCTGGCTTCAAAACTAGGTGTAACCTAATAGGCGATTAACACACGGCACCGCGCACCGCCGCGGTTGGCGGTGAAGCGGATCTCATATCGTATTGAGGTACACTAAATCCGTTGATGCTTAACACACGTACACCGACCGACCGCGCGGTCGAACTGTGTTTTCACCGCCACCGCTCAACCGCGCTGACGACCGCGCGGTTGGGCGGTGCCTCACACACGGGCCGCCGCTTAACCGCGCGGTTCATTTATTTATTTATTGTAGACACGCCAATAGTAGACATATACAACACTGAAAAAAACATTACAACACAATATAGTTCTTATATTGTGTTGTAATGCTTAAATAAAAGGCATTCATAATGAACACCAATGAAATTGTGTTCTAATATAACACTGTATTTGTAATTATACAGAGTAGAAATACTGTGCTTTATTTTCAATTAAAAATCATCGTTGGTGCAGGACATGTTGCAATTTAAAAATGAAATTTGCTAACAAATAATGAAATAAAGGAGTGGAAACAAAAAGGATATTCGCGTATAGTTAAAAAATTTAAGTTTATGTTGTGTCGAACTTTTATAGAATAACATTAATGTCCTATTTAGAGTTCTGCTTCGTAAAAATGGATGAACCCAATATCTTCTTTTTTTTTTCCAAGAAACAAAATCGCATTAAGTCCGCTGTCCGCTGATGCATGTATTTGTGCGTAAAGTAAATAAAATAAAAGCCAGATTGCTGCCACCACTTCAGTCTATGATCAAAATGGTCAAAACCACGTTAAATCCAACCGCGCGGTAAGGCGCGAGAACCGCCTTACCGCGCCGTGCACCGCTACAAAATCCGCTCAACCGCCACCGCCAACCGCGGCGGTGCACGGTACAGTGTGTTAATCGCCATACAAAAAATATTATGAGCTGACCATTCAAGTAATCATAATGATTCCGCTAATTATTTAGGAATTTGAAATTTTGTGCCTTTATTAATGAAAATATTCACAAAGGTTGGGTGAACACGAAATCGCAGCGAAACTCCTAACAGAAATGGGAGTGCTGGCAATGGATAACGGGCTGAGAAGGCAACTCGGCCGAGCTTTGCATCTACTTGGAGAGTTACATCTTCGTAGAGAAAAACCTGAGCTGGGCACTCAACATTTGACTGAAGCATTTATGTGTTTCATGGGGTTTGGTTTCAATCTAGTAAGTAGAAATTTTGTCTTGTTGTAAAGGTGTATTCGTGCTGTTGTGTTTCGTTGCAGAGTACGAGACCGGAGGCCATGTGATACAGAAGCTTCTCACTAGGCCGCCATTTTGTGGGTCATCATTCTGCATTATGTGCATGAACAATGGGAATGGTGCCCAACACTCTTCTATTCATGAGTTCCATCAGGCAGAGTAGAGCCAATTTGGCAAAAAAAAAATTGAGATCCTTCAGGTTACATTTCAAAAACAAGATAAAATAAGAGATATAAATGAGAAGGAAGCACATTGACCAAGTTTGAGAAGAATAAAAGTTAAGCCTAATATTAACGATCTCTAGAAAATGATGCGCATGTCTGTTGGACTCAGTAGATATATAATGTGATTCTTAAAATTTATTGGGTAACTTTTGTTACCTTTTTTAGAGATTCTATACTATTTATATAGATAATTATAAATCGTTTTGAAACTTATTATATTATTTCAATATATTAAGTTTCAATTTTTTTTTAAGATAAAATCCGAACTGAAAGAAAAGCAGGCGTCTCAACCAGAAGACCCGGATAAAAACAACTCAAATTTATCACAGCTATGCTCTCCCGAAACTACTGGAAAATTTGAAGAGGAAGCGGAACAGTCAAGACTTATGGCAGCTATATCCGCTGGTAAAAATGGTTTCAAATTTCGATTAGCGGTTATAAGTAATGCTGTAATTTAATGCTACTTAAATTAATTCGTCACAAAAGTAATATCACCATTGTGAATAATCAATGCATTGTGTTGATTTTGGCTGTAATTTTCCATCTACTTTCATGTACAAGTAAAGCTCATTTTTTTATATAGTGACAGTGCAAATAATAATAAACGTAACATTTCGGACTTACAGCGATGTATGTATTTACAAAAAAAGGATGTTTATGTATTTATATCAGTTGTTTATCACCCATACTACAAGCTCTGCTTAGTTTGCAACTAGATGATGTTGTGTGTAAGATGTTCAAAATATTTATTTATTATTATTTATTTATTTTCTTAAACTCATTAAGTATTTAAGCGACAATCTAAGGTCGATTTTGAGATCATCCTCTAAAACATTGGTGAAACTTGCAGAGTAACTATCTGAACTGACATCCGAAATTTCATGAAATCGCCTAGAAAATAACTTTTTTTTTTAAATAATGCTGTCAAAATGACTGCTCAGCCTGATGGAAAGCTCAATTAGACTCCACGAGTGGTGGCCACCGTCCTCATTACCAATGTGGACAATGCAACACGGTGACCCACACTATGAAGTATTAACTTATGATATCCGCTGCTATGCCCTATAATACATGTGAACTTTTTGAAAACAAAAGAAATAAAAGCAATTTTATTACTCTACCTCTTAGGTCAAGAGCTGATGGCATCCTATTTTAATTTGCTGAGAGAATCGAGGACTTGTGCTATTGCTAAAATGAAAACTATCGAATGGAAACTGGATAAACGTGGCTGGTGGAACTTTAGACGAGACCATAATTATCTACCATGTCCATGTCCAGTGCACAATCGTACTCCGTTGGATGTGTTGAGGTATTTTGTTGCCCCTACTAGAATGCTATTTTATTACATTAATTTGTATTATAGGATTATCATTATCATCCGTGTGGTGACGGATTACGAACACAAAGTGTCACCACCCCTATTCAGGAAAACTTGAAACAAACCCTTTACTAACCCGTCTGGCCAGCGTGGTATAGTAGGCCAAAACCTCCTATCAAAGGAGAGGCCTATGTCCAGTAGTGGACTGTTAAAGGCTGTTGATGATGATGATGATGATGATGATTATCATTATTATTCGTCACAAGTTTTGAAATTTATATAAAAGCTTTTGCCCGCGGCTCAGCCCGCGTGTGTGACGGTTGTAGTGGTAATTATGAATTACCACTACAACCGCCTATGCAATATCTTAAGAATCAAAGTATCTCCATTGCTTATTTCATTACAATCGGTGAAGCCGTTTAGCCATAAAAGTGTAACAAAGATACCTTATTACTTTACCTTATTCCTTAAAGTGACAAATGTAAAAATTTTGATAAGAGTTCGATAAATATTCTAAAATGTGCATTTTTCAAAAATATCCAATTTAATTGTATTTATAGTTCACTATATTTTGGTCATAGTGACTTCCACATAAAAGGTAGATTATATATGCTGTAGCAGACGTATTATAGAACTATTTAAGACGAATAATTCTACAGTAATTATCTTTATCTTTGTGTGACTCACTAGACAGTTACCGTTATATTATGACCAAATTTTAAAAAAATCTCTATAAATTTTTAACCAATTATGTTAATCAGATGTCTAAGCTATATTACTGCAAAGTGTCATGAAAATCCGTTCAGTAGTTTTTTCGTGAAAGAGTAACAAATACACACACACACACAATTAAAAACTTTCGCATTTATAATATTATAAGGATTCTAATCTAGTACTATAAATACGAAACTAACTGTGTCAGTCTGGCTATTTATAAAAACTACTAAACCAATTTAAAAAAATGTAAACAGCCTAGAACCTGAGAAAAAAGGTATAAGGAAAAAAAATTGTAAAAGGCAAAAGCTAGTAAGAATATATTACAGAAAGGTATTTCGGGATTTAGGCCATTGTATTCACTCTCCACTTTGTGAGTTTTTATTTGACAAGCTTCACTTAGGGTGAAGTAAGTGTAGGTGACTTTAATTAATAAAAATATTGAGGGCCTCACTTTTCTCATATTTTAATCTGCAAATCTTCACTAATAGGTTAAAGTAATCGAACGGAATAATCATAATCTAGACTCAGAATACGATTACTTTGTTTGACTTTGAAACCAGTATATAATAATTGCATCATACCATGATTATAATATATTTAAATTGATTATAAGAGAGAAACAAACAAGCAATATTATTGCCGTGCAGAACTAGGAATTAAATTCATAATTTAATATATTCCCAGGATAAAACAAGAAGAAGAACTCCAGGCTAAGACTGTTTCTAATCTGGACATGAATGATGATGTTGGTAGAATGGCTTCCGCTCAAGATATAACAAAACTTCGTAGCAGTTATATTGCAGGGTTCACGTGACTTCGATGTGAAAGAGAATTTTATTTAAAAACGACCTAACCTAATTATCAAAGTACTAGCAATAAAAACTGGCGTTTTTAGCACATAACTTTTGAAGATTTTTTGTTTTACATAATGTATGTACCTTCGGAAATAATTATCGACTGAAATAAAGTACAGAAAAATTGTTGCTTCTTTATTTATTGACAACTTTGTTTCTATCAAGTACATTAATTATAATTTAAATGTCTATTTACAAAACTTAGGTACTATTTATTCGTTTGTGTATATTTTTGAGCAAGAAATGCAAAATAATTGCTTTTTATATATAGATCTACCCGTTTGTAAATAGTCTGCCACCCATTTTATATCTTTCTAAAATAAATAGAAAAATAAAATTATATAATAGAGTCAACATAGTCGTGATTTAACAAGGTGTGATCCATCAATCTTTATTTACATAATTATGTTAGAAATAGTATACTAATTTAGCATGCTTTGGCTGCTTTGCGAGGCTGCAGGCGAACTTTGAAACCTTCTGCACGTTTTAGGATAATATCAGCTTGCAATTTGAAATCAGACTCTTTGAGATCCGAATACACGCGGAAGTTCCTGAGTATCGTCGAAAGAATGATTTTCAGCTTGAGCATAGCGTATTTGCGACCTTAGGAAAGAAATGCAATAATTATTTAATGATGTATTAACTTGAAGTAAAAATAGACTTTATTACCTTAAATCTAAGTATACCCACCAACGCAACTCCTGGGGCCAGCGGAGAAAGGTACAAATGCATAGTAGTGACGATTGGCCGATTTTTCTGGCAGGAAATTGTCAGGATCGAATTTGTTTGGATTGGGGTATACATCAGGTCGGCGATGAAGCTTGTAGGTTGCAATGACAACAGTAGTTCCAGCTGGTACTTGTTTACCATTGGAAGCTGTAAAAAAGTAAGAAATAAAACTTACAATCTAAGTAGCTTTGGCCTACGGCTCCAACCGCGTATACCATCATCATCATCAACAGCCTTTAACAGTCCGCTGCTGGACATAGGCCTCTCCTTGAATTGGCCTACTATACCACGCTGGCCAGACGGGTTGGTTTCAAGTTTTCCTTCTCTTTGCATTGATGTTGTCTTGCGTAGTTTATCCCTTAGTCGCCTTTTACGACACCCACGTGGGATGAATGGTGTGGTGACACACTGTATTCTCAATCCGTCACCACATGGACGACGAAACCGCGTATATGTCGAAGAATAATTATTATCTTCAAGATTCAAAGCATCTCCATTCCAAATTTCATTTAAAACGGTCGTCATAGTGCTCCTTCTGTGCGCACTATAAATAATGGTATTTTACGCTCAGGGTGCGCGCGTATCACGTAAACTCTGTCTATCGTACTAGTCACATCGTATAGATTGTTATGGAACTTCTGGAACTGAAATTCTTATGTCACTTGGACTATGGGGCTGCTGGGATGAAAAAGTTTCACTTGTCCTATCATGGGACAACTCAATGGGAATAGTGGAATTGGCTCAAATATGAAGGTATAAATACTGTTTTTTAAGCAGCGCACTTCATAAAAGTTCTCGGACGGCATGAATTTTACCGACTTACTTAATATTCTATTTCTATTTCTAGTTCTATTTGTCCAAATTTCATGATATATTAGTATTGTTATTAAATATGACAATACAACTACAATGAGCTCTTGATGGTGACAATATTATTCTGTTCATGATCTGTTTATGTCTCTTATGTTAATAAATTAAGTATATAGTGCTTAAAATGTTATATAGTGCTTAAAAAATTAATATTACACTAGTAATAAACTATTATTACTAGTGTAATACTAATTTTTTAAGGTTTAATGTCATACAAACAGCGAAAGAGAGATCAACTCGGAGTTTTTCTGAGAGATTAAATCAAGAATGAAGATCTCGGACTGGTTGTCGTGAGAAGTCTTGGCGTAGGCCTATACCCAGCAGTGGTTGTTTTATGGGCGAGATGATGATGACGTTCTAAAATTTGTGCAACATTTTACAAGTTTAGTATTATACTTACGAAGTGTAACATCCTGTTTAAGATGTCGAGCAATAACTGGCACAGGTGGGAACATTCTTAGAGTTTCCATTAAGCATCGTTCTAGATACTTCATTTCCAGAGTATCCTGGAATGTTGCTGGGCGGTCTGAGTCACCAAAGATTTTATCGAGTTCTTCAATAACTTTATCTTGAATATTTTGATGTATTCCCATCATGGATAGGAAGAAGCTGCTACCGGCTGCTGTAGTGTCATGACCCTAGACAAGAAATATTCATTCAATAATTCATTATTCTACGTTTCTAATATACTTGTTAATAAAAATATTTACCTCAAACATAATGGTGTCAACTTGTTCTTTAATTTCCTCGTCGGAAATGACAACACCGTTTTGGGAACTCTCAAGAAGTAGATCAAGGAAAGCAAGACGTTTCTTTTGACCAACATCACCGTCATCCACATCTAAGTCGTCCTTGAGACCCGCAGACTGTCCAAATGACAAACCCTCGACAGAAGTAGTTTTAATTTCTTCAGCATAGTCACTCAAGGCTGTTGGCTTTTTACCGGAACTAAATTCTTCCTTTTTCCTTTTAATGACCTAAAATATAATTTAAATAATAAAATTACTAGCGTACTATAATTTCTGTGTAATGCAATGATTAGGTATAATTTATGTGGGGTTCATTAAAATGCTAGTTTATTCTGTCTTTGATGGTCGCATACATTATTTCCCAGTATCGCTCGACAGGTCAACAAGTCTAGGACCTATTTACATTGTCAAATAATTACAGTCTGTTAGGCATACACATATAATATACTATTGATGGTAATTAATTGATACCTTTTTAGTTAACCCGTGAATGATATCCAGAAGTTTAGTTTGAGTCTTGGCATAGTCAGTTAGTTTGAAGAGCATCTCAGGTCGGAGCCAGATCTTGGTATGTCTTAAGTGGAGAATATCGCACATCTTCATTACAGCCATTGCATATTCAAATCCACTCTTGTCTTGTGTAGATTTGCTTACTCCCATAGCCGTTTCTGAAAGATAAAAATAACTTTTCTTTTGTGCATAACGTTTGACACTAAATTATATATCCAGCTTGGAAATAACAACTTGTGCTCAATAAATATTCCAAACACAATTTATTTTATATGTAATGTGTGGTCCACTTATTAAATAATACTGAGACAATTATAAAAATAGAGCTCTTGACCGAATTGAAAACAATTGCGTAACAAGGATAACAATAAAGAAGCGCAACGACTGCTACCGCTAAAGGCGTATATTGCCCATTAGCGCGTGAGCACGTGGGCGGTCTCCAAACCCAACAACAGGTAGTTCTATAGTACGACGTAATGACGTTTGAATCAGCACCGCGTGGTACCTTGCACGTAATAATATTTTTTCAATCACAGAACTTCATATTTGCACATGTGAATTTTACTTTAAGGAGTTCTTATATTAGTTGAAATGGTATTTTTTTTTTTAACAAAGTAACGAGGTTAAACAAAGCTTATGATATTTAGAGCCAGTTTCACCACGTTCTGAACATATAGGCTGTTCTTAAGTTGTCTGCTCAATAGAGTGCAATTTCGGTTACTTAAGTCTTGGTTTTATTCTTATTTGAAAGCCTGCCAAAGTGACTTTAAATAAAATTGTACATAATATGTCAAAAAAATATAGTGTAAGTTAGATAGCTATGCCATAGGTAGATATCTGAAACTTAATCCTTTCTAAATAATCATATGACAAAAAAACAACTATCTATAGCCGTATAAACTAGAACTATTGACGACGTTGGTTTCTTTATAATATATATCTGTGCAATGAATAAAGTTTATTTATTTTCATATATTAATATTTAATTTATTGACAAAAAGAAAAAGCTATGATTATACCTACCTCGTGTCGCATTTTTATTACCCTTTAAGGAAAAACTTGCAGTAAATATTTATTTAGGCCGTCTAGCACTGACCTGGATAAATGTAGGTACCTAGCAATAACATAGATTACGGATAATGCGGATAATAATTACTGCCATATACATTATAGATGCAATCTACAGTGGTATTTAGTGCTCCATTTATCTTTACTTCCTCCAGTGAGTAATATTATATATTTACGCAACAAACTGATTACATAGTACGTGATAAATGTCTATAGATTTCACGTAATTTGCAGTAAATATTGGTAGACATTGTGCAAAGTTATCCGTTAAACAGTAAAACCTCGTTATGGCTGGTGTAAAGAATTTAAAAGTCGACAATCAATTTACATGTAATCATGTGTCTTCGAGTAAGAAGCGATTTTAAAAAGTATTTTTTGTAACGATGCATTTGAAAAAGTATTTGAAAGAATTTTCTTTTTGGTCTTAGTTTGTAAAACAAACAGTATCTATCACTATTTAAAAACATTGATTCACAGGTAAAAAAGTAAAGTGAAATTGAGAATCGCTTTTTTTTGACGTCGGTCTAAATTAATTATCATAAGTTGATTAAACTTATGATACTTATTTTGTCACGGCAAGTCAAATACAAAAAAAAGACTTAAAATCAAAACATATTTTTGTTTTGCGGAAAATGTATCGCCATTCTGTTCAGGCGTGATCGCAACTAAGGCGATTAATGGTCTCGGACATCGTCCCTATAAGGTGTTCAAATTCATGGTGATGTCTTTTAAATCACCTGTATGTAATCTTGCAGATTTCGCAAACGATTTAACAGCCTATCGGAGCATTTGCTTCAAGAACACGGTCTATCGTGCATGTGAGGGTCAACATGTTGTCACCAACGTGGCAAGCTACGTGATATTACATACAAATGGATCCTTATCCTTTTTCTATATATTCATTCATTTGAGAGTAGTTTACCACATTTTGTGACTAAGTCTGCATCAACATTAGATATGTCTTAAAATAATACCAAATAAACCGCAAGCGGAACTTCCTTTAAAATTAACATTAGTGTTAGGATTCGCATCACGTTTAGTTATTGTGTGAACACCTTGAGATTTGATACAATTTTCCTTTAATATGTTCGTAAGTAATATTTTATGATAATTTTATTATAGTTATTATAATGAACTACTTTTATTGTTTATCTGGCTAAGCCCCCGGTGCTACCCGCGGTTATGTTTGTAAATTGCGAGTGAAGCCGCGTAGCGAAGCTGTTTTATATAATTAGCTCAAGTTACTCCTTTTATCATCAGTTATCTGCTAGTGAAAGTCCAGTCAATATCACTCCAGAGATTAGCTAGGACAAACAGACATACATTTTTTTAAGTACTATTATTACTTTTCGTATACTGTAAATATGAATATAGTGTAAAACCGGTCATTTGATATTTGAATTTTTATATTTGTTTAGATTGTGATTGTGCTCTAATGCAATTTTGTTGAAAATGTAGCGTGAAACTAGGTAAAGGAACTGATGAATTTGCATTATTATTAGTCAGCAATTTGGCATGTATTTACTCCACTTAAATCAATGTTTTCATTCGTAAGTGTAAATATTTACATATCCGAATAATTATGAGATGGATATGTGTTTGCTAATTAAATGAATTCTCAAGAAAGGGGTTAAATAGACTAGTCTGAGAAGCTCTTTATTCAGTACAGACTGACTATATATTTTAACGAAATTATATATAGATATATCGTTATATTAAGGATCGCTTGCCTCCGATGTTTATATAGCGGAGGCAAACGATTATATGAGTATAAGTATTTCGATGCATTATTCAAGAACATACATTCTAAGAACATCTCTTATCGAGAACACATAAGACAGAGCACAAACAAACTCACATAATAATTTAACAATCATCATTCTACTAATGAAAATTGGTATTAATACACCGCATCTACTGGTCGTAGTGTGATGTTATGTAGCCATGTTTACTTCGATAAATATTAATACTCCTTGCTACTGGCTTTAAATAAAACAAACTGTCTAGCTTTATAATGTATGTATCTATACATAATGTAAATTGAGGTCTATGTAAACAAATACCTTTAATGACTATTTATTTGTATATTCCTTTAATTTAATTAAAGGCGTATATAAATATTTTAATGCTTTTTGGTAGCAGTAGAGATTTGATATGTATTTTTTTTTTTTTCTCAGATTTCTAAATAGCTTTATTTCATTTAAATCTACTTACTATAATGCAAATATTTAATCCCTATTTTTTCTTTGACAAATTAAAAAAAGTATTGAAAAAGACTAAATAAATAATATCACGATACGACTATTAGGAGCCGAGTTTTAATGAAAATAATTGCAAATACGGGTAAAATTTATTATTAAGAGAGAGCTCAGCAATTCTATCATGATAAACTATTTACTGCCTACGTTGCAAATAATTAAATATTATGCTTGTTGCATGCTTAGATAATTATGCGTCACCACATAAGACATACCAGTATTACCTAATAATACAATTTCAAGAAACATCGGTATTAACTGAGCAGCCGATCATATATAAAAAATGGCCAAGTGCATGTCGAGCCACAAATAGAATAGTCAAATCAAATCAAACCATTTTATTTCAAGTAAACCATACAACGTCACTTTTGAAACGTCAAGTAGTCAGTCAGTAGTCAGTCGTGAAGCTAATCGTCTGTTCCAATTCGTAGATCCTATGGAGAAGAACAGATAAGAAACTCCATGGACACTCTTTTCCAACATTGTTTTTACAATTTTTGGTGACATTGTATAAAGCATTTTATTAAATGTGAGCACAATGTAACGATGCTGATATTTACACAGGTAGTGTCCAAAAATAATTAAACAATAAATAGAAGTTGTGAGATGACCACATGCCATGACCATGAACATAGGGTTCCGTAGTCCTCCATAATGGCACGTGGATTTAAAATCATGTTCAATAGATAAATATAAAAAAAATCGGACTATTTCGGTTGCTTGACGTCACGAAATGATATGTCATAACAAAATTGAGTAGATCCAAACACATGTAGATATTTGTTTTCGAATGAATATACAAAGGAATACTCAACAATTGTAATTTTAATCTCATTCAAAAAAAATTGTAAAACGTTTAATATGACCATAATCAAAACCAAATCAATAAAACGATATTTAGCTATTTAAAAAGCAACAAATATCAATGAAATAAAAGTTAATTTAAACGAATTCAGAATTTGTGGTTCTCCTTTATTAAAAACCAACTTACCCAGCAAAATCTCCACAGTGCATTCGCTCATGTAATCGTGACAATCAAATACTCCAGCTTCTTTCTTCAATTTGTTCACAACATCTCTGGAGTTGGCATTGAACAGGTCAATGAAACTCTTGAGCACGTTTAAATGGAAAGTGGGAGCAATCAGTTTGCGATGGGACCGCCATTTTTGACCTAAGAAAAAAATACACAACACATTACAACAACACAAATATATTGGCACGCGTAATTAACATACAATACTCCTAAATTTTGTCACCATTTGACTTAAATTATGTAAAAATGGCATACATTACTTGCATTTAAATTTAATTTGGGTGTATATAAAGCATATATTCTCGTATTTATGTGTATAGATAAATGTATAAAATTCCGTATTTTATTTATTACCAGCGATTAGCATTAACGAATAAGCTGAAATAGTAATCTTTTCTGAAAATATATATGAATATAAAAATCTTTTTCAAAATTTTCAGAATTTCAAATCTTTTTCAGAATTTCAAATCTTTTTCAGAATTTTTGTGTTTTGATTAAAATAAGCAAGCTGCTATGTAGGTCAGAGGTGACTTGTAAGGCTTGTATCGTTGTATACAAAAGTTTGTGAAATAAAATTCAGGCGTTTTCAAAATATTATCAATACACAATATGATGGCATATAAAACAGTATTTCATTTAATAATTGTGAAGGTGATTGTTATGTCGTGATTCTTTAGGTATAATTAATTAATACGCTCATCAAGTGAAAAACACAGAATGGTTGACTAGCAACAATACAAAAATCATAAACTATATTGGACTATGTTGTAATAGATGGCACACTTGAAATAACTTGGAACAGTGTTGCCCTCTAACTTAATATTATATACAACAGTAATTTTATAATGGTTTGATTAATATTCGATTATAATTTTATGAAAATCTGTTACCTACTAAAAGGCTTAGCAAATACTTACATTACTTACTTAAATTACAAATTTAAGTATTTATAAATATACGAATACAAGCAATATGAGCATACTCATCATAAGATCAATAGTTCAAAAGTATGTATAAATTATAATAAATAGCATAATTACAATACGAAAGATGGTTAAATTATTATTGTATTAAAATTATTTGCCTAATACATAATTTAAATAGGTATGTATTGTCTTGGGTAAAATACATATTAATAATCTGGGTCGAAGTAGTGTTCAAATCTTCTTTAAAATAATAATTATATTGCTAATGCTAATCTTTATGTTTAAGGTGCCGCTGTATTAAGTGATATTAATTTTTGTAAATGAATCTTGTACACATATTTTTACAAGTCAAACTTTATAGAAGGTGCCGGTATTTCCTGAGTAAAGCCAACCAAAAATACAGTAAATGTAAATCGAAGTTAAAATACAACTTTTACAAAAATCGTTTCTGCAGTCTTTATCATTTTCCTATGTATTTTTGACAGATCGATGTTTGATAGAATTATTTCATTATTAAAACATAACTTAGCACATTTGTAATTCTGTCATTACATTGCATGATAAGGCATGGCAATGTCATTGGCAAGTGTCTTAAAGCCCTAAGTAAGCGAAATAATTAAATAATTCAGACTCGATGAGGTCAAACAAAAGGTACCGTTTAATACTGAAAGGAACGATACCTGTGTCGTTTTAACTAAATGTTAATATTGACGGACGACCAACTACTGTAGCACTTGCTGTACATTTTGTTGTTTTTTTTTTATTGTCAGCAGAGAGAATGTTTTATTTCAATGTGAATAAAATACTATGAAAAATGAGAAAATAAATAAATAATGGTGATTTATGCGTTAAAGCGTATCAAAGAAAATTATATTCGCATTGTAAATATTAGTTAGGATTATCAGTCAAGTATTCAATACAGTGTGTAATTAATAATGATATAAGTCAAATCAAATCAACAACCCATAACAGCCCGCTGCTGGGCTCGGGTCTTCTCTCCTCTCCTCTCCTCCTCAGGAGAGGGCTAAAGGAATGACAAGTCACGTTGTGGCTACGCAATCTTGCCGTTGAATGTTTTTAAGCCACTCGTGAATCGCGGTAACGCTCTTAACATATCATTTTACAAACTGTGACCCATCTAGGTACTCGCCGCTCTGACTGTTTCCAGTCACCTAAGGCCTTATAAGTAATTTTTATCAACCAGAAACACTTACCTGTGCTTATCAATAGTCCGTCTCCCAACCATGGTTTGAAGAACCTGTACTCATCAGCTTTATCAATGTATACATGACTACTGAGGATCAACTCAACGTCACGAGGGTCATACAGGAACACTAGGAGACGTGGACCAATCCAGATCTTGATAACCGATTCATTGTCGAATTCAACACTTTTCTTGATAATATTCTTGAAGATATCTTTATAAATAAAAAGTCAAGAATTAGAAAACAAAAAAGATAGATAATAAATCAGTTTCAGAATTGAATATTGCCAAGTAGTTTTTCTTACCCTGTGACACGGGGGACTTCATAAACATACATGAAACGAACATAAAAATACCCAGATTCAGAAACAACAATTCATAGATAACACAAAATATTGCCCCATGTAAGGATCGTACCCACAAGAGATAGTTTATGTTAGCTTGATAACATTGATGTTAGCTGTTCTACTTTTAATATAATTAATCCTTCTATATTTGAGTAGTTACTGTTTCTGTCCTTGTGGCATCAACAGTCACACATTGGCGTACTAGTCTTTTAAGATACTGGAGTCTCAAACCCCTTTCAGATCTGAGATTTATGGTAACCTTAACCCTAACACCTTTAGTGCATAAGGAAGGTTGACATTTAGGACATAACAGAAGCCAATTATTTTACCAGAGAATTCTTACAGTCTTTTGTCACACTTTAAAAGGCCTTTGACAGAAGAGGAGAATGTAACTAATACTTATATAGTACTTTACCATGAGATCCACCAGTAAACTCCAAAGCGTTGCCAAGAATAGGCCAGCCAGGTGGTCCACTTAGTTTCTCAGCTAGTTCGTACATATGCCTTCTAGACATACGCCAGTAGGCATACCAGAGAATCACAGCGGGCACGAATAGCACATAAAACAGATTAGTGGCAGTCCAGGTGTGCACCACGCTTTCTGCTGCCGCGTAACTCATTTTTGACTTTTTTCAGACCTATAATATTAAATTTATTTGTATTAATTACTAAATATTGTTATATGTTGTGAGTAATGTATTTCTTAATCGGTATGCAGTGAGTTGACAAAAAAAGGTAAAACTTCATTCTCTTCATCAATTATCTTTTAAAATTTAATATCTATCATATTTTTTTTAGATATTTTTGACATCTAAGCATTTTAAACGTTTTTTTCTTTTAAAAGACGTATGAGAAATATATATCCTGTGTCGCGGGAGACTTTACAAACATACATGAAAGGGACACAAAGAACAGCCAGACTCAGAACAATAATTTGTGGATCACACAAAGTGTTGTTCCATTTGGGATTTGAGTCCACAACACTTGGCGCAGCAGAAAGCGGCGTGGCCAACCCTGCAGTCAAATATAAAAATAGAATAGGTTTTGTATGGGTTGTTATTCACATCAATTAAATTTTTGTTATTGGTAAGGAAACTACATAAGTTTCTTAAGAATTTTATAAATATTCATGTCAATTTTAACTGTTATCTTCGTACTATTTTGAAAAAGTCTGGCTAAAGCTAGCCATTAAAGTTTAACCCTATATAAAAGAAGTAAAAACCTTTAAGTTATTTTATATCAACCCGCAGACTTCGTACTGCCTCAATCGATAAATAAAAGACCTAAACTTTTGTATAAAATAAACTTAAAACAAACAAGAGAAATCCTTAATTAATAAAAAAATGCAATTCGTTTTTAAATATTCACTTTTTAAATCTTCTCTGGACTTCCAAAAATATATCAAGACCAAAATTAGCCAAATCGGTCCAGCCGTTCTCGAGTTTTAGGGAGACTAACGAACAGCAATTCATTTTTATTTATATAGATTTATTATTTATTTGTATAGATTTATGTCTCTGATTTTAAGTACATAGTTACAAAAGTAATACTAGATTACTACTACGTTGTAAAACATGCTATTAATTATATTATGCGTGCATGCATGCATATTCTAAGAGGTTACGGAATAATTCTATAATATTAACAAACACAATCACAATTATTATCATTCCAATAAGACCAGTTAGTTATTCTGAGAATAACAGGTATTGCATTAGGCATACTAAATACAAACTTCAAATAATTACCCGTATTTTATGAGTGGGTGTAAAAATAATTCCGTCTTTTAACGATTTAGTTCGTACATAAACAAGAAAAAAACACCAAAAGTAGTACCTACCAAATTTTTTGTTTTAATGACTTGAAAAAATTGAACTATTTTGTATTCTGTTTCACTTCATAAATTACATACATTTTAGTAAGAAACTTAAAAAAAAATGATTAAAGTAAGTTAATATATTTTTTATACAATGACTTTTTTTTGATATAAATTGAAAATGTAATGGTGGACGACTAATAGTCGAATATTATAATAATATAAGTGTATGCAAATGAAAGTGAGAAGGTCAATTTTATAATGAAGTATATTCTATTTAATTTAATCAATATAGGTATATCTACAAACGATAATCCATACTGAAATTATAAATTCGAAAATAACTCTGCCTGTCTGTTAGTTTGCTCGGCTTGACTGTTAAAACGATTTGGATGCCTTTCAATATAGAGATAGACCTTGGCCTTGGAGAAGGACATAGGCTACTTTTTTTCGCGATTACGATTTAAACGTTGACGGACCGTGGACAAAAGCTAGTAAATTATAATGTATTAAATTTATTGAATGAATGACCCGCTCTTGGTTTTCGCTATATGTTCTTAAATAATGGTCTTCCACCGCGTCTGTCTGTTCCTGATAAACTCAAAAACAACTGCACCGATTTAAAACAAGTTTTGTACCCAGATAGTCTACGGCCTGAGAAAGGATATAGGCTCCTTTTGACCGCGATAACTGACATAGACGCAGGCGGAATCACGGGCGAAAACTAGTTAATTAATCATTTACAATCGTATCATTACATGATAAATTATACGAATGTTAACGTCACAGACGCTGAACTAAAACTTAGTGTTTTTAATAACGAATTAATAATGATAAATAAATTTCCAAACTATCAAAGTGGTGTGCAATGGAAGAGGCCTACGTCCCGCAGTTTGCAACAGCAGTGGACTGCGATAGGCTGATGATGATGATGCTGAATAATAATTGTTTATTCAATATATTCTTGTTTCTAGAATACAGCAGTTTCAGATACTGCTCCTATGGGTATTAGCATGATTTCCATATTTTTCTTTATTAGCTAATAGATTTAGACCTCGAGATCAAATCTATTATTATTATTTATCATTTACTTCAGACTGAGATCCATATTTTATTATTATTTATAAAAGTTTTGACCTAATGTTAGTAAAGGTGGTACAAAACACAAATACAAAACAGGTAAGTTTACCCAATATTCGGATTCTGTAATAATTAATCAATCTTTTGTTTTTTTAAGAGAAGTAAAATTTCTAACTTGGGTAAGGATCAGATGCGAGTTCCGTAATACAAATATCTACGTTTGAGTGAGAAATAAAAATTCACTTGTCGTATTTGTAATGGCAAGGCAACCACAAGCCCTTGCTCCAAATGTACAGTAACGTGTTATTTGAGAATTACCCTTGGAAGCTAGTTTATTAAACTGAAGATGCTTATTTAGACTAGCTAAGTCCGGCTGTTACTGTTGTATATCACGAGTAACGCCACGGAGCAGACTCCTGATGTCATCAGCTTTCTGCCAGTGAAAGTCCTTTTAAAATCGGTGCAGCCGTTCTAGATATCCAGAAAAAAAAATTCTCTTTTGATGTAAATACCGTATATACTCGTATTTTTATATACATTCAGTAAAAACTATTATTTTGATATTACATACAAACACTCGAATGTTATCTATTTGTAAAAATGTATAGATTGCATAATTATATGATTTCTTTAAACCCTAGGCTGGTGTTGTAACACCTATAACACATCCATACTTCCATATTAATATAATAAATCGAAAGTAACAGCCTGTATAGTCTATTACATTTTCATTGCTAAACTGCTTCTCCGTTTTTAACATTATTTGGTATGGAGATACCTTGATTCATGAGGAATCGACATCGAATCGAATACGACAATCGACATTCAGATATGTGGTGCCGCGAACAATACCTAGTATTCAATGTATGTTTGAAAGCATTTCTGGTGAAATTGTTACAATAAAGTGCTTGTTTTAAAGCGCTTGAATCGCGCTTAAGCTATGTCGTTAAACCAAAGTTATGAAAGTAGGTTACCGTGCAAAATGCACTCATAGCATATTCTTTTGTTGAATTATGTACGTGCAATGGATGCACCTATTAATGACTAAGTATATATCACATAACATATTTTCTGTAACATTTGAAGCGAACGTTTTAAGCTACTGTGCATTTATACATTTTTGACCTACTTTAAATAATTCTAATTTAAAGCAGGTTTTCTTTCAAATTATAAAATGTATTTTTATTTAATTGGATATTCATACTTATTATGAGGTTTTAGAAATAAAAAACAATCTAACCTAAGGAGTGGAAAAATATTTCCATTGAAGTTTTAACTTTGTACACATTACATTGTTTTTATATAAAAAAATATATTTATTCTAGTATTTTATTTTACTTACTTGAAAATCTGCTTTATCTTTTATACCTATTTAATCTTCATGTTCAATTAAAAATTTTCATTAATTGCTTATAGCTCATAAGATTCAGCGATAGTAAATAATAAATTCTAGAAAATAGTTCCATATAGATATTTAAAGTAATACTCACTGAATTCACTATTTAAAGATCACAGGATATTTAGTTTTGTTTTTGGGTAACAATGTATTTTTAATTAAAGCAACGTAGTTTAAACTTATATCTATCAGGTAATACGAGTAATGTCCCCTACCTCTAGTAATGTTCGACCTCCCACTCGCGGGTAAGACACAATCAATGCAATGTCCTATTCCCGAACGACACTTAGCATGTCTTGATACAGACTATCTATGATGCTCACGCGCAACACTCTATATACATACGTATGTGACGTCACGACTCGTCAACGCAGCTCGTTGCTTATAACCAACATTATTATGCAAATCTTAATTTTAAATATCTGTTAAGGAATAAAGTATTAAAATAGACAACAATTATACAAGCCCATAAGCATACATTGTATGTAAACGTAATTTTTATAGGATCTGCAGTTATTAGAATTTTAATAACATGTTGGTAGTATTCACGCAGTCGAATTTAGATTGAATTGATTTCATTTTAATAGTCGTCATTAACTTGTTATGATGTCCAAACGTTCTAAATTAAATGTATATTTATAAAAAATTAACAAATAAAAATCCCATTCATGTTTTGAATGATCATAAAAATTATCCCATACTTACAGAACCTAATAAGTACCGTTTACTGACTATATAGAATGAGTTTTTTTAAACAACTTTGATTATTTATGAAAAAACTACTTTCTGAAAAATTATATTTACAAACGAGATGCATAGTACAAATATTTGTAAATCCCTTTAACAATGTAGGTTCAGTGATATACAGTTTTTGATGAACTTGTAGGATACAATTTTGTCAGATACACCACTCTTGACATTGTTACATGTAATTAGTCGTCATTTTTGACGTGTCATTTCCAATATTATCTCCTACTTCTTATTTTGATGAGTTGGCAACCAGCCAAATAATATCAGTTTCTCTGCCAATGTCAAGTATTTAACGTCTTCTTGTCTTCACGTTGTCGTCGTAATTAATTTAATGATAAAAAAATATAGACCAAATGGGGACCGTCTTCCGACAAATCAAAAAACTATCTCCTGCAACATTATTTTTTATACAGGTTGTCCCAGAACTCAACATCAAGCTGACACGGGGTGACAGGATTGATTGTAACCATCATGAGAAACATTAAAAAAAAAAACTATCCAATGCAATTTGAAAATTATGGGCATTTAAAAAAAAACTGGAAATTTGGTGAAACTGTAACCATTTTTTGGTTATTGTGGTAATTTTTTTTTTTTGTTTATTTAAACTTTGGAACCGTAACCCTAAATAACATTTCTAGAATCACAGTCAAAAATAATTATACAATTGCCGCAAGTTTCCTAGAATTAAGACTATTTGTTAAACTATGAATTTAAAATTTTTAAAATTTATCGACTTTGAAAGGCCCTCCTTTAAAAAAAATGTACTAGAGTGCCTTGGCAAGTACCATTAAAAATTGGCGCATTTAATCAGGATTGTAAAATACTTGTTAGTTTTATACTATAAAAAACGAGTAAAAAAATAAAAAACTCAAGTAACCCGATTTTTGCTAACCCATTTTACTCAGTTGAAATGTTTTTTAACTCGCACAAGCTCTTGATAGGTTCTTAATTTTTTGTCATAATTTTTTATTTTTCTCATGATGGTTACAATCAGTCCTATCACCCCGTGTCGGCTTGACGTTGAGTTCTGGGACCCCCTGTATATTTTGCCTACCAAAGTGACTCTACCCTGCCTGATGGAAAGCATGAGCAGAATCTAAGAGTGGGGGTCACTACACTTGCTGCGAATGCAGACAATAGTTAATGGCGGCCCACACTATGGCCATGAAAACATAATATATTGCATGTAAATGAAAATTAGACGTTTAGTCGAATGTGTCACTTCTGACATTATTGCATGTAACGTATGCCAGAAAGTCTGTCGTTGTGTTACTTTCGACATTGATTCCCATATTATAAGGTTTTTAGTTCGTCGTATGTGTTACTTTCTATAGGTACTAATAACTGCATCATGCACAACATTTTCAATCAAATGTAGGACTTGGCCAACCCAAAGCTCTTGGATCATTAGTGGAAAGCCTAAGTAAGACGCTATCTTGCTTGATCAAGTACCTACAATGTTTGACCGTAGGTGCCTGGTTGTATTGGTCACCTGATACTTCACATAAAGAAATAAACAATTTTTACAGATAGAGAATCGTTATCAACGTAGTACGACGGTAAAACGATTCATTGATTAAAATAATAATATGATGATCAGTTAATTTTTGAGAGGAGATTCGCTGATGAGGTAGAGGTTCTCAAAACAGCAGACACGCAAGCATTGCCTAATGCCTCAAAGTTTTATTTTTAAGCCTCTTTGAGTCAGTATATGTGACTAATATATTTGAAGGTACTTTGTTCAGTCTAATGACATAATCCATTTGGTTTAAGACTTATGTCATAATGTAGGTATCTCTATCAGCGGTTAAATGGATTATGTTATCAGCTTTTAGAAAATGGCATTGGTGTCGATATTAACGTTTAATTATCTTGTTTAACTAGATAATTAAACGTTTATATAACAGATATAAGAAAGAAGCGCGATGTTGTGAGAAAGAAAATAAAGAATTAAAAAAAGCCAATTCAATTAAAAAAGGGAAGCGAATAACAAAAAAATGTGTTAGGGCAACAAGTGTACTGAAAAGAACGATTTGGAGTTTAATTACGGATCCGTGATTATAGAAGTTATAGTCATTGACAATAGAACCTTAATAATGTTGACCACCGCTTGGCAACCACTAGTTACAATTAAACTGACTTTTTTAAATAATTTTATATAGAATATTAAAGGCTCGGATGAAAATACGTCGCTTATTTTTTTAAATATCATCCGACATTTTCTCGACTTTCATTATGGAATTTTTTTTCGTCTTGACTATATTTTCTGTTTGTTGCCTCAGAATAAACACATTAAACAACCAAACAGTTAAAAATTATCACGGCATAGATAGATGCATATAATTAGACATTGTTTATTTGTTTTTAAAGGGTGTAGTGGGTTTCTCGCGTCGGATCTACCAGTCGGCCTTCTGGCGGTGGATGTCTGATTGATTTCGTTAGTACTCACAACTCTCACCAGTGGCTCCTCGCAGCTGTTTGCACACAGCGGCCACACCCTGGTAACCATGTCGAATCATGGGCTAAACCTGGTATAGGGGGCTTGGGTGCACAACACCGAAGCTTTGCGGTCGCTCCCCGCATAGTGCATAGGGTCTGTCTTGGTTATAATTGCAATTGGTATAAAAGCAAAAATACCAGCTAAGGAACACATGCTTCTACTTGGTGACTTTAATGCACGGGTCGGTCGCGACTTTGAGGCGTGGCCCGGAGTGCTTGGCAGGCATGGGATCGGGAGCATAAATAGTTAGCTGTTGCTCAGTCTCTGTGCTCAGTTTCGACTAAGTATAACAAATACCGTGTTTAGGCTCCCGACGAAGTATAAAACAAGCTGGATGCATCCAAGATCCAAGCACCTTATAGATTATGCTGTGGTTCGTCAGCGTGATTTGGCTTGATTAAATTTTTCTTTCACCTCTCGCTTTTGCAAATCGTGTAAACAAAGTTGAGGCGGTTGTGGTTGGTTTGACCTATGGGGCTTATGCAGTCGCAGCTCTAGTTTTGTGACCACAAGTATGGTCCGTCCATGCATTCGCTCCGCGCCTTACTCGAGTGACATTGACATGTCACTTAAATTTTATGTTTTATAATTATGAGCTTTTTATAGGGGATGAGTGTGGTGTACCTGTCAGTAAAATTAAAGTAATGTCAAGTGTCAATGTGTTAGTATCAAAGGAGTTTGACAGAAGGGTTCCCGCTTGAGTAGCAAGAGCTGATTTTTAGTGTTGTTTAGTATGGTTAATATACAATAATAAATCTGTGTAATAGCTCTAAAATAAAAAGCAAATTCAATTGGTGCGGTGGGGCCGGAAAGCTACGAAACATTAAAAAATTTAGTGTCACCAGAGGTACCGAGCTCGCTATCATACACTAAATTAGTGGAGGTTTTAAAGGGGCATTACATTGAAAAGAAATCAGCAATTGCAGCGCGATACGAGTTTTACCAATATAAACAGAAGGAAAATCAGTACATAAATGATTTTGTTGTTCAAATCAAAAGGTTAGCTGCAAATTGTCAATTTAAAGCTTTTTGAAAAGAAGCACTTCGGGATAGATTGGTATCTGGATTAAGAAATGACACTTTAATAAGTAATTTACCCTGCCTGATGATTTATCATTTGAGAAAGGTATTCAAATGGCTTTAGCTTTTGAGAGTGCAGAAAGAGACACTACTTAGTGTCTCTTTCTGCACTCTCAACTTACATACAACCAGATGGAAATATCCATTTAGTAAAGAAGCCTAAATATTGGCAAGGATCCAAAGCTCAAGTGCCCCACTTAGAACAAAATCTCAAGTTGGAAGGGAAGCTAGAATGCAGACGTTGTGGAGGTGCTCATTTAACTACAAGGTGTTATAAAAAAGAGTGGATATGCTTTGTTTGCAAGAAGCCTGGGCACTTGGCAAATAAATGCCGGTTTAAATTTTCAATGAAAGGAAACAATGTCAAAAATGTGGAACAAGAGAAAAGGTCAGTGACCATCATGAAGAGCAGGAGGAGGTCGTTCTAGGAAGTATTATGAAGATTTCAGAGCAGGATATGGCATCGTGACAAGGAAAAAGAAAATTGAATATGCAAATTGATACAGGAGCTTGTAAGTCTGTTATACACAAAAAGGACTATGACACATTTTCCTGAATATCAATCGGGTGAACAATTATCAGTATTGGGAGCATTAGATCATTTCCATCTTAGGTGTCCTCGCGATATTTACGGCATTTTTACGGCTGATGTTTACGGCATTGAAGCCTATCTAATGTGCCGCCAGTTACGGTGGACTGGACATGTGGTAAGAATGTCTGAGGAAAGGGTCGCTAAGCGCATCTTTTACTCTGAACTCAAGAACGGCAAGCGGAAGCGACGCGGTCAGTTCCTCAGATACAAGGATGTACAGAAGAGGCATATGAAGAGATGCAAAATGAACATCTGTCATTGGGAGAATTTGGCTGGGGACAGACCTGAGTGGAGGCGGATGATCCACTAAAGTGTCAACAACTTTGAAGAACAGAGAAGATGATCTCAATATCAAATGAGACAATCTTAAAAACAAACCCACTCCCAACATAAACTACAATTACCTGGATGGTGTGCTTACTTGTCCCCACTCACGTGCATGCTCATTCAATGCCAAAATGGGATACGTAAACCATACGAAAGCACACGCCCGAAACTTACCTCATAGATAACCAGTCATCGTCGCCGAAATCGGCTTGGGAGTCATCAATTGTTTATATGTTCATCCATACTAATATTATAAATTCTTAGTAAAAGTAACTGTGTGTGTTTTTTACGCTTTCACGGTTCAACCGCTTGATCGATTAGAGCGAATTTTGTATGGAGATAGATTGAACCATGGAGAAGATCATATGCTACTTTTTGTTGCGATATCAAAAATATATGCTGGCGGAGGCGGAGAGTGAAAAGCTACTTATTTATGAAAATTTTTACTTTGAAAAAGTTTTGTTTGATTTTCTAGGTTAAGACCATTGTATTTTGCAATATTACAAAACTGTATGTAAATATTCGCAAAAATATAGAATTATAAAACATTTTCGTTAAATACGACTATTCTTACTAAACATAATCTACAGCATTTGTTTGGTTTTAAATCAACGTGCGACAAATGTTCGATATTATTGTTTACGTATATACTGTTCACTTTAATATAACTCAGAAATGTTTCTACCTTTATATATTTAACAGTTATTCGACTGCTGACAGAGATACTTACTGTCTCTGACCGAATTCAACGTTCATTGTGTCTGTAAATAGCTTCATCAAAACTAATTAGAAAATACATTTATAATTAATTGTGACGTAAAGAGTTGACGTTTATTTATTTACTTACTCAAACTGATGTTAATGCAGTAGTCGAAATTCGACTATAATCAATTTAAATTATAAGTGGCAACATAATTAAGGTTCTATTGTCAAAGACTATAACTTCTATAATCACGGGTTTCGCCAAGGCTGCTCTGCATTGTTAATTTGACAAAAGAGTATGTATAAAAAATAGGTTACTGCACTCCTCCTCCACATTAATTATAAGTGATTGAAATTTCGTACTTCTCTGTTCATGCAATTTTCGTAAAAAAGGGTGCAAAGTTTTTGCTTCACGTTTTAAAATATAGACTAACGACTTAAAAGGTTACATAGAATCGTTTTATAACATTAATTATTGGTGAATTGTCATCTGCATTGATTGCACTAGCGCAATTAATATAAAAATATCTAAACATTTTAGTGCCTAGTTAATTAATTTTTTTTACATGAGGGTGCCTACAAAGTGACTCTACTCTGCTTGATGCAAAGTTCGAGTTCAATTCAAGAATAATAGTTACCGCACATATTGCGAATGCTGGCAATGCAACATTGCACTCATATTATGACGATTTGTTTCGATGCTTCTGTATCATTACTAATCATTAGGCTACCGTTCACCACCAACCGTTTCCGACCAAAACCGTTTATGCCGAGCGTTCGTGTAATTTGACAAAGTATTGCTGAAAACTAGCTCTGTATTTTTAATGTTCCATTCATAATTTATATAATTTTGTAAATACTACAATTGGTATTACATTACATCTCTTTTTAGTAATATCTATAATAATTGTGTAATTCGTTAAAGCTTTAATCCTTCCTAATATTATAAATGCGAAAGTAACTCTGTCACTCCGGCTTTCACGGCAAAACTACTGAAACTGTTTAAATGAAAATGGGTATTTGAATGAAAATTGGTACTATCTTTGTACCAATTTTCATTTAAATACCTGAGAAAGGATAAAGGCTACTCTTTACCGCGAAAATCGACATACACGCGGGCGTAGTCGCGGTAGAAAGCTAGTAAGTTATAAATATAAAAATGGTTAATTATGATGCAACTTTAACGAAAAGGTTGAAATAAATAGAGGTGATGATAAAGATTGGCTTTTATTATTTTAATCTAATTTAGAAAATTCTCGTGTACGGTGTTTGGTACCAAAGTCCTCCGAAACGGCTGGACCGATTTGTTTTTGAAATTTTGTGTGCATATCGGGTAGGTCTCAGAATCGGCCAATATCTATTTGTACATACCCCTAGGACGCGCGTGCTGCCGCGCATTTTAACTAGTTTCTCTGAACATTCATGTTCAACGACGGCGCGGTCAGTACCTAGATGTGTGACCGTTTTGAAACATGATTTCCGTGATTCAGCGGCCACATTAAGCAGTCGGTCCCGGTTGTCATGTTAATATCATGACAAATCAAATTTCCTAGGAATCTATATTATTTTACCATTATCTATATTATTCCAAGATATTAAGAATACGAACTGAACAGATTATTATAACAAACTAAAAGTTGAACTAAAAATAAATAGGCAATGACATGTAATATTTTTCCATTTGATAGAAAAATGCATTACCAACCGTCACGTCACGATGACGTAGTTCAGGTCTGTCATTGGTCATGACCTACTAGTTTGCACGTCATTTCGTCTGCTCTTATAGTCTTGCATGTAAGTTCCAAAGGTTGATTCTATTTTTGAAAAGCTTTCTTCAAAGACATACCTATATATAAAATCTTCTTCTTCCTAGCCTTATTCCCAATTTTATTTGGGGTCGGCTACTAGTTCAACCGGTTTCACCACAATATCAGTTTTTCCACGGAGCGACTGGCATCGCACCTCCGCAACCCTAAGGGAGAACTGAAATTCGAAGGTATTTGTCAGTAAATTTGAGGGCACTGACTTCCCAATAACGATTGCTATAGATGTTCATGACAACCGGGAGCGACGGCTTTACGTGCTCTCCGAGGCATGGGCGTGGATCACCGCCAAACTTCCAAACTCCGGGGGCTGCTATTAGGCATTTTCTAAGAAAAACCCAAATACACTTTTTGGCAAGACCCGGGATTTGAACCCGAGACCTCTTGATTAGCAGTCGCATACGCTATCCACTAGACCAACGAGACAGTGGATAGCGTATATTTTATACCTACATATAAAATGCGTAAAAGATATATCTTCTTTTAATCTTCTTTTAAAAAGACAACTCTTCTTTTAAAAAGACAACTCCCGCATTAGGAATATAAATTCCTGTGTCGCAGAGGACTTTACAAACATACATGAAACGGACACAAAGAACACCCAGACTTAAAAGAACAATTTGTGAATCACACAAAGTGTTCCTATCCCACGTAGGAGGATTTGAACACACGACACTTGGCGCAGTAGGAAGCGGCGTGGCGACCGCTTAAGCCACTAGGCCAACCGTGCTGTCAACCGATATAATACACCGATATACCTATGTATTTATATAAATTGCTTACAATCACGATGCCTACAGGCGAGATGGAGTGACGACCTGCGCAAGATGGCTGGCAGAAGCTGGATGCAAAAAGCCCAAAATCGATCAGAGTGGTGTGTAATAGGAGAGGCCTATGTCCAGCAGTGGACCGCGATAGTCTGATGATGATACCACGCTATCAGGTCGGATTAATACCGGGTTTTTATCAGGTTCGAGATGGTTTTACTGAATGTCGGGTCAGGTTGTGTGGTGTTCCACAGGGGTCAATTCTCGGATCACACCTGTGGAACATGAGAAAGAACTTGAACCTTCAAGATCGTCTACCCGCTCCGGGCTGTACGTAATTTACGCCGACGACAACCTGGTCACAGCCTGGGGGTTGACCTTCCTAGAGGTGGCGCGCCTTTCCTCAAGGGGTGTCCTTTTGACGGTTGGGCGTATTGATGCGCCGGGCTCACAGGTGGCCTTGGAGTTTCAGCCCCAAAACTATGCTTAGCATTTTGTTGGTTAAATAGGTTTATAAACGTAGATATAGTTTATAAATGATTCCTGTGATTGATATCGTTCAAAATGACTTATTTATTCTTGCACTTTTTACAACGACGGACTTAATGCCCAAAGCATTCTCTACCAGTCAACCTTAGGATGGTGAAGAAATCTTGTCGTCTTGTCCTGTCGTTTGGTTGACTTGGTTGCAATTATGTTGCAGAAAAATAATCTAAAATTAGTGATATGTGACAAAACAAACTTGTCGAAAATGTTTTTTGAATCCAGAAATCACACATTTTAATGTAAGAATATTAATAATTTTACACTTACTATAAAATACAATAATACTATGCTTAAGAATTGCTCGTCGCACGATGCCCTCATACGTTGTCAAGTGAACTTAATACCAAACTTCTGTGGCATATTTTTCATTTAAATGAGAATTATAATCCAAAAATATGTGTATGGTAAGGTAATGCCCTGAAAATTATTTACGATGAAGTTGTGAGCACATGAATAAATTATTATATTAATTGCGTTTGAAAGCTACTGAGAAGCCAAGAACTAGATTCTTCACTCGGTACTGCTCGCGTGAAAGTTGGTTAGCTGGTAAAAAGCCCATGTCCTTTCCCAAAATTCAGAATATCTTCATATTAAATTTCATTGAAATCGTTCGTTCGCAGTAGTTAAGCCGTAATGAATTACAGAGTTTCTTTTAAATTTATAATATTTGAGTGGATAATGTGTGGGCTATATCAGGTAGTGCTAATTTTAAATTTTGTAAAGTATACTAATCGTTTTTCATTTTCTTTACAGTTTTTTTCAAAATATTGCATGAAAGGGATGATTATTCAAATGTTAAGTATTTTAAAATTATACAAAATCTTTGACCAATGTTTTAATGTCATCTGCAAGACCACGTATACATAAAAGTTCCAAAAAGTTGAAAGTAAAAGTTAGTCTTCTGAATATAATCCTACCTTAACAATAATGATTTAGCTACTCTTAAAGCAAATTATGACATCGATCGATTTTTCATAGGCACAAAATTTAAATCTACGTTACAGATGTGGTAGCAAGGAGTTGTTGTTTTTCTTGAAGCTACAAATATCATTTTCGTGTCGCATTCTGGTTTTTCATTTACATCGTCGTATACGAACCCCAAATTAAACGATAACCCTGGAGGAATACGCTTGCATCTTGATAAAGACAGGTTTATAAATTTAATTTGTTCCAGATCAGGAGTAAGTTTGAAAAGTTTCAAGTATACGGGATCGAGAGTAATATTTGAAAATTTTATGTGTGCTGTCGTTATTCCACCTCGCTTGTATTCTATTCTAAGCATATTCGGGTGAGAGACTAGACGGTTTTCACAAATGTAAGATGCAGTTTTGTGAAGAGGACTTGAAAAGTATTTTGAGATTTCAATAAATCTTTCTACATCAGCTTTGAATGTATCACTTTGCCCACCTTTCTCTGGACTATCTTCAACAAGATCAGCTTTTGTTTCTTCCTTGACGGGTTGTAGTACGGAGTTCGTAGAGTCAGAAATAAATTCCTGTTCATTTATATTTGTGTGTACCATTTTTTTAGGTGTAGATTCCATTTTCCTCCAATATGCTAGACTCATTACGTTGCGATTTCAGAGATTTCACTTCAGTCAAAAGAAAACTGGATAATTAAAACAGGAAAACAGAAAATGTAGGTCAAATTTATGTAAACATTAATGTCAAAATGTCATTTTATTTTTCGCCATAATTTGAATGAATCAGCCAGTTTTGCTATTTAATTTGGTTATGGTATCAAACTATAGAGTTGCAAAAGTAGTTTTAAATAATAGTGGAAGTATCGAACAGTGATAGTACTTTTAATCACTTTACTGAAAAAACTGAACATGAAAAAACTTTGTACCCCTTTTACTAGTACGAAAATTTCTCAAAGATAAAGTTTATATATGAAGGAGGAGTGCAAAAAGATAAAAAAGGAAGAAAATATACTAGGTTGGATTGCGACCACTGAGTGACACTAGTATTCCGTAAATTAACACGTTGAAATGATACAGTAAATAGGTACAAGGTAGCTAGTATATCTGATAAGTAAGGCTTCTTGTACACTTGAATTACCTATCTACTCAAGTATTTTGATTTTATTTAAAATTTTAATGTGATTAATATTTTATTAATGAGCTTTAGTTGTGTAAACCAAGTGGTATACCAGAATAGTATAAATTTCAAACATGCACATTTATATCATTTTTATAAATGTTTAGTCTTCATATAGTGTGGTTTTAGTCGGTTCGAGTACGACACACCACCCCATTTTTTTATTTTTTTTATATGTGAAAAATCATCATGGACCGTCACCCCACCGGAGGTTACGGCGGGGTGGTGTGTCGGACTTGAACCGACTAAAAAGCACACAGTGTGCCCTCTCCGCGCTTCTCCGTTTAGGAGGAGGAGAAGTCCAGGGTGGGATCTCCGTCTGAACTTCTCCAGCGCCTGCCCGCTCCTGATGCGGGCACCGTCTCTGTTCGACGACCCTCTCTTAGGCGGCGTCCGGCACACACCGACTCCGCCCCCTCGCGGCTGGCTATATAATGCGGGTGGAGGGAAAACCCGTCCCGTCCACCGCGGCCACACTCAAGGCGGCATGAGGTGCAGATGTTCGCGCCTCCGCCACCCGAGTCGCGAATCTGGTCCTATTGGATGTCGTCCTCCCGGGCCTTCTACGCCGCCTCCTTCTGCGTGATTACTTCATCGCAGAAGGTTGCGACCGTGGTAAATGAGCTCTCGCTGCCGGCCATGGAACGAACGACGGCCGGCAGTGAGAGATCCCCTCCGATGACTGCAGTGAGGACCCGGCGCTGCGTCTCCCATGCGGGGCAAAACGCCAGCGTGTGATAAGCCGAATCCTCACTGCAGTCGCAGTGGTGGCAGGCGGAACTCAATTCCCTCGCCGTAACCCCGTTACGTCACGTATCCGTCGGTCCGCGGGGATTTCACACGTAGAACAGCTCTGGTCGAGTCGGCTTATTCACGCTGAAATCAGCGTAGCTCTAGTTTTTGTAAACTAATAAAAATTTAAATGATCAATTAAGATTTAAACTCACATAGATACATTGCATGACAATGGTGATGGAACTACAAAAAAAAACTTCACCATGATATTTCCATCAATCTGACTGCCTTGTTGGTCTAGTGGTTAGCGTATGCGGCTGCTGATCAAGAGGTCTCGGATTCGATTCCCAGGTCGGACCAAATTTATTTGTGTGAAACATAAATATTTCTTTCGAAGTTTGGGTGTTTTCATAGTATGTTATGTATTTATATCAGTTGTTTAGTAATACAAACTCTGCTTAATTTGGGACTAGATGATGTAATGTGTAAGATGTCTGAAATATTTAAACATTATTTATTAATTTGAAGTTGTGTATTAAAGATTTAGTATGTCGACGGGCTTCAAGTTATTCATGGTAGTGTTCATTCCTTGTCAGATTATTGAAAATGATAAAGTTACTGATATTGTGAGTTTTTTGCGGTAGTTACATCCATTCGTTGTAATGTGTTTCGTATGTGTAAACATAAGGGGTTGTGGTATTCGAGGTTACATAAACCTAGGTAATTTATAGCACCCTACTTTCTATTTCATTTTCCCATATTGCCTGCTATTCAATACAAAGCCCATAATATTTATATCTACACTTAGCTGGCTAACAAAATTGCTCTGTTATATATAATTCTTAACGCATTTCATACTAGCCCACCATTTCCAGGTAAGTACTTCCATCCTGCATTTCAACATTTTTATTAGTCCTTTAATACCCACTTAATACTTCAACTAACGTCATTTCAACCGCAGTGCGGTAATTTTACTTATTGATCCTTTCTTTAAGCTTTGGACTTAATAATGCTTCGGAACAGGTAAATGAGATTGTGAAGTCATTTTGGCCGAATTTATTCGATTTTATTTTAAACATATTAATTATATCAAAAGCATTTTGTAGATGAACAATAGAAATAACAGGAAGGTGTACAAGAACAAACAATTCATCAAAATTTATCAAAAACAGTATCATGCCTTTTGAGTTCTCCGAATTAGGGATGAGGTGAGGATATCAGAGTCCAGTCCTCTGCCATAGGCTCCCGAGACCTCTATTATTTATTATTATTATTAAGTATCTCAACACTGCCTGATGAAAAGCATTAGTACCAAGAATAGTGGTCACCATCCTCATTGTGAATGCAGAGAATGCAGCATGCTGACCCACACCATGCCGGCCTATTCAGATGATGTTGCATCATTGGGCTCATTCATGATGAAATCAGCGTAGTTCTACTACCTACTGTGATCATTTGGAGAAAAGCAACAGAATAATTTCTGAACACCTTTCTTCTGTGAGATTCTAGTATAATCCGGCTTATATTTGATGAAATAGTTCTTTCATAACTATTTATTTATACTTCCTGCATATTTTGAAAGACATTCCGCATTATATAAAAATAGCAAAAATATCCTATGTTACGGGTAACTTTATAAACATACATGAAACTGGTACAAAGCACACCCAGAATTCATTCCATGGGTGTCGTAACAGGCGACTGAAGGAACAAAATAAGCAGCTAACATCACTGCCAAGAGAAGGAAAACTTGAAACAAACCCTTTACCAACCCGTCTGGCCAGCGTGGTATAGTAGGCCATACCTCCTTTCTAAGAAGAGGCCTATGTCCAGCAGTGGAATGTTAAAGGCTGTTGATGATGATGATGATGATGAAGGTTAGACATTAAAGAAAAAAACCTTCCAGTGCTAGAACCTACCCCTGAGTAATGAGAGGCTTTAGTGCTCGAATTTATTTAATTGTACAACCACGATATTATGGTTATTTTATTTGTGTAATAAAATTAATTAATTATTGTAAATTGTGTTTTTCTTTTGTTTCTTTGTGCCCGCCGTCAGGCGGTAGTAACAGTAGTTTGTATTTTTTGATAATGACCTCTTTTTACTTAAGGTGTAATTATTGTGTAATAATAATATACCAGGATGTTATTAAATATATTAAACAATTTAGGTGTTAATTTTATAGACATCTTTAATATGGATTCATACTATCTATGTTACGTCCATTGTTAATGACTTATTAAATTGTTAATAGGTTTTTTAAGATTAACATTTAACTATGTAGATATATAAATTAATAAATTAGATACAGTATGAAAGATTGAGTCCAAGGTCTTGTATACTTAGATACGAATCTGATATTAACCATTTTGATTCTTCTTCTTTCATGTTTCTCCGAAGTTTTTAAATAACTCTGACATTGTCTTGGCACTAAGATCTGCCCACTAGTCCGGATGGAGGACTTTGTTATATAAGGGTCATTACAAAAGTTTTTTTTAATAAATATTTTGCACATCTTACACTCCACGGCTCCACTCGCGTCCTAGGGGTATGAAAAATAGATGTTGGCCGAGTCTCAGACCTACCTGATATGCTCATAAAATTTCATACAAATCGGTCCAGCCGTTTCGGAGGAGTATGGCAACGAAAACTGTGACACGAGAATTTTATATATTAGATATATGGAAATACACGCAGACTCCGACACATATATTTATGGATCACACAAATATTTGGACCCGAGAATCGAACCCGAGACCTCTTGATCAGCAGCCGCATATGCTAACCACTAGACCAACAAGGCAGTCGTCCACTCCTATTTATTATTATTAGTCGATTAAGACATCAAATTAAGCTGGATAACATCACTGCAAAAGGGAAAGAAATCCTATATCAATTTTTCTGACACGACGGAGGCCTTTATATGATTTAGAAAACTTCGTGAATTAGATCAATCTTAATTATTAAAAGAATTTATATACAAAAATAAATAAATTAGTTGGGAATCTGAAATGAATAAATAAATATTGGTAAATATTTCGAACATGTAACACACAGCGCAATATAGCTACAAACTAGGCAGAGCTTGTGCTATGAAAGCTAGATTGACTCATAGAATACTTACATACTTTTTGTTGTGTATATATACATAGAAAACACCGAAACTTCAAAAGAAACATCTGTGGATCATACAGACATTTGTTCGTACCCAGAATTTGAACCCGAGACTTCAAGCACAGCAGTCGCATAGGCTACCACTGCGCCACTAAGTGAAGGTTTATAGATAATACTCCTGCTTTTATTAATGCCAATATTATTTGAGGTTGGCAGGTTTTAACTTAAATACAAGTTTTCGACGGCATTAAACCTCCGTTACCATGCCCTCACGGTGAACTTGATTATTGAATTAGTTGTCAGTTATTTGAGGTTACTGAATTTCCAATAACGATTGCCATAGATATTTATGAGAACCGGGACCAACGGCTTAAATTGTTTTTCGAGTCACGGGCGCGTAACACCCCAAAACTTCCGCACTCCGGGTTGTTAAGAATTTCTTGTGACAAAAACTCAAAACTATTTTCGACCCAACTCTTGATCGGCAGTTGCATACGCTAATCGCTGGATCCAAGCAGTCTGAAAGTAGCAGATAGTCTACGATTAATACTTGGAATCACAGTTTACTTAAATGTTATAGGTACCTACATATCGACGTAGGAAAACGTATTTGCTGCAAGCCTCAAAAAATCGAAAATACACTGTTTACATAATTTCGTTTAACTGTTTAGAAAAAAATACTGTATCGATTGGTCCAAGTCTTAAAATTCTAACGTTAAAAAAATACTTACGCTATAAGGTTTTTGAACAATATTAGTGTCTTTTTTGGTGTAAGTCTGTCAAAAAACAGTATTTTTGATGCATTTGTTGCTTACGTTATTCTCGCGGTCTGCACAAAGACTATTTAGTTTCAATTAAAAAAACATTGTATGCCATTAACAGCAATTATAACTTTTTAACATAATAGAAACATCTAGTTGCTATAGAAAATTCTTCATAGTTACAGCATTCTATAGGTATATGAAATAAAACTTGACTGCTACAACAATCTACTGGCTTACAAGCAAACCACTGCTTTTAATTAGAATTATATATTTATATTAAAATTCTATACGTCATGTTACGTATATGATTTACACAAAAAAAAACACGTTTTGAATATCGTGTTCCTACGAGTACGACGCACGTATAGTCTGTGAGTATTTTTTTTTTAATTCAGAAAAGTCTTTTGTCTCTCCTGAATGTTTTATGTTTTGCGGCTTACAACAAATAAGTTTTTCACCGGCGATATAAAGAAAACCTTTCCTTTCCATAACGTCATAAAAAAAAAGATTTGTGCGTATTCTTTAAATGTTATTCCAAGTGCAATAAGAATTTAAATTACTAATGACATTAGTTCACTACACTTAAAGTAGGTATATTTCACTGTATACAATGTTTTTTTAACGTATTAAGGGGCAAACGAATAGACCGTCACAAATATAATTTGAATTAACTCGTTCATTGACGCATTGAATACCGTACGTATCTATAATAATATATAAAGAGGTAAAGTTTGTGAGCTTTTAATCTTTAGATCTACTTAACTTATTTTGAAAATTATTTTACCAATGGAAGGCTACGTTATTTTTGAGTAGCATAGGCTAAATCTCTCACTAACCTAACCGTGAATACCGATTACCTCATCAGCTACTGATACGGATTCCAGCAGCTTGCGTGTTAGAAATGCATTGCTGCCTTTGCCTGTATAAAAAAAACTTGTGTACATTTTGCTCGTTTTGATTATTTTTATTAATCATAATTATGCGACATGGTCTTACGATAAAACCCACGTTTATATGTCAACGAAATGTAAAATAGGTGGTGCGATTGCGAACAATAGCTCTTGACATAACTATGGAACATGAGTATTTAATAGTTACTGAGGTTACTGTAGTCAAAACTCTAATATAATAATGAAAACAGTGCCTAATCACTACATTTTTAATAGCCTCGAAGTTATGTCTCTCAGTTTAGTTTATATACCTACATAATACGGAAACTTACAATAAATGTAGGTAATTTACATAAAAAAATAAGATTCATACAGTTCCTGAGCTATAAATGTTATTTTTTGCTAACACGATTGAAGTAACTATGAAAATCCTTAATCATTTAGATATGAACGCTTGGAACATTGGTATTTTATTAATTTAACCCTCGTTGGTCTAGCTATTAACGTATGCGACTGCTGATCGTCGAAGAGGTCTCGGCTTCGAATCCTGGGTCGGGCTGTTGTCGGATTTTTCTTACAACGGAGAATGGAAAATGATGGTATTTCACGCCCGTGTCTCGGAGATCACGTCAAGTCGTCAGTCCCGTTTGTTGGGAAGTCAGTGCCCTCAAATATACTGCTATTAAGGTAAAACCATTTGAACTAGTAGTCGACGGAATAATAACTAGGAAGATGATGATAACTTATGGTTAAAAGAATGTAATGCAACAGTTTAAAACGCCTAAATTTTTAGTCCTTATAATTTATTGTACTAAGTTGTAGCATTGACGAAATAGGTATAAGTACATAATAGTACTTACAGCATTAGATTCACAATAAACAATCTATTAGTAGATATACAATATATTATAGGTGATTCTATATATTTAATCTAGATATGGTTTCTAGCCGAAACCATCTCCTCAAATTTAAACGTATCAATATCTCAAATAGTGGCAAAGTTTTGCTTTTCACGAAACTATCAGCAAACAAGTAGGTAATTCAACTATTTATAATTAACTAATATTAACTTTAGAATTAAAAAATATTAACTACTATTACTACCGTGCTACCTAATAATATGAATGTGAATGATTGTGAGGAAAGGATGCTGTTACTCTTTCACGCAAAATCTACTTAACGAATTAGGGCTGCACTTGCACAAGCTCTTCTCCACCCAATTCTCGAGAGAGAGCCCCTTTTTACCTCAAAGAACGATTCAAGTTCCATAATGACACACTGTGACACATATGACAAATGTCTAAAGTGATCTGACGATTTTTGCCTTCTAGTTCAACCGGTTACACCAGAATATCAGTTTTTCCATGGAGCGACTGGCATCGCACCTCCGCAACCCTAAGCGAGAACTGAAATTTGAAGGATGAACTAATTGTTAGTATATTAGAGGGCATAAACTTCCCAATATTTATTTCATTCATTGTTATAGATGTTCATGACAACCGGGACCGACGGCTTCTCCGAGGCACGGGCGTGGAACATCGTTATACTTTCATACCTCGGGCTGCTATTAAGAATTTCGTGTAAGAAAAACTCAATAAAACTTTTGGGCCGTCCCGGGATTCAAAATCAAAATCAAAGCATTTATTTCAAGTAGGCCAGTTACAGGCACTTTTGAATTGTCGAAACAAAAATGTAGCTACAGTCCCAGTCACAAGACATAAAAACTGTGAAAGTACTGTAGTTGCCCATTCCCTAGCGTATTTGCACCCGAAACCTCTTGATTAGCAGTCGCTTAAGCTAACTACGTCCTAATTCAGGTAAAAGTATTTTTTTTATTTCATAAAATATACAAGAGTAGAAAACATAAAAATTTTGGTACAATACTTTAATAATACTAATTTATAGTACTAAAACTTATAATAAACTAATTTAAAATGCTTTTATTTTTCTTGTGTCGACATCTAAAAAACAGATACGTAAACACGTTCAACGGCAGATCACCGGCACGTTGTAAAAATACCTCAATAAATCATAGATGGCATTAGGCTTGTATTTTAAGATTAGTTTTTAGTCCCTTTCATTTTATTGTGCGCCATATTTATTGTTGCATAAATTTAGAATAGAATTTTAGGCGCTGTTATACCGAGAAATAAAGACTATTTTAAATAGTTCAGAAGAAATCTTTTCAAACCCTAAAACACATTTACAAAAGACTCGTGCCTTAATAAGTATTGTAGATATACAAACTTTTTCTAGACCTACATGACAAATAAGAATATACAAACACCTTGAAGAAAATTTACTTCAAAATACTTATGATACGAAGTACCTACATTTAGATTTTGTTATAATATTGTAATTCATAAAGCGTTCAGTACCAAGTGTAGCGGTAAGTAACAATGGCTCTGTCAATAATATAATAATACATCTCTTTAATGTACACCAGATTAATAACATACAACGGTAGTTTATACTAGGAGGTACAAGTGGCGGCCTTATCGCCCGAAGGCAATCTTTTCCAGGCAACCATGGGATGGAAAGAAAGACATGGAAAGTATATGGTAGTTCCTGGTGTATTAAACAATTTTGAAATTAAGGGAATTGAGTAATTAGGTAATACTAGGGATAAGAATAAATAAGTGTATTAAACAAGTATTCACTAAAAACTATTTATATGTCTTATAGTCTCCCAAGTACTATTCATTTACCAGTATCTTGAAAGCAGCTATTGTCTGCGAACGTCTTATTGCGACTGGTAAGACGTTCTACAATCGAACTGCTTAGACAGAAAAAGACTGGTCGAGGAAACTAGTGGCATGTCTTGGCATTCCCAATTTCAGGTTCTCTGACGATGGCAAAGATTTGTGGTGCGGGTCTTATGCAGGCACCACACTTCGTTATGCGCTATTCGTTATGCGGGTTATTCGCGCGCATACGACGAAGTGTGGAGAGTATGTTCGTTTCGTTCACCATAAAAATGACAATGACACATCTCTACAACACACATATTTGCCTTATTTGATGGTATGCCAAATACCAGTTCGAAGTGTGGATGGCATGTTTGTTGTTTGCGCGCATAACTAGTATTTGGGCGAATACGGCGTAGACACATAACGAATAGCGCATAACGAAGTGTGGTGCCTGCATTACAGGAGTAAGAGGATTGAATGAATGTTGTAAAGAAGAGAGAGAATATGAGCATTCTGGAGAAGGCGGATGGGTAAACACATAAGCTGTTTGCGATAATCGGAGATATGATCATATTTACGTAATCCTTCCTTCCTGGACCCCACATACCCTAACAGCACTGACTCGGGTACTCGACTGAAAGATAATTTAAATCAAAATAACTTTATTTTACTAACGGGTTTTTTATAATATGGAAACAAACACGTGCGTTGGTACTGAGCGTATGCCAAGACTGTCCGAGCCAGTCCGAGGTAGAATCACTACCGCCAGATCTTCCCGCACGTCATCGTTGCATCCACTCTACCGACGATCATGTCCCAGCGCGCAAAGAAAGGGCGCCACTTGCGTTTCCGGTAACGATTGGTTAGTTCACTAAAATAATTCTGAGATGGCGCGGTCTGTCGTACCATGCTGACCATGCATCATCTATCCACTAAATATACATATGTAGAGGTAAAGCTTGTGAGTTTTTAATCTCTAGATTTACTGGACTGATTTTGAATATTCTTTTATCAATGGAAGGCTACGTTATTTTTGAGTGACATAGGCTAAATCTCTCATTAATCTCATCGTCAATACCGATTTAATCTTTAGCTATCGATTCCTGCAACTTGAGTGTCAGAAATGCATTGCTGCCTTCGCCTGTATAAAAAAACTTTTGTTTCTTTTTTCTAATCATAACTATCCGACATGGTCTTACGATAAAACCAACGTTTATCAAGAACTACTGTAATTTTATTTATTAAAAATAAGGCACGCTATCTGTACATTCTTTACATTCTTCAAGAAGGAAGTTATCATAGCTTACAAATGTCAAACGTCATGACGTCATGTAAAATTTCAAATTTTTAGTTTTTTTTTATATTATAGGGGGCAAACGAGCAGACGGATCACTTGATGGTAGGTGATTGTCGCCGCCCATGGACACCCGAAACTCCAGAGGAGTCAGAGGTGCGTTGCCGGCCTTTTAAGAAGGGAGGCCTTTTTTTGAAGGTTTGAAGGTCGTATCGGTCGCGACAGTTCATTCCACAATTTAGATGTGCGAGTCAGGAAATTTCGCGAAAAACGCACTGTTGTGGACTGTTTCCGGCTTCATTGTCTTTTAATCACAACACCCTTCCTCTATGAAGTTCGCATCCTATATTAAAACTTCTTAAACATCTATACTCTTAACTCTATTACAAAACAATTTCTAACAAAACAATTTTTAACACCAACTGTATAAAACCATATATAGGAATTCAGGACTTAAAATAAAAGGCAGGTGAGTGAACTGTTTGCTTTGAGCTTTTATAATTTCACAATTGACAATCAATGAAAGACAGCTTACTGATTTAACAAGATGAGCCTTAAATATAATAAGCGTCAACACGTTGCTACCGCATTTAACGCAGGCGCTCCAACACCAACCGTCTTAGCAGCAGTCGCTTCAGGGCTGTGGCTAGAGTCGAATTTAAGGTAGGGCAATATAGGTTACAGGTAGGGCAACATAGGTTACAGGTAGGACAGAAGTAAAAAAAAATAGGTACCCTTAACATAGGGATGAGGACTTGGCATTGTGAATTTAAGGTAGGGCTTTGCCCCACAATGCCCCCCTCTAGCTACGGCCATGAGTCGCTTACGCCAACCACTAGACCAAACGAGACAATCAATATCTAATAATGAGCGTCTTAATTCAGGTAAAAGTATTCATATATTTTTTATATAATAGTTCTTTCAAATGTATAATTTAAACAAGAGAAATCAAGAAAATTTTGTTTCAATACTATCATTAATTTAAAATGCTATCTTTTCCTAGTGTCGACATCTATGAAAAAGAAACGCAAATACTTTCAAACCAGCACTTTGTAAAAATACCTCTATAAATCATAGATGGCATTATGCTTGTATTTTAGGATTAGTTTTTAGTCCCTTTCATTTTATTGTGAGCAACATTTATTGTTGCATAAATTTAGAATATAGAATTAGGCGCTCTTATACCGAGAAATTAAAGACTATTTTATATAAATTAGAAAAAGTTATTTTCATATTTTGAAACACATATATACTAGGCTCGTCCTTAAAAAAGTATTTTAAATACACGAAATATTAAAAAAATAAACTTTTCTAGGCCTACAGGACATAAATGCCTTGAATAAAATTTACTTCAAATTGCTTACGATACGATGTAGATACATCTGAATTTCGCTCTAATAATGTAATTCGAAAAGCGTTCAGTGCCAAGTGCAACGGTAAGCAACCAGTGGCTAGATGGGTGACCGTTTGTGGCATGATATGTCATGAGCATTTCCGTGATTTGGAGGTCACGTTAAACAGTCAGTCCCGTTTGTTTTCGTGAGATGTCGTGGAGCTTAGTTGGAGGATTTCGGACGGCTTAAGGACATCCAACGGCAGGTTGGAACCCTGCACTCGGTCAGCGTAAGGAAGTATGGCATTAACCCTCTCTTGAGAGGAGACCAGCAGTGGGACGTTATGTATTATTGGTTAATGTAATTTTAAACGTATTAACATCAGATAATGCAGTAAAAATGTTCTAAGCTTGGGGGTGACGACGATGGAAGAATGGTTTAATTTTCAAGATCAGATTTATCATGTTAAGATTTGAAGAAGATGAAAGTAGCTATAAGGTAGTATTTCATCACACCCTACAAATATAACTTATATAATTTTCTCAGTTAGTTATTACATAGTGTATTAAGTATATCTCTATGATATGCAAATATTTGGTACAGAGTTTAGGTACTCTCTATTTATTAAAAACTGAAAAAATATGTTAAGATCCCCTAGACTAGAGGATAAGTATGTACATAAAATTCAGATAAATCCTACGGGGGATCTAGGTAGGGGATTCTAGTAGACGTAGCTTTTTGTACTAGCAATAATTTTGTTATAATGTCGTACTAATCTGGCATTATTTTTTTAACGTTTTATAGATTCACTTGTTTATTCATTTTAGTTGCATGGATGTTGTCCGGACTTGTCTATGTTTTCATTCATAAATCATTCGTATTGATTGTTGCATAAAATTGTACTGAGTGGATCTTAATTAAGTTGTTTTTTATTTACCAATTCTGAAACCGAGGCAATAAACAAATTAATCTAATGTACATTAGTCATTCACACATTTAGGTATTTAATAACTAACAAACAATCAATATTCATAAATACTTTTACAATTAATTTAAGCAACAGTAACAGTGCAACTAATCGCCTCAAAAAATATAGTCGTTTTTTCCCGATTCTGTTCGAAAAAGTTTGGTTTTAGAATTAACAGGATAACATAAAATAGAAAAAGAGATTACTCTCATAAATAAAATTTTAACAAAGAAATAAAACTCATTGCTTGTCTCATAGAAAAACACTAGTAAAATACATCAAACTTTAACCCAGAACTTTTAATTGTTCGTTTTCTAGGTGCTCAGAAATAATACCAGATTAGATACTGCACTGGTAGTTAGTTATTCGACTTAATTACTTATTATGTGAAAAACTATGAAGGTCAAAGCCCTCGTAATGAGTTTCCGAGTGTGAAACAGGTTAATTAGCGGATATATTCGCGTTCGGCCGCTTCGATGTTTTGGTCAGGACTCGTCGAGTACCGTTAGATCTATGTGGGACACGCGACTCAATGCCATCGTACTGTGAAAGAATTGTATGGACAATCCCAGCTCTAGAAATGATTGTTTTGACTTAGGTAGTTTTACAGATTAACTTTGGAATGTTTTATTTATTACAATTTTATTTATAATGAATTTCCAAACAAACTAAATATCTTAAAAAAATTAAACCAACAAGGAAATCATTTGTATAGCACGTGTTTTAGTTTGTGTTTGTTTGTATTTAACTGTGTTCAATTTTTCCTTTTCTTTGCAATATAGTTGTCCTGCGTAGTTTGCTCCTCAAGTCGGCTTTTACGACACCTATTTTGGAAATGAGGGTAGTGACACTCCGTATTTTTAAATGTATCGTATTCAAATTATTTGGTTATATATTGTTAACTATAATGTAAAAATGATTTCCGATATTAAAGACTCTTAGGTATCTCTCTCTTCAAACCTAATACGGATATCCCTACATGAAACATGAACTATTAAAATACAAATGTATATTATTGTTGGCGTGTAGTTATCAATAATGGACAACTATATGTTCGAAATCATTGAAGTACCTATGCTACTTTGTAACATGGCCAAGTTACAACTTAGGTAATGGACCGGCGCTTTATTTGAATTCATTTCTTCGTAATGGAAATGCCAAATGTTACCTATAATTAAGAAACCTATATAATTATGTAGACATTCAGGTAGGTGTTCATTTGTATTTTACGTGTTACCTATTAGGTTTAAAGGTCACATGTCCTTATACATATTTTTTAAGGTATCTTGTCTGTAGAGAATGGGAGCAATTAACAAAATTAAGGTCAGATTTTTAATTCTTGATTTTGTGTAGGTTAACTTTGGTTATTTATTTAGATTTTTTTAATTGTTTTTTTATTGCTACTAACTGTGTTATATGGTAGAATATAATCCCAATAGTTTATAGAAATATATATGAAACATATATTACATATAGATATGCTCATGCACGTGCATAGTTATGTGTAGTCATGATTTTGATCAAACCATATAGATATATATTTATTTAGATATCTAAACCTATATTTATATATTTTAATTGCTTTGTCAAAAAAACTGTCTCAAATTTCTACTACCTATATTTTTTCAAATTAATTTAAACTTTATGTACCTACTTCCTATTCACTTATTTAATCTTCGAAAATCGATACTTGTCATGAACGAACTAAATGCGGGTTTTAAATATTGATATATTTGTCGCCAAGTTCGCATATTTTTTGTGACAAATTAACTTATCGAGTAGGGTTTTTGGTTGGTTTTATTGTTTGTCTACACGTATATTAATTATATTTGGGGTCAACGCAGTGCTTTTTTTTGCTTCGATTTTACACTATCATACGTCATTTGTTCGCCACTATTTACTCATTTCCACCAATCAGCAATAAACGCTTATTTTATTTTATTTTATTTTTTATTTACATATTTTCTAGCTGGCCCAGTAGTGAAAGAGTGAATGGCTAGGACCTAGATATTTCTTCTCTCACACAGTACATCTACCTTTTCGTAGGTTTAATTCTCCTCTTGTAGGGTACAAAACCTTTAAGCCTTCCTGGTGGTACTGAGTAAAGTGATAAGTAGAAATCAGATTATATGCACCATCACCACCACACCATCGCACCATCAAGGTGGGAGGATTGTCGGTTTTAGTTTTAACATTACTAACAAGTAGTGTTGGGGTTGGATATGGTGATCTTTTGTCATATTGATAGTGCATAATTCGATGTCTATTAACAATTATTTAATTAATACTTAGCTTTACTTTAACTTTCTAAAAGTTACTTTCAGCTCTAGAGATCATTTTTGTCGATATTGTTTGCGGTGTATACGTAAAAAAATACATATTAATCGAATGAAAGCCATACCATATTGGTTTTAATATTTTTTAATGTTTATGTTATATCATAGTTAACGAATAATTACGAATAATATTTGAGAATAATAATTTGAAATATTACTAATCTAAATCGCCGTCATTGTCTAAGTTAATAACGTGTTAGGGAGAAAAACAATGTTGATTTGTAATGATATAATGTTAATAACTCATTTTAAGAATCGGTTTTTATCATCAACCCACACTTAAATAAGAAAATGATAGCGTAAATATTCGGTGACACATGATCTCTGCTCTTTAAGGACTCAGATATTTGAAAGTTACCGTTATAAATTAAATTCGGTCTAAAATGAATGCGTCATGTATTTTCCAGATATTCACGGAGGCCCTCGATCCAAAGACTATCTGGGTTAACTCAGAACGTCCTTGAAGATGACGTAAGGGAGTACAGTTAGACCAACTAAGGAGTGCCTAGCAGAGTCGAGCGGTGGCATTAGCCATGACTCATTGTTGCATGATTGGATTGCATGACGTTAACGCTTTAACGGGAGCTTTCCATCTCCGTGGTGCGGCACAGGATAACGGGATCACTCCCTTCGATTTCAGTTTCGAACACCTTTCGTTTTCGAGTGTTGTGTCGCGGCCGACCTCCGCCTTGCGTCACCTTGCCCGTGTAATCGGGTTTTAGAAAATGAAATTCAGTGCGCTCGTGTCCTTCTTTATATAATATAATAATAAAGTTATGTTCTTTTGAATTTCGTCCCGTATGTGGTTACGCTTTCGTAATCATCGAGAATGCTTATGTCATGTCACCTGTAATTTCTATGTATGATAAAATATGGTGGAAGAATATTTTATAAATAAATTGAAACGAGCCTTAACTTTTAATAAATAAATATTTGAGACATCTCGCACACCAAGACATATAGTCCCAAGACATATCACAAGCAGAGCTTGTGATATGTGACAATTAATATAAATACATAATATACTTTGTTTTATAAATACACACATATACATATATTATACATAGAAAACCCAAACTTCGAAAGAAATCTTTGCGGTTCACACAAACATTTGATTAGACCCGGTAATTGAACCCGAGACCTCAAGTACATCAGTCGTACCGAGCAGTCAAAAGTTTAATTATACTTAGATGATTACGTAATTTTCGATCTTTTAAGTTTAGTGAAAAATTTATGTAAAATATTATGTGGCACAAAGGAGAGGCCTAAGTCCAGCAGTGGACTGTTAAAGGCTGTTGATGATGATGATGACAAATCACAATTCAGCAGATGATCATGTCATTCTTAAATTGTATATTATTCTTCTTTGCTTTTATTGTATATCTAATATTATATTTTAATGATGCCAGATTAAAATTGCATGGTGTAATAATTAATACTATATGTCGATCGAATTGACAATAGAGTAGAATATTGAAAATATCTTAATAAAAACAAGATTATTTTAGTAAAATTCAAGTATAATATATTTGACCATCTGAGCAACGCTTTTGTTCTTCTACCTTTTTAGGGCTCTTTAGTTCATGACTCGGAACCCTTATAGATACGTCATGACGTCCGTCCGTCCTCGACCTACCGACCAAACGGTTAGTGCTAGAAAGATGAAACTATGCATGAATATGTGTTTCCATCACGCCGACAAAGTCACGCAGAAAAATATTTTTATTTGGGGTACCTCCCCTACTCGCAACGTGGGGATGCTTTTTTTTTCCTCACGTCTACCCCATCCTGTGGGGTATCATTAGATAGTTCTTTGAAAAGTATTGAGGGGTTGGTAAGATGATTTTTTTATTTGAGATCTACAACTGAGCTTCACGACTGTTATCCTAACGAAACCGACTGCTTAACGTGACCTCCGAATCACGGAGAGGCTCATGGTAACATGCCACTAACGGTCACCCATCCAGGTTCTAACCGCACTGGCGTTGCTTACCCTCGTTGATTGTTTCTAATCACCTAGGGTAACTTGGCTTTGAGCGCATAATGTATACAATGTACCCATAATAAATGATCATAGTATAAAGATGTTAGTATAATTCCCTTTTTTACTTTCCAAAAGGGCCCCCTAATTCTTGTCTGCCCAGGGCCAGAATAGGTTAAGACGGCCCTGAGTACAACCCTGGCCAGTTAAGTAAGTTTGGGGTTTGACTACAGTTGTCCTCATTTTTACTGTCACCGTTTCGATAACCACGAGATGATTAAGGGTTGTTGATATGTAATAAGGGTCGTAAACTTAGTCGTCACCACATCCATACTAGACCACATCGTCAGACATTATCATACATTCCCTTCTTCTTCCTTCCTCTTGCTCTGTTCTGACGCGCTTAATTCGTTTAATTCCCGGAAAATCTCCTGGAATGAGAATGTGAAAAATTAGGAAGTTTAATTAATAATTAACCATTTCGTCTTTAGTAGCGTGTTATTATTCATGGCGCCTTCAGCCTCAGGCATTACACAAAATACTCCATTTTCTTAGTAAGTCCGAATAACACATTAGTGTTTGATTTTTACTAAGAATAAATAGTAAAGAACAAACGTAACGCAACGTTGAAAAAATGGTTCTTCCTCTACTTTTCAGCTACAAGATGTTCACAGCATGACGGCCTCTCCAAGCAAACAGTTTATTCGGTCTTATACATAAAAAAATGGGATTTACTTTAAAGACGTACATAATAATATCCAAAATAAGTAGATTAACCAGGCAATGTAGTTTGAAATGACCATGAACTAGTCATATTCAACAATAAATTGTAGTTCAGAAGAATCTGAATTTCAAATATAATAATTACTGTTATTAACACTTTTTGTTAAAGATGTTAGAAGTTGACAGTCATAATCACAACGGATGCTAGTAGGTAGTTGCTTGTAAAACATGAGATTTAAGACCCAGTGTCATTAACCTTTAAAGCAATGCTACAAGATATTTTTTATTTTGTTAGCATCCAACTTCGTTGGAGATTATATAAATTCAAATATATTCTTAAAGATCTTCAAACTAGTTTCGACTAGATAAAGCTTGGAGTTAATATGCCCTCATTTTTGTTTATCTAGTAGTTACATTTGTGTATCATGATCAATTTTTCTTCTGTAATTTACATACATTGTTAAGTGTTCGCACCAAAACTACCGATAATTTCATTTTGGACCATTAATTAATTACTCCATTCTAAGGTTGCCTGTCATTCGATTCATGTTTTTTATGTTTTAAAAAAGACAACTTCCGCATTAAAAATATAAATTCCTGTTTCGCGGGGGACTCAGAAAAACAATTTGTGAATCACACTAAGTGTTATCCTAAGTAGGATTTGAACCCATGACACTTGGAGCCGTAGAAAACAGCGTGGTGACCGTTGAAACCTATGTAAACTTATTAACTGTTACACAATAAAGTTTATTTTATTTAATTCTACACGATTATGTTTTTAGTTCAGAGATATGACGCTATAAATTAGTTAAGAGATTTAAAAATTACACGATTAACACTAATTTTCACTAACAGAAAACCGCAGCATATATTTTTGTAGTTGACCACATGTCACATGTGGTATTTAAGTTAGTGAGTTTGTTCGCATGATGTGCTACTTTGTTTGACAAATAGGGTTGGCAGCTCATGAATGAACACTCTAGCTTACCCTTTATTTCTAGATATTGATTACTGACCATTAAGGTCGATAGCATAGACTTGAACAGGAATAATTGCCCAAGTGCGTGTTAAGCCACGCATAAAATAGGGTTCCGTATTATGGTAGGTAGATTTCAAATCGTGTCGAATATACAGTTGTCATTTTCCAAGTTTTCCAAGTGATTGCATTTTATAAGTTAGACCCCTTTACTCCCTAAATAAAAAAGTTATCACCGCTACAGTTTTCCTTGAAAGTTCAATATATATGGCTACAATCATGAATTTATTCAGATTTTTTGAGCCAGCCGTTTAGCTTTTAGAGCCCCCCCTCTAAAAGCTTAACGCAATGTTTTTATATATAGTAGGCCAAAACTTCCTTTCAAAGGAGAGGCCTATGTCCAGCAGTGGACTGTTAAAGGCTGTTGATGATGATGATGAATGTTTTTATAAAAAGGTCATTTTAAGAAAAAAAAACTGTGTTTGGGTAAATTATATCCAAACGAAATAAGTATACAGTGATAGCAGAAACACAATTAATATCAATCATAAGTACTATTAAGAGCTGAAAACTTGGTAGGTATGGTCCTCTATGGGGTACCGGTTTGGTCTGAGGACCTGACGCCATCGGGTTCTCCCGCTGTAAGGCTCAACTCAGGAGTCTGCAGCGGCAGATGGCCTTACGGATCGTACGGGGCTACCGCATGAGGCAACGACGGTCTTGGCGCCCTTCGACATTCTGACCGACATGTTAGATGGTTACTACCACCAAATTCGTTGTGTCTCTCGGAATAGCGAGGGTACAGCGCCGGATCATGAGCCCGGAATGCTACGGGGGAACGCACATTCTCAAGCTCTGCGGGATTGGCAGGCACGGTTCGAAATCCAGGGCTGTGCTAGCCAGCGCGATGTCGGAGCTGTTCTACCAAGTTTCGAAGCTTGGATAGAGAGGACAGACTGTGCCACTTACTGATTGACTCAGATACTCACCGGACACGATTGCATCAGTGAGTATCTGAATAGAATCGGACGTCGCCGACCATGCGTCGAGTCCTGGCCGGACAGATCGGACGAATCCTGTCACTGCCAGCATTGATCGCGGCAATGCTGGTGAGTGGCAAGGGATGGGAGGCCGCGGTCTCCTTCTGTGAGAATGTAAAGTTCAGGAAGGAGTCCGCAGAGCGGGATCGGGAAAGGGCCGATCCCGCTCGAAGGGAGCGGCGATGGGGACGCGGTAGATGCCGCTAGCTCCACAATCGTTGCTTAAGGGTCGCTGCAGTACAGTACAGTAATTCAGTTAGACCAGGTTTTCACTTAAATGTATATACCTATTAGTGAAAACCTGGTCTAACTGAATAACTTATTTTTAACTTTATAGACCTGAAATAGAACTTCGTATAAATAATTTGGCAAAAGTACAGTGACAGTGGATGAAATGCATGCTTCAAAGTATTTTAATTAAAAAAATATTCGATCTTCCGATCGATACTTCCGATCCTTTATTCCCAAGTTTATTTAGGGTCGGCTACTAGTTCAACCGGCTTTACCTGAATTTCAGTTTTTCCACGGAGCGACTGGCATCGGACCTCCGCAACCCCAAGGGAGAACTGAAATTCGAAGATTGAACTAGTTGTCAGTATATTTGAGGGCACTGACTTCTCAATAGCGATTGCCATATATGTTCATGAGAACCGGGACCGACGGCTTTACGTGCTCTCCGAGGCACGGGCGTGAATCACCGCCAAACTTCCAAACTCCGGGCTGCTATTAGGAATTTCCTAAGAAAAACCCATAAACACTTTTTGGCCCGACCCGGGATTTGAACACGAGACCTCTTGATTAGCAGTCGCATACGCTAACCACTAGACCAACGAGGCAGTTAAATAAAAAAATAATGTCGTCTAAAATTAAAATTTAGCTTAATCGGTTGGTTGATCTGTAAAAAATCCGTAGAATCACTAACAAACTAACCAACTCTTTATCAAGATGTGCTAAAATTACATGAGCCCGTTTCGAATGCTAAACAATCTGCGAAGTCTGTCATAGCTTTAACCCATAAAATCTCATTGTCACGCAGCTCGCCAACTTGCCTCCGCGCTTCTGGCCTGCGCCATTTTCCAAATGCGTTTGCAAAAATATTCCGGGTGTAACCGAGACAGAGTAACATGTTGGCGTACTCGCAAGAGCAAGAAAGAACGACAAGCTAGGTTGCGGCGGAGGTCAGGGAACCACAAGTAGGTCGGCTTCATCCTTCCTTAACCACGTCTAGAGCGCGGTTGTTGTTGAACTTGAACGCGTTCTTAGTTAAAAACACGGTTTTAACTTAAAGACTTTAGCTGTGACTAATGTGAATCACCTACATAGGTAATATTGTTGTTATTCTCGTACATTTACGTTTAATATCGGTGTTATCATGCATATATAGTATTAATTTGTAACTTTTTTTTTAATTCTATTTTACAGTATGTCTTAACAAATTTAAGTTCATTTTCAATACATTTTTATTTTTAAATTAAATTGTAGTCAATGTTCATCACTGTATAAAAAATCTAAACAAGTAATTGACCATTCAACATCTTTTTATTTCGATTCGAGGCATGTATCGTAATAAAAAACTTAAAATTCGAGTCTCGCTGGATGACGCAACTGCCAAAATGGTCAACAGCGGTCATTTCACTTTGGCCAACTTACGTGAGAGTCGGCACTAGCAGCTATCTTCTTTCACCATTAGAGTGTTTTATATGCGTGACAGAGATGGTCTGTCGGCTATCTAATAGATATTCCCTTACAGATATTCGTGATTATACTTACTGGGCCCCACAAAACTTGTATCTATGAGCTTAAAATCATTGTTCGTATATAATTTTATCTTTGCGATTAAGCTTGCGTGGGAGCAGCTCACATGGTCTAGGCGGAGACACATAATTATAATTATTTATTAATCCATTCCGTTAGCTGCTGCAAATCTTAAATAGTGAATTATGAACGTAAATATATTAGGTAACCATCCTATCACTAATTTATAAGATACACATGAAGTAAGTTCATAATTACATTTTAAAATAAAATCAGGCAAGTGCCTGTCAGGCCACACATAGAATAGGGTTTCGTAGTTATATACAATGCCAAGTTGGAATTAATATCGTTTCCAATAGATAATTGTTATATTTATTTATTATTTCGTTTTTTTTGTACAAACTTTTCCAATTAATTCACAATTTAGCCCTCTATATCTCCTGAAATAAATGGGCTATCTAAGCCGTTATAGTTTTCCTTTAAAGTTCATCACACGGACTATCATCTTACTTTTTTTTTGATTTTTTTAGCCAGCCGTTTGGCTTTTAAAGGGGGGAGGGACGCCCTGTTTTTGCATAAAAATGTCCTAAAGTAAATATATAAAATCGTTTTAGCAACCTCTCAATGTTGTCAAAAGACCTATCTAACAATTCTCCACACAAATCAAAAACAATTTCATGATTATATTGTAGCACTTCATCGACTTGAAAGAACTAGCGAACTAGACGAATCTATAAGGGTTTCATGAACTACGGAACCCTAAAAAGAGAATGATAAATAAATTGAAAATTAGTTCTAAGAATTATTAGCTAAAATATATTATTTTTAAGGACTATTCTTATATTAATAGATTATATTTAATACCGAACGAGGGACCGCTAATATTGATTACTCCTAGATTTTGTTATGATAGGTGATAAACGATCTAACACGAGTAGGTATAATTTATTAATTAAGGAAATTCAGTACCTTTTGTATATAACAGCTATGCTCAAATTGTGTACATTTTTTTTAAAGATATTTATTTATCATTGTTTTATGACTCTAATCAATTTAATACTTCTGATACTTAATTTTGTTCATATTTTAATAAATATGTCCTAATTTGATAAGCTCACACTCAAAGAATAGTGTATAACGAAAAGTAAAAGCTAAAACTCGGTTACTCTGAAATGACGTAATTTATTTGTTGTCACTTTTACATCTATTTTTTTGAATACCCCAGAATATATGATGCCTATTTGAAAAACTTGCTTACCCGTTACTTTTTGGGACACAAATGACACAATTCAACAACACACCAGTCTTCTTTGAAAGATGAACAATAGCAAACAAAATGTTTTCTTAACATTTACGCTGTTAAATAAGTAAACAAAATGATATAGTTGCTGTTTACTTTTGTCTGGATTTGTAACAAAACCAGACTAATAAATAATATTGGTGCAGTGAAATAGAAAGTTTCGTTTTTAGTTTACGCTTTTTCGTTGTATTTCCATTGTTTAAAGGGGTTCTTAGAAGTTTTTGAAATAGTAATATGTAACCAAAGTGGCCTTCCGTTTGTAACCGATTCTTTTCTGAGTTTAACAATACAATTACATTGTGGTAACTGTATGTTACCATTTTGCTGTCTAGGATTGATGTATTGATTTGTAAGGGAAAGTGTTTTAATTAGACACAGTATTTTTTTACCGTATGTAGGTAGGTACATTATCTTTCTATTGAAGCTGAGTCATTTTCATTTTTATTTAGAATGATAAATCATTTTAAAAGACACTTTTCATTAAAACCATGAGTTGGATTTTAAAGCTAACAGCTAGGTTTGCATACTAGTATAATATATAACATATTTGTCACAACTTATTATTAGTAATAATGAATTTAAATCATATCATCTCATAAAATAATCATATCAGATGTAGTTGAGCCACACTGCTTTCAGCACGAATGGGTCGGCTCGACCGGGGCAGTACTACCCTCACACAGAAGACCATCCTAATAATGACAGTAGTCTTGCTGTCGGATTTCGTTGGTGAGTGTGAGACCGGAGGGAATAACATGTCACCATGCTGCATTGCCTATCCTCACAATGAGGATGGTGACTCCTACTCCTGGATCCTACTTATGTTTTCCATCAGGCAGAGTAGAGTCACTTTGGTAGGCTTAAATATATAAATAAAAAATAAATGCGTTATTATAGAAGAGTATTGGGAATATAAAAATTGCTTTTTAATGAGTGAATTCATCTGACTTATTCAGATGTATTCTGAAATCACTATTTAAATTTGAATTTATAGATCGCCGAGGAAATAGGAAGTAGGCATATTTAACTTTGATAGATATTTGCGTAATAGAATATCTTTAATTTCAATACGAAATTTATATATGTTCTCAAAGTTGTACTACAAAATGATATGTTTATGACAGTTCATTTTATATTGGCCTTCAGCAGTATTTTATAATTACACGTTAGTGATGATGTTTTTTTTGTATTGTGTGTATTATCAAAATGCGAATGAATTGAATATAGTTCAACAAAGAACCATTCAAAATTTGATTGCAACAGTCTGTAGTTCCGCACTCCGACTATGAAACAACTCAACTAGGTATATAAATATAGTGCGTCATTTAAGTGCCTGTTGTCATATAGCACAAATATCTACCGTTCTATATATATCTTTGACATCCATATACGTACTGTAGTGTAATACTTTTCTAAATCGATATAATATAGTTGTAATTACCTCCAGATTGATTCGATTTGCATTATATCTACACACGATACCTAGTTGTGTAGAGCAAAAACAGACAATTGCTGTGCCCCCAATCGCTGCTACGTTTATTCCCCTCTATTTCATAGCAGAATATTTAAGCACACTGTGTATTCAGTTTAATTACTTTACTGTATCTTATAACATAGCTAGAAATAGTAAAAGTGTGGAGGACCTGGATGCGATGTCTGTTTATTCTTCATAGCTTTGTAGCACTTGCAGTTAATAAATTTTTATTTTTGAGGAAAAATAAAAAAACTAAGGCGGAGTGCCTTACTTTTTTTAGCGTCATTAGCGTCTGTCCTATGTCTGAAGCTCTTACATGAAGCAAATAGATTATAAAAACCGCTTGTCCCATAATTCTACGCTCTTTTAAAGTTAAAATCTTAAGATCTACTTAAATCATGAATAGAATGTCATAAACGTGCTTAAGTAATGTGTTGACTATGTTTAACGAAATTAACATATAGATCAAATAAATAGGTCATGTTATAAAAGAATAAGCTCACGTGTCTCATGGTATAGTCTGTACGAATGATGAAGGTGGATGGAAGGAGATGTCACGTTGATGTAAACGCGCAAACTTGTGTTGCTGCACGTGTTGTGCCGAACCTTGTTACATTTCTCGAAAACATTTATTCCATAGCTTAGGTTTTTAGTCCGAGGCCTTGTCGAGATATATTCTGACGCTGAAGACATGTACAGCAGACTTGTATTTTGAATTAAAATACTTTAATGATGATTTTAAAGATTCACGAATGTGTAAGTATTGTAATAGAACATAAATAATTTCGTTACACATTAATTTTAGTTATATTAACTTATGTAGTCTGATAGTGTTATTTTCTAAGTTTCACACAAAAGTAACAATTCTAATGAATAAAATTGCTTGTGCTAAATTTAATCTATGGCCAATTTGTCTGTTTGGCAAAGAAACATAAATGGACAACAAATAGTATTGAATTTATATAAATACTATAAAATAAATTTAAATCTGCTATATGGAATAAATGTCATCCATTCATGGAAATCTTGTGTTTTCCATGAATTAATGACATTTATATGAAGTGTATATGTATTTATACGATCTGCATTTTACAAATATAAGAAGAAAAAATGTACAGAATTAGAAAGATAATTAAGAAAAAAGAAATGAGATATTTTGTGACATTTTGTATTCTACCTTCAAATAAAAAATAAGAATTATATAAAAAGATTAAACTGATTACAATTTCTCTTAGCACTGAAAAGTATTTTATTTTAAAAGCAAATAAATTTCGGCAGCTGGGATCACACGGGTAATGGCATTTCAGATTAGAAACATACATGTACTCAATTTTGCTTAATATTTTATATTATTTTCAGCATTCACCGTGACACATTTGCAAAGAAATTTGCTTTGTATGAAAATAAATGAGAGAAATAATTTAAAATATTCTAAAAAATAAAACGTCCATTTCGCGGCAAACATTGATGTAAAGGTATTGTTCTGGCACTCATTACGATTACCAACGTAAGTTCACTGTCAGTTCTCACGAATAATGCAATAAAATTCGAAGCACGCACGATGCCTTCAAATGCCAGAAGGAGACAATGCCGAATCGATAAGTAACTGTAGTTGTCACCAAATATCGCCTAAGTCACCTTATCGGAAACAGCAAGGACATTATGTATTTCAAGTGCAGGTGCAGTACAGACAAATTGCTTATGTTTTAAGGCGAAGGTCGACTGGAATTTAAGGCGAATCAGTAAATTTTTATTAAGAAATAGTAACTAATTTCCAGCAAAAATCCTCAGAAATAAGTAAGTTAACGATTATTACTGCTAAGCTAAAGTTTGTGAGTTTGAGTCCCATCCCAATCATGATAAATCACAGTCGATTTCCTAAGTCTGTAAGTTACCTATTTATCGATTTTGCAATTATTATGTAATGAGTATTGAGTGAATAAAATATATAATACTAGCTTTTGCCTGCAACTCCGCTCAAGTGTTTTTCTGATGTATAACTTTGATTGCACTTTTTACCATCTTAGGGGGTGGAATTTTCCAAATCCTCTTTTAGTGCTTCTCTCCATAAGGAACACATGTATTATACCAAATTTCCAGTATGTCTTTTCGGCTGAGCGTTGTCTGTCAGTCAGTCAGTAACGGAAGCTTAATATATCTCGATAAGGCTTTCCTTATATATAAAACTGTTCCGAGGCCTATGTTCAACGGCTGTTAAAGACTGTTGATAATGATAAGATACATATATACGAGTATGTATAATTACTGCTATATAAAACGTATACTTATCTAGGCTGTATAACTGACACTAATCAATTTTCTTCTTAAATTTTGAAGTATTTAGATGTATGATTAAAAAAGCTCTTCAAAAATCTAGGTAATCCGTATTATAAATTTCTAAGTATTTTATAAATACCTAAATTCTTGATTGAACTTATTGTAAAGAACACTCTAACTGATATTTATACTCATGTTGAGTGCTTTACACACACTTAAAGACGCTCTAAGCACGTCTTCTAATTTTGCATATTCATTTACTGTACTGTAAACGCTTCACGTATATTAAAACGTTCATGAATTAACTATTCAGTAAGAACTAAGGTAATAAAACAACTAGACTAACAGATACTGCTATCTGTGAACATCTCAGGCTTTATTTATTTGAAACACATTTCTTGGTTTATATTTATATCTGTAAGAACAACTACCGTAAAATGCTAGTTATTTGGAACAGTTCACTGGTCTCACAACTAGTCAACTCCTTTTCATGACGATTACCATTATACTATGTTATTAAAAAGAGATAATGGTTCATACCTTCATCAATTTGTAATGTAAAGTGCAATTTAATGTAAAGAAATCAGAAAAAGAATAAAAAAAGCAAATAATTCGTCCCACCTCCAGATTACAATATTAAATGTAACTCAATTTTTTGCGATAAAGTACACAGATTTTTCTATTTAATATCATCGATAATACTGACGTTATGTTGAAATAAATGAAATAATATTTATAATCGTGATTATGAAAAGAGTTGAAGTTGAAGACCTAATAAGAAATATAGCTTCCTCATGACTTTTTACAACACTTAAACTCATAAATCCGAAGTGAATTCTGTTTGTTAGTTACAGAATAATAGTAAAGATTCAATTATATAAATATGTTGACATAAGAAAGAAAAAAACAAATCCCAATAATTTTAACAAAAAGGAACCGACTTCAATGAAAAACTATTCCGAGTACCCAAATCGCGACAATTTTGCCTGATATTTAAGGAGTTCCCTCGATTTCCTTGGTATCCCATCATCAGATCCCATCCCATCAAAAATCCCAAAAATCCCAAAATGGTGAGGATGGTACCACCTGTAAGCTCACCCATTCCCATGCAAAAATAATTTTTGAAATCGGTTCATAAACGACGAAATTATCGCTGAACATACATAAAAAAAAAGGTTCCGACGAATTGAGAACCTCCTCCTTTTTTCAAAGTCGGTTAAAAATAGTTGACAAGCACCGTTGCGTTGGATTATTTGATTAATTGCGATATTATTCTTATGTGGGAAGATATATACAAATAAATACACTTTATATACTCGTAGGTACACAATTATTCTATAATAATAATTAATTAAGAAATTATAAAAGTGGTTATTTGTTGCACGCGGTACTTATCTACTAGTAATTTATTTCTATTATAAAGTATTTTACACTAGAATTTAAACCATTTTTTAAGATGACCCTACTTTGTTATGTGTTTAACCATTGTTGGTGGGCATAAAAAATAAAGAAAATTACCATCATAAAAAACCAAATGGATCTAAGTTAAAAAATTCAAATGCAACGAATAGATGCAAAATATTTTTACCGTATTTTATAAGCAATCATAATATAGACCAGACTTGCCATTCAGATGATAATCTAACAAAATTTCAAAGAAATTTATGTAGGAATAGTGCTGGTATAAAGTTATGTAGCGGTACCGGTGTAACCGGATAGTGCAGTTCTGGTACGACTATCTTATCATTCAGTTTGGAGGAGGTTATTAATAGACATACAGTAAGACAACTGCTATATTAATTAAGTACGCTTTAATTACTCACCAATTTTAAAATAACTAAATACAATCCGGAAATTACGCAATTTATAGTGTCAATTCCGTTCGTTGAGAGGAAATTGGCGTTATCTTTTTTATTCTTCCTTTTCCGATGTATCTTGCAAAGTGCATCTTCACCTGTATATTTTTAAGTAAAGTGATGTTTTAAGATAAAGTTAATTAATATACATACAGTTAATTAAAGGTAAAATTGCTATAAAATGTAATGACAAGAAAGGAAAAACAGTAACGTTGACACACACAATAATTAAGATAAAATTTTTTTACCAACTCGCATCAGGGCATTCACAGTAAACCCAATTTAATATAATTAAAATGTAGGCAAATCATTTTTCGACAAATGAACTTTCATTGTTAGGCAGTAAATGAGTAATGAAACTTTTTTTGTTTGACATTTTAGGTTTAAGGTTTTAAAGCGATTGATGACAGAAAATTCTTTGTTGTTAAAGTTTTGTTTGAATAAAAGCTGAAGATGTTTAGATCGATGTCATTTAAAGTATTTGTAAATACTTGTAGTGCCCCGCGTGGGCGTCTAAACGCGAAGTCCTGGTCCGCCAAATCAGACGAGATCTGTCTCCGCCAGCAATTACTGCTGCCATTCTAGCGGTTATGGAATCCTGGGGCACAGTGGTCTTTTTTCATAGAGCAATGCTTCAGGAATACATCGCTGAGTGGGATTGAACTAGAGCTACTTTCGCGGGAAGACGACATGTTCTCGGTGATACCGGTCGTTGACAGCGCTGCAAGCTGCGAGAGATTTTGGACATGTATGGCATCTATAATTAATCTTAAATTCTGTGGTCAGGGGCAGGAGGATAGCTTGCTATGAAATTTTTTGCATGCATGCAATTAGGTTACATGAACACTTTTGCAAGTTAAACATTTCTTTTTTTTTGAGCAGATGAGTTCGGCCTTTCCTAACTGGACTAGCCCTGAGAAGAAAGGACGAAACAAACTCAGGTATCACAGTCTCTTTTAAAGTCCAGACAATATCCTTAAATCCACTGCTGGATATAGGCCTCTCCCATTGCACTCCACTCTGAGCTTTTTTTCACGATTTTGGGCTTCTTGAATCCAGCTCCTGCAAGCCATCCATCGCAAATCGTCTCTCCACCTGGTTTGTGGGTGTCCTACAATACGCCTACCAAGACGCGGTCTCCACTCCAGAACTCTTCTACCCCAACTTTTCTTCAAAAAAGGCATACTTGCAGTATATTTGCTGACTCGCCAAATGTTATGCATCATAAAGTTATTAAAGAAATTGGGTAAGTAAACTATTTTAAAAACTAGGATAATGATAAATTACTTTGCAACTTATTCCCACTCTTACCAAGTATATATGTATCTATGCAAATAAATAATATTGGAGTGTATATATATATGTATAAATCTATGCAAATAAATATATATTTTTTTTTACTGTCTGTTAGTTCCGAGTTATCTCTGGAACGGCTGATGACCTAAGGAGTAGCTTAGGCAAACTTATTTAGGTTAGCTTCGCTCCGCGGCGTCACTCGCGATTTACAACAAAATCCGCTGGAATCAAATCAAAGTAAAATAAGATAAATTTTTGCATATCAAAATTTTAAAGGTGTAAGATTGTAAATTGTACACGAGGAAACATTTACCTACTACTTTTGTTTTAAGTACTTGAGTTTGGGATTTACTAATACACAGTAACAGAATGCAAGTACTTGTACACTGTCAATGGTAAAAACGTTGCTACGTGACTTGGAGTTTCAAGCACAATTCCTCTATTGGTCGCATTGACAGTATGACCAACAGAAGTCTTGCTTTTTACAAACTTACTTATGGTACGTTATCTCAGAATTCTTCAAATATACCTGCACTAAATAATTTAAATATTTACACAAAGCAATTATTCAGAATAGCGGTCTCTTGAGACGCTTCTGCATTGTTATGCTTCACTAACGAAACACAGCAGCAGTAACGCTGATTGGTCTTCTTTAAGAGGATAGTACTGCCTATCCATGCTGAAACCTCTTAAGCTTTTACTATCTTGAGCAACTAATTTACTAGTTGTAATAATAGCTTCATTCACTTGAACTATTTTTTTTTCTTAAACATGGTCTATAGTTGACTTAAATCTATTCAGGACAGGCATGAGAAAAAACCGACTCTACATCCAACGGTATCTGAGCAAAACTGCGGTGATTAACGGACGGATAGACGGGTGGATGTCCTTGTAACTGCCTATTTAAGTGTTTTTCCGTTTTCCTTAAGAAGCTACAGAACTACAAGTACAGTTAAATGATACGGATTTATTATACGGACTTAGCTTGAAAATTATGTTGAATTGTCTCTGAATTGTCTGTTGAATTGTCAAATCAAGGAAATGTCTCTGGCATTAAGGAGTTATTCCTGTAACGCACAGATTTACTTAAACTGAAAATAAGGTATCTAGAAAGTATGTTTTCTTCTACCAATTACACTGATGTTATTGCCTAAAAACATTGTATAATCCATGTGTCAAATGATTTAGCATACGAAGTATCACCTCTACTCATTCCATGGTTGTCATACTCGTAACAAGCAAGGTGGAAGCGAGAGTTGATGGCTTCCATGCCATAATAATACGTAAGCAAACTGCTTCTTAGCTTAGGAGCGTACTAGGGATAGCAGTAATAGCATCCTGAGGAACATAGTTAAGAAATAGGACTCGACTGTAATGAAAAGGATCGTTAAAACGTTTCTGAATTAAATTATTTTTGAATTTTTGAATTATTTTTGAATTAATTAAATTAAATAAAACAATAACATTGTTTATTACCAACCTAGGTTAAGAGAAGTTGTATAGTACCAATATGGACTCTGAATAAACAAATATTATTATTATTATAAGAGACGACTAAGGGACAAAATATGTATGCAAGGAGAAGGAAAACTCTTGAACGAAATCCTATACGTACATGTCCAGCCAGCGTTGTAATTTGCTAAATAGTGAGTATTTAAGGCTGTTGATGACGATTGAAATACGTTATACTGTCTATTTTATAATCACTTAGGTGGATCAAGTATAGCCTATTACGGCTAGGAAAATTATTACATCAGGATACGTTGAAATCGATTTTGAACTTAAATATACTAGTTTCCTAGTAAAGACACTGTAGATCTTTTTGTGATCTCCGTTTATGTGGACTGCGATTGTGAGGGTTTTTGAGGCTTTCAAACCTTTCGAAGAGGCAGTGCACTGTTATTCTCCTAGCACTCGTAAAATAAAGGGAATGTGACGCAAAAGTACACACCACTTTTCTAATAATTTCATGTAAATGTTACAAAATAGGTTTTTAATAATGTCTATAAAAAAAAATATGACATAGTATCCTTACTATGTATTTTTGGTAGGTTTTCCTAAACCTACCAAAAATCGTTTACGTCCCAATTAAGACCAGTTATTTATTCTCTCCGGTTTGGTGTTCATATCATGTAAAAGATTAAAAAATACTTTAGCTTTAAACTGACTGAAATAAATCCATTTCACGGGTTTACAGGTGCTGAGGAATTAGTCTACAAAAAAGCGAAAAACATCTCTCTTTTGTCATATCACCGTTTTGTTACATTGTATCATGACCAGGTTTTGTCAAAATACATATTATTAGAACTATGTACTTATCAAATATGTTAAAATTACAAACTTAATACACAACTTCTGAATTTACAGCGGTAACTATAAAATACAAAATAACATTTACCAGTTAACTATTACGCTACGTTTAAATTTAAAACCTCCCTAAAATTAAAGTTTAGACGTTAAATTTTAAATAAATATATCTCAGCATCTCAGCCTACCTACCAGAACCGAGATTTCGTCGAATTGTCAAGCAAGTGACGACAATAAAATACTTCAATTCTGCAAACACATTGTATTCACGTAGATCTTGTTTAAGATAAGATGAAATACCTACCAACATTTTTTTGTATACAATACGGTGCAGAAATTGTTACTGACACATTTTTATATACCTTATTACTGTATTTCTAGCCGTTATTATAAGAGGGAACATTAAAATTACATGGTGGCACTGTATTACGTATTCTGTTATTTTTTATATAGTAGTTACTCGTATTTCTATTTGTAGATGTGGAAGATACGCTATTTTCTGCGTAATGTCTGATTGGTGGTCCCGTTGCACAACATCCGTGGAGTGACATCGTACCATACTTCACGGCTTCGTAACGACCACATAATGCGTTTAGATCTGCGACTTATCTTATAGGGTTATAAGGCTTTCCTGATCACTTGTTTAATTGGTTATTACTTTTTAATAGACTATACAGTTAAAGATACGAAAATTCTAAAAAATGAAGCTGTATAGTTTAGATTTAGGTATAGAAATGTCTGTTTTTGTATTTTCTGCGTCTTAGAAATTCTAATTTCATTTCATTAGCCAAAATAATGATAAGCCGTATACAGTATTAACTATTTTACATATACAACTAAGTACAATAGAAACATAAGGCCCGTGCGAATGTAAATGTGGATGACATTTATGCCCTGGGGTCGGTTGCGTGAAATGTTTCGTGAAATAAGAATCTATAAAATCAACATAGTGATTCCAGGGCTCAATTTGCTACTGATGGTGACTGAAATAATAACCTCGAAAAGTCATATATATATTTCGAGCACTATGCTGGATAGCATCAAGAATTTTGCCAGTAAGTAGCATCTGTTAGTTGTTCCATTTAGTTACATTAGTTTTATAGAAAGTTGGAGGAACAAGACACCGTTTATTTCATCATCATCATAATCATCAGCCTATCGCAGTCTACTTCTGGACATAGGCCACAATAATTGTACATCACTTGGTTCGATCCTCAACTTCTAGCATCCAGTCCTGCCAGCTCTCTTGCGCAAATCGTTACTCCACCAACGGAGGACATCCTACATTACGTTGGCCGAGATCTAAATGATTACCGTTTATTTACTCTTTTTTTCTTTTTTACACAAAAAATGTTGACTGGTAGAGATCGATTGGCAAATTAAAAGAAGTTGAAAATGAAAATTCAATACTGTTCCGTAATTGAAGGTAAAATAATTCCAAGGTAGACTAGAGTTTTCGTTCTTTTTTTGGGAACACGGAAATTAGTTGTAGTAACATTATTCTGCATGTGGTTGAGGAAATAAATCCGACCCTAAAAATGATTTTCATTGTATAATATTTACAGATTTAATATGGAAGAGAGAATTTTCTTACGTAAAGTGGAAGGTACGTAAGATTTGCACCTACTTCCTGGCGCCGTACATATGAAAATTAATTATATGAAAATTCATTAAAATTCGTTATGATTTTTTAAGCAGCCGTTAAGACCAAACTAGATCGCAATTCAGATATTGTGAAGTACGCCATCTATCGATATATTATATTTATATATAAATATTATATAAATATCGATATATTTATAAGCTAAATTAATAAAAAATAATTATTACACATATAATTTGATATTATTATCAGACAGATTACGTAGCGAAGGTATTCGCATTACATAATTCGAATCGAGGTCTCAAGACTCTGACATTAGTGCTTAGTGCTGCCGCCCATCGTAGTAGTAGAATTCATTATTTGTGCTCGAGGTTCTGGTAAGTCCACTTGGATCGATTTAAGAATTGTGAGAGATATTCATGCGACCACCGCTGCCAGAAATCTTACACCATTCGTTGAGTTAGTTGTAATCGTTTTAGACTGGTGATGTTGTACTATTCATAATTTAAGCCTGGTACAACTACCAGAGGTTATCTTACTAAAAATGTCCATGCATTAGCGGGACGTGGTCTTGACAATTGTCGGACAAGCGAAAAGTGTGGCGAGAGTTCAAACTAAATTGTAAGTAAATTGGTGTAATGGTTTTTGAGTTTAGTGCAATTCATTGTAAGGTAGTAGAGCCACAGATTTCAGCACGAATTGTCGGGGTCGACTGGGGTAGTACTACCCACACACAGAAGATCATCATCATTATCACAGCATTCTTGCCGTCGTATTTCGTTGAGGAGTGTGAGACTGGAAGCTCAATAATTCTGCATCATTCTCCCGGCCATCGAAAGCCGGGAAAATGATGCAGAATTATCCAACCAGGCCGTCGTGGTATGGGTCACCATGCTACATTGCCTACCCTTATAATGAGCATGGTGGCCCCTAGTCCTGGATTCTACTCATGCTTTCCATCATGCAGAGTAGAATCACCTTGGTAGGCTAAAATACAAAAAAAAAAATAGTCAGACAGACAGACGCGGTGGAGGATTTTATTTTGCAATATGTAGCGATAAGCTGAGTAAAAATTGATAAGAATAGTGAACTCATTTTTGTTATTCTAATATAAATATTAATTAAATAGTCTATCCTAACAATAATAGCTATAAAATATAACCAAGTAAGTATGCGTATAAAAACATGAATCCTCGTTAAACAGAGAGTAGCGGTGCCGCGGTCCGCGTCTGCGCGCGCGCATAACGGCGCGACACGTAACGCGTTATGTCACACGGCCTTGGCCTAGCGTTCGTTACAACACAACCAACGGACCGACTTCGTTTAGAATAGATATGCCGTTTTGTTTCCCATACTGCGTTCAAGGTCAAACTTTTATCAAGGTTCTAGATATAAAAAATAGCGTTAGTTATATCTAACATTAACTTGAATGTATAATTAACAAAGTAGTATATCCTTACGCATACAAGGCTTTGTTCATAATTTATTCTGTTCATTTACTGTACAAGATGATGACTGTAAAAAATATTCGTGGTAAATCTACTAGGAAAACATCAAATTAACCTAAAAGCAAAGTTATAATTTCGGAAATTCCTCTTAGTGCATGTATTTATCGATACAAATAACATAAATGCTATATTGTGAAGTTACATGCATGTGGTGTGCGGAAAACATAACTCCCTTTCAGTTTAGAGACCTTTGAGTTGTTGGAACATTTTATATTCAGTATTAATAGATTATCAATATAAACAGAAATGTATATCTATCCTTACGCTGCTATTTATAAAACCAAGGTCATTATTTAATATAATAACATACAATACTGTACGAGGGAAGTACCGCCCTTATCGAGCCAGCTCATTCCATACTAACTATAAATACACTTTTTATTTTATTTTAATTTATATAAGCCTTGCATGTTATATTGTACGTTTCAATCTTTATATGAAAGTCTAATGAAAAGGCATTTTGATAATTGAATATAATTAATTAAAAATCTATGGCAATAAATTAAATTGAAGTGTCTATTTGTAACTTTAAAATAAGTTTTTTTAACTATATGCCTCGATGGTCTAGTGGTTAGCGTATGCGACTGCTATTCAAGAGGTCTCAGGTTCAAATGCCGGGTCGGGCCAAAAAGTGTTTTTTGGGATTTTCTTAGGAAATTCCTAATAGCTGCCCGGAGTTTGGAAGTTTGGCGGTGATTCACGCCCATGCCTCGGAGAGCACGTAAAGGTCCCGATTGTCATGAACATCTATGGCAATCGTTATTCGGAAGTCAGTGCCCTCAAATATACTGACAACCAGTTCAATCTTCGAATTTCAGTTCTCCCTTAGGGTTGCGGAGGTCCGATGCCAGTCGCTCCGTGGAAAAATTGATATTCAGGTAAAATCGGTTGAATTAGTAGCCGACCCCAAATAAACTTGGCTAGGATATAATAGGATATATATAATAGGAAATAATAGCTAGGAGGATGATGCATATAAAAGTACCTAAATACGTTACTTACATCACAGAATACATAATAGTACTAGCTTGCATCAAAATTTTATTTTTTATTTTTTGAATGTTTTTCTGTCCGAGTGTTTGTTTCAACTAATCTCCGGAATGTTATTGTATATCATATTTTGAGACTATAAGTAAATTATTCAATTCCTCATGACATACAATGAGTTATAAATTTTTTTTTAATATATATAATAAAATCTATACTATAATATAAACTACTGTCCGTGTTGTGACGGATTAAGAATACAGAGTGTCACCCCCCCCCCCCCTATTCATCCCATGGGGGTGTCGTAAAAGGCGACTAAGGGATAAACTACGCAAGACAACATCAATGCAAAAAGAAGGAAAACTTGAGACCAACCCTAAAAAAAAAAAAAAAACACACAGTGTGCCCTCTCCGCGCTTCTCCGTTTAGGAGTAGGAGAAGTCCAGGGTGGGATCTCCTTCTGAACTTCTCCAGCGCCTGCCCGCTCCTGATGCGGGCACCGTCTCGGATGACGATCCTCTCTTAGGCGGCGTCCGGCACACACCGACGCCGTCCCCTCGCGGCTGGCCACATAATGCGGGTGGAGGGAAAACCCGTCCCGTCCACCCGCGGCCACACTCAAGGCGGCATGAGGCGCAGATGTTCGCGCCTCCGCCGCCCGAGTCGCCGGCGGCGAATCTGGTCCGATTGGATGTCGTCCTCCCGGGCCTTCTCCGCCGCCTCCTTCTGCGTGATTACATCCTCGCAGAAGGTTGCGACCGCGGTAAATGAGCTCTCGCTGCCGACCATGGAACGAACGACGGCCGGCAGCGAGAGATCCCCTCCGATGACTGCAGTGAGGACCCGGCGCTGCGTCTCCCATGCAGGGCAGACCGCCAGCGTGTGATGAGCCGAATCCTCACTGCAGTCGCAGTGGTGGCAGGCGGGACTCAATTCCCTCCTGGCGACCGAGTGCAGGTACTTTCCGAAGCAACCATGCCCGGAAAGAACCTGCGTCAGTCGGAAGGTAAGGGTCCCGTGCTGCCGCACTGCCCATTCGCCGATGACCGGCTGAAGCGCCTCTACGGTGGCGAAGCCAGCACGTGGAGTCTCCAGCCGGACCGACCAGCGATCCATCGTGGCTCGGTGAGCGGCTTCGCGCCACTCGCGCACGTCCTCGGGCGGAGGTCCAACTCCACCACTCTCCGCCCGGTAGTTAGCCACTCGCCGATAAACGTCGGCGAGCACTTCCGCCTCCAAATCCCACGGGGGTGTTCCGGCCAGGGCGCACGCCGCCTCCGTCGATACGGTGCGGTAGCCCCGTATGGCTCTGACCGCCAGAGTTCTCTGAGGCCGCCTGAGGCGCGCCCTATTCTGCTCGGTCAGAGCCGCCGCCCACACCGGTGCACCATAGAGTGCCATAGACCGGACAACCCCCGTGTACAGCTGCCTCGTGGCGACACTGGCTCCTCCCAGATTGGGCAAAAGACGCCCAAGGAAGGAGGCAGTGCCGATCAGCTTCGGAGCAAGCTGTTGGAAGTGCTCGTCGAAGAGCCACCTACCGTCTAGGACCAGACCCAGATACTTTAAGTGGGCCCGGACCGGTACGAGGACCGAGTTGACCTCGATGGAGGCGCCGGCGGGTGGACCACGACGGGGCCCATGGAAAAGTAGGGCTTCCGTCTTTTCTAGGGCCACCCGCAAACCCAGCGCCTCAATGCGCCCGACCACCAGGGAGACTCCTGTGGTGGCCAGGCGTGCCGCCTCTTCGAAGGTCGACCCCCGGGCTGTCACAAGAGTGTCGTCGGCGTAGCAAATTACACCGACCCCGGGGGGGAGACGCCCTCGCAGGACCCAGTCATATCCCATGTTCCACAGGAGTGGTCCGAGGACAGACCCCTGTGGAACACCGCACGACATGGCCCGACGTCTCAAGACTCCTTCTCGGTCCTCGTACATGACAGTACGCTCCGTCAGATAGTCTGCCACTAGCCGCCCCAGGTATTGCGGCACTCCGTGGTACTGGAGTGCGGCCCTGATGCAGCTGAATGGCAGACTATTGAATGCGTTGGCGATGTCCAAGGACACCGCCAACAGCACGTCGCCGCAGCCCACCGCCTGTTCAGTCGCGGCCTTCAGACGCAGAATTGCGTCGACCGTCGAACGCCCCTCCCGGAATCCAAATTGGGCGTCCGACAGATCGGGGCCCACCTCGCGCAGGTGCCGGACGATGCGGGCGTGGAGCACCCTCTCGAACAGCTTACCCGCCTCGTCCAGCAACACGATGGGCCTATAGGCCGCGACCGAGTCGGCAGACCGACCTGGCTTCTGGAGCAGAACCAGCTTCCCGCTTTTCCAACACTCAGGGAAGCGTCCGGACGCCAGACTAGCGTCTAACACTCCCCTGAGGCGGTCCGACATATGATCGAGGGCTCGGGCCAGCACTCGGGCAGGTACCCCGTCTGGCCCGGGGGCGGTGTTCTTGGATCGAATCCTTAGAACAGCCGCCCCTACCTCTGATTCCCTGACGGGCGGCACATCAGCCTCGCCTTCGTCGTCGCCTCCGGCCATGACGGCCATCGACGGGGGCGTGTGCTCCGCCCGCTGTGGGAATAGGCCCTCGACCACTTCCTGCAGGAAGCTGGGCTGGAGAGTCTCCGTGAGGGGCAGGCCCCCCGCGCAGAGCTTTTTTCGCACCGCACGATAGGGCCGACCCCAGGGGTCACGCTCGAGACTCTCCAGCATCTCCTTGCGGCTCTCCTCTTTGGCGCGGCAGATGGCCAGCTTCAGAGTTTGCCGGATCTCACGGTATTCCTCTTGAAGCCGATCCACCTCCTCACCGACTCCGCGGTGGCGTCGCCGACTACGAGTGAGGCACCTCCGGGCACGTACACAGGCCGCACGAACTTGAGACCAACCCTATACCAACCTGTCTGGCCCGGGTGGGATAGTGGTCAATACCTCCTTTTCAAGCAGAGGCCTATGTCCAGCAGTGGACTGTTAAAGGCTGTTGATGATAATATAATTATTAAAATAATCGCTTTCGTGTTAAAAGAATTAAAATACATTACTTTAAATATTCTTTAAACGATTTAATCCTATCGAGAGGTAGATAAGTTTGAGCGTGAGTCATAACTGGGTCCCTACTGCCCTTTTAGTCCAGTCAATAAAAGCTTAACTTTGCCATTTTGGTTGAACACCTGCAACCAACGCCAAAATTTCCGTAAGTCTTCGTAGATTAATATACTAAAATTGCAGGGTGCTGCGATACCGGCAAATGGTGCAAATACATTGCAAAAGGGTGCAAAAACAACATTTTCGTCTATATCTCGCGATTGGCTGGAAAAATAAAAAAAGATCCTTCTACCAAATTGTAGGAAATTAAATCCCCTACAAAAACTTGGAAACGTATTTTCGCGTATCTCTCATAGTTTTTGCACAAAATGCATTTAAAGGTGCAAAATGAAAAAAAATTTAGGTACTATTAATCTTTTTTTTTTTCATATTGAAGTGATACTACATGTTTCATTTTGATTCAAATGGTATGTTTCGGGCATTTTTTTTAAATTATTTACACCTTTTTTCAAATACCTAGTAATCTTGGCAAAAAAAATATTTAAATTTTATTAAATGACTAGCTGACCCGGCAAACTTCGTACCACTTCAGAATAATCATTAAAATATTATGCTTAGTTATTAACTGATACTGATAAATTGACAGCAGTGCCACCTAACGGGCCCCGGCCGGTACCGCCGGTACCTTTGTTCCTGCATTTAAATCTGTATTATCTTCAAAAATATTAATTTAAATTACATACTTTAAAGGGTCATTTTAATCTATATTAGATGCACAAAGTATTTAAGGTACTTAATTGGATAAGGATTAATACTGTATTGCTTAAAATCGTTTCGTAAATAATCCATTATTTCTAGTAAAAAGAAAGAAACTATTGTAGAACTTCTTAAAGTGTACAATACTGCAGTACATTATTTTGATCTATCTCGTAGGGTACAGCCAGCGTTTGCAATGTCAGCTTAAAAAAATGGGCTTATTTACGACATCACATTAAAAACCTCTAAAATTATCAATGTTACTCTACTTTTATGCATATATTATACATATAAACCTTCCTCTTGAATCGTTCTATCTAGTTAAGAAAACAGCGTCAAAATCCGTTGCGTAGTTTTAAAGATCGAAGCATTTATACGGACAGTCAGAGAGTGGAAGCGACTTTAGCTTATACTATGTAGTGATAATTTAATTTTAGTTTATTTTTATTGCATTGGATTCAGAGCAAAATTGCATTTGAAACGTATATTTGCAGTATATATTAACTCTCCATTTACCTGAGCTATTATAAATTTAATTTCAGGGGGACGTTTATAATAATATATCACTGGCGGAGAAAGAGCGTGGTATATTTTATATTATTCTTTCTACTACTATTCTACTCTTTTGCTCCCACTGATTCCAATTTTCTATAGTAAGAGTCTTCAATATTAGAGTGAATAGGTAGCATAAGACAAATATGAGACCCTTGCGCTCGACGTAAATAGTCCCATTCAAGATCTATAGGATAGGATTGAAAAATAGGACCCATGTGCTCGAATAAGACCATTCGTTTCCTAACAAGAGCGAAAGAGATAGAGATTCAGACAAAAATGAGAACCTTGCGCTCGACGAAAATAGTACCATTGAGAACACACACACGTGCGTTTGTTTTTCTATCTCGCTGAGCGCAATGAGTAAGACTGCAGCAGAAAATGCTCAACTAAGTGTTTCTCACTTACTGTCACTATACTCCAAACTGTCGTTTCAGGGATATTTCGTTTTTGTGCGTCTGTCCAAAAGTGATTTTTTACAAAATAAACTTGATTCACTGTTTTCAATTTAAAGGAAACAATGAATCCTTCATTTTTATGTTCTATTTGTATGAAGAAAACTTAAGATGCAACAATTGTTGTGAAAAGTATGCAATCCTCTCAGGATTGCATAATGATGGTAGTGATTGGTATGGTAAAAGTGAGGACCTCAGTGAAATGGCTAAAAAAACAATTATCACTGTATGTGCAGAAATTTAAGAGTCCGTGTGGTGACGGATTAAGGATACAAAGTGTCACCACCCCTATTCATTCCATGGGTATCGTAAGAGGCGACTAAAGGAACAAAATAAGCAGCTAACATCACTGCCAAGAGAAGGAAAACTTGAAACAAACCCTTTACCAACCCGTCTGGCCAGCGTGGTATAGTAGGCCATAACCTCCATTCAAAGGAGAGGCCTATGTCCAGCAGTGGACTGTTAAAGGCTGTTGATGATGATGATGATGATGATGTGCAGAAATTTTACAGGACTAAATAAACTCGTTACGAAACAAAAAGTTATCTACTACCGGACAAATTCCCTGATAACGTTGTATCAGAAATACCTCCACTATTAACTTGCTTCATACATAAATTATTATTAAATGATGAAAATATCGTGTGAGATGAATGTCCTATTATCCCAAAAAAGATACTATTGCCTATAGTATTATTTCAGCACTTCGTCCTAAATCCTTCATTCGTTTCTTCAACTAGCTGTTGAGACATACATTTATGGAAAAACAGAATCGATGTTAGTTATCAATCTACTAAGTAAAACTTTGTGTTTGCACATCATACCATAATATTTAGCTTCATGAAGCTTCATCAATAATTTAACCTCAGAAGACTATAATTACTGATGCCTTCCTTCAATATGTCTTTGATAATACTGACCGTAATACAAGGTGGGCCAAAAGAAATCACCCTATTTAAAGATGCTCTTATATTTGCAAACGGCGGCCAATGTCAAATCTGTTTTGACATTTGTAAACTAGACAGATGTAGAATACAAGTGAACAAGCCATGGAGCGATACACTCCCCGCGGAACGCGGAATAGTCGTGTCTATTCTTTTGCGTAACAATTCGTCTGTGGTGTTGGCGCAGCGCGAATTCCATCGCCTATTCCCCGGTCGTCCGGCACTAACTGCGCAAACACTGCGCCGTTTGGCCAGGGACCACAAGAGACGCTGCCAAGAGTGGCCGGCCCCAGAGCGCCTATTCTGCCATGTAGTCTACGCCCATGCGATTCTCAATCTCGAGGACGAAGTAGATGATTTTTCGACCAAAATAATAATGAGCGATGAGGCTCATTTCCACCTCAGCGGGTACGTGAACAAGCAAAACTATCGCTTCTGGGGCACCGAAAATCCACGAGTGTATCACGAGGAGCCATTATAATCGCGAAAAGTGACTGCATCAAACGATAACAGTGAACGGTGCGCGCTATATGGCCATGTTAACTGAGTTTTTTCTGCCACAATTGAATGAATTAGGACCGCAGGACATGTGGTTTCAACAAGACGGAGCAACAGCACACACTGCGCGAGACACAACCGATATTCTGAAGGCGGCGTTCCCAGGTGGCCTCTTCTCTCGTTTTGGCGATTTGCACTGGCCCGAAAGATCGCCCGTTTTAACCCTTCCAGACTTTTTTGTATGGTTATTTGAAGTCCCGTATTTATGTGAACAAGTCTGAGACTCTGGAAGCCCTCAAGGACAACATTCGACATGAGTGCGAGAATCTGTCGCCCGAAGTAATGAAAAATGCCATAAAACGAGCCCGTATAGCAATCGATTGTGGCTGCGCCCATTTGGCCGATATCATTTTCTCGACTTCACTAATAAAATTCTAAAGGTTCAAATAAACATAATCAAAACACAAAATCGAAGTTTTTCATTTAGAAAAAAATTGAGAGCCAAACAACATCGGATGACTTCTTTTGGCCCACCTTGTATAAGAACCTCAGGTAGTCAGGAGACTTTTCATTGTTTAGGAGGCATAGCAGTGTACACACCAGCAAGTAATAATAATATTAATAATAATAACTTTATTGTACACCAGGTAATTACAAAGTACTTATAGCAAGATATGTAGGTACAATTGGCGGCCTTATCGCCCGGTGGCAATCTCTTACAGGCAACCAAGTAGTGTTTGATATAAAAGAACTCCAATCAAATGTAAAAAATTTATGATGAGAGATTGCCTTCTGGATTAAAAACATCACCTATGCCGATCCTAGTAAACTATGTTTAGGCATTTCACCTCTTGTATCACCATCGTATATAACATTTCTATCAGGCATATTACATGCCTCCCGTTCATTAGATGACCATCCTCTCAAATTTGAAAATTTGCACTGAATCCGATGGAATAAAAAAAATATTAAATAAAAATATCATTTAATAAAATTGAAATGAATTTTTTGTCAAGATTATTAGGTATATGAAAAAAGGTATAAAATAAGTAAACAAAAATATTAATTAAATCCCAAGGACACATGTAGGATCGCTTCAAAATGAAAAAAAAAGATTAATAATAATATTTTTACAATTTTGCACCTTTATATGCATTTTGTGCAAAAACTATGAGAGCTACGCGAAAATACGTTTCCAAGTTTTTGTAGAGGATTTAATTTTCTACAATTTTGTAGTAGGATCTTTTTTTATTTTTCCAGCCAATCGCGAGATATAGACGAAAAAGTTGTTTTTGCACCCTTTTGCAATGTATTTGCACCCTTTGCCGGTATTGCAGCACCCTGCAATTTTAGTATATTAATTTACGAAGACTTACGAAAATTTTGGCGTTGGTTGCAGGTGTTCAACCAAAATGGCAAAGTTAAGCTTTTATTGACTGGACTATTTGTTTTCACAACATATTATTATTCCGCCTACTCGAAGTACAATAAAACATTGCAATTTCTTATGATCCTTACGTGTAATGAAATTAAGAAGTATCTGCAGTTGTCAAAAATTATAGAATTAATTTTCTCTAGATATAAAAATTTATACAATGCCAGTCACTCCGTGGAAAAACTGAAATTCAAGTAAAACCGGTGGAACTAGTAGCCGATCCCAAATAAACTTGGGAATAATGGCTAGGAGGATGATAGAAATTTATACAATTTTGTTAATAATCTAAAAACTTCTAAAGGTTTCCATTTTGTACAGATATAAACATAAGAAATGTTTACATGAAAAGAGTAAATTCAGTACAATACATAAATATAAATGTTTTATTTGTCCGTATTTGAAGAGGTTATAACATTTAACACTTTATCTAATTTAAGTTCGTGAACAACATTGTAAAACTAAGTGTGCAAATATACATTAACAAGATGTTTAATTACAGACAGTACATTTTCCTAAGACCATATAAATTAGAAGTAAAACAGATGCTGCAAGTTAATTAACAACATATGTTTGTATGTGTAAATAAGAGGGATGGATCGTTTGTCACTCATTACTTAAACATACTTCACAGAAATAGAAGCTTCAGGCAAGATAGGGATTTATCTGTGCTTGTAAATCGCAAAGCGGTTTACTAAGCTATTTATTAGTAGTAAGTTATCCGTTTAAGCTACTAAAGAGGATATATTTACATACGTCTAGAGAAGTAATTCTCAACTAGTTAAACACTGCTGTGTGTATGTTGTACGTTACAGCATTCAAATAGATCTAAGACAGATTAACCAAGTCCTAGTAACTAATTTCTTTATAGTATCAAAATATATTCATCCCTCTTTGTTAGGGTTCCGTAGCCAAATGGCAAAAATCGGAACCCTTATAGATTCGTCAAGTCTGTCTGTCTGTCTGTCTGTCTGTCCGTCCGTATGTCACAGCCAATTATTTCCGAAAGTTTATGAGCTATACTTTTGAAATTTGGTCAGTCGATGTATTCTGTGAACCGCATTAAGATTTTCACATAAAAATAGAAAAAAAACAATACATTTTGGGGGTCCCCATACTTGGAACTGAAACTCAAAATTTTTTTTTTCATCAAACCTATACGTGTGCGGTATCTATGGATAGGTATTCAAAAATGATGTTGAGGTTTCTAATATCATTTTTTTCTGAACTGAATAGTTTGCGCAAGAGACACTTCCAAAGTGGTAAAATGTTGGTCCCCCCCCCTCTAACTTCTAAATTAAGAGAGTGATAAAACTAAAAAAAATATATGTTGTACATTACCATGCAAACTACCAACGAAAATTGGTTTGAACGATATCTAGTGAGTAGTTTTTTTTTAATACGTCATAAATCTCAACACGCAATTTACCTTTTATTCAATCAATACACTAGTATAAAAACATCGATGAAAGTTACAACGAACTACAAGAACTTTTATATGATGTTACTTGCTGATACGGAACCCTTCATGGGCGAGTCCGACTCGCACTTGGCCACTTTTTTTTTTATATGATATCGTCTTAAAGTTTGTGACGAGACTGTATACTGAGGTTTTTTTTTTAAATATTATAACTAAAATTATGTGCCAGAAGTTCGTTAGTACTGAGCTAGCAACTGTTCTCCGTAGAAAGTATTTCTATAATGTGAAAAAATTAAAGCATTGAATTTACATTCCAATTTAACAGAAAAGTACAATAGTTTATAGCTTTCCACAATTATTAGAAACATAAATGTGATTCATTGAGAAAAAAGAATGAAGAAAAAATACGGTATATATAAGTTGAAAAAGACTGACAACAGTTAAATTAATTTTAAAATTAAAGTGCAATGATTTGATCTAATTATAACTAGGAGTGTTCAAGTAGCATTAAGTTCAACATTTGTTTCATTTTAGTACTTTATGTGTTGATGTCGTTGTATGCTATATATAGCGATTAGAAGTCGATGTTAAGATTCTCAAGAGGTCAATGATCTTTTATGTTAATTGTATCTTCATTTAGTGTGACCTTGCGGATACAAATATCGTTAGTTATCAAAATACAAATATATTCGTATATCATAAACGAATATGACGATTTTTCGTTTGTGGTATGAGATCAAAAGGATTGACTGAAAATTTCGTATGAACCTGTTAGTGCCGAACTGATATGAGTGTACCATTAATCTGATGCAATTTACTGTACATTGAAAAAGGGCTTGATTAAAACTATCAAGTGCGTACTTAAGATTTTATAAATATGGAAGGCATCCGAGTTGTATGCAGCCCCGGGAATGAGACGTGTGTCCATAAAATTAACGGAAATAGTATTTCCGCAAATATTTTCAGGCTTATAGAACTACTATGATACTAGCTTCATAATTATATAGTTATGGTATCTACACAGTACAGAAAAAGAGGACAAGAGGTGGAGGCTAAGACCGATACTTACACATAACAAAGAAAAACAGTAGTTCAACATTGTCTTGAGGTGTTCCGAAAGGTTACGATGAAGTACACATAAAAGCGATGCCGTTAATCGCATGGCCATAAAAAACTTAAGATTTTTAGTGTCGCTACTGTTTACTGCTATCGCTACTGTAACATATTATTTTGTTTTAATGACCCAGGAAAAATTGTTTACCTGATGTCTTGTCATTGTAGAGATACATATACTCTCGTTTATTTATTTTTGTTTGTTGTTGTTATTCATTCCAATGTAATCTAAAAAGCAGAAGAAAAATCTAATTTATTTGTTTCTCTTTATTACTCACATTTATACTGATATAATAAAGTAAGATTGTGAGTTTGTAAAGTTATAAGTGGTTATCTCTGGATCATAGCCGTGTGGCCTTAGGTGATTGGAAACAATCACCAAGGGTAAGCCACCGCGGCGCGGTCGGACCTGGGTGACCGTTTGTGGCAGTATATGTAATGAGCGTTTCCGTGATTTGGAGGTCACGTTTAACGTTCGGTCCCGGTTAATACTATAAGATAGCAGTCGCTTAGTTGGAGGCCTTCGGGTGGCTTAAAAACATCCAACAGCAAGATTACGTAGCCACAAATGTGTCTTGCCTACCCAACCCTCACTTGGCCAGCGTGGGACGTATGGCCTTAACCCTCTCTTTAGAAAAATAGAAAATTTGATTGGGGACTGTTAGACGCAATTTGATTAGGGTTACAACTCACAAAATTATTCTTATTTAAAAATGATTATAAATCATAAGAATAAATTATATGTACATTTCCAAGGTAAATAAAATTGAACTAAATTGATTTGATATGGCTACATGTATTAATGTTATGCCGTATATAATTGTAGCTTCAATTAAGTTACCTATGGCTGATTAAATGAAATTTATATGTATTTAATGTGCAGTCAACAAATTACTTTCATAAAAAAACATGGTATGGAGAATCGCAACTAATAGCTATGGTTATTCATCCTTCTTCTGCAGTCAATGCTAAAAAACATATTGAAAAACTATAATATATGCAAAGGGAATACAGAGCCGTAATATACTTATATCACCATCGCTGAATCACTATTAACACCTTATCTTAGTTATCTCCATCTTATACCATGCCAGCCAGGTGCGTTTATGTTGACTTTATTTCAAGTTTCTCTTTTAGAAATGTTATATTTAACAAAACTCCATTGGAATACTTACTTGCTGTAACCTAATTTTATGCTTCACCGTCCTTCTAAAACAAAAATATTTTCAATATCAGACATCCTTCACTCGGCCCTATGATTCCAAACTGTGCAAGCCTGTACTGAGGCAACTTATTAATAAACATATTTATTTTTTATATACATGTTATTCACAGGACCGGCTGTTGTGGAGAACCTTGAAAGAAGTCTATGTCCAACAGTCTGTTGGCTGAAATGATGATGACGATACATATTAAAATTAAATTACAACCAGATACAAAATAAATCTGTACATCACTATACTCAACTCATAACTGAATGCAGTACTCTAAAATAGAAAGAATTGACAAACGCTACACTTCTGTCACTTCCTTTTGACTTTTTCTTTCTTTTTATGTTTTCGCAAAATAGTAAATAATTATGAAGAAAAAAAACTTAAGATTATCGACTTGGATCATTTTTCAACTGGCGGCATGTCTTCCAGTTTGCCTTCTCAATAATAAAACGGATTTGAAAGCTTGACCACTAGCATGAATTTTACATCACATAATCATCGTATCTTACTCCGCCCAGGCCTCTACTTCAATCTTCGGTTTATCGCATCCACATTCTACCAGGAATTTTGTATAGATTCGTAGTATGTCCAGCACACTAACATTTTCATTTTTATTTAAAGTACCAGTTTAATATATTTTTTTAAATTGTTTAAGTCTTTTTATTACATTTAGAACAATTATAATTATATTATTTATTTCATTAAAACCAAAATTTTTGTTTGTGTAACAAACAATGATATATTATAAGAATTCATTGGTAACAAATAAATATTGCAAATTGAATTAAACATTATCTAAAGTCAAACCTGCTGTATAGGGTTACACTGACTCGATTATTGAACAGCGAATATTTTGAATTAGTAAGGATATACTGTTTTAGTGATTTAATCTGTGTACATAATGTTGTGTTGTATATATTCTGTGATAATAAACTGTATCTGACAATTTTTGGAACTTTTACGTATTGTTCACGAACTCCTTCACTCAGGTGCACGATATAAGGTGCAGTCCTTACACCTTGCACACACTACAGACCATTTCTCCGTAAAAATAACCAATAATATTAGCTACATAGTTCATAAAAAGGCCATGCAAATGCCTACTTTAAATTTGGTTCAAGTGCTCTCGAACGTCATTAATGAGCTTCAAACCCAAGGTTAGTTATTGTGGCAGCATGTTCGTAAAAACACCTTTGCACGTGTTCTGAATGGCAACAAAAACAGACTGATGAATTGCTGACAAATCTTATTCTGTGAGTGGATTTGTGTCTATCTCCGTGTCTCAATCGGGGTCATGGTATTTAAATAATTACAGTTTATTTATATGCTTCGAGCAGTCATTTGTAAAAGTCATTATAGTCAATTTAAACCGATCGGTCAACAATCATAGCGTACGCGATACCCAATTATTAATGGTACTACAGTCACAAAACTATATTTTATATTATCCTACTTAAAAAAAAAATGAATGAATTAAAATTAAGGAGCATCCACGTTTGTTACCATGAGTTGTTAGATTCAATCAGCAGCGGTGGTGGCTTTCTATCAGGTGATTTGTCTGGTCCTTTTCTCCTACATCTATCATGAGAAGTTCATCTGTAAACAAAATTGTTCATAATGCGTAAATTATGTATTGTAGAAAAAAATGTGTACTTTAACTTAAAAAAAATATATATTTAACTTCTATAAATATCTATATATTATTTAAATATGAAATGACATTCCATAAAATTATAGGGGATCAGAAAACAAAGAAAATCTTTACAATTTAGAACATCAAAAATTTCCTCGCATCATGGCTTGCTATCTATATGATTATACAAGCCAGCTGGTTGCTTATTTAGTTGTTTAAACATAGTATTAGCAATTGGGTCTCGAGATCCTGTCGTCTCGACCTCAAATAGCTCAAAGATTTAGTTACAAAAAAAAATTTTGGGACTTGCGCTTTAGCAGATGCAGTAGTGGTGGTAGTGATGGTGATTAGACTAGTGCGAGGGTGTCGACGCAAGTTGCATGCCACTCCAAAAGCTTACCCATCTTCCATGGTAGTAAGCACACACCATCTGGTCTACTCCTATCATCACAGACTATTGGGTTCACGCACACATTATTAACGCAATCGATAACTTTGTAGTTTTGTATATTTTTATGTTTCAAGCATTTTCATGTAGTTCGTTCTAAATTTAAAAAAAATCCATTTATAAATATTCCAAATGACATAAACATCTTTCGGCTGATACAGATGATGATTATTATTTACGTATATTCATTCGCTCAGTAGCATCCATGAGTAATATCTTGCGTTACTGGCTCATTTAGTCTGAATAATACAAAAAGATTATGGAATAAGCCGTATGAATCCTTTTTAAGTAAGGCCTGACCTTTTGCAGCGTTTTGTTTTCATCATTGAGTGAGGTAAAAGGAGGATTCATCGGTCATTGCCCATCTTAAAGCATAAAGACTGATTCTTGTGAAGTGAACCAATTCATTATAATAAGGCCTTGAAAATCTTTGTATTAATATTACATTGGTATATATATGAGTGATTGTGTGGCCAATATATTTACTTGACACCATTTTCTCTGTTTTAAACGGTGTTTTTTTTTGTATACATAAGTTTGTGTTCTTTCAGAGAAATCCTATTTGAGAAATAAATTGTAAAAAACATCTTGCTGCGAGTTTTGAGTGACTTAGAATTATACTCATAATTTTTTTTTTGTTTTTTTTAATAAATTGAGAACTAAAACAACTAGATAAAAAGCGTCTACCAGCAAAAGAAAGAAATTAAAGAAGTCACCTTTATAAACTATTAGAATCGTTTCTGATGTAATGTGTAACATAGTGAATTCCTTTGCTAACAGAACGAACAACATCAACAGTCACCTTAATCGGATGTTTCTATACGTTTTGAGATGTGTAAATGATATTTAAAAGCCTTAAGAGATATGTATTTCTAAGAGAAAATAAAGAATCTGAATTGTATGTCAGATTTGGATCGAATTTACTTAACGATTCAGAGAATAAGTTAAGTTTTAGAAGAACAATTACGGGCATTATGTTTCGATAATATACACCTGTTCGATCTGCGTCGGCGACAGCTTTTGATTACTCTTCAAAATAGTTTTACAGTTTGAACATTTCAATGTTTTTTTTATTTTACTGAACAAGAATGTCAATAGTTCATCAATATCCATTTTACTTAATCTCTTAGTTTTTCAATTTCAAATTCAATTGGTAAACAATTTAAGATTTATTTCTTAAATTGTTCAAAGAACCACGGTCACGCCTGAAGTTTAGATCAACCATATAACCTATACGGCATGTAATTTGAAACTGCAACTAAGCAAGGAAGAGGAGTAAAATTAATACCGTAATTTATAATGGTTAGTAACATTTTGTTGCTATATGGCCACTCGTGCTACAAACAACTATTCTACTAATATGTTGCTAAATATTGCAACACTTCTTCTTAAAGAAATTAGATTCTTAGCTGATGACCTTATGCATTGTTTGAAAAATAAGAAAAAAGGTTTTTTTCCACTCTTTGAATTATACTTTAAATAATATGAAGATGACTTTTTAAAAGTATGTAATATATAATAAGGCTATGAAGAAGAAAGAAGAGATGGTAAGTTGTTTAAAAATTAGCGTTGATGTTCTTAACGCTCAACCTCATTGACCGCCGTGACGTCAATCTAGAGAATTGATTGCTACGCGGTTTTAAATACATTTAAATAAAAAAAAATTTTTTTTGCACTTTTCACTATATTTTTCATTATATCCACACCAAAAAAGCAAAAATATGAGTTTTTAGCTTAAAACATATAGAAAAAGTAGAAGCAAAGAGAAGAAGAGGAAGACTGATACATAATAAGGATAATATATATCACTAGCTTTGGCCCGCGGCTACGCCCGCGTGTATGTCGGTTATCGCAAGAAAAAGTATCCTATGTCCTTTCTCAAGTTCAGTTCTATCTTTATATAAAATTTCATCAAAATCGGTTCAGTGGTTTAGGCGTGAAAGCGTAACAGACAGACAGACAGAGTGAGTTACTTTCGCATTTATAATATTAGTAGGGATTATGGTCATGTTAAAAAATTGAAGTTCGTACGCAGAAAATGTCATTTTTACTGTGAATTCCGAAATAATAACGTTTGTTTCTGAATGACGTTGGACGAAATTCAGTAGGGATATGTTGTTTGCCAAGGTTATATGAAAGACACAGAGCAACATACATATATATTTAGTTGGGAAAATGTTCCCACATACACATTTTAAGCTTACATACAAATGCAGTCACATGTCGCTATGAACTCACACGTAAAAATTGAAAAAAACAATATAAGACACATTAACACTTTCTGTAGCATAACATGTTGAATATACAAACATAATTGTTTTGCTTTGACAGAGGTAAACACCTGCATATGGCTATTCCCTACAATGTTGCTCTATAACGGGAGAAAATCAAGCTTGTAAATGTGAGTCTTAGCAGTGTTGGTACTCATATGAATCAATAAATTTATGTTGTATAAAACAGTGATCTCATGGAAATGTAATTTTGCAAATAGAAAAGAGGCTTTACTCTATTGGTACGGCCGGTACTTACTCTATTGTTATAAAAATTGTAAAAAAAATAACTAACTGAGAAAGTCATATCGTAAAAGAGGTATTTTTTTAATCTTGCAATGTCAGTTCATCATCATTATCAATACTGCTGGACATAAACTTCTTCGTATGAAGTAGGTTTTGGCGTACTAAATCAGACAGTTTATATGGAAATTATCAGAACTTGTAAGAAGGTTTTCTATTAAAAAAATTAAATAAGAAACTACCCTTACTATAATAATAAATATGAAAGTTACTCTGCCTGTCTCTTTCTCGTTAAAACTACTGCACCGATTTACATCAAATTTGGTACACGGATAGTCTAGAGCCTGATAATGGACATAGGCTACTATAATAATAATAAATAAATATGAAGCGATTTTTGTTACCAATGTAACTGAAACTAAATTAAACTTCTGCGTTGGCACATGTATGGTAAAAAGTGCAGGAGCTCCTTTAATCGATAACAAACATCAGCTGTACGGTGATTGTTCCATATATTAAGTTCTTATCTCAAGTATTATAAGCATCTGCTTTAACTTAAATTTAAATATTTCGAAACAATTATGTAAACGAAGTTACTGCTATTTCACATCGCATAAAAATATCATGATAACGGTTCCCTGTACTTATGAACAATAACTATTCACTCTGAGATTCTCATACTACATAATGGTTAACATCAAATATTAATCGTATTAGTCACAGCCGTGCTCAGGTGGTTCTTTCACACACGCCTCGGAAGCTTTTGACTAGTAGATAACATTTTTATTTTAGCAAAAACATTTGTTCAATTTATGCCCAGCCATTTTATACCAAAAATAAAATCTCGTAAGTTATTAGCAATCAAGAAAAGTAAATTGTTGCAGTTTTTGAATTTAAACATTTCCAGCATTAACATTCTTAAAAATACCTATTTATGTAAAAGAAGAAGAAATAATAAAAACAACGTTAGGTGATTTATCGACCCATTTGTTGACTAACTATTGTGAGTTTTACCACTAAAATTAGCAAAAAGGAATATTAAATCAACGCAAATGAATAGTTTCATTCACAGATGGTTTCGCAGCGATCAGGTAAACGAGCAGCTTCACTGCTACAAAGGATACGTGGTAGTCCTAACCGCCTCCTGAGTGTCATTGCGGACAGAAACAATAGTCCTATAATTAATAAACTCTGTAATTTACATGTACTAACATAGCTATAAGTCTATTGTCTACTAACACACTATGGAATTGCCGAAATAAAAGTTTATTATTATTATTATTATTATAAAAATATGTTTACATTTATACACATTATTTAATTGGGTGTTTCAACAAGAACTTTGTTTTCTAAAACAAAATAAAACAATTTATATGAAGATGTTTAAATTTTTTATTTTATTACGAAGAGAAAAGTTTGGACGAAAAGTCGCAATTTTGAATGAAAAATGATATCTGACAAATGTACACCACGATTATGCTGACAGAGGTCAATTCCTTCATCAAAGTTTTTAATCACTTTTTGGCGGGTCCATTTCATTATCCACATCACAGATTTTGAGTGTTAAGGCTACAATCGATTCGATTGGCTCCGTATGTCTCTCCGTATGACTCTGTCCTTAACATAGCCCCACAAAAATATTCCAGTGTTGTTAAATCATACGATCTGGCTGGCCACTTAACCGCTGAATTTCGTGAAATTATGCGATCGAATAATTTCGTTTGCATTATATTGATTGTTTCATTGACTGTGTGACATGTGGCACCGTCCTGTTGAAAGCATATGTCAGTGATACCCACGTAAGCAATAATAGGCCAAAATTTAATTGTTAACATCTCGCAATAAAATATCACGAATATTACGAAATATTACTTTAAAACAGAACCACCATTTTCATATTGAATTTTAATTATTTTAGTGCGATTTTCGAGCGAAATTGAATTCATTGTAACAATTGCTAATAAAACATGATAATAATATTAGATAGTCATTCAAGTTAGGATATTATAGTTATTGTTTATAGCAGGTAATACAGTCCTTGACCGTGACAGCGCGCAGCGGTGCGCTCCACTCCCGCGCACTTCCTCCCCACACCGCGCCGCGCCTCCAACCGGAACAAAGATTAAGACATATAAAGACAGGTTTCACATATATCACCTGTTATTTTATATGAATCATTGATACAGAATATTATATTATTAGTATAATGACTATCACTACGATCTGGATTTTGCCATACGTAGATTGTTTAACAAAAATAAAGGTTAACTGAGACATACGACACAACGCAGTCTAATCAAGCTATGCTATCAGCATATTAATTGCTGACATATATAGTGTGTGTGTGTGTGTGTGTGTGTGTGTGTGTGTGTGTGTGTGTGTGTGTGTGTGTGTGTGTGTGTGTGTGTCTGTGTGTGTCTGTGTGTGTTTGTGTGTTTGTGTGTGTGTGTGTGTGTGTGTGTGTGTGTGTGTGTGTGTGTATTCTTCGCACGAATGTTTGTTTGAATAAAGTTTTTTATCTGCAAAATTTAATAAATACATCGCTAGGTTATTATTTGAAAAAAAAGGAAATTAGATTGTCTGCACGTTAACTTTGATTTGTGTTAAAAGTACGTACGCGGTACGCTTGGCCGCAATCTACGTCGCAAAATTACCGTCGCTTGTGTAATGCCGCGCAATGCTGTATTACTTAGTGATTTGATGTCGTCGTCGGTGCTATTACATTGAACTCTAGGCTGTCATTTGTATTACACACATTAGTTGTTTTAAATTGTTATATACATCGACATTTACTTGTATTATGTTATTTGTTGGTTTGTATATTATAATTGTACAGTAACTCGTTGCTATGAAATACTTTAACTACATTAACGTCACATACGAGAAATTTAGTAGAATCTTCTTGTATTTCAAAAAGGATATTGGTTTCATTAAGGCAGGAGGAGCTAAGATAGCTAGAATGATAAATAAAGCTAGCTCTGACTGCGTGTATGTTAGTTATAGCGGTGAAAAGTAACTTAAGCTACTTTTTACCTCTATAACTGATATGCAGGCTTTCTCATGACTAACTGTGTGCCAAATTTCATTTAAATCATCAATAGCCTTGAACATAGCCCAACCCTTTTCAAAGAGGTAATGCCCCTTTTAAAGGGCTGGTACCACGCTAATGGGTTGGTATCAAGTTGGCTTATGTCAATTTTTCCTTCTCTTTGCAGTGCGTCCTATGCAGTTTTCTTTCTTAATCTCCTTTTACAACACACCCACAAGATGAATAAAGGTAGTGACACTCTGTATTCTTAATTCATCTATACAAAGTATTTACTGACGCCGCTAAAATAATTTAATTTTAAACATACTTTCAATTCATAAAAATAAAATCAATAGTAATTTTTACTCTGGTTATGTTATTAAATAAGGGAGCGAGTATTATATTCAGTATTTGCAGGACATTAAAAAAAATAATGCGGTCAAATTACTTTTTCATATTCTTTATTTACTAAGTTACAATCCCAACGTTGTTTCATGCAAAAATACATAAAAACTTGGTGCAGTAGTCTAAAAGCTGCAAAAGATATATTAATATTGATATAATGCTAATTGGTTATATTAATTGCTTTTCTTGTTAAATAATTTAAAATAGTCAAACCATACATTTTCATACTAAGTAACACAAAGTATTTGAATGGAACTTTTTGAGTTTACGACTTGTCTGATACAGAACATGATGCCTACTCTAAACTTTTCATACGTACATATTCATAATTTATACGCAACGCATCTGACTGTAGACTGTATCCTTATTATAACAAAAAAGGAAAAATATAATAAATAAACCATGAAAAATCCTACAAGATGTATATAGCTAATTAAGTCGAAGTCACTTAAATAAATGACTAGGTATTTATTTCTAATGCGTGATGCAGGGACACTCATGTGTTGGTCAAACCACATGACGTCAGTACAACCGTCACAGCTCGTACCCTTAATTTATTAGTAGGTAAATACAAAAGTATATTATGACTAAGCATTTCTAATGTTAAGAGTTGGTAAGATGACTCAGTTAAATTTTTAAGAATCATTAACCAGTAAGATATTATAACTGAATACATTTTCCTCCAAAACTGTATTTAGCTTTTAATATCAACTTCTTTGAGCGAAAATCTCTTAGGAATCCACTGTGTATGTTGAGCTAAAATAGACTAAAAACTGCATAATGTCTCTGAAAAGGAAGTAACTGGTTTCCCAATTGACTACGCGTCATTCACGTTTGGATGTAATACATTTAAACAAATTTTCAAAATTTACATAACATTCTGGAAACATTAATGATATTATTTCAAGAAAAAGTTAAAAAAACCTTCAGGTATAAAAACAGTCTTGTGCTGTATTATACAGCGAGATATGGTACCGTGCCTAAAGGGGGAGCTAGCCCGTACTTACCGGTAGGATATTAGTTTTTACCGGGAGGCCTGAGCTGCAACCGGTTCGCATCCTGCTCCTTCAGCAAGTACTAGTGGAACAACATTATTGCTTCTTAACAAGTACCTTTGTAAATGCCAACACTACTCACATATCGACGGTCGGTAACGAGTACCACATAATAACATGTCATATGTATTCAACATACAGTCTCAGAATGATTAAAAAACATGACTTTTGTTAATATAAAATTCTTATGTGACGTATTACTATTATAAATAATTTAGTTACATATCGTGATGTGCTTAATTTCTATTCATGATTTGTTATGAAAATTGATAGTTTTCGTTTTATAGATTCTAACTACGTCATATTTTATGAGATGTCAGAATTGATGGAATATTATGTCCATGCGAATATCAGTTACCAAAAAAATGACGAATAAATATTGTAAAATTATATTACCTTTTAATACCTAAATAGTACGGGAATCGAGTACACGGACCAAAGACACTATCCACCACCTAGAGTATTATAAAGGTATTAAAATATGTTTAAATTGTGCTTAGATTATAAAATATTCAAATTTGTCCTTCATGAATTCATGATTCCCTTTAACATTCACACTTCAGAAGAAATATTCCAAACTTATCAACAAATATTTACCATATTTAAAATTTTTTAACAGCTAAATATAGTTACGGTATTTATATAAAGTAGTAGTAGAATATAGTTTATTAACTTGTTCTACTTTTAATAACTACATAGATTAGGTATGGTACATATTTGAGATACGTAATGTTCTAGTAAATATTTAAAACTGAATTATTAAATATTACATTTAAATTTATACGAATTCCACACACCACACACTTCAATTTTCTTAACAGTATTTATTGCTAGAGATTCCAAAAAATAATATAAAAAATATAGATAACAATGTGAATGTTAAGACTTTAATGAAATTATAAAAAAAACATGAGCTACATATGACAAAGAAACAATAAAATTGTTGACCAATACTAACATCACACTACACTTAAAGAAATGTAACGCTCTAATGAGAAAGCAAAGCAGCAGATGTCTTCGACCTCAGCGTCACGACGGCACAGAAACGTGCTAAATTTGTCGAACCAAGACAAACTCGACGTGACAAACCACTATCCTATGTTTGAACTGCATGAAACGTACAAAATTACTGTCTCAAATATGTAAAGTCATCAGAAAAACTGGAACATCCAAATAAGATGAGACTGTACTTCACATATCAGTGACAAGCTCGTTATAACTATTTTAGAAGTAATGAAAATGTTTCATTTCGTCATCCAATGTTAGTTTTTGGTTCAAGAAGAACGTAGTGAAGTATTTAAATGAAATATCCCCAGTAAATATAGGCTTTTAAATGTAAAGATTTGTTGAAGATTGATATAAGAATTTTATATGAACTATTTTGAAGAATTATATTGCGTGGTTACTAATATTAGGGTTGTAGCGATATCGAAAAAGTTGTACAATGGTCTTTGTAGTGTCCTATAACGGGTTTCTATTCCATTTCATTCCTAGAATGATAAACTTGATTGAAGACTTGAATGATAATGCTGATGATGACTGAGATCATTTGATGAATAACTTTAATAATATAATCGATTTAACTTCTAAATTTCAGAACGGTCTTGAAACAATTCGAATACTTTTTAGCGGAAAAAATATTAAAATACACACATTTATACAGCAGCTTGATTTTATTTTCTAGCTATGAAATGTAATCTTTTAACGTCTATTTTACACCATAATAAAAAGTGTACCCACTATATTTTAAGTATATTATAAAATAAACTTGTTTAGAACAAAGCCCACTGTAATGTAACGCCAACATACATACGGTTACGAAATATACATGTGTTACGTTTCCAAGTTTAAATCAAGAATCTACTAATTGCAGACACCATATTTCATTTAAATTTATGTAGAAGCTTGATTATCATGCACGCCTAGAAATTATACACTTCAAACATAATTGATTTACTACAATCAAATCTCAACAAATCGATTATCGAATTAGTGATTCGTGTTTTTTTCAATTTAAAGATGTAAATTACATATTTTTCAAATAGGGTTTTCAATTTCGTAGTTCTGTAATCGTCTGTTCATTTGATGCAGGATATTTTCGCAGTTAGTTATTCTATAATGATGGGATAAATCTCTTAAAATAATAAGAATTTGGGCACTTAGAGCAGTAAGGTAACAAATATAATTAAATTATTTGTGTTTTTTTTTAATAATCATTATTTCTTTTATTGATATTAAGAAACCAAAGTTTCTTTTGATCCGTAGAATAAAAGATATTGGATTTATTGTTATTAGAGCTCGAGCTGCCTAAAGTGTTTGTCAATATTCTGCTTCCTTAATTTCTTTCCAGTAAAGTTGAAATGATTGGTGCCCTTTTTTTATAATAAATTAAAGTCACGTAAAACATTGTAATCTCTATGAATACAATATGCATGAAAACTATAAGCACAAGTGGGATAAAATAACCATACCTATAGCTATTAGTAACATTGTTCTTCAAGTCATCATTTAAGTATCTCAAAAACCCTAACTGGTTGATCATCGCAATGTGAGGTCAATACTCCTACAATAAATGTGGGTCAGATGATGGGGCAGTGTTGACCGTAGATACTTGACTAAGAGTGAGTGGCAAAAAACCCATAAATACAATGATACCTATCATATTTTGTTGTCATTTTTCATTAACCCAACTTTTAAATTATCATGTTTCGTATTGTATTTAATTATGTTTAGAAGCATCTTTTGCAGCTAAGCCAGAGCCCAGAACTTAAGTCAAATCAATGGTATTTAATATTTCTGAATTATTTTATAATTTTTTAGTTTTATTTGAATGTCTATTTGAGCATAAGCACATAAATAAAAATATTTAATATTAATTGTAATTTCTTGTTACTGAAATGAATGGATGTTTCACTATATTTTTTCTGTAAATAAGTATAATTACAATAATATTATAGTTTATAGTTTTAGCATCTGTGATAGTCAGATAAATTAAATAAATTATTAAAGTAAAAAGGAGCCCATTTATTTTAAAGTTATGTTATTTTTATAACAATCAGCTGTTGAACTTCAGTAAGCTAATGAGCTTTATAAATGAACCACTCACTGTATTAAGGCAGCTCGTTTATGTCTTATCTTTTGAAATTATTTGCGAGCAAGTTTTAAGTTTCGATTGTAAATTGTGGAATTCCAATGAACTATGTAAATTACTTGGTATATTTTTGTTTTTTATCTTAAATATTTAAACTTTCTAAAATGACTCTACTCTGCCTAATGAAAAACTTGAGTAGAATTCAAGATCATGAATATTGTGAGTACAGACTATGCAGCACGGTGACCCAGTCTATAGTGGTTCAGTGATATTCTTCTGCATCTTTGAGTCTCATCTGAAAAAAACTTTAAGAAACTACTGAAACTATTACATTAAATTATCTAAATTGATCTACGGAAAAACGCCCACTGCTCGACATAGTGAGGATAGTCCCCGAGAATCCCCACATCAACCGGTATATTCTGTCGGCATCCAATTTCGGTATATGCCCGTGTGGTGACAGATTAAGAATACAGAATGTCACCACCCCTATTCATCTCGCTGGTGTCGTAAAAGGCGACTAAAGGATAAACTACGCAAGACAACATCAATGCAAAGAGAATGAAAACTTGAAACCAACCCTATACCAACCCGTCTGGCCAGCGTGGTATAGTAGGCCAAAACCTCCTTTCTAAGGAGAGGCCTATGTCCAGCAGTGGACTGTTAAAGGCTGATGATGATCCAATAGTTGCTAGTGCTGGTGGCAAAGCTAAGTGAGCATGATTTAATTGAGTAAAACTCCAAGCTATAGGAAGAACATCTGGTCAAAGCTGTCATTCATGTTTGGTTATCTTATTATATAATAAAGGAATGTACTATGTTGTTGGCCTATTTAATTTTTCATTGAATATACCTCTTATTACAAAACACTTTATAATTCCTCGATAGCTAAACAGAGACACAAAAAAGAAAAATAAGATTTTATATATTTCTTTGAAACCTCAAACCAAATTGGTGGAACTTTGTATATATACGTCATTAAGTCGAACCCAAAAATTACAGTATTAGTGGTGTTGTGTTTCGTTTATGAGTGCAAGCCCGGTGGCCCAATGGGTATGTATGTATGGGTAGTATGGGTCACCATGCTGCAATCTTTGCATCGCACTTGTAATGAGGATGATGGCCACTAGTCTTACCACCAGGTAGGGTCATTTTGCAGGCTACCTTTACACAAAGCAACTATGTACATAATAGGAAGACAATATTATGAGAAATTATGCAAAAATAAAGCAGTTTTGTTACATTGAAAAATTATAAAACTTTCACTATACAGACGAATCCCCTAATAAGTTAGCTGTATGTGGTATAACATCAATACCGTTATCTGTAACGGACAATTGACGTAACAAATGTAGTTAAGTTTGTGAACAAAATATGAAAGTGAAAAACAAAGTATTTGAAAACAAACAAAAGTGTTCTACATAATATAATGACGACAAAGTTAAATATTTTTAATAATAACATGGACCATCAATAACGTCCCTTTGTATATTACACCTAAATTTGAAATATTTGTTACATAAATAAAATTGAATAATAGGAACAAACTTAACGCTTTTAAAGCTTTTTTGAAATAAAATTTGAATGACAGATTTATAAATATAATTTAATATATTCGGCGGATGTAATAAAACAGAATCCACTAATGTTACAAGTTCTCGTACCTTGTATTAATTAATTATATGAGGCATTTTGATACGTAACATGTAAATCCAGTATTACATGTCAAGAACTCGCGAAAAAAACTTGTCAGAAGGTAAAATTACTTTTATTTTACATGTTATTGATCAAAAAAATCTTATCATTTTTTAGTCTCATTAATGACTGCTGATACAAATTTGCTTACTTTTATAATTGTAAGTATTTCATCAATATTTTCTAAATCTTTACTAAAACAGACATTACTTATACAATATAAAACTTCAAATTTTATTCTACAAAACAATTTGGTAATAACAATCTACGACGACGATAAGTCTGAAATTCGTGTGAGTGAACGTCGTGGAGGTCAATACTCCTTCAGTAGGTCAGCAATGAGTTGGCGGAGGCAGAGACTGGTCCCTGGGTAAGCCTTCTCATTTCCCAACATCCATGATTAAGGTGATAGCAGGCGGGAAATGGGCCAAGCCGGCTTCATTCCGGTTACCGGCTTTTATTACTTACCTAAATAAGTAGTGTATATATTATATTTTATCATTGGATTAAGCCACAAATATTGCTTGCAGTGAAGATATTTTGTATTAATCTAAAATATATCTAGATGCTTCAGATTGTTTTTTACTTTAACACTTTTTTAATTATATTCGAAAGATGACCTCAATAGCCAAGAAAGCTTATGATGATAATTTTCTGACGTAAGTAAGGCATTGACATCTGCTCATAAATACACAAAATGTATTTGAATAGGAAGTTTCAAAGTTTATGAGATAATTATGTTTTACTCAGTGATTTTATTAAAACATAATAGCTACTATTTCCCGTGGATCTGATTTAATAACATTGATTGTGAATTCTGTCAATGGAAAATTCTATAAATTAGGATTCTTTTATACAGTACTGATTACTAAATAGAAAATTCGCAATTTCCAAATTGTGTGTTGAAATCTTTTTTATCAGTGTGTATGATAATTGTTCTTTAATATTTTTTTTACTAAATAAATTTATACACTCAAGTATAAGATCAAGAGTATGATTGTGCTATACACCTAAGTACCATTCCGAGAATCTTTGGTTATAATATCAGACTGCCTTGTTGGTCTAGTGGTTAGCGTATGCGGCTGCAGATCAAGAGGTCTCGGGTTCGATTCCCGGGTCGGAGCAAATATTTGTGTGATTCACAAATATTTGTTTCGGAGTCTGCGTGTTTTTTATGTATAATGTGTATTTATTTACAAAAAAAAGAATATTTATGTATTTATATCAGTTGTTTAGTACCCATTCGACTGCACGGTTGGCCTAGTGGTTTAAGCGGTCGCCACGCCGCTCTCTACTGCGCCAAGTGTCGTGGGTTCGAATCCCACGTGGGATAACACTTTGTGTGATTCACAAATTAATGTTCTGAGTCTGGGTGTTCATTGTGTCCGTTTCATGTATGTTTGTAAAGTCCCCCGCGACACAGGAATTCTTATTCCTAATGCGGGAGTTGTCTTTTAAAAAAATAATAATAATAATACAAGCTCTGCTTAGTTTGGGACTAGATGACGTTGTGTGTAAAGTGTCCGAAATATTTATTTACAATAATACATTGTATAGTTAAACTAACTTGTACTCATTCGACATTTAATAAGTTCAACTAAGTGAGAGTTAAGGTATGTTATAAAAGGTTTGGAAACCTTTTTAATACATTTTTCAGTGTGAAACAGTAATATATAATTGAAATGAAATATTTATATACTAGATTGCTTAATATTTATAAGAGAATCGTTTTTAAAAAGTAAGATAGATAGCATATGTGTTGTGAATGCATACTTTAATAGATTATGTATAAAACTGTGAAACAGGAATTGTTTTTATAATTAATTACGTTATACTACATACAGTTTATACTGCCTCGTTGGTCTAGTGGATAGCGTATGCGACTGCTTATCAAAAGGTTTTGGATTTAAATCCCAGGTCAGGCCAAATAAGCGTTTTTGTTGAACTAGTTGCCGACCCCAAATAATATTGGGAATAAGGCTAGGCAGAAGAAGAACAAGACTATATACAGTTGGACATTTTACATCGTTTTACACTCCTGTTTAACAAGTTTAAACTTCTAAAATGAATAACTGACGAAACGAACAATACATAACCTCTTATAAATAATATTAGGATCTATGTAAAAGACAATAATTAAAAAAAATAATGGATATCTGAATTAAGGTCTGAATCTTTAACCAATTTTTTATTCATATCTATGACTTCGATATAAATTAAAAAAAAACAGTACCCATCCTCCTAGCCATTATTCCCAATTTTATTAGGGGTCGGCTACTAGTTCAACCGGATTTACCTGAATTTCAGTTTTTCCACGGAGCGACTGGCATCGGACCTCCGCAACCCTAAGGGAGAACTGAAATTCGAAGATTGAACTAGTTGTCAGTATATTTGAGGGCACTGACTTCCCAATAAGGATTGCCATAGATGTTCATGACAACCGGGACCGACGGCTTTACGTGCTCTCCGAGGCACGGGCGTGAATCACCGCCAAACTTCAAAACTCCGGGCAGTTATTAGGAATTTCCTAGGAAAATCCCTAATAACTGCCCGGAAAAAAAACAGTACTACAAATAATAAATACCTGTCGAATATCCTAGATGCCTAATCAGTACATTGTATATTATATAACAAAGACCTCCGCCGCGTCTTTCTGTCTGTTCGCGGTAAACTTAAAACCTACTATTACTTAAAACCTATTTTCATGCTGTTTTCAGCAATGGATAGATAGTTTATCGAGGATGGTTTTAGTATATAATTTTTCAAGTTCCAAATGTTTGTAAAATACATAATATATGTCTTCCCGTGCAAAGCTGCGGCATGCCGTTAGTACATTTTAAAGAAAGATGCTCACAAGTAGAAATGCACTAAATACTTTTTCATGCCACGTTATGCGGTTTTTGACTCCGAAGTTCAAAGATCTCAGAAATATAAACATTTTTTGTGAAGATATAAATAAAATTTCCATTCACTTTTGATAAGTCTGTACGCATGGTACAAAAATATAAATTTTAATGTTTTCTTTAACTTGAACATCTTCATTAGAGTTAGTAACTTGGGATTTTAAGTGTGAAACAATCGATTTGAGTGGTCGTGTCGCAGTAAAGTAACAAAGTAAACTGTGTAGACGTATCAGGGGGCCTCTAAGACTTACAGCTCTAGTAGAGGACAAGGGAGGACATTCACCCCACTGTAATAGACGTTAGCATGACGTGGATTAGATCACATTAGTTGCGGATGTAATATTTTTAATGTTGAAAACTTTTATCGTGACAATTATATGAATTCAAAATTATGCATTACGGTAAATTAATATATTCTTATTTTATATTACCCGTGGCTGTTGTCTACTAAACATTAGCCGGAACAAATAGACTGATGAAAAAAATGTGAGTACCGTATAGACATATTTACATGTATTTAGTAAGTTGTTAATTTGAAATTATAAACAGATACTTCAATTTAATTTACTGAGTTATTAAGGTAATGGTTTCCACGCAACCAAATAAAATAAAACAAGTCTTAATACATATTTTGCACATCTCTAATAAATCATTGATACTCGTTCAGTGTTCATCAATAAACACAAGACTGTGATGCCGATCAGTAACATAAAAAATAAAGAAAAGAGAGAGAAAATAGATCTTGAATTCAATATGGGCTGTATATCATATACAGCCCATATTGTTCACGATATGTTGACAACATGAGAAAGAATATATCATTTGATTCTAAGAAAAAGTGTTTAGAAAACTGTATTATTAATAATTTCTTTGTTAATTCATCTAGTCGAAGAAGTACTTGATAGTAAAAAGTTATACTAGAGCATGCAATGTTAAGCAAACAATAGCACAACACATGTCCACACTAATATTGTCGCAGTTAAGAGGCACCTGCTCATTGCAAAAGACAAACAGTAACTCAACTCGCGGAAATTATTTGTATACAGTAAAAAATATCATCAACTACTTGCAAAATACGTCTCACTGAATTTGTTACAGTATTTTTTGTTCTATTTTTAAAATCATTTTAGAAGATGTGTACTTATTACTCGTTTTAAAAGAGTTACTTATTCCAACCATTTTTTTTTGTTTCTAATATTGACAAAATATCTTATTTTTAAACAGAAATCGTGTTAAGCAGTCGGTCCATGTTATTGTCTTCGGGTGGCTTAAAAATATATCCAACGGCAAGATAACGTAGCCACAACGTGTCTTGCCAGTCCCAAAGCACTCGGCCAGCATAGCATAGGGACGTATGGCCTTAACCTTCTCCTGAGAAGAGACCCGAACCCAGCAGTGGGACCATAAGGGTTCTTGATGATAGGGGTCGTTTTAAGTTTTCAGTTTTTTCGTGTATTATTGCTCCTAGTCTAGTTGACATTCTACAATAGTTCACATAGAAAAAAAATGAAAGGGGATTACGTCCGTCATTATAAAATATTTGTCAATAATAAAAGAGAATTGAAGCGTTAACGATTGTAGACAGGGATGGATTGCCCAAAGGCAAAAGGGAGTTGTATAGTTTACTCCCTCGGTCAGCTTTTACAATACACACGAGATGAATAGGGGTGGTAGTATTTTGTATTCTCTATCCGTCACCAAAGGAACCATTACTAAAGTCATCTGAATTTTAAATTCTGATTTGGTTAATTCCCAAATATCTACATGTGATTTACTTGATCAGTTCAGGAAAATTTTATCATTAGTTAATGTCTATGTCACAAAAACAGCTACACGTTTGGACCCTACATTATGTTTACTAGTCATTTGCTAGTAAAAAGACATTCAAAGGACCATAGACGACCATAATCGCCATCACAAACATATCGCAATACATACCACGTAAACCGATGAGATGAAGTATTTGTTTGGTAATTAAGGCTATACAAACCTCTCAATCGGTCTTTCAACTATACGTAAGTGCGGTATACCTAAGCAGAACTTATTATATTATTTAGATTTATGTCTTCCTATGATGTCATCACAGTTACTAGAAGGTACTTTCATAAATATTTTAAAATACTTTTATTTGTAGACAAAAGTACTGTAAAAATACTAATAATATCTTGTATAATTTGAATTTCACTTTACAGTCATTCTTGTGAGTTTTTTTTAACAGTTTCATATTATATCATCATCTTCAAGGTTAATTATCATTTCTAATATTATTTAGAGTTAGCTACTAGTTCAAAGAACTGCATTCGGCCCTTCATAGCCCGCAATCTGTATAATATAAATTTCGTTATTATCGTTTAATTGTTTGTGTGCTCCTTAAAAACTTAAAAAGTTCTGTTCTCTCAATCCGCTTCAATTGATGTATATACATCTCTATTTTTCATTAAAATTTTATTACAATGCAATATATGGTATGTGTTAGTGTATACAATTATTTATTTTCATACGTGTTTTGATTTCCCCTTTTCAAATTTATACACATATTACACATTCAATAGAAATAGCGCTTACATCTCTTACGAATATTCAATTTGTTTCTTTCATTGAAGTGTGTGCTAAAAATAGATTTTATTTTGTTAACTGGAAAAGTAAGTTTATTATAAGAGCAAAAGTTAACTGTGAATGAAGAACAATTCACAGATTTGTTAAATGGTCGTAGACTAATAAATAATGTCCATTAAATAAGAATTAAGTTAGTCACAGCAGCATATTTTATCATTCCTTATTATGGTTATTTGAATAACCGCTATAAGAATGTTAGAATGACACGCCCATATGGACTGCATGTTTGAAGTAATCGGAAGCTAATACCGAAGAAGAATTGGAATCATGTAATCATATGAAAATTAAATAACTAGAATAGAATAGAATAGAATAGAATAGAAAACTCTTTATTTGCACTCCTTATTACAGAGTTACAATAGAGTAAATTAAATATAACTATATATATATATGTACTAGATATATATGTAGTGTACAACCTTAGGATGGTTCAAAATGTATCGGAGTGGCGGTGGTAGTCGACTGTGCATTGAGTTTTGTAGTAAATAAAATACATACATCCATCCATGGTAAATGATAAATGATAAATGATATTTATTTCTGTAAGTAAATCTTTTCAGACATTTTTACAAGTCGGACTTATAGCTAGAAGGCGCCGGCATTTCCTACGACTCACTCTGGGAAGAAACGCCGAAACAAACCACAGAGGTGTCTTTTTTTTTTTTAAGTCCGTGTACAATATTAAAGAGAACTATGTGAGTGCAGTATAGGGTCTGGGTTGGCCTTTTGAAGAAAGAACCATAGTTCTGAGTCGACCTGTCCATACAGACGGCGCACGGGCCCCAGCCATCGTGTAGCCTAACCGATGAAGTCAGGATCCACAACCCGGAACACGACACTGCCGCCAGCAGGACACTTGAGTAGGCCGTGGAAACACTCAAAACCACCAGAAAATTACTAAAATATAAACTAACATTACAAGCCTACACTATACTCACATTTACAAACTTACACAAAAACAAAAAATAAATAAAAAATAGTATACAATTCAATTTCAACGAAAAACTAAACAAATTAGAATACATGAAATACATGGACATACATGGACAATTATACATACATACATAATACATATATTTATACATATATACAAAATACATACTTATACATAATAATAATAAATAAATGACATAAAATTATTTAAAAAAAAACAAATTTCACATCCTTGATCGTGATTACCTAAATTATGATGCATAGTATTCGTGAACTTATCGGCAGTGCATTCTATAATCGTACTGATTCAACAGTAACCGACTGATTATAAAATTTGGTGGAATGCAGAGGCATCTTCAGTCTTAGATTTTCGGATGACTGAAGACATTTTGCATGTGTGTCAATCGGATATCCTACTATGATCTGTTATATAACACCATCGTTAAAGTAAGAGTTACTTCAGGGCCAACAAACCAACCAAAAGTTATAACTTATTTAACTTATTTAATTACTGTACATTATATTTACTAGTACTTTTTATTTTATGGTCAGCTACTTATGTGACGCCTACCCTCCTGGTTTTTTTTGTATTTGTTGACGGGTTGGAAAATCTCAGGGTCCCCGGGAACTCAGGAGCCAGAAGTATGTCGTTTTTTCGTCTCTCAGAAATACCCGGACCATTTAATTTCAAATCTACCAGGATCGACGCCGCGAAACTCTATTCCGAGCTCTTGAACTCTCGGTTACGACTCCGGCAATTAGATTTTCTACTCTTTATGTATTTACAAAAAAAAATGTGTAAGTATTCTATCCGTTAATCTATCTTTCATAATTTGAACACTGCTTAGTTTGAGAGTATGGCGTTGTGTGTCAGATATCCAAAAATATTATATTGGAAATTTGGAATTTCCAATCTCATATTTTCCGAGTATAGTAGTATAGATAGTCGAACTATACAATTTCATAGTATTTTTCTCCATTAGTATGGATTAAACCAGAAGAATATTTTTTTTTAATTCTGAACAAGTGCATTTTTAAGATACTTATATTTTTGTTTGACATTTGACATTTTTATTTATTTCTTGATAAACAACCATTTGCATTTTGAAATTTACATTTTAGTAGTATATTCAGAGTTATTTTACTTATTGCCTCTAGCATTTAATTCATCATCATATATATATACATAAAATACGTATGAATAACGAAAAATAATTATGAACTGAGGATTGACAGAAAATTATTAAGAACACCTTTCTTGCAAACATTTGCACCAATCTTTTGAACCCATTGTGTGATATAATGGCTAACCCTTTCGTGGTTTATGCAAGCGCATGCCAAATGACTTGCGATACTTGCGTTATGTTCACCACAGTGCAGATTGCACAGATTGGTTACAAACACGTTGCGCTTTTTGTGAATAGAGTTTTGTGGCCGACAGATGATACCTGTTCCTGTGTTAGTTCACATTGCTTACCTCATTATATTCATTCACACTTATTATATCAGACACCAGTGGCTCTCAACTTTTAAAAAGAAATAAAGTAGAATAAAATACCTTTTCTTATTTTGTTAAACCAAATTAAACAATCTTAGTATTTAGGACTGGCCCAGTTATTAGAATTTATCTAGAGTCACCGTTCTATTAGATCTTTGTTTTTTATATATACATTTTAGTCTATCAAAGTGACTCTACACTACCTGAAGGAAAGCATGAGTAGAATCCAGGTATAAGGGTGTATTCTGTATGGTAATAAGCAGTATGGTGATACACCATAGCGTCCTAGTCAGATGTCTCTGCATCAGATTCGGCTACACCAGGCATACATCTCTTAAAATTCGTAAATACTAAATAAAAAATTGTACTAGTCTAAAATTCTTTCTATCAACATGTTGACAACTCCTGCCTGTTTTGAATGTTTCTGTAGACTAACCTCTTAGTAACAACATTCATGGAAATACATATGCTGAACCCTTGTCCACATAGATGCATTATATTACATTCGTTTTAAGAGTAATATCGCAATTGAAAAGAGCACATTGCGTGTGTTTGGCACAAATGTCCGCACAAGGTGTACACTTAAACTGTCACTTTGAAATGATCGATTATTGAATTTATTTTTATATATACCTATTCATAGGATATTCAAATGTCGCCTGAAGTGGCATCTGTAGCTCGTTGCTAAATTTGAAGTAATCTTTTGGTTTCGGTAACGAGATAAATATTCTTTTTATTTTTGTATTTCCTGTACACCTTTCGATTGTTGAGATATCTGTTAGTATCATTTTGTTTGAGTTAAATTTACATTTTAATGTTAAAAGTTAAAAATAGTATGTTTCATTAGTTCAACATTTCTTTTAATGTTTTTCTTCTGAAGAAAGTATCAATTCTCTGCGTCTGCAGAGTTTAGTTTTATATACAGATTTTGTTAAGTTTATGATTTTTAGCCAGCTTTAAAACTATAAATGACTATATGTACACATAGAAAAAAGTCCTTAAAGAGGCTTAGTGAATGGATGAGATTAAATAACAGTACATTGTACTGGTCTCAAAAAAAAGATGACGATTTTTTTCGATGTCGCACATTCAAGATAATATTATTAACAGCATGTGCTGTTAATATTTTACGGTAGTTTTATAAAATTGCTAGCTACATTTCTAGTGGATTGTAGCACTTGATGTTTAATTATTACGTTTCATTATAGATTTTTCTCAGGAACTTAACGTTTAGAATTCCTCATAATGTAAATTATAATTTTATTCCTTAGGATAAAATTAAAGTGTAAAGATGCATTCTTCCAAGCTAATATTCAAGTCAGTTCAGCAACAACTTTGCTATAACTTTATCAATTAATTTTGGCATGAGCCAAGATTTCATATATGGTAAGAGCACAGATTTATCTTAATTGTTCCTATTTCCATTGAAGACTGTGTTAGTTCACATTGCTTACCTCATTATATTCATTCACACTTATTATATCAGACACCAGTGGCTCTCAACTTTTAAAAAGAAATTAAGTAGAATAAAATACCTTTTCTTATTTTGTTAAACCAAATTAAACAATCTTAGTATTTAGGACTGGCCCAGTTATTAGAATTTATCTAGAGTCACCGTTCTATTAGATCTTTGTTTTTTATATATACATTTTAGTCTATCAAAGTGACTCTACACTACCTGAAGGAAAGCATGAGTAGAATCCAGGTATAAGGGTGTATTCTGTATGGTAATAAGCAGTATGGTGATACACCATAGCGTCCTAGTCAGATGTCTCTGCATCAGATTCGGCTACACCAGGCATACATCTCTTAAAATTCGTAAATACTAAATAAAAAATTGTACTAGCCAAGATTTCATATATGGTAAGAGCACAGATTTATCTTAATTGTTCCTATTTCCATTGAAACTTTTTTTTTAAATTATGTATTAAATTTGGATACGTTCAATTCTTTGGAGTTGTTTAGACAAGATGATTCTTATCTGTATAAAATTTTACAAAACCACTACATACACTGTATGGTCTTATTTTTCCGTGCGTTAATCCCCCCGGATATCAGTTGATGGCTATGTCAGACTCGAACCGATTATAACCGATTCGAACCGATAACCGCACGCCGTCTCGGGTACTATAAACCGAAGAACCAGGTGTACCCTCAAAAGGAAGTCCCTAGAACCTCAACGTTCCTCGGGCCACACACGGCTTGCAAATGCCACTCTTCAATGTGGGAACCGCCATGCTCCCTTACTGTGATAATAAAGGCGCATGCGCTTCTTAGCACTCGCGCTGCTACCCCGGCCTGCTTCTGCTAGGGTGACAGATGGCCTCATCTGGCACCCCCAGGCTTGCACTTATGGAGGACAGAGATCGTTTCAGTCGTCTGCGGTACCTAGTCCGTTCTCAGACCAGCAGAGTTCTAAACCTCTCCCGATCCCGCTCCGCCATCTCATTCGCAAGCATAACTTGCTCACAGAAAGAGACAGCTGAGTTCCACGGGTTCTCGCTCCGTATTATGGCAGCATGATGGCCGCCACGAGACAACGTCTCGGCTCATCCCACGCCGGACATTCAGCTAGCGTGTAGAGTGCGGTATCCACGGTCTGGCCATCGCAGTAGACGATTTGGGCGTTGGCTCTTTGCCAATGAGACACAGGTAATACCCGAAACATCCCTTTCCAGTGATCACCTATGTCAGCTGGTATGAGAGGCTGCCGTGATGCCTTTCAAGCATAACGGTTCTTACCGCCGCAATAACGGCGTGCCCAACGCTCGGTTGCCCAAGCCGTTCCCTCATTCCTCCACGAGTACCTGGTGGAGTTGGGATTTCTGATCCTCGATTTCTCGAGGTTCAGGACTCATATCCAACTCCCGTGCCTTCTTGTGCCTCCGATAAAGAGCTGCAAGGGCTCTCGCCTCCAGATACTGTATAGCCCTGTTTTTCTAGATGCTGACGCTACATACTAGAACCACCACTTGATGTTCTTCAAAAATAAATTACTAATTACCAATAAACTATACTTTTTGCGATGTCTAGGAACCAAGAAATATTATTTACCAATCCTTATTGTTTACTAATATTATGAATGTAAGTAATGAAAGTAACTCTGTATGTCTGTCTGTCGCACTTTCACGTCAAAACTACAAAATCAATTGAAATGAAATTTGGTCCACAAAGTTATAGTCTCAGATTCTAGAGTCTGAGACAGGATCATCATCCTCCTAGCCATTATTCCCAATTTTATTTGGGGTCGGCTACTAGTTCAACCGGATTTACCTGAATTTCAGTTTTTCCACGGAGCGACTGGCATCGGACCTCCGCAACCCTAAGGGAGAACTGAAATTCGAAGATTGAACTAGTTGTCAGTATATTTGAGGGCACTGACTTCCCAATAACGATTGCCATAGATGTTCATGACAACCAGGATGATGAGTCTGAGACAGGATATGGGCTACTTTTTACGCGATAAGCGACATACACCACATAAAATGAACCCGCGAATTGAAAACCTCTTTATTTTTGAAGTTGGTTAAAAATAGGAATTTTAAAAAGTTATTGATTTATTTCAAACTAGTATGCAATCAAGGTTATTAAAATCAATTCCATAATGACTGTTTTATGTCCCTTCAATATAACAAGAGAATATTAAGAAATAAAAATTAAATGTATGACTCTAAATGCTAAATGACTCCCGTTTTCAGTTTCTTGTACATATTTTAAATATTTACTGGCATATCAATTCAATAGTTTTTCTTCGTGATTTAAACACATAATTTATATGTTAATATTAAAATAAACCAATAACTTTGGGACAATATGTAAAAGTGGAGAAATTTTGGCTGCAATTGGCGTCACCTGCGACATTCTATACTTGTTTCCATTTAACAGTTAAAATTCAATTAATTTGGTACAGTTAATATGAGTTAATTCTAGTAACCGTTAACAATGGAAGTTGTCTGTCCATAGAGCAACACGGTAGGGAGTAGCCATACGCGGGTATTCCCCTCTGTTATAAGTCCAAATGGGCACGTGCATTAAAATGTTATGATACAGAATATATTTATGTGTGTGAAATATTGATTTTATTTGTTTTGATTGTCATGTGTGAGTTGATAGTGAAAGGCAATTCTTTATGTATGTAAGTCTATAAAGTGTATATATGAAGGTTTATGACAGTGAAATATCACAGACTGTTTTTTATCGGAAAAGGAAATTATGGTTATTCCACTCCGGTACACGCTTTTTAGGGTTCCGTAGCCAAATAGCAAAAAACGGAACTATTATAGATTCGTCATGTCTGTCTGTCTGTCTGTCCGTCCGTATGTCACAACCACTTTTTTCCGAAACCATAAGAACTATACTTTTGAAACTTGGTAAGTAGATGTAATCTGTGAACCGCATTAAGATTTTCAAAAATGGAAAAATGTGTGTGTCTCCTGTAACTTCTGAAATAAGAGAGTGATAAATCTAAAAAAAGTATAATTATGTTAAACACTATCATGCAAACTACCAACGAAAATTGGTTTGAACGAGATCTAGTAAGTAGTTTTTTTGTAATACGTCATAAATTGTAAACCGCAATTTACCTTTCATTCAATCAATACCCTATTATAAAAACATCGATCAAAGTTACAAAGAACCACAAGAACTTTTATAACATGTTACTTGCTGATACGGAACCCTTCATGGGCGAGTTCGACTCGCACTTGGCCGCTTTTTTATTATTTGGCAGTAGTCTGCACTCCAGTAGTGTCAAAATCTTGAAAAATATTTATAGAAGTGCTTTTTTCTTCCGAGTTTATAATGAAGATAATGCGTTACAACCTGCTAATGTTGGTGCGATAACAATGTAGCCGCGTTTTATGTTCTGCGGTCATTTTCTAAATGTTGGTTACGAACAGTGGTTAAGTATAATAAAAAGCAATTTTAATGTTTTTCTTCGTGCCATCCGGTATTTAAAAAGCAGATGCAAATAATTTTGGGAGAACTGGTTCGCGCGTATTTGTTACTTTATTTTTTTTTTGCCAAAATGACAGTGACCAGTGTTCTGCTTGTGAGTACCTAACTAAACTAAATTTTATTGAGAAATTTTTAGTGGGACAAGTTTGATGGCAAAGGGAAACACAAAATAAATGTTTCAAATTTATTACACAATTTTACTCTAAGTCACTCATTTACTCCTAATAAAAAACGTAGCATTTAAAAATAATATCGTTGTAGAAGACACTCTTTTTGTGATTAAATTCTTTATTACTAATATTTCATTTCAAATTAACATACAGTACTAAAAGAAAATTTTATTTTTATTTTATTGATGTTAAAAAATGTACATAGTTTTCTCATCATCATCATCAATAATCAACAGCCTTTAACAATCCACTGCTGGACATAGGCCTCTCCTTTGAAAGGAGGTTTTGGCCTACTATACCACGCTGGCCAGACGGGTTTGTAAAGGGTTTGTCTCAAGTTTTCCTTCTCTTGGCAGTGATGTTAGCTGCTTATTTTGTTCCTTTAGTCGCTTCTTACGACACCCATGGAATGAATAGGGGTGGTGACACTTTGTACTCTTAATCTGTTACTTAGTTTTCTCATTACATATTTATTAATACTCCTTTTGCTAAACACTACGATAAAGATATAAGAAACAAATTCATACTTATTATAAGATAGTCCTTGTGCGTTGATGTCTTTTCCAAGGAAATTGTGCTCATCAGCCGGTTTTATGAAGACATTATTTCTAATAATATTTTTTGTAATATATTTGATCATATTGATCATAAACTTCAGTTTTCTTCATAATTAACATGCCTAAATTATAATTTTACCTTTTTAATATTGTGTAACGTAAAAAAAGCAGTATAAATGAAAATAGGTTTTAATTCTTATTAAAAATTTAAATAGGTCATGTCATAAAGTGTTACTCATACAGGTAATATTTTTGAACTTAAGGTAAGGATGCAATCCTTTTCTCTGTTCGTGGGAATTCTGACAGATGCGCTCCTAACAACAACAAACCTTTTTTCTACAACCTTAACTGTAGGGTAGTTTAAAAAAATAATAAACCCGGACAAATTAATACCGACTAATAAAATAGATGTATTGACTTCTTGACATTATTTGGATGATTTTGGAACTTGGATGATATATATGGATTTTTGATGATAATTAGGAACGACGCGATTAGAAAAAAGCATATCTTCAAGTGAGCTGTTATTATATTTTGCCTCGGTGGCGCACTGGGAGCGTGTGTGACTGCTGCGTTTGAGGTCTCGAGTGCGATTCCCGGGTCGGACCAAATGTTTGTGTGATCTGTATCGGAGTTTGGGTGTTTTCTACGTATGATATGTATGTATTTACAAAAAAAAGGATTTTTATGTATTTCTATCAGTTATCTAGTACCCATACAAGCTCTGCTTAGTATGGGACTAGATGCCTTGTGTGTAAGACGTCCGAAATATATTTTTGTTACTATAATATCAGTCTGACAGATTTAAATAAAATTAGGTACACAGATACTCTCAAGCCTGAGGAAGGACGATTTTTATCGCGATAACCGACATACACGTGGGTGGAGCCTTGGGTGCAATCTATTATAATATAATACGATACGACTAATCTATCAATCAATGACACACACTTATGTAAATCTATTAACCTGACGTTTTCAGTAAAACAAAACCACCAATTACCTTTTAACAGACGAGCTTGTAGTATTACGAATTTTACTGCAAGCTACTTTTATGGCATGCTATGATTATCAATTTATTATACTAGGAACATACACACTTGAACATCTGACATAATGACATGAAATGACATCGTAGTTCTTTAGCAAATAATTGCACTATGATATTAAATCTACTTTTGAATTAGGTGGCATTATCATTTATAGAGTTATCTCAGTTGGCCTTACAAAGTGTTGTCACTGCACACACATCATTTTGAACTATAGGCAGGAAACAACTTTCTATTTGTTACACATTTTTTCGGAATCTGTGTGTATCACGTAATATTAAAGTTTTTTTAAGTAAGTGTTGTATTGCATCCGGTGAATGTGATATTGGTGTGATTATCTGAATTCCATTTTCGCATCAAAAAGGTGAATAACGTTTACTGCAAAGTCATTGGGGTGAAAAAATTGCAAATTGCCCATCATTAAATGTACCTTAAAACTAGGTATTTAATATAAACTTTTAAGTAAAAATAAGAAAGATTGTTATCCTTATATTTATTTTATGAAATATTCTACCTACTACCTACTACTAATGTAGAAAATGAAGATACAAAAATAATACTGCTTGATTATTTTATATAGGTGTCATCGATAATATACAAAGAGTCGCTCATGCTACATGCAATTGTTAAATTTTGAATTTGTAATATACTTGTTAAAAAGCGTTGTGTCTAAAAAGCGTTTTCAGCTTAATTATTATATTTAGGTGCTGTGAAATCTATGATTTTTATTTAAAAGATTGTAATTGACATTAATTTATAAGTATTCTGTGACAACGATTAACACGACAGCTACTGTTATAAATATATAGAATGCGAAAAAAATTAACTAATTAAAATAACTTCATTTACTGGATACTTAAAAAATTTATCTTTACTTAACATTGCAGTCATTTTACACAATTTGTCTCAGACTTAGTTAAGACTGGCGGCCTTTTTGAGGATAGCGTTCCTTGTGAAGCAATAAAAATATTTTAATGTTTACGCAAAACAATTTCTTGTTTGCTTTTATCTAAGGCAATAAAACTTTCTAAGGAACGGTTACCTCGAAGGACGAAGGAACTTCGCTTTAGAAATGCACCTACTGAAAAAAATACTTCTTATATAAAACAACCTTATTTTGAATTCAAATAACACTGGTCGACATTTCTCCTATGTGGTACAAAAAAAAATATTTTTATTTTGGAACAATACCTACATTGTACCTTTTAGATAAGCATAAAGACGCCTTATTGAAAAAATGTTGCAGCAGCACCGACAAAGGATCGCTAATCTCACAGTTAGACAAGTGTGGAATTGGTACTGGTATCTTTGTATTATAAGAGATATTAAATGTATGCTTATGTACACATTCTGTGGACTTTTGTCTTACAGGAGTCTATTTTTATAAATTTTAAGCAACATATAAGTCCTTAGGTGTCCCCTAAAGGTAAAACTCATGGGTTATCCTAAATATTGAATACAATTAGTGCCATTAAGTAAATTAGTTATATTTAGTTAATATTTTGATTATAAAAGAAATGAAATAATTCATAAGTTTCACCCTATTCTTCTTTCTTAGGGTTCCGTAACATAAAAAGGACCTTTATTGTTTCGTCAAGTCCGTTTATAATTCCATAGTATAGAGTTATCTATTTAAAAGACCATACAGAGATCTAGCTACCTGCATCATTATATGGATTGTACAATAATGTATAAACATATAATCAATGTAAAATATGCCACAAATCCATAAACAATAAAGCCATCTCATTCATTCAACGTTTGAAATACAATAACCATAGCCCACTTTGATGTATGAAATTAAATGTTAAACCTCATACATTGAGAGACCACTTCCGGTGAAATCAGAATAGAACAAAAAAAAGTAATCTAAACAAACACATGACAAGAATAAAGCAGATGGCGCCTAAACGGAAATCGAAAGGACTTTTTTAAAGGTTTTTTTGTTGACTATTGAAAGTAAAAAACTATGAGGATATCGTTTAAAAAAATAATGAAAGCGGTCGATGATTTGACCGTGAGAAATACCGAGCTTTGAATGATCTTGATAACATCCACAAACATCTGTAGTATTAATATTGAATTTAAGACTTGATGTCCCTGTGGTGACGTGTTAGAAATATGGAGTGTCATTACCTCTATGGATAGTTGCCGTAACAGGCAACTAAGGGTCGAAGGACGACATCACTATAAATGGAAGGAAGGAAAGTTGTAACAAACCCTGTACCAATCCGTCTGGCCCATGTAGTAAAACCTCCAGCCTAAATCTCCTTCTTAACGAGAAGCTTATATCTATCATTGAACTGTTAAAGAATATTGATAATGATGATTAACACTTGTAGCTCTTTATTTCATTAAACTGAAAAATCTTAGCTATATTGTAAGGTTTTGTTAAGAAATTAAAGACATTGTAAGGTTTAGATATATTTGAATACACTGTCGATTAAAAGTCTCACTACTATGATCCTGCTTATGTTATTCAAACATTGTTAGCATCTGAATACACAAATTAACCACTACCTGATTATCTGTTGGTTGAGAAAAAACAATGATATTCAATTAAGTTTATTGTAGCAATAAAAATCAGACGAAACGGTAAATGTAGGCAATTAATGCATTATTACCATTATTTTACCGCTAAAAGTGGTTGTCGTAGCCGTATAAAACAAAAATTATATGGAAGCAAGGTTATTCACTTTAAAATATAAATCTTAGTGGTACGAATATCATTAAATCAATTTATTACTTTGTACCGAAAATCAGTTAATTGTGTTTCATTTCAAGTGCTCATGCAAAAGCACTTTCACGGTATATGATACCAATACTGAATGACTGCATAGTTGGCCTAGTGGTTTAGCAGTCGCCACGAGTACTTAAACCACTTCATCAAATGACGTGGGCTTAAATCCCACGTGGGAAATCACTTTGTGTAATTCACAAATTGTTTTTCAGAGTCTGGGTGTTCTTTGTGTCCGAAACATGTATGTTTGTAAAACAGTAGTACATTGGTGTTTTTCTTAATTTATTTTTATTTTATTCATTTATTTAAAAACTTACTGCACATGTTGTACAAAGGCGGACTCAATGCCATAAGGCATTCTCTCCCAGTCAACCTTCAGGCGGTGTAGAAATAAGATGCGGTAGGTGCAAGGACTAAATATTGAATGCAACAAAAGTAACAGTGAGGAAATTACGAGATAAACTTAAATAGCATAATACTTAGAATACACAAATTTATTTGGTTCTATGTACATATAATAATAAATACACATAAATGTAATACACACAACACACATTTTATTATATAATATTAATATACCACGTAACATAAATATAATATAGATCCACATAAGTATAATTAATCTATATAAAATACACAGTCAGACACTAGTGTTGTGACTGTACTGCCAGTTCGCCCCAAAGAAGTTCGCGCACTTTTGTTTTAAATTTAAAGCGGTTTGTGAACATCCTGATTTCGGCAGGCAGTGCACTCCAGAGTAGGACTGACTGCACATAGAAGGAAGAATTGATAAGGTTGGAGGTGTGAGAAGGGTATAGACGGAGTAAGTTATTTGTTCAAATTCAAATTCAAAATTCTTTATTCACTTAGGATGCAATACATCTCTTGTGACAGGTCAAGATTCTACATGTACATTTATGCCATGTTCGCAAATAATAGGTAGAGCCGGAGAAAAGAACATGGCAATAAAAACTCGCGGCCACTCCTTTCAAATCGCCAATGTTTACATAGTTTTAATGTGTTAATATAATAAACCTGATATGGGGGTAAGGTGCTGCCACTAATATACTATACACCATGTTAGAGGACTGATGCAAATTATAGTGATTAAAAATTAGAACTTATGGTAATTTAAAAAAAAAAAAACAACAGCCTCAGTGGGTACAACATAGTAGGAGCATCTACTTACAACAAAGGTAAAAACTATATGTGCTCAAATATTGGCCAAATTACTGGTAACAAAAGATTAAATATAAAATATTAATTATAAGATCAAAAGAAAGAGAAGAATGGCCTTTATTAGTCACGTAGAATCTTTACTTACAAAAGTAAAATCATGTTCTTAAACAATGTGATAACAACATTCACATGAGTAGAATAAAATGATAAGGAGCAAGTAGTCAAAACCATTTTTCTTTATCATTTAAAAATTCGTCAACTGTATAATAACCTTTACGTATAAGATAAGTTTTGACTACATTTTTAAACTTTTCCACTGATAGACTCATAACACTAGCTGGTAACCTATTAAAAAATCGCACGGAAAGACCCATAAATGAATTATGCGTTTTATGTAGCCTATGATATTGACCTACTAATTTATGCTTATGTCTCGTGTTCACCGAGTGAACGTCACTATTCCTGTGATATAAATGCATATTTTGTTTTATAAACATAATGTTTGCAAATATATATTGTGATGCAACTGTCATAATGCCTATCTCTTTAAACTTTTCTCTAAGGGAAACTCGTGCACCTAGTTTGTAAATCGCACGCACTGCACGTTTTTGGAGAATGAAAATTGTTTGAATATCAGCTGCCTTGCCCCATAGCAGAATGCCATACGACATGACGCTGTGGAAATAACCGAAATATGCCTTGCTGTTTCCACATCCGTAAGCTGTCTGACTTTGCTGACAGCATACGCTGCAGAACTGAGTTTCCCTGCGAGACACGATATTTGGGCGCCCCACTGTAACTTACTATCTAAAGTAATTCCCAAAAAAACCGTTGAATCAACAAAATTAATAACTTCATTGTTTAAAACTAAATTTGTACTCTTATTCCTTACATTTGGCAAACTAAACTTAATACATTTGGTTTTTTTAGAATTCAAAAGCAAGTTATTTGATGTAAACCAGTCAAGGACTAATGCGAGGGACCTATCTACTTCGTCAGAGTAATCGTTTTTGCGATTGGTTTTGAATATAAGAGAAGTGTCATCAGCAAATAGAACAATATCGCATAACTTACTAGTAAAAAATGGCAAATCGTTTATATACACCAAAAATAAAAAGGGACCCAGAATTGAGCCTTGTGGCACGCCCATGCTCACTGGTGATCCGGAGGACCTTATTCCATTAATATCAACATACTGTATTCGCTCACTAAGATAAGAAGCAACAAGATTAAGCGCTGTACCTGTTATGCCATAATGCCTAAGTTTCAGCAGAAGTGTACTATGCATCACACAATCAAATGCTTTTGAGAGATCGCAGAAAACACCAATGGCGTCCTGCGAGTTTTCCCAGGCACTATATATATATTTAAGTAGTTTAGAGCCTGCGTCTACTGTTGAGCGACCCTTTGTGAATCCATATTGTTCACTATGCAGTAGATTATTAGAATTAAAATGTGTTTCTAATTGCATTAGTATGGCTTTTTCAAAGATTTTACTAATAGCTGGTAAAATAGAAATGGGTCTAAAATTACTAGGGTCGCTTTTTGAACCGGCTTTAAACAAAGGAATTACTTTACTGTGTTTCATCAAATCAGGAAACACACCGGTATCAACACATCGATTAAATATTGTTGCTAAATGTGGTGCTATCTTAATAATAATGCCATTAATTAATTTAACAGAAATACCCCATAAATCTGCTGTCTTTTTGCAATTAATTGACTTAAATATTTTTATTATGTCAGTGGGGTTTATAAAATTAAAACTGAATGGTACAGTACACTCTTTCACACTGCCTCTCATAAGTGATTGAGCATCAACCGGACATGATCTTAGGGAGCTGGTTGCATTTTTAGGTATATCAGCAAAGAAATTATTAAATGTTTGCGCGAGGTCTAAATTGTCAGTTACAGTTTTATCACCAATACTTAATTCAAAATCATGTTCACGTGGCTTGACCCGCCCAGATTCAGCATTAATCATGTTCCAAGTGGCTTTAATTTTATTCTCTGCTTGTTTAATATTTTTACTTAAATATAAAGACTTGGCAGCAGCGCAAGTCTTTTTAAATACTTTGGAATAGTTTTTAACATATTGAACAAACTTATGGTCAAAATTATATTGTTTCATGCCATACAATTCATACAACTTAGCTCTACTTATTTGTATGCCAGTAGTTGCCCAATCACAAAAGCTAATTTTTATATTTTTATAAAAAGTCTTAGTTGTGAATATTTTATTAAATTCCGATTTGATCATGTTAAACAAAGACGCTTAAAGGTAGTTCGGATCATCCTGACTAAAATCTATATTGGTGATACGGACAGAAACATTTTCATTAAATTTGTTTAGGCGAGCTGTACTCATTGGCCTACAGGTGATCTTATTTACTTTAGCCACTGTATGAATAGGAAAAGTGACTTTCTGTCCACAGTGATCGGATGTTAAATCACTCAATATAACCTCATTATAATAACTACAGTTGCAAAAAATATTATCTAAGCAAGTAGCAGAATGTGATGTTATCCTTGTGGGTGCACAAAACAAATGTTTTAAATTAAATGATTTAAATAAAGTACATAATCTAATACACATAGGTGACTGTTCTAGTATATTAACGTTGTAATCACCACATACTACTACATGCTTTTTACCATAACTAAGTACTTTAAGTACATCTTCCATTATATTCTCGAATAAATTAAAGTCACTCTGTGGTGGACGGTAAACACAAACAATAATATGCTCCTTTAATTCTACACATGAGAGTTCTATAGTACGTTCGACAGAACGAGCAACAATATCCTTGCGTTCTTTACTATTTACACTATTAGAAACAAAAATCATAGAGCCACCATGTATAGCTTTCTTCCTGATGAATTTGCTTACCATACTATAATATTCATTATTAAAAATCAGTTCATCGTTTTTTAACCAGTGTTCTGTGACACAGAAAACATCAACAAGGTGGGTCTTTAAAAATAATTCTATTTCCTGAAATTTGCCCGATAAGCCCTGAATATTTTGGTGTACTATGGTTAGACTACCAGTTCGCTTATCCGTTGTCTCATTTACTAGTTTAAACTAGGAGCTACATTATTGATCCTAGCAGAATTGGCACAAAAAAGCGATTGCTTTGATACACTATTTGTATCAGAGTCAGTATATACATTAAAAGATTGCTGTGATACACAATTTGTACCAGAGTCAACGTGTATATTAAATGCTAATAATTTAGCAACCTGTCGCTTATAAATAGAAGACAAATACATAGTATTTTTTGTTAAAATAAAGTTACGAATAAATTTATTCGTGTCGAAAAATAGTATAAACTTACCATACTGGTAAGTCGCGTTGTATAATAACAAATTCAAGCTCTGTATGTGCTTGTTGTGTATATCAGATACAGACTGTGAGTAAGGTAGACCACATATAATAAATTTACAACCTACTTTTTCATTAATGGATATCATAGACTCTGTTAAATTAATTATATCTCTCTTGGTAGCTGAGAAGCTATCACCGAACAATACAATAACCGTTGATTGGTCATCTAAACTAATGCTATTTAATTTACTAATTAAACTACTATACTTTGCTCCTGGTGAACAATAATTTGTGACCTTATAGTTTAAGTGACCTTTAATTAACTTTCCAAAATCTATTCCCAGCTGATCGGAAAGAATTACAACTTGTTTCTCTGTAACAGTATTATCTAAAGATTGTGAAATATTTAACAATCCGCCATCACAATCAGACTCACTGTCAGTACTGTTATGCAAATTTGATGTATTTGTGAGTGTATTCACAATGTTTGTGGGTGTAACAGACTGTGGTAGCGAGCAATTGTAGCAAAGATTGTTTTTGATAAGAGAAGTTAATTGATCTCTCTTGCTACTTTGGCTACTTCCTCATACTTGAGAATGTATTGTTGTGTTTCTGATTCGTGTTCAAGTATGAGTGATGACAGACGTGAGTGTAAGTTGGTAATTTGAGCATTGAGCTCCTGAGTGTGTTGGTCATACATCAATCTGCTGGCAACTAATTGTTTGTGACAGGTATCTAACTGTGACTGTAGTTTTTCTTGTAGATTTAATGACTTGGGTTGACTCTTCGACAAAGTTGTAAGCTTTCCTAACCGACTACACTTAACCTTTAGATTCTTAATTAATCTATTTAATTTTGAATATTTCCTACGTTTTTTAAGGCTAAATAATTTAAACTTATTTTCACATTTAACACCTAAGAGTTCGCTAAAGAGATTTTGTGTTGCTTGACTGTTTGTTGCCTGTATTGTTTCTTCTAAAGAAGTAATGGTCATTTGAGCTTCTTGTAGTTCGTGTTCCAATTCTGCCATACGGCTCAGAGACCTTGTATAGATGTAATTGCAGTCACCAAAACTTTCCACTTCTGCTGCGAGACGATCACGCTGGTCTTTGATATCCAAAGTTTGAACGTGCAGGTCTGTCAATTGATTTTTCAAGTCACGTACTATCTCATTGTTCCTTACAATCTCCTCTTCATAATCGGAGCGCTCGGTCAATAGCTGCATGTTGTCTTCTTTACATTTTTTCAACTCAAGCAACGCTAATTTCAGCTTGTTTTCCATGTCCCTTACTGTTGCCTTACGTGTCATGATGTGCATACTCATGGTCACAGCTGAAGATTTTACCACTAGACTCCTGTAATACAATAAAGAAAGGTAAGTACAAGACAGAAAAAAGTTTGAACTATAAAAATGAGAAGGAGGTAGGTAGAAATTATTTAAGATTATAAACTAAATACAAAGGGAAATTGAAATACTAATGAATTCAACTGTAGAATATAAGCAAGATGTTAAATTGTTAAAAATATATTATAGACTAAAAACAACAAAAAAGTTGAGGATTCACAATACTAGTGGATTAATAAAATTCCTGAGTAGAAGTATGTATTTCAATACTTACTGAACTATTGAAGACTTACATACAAAGTTTTATTTCTAAATGGTAAAAATAAGGTGTTAGTTACCTATTTGTTTAGTAAGTTTGTGTGTAATCGAATGTGTGAGGCAAATTGTTTTCAGTCTTCAATTCTACTTCCACAATTTGTCAAGCAGAAAGAGATAAAACTGTGCCAATGAGTAAATGAAGAAGCTCATGCACAAATGAGACATGTGTTTATGTGCTTGTGGAGTATTAGTTAGTATCAAATAAGTCAAATACTCCCCAGATTGTAATGATGAACTTTTCAAATTCAAATTCATCCGTTGGCAGCAGGGATGACCGGCAAGTTAGTTTGTTTTTCGGAGATGACTCACTTTACACACAGATTTCAACAATTGACACTTATTATTAGTTATTAATTATCACTAAGAACTATAATAAAGACTTATAACTAATTTAATTACAAATAAAAGTTAATTTTAATTTTAAGATTCACAAATTTACATGTTCACCGAAGACTTCGATCGTGGTTTGAGCATAAGAAGCGGAAGTGTGGTACTAGGTATTCGGGCAATGATGGAGAGTTGAGGAAAGAAAAGAGAAAAATCAGAGCTCGTAAACTATGGCGCTGACGAATTGGGAGCCATTGTAACTGGGAACGAAAAGCAGACACATGATTATACTTGCGAAGATTGAAAACGAATCAAATGCAGTTGTTAAAAAGGTGGTCTAGTTTATTGAGGAGATCTGCAATCAGGTCAAAATAACACACATTAACATAGTCGATGAAGGGAATAATTAGGGATTGCATTAGCGTAGCCTTGGTTTTAACAGGAAGAAAATTCCTGAGTCGGTATAAAGCAAGGAGACAAGAGGTGAGTTTCTGACTAACGTGTGTAACTTGTGCTCGCCAATCATGTGTAGAGTCTAAATACAGCCCCAGATTCTTTACAACTGTACTCAGGGGTATAGTCACATTATTGTAGATCACTGGTGGAACGACTGTTGTATCCAACGTACTCAGCATTTGCTTGCTCCCCACGACAATTACCTGACATTTGGTTTGATTTACCAGTTCTTTATGAAGTCCAAGTCTTCGTTGACTTTTTCTATAGCGTATGAGATTTCCTCAACCCTTGATTGTATAAACCTGTAGATCGTCAGCATAAATGTGATACGAACACTGAAGATGTAAGGTTATGTAATAATAATAATATTTAATTATTTTCCTTTGAACAATTAATACAGTCTTCCAAAGACTTTACACACTAGGCACAGCCTGTCTTGTGAGAAGTCTTTATGAATAAGCCGCTTGATAATTAGAATGACATGTTATTGATAAATATTGAGAATAACAAGGGAGATAATATACCGCCTTGAGGGACGCCAGTGCGAAGATCACACCAACTCGACGACATGTCATCAACGGGGACACACTGTTGACGTCCCTGAAGATATGAGGAAAACTATTCCAGGACTTCTGAGGACATCATAAGATGGGAAAGGATGGCTAGAAGGATATCGTGACATACGGTGTTGAAGGCATTCGAGAAATCAATCAAAGCCAGCACTGTGACTTTGGTGTCTTCCATACCCTGCCATATATCGTTAAACGATTTATAAAATACTATTTTTGCATGTATTTATTTAGGTAACGCGAATAAATTGACACTGTGTATAAAATCTTTAGCATTTAGAACGATGTTTGATGCGAGAAAATTTATTTTTACTGTTTTTTTAGGGTTCCGTAGCCAAATGGCAAAAAACGGAACCCTTATAGATTCGTCAAGTCTGTCTGTCTGTCTATCTGTCTGTCCGTCCGTATGTCACAGCCAATTATTTCCGAAACTATAAGAGCTATACTGTTGAAATTTAGTCAGTCGATGTATTCTGTGAACTGCATTAAGATTTTTACATAAAAATAGAAAAAAAACAATACATTTTGGGGGTCCCCATACTTGGAACTGAAACTCAAAAATTTTTTTTTCATCAAACCTATACGTGTGGGGTATCTATGGATAGGTGTTCAGAAATGATGTTGAGGTTTCTAATATCATTTTTTTCTAAACTAAATAGTTTGAGCGAGAGACACTTCCAAAGTGGAAAAATGTGTGTCCCCCCTCCTCTAACTTCTAAAATAAGAGAGTGATAAAACCAAAAAAAATATATGTTGTACATTACCATGCAAACTACCAACGAAAATTGGTTTGAACGAGATCTAGTGAGTAGTTTTTTTTAATACGTCATAAATCGTGACACGCAATTTACCTTTCATCCAATCAAAACACTATTATTATAACATCGATGAAAGTTACAACGAACTACAAGAACTTTTATATGATGTTACTTGCTGATACGGAACCCTTCATGGGCGAGTCCGACTCGCACTTGGCCGCTTTTTTTAAATTTGATTTTGGAAGACTTTGGAAGATTTGGAAGTCTAAAAAGATAATCAGAATTGGCACCATTTTCAGGTAGTATTAAAATGAACATTTTAACTTTTTGTACCTAATTCTTTAAATATTTGTTATCTTCGTTAAACATCAAAATATAATAAACACATTTTAACCAAAAGTAATAAATAATATTAAAACATTTACTTACATTTTATGTTCGAATTTAAATACATATTTTATAACTATACTAGCTACATTTTAACAACGTATCAAATAATAAACTATAATAGCTATGTAATTAAAATTTTATATCGATGTCCATATAACAAGTAGAACAACATCAATGAAATAATAATGTAACTACTACGAAAGGTATTCCACAAAATAGAGAAATAGGTACCTATCGATTTATTCAGTAGATATAATGTATGGAAACAGTCGTTCTTAAGTCTTTTGATGTTTATTTTAACATGCGCCATTATCATTTGTGGAGTTAAAGTGAACTATTTAAATGTCATGCTATTTATAAACGCAGCTTGCAGCCCTTGGACCTATTAACTCAACATTAACTATCAATACAGGCTTTATTTACAATTTCAACGATACATGAGTTATATTTTTTTATCCAAAATATACTAACGAGTTTTAATAATAAATAAATATTTCGGACATCCCACAAAATCGTCTAGTCTCAAACTAAATAGAATTTGTATTATGGGTACTAGTCATCAAATAATAATTCGACCGATTTCGGCCGACCCCTAGTGCTTAGCGCTGATGAGTACTAGACAACTGATATAAATACACAGACATACTTTTTTTTATAAAAACATACATATTATACATAGAAACCACCCACACTCCGAAAGAAATATTTGCGGATCACACAAACATTTAGTCCGACCAGAGAATCGAACCCCCGACCTCTTGATCAGCAGTCGCATACGCCAACCACCAGACCAATGAGGCAGTCCTATAAGTTTGTAACGTTATAGAGAGTTATCTCTAGATCTAATCATGATCGTCAGTCTATTGCAGTCCGCTGCTCAACTAAGACTTCTCACATTGCACGCCATTCTGATTATAGGTAGATAAAATATTTAAGAGTTATGTCATAACACATAAGAGTAATGTCAGAAGTATATTTGTGTGGTTGTAGAATCGATCAATTCAAGCGATCGGGGCAAGCAGAAACTATTTACATTTAACACTAATTATTTAACGTTGAGTTCATTGAATGCTAAGAAACATATTTGCGTAACAAAGACTTTATCTCACTCTAGGTGTTCTTTGGTTACTAGATCTGCTTGACACAGTTTCATATTTAATATTAGAACATATTATATCTACAAGAACGTTACAAAACTTATTTTAGATCAATTAACATGAGAATGTTTAGAAAACTATAACCCGACTACATAAAAACTTTTTTTATTAAAATGCAACTCGGGTCATCATTGCCTATTTATTGACACCTTTACCTAGGGTAGCTTAGGCGTCACGGTTAAGCAAACTAATGAACATATACCTACTGCTAAAAGTTTTGCCCTTCTTTTTGACTTCGCCGAAGTCAGGTAAAAAATAACAACAAAATAGGGCTATCAACTTTTAACTGTCCAGGATTTTCAAATACTAATATATAAGTCGTGGGACCTCTGATATATCCAATTAAATATCAATTCAAAATACTCTCGTGATTTTATATCTACTTACAGCTCATGAGGGAATGGCCTAAATCGATTTTACTTTAATGAACTTAAAGCAATTTTTACCACATCAAATTTTTAAAAGGCCCACCAAGTGCTTCGCCGCCTCGAGGATGCGGTAGCCCGAGAGGCGGAGCTGTTAGTGGAATACAGGGTTGTCAAGAGGACCCTTCAGGCAGCGATAAAGCGGGCTAAGATCGACTCCCGCTGCCAGTTGCTGGAGACACTAGAGCGAGATCCATGGGGGCGCCCTTACCGTATGGTTAGGGGCAAGATTAGCCCATGGGCTCCACCGCTGACTCAGTTTCTTCAGACAGAGCTGCTTGAGGAGGTCCTCGGCTCCCTTTTTCTAGCGTGAGTGGTGGCGCACAATCCACAACAGATGGCTCCGCCTTTAGCGCCTGAAGCGCCTAACGTGAATGGCGACAATGTGCCTGAGGTCACAAGGGCAGAACTTGCACTGGCGGTGGACAAGCTCAAAGCCAAAACCACCGCCCCAGGACCCCATGGCATTCCAGGTCGAGCTTGGGTCTTGGCTTTAGAAGATGAGGCTCTTTAGCTCCGACTGAGAGCATTTTTCAGCACATGTTTCGAGCAGAGTCAGTTTCCGAAATTGTGGAGGACGGGGATGTGTCTTTGGACATCGCCAACGCGTTTAACACCGTACCCTGGAGTTACATCAAAGGGGCGCTGGTATATCACGGAGTGCCTTTTAACCTCCGCCGCATAGTGGGGGCGTATTTGTCAGAGAGAGCTGTCATCTAAACCGGTAGGACCACCAGGTAGACGCCAGGCCCTCGTGGAAGAATGCAGGGATCGACTTGGGCAACCGAGCGCTGGGTACTTCGCTATTGCGGCGATAAGACCCCTTATGGAGGATTGGCTCGAGAGGCGTCACGGAACCCCCTCATGCCGGCTGACGCAGGTGATCACTGGAAAAGGTTATTTCAGTGATCACCTGTGTCTGATCCGCAAAGAACCAACGCCTTAGTACCACCACTACGATCCCTGAATGAACTGCGCTGTCTCTTTCTATGAGCAAGTTATGCTTGCAAATGCGATGGCGGAACGGGACCAAGAGAGGTTTAGAACCCTCCCGGTCCGACAGACGATGCAACGGGCTAGGTACCGCAGGCGACTGAGACACCGGAAATCGCAAAATGATCTCCGTCCTCTATAAGCGCAGGCCTGGGGGTGACAGGGGTGGCCACCTGTCACCCTAGCAGAAGCAGGCCGGGTTGGCAAGTATATCGTTTTTATTCGAAGTTTTCGCACAGTAGTAGACGGCCCTCTACAAACCAAGATGGCCCGAGGTACGTCGGTGTCAAAGGGTTTTTCCTTCCGTGGGTGCACCTGGTTACCCCACTTCTAGTGCCCGTGCGGTTTTGGTCGGTTCGAGTCCGACATAGCAAGAATTGTGTGGCATCCGAGGGAATTTCCGCACGGGAAAAAATGCCCACCAAGTGCCGACAATCGAGAAATTAAAAGTAGTAAAAACGGACATAGCATTTCCTTTCTTTATAATTATATCATAATATACCATTTTACATTATTAAAATAAAAAGTAAAATAAAAAATATAAAGAAACTGATAAAGAAAAATATGAAATAAATTGTATGCATCGTCGCCTCTTGCTATATTTAGGCTTCAAAGTCATTTTATTAGAGTAGGCATAGACAGCAAGGATTCCAACTTTGTTGTACGTAATCTCTCCATAAATCAGTATTTCAAAGATGGTTTATATTATTTTTTGTCAGATTATAAAATTACATTATAAAATGTATTTTGTTTTAATACATTTTAGCTTTATAAAAGGGCTGAAAGAATAAATTAAGCACGCTAGTGTTTAATTTCTACTAAAATTAACAAGTGTCTGTTAAACTGAGCCTAAATGGCTTTTTCAAGACTATTCGCACTGAAGAATTGTGTACTAATCAATAATTAGTTATTGATTGTGGGCACAATTTCATAGTAAAAAAATAAATCGATCTGTTAATGACGTCCGTACTTAGTTACTCAATAGTTAAAAAGAATTGATACAAATACAAAGCTCATGTTTTTATCCATTGCCTGGTGTGAGAGACTTTACAAGTCTCGACAGACAAAGGTAACAAGTCAAACCATTGATAACATTGTACTGCATGTTATAGTGCACGAGCGTGGGAGATTGCCGCAGGTGCGCCGGCGCATAAAGCGAATGCGTTTCCTACGCTGCCGGTGCAGATGCACCCTGCAAGATCTAATGCTATATTAGAAGGGACAGGTTTGTTTTTGTACCATATATACTTATAGTAATATGCTAATTGTATGCTCCGTCTGCTACTGATAATTACATTAATTATAATCTGTGTGGTGTTTTTTTCAATATTACGAGGTTTATATATAAGGAAAACTGTAAATAAATATCTATTCAAATCACTATAATTCTAGTTAACAAAGTAATTTGTAGTTAATTACTGAGATCTAAAAGTTAAACAGTATTTACAGAACTCTGATAAAAAAGAGCGTACTCTTCAAAGGATGCAACGCGGTTATGATTCCTGAGTTACAGGCGTTCATGGACGATGTTAGTCACTTTCTTTCAGTTGTGATTTTTTGCCCTCTACATCATAAAAAAAATTACCTTTTTTAATTGGTTACTACTGACATCTTTGAGCAAACTTAATTCTTCTAAAGGCTACTTCAAGATTATGTCTAACAGTGAAGTCTATTGGATGAGATGATAATGACGAATCCTTAAAGGAACTTCGTTCTGTAACATGCTAAAGACATTATTATTGAAAAATCCGTCACCTCTATTACTTGTTAAGAGTACCGATAATACATATCAGTTTCTTGATACTTTAATTACTTGCCAGTTCGATGAATGTAATAAATATGACATACTAGCTTTTGACTGCGGCCCCGCCCGCGTGTAGGTCCGTCATGGCGTTAAATAGTAGCATATGTGTTATTCCGATATGCAAGCTATATTATTCTGAAGTTTCATCAAAATACACTCAGTAGTTTTGCGTGAAAGAGCAAACAAACATACATACATACAAACATTTACGTTTCTAATATTAGCAAGGATAAATGCAGCAAAAACCTTCATTACTAAAAAGATGAATATTTGTGTAATAAATTCAATATTACGTAACATGTTTATAACTAACAGTAGCATTGTAAACACAGTTCTCATACTAATGTAGTATACTCTCATAATGTAGTATACAAGTAACAACGACACAAAACTCGTATGTTATTACCATCATAAATCAGTTCAACAAAAAGAAACATAAATTTAAATCAGCGAAACCCTTCTCTACACCTGTTCGTCCAGTTTTTCAATAAACTTATATTTAGATGCAGGATTTGATAGCACAAGGTGCAAAACTTTGAGAACTGAACACCTTATTAGCTTTGTACGCCCAAGGCAATCGAATCAGGCCCAAAAATAAAGCAAATCAATATTCGATAATAGCAACCGAAATTATTGCCTTAGTAACCCATTCCTGACCTATACCATCAGCTGCCCGTCGACCCATATGTTACGAATATAGGTCATTAGAATAAACATTGCTAAGGAATAACAGATTTTCTTTACACGCTACTTAGATCGTATTTTAAGCGTTACATATCGTGTCGAATGGTGAGACACAAATTGGTGAAGTAATGAATCTTCTAAAACAAGACACCTGATTTGTATTATTTTATGGTTCGGAAATTGGTGACAGGTGCAGCTGGCTGCAACATAGTCATTTGTTACACAAATCAAAATGGATCTTTGCATTGAGTTATTATTTCAAGATTAGAAAGGTACTGATTGTTTTTTTGGAGTAGTTTTTTGGTTCGATTCGCTTTTAATGATTCTATCATAGATGATGATAGCAATGACTAGCTGCTGTTTGACCTTAGGTAGTGCAGTAATTCTAATATAACTATAATTATAACTGTTAAATATAGATAAATTCGGCTAAGAAAGATGATAGAATAGCGTTTAAGGCAACATCTCTTTTCTTGTTTACTAAAATTGGTACTTTATTAGCCACTTAACATGTGACCAAGGGTGACTATATTACCATCATTTTTAGAGTAGTAAAATAAACCTTTAGTTTTCTATTTGACCAGTTTTGAATCTGTACTGTAGTATTTGTTAGAAAAAACACAAAATATGACAGATTTTTTCAGTACAGGATTGAGTTTACATGACACGGTGCATTATCATCATTATCTATAGTTTGTAATAGGTATGTATAGCGAAAGGATTTCAATCATTTTAAAGACCACGCTTATTCTTGTATTAATAAAGATAATATATATGTTATCCTACTGGTTTACGCGCTGTCGATAGTGATAACTCGAATGTTTTCTTATTTTTCGTGTTTAGAACGAACTGAAATAAAAAAAGTGTTTTAGGTAAGTAATATGCTTTACTAGCTTTTACCCGCGGTTCCGCCCGCGTATAGGTTCATCATGGCGATAAATAGTAGCTAATGTATTATTCCGATATATAAGCTATATTATTGTAAAGTTTAATCAAAATCCATTAAGTAGTTTTTGCGTGAAAGAGTAACAAACGTACATATATGCATACTCACAAACTTTTGCGTTTATAATATTAGTAGGATTATTATTATTTAATTCCAAAAATATTATACATCGATAATATACACAGGTTTAAAACTTTATAAATGTTATTAAACTTGTTGGAAGTGGAAACAATAATCTTTGCAATAAACCTGCATATATATTACATCTATGCAAATTTAATATTAAACTGACTAAACATTGTCGGTCATTGACCACTAAAATGAATTTATATGATATACTAAATTGTTTTATAAATTTCAATATCCATGTAAAATATAAGTTAGAAAAACCCAATTCTACCAATACTGTTTATCTGCATCAAAAGATTTAGTCATTTTTTTATTTATTGACTGATAACTTTGTCAATATTAGATACATTTATATCTTCAATAAATGTAATAAATTCACAAAAAAATGCTTTCCATCAGGCAGAGTAGTCACTTTGGTAAGTTTAATAAAAAAACAAGCTTTATGCGTACACAATATGAGTAAATGAATAAACTTTTATGGTTTCTGAGTCACTTTATTTAGACTTGAGGGAAGCAATACGACGGTATTCAGAATATCCTCCATTAAATATGTATGAAACGGAATATCGTTTTAGTATTTTGTAGATAAACTTTTGTTTCTTGTTCATTGTCTTTTATTAAACATTTATGATTGATGACACATAATTAATGACAGCCTCGTTGGTCTTGTGGTTAGTGTATGTGCTTGCTGATCAAAGTGGTCTTGGGTTCAAATCCCGGTTCGGGCCAAAAAGTGTTTTTGGGGTTTCCGATGCCAGTCGCTCCTAGGAAAAACTGATATCTTGGGAAAGTTAGGAATAAAGGCTAGGAAGATGAAGATGATGATACAAATTAACACAGTTAACAAAGCAACCAAACTACTTAAAAATAACACTTTTAACCATTTCATTACATATTTTACAAAAGATTTCTTACTTATTAATAAATAAATTTAACATTTATTAAACTTCAATATTATTTGAGAGAAAATAAAGGCAACAATTAAAAAGTTGAGACCTTCTTAATTCCACCTGATAGCTTCGATGACTACCTTCACAAGGACACAAGGAGATGGCTCAATGCTAACACATCGTACTCCGAATCCTCCAGTATACGCTGAAGTCCTGCCGTCTGCATAAGAGATCACGTTTGATTGAATCGAACAAGATTTGTTCCTACCAGCAATCACTTAATAACACAATCACATATAAACTAAACACCGATTTACCCACAATTGAGGCAGTAGTCATCATAACGCAAGTTCCCACGTCATACCAGTTGTAATAGAAGATATGAGATTCTACTTTCGGTAAAGTGGAAACTGCTTTGTAGACTGGGTTCAGCATATACTATTTGTTTCTTTAACTATATCAATATATATCAAATCTCAGAAAGTAGTGGTTCGATTTTAAAAAATCTTTTAGTGTTAGATAGCCCACTTGTTGAGGAAGAGGAATCCAAACGATCAAAAAGAGTGGAGTATTTATAGAAAATGTTGAAAAAACGGAAGCAAAATATTCCCTTTTCCGAGCTTTCATTGTGTCCGCTGCGCAAACGATTAAAGTTTTACAAAAAATATGTGTGAATTATTTGTTACCCTTTAAAAATCCTAAAAAAGAGGCTGAGTCATCATATCTGTTGTATAACATCTCGCTACGGTCAATAGTAGACGCAGACGGCGCTGCGTGGTTCAGCTAATATAGTAATAAAGGTCAAATTAACATTTCAAGATTGTTCAACTTCTTCATTTGTCCTTTGCGGCCGGTTTATTTAAAAGTAACTTTAGTTTATCGATCGATCGATAGGTGGCGTACTTGACAATTTCTGAATTGCGATATAGTGTAGTTCATATAGCGGCAATTTTCTTATATATGGTGAAAAGCGCATACGTGCAAACCCTGTCTACCATTCAATATATGTCAAAAAAGTTCTTCGCATCATTATCACATCAGGTTTATAGCGAGGAGGTGTATTTATATATTTATCCACCGTAATAGCTTTACAACGTTATTAGTAACGTTATAAGAATCATCATTCCTCTTCTGCAAAAGTTAACTTTTGCAGAAGAGGACACTTAACATTAATGTTTGTTTAGAAGAAATCGCCATGATCCATTGTTATACTTACATACTATTTTTAACTGATATTTATTATTGTTTTGTTTAGTGTCTACAATAAAGATATATAAAAATAATAATTACTCTTTAACGTTAGTATTTACAATAAAAGTTTTGCTAGTCGTTATTGACATTTGAACATTTATATTGGATACATAAACTCTCTTTGGCAAGAGCTATTAGTTAAATTTAAAGTTTTGACCTTGGTAACAGGTAGAAGTTTTAGCAAAGCTATTAAGATCTTTAACATTTCTTAATTATGTGTAACATAAGTTAGAATGTTTTAATATTTTTTTCAAAAAATCATGAATAAATAGTTAAATGCGCACATTCCTCATCATCATCTTCGTACCCTCTTCCCAAATTTATTTGGGGTCGGTGCAATGAATTTTCTTCTTCCATTCTTCTCTATTACTCGTCAATTCACTGTTTATTCCTTTTTTGGCCATATCCTCTTTCACGCAGTCCATCCATTTCTTCTTTGGTCGCCCTCTACTCCTATATCCGTCAACTTTCATACTTAAAACTTTCTTCACTACATTTTGCTCATCTCTACGCATCACGTGTCCATACCAGGATAATCTCTTACTTCTTAACTTTTCATCTAATGGTGCTACTTTCAGGCTTCCTCTAATAAACTCATTCTTTACCTTGTCCATTCTGGTCACACCACACATGCATCTCAACATTCGCATTTCAGCCACATGCGCACATTCCTAATAATAGTAATATTAACTGAGTATGAAATAACATAAATTTAATAAAATCTAAAATTCATAATTAGTAAAGAACAATTTGCCAAGTACGCTTTTTATATTTAAAATTCTATATTGGTTAAATTATTTTAGCAAAACAATATTTACGTTAAAGCAAGGAAACAACGGCTTCCGTAACCTACGCAAATATTAACAAGAAGAAATAATAATCAGTTAATAATCGACAGTGGTATTATATCTTATATCATATTCACAAAACATTTAATACAAAGACTATAAAACCACCTTAAACTAAATTACAATTTAATTTAACGTTTTATTTAAACATTTGAAAATATTCTAAGCATAATAATTCGTATCAATTAGTATTTCCGACCAGTTCTATATAATGCAATTACTGCTAATACTTTAATTTAGTACAAATAAAAATATCAGGATCTATTTTTATGTAAAAAGATTAGAACGGATATCAGAAAAATACGTTTTTAGGGTTCCGTAGTTCATGACTCGGAACCCTTATAGATTCGCCATGTCCGTCCATCCGTCCGTCCGTCCTCGACCTACCGCCCAAACGGTTGGTGCTAGAAAGATGAAACTTTGCACGAATATGTGTTTTGATTACGTGTACAAAGTGCTACTAAATAATTTCATAATAAAGTTATGAAAAATAATTTTATTTGGGGAGGTACCCCCTGCATGTAAAGTGGGGATGTTTTTTTTTCTCGTCTCCTTTTACTGAATCATATACGTCTTTTAAAAGGTTCTCTCTCTTAACAGGTTTCTCAAATTATTTTTTAACTTAGGGATCCGTTTATGAGTTATTCAACTTGAAAGCGCATTATTTTCTAAAAACAAGGCGTCCCTCCCTATAAAAGCCAAACAGCTTGCTCAAAAAATCTGGATATATTCATGATAGTAGGCCATTTACTGAATTTTCAAGGAAAACTATAGCGGTTTTGATAAATATTGCATTTTAGGAGTTGGGCCTTAACTTGTAAAGTGTACTCACCTTGAAAACTTCGTACAAAAATAAATAAACATTATATTAACGTAACAATTGTCCATTGGACACGATTTTAAATCTACCTACTAATATTTATGACTGCGGGACCCTATTCTGTGAGTGACCTTACACGCACTTGGCTAATTTTTTACCATCTTTATTACATATTTATTGAGTTCGTGTGTCCGTTACTACTACTACCCAAATTGCCTAACGAACCATTTTGTCGTCTATAAATTTTGAAACCTATTAATATTATAAATGCAAAAGTATGTACCAATGTATGGATGTTTATTCTTTCATTCTAAAACTACAGACCAAACCTAACAGTAGTATAGCTTATAGTCCAGAATAACATAGGATACTATTTACTACGATATATACGCCCAAGCCGCAAGCAAAAGTACACCATCAATAACCATTTTCCACACGGAACTACGAAATAGTTTTTCATAAAACAATTTCCATAAATGGAGCCTACCGGATGCTTCTAGTGACTAACAGTCAAGTCAGTTACGAGAGCGAATCTAATGTCAATGTGAACTGTATAAAACACATTGTGATTATAAACATAATTAGCATTTTTATTCAACATCTACTCTCATAACGGTGTACTACAAAAAAGGTTTCGTAATTATGTATAATTGGTTTTAACGTAACACCATACGTGGCAACATCTATGCTTAATATTTATGCCTTAACTATAAAACTGTGTTGTTTTATAGATACTTGGTTAAATTAGGAATGGGGACCGCTCAAGTTCATTATTTTAGGTCATAAATATAGAATCGTCTTTGGTCTTTACATTTTGCATGATAAAGAAACAATATATTTAACAAGTGGAAGGAAAATAAAATTTATTTTTTGTAAGAAATCAATTATTTCATACTAATAATTGACTTCTAAGTAAAGTAATAGAGATACACATTTAAAAAAACTACATAAAGTTCATAAACTATTTAAATAATAATAAACTTTGCATAAATAACTAAATGATACAACTAATGAAATAACGGCATCTTAATAGTCATCTCAATGTCCATGTCAATGTCAAATGAATATTATTAAACAAGACAGCAGTTTTTTTTAAACCATAAAATGGGACAATTTATACTAGTTAAATATGTTACTAGTTAAATATGTGTTATGAAAAGTGTTAAGTCAATGTTCCCTATTAACTATAAATTACGCGATTAAAAATACATACTTCAAGAATTCATAACACTTTTTTATTTTTATCACAATGGATAGGATTCTACTGAAAATTGGTACGTAGTTTCAATCTTGCATTAACACCGTTTGAGAGCTTATTATTCATCTAATCCTCCATTTGAGTTGAATATTACCCGTAATGTAATGAAATACTTATGTTTTACAAAGTGCGTGATATACAGTACGCATTATGCAACCAATGCATGGTTACACAGTGGCATAATATCTGGTAGCTGACGCGACAACGTAACCGCTCGGTAATGCCGTCGTCGGCGCGCAATCTTCCGTGATAGTGAACTTGAGTTTTTTCGCGGCGCACAACGCACCGTTACTTTGAGCTACATTCCGCGGTTTCGCCGCCCCGCCACACCGCGGAGCCACCACCGCAACGCAGTGTTCAATGATCATGCTTCCACGCAAGACAATCTACTCAGCTATTTCATTCTCCGTTCGAAATAATAATATCGGATATTCTCAACTTTGTTATAGTGTGTAATATTTTTGTTTGATAACACACACTGCTCTTTCCTTAATATTAATTATTATTTGTTATAAGACAACATTAGTGAAAGACTTATATTAATTTTAAATGTCACGATTTAACCAATGTTGATTACTCTAAATAATCTACATTTTAGACGTTTACTTGACAAGTTATTGAATTAATATGTTATTATATTTCTTCATGATTATGATGAAGGTGTAATAAAGTAACTTTATCAATAACCGTACTTAATTTTAAAATTATTAAATTTTTACGATTGAACTAAATTACTGTTATCGGCAACAGACGAAATCGTGCGTGAATTGAAACCATAACATACTTTCTTAAATAAGCACAATTTACAACGCTGATAAATTAATATAATTAATATAGAAGCCGTTGAAGTATTTAAAACCTTATTTAAAAATTAAACTTGTAACAAATCAATAAATAATTGCTGTTCAAATTATAAATTCATTCTAGCTAAATGCAAAAAAAACACCGGACGAACAAAACATTCGAATGATAAAAACATGGCAGCAAAATAACAACCATTCTAATGCTAGATCTAAGCTTTGAAGGCTGCGCGAACGACGGGTCAACGACCTACCATTGCCAATGTCAGCCATCTTGAGTTCCGCAGTCGCTTACGTTCTTCACGTAAGAGGCTGTAACGATTCGTTTGTGTGTGTACTTAATGCTTGTTTTTCTATGTCTCTGCGCTAGTGTGGGTGATTAGAATTGAATGTGTTCGCATTCACAACTATTTTGTTGTGTGCTGTAAGCTTGCGTGTTAAGTTTTGTTACTCTTTATAGATCCTAGGTGGCGTTGCGTTAGTGCGGATTATCTGCGATTTTAATTTTACATTTGTATTTAATAATAACACGCATTCAAAGTTTTCAACATATGGCTCTTTCATCGTCATACGTAATTTGAATAAGTACATATTGTCACGAATTTTTACACAGTTGCTTTGACTGTACCTATCTAGATACATTTTCGAATAAGACACTACAAATGTCAATATTGGCAATCATTTTGCAAAGACAAAGATTAAAATACGTTATGGCTAAATAGATTAATATTAAATTATCGTTGTTAAGGATTAAAAGTACTTAAGACTTTAATATATAACTATTCAAGGCCTTCATTTGGATGACGATGACTAAGCACTCATTTGGATGATGAAATGTTCCGAACCTACATATTTAATGCCTAAGTAATTCAAGATAGAATAGTCTAATTATTTAATAATTTTGTTTAGTGGTAAATTATTGTAAATATTAGATGCATGATTTTATTATTATATTAATTGAATATGTTTTGTTGACCTCAGTGTCCTCCGACAGTATTCGGCAAAGATTATTTATCACAGCTACTTTGCTGTGCGGTGTTTTTATAGAGTGAATTAAATACGAAGTATAACACATTAAGAACAACATTCTAGACTTTTTTCGATTATCATCACAATTTGTAAGTAGTGAGTTACTTATAAAACGATTATAAATATCACTACATATTTTAAAATAAAGTGCTCCACCGCATCTGTCTGTTCACAATAAACTCAAAAACCACTGCACAGATTTAAATAAAATTTTGTACCCTGAGTTTTTATTTTGTCTAAATCCTGAGAAAGGACGTAGGCTACTTTTTACCGCTTTAACCGACATAGACGCGGGCGGAGCCCTGGGCGAAAGCTAGTTTCTTATAAAATGTACCTATGGATAGTATGGACGTGTTATGAAAATATAATCTTATAAAATATATGCACTACAGCTCAGGATCACTCTTAAACAACTTTTTGTAACTTAATAAATCTTAGAAAACTAAAAGCTTGTTAAAGTAATGTACACACATAGTTTAAGAATTTCAGTTCAAGAATTAAACCAAAACTCATGATTTGAATAATCATGAGTTTTGGTTTAATTCTTATGAAACTATGACTGTAAAAGTCACTCTAAAGTTAAAATTATGAGCAATGATAATAAACCAGGTTTAACACATTTAATATAGGGAGAATCATTGAGAATGTTTCGATGAATCCATAAACTGTCAGAATTTACCTTTTAGAGCAAATTGAGCTTATGAAACGCCTGAGTAATATGCTATATAGTCGACTGACTGTTTAAAGTGATGGCGTTTTACTTTATAGAATATTAAATGTTTAAGTATTGAGTATTAAGAATTTTAGTAAAATTAACTAGTTACCTAAGATATCTGCTGCTAGCTGATCAAGAGGTCTCGGGTTCGATTCCTGGGTTGGACCAAATATTTGTGTGATACACAAATATTTGTTTCGGAGTTTGGGTGTTTTCTTTGTATTTTATGTATGTGTTTACAAAAAAGTATGTTTAAGTATTTATATACAGTTGTTTAGTACTCATAACACAAGCTCTGCTTAGTTTGGGACTAGATGACGTTGTGTGTAATGTGTGCAAAATATTATGTATTTATTTATTTATTTTTTAGTATATGTTTTCAGTTTGACTAATAGAACTGTGATTAGACAAGTAATTAAATATAACGAGATTATCTTGAGATAAGCTAATAGTTAAATAATTTTATTAAAAGTTAAGCATGCATTCGTATGCAAAACGGTGGTCCTTTTTATAGTCCTGTTAAGTTCGATTTCTTGATTCAAAGGCTCAATAAAAATAATTTTATGATAAGATTCACTGTTTATCTTGGACCAATTTTGAAAATTTTGTTACCTTAATCATCTGAGTGAGAACGATTTCTGTCAAAACCTTCATTAAGGCAATTGATCGATTGATTAAAAAGCATTGAGGCTTTAGTAATAAGTAGCTGAATCTATTTACTTATTACTAAAGCTATTTTCAGTTTCTAACTAAATACTTTATACGATAACTATGTGACTAGTATACATATTGTATCCTTGGCCCGTTAAGTTATCAGATTGGCTGATTGACTTCGTAAAATAGTTTTAGTACCTACATAAATAAATATTAAGAGTCTGTATGTAATATCAAAACAGATTTAATTAAATACATTATATGAAAGTATTTACGGTAGTCACATAAAAAATAAAATTATTAAAATTTTGTGTCTCTCTGTTTCTTACGGCTAGACCGATTTATCGACTTTTTATTGTTGAAGTTACTTCTTCTGTCATTAGCTAGTTGCCTTTGAAAGTCTCTTAGGCTATTTTTAAAACTAGCAAGGCTCCGCGGCGTTACTCGTGGTTTACAATAATAACCACGGGTAACACTAATAACACATTATATCGTTTGCGCTTTTGATAAATGTCAAAATCAAACGCTGGTATTGTTTACATAATTGAGGTCATTTCAAAATGTCACGTCAAAACAATAGAACCGTGTGTTCAATATATAGTAATTATACGCCCACGCATGACCGCAAAACCTTGAAGCTTCCAGTTGTATAAATGTGACCTGATCTAGATTAATAGATGTTTTAAAAGGATTACATTAATTAAATCATGTTACCCGGCCAATAGATAATACATTAGAATAAATATGATTATAATAATTTATACGTTTAACAATAATTTCAAGTATTGTCACATTTTACACTAACATTCTTTTAACGATTCTTTGCATACTTACATAGTTTTTTAATATACACAAATGTGCGTAAGATATCGATTCTGTTGTTGTTTTGTACTACTTTATTGATCGACTAAAACTGAGTAAATAAGTCTCGGTTTTACCTCGAAAACAGCACAGATATGTGTTTAATAAAATAGGCACGGTTTTTTTTCCACTACCTCCCTATTTTGAACTGCTTCGTTGCCATATACGACTGCTGATCAAGATGTCTCGAGATTAAATCCAGGGTTAGGCTTAGGTTAGGTTGATTAAATGTCAATCATTAGAGAGACTATCGTGACGGGTGACAATAAAATGACCAAGTCACTTGTGACAATCCCATTTACAGTATTTTTAAAACATAACAAATAATTAATGTAAGACCTAAGACTATTATTTACCTGCTTGTTCCGATATTCATAATTTATGTCAGCTGGACAGTCAAATATCTGGAAGGATAAAGATCATAATAAAGAGATCTTAACTTACTTGACAAGGTCTCTCATTGAGCTTTTTATAGACTACGATAAGTTCAATTAAAGTCAAGCTACAATTCTGTAAATTCCTTCACGTCTGTTTCTGTTCATAATGTCTTGAAATAAATAAAATAATATGTATTGTACGACCCGTAAGATATGTACTAACAAGTCGTTTGATTTTTCAATTAGAATTGTGTCTCGGCAATCCAATTAAGTTAAACATTTTTTTTTGTTTCAACAATTTGTATAAAGTATATTTAAGTTTACCAAATGCATATGAAAGTATATTCGATACTAACATCGAAAAAGCAATTTTTAAATTTTTTGTCAGCTTATTTTTTCCGGCTAATTTCTTAAACATCTGGATTGAATAAAAGAGGAGTTTCACTTTCGGATCGCTGATAATTCTTACAACAATAACCGCAAGTGACACTGCGGAACTCAGCTAGTTATTATAAGAAAAGAACAGCTTGAATATCAGTTACATTCATATATAATACTGCTCACCTCTCCTTTAATTTTAAAACTTTTTTACCTTTTTAGGGTTCCGAAGTTTATGAATCGGAACCCTTATAGATTCGTCCTGTCCGTCCGTCCGTCCGTCCGTCCTCGACTTACCGTCCAAACGGTAAGTGCTAGCAAAGGTATGAAACTTTGCATGAATATGTGTTGTAAGTACGTCGACAAAGTGCTACAATAAAATTATGAAAAATATTTTTATTTGGGGTACCTACCCTACACGTAAAGTGTAAAGTGATAGGTCTTTTGAAAACAATAAAGGGTTTCCAAGACGATTTTTTGATTTAGGTATCCGTTTGCGAGATAAAGGGTACTTTTTTGTAAAAACAGGGCGTCCCCCCACCCCTCTAAAAGCTAAACGGCGGGCTCAAATAATCTGGAAAAATTCGTGATGGTGGTCCATATCCATGAACTTTGAAGGAAAACTATAACGGATTAGATGACTTCGTTAGTTCAGGAGTTATAGAGGCTTAACTTGTAAAAGGCGCTCACTTGGAAAACGTCATACAAAATTAACGCATTAATACGTAAACATAATAATTATCTATTGGATACGATTTTAAATCCATTATGGGTGACTGAGGAACCCTTTCTGTGCGTGGCCTGACACGCACTTGGCCGATTTTTTTCCTAAATTGTGTTTCAATTAGATAAACTTGTTTTTCTATTAGAGTTCCGAAGAGGAAAGTTATTTTACAACAGGACAGAATAAGTCTCAAGACAAAAATACATTGCATTAAAAAATAGTATGACAACAGTAGCAATTCACACATAAAGGTAATTCAGTTGTAGATAATCAAAGTTAGCATCGTTGCGTTACAAATACACTATATGCCTCTAACCTACAAAAACTACACATGCTTAGCAAATTACTGGGTATTCTGTTAATACAAAAAACATCAGCAAAAAATACGCATCGCTAAAAAACATACGCCTTTGTTAAGTGGCAGTGCACGTTTTGACAAATGTCCTCTAAATATTTACATTCAAGCACAATATAGCATTAACTTTTCCTGAGTATCAGTTCATTATTGAGAGCTTCTCTTCTCTATTATTAATTAATTAGTATTTCTGGTTTGGTGTACTACACCACGCACCAACGGGACTTGATTTTCAAGCGTTCTTTCTCAATACTGTGCTGTTATCGCATATTTTGCACTCATGACACACGTGATCATACACCCTATTCTTAATCCACCAACAAACGGATAAAACTAGTAGTATGTCAAAACTGCCTTAAGAGAGGTGTATGTTCAGCAGTGGATTTCTTGTCTTGAATTATTCGCTCATTAAAATATAAGAATCTATTCTAATGGGTGAACTTTTTTAATATCCATAGTCACACTTCTTATAAAGCTGTATATAAAACATCACTCATTAATTTTATTTACCTGTATGTAGATTTTCGAGTGTTAGAATCATTTAAACTATCAGAAAGAGAATGGATGCATAGACTTATTGATCACAATAATATTACATACAGAAATACCTAAATATACATTTCTGAGAACTACAAGTTCAAGTAGGTTTATTATTATAAGCTGTGAATGTCTACCTTTCGTTGAAAATTGCTAAATGTATGGTAATAACTACTAGATTATTATGATCAATTCATTATGTATTTACAGAACACTTTTACATAATATTGAAATTTAAGACAATATTAAGTAACCAGCATAAGTCAGATATCAGATAATTGTTGTAGTAAATTCTTAATTGAAATGATAGTCAGGCAAAATTCGTAGTCATTCTATTGTTTACTGTTTTCAGTTGTATACGAGTATAACGCAGTTATTTAGTTGCTTTTCACTGCGTGAGTTGCCGGATACTAAAGCGCTTACCGACTTCCTTATTCTAGGGGAGATACTGTTTTCAGTACCTCCATTGTCCCAGTAGTTGTGACTCTTTGCTCACAATGCACTTGTGACTTTTGAGTTGAGACGGTAGATACTTACAGTTGGGTGATTTGTTTCTTTGTCCATTAATGCGATAAACTACTACCCCGTTGCGCAGTTACATGAATGTATTGTTTTATATATAAGTTCAATTAAAATAAAACTTTTAACATTGTTTACTATTCTTAAACATTAGGAGATATGTAATTCTGTATTAATTTCTGAATATATTGTAGAATAAGGTATCTAAACATATTTATTTACTTTAGTTAATAAAATCGGCTTATATTTTCAGCGTCTTATTTTATAACATCATTTAGGTTAATATTTGCATTTCAACACTGGTGAAATCATCATCATCATCAGCCCATCTCAGTCCACTGCTGGACATAGGCCTCTCCCATTGCACACCACTTTGATCGCTTTTTTGATCCTCCCATGCAGATGCAACTAAGGACACTGGTGAAATACGCCATTAAAATAAACATATACGCCATAAACAATTTTAAGCATTTCAAATTATTTGGAACAAAGTTATTCTATTCCATTCTAATAAAAGTGCAACCCAATATACACACAAAAACTATTAAAATTTAGAATAAAATACCTTCGTAGCGTGACCTCGGTATCTAGGGGCCTTCACCGAAATGTTATTTCAGTTCGATAACCTGCTCCATTGTTCCACGCGAATCATTCCCATTTTATATATCACGACTGAGTCCATGATTTCCGCGTCATGACGTCTGTAATTATTAAATTAAAGTTTACGATACACAAGGATTTATTACTTTTTGGCGGCACAACGCGAAGTATGCAATCGTAAACAGTTTAGTCTGTGTATGTTAATATTTAAGTGAACACGTCGGATTTATCTTTTTTTGTCGTATGTTCAATCAATGAGGCGTTTGTTACTACATTAGTAGGTATTTTGAAAATAGCCCTTTTCCACTTGTGTACCATCCATTAAAAGAGGACATATTACTAGACCAGCAAATTATAGCATCTAATGCAAACCGACATCAAATACGTCTTTTAACTATTACATTTTCACATAGTCGTATAAATTTAAAGTGTATAGAGCTCGTACTATGGTAACTAAATTCATACTGCATATTTATACAATAAATTCTAAATGAACCAAATTAAAAGCATAAAAAAAAACTGCCTTAACGTTCCAATTTATTTTCTAAGGGCTCAAAAATTATATAAGACATGCAAAAAGTTCTAAATTAAGATGCTCTGAAGGAAATAAAATATGAACAGTGCTACTCAATGTTCTTGCTTCATATACCGCATGTATTTTTATTGACAGATGTCAAGACATCATATAGAATGATATCGAAGTGCACATAGCCGAGTGGCCTTATGTGATTGGAAAAAACCGCCGAGGGTAAAAACGACGTATCGTACAAGCAACGACGGCGAGGTCAGACCTAGATGGGTGACCGTCTGTGGCATGATATGTTGTGAGTGTTTCCTTGATTCGGAGGTCACGTTAAGCTGTTGGTCTCGGTTGTTATCATTAGTTAGCAGTCGTGAAGCTTAGTTGGAAGCCTTCAGATGGCTTAAAAACATGCAACGGCTAGATTACGTAGCCACAACGTATCTTGCCAGTCCCTAACACACGTGGGCCTTGACCCTCTCCGGAGACCAAAGCCCAGTAGTGGGACGTTATGGTTTGTTGAAGAACGACTGAATGAAATACGAAAATAATATTTTTCACGCCTAAGCCGATGCACTGATTTTAAGCAACTTTACATAGAGATACTTTGATTTCTTATGGAAGAACTTGCTACCTTTGACCTCGATAACCGATATACAAGCGGGTGGAACTGAGGACATAAGTTAGTTACTTCTAAAGATATTGTCGTGTATATTGTGAGGAGTTAATCACATCGCCTTAAACGCTCCACTCCTGGACAAAGACAAGAGGTCTTTGTCTTAGAAAGAAGTTTTCGTATGGAATTATAAAAATAAAATTAAATAATAAAAAAATATAGGAACTGTTTTAGGGTTTTCTTCCCTATATAGTTATGTTGTGCTGCGTAGTTCGTTGCCACTTAAGAATTAACATGGGTTGTGACATTCTGAACATTTTTAATTCATAAGTACACACAGAGTAAGTAGTAAATACATTCACTATATTGATAAATTGTCCCTAGACTCACAAAAATTATCGCACTAAGCACTCAGTATTAATAACAAGTAAACAACATTAGTTGGGTTAAGGTCACTGTGTATTTCATACTGCACGTCCATAGAAACGCCCGTGACTGCATATTCCTACGTATTAATTAATTATTAAAAAAAAACTCTATTGTACTCTTATTCTAATTTGATATGACGTTTTCGTTACAGAATATTAGTCATCATCATAATCTTGTTTTAGTCGCCTACTGCTAGACGTAGACATAGGCTTTTCTTTAGGAGGAGGTTTAGTCACTGTTTTAATTAATAATTATAAGTGACGTACCTGTTATTTTTATTGTACTGATTTTTTGTATGTTAATAATTATAGTATAAAATACAAAAATAATTACGAATACTTCTTTTTGTACTCATAGCCAAGCAACGACACCGACAGTGACATGATACTATTATCATTTTAGTTATTCCTAAGTCACGTAACATAAGCTAAGTTTTTGGTTTTATTTGTAATAGTGGTCTACTAACATAGACCTAGAAAGAGATATAAAGGTCATTATTCAATTTCAAACTTCCTGTAATGAAAATCTTTAAAATAAAGCCGCAGTTAAAGTGATAGTTAGTCCATGGCTACGACTAACAAACCACAAGTTAATAAAAAATGTATACCAAATTGGAGGTCATACCGTTTACCTATATAATGTGCGTACATTTTCTAAAAAGGCTGCGTAATGGCCCCAGCCGTTAGCTCCGATTTACTTCCGTTTCACTGTGCCATTGTTTAAAACTTCCTTGTACTTTTAAAATATATTTCATTCTTAGAACACATATATTTATACTTTAGCACTAGAATGTTAATGTCGGTACAGTTCCTAATTTAAACAATTAATGCTAATAAGTGCATGAATAATAAGGCGAACCGCATAATAAACTTTAATAAGAAATTTACCGTTTCCCGCTCGTAGTACACGTGGTTAAGGTTAAGATTTTCAATAAAGTATATCACGGGTAGGTATTATCAATAGGTGTGTCGTTTATTATAGACAGACTGTTACAAGTAATACTGTTACTACCACGTTTTCGAAGCGAAATTCGGAAATCATGTTTTTCTACACATGAGGAATTACCCAAAAGCCGTTATTGTTGCTTAAATTTTCATATCTTACGTCAACGACCGTAGCTATTTACAGCATAATATTATCTTCTTCTTAGTAGCCTTTATTATTTCCAAGACTATTTGGGGTCGGCTACTAGTTAATCCGGTTTTGCCTGAATTTCAATTTTTACATGAATCGTCTAGCATCAGACCTTCGCATCCCTTAGGATGAACTAGAATTCGAAGATTGAACTAGTTGTCAGCATATTTAAGGGCACGGTTGGTTAAGCCTGTTTTAACAAATAAATACGCTTAAAAGCTGAATAACTAGCAAGCGGATACTTAAATCAAGAAGTGGTCTTAGTAATCTCTTAATGTTTTCAAAAGACCTATCTAATGATGCCAATCATCCGCACTTTACGTGTAGGGGAGGCACACCAAAACAAATATCTGTTATTTTATTTTAATATAAATAATAATAATGACTTTATTGTACACCATAAAAATAGATACAGTTAGGACTTAGAACTAGCTGCATGTGTAGGTACAAGTGGCGGCAAAATACAAATTTAAATATTTTAGTTAAGCATGTTAGTCTAGCGGTTAACAGTTCTGGCTCTTGGCAAGAGGTCGTGGAATCGATACCCGCCCGGTACATGATAATCATGATAATTTGTAAAGTAATTTATGTATTCGTATAACTAGCTTTATGAAATGTATTTCTACTCATTCTCATACCACAGAAACATTACTGTTTTTCGCTGTACAAAAAGTACCTTAAGTATCTAAACCAAGTTAATAAAATTTTATATTTAGTAAATGACTAAAATTAGAATGTCTATAAAATATCGTATGATTTGTGAATAATTAGCAATATAAGTAATAAATTGACCCCATCTCGTAAGTAAGCAAAATTTTAATTGAAGCAAATATAGACCTTAATGTCTATGTCTATACTTTTGCGAATAAAATATGAGATTGTTTATATGTATGTAGTATGAATACAATTAATGAAATGTATAAGTTTAGCTCGAAAATCAGCTAATTTAGCCATCATTGTGAGGTACATGTCATTACATTGTACATGATGCGCTCAAAGCGCTCACACATCTCCTTGTATGTGTGATGTAAATGTCAAGTAAATGTCAAGAATTCTGTTCTATCAGTCGTAAAAATAGCACATATGTGTGACACGGATGTTTTATCCGTTTTCATTTGACGTACTATTCGAAATGAATTTATTGAAAAAAGTATTTATGCATTTTTAAATAGGGAGAAAACTTAACATATTTTATCTTTCATTCTGGGATGTGATTACAGAATAACATTAAAACTATTATCTATCATAATAACAACAGTTCTGCAAAGAGAAGGAAAACTTAATACAAACCCTATCCGTTTGGCTAGCATGGTAATATAGGCCAAACAGAACTACTTATTGGTTCTGTGTTCATTTTGTCGAACAAAGGCTGTTGATGATGATTACACCAAACTAGGAATTAAAAGAGGTAAAATGGAGAGGTAACAAAGATAATCAATGATTTATTGACTGCTATGTGTGCTGTGTTGTTCCAGTTAAATTCCTAGGATTGACCAAAACAAATATAAATAATTCGAACGTCTAACACACAACGTCATCCAGTCCCAAAATAAGCAGAGCTTGTATTAGGGGTACTAGATAACTGCTATAAATACATAAACGTACTTTTATTTTGCAAATAAATACATATTAGATATAAAAAACACCCAGTCTCCGAAACAAATTTTTACGAATCACGCAAACATTTGATCCGACCCGGGAATCGAACCCGAGACCTCGTGATACGCAGCCGCAAACACTAACCACTACACCAACAAGGCAGTCAAATGTTTGTATGACCTGCAAATGATTGTATTTCTTATAGATAATACAATATGTATGTATTATTATATAGTGTTGTATGTTAGATATCCGAAATATTTTTATTTAATATAATTAAGTAAAGAAATACAATTGGTTAACAAATAAATTACTTAATACGTCTATTGTAAACATACAGAGTCGTAACGTATACTCAACGGTCATAACGTATTTCTTACAACACCTTGTAGGGACTACCTGTACGAGATTCACCCCCAACCTTTTGAATGGTCTTTATGGTTCGCGGGGGATGTACAATAGTGAATATAACTCGGCCGTGGGAACGATCGAGATGAATGAGGGCTATAACACCTGTGGCACCGTGTGAAGCCTTACTGTGGGTTTGACTACCTTTAATGTTGAGATTGATATGTATTAAATCTAGTACGCCTATTTATTCTAGTTGGAGTATATGTCACGTAATGACAGTTGGTTTATAAATATCTTATCTATATAAAGCGTTGGTCGAAGTACCAAGCAGATATTAGTTATTGTGTGGTAATGATGGTGATGCGTAAATGATGAGAACTGTTCAGAACCAAGTGGCCTTAGGTGATAAGAAACAATCACCGAGGGTAAGAAACGACGTCATGGTCAGTTCCTAGATGGGTGACCGTTAGGGCCATGATATATTATGAGCGTTTCCATGATTCGGAGGTCACTTTAAGCTGCTGCTAACTATTTATTTCAAGGAACACAAACAATGTATCGTACAAAAATATCTTAATACCTAGTTTAGAAAATGTTTGGATCCAGTACATACATAAATAATATGTGTCCACAGCTTTTACCACTTTATAATAATATATAAAGTACTTAAGCGAGTTTCAAAAAGAAATTAACATTAAAAAATTTACACTTAAACCTATTTTTTTTTCTTTTTTAGCGAAACTTTTTTGCATATAAATATCGTAATATAACAGTTGTGAAACCAACCGTCAACCTCTTGGTCTAGTGATAAGTTGTTCTACCCAGTGAGCCTGAGATCACGGGTTTGATTCCTGATCATTATAGGAATGATAATAAGCATGATTGCTTGTTCTAAATCCAGATTAATTTTCTATAATCTTACGTTATTATAGTATTAAATCAAAGGAACTATCAGAGGCTTTGGCTGGAAATTATGTCTATATATACTCAATGTATATTTATTAACAAGTATAGTACTAAATTGTTCGTTGATATCAGCATCACGTATTAACGAACAGCTGAAATCTGGCATCATTTACGTATATGCATTTTTTCAAATCATAAATTTCACATCCTCATCTAGTGTAGTTGGTTCTGACCATTTTGAGAAGACCGACATGAATGATACCCAACCTGGATTTCACCGAATTCATAGGACGGGATATATAAAAAACGTATTCTAACTGATTTCAAATAAAATGACGTTATCTATTTTTCCTGCATAATTATGATTTTTTTATGAGCAAGTGTCTGCCATTAAGTTTTTCTATATTTTTTGATATATTTTAAGATATGACAACGGCAGACATGCTGCGAACACGTTTTGATGCTTTTCGACTTCTAGGCATGCCAAAAGGAACCCTCAATAGAAATAGTGAACCCCCATTTTGACCTACGGAAGGTGAAATAGTATACCTGATATTGATATGAGTTTGCTACCATACCGTAAGTCGGCCGAACGCTGACTCTTAGACTATATCATTCATAGTTTCCGCAGCGCATGCGATGAAAGTCATTTTATGGCAATTTTTGTCATTCCTCGGATTACATTGTTGAAATTTTAGTAGAGATCCCTATTTTTTTCTGGTAAAAACTAGTCTATGTTACTCAAGGATAATGTAGCATTCTAATGGTTAAAGAATTATCGAAATCGGTCCAGTAGTCTTTGAGTTTATTTATATTATTATTATCGATGTAGTTAAGCTACATGTATGTATTCACTGTGTTTATCACGTAAAATGATCAATACAATTGGATTTGAAGGAAACAACAATTTGCGAGTCAAGTGATCTATTACAATGATGTGCGTAAATTCGATGGTGGAAATTTCAAATCTAAAAGCAAATGGGACACGTGATTTCAATTTGGGGTGAATTTAAAATAGGTAGCTTATATGTGATCGTTATTTTAAATGGATTGTGTTAGTACACAAAAGCTAGTGCTTTTTCCCGTCTCTGACCGCGTGTAGGTTATTGCGGTAAACAGAAGCCTATGTGTTATTCTGATATGTAAGCTCTATTGTGAAGTTTCATCAAAATCCATTCAGTAGTTTTTGCGTGAAAGAGCAACAAACATACATACATATTCACAAACTTTCGCGCTTATAATATACATATATTAGTAGGATGAGACGTAATGTATGTTGTGCATTTTAGTTTTCCGTAACAATGAAATAAACATAAGTCAAGTACACTACGCGTGTTGAATATATTATTTATCATATGCATGGGATATTACGGTTACATTTGATAAAATATTTGAAGGAAACATTCATTTTCTAATTTTCTGTATTCAAAATCAGTTATGCTCCTCTTCCTAATTCTGAAGGGGAACTGGAAATCACCTGGTTTCAGGTCTAGTATGTTAATCAGGTGACCCATATATTGTCTTTTATATATTATAAACAAATATTATCTCTTACTCCAAAACATAATAGTGCTTAATCAAAAGTCAAAAAGTTTTTCATAAGAAAGGAGAAAATTACTCAATAGTTTGTTTTCTAATATAATTTAAGTTTTATTTAGTTGACTTAGATTTGATATCTTAAAATGTTTTTCGATTTTGTATCTTAAATTGTTTATTTTAATTGTATCTTTGTTCATTTTTAAACATGCAGTTGAAAAGCGAAATCAACATAAATCGAATTTTACATAAATTTGGGTAACAAAAATATGTTTGTGATGTAATAACGATCGTCAAACTCACGCATATTAGACGAGATTATAGTCACGTGTAGTACACTATGCAAGTCAATTCTAACATGTGTTAGTCTGAAGGCGAACGTGTTAGGTTGGTACCGTTAATTTTATATTTATAGAAACACAGATAACATTTGTCAAACATGAGATAATTTTAATAACATTTCAATTCATTAAAGGTGTATTCTAAAGCATTCTCTAAATTGTTCCATGGTAATGTACATATACACTTATATTATCAATTTGAAATTAATTCTTTCTACATAACAACTTATTTACCATTTAGGCCTATCCCTTTGTCCATATTTGAAAGTAGTAAAACCATGCCGACCAGCAAGGACGAGTCAGCTCGAACAGGGAGGTACTACCCTTTCAAAAAAGATGAACCTAAAATGACAGCACCCATGCTGTGTTCTTACGTTGTTGGTGAGTGGGATACCGAAATCCCCATAATGGAGAAGCATCGCAATAGGGCGCCATAGTGTGGGTCACATCACTGCATCCACAATGATTACGGTGGCCATTACTTGGATTAGATATAGGTATGTATATGGTTTCCCGATTAAGAAGTATCCTCGACTAAAGATGGATAAGAATCAGATCTACCTTGAAGGAAAACTCTGAAAATACCATGATGTCCTGGTCTTAGCAGGAAGTAAATTCAGGATTCCTTCACGTAAGTGTATACCGATCTCAGATTAGTTTTTAAGGTTATGTAGTTCATGACTCGGAACGCTAAAAGTTTCATCATGTCAGTCCGTGGGTCCGTCCTTGACTTATCACCTAAACGCTTAGTGCTAGGAAGACTAAACGTTACATGGATATGTGTTATCATATCGACAAAGGGCTAGAGTAAAATAACAACCAAAAACTTTTTTGGGATAGCTCCTCTACACGTATAGTGGGAATGTATTTTTTTTTATAAGTCTTATAAAAACATGGAAGGGTTCCTAAGATAGTTTTTTGATGAGGGGTATATGTTTGCAAGTTTTTGTTAATACGGAGCGTCCTCCCCTCTAAAAGCTACACGGCTGGTTCCAAATTATGGAAAAATTGTTAATGGTAATAATTAACTTTATAGAAAACCTTTAACGCTTATATAAATTAGTTATTTCGGGAGTATTAAAAATTCTATAGCACTCGTTTTTGTGGTCGGTTTATAATAACACTAAATATTTTTATAATATAAATGATTTTTTTATGAGTAATATATGAAATTATTTTTATTTTACATTTATAATAGTATAAGGATTTTCCAATTAAAACCGGTTATAGTTACCATTAGAATTAGTGTAGCTGTTGAGAAATAAACAGTTGCCTAGTGAAAATAACTGTTCTGATTATTTAATTGCTCGAATAATTTTTTAGCAGTTTGTGCAGACGAAAATGTAATTAATTTTTAACACCGTACAAAAACATAATATAAAAGCAACAGTCCACGTTGAACTTACGTCAAGAGTACATTCAGAGACGTACCAAGTTTTCTTTTGTTAGGAAAAAAACGAACTAGCATAGACCATAAGTACCAGAGACATTTTTTATGACGTCATATGAGCCTTTGGCTTGTAGAAATAGTTGTCTGAATACATGAAAATGAATTTACATTGCTACGTCCACCGGACTGATATTGTAACAATTTCTTGGCTTTATATATTTTGTAGTATACAATGGCATACGAACACGATTGTCTCTAAATCGTCACTATTTATACCTCAAATGATTTTTTTAAGTTAAGTGCAAATTTAAATTATCATCGTATTAGATAGTAAATATTGAATAGTTTATAGATAAGAATGGTTATTTCAGTAGGTATATTCTTCAAACTTTATAGAGCATACTAGCTGTGCCCGCGGCTCCACTCGCAGCCTAGGGGAATGAAAAATAGATTATGTCCGATTGCTTAGAATCTGCATCTACCCAATATGCATACAAAATTTCATGAGAATCGGTCAAGCCGTTTCGGAAGAGTTTAACTACAAACAACGCGACACGAAAACTTTATATGTAAGATATCATTTGATGCAGATGGAGCTTTTATTTTAATTTAATTTTTTTGAATCAACATTTACGTCAAATGAATGATTTTATTTACCAAGTTTTTATTCTAGAAATTTCTATGATGTTCATACAACAACAATAACGTGACCATTGTCCTTGAATAGGGTTGTGAAATATATATAAACATAAACATCAATAAATATAAAAAGCTATTAATTTGTAAAAGTAAATAATAAAACATATTGATAGAAGAGCATATTGTTGTGTTAATCTAGTAATACATATAATAATACAGGTTTATTAAAATCATCAACCAAATACTGCGTTTTAAAATAAAATAATATTACTCACTACTATTCAAAAATATAAATAAAATAAACCTTAATAAACCTTAATTAAAATTTTGATATAGAAAATTAATAATTTCACATTTCTTTTTATCATAACCAAGTATTCAATATTATTCTACGTTATTCCTTACAAAACTAGATGTAGTTTTTGAATTTTAATTGTAATATTGAGATATGGGAAATGTATCTATAATCATAACAAATTGTAAGTGAAATATCCAACTACACTGTTAGGTTATAAAAAGACCCTACTGATATCCTTATAAACTTAAATGAAATAACTATAGCGTGCTATTGCCTATAATTTCCTCTAAATGACTACGTTAGGTAAATCGTCTTTCCAATAGTTACGATATAGGAGTAATAAAAATATTACTAGTTTTTAGTCATCCCTATCCAACAACGCGCTCTGCACGTGACAAACGTGAGTCGAAAGTGATGCTTATATTTTTCACAAATCAGAAATTTAAAGTTTAATAAAATTTAAATTTCTAATTTTATCTTTTCCCCCAAATTATGGTTTAGTCAATGAAGTGAATTTTATTTTAAAAATATTGCATGTTAAAGCCAATGTCAAACGAATGAGGGGCTTGGTTAATGTTCTAGACTTCGTTTTATATCCTTCCATTCCTTCTAAAATAAAGCAATCTTTTGTCGTTGAATTTTTTTATTTTTTATTTATCAAGTCTCGTGATTGATGAAAGCATATGCATTTACCTAACACAGAGTCTTTACATAAAACCACCAGTGTATAAGATAATTCTATCATGAGAAATTTTAGTATGTATGTAGTTGATAGCGATACAGAGACAAAAATTAATTATCTATGAGGGCCTTTTGATTGAATTAATTTGACAGAAAATAAATGCATAAACAATAAATGTACCTAAAAAAGAAGATTGATTCATTGACTTTTGTGATGTAGACATCGACTTCATCACGACATGACATGAGAAATAATTGAACATGTTTAAAGAATATAAAAACTTTAAAGGTTAATTTAGTAATAAAATGGGTCTATACCTAAAAAGCATTTGTGAAGAGTATTGCAAATAAATGTATGCTTACATTTGAATAATAATATACGCCTCTTAAAGCATCTGTGCAAATACCATTGCTACATTGTTTGATATGTTCATTAGTTATTTTCTCCATTCACGTTTTTAACGTGTTCATTTACAATTATATTTTACAGGAATAGATACGATAAGAATCGTTATGTAAACCGTGTTATCATCCGATCATAGGCATACACTTCACAGATCATATGATCAGGTGAGCTGTAATCTCTATTTTATTAACCAATTCCTCCGATGAAAAAAATGTAATACTATATTCTTATTATATGTTTTTGTTTGGTATTGGTTAATAAAATAGAGATTACAGATAGCATAGAGCCAATGATGCAGGAACATCGCACTGAGCCGCTATAGTGTGGGTCACCTCGCTGCATTGGCTGTACTCACAACGATAATGGTGACTCCTACTCTTGAATTCATCTATTCAGGCTCCATCACTTTAGTAAGTTTAAATTTAACTCCATTTAAGCATTCTGGCGTGATCATCTGTTATTAGTTTTATTTTTTTATTACAATTATAACAGAAATATAAAAAAAAAAAAAGAGAAATTTAAATAACTTCTCCTGTGAACAATGAGGACGCCGGCTAACATTATCTAACTCGAGATATTACCATGTCGTTTTCATTTCTCACAACACAACACCTTCACGTGACTTTATGATAATTATATTGTTTTTAAATTTAGCTTTTGATGTAGATAGTTAAATTAAACATTTTGGACTCTCGTGTTTACTGATTTTTCTTCAAGGTCACGTGTTGACATACGTTTTTAACACGTGCATATAATAAGGAATAATTCCCGTTTATTTGCGTTAAATGAAAACAGTACCAAATTTTTGCTTTCTCTTGTAAAAAGTCAACGTTAATAGACATTAAACGAATTATGTACTGATTATAAATTATGTTTAATGATTAAAGATAAAGGTAATAATGAACACTACGTACTTTGGAACCTATTAATGCATGAACGTCATAACATCTGGCCGTTTGAACCTCAAGACCCAAATATAAGAGGAAATATCAAGCGAAATCAGTTAGGGTTTCTCCCCGATTATTTGATAACGTACCACTTACACTTTGAATAATACGTATAAACAGGCTTTTACAGTACTTCACCAATTTTGATAAAAATTTAGCATAAAGATGCTTTGATTCTTGAGGCTTTCCTTGAGGATATATGTTAATCCTTGCAGCGATAACCGTCATATATATGCGTGCGGAGAGACGCGTGTAAATCAGTTATTAATGCCAGTCAGATATAAAAAAGAGTAACAGCAATGGACATCTTCATAATAAAAAAAATGTAAAGTGTTTTGGTTTCATAATGAGTATAAAAGCTTAATTTAACTTTAAGTCAATGGTTAAATTCACTTTAGTAAAATATACAACTATCAAAAGCTTTTAAAAACATTGTTGCACAAAGGATTGACACACACATCATGTCACTTTGCCAATTTCTCATGATGCTAATGCAGTCCCAAATCGAAACCAATAATGTGCAAAATAGCTTAAGTAACAGAAACGATACCTAAAATAATTTTATACTTAAATACCTAAGGATGAACTTCTAGAGAATTCGATTGCGTCATAATAAATAATACTGTGGAAATTTTACAAATGTTCTTGTATTCGTTTACTTGTAAATAATGTTTAAATAATACATGAAAACGCGTATGTGTTTATGAATAAATAGATTATTTCATTTTACTCTTGCGACTCCGGCGTACTCCATTCAAAATTAAACTATATGATTTGAGCACTACATTCTATAATCATTTAAATACGGATTTATGTTCGAACGATCAATTGAAGAGCCTGTATTATGATTGTAATAAACAACTTATTTGGAACAATTTCGTAGCGTAAAATGGGTTTTCTGCCTTTGTTATTAGAATCGAATTTAACAAAGCACTTGTTTGTGTTATAGAACCTGTTGAATGGTAGAAAGGTGTATTGCGCGGAGGCCGCCGAGGGTCGATGGCTTTGCGGAGACACGTGAGCGTTACCGTTAGGCTGCACACACCAGGGCCTCAAACACATGGAAAGGAAAATCTGTGAAACTGTAGCGTTAGCATATAATTATTTCTAGTAACTAGATTTGGAAATTTTAATTTATATTTTTATTATAAGTGTATGATTAGTTTATGTGGTTTAACTGTTAGAACTTGACTTAACGTTATACTTTAACTAAATAATAAAAACAAAAGAATAAATCAAGCAAAATAGCGATTCACTTTAACTTTGATTTTTAGATTTAAATCGAAAAGTGTAGTTTTCTATCCAGTAACCATCTTCCAATAAAATTTACATATTTGGTATAAATGTATCAAAATATTATAATCTCCAAATCCAGAGCGGCAGTAGGTTTAATACTTTAAATTGATAAATAATTTTTAAGATAAGAAAATATAGAAAATATTAATTTATATTTATTATTTATAGAAAATATATGACATTAAATTAGGTTTTTCGATAATATTAGGAATTACGCCTATTATTACAATATTCTGCTGACGCTACATTTTCCGGAATTATTCAAGTACTTACTTCAGACACTATGTTCATATAAACAAAGTTTAAATTTATTCTATCACAATACGTTTGCATGTGTGAGTATTTTCTTTGCCATGAACATAGTTGTTTATGTCCTCACGCGACCGACATTTGGAAGCACCGAAAATATTTCTTTGAAATCTTAAGTAGTGCAACACATGAAATATAAATTCACACTAATAATTTAGAGCGCACAACATTTGCATGTTATTTTTTTTTTTTTTTGTAAAGCACTCGTATTTTAAGTAATCTAGTATTGTGAAATCCTGCAGACATATATAAGAAAAAAGCTCGCTGAATGATTACAAATTTCTAATAGGAATCAAAATTTAATTTAAGTGAATATGTTGGTAAAATAAAATCTATTTCTTTTATTCTACTCTGCCTGACTGGAAGCATGAGTAGAATCCAAGAGTAGAGGTGACCATGCTCATTGTGAATGCAGGCAGTACGACACACTATGACGGCCTATTGAGATGCATCTGCATCATCGGGCAACCGGTCTTGCACTCACCAATAAAACACGTCAGTACGAATGCTGCCATTTCGTGAGTTATACATACCTAATGAAATGCTATAATTTTATTCAATAGAGGTCAAATTACATTTTTTATCGTATCGATAACTGAATACGTGTTTCTATTACAGAAAATCTAGTCATCAATGTTGATTGACGATTCACGTTCCTATCTGACACATAATCAATTTTCTGTATTTCATATCGCTTAAACATTGGATATCCCTTACAAGTATATAATTTGCTTCAAAATGATAGAAATTACCAATATCACAAAATATTATTATATTATTGAGAGGCCTACGTCCAACAGTGGATTGCGATACGCTGATGATGATGATGATTCCGAAGCATCTCCCTCGGCCGCTATAGTGTAGGTCACCATCCTGCAATGTGTGAACTCATAATCCCCAACGGTTGTCAGTTCTGCGGCTAATATGGCCAGCCCACTGTCACTTCAGCTTGCTAATCCGGTGGGCTATTTGGACGATCTTAGTTCTCTGACGGTTCATATCATTCCTGATACTATCCCTAAAAGAAACGCCGAGCTTAGCCCATTTCATAGCACGCCTACGGTAAGAAGCCCAAAATCGATCAAAATGGTGTGCAATGGGAGAGGCCTATGTTTAGCAGTGGACTGCGATAGGCTGATGATGATGATAGTTGGGATGGTGACCACCACGCTTGGAATCTACTCATGCTATCCATCAGACAGAGGAGAGTCACTTTGCATGCTCATATAAAAAAACTATTTGAAGTTCAAAAGTGTCACCATACTTCATGGTTTGCATTCACAATGAGTATGGTTGCTCGGCTCATACATTGAATAAGATAAAGTCACAAAGTCAAAAAAATCGACCAGGTACGTGTCAAGCCACACATAAAATAGGATTCCTCAGTGACCTATAATAGGTTTAAAATCGTATCCAATAGATAATTGTTATGTTAACTTATTAATGTGTTAATTTTGCATGAAGTTTTTCAAGTAAACGCATTTAAAATGTTTGGCCTCTATATCTCCTTAACTAACCAAGTCATCTAAGCCATTATAGTTTTAATCTAAAGTTTGAACTGCCTTCATGAATTTTTCCAGATTTTTTGAACCAGCCGTTTAGATTTTAAGAACGCTCTGTTTTTACAAAAAAATGCCTTTAGAGTAGAATAACTCGCAAATGGTTACCTAAATAAAAAAATCGTCTGAAAAACCTCTTAATGTTTTCAAAAGAACTATCTAATGATGCCTCACACGATGTGTTGCCTACATGAAAAAAAAAAACATACCCACTTTACGGGTGGGGGAGGTACTCCAAATAAAAAAAATCTAGCACTTTGTCGACATGATAAAAACACATATCCGTGCTAAGTTACATTTTTCTAGCTGTAACCGTTTCGACGGTAAGCCGAGGACAGACGGACGGACATGTCAAAACTCTTAGGGTTCGTGAACTTCGGAACCCTATAAAAACGATCCCTGTGCAAGAGCTCATGAAGACAAGGGTTTCCTTCGACAATAATATAGGGCCCCCAAACTTTTGTTTAGAAATAATAATACAAAATCTCTATTTAGCTTTATAATTAGTTGGATCCTAAAAGTCGTTCAACATTGCTTGATCTTTAAACTTCATTTACCAAAGATCGTATACCTACATATTTATTATACATCTAAATTCTTTTGCGTCACAGATCAAACTTCATGTAATAAAATTCTTGGTTAATAATATTATTTGCTGTTGCCAAATTATTCGACGTACTAAATGAAACGACTACGTAAATAGTACTGTCAATGAACCGGTTGTTCGGAGGCCCTACCACATCCTTTTGCTCAAAGTACATCAAAAGCTAACGGTTTACAGCTAATCAAATTAGCGAGTAGTTCTAAAGCAAATGTATTACATGTTCGACGCCAATAAATAATTTATCCATTCATCGACGTTATTTTATAAAGGTTTTCCTTATAACTGACTAATGCTAGTAATAATATCCTCACAACTTGTGCTCTCGTTGATGTCTTTTAGTAGACACGTTTGAAATGGTAAATCTTTCTGTATCACACTTAAATAGTATTAAATTCAATTAAGAACTGTGTATTTTAATGGTTTAGTAATAACATAAAAAAATATATGACAAATAAATTGGCAAACAAAACGTTACTTATTTTTCATATTTCTCAATAGAAACTTTGTTTTATTTCTAATAATCTTGTCATCATTCGTTATTTTCTTCACTAATTTTAATTAATATATTTCCATTGTATTTGAAACAAAACACAAATATTAACAAAACTTTGTATAAATTATTTGTATCCTAAATTGCATTAAAATTTAAGAAACAAATCATATAATCAGTTTTTACTATATAGAAGTTAGTTTATTTTTTTCAATTATTCTTCCTTAACTGTACGATATACAGGAAAATAGCATATTATTCTCTAAGTATGATGCAAAGCTATCCGGACTCAGTTGCTTCGGTAAGTACCTGTGTCGGATTGGTCTGGAACCAACGTCATGGTGACATTTCTGCCTTCTGATCTTATTGTTGCAGTCGGTTGGTTGCTGCAGTATGGTTTTGTCCATGGTCCGGAGAGAGAGTGCATAGAGTGCCGTCGCTTTTTTCTACGAGAAGGTGATGTCCTGCGGCGTATGCGGCGTGCAGCTACAAGAAGGAAGCGGCGGGACGGAAAATAGAATGTAATATCATGTCCCGTACCCGCAAGGGAAGCACTGGGCGCTGGAAGACATTGGTTGATCTTCGGCCACCCTAGGAAGAGGCCTGTTTGAAACAATCTTGTAGAATTCATAGTCCAAACAGTTAAAGGTCCAAGAGATTACGCACAATGTTTCGTGTGCGTTCTTAGAGAATGGTGACCGATGAGAAAACGGGATCTGCCTATGGTGATACGGGTCAATGCCTATCAGGGTAGCAGAAGAATGCAATTGTGATTCTCATTCCCCCATCTATTGTTAAACAGAGAAACATCTAGGTGACTTTTAGTCGGTATGTGTTAGCGCCAACCAACTGGCTAAAGAAATTTAATGACGCCAACATATAAAGGCGGGAGCGAGTATGACTTCAGCGACTTAGCGCTGCCTGAAACCTGTGTGGGCTGTGTACTGTGCGGCTGCGGATAGGTTCGGAATATGGAAAGCACGCTTACCTTTTGGTGATCTTGAGCTGCAGGGCCGCTGCGCGGGCAACTCGCGGTGCGGGGGGGTCCGGGCGTCGCTCCGATAACGCGACAAGCCTCAGGGCCACTTAGCGGACAAAACGATTTATCTAATGTCTATATAAGACGCGGCGGCGGAGTCCACAATTTAAAAGACTCAACAGCGGTGCGGGCGGCGAGCGCGACGAGCTGCAGGGACGATTCGAGATCAACTGTACTGAAACTCCCTCTCTTCTTCTTGCGGTTAGCGTGCGATGCGGGAAATATGATTTGGGATGTGGGTAGGAATGGATGCCGACAGCCCCGCCTAGCGGAGATTCAAAGAACCTAACAGTGTACCTGTCACCATGGACAGGTGGCGTTACCATTCCCCCCGCCCTTAAAGGGTTACCTTTAAAAAAAGATACTAAAACGCGGTAATATTGCGGAAAAAACATGAAAAGTGCGGAATATATGCGGATAAAGTTGCGGTAAATGTTTATATTATACATATCTCTAACTTACTTTTAAGCCTACTTAAAACTATTTGTGCGAATTTAAACAATATATTACTGACTTGGCAATGGGCACAATCGGACCACTGGGCGCACGAAGCTCCCTTTACTAGTTCTAACGGTGACTACTCGCGTTGTTCCATCTTTCGAAGGATGGACGGCTTCTATAACCCCGAGCGGCCACGATAGCGGCGGTGCGTTATCGACGATGATGACCACTACTGATCCCAGCTGGATCGGTGTAGTGGGCGTGGTCCACTTGGCTCGAGCCTGCAACTTATGCAAGTACTCGACTCTCCATCGCTGCCAAAACGATTGAACCAGCTTGTCTAGGAGAGAGTGTCTCTCGAGAAGGTTAGCTGATTCTACGTGCGGTGCGGGTAGCGAAAATAGCGGTGCAGTGTGAAGAAAATGAGCCGGCGTCAGCGCCGACGGCTCAGCGGGATCGCTGCTTAAAGCGGTAAGCGGGCGTGAGTTAATAAGTGCCTCGACCTGAGCAAGCACAGTTAAGAGCTCTTCGTAGGTGAGTAGCTGTTGACCTATCACCTTGAAGAGATGATTCTTAACGACCTTCACCATCGACTCCCAGCATCCACCCCAATGAGGGCTAGCAGGCGGGATGTGTTTGAAATCGATGCGACTCTCTGTCAGCTCATGTTCGAGGTGTGGGCGATATTCGTCAAGAAATTTATAAACGTCGCGTAAGTATGAGCGGCAACCAACAAAATTGGTTCCGTTGTCAGTATAAAGGCACTGTACTGGTCCGCGGCGCGAAAGAAAACGCTTGAGCGCGGCGAGAAAGCTGACTGTACTCAGCTCCGTAGCCACTTCTATGTGTATACAGCGGGTAGTAAGGCACGTAAAGATGCATAGCCATGCTTTACGGCTCTTAACGCCTCTACCCCTCATGGGAGTGAACTGTATAGGACCAGCATAGTCACACCCACAGTGGGCGTATGCCTTTACAGACGGGTTTACGCGGGAGCGCTGCAAGTCCGACATCATCGGAAACGATGGACGCGGCCTTGCTCTGAAACAGGTATTGCACTTGTGTATGCGGTGACGGATAATACGTCGTGCGGAGAGTATCCAATAATGATGCCTGAGTAAGGACATCAGATGTTCGGGACCGGCGTGTAAATGCTTTCTATGATAATAATCGATTAATATATCGACCACATGATCGTGGCGCGGGAGCACACACGGATGCATTTGCGAATAGTCGATGTCGGCGTTCGACAGCCGGCCACCGACGCGAAGAAGACCATTTTCATCTAGAAATGGTTTCAATCTCTGTAAGGCGGGCGAGCAGATTTGACCTTCTCTTATTTTATGAATGTCGTCGCGGAAGTGAGCCTGTTGTAATGCGAGTAATATTTTAGTTTCAGCGAATTCGAGATCTGAGCGGGTGACTGAAGGTCTGCGCGGTAGCAATTTCGAGAATCGGAAAATGAAAACAACAATACGTAATACCTTCGACCACGAGGATATACGTTGAGCGAGCGTGTAAATAAGCGATTCATTAGCGGGTACGGTCACAGTATGGGCGAGCGGTTTCATGTCCGGAACGTCACCGACGGCATCACCATTAAACTCGGCGATTGGCCACTCTGATGGATCTTCAGATGCCCACGGCGGTCCCTCAAACCACAGAGGATGGTTTATTAGCGAGGCGGGAGAGAGGCCGCGCGATAGACAATCAGCGGGGTTTTCAACCCCCGGTATATGATGGAAACAGCTGGCAGGCAAGTTATCAACGACTTGGACAACCCTGTTCGCGACAAACGTTTGCCAGCGGTGCGGGGACGAGTTGATCCAACAAAGAACGACTTTTGAGTCGGTGAAGGCGAATGCGTTTGAGATTTTGTAGCGCGGTTCAAAAACGTCAAGTACCCTACGCATCAACTTCGACAGAAGTACTGCGGCACACAACTCCAACCTAGCGATAGAAACGGTTTTGAGCGGCGATACCTTAGACTTCGAGCACACGAGCCTAACGGACCTAACAGCACCAACGGTGACCTGTAGGTATATCACACAACCGTAGGCGCGTTCGCTAGCATCAGCAAAGCCTAAGAGGTTAGCTATGCACCCCTGAACCACTCCTAAATGTCGAGGAATGCGGATAGTGTTGAGCGCAGGTAACTCACTACAAAATTGAGACCAGAGGGTCACAATGCGTTGAGGAGGCGTGTCATCCCAGTCACATTTCAATAGCCATAACTCCTGAATGAGGAGCTTGGCGTGCAAAATGACGGGAGCCACTAAGCCCAAATTGTCCCATAAGCGTGCGATGACGGACAGAATATTTCGTTTTGTACATCCTGACTCAGGTGTGGTGACCTTAAAATTAAATTCATCGTAGGACCTATCCCAATGCGTGCCTAATATTTTATGTGGTGTGCCACCCCTGTCTAGTTCAAGATCTGAGGAGGCGCGGTGCGATGCGGGAATGGCACGCAGAACAGCGGGGGAGTTACTAGTCCACTTCACAAGGTCGAACTGACCACACTTGAACATGTCAATGAGTTCCGTACAAGCGGCAACAGCAGCGGCTTCATCAGAGCGCGATGAGTCATTTGACATTATGCTGAAACATACGTCATCCATGTATGTGGAACTGGATGCGATAGCGGCGGCGGTAGGAAACTTATGTTTTTCATCAGCGATTAGCTGCTGAACGACGCGTACAGCGTGATATACGCTAGACTTCATCCCGAAACAAACTCGATTAAATTCAAGTATTACTAATCGGTCTTGCGGCGAAAATCTAAAAAGAATTCGTTGAAATTTGCGATCGGCTTCGTGCATACCAATCTGCAAAAACATTTGACGACAATCAGCGGATATAGCGATTTTAAATAAGCGGAAATTTAAAAGTATGCAATTTAAATCACCCTGTAGGTTAGGGCCGGAGTGTAAAACTTCGTTAAGTGACAACCCTGTGCTGGTTTTACAACTGGCATCTAGAACCATTCGAACTTTGGTAGTCGTTTTATCAAAACGTTGCACACAAAAATGCGGCACGAAATAAGAATCGGCGGGAGTTATTTTATCAATAGATCCTATCTCGGTAATGTAGCCCTTATTAATGTACTCGCGTATTATACCATTATAGGCCGTGCGCAACGTAGTTGATGACTCCAATTTTCGTTCCAAACACATGAAGCGTCTTTTAGCGGCGGCGAGGGAATCCCCTAATTTATAAACATCGTCCCTAAACGGTAACGAAACGGTGTACCTACCACTAACATCGCGCGTAGTGGTGGTGCGGAAATGATTCTCACATTCAAGGTCATCTTGACTGTGGGCGGGCGGAGCGGAGACCTCTTCAAGTTCCCAAAACTTTTTGAGAATGCGGTCCAGCGACTGTTCGAGAACAGTACAACAAGCGGTTGTATTTTTAATTTCGTGTTTAGACAATAATACGGGAGCGGAACCCATGATTATGTATCCTAGAACACTTTCTATAGCGGGCGGTATTCCTACGACATTACTATGTACCACGCCTGGTAGCAGTAAGTGTGGAAAATAATTCGCGCCGAGGAGCACATGCACCTCGGCGGGCGTAGCGAACTTACTGTCCGCGAGCGGTAGCGAGTTCAAGTGAGTAAACGCTGATAAATCAACGGGCACCGAAGGCAGGTTATCCGTTATGCGGTCGACAATAAATGCCGATACGTCAAAATGAACGTTATTAGAAAAACGCGAAAATATTTGAAACTCCGTGGAACCTCTAATAGATTTTTCGGAACCACCAAAACCTCGAACAATCGTCCTCGTATTTCTATTGCATTCCAAACCCAAACGAGCGCAACATTCACTTGTAATAAAACTAACTTGTGATCCCGTGTCTAAAAGAACTCTAATGACATGGGCGTGTCCAGTTCTATCGTAAACAACAACCTGAGCGGTAGACAGCAGGACCGTTATGGGTTGCATACATTGCGCACTCTGAACATTATTATTCGCGGCGTTCGGTGCGGGCGCGGCAATGGACGCATGCAGCGCTGATACGTTCACATCGCGCGTCGAGTGAATTTGTGTAGCAGACGGCGGCTGCGCCGGTGGCGGCGGAGACGATTGAGTGGGGCGCGTAGTGCGCGCGGCGGCTACGTTCCCCGGTTCGATTCCCGGGGCGGCGTTTCGGTTGTCAGGCTTTTGCTGTGAAACCCGACTGCGAGTATTATCGAAGTGCAGCAGCGTGTGATGCCTCTGACCACAGCTGCGGCAGTTCATGTTCGAATGACAATCGCGTGCTTTGTGTTTCAAACTAAGGCAATTAATGCAAGCGTTGCGTTCTTTAACGCAATTAAATCGTGCGGAGGGCGTTATATTATTAAATGATGGACATTTAAATAAGTGGTCATGTACGAAGTTGTCACAAAGACATTTCTGGTGCAGCGTAGACACTGCTACATAAGCGTGCGGGTTAGGTACATGACGTCGCGGTTTATTTTGTGTAGAACGAGAAGCAGAAGTATTTGTGGTGGGGCGTATGTTATTATATATTTTGTACTGTCCCTTAATAAATTCCGTCAGCTGACAGAAAGTAGGTATTTTCGTATCGCGGTACTGAGACTCGAATGCGCGGATCGTTTCCTCGTCCAACTTCTTTAAAGCGAGATTAAGCAGTATGAAATCACTTAAATTATCGATTTTTAAATTTTTTAATGCGTTTGCGGCAGTGATAAACTGATCAATGAATGCCTGGAATTTGGACGCAGAAGCGGGGCCGTTCAACTTAACATTTAACATCTGATCTATGTAGGTATATCCGAGCGTGCGTTTGTCTTCATACCTGTCTATAAGACATCGTAATATCGTGTCATAATTTTCAGCAGACGGCGTGATGCCTGAGAAGACGGTCTGAGCGTTACTTGAGAGCTTCCCTATTAAATAGTATAACCTCTCAGAGTTAGTCAGCCTAGGATTATCGTGTACGGTTGACTTGAACCCAGCGTAAAAAAGCGGCCAGTTTCGAATGTCGCCGTCAAAACACATTAACTCGATCGGCGGCAAGGAAGGCAATCTATATTTTAAATCTAAGCGGTCGGTCGAAACATCCTGACAACGATCAGTGTCCTTCGTGGACGGTTGTGGTTCAACACTTTTCAATACGCGTTTTATATGACAATACAGCTGTTCGAACGAGTTTAAAGACTTATAACTAGGTTTATATGCGGGATTATTATTAAGTGAAGCGCGATTGTGCTCATTGACTATTTCCCTAAACTCAGAGCGAATATCTTCAATAGTTCCTACAGAACTAAGGAACTCCTCCATACATTCCACACTCTCATGAACCTTTTTTGAATTGTCGTAAATAATTTGAACAAACTCAAATAGCGTATCTCGTCTACATTCTAAGAGAATAATCTCATTATCTTGTTTAGTCTCGAAAGACTCAGGATCCCCTTTCTTGGGCATTGTCGGCGCCGTAATAATAACCGACAAGGCACAATGAATGGAACGCAGCTAGCAAATAAAATTATATTATATGTAACTATAAGTTTACATTCACTAGCCGGGCGAACGATGCAGCGGCGCGATATTAATAATACAAATGTGGGTATTATTTTTTATAAACGAGATATCTATTTGTTAACTTTTGCGGTTGAAATAAATGTTTTTAAGTAAGTTAGCTACACGTAATTTTGTAATGAATCAAGTTATCGTATGACGTTAAATTAAATAATTCAAGTAAGTAAGTAACTCTTTTAAGGCGCGGAAGAACTGAAAGCGAAGTTTGTACGTAGGTAATATTTACCTAGGTAGGAAATTATATTTAATTAGATTATAATAAGGCGGGCGTTATCTAGATAAATCTAGATCGAAGCTGAAATGCGAAGCGAAGTTTAGCGGGATTATAGATCTAGACGTGAGAAGTTAAGCGGGTTTAAGTTCTACGTGGATCTAGACTTAATAAGCGGGCGGTTAGGAAGTACTAGACTAATCTAGACTTGACAAGCGGTGGGTCAAAGGGACCCTAGCTTAGCCGAGATCCGGCTCGAAGGACCAAATCTATATGTTAGCGCCAACCAACTGGCTAAAGAAATTTAATGACGCCAACATATAAAGGCGGGAGCGAGTATGACTTCAGCGACTTAGCGCTGCCTGAAACCTGTGTGGGCTGTGTACTGTGCGGCTGCGGATAGGTTCGGAATATGGAAAGCACGCTTACCTTTTGGTGATCTTGAGCTGCAGGGCCGCTGCGCGGGCAACTCGCGGTGCGGGGGGGTCCGGGCGTCGCTCCGATAACGCGACAAGCCTCAGGGCCACTTAGCGGACAAAACGATTTATCTAATGTCTATATAAGACGCGGCGGCGGAGTCCACAATTTAAAAGACTCAACAGCGGTGCGGGCGGCGAGCGCGACGAGCTGCAGGGACGATTCGAGATCAACTGTACTGAAACTCCCTCTCTTCTTCTTGCGGTTAGCGTGCGATGCGGGAAATATGATTTGGGATGTGGGTAGGAATGGATGCCGACAGCCCCGCCTAGCGGAGATTCAAAGAACCTAACAGTGTACCTGTCACCATGGACAGGTGGCGTTACCAGTATGAGTCCAACAGATTCCTTCGCTTTTCCCCGATGGACAAAGGACATCAATGAGGAGCTTCCACCCTGTTAACAAAATAAAACGTTTAAAATAAAAAGTATTTAAAGCCTTCTAATTAGGTATAATAGAGATAGATATTTTTAATAAATTTTATAATTCAGGTAAAACCGCTTGAACTAGTAGCCGAATCCAAATAATCTTGGGTTATTCCTTGGCTAGAAAGAAGAGGAAGAAGAAGAAGAGACATATATTTTTAGATCCATAAAATAATTATATGAAACCAATAAAGTCTAACGAAACCTTCGTGCGCATTAAAAAAATTAAAAATATCATGGAAGCTTTCGTTAAAATTTTAAGTTTCTTGTATGTATTTTTGGGCCGCAGGATAAGCAAAAATAAGTGTCATTATGTTTGTACAGCAGATAGACAGTCACCATTGCACTGGCACAGCTCGATGAACTGGAATTAATTACTCGTTTGATGCACGACGTTCAGTCTGATTCCAAATTTATGTATCGTTTTATATTTACATACGTTTAAACAATTAATCAAAAATGTGGTCATGTGGTTCACTTTAATTGTTAAAAGCATTGTAAGTACCTACTAAATTATTGGTATTATTAAGTAGTAGTAATTCGAAAAGGTTGAGATAGTAGAGTTGCGCTGTTACGGGGATGGTATTAATCTTTCACAGAAGACGAACCTTAAATGACAGCATTAGTGCTATCTTGTTCCAGTGGGGGGTGCCAGACCTGAAGCCCAATAATGAAGAAATCTCAATAGATCATCATACTGTGACTTTGTCTACATTTTCAATGAGTATAGTGACTCTATAGAGCTCATGCCTTACATCAGTCATTTGGCAGGCTCACTTATAAAAAAAAAATACAATCACAAATATTTAGGTTGGTAGAGAATCTAATATAACAAGGATTCAACATGTTCAAAAAATTCAATTATATATTTAAAGGCAAATCAGATATGCCATCAACGGATTTTGTTATTAAAACCAGTTTAAGGAGTCAACGAATCGAATCTAATTATATATTCTTTTAAGACAATAATGTAATTAGTTATCTATTGACATACGAGTGCAAGTCGTGGAAATCTAAAATTAGTTATTAGACAAGATGTAAAGAGTTAGTTTGAGTGGATACAGAAGGAAAGGCGTCCATACACCTACTTCATTCTTATATCACTTTCTACTAAAGCCTTATAATTTTTAAAATAACTGACGAATTTAATTTTCCGTTATCAACCACATAAAGTAGGAAAATAATATCTATAATCCCTTGTCGGTACCAGATTTGGGAATATCTATAAAGTTTTTTTTTTCTTTTGAAATAGATAACAGTTATTTACTTCTATTGATACTACAAATGTCTTTGTAGATAGGATTCTCGTTTTTCCTGTTATGCTAAAACTATTAATTGAAAACCCGTGCAGGGCTATTATTAGATATAAATGAGACAGTTAAACAAATCTATATGTTAAATGCCTATGTCCAGTTGTAGACTGCGATGGGCTGATGATAATGATGTAATAATACATTATATGAAAAAAAACAACTCACAGTTATACAATACTCGCGTCATCAGAAATGTCAAAAACAGTTACAAGAATTGAAATATCTCTCGCCCCTGACTTCCCAAATCAAAATCAAGGTTTCTGGCACGCTCTTGTTTACGCTGATGTTTGGTTTGCAATCTGAATACAATTTTAAGGTCGTTGTCGTAGACTTATATGAAATGCGGTATTAATAGGTCATAAGAATTCAAAGTAACAGGAATCACACTAATCCCTTTTTGCTTCAGTCTTTTAAAAAAATATATTCTGTCAAAGCATTGTACTTTTGTGTTTATATTGCACATAATTGTCCTAATAGATATGTAGATTTTTTGCAATAACATATTAGAACTTTTATATACTGTTATATCTTATTATTTATTAAACTAATATGTATTAATTTATTAAAAAAAAATATCATTGCATTTGCTGTTTAAAGAATATGGAAGTTATATTTTGTAATAAAACAGTATGCAAAATTTTATGACAAGAAAAGTACGTCAAATAAGATTAATAAAGACAAGTATTCAACCAACGATAACTATTTCATACACAGTTTTATAAGTCAATTAGAAATGATACCTAAAACTTACTTAAATATTACAATAAGTAATTAACATGTTCTTTGAATATGTATACTTTCGTTCAGCTTGCATAAGCCTTTGCAATGAAAATTAAGAAAAAGAATTATATTTTTTTGATTTAATTTTCTCACGCTGATTCATAACTTAACCAAAATAAGTGAGCCGGTCTCTGTGTCCTCATTTTTTGCCACAAACAACTTTGGAGGGCATTACCCTCTCTTACACTCTCGAATGGAACCATCTAGCCTTGAGGCGAATGACCAAACTATCACTTAAATATCAAAAGCTTGTGAGCTTATGCCCAAAAAAATACATAAAATGAACTGAAATTGTACGATTTAAAATTAGTCTTCTATTAAAAAATCTAAATTAGATGCATTTCTTTTATTTCATACTTTGTTTCATTCACCCCTCGTTTTAATAACTATAAATTTATTTAACTGCATTAATGTTTCAGACATCTGAAACAAGAATATGATTATTTAAAATATTTAGTGAAGTTAATTTAAATTATGTATATTTAAGTAAGATTATAGAAAAAAATAATTAAACAACTACATACTAAAGCAGACAAATTATTAAGAGTTAAGTATCGATAAATGGTAACTTTGCCACATGAAAGTAAAGAAGTTGGACTTCGATTTTGCGATATATAAAAAGGCTAAAATTATGCAACCTCTTTTTGCAAACGATGTAAAAACAAAACCGTGTCGGGCCGCCCACGGAAATCTACCGAGAGATACGGCACTCCACTTCGAGTCTAAGGACCTTACCCTAGACATTGGCTCATGGCACTACGCAATAAGGTTGTCGCCGGTCAACGGCCGCCCACCTCCCGCGCCCCTGCGACCTCTTTTCGCTACAATCCAACAACTTTATAACGTGCATTTCTGCCAACAATAGGCACACTAAATACTACCATCTCACAATAGCAGCTTTATTTAACAAGCGCGATAGAATGTGATGTTCGCTCTACACAAAAAATTGTTTTGCTACGATGGAGACTTAATTATGTTTTTTCCATTAGTTCCGCAAAATATTTTGTGATTCACTTTTACAAACGAAGTTGATCCAATAATTTATAAAATAACTTATATGTTTAGTTTGACTGAAACTTGGATTCTCAATAAACTATAGAATTTCATTATTATAATATCAATTAAACATATTGACACATTTTAAATATCGGTATCGCGTTCATACTGACAGAAGTTTCTACTAGGTTTTTAGAACACTGATTAAAGTATAGTTATTATATAAATACTAGAAATACCTAGACTAATATTTACATTAAACGGGAATTAAACACGTCAACCGTTGTAGCATTTGGCTAGAAAGACATTACACTATATAGGTCATCCATAAATATATAACGTCTTTTAATCGTTTTAGGGCCAAAGCACGCTAGCTACTTTTAGCATCGGCGATCGGCAACTAGTCGCTTTTTAGAAGCTAAATACGGCGACCGAACGCTCTACACCGCACACTTAAAAACGCCAAACGCGGAGATTGAATCGCTTTTTAGAAGCGCGACACAGCAGCTGAACGCAACTCTCCGCACACATTCGGATGCCAGTAGCATCGATTTGGCATCTGAACAGTCGCTAAAACGCGCGTTTCCGATACCGCGATCGAACGCAGAAAGTCGCTAAAACGCGATGCAGCATCGATGCAGTCGCCAAATCGCCGATCGCCGATGCTAAAAGTAGCTAGTGTGCGGTGGCCCTTAATGATATTTTTGGCGCGTAGTGGTATAAAGCAACCGCTCATGGGGGATTAAAAGTAGTAAGTAGAAGTGAGAACTATCTTGTTTATCCGTTTAAACACGTATACGTATACGTTATAACACGTATAGATACCAGCTAGTACATAACATACGTAACATATCGAAGCAGTTACTTGCATGTTAGCACTCTTCACGTTATTTAGTGGTCATTAGACTCTTCCAATATGCACGGACACATCTCTATTCACAGAAATCAAATGTTCCGGTGAATAACATTTATCATGAACAGTTTAAGGTAAGTGACTTCATAGCTTTCGTGACTTTATCGAATATTGCACAATATTGTTTTTAATTGGCGTTCCACAATTAGTGCGCTCACCTGATTCGCTCCAGTTGTTACCGATTAAGTTTTTCTATCCTCTGGCTAAGTCAAGTTTACAGTTATCCTTACAGGTTGATGGAAGTTTAGTATAAAACTACGACTACGCATATAGGTTACTGATAGCTTGAAGTGTCAAAGAAGTATCGCTAACTGAATAGAAACAAATTATTTCCCCACATGTTTTAATGTTCCAATGGCACTGGCAGTTTGAAATAAATCATAAAGTGCATTTTGCTAAAGTAAGATTTAATAGAAGAAGCGACTACAAATCTACACCACTCAATGCCTTTATCATATTGATGATGTAAACGTTATAATAGTTAATGAGATAGCGGCATATTCACACTATCCATCATAATATACGCACATTATCTTTCGTAATTCACAAAAAAGTATCTGTTACCGTTAATTTTTTTACTTAAACCCCTAAAATGTTGAATATTGGACCGTAAAATATAACTTAAGACTATTAAGTTTTCAGATTAACTGTACGTTTAAATAAATAAAGTTTATCCATACTATCTTATTACAAATTTTTATTTCAAGTCTGGGTGTCCGTTAAAAAAACTTAGTAAATATCAAAGGTTGAGTCCAAAATATGAGTCATTAATGTAGTATTTACTCAAGGATTTTACAAGATTCTCTAAGTACTACATTTGTACGTACTGTTTATAAGATTAAGTATTTATTCAACAACACATTGCACATTAATTGAATTCCTAATTGTTCACTTAACTAATACACGGAATCTTCTTCTTCCTAGCCTTATTCCCAATAATATTTGGGGTCGGTTACTAGGTTATACCTAAATATCGTTTTTTTTACGGAGCGACTGGCATCGGACCTCCGCAACCCTAAGGGAGAACTGAAATTCGAAAGTTGAACTAGTTGTCAGTAAATTAGAGAGCACTGACTTCCCAATAACGATTGCCATAGCTGTTCATGCCAACGGGGACCTCTTGGAGTGCGTGCTCTCGGAGGCACGGGCGAGAATGACCGCCAAACTCCGGACTGCTATTAAGTTTTTCTCTAAGAAAAATGCACTTTTTAGACCGGACGCAGGATTTGAACCCGAGACCTCTTGATTAGCAGTCATATACGGTATCCACTAGACCAACGAGGCAGCAACAAATACACAACAAAACAATCTAATCACACGGAATCTAAGTTCAATTATTTCAAAGCATTGTATCATAGCGTATTGTAATTGAATAGCTTCAACATAATTCCCATAAATTATAAATGGACTAATAAGTAATATTTCATAATATCAAATGAAGAGTAACAAGTGGACGTCTGAGGATATAGTCCTGTGTTTGCACACCAACATGTGTACTATATCCCTTGCGTAATTGACTGGTCCCCATTATAACTAGGAGGATGCATCTATGTGTGACTATTGAGGAATCATAGTGATAGTTGTAAGACAAGAATTCACAAAAAATTTAGAATTGAAGTTGTAACTCTCTTCAGTACTATCTACAATAATCGTCAGAGTCAGTATTAGACAAAGGTTGACTGATTTACTCGCTGGCCTAACTTAATAACACCTGATTCTGAGTGTCACTGAATTAGTTTAACAGGTCAAGGTGAAATGCAAGTGATAACGATAAATTAAACAGCTTTAGTTTCTTAAATTTGAAGATTTAGAAAGGAAGACTGTTTACGAAAAAGAAAAGTGTTGTTAAAGTTGATATAATGATAATAATACTTCAGCTCTTTTACCACCGTGTTCCTTTGGAAATAACATAATCGCTACGATCCATGCACAAATGTATACTGCAGCGATAATCATTAATCGACATTATAAAATCGAACTGACATCATTATGACAATCAATAGTACTTTCTTCAAAATAAATATGAAAAATAGTCTCGATTTATCTAAAATTTATCCGGCGTAGGTAAAACTGACACCTTAGTGTTATATGAAGAAATATACTACGATCCATTTATAAATGTGTTGTAATCAATACAGTGCCCACCCAAAGCGATCACCCAAGTCAATCTATGTAAAAATAGGTTTGGTAAAAGATTAAAATGTTGAAAAAGACACTCGCTAATTTAAATGCACAACACGAACTTATTTAGTTCAGAATAGGTAGCTGTTCTAATATCTGCATATACATTACTTCCGTTGGTTCGTCAGGGTACCCGCATGTTGAACAGTTTCACTTATGATACTGTTTTTACGATTGACAATTAGTTCTTCTACATTGTAAAATTGCAAGAACGTAAAAATGAAAATATGTTCATTTTATTTAAGTGAAGTTTTTTCTTAATAGTACTGGATCTACAATATACTGCTATTTCTCCAACTGATTTATTTTGTTTTTCTCATAATTCCATACTACGAGAACGAAAACAGCGATTTCTTCGACAGTTACCAAAGTAAAAGTTGATTTAGTAGGAAATACACATTAATAGGTAATAGAGTCATGCTGATTTCAGCATGAATGGGTTGACTCGACCGGGGAAGTACTATCCTTATACAGAAGACAAACCTAAAATGGCAGCAATTGTATTTCACTAGTGACTTCGAGACCGGAGGCCCATTGACCAAGTATCTCACCAGGCCGTCATAGATCATGCATAAGCATCTCACAAGGTCAGTGGTCATCATACCGCATTTTCTGTGCTCACATTAAGGATGGTGACCACTACTATTATGTTCTACTCGTGCTTTCTAGGAGGCAGAGTAGAGTCAGTTTGGTGAGCTTCAAAAAAAAACAACTGAAATTGTACCAAAGGTATTAATTACTGTTCAAAAAAAACTGTCTTGATTTCAATCTTAAGCACTGGACGTAATATACGAGTATGTGCGCTGACAAATAATTTAAAAATAACATTTAATTAGACTGAACACCCATGGTTTTACACTCAACATATTTCTTAGGGTAAAAACCACACTAAAGCCGTGGGCCGATAAGGCTCTCTCTTAAAAACAGTTCATGATCTCACTTTTCAACAATGATGATTTCCAAATATTTTATATAAAACCACATTTTAATATCACAATGTAAATAGAAACAAGAAGTACCTTTCAAATTAAATCTTGGTGAGTATTTTGAACTTGTTTTAATTAACTTGATTATAATCTGAGCGAGCTTTGAAATAAGTATTTCATGGGAAACCTTGAGTTTAATTGCTCTTGGTCATCTTGTACTTGAGAATTACGACGACAACGGCTATCGTGAGAATGAGAAGTGTGGAAGTATACATTAATCGTAGCTGATATTACACTGGTGGAATAATGTTGCCATGATCATTGTTATTTCCAAATACTTACTAGACATTGGTTGGGGAAAACCCATCTCATACATACATACAGCAAGGCGGTATGAGACGACGTCTCCACAGAAGGTTGTAAACGTGGTAAAGCAGCTGATGATATCGGCCATGACACGTATGATTGCCAGAATTTCCTACGATGGCTGCGGTAAGAGTCCGACGAAGAATCACCCATAAAGAACAAAGCACCAGCGTGGTCTGAGCCGATTCCCACTACAGCTACAGTAGTGATGGGTGGGACTCAATATCCTCCTAGCAAACGAGTCCAGAAATTTTACTGAAGTAACTGTGTCCGAAAATGACCTACTCCCACTCTACAATGTCCTAGCTCTGGAACTAGAGACCTGACTAGAGAGCTTGCAACGCAACTTTTGATGTCCAACAAGCCAATGTGGCTCGACGAACAGCTTTTTGCCACTCTCCTCTTTGGGCTTGACTTGCCTGGAACTCAGTCCTCCGCCGCTGCATCACTGGAACATTTTCTTTTTTTTGCACAAGACGGCTGGTAGGAGCTGGATGCGAGTACCTGAGGATCAAACTAAGTGGCGTGCATTTGAAGTGTCTGTCGAACTGTGATAGGCCGATGATGATGATTCTTTAAAAAAGGCAGGGCCGGTTAAAGTCGCTGAGGTAAACTGGAAACCTAAAAAAAACAAGTCTGGCTAGCTGGTTTTTTTTGGGTTTTCCAGTTTGTCTCAGCTGATTTTATTTTTAGGTTTTCCATATGATTATGCGTAGTATGGTAGACCAAAACCTCTTCGCTAAGAAAGACCTGTGTCTACGTTAGGTCAGTAATGGCTAATTAATTATGGTGAAATGATAAGAATAACTTAACTAGCGTTTCTTATACTGTGCAGGTTGCTCGTTCTATATAAGCCATCAGATAATTAATTCCACAGAGATCTACAAACGATTAATTGGAAACAATTCAGGTTGCATAGGGAAGTGTTCTGGTGCTGGCGCAGGTGACACCGGACGCACTCGTGTCGCTTCCGTCGGTCATTGTCACGTGAACGTGCAACGCTTGCATGTTTTTACCTACAAGTTTTTATAGTCAACAGATTCAAAACCCGCTCTTATAATAAATGCTATCATATCCAATTTATTTCTTGAAAAAATAATGTTGTTACGAAACATTCAGATCGGGTATAATTGGCATTGACTTTTTCTGTTTCTTTCATCGTTTAGGTGTTGAATTGATTTTATTTTTAGGTACAATAGCTTGCCGACTACATTCATTTTAATATGTTGTTAACCCCAAACATAAATTATTGTTACAGGTAGAGTTTTTGTCTGCGTATTTTTGTGTGTCCGTCGACACTCAGTTTATTTTGATCAAGATTAATTTTGTATCTTTTGTATATATTTTTAAATCCATCTGGTGTAACTATAACTGTTTACTTTAATGGCGTTTAAGTGGGACTTCTGGTACGGATAATGTACAGGTTCTAATGCATATAGGTTTTTTGAGTGATCTCAATATCGCTTGTGGGTTGCAATGTTTCCTGCGTCCAGATAAGTGCTGATATTATGCATAGTATCAATATGTTGTTGGGATCTAGATCTATATTAATATTTTAAGGAACCAAAAGTAACAACACAAATTTTGGTCATAAGTAATTTCGTGTACACAATTTTCGCTCATAAATATTGTATTGAGATTACTGCTTTCTAATCAAGAAAAACGCCAAAATTTTAATAGCGTTATGGTCTGTATTTTGTCGTAGTAATAGAAAACTTGTGATCAAAATCGATCAGAGTGGAGTGCAATGGGTGTGTGATTATTACTCCAAATTTGATACTTGTTCACGTTCGGTTTTCTAATTTAACTTACACATCTTACTCACTAAGTAAACAGTCAAGCCACATCAAACTGTACAAATCTGTCAAATTTCCAAAGTACCTAAATAAAATGTTATAGCTTTGGTTTCCTAGGATAGCGGTGGCGTCATATAGCGGCCGTAATACAACAGTAAATGGCGTCACTAGAACGGCGTCTATGTAATGCTTTGGTTTCCTAGGATAGTGGTGCCGTCATATAGCGTCCGTAGGCGTCACTGAACGTTGTCTATATAATGTGTGGAAAGTTCTACGGCCGTATTAACACACTGTCAGTCATTTTTTTTTAACACAAGCATCAAACGAAAAGTGTCCAGGAGAGAAAATGGACGACCTTGATTTAGCTTTAGTTTCGTGGTTACGTTATTTGTCCGTGTGGTGACGGATCAAGAATACAAAGTGTCACCCCTATTCATTCCATGGGTGTCGTAAGAGGTGACTAAAGGAACAAAATAAGCAGCTAACATCACTGCCAAGAGAAGGAAAACTTGAAACAAACCCTGTACCAACCCGTCTGGCCAGCGTGGTATAGTAGGCCAAAACTTCCTTTCTAAGGAGAGGCCTATGTCCAGCAGTGGACTGCGATAGGCTGATAATGATGATGATCAAAGTTTTGCCTCATAAATTAACATTAAACTAAAATTTTACGAGGCTATGTATCTAGTTAGCACTGATCACATGGACTTACGACTACTGATAAGCTAAATTTGAACGGATGATTATATAGATAGGTACTTAGAACAACAAGAAATGTTCAGTTTGATGACATCGGCCCCTCGAGCCAATTTCGGCCGCTTCTGTTTTCTTATATAATTATCTAAGATTGTATTTTAACTACGTGGCTTAGCATTGAAATGTTGTGATTTTCATAGGTTTCTTAGTTTTTCAATAACGTTTTTTAACGTTAGCTTTTTTATATAATTAAGCCTGAAAAAATGACTTTACTCTGCCTGATGGAAAGCATGAGTTTGGTCACACATCAGCAGTGGTCACACTCAACAATGTGAATAATAACAATACATCATGGTGACCCACACTATGGTGGCCTAGTGAGATGCTTCTGCATCATTGAGCTTCTGCTTTCGCACTCATCAGCGATATACGACAGCTTTTATTTCAGATTTGGTAGTACCGCCACGGTCTAGCCCACCCGTTCATGCTAAAATCAACATGGCATTCACTAACTTGAAATATTTTCTTCTTAACAGCGGTAGTTATATAATTTCAGGAGAACTGTCAGCTCGTTCGTCGAAAAATACTGACATGGCGTTAACATGTTTCCAAATTTCTTCTAGAAACGGCAGAGGGGCCTTTGTCTTCTAGTATTTCAAAATACCGCACCTAAAAATTAATGCAACCAATTAACATAGGAACGCAATACTTTTGTTTCATCAAAGTATTAAGACGACGTCACTGCGGTCATTCATAGTTCGTGATCCCTTCACGGGTCATTGTCACAGTTACTGAGTAATGTAGATTGCAATTTCAAAAAACACCTACATTATAATCGTACAAAATCGTTTCAGAACCCATCACCATTTTAGAAAAAATAAGGTTATTTTTGCAAATATTCCTTGTCTATTTACTTCTCTCAAAATTCTATACTCTAAATACATTATTCGTTGATTCGGTTAAGTAATCGAGTTTCGACTGAAAGACAAAATTACGTCTACTATTAACTAAAAATGTAGGTTAAAAGTATACCTACGCCCTTGATCTAATTACGTGTTAACACAGTATTAAACATAAGCTTTAATTTTGTACAAAATTGTGTATCAAAACGTGAGGGACATATAAAAAAGCCATGTTCAGCAGTAGACATCTGTTGATAAGTAGATTGTCTATTACAGAAATAAGATAAATATAATAGTCAAATGTGTAACATTCATTTCACATATTTCAGTGTGTTCCATCTCAGAATAATAGGTATATCTAACTGTTTAAAAAAAAGTACGTATGAAACCGTTTAATCGATATACACTTCAGCAACATTCATTAATCGTTTTATATTCATGCATATTGCATAGTAAATGTAAGGCAATGGCCTAATTAGAAACAGTTCTATATACTGAAGTCTATTGTTGTCTGATAAATAAGTTCTATTTAACATTTGTTTTAACGCATTTTTATTTTTATTAAACGATAAAATACAGTATTTTACTCTACGAATATTATTAACTTCATATTACTATTAGGTCTTTACATATGAAATTAGCGTTATGTCGTAATGACCACTTTGATCCGAAACATCTCCTCTTTGGTTAAGAATTCCAAATTTAAATTTATAAATTAATTTAGCTGGTACATTTGAGTTTTGAAAACAATCATTCATTTGTTTTTTCCTCATTACTTTTTTACTTTGGTGTCGCTTATTACCGCACAATGCTGCAGAAACAACTCAAAGTATTAATTATGTGTAAGTTGCTGATGTCGCAAAAGAAAGCGGGGTACGTTTTTGTTTCAACGTTTTCGTTCTGGAAATTTCGACCTTTAGAACCAACCCCGTTAACGGCCGGAGACCAAAGTGTAAAATTAAACGCTATTGCGGAAGTCCGGTTCTGAAGGTCCAAAATTCTGAACGAAAACGTGGAAACGAAAAACGCATCACAAAGAACTTCAGAGATAGCTGCAGGACCAGCAGGCTTTAGAGTAAGTTATAAAACTGTGTTAATCCGCTTGAAGCAAATCGGGAAAGTAAAAAAAACTTGAACTATGGGTACCTCATGAATGGAGTGAATCGAACTTGCAAACACGAGTCGACTGTTGTTACTTTGCTTAACCGACACAATAATGAAGGGATTTTAAATCGAAACATTACCTGTGATACTAAGTGGATACTATACGATAATCGAAAGCGCTCGTCAGAATGGCTGAATCTTGGAGAACCAACAAAATCCTGCCCTGCTGTTAATTTTCATTCTGAAAATTAACTTAGAAAAAATTACTTATGATTTTTCGGTATACTAGCGCCGGTATCGTTCATTAAAACTTTCTAAAATCTGGCCAAACGATTACGGCAGATATCCATTGTCAGCAACTGCAAACCATGAAGGAAGAACTAGCTGCTAAACAACCGAGATTGGTCAAACGCTCTAGGGCATACACACTGCACAACAAACAACCACTAAGTTAGATGAGCTACAATTGGAATGTCTGCGACATCCACCGTACTCTCCAGTCCTTGCTCCAGCATATCACCATTTTGTCCGGAATTTGGACAACTTCTTACAAGGAAAACAATTCAACTCCGATGCGGCAGTCCAAACCGCCTTCAAAGAAACAATTGATTCTCGCCCCCATGGTTTTTTTTAGTAAAGGGATCAATGAACTACCTATGAGATGGCAAAAGGGTATAGATAAAATGACTTTATACTCCTCCTGTACAAAATGCCAATTTCAGATGTAAGTATTATTAAAGTATTAAAGTCACCATTATTTTGAGCTATTTCGTTATTGAGAATGAGTTTTCAATGACATCTAAACATACTTACAGTAATTTAACATTCAAAAAAGACATATTCTATCCACATCTATTTCTTTATTTTATTGTATCCAAAGCTTTATTAAAGGCAAAGCTGATTAAGGATGTCTAATAAATATTTACATTTACGTATGCGCACCGTAGCATGACATGTCGTCATCATTTGCTACCGCACTACGTGACTTCTAGCAGGAGTCTCATAGAAGTCTACATTATTTTACTTTCAGACCAAAACATAATTATAAAAGCATATAGATGAGTTATTATTTATATACTTATCGATAACTTTTATTACTTCACATAGAACTCAAATCAATCTTGGTACGTGGTATCGACGAACACAAATTTTCTGAAAATTTTACACTCAGAACATTAAACTAATAAATGTCTTTGAGTGTTCCTGTGTGATTTATCGTGTTGTAAATGACAATCAAGAAATAAATTATTAAAATAATTTCTGTCAACTTCTCCGACTAACTTGAATTCATCGTGTCAATAGTATGTTTCTTTCGGTGGTAAACTGGACATAATTTGCACTAAACGCTAATATGAATATCTAATTAAAGTTTAACGTTTTTTTATGTAGGTAGCTTAAGTTTGAATACATCTCTCTATTTTTGGTAAACTCAATATTGAATCGACGAAATTGGATGTCTTGATAAGGGCCGTGTGAAAAGCAGCAGGAACCGACGAGCATGCATACAGAGATTGAACAATATGTACGAAGTCAAGAGAGGTGTGTCAAAATCGTAGTAGGTGGAGATCAATCATCTCTGCGAATTAAGCATGACTCTATGTATGATATAATTATGTGTCTCAATGGAGAATATGTAAAACATATTTTTCTAAATTCTTCTATCAAATGACAAATCATGTTCTTGTCATGTTATATCTACAACAAACATCCATATGTTCTGTAATTAAATAAAATAACGATTAACGTTAATTAGGTAACCTATTTATAGCAAATTAAGAATAATACTATGTGTATATATCCATATATCTAATCTATGAAATAACTGAAATCACAACTATGAAATGGATAATTAAAAATAAACATGTAAGTACTTACTGTAAACTTATTAATTTAATTAACAAAAATTATGTATCAAAACATGTTGAGCAAAAGCTCTTCATAAAAAAATGGCATTACCTTATATGACAAATAACCATCTATGAAATAACTGAAATCACAACTATGAAATGGATACTTAAAAAAAACATGTAAGTACTTACTGTAAACTTTATAATTTAATTAACAAAAATTATGTATCAAAACATGTTGAGCAAAAGCTCTTCATAAAAAAATGGCATTACCTTATATGACAAATAACCAGTCTCATAACTTAACTTATCTACCATATAATAAACAAAAGATTTATTTAGGTACAGTGTCAAAGAATCTCGAATGAGTCGGCACGGTAACCGTGTCAACAGCGGCGCGGGCGCAATTCAGCCGCGACGTTGTAAAGGGGGCGCGGAACATGAATATGCATGCTACTCTTTGTTATGGTCAACTGTTTTGAACTTATACTTCTTACAATTGACGTTTACTTGTAATGACTCAGTTCAATCTTCACGACAGGTAATATAGAAATAACTCTATTTCAGTATTGTGCTTGTGCGTGTTGCTTGTTTGTTATCCAACTATTTTTATATAAGCTTACTAAAGTACTCTGCCTGATAGAAGCATGAGTAGAATCTAAGAGCCACGATACTGACCAACAATATGGCGGCCTATTGAAATGCTTCTTCATCATTGGGCCCTCGGTCTCACACTCACTAACGAAATACGACAACTCAAATGTTCTCAATTTTAGTTGGTCGTTTGTCTAAGAGTACGGGGCAGTTGAGCCGGCCCATTCATATCGAATTTATTTTCATGCATGTGATGAACAAAATCAAATATATTACTGTAGAACGTACTTTTATGATAGTACAATATAGTAGCACTGATCATGTCACTGTGGATCAGTTCATATCATACTTAAATAATACCACACAAAATATTTACACATCGCATTGGTCCATGAAATCTGTAGTATTTTAAAACATAATGGGCTATATAAATACTATTCATGTTTCCGTTATATATAGTCAATACGTTATCTAATACAATTACAATGACAGAAACCATAAAATTAGCCGTAAAGTGTTTTCACCCGCATCTTATAAAACGCTTCTGATAACACAGAACTCTAAATGGCCCCCATAAGGCAACACTACAGTGTGAATCTACGAGTATTTATTCTCAAGATACTTAATAAAAGGAACTTGTCCGTAATATTCCAGGGTGGTCCTCGATTATAGTCAGTCATTAAAGTCTATCAAATTCGCATTAAACTTAGTACTTACTGAACACACTAGATTGCAAACAAACATTTTGCTGTCGCTTGAGACAAAATATTTTTCAACTGTCTATAAGTGTTTATTTCAATCACACGTTTTTTACTGTTCACACATGATTGTTTTCGTGCCTATAGCATTTTAGGAAATTGAGTTTCAACGTAATATGGATGGTCGAATCGGAGACGTAAACCGCTCCTTTTTGCTGATTATACCACGCTGGCTAAACGGGCTTTTACCAAGTTTTCTGTGTCCTTGTGATGCTATTTTCATGTTTTAAAACCTGCACAGACTCTTACGATACCTACAGGATTAATACTGGTACAGACATCAGTTCACATATTCAATTAACTTCCATTCCACCACTCTGTAAAGAATATTAAATTTTTCATCAAAATATAGATTGAGGTTTTAAAAAGCAGGTGCAACTCAGGTTTTATAAAGTCACAATAATTAGTGCAAGCAATCTGCTCGGACAAGGGTACTGTCGAAATATTTGACAAAATCATTTCTCTTTGAACAAAACACCTGCAAAGATTTTTGTAAAATAACACGTATAAGCGCAGGTTAGTTGATTGTTATCTTATAGTTTCGCGATATATGTAAGTATCTTTTGAAGCCGGTTTTAGCAGTTCTTAATAAAGTTTCAGATAGTTATTTGCTATACACAACACTATCTAACAGATAAAAGTTGCTAACAGATGAACATCTGACACACTATGACTATACGAGACTTGTGAAACATAATTACATATATGGAATATTGGAACTTTATCCAATATTGATACTGGCCTGTAAAGTCGCTTTTAGAGTTCCATGCATTAAGGCATAAAAATGAAAATAATACGATATCTCTAGTTCTACAAAAATCATCCATCGATTTCTTACAAGTTTAGTGTTTCACGTCGATTCTGTTATTTTCATTTCAACGTATTTGTTAGTTTTCTATAAACATTTAACTTTGTAGAATGTAACTTAAAGCATTACAAAATAAAGCTTCTATGTGTCTACATTCGAAAGATGTGGCCACTAAATGATTTGTTTTAAACTTATTACAATGCAAGTAAATTATTACTTTCAAGTAACCTTTAATCTCTAGAGAAGTTAAACGTAAGCAATATTGTATAAATAAACATAGAAAAAAATTGGCAAGTGCATTTCAGGTCACGCATAGCTTAGGGTTCTGTTGTTTCCCCCTATTGGCACGTGTATTCGAAATCGTGTTCAATAGATAATTATTATGTTCACTGAATATTTCTTTATTTTTGTACGAAATTTAGCTTTAAGTAAGAGGAGGGGACTTTCTAACAAAAAAAAACATTTAAAAAGCGAATAACTTGCAAAGGAACAACTAAATCAAAAAGACCTATTTCTCAATTTTACTCAATGTTTTTAAGACACGATGGGATAGACACGTGAAAATAAATTATTTGTTATATTTATTATTCCCATTTCACGTGTAGGGGAGGTACCCAAAAAAATTATTCCATGATTTTATTTTAGCACTTTGTTGACGTGACCAACACATAATATCCATGAAAATTTTCACCTTTCTAGTACTAATAGTTTGGGCACTAAGTCGAGGACGGATGGACGGACATGACGAAACTATAAGATTTCCGAAACGTAAATTACGGAACCTTAAAAATGAAAATGTTACATGGTATCATATATAATATGATATTATCATATTATATTAAAGAACTAACATGTATTTGATGGTGGCATTATGTCTCTCTACTAAATAGATTTTGGGGACTATTTGAGTTTATTTGTTAATCATTCTGGATCAAAATACTATTTGTGACTAAATTGTAAGCATATGAGTAACAATCGCGTTCATCTATTTTTAATTCGTACTCTTTTCATTTATATTAAAGAGACGAGAATGCAAGCCAATAATTTTCTGCACACTGTAATGGCATCTTTGAATATCTTAAACACCTACATAAATTACTTGCATCATGATCGCGTGTAATAAATTTCCGCTTATGTTGGCATGCGATCTTGGATTCGTATTAGCGATCATCTTATGTTTGATGTTTTTTTGTTGTTAAGATGGTCTCAATAGTAGCATATAGTCTGATCACGTACCATAAAGCTTGGGACCAAAACTGCAGTAGGAAAAATGTGTTATGTATCTTATATTGATCAAATCAAGGATTGAATATGGTTGAATATGTGATGTTTTAAAGAAGAAGTCGGGTAAAAAACAATTTAAATTAATAACTAGTAATTTAACTAGTTACTTTATTTAAATTATAATAAGATATGCATATTAATATTGATTTGTATATGAATCTCATCGTCTAATTTCAATTATTGTTTTTTTTTTTTACTAATAAGTTTTCTCTAATAATGACTCATTAAGTTTTCCTGCTCGTGAAAGAATGAAAATTTTAAATTATTTTCCTAATGCGAATATAGATTTAATCAGAAATAAGAACATAAGTAAAATAAAAAATTAAGAAGACAATAAATATATTACGTACTAGCTGATGCCCGCGGCTCCGCTCGCGCCCAGGAGTATAAAAAATAGATGTTGGCCGATTCTCAGACCTACTGAATATGCATATAAAGTTTCATAAAGATCGGTCAAGCCGTTTCGGAGGAGTATGGCAACGAAAACTGTGACACGAGAATTTTATATATAAGATGTACAAATATTTTGTCAGTTCGCGACACTAAATTTATTTCAAAAGTATATCATCAATATATTAATATTATTATTTTTAATATACCAGATGTGAAATACAAATAACTAACAGAATTAATTATATTTTTACATTATTTCAGCGTCCGTGAACTCTACCAATACAAAATTTATGAACTTGCTATTAAGTGAAACAATAAAAGTTATAATTAGTTTTTTTTTTAATATTCATTATCTGGTTATAAGCACCAACAACCAATAAAATATCTCTCATTATTCTTAAACAGGGAACACGTACTCTTTCAAGGTACAAATAAATAACCAGCCTGCCCCTTGGAGTGTGTGTCGTCTGCGTAGCAGTACTGCTAATACTGGCCAGTACTGGCCAGGGGGCCAGGGGGCTTCCAGGAAGTCTTAGAGCTCGCCGATTTAGGGGTGGCCTGTGTCGTCCAAAAGATCAGCGCCCTGGGTCTACGGGTTGCACCTCATAAGAGGGAAGCCCTGTGCTTTCACAGGAAACGCGGAGGTGCCGTTCCTACTCACTCACTAATTAGAGTGGATGGAACGGAGGTTGTGGTTGGCCGACACATTAAATACCTCGGCCATACCCTGGACAGTCGCTATAGCTTCGAGGAGCATTTCGAGCGGATGAACCTCCGAATCAGGGGAGTGGCGGACTACCTACAGAGGCTTCTGCCTAATCTTGGGGGTCTGCCGGAGTAAGTTTGCCGCCTTTATGGTCACTGCTACGATCCATGGCCTTCTACGGAGTACTGATATGGGACAAACGCTTATCGGTCCTCCGCTGCCGAGCCGAACTCAATCAAGCGCAGCGGGTAGCGGCAATTCGGATTGTACGTGGCTACCGCACAATATCTGGCTCGTTTTCTGCCATTTGTCATCCTGGCGGATATGGACACGAAGGGCTATGACCAGACTCGTGATATCCGTCAAGGTGAAAGAGGAAGGATGGGGCGCAGTGGTCTCTTTCTGTCAAGCAGTAATGCTCCAGAAAGAGACCTCTGAACGGGAATGGGAGAGGGCTGATCCCGAGCGTAGAGCGCCTCGGCGGCGACACCAATCGTTGACGGGACCACAAGCTGCCAGAGAGTGGGGACCTCTGGTAGCTGACTACTGGTCGGCGATAGGAGGGTGGCCTGGCCACAAATAGTAGTCAGGCCACAACACATTATGTTGGTGCCGAAAGGCAGGGGAAGCACAGGCTTCCACAAGATTGTGCCTTAGTAAGCGCGGGGTCGATTCTGGGGAGGACCTGAAATAACATGGTCCGGGTCCTCCTCAGACCAGGGCGCCTGAGACTTGCAGTCGGAGTGGTTTTAGTGGACACACACCTCATACTCCTGGCTTCTGGTCTCCGATGATCCACAGATCCGAAGGGATTTTCCACCCCGTCAACAAAAAAAAGGTACATTTAATTAAAAGTAAATTTAGTAATATAAGTCGTGATGGAGTTGTATGCACATCTATTAAAATAACATGCCTAAATCACTTATGTGATTTTATTCATTGCTAGAAAAAAATAATCCCATCCTTCTGTCTACTGCATTAATTTCGATTCGATTCATCAGTATTATTATTTATAGCTAAATATTTGTATTATTATCAATAAAATATACGATGATGAAAACATAACGAAGTATACAAGAGTGTGAACATCGTATTCGTGTACTTAGAAGAGGTGGTGAACTTTTGGTGCAGAGAAAACCATCAATCTAAGTTTACTTAAGCCGATCTAGGTTCACTGTTGAACGAAGGCCTCCTTCAAAGAGTGCTAACTTTTAAGCATTTCTACTAGGATCTTTTTTTTTTTTTGAAAAATGGAAGTTAGGATATTTACATTGATTTCCCGTCTGTTCCAATCGAGTGTCTTGAAACGTCTCCAGATGATTATTCTTCATTTCGTATTTGGAACGTTCTGAATGACGAGCAGACGAACTTCTACATAAGACTATGTAGAAGTTCGTCGTCGAGTATATAATTTGTTACCCTCTCATCGCCTACCAGTTACGGCTGAAATCTGAAATTTGTTTTCACTTAAAATATAGAAAACATCAGATTACAAAATTTCAATATTTGACGCAATGACTTTGTCAGTCAGGACAAGTAATAGTAATTTAATAAGTTTGAATATACTGCACATTCCGCAAAACGTGGCTTTGCATTTTATTACAGGTGCAGAACATTTCATATATAATAAAAATATTTTAATGTCAATCGTTTGGCCTTTTTTTAAATTTTTATCTTATACGGTTAAATGAAAATAAAAATACACAGCAGGTGGGTTATACGTTTCAAAGCTATTAAGTTGTGACAAGTGATTCGAAATAATTACTTCTTGACAAATAAGGTTGGTATTTCTAATTGTTTTAGCTATAAAAACCTCAGATGGTTAGCTGGCTCACATACCACTTGGGATATTAAAAATATATTTTGATCTTGATCATTTTAATCGTTTATTAGTAAGAACTAAGAACATAAATCAAATACAAAATAGTTATTTCTAGGTAATTGAAATTGTAAAAATTAGACTACAAGCTGAGGCTGGGTTTAAAACTCACAAGACTTGGACTCTCTTTTAAGGAGACCTTGGTTTAGCATTGGAAGCAGAAAATTTAAGAAAAGACCACGATCATGAATAAATACAAAGCTCTTATTAGGAAATGTAAATTTGGTTAAGTTTGGTATTTGGACAATCATTTTAAAATAATTTATAACGAAGGTTCAAAACTATAAGATAAGAGCGCGAAGCAAAAGAGTCCGTGACGTTTGTGACGTCGACAGATATAAATTTATTTGGAACTGGCCTAGAAAACAGCAGTTTGGTTAGTAGTAGTTAGCCTGCATTGCCGCACTGCGCCCTCTAAATTCGAACCCGTGGCTTTATGGTCCAGTGACGCACTTCTGATTCCTGCCCTTTAGATAGTGTTAGATGATACCTTCTTGTTGCAAGTATTTTGCATTATTCTCTTTCTACAACCGTTGTGACCTCTATTCTTTTGTGTTATAGGTTAAAATGTTATTTCGACCACGTGATTTAAGAGACGTTGTTCTCTATTTTTATATTAACATTTAAATTTGTAGAATGCAACTTGGGGCTGAGTAGCGGGTGCTTATTTGACGCGGTAGTCACGTTTCATCAAGTAACCTGTCAGATCCTTTATCTTCTGTATCATAAAAAACGCAATAGAATTCCTTGAAGATCCGTCCTATAAGATGGTTTTGAGAATCCTAAGCAAGGTAAAGTTTGAAGGAAAACAAAAAATATTGGTTTGTATTACATTGCTTTGAATTAAATTAGGTACTTCTATTTGGGAATTTTCAACAGTAGCCGGTAACTAAAGTAATGATGATCATATTTTAATATAACGGATTATTGTTAGGGTCGTAATTTGTACCTCGTAGGTAATATCCCATACATAGTAAATGTACGAGCAAGTATAAATCCATAAATAATAAACACAGGCCAAGCTCATCTAAGTTACTGCTTTTATATCCACGTAGTGAGTATAGAAGATAAATTGAATACCTATAATTATGGTGTACGGTAAGATTATGGGGCGAAACATATGATAATAAAACTATCAGTACAATTAGTAAATCATAACATAACTCATAGGTAATAATTCAAAGAGACTACTGTTTAAAATTATTCTCTAATCTATTTTGTGTAATGCCATATTTGCCATTTCAGTAAACTTAACGAAAAATTAAAAACATAATGCACCTGGTTATATCAAATTGTCAACATAGTGAACTAGGCTACCGTTTTCAATCCATTGAACACTTACAACATCATACAAGCCCTGCACTACAGACACAAAACTCGTTTAAGTCAATGTTCAATTTCGTAACATTTCGCCTCCGTGGGGTCTGTGTCTTGGTCAGGGCCGTGGACAAGAGGGGGCAGTAAGAAAGAGAGGTGAGGAGGGGACATGCGCCGACGGCGCAAAGCGGAACGCCAGATCGTGCTGCATCGCCAAGCGCGACCGCTAAACCAGCCTCGGCTCTTGAATTGCAACATCACTATCTTTGTAATAGGTGAGGTGCTGATCAGTAATGACGTATCTATTTGAGGTCTATATCTCATGTGAAGTATTTTGTCATACATATCATCAACATAATGGAATTCGAATCACATCTACATGTTAAGAATTTAAACAGATACCACACAATATTAAAATTAAATATATATTTTATTGTTAGTTTCTAAGAGCAACTAACTTAAGGATATGGTTATAAAAGTTAAACTAATTGGTTTAAAAAAGAAGAATGTCTTTATACTTAGATAGGCCCGTTTTTGTTAATGTATAAATAAATAATGATGATAATTGGTGAAGAATATAAGAGAACTGGGTCTTCTCGTAACTGGTAACGTAAGTATCGTAATGTTATAGTAACTGATGTAAGATGTGGGCAGACGGAGAGAACCGAGGTAGGATACGCAAGTAAATTAATCATAAAATGGGTACATTCTACGATATTTTAAAACAATCTAGATATTTAATTAAAATAATTTCTTGTAATATTCTACTAAATGACAGAAGCTTTAAAAGGTTAAGAAGGTGCACGAAGGGATATCAGTTCTGTCGTATTATGGTTTGGTATTAATGATAAAAAGAAAAACAGAATGATTTAAAAGTTGATTTTTATTGTAATACACAGGCTTAAATATTTTCAATGTATATTAGATATAGAATTGGGTCGGTCTAACAGATTATTTCCCACAAATATTAATGATATGATATATTGATCGGGGCATCACAGTCTATCAGTCAGGTGAGGCAAGAAAAGTAATTTCCATAAGTCAAACGGCGAGCAGAGGTCGTCGATCTTACGGACCAGTGTGACCGGATCTCGGAGGAAACTTTTTATATGAGCAGCAACACAGCGGTAACATATTTACCCAAGAACGGTGGTACCCGACGAATTATGTTCTTTTTAATTAATATTTAGACATGGCTTTGGATCAAACGGGAAAGTATAGAGAGAGTGAAAAAGTATTTGTTACTGCACTTGACAGTTCACTTTTTAGCTAGTTTATACTTCAATTTGTTAACTAGTGACTGAAGTTCCTTACGTATTAATTGATTGTAATATAATTTAGGAGTATTCGACTATTATACAGAGACTTAAAGAATATTCAACCTGTTTCGTGTCTATTGTACGAAATGTATTAAATCCCACCATATATATGGTTTTTTGTTGTATAACGACTGTATCTTATAACACTAACCAGCATTCCTGGTGTAGATTTTTAACTTAGGTGATGATAGAATTGGTAATAACAATATGCTGAAGGTACACGTAACTAATTGACTTTATGATTTTTATTAATCTTTCTTTTAGATTTTTTTTTAATTTATAATGGATACCGGAAGTCTTGGCTATTACTTACTATCATTATTTTGATTGTTTTATAAGTGTCATTTTTAATTAAAACAACCATACAACTTTTCAAAAAGAAATGAACTATAGACTCATCCTATTAGCGCAGTAAAGCGATGAATGATTTCTTAGACTTTGGAGGTTATGCTATGTTGTTAAGAAAGAGGAAGGAGGGTCTTGTAAGTTAAGGAGACAATTGAAGAACTTCAAAACAAATTTACATAGCATAGCTTCAAAGCAGCACTCACTTGATAATTTCTCAAATGGTTCAAAGAAAGTGGAATTTTCTTGAACATGCTAAAACCATCCTGAATTAATATTCCTTTGAAATAAAATGCATAGGTATATGAAGATCTCTTGAAAAATGTTTGGTAGTAGTAACAACACCCACAGATGCTTAAATATTAATCTTTAAATATTTACCACCTTAAATATATCAAATACTAGCTATTTTTGTGTTAGGAATCATAGTTTAGCATTAAGGCTTTTCCAAAATTAAAAATTGTAGAGTGTTGGATAATAATATGCATATTCAATTCAATTCAATTCAATTCAATTCAAAATTCTTTATTCACTTAGGATGCAATACATCTCCTGTGACAGGTCAAGATTCTACATGTACATTTATGCCATGTTCGCAAACAATAGGTAAAGCCGGAGAAAAGAACATGGCAATAAAAACTCGCGGCCACTCCTTTCAAATCGCCAATGTTTACATAGTTTTAATGTTTATAAACCTGATATGGGGGTAAGGTGCTGCCACTAATATACTATACACCATGTTAGAGGACTGATGCAAATTATAGTGATTAAAAATTAGAACATAAGCTAATTTAAAAAAAAACAACAGCCTCAGTGGGTACAACATAGTAGGAGCATCTACTTACAACAAAGGTAAAAACTATATGTGCTTAAATATTGGCCAAATTACTGGTAACGAAAGATTAAATATAAAATTTTAATTTAAGATCAAAAGAAAGAGAAGAATGGCCTTTAATCGTCACGTAGAATCTTTACTTACAAAAGTAAAATCATGCTCATAAACAATGTGATAACAACATTCACATGAGTAGAATAAAATGACAAGGAGCAAGTAGTCAAATCCATTTTTCTTTATCATTTAAAAATTCGTCAACTGTATAATAACCTCTACGTATAAGATAAGTTTTGACTAAATTTTTAAACTTTTCCACTGATAGACTCATAACACTAGCTGGTAACCTATTAAAAATCGCACGGAAAGACCCATAAATGAATTATGCGTTTTATGTAGCCTATGATATTGACCTACTAATTTATGCTTATGTCTCGTGTTCACCGAGTATTTGGAGATCTGGGTATTTGGAGAACTGTAGGATATTTTACTTTATAATATACTCGTATGTCAGGGGGTATATTAATCGGCTTAAAAAATTGTGTCACAACAATAAAACAAATTAGCATATATTGACAATATAAATTTTAACAATATGCAAATGTAATTTTACATAATTTACATTAGCTTGACCTGTATCTATGTAACGGAATCTTTTATACATACTATTTTAAATTGATCGAATAAATTGCGAATTCACACACATTATTACATAAGACTGACAACAATACAAGGCTTGAACAGACCAAAATATTTTAAAAAAACCGACGAATTGAGAATCTCCACCTTTGTTGAAGTCGGTCAATAATAGATTTTTATGTATGAACCTGCCAAAGTGACTCCGCCCTGAAGTGAAGAAAAAGAGTAGTAATCACCATCCCCATTGTGAATGCAGATAATGCAGTATGGCGACCAACACTGACTGGTGTCTGGATTGAGATACTCGTGCATCTTCAACTTCTTCTTCTTCAACAGCCTATAACAGTCCACTGCTAGACATAGGCCTCTCCTTAGAAAGGAGGTTTTGGCCTACTATACCACGCTGGCCAGACGGGTTGGTAAAGGGTTTGTTTCAAGTTTTCCTTCTCTTGGCAGTGATGTTAGCTGCTTATTTTGTTCCTTCAGTCGCCTCTTACGACACCCATGGAATGAATGTGGGTGGTGACACTTTGTATTATCTGTAGTAGTAGTATATGTAATCCGTCACCACACGGAAACTCGTGCATCACTATCCATGAATTAAGTGTACATCGCGTTCGGGGCAGTAATACCCTCACATAGAAGACCAAACTAAACAGCATTCGTGCTGTCGTCTTTCGTTGGTGAGTGTGAGACCGGAGACCTAATCATTTTGATACATCTCACGGGTCACCATACGGCATTGCATGTATGCACTTACAATGTGGATGGTGGCCACTACTCCTTAATTCTACTCATGCTTTCCATCACGCAGAGTAGAGTCACTAGGGTAGGTATAAATATAAAAAATAGGAATCATTTTTTGTTCAATACAAGAGTTCATTCAGTTATGTAAATCACTTATTTATTATTCTTTAAACAGCTAATTCTATTTATAACATAAGATTAAACAGACTTTGACATCCAAATGACTTTTGCGACTTCGGTCACAAAGTAAATTGGTTGAATAGATTTTCAATAGTAACTTGTAAATTAATTTTCAGACAAAGTTTGCTTAGTCGACAAGTACTCGTACTGGTTCTCATGTTTATTTATACATGTCAACGTAACGTGTCTTTATTTATATAACGTCTAAATAGAATATGACTTAGCAGTACACATTATTATAAGAATATCATTTAAAATTCAAGTGCAAAATAATGTTCATAAAAAATATTATCATTTTTCAATCACGACTTCGTATTACATAAAAAAATGTAAGAAAAATCAATATTATGCCAAAAATCATCAGACTCCCTTTCAATATAAATTTCACTGACTAAACTCAGTAAATCCCGCTACATGACCCGTACGCATTAGGGCAGTGTGTGTTGGTTATGCTGCGGATATATATAAGTACCCACACTAGTCGTAAGAACCGTCTGTATTATGCGCAAGCACAAATCGACCGGCATTCCTGCGCAGGCGCGCCGAGTGAGACAGATATGAAGATGATGTCATGTCGTCTCGCTCTAAACTCGCAATCCTTTCATTTCTACCTGTTGCGCTGTTACAAAAACCCGGTCCTTCGGGCCGCTACCTAACGTGAACTGAATGAGAATTGCGGGAGACTACGGCTCGGCCCATATAAAGATAGGGCAAGGGCTATTATACATACAAGACGACGACGCTAACCAAAGCTCGTTAAGAGTCTTGGAACACTTGACAGGATTTACCGTGGGGATGTCGAGCAAAAAATGCGCGCCTATCTGAGTCGATTGCATAACAGCAAAACGTTTGGGGAGCGAGAATGATTTCTGATTGGAGCTCAAATCATGAATCAAGTGTACATCACATTTTATGCTGTTGAGTATAATTGACAGACCCTTTTAAATGACTTAAAAGAAAAGCATTCATAAGCTACTTGCAAATGCTTTTCTAGAAGACTTTTGTTAGGAAACTGTTTTGTAAAATAAGTTCATTTATATTATATTTGAATGTACCTAATAATACTTCAGTATCGGACGCATTTAAAATGCTCATGAATACCTGCATTACATTGATTAACTATTCTAGAAGAGGAAGCGACATCCAATCATTTTTTAATGTACAGACAACAAGAAATTTCGATAACAATTTCGATCGTGATTGCGTTTTAAGTTCTATACCCAAACGTTCCAATCGCGATGGCACGAAGCTCGATCGTGACGTGGCTGACATTCGCCGCGCATGCGCGGTCCGTGATCTTGGCAATGGTGGCTGCGCTGCGGCAACCAGTGCTATTGCGGTCGCTGTACCCGGCACCCGCCCCGAGCACCCCGCTCTTACCCCGCAGCCACCCGCACATGCCGCAGCCTTTTGACAACCGGTATACGTAGGTAGGTAGTTAGTTGCACGTGAACGAGGCTTGAGAATTTTCTGACGTATAATTCACGTAACGAAAACTTCTCACAATTGAACTTTTAATTGAACTTAGAGTTGGTAGAAGCAAAATATGAATCAAAAAAAATAACAACACTATTTGTATTGACAACAGTATAATTTTCATTTCGTTACAGGTGTTAAATCGTGAATAGAATTATGCATAACTAACATTCACAATAGCGCTAGACTAAAAAGTGAACCTAAACATTACTTTTAAATGTTCTACGGCAAAACATTGCATAGTCTGTACCTAGAAAACATGTTAATCTATTTGTGAAGAAAATGCCGTTATGGCAAATTGCGTATTTTAGGTCACAGGACATGCATTATAGATGTATCCTTCTTCCGCATTTATATCCGAAATGTCATACAAATATGGGTTCTATGTAACCTAAGCAAGTTTCAATTACTCATACAACAAGGTTTATAAACTGTATAACTTATTCCGATTTCTGAATACAGCCCCATGTTGCAACATTCGTCCCAGCAGGTTATACCGACAATATAGTATGCAGCAAATAACAGAAAATGTTTATACCTTATGAAAAGTAGTACTTGAAGTACCTATCTATTTATTTAGTCTTTCGCTTTCCCTCTTTTTCTTTTACCTGCATAACTTGTTATTTTTCGTTGTTATGATATTTTGAGTAGTTCACAATAAAATTTGTTACTTTTTATTTCTTATTTCGTTAAAAAGGCTACAAAGACATTTTTAAGGACCGTAGTTTTTGATATATAGTTTCGTCATGTCCGTTTGTCCGTCCTCCACTTAACACCCAAACGGTTAATGCTAGAAAGATGAACTTTGCATGGAAAGGTGTGTTTCATCACGTAGAAAAAATTTAAAAAAAAAAGTTCTTGGGGTAGCTCCCCTACACGTAAAATGGAGATGATTTTGTTTTCTCGCTTATACACCTCAAAATTGGGTATCAATAGATAGTTATTTAAAAAAATGACTGTACGGTTGGCCTAGTGGCTTAAGTGGTCACCACGCCGCCTTCTACTGCGTCAAGTGTTGTGGGTTGAAATCCCACGTGGAATCAATACTTTATGTGATCTACAAATTGTTGTTCTGAGTCTGGGTGTTCTTTGTCCATTTTTTGTAAGCTTGTGAAATCCCCCGAATGCTTCTTAATGCGGAATTCGTTAATGTGTGGATCACTCTACTGCATTGTCTGTTTTGGCAATGAGTATACTTTTAAATTCCCTCACGCATTCCATCAGACAGAGTACAGTCACTTTGGCAAACTCATATAAAAAAACTATAAATGCTAAGTAAACTTTACAGGTTTTGTTAGTAATTAAGTAACATGGTACATAGACGACGACTGTCCTAGAAGTCAGAATGTTCAATTTAAAAATCATAACATATTTCTAAGACACGTAACATATCTGAATGTGGTAGGATTTAGTAGTATATTAAAGTTACCGCTGCAACCTGAACTAAGCCTACGCTTCACCATTTCTTTATTAATTATGTAATTCGCTTGAATGGTCACTTGATTACAACTATGAAGAAATGACAAATGTTCAATTAGTTTAAGGGAAACTTTTGCTCACTCACCAACTAACCAAACTAATCCTATAGAAATGTGAAGAAAAGGGTGCCTTGACACTGATGAGGTTGTAGAGGTAACCAGCCTGGAGCGGTCGATGCCTGCAAGTGAAATTCCTGTTGAGGCCGAGGTTGCTGGCTGGCTGAGACTTGATTGGCGGTCATCGCTGTGGGAATTAACAAGGTGGTTGCTGCTGATCGACTTACTTGAAGACTGTTTCCAATCAGGTCTGGGTCGCCACTGTGGAAGGAACGGGTGTCATGTTCCTCGAACACAAAGGGAAGATCCTACTACCAGGCGGGGTGATCATGCCTGGCGGGCTACAGTCCTACGGTTGATGTTGGGATGTTATATATATATATACCAATCGGCGCGAGAACCTCCATATCGCGATTCAGGATTAGTAGTCACTCCGTATAGCTCATTCTATGTTTTCTTCGTGTTACAGTGTTCCTTCTGTAGATGGCACTGTAGTACGTATTTCGCTTGTATGTGGAAGTCGCCACAAGAAACTCATTAACAGGTGATTTTACGAGTTGTGTTGCCTAATCGTGAACATATCATCATTTCTCAGCGTCTCATTCAATTTGGTCATCGCATTATACTCTACCGTCAATCGAATTGACCGTCTTGTTGGTCTCGGGTTTGATTCCCGGGTCAGACCAAATGTTTGTGTGATCGGAAAATATTTGTTTCGGGGTTTGTGTGTTTTCTATGTGTAATATTTACGTTTTACAAAAAATATTATTGTTTATGTATTTATATCAGTTGTCTAAACCTATAATACGAGCTCTGCTTAGTTTGGGACTAGAAGGCGTTGTTGTAAGTGTTATTATTATGTATTAAATTATTATCTGCTGTAGTGTTAGATGTTGTGTGAAGATGTGACAGCTAGTTATTGAACACTGTTATCTAATCTTTCAGTTATCAGTCACAGTTTAAATAAATTATATGTACAATACGTTTTGAAAACATCTTATAAATCATTTAAGTCATAAATAACAAAAGTAATCAGTAAAAGAATTTGAACGTAACACATCATAACAAAACGGTTGGCTCGTGCGACCAATTGAATAATACGAGTATTGAGCAAGTTGAGCTGTAATCAGTGGACCGGTTCTAAACATTAATAGTATTGCAATTTATTTCCTGTGATATTGCGGCACGCGTGCTTGAGTGCAATCATCGAGAATACATGGTGGCGGTACCGTTGTACAACGATCTATATACATGACACACTTGATGAGAACTGAACGATGACCACAAACAACAAGGTGGTATTTAGAACATAAATAGACAAAGTGAATTAGTTGAAGATTTGTGATTGTTAAGGGCATAAATATGGCAATGCTTTATTTCAGTAATTATATATTTGAAAATTACAATGTTATACGATATAAAAGTAATTTGACCCATAAAAATCCAATGAGTAATGACCGTTTTCACTGACGTCCCTTAAATTTAAGGGGCCTCTTAGAAACAGTTGGGTAATATTTTCGTTTTATATATTCATTTTCATAGACTTTAGCTTAGGTATCTCTTATATCTCATATCCAGATGTCGTAATAACTGCAGTTTCTAGACCGCTGCCACCTAAGGCGCAGAGTGGCACACCGTGTGGTTTTAGTCGGTCCCGTTCCCACTCACCACCCTAGTGAGGGTCCATACGTAAGAAAAAATATATTTCTTATATTTATTACTGCCTTGCCTGCGTGCATATCGATTATTGCAGTAAAAATCAGTAAGTAGCTTAAGTGTTATTCTGATATATAAGCTATATACTCACTTACTCACTTAACACAGTGAAAATTAAATTAGATAATATTTATATTTTGTGCCACCTACGTTAGGGGGGTCCTAGTTATGAGATGGTTTGAGTATAGTCGGTAAAAACGAGCATAAGAGTACCTGCGCTTATTTGAGAGCATGGTTTCTCTGAAAACAGTAACGGTGACAACATATCCAAAAATGCAATTTATAACTTCTTTTACTTTAGTATGAAATACTTTTTGAGACCACAAATATGGATTACTTCCTTTCAGGTACATAGTCATGACTTTAAAAGAATAAAATAATAATAATAACATCAGATAATAAAAGAACCCTAAACATAAATTACAGTCAGGATACCCTACAATATACACATATACAACATTATTTAAGTTTTTATTTACAGGAAGTTTTATATTTTAATACTTGACACGTGGTATTTTATTTAAATATTATTTTAAGCGTAGCAAAGTGTCTCTACTCTGCCTGATAGAAACCATGAGTAGTAGCTTAGACGTACCTCGGGCCACCTACGGCTTCTAGATGACCCCCTACTGTGTGGGAACTCCGATATTCCCTTTTTTGGTTCAGGGGCGTGCACGCTGGGTAGCGCTCACGCCGCCACCCGGGCCTGCTTCTGCTAGGGTGGCCTCACCTGTCACCCCCAGGCATGCGCTTATGGAGGACGGAGATCGTTTTCCGATCTCCGGCGCCGGAGTCTCCAGCGGTACCTGGCCCGTTCCCGGGCCTGGCGGACCGGAAGAGTTCTGAACCTCTCCCGGTCCCGCTCCGCCATCTCCTTCGCAAGCATAACTTGCTCATAGAAAGGGACGGCGGAGTTCCACGCACTCTCGCTCCGTATCATGGCCTCAATCATGCTGCCGAGCGAGAGAGTACCCACTCCGATGGCGGCGACGAGATCACGCCTCGGCTCTCCCCAGGCCGGACACTCTGCCAACGTGTGGAGCGCCGTGTCCGCAGTGGTGGCACTCAGGTGTTGGCTCCTTACGGATCAGTCACAGGTAATCACCGAAACATACTTTTCCAGTGATCACCTGCGTCAGCCGATATGTGATGCCTCTCGAGCCAATCCTCAAAGCTAAAATATCCTGTCGGGGTTTAGCGGCGGAATCATCAACATCCTATAATGCCTCACTGCTGGGCTAGGATCTCCTCTCAGCAGATAGTTAGGGCCATATGTCCCCACGCTGGCTGAGTGTGGGTTGGGGACAGCCAAGATACGTTGTGGCTACGTAATCTTTCCATTGGATGTTTATAAGCAGCCCGATGGCTTTCAACTAAGCTTCTTGCCCAGTTGTTATCATAAAATAAGGCCGTGGGACCGACTGGTTAACGTGACCTCCGAATTACGGAAACGCTGATAGCTTATTATGCCACAAACGGTCACCCATCTAGGTCTGACCGCGCCATCTTTGCTTACCCTCGGTACAGACAAGAAACGTTGGACACCGGAGGCCCAATCACGGTGTGCGTCACACCGTGATTGTTCCTGCGGTTTTACACTCACATTCAAAGTGTGGCAGTACGAATAAGTTAAAAGGCACGAATTGGTAAAATAGATGAGGTTAGTCTTCTAAAAATCTGGTCCAATGTGAAGGTAACTGCTACCTGGAATATAAGATAAAGGAACATAAGCTATGAGTTCTTTAACTGCATTTGGGTTCCTAACAGCTTATTTTTTTTCAATAGTTAAAAGATTTATATTTTTTCTATTTTCTATTATTTTCTATTTACATTGTAACTGTTAGGACTATTAGAAGTCACCTGGGGTAATTATTATTTCAACACAAATAAACAGTGATTATTATTTATCTAAACTTAAATGCATACAAGAGATCAACAACATTAAACACTTTAAATAATTGCAATAAAAGAGTTTTCCCACAAAACAGATTCAGTTTTTAAATATCAAGTGACATCGCGGTATACGAGAATAATTAATAAAAAAATTAAACAAGACATACTTTGTTACACAAACATTCAGCTTAGACTGGCAAATTTCCTGCGGTCATTATTAGACTTGAAAGAGGTTATCGTAGCCAAGAACTTGATGCGAGTCACCGACGTGGAACAAGCGTGCACGAGTAACGAATCATTGCGCAATCAACGCACATGCACGCCTCCACTGGCCGCTCAGATTTACAAAGATTGATAAAAATATTTAATCAAGCTTATCAGAGACACTCTTTTGTAATACATTCATGTATATATTTCATTAAACTTGACATGAAAAATAAAAAATAAAATTTTCTACATTATCACTTTGTGAAAAATCAAAAAACTTCAGATAACACTCAGACTCAGACATCTTGAACAAGCTACTTGAATAGAATGAAATTAAAAAGTATTATAAAGATAACGAGTTGTAAAGATTAGATTAGAAGACGAGATTTGACAAAAAAAATTTTTTTGACTACAAATATCCGTTACAAATAATAACTAACGTTACAGGTATTCTTTTTTTTGTCTTTTTATAAAGGCGATACCCGCACTTAGAATATACCCTGTGCCGTTACGAACTTTACAGATCTTAATGAAACGGACACAAAGAACTCCTAGAGTCAAAACGACAATTTGTGGATTAACACAAAGTTATCTCATCTGAGGATAGAAATATCAACACTTATTAACGCAATAGGTAGTGCCCATGGTGTTAAAAACAAACGCGATTAACATCGCGGGCGGGGGCAAGCTGGTTTAAAATAAAAGTACAAAGTTACTCTTTATTTCATCAGCTCAACCAATCAAATTCTCCTCAAAATCAGAGCAGTCGTTCCAGAGACAACAGACAGACATACAGGCAAAGGATTTAAAAGTACAAACAGACACTCCATTTAAATAAAGATAGTTTTTAGGGTTCCGTAGCCAAATGGCAAAAAACGGAACCCTTATAGATTCGTCAAGTCTGTCTGTCTGTCTGTCTGTCTGTCTGTCCGTCCGTATGTCACAGCCGATTATTTCCGAAACTATAAGAGCTATACTGTTGAAATTTGGTCAGTCGATGTATTCTGTGAACCGCATTAAGATTTTTATATAAACATAGAAAAAAGACAATACATTTTGGGGGTCCCCATACTTGGAACTGAAACTCAAAAAATTTTTTTTCATTAAACCTATACGTGTGGGGTATCTATGTATAGGTGTTCAAAAATGATGTTGAGGTTTCTAATATCATTTTTTTCTAAACTGAATAGTTTGCGCGAGAGACACTTCCAAAGTGGAAAAATGTGTGTCCCCCCCCCTCTAACTTCTAAAATAAGAGAGTAATAAAACTAAAAAAATATTTATATTATATGTATATAATAATATATATATATAAAAAAATATTTATATATATATATTATTATATGTTGTACATTACCATATAAACTACCAACGAAAATTGGTTTGAACGAGATCTAGTGAGTAGTTTTTTTTTAATACGTCATAAATCGTAACACGCAATATACCTTTCATCCAATCAATACACTAGTATAAAAACATCGATGAAAGTTACAACGAACTACAAGAACTTTTATATGATGTTACTTGCTGATACGGAACCCTTCATGGGCGAGTCCGACTCGCACTTGGCCGCTTTTTTATTTCCACTTACAAACACAAGTACTTATATTTTAAAATTTAGCACATCTGGGGCTTGATCTCTGTAGATAGGGAACTTGTACTATGACTCACGATTCTTAAACACAGTATTTAAAGATCAACTTTATCCAGCAACTTTATTACACAATTAAAAGTAGGTAGGTTATAGGTGTACAAATTCGTAAATTTGGTAGTAACCAGATTAAGAATTCAGAGTGCTATCACCCCTATTCATTCGGCGGGTATTGTAAAACTATACAGGATGACAATAGTAGTACAAATAGTAGTACTACAAAGAGAAAGAAAACTTGAAACAAACATGTTACCAGCATGGGATATTAAGTCAATATCTTTTGATGATGAATACTAAACGAGATAGTTAAAAAACATAGTTAAACAATATAGTTGATGCATAATAGTTACCCATTATGCATCAAGTTTTTTTGTCTAAATTCTCGTGCAATATATTTCAATTAATGAGCACGGCATTCAATTTAAAATATGTGAAAAAACTTTACAAGTCACAATACAACACTAAAGCAATCACAAGGCAAGTGTAAACGAAAAAATACACTACTGTCGACGCAAAATCGCTACCATTTTTTTTATTAAAAAACACCCGGGACCAATTCGGTAGCGAAATAGTTTTATTTTATTTATTTTAAGAAAAGGCTTAGCAATTTAGGTTTTTATTAGATTTGTTCTTTGAGGCGATATGATTTACGATCGTGAAGTCGAATTCAGTCTGACCTTTTAAATGTAGTTGATTTCATCAGTTTTGATCCTTTATCTATACAGTTTCCCAGCATCGTAGCAAACTTTTTTCCTTTTCTATTCTACTCAATATTCTATTTCTCTATTCTGTTGTTTCGTTGGACATTTTGTTTTGATCACGTGACTATGTGACATTTGCCAATGAAACAAGAGAATAGGGAAATAGAATATAGAATAGAATGAAAAACATAAAACGTTTGTAACTTGCTCAGGGGGGCTGATACATGTTGCGAAGCCGAAGAGTTTGTTTGGTTAAATGCGCTAATCTCAATCTGTCTGGTGTTGAACATTCTTTCAGTATTAGCTAGAAGAGTCACTTCGATCGAGGTAGATTATGGAAAATTAAATACGTACATCATCCGTTTCATTCAAAACACATTGTCGAAATTGATTAATTAATAGGTCTTGTTTGTTTTAATACTATATTTTATAAGTACTAATATAAAAGTAACACGTGTCTGTCTGACTGTTTGTTACGCTTTCATAGTTAAATTACTGCACCGATTTCAATGAAATATGGCATGGGAATACTTTGGATCTTGAGACAGGACATAGGCTACTTTAAATCGCGATAACCGACATACACGTGGGTGAAGTAGTTGTCAACAACAAGTAATCTGTAAAGTTTTACAGTCTCATATGAATACCTTACATAACATTTACTTTTAGATTGCTGATTCATAATAGTAATTGAAAGAATAACAGTGTTTATAGTATCACGTGTAGCGAGAAGGGTTTATAAATACCGTTAAAAGCTAAGAGACTTAAAAGATATACATTACCGTAAAGCAACGAGAACTTGGATAAAAAAAAATAAACAAAATTTGGTTATTTCTGAGAAAAAATGTTGGATATACTTACCTGTTTCAAGATAGAGTGCATTTGTGAATTCATCTTAATCCTCCTATTCTTCTAAGACCTTAAATGAATAATCACCCTCTTTTTATAGCCAACAAAAACTTTTAAAACCGTTTTCTCGGGATTGTCTGTAAAGTTATCGGGCAAACTAATCTTGTCTTTGGTGGAGGGATCTGACGATTTCTCAACTGTGCTGGCGTCAGGAGAATCTACTTCTTTGAAGTTATCATTGTATCATTATTTGTCCCAAACACTTAAAAGAAGCATTGAGTACATGTCTTCAAAATAAGCCAGTGTATCCGTTGCAAGGAACGAGCCGGAAATATAAATGAAACAGAAGGAAGTGTACATTACACGAAGGTGTTCAGAAAACTAAAAATGGCATGAGTAATCTGGATGCGGCATCCTACCGACTTTACACAATATACCTAGCGTACTATTATAACTGTTAAAGGAAAAGTAATAAAATATCCGTCTAAAAGATAGCGTCATGAATATGTGATATGAATGCCAAAGACGCCGACGCTTACAATATCATAGACGCAACAAAAATATGTCCCGAGTCTGCGTAAACAAAAGAAGCTGTAAAGTTTTTTGGTGTCTTTTCATAACTATTTTTGAAATTATCATTCCATAACACTGATTGCTCGGGACACAGTCGTCGGGACCAATTGTTTTGTAAATCCCCTAGTTAATAGGAAGGTTGCCGACAACAGTCGTTGTGAGGTCCTTACCTGGGAAATTTGCTTTCAAAAAGTGTACTAATTAGAACAAAAAAATACATGTATACAATGATGTAAATTATAAATATTGTAGTTTTGATAATTTTTGTAATTTATTATATAATAAAGTTTGTAGTATTATTAAATGTATCAATATCAAAGCGTACAATTTAAATAGAATCTTGTGATTACTTTCTGCAATATGTCAAAATTAAATTACTTCTTTCAGTTATGTTTCTAAACTAAACATGACAACATTTTTTACACAATCAGGTACAACTCATTCACGCATTTCTTTCTTAACGATAACATATTTTTAACTGTTTTTTTGGTCTTCCTCTATTATTAATACCATTCAATTTTAAACTAACTTTTAGGTATAATGCAAAACTTTTCATTTTAATTTCAATAGCTTTTATAAGGGTACATTTTAATTTGTACAGATAGCGATATTTCTTTGCAGCATCTATATGCTGCAAAGAAATATCGATGAGCCTCTGGTTTCAGAGGTGCATACCTGTTTGTAATACCTTTTTAGGGTTCCGAAGTTCCTGACTCGGAACCCTTATAAATTCGCCATGTCCGTCCGTCCTCGACCTACACGAACGGGTGGTGCTAGAAAGATGAAATTTTGCGTGAATGTGTTGTGATTACGCCGACAAAGTGCTACAACAAAATTACGAAAAATATTTTAATTTGGGGTTTTGTTTCTCGCGACTACCCCATTGTGTAGGTATCATTAGATAGACCTTTTAAAAACATTACGAGGTAACACCATATTTTGATTCAGGTTCGACAAGTTATTCAACCTTTAACAGCATTTTCATATATTGAACTTTAAAGAAAAACTATAGCGGCTTAGATAACTTTTATATTTCAGGAGTTATAGGGACCTAACTTGTAAAATGCAGTCACATGGACTTCGTACAAAAATAAAGAAATAAAAAGTAAACATAATAATATCTAATATCATCTATTCTATTTTAAGCTATAAGCTAATTCGCCAGTAGATAATTCGCCATAATCGATCCTGAAACAGACAGACAAATATTGTAATTTAGATTTTTTGATGCAAGTACAGTACATACTTTCATCGCATTTAGTGAAAAATTTTAATTTCAGGTTACAAACAGGCACTTCAATTTTATTTATTTATACAGAAAAAAGTAATAAAAATGAAAAGAGAAAACTTGGAAAAATATTGAAATGCTGAACTGTAATCTAAAGTATCCTTTTTATTTGTAATAAAGGTAAAAAAAAATATTCAGTAATAATTCAAAAACATGATTAGACATGTACAGTTCATAAGCTGAAACAACAAGTAAAAGGACGAGAGTGAGCAAAGGAAGGCATTCGTATTGTTAGATTGAACAATGTAAAACAGAACAACTGCTACAGTACAGAAACTAGCACTTTTACTGGTTCCTGTGGATGTGTGCATGGTGGTTGTGCGGAGATGCCTGTGTGGCGGTGCTCGGTTCGGTGCGCGGACGCAAGGGGACAGGCGGGCGGCGCCTGCGCGGGCGGGGGTGGACCTGTTCGGGCAACGGTGTCGCGGGCACCGCACACTAGTCTCAGTCCTTTCGCAGCGGCCAACGGTACCACATGTGCCGCTAACTTCTACGCACAAAATAAACATCAACAACGCGAGGAAACTTAACGTGCAGTGTGATATGATGCTGACTTGTGATTTTTAAAAGACCAAGTGACATAGACGAACACTAGGATCGTGTGATATACAATAGTGCCTGAAGATGCCGAAAATCTTCCTAATCAAGAAGCGCTTAGCTGAGCAGCAACTTGGGTTACAGGTTGGGTTGGAATTGCTCGCTAGCAAATCCGACCCCCTCGGCCCCGGCTGTCTTCTTGATGATGGACCAATTCCACTCCTCTCCAAAAAGGATAAAGAATGCGTTGGTAAGTCATCTGGATTTTAAATACATATTAAGATTTCGCAATTTCTGAAACTAGTAAATTATAGGGATTAGCTACTAGGTCTTAAATTATCATCACCTGTTACATTTACAAATAAAACAACAAAATATATTTAACGAAGTCACTACCTCTATAATTTTGACCAAAGCTTGTATTTTTATTTATCATTTCCTTCTTAACGGCCACTTGCTCGTCCAAAAAAAACATACACGCACTTGAACAGAATCCAGTTCTCGGCTCCGCTCCGCTTACAAACGTCTACCTGCGATCATTTGTGTGACTTGTCTTGCGTGATCCTAATCTATCATTGGTTTTGTCAAGAAGAGCATTAAAGCAGTTATTTTCAAATGCGTATGTTACCTTAGAAATAACTAAAAAGAAATAACATTCGTTCCTCTTTAGGTTTTCCTGACAATTCTTTAAAAGTCTCTCAATGTTTGGACCGAAAATGTTGCAGAATTTTTGTTGTTGGTACTGCTATGTATCATCATCAACAGCCTTTGACAGTCCTGTTTTGGCCTTCTATACCACGCTTGACAAACGAGTTGGTATAGGATTGGTTTCAAGTTTTACTTCTCTTTGCATCGATGTTGTCTTGCGTAGTTTATCCCTTAGTCGCCTTTTACGACTCCCGCGGGATGAATAGGGGTGGTGACACTCTGTATTCCTAATCCCTCACCACACGATCCTGCTATGTATAATAAACATAAAATGTAATCGAGTGCCGTCATGCGAGACCGTCACTATGGCCATATTAACGGTCTCAGGTAGTCCGAGCGTGAATCACTGATATAACTGTCATGTTTTTGCAATTTTCCACAAATTGTTTACATCTCATATAAGTGCTAAATTTCGAGTGAACCTTACATAAAATTGTATTCTAACTTCTTTGTTTATTTTAAATTTTTACCCATTCTCGACCTTATCGTCTGTATGTGCCTAGAATTCTAATGGCAACCAGTATCTTCTAATTGTATAGATTATTCTACCAACTACTCTTGGCATAGTTCCAAGCAATTGTTAAATCAGGTTAGATAGAAGCCAACCAATTCTTGATTTGTAACTTCAACACCAGAATGTTATTCCTAAAATCAGGTGTTTCTTCAATCGTCTAATTTCCAAAGATGTTTTACTCAATCGGTTCAGTTTCATACAATTTTAATGAGGATAATTAAAACAGGATGCAAACTTTATATATGTAAGCTCAAACATATTCGATATAGCTGTTTAAACCTGCTAAATAGCTGTATAAACGTAAGGTAATAACAGAAAATTTACATACCGACCACTTAGCAAATTTTTATGTACATTTGAATTTGAGGGCGTGTCTTCTTAAAGTATTGAGTAAACATAACAGGTATAACATGAGATGAAATAGATGTACAAAACCGTAGCAAGAGAATACGCGCTACGGGAGTTGACCGGATGATAGGTACCGAGGTGTCAACGGTTGCGGGACAATGGCGCTACTTCCGCCCGCCAGCTATCGCCGCTCGCTTTGTATTTAGGTTAGTCACCGCAATCTCGACTGTCATTTCAATATAATTAACTCGCGTGACGTGTATGTCCCGTATTTGCATAAATTTTGCTCTGTATTCATTTACCACTGTTATATTTGTATGCAACTTTATCATTTCTTTCAAAAGTTGCTTTAGCCGCAATTGTTTTAAATTATACTTTTGATTCAATTCTTTCAACAATTCTTTCTATGTACATACATACTCGAAGATATTTACAAATTATGGTAAACTATAATTTTTGGATTCTTGAAAAAATCCGTGTTTATTGTTTAATTACACGTGCTCTTTTAAACTTATAATATTTATGGTACATACATAATTTTTAAATCATAAATATTATTACTATAGAATACCGTTACCTTCTGACCTTTACACACTTAAAACCGTAATTACCGTAACTGACATCACAAATTACGAAAGGCTAACAACAATTTTCAACCAATGTAATTAAAGATGGCCGTTCAAAGTCAAAACAATGACTCAAGTAATACCGTTACCCGTTTGCGAAAATAAAAGTCAAAAATAGAGTAAGTATGAAGTAATTACAGGTGTGTATACACCTGTGGGTAAAAGGGCATGGATGACTTGTCGCCGAAGGTCGGACGTCCCCTACTTGCGCTATACAACCTGCGCCATAAATACGATAGGGAGGCAATACTAATCAACCTACGATCAACTAAGTAGTGAAAATTACACTATACTTCTAAAATTTTAGTACTTTTCAAAAAATTACATTTAAAATACGTTTTTCTTGGTTTATATTTTATGTTTTTTTAAAGGTGATTAATTGCAGTAAATCATTTTAGGACAAAATCAAGTTATTCTTAGTATCACTGTTACGTAATGAAGAAACTCATTTAAACTCGATACGTCGGCGTATTTCTTGTACAGTGTATGCAGTACAAAAGACATCAACGGGTTGCCGGGTGCGCGTTGCGATAAGGAATAGTGATATAAATAAAACACTCTTATTAATTATTACATACTTTTTAAACTCAAACCCCACTCCTGTTTCCCTTGGCACTTACCGTGTGAACCATACGGTTATACTTGTCGACCTTCGTGAATCATTAACAATACCCGTTACCGAAAATTAATGAGTTATGTAATTCCCACATTCTTATAACATTTTAAACAAAACGTAATTTTAAATTTTAGCATATAATTACCGTTAAATGTTAGGCATTTATTCCGCTATGTCATTTTTTTTGCAACTTTTTTTAATAAACGTACATATACTGAGCAAATATATATGGTTGTTAGATTGTAATTGGGTGTAACGTTGAATGGTATATTCCTGCGTATAATTAAAAATGATGGAGCGGATTTACCAAAAAATAGTCGTGCGGAGCTGAACCGCATATAACTAGGTAATGTAACGTTAAGCAAGTATTAATATGCTTACTTAATAATACATCTTTATAACTTACTTGACACTACGACTTATGCCGACTATGCTAGGACTACTAGATACTAAATACCTCATTCGCATAATAAGCATTATCAATCATTTTTTTAATACCTTAAAATTAATATATATTTTTATTAAAATTCTATATTTTTAATACAGGATTTCGATTATTTAAACAGTGTATCTATAATGGTAGGTACTTTGAATCTAGTTCATAGCTTTATCCATAATGTAATAGTAGTAGATCCACGCTGATTTAGGACGAATGGGCCGGCTCGACCCAAGCGAGTAGTACCCTCATATAGAAGACCAACCTAAAATGACAGCATTCGTGCTGGTGAGTGTAAGACCGGAGGACCAATTATTCTCAGAAGATTACCAATGATGCAGAAACATCTCACTAAGCCGCCATGGTGTGGGCCACCTTGCTGCATTGTATGCACTCACAGATAGCCCCTGGAGGATGATAGCTCGTACTCCTGGATTCTACTCATGCTTTTCATCAGGCAAAGTAGAGAAACTTTGGTAGGCTTAAATATTACATGTTAAATGCAGAATAGTAAAAAATGACAATATTTTTAGATCCTACAAACATTTAGTCCGGGCCAAGAATAGAACCTGACATTAACGAGGCGGTTCAGTATCTTAAATTAATTGTAATATACGCCATACTTTGTTGTGCCAAAATAATTTATAATTGTCAATTTAATACAAAATCCCTCATTCATAACTGTAAGATTAAATTTAAAATATTATTACTCATGTCCACGGTCAAAATGGTTGTACAAACGTGACCAACAACAAAAACAAAAGTCGTGTGCGTTATCGCGTGTTGCCATAATATATATTGTGAACAGTAAATCTGCATCTTTACGAGTTACCAAAAAAGAAGAAACTTATTTCGCCATGTGGCCGAGGCTATTGTATCCTTACTCCATTGTACTGTAGCTACCTTTTAAAGGTTTTGCCTTTTTAAAGATTGGCGATCATAAAAAGGCGATTACATTCAGAATAGGCAGAGAAAATATGTTCGCCGAACAATTACTACGGTTACTATATTTTTATGAATGTTCAGTGGATTGATAGGTTAGTTTTATTTTTAATTTTAATGACCATGAATTATATAGCATATTTACCAAAAAAGGAGTTATTTAAACCCATGTTAAAGATTCATTGTGATCTTAAACTATTCACTGGGCGAGCATGAGAAATCCCATCACACACTATTCTTAAGGAAATTGACTTAAATAAGTCAACATCCGACGTTGCCACACTTAAGTGACGGTTACTCAAGGGCTCGCCACATTTTTTTACCAAAAGATGTTCTGCACGTGACCGCCCGTTGTTCTAGGAACCGTACATATGTCTTGTGAAACACGTTGGCTCTGTACTTAATGTATACGGGCCTTTAATTGCCAATAAACCTGTCTTACAAATACGTATGAACATCTTTTATTAACGTACCTATAAGTACTTAGTTGCTAAAGAACTTATAGGTACCAAGCTTATAACATGATTAATAAGAAACAGACATGTGAATAACAACGTATTGACGCTGTATTTGGTGCAGTAAATAAAACACACTTAGCCTTAAAGGAACTTTAAGTTTGAGGTAGTGGAAACATATTATTTATTTTGGATCCAAACACTATAAAAACTAAGTATTAAGATATTTTTGTACGATACATTTTTTGTGTTCCTTGAAATAAATCAACTACAATTATTTAGAACTTTTCTTCTCACGAAATATAAAAAATATTTTTTTTTTAAATATTGAAGGTTTTTAAATATCACAAATGCAACTATTCACTAAACATGCATATCAATAGGGTAGGTATCTAATAACTTTGTAGGTGAGTAAATACAAGATACGTGGGGTAAAACTACTGATGGCTGCTGCTATTATTTCCAATTGACTATATTGCGGAAACAATAAAACTCGACATCGATGCTCGCGTGATAGACATTATAAAATTCTATGAGAATACCGTCAAATATAAACCGCAAAACAGTTCTGCAATTTTCTGCGCTTCAAAGATAATAACGGGAATCTAATAAATAAAGCTACCTCTAGAAACTTATATTATGTACATATCAATATATGTATGTTTATTGCAATACATACTCCATGATATCTTAAAAAGTACGATATATAATAAATAAACTAATTTTTAGGAATAATTGGATACCTACCGATAACATATTAAACATTGTTTCTTTTTTTTTTAAATCGGTGAAAGATTCAAACAACACTTCAATAATAACTTTACTCCAAACTAGGTGCTATCATTAAGTACACATAACTATTTACCTGAATATTTTTTTAGCGTAACACTTCAACTTTTGCTGTTATTCTCAAACTGCACACGCCTATCGATTGAAACCAACTGTAACGATAACAAAACACCTGTTTCCGTAAAGAAAATGTAACTGAGTATGAATAAAAAGCACCATAGGTATATCACTTTCTGTACCTTCATTTACATTCGTATATAACTTTTCAACATAATATGCATGCATACCCTTTTTGATAATGCTACTCATTTCCCGCTCATAAACTAAGAACAATTATTCCTCTTTAAAGCTCAAAAAAGTCCATTAAAGAAGTATCCTTTTTGGAATACAGATATCAGACCGTCCAAACTATGGTATTTTCGATAAAGTACCATTTGTCATCAAACACCCAAGCGTTTTATCTCGACCAATAACGACCACCAAGAAACTGACACCTTTATCACTACTTAAAATATCAAGTTACATAAAAATATATTTCGAACATTGTACAGTATTCAATATGTTTATTTTGCGTTCACTATGGAAAATTCTCAAAAATAAAATATTTTAATTGCAAAAATCCCACTCTGTACTTATATGTTAACAAAATAAACAGCAAAAAACAAGACTTACGAGTAAATCTCGATCATAAGGTCATCTCGCCCATTGTTGTGTCACGCAGCAATAAAAGATAATCATTTCGTGTATTGTGGAACATTTTGCCGTGGACCGCCCACCAAAATGCCACTACAACTTTATATAATACTCACAGTAATAGACATTCAAGTATAAATAGGTATATAAATATCTGTAAATCCCTACGCTATAGTTACTGTAGGTAACATCACTTTAAAACGTTCTATATTTAACAAAAATGTCATTTTAATTCAAGGATCCTCTGACCTATTTGAATGCCTAAACTCCGATCTGATTAAGTAAAGTACAAAAATCTTGTTTTATACTCTCTATGGAATTAAAAAATACAAATCATGGTGTTTAAGTAACAAATTCTTTAAAACTTAAATAACGGTATTATTTCAAATGACAAACAAGTAATATTTATATATTCAACAACGTGATGATAATTATTCCTTCTGAGATACCAGATTCTCTCAAGTAACGAGTTAGATTAGTCTACTTTAGCCTTGAACACTTCGCTAAACAAATTTGGGTCATTAACCCTCGCCAAATCTGGTTGTGATTCACAGCGTGATCACAATAATAATAAAGCGTTGAACAGTTTTTGCGACCGTTGTGCGTTGGTCGACGATGTATTAGAATTGCTCTTTTGTACCGAGGTGGTATTGAAAAATATACGGAAGGATAATTATATTTTATTTGTAGGTGTTATAGGTGTAGGAAGGCAGGTATTAACACTATACCAATTCGTAATCAGATTACACGTGACTTTAATTTAAGGAAAATAATTTAATTTCTTGTTACGTTTTTAATGCAACCCATTTTTTATTAACACGTAAAAGTTCTTGAAAAGTTGAACCATGTCGTGATGTATATTTTTAACGTTATACAGAATATCTGCAGATTTGTAAGTGTGTAAAATTCTTGCATATGGTCTAAACGGTCCACATGCGTCGAGCTCACAATGATTCAAAACAAAAAATGTCCTTCGGAGCGACCTTTTAACCGAATCTTTACCGCGACGCATCGCAGCTAGCTATGTACCGTGTGTTATCGGTACTTATACTTATGGAAAAAAAAGGCTTCAACGGAATTTTATGTACTCTCCAGTCTGAGCGGTTCTTCATAGCTGTCTTACGTTTTATAATATGTTAAATGCTAACAGCGTCCGATAACCCCGTCTACAAGGTTATAATAGCCCGCGCCCGGTGGCTCGCTAGTTTTTATTAAAGCTTCAGACAAGTACGACTACCACAGCTCGATTTAGGTATAGGTATAAAATACTTTATACATAATTTGAAAGTAGTTTTTTTTAATATTCAGCACGAAATATATTTGAAAATGCATTTTAAAGGATAATTAGCCTACTCAATCAATCAAACATTATGTTACACTATCAAAGGCTTATTATTCGTTAATAGTAATACTGTTACGTTAGTTGGAACAACCCCTACTTAATCATTTTGGTCTAATAGATATTGTGCTTATGATAATTACTAAGGCTTATTCCTAGTAATGGTGTCAGCTGCTAAATATATATAATATAAAGGTTATAAATGTATTACATGCCCAGTAATTGCTTGATATTTTTACGGTTATTAAGCTGTAACGCAATACCCAAACAAAATTCAATTACTGTTCCTAAATACTTATAAAAGACCGTGAAATTGAAATAACTACTTATTATTTAATTATTGATTAATACTTCAATAACTAAGCAATGCTTATAGTGATAAAATTTAAGAAGGAATCGCTACTTAAGAAAACATAGTAAGTCTTATTTCTCAAGTCATAGGCGATCACAGTTTTATGAAGAAACTCCCATACAAGAAAAATGAAACTAGATAACAATGTAAGATCTAACAATTATCAAATTCGTATAATGATTCATGTTTCAGTCTAAATTAGTTATGTATTAAGTCGGGCAGTCGCTCAAGAAATGCTAATTGTTGCCAAAATTTGATGCGGAGAAGGCTGCCGTTAATGGCCAAATAATGAGTGTTCGGTTTCAAGGTTACACCGACTGTTCCTCGACAGGAAACACTGAGTAACAGAATAGATATGGACGCGGTAATTACAAGGCCTTGACTTACCGTTTTAGAATAAAAACCGCGCTGTTTAAACTGTAGCGTGTACGTTGTCATACATGTGACTTTGTTTGTTTTTATACACTGTGGGCAAAACTGTACAAGAAATAAAACAGAACTGAAAAGCAATCAATACTTGGTATTCTTAGTATTTATTTATATATAAAATGAATATTCATCTTGTTTTCATAAAAAAATATACTTATGACGCATTTTGCTTGTAACATATCAATTAAAGAGTATGACGTCAGCAGAAATCGCTAACGGTGAAGTACAGCGAGTGATTATATTTAAACGCTATACTGGACGAAATCCTGAATATTATAGAAATACAACTAGTTTATAATATTTTTTCTAACTACGAAAATTCATAAAGTTATTTTGTCGTAATAATCTTACTAATATTATAAATGCGAAAGTAACTGTCTGTCTGTCTGTCTTTCACAGCATAACCACTGAACCGATTAAAATGAAATTTGGTACACAGATAATCTAGTTCTATACTTTTAACTGCGATAACCGTGATACATGATACACGCGAATTATTTTTTTATCATTTACATTTCTTCAAGTAACTAAATGTTTCAATGATTTATTAGGTCAAGTTTCTGTTTCCTAATCTGCGTATTTAGCCATTGTATGGTAATTTGCAAGGGGTTACCAAAAGTTGACAAAATTGTTAATTATTATACTTTTAATTGGTTATCCATTAACCAAAATATTCATTAATGTTACATAATTCACATACAGTTTTCATTTTTATGATATAGCGGAAACGTGCTGACGGTAAGCCTGACCTAACAACCACAGTCCATAGACAATTATTATTAGAAAATCATAGATTGCATTCTGACTAGCCTAATTAAATTCCCCTGTTTGAAATAGCGAGAATAGGAATTAGCCTCCGAAGTCATCTTATTGCTATCGAAACATGACTTTTCCATATTTCTATGAATAAAAATAACTAAGGGCCTGTTTGTCAGTTTTTAGTAAAGTTTCAGTTAATAATTCGCCATGTAACATATTTAACAGAAAAAGGATGGATTGAAACTGTTAACTGACACATATGCCACTATCTAAAACTTGTGAAACCGACAGATATCGTTGAAGTCGAAATAATTTATTAGGACTTCATAAGGGTACAGTAAAGTAAGGGTAAGGTAAGGGTTCAGTAAGGGTAAAACTTGCTCTAACAACTAACCTACTTAATATATACATATATGTACAATGTACATACACATAGCTCGTATCATCAGCCTATTGCAGTCCATTGCTGCACATAGGCCTTTCCCATTGCACACCACTGTGATCCATTTTGGGCTTCTCGTATCCAGATGCTACATTCTTACAGTTGAAAAAAGTTATAAATAGAGTTCAATATGATTTAAGTTAATGATTGATAAATTTTCAAAAAATAACAAAGCAATTAGGCCTTCTTGCTTTTCGAAATTATATAAGAAAATGTAAACAATTACATTTTCTTATATGTACATTACAATTACAATTAAAAAATTACATTTTCTTATATTACATTACGCGTTTGAATACAAATTCAAACGCGTTTTAATAAGCAGCTAATCGGTGTTGAGTTCTAATTGATACTGTACAACAACCTTGTCTAGAGGGCATGCAATATTGATACAAGTATCTATATACAATGAATATTAAGATGTTAATTAGTTTGTCAAATTAAAACGGTATCACAACTCTAGGTTATTTAGGTCCTGAATATTAATCCCATCTTACGTTTCTTGTAGCGCAGTAAATGTAACGTTCTTAAATAAATACACAAAACTGCTTAAATCTCTGTCTGCTGTCTGTGTCAGTTATCTGTCCATCTTTAACCATATAAAGTGTACCGGTAATGACATTCCATTCCATCTGGAGCAAATTTTATTCCAAATTCGTAAACTGTTTCAAAGTCGAGTCACATTTTTTGCCGAAAGAAATCTTAAATCTAAATTTACATGACCGTAAACAATTCCTAAAGTCATATTTTGTACACTGAAATTTTAAATTGTTTTATTTACATTTCTTTTAGAATTTAAGTTAATATTATAAATAGAAAATGGTATAAAGGAATCAATAAACCATTGAAATTTCACATACAAAAAATGGGTAAAACTTAATCTCATCATATATAATATGCATCCCCCTACATAATGCACATACAATCATTTAAATAATGCTACAAGTGCTGCATATCAAATTCATTCAATGTCGTTTAGTTTAGAATTTTCTCAATACTCTTCGTTCTTACAAATCTATCTAAAAAAACAAAAGATGTCGTAGCACTTACTAAATTTAAACATACTTATTGTATTGACGAAATCATAATCTGCTAAATTTGAAAACACAGGAATATATTAACATTCATATAAAATGAGATTCTTCGTTACACGCCCGGCTGTGCAGACGCATACCATTACACAAACAGCACACAAAAAATACCCAACAATGACAGGCTTCGTCCTTGAGTCCCTAACAAAAGTTGAGAAAGGGCAAAGAAACTCGTTCGGACAAACCTTGGGACTTTCACTGACTACCTACGTACAATTTTGCTATAATAGAGCATCTTTAGGAGAATTCAACTCTCCTTTATTTAAGTGTTAATAGCTGTTGGAATGTTGTGTAAAAAAGCAATTGATTTCAAAATCTATTGAAAATAATATCACAAAGAAAACAATTATAGCTTAGTGATGATTTTAGATATGTTTTTATTAAATTTTTAATGTATTGTAATGTGTGTAAGTCTTTAGGAAATCTGTCATACACACGTAAAAAACCAACATTGAGCTATTTAATAAATTTGCGGTTTTGGGTGCACACCTACTGATTTCATCATTTCGTACGGTAGCGGGGCAATTACATTGATGGGACATACATGGATTTAGTAGGTACATATAAAAATGTATAATACTGTGAACGTTTATGTGGAGGCGAGTATTACCGTTACGGAGGCACATACCAGTGACGTCAACGAGGTCTTATGCCTCCAACGCTACTTGAATACGTTAGTAAACAACCGAGGACGTTTAGTTACAACTTATTTTGCTTCGCTTTTAAAATAGAACAACATTGATAATGAAACTAAACACCTTTTTTGTTTTCTAGAATTTAAGATTTTTTTAGTGTAAATTGAATTATTACTAATTGAATTTTTTCCTTATTTCAGATCGCGATGTATTTGGAGAAAGCAAGAAAGAAAGAGATAAGCATTCTAAAGAACTCAGATTTGTGTCCTCAATTCTCGGAGGTGATGTTCCTTACGGCAGTCATAGAGGACATGTGTTGACACAAGCAGAACGCAAACAATATTTGCCTGTTGTAACTGACGAAAAGAAATCTGAAGATAAACCTTTGATAAAAGAAGAAAAAGATTCCCTAGATAGTGAACCGGTAGTATTACCTTCCCAAAGTAGCCCGTCGCCAGAATCAGTACCATCACCAGGTATTGACAATAGTATCACCTGCCAAAAAGTATCAGTTATACAAAGAACACCTTCACAATCTCAATTTTCAAACAATAAAAAAGAATTATCTGATGTAAGCATTCCCAAAACGCTACCTACGGCTGAGCCTGAACAAGAACAACCCATCGATTACGCTATTGCAAAAAAACGTGGAGAGTCAGAAGATGAAGAGACAGAGAAGAAAATAAGAGAACAAAGAAGAACAAGCAGTTCTAAAATTGCTAACGGTATCTTACCACGACCTTCTTTAGTACTACGTAACTGTCCAGCAAGTAAATTGCCTGGTATAATGACCGCTGCTGCTGGTCATGGTAGATCAACTGGTAATAATAGTTCAAGTGGTAGTGCACAAAATAGTGGAGGATCAAGTAACTTTAGTTCTGGTGGTGGCAGCACAGCACCCTCTTCTGGTGGCGGCGGAGCTATAGGAGGTGGCTCCGGTAGCGGTGGTAATGGTCGTGATGGACGTTCAAACTATGGCCCTAATAGTCCACCTACAGGAAGTCTTCCACCTTTCTATGAAACATTAGGGCCTTCTACTAAAGGAGGACAAAACTCTTTCAATGCAAATGGCACATTTTCCAACGAGTTTAATATTATCAATGGTTTTAACATGGAATGTGAAAACAATGATAATGCTACTAATTTTCCGGAACAAAGTAAACAATATTCGTTAATGCAAAATGCTCATTATGGATTAGCATTGAAGGACGAAGAAATAGATAATTATGAAAATAAATCATTAGAAAACATAGGCGCTATGGGTAACTACGGAAGTAATTTCGATGATTCGATGGTTGTGGATATGGCAGAAGATGTTATAGATAACTATCATTTTAGTAATACTCTAACGTTTCCTGGTCCTAATGAAGGTATCTTAGGTAATCTATCGGATTCTGCTGACGACTTCGCTAGTTTACTGAATAATCATGTGGAATCTATTACAGATTCTGATATTAGAGAATCATCATCGATCACTCCAGATTCAGTACACAATTCTGTGGATATCGAAACAGCATTAGGAGCACAACTTAATTTAAGTAGACAATACTATGAAAAGAATTATTTATTAAATACAGAAAATAATGGTCCATCATATAATTTTGGAAAAGAACGACCAGATTTATTAATGCAGTTAAATCCAGCTCTATTACCTCACGGAGAAGGACAAATGCAACAGTTACAAATACACGTACAGCTTCAACAAAGGCAGCAAATACTATCTCCAGGATTCCCTTTCACAAGTCATCCTGCACTTGACCTCGACTCACCGACCGGGACGTCACTGCCATCGCCTGGCGGTAACAACTCTCTGGATGGAAACAGTCACATCGAGACTGCGTCACTCAGCCCTGCTGCCGCTGTAAGTCTCAAGAAAGCCGATGGCAAAATTCAAATCTTGCAACAAAGGGTAAGCATTATTTGATTTTAAGGCGAAGCTTATTTCCTTTCTTCATTGTCGTCTCTTACATAAATGATATCAGATGATGACATTGAAGTTAATAATAAATGTATATAAACGCCGAGCCTAAATCAACTTATGCTTTAACTTACTGCACTTGAAATTTCAGTAGTTGTGTCACAATAGAGTTTAATGACTTCTTTTAGATACTAATAAACCATTTATTCTTCTGATAAAACTATAAAGTGAAATTGCAATCTAACAATATTTTTATTTTATTTACAGTTAGGTTTACCGGCAGAACTACCTTTAGAATTCATAAATGGTGGGCATGGCGTTAAAAATCCACTAGCGACAGAAGCGAATGCGCGACAGAGAGAAGAAGAGAAAAACAAGCAAATTTTAGTTAGCGAAGATGATCCCACGAAATTTGTTTGTCGTATCTGCTCAAAAAATTTCAGCTTACAGAGGCTTTTAAACAGACATATGAAATGTCATTCAGATGTGAAGAGATACCTCTGCACATTTTGTGGTAAAGGTTTTAATGATACATTTGATTTGAAAAGGCATACAAGAACGCATACTGGTGTCAGACCTTACAAATGCAATCTCTGTGAAAAATCTTTTACCCAAAGGTGTTCATTAGAATCCCATTGTCTGAAAGTACACGGAGTTCAACATACTTACGCTTATAAAGAAAGAAGGACTAAGGTAATCATCTCATCTAATACGTCAATATAATAATATAAGTGCGTCACCTCAACACATTAGTTTGTTCGAGTTGCAAATAAAAGTAATTACTTTTCATTATTTTCAATTATTTAAATTTTATGATTACATTTAGATACATTTTCTTTCAGATGTATGTATGTGAAGAATGTGGACACACAACATCTGAGCCTGAGGAACACTACATGCACTTAAAAAAACAGCACCCTTACTCTCCTGCTCTGCTGAAGTTTTACGACAAACGACACTTCAAATTCACAAACGCAACGTTTGCCAACCAGCTACTTGGACAGCTGCCTATGCCAGTACACAATTAAATTTATAACATGATTAGCTTCTGAACTGTTAATATACTACTTGCAATCATTATAGACATATATTGTGCTATAGAACAAATATAAAACAGGGACACACATTGATTGGTTTTTATACCTTTCATGGTAATTTTGCCAACTTGTCCAAGACAGAGGACATTTTTGTCTGTAATGAATGAATTGAGTTTCAAAGAACAGGTACCAATTAAGGTATCATATTTTTTCAACAACATGGTTAGCAAATCGATTGAATATGACACAGAAATTGTACTTAATAATACGAATTTAATCCGTCCGATATTATAAACAAGACAAGGTGTCTAAAACCCAATTCTTAATTTAGATCAAATTGAGCTTGCACACATAAAAATTCTATGGTGATATTATCTATGTCGTCTTCCAAACTCATTTTACGGACTTAACCTGATTAAGACAAATGTCATAAACACGGTTTGTTCGAAATGCGGAACAGTATCCATGTTTTGTTCCATTGAAAAAAATACCTTAATTTTTTAACAGTCACGCAAATCCGCCAGCCCATGAAAAAGGGCATGACTGCAATTAAAAAATCAAAGTATCGGGTATTATGTGCAATCTATGGTGATGGTACGGGATTAGGATTAGGTGTAACATAAGTTAGACTAGAAATAACTTAAGTCCGTTTATTTTATAGAAAATATTGTAAGTTTCATTTCAAACCAGCCATGACAGGCAAATGAGATTGTCGTAATTACGACGCTAAAATTTTTTGGTTGGTGCTACAGGCAATTGTTTAGGACGCTGACTTGAAATGAAACAATTTATGAATTGGATGACACTTCTTGTCCGATTCATGAACAAATATCAAAGACACCCTTTGATAACAATTAAAATCAGCGGTAAGGAATTTCTTTCCCCGTTTTAGTGATACTAGCTCCTAATTATTCACAAATTAATAAAACACAAATTATGTCACAATTTTAATTTGTATTGTACCTATAGAAAATGTTATGTTTGTTTATGTTTGTACTTATTGATAATGACAAAATTGTATAAATTCCAAAGTGGCGCCCAACGATGGCGTTACGGTATGTCGTACCAAGTTGAACTGCATTTCTAGAAATACTTATATTATTTAAATTAAAAATTAGTCGTTTACAGTTCGTGCTGTGAGTGTGTGAGAATATGTATTGTGTAAATGTGTTATTTAATGCGTCAATTGTTATAATATTTAAAACACATCAAGTCCAGCTTGATGAAGCGCTTCCATGTTATAGAAAGAGGATTTAAAAGACTAAGATGCTCAATTGATACATTTGCGCTTTCACGGCAAAGCTGGTGAATAAACTAGACTCTAAAACAATTGTAAATATGACTAAATTTAGAAAATAGTAGTAAATTTTTGAAAAATAATATTGTCTAATTATGTTAGTACCTACTTAGCATTTATGAGATTTTTAAAAAGTTAAAGTATTTTGTACAATTCGGTAAGATTAATAGATCTGAATTTTATATTGGCTTATCTCTTGTCGATTCGTTGACGGTCCGTAATAATTGTGATAGCGCAATGCCTTCGTTATACAATACTTGTCTGTTGCATTTATTAGCATTTTGATATGAATTCAAACTGTATTTTAAGAGACAAACAATTTGTTACATTGTATTGATAAGCAATATATCATCAATAAAATTTATGAAGTTTTATTTTTTATCTCTGGATTTATTTTTAAATGTCTATTTGTTCTTCTTGTAAGTTAGCTTAGTCCTAACTGGGTATGATATATCTGTACACAGTTTTCAAAAAAACATAAAAAATGGTGAATAAACCGCGTCACGAATGAATCACGAATAATTTCTAACAAAAATCTGTTAAAAATGTAGGTATTATCAAAAAGTAAGATGTCCTTAACAAAACAAAAGCGTATCTGTTATGTCCTACCATATATAATGGACCAAGAGCCCAGAGCCGCCAGACCTACGTCATTACATACACATTATCTAAAGTACTATTTTAAGACCCTTTGTATGACCAATCCAAAAAGCGTGTAAAAACCATTTAATATTTTACAATTATATTCTTGAAATAATACCAAAGATGATATAACTCAGCTTCCTAATTACTACAAATATATGTCTGGGGGGGTGATAGGCCCTTCGGCCGCATACAAAGGGTCTTAAAATAGTACCTTAGATAATGGTATAAAATTTAGGTTTGCTACTATAACGTAGTTTACCTAATTTTTTCACAACTTTCAAGACGTCTGGCAGAAGTAATGGCCCACGGAAAGTGTCTGGCAGTAATGAATTTTAATTTTAAATAATATTCTTGAAAAAATATGTAGGTAAATACTAGCTTTGTACCTTTAACGTAGTTAAGTAAGATTTTTATCCATCTGTACTTCGCGCTATCTCAGAAACGGCCCCGCTTTCAAGCTAATGGGTACACATACATCTTATCAAGACATTGTACTAATAATCCTGAAAATTTCAGCTTTGCACTAATGACGTAGGTCTGGCGGCTCTGGGCTCTTGCTCTATAATAATTAAATAGACACATTATATCATATTCAGAATTTTTTGAATTAATCTGGCGGTAAATAAATAAATAGCATGTTCCAGCAACACAAAGAAACAATCCTCACACTAGGCCGGACATATGGCTGAACTGTTGAAGTTTGAAAGCTAAAATATTCCATATTCAAATTTCTTTACTTATTAAAACTGACTATACTACCCCGTAAGAGCTTTAAGTGAAAGAGTAGAGAGAATCGTATCTTTCAGCCTGCAGGTACTCATGATAAGATTACCTGAAAACTGCAATTAAGATACAATAGGTATTTGTTTTAAGTGATGATCAGAAATGTCTATAGATATGTTTAAAGGTGATAGTCTTAGATCAGTTTAGTTTGTAGATTATTACCTAGAAAATATGATTATTGCAATATAGTAGTAACCGAGCAAAGTTCGATCGACCAGTCACTGATAATTAGGTATAGGTACTTTTGTAGAAAGTCGAGACATGTATCTAACGCCTACATAAACTTAAATAGCAACATGTCAATAGGACTTTAGTCTCTACTTTAAAATAGGCGCTTATTCTGTATATGTGGGCTTTCGAGTGTGTATTATGTTTTAACAAGTCATTAAATGACATACCCAGCTTTCGCTATAAAATGTTACAATTATCTATTTAAATCACAAAATTCTCAAAACTTAGGTATTAATCATCATCAACAGCCTTTAACAGTCTACTGCTAGACATAGGCCTCTCCTTGAAAACTTATTCACTATGTGAAAACTCAATCAGCTAATAAATATTTATTTTTCTATTTAATTGTTATTTCTATTTATTTATTTCAATACAGAATGATTTTTATTTCTTCTCTTTAAGCCATTTTGATACTGGACTAGATTTTATAGCAAAAATGCAGTTTTTGCTATAAAATCTATTATACATATTATAACTGAATATTATAATGATTCAACTTTCAAAACAACTTAAGAATTCTTCCAATCAAAGTAATGACATGTCAATGTACATTGCTCTGTGTCCATACATGAATCAACCCAAAACAAAGACCAAAAAGAAACAAAAATGCCTCTTAAATTATGAATATTATCTTGCAACATTTTTTGTTTCACAAACTTCGCAGACAATGAGGGCAAAGATGTTTTTTTTTTATATTTTTCAGTTTCAATATGAAAGAATGTGTCGTCAAAAATAAATAAAATGTATTTGCAACGTCGACATCAAACCCTTTCGTATGATACTTAATTTATACTGGTAGGTTCAATGTAAAATTTAGTCTTTTTTTTCCTTTACTATTTAAGATTTAATTACAAGTGTATGTATAGTTTTCAAATTCTTCCCTATAATTGAGGTCTATTACGCTATTACTTGTCAAATTTCATAGTCCAAGGTCAACGGGAGGTACCCTTTTTTTATTGTTGCTATGTGGCTATGTCAGACTCGAACGGATTTTCCCTTTGTTGTCCCCTAACGCCGTTAGTACACCTATGCGGCAGCGAATCACTGCGAAACTACTGCGGTAGCGAAATATAGTACATAGCAGTTTTTTCGCAAAGAAATGTCATTGTAATTTACGTGGACGTTATCTCAGAATGTCGTCCGGGTCGTCCCAGTCATCGCCTTCAGATTCTCAAGAGGAAGGATTGTTGTTGTTTACGTCAGTATTAAAGAGAAAGCGTAGAATCTGGGTGCATGAAATAAATCAGAAACGAAGGAATCTTGGACAAAATGAACTATGCATAGAACTTCTATCACATGATTTCATTTTCGTGATTATAATTTTCTTCAACATTCCTCCATGCCACCTCTTTTTTGTAAGCATTTTTATAATTTGCGTGACCAACTGCATATAATTCGGGATAATTTCGAATTGAATTCAAAAATATTTCAATATTTTCGGCTTCCATGGTACGAAAATCTATCTGTCCTCAACGACAGAACGCATGCGAACACCTTGCGATGCGAAACACCACTAGCGAAACATCTGCGTGTGTGTAACGACGATTTCGCAGTTGCTTGCGAAACAATATCGACAAGGACGCAACTATTTCATGTAGCCTAGTGCTAGAGTGAGACGTAGCGTATGCGAAATTCTGCCATACTACTGACAGTTTTTTCGTTGTTTCGCTGCCGCATACGAATGCGTAGGTGTACTAACGGCGTAAAGGAGGCGTGCACACTCCGTAGCGCTCACGCCGCCACCCGGGGCTGCTTCTGCTGGGGTGACAGACGGCCTCACCTGTCACCCCCAGGCATGCGTTTATTGAGGACAGAGATTGTTTCCCGATCTCCGTAACCCGAGTCGCCTGCGGTATCTGGTCCATTCCCGGGGCTGGCGGGCCGGAAGATTCTAAACCTCTCCCGGTCCCGTCCCGTCATCTCCTTCTCAAGCATGCACTCTTGCTCCGATTCATAGCCGCAACCATGTTACAGAACGAGTGAATCCTCATCCTCATTGGCGGCCATGAGATCACGTCTCGACTCCCCCCAGCGCCGTGTCCGCAGTCCGGCCATCGCAGAGGTGGCATACAGGCGTTGGCTCCCTACGAATAAGACAGAGGTGATCACCGAAACATAACGGGTAGTTTTGATGAGTTTTGATTCTGTTGGGAGTGTAAACATATGCGTTTTTTGCCGAATAAAGGACCTATCTTTTTTTACATAAACTTAGAGGTTTCGTTTTTTTCATAACTTCAGTGGACCGTAGACAGATACAAAAAAAATCTTATGAGGGTTCCGTTTTTCCTTTCTAGGTATGGGACCCTAAAAAGTTGGTTTAAGAATGCTAGGTGTTCTGTAAAGTTTCGGACCACAACGTGAAGATAGCTGCCCTCATTGATAAACACTGGCAAGTGAATGTATTCGTGCATTGTTGTATTGTGTACCTATTGTTGACGAAAGCATGCAGATTTTAAGGCTATGTAGAAATATAAAAAAAAAAGATACAAAAAATGTATTGTATCATTGTTAGGTCGATAAGTTTTCAGACCACCCACGTATATACTCAGGTCCCACTAATCACCGCGGGACTCAAGTAGTATAAAATATAATAAGAATATTGTAACTATAGTTAGGTAATATGTTAATAAAAGTTAAATTTAATAAAAGATAAACAATCACCAAATCAACAATCTTTATAAATTTAATATGCTGTATAAGGATATTTATATACTTATCCTTTATATATGGACGCTGTTAAGCATTTGTGTGTTAACCCACACCGAGCTAGTTTTGAGTAATCAGCTGTTAAATTTTTTTAAGAACAATCTTCTTTTTCCGCGTATGTTAAGCAAAAAAATATTGATAAGCGGTATCATTTTTTTTGTTGAAATGCATAAATTAAAAAAATTAATATATATTTCTTAATAAATTAATCATTAAATAGAAAGAGCATAAAAATGATTGATGCTTAAATTGCTGAAGGGTTTATTTCATTTAGCATTAATGTGTTATGTGCCATAGGACATAAATGCAAAATTCTGATTTGTTGTTTTAAAATGAATATCTGTACTCATTTAAAAAAATGTATTAAAATAAACTACTAACATATTAAAATGTTCATGTACTTATTTATTTAATTGCTATAACATGTTTTGAATCACATTTTAAGTTCTGTTTAAAATAAGAAATACAACAAGTTAACTCTTATATTATTTCAATTGTTCAAAAATCTTAACCAAAAATTTTAAACTTTTTTTTTTTTTTTTTTGTATCCATCATATGGTACAAATCTATTATAATCAGCAACCTCCTCCCTCACAGTTTTCAAGAAGCCATAGAACTCTTTGCAATCTTCTGGAATTAACTTAAGAATATCTTTGAGATCTCTTTTACTTTGCTGCTGGATAATTCCTTACTATTTGGCCACAACAAAGGCAGTGTAATGTTTTTAAAATGTTACATATTTTAATTTTTTGTTTTTGGACAAGTCTACTTACTATCCTACGGGTTTCATTTAAAGCAGATTTTATATACATCATGGAAGGAGTATCTTTTAAGGTTTAATTTGAAAAATTTTAAGCCAAGAAATTTTCTTCTTAACTAAATATTTTTTTAGTGTATTGATAGCTTTTAGCAAAGGACCTTTGCCTTTTAAGCTATTGCATAGCTTTTATCGCGGGCTTTGAGCGCGGCGATCGAATCAAGAAATACCGTAACGAAAAGAAAACCTAACACCATGAAAACGGATAGAGATATGATTGTCACTGCAGTGCGACAAGGACGCCACATGCGTCTCCGTGCGCATGTGTACTGCCGCCACTGGCCGTTATCCGTTGCCTTGACAACACAGTCATTCTAGATTCTTCATAGGAACCCCATCGAGTTTGGGCTCGTTTGATTCGTCTTGACGAGTACCTTGACACTATATGGTAACCAGGGTCTGACGCTGGAGATGGAAGGTGGCCATAGGAACCCCATCGAGTTTGGGCTCATTTGATTCGTCTTGACGAGTACTTTGACACTATATGGTAATCAGGGTCTGATGATGGAGCTGGAAGGTGGCCATAGGAACCCCATCGAGTCTGGGCTCATTTGATTCGTCTTGACGAGTACTTTGACAATGTATGGTAACCAGGGTCTGATGCTGGAGCTCGAAGGTAGCCATAAGGACCCCATCGAGTTTGGGCTCATTTGATTTGTCTTGACGAGTACTTTGACACTATATGGTAATCAGGGTCTGATGATGGAGCTGGAAGGTGGCCATAGGAACCCCATCGAGTCTGGGCTCATTTGATTCATCTTGACGAGTACTTTGACAATATATGGTTACCATTGTCTGATGATGGAGCTGGAAGGTGGCCATAGAAACCCCATCGAGTTTGGGCTCGTTTGATTCGTTTAGACGAGTACTTTGATACTATATGGTAACCAGGGTCTAGGATGGAGCTGGAAGGTGGCCATAGGAACCCCATCGAGTTTGGGCAAATTTGATTCATCTTGACGAGTACTTTGACAGTATATGGTAACCAGGGTCTGATCTGGTCTGAACTCAAGTTATTTTTATTTATTTCGTTTTTCATTCCATAGATATGCTCATATCACTATTTATTATGTTCTCTGTTTAGTTGTCTTTCGGTTAATACGATGATTATATTGTTTGGCAATAATATTGTTAATGTATGTTAGTAAAAAGACAGTGTATATTGTTTTGTAAACTTGAATTAAAGAAAAAAAAACTGTAAATAAAAAATAATTAAATAATTAAATTGCATAAGTTGATAAAAATGCTATGCAATAGCTTTGCCGCGGCAGTCCACGAGTGCCACACGACTGTATTTTTTTATTTTTTTACAGCACGCTACAATAATTAATCTCTACTCTGGTACTCGTAACTTAATATTTTGCTTTGTTGGAATAACATTCATACTGTATAGTATACTCGTCAAGATGAATCAAATGAGCCCAAACTCGATGGGGTTCTTATGGCCACCTTCCAGCTCCATCATCAGACCCTGGTTACCATATAATGTCAAGGTACTCGTCAAGACGAATCAAACGAGCCTAAACTCGATGGGGTTCCTATGAATAAATAAATAAATATTATGGACATCTTACACACAACATCATCTAGTCCCAAACTAAGCAGAGCTTGTATTATGGGTACTAAACAACTGATATAAATACATAAACATACTTTTTTTTGTAAATACATACATATTATACATAGAAAACACCCAGACTCCGAAACAATTATTTAATACTAGCTAGGCTCCGCCCGCGTATATGTCGGTTATCGTGGTAAAAAGTAGCCTATGTCCTTCCTCAGACACTAGACTATCTGTGTACCAAATTTCATCAAAATCAGTTTAGCAGTTTAGGCGTGAAAACGTAACAGACAAACAGAGTTACTTTCGCATTTATAATCTTAATAGTAGGGATAATAATCTAGAATGACTGTGTTGTCAAGGCAACGGATAACGGCCAGTAGCGGCAGTACGAATGCGCACGGAGACGCATGTGGCGTCCTTGTCGTATTGCAGTGACAATCATATCGCTATCCGTTTTCATGGTGTTAGGTTTTTTTCGTTACGAAATTTCTTGATTCGGTCCCCGCGCTTAAAGCCCGCGATAAAAGCTATGCAATAGCTTAAAAATTTACATGTCGGTGTGGTCAACAAGCCCGCAAAATCCTTACCACCCCGCCACCGTCCGCGCTCGCCAAATATTGCATTTTTGTTCTAACCCACAATCCGATTTACGCATTTCTTTTTTTTTTTTTTTTTAACGTGTGGAAATCCCCGCGGACCCTCACCCCGTCGGGGGTTACGGCGGGGTGGTGTGTCGGAATCGAACCGACTAGAACCACACGGTGTGACCCTCTCTGCGCCTGTGTATTGGAAGGAGTCCAGGGAGGGGATTTCCTTCTGGACTCCAACCAGCGCCTGCTGTTGCGGGCACCACCTCAGAAGTGAACTCTCTAATTGGGCAACGTCCGGTCACACGCGGACGCCACCCCCTCGCGGTTGGCCACTACTGCGGACGGACGGGAAACCCGTCCCGCCCATCCACGGCCACTCTCAGGGCGGCATGAGACGCAGGTATGCACGCCTCCGCCGCCCGGTGCGCCGGCGGCGGATCGGGTCCGATTGGATGGCATCCTCCCGGGCCTTCTCCGCCACCTCCTTCTGCAAGATTACGTCCTCGCAGAAGGTTGCGACCGCGGTAAAACAACTGTCGCTGCCGGCCATCGATCTTATGACGGCCGGCAGCGAGAGATTCCCTCCGATGACTGCAGTGAGGGCGACGGCCCAAGCGGGGCAGACCGCCAGCGTGTGCTGGGCCGTGTCCTCACTGCAGTCGCAGTGGTGGCAGGCGGGACTCGGTTCCCTCCTAGTGACCGAGTGCAGGTACTTTCCGAAGCAACCGTGCCCGGAAAGCACCTGCGTCAGTCGGAAGGAAAGGGTCCCGTGCTGCCGCCCTGCCCACTCCGCGATGACCGGCTGAAGAGCCTCCACGGCGGCGAAGCCAGCGCGTGGGATCTCCAGCCGGAGCGACCATCCCAGCATGGTGGCTCGGCGAGCGGCTTCGCGCCACTCGCGCACGTCCTCGGGCGGAGGGCGAAATCCGCTCTCCGCCCGGAAGTCAGCCACTCGCCGATAAACTTCGGCGAGCACTTCCGCCTCCAAATCCCACGGGGGTGTTCCGGCCAAGGCACACGCCGCCTCTGTGGACACTGTGCGGTATCCACGTATGGCTCTGACCGCCAGTATCAGCTAAGGGCGCCAGAGGCGCGCCCTGTTCTGTGCGGACAGAGCCGCCGCCCACACCTGTGCACCGTAAAGTGCCATCGACCGGACAACCCCCGTGTACAGCTGCCTAGTGGGGACACTGGCCCCGCCCAAATTGGGCAGAAGTCGCCCTAGGGCGGAGGCAGTGCCCACCAACTTAGGGCCAAGCTGTCGGAAGTGCTCGTCGAAGAGCCACCTACCGTCGAGGACCAGACCCAGGTACCTCATCTGGGCCCGGACCGGTACGAGGACCGAGTTGACCTCGATGGAGGCGCCGGCGGGCGGACCGCGACGGGGCCCATGAAATAATAGGGCCTCCGTCTTGTCCAGGGCCACCCGCAGACCCAGCGCCTCGATGCGCCCGACCACCAGGGAGACTCCTATGGTGGCCAGGCGCGCCGCCTCCTCAAAGTTTGCCCCCCGGGCCGTGACCAGGGTGTCGTCTGCGTAACAGATTACACCCAGCCCGGGGGGGAGACGCCCTCGTAGGGCCCAGTCATATCCCATGTTCCACAGGAGTGGTCCTAGGACAGACCCCTGTGGAACACCGCACGACATGGCCCTGCGTCTCAAGGCGCCATCTAGGTCCTCGTATACGACGGTACGCTCCTCTAAATAGTTTGCCACCAGCCGTCTCAGGTACCCTGGCACTCCGTGGTATTGGAGTACGGCCCTGATGCAGCCGAATGGCAGACTATTGAAGGCGTTGGCGATGTCCAATGACACCGCCAACACCACTCCGCCGCAACTCACCGCCTCTTCGGTCACGGCCCTCAGGCGCAGGATAGCGTCGACCGTCGAACGCCCTTCTCGGAAACCGAATTGGGCGTCCGACAGGTCGGGGCTCACCTCGCAGAGGTGCCGGACGATGCGGGCAGAGAGAACCCTCTCGAACAACTTACCCGCCTCGTCCAGCAACACGATGGGCCTGTAGGCCGCGACCAAATCGGCAGGCCGTCCATGCTTCTGGATCAGTACCAGCTTCCCGCACTTCCAACGCTCAGGGAAGCGTCCGGACGCCAGGCTAGCGTCCAACACTCCCCTGAGGTGGTCCGACATGTAGTCGAGGGCACGGGCCATCACTCGGGCTGGAACCCCGTCCGGCCCGGGGGCGGTGTTCTTGGACCGGATCCGTAGAACAGCCGCCCCTACCTCCGATTCCCTGACAGGCGGAACATCACCCACGCTGCCCCGACGACGACCACGACGGGCCATCGATGGGGGTGTGTGTTCCGCCTGCTGCGGGAATAGGCCCTCGACCACTTCCTGCAGGAAGCTGGGCTGGAGAGTCTCCGTAAGGGGGGGGCCTGTGTGCGGAGCTTTTGACTCACCGCACGATAAGGGGTACCCCAGGGGTCACGCTCCAGACTCTCCAGCATCTCCTCTCGACTGATTTACGCATTTCTATGTTAACCGTAGTATAACACATTAATGCTTTTTGTTGTAGTCTCATTAGATTTTGGCATTAATAATGTAAGGCACTTGTGACATAAATGCTAAATACAAATCTTAATTTAGGAAATAAGCAATAACAAGTTTTGTACTCTAGAATATTCTGCGATTTGTTTTCAATAAAATGGATTGCACTGTCGTATACCTTATGATCTAAAGAATAAGACAGCATTCATAAGTCAAAACTCGATTTTTTGTGGGTTAACACACGAATGCTTAACAGCGTCTATATATAACTATATAATAAGCCAAGTGTGATAGAATGCAGGCGGTACTGCTAGCATAATAAAAGCGGCCAAGTGCGAGTCGTACTCGCCCATGAAGAGTTCCGCAGCAGTAAGTAACATCGTATAAAAGTTTTTGTAGTTCGTTGTAACTTTGATCGATGTTTTATTAATAGTGTATTGATTGAATGAAAGGTAAATTGCGATTTACGATTTATGATGTATTAAAAAAAAAGTACTCACTAGATCTCGTTCAAACCAATTTTCGTTGTTAGTTTGCATGGTAATGTACAACATATATTTTTTTTAGTTTTATCACTCTCTTAATATAGAAGTTAGAGGAGGGGGGAACACACATTTTTTAATTTGGAAGTGTCTCTCGCGCAAACTATTCAGTTTAGAAAAAAATGATTTTAAAAACCTCAACTTCATTTTTGAACACCTATCCATTGATACCTATAGGTTTTATGAAAAAAAATTTTTTTTGTTTCAGTTCCAAGAATGGGGACCCCCAAAATGTATTGTTTTTTTTCCTTTTTATGTAAAAATCTTAAGGCGGTTCACAGAATACATAGACTGACCAAATTTCAACAGTATAGCTCTTATAGTTTCGGAAATAATTGGCTGTGACATACGGACGGACAGACAGACAGACAGACTTGACGAATCTATAAGGGTTCCGTTTTTTGCCATTTGGCTACGGAACCCTAATAAAAGCACAGAAACAGAAAATATGATTTAAAACGAAAATTGTTTTCGTTTTAAACCTTAGCATCAATAACCGCGAGTAATGTTGCGGTGCGCAGCTAGTCTAAAATAAAAGTAGCCTAAGTTACTTCTTACAACAATAACTACCAATACCCTATGAGCTATCTGCCTTTAAAAGACTCGTCATTATGGATATGGATTCTGGATAATCTTTGCAACTGTTGGACCAACAGTTGCAAAGATTATCCAGAACAAACAGACACACACACACACACAAACTTTACTTTTTTTGATGTTAATATGATGATCTTCATTTGAAATCAGAAACTGACTTCAGTTTTATTTATCGGTATAGATTTATTAATATTAAAATTAAATGTAGTGAAAATTACACACATAAGATACAATTTTAATATAAAAACAGAAATTCTTTAACTCTGTTACGATCTAGATTGAAAGCTGTATATTCTGTGGTATTATCCACTCTATTGTCTTCTTCCAAATATGAGAGAGCTACTTGTAATTGCACGGTGATGTACACGAAAGTGGAAGCTGCTAGTTTCAAGACAAGGCCGGTGTTGAAAAAGAAGACGTTGTACAGCGATATACGAGCATCTCTGACCTCGAATGTTGCGAGGATGTCTTTAGTTAGCTTCAACATTTCAACTGAAATAAAGACAAAAGCTTAAAGATTTTCTCTACAGTACCTTATCTTACAAGAGAGGTTACTTGTCGACCTGTGTCGACGTGTTTATCGTACCTAATTAGCAGCTGAAAGATTTCATCAGTTGGCCCAGTTATTGAGCAAGGCTGTAGGCTAAGTGGATAACTATAATGAGCTTAGTATCATTAAAAAATGGTTAAAAAAACGGGATAAAAACATTCATTATCAGAGCTTCGATTGTGTTGCATAAATGGTTAAAATTTTATTAAAACGGCTTTTAGAAGAATTCACCTTCAGAAATTCTTAAAAGCACGTCTGTCTTATATGGTTGGCTCTCTATAACCTTTTTTTTATGATAATCGTATAAGTTCACGGTGTATAACGTCACTCTACAGGCAACAGGAGACGAAGGTGAGGTTGCGTGGATCATCTATTAACGCATAAAATAAATCTGATATACGTAACAAATGGTTGTTCTTATGGCAAAATTATTATCCTACATGGGAAATTGAACTCTGTCCGAAAGTATATAGTTATGAAATTTATTGTTACTACCTTTTATTCTACAGCGTCATACTAAATTATAAAAAAAAACTCAAATAATGTTAGCAAGATATCACAACTAAAACAAATATATAACCATCTCTAGTAAAAATAGTTTTATTCTTTTTCAGCGCCATATTAGGTTCAGTGTTACGTCATATAACCTGGAACCAGCAGACGATAAATACGCTTCTAGCAATACCTCATACATCCAGTGCTAATTAGTAGTTGAGGAGCTATAAGGGAACAGACGAACATACATACATACATAGCCTGTCAAAAGCATAACTAAGTGAGTAAAAAGGAACTAAATGAAATATTTCACTTACCAGGACTTGAAGGCTTTAACTGTACATATGAACAAATAAGTTTAGTTTGGTCTATTTGCTTTTGAAACATATCTGTTAGTAAAGTAAATATTACTATAAAGGCCCATGTAGCGATAGCCCATGAGGTTATGCCGGCAGTTCTCTTCACCTTTGACTGTAAATATTTTTTTAAATAATTTGACACATTAAACATGGCTGCCTGAGTTTGAAATTAAGCGGAACCTGTACGCATTATCAAATTTCCGACAGTACTTATAAATATTGATAATAAAGATATTTGCAGTTCACAAGACAAAATAATGACATTCCTTACATGAAAGAAAGAAAGAACACATTTATTAGCCACACTCACAAAGGAAACGAGTAAAACAATGTACATTTTAATAACACTAAACAACTAACAAACATACATAATACAAAACAAAAAAAAGAATAAAATATATATAAGAAAAACATAAAGTAAAATATTCTGGCTGTGTGAATATGTGACTAAAGGGCCTCAACTCAGCTTGTGCTGCGGTCCTGAGAGTGACCACAGCGCTGATTTTCAGCTGAAGCCCAACTTAATACCTCACGGACGAATGCACAGTTTTTACAATCAAAAGATTTACATAAGAATTAAAAACATACATTAAACACATAAGATATATATGAGACTAGCTTTTGCACGCTGCTTCGCTTGAATAAGGTTTGATCACTTAATTTATTTAAATATATTACTAATTTATTTTAATAATATTTTAATTTATTTCACAGTGCTATTAAAAGTATTATATGTATTATAAAGTATAAAATTTCAAAATTAACTTTTTATCTTAAAAACGTATAATAAAGTCAAAACATAATAAATGTAAATAAAATCAATTTTTGTAACATCGTATTTACTTTACAGAACTTTAAAGCTCAATTATATATTAAATGTAAGAAATCGAACTTGCAAATCTTGTAGACTCGCGTCACACAAACTATTCAAGACGGTCAAGCGTACGGGGATTTGATAATATTGATCGTTTACTGCGGTAAGTTTCAACATATACGGAATTAAACTTACCGAATCTTGAAGGTACAAAATAAAAGTTTGCACAGTCACAAATGTACCACAAATAGAAGTAAATAAACCACTAGAGAGCTGAAATGAATCATTAGTCTATTAACGTCTGTATACTATAAAAATCGAGAACTACTGAGCATAATAAATATTCAATTTCTACTAAAGTTTTATTGATATTGATATTGAAATATATTTTCATAGCAAAATTATACAATTCTTTAATCTAAGTAATGCGCCAAAATTGATTTGATGAAATACTCACAGGATATTCATAACAGCGCTCTAAATGCCGGAATTGTTTGAATAACATTTTAAACGCTATAACAAAATCTTTACTTTCAGCTCGATTATGAAAGGTTACATGATCATTGAAATTATTACGCCAAAACAATTTATAGAACAGAGATTGTTTAGGAATGTACTCCATTTTCATATTATTAATTTTTAACAAAGCCAAGTTTAAGTAACAAGCTCTACAGGTTAAAAACAAAGAAGAATACAAACAGAAACAAAAATCATAGTAACAGAAAAATATCCAAAAGAAATATGAAGATCCGAGAAAATGGATTAAAAGAGATACCTGAAATAAATAATAAATATAACACACAAGGGATACTTGAACAAAAGTTATTAAAGAAATTAAAAATTTGAAAATTTTCATTTCTGAATTTCGCATAAATTGCGTTTCCTTAGCTCCGAGGAAGCAATCAATTTCTATACTATTACGTATTGTATCAGGACCGCTATGTCTGTCCATGAACGTTATATGAAATAGCAGGAAGTTTCCAAATATCGAGAATAATATTATTGTTATCAATTCAGCTGTAGTTAGATCTTCATCACTTCGGTTTGAATTCCACACCATTGCGGTGGCACATGCATCAGCAGTAATCACGACAAATATATTATACAACACTGAATACCAGTTTCTTGAAATGATGTTACCATTCCTTATAATAAATCGACAAAATCCACTGGCCTCTAAGATCCGAAATATTGTTAAAAGTCCTTTAGTATATTCCTCCATAAGTTGTTCTTCCTCGGAGTAAACCATTTTTGATAATGGACATACAAAGCGACACTATACTAGTGAGCAGTATTACTTTTACTGATGCATACCTTTTATAGTTATTATAATGAAATAACTGTTCCAAGTCCCAAGGGAGAAATTTACCGTATTCTATTAATGTTTATCTGTTTTACTCTAGGGTGGGGAGTATATTATAAATAAATACTAAATAATTATTTATGTTGTCGTTACACTTCATATAAGGTTTTATAATTGTAATCTGATAGAGTGGTTTTACAATACAGTTATCTGGAAAATTATATCCTAATCTATATTAAATAGTAGCAGTAAGATACTTTTACTCACTGGTAAGAGTTTTTAGGAGGCAATGAAGCATACTGCCATGTTAGGGCCATGGGTTCGTGTTCCTTTCCTATTCTATTTTCTATACCTTTCCTATTCTTTTAAAAAAAAGCATAGTTTCATTCTGGTTATTTTGGAGTTCCTTGTTAGAACTAGAACGAAATAATCTAATACCTTGCTTTTACTTTTTTGTCTGCCTCGTTAACGCGTTGGAAGCGTTTGCGACAACAGTACCTACTTGAGATCTCGGATGCGATTTCAGAGTGGGACTAAATGTTTGTATAATTTGTAAATATTTGTTTCGGAGTTTCGGTGTTTTCTTTGTAAATTATAAGTTTATAATAAACAAAGTAAACACCGACACAGTTGTGTCTATTATAGTTGTAGTAGTAGTACCCATAGTATAATCTCTGCATAGTTTAGGACTTTATTAGTAACAGACATGGACCGAACTGTAATCATCAACAAGTTTACAACTATAGCTTTGCATATTTTTAAATCCATAAAAAAATCGTCTGCACCAAAAAGTAATTTTCAATGATGATCCAACAAAACTAGAAATCACTAGAAATAGTTTTACAACTTCAATTAATTAGTAAAAAAAAATTGTTGAAAATTATATTTATTAAAAAACATAGAACAACTTAGATTAGGCATATAAAATCGCACAAAAAGATGAAAAACAATAATAATTCATCACAAGTTCTAGAAGTAATAATAATGGCATTTAATTTGCTTAAATGTGGTAAAGATAAAAAAGATGGTAAAATGTAAAATATGTCAGGCACGATACACATTTCACCTTAAGTTCTAGAAGTCATTATAATCATAACATAGCTTACTGACATTTTGAAAATTAGTATTAAAACGTTCGTATAGTGGCAGCACAGCCACCCAAATAGCCTAATATTGATATATTTATATAATATTTGTAAATATTTCGCGCTTCTTTTGTTTTTTTTTATCCTTCACAAAGGATGTCAGTGGCACGGAGATTCCATATTTAAATTATATGAAAACTCCTTGGGCAGGCGCGCGCCATAGATAAGATAACACATGAGAAATGAAAATTCATACAACTTTCTCTCCCGCTAAAAAACGTTAAAAATGGATTTTCATAAATTTTTTCCTCCCGCTTATTTAGGTCAAGGAAAAGACTAACTTTCTCTTTTCATTTTCAGGGAATATTGACTACTGTTTCAATCAGGTGTAGTATAAACAAATTTGCATGTCCAAAACTAACAAATCAAATCGCAAAATACTACCCCCATTGAATCACAGTCCTCGCCCTTTGCAAACATCAAAACTAAGCCAGGGTGGATCTGCGCCTAATCTTACTGATTTACCAACCACTAATATTACAAAACGTAAGCGTAAACACGGTGACGAGCAGGAACGATTTATGAATGAGATGCAAAAACTAATTGATTCTCTTACAGAACGGTGTGAAACGCGTAGTAGCAAAACAGACGGCTCCTTAAACAGAACTCGAAAATCAAAGAGTCTATCACTTTCGTATCGCAACAATATGAAGATATGAAAACCAGAGTTGCCCTCTTAGAGTCTGAAAAGAAAGACGATCGAAGGTACATTCACCAGCTCGAGGAAAGGGTTGATAACTTGGAGCGCTTGATGTACATGAAAAAGCTTGAAATTAGGAATATGCCTCTGACGTCGAAGGAAAATGAAGAGGAACACCGCTTAAGCCGTTGGCGCCTCCCTGAATTGATCGGATATAAGAGAAGTTCAGTGTATAAACGGGAAGAATACGCCTATAAAAATTGTTGTTGACCTACTTAGCGCTACTGCAAAGGAGGGCATACTTAAGAGGACAAGACACTTTAACTTAAATAACAAAGAGAAAAAACTAAACTCTTTGCATTTAAATATGAACGGCCCCGAAACACCCATTTATGTATCCGACTCTTTACCTCAACAGACTCAACACCTTTTCTATCTGGCAAGGAAATTCTAAAAAGAACACAATTTCACGTACTGTTGGACCTCGTCAGGGCGAGTTTTCCTACGAAAGAGTGAATTGGACAAACCAGTAATTGTAAGGTGTGAAAAGGATTTTGATAACTTGGTTACAAAAATGTGACCTTTATATATATAATGTGTTTGTTGTGTTTTCTTGTTTGCATGATAATTTTTGTTTATACCGAATTCAATTTCACTCATACTTACAAAACAACACTTACACCGCACATCATTCTAAATACACACTCACTACACACTTCACTCTCCTTTTACAACACATCACCGTGTTCTTTGTTCGTCTTGACTAACATTTTGGTGCACCCACTCGAACTTATGCGTTACTTTGATATTATATTATCACAAATTTATACGCCAAATAATAACTAAACACAAAATTCGCTGACTTAAATAATTTGGAAAATTTGGAAAAATATCACGTGACGAAATTAGACATTAGTGAGCCGGAATCATGTGTAACTATTCTTTCTGAACCAAATTCAAATTCAAGAAGCCTCAACAAAAATTTCTCTGGGTTAAGTGTTCTACTCAAAAGATTGAAATTTAATTGTGATGTCATTATATTGTCAGAGTGTTGGCTCTCCTTTGTAAATAACATCCCTCACATGTCCGGTTACTCTAGTTTATCGACAACACGTAACTACAACCAAAATGACGGTTTGGTTGTTTACATAAAAGATGATCTTGGTATTAGGAAAGAGGAACCAGATATCTTGGAGGCAAATTGTTTGCTTCTTAAAATCAGTGACGAAACAGCTATAGTCTCTATAAACAGACCACCCAGTTTCCCTACATTGGATCTTTTTTTAAGTAAGTTACATAATCTTCTACGTAAACTGACAGGGTTTAAAAATATAATACTTATGGGAGACATAAATATAAATATAGTAGAAAGTAATTCATTTGCATCTGGTTACCTTGACCTGCTTTTCTACCATGAATTAATACCAGCCCATTATGAGCCAACTAGAGGAGCGAGTTGTTTAGATCATGTTATCATAAGATCTAACCAATTATCACACACTTTTGTTCTCCAAACTACTGTTACAGATCACGAGCCTACCTTTTTTGTCTGCAATTAAATAGTCAAACAAAGCACAAAGTAAAATGTTTCAGAAAAATAAATTTTCATAAACTTCAAAATGACTGTATAAATATAGATATGAATTGTATATATAGAAATGATACTGATCTAAATATATGTATGTCATTACTAATGGAAAATTTGCAAAAAAATATAATAACAAACACAAGTAACATTAAAATCACAAAAAATAAAACTACTCTAAAACCGTGGATTACTGACGGTCTTTCGAAGTGCATTAGAGCAAGAGACAAAATGCACTATAAGCTAAAGCGTGATCCTAACAATAATATCTTAGAAATAACGTACAAAAGATACCGAAATTTCTGCAATGACATACTTAAGAAATGTAAGAGACAATACGAAAGCAATATACTTAAAGATGCTGGAAATAATAATAAAAAGATTTGGAGTGCTATTAAAACTATTAATAATTTAAATAAGCCAAAAGTACCACCTACAGAACTACTAAGTATTGAAGGTCATCCGCGGGATTCGTTAAATGTGATTAACACATATTTTGTAAGTGTGGGCATAGACCTAGCTAGTAAAATACCAAAAGATCTCCCTCTTCTCCCGGGGACAGCCTCGGGGATTTCATCGTCTTGCAACTCGTTCTTTCTTTCAGAGGCGACTGAGCGGGAGGTTGAGTTATTGATCACTGACCTTCGATCTGACTGTAGCGCGGGATGGGACGAAATTACTCCAAAAGTCCTCAAAAGTATTAAAAACATTATTGTCCCTCCACTTACTCACATCTTTAACAGATGCTTAATGGAAGGTATTTTTCCTAAGCCGCTGAAAAAATCCATCGTCATCTCTATTTTTAAAAATGGTGACAGAAATGATCTTGCAAACTATCGACCTATTTCTTTGCTTCCCACTATCTCCAAAGTGCTGGAGAAGATAATAAATAATAGACTCACAAAGTTTCTGGAGGATAAGAAGATCCTGTCGGATAACCAATATGGTTTCAGAAGAGGAAGATCTACCACTGATTGCTTGCACAGTTTCACTGATTTTTTAGTGAGCAAAATGGACAGTGGGAAGAAATGTCTCGCGATTTTTATAGACCTTCAGAAGGCATTCGATACTGTATGTCCAGAACGACTCATACTTAAATTAGAAAATATGGGAATAAGGAACACACAACTTAAATTATTTCAGTATTACCTCCAAAATCGATCTCAATCTGTACGAATCGAAAATTGTATTAGTGATGCTGGCTGGCTGGAAGGATTGGTGTCCCACAGGGCAGCATTTTAGGTCCCACACTGTTTCTATGTTATATTAACGATCTCTGCCAGTTACGTTTAAAAAACTGTAATGTTATATACTATGCGGATGACACTACTCTAACTTTTTATGGAGATACGTGGGAGGAAACTTTTAGTGTTGCGCACGAAGGATTTAACACAGTCAATCATTGGCTTGCTCTAAACAAACTAACAAAACTTCTCGCTTCCAAAACGAAATATATTACCTTTTCAATATATAATAGGCGGGCCGACAATCCCAATATGAACATCTACGCTCATATCTGGAACCAAGCTTTTCCCACAGCCTGCACTACTTGTCCAATTATAGAAAAAAGTGATGACAAAATATTTAGGCATAGAAATTGACAAAAACTTATCGTTTGATATACACCTCACAAACTTTATAAAAAAAAAACACGTAAATTAGTTCCCATATTTAAGAACCTCAGGCATGTTTCAGACTGGAAATTGATAAGAACTGTTTATGAGTCCCTCTGCCAATCAGTTCTATCGTACGGTATCCCCATCTGGGGAGGCGCGTATAAAACAAAACTTTTAACCGTCGAAAGAGTGCAACTACTTATTTTAAAAATTGCTCTCTTTAGGCATTGACTTTATCCTACAAACAGTCTTTACAGTGAAGCAAATGTATTAACGATCAGAAAACTTTACATTTTGTCAATTATCCTGAAGATTCATGTCTCCATAAACGTTTCGACAATACATAACAAAACTAACTCCCGAAGACACTTTGCATTCTGTGAATCCGTTCCGGTGAAAACATCGTTTGCACAAAAATTTTTTAGCTTTAGGGCAAGCAGATTGTATAACAAAGCGAATCAACTGCTCTCCGTTCAGAACCTAACAAGAATTAAGTGTAAGGAGAAAATTACTGAGTGGCTTTTAAAACTTGATTATGACGAAACAGAGTCTCTTCTAAAAATTGTTTCGTAATCCTTCTGTTTCTTAACGACTAATTTGCAGTAATGGAATCACTTGCAAAGAACTGCGTTAAATAAGCACCCATACGTGCACACACACACAGTTACACAGCTACATCACTACACATTCTTATATACACATACACGCGTACATACACACACATACACTCACACAACACTTTCACACACACACACAAACAAACACCTTTAAATTTTTTCTTAACGTTGTTGTCGTCTTTCTTTTTTTATTTTGCCCTTTCGTACTATTAAAGTATTAACTCCGTGATGGGGAGCCAGGAATCCATAGCACAGGGCATATCCTAGTTTGGCTTCCTGACTCCCACAGAAACGTATATTATAAGTTAAATTTACTATATGACATGTACTTTGTGGGAGTAAAATAAAAACATTAAAAATATATATATATATGTCGGAGCGTCAGGGGGAGGCCTCACAGCGGTATTCGTTGAGGCTATACATCGTGGGCGTTGCTTGTGTTGTTCAATGTCGTATTATTTAAACATCTTACATATTAAAACAAAATCATAAACGATTAACAAGAGTGAAACGAGTTAAGAGCCAACAGGTTAGCACATGTGCACCGTGCGGTAGCCGTCAGTAGAAATGACCGACCGCCATTACTAATGGCGCGACATGAGACTACTCCCACTCGGATCCGATCATTCGAATCCGCTCTTATCATTCATTTAAATACGTTCAACATCATTCAATATCGATTACAGAATTGACTAAAACAAACTAATACATTGAGCTATTATTACAATAAATCATTATTAACAGTAATGTTATTTATGGTACATATTCACGCGCCGTCATATATAATATCGAACCCGGTTGCAAAATTTATATGCTCAACTACCTTCGACATATATATAATTTTCGCTTACCGCCTAAGCAGTTAAAACCTGGAACTCTTGACCAGTGACATGTTTCCTTCCCTCTATGATCCCGGATCTTTCATGCGTGGCGTGAAAAAGCACCTCACTAGGCTGCCATAGTGTGGGTCACCGTGCTGCATTTTCCGCATAAATAGTGAGGACGATAACCACCACTCTTGGATTCTACTCATGCTTTCCATCAGGCTGAATAGAGTCATTACAGCTGCTAATTTAGAAAAAAAAGAAAATAAATTCCCATATAACGGCAGCAACGCTACGAGTATTCATTAAGTTTTGTTTTAGATTCGGGAATTAATACACACTGTTTTTAATGGTACCTGATATTTATTCTAATGCATTATAAAAATTATATCGATCTATAGGGATTTCCTCATCTTCTTCATCATACGTTCTATTTTAGTCAATAATATTTGTTAAATCTCTATTAATTCGACGAATGTTTCAGATACTAGGAATAAGAGAGGTATAATAATACTAAAAAACAACACTAATGTGTTGTTTTTTAGTATTTGTTCTCGATTTCAAAATATATAGGTGTGAAGGTTAAATTGGACACACTTAAGTAAATTAAATATGCTTATAACATATTTATTTAATATTGCAGTTGATTAAACTAATAAAGGTTAACTATGTAGGTTTTATTAATGTGACATCTGTTTCTATATTTGTATGTATATGTACATACATACACATATATATGTATATATATATATATATATATATATACAAATTCTTACCTACAACTAAATTAAAACGTTTGTTTGTAATATCAGGTGAACTGTTTTTGTCTAAAGCCATGAAATGATGATTGAATATACAGTACTTAAATCAATGTCAAATGTCAATATGTCTTTCTGTTTGTTCCCGCTATTCTTTGTCATGGCTGGACCGATTTTGACGTAACTCAAACTGGCAGATGCCTGATGTCTTAAGGAGTACCTTATTTTAAATTAATTACGCACGGCAGCGTTACCTGCGATTTACAACAACATCCGCGGGTAGCACTGCGGGTCTCAGCTAGTTCACAATATGTTTAGTAACATTGCAAGTATTGCAAGTAAGTTACATTGAGTAAGAGGTGTAGCTAACACCTTTTTTTAATTGTAAAAATGTGATTTCAATTATTAAATTGTTAGAGGTAAGCCAGCATTTAAATAAAAACATATTGATAATTTATATTATAATATATTTCGTAATTGTGTGACCTAGTTGCACCGTTTGTCCACCGCCAGGGTCACCGCAACGTCACTGAGAAAGATATTATTTCTGGCCGAGATCATGTTGAGGTGACGACGATCTTTTGTCTACCGCGACGAAATCTCGGTTTTAAGCACCAGTCGAAAAATGTATGGAATGTTTAATTAAATGTGGCCCGATCAATATCATATCTGTGACTTGTAATTGATTTATAATAAACTTATTACTATAATAAACTTATTACTCTTCACAATTGCTAATCTGTCCGTCCATCATCACCTTACCTTCGAAACGGTTTAAACAACGAGAGCATTATTATAAGCTTCTCCGCATCATCTAACTACTCTTATTACTTTCAATAAATCAAATCAAATCAAACCATTTTTTAATTCAAATGGCACTTTTGATACGTCAAGTAGTCAGTCGTGAAGCTAAATGTCTGTTCCAATTCGTAGATCCAATAGAGAAGAACAGACAAGAAATTCCATATACACTCTTTTCCAACATAGTTTTTAAAATTTTTGGTAACATTGTTTTAGGCATTTTATTAAATGTGAGGACAATGTAACGATGCTGATATTTACACTGGTAGTGTCCAAAAATAATTAACATTAATATAATACATATTATATTTAACATTATTGGCAGTCGGCTTCTACCAGTTTTACTGGAATATCAGTTTTCCATAGGGCGTTTGGCATCGGACTTCCACAACCTTTTTTTTTGATAAAATTATATTTTATCAGAATTCATATTGATTACAAAAAAGGCAAAAAAAGAGTGTTCTCCATGTAAAAATGAAAGACTAATGCTGACTACGTATTTCACACTAAGCTAAATTTCAACCATATTTATTAGATAAAGTTAAGCTTTATTTAAGACATTCTTTAAGAAAGGCAAGAAATGAAGAGTTTTTTTTAATTTAATTTGTATTGCTTATTTAATTATGTACCTACCTACTTATTATTTTAACTCTCTAAGGTATTCTTTTTTTTTTTCATCATCCTGTGACTCATGTAAATGTCACAGATCGTTTTTTATTTTCTTTATTTCACTTACATATAAAAATATTTTAAAGTATGACCTAGTCTTAATGCGATATGTCTAAGTTTACATTTATTTTAAATGTCAGTATTCAACATTTTACCATGACTCTATGTATTTAATAATTACTTTCTAACAATTTTTATTAAACAATTATTTTTATTCTATGTACACTTTTATTATTTACTAATAGCCTTATCATTGATAGTATTTATATATCCAAATATATAATATATCCCTGTACTAAAAATCTATGCAGGGTCCCTTAAGTGGGGCGTAAATAAGCATTCAGGAGGCCGCCATAGAATCACTTTATCAGGCGCTAAAAAAATATAATAATTATTTTTTAGCGCCTGATAAAGTGATTCTTCTCTGCCCGAAGCATGAATAAAACTCAAAAATAAGGGGCAGCCACACTCACTGCGAATGTAGGCAGTTAGGCTACCTAGACTATGGCGGCCTCCTGAATGCTTATTTACGCCCCACTTAAGGGAGGGACCCGGCATCATAGTAGGAAGGAAACACGGAGCTGGCTGTGATTTTAATATCTGAACATCTAGGCTTCAGGTCTCATGTCGAAAATAAGAGTTTCAAACTCATCCCTAAGCGTTAACATAAGAAAACAGGGATGAAAGTATGTTAATAAAACAAAACTAATATTTAAACAGATATTTATTATTGAACAAGGTGTTTACAAGTTATGCATTTTGCTGGAAAGATATCTGGACCTTGTTGTGATGTTGCTTTACTTGGACTTACATCCTCACCATAATTCAATCCCAGCATATCCTAAATCTAACAAGGAATCCTTCCTTATATATGTATGACTTAAATCTAGACTAGACACAATCGCTATTTTCGTTCGCAGTATAGCTTTTATTAACATATTATAGAATACTATTATGAAATAGTATGAATGCACATATTTGATATTGATCACAACATCATTGAGGTACTTTCTATATAAAAAATAAAGACTGACGTTGTTTTGGTAAAATCATTTGAACTAGTAGCCGACCCATGAATGATTTTGAGAAACAGCAACTAATAAGTTTATGTAGATGGTTAACACTGGTCAGCTGGTAATTAAAGCACTTGGTTAGGACCATATTACGGTTTAAAGTAGAGCCTATAGATGAAGTTCTTTACTTAAAAACATTACATAACAACTTATTATAATGCAATTCTTCTAATAAAGGAGGAGGGTAGTTATCGGCTGTAGTTAGCTTACAGATAAGTGACCAGCAGCACAGTGCCTGGTGAAGAGCAAACCCTAACAAAATCGGAGCCTTTTACTATCAACGTTACTCAGCTTCGTCTACTCATTAGTTTGGATGTCGTACTTTAGGCAATTCCTATCCGGATTATTTTCAAAGGCAACTACTTTTTATGGGCTAACTTCGGATAAATTAAAAATCAATTGGACTCCCTAACTCCAAGGTTACGATTGATAAACCTATACTGATGATTCTTAATTTTAAACTTCCAACAAAGTTACATAATTATACCAGCACCGAAGCTTATGGTGTAATACTTACGCAGCGAACTGATAGTAAACTACAAGTTTTAGAATATACGGTCACCTTTCATTGCTGAATCAAAAATTTTCTGCAACCTTTTCAAGCCACTATGCGCTAAGTCATTAGAACCCAACAAAAACGTGCAATGCTTACGAAATTAATTATATTATGACTAACCTTTATGTAAACTTAAACGAGCTTAATACTGATATTGCTAAAGCTCCTTTAACGATAAATCATAAAGAAAATTAAGAGTTATTGGTTGTTAATGGTGTCCATGGTAGATTTCACACGGATTGTGGAAGCAAAGCAGAAGGACAGGTGTACGGACGGACATTATTTCGAGTTTGTAATAGTAATGTGCATTTAGGTTAGCAGATAACATAAGGACAGGCTTATTAGTTTCCAAAATATGGACAATGAAAATGTATTGAAAATTGGACACCTTGCAGAATATCGAAATAAGATAGCATACCATTCACTTGGATGCAACTGATAAAGTGTTAAGATAGACGCGAAAGAGTGTAGTATGTTTTTGTATCGATAGTCGTAGTCAATAAGATCATCATACCCTCAACCTAGACACTATTAGTGTCAACTAAGCTTTAAATACAATTGTGTGTTTGTTTGGTGTCCCTTCACGAGTTAGTATTTAGAAACATTTGCATTGCACACAGTATTATCTTACTTTTTATAGCTACTGGTGCAAACTGCAAACTACTGGTGGTGTAGAAATAAAGAAAAATTGGATCGAATTGTGACATATGATGAAAAGTCGATTCTTTACGATAACTCTAATCGAAAAATGCAATGGCTGACCCTAGTTCAAACACCGCAACAGTGTCCTAAAGCAAAGCTTACCAATAAAAAGGCAATAGTAACTGTTCGGTGGTCTCAGCATGGTGTTATTCATTATAACTTTCTCCGATCTGGTCAAGCAATAATGACAGATGTCTCTATGCCGAATTCCGAATGATAGCAAAACTTGCAGTGAAACAGCCCCGACTCATGAATCGATCTTCACCATTATTGTTCCATGATAATGCGAGACCTCATATAGCACGAGAAACCGTTTTAACTCTACAGGAACTGCAATTAGAAACCATTCGTCACCCTCCGTATTCGCATGTCCTTCCTCCAACGGACTACCATTTTTTCGTGATTTGGACAATTTTCAACGTGATAAAAAGTTTTCTTCCCAGGAGGCAGTACAAAATGCTTTCACACAGTTTGTAGAATCTAGGCCACTAGAGTCATAATATCGCAAAGGCATAAATGATCTTCCTATAAGATGGCAGCAATGTATAAACAATAACGAAAGATATTTTGATTAAATAAATATGTTGAATGAAAAAAAATGCATTTGAATTTTTCTGTACAAATCGACATTGTCATACTTTAACCCCTAATACATTTATTCGCCGTATATTCACAAACATTCGCGAGATTATAATAAAAGAGATAACAAGGTATTTTTCATTTGTCAGGTTATCAGTCACGTTTATAGACGTCTGACCGGCTTACATTGGCGAACATTCGCGAGATTATAATAAAAGAGAACAAGGTATTATTCATTGGTCAGGTTATCAGTCACGTTTATAGACGTTGGCCAGACGTCTATAAACATGTTAAATTTGTCAACAATATGTAACACAATAACATCAAACTGCCTCGTTGATTTAGCGGATAGCACATTTGACTACCGATCACGAGGTCTCAGTGTCAATTTCTTAGTCAAAACAAAGAGTGTTATTGAGTTTCTTTGATGAAAGAAATGTTTGATAAATAGTCCGGACTTTGAAAGTTAATTGTCTTAACCTTCCTGAGAAGTTGAGTTTCTTCGATGAAAGAAATGTTTGATAAATAGTCCGGACTTTGAAAGTTAATTGTCTTAACCTTCCTGAGAAGAGAGAACGCTAAAACTGTCGGTCCTGCGCCTGACCTCTTTTAGGTCCTGTCAGAGAGCAATCCCATCGGTTTATGAAAGTGAGGGAACAGGGAGTGCATTTACATATGCATATAATTATATATACTGGGCACTTATATACACTGTGCACTATAATGCCTTATGCATAATCGGTTTGTTTCTGGTGAGACTTCCGGTGCTCGATATAGATTAGGCGGCCAGTATCAACGCACACCCACACGCTTTTCCAACTCTGTACTTGTTTAGACTAAAGTAATATAATGAGCATTATAGGTATTATCTGATTTGTCTCTATAAAATTTCTACAACAAATGCTATGCTGTTGCAGGTGTTGTAAGTATAGCAACAAAACAAAGTTAGCTCCAACAATAACGCACAAATGCAAGAAGCAACAAGTATCAAATGCAGTGACATTTTACCTATTTGTTTTTTTTTATTTGTTTGCAAAAATGTAGGCATAAAGAGATCATAATAATGTTAAATACGTGACTCATTTACATTTTACCGTTATAAAACAGTGTGCAAATATGTTTATATAAGCTAAGCAATAATAAAATTTATGAATTAAAAAACAGTCAAAAACATAAATATTTGGAATAGAGAGATTATAATGTCAATAAAATTAATTTTCACTGACGATGATGACACGGTTTTAATTGTTGACATCATGGATTTATGCATTTATTGAACAGGCACATAGAACCATTATGTACTAGTTAAAATCTAGTGTATTACTTGAAAGATAAGATAAACCATTTGCCTTACTTTATTCAACAAATTCATGAAATAGCTGTTGCTGGGTTTTTTATCAAATTTAAGCACATTCGTGTATTAAAAGTTTATCTAATGCTTAATGAAACTGTCCTAAAATAACTAGGTTGAATAATGCACAACATCAGGATATCTTCTTTTTATCATGTCGATGGCATTACTTACACTAATTTGGCCGAGTCCTCTGCGACGTGGATGACCTTGGTCGTGCACGGTATAGGTCGTAAAGCGTATGCGATTCTAACATTAGCGTTGTCTGTGGAGACACCACAGTCGCACTTATTTGCGCTAGGGTCGACAAATCCCTACCTTGAAAGATTGTCCTTGACGTGTCCTTATTGACGTGGGTTTGCCACCAGTTAAGTGCGTTTCAGATTGACCATGGGAGCTGATATTCTGGAAGTAGTTTTTTGTCAAGATGAAGACAGTTGAGCGAGGGAACTAATTACGCCACACTCTTCCTTTGGCCTTGGAAGCGCGTTGTAAATGTTTTGGACACATGTCAAGTCAATGTTTACAAATATTTACAACGATGGTATTTCGTCTCTATCAACTATTCTTTTTCTGCATTTGTTTTCTTACGTGTACTCATTTGTAGTGTCTAAAATTTCTATCAATCTGTAACTTTTATATTGAATTCATTGGTAATTATCATATGGATTCTAAGTCCAAAGATTACCTAAAACACTGGCTTATACAGCCTAAAGCTCTGGTAGGCAGCGATCAAAATTTTAACATAAATTTTAATACTCTAACATGTAAAAAAAAAATTAATTTATTTCTTACTTTGATTTTATACCAGTGGCACTTAATAGTCTACTTAATATGCAGAAGAACTATTCTTAAATCAAATGTACTACATTAATATGTATTGGTCAATCAAGAATATTTGGGGTCGCCTACTTGTTTTTACCTGAATATCTATTTATTCCATGGAGCGATTGGCATCAAATCTCCCTGTGAAATCTTCATATCCCTGAGGGTGAACTGAATTCAAAGGTCGAGTTAGTTATCAGTATATGTTCAAGATGTTCAAGACAACCTGAACCTGAACAATGTTTAGTTTGAAGTAGTCCCAGGTATTTTTTGATAATATAATAAAAGCGCAGACAGCACACTTTTTGTGGGATCGAGTCTGCGGCGCACAAAATGTCTGCATAGCGCGCAAAAAGTCGGTCGTCGATTTTTCACAGACTTAACGCACACGACGCACATCTTCGATCATCCTGTCGGCATAACTGTAGGCACGTAGACGCTATGGAAATCGTGCATCGATTACTGAAGGGACAGTTCCATATTAAACATTCCACTCTGAAACAACATCCGTATAAGTTTTTAAAATTTTATAAAAAGTCTGTTACTACAATTAATGAGTTGCTATTTATTTTAAGATCTGCTTTGTCTCATTCAGAAACAACAATGAGGAAGTGCTTTGGTCCAGAAGAATTCCACTTTTTCCAACATTTTACTTTTTTAATGTCTATCATGATATTCTGCCTTTGAAGTATCATAAATTGCTGATCTGTTTTGTATTTCTTGAATTAAGATCGTTACATCGACCTCGGGTGCCATAGTAAAAGATCGCGTGGGGTGGACGTAACGCGTCTACCCCTAACGGCCTGGCCACGAGTTTGGTCTTAGCGAAAAGCGGAGCGGCGTGCCGGCGGCGTCGGTGAGTGGTGCGATTTGCACGTCACGAACTCTTAGTAGCGGTTAGTTGCAGCGGCCACGGTGGACGTATTTAGATAGTCAAAACGTGTTAAAAATTTACAAACATCTTACAACATTTTTAAAAATTTAAAACATTTTTAAAAATAAAGATAAGTACTTAAATGGCGATTTAGTGAACTAGACGAAGGTCCTACCCATAAGAAGTAACTGATGTTTCCAAGTGTTTAAGTAGGTACTTACAGATAGAAAAAAACTTTAAAAACTTGTCACCTACTTACATTGCGAATAAGACATACTAGTAGTTTCGTGTGTAGTTATATCTACAGACGAAACTACTGATATGTTTACTGTTTTGCTAATGTTAATGTGCTAAACTTACTGACAGAGAAAAAAAATAACTTTTAAAACTTGTCAACTATCCACCTACATTAAGTAAACATACCAATAGTTTTGTCAACATATTAGTAGCTTCGTTTGGTAGGTACCTAGGTTCTATGTTTTTGTGTTATCAATTTAAATTAAACGTAAGTACAATTATATTCCGGAAAACATTGTTTAATTTCTTCCCACAACCTTTTTATATTTATGTTTGGGATATTTTGACATCCATATAGGTGGTCTATTTAAATTTCTGTTATAAAAGCCTCGGTATCCATTACCGTCATAAAATCATCTAAAATGTTTTGTTTTTATTAACGCCGCTGAGTCCGTAACTCCTGCACCGCTGTCCACGCCGCTCTGTTTCGTGACGTCGCACATACTAACTTGTGCCTTTGTTCCTGCCGCTCTCCACACCGCTCGCCGCTGTAGCAATTCGCTCGGCAAAAACCGCTAGCTTTTTCGCTATGAGCGGCGACTCGTGGCGTGCCTCGTACATTTTTATACTTTTGATATTACCGCTCGGCGTTTCGCTCTTAGCTGCCGCTCACAGCAGTAAGGTCGTAAACGGGCCGTAACAAATGCAGATTGCAGACTAAAGTGTGCGCCGTCTGTACTAGCGCGCGTTGAAGCAAGCGTTCAATTTTTACGCACACTTTTTGTGCAGAGTGGCGAGGCGCGGCGCGGTGCGGTCTGCCCGAACTACACGGATTTTTTGAGCGCCGTACTTTTTGCCCGTCGTTTGCGTTTATATTTGCATAGGTTCTATTACCACAGACTAAAAAGTGCGTCAAGGATATTCTGTCGTCTGCGCTGCGCCTAAACCGTTGTTAAGCCCGGTTTCCACCGCGTGCGGAACGGACCCATTAATTACTCATTTTACCTCGCAATACCAAAACTGCATACATGTGTTTCCACCAACAAAGAGTCGAGTGTAAATTTACAAAAGGACTCGGACCGGAGTCATTAATGAGTCCTTTCAACTCGCAATTGAATTTTACAAAGTAGTTTCACTCAACAAAACACTACTGCACGTAACCAGTTCAAAACTCCAACTGAACTCGCTCTCAGTGTAAATTGACTATTCATTTCTCATTTTCCGTTCAGCTCGCTCCGCCGATTCCTCTCTGTCATTATCCGCTCGCAGTGGAAATCAACAGTCAAAACTCTTTGTTGGTGGGAATGCCAACCTTTTTTGTTCAAAAGGAGTCCGTTCCGCTTACCATTTCCCGCTCATTACCCTTCCGCGGTGGAAACAGGGCTTAAATTTTGAAGGTCGATGACATCTTAGTTATATCAAAATTAAATTTTGTTTTAAATGTAATAACCAACTGTTAAAAGCAAAGTTTCAACGTAAAATAATTAAATTTAAATTAATTATGAAATGACATTATTGTTTGAACAAAGAAATTATATAGATCAGTTATTTAATAATTCGAAAGATGGAAATTCTTGTTGATGTCAATGTGCCAATAAATTAAAGATATTGATTGAAAAACAATAACTTTCTCTATAAGGAAGCAATAAGTTCATTAATTTTTTGGTAGCTTCCAGTAGGTCAGAAAATTAAATGGTATGGTGTAAGTACCTAAATTAAGTATGCATGCGAACAAGCCTAGCTATTTAAAACTAGAGATTATTGATTAAGTATGATTAAGTATCAGGGTCATAAATTTTAATTGGATATGCGTATTCAGACTCTGATTATGCTGGTTATGCATACACCACACATACATCTTAGGGAACATATTCCTATATACCCAATACTCGGTAACATACATAAAGGTTTGGACCAGCACACCATTTTGTAAAGCTATACGTGCCTTTTTGGAACTTAATTTATTCACAGTGTGCCAATTTTTTCTTTATAACTTACCTACTCTATTCAATAATAAGTTATTTTGTCAAGTATTCAGTAGGTTATCGGTAAAATTAACTCTAGGTTATTGATGTGTTTATTTTAGTAACTAAATGGAGAATTCCATACTTTTAACTACATTTTTGATGACTACTCAGCTCGTAAGTACCTATGTGTTCTTATGTATCATTTACTACACGCCAACTCCTAACAATCCTGAATGCATTTTTGACTTGTTCATATATAAGACACTAGCTTTTGAACGCAACTCCGCCCTTTTTGTATGTCGGTTATCACAATAAAAATGAGTTTTTGTAAAGTATGACTATCTGTGTACCAAATTACATTTAAACGGATTTTGTAGTTTTGTTGTCAAAGCTCGACAGACAGACAGCTAGAGCTACTTTCGCATTTATGATGTTAGTAAGGATTACCTTAAACAAAATGCAACTAGCAATAACTTAAATAATTATATCAGCAAATTTGACAATGCTCAAACCCACAACAGATTTTAATACATATTTACTTATTTTTGTAAATACATACATATTATACATAGGAAACACCCAAACTTTCAAATAAATATTTGCAGATCATACAAACATTTGGTACGACCCAGTAATCGAACCCGAGACTGAATAGCTACAAAGTCCCAGTTCAAAGAGTTCATCTAAAAAACAGGCAATGAAATGTGTATATAAACAAAACAACTGATCTTGGTACTGAAGTTTATTTTTAACAAGTGTTTAAAAGTTTTCATGTTCCTTGAGAACTAACTAGCCTTGTTGTGATATGCCGTTAATCTGAACTTACAAAATACCTGGAAAAAAGAATAGAAAACGATGTCCAATAATAAAAAAGAATATAGACTAAAACAGAAAAATTACTTTATATATATATTTTTTTTTAAGAACGGATTCGTTTAAGAACCTTTTACAACGTTAATCAAATAAATCGCTAACAATTTTTAAGAAATGTGTGATTTTCAATATTATTAATTATATTTTAAGGCTGGCATATTTTATTTTAAAACTTTAGTCTTCACTCATCGGTATTTACTTAGATATGCTAGTAAAGTCTAAGATCAGGCGTAATGATTTATTTTCCTTCAGCTGTACCAAAAACTTTATGGGCGGCATCTTTAGCATCATCACCTAATTTGTTTAATAATCCACCAGAATTTTCTGTAAAGAAAAAATACCTTGCGTTATATAAATATATAGGAGTAGTCTTGACATGAGACGAAGTCCCAACTTAACACATTTTTTTTACGGTAATACGTATTATCAAAAGAAATGTCCGATTCCCAGACTATGGACAATCAGGCTTCACACTATCCACTAAGTCACAAAACCCTTTAATTGACCAGGCTCGACCGGAGTGATACTACAACCTAATAGGAAATCTTTCGTTGGTTTTTAACTAATGACTGACTGAATTTCAATAGCATTTCACTTCAGTGAAATAAAAACTACACCATAATATTACTGGAATGCATTGCAATGTAGACTGAAGCATATTGACTAAATTGACTAACACTAACTAGTGTTAGTCAATTTAGTCAATATGACCGTTCTGGTGTAATGTGAACATGGCATTATAAATTGTATTTGGAACCTACCCAAAGCACCTTCGACTCCATTTACAGCGCCCGCAGCTGCGTTTTCTGCTGCAATGCATATGTGCCAAGTTTATAAAAAAAAATTTAATGAATCCAAAGCAGAGAAATAGTAAATTATATCTTTAAATGTAGTACAAAAACTCGAAGGGAATGGGGAAAAGTCAGTAGTCTCTCTTTCAACGTGAACAAGTAGAAGGCACAAAGCTGCTAATACTCTTTTTACCCAATGAATACAAAATATAATAATAGCATAATGTTTTTTTATACTTAATACATTACGATATAATTGATATGAGACATGTTTGCTTACCATTAGATACAGGATTCGAATCATCTGGCCTTGCATGCTACAACACAAATAGGTAACGGCTAATAGATATTTTGGTAGCTTAATACTAGTTTGAACACGTACAACACAGTATTGCCTAGACCTTAACTAAAGAGATCGCCATCTTTCATCCTCCATAAGCGCAAACTTGAGGGTATCAGGTGACCATTGACATGATAGCCATGACAGATGTGTCATCCTAGCAGAAGCAAGTCAGGGTGACGGTGCGAGTGGTACAAATCGTGCGCGCGTCTGTTGGGGATAGTAAGGAAACTTGAAGGCTCCTGCATAGGAAAGGAGCATCTACAAGCCGTAGGTGACCCGAGGTACGTAGGGGTTCCAAGCACTTTTTTTTGACACCCGGTTTCTCGGCTTATAGTCCCCGAGACGCCGTGCGGCTTTAGACGGTTTGAGTCCGGCTTAGCTACCAACTGGTGATATCCGAGGCATAACTACATAGACAAAAGAAATGTTATCAATAAATAAGATTAAAATATGTCGAAACACTTACAATTAATACGAAAAGTGCAAAAATTGCAAGGAAGGCTACGCCACTCTTCATTTTCGTAGAATTTAATAATTGAATAGATACACAACTCTTAAAACGTACCAAATAGCACTGATTGCTGTTCTCTGAAAACGTTTTATACAAGACTAGGCTTGCAAAATTGTTTTTGAAAACCAATGCATGAATGGTATGACATATGTATTAACAATCGATAAAAGATTCATTCCATAAAGATTCCTTTACAAATAACCATAAAAATTAATTTTATTTTTTAATTTATGTATTTCCTGTTTGTTTAGGTAGCCTGAAAAGTGTCTGACTTCAATATGAAGAAAATTTCCGAAGCTTTCATATTTGGATTCGCGTTTTGCATCACTGTGAGAAGTGTGTGTGAGTTCAAGCCGACTTAGTTAAAAAAATCAAATTGCCTTATATCATTCTTATTATAGTAAGGCAAACTTCAGAGTCCAAAAGTACGAACTTTTTCACGTTCCCGTCCAGATTTCTTATCCATCCTTTTTAAAGAGGTTTCGATTATTTTTGGACAAACGCGAACAAAAAAATGTCATCGTGCCAAAACGCCTATTTCTTGAAAAACTGTGATAGGTACTTTGTATCCAGTAATTAATTTAATATTGTTTTAGATACAGCACATTTAGCTTGTTTTAAAGCTATTGCAGACCCGACCAATCCCTTCAAAAATTGTAAACCACATACACAAACTATTATCTGCCAAGTAATCTATCTATGCGAGATTCAGTAATCAGAAAGCAATAAAATGTATTTTACGTAATCTGTTGGTTTCCGGTGAGAATGGCCGCAGTGGCCGATATCGACAAGGTGGGAAGTCTCTCATACATGCACTCTGCACTTGTATAAACCAACCCAATATAATGACCATTATAGAAATTGTCTGTATTTAATTTCTATAACATCTAATAAAGTAATAACAGCAGTGACATTTTGTTGCTTTAATTGTTTAGGTAAGGTAAGGTAAGGGTAGGTATGGTAAAAATATTTCTTGCCATACAAGAAATATTTTATTATTGTCGTCTCCTAAATATTTAGGAGATGACAATAATTATATAAGGATTTATTTAGACACTTAAATCGGATCTGCAACAAAGCGCTATTCAAAAAGCCTTTTACCCAGACAATATTTTATTTGCAAAATACAATTACTCAAGTTGGATTTTCATTTTAGATTTGATAACTTGATCAGTCTAGACTTCACACCTTACAAATAAAACATTGAGGAACAAGAGACTTCGTCCGGTAAATGAAATAGGGGTGTTTTCTCGTCTGTGTTTCGTTCGTTCGTTCGTTTCGTTGTAAAAAAAAAAATTATTTCTTTTCAGGATTCCGTAATTCATGTTGATTATTAATCTCAGATAAGTAACCTTTTTGTATTAGGTTACTCCAAGAGGTTATGGGCCCAGCACGCTATCAGCACGATACCAGGAAAAAGAATTTTTATTGAAGATGTAGAAAAGTGAAAAGCCCCCAGCAGAAAATTGTAAAATGAAATTACGAAATTGAAAATGAACAAAGTGAAGAAACTAATGTGAGTCATGAGAATTTTATTGAAACAATTAGAAAACGTGACAAATGAGGATGATGGACGTTATTATTGAAGGTTTTGGTAAAGCTGATGAAGCAAAGAGAAGGAGACGGAGGTTGTTGTTTTTGGTGAAGCTCATGAGATAAATGAGGAGGAGACGGAGTTTGTTGATGCTTTGGTAAAGCTGATGTTTTTAATGATCATGATGGAGGTGATCATGAAGTTGTAGAAGTGGTGATGATGGATGTCACGAAGGTAATGGTGGAGTAGATAAAGAAGATGAGATGTAGATGGATGTTGTTGAAGGTCACGATGGAGATAAAGATAAGTGATGATGGTCACGATGGTGTTGATGGAGGTGATGATGAAGATTAAGTTAGTTGGTGTTATTCTCTCGTCATAATATATATGTATGTCATTAGGTCTTTTTAGGTATTTTTATTCTAAATATTTGTGTAAGTATGCTAGTTTAAGGGGGTGTGAGATAATAGCAGAGTCGCGCAGTGGAAGCGTGTGTGTGAAATTGGTGTAAAGGGAAAAATAATTTAATTTTGTTATTCAATTAATTTAAAAAAACGGAATATTTTAGATACATTTTTCACAGAATTTTTTGACAGAATTTTTGACATTTAATTTTTTCCTTTATAGTGTATTTTTGTATTTTTAAGGTTTGTTATATTAAAAAGGTAAATCTGTTGAAAGAGTATAGTACTGTTTGGTGTTTAATAATTTTAATTGTGGTTGGTTATTATAAAAAGTTTTGGTTTTTGTTGAAAGGGTTTGAGATGATATGATGAATGTTAATGTTATGAATGATTGATTTGATTAGCTGTTTGTGTTAGAGCTGTTCGTGTTAGAGCTGATGTTGGAGCTGTTCGTGTTAGAGCTGATGTTGGAGCTGTTTAGTGGAGCTGTTTAGTGGAGCTGTTTAGTGGAGTTGTTTAGTGGAGTTGTTTAGTGGAGTTGTTTAGTGGAGCTGTTTAGTGGAGCTGTTTAGTGGAGCTGTTTAGTGGAGCTGTTTAGTGGAGCTGTTTAGTGGAGCTGTTTAGTGGAGCTGTTTAGTGGAGCTGTTTAGTGGAGCTGTTGAGTTGGAGCTGTTTGTTGGAGTTGGAGCTGTTTGTTGGAGTTGGAGCTGTTTGTTGGAGTTGGAGCTGTTTGTTGGAGTTGGAGCTGTTTGTTGGAGTTGGAGCTGTTTGTTGGTATTGGAGTTGTAGGAGTTATTGGTGTTATTGGAGTTATTGGAGTTATTGTTGTAGGAGTTATTGGAGTTATTGTTGTAGGAGTTATTGGAGTTATTGTTGTAGGAGTTATTGGAGTTATTGTTGTAGGAGTTATTGGAGTTATTGTTGTAGGAGTTATTGGAGTTATTGTTGAAGGAGTTATTGGAGTTGGTGTTGTAGTTTTGTTGGAGTTGGTGTTGTAGTTTTGTTGGAGTTGGTGTTGTAGTTTTGTTGGAGTTGGTGTTGTAGTTTTGTTGGAGTTGGTGTTGTAGTTTTGTTGGAGTTGGTGTTGTAGTTTTGTTGGAGTTGGTGTTGTAGTTTTGTTGGAGTTGTCGAAGTATTTATTGGAGTTGTTGGTGTTTGAGTTTGTTGATGTGGTTATTGGAGCTTGTAAGAGTTTGTTGTTATAATTTCTAAATTGTTGTTGTCAGGATATAGGTGTTTGTAGTTGTGGAAGTAAGAATGTGTAAGAATGTTTGAAATCTTTTTTTTTTTTTTTTTTTTTTTGTTGCTTAACTGAGATTAAGGGGGTGTGTTGAATAAGTAATCTCACGTTAAGCAACCTCTTTGTATTTTGTTACTGGCAGGTTTTTTATAAAGTTTGAATTATTCTTTAAGAACGATATGTATTTTAAATTAGAAAATTGTGTAGTGAAATAGATTATTCCGTTGATTTTTCTAGAAGCAAAAACATGTATCTGTAAATTCTAATACTGTATTAAAATTCTGAAATATGGATTCTATTCATCAAAGTTTTATTATTTCTTGAAAGTATCCTTCTAATAACCAAATAATGATTTAGCCACATCGACCGTTTCCAAGATAATGAAGTGGAAGCGTGCTGGGCCCATAACCTCTTGGAAACGGTCGATGTGGCTAAATCATTATTTGGTTATTAGAAGGATACTTTCAAGAAATAATAAAACTTTGATGAATAGAATCCATATTTCAGAATTTTAATACAGTATTAGAATTTACAGATACATGTTTTTGCTTCTAGAAAAATCAACGGAATAATCTATTTCACTACACAATTTTCTAATTTAAAATACATATCGTTCTTAAAGAATAATTCAAACTTTATAAAAAACCTGCCAGTAACAAAATACAAAGAGGTTGCTTAACGTGAGATTACTTATTCAACAATTCAAACCTCGGAACCCTTATAATTTCGTCATGTCCATCTGCCCGTAACTTACCGCCCAAACAGTTAGTGCTAGAAACATGAAACTTTGCAAGGATATTTGTTTATATCACTTCGACAAAGTGCCAAAAGAGAATCACGAAAAACATTTCATTTATGAAAAAGCTACAAGTAAAGTGGGATGATTTTTCTTCGTCTTTAAACTAAAATAAAGCTCCCAAAGTATCTATAAACCTTTCCCTATTTGTATTTTAGCAGGCCAGGCCAGATGTATCGAATCCTGCATCCGATGGTAAGTAAACAAGTCTCAAACAAATATTTCGTTTTAATTGCATCAAAGTTTGATAGTTTTTTTCTAATATTCTATCTTTTGTGTCTGTTAGAGATCCTACGAAATTTTGGGTAATGTCAATGAAACGAAACGATAAGCTAAACGAAAATATGCCAACTGCTACACAAAAGACAAAATTTTGTGAAATTATATAATTATTCATAACAAACTTGACAGTATTTGGACCCTGCAGTTAAATAATTCTATTTTGTTTGGAAATACTGCTTTTCCGCCATTTATGGAGGTCCGGGATCGTTCTGGGATCTCTGGTAATATATATAATTACTTACTATTCTTCTTTTTCATTGCTTTTATATGGTCTAGAACAGGGGTTCCTAACCTGAGGGTAATTACCCCCGCGGGAGTAATTCAGCTATTCGGGTAACAGAGAACCTATTACAAAATATACTATAGTAAACAAATAAAATTCAAAACAAAGTCACCATGCACAGCCTAATATCGCTCGTATCAAATACTGTACATGTGCTCGTTCTAGTATTTGTGTGGTTCTCCAGTTTGCTGGCAAATATTGTGGATAGTAATATAAAAAAAGCGGCCAAGTGCGAGTCGGACTCGCCCATGAAGGGTTCCGTATCAGCAAGTAAAATCATATAAAAGTTCTTGTAGTTCGTTGTAACTTTGATCGATGTTTCTAATAGTGTCCTTGATTAAATTAAAGGTAAATTGCGGTTTATGATTTATGACGTATTAAAAAAAAACTACTTACTAGATCTCGTTCAAACCAATTTTCGTTAGTAGTTTGCATAGTAATGTACATTATATATTTTTTTTAGTTTTATTATTTCTCTTATTTTAGAAGTTACAGGGGGGGGACACATTTTTCCACTTTGGAAGTGTCTCCCGCGCAAACTATTCAGTTTAGAAGAAAATGATATAAGAACCCTCAATATCATTTTTGAATACCTATCCATAGATACCCCACACGTATGGTTTTGATAAAAAAAATTTTTGAGTTTCACTTCTAAGTATGGGGACCCCCAAAACATATTGCTTTTTTTCTATTTTTGTGTAAAAATATTATTGCGGTTCACAGAATACATCTACTGACCAAGTTTCAATAGTATAGCTCTTATAGTTTCGGAAAAAAGTGGCTGTGACATACGGACGGACAGCTCCCTGAAGTCAAATCCCAGACCAAGGGTGACCCCTACCTTTACGGTTAGAATTCATTTATTCCTTAAAGATTACAAATCACTTACAAATAAGAAATAAACACAAAAATGACGGTATACAAATTGTGTGTCCAGAGAAACCGAGTTGATTTTATTAGAATGAGAGTAGGTACTTTAACAAAATGTGGTCAATGTTGTTCGGATAAGTTTGTTAAGGCCCACTCACACTCAACATTTTTGTAATATTATGTATTTTATATTACTATTAGTAGTCTTTCAAGATGTGGTTTTTTAAATACTTTTTGAACTGATTGATTGACTGTGCATCCTTTACGTCATTTGGCAACGAATTATACAGTTGTGCTCCCTCATATTTAATTGATTTTTTACCGTAGTTTGTTCTTGGCTTCGATAAAACAAGATGGTGTGATCGCCTTGAACTACGACTTTGAACTTGAAATTTTTTTATAAAAGACATTTGCAAATGCACATCACCAGATAAAATTTTGTGAATTAAGATGCATGTATTAAATTGATAAGTTTGGGCAACGTTAAGTAATTTTGTTTCGCGATAAACTTTGCGTGTAGGCGTCAAATAATGAAAATGAAATAAAACTTTAACTAATTTATTCTGCGCAATTTGGAGCTTTTCCAGGTGAGTTCTAGTGGTGGTACCCCATATTTCTATAAGATAGTCGAGATGGGGTTTTACCAGCGAGTTATAAATGATATATCTTACTTTCAAGGGGAGGCATCTCACTATTCTGCGTAAGGCTCCTGTAAGACTAGAAAATTTCGAACATATTTTCTGAATATGGGCTTGCCATGTTAAGTGGCTATCCAAAATAAGGCCAAGATACTTTTCCCTGTTAACTTTATTTAATGTAACCTTTATTTCCATGATCCAAATTCCAATAAACTCCCTCCTTCCTTATCATCCCTATATTTTGCTTTGTTCGGTTTTATTCCACTGCGCATTGCAGTGGAGTGAGACCGAACAAGGCAAAATTCCTTTCGATCCAAGAGGAGGGGTAACCTCAAATCCCAAAAGCCCACAAAACCCCCCAAAAAATCATGAAGCACAAAGCAGAAACAAATCCCCAGGTGGGTCCCGGCCAGGCCGGGGAATCCCACACCTATAAGGTCAGTCCCCATCGTAATCTGGGGGGGGACACCTTTTTGCTCCCAACGTCATCGACGTCATCCGCGCTCAGAGCGCGACCGGCAGCTGACATACTAGCGCCCACGACACCGGCTGCGACAAACGCGCCCACAGACACAAAACCGGCTGCAACACATGCGCCTATCGACATACAACCGGCTGCAACACATGCGCCAAAAAACACCGACCCGGCTGCGACACACGCGCCACAAGAACCCGGACAAAAACCAGGTACGTCTTCCGCGAGTGTCTGGCAACAGAGCCTCGTACGGAAGAGTGCCAAAGACACTAACGTGACTAAGGGTAAGGAAGCCGGCCCAGGTGGTTCCAACCCTGCACCTGGTGGCAAAGTACGCAAGCGTGGAAAAGCCACCAAACGCAGCATAGTAGGCGACCCGACGAGCAATATCCGCGAAGGCGTAAGCCAGCGCGATGCTCGAAGGGCCGCTGAAACAGGAGTATGCGACCAGTCGCAAGTCCGCGAAGGGGCAACCCAGCGCGAAAAGCGACCGGACGCAGAATCGCTCGCGCGAGGGGAAGTACGCGAAGGGGAAACCCAGCGCGAAAAACCCTTGCAAAAGCAGGAACTACCCAGTGGTGGCAACCCACCCAGACGGAAAAGGGGAAAGCGGTCTGGGGCCGCGTACAAGGCGTCTCTGGCCACAACATCAAGGCCAGACACCTCTGATCCGCAACCGGGCCCTAGCAGCATGGGAGCGGTAAAGAGGGTGCGCCCGGATGAGACGGCTTCTCCGAGCACTCTCCAGGGCGACGCCAAACGTGTGAGGACCCAACCGCCTCAAGGGGGGCAAAGAACCTATGCGCTGGCCACAAAGGACATTCCTGCGCGGCTTGCCGTAGCTATCTGCCTCTCCCCCCCAACCCGAGACATGACAACCGACGAGGCTGAATACATCAGGACAGCGCTCGAAGACCTAGTCATGGACACTGATCCCGGTGCGCCCCTCCCGGCCTTCCGTGGCTACCCACGGGTAGCGGATGGCACGGTGCAGATATGGTGCGAGGATGACGGTGCCTTGGCCTGGTTGACTGAGAACGTCCTGAGGATTCGGCTTCCTAACACTGACTTAACACTGACAGTCATGCGGCAAGCTGACATACCGACCCGTGTTAGAGCGGCGCTTTTCGTACCGAGGTATCAGGGGGATATAGCGCGGCTCCAGAGTGTTCTGACCCGTCAGAACACTTGGTACGACATCGGTCGGTGGTCGCTTTACAGAGCGACATCCATCGGTGGTGAAAACCCGGGGACATACCTGACCCTGGGGATCCCACCGGAGGATGCAGAGAGGGTCTTGGCGCGGGAGCGTCGAGTATCGTACCTACTTGGTTCGATATACGTCCGTTTCTACCCCAAGAGCCTTTCCTCTGTAGCCCAGACCACGACACAGACGACGACACAGACGACGACACCGACAACGACACAGACTGACAACAACGACGACATGACCCGACTGGAGGAGGAAATGGCGAAAGCGGCGATGGAGGATGCCGAGACGGACACCCTGACACCCATGTCGCCGGGGTGGACGGACCGGCTTCTCTCGTCCTCGCCGAGCGATGGCAGGCGCGAGATTGGAGTGGAGGACGGATCCGATGGATCGGACCAGGACTGACTCCTCTCCCGTGCCGCCATCGCCCAAACCCAGCCCCCTCGAAGTCATACAAGCGAATCTCCAGCACAGCCAGACTGCCACGGCCAACTTGCGCAGGGCGCTGGAGACACATCCCCGAACCATCGCACTGATCCAAGAGCCATGGATCAGGAACAACAGAGTATGCGGCCTCAGTAACATCGGAGGTAAGCTAATTCTAAACACACACAGTACAGATAAACCAAGAACCTGTGCATACATACCAAATGACATCCCGACCACAACACTCACGCAATTCTGCTCCAGGGACCTGACGGCTGTCAGGCTTCTGAATGCTGAGAAAAACCCTGACATGGTACTGGCATCAGTGTACATGCCAGGCGACAACGAAAACTGCCCACCGAAAGAGATGGTCGACCTTGTGGATTACTGCGAGGGCGCCAAGCTGGATCTCATTATCTGCACTGATTCAAACGCCCATCACCAGCTCTGGGGATGCGACACTTCAAACACCAGAGGAGAGGTATTGTCCACTTACTTATTTTCAACTAATCTTAATATAGTAAACCGGGGCTCAGAGCCCACCTGGGTCACAGCCCGGGGACAATCCATCATTGACCTAACGCTAGGAACAGATAACGCTACAAATCGTATATCAAACTGGCGTGTATCCAACGAACTCTCCTGCTCAGATCACAGGAGAATTCGTTTTACAATAACAGTAAACACAATAGAGCCAACCCCGAAAAGAAATCCGCGTCGGACAGATATACCTGGCTACAAGCGTCTTCTCGCTTCATTAATAGCTAGTAATCTACAACGCACATCAATCACAGACACCACACAGATAGAGCATACAGTGACTAAGCTGACACTTTACATCAAAGAGGCATATCACGAATGCTGCAAACTAAGAGTTCCGTACACCAAGTGTAAAACCAACCGATGGTGGAACGCTGAACTCGAAAAACTCAGAAATACACTACGTAAACAATTCAATCGAGCCAAAAACTCGAGACATCCGGATGATTGGGAACTCTACAAGGAAACCCAATATACCTTCAAAAAACAAATCAGACACGCCAGGAGACTAGCCTGGAGGAAGTTCTGCGAATCCATCGAATCAAACAACGAAGCTGCCCGAGTGAGGAAAATCCTATCCAGCGACCAAGATCGCAACCTCGGTGCGCTAAAAAAGCCTGACAACACATTTACACAAACAAACCACGAAATCTGTAAGGTCCTTCTTGAAACACACTTCCCAGACTGTAGCCTCTCAGAGGAAAAGATCTGGAAGGAAGAAACCGGAACGGAACCAACTGACAGCGACTGGACTGTAGCCCGCGAAATAGTGACAGAGGACAGGATTTCGTGGGCTATTAAGTCCTTTCAACCATATAAATCCGCAGGCCTGGATGGCATTCTACCGGCCCTTTTGCAATGGGGTATCGAATCCCTAAAACCATGGCTAGTGGAGGTCTACAGAGCCTGCATTGCACATGGATACATCCCTCTCGCTTGGCGGGAGGTGAAGGTTATCTTCATCCCAAAACCGGGAAAAACCGACTACACACAACCAAAAGCTTATAGACCTATAAGCCTAACATCATTCTTATTGAAGACCCTAGAAAGACTATGCGACAGATACATCAGAGATGGACCTCTACGCATGGTACCGCTACACAAACAACAGCATGCATACTCAATAGGGAAATCAACAGAATCCGCTTTGCATAGTGTGATTTCCAAGATTGAATGCGCTATAGACCACAAAGGTTCAGCACTGGCCGCCTTCATAGACATAGAAGGCGCCTTTGATAAAACAATGTTCCACAGCATCGACATAGCCCTTAAAAGGCATAGTGTGGCCCCTACCTTGTGCAGTTGGATAACCAACATGCTCAGGCAAAGGGCCATACAAGTCACGGTGAATGACACCACGAGAGCCATTGTAGCGAAGGGATGCCCACAAGGAGGTGTCCTCTCGCCCTTATTGTGGAACCTCGTCGTGAACAGCCTCCTAAGTGGTTTAAACGACAAAGGCTACTTCACCGTAGGATATGCCGATGACATAACAATAATAATAAATGGCACTCACGAAAACACACTGTGTAACCTCATGCGTCAATCCTTGAAAATTGTAGAGGACTGGTGCAAAGAGCATAAACTCACAGTCAACCCCACAAAAACAGAATTAGTCCTCTTTACCAAAAAAAGGAAGCTGGCAAAATTGCAACTGCCACGATTTTACGGATCTACCCTAAACCTGACATCAGAGACCAAATACTTGGGCGTCTATTTGGACAAACAACTGAATTGGGCGAAACATACTGAATATATTACCACAAAAGCCAGTATATCACTGTGGCAATGCAAACAACTGCTTGGCAGAAATTGGGGCATCAGTCCCAAGGCCACTTACTGGCTATACACCACAGTTATTCGACCAACTATAACATATGGCTCCCTAGTCTGGTGGCCCAGGACAGACTTGGTTACTTGCCAAAAAACCCTAGAAAAACTACAGCGATACGCCTGCGTGGCTATCACTAGTAGCATGAGAACCACACCAACAGCCGCACTGCAAACTATGCTGGGGCTGCCACCCTTACACTTAGTTGTTAAAGAGGAGGCAGCACTAGCAGCGTTTAGACTTCATAATGCCGGCACACTGGGAAATGACTCCAGAATCAAACACACACGCATAAGAGAACGAGCGATCACACATCAACCAATGTTGACATCACCCAACGATAGGATGCTGAAGAAATTTAATTTTCAGAAGCACTATAATATACATCTAGATGAAGAACCACACGACAAATCAGATACAAATGAACTCAGAATATACACCGATGGCTCCAAAACCAACTCAGGAACCGGAGCAGGTGTATTCTCAGACGAACTCAACATCAAGGTATCGAGGCCGCTAGGCAGATTCAACACTGTATTCCAAGCGGAATGCGTGGGTATTATCCTGGCGGCCCACGCTATAGAGACAAGGAAAATTACGGACTCACACATCCGTATAGTCTCTGATAGTGCATCGGTACTTAAATCCCTCAATAAAACCCATGTCACTTCGAAACTCATAATGGATTGTCACAACGCGTTAGAACGCGTTGCGACCTCCGGCAGGAATTCAGTGACAATACAATGGATAAAAGGACACAGCGGATCCCTAGGTAACGATGCGGCTGATGAGCTGGCTAGGAGGGGATCGGGCGCGGCGGTTTTCGGACCCGAACCCATCGTGCCCGTCCCATTCGGCCAGCTCCGTGGCTGGCTGCAAGAATTTACCCGCACACAAGTACAACACCACTGGCTATCTGTCCCAGGCTGCAGACAATCAAAGGAAGCCATGCCACTTCCTAATGATAAACTAACCAAACGCTTACTGCGTTTGGACAGGGACAGTCTGCGGCTGGTGGCAGGAACTATCACCGGACACTGCTCACTAAACAAACACTTTCACTCCATAGGCATAACTGACAGTCCCCTATGCAGGGCATGCTTAGGGGCAGAGGAAACGGTGTCACATGTACTCATTGAGTGCACAGGTGTCACCGAAACACGCAAAAACACCCTTGGATCTCCCAAATCTGTTGCAGAATGTCTGAACAGGCTTGGAGACCTTATCCGCTTCTGGAGGGAGGTGGGCTGGCTGGAGTGATGGCCGCCCTCACGTACAATGGTCCACTTAAAGGACTAAGTGCGGAAACCACCCACATAACATAGAACATAGAACATACGGACGGACAGACAGACAGACAGACGGACAGACAGACAGACAGACAGACTTGACGAATCTATAAGGGTTCCGTTTTTTGCCATTCGGCTACGGAACTCTAAAAAGCATGTGCGTTACATATCATAAAGTGCTTATTATAAAAATATGTTAAATTTGTATTAACAATTTATAATTAACAAAGATTGTAAATGCTTGAATTGATAAAATCAATCAGTAGGTGGCCGGGTAAAATCAATTTTCCTAATAAGTCACAAGGGTAATAATATTGAAAAGGATAGGAACCACTGGTCTAGAAAAAATGCATGTACAATAATTTAAGTAATTATTATTTCATGTATGTCTCAAAATTGCAACAATCGTAGTAAACAATGAGGACATACAGAAATACAAAAAAATATTAGTTGCTATAGTTATTAGTAAATAAGTATTTATCGAATGAATATAAGTATTTTAATTATTGTTAAAACATTACATCATTTAATCGTTTGCTTTTAAAAAGCGCATCGCAAGGTAAGTCTTGTATATATAACACGGTTTCAGATAACAGTAGTCAGTGCTATTTAGTACGTTTTAAGAGTTGTTTCTTCACTTCACTAAGCTAACAAACTACAATAATGAAGAGCGCTGTAGTCTTCATGGCAATTTTTGCTCTTTTTGTAATTACAGTAAGTCTTTTGAGTTACTTTTATAAGTTATACAATAAGTCTTATTTTTGTTAAAGATTACTTTTGTTACTTTTGTTCTTGAAGGAATGTAAAGTGATCATGATACCTTACATGAACAAGAAAGAATATTGATTATTAGGAAAGTAAATTTTTCTAAATTTTAAACTTCTCAAGAACTTCGTGAATAAAACACTAAGCTTCATAGTAATTTAACCGCATCTAATTTTGTAAAGAGACAAAACACAAAAGTTACATCTTTAGATGATCGGTAGAGTCATAAATATTTTTTGAGTTAGATGCTTAGTGGTAAATCATTAAACTGCCGTTTATTATAATTGCATGACAATATCGTTTATTTGCTGAGATCCATAAAAACGTGATAGCCCAATATGTTTATAACTTCTACTGTACTACTTCTTTAGTTAAGGTTCAGAAAATGCTGTGCAGCATGTATGTAAACTAGTATTATGCTTTCAAAGTATCTATTAACGTTTACCTATTTGTATTTTAGTATGCCAGGCCAAATGAATCGGATCCTGTATCTAATGGTAAGTTAACATGTCTCTTTTTATTGCATTAAACATTTTACTTATTTTTTAAATTTAAGTTTCTATTTTTATTGGAGTTCTCACGAAAAGTCAATGTAACGAAATGCAAAGCAAATGAAAAATAAGGCAACAATTTCATAAAAAATCAAAACTTTATAAAACTTTATGCACATTGACAGCATTTGGGCTTTGCAGCTCTCTAACTACATTTTGGTCGTATATTTAGTAAAAAAAATATTTTTTTAATTATTTTCTATAAGTATTATTATCATAATATGTACCTATAAACGCTACAAATGTTTTTTTAATTATTTTCTATAAGTTTTATTATGATATATACCTATAATATATTAATTATAGGTATATATGATAATAATACTTATAGAAAATAATATATATGATAATAATAATACTTATACCCACAGGCTAGGTGGAGTGACGACCTGTGTAAGATGGCTGGCAGGAGCTGGATGAGAGAAGCCCAAAATCGATCACAGTGGTGTGCAATGGGAGAGGCCTATGTCCAGCAGTGGACTGCGATAGGCTGATGATGATGATGATGATGATGATATTAATTATATTATTTCTCTTCTATGCTATAATTGTTAACATTTTATAATATCACCATTATGTAATTCATATAAATATTTATTCCAGCCGAAAGCGCAGCTGAGGGCGCTGTAAAAGACGTCAAAGACACTGCAAATGACGCCAAACGGCCAAAGGTGCTGCTGAGGATGCCTTGAGTATGTATCAAACACTATTTAAAATACAGGCTCACAATATCTTAGACCAGTCAACTAGTGTAATCAATATGCTCCAGTCTTCATTATTGCAATGAATCTTGCAACTGTATTTGGCGCAGGTTTTATTTCACTGAAGTGGAATGCTATTGATATGTCTAATGTTACTTGCCTATAACGCTAATTTAATAAGAATAATAATAACAGAAGGTCAATCGCGATAAATTGTTTGAAATCGTCTACCTCAGTAATTCCATAACGATACGAAATTTTCCTATTAGGCTGTAGTATCCCGTACCCCCGTAACTACACAAACTTATAAATGAAAAAGAAATTCTCAGTGCCAAGCCTTTCATAATAATAAATCTATCAACATTATAATTTACGGGAATTTTATTTAAACACTACCCGAAAAAATATTGCCGTACGCTACTTTAATATGACGACTGGCAGTTTGACTTAGTATTTAAACGTATGTCTAACAAACGGATTTTGTGACCTCGTAGATAATAATAATAGTAACTTATTTCATGTCAAAAAGGTAGATATGCACATTGTTGAATTGACACACTGATAAATAATATACAATGCACCTTAGTGAGAACTGGAGTTTGTAGTAGGTTCGAAACCTGTGTGACAAATCTCTAGGAAATGTAAAATCTGATACTTTATACTTTTATATCTGCGATGTTGGTATTTGTATTGTTAATATGTATTAAGGTAAAGACAAAATAGTTCTCTTGAGACCTTTCTCGTTTCAAGACTTTTCACACCATTTATAGCAAGATATTTTTTTACAGAAAAAACTGAGGAATCAATGAAAGAATTAGGCGATGAAGCTAAAGACGCTGCCCATCAAGCTATAGGTACAACTCAACGTAAGTCAATCGTTACACCAGACTGAGATAAACGAAAAAAAAGCGGCCAAGTGCGAGTCGGACTCGCCCATGAAGGGTTCCGTATCAGCAAGTTACATCATATAAAAGTTCTTGTAGTTCGTTGTAACTTTCATCGATGTTTTTATACTAGTGTATTGATTGGATGTAAGGTAAATTGCGTGTTAAGATTTATGACGTATTAAAAAAAACTACTCAGTAGATCTCGTTCAAACCAATTTTCGTTGGTAGTTTGCATGGTAATGTACAACATATTTTTTTTTTAGTTTTATCACTCTCTTATTTTAAAAGTTAGAGGGGGGGGGGACACACATTTTTCCACTTTGGAAGTGTCTCTCGCGCAAACTATTCAGTTTAGAAAAAAATGATACTAGAAACCTCAACATCATTTTTGAATACCTATCCATAGATACCCCACACCTATAGGTTTGATGAAAAAAAAAATTTTTGAGTTTCAGTTCCAAGTATTGTTTCGGAAATAATTGGCTGTGACATACGGACGGACAGACAGACAGACAGACAGACAGACAGACTTGACGAATCTATAAAGGTTCCGTTTTTTGCCATTTGGCTACGGAACCCTAAAAACATCATTCTTTTAAATTTTTACCCCATTTTTAGGATTCAGTAGCCAAATATCTAATCTATATTCGTCATATCGTCTGTCTGTCTGTCTATCTGTCTGTCCGTCCGCACAGCCACTTTTTTCCGAAACCATAAGAACTATACTTTTGAAACTTGGTAACTAGATATAATCTGTGAACCGCATTAAGATTTTCACATAAAAATAGAAAAAAAACAATACATTTTGGGGTTCCCCATACTTGGAACTGAAACTCATAAAAATTTTTTTCATCAAACCCTATGGATAGGTGTTCAAAAATTATGTTGAAATTTCTAGTATCATTTTTTTCTAAACTGAATATTTTGGGCGAGAGTCACTTCCAAAGTGGAAAAATGTCCCCCCCCCCTTGTAACTTCTAAAAATAATAAGAGAGAGTTTTTTTTTTTTTTATTATCTTTATTTATTTAGGGGCTTTTAGTCACATATACGACCATGTCAGCCCCATCGTACCCTAAACTTACCATATATTATCTCTAAAATTAAGTATAAATAAGATATTTAGAACAACATAGACTAAAGTTCATATAGCTTATATACTAACAACGCCTCTTCTGACAGAGGCTTCGACAATATGCTTTGGAACATGCCAACATCTCTAACATTAATATTAAGCCTATTTATCAAGGTCTCTCTCTCAGCTCTAGTTTTGACACATTCCATCAAAAAGTGATAGACATCGTCAACAATGCCACATTCATCACAAAATGGGCTGTTACTTAATCTCATAAGATGTCGAAACTTGTTCAATGGAACGTGTCCAGATCGTATTCTGTGAGCTATTACAGTGTACTTCCTATTGAGTATTCTGTTGGCAAACCAGGGAACGTGAGGAGGTTCACTTTGAATAGTTTTATACCAAATTCCTTTTAAAAGTGATTTTTCGTCAAAATATTCTTTCCAACTATTCTGGCAGATCTTTTTAAATTTAGGTAAGACCTCAGAATAACTCGGGGTGATATTGAGTTTGATACCATCTGAGATAGCATTCTTTGCCAATCGATCTGCCTCTTCATTCCCCGATAAGCCAACATGTGACGGAACCCATTGCAATACCAAACTATCGTCACAAATGGATGTAAATGCACGTATCTGTTCTAAAATAGTATAAGCTATCGAAACACCTCTGAATCCAGAGGCGCATCGAGCTATATGCTGGAGAGCACTCTTACTATCAACAAAAATAACACACTTCTCACCATTAGTGTTTTTGCAGTACCATTTAAGGGCTTCCGATATTGCTACAAGTTCCGCTGTCATTATGCATATATGACTACCAGTCAAATCAAACATACCACTACTTTTATTTCTAGACTCGTAAAAGGCAGCACCAATTTTATCATCACTCTTAGATGCATCGGTATATAATTTAAACCAGTTATCATATTTAATATCTAGTTCCTGCAGTATATTGTTTTTTAATATAATATTATTATAAGATTTTTTTGGTAAATTAACACTACTTAGCTGATCTATTATAACATTTTCTAAATTTATATTTGATATCCATGTATCCAGGCCAAACATTTCCAATGGATAACTGGAGGATACAATTTCTTCTTTGATGTCCGTATACACTGCCGCTAATAGTGGTAGTTTTTTATTTTTCCAATATCTATTGTTTGTATAACTGTGCAAAGTGTTTAATAGATCAATTGTCACATTGTTTGTTATGGATTTAGCTTTCAAGCAAAACTTGATGGCTAGATATTTCCTTCTTAGACCTAGATTGGGAATACATAGCTCGCATTCCATGACATGAATAGGAGTAGTACGAATGAAACCCCCAATAATCCGCATCGCTTGGTTTTGTACCTTATCAAGTTTAGTTAGATGTGATTTCGCGCTATTGTCATATAAGAAGCTTCCATAATCGATCCTACTTCTAATTAAAGATATATATAGTGTACGCAGATGTTTGGGGTGTACACCCCAAGCTGACCCTGATAACACCTTCATTAAATTCAAAAATCTTTGTGTTTTTTCCCATATTTCGTTAATGTGTTTTCCCCATCGCAATGTTCTATCCAACCATAGTCCCAGATATTTTATATGTTCTTCTGAATTAATTATTGATCCGTTTATATTTAAATTAATTAATATAATTTTATTTATATAATATAATATAATATAATATAATAAAATTAATATAATAAAAAAAAAAAAAAAAAAAAAAAATTAATTTAAAAAGAGAGAGATAAAACATAAAAATATATGTTGTACATTACCATGCAAACTATCAACGAAAATTGGTTTGAACGAGATCTAGTAAGTAGTTTTTTTTAAATCGTAAACCGCAATTTATCTTTCATTCAAACAATACACTTTTATAAAAACATCGATCAAATTTACAACGAACTACAAGAACTTTTATATGATGTGACTTGCTGAACCGTACGCAACCCTTCATGGGCGAGTCCGACTCGCACTTGGCCGCTTTTTTTACATTTTCATTTCATCTAAGATGAACCAAAATACAGACCTGACACATTGAAGACTAGAGAGCGAGTCAAAGAAATCAATCACAGTATTATCCCGTTGGTGATATCACTTACTTACATTGACATTTTGATTTCAGTTTTATGGTTTGTCTAACTGCGCCTCCCCAACCCGTGTTACCCGCGGTTTACCAGATACACTATCTATAACGTGTATTATTTAACCGGTGAGTAAAATATTCATCTTTTTGGAGGCTTTAGAGGCAAAAAATATAAATATGAGCATCGAGATTGAAATTTCCGTGAAATATTTTTTATACCAACATTTAAGAGCGATATTGATAGTTGACAGTTATAAAAAAATTATTTCAGCAGTCGCTCGATCATCGCAAAAACTTTCTCCGTGATAAGTTTCGGCGCAAAGTTAAAAACTAAGTTGTTAAGTTGATTGATATTGCACTTACCATAATCGCAAAGAAATCTCTCATCATAGTCGTAGACCGGCACAATATGGCGTCCAACAGTGAGATATGAGCGTTGAAACTTAGTAAAGGAGCTTAGGATAAATAATTTACTTTAAAAGTAGGTTCAGTTAAATATAATTATTCATTCGAATAAAGGAGTTCTACTGTACTGAGAAACAATGGGACTATACCGCGTATGACAATTAAGCAGCAGACCGTTTACATATCATCTCCTGAATCCAGAATTCAAATAAGTAAATAATAAGTAATAAATTTACTATAATAGTAAATATTTACAAAAGTAGCCTATGTATTAATCTAAAGTCCTGCATTCCAAACTTTATCAAAATTTAGTATGTACCAACGAATGATATGTTTAATAATTTATTTAACATTTTGTTAATATAAACTAAGAGTGATCATCAACTACCTGTAATGTCCCACTACTGGTCTCCTCTCAAGAGAGGGTCAAGGCTATACGCTGGATAAGCGCGGGTTGGGGACTGACAAGACACATTGTGTCCACGTAATCTTCCCGTTGGATATTTTTTAAGCCAAGCCGCCCAAAGGCCTCCAAAGACTGCTATCTTATGATAACGATAGGGACCGACTGCTTAGCGTAACCTCCGAATCACGGAAACGCTCATAATAAATCATGCCAAAAACGGTCACCCATCTTGGTCAAATCGCACCGTCGCCGCTTACCCTCGGTGATTGTTTCCATTCACCTAAGGCCACTTGCCTTTGAGCGTTTCAAAGGATTCGATCGCGTCGAAAAAAAACAAGAGTATTCCCTAATAATAAAACTATAAATTGAAATACTCCAGCCACAAAATAAGGTTGTTCAAGTTTTGAAAAAAAAAATACAGTTTTCCTGAAAGTTATCAGCGCTTTATTTAATCATATTCCATACTTTTCTTTGCTATAAAATTACCGTCTAGTTTTATATTTTCTGTTTTCTTTCCCAGATTTTTTGTAAATTATTAGTAACTTCATCAACATCACAACAAGGCCAATCAGTCAATGCTCAAGGAATATGAATAACATGTAGTTGGTTTAAAAATAAATATCAGTACCAAGATCAGTTGTTTTATTTGTAAGCTTATTTCATTGCTGGGTTTTGTAACTGTTTAAGAGTGGAAGAAATATAATAATAATAATAATAAATATTTTGGACATCTGACACACAACATCATCTAGTCCCAAGCTAAGCAGAGCTTGTGATATGGGTACTAGACAACTGATATAAATACATAAACATACTTTTTTTTTTTTTTTTGTAAATACATACATATTATACATAGAAAACACCCAGACTCCGAAACAAATATTTATGAATCACACAAATAATATTTGGTCCGACCCGGGAATCGAACCCGAGACCTCTTGATCAGCAGCCGCATACGCTAACCACGAGACCAACGAGGCAGTCAACCAATATATACTAGAACTAAACTCTTCCTTTTTGTTGCGAGTTGTTAATAACTGAAACAGCTCATGTGTTGACTGCGATTCCCGGGTGAAACCAAATATTTGTGTGAAACACAAATATTTGTGTGAAACACAAATATTTGTTTCGGAGCCTGGGTGTTTTTCTATGTATAATATGTATGTATTTTCAAAAAAATATATGTTTATGTATTTTTTAGTTTTAAGTTAGTTGTTTAGTACCCATAATAAAACCTCTGCTTAGTTTGGGACATTGTTAACAGTCATTTTTAATTAAGCATAGACAAAAAAAGGCCGTTTCTTCACTCCAGGCTGTGCTCCAGGTTGAAGGTTCTGCAACACAAATAATACAGGCTAGTAAATGGTGACTAATCTATACAAATAAATAAAATTGAAGTAACTGTTTGTAAGATAATATTTTACTACCAGGTAGCTAAATTTGTTTAGGAGTAACTTAGGCTACTTTCCCTCTCAGAAAATCGAATCTGAACGCGAACGAAGTCGCGGGAACCAGCTAGTGAATAATACATAATTCATTGATAAGAACAATGTAAAAAAGCCTTTTTTTTATTTGTATGCAAACAGTTAAAATGCATTTAATTTACATGCATGCTAAGAACTATATATTTTTATTAGGTAAACTATAAGATTATACCCAGAAAAATGCAATAAGTATTTGATTGACCACAATCAGACAGACTGGCTTATAGAGTAGTGATAATAATGTTTTACCCTCTTTATCTGTGGTGGCTTTAACAGTTGAGATGTTATGCTAAGCAAAAAATATTTATTCTTCAAGTGCACACTTTGGTATACACATACCTATTAGGCTTTTGCTTTAAGAATGATATTTCGTATTTACCCAGGTATTTTTCACTTCAAATGAAAACTATCGATAAAACTTACAAACAGCACTGTTGTTAACATACAAATAAGGTTATGTATTATTTATTCGAAAAACCAAGTTTTCCATACATTTATGATTAACATTTTTTATTTTTTTTATTTTTATTTATTTATTTCGGATCACCAACAAATGATACACACATCAATTATGAATATAAAGAAAACAAAATACATGCCCTGTGCTCATTCAGTTATAGGTAATCACAGCTAACAAAGGATAATTATTAGTACCATCTTAACATAGTTATATCACGGGGTAATAAATTACATTTTGTACTTACCGATCTTTGTCTAGTGGAAATCTTGCCATGAATAATCTTTTTTGGCTGTCCTTTCGACACATTTTAATTAATTCCACATATTTCGCACTTTTTCCTTTTGAGTCCACTCATTTTTGCTTTTTTGGTTGTCTTGTGTACCTACTAGATGACTACCACACCCCAAAAATATAGCACATACCCAAAATTTTATCAAATAATGAGATTGGTTCTATACTCTGTGAACCAGACTTCAGTCACAACACAATTTTAACAAAAAAAAACCGACTTCAAAGAAAAACTATTGCGAGTTACCAAAATTGCGACAATTGTGCCTATGATATTTGAGAAGTTCCCTCGATTTCCTTGGGATCCCATCACTAAATCACGACGGGACCACATGTAAGCTACGATCATTCTAATGCACAAAGAATTTATGAAATCTGTTCATAAACGACGGAATTATCGCTGAACATACATAAAAAAACCGACTAATGAGAAAAAAGAAAAACGTCAACATGACATGGCATGGCGATTAAGGTAGCGCCGAAGTACAACCTGCCTAAATTCGAATGCCGTCAATTATCTCCTGCTTTGTAGGTTTCAACGTTCTTTCAAACTTAGAAAGGTAAAAAATTCGCCCCCGTTTCATACAATCGTCTTTTTCGGTTCGTTTTCTACTACAAAGTCTTCTTTTCTTCCCCTCATTATTTTAAAAAAAAATCAATTGCCACTAAACAATAAACTCTGTAGGAAGATATTTGACAGGATCTCGGTTCGAGTACATTGAAAGCCTCATTATGACCGCAAAAACCAAGAATTTCGTTCATGCATGTTCTCATCTTTTTGATTGATCCGCGTATTTTCATCACAAAGGCTGTCTCGCGGAAGCTCGGCATATTGAACAAGTTGAGACGGATCTTCTCGCCGGAGCATCTATGTTTTTACATGACCCAGGCTCACTATACAATACTCCATGCAGGCATGGAGTATTGTTTCCATCTCTGCAATGAATCCGCGCTGTATTTGCTCGACGATCTCGATCGGTTGCTGCGGCAAGTGGTCCGTATTATTGATAGCCCCGAAGCCACCATGTTCCTCGAACCTTTGCAGCTGCGAAGAGATATCACTTCTAGGGCAGTCCCCTATCGGGAGATCCCCTTTTACCACGGGGAGTGTTCTGATGAGCTCTTCCAACTGATCCCTCCTTCTCCCTTTTTTTACAGGACAACACGTGCTTGCCTTGGAAGCATGTCACGAGGCCGCCATAGTTTGGGACGGCATCGCCATACTTCCTGGCAGTCTGGTGGCCCCCACTCCTGGATTCTACTAATGCTTACCATCAAACATATATAAAAAAAATGCTGAATACCCTCGATCGGTTGCAGTGGCATCAGCGGTCTGCATTATAAACAGTCCCGAAGCGGTCAAAGCAGCTTGAGTCTCTGCAGTGGTGAAGAGACGCATCGCTTCTATTCTAGTCCTCTATCGCCCTTAGCATGGAGTCTTCTGGCAAGTTCTTCCAACTGGTCCCACATTCTTCCTTCGTCTACACGACAACACATGCTGGCCTTGAAAGTCACCCTTCTCAAAAAATATAGGTCAGCTCTTTATTTCTGTGACATCATCATCTTCATCTTCCTAGCCATTATTCAAAAGATTATTTGGAGCGGCACCTTGCATTATAGGGAAAGACGCCCCTGATCGTAACACCAGTGGTGGAACTGAATACAAAAAGAGTTCGAAAACCATGTTAATTGAACACTAGATGTATTAATAAAAATATTTCTTTAATGACTCTTCAAAGGCAAAAGGTTTTATTTAATGTTATATATCATTATATTATTAATATTTAGGAAAACTAACTAACTAATGTTATATATCACAACTAAGCAGGTGTTGTTAAGGGAAGGTATTCACTTCTAAAACATTAAAATGTTTTTTTCTTTTTCAGGTTTTTAGTAAGTTATCAGTAATACAACAACAAGGCCAGTTAGCTCGCAAGCTACCTATTTTTTTTATTGACTAGAAATATAAATAATGAATAGCAATTAATTACTAACTACATAACTTTTATTCAATCATGAAACTCGCCTATCGCAGTCCACTGCTGGACATATAGAGGAGGAGGAACCCTTATAGATTCGTCATAAAGATGAAAGTTTGCATGAATATGTGTTGTAATTACGTCGACAAAGTGCTACAATAAAATTATGAAAAATATTTTTATTTGGGGTACCTCCCCTACACGTAAAGTGGGGATGATTTTTTTCTCGCGGCTACTCCTTTGTGCAGGGTATCATTAGATAGATAGGTCTTTTAAAAATAACAAAGGGTTTCCAAGACAACTTTTTTGTTTTAGGTGTCCGTTTGCGAGAAATTCCACTTTAAAGGGCACTTTTTTGTAAAAACAGGGCGTCCCCCTCCCTCTAAGCTAAACGGCTGGCTCGAAAAATCTGGGAAAATTCGTGATGGTGGTCCATTTAATGAAATTTAAAGGAATACTGTAACGGATTAGATGGCTTTGTCAGTTCAGGAGTTATAGAGTTTTAACTTGTTAAATGCACTTACTTGGAAAACGTCGTTCAAAATTAACGCATTAATACGTAAACTTAACAATTATCTATTGGATACGATTTTAAATCCATGTATCATAGGTGACTGAGGAACCCTTTCCTGTGCGTGGCCTGACACGCATTTGGCCGATTTTTAACATTATTACATATAGTTTTTAGGGTTCCGTTGCCAAATGGCAAAAAACGGAACCCTTATATATTCGTCATGTCTGTCTGTCTGTCCGTCCGTATGTCACAGAAAGTGTGAGTTGATGTTAGAAGTGGAAGCGGACGAATTTAGGTGCTTCTGATGTTGAGTCACGTTTGTCTTTTGTCATTTTCGCTACCTGTTCAGAAAAATATACAATTTTCAAATTTATTTTTAAAAATACAAAAATTTTATATTCTTTAAAATAAACTTAGAAGTACGTAGCTATACAAAAAAATATTATCAGGACTAGATAGGTAAGTAGACTATCCATTGCCAAATTACTATCTCACCCTATTCACCCTATCTCTATCGTTGGTCTAGTGGTTAGCGTATGCAACTGCTGATCGAGAGGTCTCGGGTTCGATTCCCGGGTCAGACCAAAATGTTTGTGTGATCCGCAAATATTTGTTTCGGATTTTGGGTGTTTTCTTGTATAATATGTATGTATTTACAAAAAAAAGTATATTTCAGTATTTATATCAGTTGTCTAGTTACCCATAATACAAGATTCATAACTTGACAGTATTTGAACTCTGCAGTTCTTTAATTGTATTTTGTTTGGAAATACTGCTTTTCCGCCATTTATGGAGGTCCGAGATCGTTCTGGGATCTCCGGTAATATATATAATTACTTATTATTCTTCTTTGTCATTGTTTTCATAGTTTTCAAAATATTAGCATTTATTTTAATATCTTTTGCAGCAGAAAACGCAGCTCCGGGCGCTGTAAATGGAGTCAAAGAGAAAATTCTGCAACTTTCTCAAAATATTGTAGATTTTTATTAAATATTGTTAATTATAGTAGTATATTTCGATTTGTAATATTTTTGTTTATCATTGTAACATGCAATCTTACGTTTTTCGAGTGATTAAAGTGTAAATTTTAATAAATATCTCAATAACGATTAAAAAATATCGAATTTGAGTTTTTTCATTTTTTGCATTTTCTGAGAAGATTTACTATGGTAATGTATATATATTTTTACACCATCGGAAAGTAGACATTTCATCGAATAGAAAACACCCAATTTTTGTCAAAAACGTTGATATTACACGGACGAATTTTCGATTGAAAATTAGAGTTTTTTTTCGGTATTCAGTCAAAATGAGGTGAAAAAGTAGATATTTCAAATCAAATAAATTACGGTGTATTCAGGACATGGAAAGCTAATTTTCCACAAAATTTCGTTAAAAAATAATTTTATTTGTAAAAGATAAAAATAAAAAACCAAAAACTTGGTTTTTTGAATTTTTCACATAAATTTGAGGTTATGTGGAAAAAGTGTAAATGTTAAAGATCTTTTTATTACCTACAACTTTGCCATTTAACTTTTTTCCATTGGACTTGTAGTTTTGCCGGAAATCGAGATAAGCCATTTTTTCCCTTAAACCCCCCCCCCCTCTCCCCCTTCCCGACCTCAGATCGCCCGTAATTTATTTTTCCTTTAATATTTGCAATATTCTCCTCCTTTTACAATGGGTTTCATCCTACTATAATTTATTTTGTTTTCAAACACTAAAAGCACTGGTCTAATGTTTACGAATAGATTTTTGTTTTACGGATTAGTTTTAGGATTTTTTATTTATGTTGCTATAAAAACCCGTACATTTCAAATAAAAAACATGGGATCATACAGATTTTACTAAATCTTAAAATGTACCGACGATTGCACTTTGATGATATAACTATTTTTTTTAAATAGACAAAGCTGATTCCCTCTTACTAAAACTTTAAAATAAAATATATTAGCTTTGCAATCGGATTTCAAATAAATTTAAAATCATGAGTTTCTTACCAATTGTTAGCACTTTATTTGATTAACGTAGTTAACCCAGTACATAAACAAATCTTAATATGTAGTCACTTAGGGCCACAGCACACTAGCTACTTTTAGCATCGACGATCGGCAACTAGTCGCTTTTTAGAAGCTAATTACGGCGACCGAACGCTCCACACCGCACACTTAAAAACGCCAAACGCGGAGATTTAGTCGCTTTTTAGATGCGCGACACAGCAGCTGAACGCTACTCTGCGCACACATTCGGATGCCGGTAGCATCGATTTGGCGTCGGAAAATTATAAACAACACTACAGCCGACGTGATCCAGGCATCTGAGCAGTCGCTAAAACGCGCGTTTCCGATACCGCGTTCGAACGCAGAAAGTCGCGACTGATGCAACATGACGCGATTTTGATACCGCGATGCAGCATCGATGCAGTTGCAAAATGGCCGATCGCCGATGCTAAAAGTAGCTAGTGTGCTGTGGCGCTTATCTGTATCAGACTATGTTTTTCTTTACTATTAGAAATTTCCTTCATTGTTTTACTTTTTCTGTTTTCTTTACAAGTTTTTTGTAAGTTCTCAGTATTGGAACATCACAACATTGCCAGTTAGTGTTCAAGGAACATGACATGAACTACTTGTAAACAGTTTGTTCATAAATAAAAATCAGTACCAAGATCTCTTTAATTTTTGGAAATAAAAAAATAAAAAAAACAGGCAGTGAAATATAATATATATTTCACTGCCTGTTTTTTTAGATTGTCTTATAACTGAAATTTTAAATTCCAGCATCATTTCGAATTACCGTTTATATCCATCATCACATGGATAGTGCGATAGAACATTCTCAAAATTTAATTTTAATTCTGACTAGATGCATATTTTAGAAACCATCTCTTATGTGAATTTTTATATAATTAAGACTTATGTACAAATGTGACAAAGGTCAACTTAATGCTGACCTAATTTCTGTCAGTCGACGATACGGCGATGCAGAGCCAAACGTGACAAATGCACAGTAAAGAGAGATAAGTTTTTAAAAAACATATTTATACGGAATATAAAATACTCGTATATACAGATCTTACCCATACACATTACATAAATACTGGTATTAATGCACATAAAATAAATATATCTATATACCTATACAGCAAGTAAGGTTGAAAGTAGGAGTCGTGGCCTATCAAGAGGTAAAACGAATTGCAGTAAATAGACAAGATTGGCGATTGCTCCATGACCCCTAAATTAAAGACCTGAATTCAGATATATATAGATTTGAGGGCATATTTATGTAACAATTTTTTTTTTATTCCGTAACTAAATCTACTTTTGTAAAGTATACAGATATTCTAAATTGACGAAAGACTGAGTTGTCCTCCATGTATAGACCGGTTAACTGCTCGTACCAGAAAACTTGTTTAGATAGACCTTTCATCCACTTAGAATACCTAAATATTTTAAAATTGGGTATATTATCAGCCTATATTGGGTAAACTGTTGCGTATATGTGCCCTCAAATCAACATCAGTTGGTTTAAAAAAATGTTTGTGGTCTTTGAAAGATTTAAAGTAAGTTTGTGGCAAGCTATCTTTAAACCCATTTTCGATTCATCCCAGAAGACTCCAGGACGACTAATACATGATAAATAAATATTTCAGACATCTTACACGCAACGCCAGCTAGTCCCAAACTAAGCAGAGCTTGTACTATGGGTGACATCCGATGGAATTACATAAACATAACATAGTTTTTTTTTAAATACATACAAATTATACATAGAAGACACCCAAACTCATAAACAAATATTTGCGGTTCACACAAACAATTGGTACGACCCGGGAATCGAACCTGAGACCTCTTGATAAGCAGCCGCATACGCTTACCACAAGACCAACAAGGCAGTCATAGACAAAGACCGTGTGGTCATCAAAATAGAATGTTTCACCATTCCAAAGTGGCTATTTATTGAGTAACTGTTTCAACTACCTCTTTCATCATCACCCAGCTACTAAGGTATGTATGGTATCGCATATTACACGCCATCTCTTGATGAATTCAATGCATTTGATAGTTTCGCATAAGAGATGGTCTAGACTCTAGAAAAAATGCATGTAGCAAATAATTTAAATAATTATTATTTCATGTAGGTATGTCTCTAAACTGCAGCAATCGTAGTAAACAATAAGGACATTCAGAAATACAAAATACATTAGTTGTGATAGTTCTTAGTAAATGAATCTTTATCGAATGAATGTAGGTATTCTAATTATTGTTAAAACATACGTTGTATCATTTATGTTTTTGTTTTTAAAAAGCGCATCGCAAGGTAGGTCTTGTATAATAACACGGTTTCAGATAACAGTAGTCAGTGCTATTCAGTACGTATCAAGAATTGAGTCTTCACTTCACTAAGCTAACAAATACTACAATAATGAAGAGCGCTGTAGTCTTCATTGCATTTTTTGCTCTTTTCGTATTCACAGTAAGTCTTTCAAGTTACTTTTATAAATTATAAAATTAAGTCTTATTTTCGTTAAAGATTTTTTTCTTCTTGAAGGAATGTAAAGTGATCATGATACTTTTCGTGAATCTAAAAAAGTATTAATTATTAGGAAAGTAAATTATTCTAAATTTTAAACTTCTCAATAACTTCGTGTGTAACACACTAAGCTTCGTAGTAATTTAACCGAATCTAATTTTGTAAAGGGACAAAACACAAAAGTTACATCTTTAGATGATCGGTAGAGTCATAAATATTTTTTGAGTTAGATGACTTAGTGGTAAACCATTAAACTGCCGTTTATTATAATTGCATAACAATATCCTTTATTTGCTGAGATCCATAAGAACGTGATTGCCCAAAATGTTTATAACTTCTACTGTACTGCAATATGCAACTGTAAAATGCTGCACAGCATGTTTTCAAACTAGTATTATGCTTTGAAAGTAACTACCTATAAACGTTTAAATATTTTCATTTTAGCATGCCAGGCCAAATGAATCGGATACTCTATCTAAAGGTAAGTTAACATGTCTCTTTTTATTGCATTAAACATTCTACTTATTTTTTAAATTTAAGTTTCTGTTTTTATTGGAGTTCTCACGAAAAATCAATGTAACGAAACGCAAAGCAAAAGAAAAATAAGCCAAAAATTTCATAAAAAATCAAAAATTTATAAAACTTTATTCACATTGACAGTATTTGGGCTTTGCAGCTAATATACGCTACAAAAAAATTATAAATTATTTTCTATAAGTATTATTATCATATATACCTATAATATATTCATTATCTTATTTTTCTTCTATGTTATAATTGTTAATATTTCATAATATTACCATTGTCTAATTCATATAAATATTTATTCCAGCTAAAAGTGCAGCTATGGGCGCTGTAAAAGACGTCAAAGACGCTGCAAATGACGCCAAAGGCGCTGCTGAGGATGCCTTGAGTATGTATCGAATACAATTTAAAATACAGGGTCACAATATCTTAGACCAGTCAAATAGTGTAATCAATATGCTCCAGTCTTCATTATTGCAATGAATCTTGCAACTGTATATGGCGCAGGTTTTATTTCACTGAAGTGGAATGCGATTAATATGTCTAATATTACTTGGCTATAACGCTAATTTAATAAGAATAATAATAAATAATAAGAAGGTCAATCGCGATAAATTATTTGAAATCGTCTTCGTCAGTAATTCCATAACGATACGAAAAATTTTCTATTAGGCTGTAGTATCACCCCCGTTGAGCCGGTTCATTAACGTAGAAGCATGGCTAAATGGCTAATGAACTGCACAAGTTTATATATGAAAAAGAAATTCTCATTGCCAAACCTTCCATATTAATATATTTACCATTATAAGATACGGGAATTTTATTATAACCCAAATACTACGCGAAAAAATACAGACGTACGCTACTTTAATATGACGGCTAGTAGTTTGACTTAGTACCTATTTAAACATTTGTCAATTAAACAGATTTTGTAACCTAGTAGATAATGTGAAATCTGATAGTCGATATTTTTATATCTACAATTTTGGGTTTTGTTTTGTTAATCTGTATTAAGGTGAAGACAAAATAGTTGTCTCGTTTCAAGACTACACACGAATTTCACACGAATGTATTAAAGCAAGATTTTTTTACAGAAAAAGCTGATGAATCAATAAGCCAATTAGGCGATGATGCTAAAGCCGCTGCCCATCAAGCTTTAGGTACAACAGAAGGTACATTACACCAGACTATCAGATAAACGAAAAAACATCACTCCATTATTTTTTACTCCATTTTTTTCATATTCATTTAATCTAAGAAGAACTAAAAGACAGACCTGACACATTGAAGACTAGGGAGAGTCAAAGAAATCAATCACTATATTATTTGATTTGTGATATCATTTTCTTACATTGACATTTCAATTTCAGTTTTATAGATTTTCTAACTGCACCCCCGGCATTTCCCATGGCTTATCAGAAACACTATCTATAACGTGTATTACTCAACTGGTGAGTAAAATATTCATCTGTTTGGAGGCATAAGAAAAAAAAATTTGAGCATCGGAAAGATCGCAATTTCCGTTTGGCAATTTACAGTTATTACGAGTAATCTTAACGAAGACTGTGAACAGAAGAACTAGCTTAACATGATTGTAATATTCTGTCTTGGGTCATGGAGAGACTTATTATTTATTATTTCCGTAGTAAACGATAACATTTATTACTCGCAACATTCATATCGACGTAAAGCTGATTCTCCGTAACCTTGAGGCTGAAAATGAATTCGAAGATTAAACTAGTCATCCCGATATTTAAGGGTACTGACTCCCTAATAACAATTGCCATAGATGTTCATGATAACAGGGATCCAAGGACTTAGCGTGTTCTCCAAGGCACTCTCTTTCTGTTCCTTCTTGACAACTAGTCGACTGAGTCTGCAGATTGTACATCCTCATTGATATCCGTCCTGTGTCCGATCAGTTCCTCCTTCACAGTAGTTAGAGAGATACTGTTTGCATCCAGAACATCCTTACCGATATCTTCACCAGCATTTGGTTCATCTGTCACTCCTCCACACCGATGTTGCGGCGTGTGTGTTGTTTGGTTTATGAGAACACTTTTTATAATAAAATTATGGCAATATTATGAACATTATTTTACTATTTTTAAATTTATTATTTTTACATTACTTTATTAAATGTATATAAATGAATATGTTTATTAATTCTAGAATTCTAGAAATTCTAGAATAATCGCAAAACAATATCTCATCATCAATCTGAAAGCGCTTTATTTAATTATATTCCATAGTTTTCATTACTAAAAGAAATTATATGCTAGTTTTATATTTTCTGTTTTCCTTCCCAGGTTTTTTGTAAATTTATAGTAACGTCATCAACATCACAACAAGGCCAGATAATTCTCAAGAAATATGTACTTTGTTTAAAAATATGAAGAGTATTTTCACAAGAACATGTCTTATTATAACTATGTGGGTAGGTGGGCGCAGAAATAGAAATAAATGACTTCAGAACACAGTCGACGTATTTTAGTCAGTATTCACTGTAATCACGATGTAATTAGGTAGTTAACGATTACTACTATACGATATCAACTTAATTAAAACTTGTAATAGCGCGATGGTGACAATTTTGAGCGATTCGTCACAAGCGTGGTGCGCGGGCGCTGTCTCGTTCAAAAGTGACTTCAAGATGGCCGCCCGCACTACCATCGACAATGACGCTTCGCTAGGTTGACATTGACAGTGCTGTCAACCTGACGTTCTACGTAAACGCCGTCACGGCCGGACTGACATGCGTCCGTCCTCGGGCGTTCTGGTTGAAACAATTTAAGATAACTGCATAGTCCGTTCGCTCATCCTGACTTAATCATTTACATCAGCATTCAAACACTAAAACCATTTAATGACTTGGATTAACAGTAAGGCGTGATTCAGATTAAACTTTAGTAAGATAAGTTTATAACCAGGCTAGAATTTAACCCAGACAACACATTTCGTCTTGGTAAACGTCTGGACAAGCCAATCCCAACAAAGGATGTGACTCCGACGACACAATTCGTCTTTAATATCTGAACAAGTCACTCCCAACAAAGGATGTGACCCGGACGACACAATTCGTCTTAACCATCTGAACAAGCCACTCCTAACATAGGATGTGACCCGGACGACACAATTCGTCTTAACCATCTGAACAAGTCACTCCTAACAAAGGATGTGATCCGGACGACACAATTCGTCTTAACCATCTGAACAAGCCACTCCTAACATAGGATGTGACCCGGACGACACAATTCGTCTTAACCATCTGAACAAGCCACTCCTAACATAGGATGTGACCCGGACGACACAATTCGTCTTAACCATCTGAACAAGCCACTCCTAACATAGGATGTGACCCGGACGACACAATTCGTCTTAACCATCTGAACAAGCCACTCCTAACATAGGATGTGACCCGGACGACACAATTCGTCTTAACCATCTGAACAAGCCACTCCTAACATAGGATGTGACCCGGACGACACAATTCGTCTTGAACATCTAAACAAGCCACTCCTAACAAAAGATGTGACCCGGACGACACAATTCGTCTCACAAATAGCAGGCGATCATCCAGGACAAGTCGGCCCTCTCGAGAGACCGACTCGGACGACAAAGTTCGTCAGATGACGCCAAATAAACCACTGTGACAAGTCACCTAGACGATGACTCGGACGACACATTTCGTCAAATGGCGCTAGACAAACCACTGTGACGAGTCACCTAGGCGATGACTCGGACGACACATTTCGTCAAATGGCGCTAGACAAACCACTGTGACGAGTCACCTAGACGATGACTCGGACGACACATTTCGTCAAATGGCGCTAAACAAAACACATGACAAGCCATCTAAACGATGACTCGGACGACAAATTTCGTCTTCTTCTGTGGCAAGTGAAATGTGCCCTCTTACTACTCACCCGGAAATAGTAAGGACGATACTTCTTCGCCGAATATCAACTATTTGTACAATTTATCACCATAGTTTGTATTATCTGCTTATGATACCTCCCATGTGCCAGAGTCTGAGCTTTGGGTATCTAAGTTTGCAGTGACAGTGTGTTCAGCCGAAGCATTGTACAAGCATATGGTTAAGGTGTCAAGACGGTGTAATGACTCGTTATCATTATTTAACACGAAGTATTTTCTATTTCAACTTCATTTAAAGGACTAGACGCGATTTCAAATAATCCATCATGTCCCCGGAGTACTGCGCGCAAATTCACGTGAGAATATCTAAGGATTCCATTGGTATCATCTTTTATGCTTTTAAGTTTATAGCGATCAATTTTTAGAACTTCTGTTATCACGAATGGAGCCTTAAATTTCCTGTCGAATTTTGCTTGATTGCGTTCACAATTTTTGATAAACACGTAATCACCTTTAGAAAATGGTTTAATTACCGCGCGGCCATAATTGAATCGGGTTTCAGATTGAGCCGCTTTCTGGATGTTTGATATATCCTTCCTAAGGTCGATTTGTTGCGGCGAGGCTGGTCTCGGAGGGGTTACTAAGGAGGCGGACGCAAGCACGGCGCCGACGCATCGGCGGAATGTAGACATCGAGATAGACCGCCAACCGACACGCATAGTTGTACTACCTATATTATTATAACTAGATTAAATTTACCCATCAACTTGAAGCAGGAGTTTTTCTTAAAGTTAATCCTCACCTGAGCTGCTCATCAATAGCAGCCCCGACCGGCAAGCTGAATACTTCCAAATTCGTCGCAACACCTCTTATTAGGATTGCTTTCAACAATAGTTAAAATGTTCATTAAAGTATGCATCACTCGTTCAACCTGGCTATTGGGTCTACTTGCACCCGTCGCAATAAAGTGGAACTATTTTATGCTCGTCACAATAAAAACTTTTAAAATAAGAACTAATGAAGCAACGACATTGATCTGCGATGATTCTTTTTCTTTGTATTGCACTCTTTGCGTCAACAGACGTGCTATGTTCGAGTAAGAAGTACTTCGTAAAACCGTCAGTAATTACCAAACAATTCTGGTCGCTCTTCCCGCTGAGCTTCCCCGAAAAGTCAATATGGATTGTGTACTAAGGCGTTAATACTTTAGGCATTTGATGAAGCTGAATGGGCTGTGCTCCCGACGAGATTAAAGAAGCTTGACGGACTATGCACGAATCTATGCATTTGCGGACACATTTAGATATGTCTAAATCTGGAAATCAAAACTTCTCGTAGAGCTTGTCAACGTTTTATCCCTACTGTTAATGCTACAATTCGCTGTGAACATGATTTATGAGTGTCCATATAAGGGATCGCGGAACCACTGGTAGCCAGAAGATCGCTTTATTGCGGTCATTTTTTCTATAAAGGATGCCTTTTCTGACACCATATGTTTGGGGCCTCGGTTTCAGGGAAACTATTGTGGTATTTTGTGATCAGGTTATGGATTTCAGCATCCCCTTTTTTCTGTTCCACTATTAACCAATATTGATGAAGCTCAACAAGTTTAACAGTTTTAGTTGGCATCTTATTTCAGATTCTAAGAGAGTAACAGTATCAGAATTTGGAATAGGATTTCGAGACAAAAGGTCAGCGTGTTCCATTCTGCTGCCTTCGCGGTAAACGACATCGAAGTCGTAACCCTGCAAATATGCACATGAACGATATACACGTAGAGTTAAATCATTCATAGCCTTAATGCTTTTTGCTATTCTATAAAGATAGTGTCTGAAATGTTTTACCGCCCTCATGACTGCTAACGCTAGCTCATAAGAGTGGCAGCGAGACTCATCTGACGTTCGACTGCTACACTATGGCTACGATGTGGGGAAGGTTGTCTCACTTTTGAAAAGGATCGCTCCGTAACCGTCCGAGTTAGCGTCTGTATGTAACTCTACAAAGAGTTCCGAGTCAAAGATGGTAAGTTCGGGTTCAGATCTAAGGGTGACTATTAACCTTCTGCGTATTCTTACATATTGTGCAGTCCAAGTAATTCGTCCTTTTCAATGTTGTAAGAGGAAATAAAGGCCCCACAACCCGGGTGAAATCAGGAATAAATTTCCGGAAAAGGGACGCTAATTCCAGGAATTGTCGGACATTAGTAACTGACTTCGGATCAGGGGCATCTAACAATGCTTGAATTTTCTGCGGATTGGGTCTGATCACACCAGACTGCACAGAATACCCTAAATAATCGATCTTTTGCTTCATGAATTTACACTTTTTGAAGTTCAAAGGAAAACCAGCTCCTGATAAAGCGGCCAGTAACTCGTCAAGATGATGTTGTATGTTCACATAGTGTGTGCTAATTAATGGTATATCTTTTCAATGACTAGTGTATAATGTGAGTATTATGAAAATATTCAGTCCTTGCACCTACAGCATCACATCTCCAAATCGCCTGAAGGTCGACTGGGAGAAAATAGCATTAAGGCATTAAGTCCGTCCCAGTACAACATGTGCAATAAGTTTAAATAAATTAATAAAATAAATAATGGCTTTTGTGATACATCTCTGAAAGACTGAAAGCGCATGTTATTTTAATTTAACAAATCCTTCTTTTTAACAAGGACATAGGGCCTTGCAAAAGGAGAAGAACTCTTCTGAATCATTCCTGCATATAATAATTTTTTGGATCTGTTCCCTGATTATTTGTTTTTCTATAGAAGTGAGGCACCTATATATGACCTCTTGCGGATCCGCCAAACTAAGTTTACACACCTCCGTCTTAACCCATTTGGTAGCTATACCCTCTATAAAAATGATTTAGATACTTGCTTAAAATTGAAATTAATATTTCTTTATTGTGCCCCTGCCAATCTGTCAATATAATTTAAATCTAATGTGTCTAAAGTCTCATTACAAAAATGGGACTGCTCTTTGGTGTATATTAAATGATCAGTATCAATTTTTTTTACTCAGACCTAAATCAATAATATCCCTACTAATTATTATAAGATCAGGTATTACAGTCAGAAACCACATAGAACAGCAAGCTTATTAAACGTTCATCGATCTTAACTTTGCTCTGAATTCATGTAGTGCATTGAATGTGATTACCTACGACACCACTAAGATAAACGATATCTTTTCACACAGTACCTAATGGCTTATAACGATTTTTTTTAAAAGTGAACAATATGAACCACCGTCGAATAAGAAAAGGAACAAGCTCACCGGATGATGTTTTCTAAGTACCCCTAGAAGGGTTGTGCTCGCAATGATGAACCTCCTTGACCGCACTCTTGCTTCCGTTCTTCTTATCGGAACAGTTAGTTCTCATATGCCCCTTTTGTCCACGCGTGTAGCAGGTCAAAGCAGTAATGTTCTTCGAGGCGCATGATGAGCTCGGAGTGTCTTGAGGTAGACGTACGGAATGATCATGATATTTTCTACATTCTGCTAAGTAGTAGACTTAATATTTCACAGAAACTACACCTGCCCGAGAACCTTTCGGTGGGACGATGGCGCTTGATGATGATGAGGTTCGTCTGGATTGAAGGGTAACAATTTTTGGTATTCGTTTTGATCCACTGGCCCTCAACTTGGGTCTCGTCTCCACTTCTGATGAAGAGTATTTTCACAAGAACATGTCTTATTATAACTATGTGGGTAGGTGGGCGCAGAAATAGAAATAAATGACTTCAGAACACAGTCGACGTATTTTAGTCAGTATTCACTGTAATCACGATGTAATTAGGTAGTTAACGATTACTACTATACGATATCAACTTAATTAAAACTTGTAATAGCGCGATGGTGACAATTTTGAGCGATTCGTCACAAGCGTGGTGCGCGGGCGCTGTCTCGTTCAAAAGTGACTTCAAGATGGCCGCCCGCACTACCATCGACAATGACGCTTCGCTAGGTTGACATTGACAGTGCTGTCAACCTGACGTTCTACGTAAACGCCGTCAAATAAATATCAGTATATAGATCACTTGTTTTATTTGTAAGCTTATTTCATTGCTGGTTTTTGTAACTGTTTAAGAGTGGAAGAAATATATACGAGAACTAAACTCTTCCTTTTTGTTACGAGATGTTAATAACTGAAACTTATTGTTAATAAGCTCATGTGTTGACTGCGATTCCCGGGTCAGACCAAATATTTGTTTCAGAGTCTGGGTGTTTTTCTATGTATAATTTGTATGTATTTTAAAAAACATGTATGTTTATGTATTTTTTAGTTTTAAGTTAGTTGTTTAGTACCCATAATAAAAGCTCTGCTTACTTTGGGACTAGATAGCGTGGTGTATAAGATGTCCGAAATATTTAAAAAATATTCTTCCCTACTATAAATTTTTAATGTTCTTTAGCGTCCCGTACGCTTATCTGCCTGCATTCACATTGAGTGCGGTTGAGAATGTCACTTTCGCGATTCAGGATTAGTAGTTACTCCGTATAGATCGTTACGTGTTTTTCTTTGTAGTTCCGTGTTTCTTCGCTAGATGGCGCTGTCGTATGTCTTTCGTCGCGCTGTATGTGGAAGTCGCCACATCACTCCCCTCCAAGACCGGAGGTCGATACCTGATGAGTCCGCTGTCTGTGCTCTGTTGCGGAGCTTGCCTGTGCCTGGAGTGAACAGTTCCAGTGAGTCGGAACTGAGTGACACGCGTTCCGTTTCGCAGACGTCCCGCTAGTGGCAGGAACAATTACATCCCATCTAGCTGAGTTGAAGGCATTATTGATGTCAAGTGCTGCGACCAAGCAATACTTTTTTGTGCCTCCCTTCCATCTGCTTCCCGATATTGCTTGTTTTGCCGTATTAACCGCTTGGTTAATGGCATCTACCGTAGATCGACCCTTGCGGAATCCATACTGGTTATCAGATAGTTGCGGATCGATAACGGCTTCAATGCGTCTGTGGAAAATTCGCTCCAGTACCTTGAAAGCGCTGTCTAGCATGCATAGTGGTATGATGATGGTTCACCTTTTGGTTTGTTCTCCTTAAGGAGAAGCACCAACCTTTGTAACTTCCATCTTTCTGGAAAGGTACCTTCTCGGAGACAGGTATTATACATGTCTAGGAAAAAGTCCAGGGCTGTTTTAATGGCGGCTCTCAATGCAATATTTGGGATACCATCCAACCCAGGGGAATTATTGTTTCTTATTCTTGAGGAGGCTTCTACGAGTTCTTCTTGGGTAACAGATGGAATCCGGTCGACCCTGTTTTCGTCTGAGAACTATGACTATTGACTTCAATAGCTCAGGATTTGACGGCGAGCATAGTGGTTGTCTCTGTAATCGCAACATGACAGTTTTGTACGATATTCCCCTCGGGTCTCTTTCAACCTCCTCCAGGTGCTCTTTCCAACATTTAGTTTTGCTGTCCCGAATAGCATTTTTGAGGATTAAACGTGCTTCGGAATTTCTTGATTCGGTCGCCGCGCTCAAAGCCCGCGATAAAAGCTATACAATGGCTTAAAAAGTTCTTGATAAGTTCATAAATCCGAAATGGTATGTATGGAATACTTAGTACATTTAAAAGTATATTGGCAAAAAAAAAATTTTTTGAGAAAGACGTCAAATTTACAAGAAATGTTGTTTTGTACCAAAAATGGCTTTACGTTCTATTTTATTAGTATAACATTTTTGACATTGACGTCAAATTTACAAGAAATGTTGTTTTGTACCAAAAATGGCTTTACGTTCTATTTTATTAGTATAACTAAAAAAAAGCCTAAGGCATTTGTCTAAATGAGGCAGAAAGTGACGCCACCAGTTTAAGTAAGAGCGCGACAGATAGTGTCAATTTTTACAGAGTGAGACAGGTAGTCATGTCTTTCTAAAAATCTGAAAAATTCCCATAAGTAAGAAATAAAGCAAAGTAAATTGTGTTTAATAATTTTATTTTACTAAATTAAATGTTCAAATTGCTTTCCATCAGCATCAATACACGACGACGAGAACATCGTAAAAATTATCTTTGGATTAGACAGGCGTATTATCTACAACTAATTTCTTCTATAGCTGTTGAGACGCTGTGGCGAAGTTCGACAATATTTGTGATCATCTTAGAATATACTTTCTCTTTCAGACAACCCCAGAAAAAAAAACTAGCGGGTTTAGGTCTAGAGAGCGGGCAGGCCACGCAATTGGGCCAAGACGCCCAATCCATCGGTTAGGGCATTCTTGATTGAGGTATTCTCGCACTGGACGAGCATAATGTGCAGGAAAGCCGTCATTTTGGTACCACATTCCCCTCAAAACATTTAATGGTACATCGGCCAGGAAATCTTGTAAGTCGTTTTGTAAAAAACTTAAATAATTTACTCCAGTTAAGTTTTGAGGTAGCTCGTAATAATCTTCCCGTTTAAGATGCCAATCCACAAGTAAATTAATTTAAAAGAGTACTGCGACTTATCTTCACGCATAAGGTGAGGGTTGGCGATACTCCAGCTATGCAAATTGTGCAGATTTAAGTATTCATCTCGCTTGCACGTGGTTTTATCACTCCATAAAATTCTATCCAAGAATTGTGGATCTTCATTAGTTTTTTGTAGCATTTCTTGACAATATTCAACTTGATTGTGATAATCACGAGGTAAAAGAGTTTGTACCCGTTGTACGTAATATGGGTGAAAATTGTGCCGTTTCAAAATGCGATGAACAACACTTTTTGGCACTCCGGTGTTTGTTTCAACAGCACGTACGGAAATGCTCGAATCATTTTCGATTTCTTGCAGAACCTCTGCTTCAACGTTGGCTCTGGGTCTTCCTACATTTAAGCGGGCTCCAGGTAAATGCCCCTCCGAGTATGCTCGGTGTATATTCATAAATACTCGATGGTCTGGGAAGCGTTCAGCATTCGGATGTCTATCGCTGTACAATCTACTTGCAGCATGTCCATTGCATCTGCATTCTTAATAGATCAAATCCATTTCAGCGTATTCTGATGTTGTCTTAGAAGACGGTATCGTTTTCACACAGAGGCAATCAAGTCTAAAAAGCCAAAGTCACAAATAAAACACAAAGTTAAAGTCCTCAGTATGAGCGTAACAGGAATATAAATAGATGTGCGAAAGTCCATTAAACTGGTGGCGTCACTTTCTGTCTCGCTCAGACAATACCCTAAGCCTTTTTTTTAGTTAAACTAGTAAAGTAGAACGTAAAGACATTTTTGATACAAAACAAAATTTTATGTAAATTTCACGTCTTTCGCAAATACATTGTTTTTGCCAAGTCATTATTAAATGTACTAAGTATTGTTGACGTGCACGAGAGGAACCTCCCCGAGCGACGTAAAAAAGAGAACAAGAGTCCCGACGTCCGGCGCACCCTGGACACCTAACACTCGATGTCGCATAGTTTAGGTGGCAAATCCTCTCACCACAATGGATCAACACAAGGCTAAACGCAATCTGCGTCGCCGAGCACTAGGCCAAAACCGTAAAGTTGCCATTGATACGATAAGAAGAAGTATTATAACATTTCGGATTTATGAATACTAGCGCCATCTTTTAAAGTTACTTGCCACTATGGATACCATACATTTTTTTTGTAATATGTGTCAAAGTAAGGTGAAAAAAGATTTATTTTATAAAATTGAAGTTTAATCCTAAGAACTTTTTTCTTATATTTTTTTGTGTTTTATCTGGTTTTAACTATACTTTTGGTCGATAGTGGAGTTAACTACGCTATGAATAAAAAACCCATTGCCGAAACTTGCAGATTTGTTGTTATGGTGGCTAAAAATGTCGTCAAGTTTGGAATTTTTCACCATTTTAAGCAAAATACTCGTATCTAAAAAAAATGTAAACGGATTTTTTTAAACATTTTATATAAAGGTGTCACACAGTAACCAACCCCCACTTACCGTTGGAAGTTGAATTTCGGGACACCCTGTATAACCTTCCTCTATAACTGGACTATCTAAAATTGAAAGACTTGATCGAGATTTTTTAAATCAGACCAGTAGCTACTTCCTGAAATTAGTGCGTTAAATCAAGCAAGTTAACTTTTCAGCTATATATAATTACTCAAAATAAATTACCACAGTACAAAAACGTTAGTACAATTCGCCTTCTTTACTTTCAAAAAGGAACCTAAATTCTTGTGTGCCCCTGCATAGTTATAGACCGCTTTGGGTGTCACCAACCCTATTCATGGATGACGACAGCACTACAAAAAGAAGAAAAACTTGAAACAAACTCTATAGTGGTCTGTCTGGCCAGTGTATTATAGTAGGTATAAAACCTCATTTCTAAGAAGAGGGTGTTGATGTGATGTGACGTAAAATGACAATATAAATAGTACGAATTTTAAAAAGTAATGCTAATACTTACATGTCATTATTAAATCATTTTCACATTGGTAGATGTACTAAAAAGATACGTTTTTAATAAATTATTGAAAGCATTTTTAATACAATAATGGAAGGCGCTGCGGACGCTACAAAAAACGCGGCTGGACAAGCTTTAGGAAGTGGTAAGTCCAGAATGCGATGTTTATTTATACTCCTCTGGAATGTATAACCCTAATCATATTATTCAAGACCAGTAATTAGGGAGCTGAATCCTTTTCAGTGTTGTTTAAAAAATGGCCTCTTTTGCTACTTATACTCATCAGCTTTCTGCAACTGAAAGTACCGTCGAAATCGGTTCTGACAGACGAAATACTTAAAAACTACTTTTTTTCAACTACTAAAATTACTTTCGTATACATTTGATTAACAACTATTCATTTTTATTACAAACACACACTTCAAAATTATATTTGAATAGAATTTTTTATATTAAAATACCAAATATTTTCTACAGCACAAAATTTAATGACGGGTGCCGCGAATACAGTCAAGAATGCGGCTAAACAAGTCACAGGAGGCGGTGAGTTTAATGCTTTCTAATATCCAATTGAGTGCGTATTTTCATACTCGATTTATAATATTCCAGACAATTCTGGACTGTGATGAATGGGAGCATAGACATGGTTACCAGAGGCGTCTCTAGCCTATGTAGCGCCCGTGCACTATCATTACCCTATTATCATCAGTCTAGTGCAGTTGTCATGTAGTCATGTTCTCATATTTCTGATTGATCCGCGTATTTTCTTCACAAAGGCGGTCTCGCGGAAGCTCGGCGTATTAAACAAGGTGAGACGGTTCTTCTCGCCGGAACATCTATGTTTTTATAAGACCCAGGTTCACTCCTGCATGAGTACTGTCCTATCTCTGCAATAAATCCACGCAGTCTTTACTCGACGCTCTTCATCGGTTACTGCGCCGAGCGGTCCGTATTATTGATAAGTTCTACCAAGTTCCTCGAACCTTTGCAGCTGCTAAAAGACATCACTTTTATGGCAGTCCCGTATCGGAAGATCCCCTTTTACCACGGGGAGTGTTTAGATGAGCTCTTCCAACTGACCCCACCTTCTCCCTAAAAAATTAAAATTAATTTCTGAATACCCTCGATCGGTTGCATTGGCATCAGCAGTCAGCATTATAAACAGTCCCGAAGCAGCCGAAGCAGCTCGAGTCTCTGCAGTTGCGAAGAGACGCATCGCTTCTATGCTAGTCCTTTATCTCCCTTAGCATGGATTCTTATGGCGAGTTCTTTCAACTAGTCCCACATTTTTCCTTCATCTATACGACAACACATGCTTACCTTGGAAATCACCCCTCTCAAAAAATGTAGTTCAGCTCTTCCTTTCTGTGACATCTTCATCTTCCTAGCCATTATTCCCAAGATTATTTGGAGCGGCACCTTGCACAACAAGTATCGTAACAAATACGTCGTTTTAAAAGAAAGTAGCGAAACAAACAATTAACAAAATACATTTATATAACAGATTCAGCGCAAGGTCCAGATGCCAACCCCGGATTTTTTAATAAATTAGGACAAGATACTAAGAACGTCTTCAAGCAAGGTATGGATAAATTTGAAAGTAAGTACCTACTTATAATTTTACATCAATCTATAGAACTTTCTTGCTATCTTGTAGTATGTAATTTCGGTCACATAATGTTCTAGGCTAATTATGGCTAATTACCTACTGCACTGCAACTTCTTTCTTCTTCCTTTATTATTCTCATGTTTATTTGGAATTGACTGATAGTTCAACCGGTTCTACCCAGCCCTGACAGTGAACTGAATTCAAAAATTTAAATAGTTGTCAGTATATGTGAGAGCACTGACACTTCCCAATCAGCTTAATGTGCTCTTTGAAGCACGAAAGCCACGCATTTTACAAAATTTATTGCATAAAAATCATTAAAATTAATAAGTGTTGTCTCATCAAAATAACTATCAATACGAATAAACTCGTTTTGTATGTGGGTATATAAAGGACTTTGTGGTGTATATGGACCAAAGTTAATGTTAAACTCGATTCCGTCAACATATTCCAACTGTGTAAACAAAAGTTTTCGATTCAAACACCTTCCTAATATGACGTTGTATCATAAAAACCTATAGTCGTCACAAAATAAGAAGCCCGGTTTGACATTTGTCATCGTGGCGTAACTAATACGATTAATTCGTGTTTTTGAGTGCAATTTTTCAATATCAAGTTAAACTTGATGCTTATTTAAGATATGCGTTGTGATAGTGTATGGGTAACATAGTAATTAAATAGGATAATGAATTTGATTTTTCAATTTCTTACATGCGGCATGTCAAATGACAAATGTCAAAACGGGCTTCTTATTTTGTGACGACTATAAGCAGGTGTTGATATCGGAAGATATTCACTTCTAAAACATTACATGTTTTTTTTTCTTTTCCAGGTATTTAGTAAGTTTTCAGTAATTCAGCAACAAGGCCAGTTAGCTTGCAATCTACCAAAAATTTTACTGTAGAAATATAAATAATAATAATTACTGACAACATAACTTTTATTCAATTATCAAACCCCAATCTATAAAGATTAAATACTATATCCATTCATAAATAGCGACACATCGATAAAATCAGCCTTGACAAATCTGATTCCAAGGATTCAGCATTTGGTACGATTCGAATTGATCTATTCTGTGTATTGCATTCTCTTCTGTGGGCATTCATAAATAATTTCTATTTCATTTCAAAACTTGGAACCCGATTGGTGATTGGAAAAGGTGACTATACTCCATTCACGCTAAGAACATATCTTAGCGTGAATGGAGTATAGTCAATCAGTAATCTCTTTCAGTTTCAGTCAGACCAAGTCCATAGTATAAAGGCAATATACCAAGGACAGTGTTGCAAGAGAATGAATCCTAGCAACACACTGTCCGAAGCAAAAGGGTATAATCATCAATATATCTTTTAATATGGACATAATTAAACCACATGTTAAACAGGTTTATTGAAGTAAACATTTTATTGGAATAGATTCTTTCAAGGTACCTACCTAATTTAAATAGAGCTCTCCCAAGCATTTGTGCGAATATTGTGCAAATTGTCGTATTATATACATTTGGTTTACATTTTAAATTATCGATTTTTTATAATAAGACTAGCTGATGCCCGCGGTCTGCTCGTGTCCTAAGGGTATCTGCACACAAAATTTCATACAAATCGGGCCAGCCGTTTCGGAGGAGTATGGGAACGAACATTGTGACACGAGAATTTTATATATAAGATTATACAAACAAAACCTTAGTTACGATACTTTCACTGTACATGCAGTAAATATGGGTAAATATAAAACGTCCTATTCTCAGACCTACTAATGAAACGCACAACATTTCTATAAAGTGAGCGTTGATGTAATAATATTAACCGAATACTGGCTCAGTATAGTTATTATACTTTGTCCATTCGTTTGTCTTTTTGACAGGTCACGCCTATAAAGGGTGGGTAGGTGGGTGGTTAGGGTTCCGTAGCCAAATGGCAAAAAACGGAACCGTTATAGATTCGTCATGTCTGTCTGTCTGTCCGTCCGTATGTCACAGCCACTTTTTTCCGAATTCATAAGAACTATACTTTTGAAACTTGGTAAGTAGATGTAATCTGTGAACCGCATTAAGATTTTCACATAAACATGAAAAAAAAACAATACATTTTGGGGGTCCCCATACTTGGAACTGAAACTCAAAAAAAATTTTTTCATCAAACTCATACGTGTGGGGGTATCTATGGACAACCTGTGTTCAAAAATAATGTTGAGGTTTCAAACATCATTTTTTTCTAAACTGAATAGTTTGCGCGAGAGACACTTCCAAAGTGGAAAAATGTATGTCCCCCCCCCCCCCTGTAACTTCTTAAATAAGTGATAAAACTAAAAAAAAAATATATGTTGTACATAACCATGTAAACTACCAACGAAAGTTGGTTTGAACGAGATCTAGTAAGTAGTTTTTTTTAATACGTCATAAATCGTAAGCCGCAATTTACGTTTCATTCAATCAAATAACTACAAGAACTTTTATATGATGTTACTTGCTGATACGGAACCCTTCATGGGCAAGTCCGACTCGCACTTGGCTGCTTTTTTTATTTTTTCTTCAAAATAATATACTACAGTAGAATGTGGTACTTTTTGGATGGGTAGTGTAGTCATTGATTTACCACTAGCCGTAGATAGAGCGCGTCATACAAAAACAACCCGAGAATTTGTCACCAACTAACTATACATTCCTACATATCGGTTTAACGATGTATTACAACCCGTCTAATACAATAGACATTTGGCCGTTATATTATCTATAGCGGCGCGTAGTGCTTTGTAATTCATTCGGATTATACGGCTCGAGTGTTAGAATCGGTGACTTTCGGCTCCATTCGGTATGACGGGAACAAACATCACCATATTGAGGCGACAACGCGGCGTCTATTCTTGTCACACACTGGGGGAAAAGAGTGCACGCGTCGCTATTTGTGCACTACTTTTTCGTCCCATTTTTTGAGCGTTAATGATCGATCTACGGCTAGTGGTAAATCAATGAGTGTAGTGCATAACTAACAACAACAGACTTTAAAACAGTTTTTAAATACGATAAATTGATTAAACGATTAAAATAACCTATCATATGATGAAAATAATTTAACTCCAGTTAAGTATTGTTTCTGTATATATAATAAAATAAAAAGGAAATTAAAATAAAATGACTTCAAGATTGTTTATTTGCAAGGAATTAAGTCGAAATCTTAGAAGAAATGAAGTTAAAACTAAGAGTAAAGAACAATAACTCTGTGCATTAATTAATTTACTTTTAGACGACTACCTTGATATGTAACTATGCACGCGTTAGTAAAAAATAACTTTGAAACGCGTGGTTAATAACGTCTAAATCAAGTTTAAATCCAGAGATATGAGCAAACACGTTTGAAAAATCACATTACTACTTATTAAACCGACCTTAAGTGACTTTGTTATAGAGCAAGAGCCCAGAGCCGCCAGACCTACGTCATTAGTTCAAAGCTGAAATTTTCAGGATTATTAGTACAATGTCTTGTTAAGATGTATGTGTACCCATTAGCTTGAAAGCGGGGCCGTTTCTGAGGTAGCGCGAAGTACAGATGGATAAAAACCTTACTTACCTACGTTAAAGGTGCAAAGCTAGTATTTACATATTTTATCAAGAATATTATTTAAAATTAAAATACTTATTTAGTTTAGTTATATACTTATTTAATTTAGTTATATACTTATTTAGTTTAGTTATATACATATTTAGTTTAGTTATATACATATTTAGTTTAGTTATATACTTATTTAGTTTAGTTATATACTTGTTTAGTTTAGTTATATACTTATTTAGTTTAGTTATATACTTGTTTAGTTTAGTTATATACTTATTTAGTTTAGTTAGATACTTATTTAGTTTAGTTAGATACTTATTTTGTTTAGTTATATATTTAGTTGGTTTAGTTATATACTTTTTAATTTAGTTATATACTTATTTAGTTTAGTTATATACTTATTCAGTTTAGTTATATACTTGTTTAGTTTAGTTATATACTTATTTAGTTTAGTTATATACTTATTTTGTTTAGTTATATACTTATTTTGTTTAGTTATATACTTACTTAGTTTAGTTATATACTTAGTTGGTTTATAGTATACTTTTTAATTTAGTTATATACTTATTTAGTTTAGTTATATACTTATTCAGTTTAGAGATTCTTAGTTATTTTAGTTATATACTTATTTAGTTTAGTTATATACTTAGTTTATACTAACTTATTTGGTTAGGTTCTTATTTAGTTATATACTTACTTATTTAGTTATATACTTATTTTGTTTAGTTATATACTTACTTAGTTTAGTTATATACTTAGTTGGTTTAGTTGTATACTTTTTAATTTAGTTATATACTTATTTAGAATAGTTATATACTTATTCAGTTTAGGTATATACTTATTTAGTTTAGTTATATACTTTTTAATTTAGTTATATACCTATTAAGTTTAGTTATATACTTATACTGGCCTACTTGAAATAAATGCTTTGATTTTGATTTTGATTTTGATTCAGTTAAGATATATGCTTTTTAATTTAGTTATATACTTATTTAGTTTAGTTATATACTCATTTAGTTTAGTTATATACTTATTTAGTTTAGTTATATTCTTAGTTGGTTTAGTTATATACTTTTTAACTTTTTAAATTAGTTATATGCTTATCTAGGTTAGTTATATACTAATTTAGTTTAGTTATATAATTATTTAATTTAGTTATATACTTATTTAGTTTAGTTATATACATATTTAGTTTAAGTTATATACTTATTTAGTTTAAGTTATATACTTATTTAGTTTAGTTATATACTTATTTAGTTAAGTTATATACTTACTTAGTTTAGTTATATACTTATTTAGTTTAGTTATATACTTATTCTGTTTAGTTATTTACTTATTTAGTTTAGTTATATACTTATTTAGTTTAGTTATGTACTTATTTAGTTTAGTTATATACTTAGTTGGTTTAGTTATACACTTTTTAATTTAGTTATATACTTATTCAGTTTAGTTATATTTTATTTATTTATTTATTTATTTATTTTTTTTGAGAAACTTACAGACATATAACTAAGATGTATTATTACAAGTAAATAAACTTATTGCTAATAACAAGTTTCTGCATATAAGTACTCTGAAGAGAACTGTCGACTTAAACATACAACAAATAAACATACAAAAAAAAAAGTGTTAATGCCAAGATATTGCAAAAAAAAAAAAAAAAACATAATCAAGTGAAGTACAAAGACAAGTACAGTAGAGAAAGAGTAGTACAGTTCGAGTGCCGTTTTATGTTTCAAAAAATGATTTAGTTAATTTCCTCCTAACCGTGCCCACGCTGGTGCAAAATAGGTCTATGTCGTGATCTCTTGAAAGTTCATTAAAACTTTTTGCGCTTCTCAAAGAGAAAGTATTACGCCTGTAGTTCGTTGTTGCAAAAGGTATATTTAGCAGGGGTCGTTGTCTAAAACCAGCCCTGTTCACACTTATTTGCACCTTAGCAACAAGCTCGGAACAGTCGACTGTACCCTGAGCAATGCTTATCAAATAACCGATATCATTAATGTAACGTCTGTGTTCGAGAGGCAAAAAATGAAATTTCTTACAACTGTGGCCGTAATCGTCGGGCCATTGCCGCGCCTTAAAACTAAGAAACCGCAGAAATTTTACCTGGACACCCTCAATCCGTGACTTATAAATGTCATACTGAGGATTCCAGACTTGAGACGCGTATTCTAAGTGGCTGCGTACGTATGAGCAATATAGGACTTTTATTGGCTTAAGGGATTTGAAGGAAGTCGTGGTTCTAATTATAAATCCAAGGGCTTTCGAGGCCTTTTTAATTATATGGTCAACGTGTTGGTCATAGAGAAGTTTACTATCTTGTGTAATACCTGAATCTTGTATACTATGGACTTTGCTGATTAACTGATTGTTAATTGTATACCCCGTGCTTACAATGGATTTCCGACGGGTGAAAGTGACATGAAAACATTTGGCAACGTTTAATTGAAGTTTATTATGACTACAATATGTCTCAAATCTCTTCAGATCATCTTGCAGTTCATATGTGTCGGATAGACTTCGTACTACTTTATGAATCTTCATGTCGTCAGCATATAAAAGAATGTATGAATATTTAAAACAGTATTTAATATCGGAAACGAAAAGTGTGAACAGTAGAGGTCCCAAAATTGATCCCTGAGGAACTCCGGATGGTATGTAACTCCATTCTGAAGTGTATCCATGCAGTACAACAGCTTGTGATCTATTTTCTATATAAGATGAGAACCACCTAAACAGATCTCCGTGAATCCCTGACATGTATAACTTTTTCAGAAGTACTTGATGGTCTATACGGTCAAAACATTTACTGTAATCAGTATAGATAACGTCTCCTTGTCCTTCACGCTCCATACCTTGTGAAATAAATTCATGTGACAAGATCAGATTTGAAGTAGTAGAACGATTCCTTAAAAAGCCGTGTTGTTCTTCAGAAAAACTAACTTGTAACGCCGCATATACGTCAGTGTAAACTAATCGTTCAAGAATTTTAGAAAAGAGACATATTTTAGATATAGGGCGATAGTTTTCAATGTTAGACTTCTTTCCTTTTTTGAATATCGGTGTAACAAAAGCTGATTTCCAAATTTTTGGGACTATACCCTCGGAGAGAGACCTCTTAAAAAGAATGCACAGGGGTACAGTTAAACCAGTAGAACAACTGACTATAAATATCGGAGGTATAAAGTCCGGCCCTCCCGATTTAGATAAGTCTAAGTTTTTCAGTAATGTCAACACACGAGACTCACATATTTCGACTGTACTAACTGCTAAGCCATTACTAATGTGATGCTCGTTAGTCATTATGTTTTGTGTATTAGGGTCTCTGGGCGTGTGATCTGGTTGTTGAAAAGTTGAATAAAAGTATTTGGCGAATAAATTGCTGATATCTTCGCCCGTACAAGCTGTAATATCATTAAAATGCATTATGTTGGGGTATGTATTGCTTTGTCGTTTGCTCTTAATATAAGACCAAAATGTCTTCGGATTTTTTATAATAGAAGATTCAATTTTGTCTATGTAAGTGTCAAAACAGGATTTTTCCAATTCAATTACTCGTCTGCGAAGTAATGTAAAAGAATTGTAGTCTGATAAATTACCATATTTTTTATATTTTTGATGGTACTTGTATTTTTCTTTTAACATTTTAATTAGAGCCGTATTGTACCATGGAGGATGAGATGACCGTTTTAAAGATTTTAATGGAATGTATGTATCTCTTAGTTCATATAATTTATCATAGAACTTAGTGACAGCATTCTCTAATGATTCCGTCAATAGAAAATCGTGCCAATTAATTCGTTTCAGTTCGGAATTGATAGCTTGATAGTCTCCTCTTGAAAAAAGATACCGAGATGTTAATTTTTCACTTAGTTTGTGAAGTTCTACATAACTGGTTTGGATAAGCAAAGGTTTGTGATGAGCATCAATAGGGGTAGATAGAGGATCATTGCTTTCATTAACTTTAACGTAGTCATTAGAGAAAACCAAGTCAAGTAATCTACCGTTTTCGTTACGTATTCCGTTGTATTGAGATAAATTCAAAGTCTGAACGTTGTCAAAGAAATCAATTATTTGCTGACTAGTTATATTTTGTGGTATTAACTCCTCGGTTTCAATGCTATTGCTGGACCAGGTAACTTCATTACCAAAGTTAAAATCCCCTATTATCATAAACTTATCCTTTACGTGTGTCAACATTAACTGGTTTAGTTTAACATTAAAGTTATTCAATTGAGTATAATATGCATTCCCTAAGTTTTGTTTACATAGATACAGTGCACAAATATGTAAATTATAAGTTACCTGCGGCTTTGATCTCTTTATAATGAGTGACACCCATAAGTCTTCAGCTGAACTACGCCACTCAGGTCTCTCGAGAACCGTAAAACCACACTTTACCGCGATCAAAACACCACCGCCTCGCTTTTGAGCGGTACACGAATAATCTCGATCTCGCCTCCAGACAATATACCGGCCATCAAATAGTTCACTACTGTAAAAACTATCATCTAACCATGTTTCTGTAAGCACTATAACATCATGGGAGTTCAAACACACGCGATTAAACACATTATTTATTTTCGTACGCAAACCACGAACATTCTGATAATATATACTAAGTGTAGCCATTTCTGAATTGAACAATTACATGGTAAATTACTAAACCGTGAAGAATAAATAAAATAATTATAAAATATAGATAATCTAAAGTGTACGACGCTTTAACATTAAAAAACTGAATTCCGAGGGTAAACCATAATAATCTTTCGGATTCTCGTAAGCACAGCAATGCACAGTGTCTAATTGGAGGAAAGTATGAATGCCGCCCGTGAACAAAAATACAACACACGAACCACAGGAGTAGCCAATTACTATAAATCGTAAGACAAAGTAAGCGGTAATAGAAATTGAGTCTAGTTGTGTATATTATGCGACTTATATCCACTGAAAATATATAGGTTTTGTTAATAATAGATTTACCTAAATGCACCGTGAACACATAATGCGACAGTTGGAAAACATATATAGCAGAATTCCGTTTACGGTTCTCAAACTGTAATACTCCAGTAAACAAAATTGTTATATTATAATATATAAGAAATTTTAAATGAACTAAATTATTTTTGCTAAATCTTTTTCCGAATTCACAATAAGCACAGGGGATGTATCCGTTTTTCTGACATGTATTTTTGCAAATTTTTTTTACCCATATATATTGAAATTTTTTTTCTGCTGCGGCCCTCTTAGTTTTGGATAATAAATACTTATTTTTTAGGGTTAAGTGGTCATTCACGTAGATTTTGTGGTTTCCTTGCAGACCTATTTTTACTGTTGATAGGTGAGAAGTCTTCGACTCCAGCCTTGCCGCAGCCACAAAATCTTCCTTTACGTAGCGGTTACAGAAATTTACTATAATTGGTTTTACATGGTCATTTTGCAGAGATGGTACTCGAGTTATAAAATTTATTTGGTTATATACTTGGTTAGTTTAGTTATATACTTATTTAGTTTAGTTATATACTTATTTAGTTTAGTTATATACTTATTTAGTCAGTTATATATTTATTTATTTTATTTATAAACTTTATGCACTAATTTTGTACATCGGCGGACTTAATGCCCAAGGCATTCTCTTCCAGTCAACCTTCGGGTGGTGCAGAAATCTTATGAGGTAGGTGCACAGAGGTTACATATGATGTGTTCAATAATAATTCTCACAGTTCACAACATATCTATACAACACATACATATATACATACATACACATATATACACCAATCCACATACATATACATATATACATACATACAAATACTTACATAGGAATACAAACATATATATAAATTATACAGATAGACATACACATATGTATCATATTTATACACTATAGATGCTAGCAATACGATTTACTATGGGTTAGATAGTTCTGCCAGTTCATTGAGAAAAAGATCGTGTACTTTCCTTTTGAACGTAAATCTGTTGGTGGACATCCTGACTTCGAGCGGGAGCGCATTCCAGAGTAGTACTGCCTGAACAAAGAACGAACGGTTCACGAAATCAGAGTTATGAGAGGGACATGAGAGGAGCAGATTATTAACTGATCGAAGATTTCTATCGTGGTTAGAGCACAGGTAACGGAGATACGGAGCAAGGTAAGTAGGTAAGGATGGTGAATTAAGAAATGAAAATAGAGCGGTGAGCGCTCGCTGATTGCGCCGTTGGCGAATAGGTAACCATTGTAACTGGGAACGCAAAGCAGACACATGGTCATACTTTCGAAGATTGAAAATGAATCGAATGCAGTTATTGAGAAGGCGGTCAAGTTTATTAAGGAGGTCTGCATTAAGGTCGAAGTTAAACACATCACCATAGTCGATTATAGGAATTATTAAGGACTGCATGAGTGTAATTTTAGTTTTAGGAGGCAGGAAGTTTTTGAGACGGTATAATGTTCGCAGGTTTCCAGTGACTTTTTTACTCACGCTAGTGATTTGAGCTCGCCAATCGAGGGTTGAATCGATAAGTAAGCCCAGGTCTTTTACTGCAGGGCTGATTGGAATGACTACACCGTTAAAATAAATCGACGGGATGGAACTGGTATCTAATCTGCCTAATCTGCCCTGCATTTAGTTGGGTTAACTGACAGTCCAAATCTCATTGACCAGGATTTTATGAGCTCAAGGTCCTTGTTGACTTCGTCAATGGCCTGCGTTACGTCATCCACTCTTGTCTGTGAATACAGCTGCAGATCATCAGCATACAAGTGATACGCACACTGAAGATGTTGAGTTATGAGGTTGATAAATATTGAAAATAATAGAGGAGATAAAATTCCGCCTTGTGGGACGCCAGTGCAGAGGTCACACCAACTTGATGATAAGTCATCAACACGAACGCACTGCTGTCGTCCCCGAAGATAAGAGGAGAACCATTCCAGTGTCTCAGAAGGAACCATAAGATATTTAAGGATGGATAACAGGATTTCGTGATTGACGGTATTGAAGGCATTAGAGAAGTCGACTAAGACTAAAACAGTGACTTTGGTGTCTTCCATGCCCTTCCTTATATCGCCAATCACTTTCAGGAGAGCGGTAACTGTGCTGTGACCGGACCTGAAGCCAGATTGCAGAGGGCTTAAAAGTTGGTTTCTGTATACAAACTCCGAGAGTTGTTTATATACACAGGTCTCGAGAACTTTAGATAGGAAGGGAAGTATGGAAATAGGTCGGAAATGTTCAGGGAGTGAAGGATTACTATTTTTTGGAAGGGGAACAATGTAAGCCTTGCGCCACAAGGAGGGAAAAGTACCGGAATCTAGGGAGAAATTGACTATGTGAGTAATTACTGGGAGAATACAGTCTAGGATATTGACAATCATGCGACGACTGATACCGTCACATCCCGTAGCATTGGAACGGATAGATATTATGATCTTTCTGATATCCTCAGGAGACACTGGAGAAAATACAAATGAGTCAGTCGTGGGACTGGTGAGACCAGATATGTAATCTAGTGTTTGAAACTTAGTTTGAAGATCCAGCGTAGCTGTGGATGAGAAATGTTGGTTGATATCATTCAAACCAATTTTATGATTGAACTCTGGGTGTTGTCGCCTACCTATCCCTAGAGTAGCAAGAAACTTCCAGATATTGGACGAAGAAGATGACTCTATGTTTTGAAGTATATATATACTTATTTAGTTAAGTTATATACTTATTTAGTTTAGTTATATACTTATTTAGTCAGTTATATACTTATTTAGTTTAGTTATATACTTATTTGGTTTTGTTATATACTTATTTAGTTTAGTTATATACTTAATTAGTTTGGTTATATACTTTTTTAGTTTAGTTATATACTTATTTAGTTTAGTTATATACATATTTAGTTTAGTTATATACTTGTTTAGTTTAGTTAGATACTTATTTATTTTAGTTATATACTTGTTTAGTTTAGTTATATACTTGTTTAGTTTAGTTATATACTTATTTAGTTTAGTTAGATACTTATTTTGTTTAGTTATATACTTACTTAGTTTAGTTATATTCTTAGTTGGTTTAGTTATATACTTTTTAATTTAGTTATATACTTATTTAGTTTAGTTATATACTTATTCAGTTTAGTTACATACTTTTTAATTTAGTTATATAGTTATTTAGTTTAGTTTTATACTTATTCAGTTTAGTTATATACTTGTTTAGTTTAGTTATATACTTAATTAGTTTAGTTATATACTTTTTTAGTTATATACTTACTTAGTTTAGTTATATACTTGTTTACTTTAGTTATATACTTATTTAGTTTAGTTATATACTTATTTAGTTTAGTTATATACTTATTTAGTAAGTTATATACTTATTTAGTTTAGTTATATACTTATTTAGTCAGTTATATACTTAATTAGTTTAGTTATATACTTTTTTAGTTTAGTTATATACTTATTTAGTTTAGTTATATACATATTTAGTTTAGTTATATACTTATTTAGTTTAGTTATATACTTGTTTAGTTTAGTTAGATACTTATTTTGTTTAGTTATATACTTGTTTAGTTTAGTTATATACTTGTTTAGTTTAGTTATATACTTATTTAGTTTAGTTAGATACTTATTTTGTTTAGTTATATACTTACTTAGTTTAGTTGTATTCTTAGTTGGTTTAGTTATATACTTATTCAGTTTAGTTACATACTTTTTAATTTAGTTATATACTTATTTAGTTTAGTTTTATACTTATTCAGTTTAGTTATATACTTGTTTAGTTTAGTTATATACTTATTTAGTTTAGTTATATATTTATTTAGTTTAGTTATATACTTAGTTGGTTTAGTTATACACTTTTTAATTTAGTTATATACTTATTTAGTTTAATTATATACTTCTTTAGTATAGTTATATACTTATTTAGTTTAGTTATATACTTGTTTAGTTTAGTTATATACTTATTTAGTTTAGTTATATACTTATTTAGTTTAGTTATATACTTACCTAGTTTAGTTATATACTTAGTTGGTTTAGTTATATACTTAGTTGGTTTAGTTGTATACTTATTTAGTTTAGTTATATACTTATTTAGTTTAGTTATATACCTTGTTGGTTTAGTTATACACTTTTTAATTTACTTATTTAGTTCAGTTATATACTTATTTAGTTTAGTTATATACTTATTTAGTTTAGTTATATACTTATTTTGTTTAGTTATATACTTACTTAGTTTAGTTATATACTTATTTCGTTTAGTTATATACATAAGTTTTACTACTAATTAGTTTAGTTATATATATATTAGTTATATATATATATATACTATAAACTAAATAATTAGTTTAGTTATATATATATTTAGTTTAGTTATATACTTACTTAGTTTCGTTATATACTTGTTTAGTTTAATCATATACTTATTTAGTTTACTTATATACATATTTAGTTTAGTTATATACTTATTTAGTTTAGTTATATACTTATTTAGTTTAGTTATATACTTATTTAGTTTAGTTATATACTTATTTGGTTTAGTTATATACTTATTTAGTTTAGTTATGTAATACTTATGTATGTAGTGTATGTCAAAATCGCACCAAAAGGAGTTGGTTAACAAACAAACAAACAGGGCCGGATTTACCATAGAAGCTGAAAAAGCTGAAGCTTGGGGCGGCAGAATTAGGGGGGCGGCAAAATGGCCAAAAAAATAAATTGGTACAGAAAAAAGTAAGGTTACGGACACAACTGTTTTTATTTTTTAAAAGACCATACTCGCATTAGGAGTATAAATCCTGTATCGCGGGGGGCTTTACAAACATACATTAAACGAACACAGAGAACACCCAGACTTAGGACAACAATTTGTGAATCGCACAAAGTGTTTTCCCACGTAGGAACCCACGACACCTGGCGCAGTAGAATGCAGCGCGGCGACCACTTAAAAAACTTTTATTTTGACGTGTGGAAACCCCCTCGGGCCGTCACCCTACCGGAGTTTGCGACGGGGCTGTATGTCAGCATCGAACCGACTAAAACCACATGGTATGCCACCTGAAATAGCAGGGGTCCAAGGAACCTGTTATTACTCCCTATGAACCCCTCCCAGTGCCTCCTCTCACTGAAGCGGGCGCCATCGATTGCTTATCTCTCCATCGCGACGTACGGCACACGCGGACGTCACCTCCTCTGAAGTCTGAAGGCCACTGTAGGATGGAGAGGAAAACCCGTTCCGTCCATTTGCGGCCACACTCAGGGCAGCATGATCATGGCATAGATAATGTCTTCGCAGAAGGTTGCGACCTCGGTATCCGTGTATGGCTGTAACCGCCAATATCCTCAGGGGTCACCAGAGGCGTGTCTTATTTTAGGTGGTCAGAGCCGCCGCCCACACCGGTGCACCTTACAGTGCCATAGACTAGACAACTCCCGTTTACAGTTGTCTCGTCGCGACTTTGGCTCCACAAAAATTAGGCAAAAGTCGTCCAAGTGCGGAGGCAGTGTCGACCAGCTTCGGAGAAAGCTATCGGAAGTGCTCATCGAAGAGCCACCTACCGTCAAGAGTCAGGCCCAGATAATTCATCTGGGCCCGTACCAGTACAATTACCGAGTTGAACACGATGCGTACCGTCATGTACGAGGGCCAAGACGGTGTTTTGAGACGTTGGGCCTACTCGTGTTTCGCAAGGATCAGTCTCGGACCACTCCTGTGGAACACGGGATACGACTGGGCCCTTCGAGTGCGTCTCCCCCCGGGCTGAACGTAATCTGTTACGAAGATGATACTCTGGCTACAGCCAGGGGGGTTGAACTTTCAGGCCATAACAGGAGTCTCCTTGGTGGTTGGGCACATTGAGCTCACTGGTGGCCCTGGATAAGACGAAGGCCCTTCTGTTCCATGGGCCCCGTCGTAGGCCACTCCCCGGGCGAGCAGAGCAGACCTAGATAGGTCTCTATGATCTAACCATACAGGTAAATAACGCAGATGCGCGTCAGGAGGGTGAAGTTTGTGGATCGGAATGGGGTGGTGAATAGAAGGGAAGTGTGTTTCGGGGTTACTCAGGGGTCTGGCTGGCTCTGGCTCTTATTATGGAACCTCGCATACGATACGGTCCTTTGCACCAGTCTGTCCTCTTGCCTAAGTGTCGTCTGCTATGCGGTCGATACCCTAATACTGGCGAGAGGGTCACACTTCGAGGAAGTGCTTCTGCTCGCCGAGCTTGTGTTGTGGAAAACATTCGTGAGCTGGGCCTAGGGGTGGCGCCTCATAAAACTGAGACGATTTGGTTCCATGGCCTACGTAAGCACCAGGAACCACCCAGCTCGCGCCTCCAAGTGGGTGGAAGTCCGGGTGGGCCAGTACCTGAAGTACCTAGGCCTCATCCTAGACAGTCGGTGGAGGTTCGAAGAGCATTTCGGGCGATTAGTCCCCTGGTTGCGAGGGTTAGCAGGGGCCTTACATCGTCTGCTGCCCGATTTCGGGGGACTAACTAAACGACTGCACGGTTGGTCTAGTAGTTTAAGCGGTCACCACGTCGCTTCCTACTGCTCCAAGTGTCGTTGGTTCAAATCCCACGTGGGATAACACTTTGTGTGATTCACAAATTGTTATTTTAAGTCTGGGTGTTCTTTGTGTCCGTTTCATGTATGTTTGTAAAGTCCCCTGCGACACAGGAATTTATATTTCTAATGCGGGAGTTGTCTTTTAGAAATTAAAAAAAAACTAAGGAAAGAAGTTCCCTGCCTCTACATGGGCGTCGTGCGATCAATGGTCCTCTGGTGGTCACCCGTCTGGTCCAAGGACCTTGCGAGTTCCTACCTACCGATTGACTCAGATACTCACCGGACATGGTTGTTTCGGTGAGTATCTGAATAGAATCGGACGTGAGGTTACGGCACAATGCCACCACCGTGGATCCGACCGGGATTCCGCCCAGCACATGCTGGAGGACTGCCCTGCGTGGGAGTCCGAGCGTCGAGACCTGGTCGGGCAGATCGGATGAACCCTGTCACCGCCAGCATTGATTGTGGCAATGCTGGCGAGTGATGAAGGATGGGAGGCCACGGTCTTCATTTGTGAGAACGTAATGCTCCAGAAGAAGTCCGCAGAGCGATCCGGAAAGGGCTGATCCCACTCGAAGGAGGCGGCGAAGGGGACGCGGTAGAGGCAGCTAGACCATAATCGTTGCCTAAGGGAAGTTGCGCTCACATATTGGGGAAATGTGACCACTGCAAGCCACCCGAGCAGGCGACACCCCAGTGCGGCTTGGGGGTGTCGTCTGGGGCGGGTCGGTGTCCCGCTTTTTACTGTGTAAAACGGCGAGAGACACGATATCCTCCTGTCCCAAGGGTAATTTATTGATTACCCTGAGATGTAAGGCTGGGGGGACTCCAGAAGTCGCTGATGCGTTCCTGGAGCTCCTCCCGACTACCGAGGTAGGCCGCCGCGGGTTTTAGTGGGTAGACCGGTTCGCCGGGAGTCCCACACACGCCCTCCGTCTCCCCCACAGCCTTATAAGTAGTGCAGTGAAAACCAAGGTTTGCTTAGCTTAAAAAACAACAAAAGTTGTAAAAGTTATGAAGGAACTAGCTTATTTCCTAAAGAAAGGAATTAACTTTATTGTGAACAGTGCATCTAATTTTAGGAGTCAGTAGGGGCGGCAAAATTTTAAAGCTTTGGGGCGGCAAATGTGTAAATCCAGCACTGCAAACAAACATACAGGTGAAGCTAATAAAAAGCGTGTAAAAACCATTTCATATTTTACAATTCAATTCTTGAAATAATACCAAAGATAATATACCTCAGCTTCCTAATTACTACAAATATTTTTAAGGTGTCTGGGGGGATGATTGGCCCTTCGGATTGGTCTGGCCGCATACAAAGGGTCTTAAAATAGTACCTACCTTAGATAATATGTATAAAATTTAGGTTTGCTAGTGTAACGTAGTTTACCTAATTTTTTCACAACTTTCAAGACGTCTGGCAGAAGTAATGGCCCACGAAAAGTGTCTGGCAGTAATGAATTTTAATTATAAATAATATTCTTGATAAAATATCTAAATACTAGCTTTGCACCTTTAACGTAGGTAAGTAAGGTTTTTATCCATCTTTACTTCGCGCTACCTCAGAAACGGCCCCGCTTTCAAGCTAATGGGTACGCATACATCTTAACAAGACATTGTACTAATAATCCTGAAAATTTCAGCTTTGCACTAATGATGTAGGTCTGGCGGCTCTGGGCTCTTGGTCCATTAGGAAGCTCTCTTTGTTCTGGGCTTGTATTATATCTTGGCTATGTAATACATCATAATAGTGCATATTATATTGAATTACAATATTGACTTAAAGAATATTTACAATATAAGTACCATGTTAATACAAGCATCAAAAAAAATCTCCCGGATAATCGCTTACTGAAAGCGTTTCCAAAAGACATACTACTTAATTATATCAAACTAGCTAGGTAACTGGGTATACAAATAAATTACAATCCATCCATCCATCAGACTATTCTTCATAATTTAAAGTAGACCAGTCAGTTGAATCCTCGGTTGTATTGTTTATACGTGGAAATATTTCGAATTTAGTGATTTATCATTTATATCTACATTTATTTATTTCATATACAATTAAAAAACTAATTAATGAATAATTAATATTTAAATATTTAATTAAATTAAATTTAAATCTTTATATCTCTTTAAAAATTAAAGCTTTAAATAAATCGGGTCAAAGTTTAGAAGTAAAATAAAATTGATTTTGATTTCAAATCGAATCGGTGACGTGTGAGGGCGTGACTAATTCCGAAATTTCTTGAACTGTCAAAAACATAAAGGAAATGACAAAGTATAACTATTTCTGGCTCTACACAGCTCTACATTCAATAAATCGTTTGACAGATTGTCTTTCAAATACATGACATTGGCAAAGTTGTGGCTATAACTCGTGCGAGCTAAGATGGCACCTGGCTTAAAATGAAACATGATACCGTTCCCCCGCGTGATACCCCTCTGTCGTCCTGCGAGTAGCGTTAGCAACACTATAACCGTTGCAAGAATCTTTCCATAATAATTTTACTTTATTAGGTATTACCTAATGTCATATAAATCACTCCACGAATTTATTTTATAAATATATCATTAGATTCTTCTGGATAACCCGTAAGTAATGAATGAGGCCTGCTTCCTATTAGTATGTATATGTTTTTTCTTAACTCAGGTAGTAAAGTACCACTTAAGATAAAGTAGTATGTTATGAGAAACTAAGTTTAGCAAAATAAATGTTGAAATTTAAAAAAACTAGAATAAATTATATTTTTCTTGCACTCAGTACTTTAAACGACTGACATTTGAGTCAGGTACCATCTTAGGTCGCACGACACGAGTTATACACTCTTCCACAAAGCCATTAACCAAAAGTCAAGTCAAAGTATAACTAGCCTACTCTAGATGGGTTTATTTCGTATAGGACGGTGAACAACAGTAACCAAAACGACGGTATATAATGAGGTACCTACTCCCGACAGTCCGCATTTTTGTGCTAATAAATACGGGGTGTTTATAAAAGTAAACAAGTAATTTCATTGTACATTGTACAGTCCACTGCTGGACATAGGCATCTCCCATTGCACACCACTGTGATCGATTTTGGGCTTCTCGCATCCAGCTCCTGCCAGCCATCCTACGCAGGTCGTCACTCCACCTCGCCTGTGGGCGTCCTACACTACGTTTACCGAGACGCGGTCTCCACTCCAGAACTCTTCTGCCCCAACGGCCATCAGTTCTGCGTCTAATATGGCCAGCCCACTGCCACTTCAGCTTGCTAATCCGGTTTTTTTTAACGGTATTAAATTCGGCAACTATGGGGCGAGAAGAGGAGCTGTCTGTAGAGGATTTGCCAGGAAGGCAATGTATATCCCGGAGTTCCGATTCATTAATCTTCAATCCCACTACCTCACCAATATTAGATACCGTCTAGTGAAGTCGACATGTGTTTCACTTTCTTATTATGAATTTCAATTCCCGACGACCTTTAATTTTACTGTAGATCTTTAATTTTTTTTCTAGATTTTCAATGTAGCGAGTTTGTTCATCTCTTTCCTTCCTCAGTATCTCAACTTCTTTCTTCAAATTTTCAAATTGTTTGTTTAACATTCATCGACTTTATGACTTCATAATTTGACTTGCGTAATACAGCAGAAGACTGAATTTGATTGTTATGTTTTTTTATTTCTGCACTATCGGACACCAGACCGGCCATCACTGTACCCTCAGCAAGCATTCTTCGCAATCGTACAATCTCTTTGAGAAGAATCAGTAGAATAACCTATTGGTGAGATATCCTGTCGGGGACGTTTGTTTCTAGTTTTATTCACAAAATCACTCATAGCAACTGCAGAATTTATATCTGGTTCAGATTTAGTCCGTGTAAGTTTTTAACTGGTGTTCTTGTTGTCTTAGGCGGTGTAGGCTAAACCCCAGACATAACTACAGTCATAGTATTGTATATAAACTAATGTAAACAAATAAGATCTAAAACAGCGACCAAGTGAGAGTTCCGTAGAAGCAAGGAGCATCAAATAAAAGTTCTTGTAGTGTATTGATTGAATGAAAGGTAAATTGCTGGTAACGATTTATACGAATATCTTATAGTGACATACGGACGGACAGATAGACATGACGAATCCATAAGGGTTCCGTTTTTTACCATTCGGCTACGGAACCCTAAAAATACGTTCGACAATCGCTGCCAGTGCAAGCTAGCTCGTAACCAATGCAATTATCCGTAGCAGCCGTAGTGATGCGTAGCGTGACGTCATCGGCACGTAACAGTCCACTAATTTAGCTATTGGCGCAGCACAACACGCCGTCCCTCTCATCGGCGTCACACGAGTGGCCTATAGATCAAATCCCGCCAATCACCAGCACTTTTTGGAATTGTATTTGATCGATTCCAACAGAAATATGTGTTTCTCTCTCTAGAACCGCCCAGGAGGTGTAACACCACAGGTAAGTCACCACCAAGAAGAGCAACAAGGAATCAAAACTTTAATGAACGACCAATCATAATTTTAGGAAGCAATTATTGTAAGACACAATCAACACACGTCCACTCATTTATGTGGCACTGACACGAACTCGACTGACTGACTTTTCTGTGCGTGGCCTGACACGCAACTGACCGATTTTGTTTACTAAAAGATTGATACCGATTTGCCTTTCATAAAATACAATATACTTATTGTACACCAATTACAATGTCGCAGATAAATATTACATGTTGATATAGTATGTACAATGGGCGGCCTTATTGCTAAATGCAATCTCTTCCAGGCAACCTTTAGATAGACAAATTGACAGGAGATAAGATTAAACAAAGGGTAGTTTCGATATTGCGTATTAAGCTTAATTTTTAAGCTAAGCGTAAGCTTTTAATTTTTAAATACAAATAGACACTTCAATTTAATTTATTTGTGTGTATGTTGGTATAGATGTGGATAGAAATAATTATTATTAACTTTTTGTCAGGCGTTTCAAGTTTTTCTTTTTTTTTAATTTTTAATAAAAAAAGATTCTACACTTGCATGTTTTACCGTTGTGATTCTACAAAATGCACTTGATTTATCTGTGAAAAATAATTCTTTTAACATTCTTCAATTACTTGTTTATTTTCATAATTAAAATTAATTACCTATTAAAAATATTAATACTATTTTCGATTATAGGTATATACCTACATGTTCATTTTAAGTGTAAGGTAAATACTACCTTACACTTAAAATTAAGAGTTAATAAATTACCTAATGGTTTTACCCTAATACAATAGTTATATAAATGGATTTCATTATTTTACCCCAGATTTATGGAGTTTATTTTTTAATAAATCGTTTATTACCCATAAAATCAAAACGCCAAAATCTAAAGCGAAGGTGATTACCTAGACGATGTTTCCGATACATGAACTTGGAAGAGCTCCGGAAGGATGGTTCTCATATCAACTGGGAACCTTTAACGATGGCAGGTTGAAATATTAATCGACAACATTCTGAATATAATATTCATGCGCCTGTGAAAAAAATTAAATTAAAGCATCCTCCGGCACCTTGGCTTACGGATAACATTCGCAACGTAATGCGGAACAGGGATCGTGCTTTTCAACGTTACAAGAAAGCTCGTTGTGATGATAACTGGCTCTCCTATAAGACTGCTAGAAATAAGTGTAATCAGGTGATATGTAACGCTAAACGCCGTTACATTCTCAACAGTTTTTCTAGATCGTCCGCAGCCGACATCTGGAAGTCCTTAGGGACTCTTGGCATTGGTAGAGAGCGCCATACAGACTTTCTAACGAACATTGCTTTAGATGACATCAAACACCATTTCACCACATCCACTTCGTTGAATCATCGAAGCAAATCTCAAACTTTGGACTATGTGGCTCATCTGCCTAGGCGTAATATAAGCTCTTTCGATTTTTCTCCAGTTGCACCAGAAGTCCAAAAAATTATCCTGTCCATCAAATCCATCGCTATCCTGGAACAACTTTTACCCGCCATTACCTACTCGATTAATTATTCCCTGGACTCCAATGTTTTTTTCACCCTTATGGCGCAAAGCTTACGTACGTCCATTAGCCAAAGTACCTAATCCCTCTCTCCCTATCCATTTCCGACCAATATCTATACTTCCTTTCCTCTCCAAAGTTCTAGAAGCTTGCGTGCATAAGCAACTTTCACAATTCGTTCACAAGCATAATTTCCTCAACGTATATCAGGATACCGACCCGGACACAGCATAGAGACAACGTTGCTCAAAGTGACTCTCGATATCAAGGCGGCGGCGGAAGAAGGCAAACTAACTGTACTCGCCCTGATTGACTTCTCAAATGCCTTCAACACTGTGAGTCACGATATCCTCCTAGCAGTACTTTCCCACTTCATGATTTCCGATGATGCACTGGAATGGTTCTCGTCCTATCTTCGAGGACGCCAGCAGTCCGTCCGAATCGATGAATCTTCATCGACACGTGGGCCGAACTCGACACGGGTGTTTCTCAAGGCGGTATTCTTTCTCCTCTTCTCTTTTCTTTAATTATCGATTTCATTACCCGTGAACTTCAGTGTTCGTATCACCTGTATGCTGACGACCTGCAGATCTATTCACACGCTAGAGTAGAGAACTTGGAGGACGCGTTTAATAGTATTAACCAAGACCTAGAAAATATAAAGAATTGGTCTATCAGGTTTGGTTTGACGGTGAACCCAATAAAATGTCAGACGATCATTACAGATAGTCCTAGAATGATTTGCAGAATAGATCCTGATAATGTTCCTGAAATCATCTTTAATGGTGCTGTTTTACCGATTAGTGTTTCGGTCAAGCATCTAGGTTAGCACATTGATACAAATATGAACTGGCAGACCCAGGTAGCCACCGTCAGTCAAAAGGTCACAAATATTTTGCGAGGATTTTATCGTCTTAAAAACTTCCTCCCAACAAAAATAAAGACGATGCTTATTCGAACCTTAATTTTTCCTATTGTCGACTATGGTGATGTATGTTACCTCGACTTGAATGCAGATCTGCTCAATAAACTAGACCGGCTTCTCAATTGTTGAGATTCATATTTAATCATTCGATTTATATTTAATCTACGAATGTATGATCATATTTCTTCTTATCGTAAATAACTGTCATGGTTGCCTATAAGGCAGCGTCGCAATTCGAGAGCGCTATCGATGTTGTACTCCCTTCTTTATTCACCGAACTCGCCCACCTACTTAAAATCCCATCTCCAATATCTCTGCTCTAACCATGACAGAAACCTTCGCTCTTCTAATAATCTTCTCCTTCTTTGTCCTGCACACACATCAAATAAAGTCCATTGTTCTTTCCTTGTTCAAGCAGTTACTCTTTGGAACGCGCTCCCATTGGAAATCGGGATGTCCACTAGCCGATCCACTTTTTAATTTAAAGTTCAAGAGCACTGTAGAGACATGTTGACGGAGTCATCAGAATAACAGTTTCTGTCTTGATTATTCATGTATTACAGTATATGTGCACATATGTATGTGTATGTTACGAATAAATGATGTGTATGTATGTGTGTATATATTTATGTATAGTTATTTTGAAATATATATATTTTGTAAATTAAATGATTTAGCCTCTCGTCTTACTTGTCCTAACATACACCTGCCACAAACAGCTTCGCAACACCCAAAGGTTTGTCTGGAAGATAATGCCTGTGGCATTAAGTCCACCTTGTGCAGGAATCAAATCAAATCAAATCAAATCATTTATTCTGCAATTAGGTTACATGAACACTTTTGCAAGTTACACTGAGCAGATGAGTTCGGCCTTTCCTAACTGGACTAGCCCTGAGAAGAAAGGACGAAACAAACTCAGGGATCAAGTCCAGACAATATTCTTAAATGCAAAAGACACATATAAAAGCGATAATTACAATTTGAGTCACAACTATAATAATTAAAGATAATAATTTAAAAAATATCAACAATGGCAACAATTTAAAATAAATTAAACATTCAAAATAAACAGCATGTGCAGAATGGGCAGCTCAATCCCAGGCGGTTTTATCATTAATATATTCTGCTATGGTATAATACCCCTTTGCGGATAACTTATATTTAATAGTATTCTTAAGAGTGTGCTGCGCGAACAAAAAACGTCGAGTTTAGATATTTACGAGCAGAGTTGCGCGGCAGCGCCGCTAGGCAGCACCGTTGCCCCTTCCTACGTAAAAACATTTTATCTAAAATATGTAAAATAATTGTACAGAGTAGGCTCCACACAGAGTAATACATATCTTCTAAATATTCAGTCGCTATTTCTGAAAGTTTTGTTCAAAAGTAATAATTTCTAGAATCTATAAATCATCATTTTCATAATCAGCCTATCGAAGTCCACTGCTGGACCTAGGCCTCTCCAATTGCACACCACTCTGATCGATTTTGCGCTTCTCAAATCCAGCTCCCGTCACTATAAATATATCATCTATACAGGGTGTCCCAGAAAGAATGGGTAATCCTAAAGCACTTAGTAGTATAGCTATCCGGCGTACAAAAAAATACCCAAAAAAAATCCAATTGTTGCCCAAGTTTTGAAGTTATCTTATTCCTCACAAACAATCTTATTAGAAATGCAGTACATAGTATGAGTGCCTATTATACTTTTTTTAAAAAAATAATAACATGAAATTTGTAAAAATAAATTATTACAAAATTTGAAATTTTTGTGAAAAAAAAATGTATGAAAAACTAAGCAGCAACTATATTTAAAAAAAAATGGTATAATACATAATTTTATCCAAAGAGAGAAAATTAAAGCTTCCTTTTTAGTGTAGCAGGTCGTGTGATAATTATAATGTTATTTCGCTATTTACTACCTGAGTGTGGCCGAAGTATTTTTTTGTTAATTATGAGACAGAGATAGGTGAATATATTTAGTACTTAAGTACAGTGTAAGCGAGCGAGGGAAGAGTATATTATTATTACATTGTACCTTATCTCTCATAACAATGGCAAGTATTTGGTGCGTCGCTTGACTTGTTCGGTATCGCATGTGCCCATTCCTTTTGCAGTTCTCTGTGATTTTCAATCAGTGTTACAACGACGATTTCTGGCTAAACAGCCAGAAGTCATCGTTTTAACTAAGAGTCCAATGAAATCATTAGACTCTTAGTTTTGCTCACTGATTTGGACTTGATAGTTTGGTGATTTTACGACGACTTGGATCTGAACTGGTTTCGTGTATCAATATGCCTCGTATTCAATATACGGCACAAGAATACGCAAACATGCACTTTATTTATGGTGAATGTAGAAGTAGCGCAAGACTGATGCATTCCTTTATAGGGAAAGATACCCTATAGCGCGTCATCCAGATTACCGCGTATTCATAAGAGTGCACAGATGTTATTCGGAAGGTAGAATGCATAGGTGGTACAAGCACTGGGAGAATAGCAAATATCAATACACAAGACACTGTGCTTGACGAAATTCAGAAGAAGACAAAGACGACCCTGCATCATGTACTGAAAAAAAATAATTCATCCCTACCACGGGTTCAAGCTCTTCAGCCGAGAGATTACAACGCAAGAATTTTTTTTTTGTCGACAAATGCTTGCAAAAATAGAACAAGATCCACAATTCTTTGACAACATTCTGTGGAGAGATGAACCCACTCTTAAAAGAGATGGATATAACAACGTGCATAAACTGCGCAGCTGGCAACTCTCGAACCCGCATCTAATGCGAGAAGAAAAATCGCAATACCAGTTCAAAATAAATTATTGAACTGGTATTTTCAACGAAAAAATCGTTGGTCCATTTGAACTGTCCGGAAAGTTATCTGGCCAAAGTTATTTACATTTTTTACAAAATGATCTGCCAAATTTAATAGAAGAGGTACCTGAGGAGGTGAGGCAATCCCACTGGCTACGTGCTGCAAATGTCCGTGCCTATTTAAATGCCTCATATCTAAATGTATAGATGGGTAGTTTGACTCTTATTTTGTGGCCTCCACGATCCCCGAACTTAAATCCACTAGATTTTTTTTACTGGGGCTGCTAAAAGAACGGATGCACTTTAGGCCCACTTCAAGTTTGGAGGAATTACGCAGTCGTGTTCAGGAGGCTGCTTCAAAAATAACTGAACGGCGCTACGCACGACTTCTTGAAAGAGCATTTATTAGAAGATGTCGAACTTGTATCTCAGTTGGTGGCAGACAATTCGAACATCTCTTATAAAATAAAGATGATTTTTTCTACATCTTAAAGCTTTTTGTTATTATAATTTAAAACAAGATTTATTCAGTCGAATTTGCTCTTTTTGCATCTAAATAACAATCACTGCATATTTGCGTTAAATGAAATTATGAAATTATACAAACTCTCAAATTATTCTCAAACTTTGTCATATTTTTTTTTATCAAAATTCATGTTAAAAATCTTAGTTCATATTTGTCTTTCAAAAAAGTACAATAGGTACTCATACTAGTTACTGCAATTCTAATTAAAGTGTCTGTGAGGAATAAGATAACGTCAAAAACGCAACAAATTTCATTAATTTTCAATAATTTGCATTAATTTTTTTTGGGTATTTTTTTTGTACGCCAGATAGCTGTACTACTAAGTGCTCCAGGATTATCCATTATTTCTGTCTGGGTCACCATGTATATACATATACTAGTTGACCCAGCGAACTTCGTACCGCCCAACTTTAAAATTCCAGAACTTGATCGCAGCGCCACCTACCGGGTCCAATTGCGAATCTAAACCATTCCCAGATCCCCTTGAACACACACAAAAAAATTCATCAAAATCGGTCCAGTCGTTTGAGAGAAGTTCAGTGACATACACACTCACAGAAGAATTATATATATAAAGATAACCTCATTCACAACGATTGGTATCTGGAAAAGAGTAAGCAAATCAGAAATGAAAAACATCAATAACAATAATAATAGGTTTAATAGTTAGATTTACGATGTTTGGGTATAGTTATACTATCGTTATTTGTTATTCTTCGTTTATTTTTGACCTGTTTTTTTTTAGAGCTTTCAATATATAATGAGGCTCCTTAATTTCCATTTTTCTTGATAATTCATCTAGTCTTGTACAAAAGTATCTGAGGAGGTGGTTAGAACACTCTATCTTTTCGACAATAAGTGCGGCATATGGTTTGGTATCCAGAATATTTTTGTAGGTACTGGAATCACCATCAGCTATGAGTTTGTATATCATACATGCTCAGGTACTTCAAGTTTGCGCTTCTGAGCTCGCCCGCAGACCATAGAGTTTTTATTTTTAACAGACATGTAGAGAACTGTTTTAGTTTGTAGCCAATGATATCTGCATCCTGAAAAGGTCGTATAGTTTTTCCTGTATAACCTCTTACTCCAAAACGCATCAGATACAACTGTTATCATCGGTACGCTATCTGCATTAACGTCACCATTTTTTTCAGCCAGTTCAAGTTTTTCTTTTGTTGCTTCCTCTATGCTTTTTTCTTTGGCCAGTTCCCAGAGTTCACATACTTTAGCATGACATTTGGCATAAAAATGTTCTGACATGCAGGGTATATCAAGAGAAGTTGTGACTTGCTCCAGGGCACTGAACCCCATACCTACACACTTAATTACTCACGATATTTTGATTGAGTACAAGTTCCTTGCTGTTTCTAGGTTTTCTACAATTTTCCAATCTTAATTTTGCATTACACATATTGCATACTATGAAACAGGAGGAATGAAAACAATTTCTATATTCTCCATTAATTTTTAAATTACTGAAGTTGCAACCAAATGGAGAGTTGTGGTGAGTAAGTTCTTGGTTACCCGAATTGTGGCTTTGCTTTTATTCGTGTTTTCCTTTTCTACTATAAGTTCTTTCTTGACCATAAGATTACATGTTACCTGAAAAACATAGGCCTATAATAATACAGTGAGTTTGATAAGAGTAGGTTAGGTACCTTTGATTAATTACATGTTTATAATCAAAGGTAAATATTTACGTTTTGAAGTTTTACCGTCTTGATTACTTGATTACTTGTATTGATTGATTAGCAACTGACGAATAATTGTGAACGGAACATTGAATTTACAATAAAATTATAACAGTAACATTAAACATACCTGTTTGAGATATTTACCTATTTGCGTTTGTACGTTTGTATTGTGTTTCGTACATTTGTTGCTCTGCGTTCGCACTACTCTGTACAGGATTCGACTCGAAATTTGATTTTTTTCCAATTTTCTTATTTGCCAGTAAGTATAACCAATGACATATAGACATGATACACAATACAATACTGACATAAGTTTAAAAAAAACTTCAAAACAAAATCGATCTCATTAATATTAGTAATTAGATCCATTCTGCTTTGAAGTTTCAAACCTAGTAATTTAATTAGAGCAATGTTTTTTTCTGCGCAATGTGCAATGTGCATCAGGCGTTTGTGTTAAAAATTGAAAAGTCTTAATATTTTTAGATTTATACTTTTAAATTAAATTAAACATTGTCTATACCCTGCACGATGTAAATACAAATATTGTCATATGAAAATTATTGTTCTAGACGTAAAATCTACTATTTTTTCGAAGAAAAATGTTTTTAAGATTTCATCTGACACACAACATATATGTATCGTTTTTTAATTTCATATGTATCTGTTTCAAATTCCAACCTTACATAGATCTTGTTCAAGGATCGACCTAAACTATACAAATACTTTTGATGTATTTAATTAATGCAGCGCACAGTACTACTCATTTGAAAATACGTCAAATCCCACAATTTCGTGCAGTACCTTCTTAAATTTCCGCAATTGCAAATTCCTAATAGCAATAGGGAGTTTATTGTAAAAGCGTATACATTGTCCCATGAACGAGTTGCCTACTCTGTGGAGACGAGTGACGTGAACACAAAGATTTTAGGAAACTTTGCTAAATTTTTTTGAACATAAATTAAATTTTCGTATATATATTGTGAAGATACAGTCAGAATATTTATCTCTTTAAATTTGGAGCAAAAGGAAGTTTTAATAAATAAATAAAGATGGAGTACTCTACATCCCTCATGTAGTTACTTTGTTAGATTGGTATATAAATAAAATTTGTTACAACGGTTTTTTTAGTTTTCATAATAATAATCATGTTATTTCAGACTTTTCAGTTTTATTAACAAATAAATAGTTATATATTAATCTTAGTAAGGGCAATGTCATTCCAGACAGTTATATTAACGTAATACTATCGTGACAAAAAAATGGACATACATAGTTTTTTCTTTTATATTTAGCCCACCAAATTGACTCTACCCTGCCTGGTGGAAAGCATGAGCAGAACCCAAATAGTCGCGCAGATATTGTAAAATCGGAATAAATTAAACAGTCCTATTAACTGGTATTTTTTTTTAATCACAACTCCCGCTTTAGGAATATATTCCTGTGTCATGGGGGACTTTACAAACATACAGCACACAAGAAGACTCAGAAAACCAATTTGTGGATGACAGAAACTGTTTTCCCGTGTAGGATTTGAACCCACAATACTTAGCGCAGTAGGGAGTGGTGCACGACCGCTTATAGGCCAATCGTACAATCAAAAGTTATACCTTGCCTCTCTTCATGGTAACCGACAATCTGCTTTAGTGAAAAATTATAAATATTTGTGACGACATCTATTATAAATAAAACCCCAAGTCCCCAACTATTCGCCGTTAAAACAGGGGGGTGTCACTCCGCAGTTTAGGTATAGTCGGCCGGCTGCCTGCCGGGTTAGATACGCCGGTCAAACAGACATCGTCAGAACAGTTAAGAGTTACACGATAGAAAGAGACGCAACTATAGGTAAATATAATCGTAGTGATTCGGCGCTGTGCGATCTGAATTGAACCTAATCTTTTGACACGGAGGGTATCTATAACTTTAATTTACTTTTCGGAGTGAGTCTTCTGTACGGGTACTATTATGTATTCTGTGGTTAAAATAAGGTTTTGATGCGATGGGTTTATTTGGTTCATATATGTGCAGTTCCGTCCGTAACTTTTAAAATACTTATAAAACTTGTGATATTCTTGATAAATTCCTTGTAAAGGTGTAAAAATCTTCAAACAGAGTTAGCTGAGTCGCATCAATCTTGCACAACTATGAACCCGAGCCATAATAACCTGGAGTATGTTGTTTTTTTTTAACTAGCTTTTACCCGCGGCTCTGTCTGCGTGTATATCGCTGTAAAAAGCCTACGTCCTTTTTTAGTCTCTAGACTATCTGTTTGTAAAACTTCATTTATATCGGTTCAGTACTTTTGGCGTTAAAGCGCAACAGACAGACAGAGTTACTTCCGCATTAAAATAATAGGGGGGCCATCCATAAATTACGTCACACGTTAAGGGGGAGGGAGGGGGTTGACAAAGTGTGACATTGTGTGACAAGGGGGTGGGAGGGGTCCTAACTTTCGTGACGTCACATGTCAAAGTCAATTATTATCTAAGTGCTAAAATACGAACTTTAAACTTTTACTTCACGAAAACCTCAAAAACCTAAACAACTACATCTGTGTAAATTTAAGATACTTATCAATTGTTTTCTCGACCACTCGGTCTACTAGTGTTACGCGTAGGCGCCCTTTGATAAATACCGCCAAACGCATTGCACCTAGCGGTGATTTCTATGTTTGTATTTCACTTGACCACTACATTCACAGATGGAACAACGTCGTTCTTAGTACTGCGATTTTGTTTTTGTTGACGTTGTTTAGTTTAGCAGAGTTAAGTTAAAAATTTAAACTTACGAAACAAGTTTAAAATGAACAAAAAGGGTGACTTAGGTAATCTTTACCGCAAACTATATGAAACATACAGTGCAGCTTATGCTGATGAAAAAAAAACAAATTGTACAAGAAGTTAACATAAGGAAAAGTTTAAAAAGTAGTGACGAGTTTGAAGGTGAAGTGGAATCTAAAATCAATGAATTGCAAAATAAAAAAATTGGCCTAGTGCGTGTCAGGCTACGCATATAATAGGGTTCCGCAGTTACCCCTAATGGCTTTCGTCGTGTCCAATAGATATTGTTGTTTACTTATTATTTCGTTGTTTTTACAAGTTGGGCCTTTATTACTCCGTTTATAACTAGTTTCGTAACCCGTTATAGTTTTTCTTTAAATTTCATTACATGGAGTACCATCGCTAATTATTCAGATTTTTCAAGGTAGCCGTTTAGCTTTTAGAGGAGGGGGGGGAGACGCCCTGTTTTGAGAAAAAAATGCCTTTTATAGCTGAATAACTGGCAAACGGATACCAAAATCAAAAAATCATCTTAGCAACTACTCAATGTTTTTAAAAGACCTATCTAATGATACCGCACACGTCGGGGTAGACGCGAAAAAAAAAACATCCCAACTTTACCTGTAGGGGAGGTACCCCAAATAAAGATATTTATCGTGATTTTATTCTAGCACTTTGTCGACGAAATAGAAACACAAATTCATGTGAAGTTTCATCTTTCTAGCACCAACCGTTTGGGCGGTAGGTCGAGGACGAACGTCACGAATCCATGACGGTTCCAAGTCATGAACTACGGAACCCTTAAAAGTGATTGACTATGTTAATTAGAACTTATAAAGATTCGTCATGTCCGTCAGTCCGTCCGTCCTCAATCTACCGCCCAAACGGTTGGTGCTAGAACGATGGAACTTTGCATGAATATGTGTTGTAATTACGTCGAGTGCTACAATAAAATTATAAAAAAAAAATCTTTGGCGTACCTCTCCTACTCGTAAAGTGAGGATGTATTTTTTTCTTGCGCCTAGCCCACCGTGTAGGGTATCATTAAATAGTTCTTTAAAAAACAATATGAGGTTGCTCAAACCATTTTTCGATTTAGACCTCCTTTAAAAGCCAAACGGCTTGCTCAAAAAATCTGAAAAATTCATAATAGTGGTCCATATAATTGAAATTTCAAGGAAAACTATAGCAGTTTTGATAACTTTTTAAAAAGTATGGGGGCCTAAATTTTAAAATGCACTCACTTTGAAAACTTCGTACAAAAATAAAGAAATATGTAATAAGTAAATCTAATAATTATCTATTTGACACTTTTGTAATTTTTTTTTTAAATCTACTTAACATGGGTGACTACGGAACCCTATTCTATGCGTGGCCTGACACGCACTTGATCAATTTTTTTCTTAATTTCTTTTTAATTAATAGAATTAATCGTTTTTTGTATTGTTAATTATTGATTTATGTGAATGTTATTGAAAAAAATTTAGATGGAAATAAAAACTGATTTCGTAACGGCTATTTTCATTCAATAATTTCTAAATGTAAATTTGCAAAATATGTGACGTCACACTAGGGAGGGGGGGAGTCTCACAAATGTGACCAGCTGTGACAAGGGGGGGGGAGGGGCAAAAAAGTCATGAAATTCGTGTGACGTAATTTATGGATGACCCCTAGTAAGGAAGTATGGATTGATTAAATATAAAATTTATGTCTTAACCAATATGTTGACTATCTCTGAATAGGTATTGCCTGAATTGATCCTTTCTTAGGTCTCATTTTAAAAGAGAGGCATGAATCTTTATTGTTCCATGAAAATGCTTTAGGTACCTAAATGCTTGAATAATATATATAATTATATTTGCCTGCTGAAATGAAAAATACTTAGTAGGTAGTTGTTTATTATAATAACTTTTAGTGACGTCAAGCTTCTAGGTAGTACAATTACCTAATGTGGGCATAATTCTTATTTTACATATCAATAGATAATAGGCTACAGCTTATCAGCGTCACGAGCTCTAATGATAAATAGAAAAACTATGAATTAACATTTGCAAAGAATAAGTTTAAAGATTCCTGTTCTGTAGTGAATGATTACAAATAATCATCTAACCTATCATGTAGGTAAAGTGGGACAAACATTTCTGAATGCGTAAATTATATGGCTTTACATACACATTTTTGGTTAGTTTAAACAAGTGTTAGGAATTCTTAAATATATTGTTTTTGTTCTATTCTAAAATCTCAGATCTTAATATATTAAACACATCTATTTTCTATACTATAAAGGATCTGTATATAGTGACTACAATTAGTTAATTGGTATCTTAATCCTATTTGGTACTGAGTTAGTTACTAAGTACCTAGGTATATCTTTTATTTTACAACTTACAAACTTGTTATGCTTTGTGGTGGGTGGGAATTTTAAATATAATTATTATATATTATCAAATATTTAAAAAATAGTTTAACTTACACACAGATACTTTAATGTACTCTGAATCGAATAATACAGACTTACAAAACATATTGTATTAATCTATGTTAGACCCAAGCACATTTTTAACTAAACTTACAATAGATTTATTTTTTGGATTATGACCCGAACTTTTGTTATCCAATGCTTGTAGGTAAAAAGAAACACTTCCTTATATACATGGGTATTGAAACATTCAAAATAATCAGAGAATCTGACCTATTAATATAATATGTACTTTGCAAATTTCGTCCGAAACATAAAACCCTTAAAATAACTTACTAGAATGCAGCTATGACTAGAGGGTTTCAAACAGGCAGTAATAAACTACACACTCTACATCTTCCTTGACCGGTTTGTTTACAATAAACATTAAACTCTCTCATTTCTTGAAATATAATTAGTTATCCGGAAACTACACGAAAATTAGTTATTGCTTTGTATTGCTTGACGATTCACCGGCGTGGTCATGGCCTTGGATCAAGGCACGAACGTAACTTCCGGAAAAAAATGTTGTTTACAGCGTGCTACAATTGATCATGATTTGGGAGCATTGAAGTTGACAATACATTTTAATGTTAACTAGCGAATTGTAACTCATTCATTGATTTTATTACGGATCGATTAGCGGAAACTTTAAAGTTGATATTACAATGAGTTTATTTAATAGGTAAATTACTTTCGTTTCTTCTTTTATAAAACTTCATTTCCTTCTTGTTTACATTTATTCGAGTTGACGGTAGTCGATGTGTACCTAAGAAGAACGTCATTTAACAGAGACAAAGCAAGCACGCAAATTGTAATGGTTTTACTCCACGAATTCTTTCAACAATTGTTAAAACTTTTGTGACACCTTTCCGTTCATGGAAATATTGAACAACACGCGGCTTGGAAAATGTAGTATAAATAATAGGGTTTCGGAGACCGGCAATCAGTGCTATTTGGTACGTTTTAAGAGTTGTATCTTTACTGAATTTTTAAACACATATACAATAATGAAGAACGTTGTAGCTTTTATCGCAATTTTTGCAGTTTTCATATCTGCTGTAAGTATTTAAATATTTTATATGCATTGTACACAAAATACTTATATCTAAGACTTGAAATTCACAATCCCAAGAGAGAGCATTCAGTTCATTCAGCACTTTTCTTTTGATCGAATTCATTCGCTATAACAAAAGAAAAGCGTATAGGGTATCATTTAGTTCAATGAAAAACGAATCTAAAAAAAGGTTGTTTGTAGACGCTATCATATTACCTAATTATTTCAACTTTAGCATTGAAAAACGCTTTTCATGAATACAATTAGGATTTTGTAATTATCACAATCTATCGCAGTCTTCCTTAAAATCATCCAGCCATCTTTACGTCCTAGTGTTTTTTTCAAAAAAGATAAAATATAAAGATGACAACATAATAAAAAAGCTTCGTTAATTTTTATAGCTAGCTATAGATAACTGTTAGTTACAGATTTTTGTTAGAATGATTTTATCATTGATAGCGAAATATACATAATTTTTTCTAAAGCCAAGGTTGAAGCGCTGTGTGCATGCCTTGAATATTATTCTTATTTATTTTATTTACAACTTCGTTCAATTATGTACATCGCCGATTTACATAGTTGCACGAAGTTGTAAATAAAATACTTAATACCCGGGGCATTCTCTACCAGCCAATCTTAGGGAATGTAGATAAACTTATCCAGAACAACTAACTATTAACTGCCCAAATTTCAATCTATTATTTATATTTCGCCTTTTCGTATTATAGAATGCCAAGCCAGCTGAATCCAACTCACCCCGACCTGATGGTAAGCAAAGTAGCTTTAGTAACTTTATATACATGTATAAATTAATGCAACTACTTTTCATCATCATCATCATCAGCCCATTGCATTCCACTTCTGGATTTATAACTACTTTTATTTTGAATAAAATGTTGCTATTAACCAACCTTAAAAGTTGTAAAAATTGAAATTTTAAACTTTTCTTTTACTAAACCAAATCACTTTCCCGTGTTGGAGTAAAAGTGTTTTGGTTTGGGTTTGTGCTTTGGCAATGTGTGTCAAGAAAAAAAAATTTATAGTCCACTTGGGTAAAAAAAGTAATTACTTTTTTTATTGTTGCAGTCGCAGCATCTAAACCAGCGGAAGACGCTGGTTCAAGTGCTATAAAGGAAGCCACAGACGACGTTGAAAATGCGTCTAGAAAAGGTGAGTTTAAATTACAATAAAATGTATAGAATATTTTTGTACATTAACCGCTTTAAGTTATTCCATAGAGTCCAATCCAATTTTAATCTAACATGAAACCAATTCTAATTTCAAGTTACGGTGAAGTGAAGTAAAGAGTCACGTATTCAAGAAGTTACGTGTCGAATTCAAGAGTCGCATTTCCAATAACGATCGACCGGAATTGAAATCAAGAGGATGTACTAATTGAGGAATTCAATCCTTCACATCATCATTGACACATGAATATTCTTTTAAATATTAAATATTACACCCAGACAAATGATTGTGCTCCTCACAAATATTTGTTAGTATTTTTTTAATAAATACTTGATCTATAATTCAATCTTTAGACTGAAATACCAGATTGCAGGGCCACTCATAAAATAGAATTCCGTGGTCATCGTGAATAAAATAGTAAGATAATGTATTACCAAAAAAGTGCTCTTTAAAGTTAAATACTTAAAGACTTCAAGGAATTCTTCACTTCTTCCTAGCTTTATTCCCAATATTATTTGGGGTTGGCTACTAGTTCAACCGGTTTAACTGAATATCAGTTTTTCCACGGGGCGACTGGCGACTGAAATTCGAAGGTTGAACTAGTTGTCAGTAAATTTGAGGGCACTGATTTCCCAATAACGATTGCCATAGATGCTCATAACTATCGGGACCTGATCGGCTTTACGTGCTCTCCGAGGCACGGGCGTGAATCACCGGCAAACTTCCAGACTCCGGGCTGCTATTATGAATTTCCTAAGAAAAACCCAAAAACACTTTCTAGCCCGACCCGTGATTTGAACCCGAGACCTATAGACCAACGAGACAATTAAGTCTTCACTACACCTATTAAATAGAATATGTGTTATATATTTCCTTTTGTTTGTAGCACCAAACGCAATGGCAGGCGCCGCAACCGCAATCAAAGCCGCGGCTGGAAGAGGTAGGTTTCGATTACCTCATAAAAACTTTAATTTCACTAAAAGATAAATCGTGAACATTACAAGTTATTAATAAATAAATATTTCTAACATCTTACACACAACGGTATTGTATTTAACTGATATAAAATATACATAGAAAACACCCAAACTCCGAGAAAATATAAGCGGATCGCACAAACATTTGGTCCGACCCGAGTCTGAATTGAACGTAACACCTCAAGCATAGCAGTCACATACGCTATCACTGCGCCACCGAGGCAATTGATAAAATAAGTAGCAGCTAAGTAAAATTTATACAATAGTTAGGTATATATAATATGTATGTAGCTCATGTAATTACACCTTCTTGCTGATTTTTAAGATTTGGTCTTGACGTTGTTCTGGACTAAAGTGGTTCCATTACTACAACTTTTATTGAAAATTAGCTGTAAAAAAAAATTAACGTAACGATTAAGCAATGAGGTCACACGTAGCCAGAGCCATCGTCAGAGGGGGGGGGGTATTACACACACACACACACATCGTGTGTGTGTGTGTGTGTGTGTGTGTTTGTGTGTGCGTGTGTGCGTGCGTGCGTGCGTGAGTGCGTGCGTGCGTGCGTGCGAGCGTGCGTGCGTGCGTGTGTGTGTGTTGTTTTTGTTAAACTTTAACCATTTTGCAGCGCCCGCAATGAAAGCTCTCAATAGGAATAATTTTTCCCCGTTTTTGAAATAAAAAATATCATTTTAGACAAATTACATTTTTCTTTTGGTAGTAGCGTGATTATATTTATCCTTTAAAATCAAGCAAGTAAACTCTTCAGCTATATATTATTAGTATGGATTACTATAGATTACTCAAAATAAATTACAATTCTCACAGTACAAAAACGTTAGTACAAATCGCTGTCTTTACTTTCAAAAAGTGACCTAAATTCCTGTGTGTCCCTGCATAGTTAAAGACGGCTCTGGGTGTCACGAACCCTATTCATGAATCACATCACTGCAAAAAGAAGAAAAACGTGAAACAAACTCTTTATTCGATCCGACTAGCCAGTGTATTTTATTAGGTATAAAACCTCATTTCTAAGGAGAGGGTGTTGATGTAATGTGACGTGAAGTGACAATATAAATTGTACGAATTTTAAAATCTAATGCTAATACTTACAGATCATTATAAAAATTACTTTTACATTGGTAAATGTACTAAAAGATACGTTATATAATAAATTAATGAAAGCGTTTTCTGATACAGCACGAACTGCAATGGAAGGCGCTGCGAACGCTACCAAAAACGCGGCTGGACAAGCTTTAGGAAGTGGTAAGTCTAGAATGCGATGTATAATTATACTCCTCTGGAATGTATAACCCTAATCATATTATTCCAGACCAGTAATTAGGAATAAGAATCTTTTTTAGTGCTGTTAAAAAAATGGCCTAAGTTGCTACTAATGTCATCAGGCTTTCTGCAACTGAAAGTCCCGTCGAATCCGATTCTGACAAACGAAATATTAAAAACTACTTTTTTGATGTAAGTAGGTACCGTAACTTTCATATACATTTGATAAAGAACTATTCATTTTTTGTTACATACAGACACTTCAATTCTATTTCAGTAGAAATGGATATTAAAATAGCATACATTTTCTACAGCACAAAATGCAATGACGGGCGCCGCGAATACAGTCAAGAATGCGGCTAAACAAGTCACAGGAGGCGGTAAGTTTAGTGCTGTCCAGTCGCCAATTGGGTGCGTTTTTTCATACTCGATTTATAATATTCCAGACAATTCTGGATCGTGATGAATGGGTGCGTGGACATCGTAACCAGAGGTATCTCTAGCCTATGTAGCGCCCGTGTACTATCATTACCCTAGCGCCCTTTAGTAAGCGGGCGGTAACGTAAATGTTAGGTCAATGACTTAAAGTGAAAAAAAAACTTCCATATTAATTTAGCTCCAGTCTGGCTAATGGTTATAGGTCAGTAACTATCATTTCCATTCTCTGCAATGTGCTGAAACGGATCATCAACAAACAATTATTTCGCTACCTGGAGGATAACTCCCATGGTTAATGATCGGCAATATGGCTTTAGACTGAACCAATCTACGGATGCACGTAGTCAAGGACTTTGCACCGTTCGCTACCCTCTAAAATTTCGTCAGTAGGCTTACACTCAAACTCTCGAACTGGGTTGCTGCCGTGCACAAGCACTGCATTAGGGTCTTTTGCGGCCTATGATTTTCAACGGATATGTCCCTCTGTACCTTAGGATTCCGTCCTTTCAACACACCGTTTATTCTGCATATCAATATTATGTCAGTCTTTGGCAACATACTCGTATATTGATATGTAGATGATAGATCAGACATCATCGTCAGTCTGGTGCAGTCCACTACTTGGCATAGGCTTCTCCAATTTCACGCCACTTACCAACCACCCTGCGCAAGTCATGATTCCATCTGGCCTGTAGACATCCTATTCTACGTTTAGAGATGCGGTATCCACTCCAGAACTCTTCTACCCCAACGATTGTTAGTTTTGCGCCTAATATAGCAAGCGCACTACCATTTCAGCTTCCTAATCCGATAGGCTATATCGAATATAAAAACGAGAAGACTCGACATGGCTTTCGAAATACTGGGTTGGGCCATTTGAATTCCGTTAGTATGTTCATTGAACATAAACTTGGTTTTGTCAAATTTCATCGAATAGTCAAGTAGATTATTAAGCATCTATTGTAGGTACTGTAGTGTCAAGCGGCGCGAAAAAAACACTAGTTCGTTTTCTAATACAAAGACTTCTTTTCTTCCACTCATTAGTTTTCAAAAAATAAATTGCTACTAAATAATAAACTCGTTTCCCAGGTGAAGATATTTGACGGGATCTCGGTTCGAGTACATTGAAAGCCTCATTATGGCGGCCTCGCGAAAAACAATACTTATGACACAATTTCGTTCGTACATGTTCTCATCTATTTGATTGATCCGCGTATTTGCGTCACAAAGGCGGCCTCGTGGAAGCTCGGCATATTAAACAAGGTGAGACAGTTCTTCTCGCTGGAGCATCTATGTTTTACAAGACCCATGGATAAACAAGACATGGTTCACTCCTGCATGGAGTACTGTTCCCATCTCTGCAAGGAACGCTCTCGATCGGTTGCTGCGGCGAGCGGTCCACATTATTGATAGCCCCGAAGCCACCAAGTTCCTCGAACCTTTCCAGCTGCGAAGAGATATCACTTCTTTGGCAATCCCCTATCGCTTTTACCACGGGGAGTGTTCGGATGAGTTCTTCTGCTAAACTGCTGACTCCACATACTTAAAAAAAAAATTAAAAAAAATGCTGAATACCCTCGATCGGTTATAGGGGCATCAGCAGTCTGCATTATAAACAGTCTCGAAGAGGCCGAAGCAACTTGAGTCTCTGCAGTTGCGAAGAGACGCATCGCTTCTATGCTAGTCCTCTATCGCCTTAGCATGGAGTCTTCAAGCGAGTTCTTCTAACTGGTCCCACATTTTTCCTTCGTCTACACGACAACACATGCTGGCCTTGGAAATCCCTCTCAAAATATAGTTCAGCTCTTCGTTTCTGTGACATCATCGTCTTCATTTTCCTAGCCTTTATTCCCAAGATTATTGGAGAGGCACCTTGCACTAAAGGGAAAGACGCCCCTGATCGTAACACCAGTGGAATTAAATACAAAAACAGTTCGAAAACCATGTTAATTGAACACTTCACTTCACATGCCTCTTCAAATACAAAATATTTTATTTAATGCTAAGTATCGTTACAAATTCGACGATTTAAAAGTAACAAAAAAAAGTAGCAAAAAAAAACAATAAATTACATTCCTTTTACAGATTCAGCGCAAAGTCCAGATGCCAACCCCGGATTTTTTAATAAATTAGGACAAGATACTAAGAACGTCTTCAAGCAAGGTATGGATAAAATTGGAAGTAAGTACTTACTTATAATTTTACATCTATCTATAGAACTTTCTTGCTATCTTGTAGTATGTAATATCTGTCATAAGTCATAATTACCTACATATAATTCAACGCACTTCTTCCTAGCCATTATTATTCTAAAGAGTATTTGGAATCGGCTTGTAGTTCAACCGGTTTTATCAGAACATCAATTGTTCCATGGAGCGACTGGCATCAGACCTCCCCAACCCTGACAGTAACTGAATTCAAAAATTGAACTAGTTGTCAGTATATTTGAGGGCACTAACTTCCCAATTATCATTCATTTGACTGCCTTGTTGGTCTAGTGGTTAGCGTATGCGGCTGCCGATCAAGATGTCTTGGGTTCGATTCCCGAGTCTAAATATTTGTGTGATCCACAAATATTTGTTTCGGAGTCTGGGTGTTTTCTATGTATATTATGTATGTATTTACAAAAAAAAAGTATGTTTATGTATTTATATCAGTTGTTTAGTACCCATAATACAAGCCCTGCTCAGTTTGGGACTAGATGACGTTGTGTGTAATTGTCCGAAATATTTATTCAGCTTAACGTGTTGTTTTAGGCACAAAAGCAACTGATTGCACTATTACATAAAAATCATTAAAAATAAAGTGTTGTCTTATCAAAATAACTAAATTATAATAAGAATAAACTCGTATTGTATGTAGGTATATAATTAATGACTTTGTGGTGTATATGGACCAAAGTTAATGTTAAACTCGATTCCGTCAACACAATCCAACTGTGTAAACAAAAGTTTTCGATTCATACACCTTCGTATTATGACGTTGTATTATAAAAACCTAAGCAGGTGTTGATATCGGAAGGTATTCACTTTAAAACATTACATGTTTTTTTCTCTTCCAGGTTTTTGGTAAGTTATCAGGAATACAGCAACAAGGCCAGGTCGCTCGCAAGCTACCTAATCTTTTTTAATTGATTGTAGAATATAAATAATTAATAATAATTAATTACTGACGACATAACTTTTATTCAATCATCAAACCCCAATCTATAGTCCTTTATTACGGAGATACTATAATCTATTCATAAATAGCGACACATCGATAAAATCAGCCTTCTTCAGACAAATCTGATTCCAAGGATTCAGCGTTTGGTACGATACCAATTGATCTATTGTGTGTTGCATTCTGTTCTGTATGCATTCATAAATCTTTTTTATTTCATTTCAAAACTTGGAACCCGATTGGCGATTGGATAAGGTGACTAACTATTTTCTTTGTATAGTCAATCAGTAAGTATATTTCAGCTTCAGTCAGACCAAGTCCTCTATAATAAAGGCAATATACCAAGAGCAGTATGTTGCAAGAGAATGATTCCTAGCAACATACTGTCCGAAGCAAAAGGGTATAATCATCAATATATCTTTTAATAAAGGCATAATTAAACCACATGTTAAAACAAATAAGTCAGTTTTATATAAGTAAACATTTTATTGGAATAGATTCTTTCAAATTATAGAGCTCTACCAAGCATTTGTGCGAATATTGTGCAAATTGTCATAATAATATATACATTTGGTTTACATATTAAATTATCAATTTCTTATGTTAAGATTATTATATTACACATTAATTTAATTAAAATGTATTATTGAACGGCAATATAACTTATCATTAGTTGTTTGTACATAGGTATATATATCGTTGTACCTATCGGTTTCACAAAATTTGTACAGTTTTCACTGTTCCAGTGAACAAATTTTGTGAAACTAATACATGCATACTAATTGCACCTGTACTTGTAGTAACTTACATTCTTTTTTACATTTATTATTTATGTTTCAGAAAGATATAATATCGATCTATTTTTTGAAAAGGAAAATTATTTTACGCGTCATTTTATTAATACATATTTAACACTTATACTTTAAGTGGTGATATACTTATACCATGTGCAGGCTGCATGCTTTATGTAACAGCCTGTATAAGTTTACAAATCAATATAATTTTAATTTTAACATATTATTTACCACCAAGGCACTACATCACAATTTTTATTATATTTACGATCATACGATATATCTTTACGAACGTTCTTATATTTATAAGAACTATATGTTATACATATAGTTTTTAAAAGCTTAAATGGCCATAATAAATTAATTTTCGGCTCTTCAACTTCTTACACCACACGTTGTAGCACTTTTATTACTGAAATAATTATGAGGAAATAAAATTTAAAAATTGATAATAAATATTTTATATAAAATTCTCATGTGACAATGTTCGTTCCCATACTCCTCCGAAACGGCTTGACCGATTCTTATGAAATTTTTTATGCATATTCAGTAAGTCTGAGAATCAGCCAACATATATTTTTCATACCCCTAGGACGCGAGCGGAGCCGCGGGCATCAGCTAGATGTTATTATATTTCAGTTCTACATAAAAAAAAACGTTATTGAGTATGGAGAATATCAACAAATTAAATCTATTTTGTAAATTGTGATTTGTTAAAGCTATTCTGATTGGGCACTATCTATGTATGAAAAGTCTGTGGCAATGTAGACTGTTTCTAATAAAGTACGAGTACTTTGCCGTAAGGAAACAAAATAATATCAAGGTGACCAGAGTCACTCAAGTAAGTTGGGCAGAATCGATGGGCATTTCAATTTCTGATATATTTATAATCATTACATTAAAATTCAATAAGCTTTAATACAGAATTACAAGTATTTTTTCATTAGTTTGTGCACTTTTACATAACGGCGGACTAATGCCCAGGGCATTCTCTATCAGTCAACCTTTGGGTGGTATGGAAATTAAAATTGTGTTAAAAGTTGTGAGAATCGAATGCAGTACCTATTACATGTTTATTTTATTTATCAAATACCAATTTTATAAAATTGTATCAATAATTTGAAAATAAAAATTGAGTACCTAAGAGAAATACCTAATGGTTTCCGGTGGTAAGGTGTCCATTATGCTAGTAGCATTGCAGTATTCTATGGTAGGGCTGCCTTCTCAACAGGTGAAAACCAGGACAAAAAGTGCAAATTCCCCGGTTTTTAGAGATTTTAGAGTTTAAAACCCGGACACGTCAGGTTTTATTTATGTAGTCAATTCTTTTGAATAATTCTCACTTAACATATACTTTTTGGGTTCTAATTTTAAAAGGGTTTGGTCCGGATTACAAATGAAACCCCGCCCGGTGGCTCCCCGGACAGCCTCTAAACTTGGAGAAATACGCGAAAACCAGGACGAATGGCAGCTCTGTGTATGGCAATGGTCAACCTTTGCACCGGCATCGAGCCGGAACGAGAGTCCCCGTTAAGCTAGATCAACCTAACATTTAAGTCAAAAAACATAAAAAAATAAACTATTGTTCATTGTTACTACACCTACAAATTATAGGTTTTAAGGTTCTTTCAAATTGAATTTCACTAATCGACTAATGTACGGACTAAGGGCCTGTCTACATCTCTACGTAACGACGTCGTCAACGTGGAAGGGCGCGTTGACGTCGCGTGGACCATATGCTCGCTCATTTAATGTTTTAGTGTCTTTAGCAATTAGTTGTGAATACAAGATGTCGGACAACGTAGATTGTGATTTATTGACTTCACTTGTTGAAGAACTTCCAGTGCTTTGGGACAAGCACATTAAAACATTAACTGAGCGAGCCCATGGGCCACGCGACGTCAACGCGCCGTGGCATGGCGACGTTGCCGTACCGTGCACTAGCCCGTAGCGACAACGCGCCGTGCTACTATACCGCACCGTTCCACGTTGACTGACGACGTCGTGATGTGGAGATGTGGACAGGCCCTAACACACTATAACTACTTATGAGCATTTCACTACCAAACGAAATTCAACTCTTAAGACCTACATATATACTAAGTATATAAAAAAAATGTATCACAACTTAACATACATACATAAGTTACTATAGGCCAGCTCTATGTTATAACTCTAATTGTGTTTATATTAGTACACCTTTCCGATTGAGTCGCAGAAAGTGTGAGTTGATGTTAGAAGTGGAGGCGGACGAGGTCAATTTAGGCGCTTCCGCTGGCCGATCTGATGTTGAGCCACGTTTGTCTTTTGTCATTTTCGCTACCTGTTCAGAAAAATATACAATCTTAAATTATTTTACAAAATATAATATACTAATTTTCATTTAAATACACGTAACCAGTAAATGTATGTTTTCAATGGGCTTCAAAGTATTGAAGCCCATTGATAACATGTATTTAAACATATTGTGTCGGTTTTGGCGGACGACTTTAATATACGGAAATCAATAAGAAATACTCAGTAACAAATTCAACCATCTAAAATAATGCTTATAACTAGTGGGAAAGCTAGATTTTCTTTATATATGAGCCTGCCAAAGTTACTCTATGCCTGATAAAATGCATGAGCAAAATCACACGGTGATCCATACATGTTGAGCAATGTTGAGAAGTCTCCAGTCTCTCTCGCTTACCAACGAAACACAACAGCACGAATGCTGTCAATTTATGTTGTCTTCTGTGTGAGGGTAATACCGCCCTGGTAGAGCCGGCCACTACTACAATGAAATAGTGTTACGTTAGTATATGTATATAGTAGATGTGGTGACGGATTAAGAATACAAAGTGTCACCACCCCTATTCATTCCATGGGTGTCGTAAGAGGCGACTAAAGGAACAAAATAAGCAGCTAACATCACTGCCAAGAGAAGGAAAACTTGAAACAAACCCTTTACCAACCCGTCTGGCCAGCGTGGTATAGTAGGCCAAAACCTCCTTTCTAAGGAGAGGCCTATGTCCAGCAGTGGACTGTTAAAGGCTGTTGATAATGATGATGAGTATAATTTAGAAAAAATAGATAGTTAAAAAACCAAATTATTTTGACATTTAGTTAATCTAACAATATATACTTACGGCATCGTCAATAGCTTTAAACTGCCAAGGCCAGTGTACTCTGTACAAGAATGGTCTGTGGTCATAGCGGTTGTCGTCGGGGCTGTAGGACTCCGCGTGGTACGATGGAGTCAGTACTGTCATTTTGTGGCGGTTGATCGCGTAGCAGCGGAAGAAATGTTTCACTTTCTCTGCCGCCTATCAATTTATGTACTCGTATTACATAGTGAAACGGTAAACGGAAGTTAAAATATGCATATTATATCTATATATAATATGCATATTTTAACTCTAAAAATAAATCCCTATTTCCCTTGGTCACGCCATCACGCGTGAAGGGCTGGACCGATTTAGCTATATCTTTTTTTATAATATTCCTTGAAGTACAAGGATGGTTCTCATGGAGAGAAAAATAAAAAAAATGAAATAGTCTAAAAACAACAATTTTCTATATTCCCATACAAAAGATTCGTAATAATACTTAAAAGTCAATTTAAACTTTAATATCATACAATAAAGTTTCAGTTTTATTGGAGGGGTTCCGAGAAGGCAAAACAATTGAGTGACGTTGAATCGACTGTTAAGCGGTACGAAGTTCGCGGGTCAGCTAGTAGTCTATAATTATTATAATCATGCGAAGCTATAACACATGGGTTTTAACTGAAAATTAATAGACAAAAGTGTACTAAAAAACATAACAAGACAAGCGTTCAATTGGGCTAAAATATTTGTAAATGTATAAACATCATACTTAATATCTTTGGATAGTTCTTACGTTAGGATATTTGTTACTAAAACTACTCTTGCAGCAAAATAACTACGAAACCGATTTGGATGAAACTTCATAGTAATATAGCTTACATATCAGAACTAGCTATCGCCTGCGGCTCCGCTAGTGAAAAGTAGCCTATATCCTTTCTCAGGTTCAAGACTATCTGTGTGCCAAATTTCATTTAAATCACTTCAGTAGTTTTAATGTGAAAGTGCGACAGATAGAATTACTTTCGCATTCATGATATTAATAAGGATAACACATGGATATTAATGTATTAAGATATTGTGTTATATAACTGCAATATAACGATAAGTAACATGTTAAAGAAATTACGGAGTTATGAAATAGCAAACTATTTAATGTGAAATATTCCAATTCTTATCTATTCCTCACGCAAGTTTGAAGTTACATTCATTTTGGAACTCCTTTAGATGTTTTATAAGGTAACTGTAATCTTACCTCCTGTGGCGTACACTTATCGCTCCAAGCATGTGATAGTTTGTGCAGCATGGTGTACGGTCCGCAATGATGCGTCTTGCGCAAGCGACCAAACTCCGAGAGCTCTGCGTACGTCATACCCATGTCCTGTTCGTCCGTCTGCGTGATCTGCCCGTCTGTCAACGGTTCTAGTTCTGCTGTGGGAGGTGCTTGAAGAATCTCAGAAAGAGATGGCAAGAAGAAACTGTAGAATAAAAATATTTCTACAAATATAATTTTGTAATATCTTAATATCTTCATCTTCCTAGGCATTATTCCCAAGTTTATTTAGGGTCTGCTACTAGTTCAACCGGTTTTACCTGAATTTCAGTTTTTACACGGAGCGACTGGCATTGGACCTCCGCAACCCTAAGAGTAAACTGAAAGTCGTAGGTTGAACTAGTTGTCAGCATATTTGAGGGCACTGACTTCCCAATAACGATTGCCATAGATGTTCATGACAACCGGGACCGACGGCTTTACGTGCTCTCCGAGGCACGGGCATGCATCACCGCCAAACTTCCAAACTCAAGGCAGCTATTAAGAATTTTCCTAAGAAAATCCCAAAAACACTTTTTGGCCCGACCCGGGATTTGAACCCGAGACCTTTTGATTAGCAGTCGCATACGCTAACCACTAGACCAACGAGGCAGTTCTCTTAAATATATTTCCTTTAAATTAAAACTTTAACAAACGCTCTACCTGTGTACACGACTGGTTAGCTTGGTAAAGTAAGGAGAGGCATTTGGTTAGCAAAAGACTGTTATGGACAATTAATGATCAACCTCACAAGCCGAGTAGCAACCGTTTCTCGTCTTCTATGCTATTACAATATTTTGTTTTGATCACGTGACTGAATGAAATAAGGCAATAGAGAAATAGAATAGAGAATAGAAAACGAAAAACGTTGGGCGCAGGGTTGTACCATCAACTTGAAGGAATACTAGAAAAGCAAATAAATACTTTTGCATGAAAATAAATACGCAGTGCTATAATAATAATGTATTTACAAATTATTCATATAAGAATCTTACAAAAGAAAGAAACTGTGTCCAGTCACACATTTGTCGAAAGTAAAGATTTAAATATTAAATTACCTTCTTGTCTCGTAGTTTCCTTCGTATTCTTAAATTTAATATACTTTAAAAGATATTAAAAATAATATTTATCACATTCCATTAAATAAATCAAACTTACCGATTCTTAGCATACTGTAGGAACGTTTTGAGATCATTCTTAGAAATACCACCGATGGGATTGATGTCAGCACTGGAGCAGTCATACTTGGTCATATATCCACGTAACGCTTCATCAACGTTTGAAGAACCGAGGACCAGAAGGCCACCTGGCCGTCCTCTCACCCATAGTATTAATTGGGCAAACAAGTAAGAAAGGACCATTCGGAGACGGGCCTACAAATTACAGAAAAAGAAAGTGTCCGTGTGGTGACGGATTAAGAATACAGAGTGTCACCACTCCTATTCATCTCGCGGGTGTCGTAAAAGGCGACTAAGGGATCAACTACGCAAAACAACATCAATACAAAGAGAAGGAAAACTTGAAACCATCCCTATACCAACCCAGCGTGGTATCGTAGGCCAAAACCTCCTTTCTAAGCAGAGGCCTATGTCCAGCAGTGGACTGTTAAAGGCTGTTGATGATGATAGAAAAAAAAAACTCTCAAGGCAATTGAGCCACGATAATTTCAGCACCGTATATCGGCTGGACAGGGGCGATACTACCCTCTTGCAGAAGACCACCCTAAAAAGGCCAGTATTCGTGTTGTCGTGTTTCGTTGGTGAGTGAGAGATCGGCGGCTCAATGATGTAGAACAATCTCAATATACAGCCATGGTGTGGCCACTCACAAGGAGTTTGGTGACTACTAAACTTTGATTCTTGGACTTTAGCAGGCTCATACATAAATAATATTAATATTATTTGCCTCCAAATGTGGCTTGTAGGTGACTAATTAGCGCTCTAGAGTAATAGTGTAGCTAGAAAAGTTCTAGAGCGGTGAGTAATTAAAAAAAGCACTTCTTTCTTTCAAACAGTTCGAGTACATCGAACCATCATACTGGCAATAGACATCATGCATTCAGCCCAATTTCTACTTTCTCAGTTTCTACACCAAACGTTCGACATGTCACAACCAATGTTCGATTGAATGGACTGGAGTTGGATCCTGTGGAATCTACTGTATTTTTAGGTATAACTATTGACGCTAAGTTACAATGGGGTCCCCAAATAGAAAAACTATCCGGTAGGCTAAGTACAGCGGCCTTTGCTGTAAAAAAGATTCGACATTTAACTGATGTTGATACAGCTAGAATAGTTTACTTCAGTTACTTTCATAGCATAATGACTTACGGTATCCTACTCTGGGGTAACTGTGCAGATATTAATGCCATATTTGTTTTACAAAAACGTGCCGTACGAGCCATTTATAAATTAGGCCCTCGAGTTTCTCTCCGCTCCAAATTTAAAGAGACAAATATTCTGACTGTATCTTCACAATATATATACGAAAATTTAATTTATGTTCAAAAAAATTTAGCAAAGTTTCCTAAACTCAGTGATGTTCATTCGGTAAATACCAGAAACAAACAAAATCTTTGTGTTCACGTCACTCGTCTCCACAGAGTAGGCAACTCGTTCATGGGACAATGTATACGCTTTTACAATAAACTCCCTATTGCTATTAGGAATTTGCCATTGCGGAAATTTAAGAATACTATTAAATCTAAGTTATCCGCAAAGGGGTATTATAATACCCCTTTGCGGATAACTTAAAATGGTATACCATAGCAGAATATATTAATGATAAAAACGCCTGGGATTGAGCTGCCCAATTTGCACGTGCTGTTTATTTTGAATGTTTAATTTATTTTAAATTGTTGCCATTGTTGATATTTTTTAAATTATTATCTTTAGTTATTATAGTTGTGACTCAAATTGTAATTATCACTTTTATATGTGTCTTTTGCATTTAAGAATATTGTCTGGACTTTAAAAGAGACTGTGATCCCTGAGTTTGTTTCGTCCTTTCTTCTCAGGGCTAGTCCAGTTAGGAAAGGCCGAACTCATCTGCTCAAAAAAAAAAGTGTAACTTGCAAAAGTGTTCATGTAACCTAATTGCAGAATAAATGATTTGATTTGATTTGATTCAATGACCAAAGAGGTCGCTTTGCTATTCAGCCTTGTCTTCGTGTGAGTATAATAGTCATCAATTTTAAATATCGAACGGCGAAGCTCAATTTCGTTTTTGAAAAAAAAAAGTTCTTTACTTGATTCTTTTTGATGAAAAAAGAGGGATATGGAAACTTATAATTTAAATATTGTTAGTTTTTACCTCACAATCGAGATGTAAAGCAGTATAGTTAGCTCGTGTGTAAGCACCAATTGCACCCTCGAACTATAGGCGCCTTAATATCTCGGGCTACAATTGATGCCTTACAGCCCTTGGCTACTAATCTACTATTTATTGACCAATGCATATGTTACATATACTATTGTGTAAAATTAACGAAATGCTAATTTAAGTTTTTTTTTTAATTGGATCAAATACTTAAATAGCTGCTTGCCTGGGCTAGGGTAAACCTGTAAAATTGTGTGCAAAATAAATGTCTAACTGTTACTACATTATATGCCATGTAGAGTTGATGTGTAGGAAACATGAAAGGGCGAAATGTCGCTACCTTAAGCACGGCTCTTTGAACGCCTTTTAAAGTCAATATTATTGAAATGAAAAAAACATAATGCATATAAAACTAGGGCATATCTTTATGTTTAGTAAATTATTAAAATTAAAATATTTATTATTATTTTAAGCTAGCCAATTCTGGCAACCAAACACTTGACAAATAACCGTACCTGTATATTCTGTAGAGCTAAATTTTGTCTAGGACAACCTCCATTGCTGCGGAACTTCGGCACCAATCCCGTAGCCGCAGTAAATATTCCTAGGACAGCACTTACAGCTGAATCGATCACTATTGGAAAGTGATAACTGCCTATTTCACTTGCTAACTGGAAAAAAACATTTAACTCAAACTTTTGTCAAAGACTGTTGATGATGATGATGAAACCGTGGTGTAGGAGCCCACAAATTCCTTTTCAAGGACAGTCCAGTAACGAACTTTTAAAGGCTGTTGATGATGACAAAGATGAAACAGTGGTATAGTAGCCCACTAACGCCTTTCTAAGGATAGGTCTATGTCTAGCAGTATACTGTTAAAGGTTGTTGATGATGATAACAATGATAATGATGAAGAAACCGTGGTATAGTAGCCCACAAACTCCTTCTTTGGGAGAGGCCTATATTCAGAAGTGGCCTGTTACAAAAGGTTATTATTACCAGTCTTTCCATTATTAATCAATTATTATTTATTCTGATTCACACTCAACAAGATTTTAGAACAAAGTTATAAATGGTACCTGTGAAGCTCTTTGCTTAGTCTCCGTACTAGAATTTTCTGTAGCCATGTAACACGTGACTAGCAATCGGTTGCAGAGTTCCATTGGATCTGAAGGGGTATAGTCTGATTGACAGAGAATCTTGCGTACATCATACAACACCTGACTTTCTGCAAATATAATAACGTAAAACAATAAGTATGATCTTTTAAAACCGTCTAAGCGATAATATAGCGACTAACTTAGCGAATTTTCAACGCGTTACATAGTCTATGATTTTCATCGAGTATTGGGTTACGAAATTTCAAATCTCTTTCAGAGATCGCATTCAATCAAAGAAACAAATATTCTTCCTTATTAATATTATAAATGCGAAAGTCTGTCTGTCTGTCTGTGTGTCGCTCTTTCACGTCTAAACTACTGAAAATATTTAAATGAAATTCGGTACACAGATAGTTTAGAGTCTTCTAGAGTACTTTTTACTTCAATAGCTGACATACAGGCGGGCGGAACAGTGGGCGATAGCTAGTTATTATATGTTTACATCGTTTATAGCAGCACACTATGTCCTTCCTCAGGAATCAAAGTATCGACATGCCACTGTTGAAATCAGTGTTTACTGTAAAATTCATCAAATTTTAGGTTTATGTCCAAAAATACAACTTGATGACTTGATTGACTAAGTATTGTTATCCCTACTATAATATTATAAATGCGAAAGTAACTTTGTCTGTCTGTCTGTTACGTTTCCACGCCTAAACCGCTGAACCGATTTTGATGAATTTTGGTGTAGAGATATATGGGATCTAGGGAAAGGACATAGCCTACTTTATTTTTATTTTTTGCGAAAATCGACACACTCACGGGCGGAGCCGCGGGCAAAAGCTAGTTATTATATATATGTATATATTATGAAACACAATGTTGTATATATTATGAAACACAATGTTGTCTAACAAAAATTTTGTTAGTGAGAGAAGTTAAAAAGAAGCAGAATATTATTCGTAACAAGTGTATACACACCTCCTTTCTGTATAGCATCACAGATCTGTGTACACATTGAGAACACAATACATGCAGTGCTAGTTGAGTCGACGCCTCCGCTAAGAGGAAGGAAGAATCCTCCTTGCCCCGAACGCCGGAGATAGTCCCATAACCAACAGGCAGGACCTGAAAAGGCATAAATATACTCAATTTGATAATGAATAATACAACTTACTAACTTTTGTCTCCGGCATACAAATTTCCGAAACAAATATTTACACACATTTGGTCCGAACCGGAAATCGAACCCGAGACCTCTAGATCGACAGTCGCATACGTCAACCACTTGACCAACAAGGCAGTCGTCAATTTTATCCCAATCGTCTATATAGAATCCTCAAAATCGGATGTAACCGCGTAAAGTTTATTTATTTATTTCAAGGAACACAAACAATGTATCGTACGTACATAAATATCTTAATACCTAGTACCTATACCTATCCAGTACATACATAAATAATAATTGTCTACAGCTACTTTATATTAATATATAAACTAGGTACCTAAGCGAGTTTCAAAATGAAAAAGAAATTAGGTAACATTAAAAAACTTACACTTAAACACACACAACTTACACTTTTTTAGCGATAACTATATTAATAATAGTAAAAAAAATGTCTAACATCCGGAAAAACAAAAAAAATTGTAATGGTTGTCGGAGTGGTGGAGGTCGAAATGGTACCCTTAAGTTTATTTTCCCAAACAATTCGGAGTCGGATATTTTCCCATTCGCATACTTATTAGCCGTACCTCCGTCTCGATAGCAAGAGATAGCTGCGAGCGATCATTAACACATTGGATAAATATTTCCACAGGACAACGATGCAGCTAAATCAGTTCATCGTATCATTCAAAATATCACCAATCATTTTTTTTTAATTTTGCGTAAATTTAGTACAAACCTAGTTCTATTTCCTCCTCAGGCGTCAAATATTCCCACTTCATAGGCGGGCTAGTTATAAGGTATACGTCATCATCGTCTGACAACGCAAAATCAACTGTAATTCTCGGGAAAGGATTGTTTGAAGCCGCTAAGTGCGTGCGAGAGCGTCGTTGCGTACGATACGAACGAATATCTTCGAGATCAATTGTTGCTGTCACTACTTCCTAGAAAAAAGCATAATAATATAATATTGACATTGTGATGTGATGACAAGAGCAGTAGTAGCAGAAGAAATAGTGTCTTTTAGACTATAGACTAAACTTATTCACTAATTTAAATTGAAATAGAGTTACAGGTAATTTTTTTCTTCTTTTTAATTTTTTTTCTACGTGGTTTAAAATACCCTATTACAATATCTACTTACCACATCATGTAAGGCAAATTGCAGTCCTCTGCTAACAATCTCTCCATTCACAGCAACACAAGAACAACCGTTGAAGTAAATTCTCTGTCCGTCACAACCTCGCAAATTACTAAACAGATACGCGCCACCACTCTTGTACGTTGCACTTTTAACTAGGTCTACCGTGACGTAAGCTTTCCGTAGTTCCATATAACTACCGGAACCATTTGCTATTATCTCGACTCCGTCTAAACTTAGAGGAATGTGACGACTAAAATGGAAGTAAAAAATAAAGTTACAGTTAGTTAACAAGAAACTAAAAGATATTAAATATAGATATAGGTATTATATCACATCTCTTTTACTTAAGAGGTGGGTCCTCTATCTATGCTAAAGAAGTTGTAAATTTAACAATATTGAAATTTTCTATTGCGTGATTCAGGACCACTACTGGTTACATAGTAGAGTATGTCTTCACTAGATGGCGCTGAAATGTTTTAAAATTATGTAGTCACAGTCACATAATTTTGTAGCATCTAAACAGAACAAGCCTTTAAATTCAAAAAATATTCTATATACTACTATAAGCATACTTTTAACATACTATACACATATTTTATCATAGTACATAAGAGTTATTTTTTTCAAAGAAAATTATGTATTACCCCACCCCAGCACAAAATTTTTAAATAATAAAAACAAGAATACGTAAAAAAATTTTACCTTTGTGGATTCCACAATTCTTCGCAAATTTCGTAACCTATACACGTATCTTTCGTTGCTATGACGGCATCACCAATAGGAACTGTCGTCTGGCTCGTTATTGCTGTGATCATTCGTGGTAAATAATATTCTTCAGTCTGTCGTTCCTACAAATGCAAATAAGAAATGGAAACAAACAGTACACTTCCGTTTTTTATTCCTAATTTTAACGTAGACCCCAAAGTAGGGAATATTTTGTTCTAAATAGAACATCGCCAATTAAAATTTTTGAAGAAATAAAATAAAGCCAATCATTATAAAGTTCTGGTGGTCGATTCTGACTCACTCATTCTAACTCATTCAGATTCAGTAACCAAGGCTAACCGATGGTGCGACTCTGACTAAATGTCACAGTTACTTGAAAAAGTATTCCTTTCAGAATAGTCTTTAAATATAAATTCAAAATATTTGAACTATGGTTATCATAGTTCCCTTTCTGTGGTAAACCACACGAAAAGCAAACTTAACACAACAAATAAACCAACTCACTTTGGTCCATGGAGAAAACCACCTAGACTCCCGATAGTTTCCATCCTCACACAACATCATCTTTGGTCTGATCAACAATATCTTTTTATTATGAAACGCTACACGACAATTATAGAGTACATTTCTATGTTGAACGGGCATGCCAACATCGATCAGCATGTCTTTACATGTAGGTGATTTAAGAAGTTCAACGAGAACTTGCCAACTGTGGAGGCAAGTGTCTGGTTCATGAAAATGATCTTCGCAACTGTAACCACTGAAATATTTGAAAGATAATTTAGTTTCTTCTAACATTAATTATAAGTATAGATTGAATTCAATTCAAGTTATAAAAAAGATGTCCAGTTTAACGTGGTGACGGAATAAGAATACAGAGTGGCACCACACCGTTCCCGTGGATGTCATAATAGCTGACGAAGGGAGTAAACAATATATTTATAAAAGCACTGCAGTGACTAACAAAAACTTGTTAGAAACCAACCCTACAACAAGTCTCGCCAGCATAGTGTAAAAGACCAAAACCTGCCTACTATAGAGTGGCCTTTGTCCAACAGTGTACCAATGTCGAAGGCTTGTGATGATTAAGAATAAAGTAATAGTGGGCGCAATTTGACCTACTGCACTAGACTACTACAGTTTTAGTTCAGTATTTCTATTTGTAAACATAAAACTGTAGAAATTAGTTGGTTATAGAGCCGCGCTGATTTCAGCACGAACGGGCCGGCTCGACCGGGGTGATACTACCATTGCACATAAGATCAAACTAAATTGACAGCAACCGTGCCGTCGTATGTCCTTGGTCAGTGCGAGTCCCCAGGCTCAACGACGCAGTAGCATCTCACTAGATTGCCATAGTGTGACTCACCATGCTGCGTGCACTCTTCCAAGAGAATCCATTATACGCATGCTTTCCATCGACAGGCTTAAATTTGGAATCCATCAGCACATTTTTACAAGTGAAGACATGTTTGTGACAAAAATGTAACATAATTAAGTGGTAGGTAATATGTGTACCATATTTCCAATTCAGGTCCCGTTCGATAGAGCGCTCCCATCTCCTTAGCTTCCTGTATTGATTGCAGAATCCTGTTTAAATTTCCTTCAAAGTCTAATGCCCATTGGTTTAGCGTAGTTACCGCTACTGTTACTTTTCGCCCCATGGTTCCTGTAACAAAGCAACATTTATTCAAAGCCTCCAATCTGATCAAAAAAAACTGATCATAAACTAGTGACTAGGAACTAATTTCTGAAAAGTCTCATTCTTACTCAATAAGCTACATTAAATTATATATATATATATAAAAGTCCAAATGAAATCAGAATATTGATATCGTGACTGGTACAATAAAGCTAATGAAAAATACTTGGCTCGCATTTTACAGTAACTTAAAAAGGAAATGCTCATTCTTACTCAACAAGCTACATAAAAGTACATATTTATATATTATATGCTAGCGGTATCTTTAACATTAATAATCTTGAATTTTATTCTTAGCAAATAAAACATGAAAGAAAAACTTAGCTTTTATTGTTTTTAAAGAATACTCGGTAGTTTCGATACATTTCTTTACGCTTGGTAACATAGGTTAACTAATATTTCCGCTAAACGTAGTTAGGTTATCAATGATGGAAATTAAAACAGTATGCCATAAACCGTACTGTGACTCCGTAAAAAGGTAATGTTCTCCAAAAGTCTTTTATACGCGGAAGATTTCTTGAAAGAAATAAAAACACGTAAATGCTTTTTTCGGAATTCATAAAATGATTTAGATATTTATCAATAATCAATCTATGTGTTCCGTTACTGACTGACTTAGAGACACCACACAGCCAAAACTACTGGGCGTAGGAAGCTAAAATTAGGTAGATGTGATGGTAACACTAAGAGCGGATTTTTGAAAATTCCACACCCGGGGGGGAGAAAACGGTAATCAAAGTTTATATAAAACATTCTATATATTACACGAATTCAATTGAACCTTTGTAGACAGGTGTCTCAAGTAACGTGAGTACTGAGAAAAAAGAAATGGAATTTCCTTGTCTTAGGGTATAAAATAGGAGGATAAACTTTGTACGAAACCTAAATTTATTCAATGGATTCTGGACTAGATGGCACTGTGTTTAAGAAGTTCGAAATATTTATTTATTTCTATATTATTATAATAGCGCGTATAGACTTTTCAAACAACAAGTATAGATTACGCGCCACTTATGCTTATGTGCATCAATGTATCAGGGTATATCACCCAATGATATCACCTCTAAAAAATTACATAATATATGTAGTAGTAACAGTACAATTTGTTACATTTTTTTTAAGCCGCTGACGAGAGATACGGATTCATATGCTGACGACAATTTTGTTTTTTTTTCGCCTTTAATAGTTCTCCTTTAGCGGACAGCCTATTTTGAGAAACGTTCCAAAAATGTTTAGTCAAAAACCTGATAAAACTATTTGTTTCTACATTAAATGTGTACTACCAGGCACTGAGCTGAGAATAACGACGTCAATGGCAATCGCAATCGTGTTACGTAAAAAGGCTCGTCGCTTATTCTATTATTTTGTTAATGGATATTACACTTAAATTCATAGTATTAAAACATGCGACGTCCGGATTTCTATTTAGTTACTAGGTAGCAAATCTATCGTTTCAAGCAATAGACCTCTTATTAGATACTTAATTCTACTTACTCTCAAAGCTAAAGCAACCTAAATATTACTAATTTTGCGACATCAAACAGAAGCTTTGAGCTCAGCTCTGTTAAAATCTCAGTAGGCACATTATTAGTGTGTGCGGTAGGTTTTGAGAGGTGAATGATTAAGAAAACTGCGAAAAGAGAAGGAAAAACTTGAAACAAATTCTGTCCCAAACCGTCCGTTCACTGTGGTAATAGTAGGCCAAAACCTTTTGTCTAAGTAACCGACCTAAGTAAATTTGAGATAATCATTATTAGAAAACTTTCAAACTAAAAAGATTCTTCAACTTAGGAATATATTATATAAACTATTCTATTGAAGATACTTTTCGATATATTATAATGTACGATTTAAACAGCTTTCATGATTAGCTTAATTGTGTCCTATACATTACCAATTTTACTATATAAAAACTAACTGTGAGTAAGGAACAGTATGAATATTCATGAACAAAGCCGACGGCTATTGATGAATGACAAAAAGCAATAAGATGGGCTGTCGAGTATGAAATCGATCCGCACCAGGCAGTGCTAAGGCCCGGCCAATCACCCCTAAGCCCTTACTGCCACATAGTTCACGCAGTTTATACAAAAAATGAGGAAAATGCTGTAATTTGCGCCTGAAATTACACTTATGGAGATCTAGTTAATTATGAATAATACATTAAAATCTATCAACAAATAATAACAATTCAATAAGAACCTTACAAGAAAATTAAAGTAACTTTGAAATTAATGAATTCTAAAAGGCAATGATCATCATCATCATCATCATCATCAACAGCCTCTTACAGTCCACTGCTGGACATAGGCCTCTCCTTTGAAAGGAGGCAATGATCAAAGTGTAATATTACAGTAGTCGAACCCATATCTCACATAAATGATACTACTGTGATTTTTTATTAATACTACTACTTATAGTATATATTTCTTGCCTCGTTGGTCTAGTGGAAAGCGTATGCGACTGCTAATCAAGAGGGTTCAAATCCCGAGTCTTGCCAAAAAGTGTTTTTGGGTTTTTCTTAGGACATTCCTAACAGAAGCCCGGAGTTTGGAAGATTGGCAGTGATTCACGCCCGTGCCTCGGAGAGCACGTAAAGCCGTTGGTCCCTGTTGTCATGAACATCTATGGCAATCATTATTGGGCAGTCAGTGCTCTCAAATTTACTGACAACTAGTTCAACCTTCGAATTTCAGTTCTCCTTTAGGGCTGCGGAGGTCCGAGGCCAATCGCTCCATGGGAAAACTGATATTCAGGTAAAACCGGTTGAACTAGTAGCCGACCCCAAATAATATTAGGAACAAGGCTAGGAAGAAGAAGAAGACTACTATACTAATATCATAAAGAGGTAGTTTGTGACGTTGTAGGGGTATTCACTTGATGTAATAAACCGATTTTATAACTTCTTTTCCCAATAGAAAGCAATGAACATTATTTGTGATTAACGCGATTAATAAATCATAAAAAGACAATGAGGTTGAGCCAACGAATCATCTGTCTGGTCTGTGCAGTGTAGAAAAGTGAACCACAACAACAACCTTTCTGAAGAGAAGCCTATGCCAGCAATCAACTATTAAAGGCTGTTTGTTGATAATGATGAATGAAATAATTAAATACATAGAAATATGAGACCCATGCAATGTAAAGCTAGTAATAAAGCTATAAATCTTCATAAAATATAGCCTGGTGTACATCATGTGTTTCAAGGCAAAGATTTATATAACAACAAACATCAAAAGGAATATAAATTTTGATGTTCTGATTAGATAACAACGTGTCTAAAACTTAATATTACAAAGTTATATTTGTCAGTTTAGAACTTACCAGCTAATTCTCTAACTGGATTTTCTTCAAACAAGAATATCGATTACACTAAACAAGTCGCTTAGCAACTCGGTGAATGTGTGTGTTACTAGGTACTCAAAGGTTTTAAGTGCTTAATAATTCTAAAGTACCTATTTGAGAAGTCTTTTAAAGGATGTACCCATAAGTTGTAGCTTGGCATAGTGGATGTTATATAGCATATACAACATCATACTACGATTAGCCATGGATTAATAAAAAATGTTGCAAAAACGAGGAAATATTTAATAACAAAAGGGGTTCGTACTAGGAACGTCGATTAGCTTTCGACGGTTAATCACCATATTAACCTAATTTTAACCATAAACTATAACATTCCTTGAACATGCTACAAAACATGATGTAGAGTGTAATTTCTGTAGCCTAATTTAAATTTCAAACTAATGCATAGTTTTTGTTCCTAAACATTACCTAGTTTCAACACATAACTTCAACATCTACTACTTTTAGTAAAAGAAAATAAATATTGCATTTAATCTTTATATGTTTTACTTAAACTAGATAAATTTATATTTTATCAGTATTAGATTCTGTCTTGAAGTCTGTAGTTTCAAGTTTATTTTTTTTAATTTGGAGGTACTGCTGATGTAGAAGATTCTATGGTTCGATATTACAAAAATATACAAAGGCTGCTTATTTTTCTAGATTTTAAGATTTCGACGGGACTTTCACTGGCAGATAGTTGATGATATAAGGAGTAACTTAGGCTACTTTTTTTAGACTAGCTTCGCCCTGCAGCGTTGCCCGCGGTTACTACAACAAACGGTACAACAGGTAACACCGCGGGGCTCAGCTAGTAAATAAATAAAATTGAAGTGTCTGTTTGTAATATCAATAGAACAGTACATTTCAAACTACACTTATATCAAAAAGCAATTATTAAAAAAACTTGCTTGTCTGTCTTTTTGTTCAGGCCAATCTCTGAAACGGTTGGACCGCTAGCAGAAACCTAATGACATAAGAAGTAACTTAGGTAATTTTTTACAAGCAAGCTTCGCTCTGCGGCGTTTCTTGCAATTTACAACAATAACTACGGGTAGCACCACGAGATTAGCCGACTCCCGTGGTGTGTAAAATTCTAAACGAAATAACAGGCAACCCTGCTATCGTTGTACGTGCAACGATTAACCACAACTTGTAATCACTTCGTTTCGTTTATGGATATAAAACAACATTATAGCATATCTATAAATTCATAGATCTATGAACATACTAAAGTTTGCGGCCATGATTGAGGCCAATGTTAAAGTTTACCACACCAAACCACAAATTACCACCTTACTTCGTGGAAGTGCAGTCACCTTTCAAACTTTCGCAGAAACATTATTCTACATGCAACATACTAGAAGGTACAATACAAATAATGTGGCATGCAAGAACAAGTTAACACGGTATTACTTCGAGTAGTTTCGAACATAGTTCTATGCATTATGAACATGAAACTGTAGCTCTCAGAATGCAGTGTTAAAACAACTAAAGGCCAAAGCCGTCTATGTAAATTTGAACATAGACACAAAAAGATGAAGGTGATTTATAACATTTGACTTATTGTTATGTATGTGAAGGATTTCAATGACTACCTGTATGTATAAATACATTATTAAAAATATTATAAATCTTTATATATATAATTCTTGTGTGAGTGTGTATGTCACCGAACTTCTCTCAAACGACTGGACCGATTTTGATGAAATTTTTTGTGTGTGTTCAAGAGGGTCTGGGAATGGTTTAGATTCGCAATTGGACCCGGTAGGTGGCGCTGCGATCAAGTTCTGGAATTTTAAAGTTGGGCGGTACGAAGTTCGCTGGGTCAACTAGTAAACTATAAATTTTTACTGTAACATTCCCGAATAGCTGAATCGAATTTCTTAAATTATATTTTTGAACTTAATAAGTCAAGTCTTGAAAACAATTCATATCAGGTCATCATAACTTATTTATTATATACGTGGTTTTTTATTACACGCTTTTTATTAGATTCACCTGTGTGTTTGTTTGTTTGTAGCAGACTCCTTTGGGTGCGATTTTGACCCACTTTAAACGTCCAGATATCGTTCAAACGTTGTAGATTTATCAAAGACCGATAAATACACTAATTCGAAAAAAAAAATCGGCCAAGTGCGTGTCCGGCCACGCACAGGAAAGGGTTCCTCAGTCACCCATAATTGTACGTGGATTAGAAATCGTATCCAGATTTTTTGAGCCAGCCGTTTAGCATTCAGAGGGTGGGACGCCCTGTTTTTACAAAAAAGTGGCCTTTAAAGTGGAATTTCTCGCAAACGAATACTTAAATCAAAAAATTGTCTTAGAAACTCTTTATTGTTTTTAAAAGACATATCTATTGATATCCCACATGATGGGGTAGCCCCAAAAAAAAGAACATACCCACTTTACGTGTAGGGGAGGTACCCCAAATAAAAATATTTTTCATAATTTTATTATAGCACTTTGTCGACGTAATTACAATACACATCCATGCAAAGTTTCATCTTTCTAGCACTACCGTTTGGACGGTAAGGCGAGGACGGACGGACGAACAGACGGACATGACGAATCTTTAAGGGTTCTAATAAAAAAAATAAAAAAATAAGTTTTAAATTGTCTTTTTTTTTTAATTTCAATAACGTCGCCCCACGCTTTTTACATTAAAATTATTTTGCTACTTTTTAGTTTAGTGTTTGTTTAGTTTTTAAAACTAATTTTATAATGGATTTTGATTAGTAACCCTTGTTTTGTGAATAACTTATTACGTAAAATTATGAAATGTTAACTATAATTAAGTCGTTTAACATGAACTATCTATATACATTTAAACATGTAGAGAAGGTACCCCAAATAAAAATGTTTTCACAACTTTATTGTTGCACTTGGTCCACTAAATTACAACACATATTCATGCAAAGTTTCATCTTTCTAGCACCGTTTCGCGGTAGGTCGAGGACGGACGGACATGACAAATCTATAAGGGTCCGAGTCATGAACTACGGAACCCTAAAAATCACATTAAAGTAAATATCTGAATAGGTTTACAATCACATTAGAATCGTTCAGGTTAATTTATTCAGAAACATTTTTAAAATAATAGCGAGCAATAAAGTCTATACATCAACGATAACTGCAAATCAAAAAATTTGAACTTTAACTACAAACTTAACGTTGATAAATTTGACCTCTGGCAAAATTTTCCGACATACCGATTCCATTATCTTAAATATTTCATGAATAGTCATTTGACGTCACCAATCACCTGATAAGTTTTATACGGGCGAAGCATGACATTACGGGGCAATCGTCTTTCAATAAACGAAAGCATGAACCCCTATTTTTGATGCCGTGAGTCACTCAGTTTAGTTTGAAGCGCCGTGCTACCCACCAGGTTCCAAAACAAAATTCGAGACAGACGGCCAACATTCAAACATTTGTGTAGCCATGGTGACCGTAACTACTATATCGGCGACTATAGAAAGACACACAACAGCGATTAATATGTGCTAGTGAATGGCGAACGTCGCTGTTCCTAAATTTATTTAACATGTTATGGTGGAAGCAAATTGAGACTACACAAGAGGATATAATGATGATAGAAAGGGAAGAACAAAAGAAAGAATATATTGAAAGTACAACGGTAACGCTCACACTTCCTTCAATAAATCCTGGGTTGCAAGAAAATGTGTTTATAGCAAACATAGAACACGTTAAGTCGCTGCAAGCTTCGTTGTTTCCCATATGTAGTAAAGGTAAAATTAAAACATATATTTGTATCAATTAGCACTAATTGAACTGAAACTTTTAGTGTCATTGCATAATTAGTTTTTTTACATAAATTCAAAAACTAGATGATGATCAACATTAGTCAGTCAAAAAATCTGTACTATTGATATAGTCTTACAAAATCATATTGATTATTTTATTTTACAGTTTGATAGTTAATGTACATTTGAGTGGATTTATCTCTAAGTTTATATCGCGTTTTGCATTTTGATGTATTAAAAGAACCCCAAATTTTTTCCCCCAAAACTACTTCGACACCGCTTCTTGCGTGTCCATATTGTGATCGTTTATTCATAAAAGTAGGTCAATTCTTTAAAAATATTATTATTAAGAAGTCATTTTTACAGTCCCACAGGAATGTTAATAGATTATTTTGTAATCTTTGTACCAGTAAATTTTTAAGTGTTCAGTTCAGCAGACTTTTTTGTGTAGGGACATTCATCTCAAGTTTTCTACAAAATAATATCAAAACAAATCAGTTAGAAATCGACACAGATATAAAAACATTTCGAACGACAGCGAAGTTAAGGGAACCAAGAGATCTGTTTGCACTTCCGAAAGAACTTGATTGTCCCCAGCAAGCACCTAGATGGCCTACAGAATGTCAAGTAAGTGTTTTCGAGATTAAAACGTTTTTCTTTTAATTAAGTTAATAGAATAACATATGAGAATCAATAACAAACAGCACTTAAAATGTCATCACGTTACTAAATCATAACTTTTATTAAAATGGAATGTATTAGTTTCTCCTAGACTTCTTGACCTTACAATACACTGATGGTTTTAGTCGGTTTTATCCCGACATACCACTTTATTATGAACCTTGATGAGGCCTTGACGTCATCACACATTAAAACAATAAACAGTAAAACTATCGTTCTAATACTATTACCTAACTGGCTAACTAAATAAGCTTTCTTATCGCTTTGTGATCAATGCATTCCGACAGTAGTAGTAATTAGCATGTGCCTTTATAAGTCTGAAAGCATTTCTACTTTATAAAAGAAACTTTGTAGGGATTCGAGAAAGAAAATTTAACAACACAATAACATTTACATACCAGTCTAAACTCAACTACAGCAGACAGTAAAAATCGCATAAGTGCATGTCAGGCCAGGCACAGGATAGGGTTCCTCAGTCACCCATAATGGTACGTGGATTCAAAATCGTATCCAATAGATAATTGTTATGTTTACGTATTAATACGTTAATTTTGTATGACGTTTTCCGAGGAAGCGCATTTTGCAAGTTAAGCCTCTTTAACTCCTGAACTAACAAAGTCATCTAATCCGTTACAGTTTTCCTTTAATGTTCATTATATGGGGACCACCATCACGAATTTTTCCAGATTTTTTAGCTGCTAGAGGGGGGAGACGCCCTGTTTTCGCAGAAAAGTGCCCTTTAAAGTGGAATTTCTCGTAAACGAATACCTAAATCAAACAAACGTCTTAGAAACCCTTTAATGTTTTTAAAAGACCTATCTAATGATACCCCAAATAAAAATATTTTTCATAATTTAATTGTAGCACTCTTTCGACGTAATTACAACACATATTTCATCTTCCTCGCACTTACCGTTTGAATGGTAAGGACGGACAGACGAACGGACATGACGAATCTATAAGGGTTCCGAGTCATAAACTTCGGAACCCTAAAAAGGTTGATAACTCAGAGTAATACAACTTCGTGAAAGTGGTGCTGATATTCTGCTAACACTCGTTATTACGTTACGCACTGAGAGAGAAAATGATAGAAGGGATACGGTTAAAAGAAATTGAATTATTAAAATAAAACATTTGGATAATATTAATGTTACAACATGTTATTTTAGACGTAAATAATTTCTAGGTCGTTGAGGACAGAATACAACACCTAACGTGGAATCCTGCGACGCCAGAACCATATTATATTCCTTCAGGTAAAGAGTTGCGTCCACAACCGGTAGGTGAGGATGCAGGAACTGTTATATTTCAATACTATCCTATGAGTGCTGTAAATTATGTAAGTATGAACTCTTTATAAAGACTTCCATATCAGTAGTCACTATGAAAATGATACTTTAAACGTAAACTTTTCAGTTTAGCCGTTCCGCTGTTGGAGGATCTCGTTTATATTTATCAGCATGTGCCAGTGCCGGGAATAGCCCCGGTAATGAAGATGAACTAAGATTTGAATCTCGTTTTGAAAGCGGCAATTTAGCTAAAGCAATACGAATAACATCAGCTTATTACGAGCTGCATCTCCGAACAGATCTTTATACGAATAGACATATGCAATGGTTTTATTTTAAAGTCACAAATACAAAAAAGCAAATGATGTACAGGTATTGTGTGTTGCATGGTTTATCATCGTTATGCTGTTTTCTAAAAATATTATACACACGCAAAATATTTTAGGTTTTCCATAGTGAACTTATCGAAAGCGGAGAGCTTATACAACGAGGGCATGCGACCTCTATTATACTCAACCAAGGACGCACAGTTGCATTCGATTGGTTGGAGACGGTGCGGTGATAACATCGCGTACTATAAAAATGATTCGACGTGAGTATTGTATACTTTTCAAGTAAGTTACGGGGATACTTTTAGATTATGAAATTTTCTGGACTACCATATTTTTAGGTTCAAATAGCTTAGAATAAAAATGTATACTATGGTCAACTTTACATCGAAATCAGCGATGATCCGTTGACGGTCACAGGCTTGCCTTGGTTAGTTCGTGAAATTTAAGACGCCACTGTTTAATCCTTTGGGGACAAACGACGAGAGTTTATGCATGTAATATTTTTTCATATCATCTTAACACGGTTATAATTTTTGGTTATATAAAATATTACTAATTACTAACTAGTTACACAGTATTGAAATTAGCTTTACCAAAACTAATTAACAGTGAAAATAAAACAGTTATTCTTAGGTATAATATTGCGATTTGTTGTGACATAGTTACTAATGGCTTTATGTGAAAGGTTAATGAAATCCACTATATAGTTAATAACTAAGTAAAAATATTTAATTTCAGGACCGAAGAAGAGGAACAATTTCCAAGTTATACATTAACGTTTAATATAGAATTTCCGCATACAGATGACGCAGTATATATCGCACATTGCTATCCATACACATACTCAGATCTACAGGAATACCTCTCAAAGTTACAGTCTCATCCTGTGAAATCGACATATGCAAAACTTAGGCTCCTTTGCCGAACATTAGCAGGAAACAATGTTTATTACCTAACTGTTACTGCCCCGCCGAATCTAAACGAAATGGAACAAAGGGTAACATTCTATATATTAAAATAATATTACGAGTAGACACACATATATTACTAGGTGAGCTCCGCGGTGTTACTCGCGGTTGAAAATTTACAGCAATCACAAATAGCGCTGCGAGGTGAAGCTAATATAAAAAAAATCCTAAGTTACTCCTTATATCATTTGCCTGTGAAAGTTCCAGCAAAATATGTCCAACCATTTCAGAAAATATCCGGAACAAACATACAGACGGACGAGCAGGCAATTTAAAAAAAATGATAATATTGTATGTATTTATATTCCGTATATACTTTCATATGCTTTTCGTTAAAATCCATCCATTTTAAATTGCAACCTGTTTGCAACCTGCAACCTGACACTTCAATTTTATTTGTATAGATGTATGTACCTATAGATAAGAAATAAAAGATAGAATTATTGTTATGTTGTAGAAAAAGAAAGCAGTGGTTATAACCGCTCGAGTACATCCTGGAGAAACTCCTGCATCTTGGATGATGAAAGGCTTCATGGATTATTTGACAGGAGACTCGAATCAAGCCAGAGAGCTCAGAGAAAAGTTCATATTTAAGCTGGTGCCTATGCTGAATCCAGATGGTGTAGGTGATTTATATTTACACATTTAAACTGATGAAATCGGACGTTGCGTGACCATAATATATAAAAAATTAATATTGCAGGTAATTGTTGGTAACAATCGGTGCTCATTGACCGGAAAGGACTTGAATAGACAATATCGAACTGTAATAAGAGAAACGTATCCACCAGTTTGGCATACCAAAGTGATGTTGCGGAGGTTAGTACTTTCTATGAAATCATTTAATGCTTAATCTAAGACTACAAAAGTTTCTATATTATTAGATTACAGGAAGAATGTGGAGTCGCTATGTACGTTGATCTCCATGCACATTCTCGGAAGCATAACGTATTTATATATGGATGTGAAAGTAGGAAAACTTCAGAAAAACGATTACAAGAACAAGTATTCCCTTTAATGCTGCATAAAAATGCGGCTGACAAGGTACCAAAACAATATACTTTTGGCATAATTCTATTTAGCATGTGTACTATACTCATTGAACTCTCCGTTTTGCAGTTCTCTTTTGAAAACTGTAAATTTAGAATACAACGTAGCAAGGAAGGCACTGGACGAGTAGTAGTATGGATGTTAGGAGTAGCTAATAGTTACACGATGGAAGCTTCATTTGGCGGATCGGAATTAGGTAGTAGAATGTCTACTCATTTCTCAGTTCAAGACTACGAAAGCCTCGGACGAACATTCTGCGAAACATTGCTCGATTTCTTTGATGAAGATCCTAGTAAAGAAAAGCTAAGAACAAAAATCGTCACAAGATTATTGAAAGAAGGATCAAATGCAGACGAACCTACAAACATTGATCTTTCAGATTATTCCAGGTATTAGTTGCAATGTTTCAAATAACATGTCTTTCTGCAGCAGTACCCAGATAAAATTGATCAAGACAAAATATAAACCTTTTTCAGTGATGAAGGAGATACTTCCAGCAGTAGTTCGGAGGCTGGAGTTAGAGAAACATCTGAACGACCTGCACCGCCACCTTCTCCGATATTCCCAGATATTAATAAGAATAATGAGGCAAGGAATGATGAGTTTTGTCTGGTTTATTTAGATTATTCAATTGACTTTCTAATGAAAAAACATATTACAGAAACCCAGAAGGCAACGGCCTAAATTAGAAAAGATGAAACGAATTGAAAAAAAGAAAACGAAGCGAGAGACATTACAGGTATACATTACTACGTATATTTTACTATATATTATATTATATACGTATAATTTTAAAAAGCGATGTTTGTTTATGTTTTGTCTTCTCTTATAGGTATCGCGAGCTACAATAGATTTAACTTCAGACGCAATGACAGACATGTCTTCGGATGCCGATTCGGATGATAATCGTAGTCCTATAAGGCGGGTCCAGAAATTAATACATTCATCGATCAAAGTAAAGCCTAGACGAAAAAAGAAGATGCCACCTGAGCTGAAAATAATTAAAGCACCGGTAATATTAAGTATAATATTATATAATCATTTTATTTTAAGTTAAGACAAAATCAGTCCAATGCATCGGACTTCGAAAATTATAATTAAATACAAGTATAGTTGGTAAAAATGTTTTTGATATTTATGTTTTTGGTTTCAGACAAGTGATTCGCCATATCATTCGGACCATGATAAAAAGGTATTACGATCTAGAAGACCAAGAAGTGTATCTATGTTTCACGACGATACAGACAAATCGAGATTGAATCCAGCATCATGGCATCAATTTAAATGTCTACCGCCAGCAAAGTAACTATATCAGCATCATCATCTGCCTGCCCTTATCCCAATTTAATTTGAGATTTAATTTGACACAATCCGTCCGCCTTTTCTTTTGGTCTTCCAGTTCCCCTGTAACCTTCAACTTGCATACCCAACATTTTCCTCATCACATTTTCACTATACTGCTAGGATCGAGTCTCCTCTCAAGAGAGAGAGTTAAGGCCGTATGTCCCCAATACATAGGTAATGTTTATAAATATTGCATATTATTAAGTCGATGAAAATTAACGCGAAGACGTAGCTAAAGAGTTAAATATGTATGCCAAATGCCAAATTATGGTGTTAAGATAAAGGATATGCTTTGAACTGGTCTAGGTGCGGACAACCCATGGCTGAAATGCCGAAGGTCACTTAATATGCAGTTGAATTGCCTAATGTTTCAACACAGTTGCATTGCTATTGTGTGATGCACGTCCTCTTTATTTCCGACAACATTATTAACAGAGTGTAATAGAATTCATAAATTTGTCTATTCCTTCTTTCTGCATGTGCATAGTAACAATTATTTTAACACATCCAGTTTCTTTGATATTTTTTTTGTGTCATGAATTTTTCATAATGTGCAAGAACTGAAGAAGGTCAATGTAATAAGCTTAATCAATAAGATTATTTACATCAGTAAATAATCTTAATATCAATAAGATTATTTACATCAGTAAATAATCTTAATATCAATAAGATTATTTACATCAGTAAATAATCTGATGTATATGTACCTTAGGTATATGTTTGTACAATTTTAGATACTTGTCAGATGTGAAAACCAGAAATAGTCAACCATCAGAATTGCAAGTAAAATTGAGCTCCCTGAAAAGAAATATATGGACTGGTGTACAGGCTGAAGAGAAAGGGCCACTGTCCTGGGGTATATCCAGTTTTGCTATGAACTCTTATTTCACTGACAGCGAGGCTTTGTTAAGGTGCGAATAACTTTTTTTGTCATATAATTTTTTTTCAAGAGGTTTGTTGGTTGTAACGTTTTTATTGATTTTAGGTCATGTTCCCAAAAGTTAGAAGAACTAGAGGAAGAACGTCGAAAAATCAAAGATGAAAAGAAAAAGAAAAAAACTAAAACCAAGAAAATTATACTCAAAGTGCCAAATTCTACAAACGAAATCTTAGAACCTATTAACAAATTAACTAAACAGTGGAAAAAAAAGGGAAAGTAAGTATGGGAAAACAAATAAAATAACATTAAGCAAAATATTTTGGATTGGACACTCAAATAAAATTCGTCATCATCTATTTTCAGATTAAAACATGCAAAATCGGAGAGTTCCCAGTATCAACACAACACAAGTTTCACTGATATTCCACGAAATACACAGAAAATAAGCCCAATAGAAAACAGACAAGCTAAGAGTCGTTTCAAAAAAGGTGCCATTGTTACTACTGCTGTACAGACAAAGAAATCAAATACTAAAATAAATATCATATCAGACAATACGGACTCAGAGAATTCTATCCAATCATCAAAGAAAATAAAGAAAAAAACCAAAACATCAAAGTTTTGTAAAACTGTATCTGAAAATAAATCTAAAAATTAACTTAATCTTTTCTGATTCCTTATCGGTTTGCAATTGTTTAACATATTTATTTTTATCATTTACAACGCAGTGAGATTTGAAAGGCCATAAACTTAGTTTTTTTGTTTAAGGTGCTTTTGATCGTTTTCAATAACATCCCTTAAATTTAAGAGGCCTCTTACAGAGAGTTAGGCAACACTGAGTGATATTATTTTGTTAACCAACATTTAGGTGCTTAGATGTATATTAAAATTTGGGGGCTACCTACGTTTAGGGGCTCCCAGATTTTAGCAAAATAGTACTTACAGTCATATGGACTATTAGCATTCGCCCATGGCTCCGCCTGCGTGTATGACAGTTATGGCGTTAAATAGTAGCCTATGTAAGAACCTACTACTTATAGGCTTATAGACTTATAGGCTACTTACACATAGTCTTATGTGTACATAATTTCATTCGCGTTGATTAATACTTCTGACGCGAAAGCGGGACAGACAGAGTTACTTTTGCATTAATTATTTTATTATAAGGATACATGTAATATACATGTAATATATAAAGGGTTTTTCAACAAAAACTTTGTTTACTAAAACAAAATAAAACAAAGAATTTATTTTACGAAGATGATTTAAATTTTTATTGTATTACAAAGACAAAAGTTTGGCAATTATGAATGAAAAATTATCTGACAACTATCCATCACGAGCACATTGACCGATGTTGATTCTTTCTCGAAATCCATTCCAGCCTTATCTTCACAAAAAAAACGGCCCAATCAGCCTCCAGACCAAATAGCGCACCTTACAGTGACATGTTGAGCATGCAAAGGCTTCTCAATAATTGCTCTTGGATTTGAGTCATAATTTTTCATTCATGATTGCCAAATTAGTAATGCAATAAAAATTTGAATCATCTTCATATATATTATTTATTTATATTGTTTTAGAAAGCAAAGTTTGTTTGTTGTAACACCCTATATTATACACTTCCAGCATAGCCTCTCTCAAGTGTACACATGTGCACAATAATAATTTTGGTCTAAAAGTTTTTTTTTTATGTTCTATTCATGTACTACATTCTCTCACAACTGGCCCATTTAGTAGTTGGCTGGTCGCGGTATGTCATGACATGCTCAGAGTGTGATCTGAATCACATCCTACTTTACTTCACTGCATTTAAGTACCTATGTCCTGGGGCATTTTTCATTTTAGTCTACAAAGTGCGTGAGTTTCCTTCAAAGAGACAAACCTACAAAGAGAGGGTCACAGACCACCCAAATAGCTTAGCGAAAGTCTTGATGGAGGACACTCACACTCTAAAAGTAATTTATTACATTTATATACTGCCTGCTAATTTCTCTCTCTCTTGAAGAATTTTTGCTATGACATAATAAGGACATTTAGTCTTCTATTTATTTCTTGTCTAATTAACACATTTGTGTTAAAGTATTTATATTCTCCAATATGATATAATGATGTACTCACATTTGTTATCGTTCAATTATTGAAACTTGTCAAAAATATAAATGTGGCCTTCATTTTATCTGTTGTAGAAACTTCTGTGTAACAATTAATATTGTATGAAGAATCTATTTATTACTTTGATATATACCTTTTTTCAAATACCTTGTTAAGTCACATAATATGTCTTTTACATAGAGTAAAAGATAGGACTGTCAAAAAATGAGATTAGTTCAATGTTTGAAACTATTCTCTAACTTCTTAATGATCACTTATATCTTCTTAATTTACATTGCAGTCAGTTGTAATTTTTTATCAAAACATCACACAAATGAAGTAACTAAGCAGAAAAGAAATATTCTTATTTATTTTTCATTTTGAATTATTTTATTATTCTATATCCCTAAAAAGAAATGCTCTTCATAGCCTAATTTCTAATATTATTTGGGGTCAGCTACTAGTTATATGATAAATAAATGAAAGGAAATAATAATTGATAAGTAACATATTTATAAATCATATTACCATCTGATTGATGCATATTACCTACTTTTTAAGTTAGAAGTAATAGTTACATTTAATAACTGCCTTTTCAACAGAAAATGTAACAAATTTTCTTCTCAAGTACATAGCAAACCAACTATGAAACATAACTTTCATAGTATTTAAAAAGTTAGGTTTTAGTTACGTCTTACAAACTCGATAAGATGTTTCTAACTAGAGTGTGATACAAAAGTGGTTCAATTACAGACATGGCCTAATCTTCCTGTGTCAACAATGAGTCAGGGTCATAAATTACTCTATTATAATTGAACATTTGCCTAAATTCATTACAGGAACCCGGCAAGTAATTACTTGTGAACCTCGACCGAGGTCCATTTTTCTGTAACTAAAATAAATATGAGTACTTACTGTATTGTAAGTTTTCAGATCACCTAATTTTTTAGTACACTTCTATTTAAAAAGTTTAAAACATAAATGAAATAAAATACAAAACTACGATCGGAAATAAGTTCACTATTTTGACATTTAAACTTGTCAAATTTTATTGTCACATTTGTCAGTTTTGAATAATTTGACATTGACAATATTGACATTGTCCATAATTTGTTGTTTTTGTCATGTTTTTGTCGCAAGACAAGATAGATAGACTGGGCATATCCTGGCCGGTCCCGGTAATAGATAGTTATTAGATAGGTGCAAAGTTGCAAATTTACATACATTGTTACAAGAAATTAGTATTTTGATATTAATCTATGGGATTTACGTTAAACACTAGCAGATGCCTGCGGCTCCTAGGGGTATAAAAAATAGTTTACGTCCTATTCTTAGACCTACTGAATATATACACAAAATTTCATAAGAATCGAACAAACCGGTTCAGAGGAGTATGGCAACTAACATTTGTAACGTGGCTATACTGCCCCGTTCCCCGCGAGCATTCGAGCGTCTCCCCGCTACTCCGCGCGCGGCTATAAGAACAGCGCGCGCCTCAAGCCCAGCTCCTTTTCTACTGCGTCGCTGCCCAAGATAAGTGTCTCCTATTTCTGGAGGCATCACCGACAAACTCTCAAGAGCCCACGCCCTAACGTGCTCGCGAACTAGCCCTTGTATTCCGTTTATATCTATCTAATTGTATTGATTGTTAAAACATTAAACTTCTTGTAAACTCTCGTGATTTGGTATACTTCTCTTTCTCCTATCTATCGTGCACAAACCGGCGACTAAAGCCGAGTTGCGTGACACATTGTGACACGTTCACATGAGAATCTTCTTATATATAAAATTCTCGTGTCACAGTTTTCGTTGCCATACTCCTCCGAAACGGCTTGACCGATCTTTATGAAACTTTATATCAGTAGGACTGAGAATCGGCCAACATCTATTTTTCATACCCTAGGACGCGAGCGGAGCCGCGGGCATCAGCTAGTTTTATGTATATATTAGACTCGCAAATTGTTATTGCGCTGGAATCATGTCATAATAAGAGTCCTGTGACGTCATACAGAATTTACATAATGTACCACCTGACATTATTATAAAGTAAACTAATACTAGGAGCTGTAACATTATACAGTGACTAAACTAAAAGTAAATGCTAAGAAAACTTGATTGAGTAATATTAATTATTTTTTGAAAGTTTAAACATCTATCTAAAATTCTAAACCTAATCAAGTTGCCTATATATTTTATTGAACAGTATCAAGACTTACCCCACAAATTATAACTTTAAAAAGTTCAGAGCCTAGATAGCTTTTGTAAAGACTTGATTTCACACAATTATCATCGTCGTCATCTTCTTTTGTATTTTGGAATCAGATAGCCACTGTACATGTAACTCTTGTTCCTTTGGGGTTACATACACATAATTGGTTTCAAAATAATGTTAAAACTTATAAACATGGGGTGATAATTTTTAAGATGTACCATGCAGCAGTCTTAAAATATACATAACAATGCAACATAAATTTTCTCATAGCAAATCAGTAAATTATAAACAAGATATTTTTAGTAAAGAACTTCATCGTTTAATAACCCAGAATCGTGAAATAGTTGTACGCCATTTAAAAGATAACGCAGCTAACAAACATTTGTGAGCCAAGATGACTGTGTTAAGTTTGGAGATGCAGTGCAAAAAGAATTTGTCACTGGAGTGTTAGCGGAGAACGATAAAATTCTTAACTCTCCTGTTGCTGAGAACTGCAATGCGTTACTGACTCTAGTTCCTGTCGTTGTATAACCCGGTATTTGAGGCTCTCCTGTAATTGGATTAAAATTACCACATCTCGATTTCGCCAGTATGCAAGATGTTACATTAGTATAAAATCGAACGTTGTCTGCATCTACTGTTATGTTAACACCTGTTCTCGCTTCTCTAGTACACTGTGTAATCTGCAATAGCAAAATCGTAACAAGTAAATAATTTATTTGCGAAATGTTAAATTGTGTAAATCAAGAATTATCGGCCAAATCGGCTAATTCATGACTCACTCGATATTACTTTTATATAAAAAGTCTTCACATTTTTACCGGTTACACTGAAGTTTATGTTTGAAATTTTTATTTCAAACACATTTTAAACCAGCTCTTAGGATCTCTATTTCAGAGGCATCAATGAATATACCTATGGTTTAAAATCTAAATTTTCATTAACATAAACATTTTCAACAGTTTGATTAACAAATCTAATTGTTTTAAATTAAGTTGTGGTGACTAATACTCACTAAATTGGCCGAGTTGGCACTTCTGAGACATCGTACAAAATCACAATATCCCATAAAACATCCAGACGGTTGTACGTTTAAAGCTGATGTAGCCAACGCCTACAAATAAAATTCATTATAACTTAATTTCTGCTGAAATAAAAAATTAAGTGAATAAGTTTTTCTTTTTCAACTTACCATAAGAGCTGTGGCACAGCTTGCGTATGAACCTGTAAAATATTGTACTGCACAAACACTAAGTGCATTTAATTCTTGAGGACCCTGTCGATATTAATAAATAAAAAAGTCAATAGTTGTAAAGTAAATTAATAATTTAAGTTGTAATGAGAGTTAAGTAGCCTGTGTAATACCTCAGGCATTGAAGTGACTCGTGAAAAACAACTGATACAAGCATCTCTTAAGGTCACATTGGTCGGTTGCGATGTGCTGCATACAATATTTAATAAATTTTGCAGTTGTGCCCTGTAAATAAGTATGTACTCAATACCATTTTCAGTAATATATAAACCCAGTAAAGCCATACGCAGGCGTTCCCCTCTGTCAAAGCATATGCCCAAATTAGTATAATTATGCATTACTCTGTTACGTCACATAACGATATAAAGTGTGAGTAAAATTTTGTTTATTTTTAATTTTAAGATTTTGTTTATGTGTGAATAATATAAAATGTGTGATGTGATAGACTGCTTTGCATTGGAGAAAGACGCTCCGCTGCCCTGTGTAACCTGTGTTGCTCTACGTTTTCAGGAAACATAATGAAGTTTTTAGTCTGGCATCACGTAATGGTTAAATACAATTTCAATCACTATGAGCAGTAATTGAGTTTTTTTAATTTCTCTTGGATTGACAGTTTTTTAAGAATTAAAAGAAGAAAGAAGAAATATTTATACTGGCATTAAGAGGACATAACTTGGTTAAAAAAGGTAGGTAAGATACGAAGGTAAGCTAGTGCCCTGTGCCGTGCCATCACCTGAGGAGAGAGTGATAAAATTAAAAAGAAATTATGATGTACATTACCATCCAAACTTCCAGCGAAAATTGGTTTGAATCAAAGATCTAGTAAGTAGTTTTTTTTAATACGTCATAAATCGTAAACCGCAATTTACAAGTAGATCAAAGTTACAACGAACTACAAGAACTTTTATATGATGTTATTTGCTTCTACGGAACTCTTCATGGGCGAGTCCGACACGCACTTGGACCCTTTTTTTAATTATAAGTTCTACCTTAATTTAGCAATCTTGAAGCGTTTCTAGTAGCAATATTTATTACTCTGTATTCAAACTTACCCATTTGAAGGACACAGTGCTGCTAATTTCTGAGTTTTCCATTGTAATATTTTATTTTTAACCTCGCTAAAGTCGAAAACTCCGTTCGGTGCGACTCCAATCTGCCAAACACAATACGAAAATACATCTCTGATCTTAAAGAAAATAAATTTTTTGTAGAGTATACGTGGTTCAAACCTCGCTAAAATTGGGTAAGTTGTGGTTCTTCCATTGTAAAATATTTTTTTGAACTTCATTAAAATCAAGTAAAGTACAATTTGACCCGATCTGTTGGACGAATTCAAACCGTTATAATTAAATTCTTATTATTAAGTAAGTATTGATAAAACTATTGTACGTTTTAAAAGTTAAAACAGAACTGAGTCTAAGATATCATATATGTATAAATACTTATCACTTATATATCTTCTTCTTACTTATCACTATACTTACAAACAATATCAATAAAATACTACATTGTATATTTAACATACTGTAGGTTTTTTAAAAGGAATAATTTATTTTTTGTTCGTTGGTTGGCAGTAAATCATGATCGAAATTATAACATAATGTGACAATGTAATGCCTCTCCTACAAATATTTATATGCTCTGTAACCGATTAAAACTATTATACATTCCTACAATAGACTTATTGTATAATATTCTTCCATGTGCAAGTACCGTGAAGCAGCGAAAGTGTTAATAGTGTGAACTAAAAAGCAAAAGAGTAGGTACCTTTTATAACAAAATCAAATTTGTAGGTACTTACAAATTTGGAAATGGGAGTGTGTTCGACTTTGACATTAGTGCTTTTTAGGGTTCCGTAGCCAAATGGCAAAAAACGGAACCCTTATAGATTCGTCAAGTTTGTCTGTCTGTCTGTCCGTCCGTGTGTCACAGCCAATTAGTTCCGAAACTATAAGAGCTATACTGTTGAAATTTGGTCAGTCGATGTATTCTGTGAACCGCATTAAGATTTTTACATAAAAATAGAAAAAAAACAATACATGTTGGGGGTCCCCATACTTGGAACTGAAACTCAAAATTTTTTTTTTCATCAAACCTATACGTGTGGGGTATCTATGGATAGGTGTTCAAAAATGATGTTGAGGTTTCTAATATCATTTTTTTCTAAACTGAATAGTTTGCGCGAGAGACACTTCCAAAGTGGAAAAATGTGTGTCCCCCCCCTCTAACTTCTAAAATAAGAGAGTGATAAAACCAAAAAAACCGCTACCACACTTGCTGCGAATGCAGACACTAATGTATGGCGGTCCACAGCTCAACGACAAGCTCTCTTCGCTTTTCCTCAATATCCTCCGTCTTAGCAGTAGGGTTTCCCAAATATCAACCATGAACTGTGTTGTCGTCTGCATAGCAATGTATGTTACCGAGGGCTAACATGTCATTGATATGCAGAAGAAACATTGTAGGCGACAAGACGGAGCCCTAAGGTACACCAGCATTTATCTGCTGAAAGTTGGAGGCCGCACCGTCGCAAAGGACTCTAATACGGCGCTGATGCAGAAAAGCGGCAACCCAGCTGCAGAGTTTAGGAGGCAGGCCGAATGCCGGAAGCTTGGAGAGAAGCGAAAGGTGCCAGACCCTAGGCCATATCGAGGCTGATGGCCAGAGACTCTCCATGCCTATCCATAGCCTCACCCCAAAGGTATGTCATGCACGCTAGAAGATCACCTGTGGATCGGTTCGGTCTAAAGCCATATTGCCGATCATTGCCAATGAGTGATCCTCTAGGTAACGGACTAATTGGCTGTTGATAATCCGCTCAAACACCTTGCATAGAATGGAGGTGACAGCTTTATCACGTCTTTGATTTCTGGGTGTAAAATCTTTATTGCTAATTCCTACTTTCTGTGTAATTTAAGAATACAGTGTCACCACCCATAATTTATTCCATCCGTGACATGTAAAGCTCAAACACCTTGCATAGAATGGAGGTGACAGCTTAATCACGTCTTTGATTTCTGGGTGTAAAATCTTTGTTGCTAATTCCTACTTTCTGTGTAATTTAAGAATACAGTGTCACCACCCATAATTTATTCCATGCGTGACATACAAAACGACTAAACAAATTAAGGACAGGGGGAGAAAATTATGTAAGACTGATATCACTACAAAGAGAAGAAAAACCTAAGAATAATTGTGTAATTTGAGAGGAAAACCTAATACAAACACTTTTTTTTTTTTTTTTTTTTTAACGTGTGGAAATCCCCGCAGACCGTCACCCCGTCGGGGGTTACGGCGGGGTGGTGTGTCGGACTCGAACCGACTAAAACCACACGGTGTGACCCTCTCTGCGCCTTTGTATTGGAAGGAGTCCAGGGAGGGGATTTCCTTCTGGACTCCAACCGGCGCCTGCCCGCACTGTTGCGGGCACCACCTCTAACGTGTACTCTCTAATTGGGCAACGTCCGGTCACACGCGGACGCCGCCCCCTCGCGGTTGGCCATTACTGCGGACGGACGGAAACCCGTCCCGCCCATCCCCGGCCACTCTCAGGGCGGCATGAGACGCAGGTATGCGCGCCTCCGCCGCCCGGGGCGCCGGCGGCGGATCGGGTCCGATTGGATAGCATCCTCCCGGGCCTTCTCCGCCACCTCCTTCTGCAAGATTACGTCCTCGCAGAAGGTTGCGACCGCAGTAAAACAACTGTCGCTGCCGGCCATCGATCTTATGACGGCCGGCAGCGAGAGATCCCCTCCGATGACTGCAGTGAGGACCCGGCGCTGCGCCGCCCAAGCGGGGCAGACCGCCAGCGTGTGCTGGGCCGTGTCCTCACTGCAGTCGCAGTGGTGGCAGGCGGGACTCGGTTCCCTCCTAGCGACCGAGTGCAGGTACTTTCCGAAGCAACCGTGCCCGGAAAGCACCTGTGTCAGCCGGAAGGAAAGGATCCCGTGCTGCCGCCCTGCCCACTCCTCGATGACCGGCTGAAGAGCCTCCACGGCGGCGAAGCCAGCGCGTGGGGTCTCCAGCCGGAGCGGCCATCTCAGCATGGTGGCTCGGCGAGCGGCTTCGCGCCACTCGCGCACGTCCTCGGGCGGAGGGCGAAATCCGCTCTCCGCCCGGAAGTCAGCCACTCGCCGATAAACTTCGGCGAGCACCTCCGCCTCCAAATCCCACGGGGGTGTTCCGGCCAAGGCACACGCCGCCTCTGTGGACACTGTGCGGTATCCACGTATGGCTCTGACCGCCAGTATCCGATGGGGGCGCCAGAGGCGCGCCCTGTTCTGGGCGGACAGAGCCGTCGCCCACACCGGTGCACCGTAAAGTGCCATCGACCGGACAACCCCCGTGTACAGCTGCCTAGTGGGGACACTGGCCCCGCCCAAATTGGGCAGAAGTCGCCCTAGGGCGGAGGCAGTGCCCACCAACTTAGGGCCAAGCTGTCGGAAGTGCTCGTCGAAGAGCCACCTACCGTCGAGGACCAGACCCAGGTACCTCATCTGGGCCCGGACCGGTACGAGGACCGAGTTGACCTCGATCGAGGCGCCAGCGGGCGGACCGCGACGGGGCCCATGAAATAATAGGGCCTCCGTCTTCTCCAGGGCCACCCGCAGACCCAACGCCTCGATGCGCCCGACCACCCGGGAGACTCCTGTGGTGGCCAGGCGCGCCGCCTCCTCAAAGTTTGCCCCCCGGGCCGTGACCAGGGTGTCGTCTGCGTAACAGATTACACCCAGCCCGGGGGGGAGACGCCCTCGCAGGGCCCAGTCGCATCCCATGTTCCACAGGAGTGGTCCTAGGACAGACCCCTGTGGAACACCGCACGACATGGCCCTGCGTCTCAAGGCGCCATCTCGGTCCTCATACTCGACGGTACGCTCCTCTAAATAGTCTGCCACCAGCCGCCTCAGGTAGCCTGGCACTCCGTGGTATTGGAGTGCGGCCCTGATGCAGCCGAATGGCAGACTATTGAAGGCGTTGGCGATGTCCAATGACACCGCCAACACCACTCCGCCGCCTCTCACCGCCTCTTCGGTCACGGCCCTCAGGCGCAGGATCGCGTCGACCGTCGAACGCCCTTCTCGGAAGCCGAATTGCCGTCTTTAAGCCGACGCCGCCCACTCCACGACGGCTTCGCCCCTGGCGTCCGTCGCCGGGGAACCCCACGCAATGGACTTTGCATTGAAGTCTCCCAGCACGAGAACGTGCCCAGACCCCAATCGCCGTATCGAGGTCTCCAGGTTGTTGAGGAAGACCTCGAAGTCGCTCAGACTCCGGTTGGGGGAGAAATATACACCATAAATGGTGATTCCCCCCCATTCGACGGCAACATATCCGGTACCCTTGTCTTTTAGCGACAAGGGCGGGGAATGAGCCGCCGTGGAGCTGACGACTGCCACGGAGCCGTCCCAGTCACCCATCCAGTTTGGACGGGGAGGGACGAAATAGGGCTCCGCGACTACGGCAACACCTATAGACCACTGCGCCATGGTTTGCAGTAAAAGATCCTGCGCCGCGGCACAGTGGTTGAGGTTCGTCTGGACCAGGAGGTTGGAGACTTGATCCATTACTGGATCGTCTCTACAACCCCCTCCATGGGCGACGACGTCGTCGCCTGATTGACGTCGGAGGCAGCCTGGGTCGCCGGGCTAGCCTCCGGCGTCTGCCGAGAAGCGCGGGGAGGCTTGCAGCCCCCCTGCCCCATCTGGTGATTGGCGGGCTTTTTAGCCGCCGCACACATCGGGCAGTGAGGGGCGGCAGAGCACTCTGCCGCCTTGTGCCCGGTTCGACCGCAGCGGAAACAAAGTTCGCTGCAGTCGAAACAGCTCTCGCACTTGGACCTAATACAAACCCTTAGCCAACCCGTCTGGTCAGCGTGGTGTAGTAGGGGAAAACTATAGCGAATGATCATGTCCACCCTTGAAGAACTCTTGCCTGTAATCACACATATCATCAATTATTCCCTATACTCCGGAACCTTCCCCTTACAACGGCGTAAAGCTCACATAATTCCTTTACTCAAAATAACACACCTCACACTTCCTAGCGACTTTAGACCCATATCAATTCTTCCCTTGTAACCCCTAGCCCCGGTAAAGGGGGGTTTTAGTCGGCCCTAGCCCTACCAGGGGGAATCACTTCACCGGTGCGCAGTCAGTAGAAATATGAGACATATCCCAGGGCGCCGTTCACAGAAAGAAAACTAAATAAAGAAAAAGAAGAAACTACAGAGAATACTAAGATTATCAATTGTGCACTGTGTCGATGGGTGACTAGGGAATTCTTCAAGAAAACAACAGCTTCAGTCTCACACACATATACATATATATTTATTCTACCATATCACATAGTCTTAGTTCTTATAAGTAAAAAAAAAAGGGTCAAAATACATAATCTAGATTACAAATTCACAATTCCAAGATTTATTGGTCCTATGGGGACTCGACCGGGAAGTGTAGTCGTCCTTCCAGGAATAGAGGGTCACCACGACATGGTCCCTGGGGTCCGTCATCTTGTTCCCCTAGAGTTAGCGTACCAGAGAACAAAAGTAGGTATTAGTACAAGATATGATTATTTAACTGTAAATCTATACGTGATCCTGTGGCAAGCCTAGGGGATTTGTCGTACGAGAGGGGGTTCTCCTTTACCCTGATCACCTCTGCACGCCGGATAACCCACGTACCGCCAGTGGGTTTCGTCAATAGTGCCCGAAGGTATAGCCGATGTAGGCCACGTTGCTAACGTACTTGAACGTTTCTTGATATAAATCTCAAACCAAACCTTGAAACCCTAGGAAAAAAAGAGACATAATCCTAAATACCTATTGAAACAGATAGACATTGGCACAACAAAATAAAGCTTAAATGAACGACAGATTTCTTACCACTTTTAGACTGCGGGTTTCTGAATACAAATTCTTCACGAGTCCAATACTAAGACAGACAGAGTTATGCACAATAACGCAGTAGAACCAAGAATGCTTTCCTTGGGGAATTATGGCCTGCCTTTTATATTACATTTCAAGGTCCCGCTGGAATAAAACTTATACCCTCTATTCACTACTCAAAAAACATCACCTGATTCTCAGAGACAAAGATAGACTTTTGCCCAGAGACTAAACATAGAACGCGATTTACCACAGAGTATCAATCTCATCAGTGATATATCTAAGAGAGAAGACGCCATCTGACGACTCGCGGGTGAAAGTCCATCTTAAACCAATAAGATAGGTGTGTAAGAGCTACCGCTAACCCGAGAAAGATGGCGATTACCCAAACACGTCACCATACCGTGCCATTAATTCTAAATATTCATACTAACGAAAAAAAAAGTTGTTACACCCTTCCTTTCTAAAATTCTTGAATCCTCTGTATTTAAACAGCTATCTAATTACAATAATTTGCTTAGCCCATTTCAATCGGGTTTCAGGTCCAGTCATAGTACTACCTCTGCTCTCCTCAAAGTGACAGGCGATGTTAGAGAAGCCTTGGAAGAAACAAAGGTGACAGTTTTAGTTCTGGTCGACTTTTCGAATGCCTTTAACACCGTCAATCACGCCATCCTCTCTTATCTTAAGATGTCGACTGGTGCGCTGGAATGGTTCTCATCATATCTTCGGGGACGCTAACAGACAGTCCGTTCGCGTTGACGATCTCTCCTCGAGATAGTGTGATGTCGACTCTGGTGTTCCTCAAAGCGGTATAATTTCTCCTTTGCTTTTCTCAATTTTTATTAATCTCCTATGTCCCGAACTTCGCAGTGCGTATCACCTGTATGCTGACGACCTACAACTGTACTCTCAGGCCAGTGTTGATAACATAACAACGGCTATTGATATTATCAATTTTGATCTCCGGACTATCGAGAACTGGTCTGCGCGGTTCAGTTTAGCGATCAACCCGACAAAGTGCCAGGCCATACTAATCGGTAGTAGGCGTTCAATGGACAGGAGCGTTAGAAGAAGTGCTCCATAAAATAATGCTGAATGGTACCACTACACCGGTCTGTCAAACAGTGAAAGGCTTACAACTCGACTGTACTTTGAACTGGCGTGATCAAGTTACATATGTATGTCAGAGGGTCACTGGCATTCTCAGAGCACTTTATCGCTTGAAACATTTTCTGCCCGTGAAAACTAAGAAAATGCTTGTGCAATCCTTTGATCCACTATGGTGACGTGTGCTATTATGACCTGAACGCAGATCTCCTCAACAAGTTAGATTGTCTTCTCAATAACTGCATTCGATTCATCTTTAATCTTCGTAAGTATGACCATATTTCCAGTTTTTGTTCCCAGTTAGGTTGGTTACCGATTCGTCAACGCAGAAAAAATGCGCGCATTCACATTCCTGCACACTATTCTCAATTCTCCACCCCCCTTCCCCCCCAGTTATTTAAAAACACATTTCCAACTCTTGTGCAGTAATCACAATCGAAACCTTCGCTCGGCTAACAATCTATTCCTGCTTTGCCTGTACTGTTTTCGTTGGATCCTCATTCTTTGTCCAGTCTGTGCACTTGTGGAATGCGCTTCCTCTCGAGGTCAGAATGGCGAAAAATCGAGACACTTTTAAGATGAAGGTAAAGAAGAAAGGTTAATAAATATATGTACGTGTATGCATGTGTATAAATATAGACGTATATATGTATGATTATGTAGGTATAATACTTACCATATTTTATGTATGTATGTATATTACCTATGACTTTTTCTACTTTAATCTATCCATTCACCCTATATGCACCTACCTCATTTTTTGCACTGCATCGTCCAATCGGTCGACTGGCACAAAATGCCTAAGGCATTAAGTCCGCCGATGCATGTATTTGTGCATAAAGGATTTAAATAAATAAATAAAACTTACTTTCTTAGAAGAGGCTATGTCCAGCAGTTGATTATTAAATGTTATTGATGTGATGATGACGCTAATTACTTAATATGAGCACAGTAGGACATAAATGGAGGTAAATATCTGTCTGATTAATATCGGATTATTTATATCCTTATTAAGAATTTTTAGTGTTCAAACAACAAGATCCGGTCCCACCCTGAAGAGATGCTTAGCGAAACGCTTTGCAATCACTCTTTCAAAGAGTTAGCATACGTCGTCAAGCAACACTATGAGTCATCCCCTCCTTACAAATGATTACCAGTTTAAATGTCTTCTACAATTTCGGAAACTAGCCCTGCTACGTACACAGCAGTGAAGAGAGCGAGCGAATTGAAAATTACCTTGAATGAAAAGCGCATCTCGGTTGATGTACCTAAGTAGTTATCTAGGATTTGTGATAGTAGGTGCGTAACATAAAAAAAATTTAATGATCAATATAAATAACTCTTGCTGAATATATATTATTTAACAATATTCTTTCTGATTATTACTCCAAATTTGATACTTGTTCACGTTCGGTTTTCTAATTTAACTTACACATCTTACTCACTAAGTAAACAGTCAAGCCACATCAAACTGTACAAATCTGTCAAATTTCCAAAGTACCTAAATAAAATGTTATAGCTTTGGTTTCCTAGGATAGCGGTGGCGTCATATAGCGGCCGTAATACAACAGTAAATGGCGTCACTAGAACGGCGTCTATGTACCTAATGCTTTGGTTTCCTAGGATAGTGGTGCCGTCATATAGCGTCCGTAGGCGTCACTGAACGTTGTCTATATAATGTGTGGAAAGTTCTACGGCCGTATTAACACACTGTCAGTCATTTTTTTTAACACAAGCATCAGGCGAAAAGTATCCAGGAGAGAAAATGGACGACCTTGATTTAGCTTTAGTTTCGTGGTTACGTTATTTGTCCGTGTGGTGACGGATTAAGAATACAAAGTGTCACCCCTATTCATTCCATGGGTGTCGTAAGAGGCGACTAAAGGAACAAAATAAGCAGCTAACATCACTGCCAAGAGAAGGAAAACTTGAAACAAACACTTTACCAACCCGTCTGGCCAGCGTGGTATAGTAGGCCAAAACTTCCTTTCTAAGGAGAGGCCTATGTCCAGCAGTGGACTGTTAAAGGCTATTGATGATGATTGATGATGATTCATGGTTACGTACGAAATCTATTTAAATTTCGTCGTCTTCGCTGCTCCAAGAGTTGGAACTCATTTTGTCAATCGTTCCGGTAAAAAAAAACACAAATATGTATTAAAAAAGCTACACCGCTATCAATAAAACGTTCACGAAACCATCTGACATACATAAACATATATTATACGTAGTGTTACATACTCTTTGCCATCTGACACCGACAAGACGGCCGTCATGCAAATGGCGGCAACGCTTTTTGACGTTACGGCGTCAGTTAACGTTAGAACCCAGCCTGTAAATTTGAGATATATAAAAAAATACCAATCGACGTATCATAAATAGCACTTTCCAAAATTATTTAATATTAAAACAGCACCCTCTTAGTTTACGAGTAAAAAATAAACAAAGATACTACCTACCTGTTACACCGTCTATATATCACTTGAAATTTTGATAATGTTGGCTCCACGCGCCTTCGGCAATTGACTGAGTACGTTTTATTAGTTTGTTCCAATAACTATTGCATTTTATGAAATTCTAATGAAAGTGCAGTTAGTTTCGAGTAGGTTGCAGTTTTGCCACTGTGCAAAAAGTACGAAATTCGAAGTATTTCAAGTGATAGAGACGGTGTAGCATGTAGTATCTTTAGTAATTTTTTACTCGTAAACTAAGAGGGTGCTATTTTCATCTATATATATAAAAATGACTCCCTAATTCCCTTATTCACGCCATCACGTGTGAACGGCTGGACCGATTTCGCTGATTCTTTTTTTATAATAAACCTTGAAGTACGAGGATGGTTCTTAGTAAAAAAAAAATTAAAATTTTTAATACGTTTTATCGGAGGGGTTCCGAGAATACAAAACAATTGAGTGACATTGAATCGACGGTACGAAGTTCGCGGGGTCAGCTAGTAATAAATAATTTTGGAAAGTGTCTTACTTTTGGAAAGTCTTTTACTTAAAATAAATTGTGATAAGTTGATATTTTTGTGGTGATTATGAACGGCATTATTAAATATTAGTTTAGAATAATTGTGTCCACGGTTTTTTTCATAAAGTTTGCTTAAATGATGACATTATCATTCAAATAGGGCAAATACCTTTCTTGGATGGAATCGCAGCCACAAAACCCTTAAGTTTTTCTAAAATAGTTATATAGAATGAGAATGATATGGATCACAACAAGCCGTAACTAGCATATCAGTATATAATGTAGCAGCAACAAGTATATGAAAGGCTAAAAGTAAAAGTACAAATTTCAATTATACGAGCAGTCTCCACGAGGGTGACAGGCACGAGAAGACATTATGGCCTTCAACTGCAAAGACGGAGCAGGAAATATATAGTAAGCCTCCAGTCCAACGACTATCCTGGATCATCGTCCCACCATAAAAAACTTGTATATCAATTTTGATACTTTTGTAGCACGTATTGTTGTAAAATAATATCTATGTATTGAAATATGTTTATAATAAAAAAAGTATATCAATACTAACTATAAAAGTATATACAGTATTAACTTACTCTTACAAATTTGAAGGGCACGGCATCATGTAGTTGAGTCACATTCAGAGTTTTGTTGAAACATTTATCATTCCTTCCATTCATTCCATCATTATTCTATTCCAATGGCTTCCACCTTCCAGCCAATTTTTCTTTTTACGCTCATTTCTTGGGATCCTATAAAATATGTTTTATTATTATTTTTGTATGTTTTAAGCGGGGGAGGAAGATAAAATAAGAAATTTTATATAAGCAATCATATTAAATCAATATCAAAGTCGATAAATGGGCGTTTTTCAAAATTTTTCTCCGTTACGTACAGGATGTCCATTTATTTTCATTACAAAATTTTAAATAAACGATGAAATGTAGACATTTACAATGAACTAAGGTTTAAGAAAAACCTTAATCAAACAATGTTAAATAAGTATAATTTCTATTTAATGTATTATTATAGTGAGGGTTGCCAATACAGGGGTCTTGTACGTTACATTTTCATTCAAAGTAAATAATAACTCAATCATATCAAAGTTAATCAGCTTTATTTATAATTAATCAACAACATAAAAATCTTCTAAAATTTAATACCACTTTGTGATATCTTGCCTCTTAGTGCTGTTTAAAATATAAAATATGTCTTGTACGTAACTAAATGGCACTCTGGACTATCAAACTTTGTGAATAAATAACTATTCTGAAAGACTAACATTATAGGTAAGTTTTTTTAAATACAAAAATAACAAAAAGACATTTAATATATATTAACAAAAACATAACTCCCAAAGGTTTTTTCATAAAAAAATAAAAACTATAACAGCCAAAACAGGACAGTTACGTATGTGGACAACAGTCGTTACGTTTAGGAACTCTAAAGCTATGTTTACAACGAGCACAATTTCTAGTCATTTCACAATATTATTCAACATTTCAAAAACGTCGTGATGTGACATATTATTTAAGTCACATCACTTACTGTACTTATTTCTATAAAATTAGTCAATATCACAGACTGTTTTGATTTGAGCATTTTAAAAATATATTTTACAAAAAACTTAGGGGATTCAAGTCTATCTCAGTTTCATTTTCACATTAAGTAGGTAACAATACTTCTTAACTTACAAAAAAATCCAACAGATACAAAAAAATGTCAAATAAGTAGTAACAAAAATAAAATAGGAAACCAATAAGTAGGTAATTCTGCGTGATTGTTTGGTCTTCTTTTAGAGTAACTTTTTCATTTTCCGATAGCTCAATCATCTTTTTGTGTTTAGTCTCTAGGCGAAATCTATTTTTACTTAAACTACTAATAACTTTCTTTAGCCTCTCACAAGTTTTTAATGTCCTTTGATATCTTTTATAATTTCGGTAATTCAATCTCTGTTTTTTCTTCAATTTTGTATTATCTTGCATCTCTGGCACTGTCACTGGAACAGCTGGCTTAGTATTATTTACTTTTTTATTTTCCCTTTTATTCCTTTTTTGTTATCTCCAAAATTTCCGTCTTTTATCCTTTTCTTCCTTATTTAGTTCACTTACCTTGAGTTTATGTTCTTCAGTCTTTCGACTTCTTTCTTTTTATATTTGTTGTATTTTTCTTCATTTTCTTTGTTTTTGTCCATATCGCCGTTGTTTTTGTCTCTCTCGGCACCAGTCAACGGCATAATTTACCTGAGTAGGAATAAATTAATTTGTAAGGAAGTGCCGAGGATGTGAGGAATGTTAGGGTTCACCCTCTTTATCGCTACTCTAAATAGGATATTTATAACATAATAAGGAAACCTGCTCACCATGAGGTGACTAGATCCTATAAAGGTAATGAGTTTACCTCTCTGGGTGGATTATATTTTTAATTTATATTAAATTGCACAAGACAGTATGAACGCATCTTTACGAGTCCAGTACGTAACGTTTTTAGTCCACCTAATACATCACGTCACGTCCTGGACCTTACGTATAACGCGGACTTGTCATTATATGTTTTTTTGGTATAAAATAAGTTGATTATAGTAGTTTACTAGTACACATTCATTATCTACAACATATTTACTTATAATTTAACACGAGTAGTATATAAAATTTGTGGGTCTTACCTTTCAAAATCAATGTTCGTACCGGACGAACAAAACAGACCCGTCACGCACGTCACGGACCGCAAGTGTTGACGATTGAATTTCTTCAGTTTTAATTCAAAGGAAAAGAACGAAGGAATGATAAAAACATCGTCAATATGGCATTGCTTAAAAATAGTTAGAGCCAAAGACAATATTATTGTTATTCTTTATAAAATCATACCGTTACGTACAGGACTGTCCGCTGTGGCCAGTTTTTTAAATCCGATAATGTCAGTATTTATATTAGAAAAATATACTACAACCTTATTATATTTTATTTAAAAACAAATAAAATGAGTTATTTCATTCGAGTAATACTAAAGATATCCAAATATAGCTTATATATTCTCCAAAATACGTAATCAAAATCCAGGATATGATGAAGGACACATAAAAAAGTAGGATAATATTTGGTATTTTAATAAATATTAAAATATGTTTTCCGTTTAAGTCATAAGTTTATCTTTTTTTTTGCAGTAATTTAAACATTTTACCCTAACGTAAAATAATTTGATACTCACTTCCTACATTTTTGCCTTTTAATCAATGGTCAAACTCGTAGGACACGGCAAAATAGTCCTGAGCAAAATTTTGAAAACCGCCCAAATACTGTACTAGTTAATAAATTAACATTATTTTAGCGTAAAAATATAGTTAAATAAGTCAAATCCATTCATGACCTTTAACTGCACATAAGAACCTTGCTAATTATGATGTAAATCTTCCTTTAGTTTCCCGGCAAAATTAAGAAAAACCAATATTTTTAATGTTAAATATGTCGTACCTGGATAAATCGATATTACTGAGTAGGTACTCATATGGTATCGGTACTTTTCATTCGATACTACTACTAGTAGTACATAGCATCACCATTCGACTGTGTATGGTTAAAGATGGCTGATTTGGTGTTTTTCTTAAGCCGCACCCTATTACACTACACACTAGCATTTTTGCGAAGTAATTCTTTATATTTAGCTTCAATTATTTCAAACAGCGTTCGGAACTTGAAGTGGACTGACTATCGTACCAGGGGGCGCCAGGGGCGTAAAATTATCGTACAATGGATCGAAATTATCGTACTTTTTAGGATAATGTCTATTATAGATAAATAAATCATATAAATTGTAATATTGATATGCATGCAAGTACTCTATAGTTTATCTTTTTTAAATCACCGCTATCAAATCAACAGAACACTGAAACCCAAATGTTTTACACGTGGTACAGACCTGAACTGATTCCCTTTCCACTTTAAGTTCACTAAACGCGCCAAGCTTAAAATTCACTCAGACAAAATTTTGCTGCTCTAGAAAATTAGGTACTTCTTTCTTCACTTAATTTGAATAATTCCTTTTGTCAGAGCGAATACAGACATATAATCATAATAATATAACGAAATAACTGCCAACTTTTCTACACAAAATATACGATACCTAAGAAGTGTGAACAAACTTAAATTCTCTTGTTCGCATTAGTAGATGCTATGCTAACCAATAAGAAAGCGTGTACAGCAGGCGCTGGATAAAGTTACAGTATCGGCAGTGGTGAAACTTAGTAGAGCGGATCGTAAGGACCAATAGGAATAGAGAACTTGTATTTCCCGGTATTTTCCCAAGATTTTATTGGACAAAATAAAATCATGCTACTGCGATTTAGACTATCAACGCATGAGTGAAATAATATAAATTCTCAAATTAGGGGTCATCCATAAATTACGTCACACGAATTTCATGATTTTTTTACCCCTCCCCCCCCCTTGTCACAGCTGGTCACATTTGTAAGACTCCCCCCCTCCCTAGTGTGACGTCACATAATTTGCAAATTTACATTTAGAAATCATTGAATGAAAACAGGTTCCGAAATCAGTTTTATTTCCATTTAAATTATTTTTTAATAAAATTAACATCAAATCAAACAATTAATAAAACAAAAATTGATTAATTATATAAATTAGAAAAAATAATAAATCAAAAATTTTTCAGTGAGTGTCAGGTTGCGCATAGAATTCGGTTCTGTGGTCACCAATAATGATAGGTATATTTAAAATTGTGTCCAATAGATAATTGTTATGTTTACTTATTATTTCTTAATTTTTGTAGGAAGTTTTCCAAGACAGTGCATTTTACAGGTTAGACCTGTACAACTCCTGACAAAAATATATCAAAACCGCAATAGCTTTCCTTTAAGTTTTAGTATATGGATTACTATCATGAATTTTTTCAGATTTTTCGAGCCATCTGTTTAGCTTTTAGAGGGGGGGATGCCCTATTTTTACAAAAAAATGCGTTTGAAAGTTGAATAACTCGCAAACGGATAACTAAATCGAAAAATCGTTTTAACAACCTCGCAATGTTTTTAAAAGATCTATCCAATGATACCCTACACGATTGGTAGTCTCGAGAAAATGAAAACTTAACCACTTTACGAATAGGGGACGTACCCCCAAATTTTTTTTTTTAAATGTTTATTGTAGCACTTTATAGACACACCAACAGTTTGGGCGGTAGGTCTAGGACGGACGGAAGGATTTGACGAATGTATAAGGGTTCCGAGTCAAGAACTACGGAACCCTGAATACGATTATATTAATTAAAGAAATTAACAAAATAAAAAAACGAATCCAAGGTTTACTGTTACTAATATCCAGTTCTCTACGTGACTCAGAGATTAGTCGGTATAGGTTGCCTGGGAGTCCCACACACACCCTTCGTTGTCCCCAAGAAGGGTATGGTGCGAAAAGCATTCCCCGCGTAAAAAAAGTGTAAATATATAAAATATCTTCAAATCAAATTCAAATTTGTCACAAATATTTAATTATTTGTTCGACTATATTATATTAGAATATACTTTAATGTACACCAAATACAGTTTTTGCGACTTGACGAATGTATAAGAGTTCCGAGTCAAGAACTACGGAACCCTGAATACGATTATATTAATTAAAGAAATTAACAAAATAAAAAAACTAATCCAAGTTTTAATGTTATTAATATCCAGTTCTCAACGTGACTCAGAGATTAGTCGGTATAGGTTGCCTGGGAGTCCCACACACACCCTTCGATGTCCCCAAGAAGGGTATGGTGCGAAAAGCATTCCCCGCGTGAAAAAAAAGTGTAAATATATAAAATATCTTCGAATAAAATTCAAATTTGTCACAAATATTTAATTATGACTATATTATATTAGAATATACTTTATTGTACACCAAATACAGTTTTTGCAGTTGAAAGTTTCTGTAAGATATTTACAATGGGCGGCCTTATTGCTAAAAGCAACCTCTTCCATGCCTATGCCATGATGGACTATTCGACAGCAGAATAAGGTGATTTAATCACAAAATAGTAGATCTAAGAACGACGTTGTTTCACGACGGTCAAATGAAATAGAAACAAAGAAACAAATCACCGCTAGGTCCGCTAGGCGCAATCAAAAGGGTGCCTAGGTGGTCGGCGCGTAATACTAGTAGAGCGAGTGGTCACCAAAATAATTGGTATCTTATATTTACTCAGATATAGTTGTATATGTTTTTTAGGTTTTCGTAAAGTAATAGTTTAAAGTTCGTGTTTTAAGACTTAGACTACAATAGATTTTAAAATGTGACGTCACATTATTTAGGACCCCTCCCACCCTCTTGTCACACAATGTCACACTTTGTCGACCCCCTCCCTCCCCCTTAAGGTGTGACGTAATTTATGGATGGCCCCTAATATGCATCATGATAGAAATTATCGTACAATCTGCGTACGATAATAATATGCTATCGTACATCGTACGTATGCACAAAATTATCGTATGTGTACGATAATTATCGTACGGTTCCGAACACTGATTTCAAATCACAAGCAAAATATTGAAAGTTAATTAGATAATTCTATTTAAACGACGACTTTTTGACAAGTAGGTACCTGTACCGGCTGAACCGCTGAACTCACTGACAATGACATTTGGTGCGCAAAACATGGTGGATTTTCGGCCTCATTAGGTATTTACGTATATTCACGTGTCATTTTTATGCAGTTTATGTACATACGCACTGAAATACTGTCATATTAATTTCCTGTGAGTTACAGTGCTGAGTAAGAACGAGATAGATATATTTTTATGCGCGTGCCTTCAAATATGTCTAAGCAATTGTACGTATAGAGTATCTAATAGAACAATATGTCTTGTCCTTATTATATAGGTCTATGCTCTATGGTTTTTTATTACTTCACTTCACTCGTCACTCCTTCATTCGATATATATTCACATTTTCATTTCATTCATAGATTTAGTTCTTGTGACTACTGAACTGAAATTAAAGCTTGTGACTAGCATCAATTTCAAGTAATACTAATTCAAGTATTAACTTATTTTCTTTTCTTTTTCGTTTATGATGATTGAAGGACGAGCAAATGTAAGTTTATATTCTTAAAAACACGCCTAAAAGATATGCTTGTATGATATAAAATTGCTTATCTATCTTCTACCATGTTTCAGGAACTACCCGATTTTCAAGTATTTCAGACGGTAATAAAATACTGCCTGATCATTATTATTGTACCCGTCTTCTCATTCTTTACAACAAAAATTGTTTTATTCGACGGCATTCTGAGATTGGAGCCGGTAACGAGCAGCGTTTACTCCGCTGTAGTTGCGGTTATCGTCCTACATGTTACGTTAGGTCTATATATCTACAGAGCATATAGTGAAACGGAGAAACCTAGTAAACCGGTCAAAAAGGATTAATCAGTTACATACGTAATACCTCTTTGACAAATTCTAACAAAATGGATAACTTATACATGAAAGGTGAGCTGTTACAAGTTCATACAAAAAACAGTGAAATATTTGAAGGACGGTTTTATGGAATGACTAACGATAAATCTAAGATATCTTTGTATAATGTCAAAGAATTACCTAAAGGCAACATAAGTGATGGTGTTTTACACTATTATGATACAGAAATAAGAGATGTTGTTAAACTGAAAGAACCAAATGATCACAAGCATTTAAAGATATCTGAAAAAGAATGTGAAGAGATCATCAAGATTTCTAAGAAGTATATTTATATTAATCAGGTTGACAACAGTTTCCATGATGCTTTGGAGGATTTGTATCAGTACAACTATATTGGAGTCAGTACAGATGGTGCAACCATGGGGAGAAAATGTAAAATGCCGTTCTTAGTGTTGTCTACACCTCAACAGATATTTATTTTTGACACACAAGTGATGCAGTATCATGCATTTGATGCTGGTTTGAAGAAACTGTTGGAATCGGAAACACCCAAGAAGATAATTCATGACTCAAGGAAAATATCAGATTGTCTGTATCACAAACACAATGTTAAGCTGCAGTCTGTTTTTGACACTCAGGTATAATTATTAATCAAATGAGATTTATAATTTCTGCATCTACCATATTATTTTTTGGTTTTTGCACTTAGATCTTCCATTTACTTTTTACTATTCATTTTAAATCTATCAGAAGTTTCTAGTTTAACATAAAATATAGAAATAGTTTGAATGAAAGAAAAAAAATGTACAGTCTAACACTGACGGGATTATAATGTGATGTTTTATTGCCTCAAAACTAGTTAGAATCTTATAAGAATTTGATGAGGGTAAAATTGCTTGTGGTGTTCTAGGTTGGTGACCTGTTAATCATGAGGAACAAAAATGGCTGTTTACCCAACAAGGTTAAGACTTTACCAGAATGTCTGAATCTTTATCTGGGTTTGCAAATGTCGGCAGTTGATGAAAAAGTAAGAAAATATTTTTAATTAGATTAATTATATTTTGATGATTCCCTCGCATCATTGCTTACTGGTAGATTTCCCAAAAGACTGCAGCATGGCAGCATTACCACGTTGAGTGTACTATAACTAGTGCGAGCTAAGATGGCACCTGACTCAAATAACAGTTGTTTAAAGTACGAAGTGCATAAAAAAAAATTATTTATAGTATATTAGTTTTTAAAAATTACAACATTTATATTGTGTTAAATAATTTTTCGTAACATACTACTTTATCTTAAGTGTTAATTTAGTACCTTCTTCTTTAAGTACCATCTCCATTACGGAGGTCGGCGACCATATGTCTATATCTGTCCCTTGCTTCGGTCATGCGAATCAATGTTTCTGTGCTGTCTACCTTCAACCAGTCTCTTAAGTTTTAGTACCTGAGTTAAGAAAATACACATGCATACTAATAGGACGCAGGCTCATTTCTTTATTTACCCGAATGCATTCTTCGTGCAGTGATTTAAATGATATTAAGTAATATCTCGTATCATTTTAAATGATATTAGGTAGTGAAATATGGTTTTAAAATACAGTTTTAAATCGTCATGATAAGCCTTTTCATTGTAGTCTCAAAATAATATCATATGTAAATATTTTAATTTGAAACTATTGGGTCTCACAGGTGTCATGCTGTTTTTTTTTCATCGAGTCACCCTTTTTAAAACAATTGGTTTACCCCAACGAATCTAATGATATATTTAAATAATTTCGTGAAGTGATTTAAATGATATTAGTTAATACTTAATAAACTATAATTATTATGGAAAAATTCGTGCAACGGTAATAGTAATGCTACTCGGAAGACGACAGAGGGGTGTCACACGGGGGAACGGCATCAGGTTTCGTTTTGAGCCAGGTGCCATCTTAGCTCGCACGAGTAATACATATTTATACTACACATAAAATGACTTGCTCTTGTGAGCAGCAAAGATTATATAAGTCCGAAATTAACTCGGCTTGTAGCTAGATATTGTTATTGTTAACAAGATTCTAAAGTGTACATAGTTTCTTACTTATATGACTCCTAAGCGGTATTTGACAAATACTTTTCCCATTGCAGCTGGACATAGTTCAATGCACCGAGCGTCCATTAGCAACAAAAATTAAGGAGAGTCTTGCTAAGAATGTAACATTTCTTCATCGTTTATCAGAAATGATCCACGATGAAATTATGTTGCCATTTGTGAGGGGAGTGGAATGCTTTGTAGAAAACCTTCGTTCATGTGATGACTTCAAAGCTTGGGAGCTCTGTGGCAAGCATAATCAGTTACCAAAGGATTTCAAGAGTGCAATTGAATATTGAAAACATATTATCGGAAAGACATTCCAACACAAATTTGTTTACTAGAATGTAGATTAGTATTTTTTTTCTTTTCTAGCACTTATTGGTTTCCTGCTGTTTTGGCTTGGGTCTGGTATATTTCCTATAAAGTGGATAGTAAGAGCTATTTAGTGATAGGCATTTTCAAAAATAATGTTTATTTGGACCTAGATTGCTTAATGAAACTTAAAAAATTGTTGCATTTATACATTGTATTCTTATAAGCCTTAAAGGGATACTAGAGGTTTAGTAAACCTTATGTATGTGATAATAAGTTCATCAGTATGTACCTACTGTTGAGCTTATTAACACATAACATGCCCTGTACAAAAGTAAGTGCAATATAAAATTATAGATAGTTTATGAATAGATATGGTAGTATAAGGAAAAGTACTTATTCTTGGTCATTGAGGTTTTGTGCATAAACCGGTGAAAATACAGCAATAAATGTTTGCTAAAGACGGATGTATCTGTGATTACTCAACGCAAGTGTCTAAATAGCTTCTTAGTTTTCATAAATTACATTATTTTTGTATTAATGGAACAATGTTAAGATAAGGCTTTTGACTATTGATATTGACTTTCACATCTAAATATTGATTAAGGTTTTACACATAAGGTAATTGCTTTCGATCATATCCTAAGATAACTATTTTGGTGTAAGATTGAAGAATATTTTGTGAGAAGGTTTACTGTCATGAAAGTGAGATGTACTGCGAAAGGAATTATAAATTTTATATATAATAATAATCACTTGAAATAAGCCAGCTTTTGTGTTGTTGAAAGCCAAGCTTAATAAAATCTGTATGTGCTTGAAAAAGTTTCTATTATTCATCCTAATTTTCATAAACTTTCCTCCTTAGTTTCTTCAGGCATTAAATATATTTCATGGAGATACGAAATGAGACCAATCACTCTACTAAACTGCTACTTCATGCTGTTTTTGTGGTAATAGATTATAATGCATTAGCTACTTTGTTATTGTCTTTACAAATTTTAGGCACTGCAAAGATTTTGGAAGACTTAATGTGCAGTGCACAGCATGTTTATGGACTTTTTAGGTTTTGTAGCCTTCCTGCGTATAAATGTGTGTCTCTATACTAGCACGCTGTAGTTTTGCGATATCTTAGTTTTTTTTTCCAAGATAGAAGGCTCCAACGCCGCATAATTGAATACAACAAAAGATACTTAATGCGCTGTATTAAATTTAAGAATTAAAAATTTCCTCAAAATGGGTTAAGTACCTAGTTTGAATATACTCAACTATCCATACACGCAGCGTCGGCCGTAGTTTAATCGCGTATTTTAAGATACTTTGGGCAATGGGCATGTCTCTAGGCGAGATGGCGACTCTAGAGCGGCTGGTAGTGCAGGGAAAAGTAGAAGGAAGTAAATCGCGCGGCAGGACACCTATGCGCTGGACTGACCAAGTGAAGTCCGCAGTGGGTAACCGTGTCACTTGGCGAGACAGTCTGGCAACAGACGGCGATGGCGTGAGACCGTACAGAGCTGTGTCCGCCTCTACCACCGACGTGACCACGACCGCTCTGCCAGAGCGAAACGAATGACAAGATCTTTACAAATAAATAAAATTGAAGGATCTATTTATACAAAAGAACAGTTTTTCACTAAATTTGAAAGTATTTACGATACTTGCATTTAAAAAAGCGGCCAAGTGCGAGTCGGACTCGCCCATGAAGGGTTCCGTAGCAGCAAGTAGGTAACATCATATAAAAGTTTATGTAGTTCATCGAAATTTTAATAATAGTGTTTTGATTGACACAATTTTGTTTTCGAATAATTGAGATAATTATCATCACATTTAACCGAAAATAAAACCTGTTAGTAATAATTTTTTGAGAATCACCAAATCAACATATTTCATCCCTGCTACCGCTGTTACCTACCACAACCGAGAATTATCGTACAAGAAAAGTTGGGCGTCTCATAGAAACGAAGCTATTCACGAAGATTCGGCTTGATAGTACTAATTTTTATATCTAGGATTTGTACCCTACTTTTGAGCGTAGGACCGGGATAACCTACCACGCAATTTGTAGGGCAATGAAATCGTTAAATTATATAAATATCAACTAAGTATAAGAAAAAAAAACAGCTTGCTAGTAATCATTTTTGGTGAACTCGTTATCGATACATGTTGGAAGAAGGGGTACTCTTTGATAAAACCATAATATAATTTGTAGGACATTTTTTTTTTGAATAATTTAGATAACTATCATCAGATTTAACTGAAGAAAACCCTGTTAGTAATAATTTTTTGAGAATCATCAAATCAACATATTTTATCCCTGCTATCCCTGAAAATTAGCGTGATAGTAATCAATTTTAAAAATGAACCAGGGATCCTGGACTATAAGTTTGGGGACCCCCAAAATTTATTGCTTTTTTCTATCTTTGTGTAAAAATATTATTGCGGTTCACGGAATACATCTACTGACCAAGTTTCAACAGTATATTTATTTATGGTTTGCTTACAGTCGAAATATTAATACTTAGTCTAGATTACATGTACTAAAATTAAGGCTAATGTACAACCACTTTCAAGCAAGCTCAGCATGCATATAGTACATACACACAGTATAGCTCTTATAGTTTCAGAAAAAAGTGGCTATGACATACGGACGGACAGACAGACAGACATGACGAATCTATAAGGGTTCCATTTTTTGCCATTTGGCAACGGAACCCTAAAAAGCATTTTTTTTTTAACTTTTATCTGTTCCGGCTAATCTCTGGCACGGATGGACCGATTATTACGGAACTTTCACTTTAAGAAAGCTGATGTCATAAGGAGTAACTTCTTTAGGCAATTTTTTTTAAAGTTCCATCCGCAGGACTCAGCTAGTACTTAATAATAGTCATTTCTTACAAAAATACTAGTAGTATTACTACTAGTATTTTTAACTTATTGGAATTTTAACATGTACGTGTGATTGTCCCTCGTTGGTTTGTGCGCTTGGTGTATAGGACTGTGTGTTATCAAGTTTTGCTGATAATAGAGATGCTTAACAACAAGCCTGGAGTTTGGAAATTGGGGTTTGTACCCCAGTGATCAGGAGTGTGTAAGGTCGTGATTTCTTCTCGGTCGTTTTCTACACCCGTCACATAGGATTTTGAAAGAACAGAATGCACCTGTGTTTGCGCACACACTTGTGCACTATAATATCTCCTGCGTAGTTTGCTGGTCTTCGTTAAGACAAGCAGCCGTGGTCAAAATCGCCTAGGTGTACATCACCACAAATGAAAAACATTTGTGTAAGTTTAGAACGCTATACGTTTATACTCGTACGTACGTTAGTTTGGATAAGAAAGTCTTAGCTCCTACTTTACAAAAAAAATACTACATATTGCAAATATTATTTATATTTACGGTTTAATAATCACTTTATCTGGTTCAGTATTTGTTTCTTTTATTTACAACACCCTTCCATTATTATACACATACAAGCACATAGGTTTATTGTCGAAATGACTTCTTAAAGATATTATTTAAAAAATTAGTACAATAAACTTTTAACATTATTAACAGCATTTTAAAAATACTCTTCTCTAGGCTTCTCTTAGAAATAGGTTCGGGTAGAATGCGAGGCCTTCAATAGATTCGTCTCTGCATGCCATGCCAAGGCGCTCAGTGGTGTACAAGCGCTCGCGTGCTAATAGGACGGACACATTTGCAATTTGTGATAGTTTCTCAGGGGTGAGATGACCATTTTCTTCAAGCTGAAAATAAACAACAAAAACAATCTGTTGAATTATTTTCACTATTTCGGTAAATGTTGATGTTGATAAAATTGTGAAAAAATAAGTAAGAAAACTTTGGCAAAATTAATCTTCGAAAGAAACGATCGTTTTGTTCGAGAAAAGAAACGACTAAGTAAAGCGAGTTCATTACGAAGCAAAAATATGTTTTTAAAAAAACAACCAATTTACCAGTTCACTAGTGTTCTTAGCAACTTCTTCATCTCGATGACTGCTGAGCTGGAGGACACATGCTCCACTTGGAAATTTCCTTAGAGACATTGGAGCTCCAATAGTAGGCAGTAATCTGCAAAGAAACAAAAAATTGAGCATCAACTAATAAAAACTATTAAAAAGCGAAAGTTTGCAACAATTACATTTATAGTTAGAAATCAACATTGCCCAATTAAGTAGATAAGCTACACAGTTGTCGTCCAAATCCATTTGAGTAGATAAGTGTTTATAGGTGTAGCGGTGCGGGCAGGCGCTGGGAGAGGTCCAGAAGGAGATTTGTTCCCTGGACTCCTCCTAAAATTCAGGTGCATAGAGAGCACACCGTATGGTTTTAGTCGGTTAAATTCCGACACACCGCCTCGCCGCAAAGCCCGACGGGATTCCACACGTAAAAATTAAAGGTATTGTTTCAAGTTTTCCTTAGTCACCTCTTAGAACACCCATATAATGAATAGTGGTGGTGATATTCTTTATCCATCACCATGCAGTGTTTAATGACACTACTTGAATCAGAATATTCAAATCGCTAGTGGTTTAAAATAAACCATTTAATCTGGAACTACCACTATGCTACTACTATATGCTATAGTTAAATAATTACAAAAATAGAATACTAACTTGCAAGCATTCATGAGATCTTCAGGAGATATAAGTTCTAAACCTCTGGCTCTATTCACTCTACACCAAACATCAGCCAATGACATGATTCCACCACATTCCTATAAGAAAATCAAACATTTAAACATTCCTGCATTTTAGTTCTTAGGGCTTAAAGGTAGTTGATATTTTCGTTTATTTTATTATTTCTTATTCTATTCATTTAAAACTAGTTTGAGTGCCAGATCATCATCTGCCTGCCCTTATCCCAAATTTATTTGGGGTCGGTGCATGTTTTATCCTTCCATTCTACTCTATCACTCATCATTTCACTGTTATATCCCTTTCTATTCATATCTTCTGTCACACAATCCATCCACCTTTTCTTTGGTCTAGCTCTTGCCATGTCACCTTCAATTTCCATACCAAACATTTTCTTTGCTACATTTTCCTCCTCCCTCCGCATAACATGTCCATACCAAGATAACCTATTACTTCTTAACTTTTAATCTAGTGGCGCTACTTTCAGACTACCTCGTATGTATTCATTTCTGACCTTGTCCATACGAATTACACTACACATCCATCATAGCATTCGCATTTAGTTTTATAGACCTGTCCTTTAAGTTTCAAGGGGAAACTAGGGTCACAGATTTACTTACACAAAATTTCATATCGTCTATCACACAATCCATCCACCTTTTAATAAATATGAAATTAAAAAACTATAACAGGACCATGTAACAACTTTAAAAAAAATATACAGTCTGTCACCCTGGTCATTATTAAAAATATATTGACTTGTTTATTGTCAGCATAAATCACTTTAGTAGTTAAGGTTAAATAGCATTCAATACTAGGCTACTAGTCAATTAATTGACTTACCATGAGAACAGCAACCATCATATCAGATATTTGCTGAGCGAGACCTAAATAATAGTCAGAATCTGATCTAAATGCATCTCTAGTTACTGGATCATCAATACCTAAGCTCATTAGGTATGCTTTAAACCTTACAGTATCATCTTCTGAAATATCACCTTGCTTTTCCTGTAAACAATATTCACATTAATTCAGTGTACAGTATGGAAGATAACATTTATTGTTACATTATACTCACCCTAATTTTAGTTGAAATGTTCTTAGAAATTGCCACCATATCTTTGGCCTTCTCCATCAACTTTCTTAAATCTTTGAAAGCTACTGTAATGCTTTCATCAGTTTGTCTATGCTGCTCTTCTATGCTTCTTTCAATACCTACTATTCCAGAACGAATTTTTGAATTGACAGGTTTTACTGCCGGCTTGGACAATGAGTGTGAACTAGCTGAACTGACAGGTGACATAACAGGAGTTGGTCTTTCCCATGCTTTAGCAGTTACAGCATCATTAAGTGCCTTGTAAAAAGTTTGATCAATGCCATCTTTAAAAGAAAACTTGATAAAATGGTATGGGCTCACAACAGCTGGACCTGGTCTCTTCCCTAGAACCGAGACAAAGTAATTAAAAAAAACAATGTAAAGCTTCAAGCTTCAAAAATTCTTTAATAAATATAATTACCTGGGAGTGTAGGTCCTAAATGCAAAATAATTCTTTTAGGTCCCCCAAGGCCAAATACTCCACTACTTTCTTCTTCTATGCAGAACACATAATATAAATATAGTGATAAACATACAAGGCCTTTGGGTATATCGCCTGGTTTTCCCCATAAAATTCTATGCGTAGTCAGTACTACTTCACCATCCGTATACTGGGTCTGAAACACGTTCACGTTTAGTATTCTAAAGATGTCTTCTAAAATAGGTAAATTTTTTTTTGTAAATTTTCTTTCTAAAGAATTTGTTGATTTTTACGAATATAACCAACCTTATCATCACCATCATATATCTTAACATTTTTGTCACGTTTGAGGTAGTCTTCACCTTCAAATAAGCGCGCTTCTATGTATTCAAATCTATCCATTCTAATGGAATTTCATTTAAAATATTTGGGAAGTTAAAGTTACAGAAAAATTAAAATAGATTTGAGACTTGATGACTTCAGTCAGACTCAGACCCGAAAGTTTGACATTGACAAGAAAACATATATATATTTGACATTGACACTTGACACCTAAACTGTTGACATGACAGAAAAAACCAAGTTGAATTATTAACTTAATTTAATTTGTCCCTGAAACAGTGAATTTAATATCAAGAATTTATTAGTATTTACATTATTAATTTAGACTACCAATCGTAGTATAAAAACGTAAGTGCTCAATTTAGTCATCACACACACATTATACTTATTACCTACTGCCTACTGGTAGCAGTGTTGGGCCAGTGGACCATCCAACTGTGACATTACTGACATTTGTCAAAGTTATCAAATAGACAGTTCCTGATCCTGTGTTCCATCCAAGATTTACTTGTGTTACAAGCTAGCAAGTGAAATAGAGTTACAGCTGTCAGGTAACTAGTAAGAAAGAGATAAAGTATGATTTATGCGTTTGACAACAATTAATTTAACATCGTGCTTATTTTTTACTTAACCTTAAATTGATGTGGTACAAAAGTAACTTGCTGCTACGCTATTTGCTGCAATGTAAAATGAAAGGGACAAAACCGAGACTACTGTACTGATATTGAAACACTTTTACTTAGGAGCCTTGAGCGGATACGGATACACATACCTTATAAGTTTAAGTTAATAATGGCAGGTAACCAAGAAACACTACTTTTAAAAATCAAAGAACAAGGCGATCTTGTTAGAAAATTAAAAGCTGCCAAAGAATCAGGAGAAAAGGTTAGTTTATATTTTTATATGCCACGAAAGTTCCATAATGTTAAACTGCTACAGTATTGCATCACATTGTAAACTTAATATAATTTATATTATAGGGGAAGAGGAGTAATGTTAAGTATGACTTAGCTGCAATAGATAAACATTTTAGTCAGTATAGTTACGTTTGTAAGTTCACTCCATGTTATTGTGACATAGATTTGATGAGGAGTCTAAAAAAAATTAATTTAAGAAAATACAAGCATCTCAAGAGGTGGTGGTACCATATGCAGAGTTTTAAAGAGTCTGAAATATCTTTGTTTCCTAAATTGGATCTTCCTAAAGAGTGGAAAAATATGAGAGATGATAGTAAAATTAATCGGCAGGTGTGTAATTAAATTTTAACCGTTGCATTGGCCTGTATGTATGTTGATATTATTTATTTTAGTTTGGTTTATGGTACACCCCTCTTTTATTAGTTTTTAAACAAAAATTTTTTGATTTTAATTTATGGTGATCTCGTCATCACTACCTCAGACATAATTACTTTTTATTTTCATGTATAAGTTTTTATTTTGTACTGAAGTACAAAATGTGAGTGAACTTGTTATGATTCTATTTATTTTTTGTTTCCGGATGTAATTAGTAATGCTGTTGGTGGTGACGAGAAATCATAATTGTTTGAAAGTGTGAAGATATAAGTAGCCAAGCATGTCTTACAAAGTGTTAAGGTTTATTAAGAATCATGCAACTGTGATGCGATTACACAACTCGGTACTGAGCACCAATTTCACTAAATGTATTGCCACATCATCTCAGTCCAAGGTATTGGCCTTTTACAGCTTATAATTTTTTATAGGTAGCCTTTGACCTTGCTTTAAATTATATAGATTATTTCTTTGTTCTTTATTTTGTAAGAATAGAGGTTTTTAAGGTTCATTTTACAATAGTTCTGTTCCAAACAAATTAAATGAACAATAGTGTACATTTTTTTAGTGAGATTAATTCTGATCATGAATGATAATATAATAATGATGAGACTTATTTCAAACTGGAATCTATGTTAGATTTTAAATTTTGTATCAATGTTTATTTATTACCATCACCAGTCTATCACAGTCCATTGCTTCAAATAGATCTCTCCAATTTACTTCTATTAAATAATTCAGTTAGTCATGATACAAATTATGTATTTCCATGGCAAATACACAAATCAAATAACAGTATTTGTACAATCATATTATAAATTAATATGTGATAATAAAAAAGTATAAGTGTGAATGTCACATACATTCAATGTATTCCTTGCAGTTGTTCAATAAAATGCACTTTACAAACTATTGCTTTTATTTAATATATTCAGTTAATTTATTTGGTAGAGTTTGCACAATATGCAAAGCATGACAAGCATTGTTAGAAGTAGATTCTAGGAAAAGTTTTAGCTCAGTTACTGTCATATTTATATTAAATAAGTATTATCTCTATTAATTAATTGTTTGTTTTTTTTTTAGATTCAGGAAGAAGTAGCAAAGTTACTTGCATTGAAGGCACAGATCACAACTGAAGATGCCGCTCCTCAGAAATTTTCTCTCAAGACCCCGAAGGGTACAAGGGATTATAATCCCCAACAGATGACATTAAGGAATGGAGTTCTGGAAAAAATCATTGCAGTTTTCAAGAGACATGGAGCAGAGTGTATTGACACACCTGTGTTTGAGCTGAAGGTTAAAAGTGTTATTCAATTAGTTTTAGTCTTCATCATCATCATCATCAACAGCCTTTAACAGTCCACTGCTGGACATAGGCCTCTCCTTAAAAAGGAGGTTTTGGCCTACTATACCACGCTGGCCAGACGGGTTGGTATAGGGTTGGTTTCAAGTTTTCCTTCTCTTTGCATTGATGTTGTCTTGCGTAGTTTATCCCTTAGTCGCCTTTTAGTCTTAATATTTACAATCTATAGCCAGAAGATTCAAGTATGTGCTAAGCATGAGCTGTCAGGTTTGTTATCAAATCAAAGCCACATCAACAGTGAAGTTAAACTGTTAATGGTTGTAGTTAACTCAAACCATAAATAGTTACCCTTTACTGTTGGGAAACCCTTAATTTACATTATTTAATTTAATTTTTATATGAAAAATTTTATATTGGCTTGTGTTCACATGAGAACATTTAAAAAGTTTGGCACTGCTTGGGTTCACATTTTGACACAAATACAATTATTACATTGATTAGGTTAGGGTCAGTGAAGGCATGTTTGAAAAAAAATACAGTTTATACTATGTAATTAATTTAGTTTCATGTTATATTTATTATTTAACTTTTTCTAATACTTTGTACTTGTAGGATGTGTTAACCGGTAAATATGGTGAAGATTCAAAATTAATCTATGATTTGAAAGACCAAGGAGGTGAGATACTATCACTGAGATATGACTTAACTGTGCCATTGGCACGTTATTTAGCAATGAACAAGATAAATACCTTGAAGCGTTATCACATTGCCAAAGTGTACAGACGGGACAACCCCGCAATGACTAGAGGTCGCTACAGAGAGTTTTATCAATGTGTAAGTTTCCTATCACATATTTTAAGAACTTCTTCATACTTCTGCTTTTAATGATCTTTATAATGCATGAAGCACGATTTTTCAATGGAACAATTAATTACATACCTAAGTGTAAGTAGATGTTATTATATTTTCAATTCCAGAAAGGATATCCTGATTTTGTATTGAGTATGATTTTCTAGTCTATGTGATTAAATTATATTAGTGTTCATGATGTACGGTAGCTTGATAACTTTAGCGAATTATTCATTTATTTTCATTTGTTGGCTGTTAAAACAGATGATAACTGCCTATGGTCGCGATAGATGGCGTTATACCCTCTGTCTGAATCTCGCTATCGTTTGGTTGCCGTGCATCGTATATAAGGCCGATTTAAATATTTATTTGGGACCGAGTGGACCAGAGGGTGATTGAATAAATGGTTAATACACCATAGATCAAATTGCAGTGTGGCTTCATTTTACGAACCTACTAGTAGCTCCACCCAGGGCAATCACCCGGATTTGGTTCGAATTGAACTAAATCGTAAAAATGGCCTACTTACCTTATTCTCAATATTAATTGAGGTCGGCTTCTAAACAATGCTAAACCTTACAGGATTTTGATATAGCCGGTCAATATGACCCGATGGTACCAGATGCGGAATGCCTGAAGGTTGTAACGGAAATTTTGGATTCTCTTGATATTGGAAAGTATGTGTTAAAGATTAATCACCGCCGTTTGTTAGATGGCATGTTTGAAGCTTGCGGAGTACCAGACGACAAGTTCCGCCCTACTTGTTCTACCGTTGATAAATTGGATAAGGTATTATAATCGCTTTTATATTGCATAACTTTATGTCGCGCCCGCGGCCCCGCCCGCTTGTATGTTGGTAATCGCGGTAAAAAGTATATATCCTTCCTCAAAAATCAGTATCTCCATGACAAACTCCATTGAAATCAGTGCAATGGTTCAACAGTAATAATAATAATTAATAAATATTTCGCACATCTGACACACAAAATCGTCTAGTCCCAAGCTAAACAGAGCTTATAATAAGGGTACTAGACAACTGATATAAATACTTAAACAAAATTATTTTTTGTAAATACATACATATTATACATAGAAAACACCCAGACTCCCAAACAAATATTTGTGAATCACACAAATAATATTTGTTCCGACCCGGGAGTCGAACCCGAGACCTCTTGATCAGCAGCCGCATACGCTAACCACTAGACCAACAAGGCAGTCAAAGTGAAAGTGTAGCACAGAGTTACTTCCGAATTTGTAATATTAAGTACTAGCTGAGCCCCGCGGTGTTACCTGCGTTTGTTGTTGGAACCGCGGGCAACGCCTCGGGGTGAATCTAATCTATAAAAGGAGCCTAAGTTACTCCTTATATCATCAGCTATCTGCCAGTGAAAGTCCCGTCGAAATCGGTCCAGATCAACCCGAAAAACAGACAAAAATTGTAAAAAAATATGCATATGTATTTATATACACGGTACATATGTCGTACCGTGTATATACATACATATACATTTAGTAAAAAGCGGGTATTATAATATTACAAACAGACACTTCCATTTGTTTTTTTTTGTAAAGAAAGATTGTATTGAAGAGTTCCTCTAAGTTCTAACAATTAAAATGTTTCACTTTCTATTTCTTTACTGTAATAAATTAGAATGCCAAGGTTTTATAATTAGTAACATTGTCTAACAAGAGTGCTAATATTTGTTAAAATATCTCAACTCACTAGTAATATTAGAAAACGAATTGTTTTTGTAAACACATGATATTGTTGAAATAGTAAATTTATTATTATTTGCCATATATAGTCTGTCTGTTACGCTTTTACGGCTAAACCGCTGCACCCATTTCAGTGAAATTTGTCAGGAAGGTTGGATTTTGAGGATGAATACTATGTACCGCAATAACTGACATATACACGGGAAAAAGCTATTCGAAACTAAAAATTTTCATTAAAATTTGGATATTATGATATTTTTCTTTTGTCTAATGTGAATGGTCATTCTTCACCAATCATTGACATTTAAGAGAAAGAAAAGGCATTATATTACTCCTGTGATTATAATTTCCAGTCACCCTGGGAAGAAGTGAGGACTGAAATGATAAATGAAAAAGGTATCACACCCGACGCAGCCGACAGAATAGGCGAATACGTTCGGCTTAATGGCGGTGCCGAGTTAGCCGACCAACTTCTCAAAGACGAGAAATTATCGAAAACGAAAGCGGCTGTTGAAGGTCTACAGGGCATCAAATTATTGTTAGAGTATTGTGAGCTCTTTGGCATTAAAGATAAAATACTATTTGACCTGAGCCTTGCAAGAGGTTTGGATTATTATACAGGAGTAATTTACGAAGCTGTCCTGACCCGTAAGTAGAGCTACTATTAATATATAGAAATGTATATGAAGTAATGTCTACATGTAGTATTATGTGTACGTAATAAATGCGGTGTTTCTCTGAGGTATCATATCAGAAATAGCCAACTGGATAAGCCATATTAGCTGCAGAACTGACAACCGTTGGGGTAGAAGCATTCTTGAGTGGAGACTACATACAATTATAGTGTAGGATGCCTACAGTTCAGTGGAGTGACGACTTGTGCAAGGTGGCTGGCAGGAGCTAGATCCACGAAGTTCAAGGGAAGGTCTGTCTGTCAGTGAACTGCAATAGGCTGATGATAATAAAACATATAGATGATATATATATTATCATCATCAGTCAGCAAATATTAAATAAAAAGCCAATAACATTATCAAAACGATAACAACAGTTTTCCGTATAATTTTCAAAGACTACAAAAACTAAGTAGTAATTACAAATAATTGAGGACATAATTACACCAATGGCATAATTATAAACTGAAATATTTGTAAATAAAGTACGAGTTTTCTTTGTCTAGCGATACAACACGCTAATAAGTATATTTATTTTACCAATATGTTGATAGGTGGTTGTTGAATAAAAATGGTCTATTTACTTTCAGAACCAATTAAAATCGGCAATGAAGAACAGTCTGTCGGATCCATCGCCGGTGGTGGTAGATACGATAATCTTGTTGGGATGTTTGACTCCAAAAATAAACAGGTAAATTACAATTATTAATAATAATAATGCTCATCTGTATTTCCTTATTGTTTCGTTGTTATTGAAGGCGAGTAACTCACTGCTACTTACTAGCTAAGTCCCGCGGTTATTGTTGTAAATAGCGAACCACGCCGCGGAGTGAAGCTAGTTTAAAAAAAATAGCCCAGGTTACTTCTTATAGCATTGACAATCTGCCAATGAAAGTTGAGTCATAATCGCTCCAGCCGGCAAACATACATACCGACAGACAGACAATTTATAACAAACAGACAATAACATTTTTTGTTTGTATGTATGTACGTGGTTGAAATTAGAAACCTAGATAGGAATAAGCCCGTAAACGTTAATAAGAAGTTCAGTTGCTTGTTAGACAAAAGGCCTTGAGTATGGTAACATTGAAGTTGATGTTCTTTTCTCGAAACTGCCTTTTCTAACTTACTGCCCTCTTGAATACTACAGCAGTATTGTTTCGTTGTTTAACTAAATTTTAGTTTATCCTGCTATTTTGAAACTAGCTACTTAGTAATAATAACATCACACATTTAACACTCGGTTATCAGATCCCAAACTAGGGAGAAAGCTAACCTATAAATGTATTTCGAATGAATACATACATAAATCACATACCTACCAAAAACCACAATGTATACGACCTTAGACAAAAACACTCACCACTAGATCTGGAGACCTGTTAAGTTACAAACTAAAGGCATTACAATATCATAATCAATACATGCTTCAACAGTTTTTCGTACTATGCAACATACAATTTACGAGTTATTACATAGCTCACTCAAGCCGTTAATTATTAATGATGTTAATGTATGTATAAGAAAAAAAAATATTGTAGTGTAGTGTTTTCGTAGTGTGAAGATCCTAAAATCGTTAAGTAGTAATTAATCAATCAACCTACTGCAATCTACTATAGTCGCAAATGCATTTGCGGACATAATGAAGCCTTTAAATATATTGCTATTTGCAAATTATTTAAAAATGTTATTGGTATAAATAACACCTCACTGTAAGTAAAATGCAAGTACAGTGTATATATATAAATATATATATATATATAAGTATATACACTGAGTTAAATTAAATTACATGTCGAGATCAAAATCAGAAAGCTTTTATTTCAAGGCACTTTCGAAACGTTACATTGATGATTCTAGTTGCTTTTATTTCTAAGATTAGTGGAAAAACCAGTACCAAAACTGTTTTTTTCTATTAATCTTAGAAAAAAAACAAAACCGTGTCTACTACTTTCGCGAATACATTAAGTGGAAATAAATAAATATAATAAAAATACGGATTTACTGGCAACTCTCTTCATGGTAGATGGATGTTTATGGAAACTTGTCAGTGGCCCTCACATTTTTTTAGAGATGTATTTCTAGCTGTAAGTTTTCTTATATTATGTAATAAAATAAATTCCTTATTCCAAAGATAGAAAACTACAAAAATACTATTTCTAATTCAGGTACCTTGCGTGGGTGTGAGTATTGGCGTAGAGCGCGTATTCTCAGTGCTTGAAGCTAAGTTGGCTGCGGGCGATATCAGTGTGCGTACGAACGAAATTGACGTGTACGTAGCATCTGCGCAGAAGAACTTCCTCGAAGAGAGAATGAAGATTTGCACTGAACTATGGAATGCTGGCATCAAGGTAATTGAAAAAAGGGATATTACGTATATTAAACACAGTACTACCCTATCTCTGCTATAGTACCGTATTTCAATTATTATTGTTATTCTCTTTCATCATCTCACCTAATCTGCCATATTGTAGTTTAAAATTACAAGATATGTTACGTCAAAGTGATCTTAATTTCAACATTGTTAAGGACAACTTATTTAGGTATTCAAAATGTATTTAACAAACTAAGGTTTCTTTCGTGTTGTATTTTCAGACTGAGCATTCTTACAAGAAAAATCCTAAAATGCTGACTCAGTTACAACACTGCGAGGAGACTGGCATCCCCTTGGCTGTAGTGCTAGGCGAATCTGAGCTCAAACGTGGTGTGGTTAAAGTCCGAAACATTAAAACGAGGCAAGAAGACGAAGTACCTAGGGAAAATCTCGTCCAAGACCTTTTGGCTAGAATCGCGGCACTAAGTGTCAAAGAAAACGGCACTGCGTAAAGAATTTCTTCCTAAAAATGTTTGTGAATTATCATTATCTTATCGAAAACCTCTCATTTGAGTTCATTATACATTGACGTTGGATACTTTTTAATGAAATTTTAGCGTAATACTTTAGCATGCATTGCATTTTAGCATTTTGCATGATATATTTACCTGCAACTGATACTACAATATCATCAGCAACACAATATCAATACAATAAAGTCTAGGAAGATCCTAGCCTTTATTATTCTCAAGATTATTTAGGGTAAGCTTCTAGTTTAAACGATTTTACCTGAATGTCAGGTTCACTTCGAAATTTTAAGGTCGCAGAAGAAAAGATTAGAGACAGAAGATTTTTTGAAGTAAGATTTAAAAAGAAGGTAATATGATAATCGCGTATGATAAATTTATGTCTATATTAGAGGTTAAATTTAGTCTACCAATTGTAGGTTTTCGAAGATTGATAAAAAAGGACAATCGAGAGTCAAAATTTTTTAGGTATCCGTTTTTAAATCGTTTGTTCGTTTTCGCCAGCTATGCTTAAACTGTCTTCTTACTAAGATCCCTCTAACGTAGGTAGCCCCTAATTTAAGAGACATCGAACCACTTAGGTTTCTCTTAAAGGTTGGTGAAAGCGAAAATATCACTATGGTTACCTAACTCTGTCTAAGTGACCTCTTAAATTTAGGGGCGTCGGTGAAAATAGCCATTAGATACTTAGAAACTTACATAAACTGAATGGCAAAGTCTGATACTGCCACTAGTATTATTTGTAGTGTGTATTGTGTGGTTGATATTTATTATAAATAAGTAGCAAACTGGTATTTTTTTTTTGTTTGGATTCATGTTTTAGACACTTTGTCATAGTGGCATTTAACAATTTGTGGCATATCGGACCTATCTTTATCGTTAACAGTTAACGTCATGTGTGTTCATATAAGCTTTTACATTTATAATATGTATTTCTTCTAATTCAATAGTGATACATAAAATTAACCAACAAAAAGCAATTTATCTTTGTAACTGCCGAATTCCCTGTATGTTATTATTATAAACATTTCCTTAGTACATTACAATTAATAGTCTGTTTGCAAAATTTTCCTGTGTATGACGTTCATTCGTGATTTATAAAATTACATACCCACACCATTGATTCCTAAAATTGAGAATTTTTAAATTTAAATCAATGTTTGTATACGTTTTTGTATCTTTTAGCTAGTGTTATTTAAAACAATAACTATAGTAATTTATTTTAGTTGTCTAAATTCTAAAATTAATCCCATTCATGAATGCTGTTTTCTATTAACTCTGCCTTGTTTTTTCAAATGTGTACAAATGACTCAATATTTAAGTTTCAGTTTAATTATTACAACTTTAAGTTCAGGTTTTCTTTTTGTATATTTTGTTGAAGTATCAACGCAAATAAACTTATCAATATTACTGTTTTTTTTTAATAAACCCGTTGCTTACTTATCATCCAAATACGATGTAATAAATCTTACGTGGTTTTACCTACATTTGAATTTAGGTTCGGGATCTGGTTACCTCGTTACCACCAAAATTCTCAGGGTAGACTGACCGCGGTCTACTTCTGCGATCCAGTACGCTTCCCAAGAAGATGGCGGACCCTGGCCGGGAGAGGCTTAGAACTTTCCAGGTCCACCAGGCCTGGGATCGCAGAATGATCTCCGTTTTCCATAAGCGCAAGCCTGTTGGTGGCCATCTTGAAATTTCCTTTCTACCTGAGATAGGACAGCGTGCGGTTTAGGTAGTACTCAGAAAGATTGCCGCACAGATGAAAAAAAGAAGACTGTGATAAAGAACAAGTGGCTAGCGGACCGTAACGTATTTAATGGCAGAAGAAAACATCCTTATAAACAGTGAATGAAATAAAAAAAATCTATTAATATTAAATATGTAATTTAGTTGTAAAATAATATCTGGATAAATAACTTGGACTTAACTAAATAACGCATGGATGTTGTAGTGGGTAAGCGGTCTCCACGTCGTTTCATGCTGCACTTGATGTCGTGGGTTCAAATCTCACATGGGGAAATACTTTGTGTGGTACACAAATTGTTCTAAATCTGGTTGTTTTTTTGTACGTTTCATGTATATTTCTAAACACCTGTGCCACACAAGAGTTATTTCGAATGCAGGAATTATCTCGATCAATTAAAATATAAAAATACGCACTCCATCAAATAGATAGTAGAAATTGATATAGGTATAATAAGACTGAATAATATCCTATCTATCTATCCTATCCTAAGGGTTTTAATGCTTACATTTAGGTATTTTGAATACCAGTAATCGGTTATTTTCAACCATATACGCAGTCATAAAATAATCACGCAGCAATAAAACAAAAAATGAAACTTGAATAAAAAAGATGATTGAAATCAGCTTTTTGTCCATATACTTATGACTAATGTCATACTCTCCGCAGACCATCCGTGTTCCTAACACGGTCGGAACTCTATATAAGTTCAGAATATTGCGAAGACACTTGAGATGGCAATGATCTTATGCACGTAACTATATAATATGTCTTCTGTTCACACCCCACATTTCTGAAGAATAATATAAGACATTCGGTAATACGATAAGAATAATAATAAATTTATTCAAGTAAAGTACATGTACAATAATTATAATATTTATTGATGGCACCCAAACTAAACTACGCTTGTATCTTGGGATGCGACGATGGCCATGTACACTTTGACCTTTAATTGAAGATTATGTAAGGATAGTGACTTCATAAACAGAGTTTTTTTTTATTTATAAGACAACTCCCGCATTTGGAATATACAACCTGTGTCGCAAGAGATTTTACAAACATACATGAAACGGACTCAAACAACATTCAGAGACCCAGAACAATTGGCTCTGTAGAAAGCGGTTTGGCGATCACCTAAACCTCTAGATCAACCGTGCAGTCAATGCACACGATTATAATATGGTCTGGGTAAGACAATGGCATGGCATGCCATATTGCAGTTAATATAAACAATAAGATTAACGAACCAGTGAGAAATTTATTAACAGTTGTTATCCTTACCTACTTACTACTTAAACTAGCTCAGCTAACTTATACCTACTTCATCTTCCTAGCCTTTATTATTTATTCCCAAAATTAATAGGGGATGGCTTTTAGTTCTACCGGTTTTACTAAAATATCAGTTGTCGGTGTATTTGAGGACATTAGCTGTTAAATAACGATTGCCATAGATGATCACGATAACAGGAACCGACGGTTTAAGATACTCTTCGAGACACGTGCATGAAACACTGCCTTACTCCGGGCTGTTATTAAGAATTTCTTGTTAAAACATTCAACAACACTTTGGCCTAACCTGAGTCTCTGGATCGGTAGTTACATACGCTAACCGCTAGACCAACGAGCCTATGCATCGACAATTATTATTAACGAATAAGTTGACTGCCTCGCTGGTCTAATGTTTAGCGTAGGTATGCGACTGCTGATCAAGAGGTCTCGGGTTCGTCCCGGGTCGGACCAAATGTTTGTGTGATCCACAAATATTTGTTTCGGAGTTTGGGTGTTTTTCTATGTATAATATGTATGTATTTACAAAATAAAGTATGTTTATGTATTTATATCAGTTGTCTAGTTACCCATTAAATAAGCTCTGCTTAGTTTGGGGACTAGATGGCGTTGTGTGTAAAATGTCCGAAATATTTATTATTTATTTATTACTAGCTTTCCGCCCGCGGCTTCGCCCGCGTGGAATTCATTTATGTCGCGCGACACGGTAAGGGTAGATTAAACAATCTTACATGATTTTATGTTTGATAATAAGGAACTTCGACACAAACTTTCGTCCCCTATTTCAAACCCTTCTACCTTTATTTTCGCGATAAAAAGTATCCTATGTCCTTTCCCAAGTTCAGTTCTATCTTCATACCAAATTTTATCAAAATCAGTTCAGTGGTTTAGGCGTGAAAGCGTAACAGACAGACAGACAGACAGAGTTACTTTCGCATTTATAATATTAGTAGGGATTAAGTACCTATGTATTTACTTTAGTATTTTTCTAACAATATGGTACTACGAAACTAATATACAATATACATAACAATATCATCAATGAGCGTTTTCAATCATTTGTGTTCCGTTATTTTATTGCTGAACCTACTAACTGTGAAATAAACAAACATGATTTAAAAGAATAGTGCATACGAGTAGCAGTAGAGTAGCATAACAATGACCTTCTAATCAATGTTCCCGTTCAGTTTCCATTGACCTCGATCGGCTTGTCCTACAGCATGTCCGCATGCTGTTAGTTCGATAATGTGATGTCATGGACGCACAGGCCAGTTGTGCGGCTTATTGTTCCCACCGTTGCTTCTGTGGTTCCTGTCATTGTACCCTAATATACCATGAAGTCTAACACGATTCTCAGTGATATAAAACTTTTTACAACATTCAACGCCCGCTTATTATCAGTTTTACCAGTTTACCAACAACATCTGCCGCGTATTCTGCGATGAAATGATTCCCCGGCACAAATACTGTATAAGTATATTGACTTGTGTACTTTTATTGATACCAGAACTCAGTGGATCGGTATTAAAAGAAGCCTTAGAAGAAAATTTGAAAGATATTTCACACGATGAAGGAGCAGAGTCACTTAAACACGATAAACATAAAGGTGAAAAGGTGATTCAAGAACAAAGCCAAATAAACGACAGTCATAAAAACCAATACTCTAAAGCTAATGACGAAGTAAAATATGTAAAAAAAGAGCACGACTCCAATTCTGCAACGGAGAATGATGCGTATAAGGGATATAACAGCAAGCAAGACAAAGCTGAAGACAGTGAAGCTAAAGGTTACAAGAGGGGTCACAAAAAAGGTCACCATAAGCAAGGATTTCAAAATTCTTATCATAAAGATGAATCTTCAAATAAGAGTACTTTTTTTGATGACTTCAATGACGAAGGTGATCAAGCTCAATACAATAGCAGGTTGAATTCACATGACAATAAGGGTGGGCGAACTTACCACGGGTCACACAATAAAGGCACGGACCATCTCGTAGATAACTATCGTGGTGGTGGTTATAATAAATATGGTGACACTGGCGTGAAACATGCGGACCGTCTTAATCACGGTAAAAAGTATTATTTGGATGATACTTTAAATCATGATAAGTATCGCAATGCTCATAATAACTATGATAGAGCTAATATCCGAAATCGTCATGAATATCATGTACCACCAGCACCTCGTCCTGAACCAGGTTGGGATTGGCAGAAATGGGAAGACAGGAGAGGGTGGGAGCGTCCTGGTTGGCAAAGAGATAATGGTTGGCAAGCAGATCCTGGCTGGGAAAGAGAACCTAATTGGCAGAGGGATCCTGCTTGGGATAGAGAAGCCGATTGGCAGAGAGGTAATGTCTGGGAAAGAGAACCAAACTGGCAAAGAGATCAGGGTTGGGAAAGAGACTATGGTGGACCCGGTTACTATGATGATAAAGGTTTACGACATAACGGTGGGTATGGCTATGGGCCTAATCACGGTTACGGCTATGGTTATGGAGAATCTCAAGTTAACCCAGTAGCTGAAATACCTAAAAATGCACCCGTTGTAGCACAAAGAAAACAGACCATTACTATATATGAAGACCCGAGATATGATGGTAAGGATAAAGGTCAACTAAGACGAGAGGAGGGAGATTACTTGCAATTAGAGTATAAGCCGAGTAGTCATCGATACGCCACTTACGACGATACGTATTATAACGCTCCTGCAACTCGAGAAGGAGCCGTAGAAGCTAGTAAAATTAATAGATTAGTTTATAACTATAGAAGGCAGTAAAGGTAATCGGAGCCTTTCTACAATATTCAAACCGAAATCCAAAATTGAGGTTAGATATAACTACCGGATCAAATAACTTATAGCCGCATAGAGTAATATATTAGATTAATATTGTTAGTTACGAGTATATTTCTTTTTACTTTTGTGCATATATTTAGTAATAATAAATGTCATCGAATCTCATCACATTTTAGAGCTTTATTCTTCTAAGTTCTATTCTTCGTTGTGGGATCAGGACCAAACTGTAACAGTTGACTCTGGGGAAAGGTGGTGGATAAATAGTTAAATGTTAATATACACCTAAGCAAGAATTGTAAGATAATAGTTGTAAGTAAATAAAGGATATTAAAAAATTATATACGTAAGTATACAGGCTATATTTATTGAATATAAATCTTGCATCGACTTGCCGAACCTGAGTTATGTGAATATTAAATTTAAGGCTATTGACAAATTTCCGTTGAAGCGTGGAAAGCAAATAGGTAACACTATGAAGGGATTCCTTCGGGCAGTTGGTACATGACGGTTGGATGACCAGTCAGTCGGGCGCCGTATTTCAATATGCTACAAGTCTCACAGTTGAATGGTTCGAGCTTTCGGCCGTAACGGTGCTAGGAGCGTGCAAAATTGGTGTCATTGGTCCGGGAAAAAACTTTCAACGGATTAACTGTATATTTATTGATCAATATCTAAACATTATATTTCTTAGTAAAAAAGTATTTTGGCTGATTAAATTTTATAACAATTATAATAAGATTTACTGATGAAATACTAAGTATATTCTAGTTAGGTACACAATTGCTGGTAGAAGTCTAGAAGTTTTGTACCACGCAATTCTGAATACGTGCTAGAAATCTAAATGCTATAGATTATTTTTATTTAAATATACTTTATTTTGTATAAAATTTACCTATTTCTATCGTTACAAACGTAACAATTTAGTTAATATTGCAAACTCTTACAAAATTCACAAAACTCTAGGGTGTGTTTCACGATAATTTCAACCAAGTTTCTGAATTAAGTCGTTCTATTACCCCTTCCGCTTTAATTAAAAGACATCGTTATTGAGCCACTACCCACTCGTAGATATTTTTCAGTGCTTTTATTTGTAATTTAAATTTTGCAACCCTTATTCGCGGTTCCGCTTTAGGGGGATAAACTAATTTAAACGTTAAGCTCCGGACAAAGTCTCGTTTTATAATATGTATGGTCTGGGCAACATTTTAAAATTGGATTAGAACAGAGCGCATTCAAAATAAAGAGGTGCTTATTTTTATTTTTTAAGAGATTACTGTTGTTTTGTGAAAAAGGTTAATTATGAAAAGCGGGATGTTACATTTTTGGAAGACGAAATGATATTTCATTTTTCTAAACTGCATTTTTTACCGAGGACAATGGAGAAAAATGTCAAATACTCGTCTATCAAAGTAAGATAGTGTTATTATAGGATTCTCGAATGCAGAATATATTAAAACAAAATACATATTTAAAAAATAATTTACGAACCATAACTTCGGGGAACTTGCACCCACCACGTAGTAAGTTAATAAGTTCTGTGTAACTACTGTCTTATCAAGGATATGTATATTAGTAGCCAATCTGCAATTTAAAAATATAACCAACCTCTCATGTTACTTTGTGGTGAAAATGAATAGTCTGTGCGTTTAGTTTATCTCGCCTCGTTGAATTAATGCGAGGACTTGGTTTACATAATTCTCTTTGTTTGGTAAACTGAGCTTTGGTAGTTTCAATTTGTGAATAAATAAATAAATAATATCAAGTAAAACAACTGGGCTATAGCCCGTTTTTTACATGTATTGTTACCACGAAGATATCTTTTTAACGAATAAATATAACCTCAGTACCCATACATACCCATCATTGGGAACCCTGAGTGTATCTGCAACTTTGTTCGATAGTCCACATTACCCACGCAACCATATGATTTAGTACAGATGTTGTCAGAGGTACAGAAAAAGCTATAGGGTACCTTTCATCCCGAAAACAGTATAAGTTCTGAGGGGTACCTGAATTGATTGACACTGTGACGGCCCCTAGCTAGATCCTAGCCTGAGTGAAGTAAGTAATAGTTCGTTTGGAGGAGTTTTTCATTTTTAAAGGCATCATTCTACAGAGAGATTTGTTAGGATAGTGCCCCGCCTCGCACTATCTTGTGAGACACAGCCTAGTGACACGATGTCTCTCCACTGGCTTTAAAGGCCTGCCGCGAACAAAGGGAAGCTAGAAGTGAATACGTACAAGTTAAATACATTCTAATTGGTTCATTTTCACGCTATCTTCCGTTGTGCACTCAAGACTTGAGCGCACTAACTTTCCTCAACTCGGAGAACTGTGAAGCAGATATTAAGACATCATACCAGCCTGGTCCGAGTCGCATTAAGACTATGCTAAACGTAGACCGAATCACATCATAAACGGCTCTCTCGTACATACGTTCCAGCACATGAACTGATTGTCCAGTCATGTGAACTGATTCTCCAGGGACACGACTACTATAAAGGCTTAATTTGCCCACTGAAACCCCGAGTATCCAAACTTTAGCACCCCAAACTCAAACGCACAGCACACACATCTTACACACCACCTCCGTATAAAACTATACAAAGATAGATTACCGAAAATCATTCGAACGCAAGCAAGAAAGCCAGAGGATCAGTCTGGATTCCTCACTCATTCAAACGTCGGTTATCCACTCTGCAAGCCTTATAAAGGGGCCTCCACATTCTTCTCACTCAATGGTACCGATAAACCAATTAAAGTGTAGATTACTTGAAATAATTCAATAACTAATAATTACAACACTCAGACCAAAATACAAGTAATTACATTTATCCTAACCCTATAAATACAAATTGGAAATAATAGGCACGAACTCACCTGGGTTTCTCCAAAGCTAACGTATTTCAACTTACTCAATAAAAGACTTATCTACTCGACTGCTCTATCGACTGCGCAAGTGACTTCTCCTAGCTCCGTTCACCTTCGCCGCTCTCAGCCGAATGCCCCTAAGTTCAAGACCGCGTCACACACCAAAACTGCCCGACTACCTGACTTATCCTTTTTTTTTTACAATCACAGTATCAATTTGGCTTGTCAAACTGTAAACTTTTAATAGTTTATGTCTTACAGATGTTTGAAGTACCATTCAGAGGTCCTCACTCAAATGATTTTACAGAATTCATTTAAGGATGCAATAAATTTGCTTTATAAGGGTCAAACCCCCTTTTTAGGGTTCCGAAGTTCATAACTCGGAACCCTTATAGATTCGTCATGTCCGTCTGTCCGTCCGTCCGTCCGTCCGTCCGTCCGTCCGTCCGTCCGTCCGTCCGTCCGTCCTCGACTTACCGTCCAAACGGTAAGTGCTAGAAAGATGAAAGTTTGCATGAATACGTGTTGTAATTACGTCGACAAAGTGCTACAATAAAATTATGAAAAATAATTTTATTTGGGGTACCTCCCCTACACGTAAAGTGGGGATGATTTTTTTTTCTCGAGGCTACCCCATCGTGTGGAGTATCATTAGATAGGTCTTTTAAAAACAATAAAGGGTTTCCTAGACGATTTTTTGATTTAGGTATCCGTTTGCGAGATATTTCACTTTAAAGGGCACTTTTTTGTAAAAACAGGGCGTCCCCCCCCCTCTAAAAGCTAAACGGCTGGCTCAAAAAATCTGGGAAAAATCGTGATGGTGGTCCATTAATTGAACTTTGAAGGAAAACTATAACCGATTAGATGACTTTCTTAGTTCAGGAGTTATAAAGGCTTATATGGTAAAATGTGCTCACTTGGAAAACGTCATACAAAATTAACGTATTAATACGTAAACATAACAATTATCTATTGGATACGATTTTAAATCGACATACCATTATAGGTGACTGAGGAACCCTTTCCTGTGCGTGGCCTGACACGCACTTGGCCGATTTTTTGTAGATAGTAGTGACGCGTCCACTTGTCGCATTTGGAAGTAATAAATAAGTTTCTATATTTTAATATTGTTGTGAAGGCGAGGCTATCACATTTTCCCCCCAAGTGAAACCCAGATGCGAAGAATAAGCGTATGGGATTTCACTTATCTTTTGAATTGAGAGTAGTGATTGAATGAAGCGTTTGTCTAAATAAATTATTTCTAACTTATCAAATCGCATGAATTAGTGTGGTCGTATAAGCATGTGATGATGTCGGTTTGGCTGTCACGCCCCAGGTTTCCCTTCACACCTTCAAGTCCAATTTTATCGTGATATTTTCCTAGCAGTACTTGGTTCTCCAGAACAAGTCGCTGTATTGGAATATTTCGTAGGTGAGTTTTGTAAAGGCTTCCACTATATTGTGGCAATGGAATGATAGGCATGGTAAGGATGTTGGGTACGTTTGGCACACTGTTATCAATGGTAAGTATTTGTTCGATAAATTCCTTACGATTTGACCAGTTATTTCCATTTTTCAATTTGAAAATAGGTGAGTTGATTCTGTGCTTTTGTCTTAATTGAATTCGTAAAGACAAGTTAGTCCCATCGGCTTTTCCCTATCCAAATTTTTCTTATGAGTCATCCAACGACTATGTTTGCACTAAATCGTGTCTAGTAATAAGTATTCCTCAGTTTACTCCTTCATGCGTTACACTTATAAGTGACCAAAGTCGCTTTTAGATCACAATTATTCAATTGCTTTGCATTACATCTATCGATTGTAATAATATAAAATTATACTTAAATTTTAGTTTTAACCACACCCTGGCTCTCCTAGCTTTGAATCATTAGACGTTTACATACCTCGAACTCTCGATTATTTAAAGGTTACATAATACAATTAGCCTGTATGCTATTTGCGTAGATCTCCAATTTTCCCGTGGTACCAGTCTGCAACGTGTTTATGCCTTCGTTCGGGTCTCGCCGTAGTCTTGCCTTTCTTAACGAAGCAGCTCCGCTTATGGTCTACGTCGTGGCTTCGAAGAAGTAGTCTCCCGTTGTGATGTTCGCATTGCTTATATGCAATTACCCCCTTCACTGGAACGTGATAATACGACAGCAGAAGATTTGTTTTGTACGGATTGACATCCACGATAAAAAGCGTGGTATCAACACAAATGCTTAATGTACATACATATGTGTATGTATACATCCAACTTTAAAGTTACTTATATAACTATAACTTTAACAAAACTCCTTTCACCAACATCTAACATCAACTTCAACACTGTTTCCATCATCAGCGTCATTGTTTTCATTCGTAATTATTCATAAACAGAATGATAATCATACACAGGATTACTCCCCATCAATCTACATCTAATTGGTACATTTTATAACTGATATTTACTCAAATGTCACTTATATCAACATCATCTGTGTGTATTCATACACGCCAATAGTTGGGCAACGACCCTTCCAGTCCCTACTTAACAATATTCTACATCGTCATCGTCTCCTGTGTATACTCATACAAACTTATTAAGTAGACCTTAACTTTACTAAATGTGTTCATCATCATCATCAAGTGTATGCACTCATATGCATCTAGTGATTTGGCATCCACCGATTTAACTTTTACGTACAGTATCGTTTCCATCTATAAATTAGTTTTAACCTTTTGCCAAATAATTATTTGTCTAACCAACAAGTTCAACTAAAGTCTATCTCATCAGCATACACGAACAACTAATTTGTTTAAGTATTAATAAATATATTATATATTTGACACCCTCTAGACTACAACATCAGTAATATTCTCTTACCAAATTACCTATTATCGTTTCGTGCAACTGTAAGTCTAGTAGTGTGCGTTTAATTAACTAACTAAGCTTGCACTCATTGTAGTTACATTGGCTTTCCATCAATTTAACTACTCCACTCGTAACGTATTTTTATTTATTATTCCCACATTCAGTATGAGACTGTAACCTTTAGCTATCCATCAACCTAACCTTTCTACTTGTAATATTCTTCATCATATGTTTTATCTAATACCTACTTTCAATATAACACAACTTTACTTCCATGTAACACCTGTTGTGACCATAATTTGAATTCTAGTTGTTATTTAACCGATTCCGCATTAGCAGTCAACAACCAGCGACTCAACTGTCTAGTATTCTGCAGCCTGATAGATTTACCACAATCTAGATTACCAATACCTACTTGCTTGTTACTTGCTAAACTACATACGTATATTCTTAATAATTTACAATTCATTGAAGTCATAAGTATTTAAAAATAATACCATTATGACCCATTATAAACAATGCAACTTCGGGATCGAAACTGGGAATATTTGATTGTTTAACTTTCACGTTTCATCTGACAAAAACTTGCAATGGTCAATTTTTTTTTTGTTTTCCTAGTCTTTAGATCAATCGCGCCAGATGGGCACTTCATTGTTCTTCAAAAGAATATTGCATCTTGAGACATAAACCATAATTTGGTTTTTTTTTTTCGGGTGTCAATTTCGACTGTACACAATACAAAACAATCTATTGTTTAAACAGATGTTCTCCGCTAGACTCAATGATTTTATTATTGAGAGTGAGACTCAGACAAAATGTAATATAATATTCACACCATATTACTATTTATTGAGAAATCGAACCGAATAATTGACATACACTAGAAGTTTGCGTTTAAAAATGTTCCCCCCTCTCTTTATGACCTAACTAACTCCTGAATATTTACACACTTATAGCTATGTACAGTTAGTTATATTGTTTTAATTAATTACAAAGGATACACATATTATCAGTCCGTGATTCGAACCTGCTAAATAGAGCCTTAGCTACACAACCCATGTAATACGTGAGTTTTATTCTTAAATGTATCGTTCTAACCGCATAGAACATGTTGTCAATTTTGAAGTCCAGTCCGTTACTACTTAGAGTTAAATCTAACCGAACTTGGCTGCATAGTATACCTAATTAAACACGTATAAATATAAGTCTTAGTCTTCAATGTATTGTTCAACACAGAATATTATTCTCAATAAGGGAGTCGAACCCATTACTATTCAAAGTTAAACCCAAAAGACACTTGGCTTTACAGTACACATTTCAGTTATGCAAAATTTTACAAAATGAGTGATTATAGATTCTAAAGTAGCTTTGATCGTATATATGTCTATTTGTTATGCCCTCATGATAAGACATCTGCACTAAAATAAACTCTGACATTGGTGATTTTAAACCTCGAGGAAGAATATGTCTACTCTTGTCGTGACAATGGACTAATACGTCCGGGCATCGAAGCCACTAATGTTTGTAACGATTAACACTTAAGGGGCTGAAAACCAAAATAGAGGTAAATAAAGATCGTTTTGTATAAAAACCTATCGCTCATATCATTACCAAAATCAATGTCTTTATAATTGAACATATTCCTCATATAGTGATTATTACCAAAACACGATTTGAAAAACTTCAGTCGATAAAAATAATAATCAAAGTAGCCTCTGAAAATAGTTAAATTTTGACTTTACACAGTTATGCTTTAAGTAATGTAAATGAAATTAAGTAAAATTGTGTATCATATGTAACTGAAGGAAATGGTTAACTATATTTTTTTAAAAAATTGCAACATTTACAAAAAATAACGAATTTTGTGGTTTGGCACATACGCCCTTCTATTTCAAGCGCTTTTTCTCTGTCACTCCTATGGAAAACGACAGTGAGCGCTGAGGCGCCTTGCTGAACGGACCTATGTCGCTCGTTTCGCGCGCTATATTTAGCTGATAAATCTAAAAAACTTTATTAAAAAACAAAACAAAATCATATTATGATGGAGGCTATAAGGTACGAATAGTTTATTTTATTAATAAACTTATAATTTGATTGACATGTAAGATTATTTAACTAGATATCCTTACAAAGACGTAATGTAGTTTCATAACCCTAAAAACTGTCAACTGTGTAGTGGAACAAGCTTAAGCTAGAGACACATTATCGGAAGCGGCTAATGGACGCGGCTGATAGCCGTGATCTAGAGTATGAACATACACTCAGCTGTGCAAACTATCGGACGTAAGTCGTGGACAGACTGACCTTGAGGGTCCGAATGTCCGACTGTGCACACTTATTTTTCCACTAAAATCAATTAATTATCATAAATATGTATATTACTGAGTCAATATTTTAATACATTGAATAAAAATATATTACCAAGGCACTCTACTAGTGTTTTAATAAAATAATGTACAATTTACAGTGGCGGCTGTTAGCCGCGTCCGTCAGCCGCGTCCGATAATGTGTTTCCAGCTTTAGTCTTGAAGAACGTAACGTACATAGACTTACAAAAGTCGTAGACTCTGCCATTTTAGTTACACAATGTATCATATGATGGCCTTATTTTATGCATAGTCATTTTTGATAGTGTATCTAACCGCATAATATTATCATCATAATAATTAAGTAATAAAGATATTAAATTAAATAAATACTATTATTTAATCACAGGTTGCAAAATGTGGAATTCTCACAAAACGTTCAATGTTCTGAAGTTCCAAGGTAAGAACAGTGTAAAATACTGCACGTCTTGAAATGTCACTCAAATCTAACTAACAATTCATAGACTATTTATTTACAGCAAAAGAAGACTAATGGAAAATAGCTCTGAAGGAGATGGACCGCAGAATGTAGTTTTGCATCATACACGAATCACATTCTCGCTGAGCTCTGACGGTATCGTCGCGTTCAGAATAGTTTCATATTATATACTATGACTGTATTGTTTGGCAATAATATTGTTAGAATGTATGTTGGTAAAAAGACAGTGTATATTGTTTTGTAAACTTGGATTAATATTAAATAAAAAAATACTATATAAATAAAAAATAAATAAATAATTAAATTGCATAAGTTGATAAAAATGCTATGCAATAGCTTTACCGCGGCAGTCTCCGAGTGCCACATGACTTTTTTTATCATACCATTACGATAGCATTTTTATTTTGCCCTATCTAAAATATTCTAAGGCCCTGTGTTAAAAGCAGAGTGCAAATTCAAAGACGAATATTAGTTCTCGGAGACTGTGGTAGTACCGATAACGAACCGCGTCTCAAACGCGGCGCTGCTGTATCGAACAAAAAGGGGTGTATCCATTGCTCAAGGTCATTGGCTGCACTCAGCGTCTTAAACGATACATAACATTTACTGTACGAATATTAATTATATTGTTCTATTACTGAACTCTATTACAGAACAATATAAAAGTAATTTATATTATTCTACATTATGTACTGATCACCAAATGCTACAGTATTTAAACGGCTTTTCTTTCTCTTTTCTATAAAAGCAACCTCCGCATTAGGAATAAATCCAATGTGACAGGGACTTTACAACCACACATGAAAATGGCCCAATGGACACCCAGACTCCGAACAACAATTTGTGAATCAGACAAAGTGTCGTTCCATGTGAGATTTGAACCCACAACCCTTGTAAAACAAACGTGCATCTAGAAAATAAGATTAAAATTACCAGTTTATCATCATCATCAACTACAACAAAATACTATATAATAATTATTAAAAGATTTACGAGTATACTCGTAAATTATAAATAATATAAAACTTTTACATAAATTAACAAATGTAAAGAAATGATTATTAATTTAACTAGTATAGATAGATAACTTGAAATGATATAAATTATCGATTGAATTATGGCCTATGATGTGATTTGTCTATGAATACGTTGTGTTTGTATTTGTAGTAACCCTTCTTTATGCTCATTCTCGTTGCACTAGCGTAATGACTACGACTTAGTACATTTACTGACGAGAATCCTGGTCACGGCACCACATGTGACGGCCCCTAGCTAGATCCTAGCCTGAGTGAAGTAAGTAATAGTTCGTTTGGAGGAGTTTTTCATTTTTAAAGGCATCATTCTACAGAGAGATTTGTTAGGATAGTGCCCCGCCTCGCACTATCTTGTGAGACACAGCCTAGTGACACGATGTCTCTCCACTGGCTTTAAAGGCCTGCCGCGAACAAAGGGAAGCTAGAAGTGAATACGTACAAGTTAAATACATTCTAATTGGTTCATTTTCACGCTATCTTCCGTTGTGCACTCAAGACTTGAGCGCACTAACTTTCCTCAACTCGGAGAACTGTGAAGCAGATATTGAGACATCATACCAGCCTGGTCCGAGTCGCATTAAGACTATGCTAAACGTAGACCGAATCACATCATAAACGGCTCTCTCGTACATACGTTCCAGCACATGAACTGATTGTCCAGTCATGTGAACTGATTCTCCAGGGACACGACTACTATAAAGGCTTAATTTGCCCACTGAAACCCCGAGTATCCAAACTTTAGCACCCCAAACTCAAACGCACAGCACACACATCTTACACACCACCTCCGTATAAAACTATACAAAGATAGATTACCGAAAATCATTCGAACGCAAGCAAGAAAGCCAGAGGATCAGTCTGGATTCCTCACTCATTCAAACGTCGGTTATCCACTCTGCAAGCCTTATAAAGGGGCCTCCACATTCTTCTCACTCAATGGTACCGATAAACCAATTAAAGTGTAGATTACTTGAAATAATTCAATAACTAATAATTACAACACTCAGACCGAAATACAAGTAATTACATTTATCCTAACCCTATAAATACAAATTGGAAATAATAGGCACGAACTCACCTGGGTTTCTCCAAAGCTAACGTATTTCAACTTACTCAATAAAAGACTTATCTACTCGACTGCTCTATCGACTGCGCAAGTGACTTCTCCTAGCTCCGTTCACCTTCGCCGCTCTCAGCCGAATGCCCCTAAGTTCAAGACCGCGTCACACACCAAAACTGCCCGACTACCTGACTTATCCTTTTTTTTTTACAATCACAGTATCAATTTGGCTTGTCAAACTGTAAACTTTTAATAGTTTATGTCTTACAGATGTTTGAAGTACCATTCAGAGGTCCTCACTCAAATGATCTTACAGAATTCATTTAAGGATGCAATAAATTTGCTTTATAAGGGTCAAACCCCCTTTTTTGTAGATAGTAGTGACGCGTCCACTTGTCGCATTTGGAAGTAATAAATAAGTTTCTATATTTTAATATTGTTGTGAAGGCGAGGCTATCACAACACTATCAACGTTTCATTTGTCTCTCGAGAACAGTACATTAAAATAAGCAAAGCCGCTTTCGAAAACTGTTTAGCAGTATTCTTGTAAATTCTTTCAACAAAACTTAATAATTGGGTTAAGAGTTAGTTGATGATAAAAGGTTTAAAACGCGCTACTACCAAAATTATCCTGCTACCGTTAATTTCATAGAACAGTATTCCTTATATGTTATTATATTATTAAAAATGGATTATCAGCAGATATAACATTTGTAGACTTTTGCTATTACCTACCTATTTAAAAAATCATGGCCTAAGTCTCGAAACCATGAATAACAATTTAAACTAAGTTTTGAACACGATTTTAATTCATCTAATTTTAGGTATATTTTTTCTTTGATAACTCTGAACTTGTAACAATTACCTCGAAACTAATCACCAAACCCTCACTTTTTATTGTAGTTGCGAACGACTTGTAGACAGTAAAGCAATTTCAAAATGGCAGCTGAATAACACGCCAATAATCGTTAGTAGCGATTGGAAAACAAAACTGTGATTATAGGGTATTATCTACGCCTACCTTTCTCTTTCCAACTCGTTAATAAAAGTAATGTTGTCTCATTTGTCTCTTGAGGGGCTGACGAGATAGAGTGACATTACTTTAACGAACTTTCGATGGTCCACGATGGGATGGGGCTCTGAATTTTCTAGTTAGTTTTGATCAGATAGAGCTTAGGTAGCATAATTGCATACAAATTGCTTTTGGAAGATTATTATGTATATATTATTTACCGTTATTCATTAACGGGATTTATGTTATAATGTCTATTCCAATAATTATAACAGACGAAAATGTAATTATTCTATTGAAGTATCTGATTTGGGTAAAGTAAAGTACAATTATGCTCAGATAAATAAATAAGGAGATAAGGCTATCACTTCAGACTCCTGAATTATAAGCATATAATTTATGCGGGCGACGATAGTCACTTTTTACATGGATCCGCCTGTCCGGTATTCCTTTATATCATATATAAGTTAAAAAAAACATCGAAATAAAGCTTTTATTGAAATGCACTAAAATAATTTTCTGTGTAAGATGTCAGAAAAGTCGTGAGATTTCAGTATTCGTATTTACTTGTTTTGTAAGAAAAAACAATCGAATTCAGTTATTATCTGCACAAGTAAATATCGCAACAAAACAAACAAGACAGATGAAACGAACTCAAACTAAAGTGGGGTTGTGTCGGTTGATAGCATAGCTCCTTGGGCCGTCTTTCAGCTTCAGCGTTAGACCCTGAGACCGGATCACAGTACTCATCAAGACAAATTGAATAAACCCAAACTCAACGGGATTGTGTCCTATTATTGCATTAGAACCTGCATACCATTTAAAGATAAAGTTCTCGTTAAGATGAATTAAATGATTCCAAACTCATCGGTTGTTTTCTTTTTCCTACAAATTTCCCTTAACCTCCTTTCAGCTCAATCATCAGACCCTAGGTGCAATAAAAAATATAGTACTCGTCAAGACAAGTAAAACGAGTTCAAACACTATGGTTTTGTCTCGTTTCATTAAAGAGCTCCTATGGTCACCATTCGAGTCTATCATCAGATCAGCTTCAAGTCATTAGAATATTGCATTATCACGCGAAATACATATGTTTGAAAACAAAAACAGCGTAATCGGTTGAGATTACCGACCTCAAAATTAAGTTGCAAGATTCCACCCGAACAAACTGTAACATACTCGTATATTCCAAGTTAAATATACGCTTGTAAAAAAATTTAACTCTCCTCTAGGGTTTACAGAAGGGGATTCTCAATCTATATAGCCATTAGTATCCTTGTATATATCTGCTAAAATTCGGCTGTGTATACATCTGCTGTCAGTTAGCAGAAAATAAGTAGAAAATCATTGAAGTGTAGCTTTGGAGTTAACAACTACCATCGACGAAATTTACTCAACTACTCACAAAACAGAGAATTGTCAATAGTACAAGACTTATCTGCTTAGTGGAATTAGTAGGTACACTAGAATTAAGACTGAGATGGTAGATTAGAGTTCAGAATCTGAAACTACCAACTCAATGCCATTAAGTAGATGGTTGCTGATTCTAGCCTTCTCTAGTCTAGGAATCTCATCAACATGAATATATTTCTTACACAAACGTAGTTTGATTCGTTAATAGTAACGCTAACATAAAATGTCATCCAAGTAGCTAACATTGTTTGTAAAAGTAATTTGAAAGCCGAATAAGGTATACTATAGTAGCAGCCTATACTATGGTAAACAGAATATTTTTTAAATATATTTTGTAACAAACTTAATATACATTGACTGCCAAAACCTATTACCTTTTCTTTTAGCTTCACTGTAGTTGAGTAAAAACATATACCAAACAAGTCAACGATTATCCTCACTATACAGTCGTTTGTCATTTACGGCCGGCCAACTGACTGAGAAATTAGGTCATTGATCATCAGAAAAACAAGTCTTACATCAAACTACGTAAAATTACTATTATTATTTATTACAATTACGAAAAATATTTTTATTTGGGGTACCTCCTCTACACGTTAAGTGAGTTTTTTTTTTTTCTCACGTCTATCTCTTCGTGTGGGTCATCATTAGACATAGCGTCGTCCCCCTCTGCAAACTAAACAGCCGGCTCGAAAAATCGAAAAACAATCCTTAAAGTAGTCTATGTCCTGAACTTTAGTCATAGGGGCCTAACTCGTAAAAAGCCCTTACTTTTAAATCTTCGTACAAAACTAATAAAATAATAAGGGAACATAACAATTATCTATTGGACACGACGTTGGAGCCATTAAGGATGACCCCGAAACCTTATTCTATGCGTGGCCTGATACGCACTTGGTCGATTTTTATTATGTTTATCATCAGTAAGTAGCCTATCATCAGTTTCATATAAATAATCACTCAGTCACTTGATTCTTATTATATTATTATCGCTTCCATACAAATCGTAGCGCAAGTTACTTTCTAAGCAGTCGGCTTGTCGCCCACAAAGTTGTCGCAACAATGCGAACTCGACAACTCTGTTATCTGCGCATGTTTATTGTCTGAACTTGGCTGGATGGCTGTTTTGTTACTGATTCTCTGGCTTGGTTTAGATGAGCAAGTTACACGACGTTGGTGCTTTTATAATATACTATTTGAGATTCGATTTTACCAACACGACTTAGGTTTTTTTTTTATATTTAATAAAATATTGCTAACCTCCTTTGAATACTGTACGCTTGTATGCTGATGATCTGCAGCTGTATTCACAGGTGAGGGTGGAGGACATAAGGCAGGCTATTGATGAGGTCACCAGGGACCTTGAGGTCATAAAATCCTGGTCAGCGAGATTTGGACTCTCTGTTAACCCAAGCAAATGCCAGGCAATCATTTTAGTAAAAGAAAAGCAGTAAAAGACCTGGGTTTACTTATTGACTCAACCCTCGACTGGCGTGAAGTTACTAGCGTGAGCCAGAAAGTAACTGGAACCTGCGAACATTGTATCGTCTCAAAAACTTCCTGCCCGTTAAAACTAAAATTTATGATATGATGATATGAACATTTGTATTTATGATATACTGTCATTATTATGTATTTGTGTATAATGCATGCAAGTTTATATAATATATACATATAATGTTGTGAACTATGTACATTCTAGTGTACATAATATTTAACCTCTGTGCACCTGACTTATAACATTTCTACACCACCCGAAGGTTGACTGGAAGAGAATGCCTTGGGCATTAAGTCCACCTATGTACAATTTTAGTGCATAAAATTTATAAATAAATAAAAATAAAAAATACTGCATAATACTCCTTACTAATCTTATAAACGCGAAAGTAACTTCGTCTGTCTGTCTGTCTGTCTGCCGCGCTTTCACGCTAAAACTACCGAACCTAGGCTACTGCGATCATCAACATACATGAAAGCGGAGTCACGGGCGAGAGCTAGTTTATTATATAAATAAATATTAAAACTATAACATTTATAAAAATGCCATTTTATTGCCATGGTTGCAAGCGTTACGGAAAATCAGTATCGTATTTTGATGGATTTTTGCACCGTTATTAAAAATAGCCTTTGGTTACATAGTGTATGGTTTTGCAAACCATGATACAGTATTGATGTAACCATTTTTGTCGGAATACTTATACTCATAGGAGTATCTATGATGTCACGCGCAAGTCAGTGGCGCGTCAGTTACCCACCTTTAAAATTTGACATTGGCTTTCAAGTATAAAAATGTCAGAACGACAATCCTGCAATTTGACGACAGTTTGTAAAAAAATATCTGATCGTAATATGTAACGGTATCATCTAAAGGGGTATTCATTCACTCGTGACGAATCCACTGCCTGTAGCAAACTAATTGCTATAAAATGAACCGCTCCCGTGGGATTCAACCCTCGATTTTGTTTTAATCGAAATTTTCTGCACAAAGTGTCGGCTGCGGGATGAATTGTCACAATTCTCAACAACCAATTAAACATTACGGTTTGTTAAACATAACTTACGATGGGTGAACATTTTTTTCTTTCTTTTTATAGGCATCAAGAAAAGTTAAAGAACAAACTTATCGAATGTCAAAGGAGTCTTACTCTGAGGTTTTATTCATAAGGTTATATACATTCAAGTTTGTGTTAAAATTTAATTTAAAGTAAACCGGAATGTGGTTCAATGTTTATTGCAGTTTTTGATTAGTACTTTAATTACTATACGACGCAACATAACTTAATATAATTGCAGACATAAGCGCGATGCAAGTAGCAAGTGGAAGCTAATATATGTAGTTTAAAATAAATTGTCTAAAATCCTCTTCTACCATTAGCTGTGAAAGTGAAAGTAAGTGAAGGTCCACACAGACACTTCAATTTTCTTTCTTTGTATGTATTGTAGGTATAGGTATACATCTATAACTAAAAACATTAAACCAGTAAAAATTTAGTTAAGATTTTCACCGTGTCCTTGCAGTCATTAATTAACCTTTAAAACTGGTCAAAGTGACAAGTTAAACAATCTAATAAACCATCGTTGTGCAGCAGTGGCGCCACCTACGTCTGAAGTGGTTCATAACTTAGGACTATAGTTGCTTTAGTGGTGTTTGCGAATGGCGCGGCAATATGTTCCACAAACAGCCTTCAGGTAAGTTATGGCGGCCCCTGTGTGTAGTTTTGCTTATTAACGAAACCAACATGGCGGGCGTTTGATAAGATTTCGGTTTGTCTTGGCATTCGTGCCTCGAGGCAACCTTTGGGCATTTAGAGTTGAGACCACTGAAGGCGTGTAGTGCACAGTATGAAACGTGCTCTACTAGTAATTTAAACAGAAAAAAAAAATAACTAAGCCGTCGGAACACTTTAGAAAGAATCTTCAACTAAAGAAATTCTGTTAACCAGTTAATATTAATCAACATCTGAGCTGAAAAGCATTTAATGGGGGAGTTAGACTTCAATATGACATGCTTAAACAGTTTTTGAATGATGAATATAGTATTAAAACTCCAAAAAAATATAGTATATAATTTAAAAAAATATGTTGGACTTCAGTGGTATGATTGGTTGTATGACCTTTCGATATTTATTTTCCTAGTTATCTATTGCTATGAAGTTCCATTCATCATTCCATTCATCATCATTGGCCTACGATCTTGCACTCACCAACGCAAATACGATAGCACGAATGATATCAATTTTAAGTTGTTCTTCTGTGAGAGAGAAGAATTAGGGTTTTATAATATATTCAAGATGAGACGACACTATATTTTTTATGCGATTTCGTACGCTCAACTAACTTACCTGGAAGTATGACACTCCTTCCATGGCTTGAGTACAAATGGTTCGTTTTACCACAGCGATACTATGGCCTTACAGAGTGCGGGTAATAAGCAAGTATCACCGCAAAAAGAAGGAAATCTTGAAACAAACCCTATCCCTACCTGTCTGACCTAAGCCTATGTCCAGCATTTGGTTGTTAAATACTATTGATGCTGATGGTGATGATGAAGCAAGTATTATGTTTCCTTCGTGAGTAAAGTTAAAAAAATAATATTTGACAGCTAGTTTACAAGCTAGTAATAACTTTTTCAATTCAGTTTCATACCAAGACATAAACTCACGTGGTAAACATCCATTATCAGGAATGGCATACCTCCCAGAACACTGGTACAGTTCTTTGATTAAAATGTAAAAAATAATTTATTAATCAACCGAATGTAGAGCATCTGAGATATACTATAGCTAAGAAATGTGGTTGCAACGTGTATGGCGTGCGACGCATAGCTGGAGCGGGGTGCAAATCGCCCGACTGCTTTGGATAACTGGTGGCGTGATAGGTACACCTAAATACGCTATAAATAATAACACTGTAATAATTAATTTGCGTGTTGTATTCTATAGTAAAGTTGTGTTGCTAGTGATAAGTTTGCGAAGTCTTCAGCAGTAAGGAATCTTATTCGTGGTAGGAAAATAAGTAAATTGTGTACCTAAATTAGAATTTTTTCTAAAATATGTTTACAATTTACTTATTTTGGAATACTTGGAATACCACGTATTTCCTTCTATAGATGTTCAGTAACTTGTGTAGCTAAATTAAAATTGATAACTTTAATTTCTATAAGCTTGGGTTCCTCTATTTCTATATTGTATATCCTCAAACAGGAGGAAATCGCGTATTTATTTATGGTTGACAATACGTTTAGAAGGGACAGTTCCTCTTTTAGGCTGTCCTCAGCGATGGCACAAATATATAGTACTCACGCATCACGCAAAGTATAACTTGGGTACTTAACCTAGAAGTTATGTTGCGTATTTGATATGGAAACTTTTGTATTAAATGTTGATATTAAACTGTTAGAAAAAAAAACTTAGTTAGACTAAAAATAGGAATCGAACATAAAATATAATTAGGTATGTATATGTAAGTATACTGCTTGTAAAATAGTGAACGGCAGTAAAAACATTTTTCAACTACACATTAAAATAAACCGAAAATTCGCTGAGGAGACGACCATAGTGTATTGAATTTATTTTAATATACGTAATATATTTAATTTATATTAATATATTGTAAAATTTTCTTTTCATAATCTAAAATTGAGGCTATGCATACGTAAAAAACCTTTAGCCATAAAACAATCCTTCCACTCTCTTACTAGGTAGTTTTTATCATAGTTTTTCTCTTTGATCTTATTCAAAATTATCACATAGTTTGTTAAATAATTTGATGACTAAACCTCTTTTCACTAATTACGATAAATAGGTGATCACAGTTAATAAGTTTGTGAGGTAATCTCAACATGAATCGATTTTGAAAATATTTTGCCAAAAGAAACATTATTGTAAGGGTCGTAGGCTATATATTTACCCGAAAAATGATTACCGTTATATCCGATATATACACGGGTGGAGCCGCGGACAAAAGCTAGATACACTGTAAACTTTGAGCACCTATTAACTACAGACGTCAAGATGAAGAGGAATGAAAAAATAATTAAAATTGAGACTGATTGTTTTTTTTTTTTTTTCATATTTAAGCCATATAAAAGGACTTTACTCTGTCTGATGCCTATGCCTATACTCGCTGTGAATGCAGGCAATGCAGCATGGTGACCTACTATGGCGGCTTCTGCATCATTTGGCCTCCGGTCTCGCACTCTCCAACAAAAACGACAGCACAAATGCTGTCATTTTAGATTGGTTTTTTATGAGATGTAAGTTTTATGAGTGAGGTCACGTTTCAGTCAGATATCAAACTTAGTTTATCCCACTCTATGTAAGGAGGAAGTGCGTGAAATCTTTTGCCTAACTAAATTATTCAAAATATTCATGCTTTCTTACAATCGAAATATCCAATGCCAAAAAAAGTTTTCTTATTTTGAATATTTTTCGTTAGTGTATACATCTTTGCTATTGTGTTACAGCACTAAGCATTAAAAAACGTGGGTAAAAATTGCAACGTTATTTAGTGTTATAAAGTACGTGTAACGAGATGCAAAAGGCACGAATAAATGATTTCTTTTAAAGTACCAATACGTCATTTAAACAATGAATAAAAAACAAACTTGTATGGCTGCCTTCTTCAACTTTCATTTTTGATTTTTATTTAAATAATACAATGGGGTATTTTTACATTCAGTAAGAATTTATATTGCCTACAAAAGAATACACACATATACTAGACAGTTAAGACTTTCAAATAGTTTTGACTTTAATACTAAAGATACCATGTAACAAAAATCTAATTAAAAAATCTATTTAATTCACATAACAAGTAAATCGAATGTATGTTTGAACTATATGTTTTCATAATGTACAAAACAACGAACGACAGAGGCGACAAAACCACTGTATGAACCGCTACAACAAAAGGGCTATTACATTTTATGACCTGCAATCGGCGCCAGTAAACCTCCTGATAGTACTCCAGCCAACAATTAAAGGGAGAAGATAAAGCCGACGGATTTTCACGACTCCTTTACTTCCTACAAAATAATATAAGTATAAGGTGTGCTGATTCAGATAGGGATATCTTGCAGAGATGTAAATATGGGAAGTAAAAGGAAGTAAAATTATTTAAGGAAGTTAAATTTGCTTACAGAGTTCTGTTAACTTGTTAAATTTATGAATCAACATAAAACAAGGGCAGTGTGTAGGTCATATGTGATAAACTTCATTTTCAGCCTGTTGAGCTTGTGTAAGGTGTGATGGTTACAGTACTAGGTAATTCTAAGCCCTTATTAGGACTATTAGGTATGTAAACAGCACACTTAGTCGTGCCAATAGCTAGTTTCTGAGAAAGTTACAAACCGGCTTACAACACTGAATATTCTTTATAAATTCATGTTACGTTAGAAATAGAGGAAAATTCAAGCGTGTAGGTGTCGATTTGATAGGGCTTTGTGAAAAAATATGCCGCTCTATATGCGGAACGCATCGCAATCAGATATGAGGCGTGCCTCACGGCCGCGAATAGTGATGATTTATTTTTATGTTACATCGATACATTTATTTGAATGCTATTCATTATACAACATGCGTATATTAAAGGTATGTTTGTGATCCGTTGCCTTAAATGCGTATAATCCATGTTGTTGGGAAGGATTGTTCCAGAGAATTATACACAGTGGTAACAAATCGTTTAATAACTAAACAAACAAAACTAAAAATAACAATAACTAAACAAACGACATATTCTACAGATATATTCAAACATAATAAAATATATTCTAAAATATATTCTTACTTAATAAGACCATGAAGGGGATATATCTTTAACACAACTCCTTCAACTACATGGGTAATACTAACTAAATTATCGCAAACAAAGGTTATGGGCCCAGCAAGTTTTTGTTTGGGGATAGATTAAAAAAAAAATGAGTCAAGATGTTCGCTTACTTTTTCATTTTCGCTCATCTTCCCAACACTTATAACTTTTGAGATTCTATACCATTTAGCAACACAAAGTAGAAATCTTAGAAATTGTTAGAAGAAATATGAGAAAAAAATGTGAAAGAAAAATTTAGGTATAAAAACTAATTAACGATGTTCTTCCTTCACTATGACTTTTTCTCTAATATTTATATTTACTTCTCATAATCGCAAGGTGTTGACCAAGAATCGACCGCTAACTGCTATTTGATGTGATAAGACAGCGGTGATTTAAAAAAAAGGTCATCAACATTGAGGGGAGTACAGAGTTACTTGTTCTGTAAATTCAATGTTTACGGTATCGATGAAATAAGCATTAAATACATCACGGCACTATCGTGAATAAAATCGAATAGAATGAATGAATACCACAGATTGGTATTTGCACTGGAAACAGGGTTGTATCTGCGTGAGTAACCGTGTCCGCAATCGCCTCGCGCTGTCGACACGTCCCGTGTCCGGGTACATTCTGTTTTATATTTTAAACATTTTTGACCCGTACGGATCAGTCCAAAATGATATTGTTTTATCGTCATTTAACTTAAAATTTCAGACAAGATTTTACATTTGAGTTAGAAAAATATGTCACGTTTCTGAATTCCGCCTTAAAGGGGCTTCTAATTCGTTATACAATGCAATATATACAAAAAACATTAAAGAAATGCACTTTCTGCTATTCTTTATGTTTAAATAGACAACTTTCACGTTAGGAATATACAATAAACATCCTACACATACCTACTAATCGATGTCGTATAGTCGTAATAAGCTTGCAATGTTGTTTTGGGAATGAATCCTGGTAAAATATTGTAAGTTTTTAAATAAGTAATATATATATACAATATATTTCAAACCACTATGCTAACCGTGTGGTCAATATGGTACAATAGTAAAAAAAAATTGTATTATCTGATATATGTAGCTATTTCAAGCTGAATTTATTTTTGATATTATTCATGAATTAGTGTATCGTTGGAAAACATTCATTGTCTGCCAACACTAGCTAAGATTTATACACGGTAAAGAGTAACCTAGGTCCTTTCTCAAGAAGTATCAAAGTGTCTCTTTGCCAAATTAAATTGTAATCGGGGTAGCGCTTTAGCCGTAAAAGAATAACAAAAAAACAGACGGAGTTATGGATATTGAAGACACTTATACAGGAATAATTGTATCCTTCAAGTTTTGCGACATTATTCGTAGGTGTCGTGCATTTACCAAAGCATAGGCAATTATATTGAACATTAGTTTCAGTTTCCCGCAAAACACATGAGCATTCAACAAAAACAAACGTGAGGATTGCCTCAGAGCAGCGATAATTTGTCAGGTGCTTCTCTCTCAAAGAATAGTAATTTATGCAGATAGGACACAATTTATTACAATATTTTTGATGTTAAGTTATATGCAATTTTTTTTTGGATGAGGTTTAATTTGCTTAGAAACCAACACTTAGGTACAAGGTATTTTTGCATAGCATTGAATCTATTTTATTTACAACTCCCGCACTAGGGGAATTCTCCGTTTTGTAGGAGAATTCACAAACATAAGCAAACACCCTGACTCAGAACAATTATTTGTGGATCACAAAATTTTTGTCCATAATATGGTTTTAACCTAAAACATTTATGCAAAAAAACTTGTCAGACTGGTCGCCAACGATCTTGACATGACTTGTCTCCGCTTTAGTTAGCTTTGTTTCTAGATGGTCGAGGCGATACATTTCCATTTCGTCGACCTTTTTTATATAGCCCAATTTACATTATTCTACTCTTTATTTATTTTTTAGTTATGAACCTGCCGAAGTCAATAACTCTGCCTAATGAAAAGCATCTGTAGAATCATAGAGTCGGGGAAACAATATTCTCTTTTTTCGTTTCTAAATTGCATTTTTAGATGGCTTAGCCGTAACACCCCGTGGTACAATATCTATCTATCTAAATAACATGCATTTAAATTGATAGTAGATTAGAAACCTTATGTAGGTACGAACGTTGAGGCGTATTATTCTTTGACATGTCGCGTGGGAAGAATCCACACCGGTGGCGTGCTGTTGGCCCCGCTAACGTCTTCTTCAAGGGGGATGAAATATCTAAACGCGAGTCTCTTAATGGCTCTCATTTATTTCTCTCCCGAATCTCGTACTGAACGTTGGTAATTATTGCGTTTCCAGTAGGGTTATTAAGTTTTGCTTCGGTTAAAATGAGAAATAGCCGCATTTATTCCATGTTCAACTTGATACCTTTTACTGAGGAAGGGCTGAAAATTTAATTTTAGATGATGATATTAAGACGTAATTATTTTAATTGTGGCGCACGCAATGGTAGTAAAATTTTGGTTCTATTATCATTTGAAAATGTCACGGAAATTACTTCAGTGAAGCGGATCAGCCATTTAAAACATAAAACTTTTATTTTTACTTTCGTTTGCATTTGTTTATGACAGTAAACTTCAAATAAAATGGGTATCTATATAACTCGTGCGACCTAAGATGGCACCTGACTCAAATGTCAGTCGTTTAAAGTACTGAGTGCAAGAAAAATATAATTTATTCTAGTTTTTTTTAAATTTCAACATTTATTTTGCTTCAATTAGTTTCTCATAACATACTACTTTATCTTAAGTGGTACTTTACTACCTGAGTTAAGAAAAAACATATGCATACCAATAGGAAGCAGGCCTCATTCATTATTTACCCGAATGCATTCTTAGTGCAGTGATTTAAATAATATTAGGTAATACCTAATATCATTTTAAATGGAATTAAGAACTGAAATATGGTTATAAAATATAATTTAAAATCATTATGATAAGCCTTTTAATCGTAGTCTCTGAAAATCATATGTATATGGATATTTTTTATTTTAAACTATTGCGTCTCATAGTCGTCATGCTGGTTTTTTTTCGTGTGACCTTTCTTAAAACAATTGGATTATCCAGACGAATCTAATGATATATTTATAAAATAAATTCGTGTAGTGATTTATATGACATTAAGTAATACCTAATAAACTAAAATTATTATGGAAAGATTCTTGCAACGGTAATAGTGATGCTAACGCTACTCGCAAGATGACAGAGGGGTATCACGCGGGGGAACGGTATCATGTTTCGTTTTGAGCCAGGTGCCATCTTAGCTCGCACGAGTTATATGTTTTGGTATCTGTTTTGTTTGATATATCTAAAAAAATATTTTTCATTTTACGTTTGTAGGAGAGAACACACTCTGTAACTACAGACAATATCAGGTGTTTAGGGATTGGGTCCCTGTTAGACAGCACTTTTAAAAAAATTGTTTGTATACATTTATGTCTGTAACATTGGACGGGTTTTAGAGTCTACTAGTCAGCATAGTATGTAATAGTAATGACTCAATCTAAGCAATAAAATCTCTCATGATTTTATGAGGTTTTGGATAATTAAACGAAAGAGACAACGCTGAGCAAGACTCATCATCCACAGAAATATCATACCCTCTGACGTATTACGTTGTGTTTTGTGAGATAATATAATCGTATCAGTATTTCACTGTCAGGCGTTTCGAAGTTCTAAAGCGTTACCGTACTTTGCGAAGGCTCGAGGCACAAATCGTGAACTTTGTAGAGATAACATGTTTCAGCTAAGCCTACCGTACTAAGCCTCTCCTCCGAGGCTCCAGTGTTTGTAAGGCGTGTTGTTGTTTGAGAGAATTACATATTTATTATTCTCTTGTGGGTGTAATCATTTAAAGATTTTATGAAAACGTTAGTAGTTTAATCTGTAATAATATCATAAAGAAGTAAAGTTTTTGAGGGCAAAGGGGGTAATTTTTGGTTCTACTAAACTGATTTTGAAAATTCTTTTATCAAAAGAAAGCTACAATATTTGTGAGTGTCATAGTCTATGAAAAGAATTGACCGAGTGCGTGTCAGGTCACGTAGTCATACATGCGTGGATTTAATAATTTCTAACAGATAATTTAATTAATATCTTTACTTATTGTTTCGTTGTTTTTTTTACGAAGTTTTCAAAGTTTTTAGCGCATTTTATAACTTAGGCCTCTATAACTTCTGAACTAACAAACGGATCTTTGCCGTTGTAGATTTTCTTTAAAGTTTGTCACATAGACTACTAAATAGAAAATAAATATTTTTCAGATTTTCGAAGCCAGACGCTTAGATTATAAAGGGGGGGGGATGATATGTTTTAACAAAAAGCACTTTCAAGTTCAATAACTAAACAAACGATTATTTAAATAAAAATCGTAAATAAACTCTGAGTATAGTTAGTTTGTAAAGATATGCCATAAATAGACAGAATAAATTGTACTGTACTTATTTTGTGACTTCCTCGGTGTTGTAGTATGTAACCGCATTATTTGAGGTCACAGGTTCGATTCCAACAAATGTAATTTAAATATATATTTCTTTTTTCTTTATTTAAGGAGTTAAGTCTATAATTGAACAACGAATATCTAGTGTAGTTAAGGTTAGTGATGTTAACAACAGAATTATGTCTATTGTTTGTCAATCCGTATTTGCACATATATATTATATAAAAATTATGCACAAACATTAAAATTATGAAATATAGATTAGAGCCAAGAATTTATAGGTGTTCAAAGCACAAAGGAAAAATATACAACCGGGTTTGATCCTGTATGTGTAACAAAGTTATTGTATTGGAAGTCCATGTCATTATTGGGGTGAGCGGCGGCTTTGTCACGTTGTCACCGTGAAAATCACTCATTAGGAAAACCCACAGGAAAATGAAGGTTTAAAGGGTTCCTCGCTTCACGTCTCTTCTTAATTGTAATACATTTTTCAATTGAGTTCACTCTTGGAGATGAAATGATTTTGGTTTGTATAAATTGAGGAAGATTAGAGGTTGAGACAATTTAGAAAGATTAAGGGACGAAGAAAATGAATATCAAATTAGTTATTTTACTATAATTATTGGAGGCACTTAAAAGGTCGAATTCTAAAGTTGAAATAGAGTATTTTTCTTGTATGCAGAATATAAGTTACATCAAATTTCTGCCCTAATTAGTAAATTAGGGCAGAAATTTGATGTAACTTATATTCTGCATACAAGGACAGAATATAAGTCACATCTTAGTCAGAAAATACCTGATTATATTATAGTATGTATAAAAGTCTCGAAAGTCTAAAACAGTTATGTAATTATAGTTTAAGTTAAAAAATAACTATATAATGTAGAGCTTTTATTAGTTGGTTGTCGAAAACGATAAACTCTATCAAATTGGTTTGTAAGACATAATTATTTGGAATATTTATAATGTTACATAAATGTTCACATAATATTATACTAATTTTAAATTACAGGTACTTGAAAAGCGAGAACTGTTAACAATAAGACTACAAATTAAATTTATGAAAGCGCATTGGCAAAAAAAATACCTCACATCAACAATCAAAACATAAATGTTAGGAAAAACAAAATCGCAAACAAAAATAATTAATAGCCATCATACAGAAACAGCGCCCACAAAAATGTAACTTAAATATTTGTTATTCAGTAATAATGACAGTATTTTTGCTGTCGTATTTCGTTGGTGAGTGTGAGACCGGAGGACCAATGATTCTACATCATCCGGAGACTGGGAAAATGATGCAGAAAAATCTGACCAGGCCGCCAAGGTATGGGTCACCATGCTGCATTGTCTACTCTCACAATGAGGATGGAGACCCCTACTCCTGGGTTCTACTGATGCTTTCCATTAGGTAGAGTAGAATCACTTTAGTAGGCTTAAAATTAAAAAAAAACATCATGTTCTATACTTAGTTGATGTGATTGAAGGTAAAAAAAAATACTTAGCAATAATCACTAACAAGTTATAGGTAGACTAGGGCAAAGGTAAATATTTTTATTCAGCTGTGACATAAATACATCCACAAAATATAATGATTACGACAAAACAGGAGAACTTTTAATTTAGAACAGGTAAAGATATTTAATAATATAAAGTTTTACAGCATGGATACATTTATTGGGCAATGGGGTGACCGAGGGATACCCTAAAAAAGTGGAAAGCTTTACGATTCATGAAAAAAAACTTTATTAAAATTTAATAGCATTCCCCACTACTGGGTAGAACACCCAATGACTTTGATATTTTTGACGGTATTAATTAAAAAATTATAAAGCTTCCCGTGGCTGCCGCCCCGCAGCTATTGTTCAGGCCCACAAAGCATTTATATCGCGGAAAAAGATAAATATGCGAGACGCAGGTAATTGCGTACGCTTTTATTGAGCTGTTGTTTGATTTCAAAGGCTTTTTATTGTGAACAACATTTATTGCGCATATGTACGTATTGACTTAACAATCGAGTCTTTAATGAATTCGCTTTATTGGAATTTTACGATACGCTTTTTGTTATTCATAATAAAATCATGAATGTATGTCTAGGTTTACTGACGTTCATACAGTGAATTTATTTATTTTGTGTGTAATATTTCATCATCACCAAACCATAACATCCCACGGGTCTCCTCTCAGGAGAGGGTTAAGGCTAATATCTCGTATTTAAACACGTGTGGTCGATTTTTATATCGGTTGGCCCTTTTATATGTTTTTTTCTATATTAAGACTACCAAAGTGACATTACTCTACCTGATGGAAAACATGAGTAGAATCCAGGAATCCTCTACTACCTTAATACTTAATATAGTGTACTCGGTTGTTCAAATTCCAACGATGTACAGACGCAGATGGTTTATTAAGATAAAAAATGATATTCAGCCCGACGCATTTTTAATAAAAAAGACATGAACATTTTTGCAAATGCAAATCTAATTGTAAATAAATCTCAGAGGTATATAAAGTATTTTTCCTTATCGCAATAAAACGGCTGGAAGGTAAGGCGATGATTTTCCGTAACAATGCTTCCCTTAGGAAAGTGGAAGTAATTATGATTGAGCACAAAATGGGTAAAAATAAGGTGGAGTATTGTTTCAGACATAATTAGGGTTTGTGGTCCCGGCGGGTAGGCCACCCCAAAAAAATGCAAGTCATACTAAGCTCATCCTAATGTACTGGATAAAATATTTTTCATTGCTCTTTATTTTTGAGATTTATGCGTTTGTTAATTTTTTCTTTATCATTTCTGGAATTTTGTTTGATAGGGTTTATAAAATGGATTTGAAGTGAAGGTTTGGGTTAAAACGGGTGGATCATTCGTGCCTGAATGGTATGAAAGGTAAATGAGTAGTTACAAACATTCTATTACGGCTTTAACAAGTAAAAAGGCAAAATGCGTGATTATAATTTTTGTACGTATTTATACTATAACGTATAATTAATACGTACGTCAATTTATATCAAGAAAGTCATATTGAATTAACATATCACACCGTGGTTGAACGTCACGGCAAGGAGCGACGATTATGAATATTAATATGTCGGCGACATTGCAGGTTAGCGGTTTAACGGTAATTCGAATAGACAAACCTCTCTCGACACCAACTCTGCTGTCTCTGTGTGACACTGAACTAATTGATACTGGATGTGCTCTTGTAAAAGAGAGTATTTGGGAGTTGATGAGAAATGTGTACTACTAATATACCTTATTCCAACTTCTAGTCTCCTCTAACAGTAAATGTTCTCTTTTTGTAATTTTCCTATCTCTTCCTCATTCTTCCCGTGTAGCTCTTGAATAACTCCAAAAATAATTTAATCCTAAATATAATCCAGAGAACTTTAAATTAGTCTATAAGTAATTTAACGACAATACAACTAGTCTGAAAAGAATTTAATTAATTATTGAAAGCTGGTTTAAAAAAAAATACATTGCACTATCATATGCAAATAATATTACTAGAATTAGAGTTTCTTATAATTTAAATATTTATTTGACATATTATTTGAATGCATATGTTGAATGTTTTGCATTGTGAATTCAATTGATTCAAGGAAATTGAATTTATTTCAAGTAAAGTTGTTCGTAAAGCTCTGTCTTTAATATAATTTGTTCACACAGTTTGCCACTTCGCGAACGATAGCTTTCCGGACTTTACTAATTAGAGTCAATTCATATCCGCCCGCTTCGATCCTATTGCTTCTAAGATAAAGCCATAATTAAGGGCCTTCTCGATCGATTAAGTTAAGCCGAGTTTAAATAGACGTTAACTCTAAGAGAAAGGTTTACTCCGGCGTGAAATGGCATTAGGTTTTCGCGCGTTTTATGCGCCTCGTCGAGACGAGTCGCTAAGAAAGGGGGATTTAATGGGAGATTGACTTAATTAGGTAGCGCCGTAAATTAGCTCTAGTATTTTTGATTGATACGACTTAAATGGATTTGTAAGTTTATGGGGATGAAGCCCTCGAACGAAAAAGGCGAACCTTCAGTAAACTTTTATAACAATAAGTGGTAAACTTGTCTTATAGCACATTTATAAGTAATAAAATCATTACTTATTACCAAATTTTTCATCAAAAGTTTTACTAAAGTATTCAATTCATCCACATCAATGCTGTATTCGAAGAAAGTATTTTTCTGGTCTCTGAAGGAATTTAATGTTTTTTCTTCTTAAGCAACTTTGCTTTCTGTAATTTTGGCAAATCGATTATTTATTTACACAAAACTTAGGTATATTTCAGCAATGCCTTACCAGTATGTGAGTATATCAGATATTTTGGAAAATAATAACCTTTTAAGTATCTCTGTAGTCTCTGTTTTATTTAATGTCTACGAATATCTATACTTACCATGAATAATTATGAAAATATGAATTTTTAAACGTTGTAAAGCTTTGCTAAATTCAGCACAAATGGGCCGGTTCGACCCGGGCGGTAGTACTTTTCCACAGAAGACTAACTCAAACCGACAGCATTCGTGCTGTCGCGTTTCGTTGGTGGGTGCAAAACCGGAGGTGCATAGCATATGGGTACCATGCTGCATTGTTGCGGTGCCTGCATTTGCTATGTGTATGGTGACCACTACTCTTGGATACTGGTCATGCTTTTCGTCAGGCAGATTCTCTATTCTGCCTGACGAAAAGCATGACCAGTATCCAAGAGTAACTCTTTACTCTATAAGTATTTATAACTATTACCTAAAATATATGAGTTTTTAAGGACTTTTGCTTACCGATATTTTTAATAATAATTCTCCGTAACAGCTTCAAAATAAGATATTGACCTGGTAGAGCACTGTATCTTTTACTCCCTAGCACCTTTAACAGAATAGTGTACGGACAAAATCCTACTTCTTGTATTGTTTTGTCCTTACATTTAGATCATGTAAATTTCCGATTCCTCTTCGCCAATAACACTTGGTACCTTGTTAATGGTTATCTATATAAGAACAGGTTCTAGGTATTATTTGTATATAAGAGTTGCACTTCGTTTCCCACAAACAGTTTTAACAATAGAAATTCTTACTGTGGGTTTTGATGTTCTAAAACATTTACATAGCAATTAAAACAAAATGATGACTAAACTAAAATAATTATTTACTAAAAGTAAACGTAATAACTAAAATATAAATTAAAAGCAGACGTACATTCCCAAAACGATTTTTATCGAGAATGGTTGACCTCACAAACGCAATAGTTAGCACGTTCTTAACACATTTCGTGTTACGAGGCAGTTTCGTATTATTTCAGTAATTAAATCTGGCATTCTTTTGAATGTTGTGTATTAATAATTTAGTAAATGCTGTGACAGGGCACTTCCGTTTCAAATAGCTACTACCCTTTTAATAATGCTAAAGGGTTATTCAACAGTGACGTTCCTTAAATGAAATCGATGTTTTATTGGTGTTTGTTGTGTAATATAAACTTTAATTTGGGCTCTTATTTAGTAATGAAATCTTATATATTATGTAATAATATATAAGATAGTAAAAAATACATTGGTTTAGTCGTCAAATTTCCGATGCTTTCTAACAGTTGTGCATCACGTACTATCGAGATTGCGACTACTAACCCCGAATCAAGTAGTAGTAACACTTGTCGTCTAATGAAGTAACCTTTGAGGAAAGGATTGTTATGATCGCTTTTAATTGAGTAAGTTTTGCTGATTATCGAAAATTTACGATACAAATGGGGTAAAAAATATTTCTGATTCCAACTAAATATAAAGTGACTTAAACAGGTCCATCATTAGATCAGTATTGCGTGACGATACTACTCCGTTATGGATTATCATAAATGTTGTACGAAATGTCAGTTTGACCTTATGCTAAGTGTACCGCTACTGAATTATTCGACAAGTACCTGTTTGATCTTTACGAGCCGCCCTTTATATGATTGCTGTCAATTTTGTTCAATATGCCGTAATTTAAATGTCTGGCTTTGTGTGATTTGACATATAGTTGAGTGCAATTAGGAAGGTTTCTATTTTAATATTACAGCAGGTAAACGAGTAGGCAGCATACCTGTTAAATCGGGTCAATCAATATTAAATTGACAACTATACTAGATTACTTTTGCATGAATGTTGAAAGATAATTTGGGGATCATCTGTAATTTTCATGTATGTGTGCAATATCACGTTATTGTAGAATAGGATATACTTTATTGTACACCAATAAAATTGTTTTTGTTATATACATATTATAAGTAGACATGTACAATTGGCAGCGTTTTTGCTGAAAGCAATCTCTTCCAGGCAACCTATAGATGGAGAGATCGACAGGACAAATAAACAAAAGGTAGTTTCGGTGTTTTGGAGTTTCGGGGGCAATTAAATATCCAAATACATTATATACACAACATAAATATATTCAATATCTATTAATAACTGTGGAATCTTGTAGTCATTTACTTATAAGTTTGACCTAAGAAGATTTATTTTTGTAATATTAAATGTTCAAAATGAAAACATACATCCAAATTCCTTACGTAAAATTATATTGCAACAAACGTTTAATATCACCAAATCACATGATTTATCACAATATTTCAAATCTCTTTGACTACTTCGTATTTAAAGCTGGCTACTTTGAAGTCACAACACAAGGGAGGGTAATAGTTTGAGAGTCTATTTACAAATGTTCCACCGTAACGTCTAAAATACTGTCCTGATTTTAATGAACAAGGTTTCAATAGATTTTTAGTAACGGCCCGGGTGATGTTTAAATTTTAACAAATGTGTTACGAAGTTAGTTTACAGTTATTAAATAAAAAATACTATCAAAATAAGTATCATATACACATATCATATACGCTATGTATACATATACGTATATATACACTATGTATACATTTAATATACGTATATTTAAACTATGTAATACATGTTCGAATATTCTGCAGTCAAAACACATTTCAGAAGTTGAATGCCTTAATACATGAAATTAATAAATAAATATACTGTTTATCATCATTAATTAATTAACGTTATTATGTTTAAGGATTTTTCAGGATTCCGTAGTTCATGACTCGGAACCCTTATAGATTCGTCATGTCCGTCCGTCCGTCCGTGACCTACAGCCATAAGTTGGTGCTAGAAAGATGATTCTTTGCATGAATATGTGTTGTAATAACGTGGACAAAGTGCTATAAATAGTATAATGAAAAAATTTATTAGTAGTTCATATATTGAACTTTCAAGGAAAACTATCGCGGTTTCGACAACTTTTTTATTTCAGGAGTTATAGGGGCCTAACTTTAAAATGTACTCATTTGGAAAACTTCGTACAATGATACTGAAATGATAAGTAAACATAAGTTGAGACGTATAAGTTAAGTGAAACTGTTTTGAACTTTTTATTATTAAACAATAATACATGCAATAAATTTTATTATTTTACTTTTAAAATTTAGAAATCTAAATTTTAATTTTAAAAGTAAAATAATAAAAGTAATATAATATGTGCATCTATCATGTCTGGCTCTGCATCGCCCTAAGGTCGACTGGGAAAAATGTCTACGGCATTAAGTCCGCCTTTGCTGTATATAAGCATAAAGATTGAAAAAAAAAGAAAAAAAATGTGGTCATTCTTCCTGTTATTAATATTAGTTTTTGCATTTTAATTCCACATTTAAATAGAAAAAAGACACATCCAAAATTGAATGAATTTTTAATTGACCTTAAGCTAGTGATGTTTCCACTATCTTGGCTTATTTTTCTAGCGTTGTTGTAAAATTGACTCTATTCTTTTGCAATATAGTTCAATATTATATCAAGAAATTAGTAGCAAGCGCGGCCGCAGGTAAGCAACACCCTTAGAAACTTTTCAAATTTCTTATGGCGATCTTTCTTTTAACACGTTTGCATGTACCTTCGATAGCTCAGTTGGTAGAGCGGTGGACTGTAGCTGGTTTAACATTGATATCCATAGGTCGCTGGTTCAAATCCGGCTCGAAGGAATCTTTTTGTAAATCCTTTTTAATTTTTTATCAATTTTTAATTGTATTATAAATACATAATTGTTTACGTATTCATAATTATACAATTATGAATACGTAAACAAGTATAAATTTATAATACAATTAAAAATTAAGTATACGTATACACGTATACATAATTATATTTTGTTAACAGACAGACATTCGCTACCAATACAATAAAGGAACTAAAGGCTAGATATGTGTCGTGAAAACATCAAAAAATATTTTAAAAAAATATACAAAAATGCTCCTACCACAGTAATGAATATTTAAATTTTAAATCTTTATCAGGTCGCTGATTTACTTTATAGTTTTATTGATAAAATTATAGCTCGTGTGTAATTAATTAAAATTGGGCTTACATTGAGATAACGAACTTTTTTGTCTCTTTTGCAATGGTTTTTGCTTACCTATATTATTGCATTATATTGTACATGGAAGTATCATCTTTACTTATCATATCTTATTCTTAAATATTCCTCTTTCTTTCTTTTAATTACAGTTAATGGACATGTAGAATAATGTCATAATTAAAACAGATTTTGTACCTAAATAGTAATCTGTAAAAAAGGTTTTAGGACTACTGGGTACCTTATTTTTTAAATAAACTGCCTGGGAGATTATAAGATTTGTATTATAAGGGTTCGAAAAGCTTTGTGAACGAGTTTTATCCTCAAACATGTATATGTACGTATGGCCTTAACCCTCTCCTGAGAGGAGACCCGAGCCCAGCAGTGGGACATTATGGGTTGTTGATGAATGTATATTAAAGTAATGCATTTTAATCAGTGTATTGTTGTATACATCTCTACCTCGCCTGAAAGGTTTTCATTTGACAAGTTTTTCATGCGACCATTCCTTTATTAATAAATGTGAATGTATGATTGTATTTGAAAAAATCATATTACTTGTAATCATGTAACTTCATTAAAATGAATGTACTAAAAGTTAAAGAAGGCAATTAGTTGCAATTGTGTACTGCGTTTGTATCACATCACGTGTACCAAGTAAAGTTCATTTAAAGAATTTAAAACAGGACATTAAGAACACCTGGCAGCTAATGAGCTGCCCTCTCTTTAGAATAACTTATCTCGGGGAATATGGAAATTAACTACGATACAATAAAGATGTTCTCATAGAAAGTTACTAAAGTTGTGTTGATTTACATGACTCGCAAATTAGGTTGATGTTTCTTGAACTACTAAAATGCGACATAGTAGGCCTAAACCTCCCTTGTAAGGAAAGGCCTATGTCCAGCAGTGAACTGTCAAAGACTTGATAAACTGCTAAAAGCTATAGAGTTCGTTCGTGTTATAATGCAGTGAGTAATCTGTGCAACTGCAGGACAAAGGTGTATTCACAGAGGTGTTAAAATTCAAACAAATTATATTTTTAGAGGTTAAGTGTAATGAATTAAAAAAATACACTTAAAAGTTAAAAATCTAATATAAGTCACTAATATTTTAATGACTTTATTTTGATTTTACTGCATTCTTAACGGGAACGAACTATAATAAACGAGCTATCGATGAACCATTCTTAGCTGAGCTCGTAGGTTGACTGATTAATACATCGAGTTTCAAACGACAATTATTGAATGAATAAAATAAAAACTCCTTCGAGCCGGATTTGAACCAGCGACCTATGGATGACAATTCTTAACCAGCTACAGTCCACCGCTCTACCAACTGAGCTATCGAAGGCCTACAAGTGTAAGTAAATACATAGAGCACTTGAAAGGAAAAAATAAAACAAATAGTAAAAAATATACATTCCTTCGAGCCGGATTTGAACCAGCGACCTATGGATAACAATTATTTACCATCTACAGTCCACCGCTCTACCAACTGAGCTATCGAAGGTGTACAGTTTAATTTAAATACACACTTTACTACGTCCATACATAACATACTTACGTAACTAAAACATTGAGTTAAGTAACCCAGTTTGTTGTAAGTTTGAACATAATTAAATTACGTGCTAAGTATTGTTCATTACACAATAGTTTAGTATGTAGTCATTTACGTGAGTAACTGCTATAACTCACGGTCAAAATTCTCAGGGAACTCGTTAAGGCCCGTTTTGTCCGATACGGGACGGGTCGGAAACGGCACGACTATCGCCAGCCGCCACGACAGTTTCTATTCAAATTAGCCGCAATCTCACTGCTACACCAAAGTCTCACATTAAAATTAACTGCTTTATTTCCCTTGTGTTTTGTGTCCATTGATGCTTATGTTTATATAGAAATTCGGAGCGATGGTAGCGATATTTCGATGGAAAGTTTCTTTGTGTATATTGTCGTGAATGTAAGGGTGGGTATTTCAATAGACGAGCGTCCTAGCAGTACGACACGTCACTGTTTCCGGACGTGACCGTCGCGTCGTCGTTCAAAATGCGTGCTAGTTAAAGTTCTGTTACTATCGTAGCTATATAAATTCTATGTTAGTTATTTAATGAAGACTGTTTACATCACGGAATACTTCAAATATTTTAGCATTTGTTGCTTAATATTTTAGTAGATGTAGCACCAATCTGGAGTAGTTTGTTCTGAGATTAGTTACCGTATATTTTTATCCTTACTTACATAGAGTTAGAAGTCAAATTTTGTATGTTTGTGTATGAAGTTGTTTGTATTTGTATGTGTTTTGAAGTTCAGACGGATTTAGCTTCATAGTAGTAGCTACACAAATACAATAGATTCGATACCATGCTAGAAGGCTAACGTTGATAGTCTACGATTTTTTTGAAATGTGATGTTACCGTCGCATGCTTCGCATCAGTTGGACGCCAAAGATCAGGAACGAGATTGTGCTCCAGCGTGTCTATATGCCTAGAAAATTGACACAAACCATCAAAAAACGCAAAATTGAATTTCTCGGCCATGTGTTCAGGCACAAAAGATATAATATGATGCTTCAATTTATAATGATGGGCAATGATAATACTAAATGTGTGCCAAGAGATTTATTGAAAATATATATTTAAAAAGATGTTCTAATGTTTATATGTCCTGAACTATAAACGTGCAAGGGCCACAGCACACTAGCTACTTTTAGCATCGACGATCGTCGATTTTGCGACTGCATCGCGTTTTAGCCGCGTTTTAGCGACTTTCTACGTTCGATCGCGTTATTAAAACAAAACAACGAAACAACGCTTGTATAACTAAGATACTTCAGTAAAAGCATAACTAACCGAGTTGTTTTTTTTTTGAGGTAATAAAACTTATTTAAAAAAAAATATGAAAAAATATGTGGCAGAGCTATAATCAATCTAAGATTTTTAGTTAAACACTCATTTATCTAATGCAGAAACAGGTAGTAGGTACTATTTTAGACTGTCCACTTCTAGGCTGAAGCCAGTATGGAGATTGGGCATTGTTCTTTAATTGACAAATTTCATTTATTGTCAAATTTAATTTAATTTGACAACTAAACAGGGAGACAGATAGAGTTACTTTCAAAATTATATTAAAATTTTAAACATACGTAGTTCCACACCTACGATCCCAAGAGATCAAGGCAATGTCTAAATGATATCTTAATCGATATCTCTTTATAGAAAGTAGCTATTGACTTATATTATCGCTATTAAGTAAAAGATAACTAACAAGAATAAAAGATAACTATAGTTCGATTGTTTTGAATTAAATCTATATATAATGTGGGGTCACGTATGTACTTACTTGTTAACTTTTATCGGAATAAGATAAATGTCATATCACGTTTATTAATTTAATACTGTTACTTTTGAGTAAAACTTACGGCATAATAATAACATTTCCATGTGAATTAAATAATTTTATAATTATGTTAAAAAGTTAAATTCCATTGCAATGACGATGATGATGACTATAGTGTACTCAAAGTGTATCAATTTATGATTCCTTTACCCTGGCTCGCCCACACACACGCAAGCGTCTTCGTCCTCGCCGGTCTGTCTTACCCAACCGTCCATAGACTCTCTCTAGTCTCTGCGCGTCATATGTGCCAATGCATGTGCCGTGGGATCCCAAGGAATATCATAGGCACAATTATCGGGATTTGGGTACTCGGAATAGTTTTTCTTTGAAGTCGGTTCCTTTTTGTTAAAATTATTAAGAAATTGTAATAATCATAATAAACATAATCCGTCGAGTTCTCATTACTACCGGGGTCCCATTTTTACCACTATTGGTAGCCAGCCAACTTGTAACCAATAATATAAAACGAGACGATGGTATCGAACCAGATAGTATGACATTACTTAAATGAAAGATGGGGAAGGAGACAGCAAAGCTTGTGGGACAACTCTTGCAGAGAAACCATGCCGCTATCACAGACATCATATAGGCTATCAAGCAGAGGTGGTTATGCCGGTCCTGCTTCTGCATCCACAGAAGGCTTCTTCAAACGGTGCAAATAGAAAAAGGTCAAAAGGAAATCACGTTCTTGAAACATATGGAGTCAAGACAACCGTATATCATATTAGCACTGAGTTTTCTACCAGCCTCTTGGAAATAAAACCACTTACCAGTTCATTACAATGTCGAGCAATTTTGAACGTTACGTTTTGATATCTACTTTTGTTGATTATTTTACATTAGAATGTTGTGTTACATAAGTGACGTCAGTTTGAGTAAGTGTAATATATACGGGTGTATAATTTAAATTAAATTTGCATACCTTCGATAGCTCAGTTGGTAGAGCGGTGGACTGTAGTTGGTTAACGTCTGTCATCCATAGGTCGCTGGTTCAAATCCGGCTCGAAGGAGCATTTTTATTACTTTTACTTTTTACCTTTTATTACATAGTTAGCTTTTTTACGCGATATAGTTCTAACGAATTCTTTTCATTTTTTAAGTTTTATTTCAATCCGTAAAGGAGTTGTGAACTGTCTGAGGGTCGTAGGTAAGAACAATCAAAGACGTGTTTAGTACGAAAGCTTGTTTAATACTGTCGATACGTAAGAGGCCGCGATAATCGTCTTCGCTGGGCCGCTTTGTGTAACTTGAGTATCCTAAATACTCAAGTTACGATAACAATAATTTATTATACACACCATTCCCTCCCACATTACTTTCAAGCTCTGTAACAATTAAAAAAAACATTAAAAATATTGCTTATAATCTACTTCCTTTCTGGGTCTTAACATACGACCCTTTGGTCGCTCTGCCGTCTTATTACTATTTGGTTCTAAATCAGTAGACACACTAACCGGTCCGGGAGATGGGTCAGCCATTTGACCAGAGGCTATATTGTCAACGAACTGATCGTTGGCCGCACTCATCACGTCTTCGTCACCGCGCGCTTCACTGTCACCTTCCCCCGTATCGCTACTTTCGAGAGATGAGTTAACAGGTATATTTACAACAGTTGGAGGCAACGATTGTTCCTGTTGCGGCCATGACGAAAACGAATCAGAACCCGTCATCCCCGTTAACATAATACTGTTAGTGCATTTATTAATTTTTATTATTTGATCTATATGCCTTTTGCACGTGGTGTCGTAATTTTCAAAGTAAACCTCATACATTCGTTTACCAATTTTTTTCTTAATTATTGCAGGCGACCATTTACATTTTCTAGCGATAAACCACCTTGCCAAGACTTTTTCATTTAATTGAAACGTTCTGCTTTTATTGAGTGATTCTGGTTTATCGCTGGAGATGTTTTCAACTTTTTTTACAGGTAAAATTAAATCTAGCCGACCGCGCAAATTACGGCCCATCATTAACTTCGCCGGTGTGACACCCGTCGAGCAATGTATTGTGTTACGGTAATCAAACAGGAAACCTATTAATTTTTCTTGAATCGTACAATTCGGTAATTTATTTTCTGATAAAATGCATTTGATCATTTTCTTACAAGTCTTAACAGAGTTTTCTGCTTGACCGTTACTAGCAGGGTGATACACTGGGGAAGTTAAGTACCTTATTCCATTACTTTTACAAAAAATTTCAAATTCCATAGAACATATTTTTACATCATTATCTGACACTATGATATTCGGTATCCCGTACCTTGAAAATACATATTTTAATTTTGCAATTAGCGCACCCGTGGAGGTACCGCAATTCATGTGAAGGCATTCCAACCATTTGCTGAAGGAATCTATAATGATTAAATAAACACTTTGTCCGACTGTCATGTAATCAATGTGTATGCGATACCAAGGCGCCGGCGCCCTCGGCCAAGGCGAGGGAGGAGCGCGAGGCGGCGCGGGCCGCAGTTCGCCGCACACGCTGCACGCCCCCACCCACTGCTCGATGTCGCGGTCGATTCCCGGCCACCACATCCTGCCCCGAGCCCTAGACTTTGTCTTTACTACACCAAAATGGGATGAATGTAACTCTTTCAGTATTTTATTACGAAACTCTGGGGGAATCACTATCCTATGTCCCCGAAACAAACACCCGTCATTAAGTTGTAAATCATTTTTGCAATGAAAATAAGGCAATATGTTACCGCATTTAATTTTCCTCGGCCAGCCACGGTTCATATACCTGACTACTGTTTGTAATGTCGTATTTCGCTCGGTCGCGCGCCGAATTTCATCGAACGAGACAGGTAGTGTATCCTTTTCTAGAAAAAGGAAATATCTCCCGTCTTCCTCGTCGGATACGCCTTTATTATTCTCGTTTAACGGCAATGGCGCTCGGGAAAAAAAATCCGCAACCAAGTTATTTCTATTACTCACATATTGCACTGTATAATTGTATGCAGATAGGATAATGGCGTACCGTTGCAATCGTAGCGCGGCCGTAACGGAAATACCAGCTTTTTTACCGAATATAGACAAGAGGGGGCGATGGTCGGTTTTTAAAATAAAAGGTTCCTGTCGACCATATAAATATTGATGGAAATGCTTAACTCCAAAAATAATAGCCGTCGCCTCCTTTTGAATTTGGCTATAATTCTTCTCGCTGACCGATAAGGCCCTTGACGCGAACGCTATCGGACGCTCTCGGCCGTCGGCGCTGACGTGCGCCAACACCGCGCCTAGGCCGGCGGGTCCCGCGTCTACGCTGAGTGCGAGCGGCGCCCCCGGCTCGAAGTGCGCCAACACACGCTCCGATGCTAACTCCCGTTTCACGGCATCCAGTGCACGCTGCTCCCTATCGGTCCAGCACCACGGTGCGCCCTCCCGCAGTAGTCCGTGTAACGGGTGCATCAATGTCGATGCATTAGGTAAAAATTTACGGTAATAATTTACGACCCCGAGAAAGCGCTTTAACTCAGTGACGTTCGTTGGCGCAGCCGCGTTGATTATGGCTGAAACTTTATTTGGGCACGTTCTTAAACCATTTTTATCAATAACATACCCTAAATATGTCACACTTGGCTGAAAAAACGAACATTTTTCTTTTTGCAACCTGAGACCGGCATCTTGAAATCTCCTAAGGACTTCGGTTAACCTAGCCTTATGAATTTCAGTCGAAGATCCCGTTATACAAATATCATCTAACCAGCAACTAACACCTTCTATGCCCGACAGCAGCGTTTCCATTGTGCGTTGAAAAATTGCGGGAGCATTCGCAAGTCCGTATACAAGACGCGTATATTTATATAAACCTCTAGGTGTATTGATGGTTGTTAATGATTGTGATGAGTCTTTTAGCTTAAATTGATTATAAGCGTTACTCAAATCTAATTTAGAATAATACTCGCCCCCACCAATCTTCGCAAATACTTCTTCAATCCGAGGCAGGGGGTACTTATCAATTTGTAAAACTTTATTTAATGTACAAGAAAAATCCCCGGCAATTTTAACTTGACCGTTCTCTTTCAGAACGGGCACAATGGGCGTTGCATAATCAGAAAAAGTTACGGGCACTAATATCCCTAACCCTACCAGTCGGTCAATTTCCGAATCAACCTTTTCTTTGAGCGCGAAAGGAATGGGCCGTGGTTTAAAAAAATTTGGTATTGCATTATCTTTTAAATGTAACTCGATCTCGAATTTATTAAAACAACCTAAGTCATCCTTCCATATTTCTGGGAATGCATTCAATAATTGCTGTACCTCATTTGGGCCGTGACTAATAATATGATTATTGTTGATTGTAAAACATATGTTAAATTTTGACATAAAATCCCGTCCTAGTAATGCGGGTCCTCCGTTACTTATAACATAAAACTTAATATTATTTGATTTCTTGAGATAAGTTACTTGACAAACAAAATAACCCCGAGGTGTGATTCTTTGTCCATTATATAAACACATCTTTAAATCACTTGGGTGTAAATTACATTTTGAAAACCTTTTTAAATATAATTCTTCTGAAATCACACTCGACCCTGAACCCGTATCTAGCTCCATTATTAGGTTAATATTATTAACTAAAACTGTCAATTTAATTGGCTCATACTTTACGTACCTCATATTGAACAATTGACATTCCTTACAATTATCATCATTGTCCGCGTACTCTTCCGGTTCTGTGTCGATATTATTCAGTAACGCACTTGGCCGTTGCACTTTACATACTTTCTTTAAGTGCCCCTTTTTACCGCACACTATACACTTGTAGTTCTTATAACGACACTTCGATGCGTCATGATTTTTGAGTCCACACACTGAACACCTCAACTCATCACCGACGCTGACATGCGCGTGGGCCGCGCCCCGGCGTTCCTGGAACGCTCGGCGTTCATTTACGCGATATACCGGCTCCTCCTTGATGCTTTGCTCTATTCCGACTCCAACCCCCGTGACGCTGCTGCGGGCGCGCCGTGCGCACTCGACTTGCTGAGCAATTTCCAGCGCCTTCGCCAAGGTCAGTGAACTCGAGTCCTGTTCGAACAGACGATCTCGGACCACTCCCGCACCCAGGCCCAACACGAAACGGTCTCGCAATAAGGTATCCAGCGACGTTCCAAACTCACAATAAACAGCGAGCCCTCTGAGACGCGCCGCCCAATCTTCGATACTCTCATTGTCATTTTTCACAGCTTCGTAAAACATTGCCCTGTCGGCAAATGTCGACCTCTTCGGTGTGAAGTGACCTCCGAGCGCTTTAATCAGGTCATCAAACGATAACTCCTCAAGCTTCTGTGGATGTACTAAATCTCTCGCCAAACGATATGTTTCATCAGACAGGTGTGTCAGTAGTACCGCACTTTTGTTAATATCGGATATACTATTTAGTTTTAAAAATTGCGTTAACCGACTAACAAAAATACACCACTCTTGATTTCTATGGTCGAAAACTTGCATATTCCCAATATAATTCGCCATTATGCACTGGTACACTTTTTTTTTTATATATATGTTTATGGGTTCAATATGTAATTTTCCTCGTCGCCAATGAACTGTCTGAGGGTCGTAGGTAAGAACAATCAAAGACGTGTTTAGTACGAAAGCTTGTTTAATACTGTCGATACGTAAGAGGCCGCGATAATCGTCTTCGCTGGGCCGCTTTGTGTAACTTGAGTATCCTAAATACTCAAGTTACGATAACAATAATTTATTATACACACCAAGTTGACAACGATTAACTATATTTATTCACAGACTGTTATGATTCTCAAAATTATTAACGTAAAGTGCGTGCATTAGGAATCGGTGTCTGTATTGGGAAAAAAAATGGGAAAAAAGGATTACGTTTCTAGTAGTATACATAATAGAATATTATTTACGTTCTACATAATGTTTTTAGATTATATAATCATCATTATTAACAAACCATTATGTCTCACTACTGGGTTCAGGTCTCCTCTCAGGAAAGGGTTAGACCATACGTCCCCAAGATAGCCGAGAGCGGGTTGGAGATAGGCAAGACAACGTTGTGGCTACAATATCTTGCCGTTGGATGTTTAAAGCTGCCCAAAGGCCGCCAACTAAGCATCACGACTTTTATCTTGTGGCAGGGATGGCTAACGACTGGCACCCATGCCATTAATAGCATGATCCCATATTTTAAATTTTTCAATTTAAGAGAATATTTTTGAAATGTTTGTCTATCTGTCTGTCCGGCTTTTAACCTGAACCGATTTAATGTCATGTAATTAAAACCGGTATACAGATAGTCTAGAGTCTGAGAAAAGACATGTCCTACTTACTCGCAATAACCGACATATACGCAGGCGAAGCGGCAGAAGAAAGCCAATAATATTTATAAATCTTTACTCGACTTCCACGCATTATTATAAAATTGGCTTTATTATTTGAAAAATACAGTTTCATTTCTCAGTTCAAGCAAATAATATGTAGCTAAAAATATACGCGCACTTACAAGTAAGGCTCAACATCCACAATTTGCATATTTAGGAATTTTAAGTATTGTTAAATTTACACATTTATATGTGCCTTCGACAGCTTAGTTGGTAGAGCGGTTGACTGTAGCTGGTACAGAATTGTCATCCATAGGTCACTGGTTCAAATCTGACTCAAAGAACTGAACTAAAAACACTAAAAACAAATTTTATTTTGATTACATTCCTTTCTTCTTATAGAATTCCAGCCAATACTTTTTATTTTCTTTAAATGCCAGCTCAGTCGGCAGAGGAGTGAACTACCAACTATTGTACTACTAACTAGTGAGTTATTACTATCAAATTGCCAAAAGGTTTGCTGGTTTCAGATCTAATATTACTAACTATTAGAAAGTAGTGTTTAGGTTGGAAAGTCTAATTATTACGTTACTTTATTGGGGTAAACCCGTTAAAATAAAATGGAAAATGTATATGGAATAATATTTACTATACGTTTGAAAACTACGTTTCGAGATAAAGAAAATTATTATAAATTACAGTAGATTCTTTTATTATCCATAATATGTATATCCATTTTTTTCCATAACATTATATTGTAGGTATTGTAATATTACAGGCCAAGTGGAGTGATGATTTGCGCAAGACGGCTGGTAGTAGCTGGATGCGAGTAGCCCAAGATCGAACTAACTGGCGTGCAATAGGAGAGGCTTATGTCCAGCAGTGGACTGCGATAGGCTGATGATGATGATGATTGTAATATTGTCTTTATGTTTTAGGGCATATGCCTTGACTAAGCCCTGTCGGTGTGAACAGAAAATCTATGTCACAAGTACCTTTCACAAAGTGCATCTATCCGAATTTCTTAAGTGTTGTTATATTTTGTACATTTGTACGTGCCTTCGATAGCTCAGTTGGTAGAGCGGTGGACTGTAGTTGTATAAGTATTGTCATCCATAGGTCGCTGGTTCAAATCCGGCTCGAAGGAGTTTTTTTTAATTTATTTAATAATTTTTGTTTGAAGCACTATGTATTATTAATCAGTCATGTCTGTCTGAAGGAATCTTTTTATAAGATGCTTTTTTAATTTATTTATACTTTTTAAATGACATGTCCATGATTATTTTGTTGAATGGCAACGACAGTCGCTATCAGTGTAGCAATTCTATTATTGAATTTAGTTAACAATTAAGTTAGTGTTGTAGTGCTTTTATTATCTTATTTAATGGTTGACAATATACTTATAAAAGTTATGTTGATGCCACAAAAGCGCAATAGTATTGTAGGCTTATAATTTTAATTTTCATAATTAGAGATTTTTTTGCATATAATTCCAATTAAAAAAGAAAATACAAAATGCACTTTTCTTATATTTAAGTGTTTTCGACTTGGAAGCGTCATTGTAAAATTGACTCTATACTTTCTGCATTTAAAAGTTCAACATCACAGTTTTATCTATATCTACAGTTTAAAATCAGATCAAGCAAAGCAAGCTGGTAAGTTCAACTCTTTACAAAATGCATATTGCCGAATTTCTTAAGTAATATTGCGTTTTACACATTTGCATGTGCCTTCGATAGCTTAGTTGGCAGAGCGTTGGGCCGTAGCTGGAGTCAGCATGGTATCCAGAGGTCGCTGGTTCAAATCCAGTCCCATATTCAAATCCATTCAAATCCATAATTGTTTCCTTTGCCATTTATTTACATCAACATTAATTATGGAGTAGATTTAACGCATCGATTGAATTGCATCGAATATTGAAAATTAATACAAGGAATTGATGGAGTTTAACTTAGTGTTTAATAATTTCGAGAATAATAATTTCGACGTCTCATGACATTTGAATATGGGACTATATAGAAAGATGATAATGTTATGAGTTTCAAAATCCAGCTTCGCAAATATAAAACAATTCGAATCGAGTTAATATCATTTAGTTTAACTATGAGTTTATCTAAATGTGTTTATAATTATATAATTTACGTTAGGGACTTTATATAATTACAATATATTAGTTATGTAATTGACTACTTGTTTGTTTTTTGTAAGCCTGCCAAAGTAACTCTTCTCACACTATGTCTGCCTAGTGGCTTGTTTCATTTCCCACTTAAAGGATCTGGGATCATAGAGAGAAGAAAACACGTGAGCTGTTAGTGAGTTCCAGTATTTGATTATTCGGCACAGAAAGGAGAAGTTTTGATCTTATACGTATTTGTACCAATCTGAAGCAGTTCTTTCTAAGACCAGCACGTGTCTTGTAGAGGAAAGAAGAAGATGAGACGAGATCGTAGAGCTCGTCAGAACACTCTCCAACATTACTCTTCACAACAAATTGTAAATGTATTTTTGTAATCTATTTTAATGTTATTTAAGCAAAAAATATTAATATAATGACGTTTAAATACAGATGTAAAAATCTTTGTATCCCTTTTTATAGAACATATGAAAACGGACAGGTACGGTCACCTTGTTATTTTCTACTGCGCTGAGTGAAGTGGGCTCGAATCCCACATTTTCAATACATCGTCGAATAACCGTAACATTCCCACTCTTTACCGACTGAAAAGAAAAGAAAAAAAAAGAGTTTGAATTATATCAAGTACAAATAAAAAAAATGTACAATTACAAAGTACATTAGTAAATAAACATGATAAAAACTAATAAAAGAAAAAAGTATTCCTTCGAGCCGGATTTGAACCAGCGACCTATGGATAACAATACTTAAACAACTACAGTCCACCGCTCTACCAACTGAGCTATCGAAGGCACGTACAAATGTGCAAAATATAACAATACTTAAGAAATTCGGATAGATGCACAATGTGAAAGGTACTTGGGATAATGCGTATTGTTAGCTATAGATTTTCTGTTTACACCGACAGGGTTTAGTCAAGGCATATGCCTTAAAACATAAAGACAATATTACAATCATCATCATTATCATCATCAGCCTATCGCAGTCCACTGCTGGACATAGGCCTCTTCAATTGCACGCCACTTAGTTCGATCTTGGGCTACTCGCATCCAGCTACAACCAGCCGTCTTGCGCAAATCATCACTCCACCTGGCCGGTAATATTACAATACCTACAATATAATGTTAAGAAAAAAAATCATATAAGTACATGTTATGAGGATAATAAAAGAATCTACTGTAATTTACAATATTTTTTTTATCTCGAAACGTAGTTTTCAAACGTATAGTAAATATTTTTCCATATACATTTTCCATTTTATTTAAACGTTTTTACCCCAATAAAGTAATGTAATAATTAGACATTAGATTATATGCGCTATCAAAAGCCTAAAGATCACCAATTCCAACCTAAACACTAGTTACTATTAGTTAGTAATATTGGAACTGAAACCAGCAAAACTTTTGGCAATTTGATAGTTATAAGTGACACTAATTAGTAGTACAGTAGTTGGTAAGTTAAAGAAAATAAAAAGTAATCAAAAGATAATTTGTTTTTAGTGTTTTTAGTTCAGTTCTTTGAGTCAGATTTGAACCAGTGACCTATGGATGACAATACTGTACCAGCTACAGTCCACCGCTCTATCAACTAAGCTGTCGAAGGCACATATAAATGTGTAAATGGAACAATACTTAAAATTCCTAAAGATGCAAATTGTGGATGTTGGGCCTTACTTGTAAGTGCGCGTATATTTTTCGCTACATATTTTTTGTTTGAACTGACAAATGAAACTGTATTTCCAAATAATACAGCCAATTTTATAATAATGAGTGGAAGTCGAGTAAATATTAATAGATAAGATTTATAAATATTATTAGATTTCACCTGCGTGTATGTCGGTTATTGCGATAAAGTAGCCTGTGTCTTTTCTCAGACTCTAGACTATCTGTGTAATAAATTTCATTTAAATCGGTTCAGGTTGAAAGCCGGAAAGACAGATAGACAAACATTTCATAAATATTCTCTTAAATTGTTAAGATTTAAAATATAGGAATAGCTATTAATGGCACGGGTGCCAGTCGTTAGCCATCCCTGCCATAAGATAAAAGTCGTGATGCTTAGTTACCGGCCTCTGGGCGGCTTTAAACATCCAACGGCAAGATAATGTAACTACAACGTTGTCTTGCCTATCTCCAACCCGCTCTCAGCTATCTTGGGGACGTATGGTCTAACCCTTTCCTGAGAGGAGACCTGAGCCCAGTAGTGAGACATAATGGTTTGTTAATGATGATGATTATATAATCTAAAAACGTTATGTAGAACGTAAATAATATTCTATTATGTATACTACTAGAAACCTAATCCTTTTTCCCGTTTTTTTTCCCAATACAGACACCGATTCCTAATGCACGCACTTTACGTTAATAATTTTGAGAATCATAACAGTCTGTGAATAAATATAGTTCATCGTTGTCAACTCCTTTACGGATTGAAATAAAACTTAAAAAATGAAAAGAATTCGTTAGAACTATATCGCGTAAAAAAGCTAACTATGTAATAAAAGGTAAAAAGTAAAAGTAATAAAAATGCTCCTTCGAGCCGGATTTGAACCAGCGACCTATGGATGACAGACGTTAACCAGCTACAGTCCACCGCTCTACCAACTGAGCTATCGAAGGTATACAAATCTAATTTAAATTATACACCCGTATATATTACACTTACTCAAACTGGCGTCACTTATGTAACACACAACATTCTAATGTAGCGACAGGTAGCGACATTGCAATACATTATATATATAATCAACGTAGATATCAAAACCTAACGTTCAAAATTGCTCAACAGTGTAATTAACTGGTAAGTGGTAGAAAGAAAACTCTGCTGGTAGAAAACTCAGTGCTAATATGATATACGCTTGACTTGACTCAATATGCTTCAAAAACGTGATTTCCTTTTGATTATTTTCTATTTGCACCGTTTGATGAAGCCTTCTGTGGATGCAGAAGCAGGACCGGCATAACCACCTGTGCTTGATAGCCTATATGTTGGTTGGTTGGTTACCCTGCAAGATGTGTCCCACAAGCTTTGCTGCTTCCCCATCTTTCATTTAAGTAACGTCATACTATCTCGTTCGATACCATCGTCTTGTTTTATATTATTGGTTACAAGTTGGCTGGCTATAAATAGTAGTAAGGATGGGACCCCGGCAGTAATGAGAACACAACGGATTGTATTTATTATGACTATTACATAATAACATTTTGAGCTGCGTCCATGTGACGATGACAAGAAATCGAATAAATAAAAACTTCAAGAAGCATTTGAAAGAATTGGATGCATTTTTTTCATGTATTAAGATAAATCCTATTATTATTTGTTTTGTTTAATACATCAATTATCAGATGATCAACAATTTATTAGCCTCTGTAGGTAATAATTGGTATTCTTTATTTGTCAAAACTTGCAAGCTGGACTGTGTTTATGCGTACCTTTTTGGGAGTAAATATATGTAAAACATAAAGACCATTGGAATCAAGTTCACATTTACAAATATTAATCCACTAAACAGAAGAACAGTTTGACGGCGCTTGTTTATACAAATTACAAGTTTTTAATAGTAATAAATCTAAAATAAAAATAATGTACTGTTAGCCACAACGGCGGTAGTTGTAATTTTTTGGCGCCATCGCTTCACTGCGCTTGGGTATAAAAAAGGAGTGCTCTGTTGTATCGGGAGGCATTTCTAACGAATGCGTCGCGGAGTGTGGATCATTGTCTTTGGACAATTAGTACTACTCTGTTAACAGATGTGGAAAGCTGTCTTTGACAAGTTAGTACTGTCTGAATTGCGGTGGGTGCGAGGAAAACTGTCTAACAGCTAGTACAGCCCTATGTGACCGCCCTTGCTGTATAACTAACTGTAATTTGTTTAGATTCGTTAATTAATTAACGGTTGTTTGTGTCTAATTGCATTTCTAAGATTATTTTGTAATTAATGAAATAAATTGTTTAGAATTAAAGTAAATAGTTTAGAATTATAATTATTTTTATTATTTTTCACTTCTGGACTCTAACATCAGAAGTTGGATCGATCTACGTTCACAAATTATTAATTTTCAATATTTGGGAAACGATCAACTACCGACATTTAGTTAGATATTTTCATTTAATTTGCCTATACTTCATTATCTAGGTGTGTATTACGATAGAGAGCATTGACAAATGCACAATAGATCGCGCTGTCATATAGAACCAAAGTGAATATACGCAGTGATTCGCCGCAGAGGTCCCGGGAACGATAAACGCGATCGTTCTTAAAAAAAAAAAAAAAGGGCATTGCACAGTATTAGTGCTCATTTGAACGCTATCGAAATTCAGTGTTCGTTGTGATTTTTAATAAGGGATCCGACTTTTGTGATATTCTTATCCGCTCTAAATCAAAGTCAAAAATCAAAACTAAATCAGTCAAAAATCAAAACAAAGTCAAAACATAGCAAATATAAAAATCGTAAAGGAAGTGACTACTTCTATATTTGGTTTTTAGTGACAATTACAAACGGTTTTAAAACGATTATTTTAATAAAATAATGAGGGTACTTGTACTTCACGCTATGTTTCGGTTTGTTCGTGTTTATAATGCTTTCTTTTCAGATAGTAAACATTGTGCTAAGCGATGGAAACTGCATCCGTGCCAATGTACAAGGTGTACAATGTGGTCAACCAGTGCCGACACGGTTATGAGAGAAGGTTGGAAGCTTCAAGTTATGAAAAACTTGTGAGTTGTATTTGACGCTGTACTGGTAAGATCAAATCATATTTACATGTCGAGTTGTGATTTATTTTCACATAATTTTGATATGTAGTGTACGAATGTAAATCGTGTGCGCAATTTAAAGTGATAACATATCGCGACTGCTCGGGGTGTATCATCGGAAAATGCCTTATAGCTGATGCAAAGCTGTGGTTTAACGAAAGAGCATAAGTAATGATCTTAGTTGGTTGAATTTTAACAATGAACATAAACCGTTTGTTATTGCAAAAATTTTGTTTAACGAGATTAAAACTTTTCGAATTTTTGTATCCACCCCACCTGTGCATAATAAACTAGGCGTTATTTACTATGGTTATGCATTTTTTTAACGAATGTATGATAAATTAATAACAGTTGTAGTGGCTGCCTAATGCAAATCGAACCTGTTATTTAGAAGGCAAAGTAACTTTTTATCAATTTAAAATCATACGAAGTTAAACCGACACAGTAAGTGTGACAAGACATAATTACCCACATACCTACGTTAATTCATTTATCTTTATTTTTGGGAACGAAAGATAGATACTTGTCCGATTATAAATAGATGCAAAGTTTTTTTATTTTGATAATTCAATGAATGGGCAGTTCTTATATATCTAGGGCCTCAATATGTGTTGTAACTATTCACAATACGGCGATAGGGTGCGTGGACAGCAGAGCTAGTCCTGACGGAGCCTATTTAAAACAGCTTGAGGAACTCTTATCGTCCGCCGGTAGATGTACTATGTCACATTATTTACTGGTGATTGCATTAGTCAACTGTTATTGTAAAATCTATGAAGCGTTATAACAGTGGTAAATGTTTAAATTCTAAAGATATGATGTTGAATTTATTTAATAGTTCAGAGTAGGTAGTACGAAAGTGACTTCACTTGTTATTTATGGTTCAAAGAAAAAAAAAAAGTAAAGAAACTTCTATGAACCTTCTATAGTGGACTCCAAACTAAAACTTCATATTTTAAATGTAATCTAATAGGTTTTACACAACATCAACAACAACTTGTAAATGTTAAAGAAAGATCTCTTAACCACTTGTCAGTGTAAGTACACGAGGTGGACACCTACGGTTTGGATAATTCTGTGCGCGTCAGCTCTGTGGACGCACTTGAGACCTTTGTTTAAGGTTTATTTTGGCGAAATCTACCATTTCTACTGTACGGTTGTCGTTCACGATTGAACTGGAACGAACCGGTCCATCCTACCAAATTTAATTCAATTTTTCGTTAGTAGAATTTTTTTTGACAGTCGACGTCGGAATGTGGCCGCGTTAAACGGCTTTTTGATCGCATATTTTGGCGCCAATTTTAGTTATCTTAGTGTTTAGTGAATATTATGGTGTTTTGTTTGTGTTATTAAGTGTTTAGTGTTTTAATGTGTAAATAGTGTATATAGTGATAATAAAATCAGCATTTTGCAAGAATTGGAAAATAAAAGTCGCCCCCAGATCGGGCCCCTCGCGTTGCAGGTGAGTCTGTTTTAGGCTCATAACGTTCAAATGGCATTTCAAAGGCCATTATAGTGTTAGAAATAAATATAAAGAAATGTAATTGGGATTCAATTTATATTTTTAATTATAGATAGAATAGATAGATTTAGAGAAAATCATGTTTTTCCCCCAGCAACACGTATTCTGTGCGCGTCCACAGAGCTGACTACACAGACGCGCCGATGTCGCACTTTTTTTTTACACTGACGACAGGATAAGATAAAGCAAAACATATCGTTTGTTAGTTATGTTTTAATGTTTATTGTAGGTATACTATAGGTAGTAGAGCCACGCTGATTTCAGCACGAATGGGCCGGCTCGACCCGGCCAGTACTACCCTCACACAGAAGACCATCCTAATAATGACAGCATTCTTGCTGTCGTATTTCGTTGGTGAGTGTGAGACCGGAGGCCCAATCATTCTGCATCATTCTCCCGCCCTTCGAAGGCCGGGAGAATGATGCAGAATAATCAAACCAGGCTGCCATGGTAAGGGTCACCATGCTACATTGTCTACCCTCACAATAAGCGTGGTGACCCCTACTCCTGGATTCTACTCATGCTTTCCATCAGGCAGAGTAGAGTCACTTTGGCAGGCCTAAATATAAAAAAAAAAAAAAAAAAAAAAAGAAAAAAAAAAAAAAATGCAAAGTATTGATACCGGTAAAGACTGCATGTCTATCGATCTTAATAGTACGTCTACATAAGCATGCTATTCTTGATGTTATAGAAACATTATGAAAGGTTTTAAATACCCTCACTAGTGTCAGGTATTGAATGAACTATGTTATGTTGTTTGTGTAACAATAATGATTAATGGTCAGGTTAGACCGAGCTAAAATGAGGTTTAAGCACTAGTCATTGTGAGAGTACCAATTAGTGTTCCGGAAAGATAATCCTCATGCCTGACTGGCTATTTCAAGTGTTAAATTTTAAGATCATACACAAAATCATTGTAGCAAACTTGATCGTAAAGGTGTGACATTCATATAGGATCAAGATTAATAACATGTTCATAAGCACGTTACGAGCCAGCTCAGGTTATTGTGATCTTTTTCTTCCTGACAGAGGTACTTATTGAAACGTCAGTACTAGTGATGGTTTCGACTGCTTTGTTGGGCCGACAGTTAGTGTATGCGACTACTGTTCAATATAGGTTCGATTTCTGGGTTGAACAAACAATAACTAATAATACTGTGTACTTCTAATTATAGATATGCTTGTCACGGCCCGAAGTTTAAAAGTTGTGGTCAACGCTCCGTGACTCGAATGAGTACAAAGAGTCGACGGTCCTACGCCTGATCTCTTTCGGGTCATGTTGGGTGGCCGTCCCATCGAACCAAAGGCGTACACCTGTGTTAGACAAGTACTTGCGTGCTGTAGTGTCTACTGTGTTTTTGGTTGGTCACCATTGGGACTGGCCGCCGTAGCAGAAAGGTAAAAAGGTTAAAATGGTAAGGTTTAACTACAGACTCGAGACGATCGACTATAAGCAGACGGTGGCCTATTACAGTAAGTGATTGAACGACACCTGTCGGACAAGCCCTGGTCCATAAAATGACTTTGAGGGCAATTAGTCTGAACTCGAATTCACTGCGTGGGCATACTTGGACATGTTTCGGGTTTGCTTGACGCCAATCGTCAAGCTGCAGACATAACCAAAACTGGTGACCCGGTATCATATCCTAAGAGCTTTGCGATTATTGGGAACAGCCTTAACCGAGTACCGTGAGACTTCTGTAACATTTTCTGACATCCTCCGGGTCTTGCGTCCTGAGAGATATGCGAAAGTTAGTAACATTCTTGACGGTATTACTGCGTACATACTGAGGGCACTGTTATTTTTAAATATCCTAAAAGCTTTGCTTGCTAGTATCGCCTTCTAAAAACTCTGATTATTGGTGACGTTAAAGTAATACCGTATTCAAAACTAATGCAATGTTTCATGCTTTCCTTAGATGACAACGATGCATTGAGAGCCTCGTCACTGTGCAAGGTGCAGTCTACGCGAGCCGAGCCCGGGCTGTGACCTGGTGTCTGCTGCTGCCTGGTGAGGCGCAGACTTGCGGCCTGCTCGCTGTATCGCGAGGTGCGGACTTGCGTCCTGCATGCCGCTCAGTGATAAGCGGACCTGCGGTCTGTTCTCCGTGTGCCCGAGATGCAACCTTCCGCCTGTTCACCGTGTGTACGAGACGCAATCTTCGGCCTGATTCCCGTGTGCGTGAGGTGTGGTGCAATGTATGGCGGATGGTGGAGAGCATGAGGTGTGTATATTGGAATGGACCCATGGACAGGGTAACCAGCCCCAAACTCGTGGTCTTGTTGAGAGGTAAGACCCATGGACAGGGTAACCAGCCCCAAACTCGTGGTCTTGTTGAGAGAGGTAAGACCCATGGACAGGGTAACCAGCCCCAAACTCGTGGTCTTGTTGAGAGAGGTAAGACCCATGGACAGGGTAACCAGCCCCAAACTCGTGGTCTTGTTGAGAGAGGTAAGACCCATGGACAGGGTAACCAGCCCCAAACTCGTGGTCTTGATGAGAGGTTTAAGGCCCATGGACAGGGTAACCAGCCCCAAACTCGTGGTCTTGATGAGAGAGGTTTAAGACCCATGGACAGGGTAACCAGCCCCAAACTCGTGGTCCTGTTGAGAGAGGTAAGACCCATGGACAGGGTAACCAGCCCCAAACTCGTGGTCTTGATGAGAGAGGTTTAAGACCCATGGACAGGGTAACCAGCCCCAAACTCGTGGTCTTGATGAGAGAGGTTTAAGACCCATGGACAGGGTAACCAGCCCCAAACTCGTGGTCTTGATGAGAGAGGTTTAAGACCCATGGACAGGGTAACCAGCCCCAAACTCGTGGTCTTGATGAGAGAGGTTTAAGACCCATGGACAGGGTAACCAGCCCCAAACTCGTGGTCTTGTTAAGTTTAAGTTTAAATGTTTAAGACCCTTATCTGTTCTTATGGTATCTGTTCTTATGGTAACTGTTCTTATGGTAACTGTTCTTATGGTAACTGTTCTTATGGTAACTGTTCTTATGGTAACTGTTCTTATGGTAACTGTTCTTATGGTAACTGTTCTTATGGTAACTGTTCTTATGGTAACTGTTCTTATGGTAACTGTTCTTATGGTAACTGTTCTTATGGTAACTGTTCTTATGGTAACTGTTCTTATGGTAACTGTTCTTATGGTAACTGTTCTTATGGTAACTGTTCTTATGATATTATTGTTCTTATGGTAACGGTAGACCTTCATGCTGAAGTCTACTCTTGTGTTAGTACTAAACTTAGTTTTATTTTAAATGTATCTAACAGTGACTGTTTGTTTCTAATCTGACATTCTAACATTCTTTCACTATTTTCATTGGAGGTTCGAACCTTTCCTATTCATGTTAACTGTTATCTTGAAAACTATTCGTTAACTCTGTTTACGCTAAATTTGATAACTGTTTTCAGTAACTGACCAATTGGACGATGATGTACTTACAGAGGCGTCCAATAAACTTTTTTTTGTAAATGTTCCAGTAACCAGGAATGAGAACAATGAAGAAGTGTGGTCACCCGGACCTGCCGAGGACGTCAGGGTGTCAGGAGAGGCCGTGTTAGCCACAACGGCGGTAGTTGTAATTTTTTGGCGCCATCGCTTCACTGCGCTTGGGTATAAAAAAGGAGTGCTCTGTTGTATCGGGAGGCATTTCTAACGAATGCGTCGCGGAGTGTGGATCATTGTCTTTGGACAATTAGTACTACTCTGTTAACAGATGTGGAAAGCTGTCTTTGACAAGTTAGTACTGTCTGAATTGCGGTGGGTGCGAGGAAAACTGTCTAACAGCTAGTACAGCCCTATGTGACCGCCCTTGCTGTATAACTAACTGTAATTTGTTTAGATTCGTTACTTAATTAACGGTTGTTTGTGTCTAATTGCATTTCTAAGATTATTTTGTAATTAATGAAATAAATTGTTTAGAATTAAAGTAAATAGTTTAGAATTATAATTATTTTTATTATTTTTCACTTCTGGACTCTAACAGTACATTTATTGGGGCAATCATCCATTTCATGAAATATGTCAATTTACATTTAACTCACTTCTGTATTGGAAAATGCCTCATTTTAAATTTTAAGGAAGATTTATTAATGTTACCGGTATCGCTCCTAAGTTAAATGACGTGATTTGGGAAATACTAAATGTGTGTTAGTGAATCTGTCATCACAAATATTTAAACTTAATAATGTTTTTAGCTTTTCTTATATTTATTTATATTCACTTGTTAATTCATAAAAAAAATGTCGTTGCAGATTACTTATTATTATTTTTGTAATCATTGCAGATTTTTATATTTTGTTTCGAAATGATAATTTTGACAGATTCCAAGTCTTCCAATTCTATAAAACCGCTTTCGTGTCAATGTTATTGCATTGTGAATCAATTCAATGTGTTATCAATATTACACACAGTTTTGAGAGAGAGAATTCAGAGAGAAATTATATTGTGCTATAAGCTATTATTGCTTTTTTTGTTATTTATCTTACCCCAGTTTATCTCTCCTTTTTGTTCCGTGCATTTTACATATAGCTATAAAAACCCATTCAAAACTTTGTGACTCTCAGCAGCACATTTAGTGAAGATGAAATAGGCGTGATAGATTAACAATAAAAACAAAATAACAGTTGAAAAATAAAATATGGATGTCAATTATTATTAACCTGCTACAGTCCACCGCTCTACCAACTGATCTATCGAAAGTATACAAGTGTGTTTAAATTTGTATGTTACTTTGAAAATAAATATAATACAATAATTGAAAAAAAACTCCTTCGAGCCGGATTTAAACCAGCGACCTATGGATGACAATTGTTAACCCGCTACAGTCCACCGCTCTACCAACTGAGCTATCGAAGGTATACAAGTGTGTTTAAATTTATATGTTAGTTTGAAAATAAATATAATATAATAATAATAAATAAACTCCTTCGAGCCGGATTTGAACCAGCGACCTATGGATGACAATTGTTATCCTGCTACAGTCCACCGCTCTACCAACTGAGCTATCGAAGGTATAGTGATAGGCATAAAATACTCGACTGCTAACTTATTTATTATGTAATCACGAGTATGTGAAAGGTGCTCTACTTCGTTCCAAGGTGAAAGCATACGCACGTGCATTTTGCAATCGTAGTGCGTTACGTCACAATGTGTTTACATTGCACAATATAGTCCATTACTATCTACAAGTAATTAAGAGCAAAAACTTGTTTAATTTCGTTATTTGTTATCTATACTTTTACTTGCATATTATAATATTAAAATTTTGTTTATTTTCTTAAAACTGTTAGAGAAAACAAAAATAATACATATAGTTATGTCCATATTTCTTCTACAAAAAAATACTACTGGCTATACTAGATAAGTATTTCAATACGTATTATTTAAATATATAGACTAAGAGCTAGGTAAGAAAAATTAACTGATTGCATTACATTACAGCTCATTATTTGACAGTTAGTTTTAATAGTGTCGTACGATCGGTAGATCATGTCTAATATGTCATGAAACCTGTTATGATTGTCGTGGTACTTAAATAACTTCTGCTATATATCAAAGTAGAGAATTGTTTTACAGGTGTTAGACAGCCAGAACTAAGTCAGATAGTTAAGTAAATGTGAGAACAATTCTGACCAGTCAGCTTTATCCTATCGACTTATAATCACTAAAATAAGTACAGTTTATTAGACAACAAAAAAAGATAAAGCCATGGTCCCTACTTATTGTGAACAAACATTCGGGTTTTGTTTAATACTTTACCTGCTCGCCCTAAGCATTAATTGTTATCGTTAAGGTTCACTAAGACGAATAAAAAAATTGCCTGACAATTTAAATGCCATGCATGAATCGACAGTAGAGAACTGTACTGTACTTTTTAGTAGATATTAAACATATAATATGCGAAGGCATTGATAAATCAGAACGATGGTTTCTACAGAAAGCATTGATAGTTACCGACTAAAAACTAATAATAATTTAAATACTAGTCGTCGCTCGGTGGCATATATTTTTTTAGCTTTCTGCGCTACTCCTCCATATAAATTTTATCTGTGCCAAATTTGATTTTCCTTCGTTCGCAATATTTTCGTAAATAGGGATATAAAGTTTTTGCTTCACGTAATAATATATAAATAGATAGATTATTCTACCAACAAAACCTAAACACTTCCACCAACTTGAAGTCTACGTTCAAGACAGTGTTATTTCAAAACGGTCTAGATTTTACTGCACCTTGCACTGCACCCTTGTCAAATCCTCCATATTATTTGCATATTAATTGGGTTTTAGGAACGGCGGAGATCCTCACAGCAAAGCCGCTTTCTAACTAACGTGTGATACGACTGTAGGGATGATTCCTTTAACTAATTTCACGTTAAAATTGTATGTTACGTAATTTTATATTGAAACTTGCATGAAAAATATGCTTAGAAACTATCAGTTACTACGGTAAACAACATCTTTAATAAAGTATAGATTGTGGTATTTTTCATGACACCTAATAAAATACATGCTACACACATACATGTATTTTATTGCTTAAAAGAAATTTTACTTTGGAGGTATTATAACAACAGGACAACATCACAAAAAAGACTAACTATTGGGACTCACTCAGGGCTTGGAATCTCAGTGAGAAGTTACCCGTGGAAGGTAACTTCGCTCTAAGATTAGTTCAGCCAAAAAAATGAATAATTTTTTTTGTCATCTATTATAATCTTCATCGTACACACTTATTACAAGCATGGGTTTGTCCCCGCAAAAACAACGTCTGTGTGTATACACTCAACAATATTAGATCATAGAAACTTGTTTCCAAACACAATTGAGATGACGCACATTAATCAGTAGTCTATTGAAAATAACTTTATTTCAATCTGTAGCATTGACACTTGGGTAAATATTTTACAATGTAGGAAACAATGTGCGCTCATTAAAAATATTGACTTTTTCATTTCATACTTTATTTTATACTAACGACCTGGTTTCTCCACGGAAATCTTTGACATTCTCGTAATTTCTATTTCTTATTCTATTATAGATAATCATTTTGTACATATTCTACTATAATATATGCAAATTCTGGGGGTTTACATGTGTATGTTATATTTGTATAATATTTTAAATTAAACTACTTTATTTATTGATAAAAACTATAATGAGTTCTATAAAAGATCTAACTAAACAGAAATCAGAAGCGCTTTGTTCTTACCATAATCTATCATTTAAAATTAATCTGTTGATGATTTTCAAAAGCAATTATTAACTTAAGGTTTGTTTATATCTATTGATATAATATATATCGGCGCAACACAACATTCAACGAACTACGTCATCGCTGCACGTGTTCTTACTGACGTAAACAACTCGCAACGATCGACCGCCCCACTACAATGCCTATAAAAAGCCGCCCGCTGCAGCGGAGCGAGGATTCGTTTGTCTGCGCTCGGACAGCAAACACCTAACTTATTGTGAAATATTCGAAGCTTTGTAATCAATACTAATTAAAAGAGAATTCTTGTTGAAGTGAAGTTTATTTTAAGTTATTTCTGAAAATGAAATACTCCAATAATAATAATAGTAATGACGTCACTGTTTGCAAAAACATTACCGGGCACACCGCCCCGTCATATACAATATAAAAAAGTTTCTATTGAAAGTTTCTTTCTATTGAAAGATATAACTAATCTGGGTATTTCAATGAACATTATACAAAATTTATAGTAGTAATCACTCTCGAAATATTGCAGTAAAGATTTCACAAAGGAAAATTTAACCAACTACTAAACTATTGTGTCAGCAGACACACTCCACATCCAACTTATGCGACAGTTTCTGAACAATAATAGCAGTGGGAACGAAACTATTTAGCGAGTTTGCTCCGTCAATAGAGGACGCCACCTCGACGGGAAAGCATAATTCATTTAGCAAGAATTAACTCGCGAAGTTCGTGACGTGAATTTCAGAGTTAATGTCATACATATTTTAATACCAAGATTCATGAAGACAATTTCAGTTGTACAACTTTATCGAAAGTAGTGATTGTCTTACGGGTAAAGCTTAATCTTTTTTTACGTTATTAATTATTTATGTGAGTTGTCTTTTCTCTTTCCACAACGTGAATGAATATTTTAGTCGTTGAAAATGCCTCTTTCAAAATTTTACACCTCAATGGCGATAAACGACTACCTAAATTTTTTTTGTATTGTTAATATAAACTTTAAATGCATGTAACTAGTATTAGTAGTAGTAACAATTCAACAACAAAAAGTTTAGAAAACTACTTATAACTCGAATTTTACTACGTAAACATCTGTACTAATATATTACAAAGCTGAAGAGTTGGATTGGTTTAACACGTTGATCTCAGTAACTATTGGTTCGACTTGAAAATTATTCGAATATTCCAATATTTATCTTTCTTTCTATATAGATCTTTCTTTCTATACGACCATAAAAAGCGGAACACCATTGAAAAATATAACAAATAAACATAGAGACAGACTACCAAAACATTATCTCATTCAGATGTAGTAGCGTAAAAACCATGAGTTCAGCCGGTAAAAATGTCAAGAAAATCAAAGATTAAAAATGAGTAAAGATGAATTCTATGAGTTCAATTATAATCAAGTATTTCATATAAGGTAACGTAACGAATATGAGGTATTAAGTCTCCTGTTTTTTACTGTATACGGGACTTATATTTCGAACGGGTTATACCGCTCGTGGTCACGGGTAGACTCAAAGTCGAAAAGTAGAAGGTATCGTACATTTTTAATTTTATCGCGAGTAAGTCATATACAGTAAAAACCGTGAGTATGTTTAAAAGTTGCGAAAGTCTAAAAACAATTTACAAATTGCAATTTACAAATATATGCTTAAATTATGCTATCAAAATTATGCACAAGTTTACGACTTACTAGGGTCACCTGCTGTTCACTTGGTAACAGTTAATTGTCTGCGTATACCGCATTAGATTCTATATATTTATCTGTAATAGTGTAGAAAGAGTGTTATGCATAAATAATTAAATCTTATACATAAAATTCTCGTGTCACAATGTTACTTACCATACTCCTCCGGAACGGCTGGACCGATTTGTATGAAGTTTTGTATGAATTTATAATAATAAGTCGGTAGGTCTGAGAATCGTCCAACATCTAACGGATGGACCTATTTTGAAGTTTTTTTTTGTGTGTGCTAAAGGTTACAGTTCAGTTACAATAAAGTAATTTCTTTCAGTTAACCGGTAATCTCTTCTCTTATCTTCTCTCTAAATCTTTATTGTAACTGAACTGTAAGTTCGACAGGACGATTAACTGAAAGAAATTACTTTATTGTAACTAAACTGTAAAAGATAACTGTAGTTAAGGAGTCTGGTTAGGTACTAAATAAGTGGTCATTGGTACAGATAAAAACGATTTTGAACAAATATTATATAGTAATAATATATTTCGGACATCTTACTAATAGAGCTTGTATTACGGGTACTAAACAACTGATAGAATAAGATAAACATACTTTTTTTTGTAAACACCCAGACTCCGAAAAAATATTTATGGATCATTTAAATTTTAGTCTGACCCGAGACCTCTTGATCAGCAGCTGCATACGCTAACCACTAGATCAACAAGGCAGTGAAACGAATTATTATTGCTTGTTTTTTTTATATTGTAACTTTATCGGAAGTTATTGTTATATCTTTAGAATAACACCCCCAAATAACACCCAAAAAGTCTAAAATAAAAGTAGAATTAGGTACTACTATCTTTTAGTGAAAGTCCCGTCAAATTCAGTACACAGACGACAAAAAGACACTTTAATTTCATCATCATCAATCATCAACAGCCTTTAATAGTCCACTGCTGGACATAGGCCTCTCCTTTGAAAGGAGGTTTTGGCCTACTATAATTTCATTTATTTGTAAATTATGATAATAACGTTTAATTTCATTAGGAGTGTAGTGGACATAATAGGTTTGTCTTAACAAGACACATGTGGTGACTTGACGACCCTATTTCATTCCCGTCTGACAGTCACTTAATTACGTAGATTATTAGTTGACATTTTCGTTTGTCACTGCGATTTAAATTTGACTGATATGGATTACACATATCCATTGTGATGGGTTAATCTTGTGTGTTTAGTATGTGTTTGTATATTTTTATCGCCTTAAAACAGGGCAAAGGACTACGCGATATTTATGATGTTGGAGCTAGACGAATATGAGTTAAATCCGTTGCTTAAATATGCTCAAAAAATAAATTAGCAAACATACTGTATGAAGATTTTTAGGGAATCATTACGAATTTTAATATTACATGCTAATTTACAATCCTTTTTTCTTGCCTTAATAATTAATAAATATTATCTGATTTTTTCAAAATTTGATTAATCTTACTTAATAACATTCTAATGTTTATGACATCGTTATAATATGTCATGCAAATAATTTCATTATAATAAAAGTAATAAAGCACTTATGAATTAATGATCCTTTTGCTACACCTTCAAATGCTGCGTCCCGTCAGGTCGAATATTAATCAAAGTCGAAACAGGCTAGTACGCCTACACATACGAATATGAATGGCTGCTTTTTAATTATAAACGGCCGTAATGATCATTTTTCATTCTTAATTGCCGTTTCCCTTCATTTTACCTAATCACTATTATTCAAGTAAACACATTCGTAGTTTTCATTGTATTTGAATTAATTCGTATAACATTGTGTACATTTTATAAGATGTGCATATATGACGTTGATAGGGTTGTATGTTGATAGTTTCCAAACAGTAATAAAAAGCTTTGTTTGAGTTTAGCAGCGTTGATTTCCTGCACATGAATATTCCGAGCTGTTTGGCATTCACGCCGCAGAGGCGGTATCTAAACATCGGGAGTGCAATAAAACTAAGCACACGACAATCCGACGAGCAATAAAACTGAAAGTGAACTTGTACAGAGTTGTATGGATGTTTTGTAGAGAGAAGTGGCTGGATTGTGACGTCACTTCGCTTTCATATCACGAGCCTAAACCCCGCTTAGTGTGTGCCCTGGCAGTGCATCAAGACAAGTAGTGATGGTCAATGTTTATCGATACTTACCAGGAAACTTAAGAATGAAATCAATTAAATTTATAATATTTAATAAAATTGTCAAAGAGCGTCAAGTTTTTTTGGTTATTATAAAAGTCCTCTTCTGCACACTAATAGCTACCAGAATTGACCAACAATTCTACATTGTCAGAATAGTGTTGTGTTTAATTCAAGTAATATTAGAATTTGCTTTTTAAACAAGTTACAATCTAAGTATTTTTAAAGACTAAAGAAAAATAAATAGTGAACTGTTACGTTGTGCCACTTTTAATTGTAGATTAACTCTATTTGCTCAGAATACTGCTATGTATACAAAACAAAATCGTCTCTAAGATGCTATTTTTAATATAGAGAAGATTCTAATAACAAGTGAATACAATATGCACGACAAGCATATTTTAGTCACCCATAATTAGTTATGCAATTAGTTTTAAGCCGTAAGTTTAATAATGTAATGTACCTACGTGTATTTTGTAACGATTAGAAATTATTGTATACATTGTACACAAATGTTAAATAAACAAAAATAATACTGTTTTAGCACATCTCATACATTCGTCACTTAATTGTATTTTAATTTATATTTTGTAATCATCTATAAGATACTTAGAAGAGACTTTGATATAAGATCATTTTACACCTTGGTCAATACTTATCGATTGCGATATTTTGATATCGATATGCCACGTCCCTTCACTAAATGCCATCGTGTTTGTAAAAGCAGCTCCCTATAGAACAACACCACCTGACACCATTATGCTATTATAATATTTTGCTACTTTGCCTCTGATGTCTTCTTGACGACGCAGTGAATACCAAATACGTACACAGAGCCCTCCCGCGAGACAACCTCAGCCGCTTTTGTATCACGAATCAAATTTATTGGTGATTGTATTTGTATTTGATATCAGTGTTTTTTGAAATTACATCGTAAAGTTTATTTTGTTGCGACAGTTCTTCATATTTTTATATTTATTAGAAAATGCTATTGTAACGTTTAGATTCAAACTTGAGGCTTAAGTAATGCAAAAAATGAACAACAGAGACGGGCTAGTGTCTCATTTTTGTACTTGGTCTATGATTAAAAAAAAAGTTAAATTGATTTTAAAATTCATTGTTTACTGTTTAGAAAAAAAAATGTAAAACAATGATAAAATTTGTACTACAAAGCTTTATTCGTAATCTGCAACTTATGTATGATAATATTATAAATCGGAACTAACTCTGTCTGTTTGTCTGTCTGTCAGTCTGTTACGCTTTCACGGACAAGGTGTTGCACCGATTTCAATTAAATTTCGCAGGAAATAATTAAATTCTAGGGGAAGGACATTGGCTATTTTTTTACTGCGATAACCAACATACAAAAGATATTAAATATACAAGTAAGCAGAATTTTATGTTAGAATCAATAAAGAATTTTATATTGGAATCAATAAAGTAAATACATTGTTATTAATTAGGTCGTTTCATATTTAATGTAATTCTGATCTACTTGATGCTTGTAAATATCTTCATAAACAAATCACGACTAAGCCTACCTCTAGGCTGGAATTGAGCTTAAATTTAAAACTGTTGTTTCTTTAAAAACACAATGAAATAATTGAGTTGCCAAAATTTAGACAAATAGTCATCGGAAAAACTAAATTGTCGAACAAATTGTCAAAAAATATTGTGGAAATTGATTGATAATTGCGGCCTTGTAGGTGGGCCCTGCAAATTGATTTTCAAAAAAAATTTAAGAATATGAGCGTGATAGGTGAATGTATGTTATAGCAATGTATTCATGACAAGTTGTATCAAACGTTAGTTGTCAATAAATTATCACTATAGGTACATGAGTTTTTATTTTTTCATAAACTTCTAAAGTAATTTTCAATGCATCCGATGCGATGGTTGCGGGAACTGCAAAATCAAACTACTAAAACGTAAAAGTACAACCGTTGTTATAACAAAAAACTAAATACCCTTGAAAAATAGTATTTGCACTATACAGGCACAAATACGACTTTTCTAGGAGTTTCATGATAGAAGTTCGAAAAATATACGAAAAAATTTGTGTATTTTCCTACGCATTTATTTTTTATTGTGAGGGTTCAAATATGGCAGCTGGATTTTTGTTTAAAATTGCATTTTTATATTTGGAACGCGACCCGCGACCGACATGGCGGTGACAAATACGCATATCGCTGCTATGAATGACAATTGAAGAGATGTTTTTATAAAGACGCGCCGATTTTTATTTTTATGCGAAAGAAATTGTGCTCATAAAAATGGTGTTGAAATGATGAGTGTCATTTTTCACTGTCGAAGGGATGTCTTTTTATAGGACTATTGTGTCTGTATGATAAAAAGCCTTTAATGCTTAAAGCCCCTTTTGTCTAATAAGAAAAACACTTTATGTTATAGATCAAAGAATTTAGAAATATTGTGGTTTATGCACGCCTTTAAAGTTTTTAATTTGTAGAAATAAAAAAAAAACATGGTGTCGTTTTGTAGTAATAATTAATAATTTCAAATAAGCAGATTTTTACTGAATGCGGAAATGAGAAATGGAAATAAATACGATATTTACATCAAGGAATCAAGTAACAAACCCCACGGGTATCACAGTTAGGCATAGCTATTGTAATATAAAATGTGAAGTTATGCATTTTAATTGTTGTTACTTCACCTAAACTTGTCGCATAGTTAAAAGTCAAGTGACGCAATTAGCTTACTAGACTTCTGACCTTTTTAGTACATAGTTTAAATTTTCTTCTCTTCTCAACCCTCCCGTTCAATGGGAATGGTTTCAAATAGATGGCCTTTACCATGTTAAGGTAAGCCAGAGTGGTCAATTGCGTATTAAGCTTGTTGCAATGAGCTGCCTGTTTAATTCTGACGGCGCGCCGGAATCCCTGGAATGTGCTCACATGGTGCTGAATTATGCTGTACAGGTAAGCACACAACTATTTCTACTACATTCCTTTTATATCCACTATTATTTACTGCTACGTTTCGTGATCATTTTGATACGGAAAGACTTTTAAAATATTTTTCAAAATAAAATACATTTATAATAAATTTTAGTCAATAAGCCTAATTATTTTGTAAATATTTGCCCATCTTCCACCCTCTATATTTAAGTTAATTAAAGAAGTTACATTTTTTTATTATTTTAATAAAGTTGTATATGGCAATAGTAATTTATATTTGTGTACTTGATAAAATAACAAAAAGGTACATCACAGTTCGAAAAATAATTTTGGTTTTATCAAAGTATCTACTTTAGTAGTAAGTTCTATATTTAACTTATATTCGCATTAAACAAGAGCTTATTTGTACATTATTTTTTAAAGTGATTTACTTTACAAGTTAAATCCATTATCCTTTAATATTAATTATTATATTTCTATGTAACGGAAAGTTTACATACGTAAACACACATAACGGAAATTTCTATGCGTAAACATAGTTTAGTACACAAAGTAACGTATGTACGATTCATAATCGTACGCTTCTTTGCATCTAAATCTAAAAATAAGTCAATGTTTATATGTAATAAATTAGTTAGCGATTGTACCTCTCGCATTCTCCTAAGCTCCAGTGGCTACATTTGATTAACCTGACTAGACAGGCTTCATTGATTTACAGTTTGGCATTTACTTTAATTCTAAGCCAATTTCCATTGGTTAACTATTATTTGATATAACTAATAATTCATAGTAACAAATGTAACATAAGCCTGTCATTACTACACAAATATGAATGGCGATGTATTCTGTGCACTATTTATATAATTATTTTAGATTCGTTTTAAGTAATTGAAAGTATGATTGTAGTTTAAATATATAGTTAATATATAAATGTATATATAAATAAATAATATATAAATGTATAGTTGCAAACTAATTTAATATATCAGGTCAGTTTTAGATAATACAATTAAAGGTAAAACGATAAAATTTTTGATTCTTGGCAGATAACGATCAAAATAGTCATATGGTCATTGCAAAGACATTTAGCTTAAGCTTTTTACCAACACGTTTTTTACCTGTAGGTACTTATGACTTAGTGTTTTTTTAAATCTACCAAAATTCGATACTATTTGACGTAGTCGTCCAGGATTCAATTTTAAAAAGAGTATAAGAATAAAAGTTATGTCCGAAAATATTTATTGTTTTAACAAACTTGATAAAAGTACAACTAGAAAAGAATTTCATGATATTTGGCAAGTTGAAATACACAGGCAACAGAACACTTAAAAGTTATTTAATTGAATGTAAGCTCGGTAAAAATGAGCCGATCGGGTGAACTGGACATTAATCGCCCGTTAGTGACGCATTATTCACGGGCACGCGTTGCACTGAATCCTACACCCTGAATCACCCCTTGCATACATGCAGTCACACTCTACTTATGATCAGAACATCACAACCTAAACTAAACGTTGAGAAGTAAATCAAAAAGCACAATATCAAATAACATGAAGCTGGTGTTCGGCTATACTGTCATACAAAAGATCGTTTAACTAATCCAAGCCAATATATTCTCTATTTCCCAATGAATAAAATTAATACCTTTTTAAATTTTGTATTTACGTCCGTTCGAAACTGCCCGTTAACGTTTTACAGTATACTAAAATATCGAAAACATGTCACTTTCACTTTGAGTTTTACGCTTTAAGTAATAGAGTGCAATTTCGATTGTTAGCGTCATTACTGTCAGAAATATATTTATTTATGTGGATAGAGTAGAGCATAGCATTTATTACGTCAATATCAACAGCAGTTGCATTCGACAATTAATTATTTGTAAACAATATCGTAGGTCGTGCACGGTCATAAATGGCTTGTTTTTGACGTACAAACTTGATTCAATATTGATATTTAGTCGATATAATCGTTACTAGAGTATATTATCGCGTTAATGATGTACGCCTATGGCGAATGACTAATAATATATTATTATATATATACCAATTGCCTTAATTAGGTAGCATCGTTTGTCAGGGTAGCTATTGCGATATAAATTTATGTGCACACAGTGCATGTGTTCGATTGTCGAATAATACAAACATCACCAAAAGTTTATACATGTATTTATAAAATCGAAAGAAAATAACATTAGAATTTGTTTATTTATATTACACTCAATGACTTCCATTTCCACTCTCATTTTTCCACGTTACGATAAACTGTTTCATTTGTTCAGTATTTATGTTTTATTTTATTTATTTACTTTAATAAAACGAATATAATAAAAAAATATGTATTTTAAAACCTATGAAGATGTCCCGTAACATACATATCATCTGGTACAAACATTTACATACATAGATATTTTTACAACTTTTTTTAAATTAGTTTTTTTATGTACTAATTAGCCTATTTAATTCTGAAGTGGGTTAAAGTTTCCCATTTAAAGTTAACGAGTACTGAATAAAGTTTAGTATTTTAAAATAGAATAGGAGTTTGGTAGCTTTGAGTGCGTAAGTGATCGACGCGTGTGATGGAGCAGAAGGCTTCCGCTCGGCCGAGTGTGAAGATACCGCGATAGTGCGCTCCACTACCTCACTATGGAGTACGGTAAGCTCAGGCTATCTAATACACTAACTATTTGGTTGGTAGTATTATTTTTTAGAGGCGTCTAGTTTGATAAATGAAAAATCGAGCAGTTGTTGGATGTGGATTCCTAAAGTCTACAACGGCTTAGCAACATTTATTGCCCAAGTGTTTTAGTAACAATGTTCTAACAATTCAAACGTTTTACGTATTGCAACTCCACCAATGTATTCTCTTTATCATAAAGGAACGAAGTAATAGTAGCCCAATCGTTAATAATCGCCGGAATCGAGCCTTGCTTCAAAATAGAAAATAAATCTTCATACATTTATACGAGTTGATTTCCGCTGATAGCCGAAATACCGGCATTACCTAGTTGGTTAGATATGTTAAATTCGCTAATATGTAACAAAGAATTGTCAGTCTATATATAATTTATAAATATTATTCGTGAAAAAATAAGTATTGTACTTATCTCGTTTGTTTTTCCACTTGCCTGTTAATTTTTAAACCTTAATTACCACATTTTTTATATTAGTTGCGTCTGCATTGGGAATAGCTGAATTCGAGAAGCCCAAAGTCGATCAGAGTGGAATGCAATGGGAGAGGACAACAAGTCTGGCTTGATATCAGCAGGAAAATTATTATACATTTACAAGAGTCTCAATGTAAAAATAATGTCGATAATATTAATCAATTCTGAAATCTACTATATTTTTGTTACTAGTTTGTTGATGTTTATTCACTTTAAAAACTTTTTCACGAAAGTAACATTAACGTATCTTATGAGATATTCTATAGCAATGCAAACGTTATTGTTTCAAACTTTTCTAGGCCACATCTGTCGCATAAACTGTTTCGAAAAGGCTCTCGAATTTAATACAGTCGAGATGAATATTTATAAAGCGTCAACTGTTAATCCGGTATTGTTACGTTTTCGCCTCTCGTCATTATGACGTCAAGACAATACGGGGCTCTTATGGTATATGTACACTGCTTATGAATGGGTGTAAAGTTTATTTTTTTGGACTCAAGACATTCGATAAAGAAATAAATAAATTTTAAAATAATGAGCTTATAATATTATATAAGTGTTTTTATATGCTAGAAAAATCAGTAATAAAATTCAAGCTTTGTTAAATCTATGCCTTTCAAATGTTCTACTTAATTTACCTATTTCTCAGTAACTTAAAGTAAGTATGGATAATAATACCAAAAAAATAAAATAAGATAATTTACTTATAAATGTAATCTACCAAATCTTTTTTACTCTCTATTTCCAAGAAGGATAAAATCCCCAATTTTATGTTATAAGTAAACATTATTGTTTAGGTTAACCTTCAATTTCAGAAAGCAGAAACGTGACAACAGAAAACAAATACTATCAAGACAAAATAAGTAGGTAAATAATGTTGAATGGGTTGCAGCATACTACAATCAAAGGAAGCACACTGTTCATCTAAGGAATTAACGAACAAAAGGCTTAAGTCAGCACCGACGCCTCGCTTTTGTTTGAACGGCTCGTATAAAAGATGTCGGCTTAACAACTGACGGGCACGTCGTTTACAGATCAAATCTGTTTTTAAGCCTTGTGAAATTATTCCACTCAATTTGAAAGTTATACAACTGATTTTGTCATTAGGATCTCACTGTCGTTATTTTGAACTCAAATTATACCATTGATAAAATTACTATAATCTTTGGTGTTAATAAAGTTGGTTTAAATATCAGGATATAAAAAATAGTACCATGCCCTTTCGCATTATCTGCATTACTACTACCACAATACAACTTTCGGCAGAAGTTGCAGTGGGTACCCCTGACTGGAAGTGCCAATGTTAGTGGCATTGAGGCATATTTGATGCGTCGGCAACTACGTTGGTGTGGTCACGTATCACGGATGGCGGAAGAGAGCATCTTTTACTCTGAGCTTGAGGAGGGCAAGCGGAAGCATGGCGGACAACTCCTTAAATATAAAGATGTTCTGAAGCGTCACATGAAAGAGTCCTCTCGCTGGGAGAGTTTGGCAGCACAGCGACCGGAATGGCGCGAGATTGTGAAGAAGCAAATCCGCGAATTTGAGAAACAGCGTTTAGCTGACCTCGACGCCAAGCGCGAAGAGCTTAAATCCCGTCCACTCGCCGCCATTCACTATAATTATGAGGGCGGTAATCTCACTTGCCCACTTTGTGCAAGGGAAGTTGCTGCGAAAATCGGCTAATAAGCAGGGTGAGAGAAAAATGAGAATCGGCGGCATTGATCGCAATCGAACCAAAAGCTTACAAAACTGTTTGTTCAAAAGCAAACTTCAACAAAAATCTGTCTAAACAACTATAACAACCCCTCCAAGATGTCGGGGAGAAATTAACATTATTAACAAGTAGTAATTCTGATACAAGTGTTTCATTTCCGGAAAAGTTACACAAAAATGTAGAAGAGCCCTTACCTTCAGGCTACCTCAGGAACTATGGAAAATAAGAAGTGCGTGTAAAGTTTACCGGTGTTGTTGCAAATATCTGACCGTTATGGAGTATTCGACAGAGCTGGTGTTGCGATTGCTTCTCTAGTGTTACACGAACTTTCGTCAAAAATCGTTATATACGTAAATCAAAAAACGTCACGCGCTTATGAAGAAGCGTCTTAAAACTTGCCCGCTTTTTAATTAGATCGGCGGAATGATAAAACCCTGCAGATAGTCAATTCATTTAAATAAATAAATAAAAAAAAAAAAAAAAAATTCAGAACCAGAGTCCATTTATGTTGGGTATGTGACGCCATTACAAAGGAACTGCAAAGACCATTGAGATGCCAATAACGCCCTTCTTTCCGCCAAAACTATTAGTACTGTTGGCCTCCTAACTGTTGGATGCGATAGAACAATGACAAATACACGTAAATTTAGTGGTGTTATACGGCTGTGTATAATTTGCATGCTGTATTTAATTGAACTGCCTTTGGGTCATTTGTTTGATTAAATGGATGGTAAAACTTCTGGTCTATCTACATGCAATGATCCTATTGGTAAATTGCTAAATAAGTGTGAAACAGACGGAAGTCGCAATGTTGGCATTTGATAAAAAAAACAAGGGACGGTATGATTCATGCAAAATTAGCTTCAAGGAAAGGTAAGCCGAAATTCGATAGTAAACGGATTTTTTTGCATAAAGTAATTTTTTTTTGATAACCTTTATTTTTATTTGTTGATTTCTTTTTTTTTTAATGTTAATAGATGTCTTTTACTTGTTGTGTTTCGATAGTATTTTAAGTGATTTCTAATAAGGAACTACGACATTTAGTAAACCGTGTTTTTTCTAAAAACGTATAATATTGAAGCCGATGCGCGGTTTGAAGATGTGTGTTTAATTAACCGTTTTAGCTAAAACTATTTATAGTACACTACAACATAATATTACTATTAGAATTTGATTTATCAATTTTCCATACTAGAGTGATCCACCCTCCTTCTCATGCTTTACATAAGATATCGCAGTTACAATATGTATTAAATAAAATTAAGTACCAAGAAATTGAAACCCATAGTAAAAAGTAATTTCTATGAAATTTATGTTTACCGCGATAACCGACATACACGTAAATCTAGTTCGATATAAACAATATAGTTCTCGACCTCGATTATAGAATTCTAAAAGATTTGGTGAACAGATTTATTTTTATTTCTTATAATGTTATTCAAAATTAGCTTTACTTATGCTACTTGTGAGTTAATTAAGACTCAAAAGCAAAATGGCTAATATCTCCTTAACTGCAAATGTTGCCATGATTTACGTACGTACTTTATAATTTGCTTTGTTGTACCCAATGTGCAAGTTTACTTATTTCACTATACAATCTAAACTATATTACACAAAATGATGTGTCATTTTGGTGGGGAAAATACTGTATAGGAAGTACCTTTTCAAAAAAGAGTTATGTATTCTGTGATGTATACTTAAATCTTCTTAAATTACTTATTAGTCTCAAAAGACACTTTTCCTAAATAAAAATGCATAAAATATATCAGAAACTAACAAAACATGAAAGAAAGCAATGTTTTCTGTTATTTACTTATGCCAGTTTTGTTGTCCTTTGCTTTATGTACCCGAATTAATAAAATATATCACATGTTTCCTAAGACCGTCTGAGACGTCTTCGGACTCTTGAACAAAGTCAGTAAAGTGTGGTTGACGTAGATCGATGCGACGACCACAACCACCATCGCCTTCGTCTAAGCAAGCTCGGGACAACGTTAAGTGACGGATGGCCGACCCTGGAGCGCAGATGTCACGGGTTTGTTTGTTTACTTATATATCTTGGTTAAAGGATTTTGATGTTAATTCTAATGTTGTTGTTGATCGTATTGTTTTGATGATAACTTCCGAAGTTCATTTAACTTGCGCAAAATATACATTTTATATATTTTAAGAGATTTTTTTTCCAATTGTGAAAAACAAATATAAGTTATATGTTTATTAATTTCATATCTTATTTTACTAACATTTACTAACTCGATCTATTCATTGTTGGTAGGGACGACTCTTTTATTATTTGTATATTATTATGACATTTAACCACTAGTATTTTGGGTCTAATGAACATATGTTCTGCTAGTATAATATATTGTTATTGATAAAATGTAAAAAAAAACTTAATAACAACTCATCTGCTAACCTACTTTAGAGATAGAACTTAAGAGGCAAAAATCAAGTAGTAATACTAACTTAGCGTAAGCAAAAACTTATGCCATAGTGAAACTAACGTAAATTATGTTCGTAAATTTTGACTTATACTTACTTCGGCAATGAAACCACGCTTGCACTATGTATATGCACTATGTAAATACGTAATGTTTTTTTAAAAACGTTTACCATATAAATTTAAATCAGACAATATCATTTTCTTCATAATATTGAGTTTGTTTCCAACACTCTCGATGTCTATAAACAGATCGGCCGAATGATCCAGGGTAGGTGACGGCAGCCTGCACTGGGACCAAGTGGCGTAAATAATTGATAAATCGCCACCGAGCTCCCTAAAGTGACCCAAACTTGGAATTTACGGGCATTTAATTGTACCTTAATTCCCAAACTAGTCTTAGTTCATGATTTATATCTTACTAAACGTAATTTGTTTATTTTATACCCTATTGTTGAAATCATTTTATAAGCATTTTTAATTTGTGAATGCATGCATGTAAAGTATGAAGTGAAGAATGAATTTTGGGAAACACGGTTATCTCAAAGTGTGATTATTTTATCTTTTAGATAAGAAAAACGCTCAGATAATAGAATGTAAAGAGTGATCACAAAAGGCTAACGGTAGTATTTCATACAGAATGTTTAAACAATATTAAATAAAATTATTTATTTAATAAAAACAATAGTTTTCAAAATATAACTTTAAACATTCTGTTTAAATATCTTAGTATACAATATAAATAAACTTGATTTAACTATTTTAAAGAATTAAAACGTAACGTTTTTGATACTCAAATCTTTTAAAACTAATTCCACTATTTTTACACAGGATAGGTTAAAAAACAGCTGTAAGTCATCTCGGCAGTGATTACCCTGAGGCGGGTGTAATATGAACCCATTAATTGCTTGACCAACGCTCTGCGACCGCTCCACGCCCTGGGCGACATGCATTTTGTAATAAATTTGACAGATGTAAACGTTCACTTCATGATTACATTTACACAGAGATACAGTTTGATATTATAATATCTTTACAAAAAATGACAGTTTGAAGTTTAACGATCAAATTGTGGCAAATCAAGAAGTGAAAGTATTTATATATTTTTCGGACATCTTACACACAACGCCATCTAGGCCCAAACTAAGCATTGCTTGTATTATGGGTACTAAACGACTGATATAAATACATAAACATACTTTTGTTTTGTAAATACATACATATTATACATGGAAAACACAGAAACTCCAAAACAAATATTTGCGAAGCTCATAAATTCTTAAGTGCGAAACACGAATCGAACCTGAGACCTCAAGCACAGCAGTCAGTACTATTGAATCATAAATATTTATATAAGTATATTTAATATGTTATTAATGAAATGATTAAAAATGTAGAATAAACACAAATAACGCGCTGTATTAAAAAAAAGTGTATAAACCACGAACATGCAACACAATTCTAATAAATTGAGAATGTTTTACAATATTAAATATCTCCCAAACTAACCCTGTTCATGCGAAGCAACACAGACAAGAGAACAACAACTAATCATATTAATTATGTCTCATGCCTTGTTACTGCCGAATGAAAATGTATGGTGAAACTAAACTCTGCTTTCCCGGTATTAACTTATGAAGTGGAAATCCGTGCACAATTCATTTGTGAAACTATGAAACCAGGTAATGAAATAGTTTCTCCCGCACTGCGTCTGTTTGTACTTGCTTGTACTTTAGGTCGATTATCATCTTTAATTAGGTCCTAAAAAATATTACTTTATTAACCGACTTCAAAAAAAAGGAGGAGGTTCTCAATTCGTCTGAATCTTTTTTTTGTTTTTTTTTATGCATGTTCAGCGATAATTTCGTTGTTTATGAACCGATTTCAAAAATTCTTTCTGCATTCGATTTGGCATAACATACAGGTGGTCCCATCGTCACCATGTCGGGATCTGGTGATGGTATCTTCAGGAAATCGAGGGCAACTCTTAAATTTTATAGTGAAATACTATGTGTTTTACGTATTTTCTAAAGCTAATCAAGTATTTGCGTCTTGTAGTAAATACATTATGATGATAAGCTGATGATGGAAGGTACATCTCTTTAGCGTTAATTTCGTCATTTATGAACGGATTTCTAAAATCATTGGATTTGGCATAGTTCACAAGTCGTCCCATCGTGTCGGGATCTGGTGATGGGATCTCAAGGAAATCGAGGGAACTCTTCAAATATCATAGGCACAATTGTCGCTATTTGGGTACTCAAAACAGTTTTTCTTTGAAGTCGGTTTTTTTGTTAAAATTATGTTACTAGTATTTTATGTAATTGGTAAATTTCAAACAAAATGAATTATTCAATATCACCGTTCACTACTGAACTTAAATATAATATCTAATTAATTTGTTGTAAACTACTGTAAGTTTTACACAGTTTGCAAGTTATGTGAAACTTACAGTGGTAATTAACACGATTGTAGATTGATTCCTTTGACACCTTGCTTATTTTACAATGTCAAAACTGACGTAGGTACCTCTTAGATTAGATGCTACTAGGTAGGTCTATACTTGCTACTAGGTGGCCCGGCCCATCTGCTCACTAGCTCCCTTCTACCTAAAAACGATAAATATGTATATTAAATCGTAATGAAAACGTTCTATATTCTCAAGGGTAAGAGATAACATAGATATATCCATGTAAAATATAAACTTGGCATAAACAAACATGTGATTTTAGGTGCCTTTGATTTTATTATGACTGAATTTGAGCAGTTTTGCTTTGTCGTGCAGAAATAGAACACTGAGTTATTGTAATGAATAAGTACCGGGTAATCATGATTTAATAATAATTTAATAACCACAAAATCATGCCGTCGCTACAAAATCGCAGGTACATTTTAAACCAACACATTTTCCATGGGGTCACGTTGTAAATTGAACATGGCAGCCTGCGGTTTAATAACTGCAACTATCAGATGCACAGACGGACCACTGTATTGCATGTTGATTAAATTACGACCTTTGACTGAACGAGTACGTGGATTTATCAATAACGCACTTATACCTGTGAAACTAGATTACAGATGTTCATGGATGTAAATATTTTATTTGGTAATCGCACCAGTATTGGAAACGGAACATGTTGTCAATACTGTCATTACTAATTATTCATAAATGTGTTAAATTATAATACTACCTTCTTATGTTCATCATTACTATTTAGCTATTATTAGTAAAGTGGATATAAGCCTTCCTGTAGAACGGAGATTTTGACTTACTGTACTATGCTGGCTAGAAGGTTATGTATAGGGTTTGTGTCCAGTTTCCCTTTCCTTTGCAGTGCATTGTATGCTACTTTACTCGACTCTTACGTTGTCACCCACAGGATAAATAGGGTGTCACCACCCCAGAATTATTTCAAACGTATCTTCATCTATATTAGACTAGGCTAGGTCTCGGTTTCTAATCGGCTTGAAAGGGATTTTTTATGGTGTATGACGTTTACTTAGAATATATTGATAGACTTCACAAACTTTCTTTACCATTACATGAAATCTTTAGGTATGAAAACATTTTGTGAGTATTAAACAAAATAATACGAATAATTTAAAAGCGTTTTGTAAACCAGACCGTGTTACGACAGCTGTGCGTGTATAGTCGAGCGCGAAATCTGTAGGCGGGTAAGTCGGGCTATGTGAGTTACGTTTTGAAATGGATGCGGCATTAATCAGTGCTAGTTAAAAAACTTGATCTAATTCATATTTGTATTCTGAGCCCATTACTCGTAGGATGTCAATTTATGAAAAGTAAAACCTATCAAATGCGTAGCATATCATGCGTAGTGCAGGAATCCATAATACTTTCGCACTTCTAAAATAAAAGTAGCCATGTCATGAGTGACTGCCAACAGACTTCCACAATCATACTTCGATTATAAGAAAGAAGAAGAAGACAAGGCGATATCAGAATTGTGTAGAAACATGTTTAGAGATCCCATAATTTGTAAAGATTGCCAAAGATGTTTTTAAAGCAACTGTGACTGATGGCTTAATGTAACTCTCTTGGACATAAAGAGGTTTCAATGTGTTATGAATGGTCACTCATTATAATAATAATTATTTTTTATAATATAAAAAAACAATTATGTAAATTGACCCGGCTAGAACATGTCAACTTACGCGGACTGACTACTATGCCACTACCACTGTGCCATTAGCCCCGAAAACGAGAAAATTTGAGAAAAGAAGAAAATAGTAGATAAAAATTATATTTATCACTAGCTTTCGCCCGCGGCTGCGCCCGCGTGTATGTCGGTTATCGCGGTAAAAAGTAGCCTATGTCCTTTCCCAAGTTCAGTTCTATCTTCATTACCAAATTTCATTAAAATCGGTTCAGTGGTTTAGGCGTGAAAGCGTAACAGACAGACAGAGTTACTTTCGCATTTATAATATTATAGTATGGATTTAGTCTAGTCTAGTTGAGTCGCAAAAACTATGTTGTATATTATCATGTTATTTCTATGTATTCATAAATTGAATAAATTAGGCTTTAGCCTCACTGTATGAGAATGAATGGTATCGTGTTTGTATGTATGTATGTATGTTTGTATGTAGTAATACCAGTATTTATTTCGTAATTAGTATTTTTGTAGTAGCAAATACATATCAACTTCTCTTCGTATATCTTGATATAGTAAGCAAACTAGCTAGCTTATCATTAGTTTCCACCTCAATACTGAAATTAAGTCGGTCCCTTTCGTTCGGCCCTCTGTGTTTGTCTAGTTAAATTAAGTTGAAAATTTATTCCATATCAGTTTTGTGGGTTCCTCTGTGTCAGAGTGGAATATATAATTTTGGCAACGTAAAATTATTTTAGAGGGTTTAATTAGTTTTTGATGATAATTGTTTGCCCGCAGCTATTACTAGCAAAATACAAATAATTGCCAAAAACACATAAAACTTCACACAACTAATTGAACGAATGTTGCGCGTAACATATTTATTCTCGGTTATGATTAATTAATATTCAATCAACTATTTAATTATGTTCGAAATATTGTGGTGATAATAAGCTTCATTTGCGTACCTATGTAATAAATAAATATTCAAAAAAAGGTATATTTTTCTTATTCAATTGATTACAGTAGTTCACAGTTTTAAGTATTTTGCACCTATTTTTTATGAAAACAGATATTGACAATAGTTCCCCAACCCACACTCGGCCAGCGTGGGGACGTATGGCCTTAACCCCCTCCTGAGAGGAGACCCGAGCCCGAGCCCCCCAGCAGGGTTGTTAATTGAACGGAAAATATTCTAGACATTGTTTGAAAACTAATGTCTTAGATTAAAATGACTTATTGTACATTTCTCTGATACTATTTTATATGGTAGAAATATTCTACATAATCTAGAAGTTGCCTTGGTTGTTATGAAACATAAAAACCAACAGTGGGTGTAATAGACTCGTCTATTTTCAAAGTTTTTTTTTCATATTAAGCATTATTATTTCTACAGTTTATAAAAATACAATATTATAGTGTAATAGAGCAGTAGCACTCTCATCTATGTACAACCTTAAATTACAACAGTATAATATAGTAATATTCTGTGAACATTTAAGGTGTTTAGGGAGGTTGACCGAAGCCAATAGACAAACATAGGGACGGTAACAAAATACTTTTTGATAACATCGAAAAATAAACTTGTTAAATGTGTGTCGTATGTACTTTCATGTATATATATTTAGATGAAGTCATTAATTTTAAATTACAAAAAGATACTTAAATTTTATTTATTTTATAGATTTTATTAGGTATGTGTAGCATGTATCAGTTTGAACAAGTAATATACAAAAGACTGTCTCACAGTAACAAAGTTTCCATGCAATTAGTTACTGTGCTCAGTTAGTGTGACTGATGTCGGTAGATGCGGCAGTCAGTGAATTAATATTCGCGGTGGGACGCGACGTCGTGCCAACGTCAAGTGCAGCGGACGCGCGCTCACGCATGCCTTGCGCTCAGGCGGACCGTTCAACACCACTCATTAGGGATGGCTGCCCATCGCAATCGTTAAATGTTTTCAACTTTAATTAAATTTCGACCAACAAACAACAACCATATAACTTACATACAATTCTAGTCTCACGATGTTAGTTGCCGTACTTCTCTTATATGGCTTGATCGATTCTTATGAAATTTTGTGCCCTTAAAATACGAGCCTTCTTTATAAATATTAGATGAGTAGTTTCAGTAGTCAAATGATACATTAAATTCTAGATTTATCAAAGTTAGTTCGTTTCTTATTTTATTTCGTCTCATATTAAATAAATAGAGTATTAAATGTCTCAAACACCTGATTTTAAATTTTAAACATGTGACAAAATCTGCACAATACTCTAAAATTAGTTCAATGAATACAAAACTTAATTGGTTTAGTTCCTATAAACCCGACATAGGTAAACTGAAAGTAAGTAGGTGAAACTAAAAGTTTAGTGCAACTCATAAAATAAAATATTTTATTTGTTCAACCTATCTTCCTGGGCCTTAATTCCCAAGTTTATTTGGGGTCGGCTAGTAGTTCAACCGGTTTTACCTGAATTTCAGTTTTTCCACGGAGCGACTGGCATCGAACCTCCGCAACCTCCGGGAGAATTGTAATTCGAAAATTGAACTAGTTGTCAGTAGATTTGAGGCGCGAGCACGAGCACGGGCGTGAATCACCGCCAAACTTCCAAACTCCGGGCTGCTATTAGAAATTTCCTAAGAAAAACCCAACAACACTTTTTGGCCCGACCCAGTATTTGAACCCGAGACGTCTTGATTAGCAGTCGCAAACGCTAACCACTAGACCAAAGTTCAAATTATATGATAATATGTATTTTTGAAAACACGGGAAAATTGATCTGAGACGATGTTTTTAGGATCTGGTTGAAAGTAATCACTGCCTCTTCTGGCCCCGTAAATGCCAAACCTCTTAAATTTTTTTTACTTTTGGGAATATATTGAAATCGCACGGAGCCAGGTCTAAGCTGTGTGAACGGGATGGGTCAAGCTCTATGTTTTCAAAAGTCATATGTTTTCAAAACTATAACGTACTATATATTGCGAGGAAACACATCAGCAAAGAGATAATCATCCATTTGAAACATATATGTGAGTACACAAATATTGCCTCAAACTGAAAAAAGCTACTTCAGGTGTATTTAAACAGTCTAAATGATGTCCTCTCTCATCAATTGTCAAAACGACGGCATAAATTAAAGACCCCTTGCCACGAGGGCCGAGATTAATGTTGGCATTAATCGAGTGACCACCACACGCTCGCCCTTTTCCGGTCGCCAAGAACGTTTAACCCTTATAATGTTGCTGTGTTTAAAATAAAAATGTTTCACTTTTTTATTTTTAAGTAAGACACAATCATGGCCGACATTATAACTTAATATTCAATATGATTACTTTGGCGCTGTTTAATTATTAAAAAAAATCTAATGTAGTCTTACGATTGTGAATGGAAATGCTCCTTTTTCTTCGCAGAAATATGATTTTATGTCATTTATAATAGATGGAGGTCATCTGAAGCTGCAGATAGCCCGAGGTACGTCGGGGTTCCAGGGTTTTCCTTTCTAGGGTATACCTGGTTCCCCGACCACTAGTACTTGAGACGGCGTGCGGTTTTAGTCGGCTCGAGGCTGACATAGCTAGGCAGTATCTGAAGGGATTTCCGCACAAAAAAAATAAGGTCAGTCATAGTGTAAGTATTACGATTAGTAAATAGTGTAATGTAGTGTTGTATGTGTGTAGCAGTAGCAGTGTAATGTGTAGTAGAAATGTAGTGAAGCTTTATCATTGTATACGTAGAAGCTAGTTTTTTTGCATACATACACTCACTATGACATACTAAATGGCCACATTTGGTCAAAAAAAAAAAAAAAATATTCTTTGATTACATCCAAAAATTACTGACTCTTGACCTCTCTTCTTGTATGCCATTTAAAAAATTGGGCAAGTGCGTGTCAGGCAACAGAATGCGCTCCAACGCGTTTTCGGTGCCGTTCTGCCTAACCTCGAACCGTGGGTAGGCAGGGAGGGTGGTCGCATCACCTACCGGCTTACGCAGATACTCACCGGGCATGGTTGCTTCGGAGAGTATCTGAATTGGACGTGAGTAGACGGCACAATGCCACCACTCCGCAGGCGACAGGGCCTCGTCCCAGCACACGCTGAAGGACCCCGCGTGGGCGTTAGAACGTGAAGTCCTAGTCGGCCAAATTGGACGAGACCTGTCCCCGCTAGCAATCATTGCTGCCATGCTGGCGGGTGAGGAGGGCTGGGGCGCAGTGGTCTCTTTTTGTGAAGCTGTAATGCTTCACAAAGAGACCACTGAACAGGATCGGGACAGGGCCGATCCCGAACGAAGAAGACGCCGGCGGTAGAAATCGCTGACGGGGCCGCGGGTCGCCGGAGGACGGGGAACTCTGGTGGCGTATAAAATGCCGCGGTGTGGGAAGAATTAGCGGCTTGGTTACATCGAACACGAGGTCGGGACGGAGAGGGGAAATGGTTTATAAGAAAAGGTATATTCGTGCAAAGTTTAATTTTTTCTAATCTATAAGGGTTCCGAGACATTAACTACGGAACACTAAAAAATAAAAAGATGGGTCGATAGTAGTGTAACAAACCGCTTGTTACAGTATTGTGAAATGTAAATGTATAATCATGAGTATATTTCACATTATTCTGTTTGAATGTTTTATTTTACTCAACTCGAATTAGTACTTATTGGGTTGATAGCAATGAGTATAGTGACCCTTATATTCTACTCATGCTTTCCTTGAGACTGAGACTACTCAGTCTCAAGGTAATATTTGGCAGGATATTGGCAGGCTCATATATAAAAAAAGCGGCCAAGTGCGAGTCGGACTCGGCCATGAAGGGTTCATTAGCAGAAAGTAACATCATATAAAAGTTTTTGTAGTTCGTTGTAACTTTCATCGATGTTTTAATAACAGTGTTTTGATTGAAAGAAATGTAAATTGCGGTTTATGATTTATGACGTATTAAAAAAAAACTACTTATTAGATCTCGTTCACACCAATTTTCGTTGGAAGTTTGCATGGTAATGTACATTATATATTTTTTTTAGTTTTATAATTCTCTTATTTTAGAAGGTACAGGGAGGGGGGACACACATTTTACCTCTTTGGAAGTGTCTCTCGCGCAAACTATTCAGTTTAGAAAAAAATGATATTAGAAACCTCAATATCATTTTTTTCTAAATAAGTCGTCTCAAAACATGTAAATCGATTGGCCAAACAATTTAATTTCATAGCCGAAGCACCCGAACAATGACACTTAATGTAATTTAATTTCCTACAGTCCTATTTTATCGCTGGATTATTTGATCAAAGGGCTAATCGAGTCCACATACCTACAGTTTAGTCAAAGATAAACTTGCGACATGCGGGCGGCTGTGCGTATTTAACTAATGACTGAGTCATGGGGGCCTATTGGGAGTAGAGAGGGTGTAAGAGTGGGGTGAGAGGGGGTGAGCACAGGTCCGGTGATATCATTAGCCACAGATGCCGCTGCCCGATGCCCGGTATAAATACATTAAGTGTGCCGTCAAACTGTTAAAGCTTGCTCTAAACATAGTTTCGGACGCAGATTACCTTTACTGAAATGTCAGCGTTTGTTTAGCAGTTTTTCATATTCCATAAACAATTATTATATTACTGCTTCATTTATTTCAAAGTAAAGGGCAATAATCGTAACAAACAATGTTAATGTTGCTTTAAACAAAATTATGACTATTTTTAACGTACAAATAATAACAATTGTATTCAAAAAAATTGTAACAAACTCATCTACACAACTTTAAGTATCATAAAGCAAATTACATTAGACCACAAAGACCATATGAAAACTCAACAACGTTAATCAGTATAATATTAACATTTATGCATATTAAAATTATTAATCAAGCAGGTTATGGGTGAGTTGGGTACAGTGAGCAGATATTGCGTTGAAGTTGAAAATATTGAAATGGCAATCGGAAGCTGGCAAAACAGCAGCTAAAACCACTTGGTTACATTTGTTACATGAGCACTTAAATTATTTTACATTTTAAATTCTACTTTAGCCTAATAGCGTTAAAGTAATATTATGTAAAATATCAATGTTCGTTTACATTGTTGCCTACATGAAAATAGTGAGTTCTTTCATAGTTCTGCGTTGGTAAACGACCGTAGTTTAAGCACTGCCAACAATACCCGCATCAAAATCAATAGACAATGAAAAACAGCGGCCACTGTATAGAATATAGCGTCATAAAATTCTATAAACCCAATAAAATTCGTGCATGGCGTTGGAACGTCCACTTAAAATCTCAAAGTACATAAACATATCATAAGAGGGGATGTTGAGCGAGTTATCCTCACAAAGAGAGTTTTTCTAAGGGATAAGCGGTGGTTTCCCCAGATGGTTATTTTATACAGTGAAGTCGAGTTAACGGGCTGGGTTTTTAGCATTCGTAACATTACCGTAGACGAGCTACGCGGCCGTAGAGTGTAGCACTAAGCTCATTGTGATATCATAACATTCTAAAAAAAGTGTCCAACATTTTGTTGTCGTATGGTTTTTGTCGGTTACATTTGTGTTTTAGCTTTTAACAAAAAATCTTAAAGTAAAAGTAATTATGAGTGTCACTTCTGATCAAAAATTGCCTTACTTTCGACCTTACGGAAAGATAGCTCGTAAAATTAATGAACATCGCCTTGAAATGTTTTTCTTTTCTGAAAAAAGTTATACCTCAAACATTGTGATGTTCTTTGTTAAAAGACATCACCTAGTGTTTCATAAATGCATGATTGCATGCCACCTTGATCTACTCGGTAACGTACGCGACTGCCGATTCGTAGAAGTTATTGGGAAGTCAGTGAACCCAAATTTATTGATAACTAGTTCAAACTTCGAATTCAAATCGTTCAAAGGGTCGCGAAGAGCGGATGCCACTGCCGTGCAAAAATTGTCATTCATGTAAAACCGTTTGAACTAGTAGCTGCCCTAATTTATTTGGAATTAATAAAGAGGATGAAGCTAGTAAACTATTTCAGTGCTACTTAAAGCGTTTAAATTAATTAAAATTACACAACATCGTAATTTAGGTAAAACATAAATATATTTGTAAAAATGTCTGGGCTTAATGCATTTTTAAATTCATTTCTTAAAAGCAAATGTCTAAGAACGTGGTATATTCAATACAAAATTACGTCATACTTTATGCTACAAATTGAAGAATTGTATTTTTTTAAATGTATACAAAGTATATTTTAAATAGCACAATAAATATAAAACATCATAAAGAGTTGCTAGTACTTTTATTTACTGGTGCGATCCCTCTTCGTTTATTGCGATATAAATCGGCAACTAGATATGATTTATCAGCTCATCACTCTTGGTTAGGAATGAGTAACGTTATTGCAACGTTATAAACGTAACGATATATCTTTATATGTATTCATTTGATGTATCATGTTTCCTCTACATTTTTAGGCCACAAAGTTGAATGAAATGGACCGCGGTTGACTTAAAACATATTACCATACTCGGGGGATGCTCACCCTTTATTCAGACACAACGGGCCGTAGAAATTGAAATGGATCGGATTCAAGAGCCCATCCATCACGGTGTTTGCCCCACATCTAATGGTTTTTTAATAATTCCACTTCGGACTTCAATATGTCGTCCCTCATTAGAAATAAAAGTGTGATCGAGGGCATTGTTCGGAATATGACAGTCAATTGACAGTTCCCGATGATAATAATCGAATAATGAAAGCGAGACGGTGCAGACAAAAGGTGTCATTGAAGTGTGAAATGTAAAATGAAGAACAGACAGAATTTTACCCTATAAATTACTTGTGGCAGTCTCAGTTATGTTGTATTCTGAGGTAAAAGGGCATTAGGAGTTTCGGATTGGAATCGTTCAGCCTGTTTAGTGTCCATCGTGCAGCAGGACTACCTATACTTCGCTTGCGTAGTTATGGTCTCCACTCCACAAATATTATTGAAAACTAAAATCGATTAACTAAACATCAATTTACATTAATGCCATAGCCCATAATTAATTAAAATGTTAATCCACAATCTATAAAGACTTCTTCTAAGATGTCTTCTAATTAGTATTTACACAAACTTTTAGACTAAAATGTCCACGTAGTCCACTTTCGAATAAAGAGGATAATATAAATTTATCTAAGAAGTCTCATGGCACACTTAGAATAGTCCAAGTCTATGTAGCAGTAATTATGTCTTCTGTAAAACAGCTGAAGACAACCTTTTTGTACCAAGCCTAAAGTTTCAAAACATCACAATATTAACCATTCCTAATGTATGAACAAAGTCGCGCTTAGTTAAAAAATATAAAACCTTAACAGAACTTGTAAAACAATAGCACAAAACAAATTTTTAAACAGTTGTATTAAAATACAACACAAACAACATTTCAACATGAAAGCTTGTGTAAAAGATGTACGAAAACAATTGAATCGTCGTATAATATAATTTTCAAAGCTCTAGTCCTCTTTGTTTATCTTTCATAAATATATTATACCAATGTCATGAGCGGAAAGTAAGACAATAAAGGTACCAAGAAAGGAATGTAAAAGGGGACAAGCTAACAAAACGACCGCGTTCACTGACCGCTATAAACAACGGAAACTATGTGTGCGGTCACCTTTATATTTCATGCAAATCGACCGCCGCTGCAGACTGTTATAGAATAATCGTAGTCAGTGATAAACGATATTTGTTGCAGAGTTTATGCTCCTCGTGGCTACTTTTGTTAGAAAATTTCTACCCTTACAAAACTTAACAAAAAAATTTGGAAAACAGAACTTCTATATCCTCAATTTTCTTCTGTATTGTATATAGTATGAATTTATTTATTCTATTTAATTTCATTTGAAATATTTGCCTTTATTACGTAACAGTAATATACATATATTAATAGACAGACTACTTAAATAATTACATAAAATTCACGCATTGCACGCAGAGCCCCTAGACCTACGTCATTTTAGCAAAGCTGAAATTTTCAGGATTATTAGTACAATGTCTTGTTAAGAGGTATATGTACACTTTCCGTGGGCCATTACTTCTGCCAGACGTCTTGAAAGTTATGAAAAAATTAGGTAAACTACGTTATAGTAGCAAACATTAATTTTATATATATTTATTATGTTAGGTACTAGTTTAAGACCCTTTGTATGCGGCATGGTGTTATACACTGATAATATGATATCTACTGTGCCGAACTCTGAACAATGATAGCAAAACTTGCAGTTAAACAGTCCCGACTCATGAATCGATCTTCACCATTATTGCTCAACGATAACGTGAGAACTCATACAAGACGAGAAACCGTTTTGATTCAACAGGAACTTCAATAAGAAACCATTCATCACCCTCCGTATTCGCCGGGCAATTTTTTAAAGGGGCAGTACAAAATGCTTTCACACAGTTTGTAGAACCTAGATCACTAGAGTTCTATCGCAAAGGCTATTTTCTATTAGATGGCAGCAATGTATTGATAATAATGGTAAATATTTTGATTAAATAAATATGTTAAAATAAAAAAAAAGAATTTCATTTTTTCTGTATACATCGGCAATTTCATAATTTAACCCATAATATATTATAGATATTTTTGTCGATATTCTTAGTAGCACGTAATCTGTGTAAGATAAGGAAAAATGAAGGAAAACGATGAGTTACAGTTACAGCTGATATTAGTCATTTCATATAAAAGAGCCATTTGTTTTTATTACATTGCTTCCTAATTTTTGTAAAACTGTGTGAGTGGAACATTCAGAATACGCAGTGAAACATAAAGTTCAACAACAAACTTTATTACTACATGTGTATTAATAACAAGCTACATAAAACTGCGAGCCGTAACGATCACGCCTTTCGTAATGAAATTTCACTTACGCGTAATATAATATTCGTCATAAAGAGCCTTATCTAAAATGCATCTCCGAACACGATCTATTCCCTCCATAAAAGTTACAAATAACCGCGAAATGACGCATCATTAAATAATATCACCCAGATAAGTGCAGATTAATGTCGTTTTTATATTGTTGGATCGATATGGCGTTTTTCAAACGACCCCTTCAAGCATTAAAACCGCGACATCGACCGATGTGTGCGATTTCAAATTATGATATGGTTACGTTATCGAGAAAAAAAAAGCGGCCAAGTGCGAGTCGGACTCGCCCATGAAGGGTTCCGTACCAGCAAGTAACATCATATAAAAGTTCTTGTAGTTCGTTGTAACTTTCATCGATGTTTTTATACTAGTGTATTGATTGGATGAAAGGTATATTGCGTGTTACGATTTATGACGTATTAAAAAAAAACTACTCACTAGATCTCGTTCAAACCAATTTTCGTTGGTGGTTTACATGGTAATGTACAACATATATTTTTTTTAGTTTTATCACTCTCTTATTTTAGAAGTTAGAGGGGGGGGGACACACATTTTTCTACTTTGGAAGTGTCTCTCGCGCAAACTATTCAGTTTAGAAAAAAATGATATTGGAAACCTCAACATCATTTTTGAAGACCTATCCATAGATATCCCATACGTATAGGTTTGATGAAAAAAAAAATTTTGAGTTTCAGTTCCAAGTATGGGGACCCCCAAAATTTATTGTTTTTTTTCTATTTTTATGTAAAAATCTTAATGCGGTTTACAAAATACATTGACTGACCAAATTTCAACAGTATAGCTCTTATAGTTTCGGAAATAATTGGCTGTGACATACGGACGGACAGACAGACAGACAGACATGACGAATCTATAAGGGTTCCGTTTTTTGCCATTTGGCTACGGAACCCTAAAAAACGATCAAAAAACTGATCATCATAATGTATTTGTACCAGTTGGCTTTAATAACAAAGTCAAAGAGAGAAATGTTTTGAATATTTTATCTTCAACCAGTTTAAAGTATTTTCTACTTCAGCTTGTTAGGTAACCGCCGTGAAGTGGTGAGATAGATGATATAAAATAACATTCTACTCTCAAGTCAAAATTATTGCTCAAGAATTCCCAGAAAAAAGAGGTCGTAGTCGGAAAAATATGTTATAGACATATATCTTGACATATTCTTGAACCAAGTGGCGTCATGTGCATTTAAAAGATTCATACTAAAGCTATAATTGTTTCATACATATTACAAATATAAACTGTGCTCTTGTGATATCTTTGTACATGTTTCATCAGTGTAAATCTGAGTAAATGTACCGATGTGTTTAAATTATTATTTTTCTCTAGGATGGTTTTTATTTTAGAAAATTAGGTACTTTTTTGCTAAATTAAGTTGTTGTTGCATATATAAATAATAAAGTATGATAAAATTGTAAATCTGAATGTTGATAAAAAGTAACTAATAAAGGTTTCGTCAGTTCTTTTCCATAGCAATGACGACATTTTGGCCGAGCAACCAGAGTTGAAAATGTAGTTGAGATGTACTCGAAGAATGTAACGTTTTGAAAGTGCATGGAGGGATTTTGATTGATTATATATTTATGTGTCAGACTGACTGACACACAACGCCATCTAGTTTGAAACCTGAGACTAAACTGGATCGAGCCCGAGACCTCAAGCACAACAGTTGTATTCGCTTCCAATATACTACCAACGCAGTCAACTGATAAAAAAAACAGCAGAATCAAGCATAAACATACTTCAGGCTACATTAATCTCTCATTGGACAGCTTTATATAATATTGGTAATATATTGGCAAATGAACTGTACTCTCTCAGTGAACCAAGCACCAAGACATTAACGATTAATGTCTATTATTGAGATCGAAGTGAAAACTTAACACAGAATGGTACTTGACGAAGTAATTATTCTTGTCACCCTATATTATATGTATGAAAGTTATCTCACTGTAAATTAGTTTTTACATATCCAAAATCACTTCCGCACATTTTATGGGACACTCATATATCAAAGCTATGAAAAAGTTTGCCCTACCTACATAATATTGGTAGGCAAGCATCTGTGCAGAAATCACCCGGTCACTAGAATATTGTTTTCACTATATTAGAAACGTGATCGCAATTTTTAAGAGAGAAAAAAATCTATTTCAACTCGACTCTCTGACGTTGTGCGTATTTGATTATACGTCGAGTGTGTATTCCCTTTTACAGTGTTATAAAGTGAACGATATTGGGAAATTTTACGATTCCATCTACATGTTATATTGAAATATTAACATCGGGATTAAAACTACGCCAACCGTCCTGTTGGAGTGTAAGTGATTTAGCGAAACGTAACTTAAAACCATGTAAAAAGCGGGCTTATCATTATTAAAATAAATTATTATCAAAAAAAAAATGGCAATTACATGGTATGCTTTGCTTTTTTATATCCTGTCAAAATGACTACTCTGGCTGATGGATAGCTGGAATAGAATTCAAGAGTAGTGATCACCATTCTCATTGTGAATGCAGATAATGCAGCATAGTAGTCCACGCAATGGCTATGAAGTGAGCAGCTTCTGTAGTGTGAAGTGAATGCAGTGCAGTGAATGAGTACTCATTATTTCTATGTTTCTTTAATGTTATTGCCTTTGTATCTACTACTTAGTATGTTTTGTGTGATATATTACCACTAGGTCTTATGTTAAACTTGACATGAAAATCGGCATAAGGTATAAAATGAAAATTGACGTATTAAATACTGGGCATATATATTTCAATATAGTAGGTGTAATAAATCACTGCGATGTCCCGTATCTAAATATATGCATGTCCTAGCCATCTCCCGTTTGATATTCATTAGGGCTAATCACGCGCCACACAGCTTACATCAATTTGGAATACGTATCAAATGACATTCTGAAGAGCCGGTGGAATAAATTTCTGATATTACTGCCTGCTGCTATATGTGCTGGCATATTTGTATTAGGCAGACCGTAAATAGCCGAGAAAAATTGTAGTTAAACAAAAGGATTTTTTATTTAATGCAAAACATAATTGATTTATTATACATAATATAAGATGCCTTATTGGTAGGTATAGATTTCTTTTAATTAATTATTATAGATAAATCAAATGTAGAACACCAAATCTTATATGATTGATATTATATTGTATATGGTTAATGATCTGTGCGGTTGAAAAATGTAAGTATACGAATTATTTATGAATTTTTCCTTTTAAAATTTAATTAAATTTAGAACAAACATGTACTGCAATAATTTATAGTAATAATTTTATAAATAACTACTTGAAATTATTATAGGTCCCAACTGCTTTTCATATCACTATTAAGACATGCTGTCATTGCACTGCATTGATGCACTATTCTTGTACATTAAAATTGTAATGTATTGCAATTTCAAAATACTTCTTCTATCACCTCTTCATAAGCCCCTTGCAAACATGTAGCGAATGACAAAGCGCACCATTTAGTTCATATTTCACTCTAAATCCTAATAGGAACCTAATCGTACTTGAACAGATCTGTACTGAGCAGACAGATCATTGGACGTCGAGCCAAGGCAAGCTTGCTTCAATTTAGTAAATCAATAAACTCACCAATTCTGCAATATGTCTACAATATAGATATATATATATAGGTATAAAGCAACGTTTGAGTGAGACTACCTGTTTAGACTCGTATAAAGGACACGTATGAACATAGTTTATTTAGCTTACATCTAATGTCACGTCAAGGAATAGTGACGATGACATTTGTTCATTGAAACGGAGTCGCAGGAAATTAATGTTGAGATAACAAGTGTTTCTAACGTTCACTTAAAGCGTCACTGTTCAATTAATAGACGCGTTTCTGAATGAACGTCAATATATTTATGTTATGTATACATATTTAATGTTTATGGAATAACTGAATTTAGTATTTATGATAGAACAAAGGGGACAGAAGTAATCTAAATTGAAAATATTGTATTTTTAGGTTAGTAACATTTAAAATCTAGTTTTATGTTCCTTATAAATTGAGTCATCAGGTGAGGAAGTTTGGGTATAGGACCGAATTTTAGCTCTCCTGGTCTCAGCACCTTTGGATGGCACTGATAAGATAAGATTTGTTTATTGTAATTTTAATATTTTCAGGTATTATTTCGTCTGATGCCAAAAAGGTCCTGCGTTATAGTAACGCATTTCACATAATTAAATAGCCAGATATAAAATAAATAATAATTGTAAACATCCAACTACTACTATAAACTTGAAACTCGGAATGAGTTTATTTACTTTACAGATCTCACCTGGTGGTCTAATCTCTCTAATCTAATCTCTATAGAGTCTCAACTATTATAGCTAATGTTTATAAACATACTTATATATAGTAAATACCTACATACATATTGTAGAAAAATTGAGATCCGACACAGAGTAAATGATCGTGCTCATTACACAAACATCTTCCTGGGTGGACATCAAATTTGTCATCCTACAAGCTTGTCCTATGAAATGATATGAAAAGAAATGATGGATTGATTTAGCTCTTCGTGAGGTACCTCAAATTATTATTCTTAAATTATGTGGTGACTTTTATTTAAAATTTTAAATAAGTTTTGTCGCAGATGTATAACTTAAAAATTCAGATCAATACTGTACTGAGTCCGAACAATTTAAACTACATGCAATAAATAGAAAAAAACCTCAATCCACAATGCAACATAGTTCAGCTGGGAATACGTACTGGGGACGGATGCAGATAATATCGGTGTGGAAGCTCTCAAGTCTAAAGTGAAACATGAACCAAATATGTAATGGTGAAGATATCGGTATGTTCTGGACGCAAACAGTATTTCTGACGAAGTACAATCTGTAGGCTCAGACAACGGTTTTATAACTACTGTGTAGGAGGAACAGAGAGAGAGAGTGCCTCAGAGAGCACATTATGCCGTTGGTCCTGGGTGTAATGAAATGACAATCGTTATTGGGAAGTCAGTGCCCTCAAGTATACCAACAACTAGTTCAATCTTCGAATTTCAGTTCCCCCTCAGGGTTGCGGAGGTCCGATTCCAGTCGCTTCATGTACAAATTGAATGACAGGTAAATTCGGTTGAACTAGTAGCTGACCCCAAGTAGTCTTGGGAATAATGCTCTGGAAATATATGAAATTGAAGCATCAGTTTGTAATTACAAAATTCTCTTCCTTATGATTTTTGTTGTAATAGTGCAACAACAACGCGGGGCGCAGCTAGTATATCAATAATAACAATTCAATATCTCTTCGCTATAAATCTTCAGTACCAACTCCTTGTTGAAACTTAAGACAAATTAGCGTTGATAATATTGTTAGCTAAACTGAAATCAATATTGAACTGGGATTGTATACATAGTGTTGTTCCCTTGTTACAACTTGTTGTGTTTTAGTTTTACCCGATTTCAAACTAATAGACCTGTAGCGTTGGCAAAGTTTATGTATTTCAGCCAGTAAGCAATAATAAACATTGGATAAGGATGAATTCACTATAGCAAGGGCTAGTTTCATCAGTTCCTCTGCTATGTAACACTAACTGATAGAGAAAAAGTGCTGATATAAATATACAGATATGGTTATTTGACATATTGGTCTCTGTTATTATCTAGCAGATTAGTTTAAAATATTATATTGGAAATTTTATCAGCTACTATTGAAACTGACAAAAATTAACAAATGATGTGATGTACAAAAGCCAATGTACAAAAGTGGCTTTAAAAGAACATCTTAATTTTTAAGTTTTAAATTGTTTTTTTTGGTTATCTTGCATTTTGTTTTTTTAGCTTCTAAATTTTGATTGAAATTGAAATAAATCTTAGATAAATCAATAGAAATTATACATAGTTTTACGAACTTTAAAATGGTAATCGCGTTGCTAAACCTATAATTTTGGTGTGGAGGAGCGGGTATCGTGTTCCTCCAACACAAAGGGAGGATCCTCCGACCAGGCAAGGTGATCATACCTGGTGGGCCACTTCCCAACAGTTTATGTTAGGATGTTGTATATATGCTAATCGGTGCGAGAACTTCTCTATCGCGATTCTGTATTAGTAGTTACTCCGTATAGTTTGTTCCGTGTTTTACTTCGTAGTGCAGTGTTTCTTCGCTAGATGGCGCTGTTGTATGTTTTCGTCTAGCTGTATGTGGAAGTCGTCACATTGATAATAAATTCTAATCATTAGAAGAAAAGAAAAGCACTATGCAGTAGTATAACTTATTTAAGGCTATCGTGTATGTCAGTTATCGTAACAAAAAGTAGCTTAAGTGTTCTTCAACGTTGAATCTATCTATATACTGAAAATTATTAAAATCGGTTTAGTTTAGTTTAAACAGTGAAAGCGTAACAGACAGATAGTGTTACTTATGAATTTATAATATTAAATATAGATACCAGCTATCTGCTGCTGCGCTTCGATATAAAATATAAATAAAACCATCTTAAAAGCGTGTTGTCATCTTGTTAAAATTTAAACACAATCGGTGCAAAAGTTTTCGTAGATACGCAAAAAAATATACCACATTATAGTATCATCATCATCTTAGCCAAAAGTCGTCTATTAATGGAAATAGGCCCCAAGTTTGTACAACTGGTCTTGTACTGATCGCATCCAACGTCTTCCTTCCACTTACATCAGAGCATGGGACCATATTGTGAGGGCCTACTAATGCTGCGTCTTCCGATACGCGTTCGCCACTCAAGAAATGTATGGCCCCATGTGCCACCGTTTCTAGATAACAAGATATTGTGCAGAAGATTGGAAAAGATATTGGACCGACTTTAAAGTCTTTTAAACATTCCGTTGTTTAGGCAGTCAGTTTTCTACATTTTTAGTTTTAGTAGAAGTATCTTAAAGAGAGGTATATGACCTCTGAGTGCTATAATTATGTTTTAAAAATAACTGTACACAAAGAATGCATGACAAAAACGTTTGTCTGAATGCAGTTATACCAAGTAAAGGAAGTCGTTGGCGGTTCCGTTAACTCTTCCCTCCCAAACCCCTTTTTCACCGCTCAGGAAATTCCGACTCGCAACTTTGACTCGATGAAAGAAATACTTAGTACTGACTTGTTCGCTTTTCTTTATTAGCCTTTTCATTTGTAAGTCTGCAATAAAAGGGTTGCCTTTTATAAAATACTTCCAAAGTATTTTTGTATTTAATACGGCTATGAAACCGTCTAATGTCTTTTCATAATATTTTCTAAGAAACATGGTAAAATTATTCTAAATTTTGTTGTTGGTTTCTTTTAATTATTTTGAAGTATAAAAACTAGGTATCTACAGTTTTTCTTAAAGAATTATATTAATGGATAAGAAGTATGAGTATAGATTATTACAATTTAGTTTTTTTACATGGCTAACTTCCTTACCCACTGCTGGCCGTACTTCCGTAGTAGGCCAAAAATCTTCTTTCTAATGAGAGATAGATCTCGCGTTAGCCAGACGGGCTATGATTTCGTCTTTGATATGATATCGTCCTCGGCCATTTTGCACCATTAGTCGACTCTTACTGTGCCCATGGAATTAATTAGGTCTACTCCGTATTCTTAATCCATCACTACTAAGCATCACAAAACTTATAACAAAATCCTAACTACTATAAAAAATAAAAGTAAAATAGTTTTTAAAAACGAAACAAACACGATTTTAAACTAAAAGTAGAAAATAATTTTAATGTAAAAAACGTGGGGCAACGTTATTGAAATATTTTCAGGAAGCACCCCAGGGTTTGTTACATTAAAATTATTTTCCACTTTTAGTTTAAAAGCGTGTTTGTTTATTTTTTATAAAACTATTTTTGGGAAAGACTAAAACAGACATTTGTTTTTGTTTTATTTGTCAATTTTTTTAGTTTTTTTGTTCAAATAGTGTATTGTCATCCGTCCTCGATAAATCTACAAAGTTTGAACGAAATCTGGCCGTTTAAAGTGGGTCAAAACGCACTACTAACAAACATACAGATGAAGCTAATAAAAAGCATGTAAAAATGAATTAAAAAATCTTGTTTACAATGTCTGTCAATGTATTATGTACCTATACTATCTTCAGCGATTACCTCATATAATTTAATCATTATAACCTGTTAGAATATGCTAAGACTGAAAAATATATTCTTTAATGTTTTAGTCTTTAGTGTTTAAAAAATATCAAAATGGTTGTAATCAATGATTCATCAATTATAATTATTCTATAACAATTTGAACGACAATTTAAATAACATTTACTATACAATTGAAACATAAACAATAGTTAAACGGGGCCCGTATCTGCAACAGACAAAGCTCGAATTTAGAAAGCTTAGTTGCAAACTAAAGCGTGATTCAATTTTAAACCCAACTTCTACCCGTCGGTATTTAGAAATAGCCTCTTAATAAATCTGCTACTTACCCGACGTCCGGCGTTCGATTCCCTATGGGGTTACACTACGAATTAACTAGTTGGCCTTTGGAGTACTGACCAACGGAAGTTAAGCTAACTTTGTAATTGGCGGGAATTTATTACTGATATCTTGAGAATACCCTTATTCTAGTAGTTTGACGGTGGAATGGGTTTATAATATAGAAATTTATGCTTACTACTATTTTGGTTGTGTAAAGAGTTAATGTTAGATTATTGTTCTATGAAACATTGAGATGTCTGTTTATATTCAAATTGGTTGTTATTGTAGATTGCATTGCAGTAGCATTTAGAAACTAGTAAATAAGTTAAATCCTTCGTAAATGTTAACTTTTAAGAATATATTTTTTAGGCTGAGGTAGTCAAAAAACTCTTTGTTTGTACATCATATAACAAATTTACAATGGAAACATAAAATGACATATTCAATATACGCAGAGCGGCCTTATTGCCAAAAGCAATTGCTTCCAGGCAACCATAGGAAAGATCAAAATGTTTAGGTTTTAAATTCACCAGCAAACTTTAAATTCAATAGCAATCGTCAAAAATGTAGTACTTCATTTTACAGTAATTTGTTTTCCAATCTCAAGGAAAGTCATGATTTCTTTACTAAGTACTTACTTACTTCTACACTTCGTAACTTGTCCTCAAATGTTTCGCCTGCAAACAAACCAAAAATCCGACTCCTATACGGAACTACTGACTGAAATTAGAAGAGTTATTTGTTATACATCATACAACAAATAACTCTTCTAATAATTCAAACCTGTTCTGATTCCGTTAAATTAGTAATTCGTAGGTTTGTAATACCGCTCGCAGCATCACTTGGTAAAGTTTCAACAGTTATAAATAGTTATCGAAAAGCTGTTACACAAGATAGTCACGTCTGGTCCGCAGGTCGTCAAAGGGGAACTAATCCGAACTATGATTAATTGAATTTAGAAGTGGTTCGTGCAATACCAACATAACCAACTAGGATCTGTTACTTCAGTCGATGTCTGCGCCCCAGCTTAGTTCCTTGTAACGTTGAAATTTCTACGTGGTTGAACTTTATTGGTTGACAGGTGTCTGTAGGTATGCAGTATTAAAATATTTTGAGAAATTTTGTAATGGTTGTATAATTGTTTTAGGAATTTTGATAGTTTAAAATCTGGAATAAAACTTAATAAATCTTTATTCCTTCTTGATTATGAAAATAAATTTGTATACAAGTATCATTCTCGTTACTGTTAATGTCATTTTAAATTTATTTAAAAGATTTTAATTAGTGTTAATACATTGGCAAGAAATAGCTATACTTATTATACACAAATGTTCAGTACATTAACTCTTACAGTCTTGGTGGTTTGTGTCACTAACCAAGCAAGCAAGTACCATATAAATGTTTTTTTTTTATCTTTATTTTATTTCTGCATTGATTATACAGTACTGGGTATATATTCTTAAAAGAACAACATCGACTATCGCAGTCGATGTTGTGCGAGAATTTTTAATTTTAATATTTTAAAAACTATGTCGTCAATATTGAGTGCGCGACGCCTCAAACATTAAACATTACCAGCCCGATACTTAACAAACCCAGCACACATAGCATCTGTGTGTAATTAAGTATCGTTATAACCAACCCACAGTCTACACAGCTAAGTTATTTTAGTTCAAGCAACTGTAACTCACAAGTGGGAATAGTGTCCAAGTTTTTGATAGTTTGTGCGGTTTCGGTATTTACTGGTTAAGTTTAGGGTCAGCTCGGGCAACTTACGCCGTTCTCGAGGGGAGAGGCGTGCATGTGACAGCCCAGTTTTTTGTTTGTTTACTTAAATATTTACTGGTTTAATAAGCTATTTCTACGTTTGACCGACCAACTGACCAACTTCTATTGCAACGTTTGAAATTATCTATTATTCAAGAAATAGGAATTGTATCTTAAATATTTTAACGGCATTTTAGTCTTAGCAATGAATAAAAAATCTATACTATGATGCGTGAAATTTAAGATTCTGTTAAATTTTATATATTTTATTTATGGTCCTACCAAATTCTCTCTGCCTGGCGAAAATCATGAGTAGAATCCAAGAGTGGAGGCCACGACATGTTCATATCTTAATTTCTATATAACACAATGATAGCATATTACAGAAAATATTGAAAAATAATTTTAAATAAAATTATCTGCATGTTAAACATTTTCAACCAGTAAACAGTGATCATATTTACATCTAAGCACGTGCAGGCAATCCGTCACTCGATACGTCGCGTCGCATCCTGGTGCAATCCGCCCTGACTGCGAACGACCGCGCCGGACCTCGCTGCATCCTAAATGAACTTGCACGATATTGTTTTCTGATTCCAATATTGCAGTTTAGATATTCTTTATTGACGTGGTGCAACTTTAAGCTTGTGCAAGGTATAATATTTTACAAGTATAGCAAGCAAGCAGTCTTTATTAGAGTCTCTAAGACGGTTAATATTTGTACCTAATTCTTCTTCTTCCTAGCCTAGACTATTTGGGGCCGGCTACAAGTTCAACCTGTTTTAGTTTAGTTTTAGTTTTACCTGGATTTCAGTATTTACCTACATAAACATAAAAATGTTATGTTATGTATCTTTGTTTTTTACTGAATGAGCCCTAATTCTGGAGCAAAAGGGCTTTAAAGGTGTTTTTTTATTATTAAGTAGTACATAATGATAGTAAAAAATAGTAATAGAGCTGATTCCAAATCATCTTGGGAATAACAATGAAGAAGGAGAGAGATTTGGGGACAAACATTTTCAAACTCAATTTAGAATCTCTCATAATATGTTACAACGATGAAAATATGGCACTAAACATCAAATAATTTAAATAACGTTCAGCAAGTTGACATGAGCTTTGCGACCACGATTATTACAAATGACTGCTAATGCTCAAACAGTGATAGGCCACGCATGACGTGATACGAGCCGATATAATTGTCGGACAGTGATCACGTATCGTCCTCTAGCGTCGGGAGTAATGACTGTTTGTTTAGGCTTTGTCCACGCTTCTAACAAACAATATGTTGACATGAGACCACATTAGCTGAAATCGACTGACGCTTTGAATTCTAAGTTTTGCGTGTATCGCATTCAAATACGTATTTGAATTTAACGTAAATTACAGATTTATCCGTGTTATTTGACTAATATAATGTGTTAATAGTAGGGTATTTGATATTGTGTTATTATTCAATTCCTTGGTAAATTCCGTAATCGATGTAATATGAACTCTCTATATTCTGCTCATATTTCGTTTCAAAATAGATTTAACAGTGAATTTGATGTAATAAATAATGAAAATACACTTCAATTTTATTTGTGATCAGAGAGCAAGTAATTATATTTTTTACACAATATTTGTAACGACTGAAAACCTAAAAATATTTATTTTAAACTGAGAATTTTTAACACTTACATTACATTTACATACAAAATGTATATTACATACTTACACGAAAAACCAATTTGCTGCAATCATGCAAAAGTCTATACGTCAGTTTCATTCATAAATATTTACGTACGAGTGATAAGCCTATTCGGTATATCAATATTGTAAAATATAAACTAAACTTACGAGTAAGTATTTGCAAGCACCCTTTCTTCTTTTTACAATTAATGATTAACCCTAAAGCCATTAGTGCTCCACAAATTTATAAACACATATATATTATTTCATATTTGTCTATGCAAAGTAAAATAAATTGTAGGCATATAAAAATAAACATAGACACAGATTAACATCTCCTAAAATAATATCTTTATACGAATAAAATTATCACGTTCGAATTAATTGTCAAATAAAATATTATTTTAAATAAAAAGTATTTCAGCTTTACCTACTGTTTAGGCTTAGTCACGTATTCGTACGTCACGTACAGCGTACAGAAAAGTGTTTAGCTGTTTATTATAATATTTTTTCCACTTATATTAATTCTCTTTTATTAGACATTACTAAGGTTTGTCAGGCATGTTGAACTTTTGAAAAATAGCTTACATTATCCTGTCTATTTACTTAACCAGTTTTAATTTTGAATCACACATCTTTGATTCATAGTGTCCGATTGGTTGCCAATTACACATACACGTTACAAAGTAACAAAAAATTGCTTGTGTATATGTACATACATACATAGAAGTATTTTTTCAGTCTATTATATACGTTTAATACGCTACTTACACCAACGACTTTGAATCTATTTGAGACAACTTTAAAATAAAAGTGGACTATTTAGTTTTAAACGTCTTTTTTGTCTCACTGTACAGTCGCTAGGTCTGAGTCAGCGAGTGACCGGCAGTAACAAATTTAGTCGGCCCGGCGGTCGCAAACGCATGTTGTTTTAGGCCGTAGTCAAACAAGGTGCAGCATGACCGCTGCTAATACCGTGTTTGTGTTTGATATTTATGGTACTGCCGCTCGACTTGCTCACACGACCGAATAATTACATCGTTTTAAAATGAAAGATAAGTTATCATGTTTATAACACTTCTGAACACAGTTGTGATGGGTAATAAAAGTTAGTAAGGACGAAATTTCAACAATGCGACTCTTTGAATATTTTTTAAAGTTATAAAACATAACTAAAATTATTGTTTGTTCCTGTGACCATTGATTCAAGTCCTTAAAATATTTTCATCAGCAAAGTAAACATATATAACCGCCCTTCTATCGATTCCGAAAAGTTGGAGTCACGCTGCTGACCTAATGATGTTCTGCAGACTATCAAATTTTGTGCGGTAGGTAATTGGTAATAAATAGAAATGAATGAGCTTTTATTTATTTTGAAACGATATTTTCATAAAATGAACATATACAGTGCCAACACTCGGACTCGTACATATTTGTCTATGAAATTGAGGCAGTTAAAAATACTTCGTCAGAAGGTACAACTTCCTAATACTAGATTGATTACTACGATAAAACGGTTACTGAAATTTGTAACTGGTCAATATATGTTTTTAATTGGCATCTGTTCATAACAGCCCACTTTCCAGCCACTGACAACGTTATTCGGTTACAGAGGATTCCATATAACTCGATATCGGTTAAAGTGCTAGCCATATCGATGAGAACGTGACGGCGAGAGTCGATTAAACGTTATAACCGGATTATGGTGACCGCCGGCTAAGTGCCAGCCGGGCTGCCACTAAACTGGGCATTCGCTTATCTACTTCATGTATATATATATATATAAGTTATCTTGTTTATTTAAAACGTTGACTGCATGGATGCGTGGTGCTTTAAGTAGCCAGTTTTAGAATGCTGTGTTGTAAATTCAAAACCTCACTCGGGATAACGCTTTATGAGATCCACAAATAGTTGTTCTGAGTCTGGATGTTTTTGTGTATGGTTTAATTAAAAACAAGTTAGATAAAGAAATTAATTTGATACAAAAAATAGATATTATAAGGTATTAAAGGTATTCTATTAAAATAATTGCAATTACAGTTCTTTTATGTAAACGTCGTCGTTTTAAATACTATCCAATATCTTTCATTTACCACTCCTTTTCAATCTTCATTCTATTTAAAATATTGAACGTCAATTTCAACATTCAGGTGAAACTTCAATTGTACTTCAATGTGTTGTTCCAATTAATATATGGAACAATTTAAATGATTTCAATATCACATGGCCTATGGAAATAAAAAAGTCCCATGAATATTAGATTTTGAGATTTTTTTCTAACTAAAATTTTATAAATATAACTTCTTGAGAAGGAGGTTTTTTGGGTTGTTTTGAGGAGATCACAACTAAGTTTAAATCGTTACGTATTAAAGTTGAAAAATATGTATAAACTATTTAATTGCTACATTTTAAATTAATAATTTGAGTTATTAATAACAGGTATATAAATAATCAACATTTTTGAATCAAAATAAAATAATGAATTTTGTAATATTATGTTTCCTAGTCAATCTCGAGATCAAATATGCTTTATGTTAACAAAGTAACAAAGCTTTCAATAGAACATAACCACAGACGCAGTCTAGAGGCATTACATTTCATACTCCATACCCACCTAATCCGAGGGGCGCATATATTCGCAATTCGTCTCTATAACGGGCAGATGTAATTAACTAAGGGTTTAATGACCTCCCTTCTAATTGGAGCCTAAGATTTGAAAGCCATTGTCTTACATATTCATAGAGGTGGTTTGAGGTACCTTAGGGCAGGTGCTTGTAATTTATTCAAAGAGCCAACGGACATGCAAATTGGTAGGAGAATATCGGTCATGTTTACGTCAGATTTGAGTGAAAATTATTGCGGATTGGCTTCCTCGGTATCCTGTTAGCAGAGGCGTGCTCTGAATTATTGTACCAAATTTATATTAAATGTTAATATATTACTTGACTTTGACGTGTTGTCTATAATTTTATTGCCGTAGATGGAACTGGGTTGAATTTTAATCATATACTATTATTTCATGATATCGTTTATTATATAAAAAATGGGTGTGTTACTAAATGACATCGAAGATGTTTAAACAATGCATTAATACCGCGTAATTACTGGTTCTTTCTGACTTGTAGCTACGGCGACGCTACGGCGAGGTGATGACGTCATGCCGTCTACAGTTCGTAGACTTTTTTAGTGCCCTTACGGCACCCACGTGAGTTGACTCTTTGTAATTTAGATTTTACAATTTCAACTGAAATATACTATGTGGAATCTGAAAATTAATCTATTTAAATCTATTGCGAATATTTAAAACAAAGAAGATTAACCACAATTTTTACCGTATATTAATTTTTATAGACGTGATTACATTTATCATGAGTTAGAATGTCTGCGAATTTACAATCGTATCCAACAGATAAAATTGTTATGTTTACATATTAATGCATTTATTTTGTATGACGCTTTCCGAGTAAGCGCATTTTACAATTCAAGCCTCTATAACTCCTGAATTAACAAATTCATCGAATCCGTTATAGTTTTCCTTTAACGCTCATTATATGGACAACCATCACGAATTTTCCCAGATTTTTGAGGTAGCCGTTTAGCTTTATGAGGTTTTTACAAAAAAGTGCCCTTTAAAGTGGAATTTCTCGCACACGGATGCCTAAATCAAAAAATCGTCTTAAAAACCCTTTGTTGTTTTTAAAAGACTTGTCTAATGATACCCCACATGATGGGGTAGCCACGAAAAAAAAAAAACATCCCACTTTACGCGTGGGGAGGTACCCCAAATAAATTTCAGGACTTTCACTGGCAGATGGCTTAGGCCATAGGAGTGACTTCGGCTATTTCTTTAGACTATCTTCGATTCGCGTCGTTACTCGCGATATACAACAATCAGCGGGTAGCACTGCGGGACTCAGCTACTATACAATAATAATTTACAATGCGATAAGGAAGATTAGGCAAAGTCAAAATTTATTTTACCTTTCACACTGTCAGTAACACTTAATTTCGTATTTCTTAACCCATCCTCAAGGCATAAGACTTAAGTTTAAGTTTGTAATCTTTTGTTATCTTATGCCAAAGCAGATTGGTTCTCAACAACAAACTACCCTTATCTCTCGTAGTTCTACTAAAGGGCAACATTGCTGGAGGGCTAGAGATCTCACTTAAGCAATTATCTGGGGCAAGACAGCCCTTGACGAATTACCTACTGATACAGATAACCGCTATTATCGGAATAAGATGTTTTAACATGAATAAATATAAAGGCGTTTGTCTCCTACTAATCCGGTAAAAATGATACGTGACGAGGATAGACTAGGTTATATAAACCAAGTGGAGTTTGTAACCTAGATCAGAACACCGTCTATGTGATAATTTGCTTACTTCACCGCCCATTGTCATGCAAAAATTGTGTGTGATGAAAATGTAAATCTGTTTCATAAACTTTTTAATAATATTTTTTATTACTGGCACTGTAATACATATTCTGTATTAAGTTAATATAATTTAATATTGATCTTCTAAGGCAGAGATCTCTGTTCTCAGTAATTAATCAAAATGTCATAATAGCATCATAAGGGCGAAAGTAACTTTGTCTGTGTTTCACGGCAAAACTACAGTACATACCGATTGAAATGAAATTCAGAACACAGATAGTTTTGAGCCTGAGAAAGGATATAGGCTACTTTTACTTACCCACGATAACATATATTGCCTACGATACATGCGGGTCGATAATTTAATACAAGCACTTGTACGTTTTACAAATGAGAAAAATAACGAAACAAATATTGTACGTCTAAATAAACATGCAGTAACTAAAGTTTGACACCTTGATACATGATACCTATGAGTGATATAACTAACAAGACTATCCACCACAGTGTGGTTTGAAACACAGAGACAAGTGCAATATTCGATCCTTTAAACGGACGCTATGGCACGCTTTGTGTCAAGTTGAGTAAACTCTGAACTTCCGGACAGGTGAACAAGAGCCACTCCACCCAGGAATGCGATAGAATAGGTACTTGTACCAGTGTACGTAGCATACTAGCGTATTTATTTGTTAGGGGTATGTAGGGCTGGGATTAGAATTTTTAAACACATAATATTATTATTTACTAGTTAGTTACTATATTACTGTAAAGTTTCATCCAAATCTGTTCAGTAGTTTTTGCGTGAAAGAGCAACAAACATACATATGTACATACATACATACAAACTTTCACGTTTATAACATTAAGTAAGGATTTAAAGTACAGTTTCTAATTAAAATTCAAATTATTTTTAGTCAGCATAGTCTACTCATCAGTAGAGTTTTATAAATTCTTTACCTATATCTAATATTAACATAAAAAATAGAAGGACTCTCAAATAGAATTAATAAATTACGATAATTAAAGACCTATACATTCCTAAACTTTTATATAGTCAATTTTCTATCATATATACGAGATCTACTTATTTTCAATAAGCAATTGACCAATACCTAAACGTAAATATACACATATGTATATATATATAAACAGAACAAGAACACCTGCAAACTTGTCTGACAAATTTGATAGTTTAAAGCTTACCATCTCTGTTACAGACTACTACTCTGATTGTATTGTGATGCCAAAACCCATCCGCCATTCGTCCCAACCCGCACTCATGTGGACGTATGGCTTTAACCCTCTCCTGAGAGGAGACCCGAGCCCAGCAGTGGGAGGCTCTGAGTTTTTGATGGAACCTATCCGTGTCTTTTTACACGCTTTATATTAGCTTCACCTGTATGTTTGTTTGTAAGCGACTCCTTTGGGGGCGATTTTGACCCAATTGTAGATTTATCGAGGACCGATGACAATACAATAATTCGAAAAAAAAAAACAAAAAAAAGTTAAAAAATTTTTTAGTCTAGAAAAAAAATATAGTTTTAAAAAACTAAACAAACACGCTTTTAAACTAAAAAGTAGAAATATAATAAATTTATACATAAAATAAATTTTAATGTAACAAAGCGTGGGGTGCTTTCTGAAAATATTTCAATAACGTCGCCCCACGCTTTGTTACATTAAAATTATTTTCTACTTTTTAGTTTAAAAGCGTGTTTGTTTAGTTTTTTAAAACTATATTTTTTCGTAACGGACTCCGTATAAATCGACGCTAATAATCACAATTCTTGATTTGTTTTTTTATTGGTTATGATTACTGCTGAATGTCAATAAAATTACCTTTTAGACAATAGAAAACAGAATCCGTGACAGGCCACACATAGAATAAGGTTTTGTTGTCACTAGTAACTATTTTGGTTCGTGAATTTAAAATTCAAAAGTTCAAAAGATAATTGTTGTGTTTACTTATTTTTCTAATATTTTTGTAAGAACTTTTCCAAGTAAGCGCATTTTACAAGTAAATCCTCTATGACTATTTTAAGTAATTTAATAGTGTAGTAATTCGTAATTTTTTTAGCACTTAGTCTATATACTACTTCTTCTTCTGAGCCTTTGTTCCCAAGTTTATTTGGGGTCGGCTACTATTTAAACTAATAATATGTTCATGCAAAGTTTCATTTTTCTAGCACACATTTGGAAGGTAATGACGGAGATCACAAAACTATAAGGGGTTCCGAGACATAAATACGAAATTAAGCTTGTCACCAAGCTATTGAATGTACCAACTATGACAAATTTTATCATCGATTTACAGTAATATAAAAAATTGTACGTTTTGTTATTAAGCAATATTTAATACACGTGCTTATAGTACGAAACCACGTTTATTAATAAACTTTCCTTTCGAGTAAAAAGTTTTCCACCACAATTACGGAAACATTAATCGACATAACGATTGTATTGCACACCACTTGAAACTTTTCCTTTGACGTCAGTTGTATTCGTACGTTGTTGGTCTAAACAATCGCAGCGCAAAGTTACAACTTTATAACTTCTACTTAAACTCGAAGGTTTGATTTATCCGATAGATGTGTATTGTTGATTGTAATGTAGCTTTTTCCCATTTTATTAAATATGAATGGTTTGTCTACATTCTTAAAACTCCTTTTCAAATTCAGATTAAAATTTTGTTTATATTCTAATTAAAAAAAATGACTCGATTGCTAAATCATTGTTATGAGTGTAATAATATAAGTAGTAGCTGTTCTTATATTTTACAAAATTAGAACTTATACTTATATATACTTATAATACTTTTTGAATACTTTTTTTTTTTGTGAAAAGACAACTCCCGCGTTAGGAATATAAATTCCTGTGTCGCGGGGGACTTTACAAACATACATGAAACGGACACAAAGAACACCCAGACTCAGAACAACAAATTGTGAATCACGCAAAGTGTTATTCCACGTGGGATTTGAACCCACGACACTAGGCGCAGTAGGAAGCGGCGTGGCGACCGCTTAAACCACTTGGCCAATCATGCAGTCATACTGTTTCTTTGTTGTCAATACTTAAATGTTTACAACGTCTTCCAAATTGAATGATACACTTTGTAAACAAAATGATTTCGACAATTATTTGTAACAGTTTTGACTCTGCCGACGGTTTTACTACAATAATTATTATTAAATAAATATTTTATAATATTAACATACACAAAGAGGTTCAGAAAATCGGTTAAATAAAAAAATACCATACATTGAAACTTGGTTTATATTTGATTGTAGAATTGGTTAGAATGGAATGGAGTGGAATGGAATGGAATAGAAAGGAATAGAAATTAATGGAATGGAATAGAATAGAATAGAACAAACAAAAATTATTAAGTACATCCTGGGCCTGCAGAGACCAAGACGGATAACAGATAAGCCGTTGCTTAAATCATATAAGTTTTGACATGTTTTCATATAAGTAAATGTAGTAAAACAATATTAACAAAAATACAACAACGAATTTACATTACCTTTATCTTTTATTCCTAGGTTATAAAAGTTATACGATAGGCAACATTGAATTCACAAGTAGGAATCAACTTCACTAGACGAAGGGGTCGCAATTAATTCCTGATTGATTCACAAAGCTAGTTGGAATTTCACTAGTTTATCCCCCTCTCTTCACTGAGAGTGCCTCCTCACCCACCTGCCTCCACGTGAGGATCAGACAAAGATACCAAGTTAACGTCAGCTAAGGTTTGTTGTACAAAATTTATATGAAACTTTGCTTCTGAATTGTTGTGAGTGCGGGCTTCCTACGGCGAATATTCGAAGGAAAATTTAATTGGGCTATTTGATTTCAGTTGATACTACATTGATTTTTAAAATGTCCACTTTAGACAAAAATGTATTCTAATGAATTATATTTTTTTTTTTTTTTTTTTTTTCATATATTTAAGCCTGCCAAAGTGACTCTACTCTGCCTGATGGAAAGCATGAGTAGAATCCAGGAGTAGGAGTCACCTCGCTTATTGTGAAGGTAGACAATGTAGCATGGTGACCCTTACCATGGCAGCCTGGTTTGATTATTCTGCATCATTCTCCCGGCCTTCGAAGGGCGGGAGAATGATGCAGAATGATTGGGCCTCCGGTCTCACACTCACCAACGAAATACGACAGCAAGAATGCTGTCATTATTAGGATGGTCTTCTGTGTGAGGGTAGTACTGGCCGGGTCGAGCCGGCCCATTCGTGATGAAATCAGCGTGGCTCTACTACCTACAAACTTAACTTCAGATATATATTTTGTACATACATACTTATTAAATAATGATATTATAGGAAGGCAAACAGCCTCACAAGCTGTAGAGAGTGATCTCTGGGTCTACTGAATCGATTTAGAAAATTATTTTATTAATAGAAAGCTACAATATTTGTGAGTATAATCGATTCAATATTAACCTGAAAAATGAATACAACGATATTCGATAGACATGAGGCCGTAGACGTGGGCAATACATAGTTATAGATTCTTACATGCATATACACAACTAGCCTGACTGAACTGGGGCGATACCACAAACTAACACCCTATAAGCGAGATTATTGGAGCTCAAAAGTACGTCCATTTAGTGTCAGCACCTCTACTAATTCCCTGGTTGTCGTAAGAGACAACTAAAAGAGCATACTACGCAAAACGACACTACTGCAAAGAGAAGGAACACTTAAACAAATGCTATACCAACCCTTTTGGCCCCTACGATATAGTAGGTCAAAGCCTCTTTTCTATGGAGAGACAACAGTTGACAGTTCAACATTGTTAATAACTGAAGGCTAAATCCCGTTAGCCTTAATTTTCGCTGATTTGAGCGTTTTTTCAACAGATATAAACAGTGTATAATGTCTTATTAATGTAATGTCTTATTGGGAATAAAAAGTGCCAAAACAAGGTAAGTAGTATTTAATTGTTTAGTCGTTATATGATTAGCGAGGAGGTACTTGCGGAGAGTGACGTGATGGTAGAGCAACTGCTAAGATATTCTGAGACGCAAGCCACGCGGCTGACGCTCTATTACGAGTAGTAGTAGACTGTAGGAACCAGTCCCTTTTTGTTCCTTCATCCTTTTCTTACACCCCTGACGTGTTCTGTAATTATCTAACATTATTATTAATAAATAACGAGGAGCGTAAGAAAGTGATAAGTTGTAGACGTGTGTAAGTCCAAAGTGATTTTGAAAGTTTAATGGAGAATGAAGTACGTAATTATAATACCTTTTTGCGTTCCAAAATAGATTAGAGATTAAGATTTTAGATAAGATTGTACACATAAATAAAGGACGGAAATGTAAATTTTCAATGTTAATTTTATTATTTTATAAAATCTCATGAAACAATTACAGTAAACAAATTATATAAACAACTCACTCAAATAATACACAAGAGTCTGGTAAAGGAATATTACTTGAGACACTTTAAGGTATGTCCATATCCTTATCTATCTTAACTAAAATATTTTTTACGGAATACCTGTTTATTACACTTATTTATTCTTATCTCTATATATTATATTTAATCCTATCCACTATGTGTATTATTACGTAATTACTCTAAATTCATTAAGTTCTAATTTTATCAATACTTTCCACTCTCTATCTCGCCATCCCATGGTTGCCTGTAAGAGATTACCTTCGGGCGATAAGGCCGCCACTTGTACCTCTTAGTTTAAGCTTATGTTACTATTCTGGTGTACAATAAATATATATATTAAGATTATTTTATTATAAAACGATAAAGTAACTGACTTAAAAGTTTTTGCACCAAAACTCTTTGGCTTGCAAACTTAAACCACCAATAGCATTATAATAAAGTTAGATTCCAGCTACGAAATACGTTCAGCACCTTATAATCTACGCTCATAACATTACGGTGGTTTAACCCTTTACAGGCTAACTTTTGAACGCCTTTTCGCCCAGTCTACCAATATTTTATTAAAAGGAACACGTTATATTAACTTCGTTACTTCTCCCCGAAACGTGTATGGCAGAGTTTTTAATAACATCCAATTTTAATTATTACGTAGGTAAGGTATGTTTTACATTTTTGGAGTTTACAAGTGTTACATGTTTTATGATTTAAGCGTGATAATAACTTTATGGGTATTAATGTAATAATGTTTTGAAGATTTAAGGTACTCACCACGTTCATTCTGAATTTTATTTTCCGTTAAGTAAGCTTGATCCCATGAATGTATACGATTAAAGGGGTTGTTTGACTATTAATGTGTGTGTGACAAGTAGACAAAAGTGGCTCTTCGTAATGATCAGCGAATCATTCTGAAAATCTTAAGCCGTGTTTGTCATTTATGCAGATTAAAAATTAGCATAATCTATAAAATCAAGTCGAGATTCGAACAAAGTGTCATGCAATTAGAGCGGCCTATATCTAGTAGTAGACTGCGATAGCATGATGATGATAGAATTATCCTTAAAATGAAAGATAGTAATTCACGAGTATTTTAATTAAAATAATTACTGGATTAAAGGAAGTCTATAGTAGTTTTATCTGTCGTACTTTCTAAAAACCAAATTTTCATAAAAAAATTCAAACATTAAAAACATTTTCCAAAGGATTCACGCTATCGCTAAACAGCAAAAAGTCTACATCCGCTTCGTCATTTGTACAGCACAGGTGCTTGAAAAAGTCGAGTTTTGTGTAAATGAGCAGGAGGGTAGTCGGTACCCACGCATATGGCGGGAGGAAGCGACGGGCATAAATCTGTGCGACGGTGGCGCTGCGGCCGGAACAGGAAGTGCCGACGTCGTTTGCCGCATTGTGATATGGGCCGGCGGGCCGCGTGGACGTCTCTTTGTGAATGCCACTTTATGGAGGCTATTCTAGAGATACGCTACCACCCTGCCGTGTTCTCAAACGCTTTTATCATGTCACCTTTATGGTGATAGCTTGCTTCAATACAAGTACTTTGTAACATTTGAAAAGACGTTTAGAAAGAACCAGAGGATTTTACAATAAAAGGCCGATTATTTTTAACGGTTCATAAACCTGCTATCTATTGGTTACTAAATTGGAATACACTAAAATATTTAATTCTTGTATCTTCAACAACCCATAATGTCCCACTTAAGGTTTAGGCCATACGTCCCAACGCTGGCCGAGTGTACTTTGGGGATTCGGACAATGGATTGTAGCAATTCGTGTGTACCCAAGAATATAAGTTGTGTTTTAAAAAAAATAGAATCATAGATAAATGAGAAAGCTAACTATATCACTAGCTTCAATTTCCTGTGAATCTCATTAAAAATTTAATTTGATTAATTAATGAGCTTGAATGTCATGTTATGTGATAACGGAAAAGTATCTATCGGAATTTAACCCTGTACTCTTCTTCTGATCATCACGCCTTGATTGTTACATGTTGTGTTTACCTAAATCTCTACAAATAAATACAATTGAAGTGTCTGTTTGTAATGTCAACTGAACGGTTTTTACTGAATGCATTCCAAAATATTTACGGAACTCCCATCTAAAAAGCAATCTCTGGAACAGTTTGACTTACTTTGACGGGACTTTCTGTTGCAGATGGCTGGCTGCACTTTACCCACGGTTTACAAATAAAAGGCACGGGTAACACCGCAGGGTTCAGCTAATAAGTAAATTAAATATTATCGTTCTAAAAAATATCGTGCATTAAGATCACAAAAATATACAATGGAGTACCTTCCTGAACTCAGTTGAATAAAAAAAAAGATATTTAAATATACAACGCATTGAATGTGCTGAGATACAGAGTCGGTTCTAATCGCGGAACCATTTTGGAGGTAACATCCGGCCAACCGCAGTTTGTGGCCAGTTGAATTTTAAAAATGGAATACACACTGCGGATATCCGACCATTAAGCTACATACACATGTGTACTCGTAGGTTTTCTTAAATATTTCGATTGTTAATTTAGATTTTTCTATTTTTAGTACGTGTGTATTTACAAAATAAAAAATCAATGTACATTTATATCAGTTGTAACCAAACTTTCAACAATCCATAGTACAAGCTCTAATTAGTTTGTGACTAGATGGTGCTGTGTGTTAAATGACCTAAATATTCAGGATTATTATTGTTTTAAGCAAATTCAGAGTCTAAAGCTTTCAAATTTAAATGACAGAGAAAAGTATTACACAACAAAGAACGAAGTATTGTAATAACACAATCCTTTGTTTAAAAGAACGCAGCATAAATGAAACTAGCGTGGAACAAAATTCTTCGAATTCCGTTTTCAAATTAAATGCCTGACAGCAATGTTGCCATAATTACACTTTTTTTTTTCAACAAAAAACAGTAGCAGCAAACGCTTATGTTAATCAGATTGACCAGGACACGAACATCGTCCTCAGGGCGCATTTCCTGCAGATACGAAGATAATACAATTCTTACATTTACATACATAAACTTGAGTTGAGTTACTAACTGACAGATAACATGTTTAGGGCAATGAATTTAATAGGCAATGAAAATTAGTCAGCCGCAGCTACTTAAACATATTATTCGAGGCAATTGTGTAATTAGTTCAAACTAGTGATCGCCTGGTGTTCGAAATTCAACCATTTTTTTTTCAGCTTTCTACACTTCTCCTCTTTTTAAAAGTATTTGCTTCACGTATTAATTTAAAGATACAATCTTCACTGTTTCTGTATTTTCTAATTTTAAATAGTACTGTTTATGCCCCCTTTGAGGGTCTTATTATAATGAAACCAAAACTCTTTTAAGCGCGTGTTGATGAATCGTATATGTTATATCTTATAAGCACCTGAGTATGATAACCACCGGGTCGATAGCATGAAAAATGAGCCCATCAAATATACATTGTAATGTGATAAACATATTTATCTCATTACTAAATACCAACCTATAATATTTATACTACATTCACCCTTATTTTATGTTCCAAGTTTAGTCAAAACGTAGCCAAATAAAGCAGACAGCAAAACTACGAAACGGCAACAAAAGATTGTTGCAGAACTATTTCGCAGCGTGAGTTCTCTCAATATTTATGAAGCCAAGTTCTCAGCCGTCATCAATCACAAAGTTATAAATAAAACAATAAAAGGTAAAAACTTACCGAGAGGGTCGGCTATTCACTCCTAAACGCAATATTGGTGAAGGAAAACCCACTTATTGGAATAATATGTAGATTACAATGATATTAGGCATTACCAAGGGACCTGTCGATACTTTATTACGTGTTTTTCTATAACTCGTTCTTGCATTGAAATTGTATACGCATATGGAGGAGTCGTTAGGTAACTTAGGTAGCTGGCAGTATACGTACATGTTGAACATTTCATTTGTAACATTTAAATATAAAGGGTTATGTATCTGAAAGAGATTTGTGTATTTTTCAATTTTAAGAGAATTATCATATCAAACAATAATATAGTTTATGTTTTTAGATAAAACCGTTTTAACTCTATGAGTTTTGCGATTAATCAGGAATTTGAGAGGTGTGTTTCAAACGAAGATTGCAGTCAAGTCGGTTAAGGTACGTAAATAAACTATTGAATGCTACCACTTTACAACGTAGTGTTGCCACATACGATTTTTACTATAAGACGAATTTTTTTATACCATTTTATATTCATGAATACTAAATTATTATCACTATTAAAATATAACAAAATATTCAAATAATAAAAGGATATCAAACTTGTGGTGCAATACAGCAGAATTCACATACTTCATAGGCTAAACAAAGAGGCATCAACAATAGTTTTCCAAATGGAGTTTGTGTAACTTATTTATGATAAATCGTATAAATCATTTTCGCTAACGCGCCTCCAGTGTTCGCGATAAAAGCAAACGAATAAACTTGCGTGTGATTCCTGAACGTGATATTGCTGTGTCTGTGGCGTACTTTGTGACTAAACTATGGTCGAAAGAATAAAGTGGATATTCCAACCAACTTCCTATTTAGCATGTGATAATTTTTTTTTTATTTGAAAGTTGTCCCTTAGAAGTCGCTTTTATCTGAACTCCCTCCTTGAATTTAACATTTTGTGATATGAGAAAGAATGAAATTAGCTATTAGAATAGAATAGATTGTATTCTTGGTAGGTGGGGTAGCTATGTGTCATGGTGATCATTAAACCCACTTATGAAAGGAGAATAATCGTTTGAATATGCGTATAAAATATTTTACGAATGTTTTCTCGGTTAAGATAAAACTCTTTACTCAATGCAAATTGATTGATAAAATTAACATTAACGAACCACTGGTCAAGTTCACAAATTCGAAAGTACGAACCAAAAATCGGATCTACTACTATAAAAATATTTGAAACTATCTCCAAATGTTCAGAACACGTTTGAGTCAATAATTATAAAAACTAATATCAAAGTAGTTTTATTATATTTTGTTCATGCCACATATCCATATAATTCTAATCACTAAGCAAGCAAATGAAAACGTTTTTTCTTACCTCATCTTCAAGCGTATATGCCACTTGTAATGCGTTTAATATTTCATGATATCGCCGCTTCTATCTGTATCTCGGGCGCCATAAATAACGAACAAAAAGGCAAGGGGCGCCAAATCAAACCTATCAATATAATATTAGGCTTATATTGTTGTCTCTTCTTCGTATCAAGTGTCGGAATGAAGGAAAGTAATGTCAATTGAAATTTGTTGTGAATTGTTGAACATTTATCTGTTCAAAATTGAGTGACAATGGCTAACTCAAAAACTAATAAAAGTAATACTTTTTCTAGCGAATTGCAGAGAGCGTTTCTTACACACTAAAAACAAAGTATACAAAATGATACCTAAGTAAATTTTAGAAAGTGAAATTGAGGTAAGTTAGAATAATAATATAATTCTAACATATTCTGCTAGGGTGACATATGGCCGTCCGTCTCTTCTCGCACCTCTAGCAGTCGCGCACCGCCATCTCTTTTGCAAGCATAACTAACTCGCTAAGAAAAACCCTAAATTAATCCTTCTAGAAAGCGTGGAAAATACCTCTTTGTTGAGTGATATGAGTTTTAAAAGTGAACCGTTAAAGACTGTTGTTGATGATGATAAAGAGGTACTGAAAGTGATTAGTTATAATATATCAATGAAACATATTTTTGATAGTTGGAATTTTGGTATCAAGCCCATTTCAATCGCTAACTACAAACAGTATTTACAAACAGTATTTACAATTGGTGTTTGCAAATTCAAATTCAAAAGGGTTAAACGGTGAATTTATCGCGTGTTTCCGATTTAAATCGGCGAATTAACGACATTGCAGTGCGACACGAGCACCTATTTGGCGAATTTATTCGAAGTGTGTACCATGATGATGGCGACCGCCGCAAATTATTACATTCTAGTTTTCACCACCCTCATTATGTAGTAAAACATTTGGTTTCCTTTTATAGCCTTTTTGCAAGTAATTATGGTAAAATTAACTAAACAAAATAAGAATAGAAACTTCAGTAAATAAATTACACATTTAATAAATAAATACATAGAGAGGAACTTGCATACATGGTCTGGGTTGTCATGACGTTGCTAGAATACCAATCTTATTGCAATTACAACCCAATTCAAATAGTTTTCAACAACGAACAGCAAATTAAAGAAATTGTAGTAAGTCAATAAATTTTAATCAGTTATTGAGTTCTTCTATCAAACTATTTATTTAATAATTATAGTTACATGTAAATGTCTACTAAAAATATACTAAGTATACTGCATTCAAAACAATCATTACGTAGAATTACAGTACAGTACAGTAGTGTGCTAAAACAGTACTAATGAAGTATATATTTAATTAAGAAAACATAATTATTATGTTATAGTTCTATGATCCTATTATATCTATAATAAATATGAGCTTTATCTCATTCTGCAAGAAACTACAAGAATAGTTCCTTAATTACAGCCTGTATTCAGATTACGTTTGAACGTTATCTTACTTTCACATTAGTTGTTCTGAATGGCGGCTCCCGGTTGCGTAATAAACTTATACGTAGTTTCCACCAAAGTCGTAGACTGCCTCGTTGGACTAGTGGATAGAGTATACGGCTGCTGATCAAGAGGTCTCGGTTTCAAATCCTGGGTCAGGCCAAAAGTATTGTTGGTCCCAGTTGTCATAAACATCAATGGCAATCGTTATTGGGAAGTTAGTAGTAGAAGTTAGTTACATGTAGTTCAACCACAGAATTTCAGTTCTCCTTCAGCGTTGCGGAGGTCCGATGCCAGTCGCTCCGTGTAAAAACTGATAATCAGGTGAAACCGGTTGAACTAGTAGCCGATCCCAAAGAATCTAGGTAATAAAGGCTAGGAAAAAGTAGAAAAAGTAAAGTGCTTATTAAAGTTTATATAACAACTCACGATACTTATTTTATGTGAATGTTGTGTTTCCATTCATGTTTAGATTAACATGACATATTTTATTTATGTTTATTTCTTTAGTAAAATACATCAGACTACTTTGAATCTAATTACGTGATTTTAAATTAATATAAGAGCGATTGACTGTTTTGTCGAACAACAATTAATGTATCTGATACTAAACGTAAATAAATAAACATAGCTAGTTCTAAATGTTTTCCTCGCGCAGCTTAAATATACGTTGGCCTCTCCGAATCTACTACTTTCTCTTCTCATTACACGAACGTAGCAAAAGGGGTTTTATTTTACTTAATAATATATAATTGATAAACGATAAAGGACCAATCGATTTCTTAAAATCATTGAACATAAAATTATCTATTAATCAAGTAAATTTAAATCTGGAACGTAAAAAAAACTGAAATTTAAAAATTTCGTGTACTCAATGTATTAAAAAATTAAGGTAGAGTAAAAAAGGGTAAAATCAATTTATCTAATTTTTATCGCAAAATCGAACTTCGCTCTGAATTCTGTTTGGTAATTTTTTTCCGATGTTTAAAGTAAGTTATAGAAAAAAATGAGTGAGATAAAATATCCCTAAAAACAAAAAGTATCAGCTGTGTGGATGACAGACGCTCATCTCGATTTACGAGTACAAATCAAACATTTAGTCGGAGCGGTAAATCAGCATAGCCTTGGATTTATAGCGGCCTCGCACAATGCTGTTAAGCACGTACCTACCTCGGAATATATTGAGGTAAACATACGATAAATTATTATAGGTTGTTTTGTCAAATAATTGTATTATAGAATGATTGTTCCCCATATACAATTATACTAACAGTGCTTATTTAGTACTGACACAGTTCGGCTTAATTCGCAGGTGGATCTCTTAATGATTAGGTTTATGCAATAATGTTAAAATTTGTAAACCTCTATCCTAACAAGGACAGTGAATTAACCTATGACACTAGCGTTACTTGAAAGTTTTACTTAAGCTATTATTGAACATACATGTAGTACTTTATTAACAAACCTCACTGTCCGTTTCTGTCACTGAAACGTCAAAAGGAGGATCTTCTCATTTTCGTTGAATCTTCTTTACTAGTAAAACCCCATTTGTACAAATTAATTATATACACAATTGAAGGTATATTAACGATGACAAGGTATATGAATTATAGTCAATGTTTAAAATTTACCATTAAAAAAATGTGAATGATAAATATATTGTTAGATTACGTTTTAAACTTTGTGCCTACATGAGTTGGAGAAATAAGCCAATGCAGTACATGAGACACTTACGAAAAGTGTCAATAAAAATGTTATATCCCTACTTAATATTATAAATGCGAAAGTAACTCTGTCTGTCTGTCTGCTACGCTTTCACGCCTAAACCACTGAACCGATTTTGATGAAATTTAGTATGAAGATAGAACTGAACTTGGGAAAGGACATAGGATACTTTTTATCGCGAAAATAAAGGTGGAAGGGTTTGAAAGTAGAAAGTTTATGTCTAAGTTCCTTATTATCAAACATAAAATCATGTAAGATTGTTTAATCTACCCTTACCGTGTCGTGCGATTCCACGCGGGCGAAGCCGCGGGCGGAAAGCTAGTCGTCTATAAATTAGTAAAATGTTAGCATAATTAACTATTCAAACAGGCGATCATCTGAGCATACTAGCCTGCTACTGTTCATACCTTTTTCTATACAAAAGCGTGCAGTTAATGGTTTTTTAAATATCGCCGAGTGCGGCGCGGCTTCCACACGTCCGTGAACAATGGCACGAAAAAGGGGGAAAATATAATTTATTTTCGAGTTAAATCTTTTGTGGAAATAATATGACATTTCTATTTGAAGTTGGCGTGTGATTTATCGGTTGCCTTGTTGCGGTCTCGCTTTTGAGCAAGCCCGTTCAGTGGAGGTGTGTCGGCCATAATCAGCTAGCTTGTTTCGATTTAAAGACAGATGGGATTGAATTCAAATGATTTAATAATAATACCCCTTTGTGGAATTGTTGACCTCGGTTTATGCAAATTTAATAAATAATGCAAAATTTAAAAGTAGATGTTAGTAAAATAGATCATTAAAATTTTGACCCGTTTCTATGATTATTACTTTTTCTCAAAATTACGTTTCCTTACAATGTTTAAAATTAATTAACTGCTAACTGTCTACTCGCCTAAAAAACTTATGAAAATCATTTTCATTTCATCAGCTGGGCATATTGAATTGTTCGCTCAACTCTAACTCAACTACAGGTGACAAATACCTTATAAAAGGAGCAATCATTGCAAAACAAGCTTTTAAATTAAACTTTAACCATAGACGAGCTATTTTCAATACAAAGGCGAATGGAGAAAAACTCCATCGAATGTTACGTACGTTAATTCAAAAAGTTTTCATTAGGCGAGTCGCAGCTGAGTGTGTGTGAACAACTCGTATAAAGCATCACGCGCATGAGTGAGGGAAAGAATTTAAAGTATAGTAAAGCAAATAAAACGGGAAGCGACAGTCGCAGGATAAAGCCAGCGGCAACAATTGCTACATTCCAGCCTCGAAACGCGGCGGTTCGAGACGACTCTGAACTGCTCGTAATGTACGAGCTATAATCACCACATTTTCTCTAGACTTTTAGAAACACAATGTCATTTTATTTCATTAGTAAATTAGTGAGTGTTAAAAATTACGAGTATAGTATTTATTGAAAACTATAAGTTTTTAATGTCAACGATGACGAAAATGAAGTTTATAGAATGAAGTGTCTAAACGATGAATGTCATTTAAATACTTCAGCAACACCACTTATGTTTTCATGCTTGCAGTGAATACGAATACAGATCTAAATATAGAATGCCCATTGTACTTACCTTTAATTACCTACAATACTTATCGAAAGTCAATACAGTTCCCTTTAAGTTCTTTCTCAACAATCAAAATAATAATTAATTCCTATGTAAGTACATTGTAGAACAACCAGCAGAGTTGGCAAAGCTTTGGGCAACTGAGTTCTAGTTTTTCTTTTGTCATACGAGTTCAGTCGTCTAAAGCAATGTTGACAAAAAAATTAAGCTTTTAACAAAAGTTATGAAACTTATGTATTGCACCATTGTCTACAAAAAGAATTTTTAACTCGCTTTAATTAAATGTAAATTCTCTTTAGCAATAACGCATGCTTAGGAGGGTTGAAAACAAATGTTATACAAACATTGTTTTGACAATAAAATAAAATATTAAAATCTGGTAAGCATTGAGGGTATAAGCATGAAATATGAAAATATTTTTTCTCAAAGCGACCCAAACACTGTGAGCGGACAGTGGGCAAACCGTCACGCAGCCGTGCCGAAAATTAAAGGATTCCGTCCGTCCAAAACAAATACGAGAATATTTTTATATTTTATTTTTGTTTTAAATAAAAAGCAGCGCAAATGTTGAGTAGGATCCGCAGGTGGGAATTTAAATAATCTGACAGGGATTAAAAGGAGAAATATCAGCTTTTGACCGTCGCCTACAGCCTCCGTTGGATAATCCATATAATGTAATGTTGCATTCATAAGTATTCCATTTAAATGATGAACAAGGGGTGTTGGATTCCTCTAAAATAATTGTTATTGTTTGATGTGGCTGTTTGAAAATTTCGTTTAAAATTATGAAATTACAAACCATTACCAGTTCTCATATTTTATTGACAGTGCCTTTATTGTGAAGTAACTTGAATTTACATGTTTATACGACTAACTATCTATCATAGTGCATGCAATAAAAAATTAGTGTTTTGAAAATATAAATGTCTGTAATACACATATGCTAAATATATTTTCTTTAGCATCAAATTCAAAATGACCTATATATACACTTTCTGTAAGAGGTAACTTAATTGGTTTACACTAAAACATATTTCTGTGTGTTTATTTTCTATGAATAAAATAAGTAATATAATATAAAATATTTTTTAATAAAACAATCGACAAAGTCACTTTCAAATATAATTTACTCCCACCGCAAGAATCGTAACCCTACACCGATTGCGGTTTGCAATCAACATTTTAACGAATCTGAATGCAGCGTAAGACCCGTCTCTCAGAGTATAGACCTTTTGTAAACCAATGCATAAATTGTAAATGCCACTGAGGTTAGTTACGTCGGGGATCTAGCTAAACGTCAAGTTGATTAATCACTATTTCCCCTATGTTATTAACATGGTAATGGTCCGCGAATCGCTTTCTTAGCGATACTTAATGATACGGGATTTTCAGGATGATTGCGCGATATACAGACTAAACCAAAAGCTTACGGTTATCTTTTGGAGACAGGGACACGTAGGTTGAACTTCACGAATAAATGCAAAATGAGCTTTGGCTACATACAGCTGTAATTTTGAAATTTTTTTTTTTTTTTTTTTTAAAAGACAACTCCCGCATTAGGAATATAAATTCCTGTGTCGCGGGGGACTTTACAAACATACATGAAACGGACACAAAGAACACCCAGACTCAGAACAACAAATTGTGAATCACACAAAGTGTTATCCTACGTGGGATTTGAACCCACGACACTCGGCGCAGTAGAAAGCGGTGTGGCGACCGCTTAAGCCACTAGGCCAACCGTGCAGTCAAAATATAATTATAATATAAGTTTTATTTCTATTAACTTTTAAATCAACAGTGTAGTTTTATTTAATGACAGAAAGTAAAAACTACAAATGTAAACTTAATATTTGTTTCTTTTTAACAATGTTTTATTAACCGACTGCAAAAAAGAGGAGGTTCTTAATTCGTCGGAATCTTTTTTTTTATGTATGTTCAGCGATAATTTCGTCGTTTATAAACCGATTTGAAAAATTATTTTTGCATTGGAATGAGCGTAGCTTACAGGTGGTCCCATCGTCACCATATCGGGCTTTGATGATGGGATCTCAAGGAAATCGAGGGAACTCCTGAAATATCTTAGGCACAATTGTCGCCATTTGGGTACTTGGAATAGTTTTTCTTTGAAGTCGGTTTCTTTTTTTGTTAAAATTATTAATATAGCTGTATAAAAAAATAAACAAAAAATCCCTGATGGCATTTTTAACTAACTGATATCTGACTATCGTAAATACATTGAAGTACTTTTTTTTATTTAGTTACTCTGAGAATATGACGGAAACTATTTTTATATTTTTAGTTAATAAAGGATGAAATGGAAGCGGGTGCAACCACGAGCATCAGCTAGTATACATATATGCATAATCCTATCTTAATGTACGTATTCATTTAATTTACTTATGAGTATTATTAATCGTTTGGTGGTTAATAATTAAACATTGTGTCATTTGAGCACTTAAAGGCCGCAACGTTAATACAACCCTCAGACGACATTCACATTTCGCCAAAAGGTACTCGACGAACTAAAATATTTGTTCACCTATCCTCTGTCCCGAAGGACTATTGTTTCTATGAATAAAATAACAACTATAAGTGATCCCCGTCCCTGCGGCGCGTGCTTAGTTCTGTTTGAAATAATATTCATCTGGCGATTTACCTTATGGACACACAGTCGTTTTAAACTGCTTACAAAATTTGAATTGTCAGTTTGAGTTGTTTCAATACCAGTTTTAATATTATCACAAAAATTACACGACTTAGTATTTTTGTGGTGATTCTTTATTTCACTATACGAGAATATGACGTAGTGATTTGATCAGTTAAATTAAATTTCAACTGCGTGCTGTGAATCCGAGCCACAATATTTTTTTCTAAATTTGGCTTTTTGATTTCATAAATGAATGTTTGCAAAAGATGACACACGATGTCTTTCTATTTTGGTAGTTGGTATTTGAAAAAAATTATAAGGCAGTAATTAAAAGCTTGTAATTTTGACTTAATTTAGTACCACTAAAAACGTTCACAGTTATGAGGCAATTTGATATTTTGAACTATGTAAGTGTTGCTTGTATTAAAAAATATAAATTTTAGGTTTACTATTTCGATGGTTTATTGTTTTTTTGTAATTGTATAAAATAGCGATTTCATTTTCCATAGTAGAATAAAGACGCTTCGTGTTTATACCCTGGTTTTTGGTTTGGCACTCAGAAAGTAACGATAATGTTTGACAATATTTAAACCAACATGTTAGAGGGCACAAATGACAGTAATTGTCTGTAGGGATGTGTTAAGTTTATTCTGTTTGTCATTCCTCCCATTATTTGATGTGGGATTGCGACTCGTTGTCAAAATTTAGTTTTCATGACGCCCATGACGACGAGGATGTAAGTGGCAGTTTAAATTTAGACCCTTTAACAGAAGATTTAAATTAGTTTTAAGTTCTTACTAGTTTTACGGCAGGACAGGAAGAGGAGCTAGACATATCGAATTTTAGTCGCAATAATGGCACACTAATATTGACTACAATAAAAATGATTACACTAACTATGTTGTTTTAGGGCCAGTTTTGTAAAGAATGTAAAAGTAAAATGGCGTTTTTACATGGTTCATATGCGTCATTTTACTATGGGTGAAAGAATTGTCTTAAAATATGCTAGCCCTCCGAAAATTATTAATTACTCATAGCTCTTAAATTTTATTATGTAAATAAATTATGTTAAAAATATTAAGAGTTATATCTGAATAGAATTTTAGGTTTCTGTTCTAAAATTCCATAAAGTTAGTTTAAATTGCAATTAAGTTGTAGAATATCTTTATTATAGATAAAATTAGTTCTACATTTCTCAGCACTTTACCAGTTTTAGTGGAGATAAATTCCAAAGCTGTAAGATAAAACAATTACGATACTTATGATGATCGGTAATAGCAGTAAAAATAACCGCGCTACATAAAAGATCGCATAAAACGATGGTTGTAAAGTTGTTTTTACTTAAAGTTCTCTTTATAGGCGAATAACCATAAAGAACGAAGTTTGCCGAACGATAGGCGATATCTGTCGACCGATATGAACGAACCCATCTGCTTTTATCTGCTGGGGAGTTAACTGCCAATCAACCGAAGCCGATGGCAAGACAAATATGTCAAGTAAAGCTTTGACCGAGATCAGTCTAAATATTTTTTAAACTACTCGTTCTGAAAAAATGTTCATTGATTAAATGTACATGTTACGTTTTAGTACTGTATTGAGTTGATCATCATTGCACATTATAAGATAAAGTCCTCCGATACGTATGTCTTTCTGTTTTTGATAAATTTAAAAACCACTAAGCCGACTTAATAAAATGTTTTACCCAGATAATCTGAAGCCTAAGAAAGCATATACGCTACTATTTACCGCGATAAGTGACATACACGCGGGTGAAATCTAATATCTATATTAATTCGAAACTTGTGATAAATAAGAGTGGTTCATTTGTGTATGTAAGAAATCGTCTTGCAAAAAAGAAAACTGCAGGTTCGATAATTTTCCAGTTCCATTCGGTAAGTTATATTAATTGCGTATACACACACACATGTATATATGCATAATGACAAAATTTGTACTTAGTAGGTACGTTGGTACTTACTTAAATTTTATTGAGTACTAAGAGTCCTTACAGTCCTTAGAGATAAAGACCTTTCAGATTTTCATGAAGCCCAGTGACTAAACATTGGAAACAACCGTTTATATTTCGCATCATTTAACCCAATTAGCAACATATATACACCCAAAAACCATTAATAGCCATCAGATTACACATATGATCATCAACGGTAAAATGAAAATCCGGCCACAACACGACCTTATTCAATTCCCGCATTCCCATCATCGATAAGGGAGCTATCAAAAGGCTCGAATTCTTTTTTCTCGTCAGTCTCCCCTCGCAAATGATCGAGGCGCTTATTATTTGGCGTGTGCGCAAACATTTAGCGCCCTTATCGCGGCTATTAAAGATACGGCTTCATTACACGGAGAAGGTTGCTCGTTGCGGTCTTCCATTGTGATATTTTCTTTTTATTTACTTGTTTTCCTTATTTCTGTTTGTTTCGCGGTGTATTGTCATGAGTTGTTAATTGTATTTTGGTTTTACTTCTAGAACAGTTAAAAGTAGCGGAATGTTTTTAGACAAGTAAAAGCGTTTGGGCGTAACTTGTAAAGTTAGGTACTTGTCACTTTCGATGACAAGTGAAAATGGATAGAACGTGATAAATAATTAGAAAATTCAAATTCATTAATTAGTAGTAGTTCCAGGTTATAAGTTTCTGATTAGTTATTTCTGGAATAGCATTATGAACTGCGATCATTGAGTATGAAACGCATAATAAGAGTAATTAAAATATTCTGTACAATTTTTTTTTGTTTGTATTTGTATCATAATATGTATGAAATTGTTATGGTAGTGGTACACAGATAGTTTAATGCCTGAGAAAGGACATAGGTTACTTTTTACCTCGAAACTGAAAAACACGCGGGCGGAGCACAGACTTATTACAATGTATATAGAGGTTCACAATACACATAAACCAACTATCGATATTAATAACGTAATAATTATTGTAAAACATTAAACTGTTATTAATTTACGCAGTAAAAAGCAGCGAAATAAAAATAGTGCCATATCGTTTTATACGACTACAATTTACCATTTTATTTCATTATTTTTATGTTGATCGGAAGTCTACATTTACGTCATTTTTACGTCCCCATACTATCATTTAGATAAAACAGCTGATTCTCATTTCCTAAACGACTGCTGTCGGTATTATCATGGTAATGTTTAATTTTTACGCCACACCGCATTAATAATACACTTATATACTTTAAGTTTATGTTTGTAGAGCGTTTAAAATATTATGTACGCATAATTCGTAAAATACATCACATAATAGAGTAACATGTAACGTCATACGCGGGTCGTGGGAAATGAAGTGGAATCTTACAGATAACGCACACATCACTACACTTATATTCATATATGTATCATTACCCACACAAAGGAACGTCGTAAATAGCTCTTGTAGGGTTGAGTTCACAATTTAATGTAGGTGACATCAATAATTTGTTGTGATGGCATGTAAGCGTTCTATTGAATGTGTTTAGATACGAGCTAGGGGTTGATGAGATGTGACGTGACCTAGAAATGACATAGTAGTTGATATGATTCCAATACATTCACGTGGTATATGTACGAGTTTATATATATATGTTTTAGGCTACCAAAGTTACTCTACTCTGCCTGATGGAAAGCATGAATAGAATCCAAGCGTAAGGGTCACCATTCTCATTGTGAGTGCAAACAATGCAGCATGGTGACCTACACCATGAGAGACAGATTTGTATTTTTTGTATTTATTTATTAGGTTTACCAACGTTTGCTTACACTAAAACTAATACAAAATAGATTCACATAGATAACAATAGGGTGTAACAAACACTTATAGGTAAACACATCATGCTAATTTAGTAAACTACCTAATCACAAATATTAGTCAATATATAAAGAGAGAAAAAGTGGTAAAAGTTTACAAAAAAACTCAAGTGGTGGACAATAGTTACGTGCTGTAAAATGCGATGTATATTTGACAACAGATTTACAGAATGTTCCTAAAAAGTGTAAATATCCATGCTTAGTACAATATCTAATGTAGAATTAGTGGGCCTCCGGACTCACACTCATCAATGAAATCCGACACCACGAATGCTGTCATTTTTAGTTTTGTCCTCTATGTAACGGCAGCACTACCCGGTCGAGCCGGACCCATTCGTGTTGAAATCAGCGTAACTCTACTAACTACAAGAAATTACTTAACTGCAGTAGATCAAAATAGTTGTTAGAATAATATCTTTATATATATAATTCTTCTGTGAGTGTGTATGTCACTGAACTTCTCTCAAACGACTGGACCGATTTTGATGAAATTTTTTGTGTGTGTTCAAGGGGATCTGGGGATGGTTTATATTCGCAATTGGACCCGGTAGGTGGCGCTGCGATCAAGTTCTGGAATTTTAAAGTTGGGCGGTACGAAGTTCGCTGGGTCAACTAGTATGTATATAATTTTTTAAGAATAGTGTTGCAAATGTAATATTTTGATAGTTAAATTTTTCAAAATTTCAGTTTTATACACTTAATTGTTTTCACAATAATTACTACATAAAAATTTTGCAAATCTTGTTTCTTATTACCTAACAATATTATTTTAACTTGTCTTAATTCTATAAATGCAAATAAGTTTATCTTACTTAATGTTTACTAAAAGTAATAGTGATAGGTTTGCTTATTTGCTGCACTCATCAACAGCCTTCAACAGTCCACTGCTATGTCCAGCAGTGGACTGTTGAAGGCTGTTGATGAGTGGCCTCTCCTTAGAAAGGAAGTTTTGGCCTACTATACCACGCTGGCCAGACGGGTTGGTATAGGGTTGGTTTCAAGTTTTCCTTCTCTTCTCTTTGCTTCACTATCATACCTTAACTATTGATCCGACAGCCATAAAATTATTTATACGATTAATGTCCAATGAACTCTCTAAAGAAATTGTTTTATATTTTCTTATGTAATGACTCATAAGTCCTATAACAACAACAATAATAGCAATAATATGTTTTGTCGAATACGTAATTGTTGTTGAACAATACCAGAATTTGTATGATTGTGCTTACGTTGTCCAGTGACTAAATAATAATAAACACTTTACTAACGAAAAAAGTAACTAATTAATCAAGCCTCATATAAGAAGAAATACTCAATCCATCACATGCTGTCTAAGATACTGTTCCGCTATTATTTCTATAGGAATTATATTACGCTGTTTCGCATCGCTATTATTTCTACGGATCCCTGTTACAGATAAGCTTAACCGCGTATTATGATATGCTATCAATCTTACCGCCACTACTCTCTCGTAATAATCCATTCCATTGGGCTCGCGTATGAAAAATAACCTATCTTAATTATAAGTGATATGTTCGTATTTTATAACCCGAATACGGCAAAGTTAAAAGAAAGTATATTAGTTTTGATAGTCTACCTACTTGTCTTCCACCGTAGCGCCTAAACTATAATGCTGCTTGTGATGAATGAGGTGTCAACAGATTCGTAAACCATCATGACATAGATTGTTTAAATTTTATCGAAAGTTTTTCTGAACTAGCTTTCTCGCGCAGCTCCGTACGCTTTTATGTCAGTCATCACAATAAAAACAAGCCTATGTCCTTGCTCAGGCTGTAGACTATTTGGTTACCAAATTTCGTGTAAATCGGTTCAGTAATTTTGACGTAAAAGCGCGGCAGACAGACAGAGTTACTTTCAAATTATTAAGATAAGATATAATTAATGTACATTCTATGAACGCATCAATAGCGGGGCCCAATGGGTGGGTTGATTGGTGACCGATTTATTTGAGAAGTCAGAACTGTTAAGAACTTTGTTCTATGCCAGGATCGTATATACTTTAAGTTGGCTGGAAGATAAACCTTTTTCTTATTCTTAATTATGTTATTTGTTTGTTTAAGGTTATCTTTTTAATCCCACTATAATACACAATACTTAAATTAAAATATCGATCCAATTCAGTTTCTCGTCTTTCATATCGTCAAAATCTGTTATTTTTGATTAAAGATTTTATTTACGGTTTATGGATCGTATTTGAAAGTAAATATTTCTTTGAATAGTATAAAAAATACATTTTACAATAAATGAATAATATTAAATGAAACAGCAGTAGTTTCAAATATCGCAAAAGTGTTACTTAATAAAGAATTGTCAATGTTTATCTACTGTAAACAAAATACATCTAGACAAAAAGAAATAAAAATTTATCTCAAGCAAAACACCCCATAAAACTGAATTGTCTCGAGAACTTTATAAACGCGATAACGACCAAAGTTGTTCCAAGCTTTGTTTCTCCGCTTACATAAATACGACCAGACAATCATGATCTACCATGGTTAACGCTATGTTAAAAATGCACCATAGAAGACTACTGTAGACGAAGTGTCGGGGTTCTTGTGAAATTGGACGTCGCTTGCCTAGATACCCAGCGAGACTACAAAAAAGAGGATTTCAAGGAGTATCCGTCTCAAGCCCCGCCTACTCCGCGACACGCCCACAAAGATCCTCTCCTGAAAGGACCAGAGTGAGACATTTCTTCAGGTTCAATATAATGTAAATAAAGCTGTGTGCACGCCTAGTACACGATAGTCTCTGTGTGCGGTGTTTCACATAACAGTCCAGACTGTCCCGGCCAGACACACACCACCACAAACTTCTAGAATTTCATTTAGAAAGTTGTCAGTGTGATTATATATGGGGTATTCTCTTACGAATACAACTACAAGGGTATATATATACTAGGTTGTATACACATAGAGGTAATTGGGGATAAACGATGAAGGTTAAATCGGGTTTACGATCAATACTGTGACCTTTTGTGTTCTTCATGTAATTTATTTTAATATAGAGATCGATCATTAGAAGACTTAAAACATTTCTTTAAATTCATTCAATGGAGTGAAAATAACAATTCTTTCATTTAGCATATTGCTAACCTTAACTACATATATGACATTTATTTATGTTTACTGCAAAATTTATAAGTAAATAATGAAATTCAACTGAACCAATAGCTGAGTGATACCCCTTCTTTTTAGAGTACTATAAATGTAAACGCAGTAAATGTAAATATGTACCTATATGTATATTTATATACTTTGTAGAAATTCTTGAAAATCTATTATTAATCTCATCAAAATACAATCTAAGTAGTAATCATTCTCAAGATAGTAAAGCTACTCTGGTTTGTTCACGAAAGTATCAGCTCTGCCGGAGTAGTACTTTCCTCTCACAGAAGACCAACCTAAAATGACGGCATTCGTGCTGTTGTGTCTCGTTTGTGTTTGCAAGACTACAGGTTCAATGATACAAAAGCATTTTACTAAGTCGCCGTCGTGTAGGTCACTAAGTCACCGTAATGCATTGTTTTTTGCATTCGCAATATAAATACTGACCATTACTATTGGACTCTGCTCAGCATAAGCATCCATCACATCAATAACCCATAACGTCCCACTGCTGGGCTCAGGTCTCCTCTTAAGAGAGGGTTAAGGCCATACGTCCCCACGCTGGCCGAGTGCGGGTTGGGGACAATCCGATGGCGTCCTTTAACCTTATTATTAAGTAGGATAAAAATAATAGTTTACATTCTATTCGGTCTAACAGTCTATCAGGTAGAGTAGAGTCCCTTTGGCAGACTTAAATATAGAAAAAAAATTTTAGATAAAAGAATATACTTATTCCACAATATTTTTAGAAAGTTTCTTCTAGTTTAGCTGTAAGCCTTGTCATAACGCTTAAAAAAATACACCTAACGTCATAGTATCCGGAAACGGATCCTCGTTTAATTTTTAATTCGGTCGCCGGGCGACGCGGCGCTGTCGTCGTCGTCTTCCTGCCGTCGCTTCCGGTTGTGAGCTGTTCTTTTTTAAAGGTTGTATTTCCGTTTTTGTGCAGAATCCGATGTCATGCGGAATTGGACAAGACTTAATGTTTAAAAAAGGTTTTGTTGTAATCGGTCCTTGAATATTTAATTTTAATATAAAAGCACGTCTTTAAAACACCAACTGATGCCGATTACGAGATATTCGGATCTGTTTTTTTTATTCTTTTGTATGATTTAGTAATCGAGATGAAAGATTCTACATGTAATCAGTTTTATCATATTTTACTAATATTGTTAATAATGACACTTTTTAAACAAATCGAAATTGACATATGCCTTTTACGTCATTGTAACACTACTCAAATTTTATATGACACAGATCAGACTTATCAATTTAATAATATATAATTTTCATAAAGAAAATGTTTTTTTGAAATAAATGCGAAAGTCTAAATCAATATCATAAAGCCGTTTAATCCATCACGCAGATTTTTAAATATGATCACGATCGAGATAACACAAGGCCCTTTTATTTCTTTAGTAGAGAGCAAAATTTTTCTCACAGGATGAAAAGTCGTATCTACCGGATATTATCATTAATTATGAATCAGGAGGTTTCACGGCAGTCAACATTCTGACGTTTATAAATTGTGCGAGACAGCTTCCGACCCATTGCGATTTTTAATTTATGAATTGCATTTTTTATACTTTTGTCTATCTTTTGAGAAATTTTGTACCATTTATATCTAAAATCTTTTATTCCATTTAAGATGTTCCAAATATAATATTCTATTGTTTTTCACTTAAACTTTTATCACGAGAATTAAAAATTTTTACTTAATACTACCAACAATTTTGTATGATTACATGATGTAATATGATTATTCACTTTAATGCCATCTGAAACAACTATTCAGGAACAAAAAGTGAGTAAAAATCTCCTAAATCACATAAAACAATATTTCAACTTCAAACTTTCGTTACAACTCGTTACAAATATTATTTTCATTTTTATAAAGCGTTTTTGTGAAGCGGCAGACGGTTAACGTATGCGACTGCAAATCAAGATGTTCTGGGTTCGATTCGGATCATTAATGTTATTGGGTTAACAAGATTTTTTTAATAACCCGGAATGTGGAATATTTGCGGTGTTTCACGCCTGGGCCTGGGAGAACACGTTAAGCCGTCAGCCCGGTTGTAATGAACATCTATGGCAATCGTTATTGGAAAATTAGTGACAAGTATTAAAACAGAAATGTGCGGGATTGCTACCATGTACCTTTTTGTTGGTGAGTATCCGATATTTCGGCACTGTTGCAAGCGCCATGATCACGGAGTAACTGAAGATCTTGCGGGTGGGATGTTATTGGCAGACATATCGGTCTACCCTCTTTCGTAGTCTTTTTCTATAGCAATTTTCTATAGCAATCCCGCACATTTCTGTTTTAATGTTACTGACCATGAAAGTTTAAAACAATATATAGTGACAAGTATATTGACAACTATTTCAGTTTTCGACTTAGACTAAGAATGACCAAGACCTGACATGCCAACAAGCGTTACCACGAGAGAGTGAGATAACGATACCATTTTCCAGTGTGTTAGAGAAAAATAGAGATACGTATTTTTTGTCCTTATCGCCGTATAGGTTTGTCACAAAACATTTGTGTCAAACAAATTTCAAAGCGGGAATTTATCAGTAGTGAAAATAAGGCTTTTTGAGTGAATTACTGTGTGATTTTAAGTTTAACTAATTGTTTTCAACCCAGATACTTTAACAAATATGGTACAGTGTTGTGTTTTCGGCTGCAAAAGCCGTAGTGAACGCAAATATGAAAATATAACCTTTCACACGTAAGTATAAAAAATAGCGTTTTATCGGCCTAATATTGTTTTTAATATTAGCTACGATTAATTACATCAATTTTTGTTTGTTATTGTGCAGAAATAATTGAAAATAAGTGATAAAAACTAGTTTCTAAAGTGTGAAAATTTTGTAATTATCTGACCGAATTGCGTAGGTTGTCACAGCTAAAGTTTGAATGACCATTAATGTGTTAAGGTAATTTTGCAAAGTTACCAGCACTTTAGGGATAACGCATCAGCCTTTTGAAATTACCCCATATGGTGAGGAAATTTAATTTGATTTGATTTGATTTGTGTTTTATTGTCCTCCAGATTTCCAAAAGATGAAAATGTGCGTAAAATGTGGTTGAAGGCTACTGGACGACAAGGTTGGGCAATAGCAAAGCTATATGTAAAAATATTTGAACGTAAGGATATATTACAGTACAAAAATATGCTGATAACTAGAGACAAGAAAACTAAACTAATTTCTTCAACATACTTATTTTATTTAAGGGCCAATAAATACTATAACCTTCTAAGAAATGTTTTTTTTAATGTAATCAATCTTGATCCCGGTTACATCCTCAGCTTTCGTTTTGAAGGCCTTCTATTCTAATCTAACCATATTTGACAGATTTTTAAAACGTTTGGAACAGTAAACGGAATAACGATTCTCCCTTATTAATGGGGAATTGTTTTAACCTGGCAACATTAATATTTAATGTACTTTGTTGCTATCCCTTACGGGTGCACGCATATGACCGGTCTAGGTCATTCTTAGTCTAAGGTTTTCGAGTTCAGTTTGCTTCAGTTCGCTTGTTCAGTTCTCCCTCAAAGATGTTTGTATTTACAAATAAGTTTTTTACTATGCCTAAACGTATTGTTGATAATATTAACGTTTTATTAACTATACAACATGTTGAAACTTAAGTCTAAAATCAGTTAAAATAAAATGAACCAGTGATTTTATTGTTCTTATTGTAAACAGAAGCCCAAAGAATGTAAACAAATATTGGAATGTCACGAACACAAATTACCAACTACCCTCAAGCGATTGATCTCTTTCGCGGCACGTAAATCAAAGTAGCAAAGACAAGGGCCGGCTAATGTCCACCAAGGGGCAGTTGGTGGGCGGACAATGGATAGCTCAGACCTCTGCGGCCGCGGAATGAATGGGGCTATCCCTCCGAGAGAGTACACACCTGGTTGAACATCGTAAATCTTCAGGTAACCTCTGTAAGGAGGTAACGTTAATTAGAATACTATGTTATTGGTTATGTAATAAAGTAACAATGTAATAAATTAGAACAATTCCTTATATTTTTTTATTTTTTTCTAGCTCTTCGGAACCATGCCTAAAGGGACTCCTATTAATAATATATTTTAGTTATAATATTATATTTTTAAGGTTTTTAGTTTTAGGTTAATTGTTCTAGTTTATAACCAATATTGTACACACATTTAATAAATATTTGCTTTGGATGTCAGTAATCGTGTAAAAAGTAGTATATTCTTTCTCAATGTTAGGTTACATAGTAAAAGGGGCAATGGCTTAGCTTTGAAATCGTAATGGACAGACAGAATTTCTTGCAAATTTCTATAATATTAGTATGCATAGTATGGATATGTATGTAATGTATTTAGTGAGAATCTGTAAATTTGAAATTTCAAACAGTTACTTCAAATTATTTATTTCCATAGATTATAGTAACATTCATTTACGTTCTGAGAAACATCAAGAATTTTGAACGTTAATTCTCGGGTTCTCACAAGATTGACATTCTACAATCTATCGTGGGCTTGTGTCTCAAGTACCGAGCATGATGTATGTGCATCGCGGTCCCTTGGGAGCTCTTTGTGTTTAGCTACGGCTCTTCGAGATTTATGCTCGGGATTCTGTTGTCCACTTCAAACAAATAAGATGTTCAGCTACAAAATAATTTAGTTATAAAATAAACAATTAAGTTCCTAGTTTATGTTATAATACAAACCAAAGTTGACAGGTTATTTTTGTACATGTACTTTTATTTTCAAAAAAATGTAACTTATTTGTTACTTTTCAACGCAATATATTTACCTTAATTTAACGTTATATAGCATTCTTATTTTTGTATTTTTGTAAGTAAAATAAGCAATAAATATTATAATATTCATACACTAAATAATATTTTAAAAATTATCACCAAAAAAAATATCACAGGAAAAAAGTTAGTAAGGAATATATAATCTTTCAAGCCCTTACATACTAGGCTCACATGGTGGCATTCTGCTATCTGTTCTCATATGATTAATATTTGAATAATATATCTAGAGCCCTGACCAACCAATAGGGCAGTTTTGCAAAAAAAAAACTTTTTTTTAGTGATTAATATGCCGTCGATGTTTTCAAAATAGCATTTGAAATATTTTAAACATTTTTAAAACAACTTGTATCAGTAATTTTGAACATCCTACTCTAAACACATATATTCGGTCTCCTCTCTACAGGACTGCCAACAAACAAATGTTCAATGAGATGTGATCATTTATATCCGTGATCGAGCTCATTAGTTGCACAGTGTACAGTCGGCACAAAAGTTGTGATCGTATAAATCGCGCCAACACTTGCTGGTTCCCATCGAAATGATTAATAGGCGCTTCTGAACCATCTACTCCAATAATAAGTTGGGTTATTATTGGAGTATCTTTATAGCGTGTGGAAGGTTGTGTCTTCGGAAGAAGATTTGTTTTACTAAAAAATATACTTTAATCTTTTTTATCTCTAAAGAAACTTCTGTCTCCTATTAGTTCATCTTTTTTAAATTTTGAGCACTTAAGAAGAATTTGTAATGTGTATAGTGTGTGTATTGCAAATTATGTTATGTATTGTTTATAAATTTTGTTATATCAGTTTGTACATGGGTAGTTGTTGACTGACCCAATGGTTGACTGGTAGAAAATGCCCTAGGCATTAAGTCCGCCAATGTACCTAAAGCGCATGATGAATAAATAAATAAATATAATAACAAATTACTATAGATGACTTTTAACAATTATATTTTTACTTTATTAAGTCTTAGTCCGAGACCCTATTTTTGCTCTAAATAAAATAATTTGTTTTTTAAGTGCTGTCCTATTAAAAACTAGAAATAAATTCTTCGTAGATGATTTAATTAATAAAATTAATACATTGTTTCAACAAAAAAGAAATCATTTTTTGTGGAAAACTATGAACTACGATATTTGTGACACGTATCACGTGTGTATTCATCACAAATAATATTTTAATTAAATAAGTATGGTAGTAAATTGTTACACACAATAATGTCCGTTAACGCGAATTGATCTCATAGTTAATTTAGTAATGACTGCATAATGGGTACGCAAATGGTCCGTTACGTTCCGAATGCTGGTTTACCGTAACGTAGCGTCGTATCGACATTATCGTCCAGTGAATACCTATAAATAAATATGGCGGCAAAAATGGCGACCGTTTATCAGCCAACGGAAGTGGACACTGGGGACCGGAAGCCGTGTAATAAATGTTATTAGATAGCCCCTGGGCTTAGTTGGGCCGGGATTACAGGCGTTTTTTTCGTACTTCATTCGTCTGACGGTTTTTGTTAATGTGTCTGGCTTTAAAATAAATTGGTTGGGACAATTATGGGGAGTTGGTTACGTGTTATCAAATAAGAATTTATATTATAAACTGTTTGCTTGAAGAATATCGGTTCATAGATATTAATATAATATACATTACTTTATTGACTAAAACATAAATATAGTTGTTTTTTTTGCAATAAGTTACTATTAAAAAGGATTAAATAGTTACAATTAAATAATTTATGTTTATAAATTTTATGAATATGGTAGGAAAGTTCAATTTCATTTAATCTTTTAAGATCAGTTGGGGTTGGTTAAACTAAAACAAAAACGTAACTCCATATTACTGACATATAAATATCCAATCAAATCATATTATATGTGCAGCCTTGGGCTAAATACATACAGATTCCGTTAAAAGGTTGAAGAAACTACTGCTACTACATTTACTATCCTATCCTTAACTCTTGTAAATAAAGTGTCCAAGTGTACAAAGGAGCTTATGTCCTTTCTCAGGTTTTAGACTATCCTCACAATTCGATTTAAATCGGTACAGTGGTTTTTGAGTTTATTGCAAACAGATAGACAGACAAACTCGGCGGAGGATTTTATTTCATAATATGGAGTGATAAATCTTAACAAGGTTAGTACTCATTATTCACATGTAACAATCTTTATTATATAGAGGAACCGAACCGGAGGAGAGTAGCTATAGCGGCTTTTTCCGACACAAAACAGTCTTCATAAAATCTTCACATCTTTTTTTAGATTTACACATAAAAACAATGGCCTGTCACTAACACAATACAAAGTAATGCTTACGTGAGGAAAGGGAATACCTGTTCAAAGGAATTTGCTATTACGAAGTAGAATAAATGAGCAACTGGTTCATCTCATGATGTGTTATTGAATGAGAAGTGACTATTTTAGCACATACAAGTTTCATTACTCTCTAGAATAACAATTTTTATTTATGAACTTTATGTTTAGATAGAAAAAAATATTGCAACAAAGTTCCCTAAAAATAACATGAATATCATACATGAAGAGATAGCTAATAATCTAGTGTAGTTTATAAATTTCGAATTAAAAATATAATTCTAGGTATCTCTAGTTTCAACTTTGTAATGCTATTCCCAATGAATTTATTTATGCATAAAAACAAATACAAACAAATCGAAATTGGGCAATTGAGTGTCAGGTTACGCATAGAATAGGGTTCCGTAGTCACCCATACTGGTTAGTGGATTTAAAATCATGTCCAAGGGAGTGCATTTTATAAGTTAGGCCCCTATAAATGAATAATTAAATCTAAAAATGGTTTTAGCAACCACGAAATGTTTTAATAGACCTATCTCATCATATCCCACTTAATGGGGTATACGCGAGAAAAAAAAACATCCCCACCTTACTTAAAGGGCTATTTATTCTAGCACTTTGTCGACATGATAGAAACTCATATCGATACAAAGTTTCATCTTTCTAGCACTAACCGTTTTAGGGCGGTAAGTCAAGGACAGATGGTCTGACGGACTTGACGTATCTATAAGGATTACAAGTCATGAACTACGGAACCCTAAAAACTGCAAATAGTAAATATTTGCTCGTTACTTATGACTGTCAAAAGCATCGGTAAACGATGCGCATCGGTATTTACCAACGACTAGGTGCAGCAAGCTACAAATTGGCAGATGCTACCGTTTAATATCTATTTTTATTCTATTTTAACCCTTTCTCTTATGCCATAAAGTTGAGTTTTCTTCGGCTAAATTATGATTGAGTTGGATTAGGTCAAACGCTCGATTTGAATTCACCATGATCGGGTTATAACAGTTGCTTACACGGTTTTATTCCATGTAGTTCTTTCTGAAGTGGTTTTTTAAACAATTTCGTTTTTACTTGGAATAAACAAAGAACGCTCACAGGCCAGGTGGAGTGACGACTTGCGCAGGGTGACCGGCAGGAGCTGGATGCGAGAAACCCAAAATTGATGAGAGTGGTGTGCAATGGGAAAGGGCTACGTCCAGCAGTGGACTGTGATAGGCTGATGATGATGATGAAAGAAAGAACGAGGAACTAGAACAAGTAGTACATAAATGTATTAAGACTTGCTTTTAATTTAAACACCGATAGTGATTATAATGTTATGTTACATAAAAATAAGTCACCTATTCTTCTTAGGTTTATCCAATACATAATGGAGTTGCATAAAACACCTCACCTTGCAAAATTTAGTAAAATGTTAGTAAGACAAATTTAAATAAATAAATGACAAGGTAAGGTCATAAGCTTTTCATATTATTTTTAAATAACAGGGAAATATTAAACTAATAGTAACTACGGCGTAGCAACGTAGCTGAAACTAACGGCACGTACGATGGTCGATAGTGTCAATACTGGCAAGCCTCCAGCCATGAACTTGGTTATAGCCATTTATTTACATATGAACTGGCCTCTGATAGTGGACGATGAATAAAATATCGCACCCTTATTGTAGATAACGAAGCAATGAAATTTTACATATAACACAAGCACAGAGTACTCATGTAAAATAAATATAATAGTAAACTAGACTCTTATTTGTGCCTTCAAGTTGACGTTGATATGCTTTAATTTTCAAATAACTAATTTTATTGGCATACTGTTTATGGAATCTACAAAAATAAAATGAAATTTTAAGCTACACGTATTTCACACGGCTTACCGTACAAGATATTATGAGATACATAGAGAATCTTAGTATCTGATATCAGTTATAATTACATATGATTTATTCAAAAATTTTATATCTTACATATCAATTAAACGTATTATTTCTAAGGTGAGAAGAGAATTGCCTATGCAACGATTAGCATTTCTAGGTTTTTGCGATAAAAAAAATGTTACAGTAACATAAATACGTAATTTAGAACATGTGCTATCATCATCATCATCAGCCTTTCGCAGACTACTGCTGGACATAGGCCTCTCCCATTGCACACGACTCTGATCGATTTCGGACTTATAGTATGAAAAACTGTTCGTATCAATAAAATAATTAATTCGTATCATCTTATATAAATTATTTATATATATAAATTCAGACAGTTAGACCAGTTAGATAAAAACTTGTAAAAAAAATTAAGCTGATGTTGTCCCAGAATGACTACTCATGTCCAAAAACTAAAGTGGACCGAAATCAAAAATTCACACTTCAGTACCCAAGACCCTAAGCTCGTTACGTCCGCCACTAATTACACCCACAATTCTGTAGCTTAAAATTTCAAATTGCAACCCTTTCGTGTAGCTCTGTCCTTCTCTGGCACGCTTATAACAATGCCAACTGTTGCGAATTGAGGCTGGTGTGCGTATGTGAGTATGTGTGCGTGGGTAAACACCGGTTTAAGCCTAACTGGCCTTAATGAATCGTAATGGCCCCTATAATTCGCGGCGTAACTAACTGGCCATGTGGGGACGTCCTCGTCCACCGCCTACCTCACCTCACCTCCTCTCACCCCGGTATTTGGAAGCGAGCCATATCGCATCTATGACAGCAGCGGTTCTCTTTTTAAAAATTTTAGGGCGGCCGGGTTTGGCGCTACAATTTGCGGCTACGTGTTTAGATTGCAACGCCAAAATATTGTCGCAAGGCTAATATGATGGAGTTTTTATTCCGATCGCAAGGCTAGTTTGGTATCCGTGTTGTTTTATTTACCTTCAATAAAAATGCTAAAAATGTATAAAATCGAATGCCGTTGGTAAAATGTTACTGCAAATATCAAATATTACATCAAAGATAATAATATCACATCAAACATCAAATATTTGGACCACTATTTCTCGTTTATTCAAATGTTTCTTTTAGTTTAAATAATTTAGTTCTATACTGTTTTTTATAATATACTTTGCAGTATTTACATCAAAAAATGTAACTAATCAAATTGTATTCATTACGATAAAGGTATCTGAATGTTGACATGTTATGTTATAATTCTAGCGTATACTTGCACAAAAGCTTTTTTGTCCTTGACATTAAATTGTAGTTTTATGTTTAAAACAAACTATACAATTATTATGACTCCAAATATACCTTTTTCAGTTTATTTATATTTAACATGAAATGCCGCGCTACATAAGCTATTCAGTGAGTAATATTTAAATGTTACAAAACATGTTTAGGACACTATTATACCTACTATAAAACTAACCAAAAATAAACAATAAATATTTCTGATATCACACAAAGCCAACTTCAAACAAAGCAGAGCTTGTAATCTGAAAACTATAGTAGCTTGACTGATAGAATACTCATATACATTTTTTTGTAAATATAGCCGGTTCCAAAAATAACGGGTCAGTCACATAAACCAATAACGGGTCAGTCACATAAACCCGAATATCTCCCGAACTACGTATGCCATCCTAATGAAACGAAGACTGTTCAATTGAGAATTTAATTATACAGATAAAAAATAAAATAAAACTTAGTTACACCCACAATATTAATCTTAAATTAAAAAAAAACTAAAGTAGTCATATTTTTCTTAAGATTACATTTTTTTTATGATTGTTTTTTTGCTGTTTTTCATCACTTTCTTCATTTAATACTTTGTATTGCCTCCACGTGATGAAGCCTCCAGTGATGAAAAACAGCAAAAAAACAATCATAAAAAAAATGTAATCTTAAGAAAAATATGACTACTTTAGTTTTTTTTTAATTTAAGATTAATATTGTGGGTGTAACTAAGTTTTATTTTATTTTTTATCTGTATAATTAAATTCTCAATTGAACAGTCTTCGTTTCATTAGGATGGCATACGTAGTTCGGGAGATATTCGGGTTTATGTGACTGACCCGTTATTTTTGGAACCGAGTGTAGATACATATTGTACATAGAAAATACCAAAACTCCAAACAATTGAATCCGATTCCGAAACGGATTTGAATCCGAGACCTCAAGCGCAGCAATCGGATATACAACCACTATGTCAATAATGCAGTTTACGCTATTTAAACCATAAAGCACAATAGCCTATAAACTAAATGGCTAAATAAGCCACCACCATGTGACACTAACTACATTCTCGACGTGTCTCATTAACTGAGACATCGTGTTACTACGATGTTGTATATTACAAGTACTATTTAAGTACTTGTAATATACAACGACTTAAATTAATCGTTTGTTGTTAATTACGGCTTAGCATAGTGGGTGTAATATAGCTTGAATACCAATGCCACTTATAGTTTTTCATAAAGTTCTACATTTATCTTTGTCTAGGTTTACTAATATATTATGTCTATACAGTAGTTTAGAAAATAAAAATCATCGATAGTAAATAACCAAGAAGTGAAAATGGCTAGGACTCTAGTAATTATAGAAATTATAAATGAAGCGGGGCTCACCGTTGAAGTATGACAGTTCGCTTGCGGCGTTTCTTTGAAAGTATATAATGATGGTCAAATCTTAACGATCGCAACATTCGAAATGTATATGGGACTTTTTAATACACGCGTTTTTTAGTCTACTGCTGTCCACTGCTAATCGAAGGCCTCCCCCAAAGAGCGCCAACTCTCCCCTCCCGATCTTGGGCAGTCCGCATCCATCCACCGCCAGCCACTATCTTCAAGTCGTCAGTCTATCGTGCCGCAGGGCGCCCTACACTGCGTTTGCCTAAACGCGGTCTCCACTCCAGTGCTTGTCTACTCCAGCGACCATCAGTCCGCCTGGAAACATGACCGGTCCACTTCCACTTCATAGCACGACCCACCACACACGCGCAAATTCCTTGCAAAAAATATACGTGTGGGGAACCCTAGTATAATTAAGTAAATATGATATTTACTGTTAAAAGAAAACATTGGAGAATGTTATTAATGAGAATGGTACCAAATGACAGTTATTTCTGCTGGAGCGAGACAGTTTCGTCAACCCGGTTATCTGATGATGCATTATGAAATAAAATGTGAGTTAAGACTCAAGTTTGCACAATAAATAATTGTTTCCACAGACGTAATTGCCGTAATTTCATGAATAATTACCACCACAGAGCAATTAAATAAATTACAGAAGGAATAACGAGCTCCTTCGGGCTTTAGTTTAAAGTTGGGGAGCGGATGTTGAATTTTACTTACAAGCCTCTTAATTTAACTAATATTACGTTCACAGTGTTCACACCCTACCAGAAGTGAAGATCACGAGAAAATCAAACTACTATCACATAGGACCTTATCTTCTTCTTCCTAGCCTTATTCCCAATATTATTTGGTTTCGGTTGCTAGTTCAATCAGTTATACCTGAATATCAGTTTTTCCACGGAGCGACCTTATAATAGTAATAATTAAAAAATATAAAATGCTGCCTTTTTTCTTTATTTTATAATTTACCAAATTCGAAAATATTATGATTTAAAAAACAACGCTACTAGGCGATGATGTAGAGGAATCTTTTGATGCTTGTATGTATATTATAAATATATTTATTGCTTTTAATTTTTTTATTAATTGAATTTTATTTATTTTATATTTAAACTATAATTTTACCCCGTAGACCCCCCGGAGTTTTAAAAACCTAGATGAAAGGAAAAAAAAAAATTATATATCGGTCTCTCCTCTTTGAAGTTTCACTTCTATCGTGTGTGAATCGCACACACACCTTTTTTTTTATAAAGTCAAAACCTTTTTATTTAAAATAAAAACTTGTTTTTAATGAAAACAAAAATCAGAGTGTTGCTAGGGATAGGTATAAAATTAAATAGTAATGTTAGGATATCGAAACATTTTTGTATAGGCCAGAACGATATAGTGGAAACGCGCTTTAAGATCTGAGTAATATACACACCACTACATATGCAAAAATTTCTCGAGAATAATTTCACTGTACCATTCAATTCAAGGTTAGTTGTGTTCCAAATTTAATTCCGATTTAAACAAATTCATGAACCACGAATGCAATCATCAAATTTTTAGTCTATTTTGCGTTTGTTTTTATTGAACCTATAAATTCATAACAGTCCATAAATATTACTGTAGTTTTTTTAGTTTCAACACTTCATTTTTATTAAAGCAAATTTTACATTTTGTTTCAGGAACTAGTTCCAATATTTACATTATTTTCTAGAAATAAATTTTACAATATACTTAATGCGTTACCTAGAAATATACCTACACTAGAAAATTTCTTTTGGTCTTTGAATTGCAAAATACGTACAAATTCTGATGAAAACATATATTTTATTAATTTAATCATCTAAATCATCTATGTCAATATATAAATCCGAATGAAGCACAAGGTCGCAAAAAGCAAGCAGAATAACTGATAAATTTAAAAAATAACAAGAAGTGACTTCAGACGTTGATTTCCCTTACTATCTTTAACAAAAGGGATATAGGGAAATAGCGCAGTAACCTGTTTTTGAAAATTCTAATTATAGCCCAAAGGCGTTTTTTTCTGAGTCAGACAATAAGTACAGACAGTAAAAATAGACAAGAATTTATTAAAAAAAAACTAAACACAATTTTGACACAGTACCTATGGCAATGCAACCTGCATTGCACATATTTCTTATTGATAAAAAAAGAAAATAAATTCTTAGCACTTTTGGATTAGGACAACTAACGGGCGATTTCAAGAGGCAGAGATACAGGGAATAAGAAAGGTATAATTTAAGGAAAGTTATCCTAGAGAAATCCAATAAAGATATATTTACTTTAATTGTGGAATTCAGATCTCTTAGTTCCAAGAAAAGAAAGGAAAATCCTCAGAATCTTTCAAAATAAGTATTCAATATGGTAAAAAATCCATCTACTCGTTGAGTAGTAGATAATGTCGCAGACATTAAATGCCCCAAATTGCATGATATATTAAATAAATAAGTAAATTGATGATGATAAAAATCATAACGATGGTAACCCGTTAGCTTATGGTTCATAATTATCACTATTACATTCAAATGTATGTACATCCTTATTTACGTCTTTTTTCATTAGAAGAATCTAATTTTTCACTATCAAATATTATCTAATATTAGTATAAACATACTTTAAAATATAGATAGCTTGTATTTAGCAAATACAGAAGTAATTTGGCTAGAAACGAAATTTCATGCAAATTCAAAGGGTCTTTGCCGGGTCAGTCACTCTATTAGGACTGCCTTGTAGGTCTAGTGGTTAGTGTATGCGGCTGCTGATCAAGAGGTCTCGGGTTCGATTTCCGAGTCAGACAAAATATTTGTGTGATTCACAAGTCGGAGTCTGGGTGTTTTTCTATGTATAATTATGTATGTATTTACAAAAAAAGTATGTTTGTATATTTATATCAGTTGTCTAGTACCCATAGCACAAGCTCTGCTTAATTTGGGACTAGATGATGTTATGTGTAATTCGTCCGAAATATTTATTTATTTATTTTATTTTCTAAGTTTGAAGTGTCAGTTGCATGATTGCGCTTTAGACAATTCAATTAGCACGCTAGCAATAGATTATTTAATATGTTTTGCGTGACGTTGAAATTTATAGATGATTTATTTTTAAATTTCTAATTGTAAATCGTCGTACAATATTAAGATCAGAGTTACTCTGTAATTTTAATAACATTCTATTTAAGATAGTCTTTAGGTACTTTGAGTTTTCCTTGAAAAATTATTATCAGAGTAGAAATACAACGTGAATTTTCATTTGGCTTGAATCGACAGTGTCCATCGTTCATATTAATCACAGGAAGGCACCATCTGCTGCCATCACCGTCGGCCTTACTGGACTGAGATTAAATTAAAACATTCGGACTCTGGACTTCGTACCAACAAATATGTAACATTTGGTGCTAATATCTCGGCAATCCTTGCGGTCAGTGGTCACTCTGAATTTCATATTCCTCATTTAATATTTACCAAATTTTCTAAGTTCTACTATAATTTTACTTTCTATGTAAAGTTGTCTCTATTGTATGAGAATCATCCATCCAGCTATTTATAGCTAACTGACACTTATCTATTGAAAACGTGGAACAAACATGTATTCAAGTAAATACACAAAGCTAAATATACTAATGTAATTTTAGGAGGAGCTGCAAGTAAAAATTACTATCATATACTGCACTAGTATGTTTACCAATCGTTACACTCAAAACCCTAACACTAGGCGCACACTAGGCGATACGCGACAGCGATAGCTCGACGACTTGACGCGACGACAGGCTCCGACAAGCTTCATATAATTTCCTCTAAGTTCCGTACACTAGGCGTCAGAAACGCCCGATGAAACGACAATGCCGCGTCTTGTCGCGGCGACTAGACGCGGCGACAAGTCGCCTAGTTTGCGATGACCGTAAATTGTTAATTTGTAATAACCAAATACATGCATTTTCGGACGAAGGCTTACTCTAGTTTATCAAAGTTTAACGTTTGCTTTTACATAAACATGAGCAACATAGAAAACAAATAATTTATTTGTTTGTATTTAAACTTACAATCACTTAAATACACACATCAAAAGTGTCTAGGGATCAACATATATTTTTGCAATAACTTTTCTCCTGATTGATATTAATTAAAAATTTCTTTAAGGATTCATCAAATAAAGTGTTTTCGTTTGTCACAGTAACGATAAACCAAGTCACCTTTGCATTAGTAAAGAAATTTGCCATTTTCCTAATAAAGGGATTTTTGACATTTAAACCACTAACATTAAAGTTCGAAAAAAAGACTGAAATAACAGTTTTCCTTAAAATTTTATTAGGTAACTTAAACAATTAATAATCCGTGTTTCTACCGCGAACACTAACAACACAAGAACATCGGTTTGGCATACTCAAAATGAGTTCATCCAAATCACGCTGTGGAATGGCCGCCCATGTTCGTTGCAACAACAAAAAAAGGTCTTCTTGCGACTGGATACCCTCCATATTCGGCAGAGCTCTTCTCTGTAGCATATCCCATGCATGCTCAATCGGGTTCAAGTCTGGCGACTGAGCAGGCCAGGGCAGGACATTGATGTTAGCTGCGGCGAGAGTCTGTCTTACAACTCTTGCGGTGTGCGGTCGTGCATTATCATGCATTAACTGAAATAAGGGACCGATTTGCACTTGTAGAGGAACGATGACGTCTGATACAATCGTCTCAGCATAAATTTGAGCGTTGAGGTTGCCTCTGATCCAAATCAACTCAGTTCTTCCGCCGATCCAAATACCCGCCCATACCATGATGGTTCCACCACTATAAGGATGGACTTCCTGGCAGGATTTTAATCGCTGTTGGCGTCCAGGGGTTCTCCAGTGTCGTATACGTCTTGTATCCGGTCTCATACCAAAACGAGACTCATCAGAAAAGCACACGAAACGCCATTGTTCTTCTGCCCAATTTCTGTGTTCAAGAGCCCATTGATATCGAATCCTACGATTGTGCATTGCTATAGGTGGTACCCGTAGCGGTCTTCGGGAATGAAGGTTCACTTCATGCAAGCGGTTTCTGACTGTTTGGTCGCTAATTAAGTTCCCTGAAGAGTGATGAAGCCTCACGGCTAACATCATGGCGGTTATTGTTGGAGCTCTTCGAGTTAAGATTTGAATGTATCGGTCTTGTCTCCGTGTGGTGCAGCGATACCGTCCTCCATGGCGCTCAGCCACGGTACCAGTGCTTCGGTAACGTGTCCAAAGTCGACTGATAACACTCTGACTTGTATTCAGAGCTAAAGCCACAGTACGTTGCCGGGAACCAGCTTCTATCATTCCCACGGCTCTGAGCATTTCTTCCCTGCTTAAATGACGTCGCCGCTCCATAATAACGTTGGTTTTAATCAGTAGTAGGGAAACAGTAGCACTAATAATTTCTTCAATGCGTTGTATGTTTTTATAGGGAAAATATTGGCAGCTGATTTTCATCTTTTACTCGAATTTGATTGACAGTTCCTGATTCAAATTATGAAATGCACCAAAAAGGATCCATATAAATTTATAAAATCATAAATTTATTACAAAGCCACATCTCAATCTCAAGAAATCCGCATAAAAATGCTTGATCCCTAGACACTTTTGATGTGTGTACATTAAACTGATAAATATGTATAATAGAGAGTACTAATAGGTACACACTTAAATATTGACTGAAACTGGCGCCGATGATAATAAAATTGTCGATACAGGCTAACAGCACGCATATTGTTCAAACAAGAGGTACATGAAATGGATAGTTAGGCGACCCGTCCTGCCGTCCTACGTGATAAATTCATTTTTGGGCAAAGCTGCGAAGGTTTAATTTGTTTGCGCGCTCTGCTATTTGTAAAACGCCATTTCTCATTGAACAGATTACGGAGATTACGAATTCATTAGGGATGCTATATCTTTTGTTCGTGGCGTCGGGATCCGGCTAATTGATATTTTGGGCACACATGTAGTTCTGTGCCGTAATAATTGATACGCCAATTAATTTGCAAAAGAGTAAGAGATAAATAATTTTGGTACTTAAGGATTTAATAAAACGTTATCATTATCTCTTCGGACGAATATTATATTATTACCGGAGACACTAGTCAAATAAATGGAATTATTCTAAACTGAATGATATTTTTGTCTGTTCTCTTCTACATATGCACGTGTTAAGAGCTATATAATAAAAAATAAATTTTTACATATATTATAACTAGTATATAGGTACCTGTAGTGAGCACTTAATACTCGGAGTAGAGCCAAAAGGAAGGATAATGCTTTAAGCAGTCGATTTATGTTTCACTGTAGCGTCTAAAATACTGCACTGATTTTAATAATCGAGGTGTCAATAGGTTACACGGGTGACATACGGGTATGCTATAAATGATATCAAAAGTTTTATGTTTGCGGGTTACAGTTTTTATAGTTTTTCTTGTTTTACTTATTTTTGTTCATACTGGTAAAGATGAAAGATATAATTGAATACAATGAAATTAATATTACATATCACTAACACACAAGGAGAATTGTTGTATCTTTTACTCTAAATATTCAAAATGCTTTAATAATCGTCATGCCTGCAAAACCTCCATTTATACATTGACTTTATCAGCTGTTGTAAATACAGGTATTATCAATATAGTGTTACAATAACCTTCAGATAAACACAGACATATCTCAAGGCGAAGTGTGAGGCATTCCGGCCTGTGGCGGTGTTGGACAGCGAACACCGCATCCAAATGCTCGATAGAATTAATTGCGACGCGCGTTTGAGGTCTACCGTAATTATTGTGCCTGTGAATGCTTCGCCAATATCGATGGTCAACGGGTTAAGATTTTATACAGATGTTTCATGTTCCTATCTGTAGTAAGAACGTTAAAGTAAATATGAATTAAGTTTAATAAAATATTATTATTAATCAGAATCAAGGAGTAATCAGAAACAAGATGCGTTGAGGCAAGTGCGACACACGGTAAAGACAGGGGTCGTCGCGCGGGCACCGAACCGCAACCGACCTGCGCCCGACGCCGCGACAGAATTAATTGCTCAACCCACTGCCGAGCACTTGCTTCACCTCGAATTACCGCTGGGGAAATTTTACTGTTGATATTGTAATTAGGGAGGAATTAAGGTGAATTTTGAGTAGAATGTTTCGAATTTCATAGAGAGGATAGATACTACGACTGTAAAATACATATGTTGTTTTGTCATTTTGGTAGCAAATAACATAAAGAAGATTACTGATAGCAGCAGTAAGTGGTTTATTATAGGGTTTTCATTATTCACTCTTGTTGTCTGCTACCTCACTAGTGTGATTGAATGTCCTTACGTTTTGAAGAATATATAAGAGGAAAAGTGTTATGCTAGGTTTTGTAATTATTCTATGGAAGTAACGATGAAAGTACTAAATAAAATAATTAGTTGGTAGTAGAGTCGCTCTGCACAAACCGGCAGGCTCGTACAGGAGGTACTATTTTCTCAAAGAAGCCCAACCTAAAGTAAGCATTCGTGGTGTAGTATTTCCTTTGTGAGTGAGAGGTCAGAGGCTCAATGATGCAATAGCATCTCAATAGGGCACCATAGTGTGGGTCACTGTACTGCATTGTCTGTATTTACATTGAATACTGTAATAATTACTATTGGATTCTACTTATGCTTTCCATCAGGCAGAGTCACTTTGGCAGGATCTTACATAAAAAAATGGTTAACGTGAAGTAGTAGTAATCCAATGACTTCTACGTGCACTTTAATTTTACCTGTGAATAATATTATAGCGCATTCTTCAAGATGACGATCTCCAGTCTCATACGGGTGTAAAATTATCATTAAATGCAGTTATAACATTAGAAATGTATGTGTATTAACATACCTATTCTACTGATATTATAAACGCGAAAGTTTGTATGTATGTATTTTTGTTGCTCTTTCACGCAAAACTACTGAATGGATTTTGATGAAACTTCGCAATAATATAGCGTACATATCGGAATAACACATATTATTCACCGCCTTGATGGACCTACACGCGGGCGGAGCCGCAAAGCTAGTATAGTTATAAACCAATCATAATGAGTTAAGATATTTTCACTTTCCACACTTTAAGTACATCAATACAACATACACGTATAATATTTCTTAGTCTTAACCTGCATACTTAATCGCGGCAGGTACTAGGAAATCAGTATTCGCAAGAGGTTCGTTCTTACTGAAGATAAGCCCAGGATCGCGTCGCCTGTGAATTCATCCCGTGATACTTGTGACTAATCGCCGGGATTCACCTCGCCGTCTCACGATAATCCCGGACAAATTATAGGGGTGCTTATTACTGCGTGGGGTTTCAGGATCATTATTTAACAGTTAGTTGAGGTAAGCTGTATTTCGGATAAAGGTTGGGTTTATAGAAATACATAGTATAAAACAAAGTCGCTTTCGCTCTCTGTCTGTCATTATAAATGCGTAGATCTTTAAAACTACGCCACGAATTTTGATGCCATTTTCTTAAATAGATAGAGTGATTCAAGAGTAAGGTTTACATGTGTAACAAATGCATAATATAGTAGATAAACATTGATAACTTTAGAGGTTTCTAATGTGATGTCGTAAATAAACCATTTCTTTACGCTTACATTGCAAACGCTGTCTGTACCCTACGAGATGGATCAAAATAATTTACTACAGTATTGTACACCATAAAAAGGTCTACAAAAAAATCCTCGATGGTATATGTCTGTCTCATAAGGATAACCCACCCATAATCTTTTTAATTTTTTTTTTTACGAGAAAGGCTTATTTACGAAGCGATTTCAAGCAATACAGTATTAATCCTTATCCAATTAAGTACGTTAAATACATTGTGTATTTAATATAGAATAATATGGCTCTATTAAGTATGTCACTTAAATTAATATTTTTGATTAATATTTTTGAAGATATTACACATTTAAAATGCAGGAACAAAGCTATTGTGGCGGAACCGACCGGGGCCCGTTAGTTGGCCCTGCTGTCGATTTGTCACTATCAGTTTTTAACTAAACACAATACTTTAATAAGAATAAATATTCTAAGGCGGTACGAAGTTCTCCAGGTCAGCTATTAGAAATATAAATAACAATGAATGTTTACGTTTTCTTCTGGAAGGTAACTTATTTTACGTTGTGGATTATTGGTAAATGAAGTTAAGTAGAACACCCGATGCATGACATTTTTCACCTGGTTCTATAAATATAATTATATTTATACGTTTGGCAGAAAAGTTGGTGTTTATGGGGCCCATTCGGTGGTATTCTTTGTATCCGTTTCATGTATGTTTGTAAAGTCTAAAGAATTTATATTCCTAATCAGGTGGTTATCTTTTATAAAAGAATAAAAAAGAATAAATAAAAATTTGAAATGATAACCTTATTATCATGCAGAAAGTTATCTACTCTAGAATTAGGTATTTGTAGTACTTTAACTAAAGCAATGCTTACTACCGAATAACTTCCTGAACGACAATGAATGCAATGAAATTAAAATAAACCAACTAAAAGTTTTTTCGCAGATATATAATCCAAATAGCCAATGAAACCGGATCCATAAAATAAAAGACCGGCGACTCATAAATAAATACACTGAAAAATGCAAAGGGAAAAATAAAAAGAGGAATAATGGTAGATATAAAAGAGGACAGTTTGCGTCACAAAGCCGCATGCGGGCCTCAGATATTGACAGTAAATTTCATTCATACGGCATTAGTGCCGCACCATCAGATCCAGGGATATCTCCCGCAAACAATATACATACGAACGGATAGACACGGTAAAACTCTTCCTGACAACGTTGAACTTATTTACAAGACTGTAGCTTTTTAAATGTCTTTTTTGTTTAACTGGTTACTTTTTACAATAAATAAGAATAGCATAGCATAGCAAGTCTAATGTTTCATTCAATTAAAATCTACAATTTTTAATACCTAGTATATTAAATTTATATAGACAAACAAGTGCTTAATACTAGGCATGTATGACTATTCAATATTTGGTAACATTCTTCTAAATGACAAATAATTGTAAAGTGGTAAGTATTATTATAATTAAAATAGATATTATACTAATTTTGACTGAAAATGTCATAATTGTGAACTAAATATCATAAAGAAAACTCACAATAAACTCAAATTCGCCAAAGGCTTGAGGTTACATGAATAACTTTGTTTTCCACATTTTTTATTAGCACACTAACTGACTCAAGTTTTCTTTTCATAAAATACTCATGGAGCGGATAGTATCAAATATTTTGTAACTCTATGTAACTGCTGCGAATGGCGTAGCGGCGTCTACGCCAAACCGCTACGCGTCCCTACCGAACACACCAATTTAACATGTGACCACAAAGAACATTATAAATAAAATAACTTAGGAAACTAGAAGCTTATTGTCTGTACTTTAAAACTTACCATTTTATAAAAATGAAATTGAAATAAGTGTTTTTGAAACTGTTAGTGTGTACTTGGATTCACGTTCAACTAAAATAAGTTATTATCAATAGTCCTGATAGTAGTTGGATTAAAAATATTGTGACTTGACTTTTGTTTCAAAATATACTGTGAATAAGTTCGAAACATATAAGACATTATATGTTTCGAACTTATTCATGAACAAGTATGTATATGATAAAACAGGAATCCAATGTAGCTGCTTCGGAATTTTAGCCATTGGATTTATCATTATAACCCACATATGTAGTTTATTTAGCTTACAATAGGGCGTTTATAGTGTTCACCTACTATTATTATGAAAGAACATCTTTTTAAGATTGTTTATCTACCGTCTCAAATAAAGAGTAATTCGTATCAAATCCGGGGATAACGTTGTATCCTATTCTTCAAGTTAAGCCAATATTTGGCAAGACCGGGACAACTTCCGCGAATGTGACCCGGTAATTTATCGGTGGACAAAGTGAAGTTTATCGAAAGAACGAGAATAACTTTATTATATAGTGACCGGAAGTGGAGGGTGGACGCACGCCCGGGGTCGGCGCAACAGTACAGTCATCTACAAAAGTTTTAAGAATTACAAAAATATGGATTGAAATGTGATTTAAAATTAAAATTTAAAGCTTTAATAAAAAAAAAATTTTGTCAGTAAATTATTTATAATGTTAAAAAAGTGATCAACAATACTAAGGTTTGTAACAATCGTTTGCATATATTTGACACAAATAGTCAAGTGTTATAAATTATTTGCAAAATCATGTATGGTATCAATGAATTTTTTAATCATCATCATCAGCTGTCCACTGCTGGACATAGACATCTCCAATTTCAGGCCACTTGGTTTTAAATATTTAGTGTAAATTCTTCATAACTGTATAAAAATCAATCTGTCAAGATTAAATAGCCTGTTGAAATGTATGAATAAGGTTATATTTTGTCCAAAAAAACGTAAAATTTATGCACTTGACTGTACAGTTTTGACTCGTTCCATTTTTATGGAGTTACTTGGTATTTCTTTGTAATAATGAAATATGTCGCGAGCGTCCAGCGTCCGCTTCTCATTGTAAACACATTTCGGAAATCGTCCTCATATGGACGAACACGGAAATCGCTCACGTTTTAGACATTTTATTTCATGCGACTTGCATTTTCCTTTGTCGTAAATATTTGAGGAATGATGAGAATTTCATGCAGTTACTAATGTGAGTCGGAAATGTTTTCCATTTTGGCGCATACGTACAGTTTAATTACATTAGTATTTATTTCTCTTTGCAAAACAGTAACCAGTAAAGGTTCGTCTTATTATTATATGCATATTATTTGGGGTCGGCTACTAGTTCAATCGGTTTTACCTGAATTTCAGTTTATCCACAGAGTGAAGGGCATCGGACTTCCGCAACCCTAAGGGAGAACTGAAATTCGAAGATTGAACTAGTTGTCAGTATATTTGAAGGCACAGAATTCCCAATAACGATTGCCATCATGCCATGTTCATGACAACTGGGACCTACTGCTTAACGTGCTCTCCGAGGGACGGGCGTGAATCATCGCCAAACTTTCCAGACTTCGGGCTCCTTGTTATTAAGAATTTTCTGTAAGAAAATCCGAACAACACCCGAACGGGATTTGAAGCCGACACCGCTTGATTTGCAGTCGCGTACGCTAACCTCTAGACCTAATCAGATGTCTACACTAAAAAAGCGGCCAAGTGCGAGTCGGACTCGCCCATGAAGGGTTCCGTATCAGCAAGTAACATCATATAAAAGTTCTTGTATTTCGTCGTAACTTTCATCGATGTTTTTATACTAGTGTTGATTGGATGAAAGGTAAATTGCGTGTTACGATTTATGACCTATTAAAAAAAACTACTCACTAGATCTCGTTCAAACCAATTTTCGTTGGTAGTTTACATAGTAATGTACAACATATATTTTTTTTAGTTTTATTACTCTCTTATTTTAGAAGTTAGAGGGGGGGGGGGGGGACACATTTTTCCACTTTGGAAGTGTCTATCGCGCAAACTATTTAGTTTAGGAAAAAATGATAGTAGAAACCTCAACATCATTTTTGAACACCTATCCATTGATACCCTACACGTATAGGTTTGATGAAAAAAAAATTTTTGAGTTTCAGTTCCAAGTATGGGGACCCCCAAAATTTATTGTTTTTTTTTCTATTTTTATGTAAAAATCTTAATGCGGTTCATAGAATACATCGACTGACCAAATTTCAACAGTATAGCTCTTATAGTTTCGGAAATAATTGGCTGTGACATACGGACGGACAGACAGACAGACAGACTTGACGAATCTATAAGGGTTCCGTTTTTTGCCATTTGGCTACGGAACCCTAAACAATATATTTAATTACATAATGTTATATAGGTACCTTATATAAATCACCATGAGAATTATTTTGCTTTTTATATTGAGCCATTTGTAAAAAACTTACCTTCAATTTCTAAGTAAAAAACAAGATCCCTTTGTGTTCTTTTATGTAATATTTCGGAAAAGATTTTTAAGTAAATGAAAATGATGTTCAATAAAGTTTCATTTGGCGTCCACCCTGTTGTCCAAGGAGCTCCTTTAGATATGATACTGTCAAGTTGTTCACGCTCCACTACACTTATTCATAGCGACGCGGCGACGTCTTCACTGATACCCGCCAGATTGGAACGTAACTGTGTACGGTTCGCTTTATATTATTTTATTTGGAATTATTAAAGGGCCTACATACATTGTAGCAATACAAAACACATGATAGATAAAAAACTTTACCTTCCTGCCGTTTTAAAACTAGGACCAAATTTATGAAAAATTGAAGAACAAATCAGCTTTATATACTAAATACTATACGCAGACCTGCAACATTATTACTTGAGTGAATACTTACAGAACTTGTATTAAATGTAACTTCTATAACATATACAAAGTGTACTACTCATTTTACGCTTAAGTCAATTGCAAAGAAAAAAAAGTTTTCATGTAAGTTTACATTCTATTTCTATACCCTTGTCCAGTACACAGTGAGTCCTGGTACGATGAAGGTCCGTTTAACTACAAAGTGATTTGAAGCGGAGACGTGTCGCCCCGGGCGACGCTTTACCCCATCTCTTATGAAAATTGCCACAAAACTTATAACGTCTTTGATATCTTACAAAACGTAATTGAAAAAAGGACAGGTATGTTTATAACACGAGTTTATATTATACCTCGGTTTCAAGAGTCACATTATTTAGGGTTTAACGATATATGAAACAAACTTATAACTACAGGATCTGCCATTCCCCTTTGCACTTGTACATCATTGTTATGGTAGAATGTACTTGATCTTTTACAAAATATTTTCATCACCCATTTCGTACTTACATTGTTGTAAAAATAATTCATTTCATTTTCATTTCATCATTTCAAATATAACTTAACATTTTCATCTTTCTGGATTAATCCTAATCCATAATTTATTTCAAAGAAACATTCTCACATATGAGAAAATGAATAATAGGCCAAAAGTAACTTTACTTGTGCTATTTTTTCTTGAACAATGATTTAGTTGTATGAGTTCCACAAACAATATAGAGCGAGCACGTGTTAACAGCGCCATAACCGTGTGATTTAACTGCCGAACTTAGGGCACTTTGTGAAATATGACGCAGTGCGAAACGACCCTTATCGCCTTGTTGATTTTGTTTTACGTTGTACTACAGTTTAAGTTTAAACATCCTCTTTGAAATGTGTGTTCAGTTTTTTCTAACTTTTATAATCACAGCACACAGCGGAGAACAAATAGTACTCTCAATTTTTTAACTAACTTAACGCATCACACTTGAATCATGTCACAATTTAAACCTCTATGACTCATCTTTGTAGTAATAATATCTACATATGGTTACTACTTAAAATATTATTTACAAGAAATTATGATCAGAAAAAAAAACAAAAACCACTTTCATGTGATTTCCGCTAAAACTTAACACTTCTATCTAATGATAGAAGCTTGGAACTTTTCTAACTTAAAAACTTAAAACATATTAATTTTTTTCACGTTTATCATAATTAAATATAATTGAATTCATACAAGTAAAAACTATTTTATTTAATTCTCAACTTTATTTAAATCTATTCGAAGTTATTGCATTCAAGTCACACATCAAACGAAGAGCCTCCCTAAATGCATGTTGAACCAAAGCTATCTGGGTATTTCACGTAGGCTTATGACATATAAGAGTATCATAATACTGAACAACTTTTTTGACACGTTTCTCGAAGTAGTTACTAAAAATAGTTTCTTATTATATGGAGCACCACAGGTGTTTCAAATACACCTTATCGGAGTATTTTATGAGCAAAGGGTTCGGACCAAATGAAATTTTACAGCCGTTGACTTGATGGTATAATGGGTTTATGAAACTGTAGTGTTATATTTTACTTTTCTTCATGAACCAGCAGTGGTGCCCAATTCGTAGGGCGTTAAATAAGCAAATCGGATTTCCACGCAAAAATCTGTACATGTTTCTTGTTTATATTATAGCCTATGAGAATTACAAATAATGTGGCTTTCTAGATAGAAGGAATTTTCAAAGAAAGATTACCCTTAACAACCTCACAAACTCAGAATCTTCACCTCTTAATAAGATTTCGTAACTCAAAAAATTAAATGAAAATGTCAACCAATTTATATGCATTTGGTCGTGGCCATAATCCTAATTGAGTTAATAATTAGCCTATATACCTAGCCGATAGTGTAAATTGATTAGATTTTTTTAATGGTTTAATAGTTTGAGCATAAAAGAGTAACAAAATTATAGTTAAATATGATAGTTTACATCAAAAGTATCCTAACATCTATCTGTCTGAAAATTGTGTATTGTGCCTATGTCCGCAGCGTTCTGGAGTATTGTTGTCCCATTTTGACACCACAATACTCTGTTCACATTGAAAGAATTGAGGGTTTACAGAAAAGGTTTGTCAGGTTTCTTAACCTTAAATGCAAGAAGCGACATATTTCCTACCCCGCCGACAGCAATATCATCTGCTTTCTCTCAGGTATAGACGTATCATGCTGGATATGTTGTTATTGTTTGACGTTTTGCGTGGAGGGCTAGACAATCACGACCTCCTCTCAACCATAGAATTTTCTACACATAAGTTACGGACCAGACATACACGCCTTTTTAATGTGCCTTTTCACCGTACCAATTATGGAAAAAATGCTGTTATGACTCGACTGCTTCGTACCTACACAGAAAGGTTCGAGGGTATTGACATATTTTGCTTGTCCTAGAAGTCCTTCCGCGATAAAATCGTAAAGGTGCTCACCAATTATTAAGTAATTATGTAATCAATTGATTAGTTAAACTCATTACATATTTGTTAATGTATAAATGTTGCTTTATTTTATGTTGTCTTTATTTGTGGTACTATTTTATTTGCTTGGGATTTTGTTTTGTTTTCTTTAAATTGATAATTTTCTTAAGTTTAATATTATATAATAGTTGTGTCTAGTTACTGTTTACATGTCATGAAGCTTTGTAATTGGCCTAAGAGTAAATATATATATATATAATTTTTAAATATCATGTAAATTTAAAAAAGCTGTAGAGTTTCTTATTAATAAATAAACATTATAATATGCGAATGTGAGTTTGTTTGCTTGTAAAACTTTTGCGCTTAAGCCAAAATTTATTTTTATGTACATTCATCAACAACCTAGATCAGTCCACTGCTGGACATAGGTCTATCCTTAGAAAGGAGGTTTTGGCCGGCTATACCATGATGGACATATACCATCACGCTAATACCAATGGGCTACAGGCTGTATATCATCACGCTAAGACCAATGGGAGCACCAATGAAGAATGTTTTAAAATCGGGGTTTTTTTTGCTCTTGAGATCTTCCGCTGCGTGCCCTGTGTGTAGATGGTTAAAAATTCACAAAAATCATGTTAACAGAATTTTTTCCTTTAAAAGTTCTAATTAAAAGCATTTAAAAATATGTAGGAACATAGTTAAAAATTACGTCTTTTATAATTATTGTTGAGGAAGGTAATATGCTATTTTTAGGATTTTTTAGATCTAGGAAGTTGTACTGAGAAATATATAAAGTTTTATTAGAGCCTTTTTTTGCTCGTGCCATTTTACCGAATTACAAGAAATAAACTACTTTACCTTATATTTTAATAGGCCACGGTATCGTAACGAGGTACTTTGAAGGTCATCATCAGGCTATCGCAGTCCACTGCTCGACATAGGCCTCTCCAATTGCACGCCACTAGGCTTCTGAAGTAGACTCCAATGCAATGTAAGTTAACAGAAATGAGATTTTGATACTAAGAATATAAAATAGAGTGAGAGAAAAGTAAGAGACCAAGCTCCTAAGGAATAAAAATTTACCCGACCTGATAACCTAAAATATCTTGACGCCGTGAAACAAGGTGAACCGACCCACATAAAGTGAGAAAAGGCTAGGAAGAAGAAAATATTTTTAACTCACCTATTTAATTTATACATTAAACAATTTTTAAAACATTTTTTTTTAAATGCCGTGTACATAAATTGAATGAATCACTCGGAAATGAAGCGTGCTTGTAATAAAATAAACACCCAATTAATTAGTTAGGTAAAACAATTTCACCAAATCAAAAAAAGAACTTTCAAACAAAATGAACTTTTATTAGAAAAAAAGTATTGAATTACATTTTGTTTTTTTAACTTGCTGTAATTAGCCCTCGACCACACCTGCAAGGCTTCTTTCGAACTCTGACCAAGGAATCCTGAGTAATGCTTGTTGTGTAATACGATCGCTTTTCCTCGTCTAGTTTATCGTAAATAAATAACTATTCATGAAAGGTTTCGTACAACAAACAAGTCGTTCAATAGTTTAATAATCAACATCGAACAGGGGCGCAGTTGTGTTATGTACCAAACCAATAATAACTTTGTCGGCTCACATAAATCGTAGCATTAATTTTACAACTCAAATGTAACAATTTAGTTGTAGGTAAGTAAGCACTTAGTTATACGCCGACGGCGCTGCCTCGCAACTTAAGCGAGCCTCCCTCACCGCTAAACAAATTTGACAGCTCCAAGTTAGCCTAAGTTTGGGTACATGTGCATAAACTTAGTTTTACTTTTGACTTAAGCTAACAAAATGCTTATTACGGTATTTATAATGCTCATTTTCAAATGGCATATTTGCTTCGGTACTTCATTATGTGTTGGGGTTTGGTTAAAGTTGCGTCTGACTAGTTAGCATTGTGCCCACGTTGAAACAAGTTGTCATGATTATTAAGGTGTTTAGAGCTGAATTAGAGTTGGCGTATGATTACTTTGTGAACTTATTTGAATTGGACATGTACGCATAATATTTTCTAACATACAACATACAAACTAAATGACATACCAAGATTATCAATATTTATTAGTCCGTTCAATTAACACCATTAAATACTAGACAAAAACCAAAGTTAAGCATACAAAATGTATACTTAACGCACGTAGCCCTTGCAACTCATAAATTTGATACGTATTTATTTAATTTAAGTGCTTCTTAGTCTCGAATATCTGCAGCAAAAACCAGACAACTGCTATAAATACATAAATATACTTTTTTAAATACATACATAAGATACATAGAAAACTCTCAAACAAATATTTGTGGATAGATCAAACAAACATTTGGTCCGACCCGGGAATCAAATCTGAGACCTGAAGCACGTCAGTCGCAAACGCTACCAATACGCCACCGAGGCACTATTATTTATTGCCTCCGTTTATGTAATACCGTTTATGTAATACCGTTTATGTTTATGTAATTTTAAAAAAAAAATCTAAATGTTTAATGATTACATTTAACATTTAAAAGTTTATTTTTAAATATTACTAGCGTGGCCCGAGGGATCTCGAAATAATCATATGCAGCTAACTTGTAAAAGATTGTCAAGAAAGTTTTGCACTCCGATCTTCCAAAGCGGGAGTTAACTCTCGGTCTTACTGTCTCATGATAATCGTCTTAAGCTATAAATGTGAAAAGTTTTACTACGTTTTTATGTGAATTTATTATTTTATTTCGTGAGTAAATATTATGTTAATTTTTAATAAAAATGTCAAATCCTCCTGTGTTTTATACATATTAATTTATTTCACTGATAATAAAAATGTTATAAAACTGCTTATATTGCAGGTCTTCCAATTTACTCTAAGACAGTAAAAATAAAAAAGCCAAGTCAATTAATTGATGTACCTATGCTTTGAAAAAATGGCCTACTTACCTCTTACCCTTAGGTACAATAAGCAGAATTACGTAACATTATACTCACAAATACACATACATAGCATATCAGCATACAGCACAGACCAAAATGTATTTCAAATTGATTATTAAATAACGACCATTAAATTTTCGACAGGGGTGATCAAAAAACGCGGGATTAATTCAGATTTAAGCTCTACGAGTCGGAAGCTTTTAAATTCGCATAAATACAACATGTCATGGGCGGTAGCCGCCGTGCCTTTATCAATTACAAAGAGGAGCCGTATCAAAAAATGTAAAGTGGAAATTCTGATTGCAGCATTTAATATTCGATTTTTATATGTAATTTCATAAATTTTACATTATTTAATTATCTAACTAGTATGTATTTTTGTTGTTGTATTATTGCATTTGTTGACTTTACATACGGAAAAATAATAATATGGGGTACTACATCTAGAACATCAAGAAATCCAAGAATAGCTACTAATACTAACAGCTGTATTTTCTAGATGAGATCTTTAAATAAAGTCTTACAAAAATGATTACAAAGAACTATACAAATATTTTATTTACACATGAAAAAAATATATGAATAAAAAGCACTTTCGTCAATTTTCATTCAAATTCATTTTAAATTGTGAGCTTCTCTTTCACCAAGATTTTTACGAGTGTGAACTCTCTGTGTATTAAACATTTTATTGCACAAAGCCATATTTATCTGTAATACAATTCTTTTTGTGATATAAAACATAAAATATTCACAAAAATATATTGAAATATTCACAAAACAATTATTACAACTTTACAACGTACACGCACCCTTGCGGTCGATCAAAATAAAACATCTACCGGCCCCATGGCTCACTGAAGAGATACGACAAATCATGTCCAAGAAATGCTTGGCAAAAAATAAATACAAGCGTCGTCCAACGACTGATAATCTGGAAAATTACGTGTACTTTAGAAATCTCTGCAATAAGATGTGTAGAAACGCACAACGCCAACATATCCATTCGTCCGTTGAAAACGGAGACCCAGCAAAAGTCTGGAAATTTCTAAGAACATTGGGAGTTGGGAGGTCTCGTCAAGACTCTATTCCTAAAAATTTAAACGTAGACTTTCTTAACAAACATTTCTCTACCACGTCTGACATTAATGCCAATACTAAAGCTAATACTCTCCGATATATTTCTTCTATCCCAGCTCCCAACTATCCACCTTTCGTCTTTGATCAATTGTCCGATTGTGATGTTAGGAAGACCATTCTTGCGATTTCATCGAATGCAGTAGGAAGTGATTGTATCAGTCGAAACATGATTCTACCTATCCTTGATGAAATCCTTCCCATCCTATGCAATATCCTGAATCTCTCCATGTCAAGCGGTGTTTTTCCATGTGCATGGAAAGATGCTCAAGTAATCCCTCTACCTAAAAAAGCTAAACCCTCCTCATTTTCTGACTATCGGCCCATATCCATTTTACCTTTCTTATCTAAAGTTCTCGAACGCCTTATCCACTCACAACTAAGTAACTTCCTGTCCAAAAATTCCTTACTAAATCCATTCCAATCCGGTTTTCGTCCTGGTCATAGCACGACCTCTGCACTGGTACACATTACGGATAGTATCAGACTAGGCATGGATAGTGGAATGATCACTGTACTCACCTTACTTGATTTTAGCAATGCATTTAATACTGTTGATTTTCACATTCTGCTTGGTATACTACAGTCTCTTAACATATCTCCAAGGACAATTGACTGGTTTCATAGTTACCTGTCTGGTCGCCGGCAACGTATTTGCATTGAGGACACTGTGTCCTCTTGGTGCAATATTTCTGCTGGTGTACCTCAGGGTGGCGTTCTATCTCCTTTACTCTTCGCTGTTTTTATAAACTCAATCTCTAACCAATTAAGTTCCTCCTACCATCTTTATGCAGATGATTTACAAATATACACACAAGCTCCTATAAACTTGTTACCGGAGGCTTTTGATATAATCAATGCGGACCTCAAGCATATTAGCGAATGGAGTCACAATCATGGACTCAAAGTTAATCCCGTAAAAACGCAAGTATGCGTAATTGGCAGTCCCGGAATGGTGTCAAGAATAAATTGGACACATCTACCACAAATTCTATTTGATGGCACTGCTCTCGAGATAAGTACTAGCGTCAAAAATCTAGGAATCGTAATAGACAGTACGTTATCTTGGGGTCCACATATACAAGAACTTAGTCGAAAAATACACGCCGCTGCCGGGTCTCTGAGAAGACTACGTAACTTTCTGCCGACCGCAACTAAGACTGCACTTGCACAAGCACTTCTTCTTCCAATTCTCGACTATGCCGATGTCAGCTATCTTAATCTCACTGAAGCACAACTTGATAAGCTTGAGCGACTACAAAATTTCTGTATACGATTTGTATTTGGCCTACGAAAATACGATCATGTCCCCGAATTTCGTCAAATGCTCAAGTGGCTTCCGATTCGCTCTCGCCGGAATACTCATATCCTCACTTTGCTTTACAATATCTTATTTAATCCTAAAGCCCCCTTGTACCTCAAAGAACGCTTCAAGTTCCTTAATGACACACATGACAAATGTCTAAGGTCATCTGAAGATTTGAGACTGAAGATGCCTCAGCATTCCACAAAATTTTATGGCCAGTCTTTTACAGTTGAAGCTGTACGCTTGTGGAATGCACTACCGACGAACATTAGGAAGGCACAAACAATAAATAGCTTTAAAAAAATGATTCAGGAATTTTATACTGCTTAGCTGGATCAGTCACAAATTTGGACATTATGTGAATGTTTTGTTATTATATATGTATGTATTTATATTATATATTATGTATGATATATGTTTAGTATAATGTATATGTATGTATATCGTTGGTATGTATGTATGTTGGTATGTATACGTATGTATCTATTTGTACACGTATGGAGATATATAGTATATGCATTCCTAAGTTATATTCATGAGCGAATTATAATTTTTTCAAAACTCATTGCACCGTCAACTACTGTCTTTTCAAAACATTTTATTCCATCCCAAGGTTGCCTGGAAGAGATTGCTCTTAGCAATAAGGCCGCCCTTTGTACATTAAATGTAAGTTCTGTTTTGTTTTATGAATTTATAACAAAGTGTGCAAATAAAGAGTTATCTATCTATCTATCTATCTAAAACATGTGTGAATATTACATAAACGGAGGCAATAAATAATAGTGCCTCGGTGGCGTATTGGTAGCGTTTGTGACTGACGTGCTTCAGGTCTCAGATTTGATTCCCGGGTCGGACCAAATGTTTGTGTGATCCATCCACAAAAAACTCTTTGGGAGTTTTCTATGTATCTTATGTATGTATTTAAAAAAGTATAATTAAAAAAAAATTATATTGATGTATTTATAGCAGTTGTCTAGTACCCATAATATAAGCTCTGCTTAGTTTGGGACTAAATGGCGTTGTGTAAGATGCCCGATATATTTATTTATTAATATTAAACGTAAATGCTGGTTTCTTTCAAGTAGCAATTAGATGGTAGGTTGTACTTTCTAGTTAATTATGTGACTTCAGTTTAAGAAATCAAGTTAGGATACATTCTAAAACTCTACTTGAGTTTAATAATGTTCGATGAGCAATGTTTAAGATGAGGAAATCCTGTAGCAATTACTGCTACTTAAAGCAACTGTTGTAAGCGCGTTGATGATCAAAGGCTTAATGCTACTGTCTTGAAGGCAGGCAAGCGAGTGTGATTTTTACTTCCTAGTATGATGTACCGGGAAGTAAAAACCACACTCTGTGTCTATGCAGACACAGAGTTTCTATTGCATACATACATGGCTTGAATAGGCAAATTAAAATATAGCTTGTCTGTAAGTGACTAGTTAATGATTTTTGAAGCATTTTTCAAGCTCATACAAGACGTGTATCACTATAGTTTACCTATAACATGTACGTGAAAGTTTACATGTGAGAGATTGCACTAACAGCCTGTAAACCAATAATTAATGTTATAAATGGAAGCTTTTACCGTTATGAAACAGACCACGTTTTAATAAAAAATTAACATTTATTAATTACCCGATGCTTAATAAACGAAAAACATTTGCTCATTTGCAGGAAAACATGATAAATTGTGAATTGCTTGAAATGTGTGTTTTGGAGCCGTCGTTACATTTTAAATAGTGCAACAGTGAAATGAAATTCACGGGCAAATAATGAGGGGTGAATTAAAAATGCAAAAATTGATTAATGGACCGTTCGTTATTCAGCAAATATGTATGTTCACGATAAGCACTTACGTGCCGTACGCATCTGAAAAGGATCATAATAACATGCTTAATTTAGTACATTTATTTTAATGAACTTGCTATTTTTAATAATGAAGTCTTTGATATAGTTCAGATGTAAAAAAAAATAGTGCGGTGCAATCCTCAGTGTGATTTTCCTAATTTAACCAAGCAAGTCTAATGACGTCCGTGTGGTGATGGATTAAGAATACAAAGTGTCACCACCCCTCTTCATTCCATGGGTGTCGTAAGAGGCGACTAAAGGAACAAAATAAGCAGCTAACATCACTGCCAAGAGAAGGAAAACTTGAAACAAACCCTTTACCAACCCGTCTGGCCAGCGTGGTATAGTAGGCCAAAATCTCCTTTCAATGGAGAGGCCTACGTCCAGCAGTGGACTGTTAAAGGCTGTTGATGATGAAGTCTAATGAGGCAGTCATAACGCAAAGAAAATCGGATTTTATTTTATGAACTGGTCAGCAGCACTATTTTCAGCTACTCACACTACTCTAATAAAAAAATAATTATTATGAAATATTTGAACAATAACCAAATATCTGCAAAAGCCAAAATTTTAGGCAAGTATTTGGTTATTATTCATCGAACAGGGGCTCTATGGAGCTCGGTTCTTCTATCAAGTGAGTGCTAATACTTGCCGAATCAATTGAGCTTGCGACGTTCTAGAATTTAAAAGGTAATTAATATAAATTTCTAAATCATCCTCAAACGTTAGGGCTCCATCTATATATATTTGAGATTGCTAAAGTGACTCTGCTCTGCCTAATGAAAAGCATTTTTCTGTGACGGCGCCTAACGTCTTTTACTGAGTGAAGCAGAATAATTCTTTCACTCGAAGTACTTGGAGTGCAATACTATTAACTGGTATATAATGTACAGTAAATCCACCACAAACTAATAAAATGCACTACAAATATCTAACAAAGAACTGTGGTAGCTAATTGCACAGAAAATAAATAAAATTAATGTTCGTATTTCACAAAACATTCAGCAATATTTTGCAAATATGAGTAACAGGAGTATCAACGTAATTACAGTCAGCTTTTAATGAAATGAACGTATATTAGTAGGTAGAGAGTTATGCCCTACGGGAACTTGGTAAACAAATGAATTAACCAATTTGTCATGAACAGTAAACTAGTTAACACTTTGTATATTTATTTACAAGTTATATGTGGCGCCCATGTATTCGGTGGTAGCGAATGCGTTGCCGTGCTTGAGGTCACGGGTTCGAACCTCGGGTCGTCCCAAATGTTCGTGTGATCCGCAAATTTTGTTTCAGAGCCGGGTGTTTTCTATGTATGATATGTATGTATTTACAAACAAAAAGTATGTTGATATATTTATATCGGTTGTCTTGGACACATTATACAAGCTCTGCTTAATTAGAGGCTACATGGCGTTGTATGTAAGATGTCCGAAATATTTATTTATTGTTATATAAAAAAGTTTTTTTATTTTTTATTTTACAGCAGGTTGTGTCGACTTAATTTTTTTTTTTAAAGTTACTATACCTTCTACTTTCTGATGTCCCGCTATACATCAAAAAACAAGATAACTAGTCAAAAAATCAGCCTAACTTACTCTTTATGTGATCAATTTTCTGCTAGTGAAAGTCCCTTTGAAATCGGCAAAGCAGTTACAGAAACTACCCAGAACAATCAGACTGACAAAACTTTAAAAAATTGCTTTTTTCATGTGAGTACTGTATGTACTTTCAGATAGTACAAAACTGTTATTTGATATTACATACAGACACTCCTATTTCATATATTTTTATGTATGGATAGTATTTATTAACTATTTCTGAATCAGTGTGTACCACATTTTCAATTCTTGACACTCAACAACTCAATTGGCTAAAAAATTAAATATTCAGCGCTGTCAGCTATACACCCACATATCATTTTTGCAATCAGCACTAACATAAATTTAAATGAGCATTGAAAGAAAAGAATTGCTTGTTATATGGTATATATAATATGTTATATATACATAACTTTTTTCCGTAGATTAATAGCATCAATCGCAAATCGGCCATTCAACACGCTCAGCCGTTTCAGCAGACCATTAAATAGTGGTGAAGGGAACTGCTCACATCGCGTGTTCAGCGTCTATTAGGTGTCATAACATTGCTACCGGTTGCAACCTTCAACCTGATGCTTGGACTATAATAAGTTGGATTGGACCTAGGGCAGTTTACTATAGCCAGAAAATAGATTCAATATTACTCCGTTGTTTCAATTGCTTTCATTACTGTAACATTATGTCGACTTTCAATTTTAATGTTATTCTGCAATGCAAATAGTAATGTGTATAGAATATTTATTCCTCATAATAATTTATACTTCTTTTTCTATTACTTCCTTTAGTTAAATGTTTCACACGAAAATATGGTAGAAATTATTTTATTTTGACTTAATAATTTAAATTATAAAGTTAAAATAAGAAGTTGCTCGACTTAAGTTTTATACTATACTTCTTTTTGAAGTCAAGTGTCTAAAAATATGTTTTTATTAATTTCCTATAAAGCTTGATGTATTTTGCATACCTGTACTTATTTGCTTGAAGAACTATATTATGACCCTATCCAAAAATTGACTGTTCGTATTCCTAGATGCATTTTACAGGGTGCCATTTCACTGCGAGATCGCAACGATAACGCGCAGCCATGCAACAAAGCCTCGCTAAACACCGTAAACTTGTGAATTATTAATCTCCTTATCGAGTACTAAACATGGCCGGCTTCATGAAAAATTTAATAAATCGCCCTTTAGATTTATTGCAGCGTATTTCATGCGCTAGCCGAGCTAAACTAATGTTGATAAAGTTGAATACGAATACTTTTCGTTCCTTTAATTGTTGATAGCCGTGTGGTCGACGGCTATAATTAATTCTGAAAATGCATCAAGTTGTTTAAGAAAAGAAGTTTTCATTGCCTTTAAAACTAACTACTTAATGTGAATAATAATATTCATTTTACAAATAACTAACTAATACTTAATATGTTTGTTTCACACCTAGTTCATAACATCAAATCATACAATTGTGAAAGTTGGCAATTTGATTGTACTATTAAATACTCTGAACGTTTATATTGAGTATCATCATCATCATCATCAACAACCCATAACGTCCCACTGCTGGGCTCGGGTCTCCTCTCAAGAGAGGGTTAAGGCCATACTATATTGAGTATAGTGTGTGACTAAAGGGAGTTTGAGCTGCAACAAAAAAAAACTGCTATAATATACGGCTCTTTTTTAAAATGATTAATTACAATATCGTAATTTTATCCACGTATTCTTAAAATAAAATCATTTACTCAATAAAATATATGTACCTGATTGAAATTTAGTTATATACTTTAAACAAATAAAATATTATATAAACCAAATAAAAACTGTTTTCTTTCAACATTAATCTTCCCTAAAAATATTATCCGACAACCCTTTATTCAGACAAGAAGGAGGGAACCAAGTTACGAAGCGGAGTAAAGAACAAATTCGCTCATTTTATCTACAGAGCTGAATAAAGATATATTAGTGGTCCGAACAAAGATAAAGGAATAAATTGTGGACGCGATAAATCAGTAAAGGATGGTTTTAATTACACCTCCGGTAACCACTCGGCTCTGAGCTAGGAACACAATTGAATATTGTTTGTGAAAAGTATCTAATAGCATAATTTTAGGTAAGTATATTTTTGGGAACGAAACTATTATGATTGAATTTGATCAAAATTATCTAAATAAATAATTTATATTGATTGTAAAATTTGAACATAGATAACTTGACTCCCAAACAAATTTCATTACACTAGGAATTATATTATATACTAGCCACTCGCCCCGTTTCCGCACGGGGAGATTTAGGGGATGTTATATTACAATCGGAAATTAAACATGGACAATAAACACTTTTCTTTTTAAAAATTCCGCAGCCCTTTACTAAAACAAGCTGGTTGTGTAACTGCCCTTAGTAAGGGTTGTGTATTTGCCAAAACACAAAATGTAAATATATTTAATTATTGCCAGTTAAGTGATTTCAAACCGACTTAGAGTTATTTTGTTTTGAAGTAAGCCGTTTTAATTTGTTTTTTAAATTTATTGAAGAATATAATTTTAAATTTATTTTAGACAGGTATTCGTAATTCTTGAAATTCTTTAGGAGCTTACGAGAATGAAAACGCTTTCTATATAAAGCTAATTAAAGTTGCGACATTGCTTTATTTTTCTCTGTTAATAAAGGAGACACCAGAAAACACATAAAGAAATACTCGCGAAGTGAAGTGGTCGCATTACATGCCTCGCTTGTTTGAAATCTTGCTTTGATTCGTTCAAAAATGAGTGTTATTTTAATTATAAACATTATTAACCTTAATTAGAGTTTTTGCGCACTTGGAGCTCAACCGGCGGCAAATTGGCGGCCCACTTTCAATGCGCCATAATTAGGATGCAGTTTTAGCACACAGACCCTCGAGAACTCACGTGTTTGGTAAACTGTATGTCGATGGGGCTGGAACTGAAAGCCCTCGCTCTGGCAATTAATTCGTCGGGATATAAATGAAACTCTATGAATTGATGACGAAATGTTTGCAATTTTAGAGGATTATTTTTTCTAGACTTGTTTTGTAATTACGAGTTCGAATGTTTAATTTTTTATGGCACGGTCCTATATGGGTGACTCTTTGTAGTATGATATGCTATAAGCGTTTCCGTGGCTCAGAGGTTACTTTAAGCAGTCAGACCCGGTTGTCATCATAAAATTACAGTCGTGAAGCTTAGTTGGAGAACTCCGGACGGCTTAAAAGTCTTGTCATCCCCAAACCACACTTGGCCAGCGTGGAGATATATGGCTTAACCCTCTCCTGAGAGGAGACCCGAGCCCAGAACTGAGACGTTATAGGTTGATGTCGATGAAGACCCAGACATAGAAAAATGTCGTGCTCGTCACACGAACACTGACACAATACACAGAAAGTACTTTTAGTCAAATTGTTTTATTATTGGCTTGTTAATTTTTTATACAGCTATAAAAAGTTTTACGGTTCCCTATAGTGCTATGTGTGCAAAAATAAAACTCGATAAAGTTAATATAGCATAGTATGGTATAGGCTTAAAAAAATGGGACTGTCAACATGCATAATAAATAGTATGTAATCAGTAGTTAACAGACTGGATTTCAATAATAATGTCGACGTAGATCCAGGCCACGGACGGTGTTTGTTGACCAGTTAATTGGTGCCAAATTAGCGTTTTCGACAATGATGATTGCATAACCGAGTTGGCCTCAATAGACTCAGGTTTACTCCAAACCTGAACGATACAAATTACCTTCCGAAATTTTGGATTATGGGCTGTATTTATTGTAAGTGCTTCTTTATCAAAGCCTTTTAGATTTATTATCACCACCAATAAGCAATTGATATGGTCTACTATAGTCATGATCTTTGTAATTCGGTTGAACTAATTATATAATATTATATAATGTATAATAACTCGTAAATATAAATAATAAATAAATAACTATTTCGGTCAACTTACACATAACGCCATTAAGTCTTAAATTAAGCAGAGCTTAAATTATGGGTAAAAGACAACTGATATAAATACGTAAACATACTTTTTTTGTAAATACATATACATTTTAAAATTTTATGTACATACAACCCACAAATAATTGGTCCGACCCGAGAATCGAACCCGAGATCTCTTCCGATCAGCAGCCGCATACGCTAACCACCAGACCAACAAGGCAGTCGAAATCTATAATAATATTGAGTAATAATAATAATAATGTTGAAAGTTTCTTTGGTTCAACTCGTGTCAGCTACTGGTGCGATTTAAAAAGCTTAAAGCAACTTAAAGAGGAGCATCAATGAAAAGTGTTGAAGAAACGGGGGGGAATGATTTCATTTGAGTTTTTATTGCGTGCGCTGCGTCAATCTACAAACTCTCGACAAACTCGGATCTCTTCTCATAAGAGAATTGAGACCATACGTTCCCACCCTGTCCGAGTGCGGGTTGGGGACTGGGAAGACACGTAGTGGGTACGTAATTTTATCGTTGGATGTTTTAAAACTGCCCAACGGCCTCTAATTAGATCACGTTGTGTGCAAGATGTCCGAAATATTCATTTATTAACCAAGCTTTACGAATTCTATCTCATGATAACAACCGGGACCTCCGAATCACGGAAACGCTCATAATATATATTGCTACAAACGGTCACCCATCTAGGTCTGACCGTAGTTGCTTACCCTCGATGATTGTTTCCAATCACCTAAGACCACTCCGCTATGAGCGCTGCGTGGATGGAGTGTTTTGAAAAAAGTGAGACAGGAGGCCCATCTCTGTAGGTCGCTATAATGGGGGTTACCTACTCCTGTATTCTACCCGTGTTTCCGTCATACAGAGTAGAGTCACTTTGGTAAGCTTAAACATATAAAAAAAATGAAACACTAATTATTATTCTACATACATTTCCTATCGCATGTTATAATAATATAATTTTTGAAATTGACTTTGAAATTCAACTTGTCTCTTTTATCAACACTTACATACCAATACAGTAGAATTACAAGCCACAACGTTGTGAATAAGACGTGTTACGCGATAAGGGTGAAAGAGATGGGTTCTGCCCGACCTTATATCGGCACCATTAACTCACTGGGACTACCCACAAGTACCGATTTATGAAAATAGGTTATCTTATGCTATTAGAGTCAGCGTAAGTATCGTGTAAGTGCTGATATGTTACCTTTTGTCGTATAGTGTATATTTTATTGTACTGTATGGCTAGCACTGGAAAATTGGATAATACGATGTAAATATTACATTGAGATTATCTTTAATGTATAATTGCAACTTTTCGCTAGTTGTTGTACCTATAGCCAAAGCCGCAATATCAATTTTGTACACTGCACATTACAAATAAAAACTACAACATATCACCACATGGTGTATTTAAATCGAATGCACTAATTGAAATGAATATTGATTCATAACCAACAAAACGATAAAGGTAAGGCTATCGTGCAAAGTTGCTTTCGAAGACTACAAACTCTTCCATAACCACGTAATTGTCTCTCAAATTGTATACTAGTCCTATAAATAAGTAAAAATGCTATGGGTAACTTAGCACTCCGTCTATGAGTAAGTTTCTTTAGGGTTTACAGCCTTGGTACATGTGTTATAGCAAACAATAATTACAACTGCAAAGTTTTGGAGCAATTTACTGCAATTACTACTTAGCGTATTGTTAACTATTCATACTAATTCAACGATGATTCCTAGTTTTCTTTTTCTTTCTTTGCTATAGTAGTAATTGTTTTAAATACCCATGGAAGTATTAGCTTTATAGTCTTTATAATCACGTCAAAATGAATTTAGATTAATCGGTAAGAATTAGCTATTGTAAATACATGAGCTAAAAGTCTATCTATACTAATTTATTACACGATTAAAATAGGAATCACATCACTTTAGATCCCTTTTTCACTAAGAGTAAATCAAGTACTTTGAATGAAATGAAAATATATAATTAAACACATTAATTAACTGTAGTAGATTTTAATTAAGGTGTTAAAAAAGGGCCATTATCTAGGTTTATTTGCGTAGAGCGTCGACTTGGCGGGCATAAATCAACTGTAGACAATGGTAATGCCGGGGAATTAAAAATGCTCGCTGGAGCCGCCGCGAGCCCGCACTGAAATAAAGGACTTAGCGCAATCTTTGCGAATGGTTAATGAATTACTTTTGCTAATTTTTCACAAGGGACCGCATTTAGAAAATTAAAAAACTGAAAATATAATTATATGGATGTTTAAAGAGGAACTATCCAAAATGCTCGGTACGTTTGCAAAGTATCACATTTATGCACTATGTTAATTTCTCAGATTACAAAAGAAAGCCAGATAGATCGTAAAGAACACGACAATGAAGCTACAAAGCAAATATGAATTAAAAAGCGAATACATTCTCGCGCCAGTGTTTGACAAACCGCCATATTGTGTACACGTCACGAGTGATTTTTTATTTTAATTTCAAAATGCCGTCTTGCATCATTAAACACTGTAGGAATAGTTCCCAGAAACAAAAAATAATAATATAGAATATCTTTTCACATGTAAATACAGATTATTTAGTTGTTATAACTATTTATTTACCCGATAATTTTAATGTTGTGTCGGAACACAAAACCTCAACCGTAGTTCGACTGTGATACCAGTTTTTGTGAATTTTTTTTTCCCTTTAATTAGGGAAATTATTTGTTAATCCAGACATTAGTGGACCTCATTTCTATATTTAGTGACTTGGTTCCGAACCTTATCTGAAAGTATTCTTTGGAGATACAATTATTTCTGATAATTATTACATAGGAACAATTTGTGGATGTTTCTACAAATTGCAACTTGTGCTTCACATCATAATTGAATGGTTGAGAATGATCAATAGTACGAAACTTTATTCCCAGGTACTTACCGTATAACTGCAGAATATGAAAAAAATTAAGTCACACGAATTTCATGATTTTTTTGCCCCTCCCCCGTCCTTGTCACAGTTGATCACATTTGTGAGACTTCCCCCCCCCTCCCCAGTGGTAAGCCACATTGCAAATGTATATTTAAAAATGGTTAAATGAAAACAGGTTCCGGGATCAGTTTTATTTCCATTAAATTATCTATTTTTTAGTAAAATTAACATCAAATAAAACAATTAACAAAACAAAAAACGATTAATTATCTAAATTAAAGAACAGAAAATCGGCAAAGTGCGTCTCAGGCCACGCATAGGATAGGGTTCCGTAGTTACCCATAATGATAGGTAGATTTAAAATCGTGTCCAATATATAATTGTTATGTTTACTTAATTTTCTTTATTTTTGTACGAAACGAAACGCAAAACGACAATATTATTAAAGGTTAATGGAAAATAAAGGTTGCTAAGAGTTTGCACAGTATGTAACAGTAACTGAAATAAAAACCATAATTTTTAAAGTTTTTTAATATCAAAATACCCTTTTTTCAATGTTAATGTTTATCAAAAAAAGGGAACTTTTTACAGCGTATGGTATCATTACACGCACACAGATGTACGTGTTCCTACAGTGTCTCTGGCGACTGTCACGCACACTACAATAATCAATCGGCGTCATGTTATTTGACGAGCACGTTCCATCTGGCTTTCTTTTAATAATCTGAGGTTAATTTAATATTTGAGTACTTTGCTAGCAACTATGCTTTTAATCAATAAAGTATTCTATTAAATGGTTTTAACTGAATTCTTTATTGAGTAAAAGCATACAAACAGTAAAATTTAAAAAAAAAAAAAAAAAACAATGCAATCGGGACAAATGATATTGCAAAAATTGTGGCTTCGTAATCTTGCTGTTGGATGTTTCTAAGCCGCCCAAAAAATTTCAACTAAGCTTCACGGCTGCTTTCTTATGATAACAACCAGGACTGACTGCTTAGCGTGTGTTCGTATCATATCACACCACAGACGGTCACCCATCTAGGAACTGACCACGCCATCGTTGCTTACCCTCGGTGATTGTTTCCAATCACCTAAGGCTACTTGACTATGAACGCTTACTTATCAGAATGGATCACTGAATTTTGTTTAAATGAAAATTTCTATCGCCGTTTCATCCACCGTATCACTTAGATAAAAACTATTACTACTACTAATACTACTATTAACACTAGTAGTTTTGACAAAAAAGATGAATCTGCATTTTAAGCAATTTTTTGTAACGTAAAAATAAGGATTTTGGTCTGTTTTCAATTACAAACTTATTACTTACTTAGAAAGGGGAAGTCCCCTTTCTCCGTACTTAGGTATTGTAATACAAAATGATGATATACATAATAATATGTTGATCTAATTTTAAGAATTAAAACCATTCAATTTATACTTTAAAATACATCCCTGTAAGAAAATAAGTGTTCCAAGACAGTATTATGATGTATACTGCTGTGGTGCGCCCTCTGCTGACATTTTAATTAATCATTGTAGATTAAACGTGAAATACGGGCCTGATAACAACTCCGAAAGAAATCGCTACTAACTGCGTTAATAAAGTAGTCATTCGTTTTATTTAGACTTAGACTAAGACGTTCGATCAATTTTTTTTTTTAATTTGTGATATCGAGGAAGAGTTTGTTTGTGTTTTAAATAAATGAAACAAATCATTTGAAATAAGTCATTATCATATATTGTCAGGTTAAGAAAACAAACTAAAAATAATTTATTTATAATTAGCTTTTCTTACACAGTACAATTTTACGCGTGCGTTACCCCAGCAAAAAAGCAAAAAAAAATGGGCCTTAGAGAGATGAGAGTATAACAGAAAATTAGTGTGTTCTGAGGTGTAATTTGTTACAAATAGCAAAATTTGTGCATGTAGTAGTTTAAAAGTTATTCGACAAAAACACTTAACTTAAATATACTATTCAAAATTAATAATATTTACTTATATCTTTATATTGCTTAAAGTTACTAATTCCAAATTTACAGTCATTATAAATGTAAACCATGGCTATATGTTACAGCTTTTTATTTGATTGTAAGTATACTGGTTTCCTAGCAAAACAGTTTTTTCTGATTTTTAAAACCATTTTATTACATCGGTGTTCCTCAAACAATTTGAAAACGAATGATTAAACAAATTTAAGCAAATAAAAGTTTATCGATGGTATTTTTTTCAAACTTCTGCGTTCAGCCATTTTCAAGTTCTAGACAAGTCCAAAACATTGCACCAGCAAAATTGTCAATAACTTAAGAACCACAGCTCACACAAATTTTGCTGTTTGCTAACAATTAATACGGAACAAAAGTTATGTATTCATGTATTTCGTTTGGGTCTGAAACGTTTAATTTTTTTTTTTTTGCTGGGGTAACGTTTAAAACGTTACTTCAGCAAAAAGTGTTTTTGTCGAATAACTTTTAAACTACTACATGCACAAATTTTGCTATTTGTAACAAATTACACCTCAGAACACACTAATTTTCTGTTATACTCTCATCTCTCTAAGGCCCATTTTTTTTGCTTTTTTGCTGGGGTAACGCACGTCAATTTTACATTAGGCGTTATAAAACAAACTTACATGATATTTATGGTATCTGTAAGTACTAGACCAGGCCTGTTTGACAAATTACCAGCCTCTCCCGACTCTGGATTGTATCACTGTTAAAATCTGTTGACGATGATGATGATGAAGAAAGCAGAATTTTACCACCTCTATTTAATCTAAGTGAGCAAACTTGAGACCAATTCTATACACACCCGTGTAGCCAACGTGGAAAAGGAGCCTGAAACTTCCTTTCTAAGGAAACATCTTTGTCCAACAGTGGATTATTAATTCTCTTAATATTGATATGAAATCATGCAATAAACGGTTGTGAAAATATAAATTATGATACATGTATTATTTTTGAACTGGGCAACTTGATTCCATGCTGTTGAGATCAAGTAGTTACTTGTTCTCTTACCGTAATAGTTTTTTACGTTTGATCGAACCAGCTTAAATTAAAGCTTTTTATTTGTGTGTATTCCACATCCAACATCCAAGAAGTGAGCGCATATTATTACAAATTAAATGTCTTACAATACTTTTTCTGAAATATTTTTTTTATCAAGATACACATTATCGACTTGACCTCATGGCAATGCGCAGACATGTAACATTTTCGCTCCATGTTGATAATGCTCTGAGGAATTGTTCAAACCAATGGCGGTTGCAGTTTTACGTGGGAAGGTAAACTCTATTTTGTAATGCAGTAAGTATGTAATTGAATACTTCTTAAAGTAATACATATAGAAGATATAAATGAAACAAAGATTTAATATTTAATCAATATTAAGTTTAATTTGTACAGGCTTCAAAAATTTAAAAAGTCAATGCCGATTGACCTCAAATTTTAACACAAAGTCGAATCCCTTTCAAATATTATTTTATTTATTTTATGTCAGTTTTCCTTTTATTAATAAATATTTCGGACATTTTACACACAACGCCATCTAGTCCCCAAACTAAGCAGAGCTTGTATTATGGGTAGCTAGACAACTGATATAAATACATAAACATACTTTTTTTTGTAAACACATACATATTATACGTAGAAAACACCCAAACTCCGAAACAAATATTTGCAGATAACACAAACCTTTGGTCCGATCCGGGAATCGAACCCGAGACCTCATGATCAGCAGTAGCATACGCTACCCACTAGACCAACAAGGCAGTATTATTTATTAGTATTATTAATTATTTATTAGTAGTTATTAGTATTAATGCAACCACCACGTTGCATTTCAATTGAAATAATAACAAAACTTTTTAAATTTTACTGTCTGAGATTTTGGAGATATTGTCATTTTGATTTGATTGTCAAAACTATTTTGAAGATACCGAGATTTGCACCTTAATCAAATTGAAATACTGTGGGTAATACGCAAAAGCTGGGTCTCGTTCTCAATCATCAACAACAGCCTTCAACAGTCCCCTGCTGGACATAGGCCTCTCCTTGGAAAGGAGGTTTTGGCCTACTATACCACGCTGGCCAGACGGGTCGGTTTAGGGTTGGTTTCAAGTTTTCCTTCTCTTTGCATTGATGTTGTATTGCGAAGTTTATCCCTTAGTCGCCTTATACGACACCCGCTGGATGAATAGGGGAAAACAAATTTTATTCTTATAACTTGAGTATATAGTAGTATGGTCACAGTCTAGTAATAACCTTTCTTGATCTGTATTATAATTAGCAGAGTATCTATGGATCCACAGAATTTAAGGAATAACTTTTGTAACAGTATAGTTCCAAGAAAACTACGAAGTTTCTCGTGTTAATTTTTATATTCGTGTTGGATATTAAAAAAAGATTCTTATAACAGGTATTCAACCTTGTAGCAACATTTTATTTGAATGAGCCGTACAATAACATGCAGAAAATTAAATGTTGAGTAAAATTAAATGAAAGCCCTAACAAAAATAAATCGATCTTCATAATAAATTGAACCTACCTCTACTAGTATATAATGCCTATTGGATACTTGTAGTTAATAACAGTTATCTATAATCCTGAGTATTACTAGTGTTAACCAATTAAAAAATATTGGAGAACCCAATTTACTTCATTCAATCATCGTCAATAGTCATTATAACTGAAGAACTAAGTACCTATTATTATTCATTACTATTCATGAAATACTTAGTGTCTAATGCTTTTTTAAGGTGCTCTATAGACGACTACAATCGAACATCATGAGGCCTATGTAAATTCAAAGTATTCAAAAACAGAGTTGAAAGACCAACAGAGCTATTAAGTAGCTCAGTCACAGCAACCTTCAACAGTATCATCGCGGACGAGGCCTCGCTGGCGACTGAGGTATCAGTGGGTGGGCGGGGCGCCCAAGTGGGCGTTCAACCGCCCAACAAACGCTCCGCCCAGTCAAACCCGCCCCCATGGAACGAAAAACCGTGACAGGTGGGCGGAGGGACTTGAAGTATCGTCGTTGAGGATATTTTATCAAGTAATTTGTTAGCATCGATGGGAATTTAAAATTTGTTCGTCTAGGGCATAATTTTAGGTGGGATTATTCTTCGCAATGAGACTACACTAATGAACGTAATTTCATCTACAAATTAAGATTGTGAATCGTTTGCTATCTTAGATTACTGATTCAATTTTATTGTGCTTAAACCTGTGTGATTCTTACAGTAAAATAGTAGATAGATATTTTGGAAGCAAGCCAACTGAAAGGCCTCGGGCCACGGGTGTTTCTTAGATTTGTAGGTGACCCGGCTTACTCTATGAGATTTATATGAATAGAATTGAATAGAATCAGTAACGACTATATTTTTCCTCATAATCCCTATACTCATAACTTAAAAAACCTAGTGCTTGTTATGGTTAATTTGCAATCTTTCAGATTGATATTAAGGCTCATCATTAAGACGAGACGATGTAAACATTGAAAAACCACTGCCTACAACTGACTCGCGCAACTGCGTCTGTACTCGTATACTCTAATGTAATGAATTTTAACGTTTTTGCAACAGTTTTCCACGACGCTCTGCTCTAATTATATATATACGGTATATAACCTTACTCGATAAATGTCCTAACTGATAAAGGAATTGTTGAAATTGGTTTAACAGTTCTCGCAGTATGCCGTAACCAAGCGAAGTATGGATTTATTTTCACGTATTTATATAGATAAGGTTCTGCAAACCGTGGCGTTTGTTGTCACCTTGTCAATGTAATCAAACATATAAATGTAAGGGGGCATATATCCAATGCATACCTGTAACTCAGAGTCATAAGTCTCTAAGTCCCGCAAAAAATCCTTCACAGTTATTCCTAGAAATTCAAATATATGTTGGTATTCCATTACATGTGCCTAACCTATAACAACAAATTACAATTTTAATAAAAAAATCGTTTGGTCAACCAATTTTTTGTTACTTTAACATTTAACATTATAAGCATAATGCAAGAAAGCACTACTTTTTTTCAATTTGAAAGAACAAATTACAAGAATATACATAGTTGAAGAAGAACTATCCCAAATACACATTTCATTCATCTTTTGATTTTCTCCACTATATTTTATTTATCTTTAAATATGTGTCTTTTTCCAGCATACCTATACAAATTACATAAATCTACAAATATCTGCTTGATATAAAATCCAAAGCAAAGTGACATTAACATTATCGTTATTCCCCAATTAAATTAAAACTAATATAACCATCTAAATAAATGAAAAAGTGGCTTTGACATACGGACGGACGGACAGACAGACAGACAGACAGACAGACATGACGAATCTATAAGGGTTCCGTTTTTTGCCATTTGGCAACGGTACCCTAAAAACCATTTAGAGCCAACCATTAGGAGGGTACCTTAACTAATTATTTATTTCCAAAAGAAATATGAGTATACCTGCTTAAATAAAAAACTTATCATTGTATTATGTACAGAGCATTTTCTCTTAAGCATAATTAACGCAGCTTAAATTTTCAAAATATTTTAACTGAAGAATTCTTTCAGACATACCAAAGAAGATATTTATAAAATTTGAGATGCTGAACTTAAAGAGGTAGTAAAGCATTACATCGTTATTACGTCGGGAATGTCTTTGAGAAAATTATTAACATCGTCGCGCCTCCCCAAATAACTGCTTAAACTAACGCTCGCAATGTGAAACGGTAAGTAGCTGGTATCTTTGTACCTACATACCACAAATTATGTTGTATTTATCATTTATGTAGACTACATAAATACATAGTAGTAGTATAACATTTATCAGCCCTTTTAGATATCGTTATATCTATATACGGCCTTACCCCTTTAGTTGCAAAATCGATATTCTCTGCTTGAAGGACAACCATAAAGGGCAGGGTACTCTGTTATTTTATTTGAATATTTTACACAAGCGTGTAGTATCGTGTATCTTGACACAAACTAACCTGTGTCCTTCTAAATGGTTTAATCTATCTCTTTTCTCTCTATTAGCCGTGAAGCATAACAGACAGAGATACTTTCTTATTTTATAATATTAGTATCTCCTTGTTTTCAATTAAAAGAAAAAATATAACCTCCAGCTCTGAAAATTAAAACAAGAAAGAATAAAATTGATAACAATACAAAATGAAAACCTCGTGTTGTATTTTTTAATAATCAAATTTTATTTTTTTCGTATTCACCTGTCTATAGACAATACATTTTTTTGTGCAAACTTGTAATGCAATGTTTTAACACCTGGCTTCACTCAAACGAAGCTGCACTTACCATATTACCGCCGAGTGTCATTTACTCAGTAGCGAATATTTAACCCTTTGCAAGTCTTGCATCCCAAACCTTTGGTGTATGTGATACCACGACAGTTATTTGCTAATTAATGTAATGTAACCTGATGAAACCACTTTCGCGACTTAAGCCTTTGGAACATTGAGTACGGAATAATTCAAATAATGAATGCCAACATACTGGTATATACATTTAATGTTGTCTTATATAAATAAATGTAAAAAATTTTTGCTGTTCGCTCGAATAACTCAAAAAGTTCTGCATCAATCGACCTCAAATTTCAACTAGATTGACAACCCGCTACATCTATTTTAGTCTGACGACAACGAAGCGTTAAGGCGAATCGAGTTATAGTTTTATAAACTTCTTCTCATTTCTGTCAGTTCCTCATTTTTTATTTAATCCAACCATTATGTACCACAGCCAAACTTAACATGGTATGGCTAGCTGTAAATAATTTGAACATAACATGGTGGCTGACAGTAGCAGTACAAGTTATCCGTTCTTTTTCTGAGTCGCCTCTTGACCTTTGTCTATTTGGACTGTGGCCGTGGGTTCCCTTTTCGATATATCGCTCGTAGGTCACTTTCAATAGCGATCAGAAATCGGACGATACCTGTCCCCGCCAGCAATAATTGCTGCCATGCTGGCGGGCGAGGAGGGCTGGGGCGCAGTGGTCTCCTTCTGTGAAGCTGTAATGCTCCAGAAAGAGACCGCTGAACGGGATCAGGAGAGGGCCGATCCCGAGCGTAGAGAACGCCGGCGGCGACACTAACCGTCGACGGGGCTGCAAGCTGCCAGAGTAAGGGGACCTCGGGCAGCAAACTAAGTTGCTGCCGCGGAAGGTTGGATGGTGGCCTGGTCACAAAATGTGATCAGGCCCCAAAATATATAATGATTGGCCAATAGACAGGAGGAAGCCTCTGTGGCTTGCTCTAGGATAGAGCCTGGACAGGCGCGGTGCCGATCCTGAGGAGGACCTGAAATAACATGGTCCGGGTCCTCCTGAGAGCGGCCGTCGGGGTGTTTTTTAGTGGATTCACCATATACTCCTGGTTCCTCAGTCCCCGAGGCGCCGGAGACCCGAAGGGATTTTTACAACCCGTCAACAAAAAAAAAAAAGGGTCAGAAATCACTGAAAAGATGTCGATACTATATTGATATGAACAATTCGTAGAAGAAAACGATGGCGATCTACGCGCTCTGGGTTTATACTATACAATGACTCTTTTAAGGGTTCCGTAGCCAAATACGTTCCCAAGATTACGAGTTTACATGCTATTAATAACCATAATTGTGTATCTTTTTGTGTATTTGTGTTTTTTATAAGCCGTTTGTACCTTTCTACTTTTGGGGATAAGGTTATTATTATTATGAATTATATATTATGGGAATACTCATTTGTTAAGTGTTATTGAAGCATATGTGTCAATAGCGGAGAGAGTTGTTGCCTAAACCGTTTGAGAATACTGTTGCTTGTACTAGCGAACCCAACCGCACAGTAATCCTCTATTTATTTATTATAACCGAAATAACAACAGTGTTTTACAAACTAAGTTATTGTTTTAATGATGATGTCATGTGTTTCTTTCATTCTCTCGTGTGCAAGGATGTGACTGACTAAGTCAAATGTTGTCTTGATAGTGTCTTTAAGGCAACGCAGTAAAGCTGATCGCTGTCATTGCTTGTATTGTAGATAGCGTTTGCGAGTGCCGACTAGCCCATGAAAATATTAACTGTTTCCCTTCTGAAAATAAATGACGATGCATCTTATCTCCTTAACATTGATTATGGTATTTCAAAGAAATTTTAAGTCTTTGTGGTATCATATTCTATTGTACATATTCTATTAAAAACATTATCCTTCTTTTGACGCAGTAGCTTTTTATTTGAGGAATAAGTCTAATAAAGCTTTTATTTTACAAATTTATTTATAAAATGCAAAAAATGGAACCCATAAAGATTCGTCATGTCTGTCTGTCTGTCCGTATGTCACAGCCACTTTTCCCCGAAACTATAAGAACTATACTGTTGAAGCTTGGTAACTAGATGTATTTTGTGAACCGCATTAATATTTTCACACAAAAAAAATATGAAATACTTAGAACCGAAACTCAAAAACTTTTTTTTATCAAACCCATACGTGTAGGGTACCTATCGATAGGTCTTAAAAAGCGGCCAAGTGCGAGTCGGACTCGCCCATGAAGGGTTCCGTACCAGCAAGTAACATCATATAAAAGTTCTTGTAGTTCGTTGTAACTTTCATCGATGTTTTTATACTAGTGTATTGATTGGATGAAAGGTATATTGCGTGTTACGATTTATGACGTATAAAAAAAAAAACTACTCACTAGATCTCGTTCAAACTAATTTTCGTTGGTAGTTTACATGGTAATGTACAACATATATTTTTTTTAGTTTTATCACTCTCTTACTTTAGAAGTTAGAGGGGGGGGGGACACACATTTTTCCACTTTGGAAGTGTCTCTCGCGAAAACTATTCAGTTTAGATAAAAATTATATTAGAAACCTCAACATCATTTTTGAAGACCTATCCACGTATAGGTTTGATGAAAAAAAAATTTTGAGTTTCAGTTCCAAGTATGGGGACCCCCAAAATGTATTGTTTTTTTTCTATTTTAATATAAAAATCTTAATGCGGTTCACAGAATACATCGACTGACCAAATTTCAACAGTATAGCTCTTATAGTTTCGGAAATAATTGGCTGTGACATACGGACGGACAGACAGACAGACAGACAGACAGACAGACAGACAGACTTGACGAATCTATAAGGGTTCCGTTTTTTGCCATTTGGCTACGGAACCCTAAAAAATGATCCTTAGGTATATTACTTTTTCCTAAACTGTATAGTTTGCGCGAGAGACAGTTCCAAAGTGGAAAAATGTGTATCGCCCCCCCCCTATAACTTCTAAAATAAGAGAATGATAAAACTAAAAAAATATATTAAAAAAAACTTCCACCGAAAATTGGTTTGAATGAGATTTAGTAAGTAGTGTTTTTTTAATACTTAATAAACCGCATAAACCACAATTTACCTTTCATTCAATCAATACACTATTATTAAAACATCGATCAAAGTTACAAGTACAACGAATTACAAGAACTTTTATTTGATGTTACTTGCTGCTAGGGAACCCTTCACGGGCGAGTCCGACTCGCATTTGGCTGCTTTCTTTTTAGGGTTCCGTAGCCAAATGGCAAGAAACGGAACCCTTATAGATTCTTCATGTCTGTCTGTCTGTCCATCCGTATGTCACAGCCACTTTTTTCCGAAACCATAAGAACTATACTTTTGAAACTTAGTAAGTAGATGTAATCTGTGAACCGCAATAAGATTTTCACATAAAAATAGAAAAAAAACAATACATTTTGGGGGTCCCCATACTTGGAACTGAAACATTAAAAAAATATTTTTCATATAACCTATAGGTATCTATGGATAGTTTGCGCTAGAGACACTTCCAAAGTGGAAAAAGTGGAAAAATGTGTCCCCCCCCCCCTGTAACTTCTAAAATAAGAGAGAGATAAAACTAAAAAAAATATATGTTGTACCATTAACATGCAAACTACCAACGAAAATTAGTTTGAACGGGATCTAGTAAGTATATTTTTTTAATACGTCATAAATCATAAACCGCAATTTACCTTTCATTCAATCAATACTCATCGATCAAAGTTACAACGAACTACAAGAACTTTTATATGATGTTACTTGCTGATACGGAACCCTTCATGAGCGAGTCCGACTAGCACTTGGCCGCCTTTTTTATTTTTTGGGTATGTTTACACAATACATGGTTAAACAAACCGTTTGATTAACTATTCCTTATGAAAATAAACGTATGCAAGTGACTTCTTATTTAATAAATCTATACATTTTATATATTTGAGAATCACATCTCTAATAATTAATTCATCTAATTCAAGAAGTAAGTGAGTGTCCGTCGACCCGTGTGACGTCATTAGCTCTGCGCTGTGCGATAAACAAATTCAAACGGGCCGTCTGTTCTCGTAATCCATCTGTTGTCTCCAAATTAATTAATGCCCACTTCGTACCGAATACAATACAGACGAGAATACATCATATAAATTTAATTTCACTAACGTATTTTGAATATGTTCTGAAATATGTTGTATTAATTTATATTGAAAACATCTGTAAAATTTAATAAGCATTTTGTTGAATAATTTTTAATGAATGTTTAAATGGATACAACAATCTTTAATCTCAAAAGAGTTTTCGAAATTATTTAAAAATCAAGCTTAATTATGAAACTTTCTATAGTTATAACTACTTATAACTAATATATATTAAATAATATGATTATATAAATGAATTGGAAGGCTGTTCATTTATATTCGAAGAGATATTACTATTACGGATATCCAAGAAAAGATCTAGATCATTGTTACTGAGCAAGCTATCATCGCCTTCAGTGACCTTTGACCTTTATTACAAACGAAATCTTAGTGTATAACTCATAAAGTATTACACTAAAATTTCGTTCTCGTGACAGTTATATAAACAAATAAATGAAATTGAAGTTTTTGTTTGTAACTTAAAGTTAACAGTTTTCCACCAAATGTATACAAGAAATAAACTTTTGTACGTTTGTCTGACGATCTGCTTGTTTGTTCCAGCTAATCTCTGGAATGGTAAATAATCTAATATCAGTTTTTTTCTAAACTGAATAGTTTGCGCTCCCAAAATGGTAAAATGTGTGTGTGTGTGTGTGTCCTGTAACTTCTAAATTAGGAGAGTGATAAAGCTAAAGAAATATATGATGTACATTGCCATGCAAACTTCGCCCGAAAATGGGTTTAAACGAGATCTAATAAGTAGTTTTTTTTTAATACGTCCTAAATCGTAAACAATTTACCATTCATCCAATCAATACACTATTATTAAAACGTCGATCAAAGTTACAACGAACTACAAGAACTTTTATAAAAAGTTACCTGTTGCTACGGAACCCTTCAAGACATTGCGGCCAAGGCGAGTCCGACTCGTACTTGGCCGCTTCTTTCTTGAACGCGGGAAGGTATCGAATTGAAATTTAAACCACGTACTCAGGACTTAGGCAAACAAAAGATACATCGTCGTCGTTTAAGTAATAAAGTATATTTCGACATACATTTACGTGTGAGGCTACTCCACGAATCATGGACCCTTAAGAAGGACACGAGCCAAAAGATTGAAGCTTTAGAAATGTATTTCTACCTACGAATGCTCCAGATTAGCTGGACTCATAGCAACCTTAATGATAGTGTGCAAATGGCTAATTTAAAAATGAGTTCTGGATAATCACATAAATAGGATACTTTGTATCCCGAAAATACGCGGGTAATACCGCGGGGCGCAGCTTGTATTTAATAATGATCCTATATTACGGTTAGTAAATTATATAAATTTAAACAATAGTTTAGTAATGATTTAAGTGTCACATAGGTAATGTAACACTTAAATTACCTCCAGCTGAGTTATCAAGTTTCGCCTGCATCTGTTATCATTGATGAGTCTGCTAATTGTGCGTTAATCAGTCATTAATTACCGGGTGGGGTGACGTCATTATGCAACCACTGTACGGGTCATCAATATTCCACTGTCACGTGCATTTGATCTAATTTCTCCCATGTTTAATTACAAAAGAAATATTATTGACTCTAACGTTAACATAATAATTCAATATTTTAGAATAGAGCTTCCAACCCGATTTTAAGAAATATTTACGTTTTACTTGCACAATTTTCGACCTTATAGTATCTAAAATCGTATGAATATAATTATCATGTAGACATTGTTATACATGAAAATCTCGACAACAAAATAAACAAATTTGAAGACGACGAAAATCCATGGTGTACTATTTTGAACTTTTCTGCCAAATTTCTACAGATTTCTATTTCACGAGTATTGAATATAAACAAATACTAGCGGAGTCCCTCCACTCGCGTGTAGCGCTGCGGGGCGCAGCTAGTTTTAAAATAATTGCATAATTTAATCCTTATTATTATTAGTAAGTGACCCGTTATAGTCAGTGCAGCCGTTCCAGTTAGTCGAAACAAACAGACAGAGGGACAGATAATTATCTTTATATATATAATTCTTGTGTGAGTGTGTATGTCACTGAACTTCTCTCAAACGACTGGACCGATTTTGATGAAATTTTTTGTGTGTGTTCAAGGGGATCTGGGAATGGTTTAGATTCGCAATTGGACCCGGTAGGTGGCGCTGCGATCAAGTGCTGGAATTTTAAAGTTGGACGGTACGAAGTTCGATGGGTCAACTAGTTTATTTATAAAATATATTTATATGCATTTAGAGTAAATCTGTTAATTTAAAGTTACGGAAACAGACAGTTCATTTGTATGGATGTCAGATAACCATTACTATTTACATTTACAACATAAATCGCGGGTAATACCACAGGACTCAGCATACAATAATATTGATATTATCGACTGCCTTGTTGGTCTAGTGGTTAGCGTATGCGGCTGCTGATCAAGAGGTCTCGGGTTCGATTCCCGGGTCAGACCAAATATTTGTGTGATCCACAAATATTTGTTTCGGAGTCTGGGTGTTTTCCTATGTATAATATGTACGTATTTACAGTAAAAAAAAGTATGTTCATGTATTTATATCAGTTGTTTAGTACCCATAACACAAGCTCTGCTTACTTTGGGACTAGATGATGTTGTGTGTAAGATGTCCAAAATATTTATTCATTATTTATTTATTTATTGTATGCTGAGTTGTAATTGTATATGGTATATTGATAGTCCCGCGGTATTACCCGCGATTTATGTTGTAAATGTTAATATTTTAAAGAAACTAAAATGCCTTCTTCTTCTCCCTACCCATAGCCTACCAAGATTATTTGAGGTCGGCTACTAGTTCAACCGATTTTACCTGAATATTAGTTTTTCCAAGGAGGGACTGGCATCGGACCTCTGCAACCCTGAGGGGGATATATATAAAATGTCATTACCTAGCATCAAAAATCAAACTGAAATTAATATCCTATCACAGCAAATTCAAACCGTCTATTTATTAGTCCCGAATCGATGTCAATTCATTAGCGTAGTCCGTGTCGCGTCATACGACTCGTGCGTCATTTCCACCGACCGTCATTTGCTTAATCACGCTATGCGTCAATCTCGTATGATTACCGAACATCAATGTGACTATGCATTGATAGCTCGGTAACAGCTGTTTACATTCGAAATGCATAAGGTGGTAACTGAGAACAATTTGATTTCCAATTGATTAATTGAAATTGATGTTCAATCAGCAGATGTGTCCTACAACTATGAAAAACGAGAAATTCGTCGTTATTAACTTTGATAAAAGTCCACTCTACTAGTAAACTCGACCGAAAACTTCTAAACCTAAAGTTACTTCATTGCTCACTTCTGTTAAAAAAAATTTTAGATCACAAACCAGTTAAAGAATCTAGCTATTGTACATTTTAACTTAAAGTATTCATTCAGCTCTACCAATTTTACAAAACCAAAACCACATGGAAATAGAATGTGTGAAAATATACATTTTGTATTACCAACACACGATTTCAAAATAAAGCTTTGTTAAATCCTGCAGTGCTTTTAACCTGGGCATTTAATCCCTTCTTCCTTAATCCCTCAGTACGGTCAAAATATGAACTAGTGGAGCCATAAAAAATTGTAATAAACCCATTACGGAGCGAAACGTGCGAATAAACGTGGTTTCGCTCGTAAAACTGTCGAATTGAATGGACGATGCAGTTGGCTGGGCTGTATTCACACGTGAAACAAACAAGACACGTATTTTCTTTCTATTGAAATTAAATTGAATGAAAAATTACAATATGCTAAAATATGACACGTGGACTTCAGGTAAAAAAATATTATAAATAAGTATATAAAATTCGGAGAGCATTAACCACTAATCTAACCGTTTTGGAGTGTTCGTTAGTAATAGGGAGTCCTTCTAGATATATACATTGTCACGTACAAATTGTGACATAAAGTGTTACATAATAAAACTTTCAGCGGTGATCAACAACAATTTCGATAACTATAGCAATTATAACAATAAATTTATTTAATTACTGTTGAAGGTTGTTTTCGTTCTGAATTATTTTGGTGACTAGTTGACTAGACACAGTCTGGTATTTAGCATTTCTGAGCGTGATTTAAGTAATTAAAACATCAGTGACATCGTTACTTGAAACATATACTAAATCACTTTATTGTAATCACATGAATATAACGTAAACCAAGGTATATCTCGGATGGCGTTCGCATTAATAATAATAAATTTCACGTCATTAATTCGGTAGGATTAGTTGCGGGGTCGAGTGCGCGGCGCCGATAACCAAATATTAACTCAATTAGTGCAGAGACGCGGGACTCGCATTCAAATGTCTGCTAATCCTACCCCTTTGATATCCTATGTCTGACGGCATTAAGTGTGGACCGTGGAGGATGGTCCTTTAAAAAGTCAATAAAGAGGCAGACTAACGTAAAGCTCAGTTTTCTATTGGTCACTGGGGTCGCTAAGAGGTTTGAAGAGTGTCTCAGGGCATTATGTATGATTACTACTGTTTGTGTTCACTATTATATTGATCTTAAGAGGTTTCGGGTTCTAATTCCAATTTGAAACAATCACCAAAAGTAAGCAACAATGGCACGATCAATACCTAAAGTACGGCCAACGAGAAGCGATACTTATTTAGTATCGCAGAGTTATGTAACTTTTTGATAGTTGGGTTACATATTTTAATAGACAGTATAGTTTTAAAAGTGTTTGTAAAAAACAAATAGACTTTATTTATTTTGTTATAATTCGAATTATTGTATAATGTAGATTTAAATTAAATATGTAAGTAAGATCTATTGATTTATCACTCGATGGTTGTATCTCTATCATAAACCACTTTTAATAAAAAACAATGAACATGCTACATTAAACTTCAGGCTGATGAATTAATATACGAACGGCTGTAGACAATTAGACAGAGCATGTACTATGGCAACCAGGCTACTGATAAACATGGGTAACTCTAAAGTATCTATCTACAGACACAAGAAATTATCGTGATCATTACACAATATTTATCCTGGGTGGGAATCGAACCAACGAATTTTGATTTCGGAATTCGTTAGTGTCACGAACTACTAGAGCAAAAGACTCTTTAATTATATTAACTTTAATGCTAGCTGCTAGATAGATAAATAGAAAAGTCTTTATTGGTACACCGTGTTACAGATTCACAATACAGAACAGAACTTACATTTAATGTACAAAGGGCGGCCTTATTGCTAAAAGCAATCTCTTCCAGGCAACCTTTGGATGGATTAAAATATTTGATTAAAATGTTAGCTGATGTCCGATGAAAGATGTTAATTAATTCTCAGACCTACCCGAAATGCACACAAAATTTCATATAAATCGGTCCAGCCGTTTCGGAGGAGTTTGGTAACAAACAACGTGACACGAGAGTTTTATACGTGTATTTTAGAATGTAATTTCTTTTAGACCCCCACGACTTTTACACATTGTCTTTGTAGTTGTATTGCGGAACTTATTCGCGATAAAATTATTTAAAAGTTTACGATACCTTCTATATTCCGACGTTTCGAACTTGTAAATGCTTATGGTCACGGGTAGACTACGGTAAATAATTTTATCGCTAATAAGTCCCGCTATACAATAAAAACTATATAAAAAGGAGTGTGTAATGTCACAAGTCTACTCAAATACATTGTTTTTGTTTTACGTGATCATCCACTATGAACCCCCTAAAACCTCTATTAAAATGAGAAGTTTAGGCTATTGATGTTGTTGTTTTTTTTATATTTAAGCCTACCAAAGTGACTTTACTCTGCCTGGTAGAAAGCATGAGTAGAATCCAGAAGTAGGTGTCACTATGCTCATTGTGAGGGTAAACTAAACAGCATACCATGGCGGCCTGCTCAGATGTTTCTTGATGAATGATGAATTCACTCACCAACGAAGTACGACAGTAAGAATGCTGCCATAATTAAGATAGGCTTCTGTGTGAAGGAAATCAGCGTGGCTCTACTCTACTACTTTTATAATGTGGTGATATGTATGCACACAACCAGGTACAGGAACGTCTTCTGCAAAATTTATCATCATCTTAAACATCAACAACCTTTTACCGTACATTGCTAAACAAAAGCTTCTCCTCAGAAAGGAGTTAGAAAGGAGACAGCTAGGTATAGGGTTTGTGCAAAGTTTATTTTCTCTTTGCAGTACTATTGTCCTGTGTAGTTTGCTCCGGTAGTAGTTGTCTTAAAGCACCCACTACTACTACTACCACCACAATTTGTGTTGGTAGTTATGGTGAGGCCCCTTATCCTTAATCTGTCACCATACAAATCGTCAGTGTTATTAAGTAAACACCTCATAATTTTTAAGAAACTACTAGTGTTCTTTTCATAGTAAATGAACTTCGAAATTTAGGTGGGGGGTTTAAGGTTCCTTCTTAATTTAGTTAACGATAGATGCTAATTAGCGAACACTAATTATATTTTTAAATTTAGACAATGTTTGCGGTAAAATAGATTCATTGATTCATTAAAAACTGCATTATTAATTATCGAGTGGCTAGTAAGCCCACAAAACGACTAAAGCTAAATTTGTATAAAAAAAATAATCAGAGTGCCGTAATTAGTATTGGAAACAAACAAATTTCATTTATCTAATTTTAACACGAACGGTGTATATTTTACTTGAAAACACGTTTGAATATATAATTGCACTATCGAAGTAAGCAGTGTACAATGTACTGAAACATGCTATCTATAAGGGGAAAATTTCCCAAAGATTTTCAAATTAGCCTATTCCATGTATTAGAAACTCAGGAACAAACTTGAAATTATGTTCAAACATTTAATGTTAAAGTCAAGAAGTTACAACAAAATACATACGTTACAAATTGAAAAACTTACAATATTTTAATTTAGTAATACCTATTATTGACTATAATATGTAATTATATTATAGCAAACGACATTAATCCAATTAATGCACCTCGCTCATAATGACAAATGCATGGTTAGCAATGACAGATTGCTAAATACGCAGCTAACGATGCAAAAGCCAGTGTTCGGATGACGCGTAACATTCATCATAACATGTTTAGACACTGTTTAAACATTTATAACTATATAAGTGTATATTACAAAACATTCCGGAATGATACATAGAACTGTTAAATAAAAATATTCTTAAATTGATACAGTTACCAATTGCTACAGTAGCCATACACGAAAATGTTGGTTTGAGTTTCTTTTAAGCTAGCAAAGCAATTGCAAAATACAAAGTAGGCAAGAATTGCTCAAAAACTATTTCACTAAACTAACTTTACAATAAAAATGCCCGCTTTTTATCTTTTCTTATCCGTTTATATCAATGTCTTTTTCAATAAATTATAATAAGATATTGTTACAATTGATCTGTGTGCAATAAAGCTATATTATTATTAATATTTTTTGATTCACATTCAGTTAAATGAATAAAATATTTATAGCATTCCATCGTGCACTAGGACTCGATAACTAAGCCAATGGCAAATTACTTTAATAAACACAATTAGTTCGGAGTGTATTACTGCTGTCGATAAAAACGAAGTAAGCAAGAGTTTAAATAAGTGTGAAATGCAACTCACATAATATTTTGGTACAAACCTACATCAGTTCGCAATTACGACACCTAAAGCTCAAATAAGGTATTTATGATGGTTAACATCACGTCACCCCAAAAATCTACTATGCTACTTGTGGAGACTTCCACACATACAGCGCAAATAGATACAACAGCGCTATCTATCGAAGAAAGGCTGAACCACGAAGAAAAACACAGAAAGAAGTATACGGAGTAACAACAAATCCTGAATTGCGATAGAGAAATTCTCGCGCCGGTCAACATAATTATACAACGTCCCAACATCAACCGTTGGGCAATGGCCCACCAGGCATGATCACCTCGTCTGATCGGAGGATTATACCCAAGAGATGGAGAAATACGACACTCGTTCCTAAACAGTGGTGACCCTGGCGTGATTGGAAGCAGCTTTCAAGGAAGCAGATCAGCAGCACTATCTAGTTCACTCTCACAGCGATGACCATCTTTCAAGTCTCAGCCAGTCAGCAACCTCAGCCTCGTCAGTGATTCCACACACAGGTAGCAACCGTTCAAGCCTGGTTACCCCTAAGGCCTCATCAGCGTTTAATCACAGCACACTACACACCCAGTCCACCGTCTACGCAGTAGCCAGTCACTACGCAGCAACTGCCCCGACTCACTGAGGACTTCACCGCAGCTCCGCGCACCCGCAAGCGATTACGACTCACTGGATCAGTGGACTTCAGCCCCAACTCACTAGGACTAGCGGCGTACAGTTCCGACTCACTGGAACTACCCACTCCTGGCACTGCTCCACAACTTGAACTTGTGTTGGAGGAGCACGACTCATATACAATGATAATTAAGGTAAACAGTTGTATAAATTCATTTCATTTTTAAATTAGGATTGCACTTAAACCCATTTCACATAAACCAGTTCTTTCAAATCCGGCCTTTCTTCTGAGGCGAACGTAGTAATTCTTAAATAAACTTAATCCAATCCGCGATTCAATCCGAATAAGACGTCGTCTCAAACAAATTATTTGACATAATATCGTTAATTAGAAACCCTCTTTTGTAACCGAGGGTTGGGTAATTAGGTTCGGATGTTCTGAATGGGCCCTTTTTCTGCTCGTTACAGCTGAAACAAAGGGGCAAAGAAGTAAACAGACTGTATTCAAACGCGGATTTGCATTAGTACCGACAATGAAAGAGTTTGACTTTAATTCTGTTACAATGTTGGTTTTGGTTTGTCTACAGTTTTATTGTTAAATGGTTCATTGTATATCTGGTACTTATAATTAAAGCGTATAATGATGTGAGCAGGCGCAGCAGAACAGACAGTCGAAACATCGATAAGACAGTCAAAACATCGACAAAAGAGATCGTATTAACTGACTTATTTCATAATACCAGCAGTTCCTACCCGTAAAAAAATACTATTGAAAAATTCTTTAAGCTATTTACCTCTGTTCCAAGTGTATTATAAGTTTTCAACGAAGCAAAATAAGATTAAAATCGGTCAATACCACGTGGCTGCGCCACATTTGTTATTTTTATACACTCATATTAATTTGTGTCAACACATTATATTTCATAAATCATCGCATCTATATACGCCTCATAACGCAACGCACATATACCTGGCAACACTTCCCCTCCCCTCTCCCAAATGGCGCCAGTGCCGAGTTGACAAAAAGAACTTCGAATGAACTCAACCGCGCGCGCGAACAATATTCAAAATTACGCAGAAGACTATAAATTTTTGACAATTTTTAACTCAAAAGTGCAGTGACTCTGTGTTGATCAAGAATACCGCCAAACGTTATCGTGTCCAGAAAGAATTGTCACAGAAAAACGCAAAACGGAGGATGTCCAGGCGGCTTCGATAACGAGGTAAGCGCTGGCGCCTCCAGTGTCTGGTCCTTACGATCCGTATCTCCAAGTCTAATCCCCTATTTATCCCTTTATTATATATATTCACGCCAATTACTCACACTCAAATTTCATTTACGCAAAAATCTATTGAAAAATACGCTACGCACCGCCACGCTCAAACTTTACTCATTCGCATTACACATATATATTGTTATTTTACAATTATTATACTCTAAAACTCAATTATCATACTCATTCTCTAAGATTCAAGTAATATTTTTGGTATATATTGCATATTTCAGAAAATCATTCTTATAATATTGTTCGCCGCTCACGCAAATACCAACCGACCCGCTATATTGAATTATCATTTCACCGCCATTTAGTAATTGTCAATTATTTTACCTATTATAATTTTTCGACTCAAATTACTTACTTAAATACGCTTAAATAACTACAAATACTCTTTCCAATATGCCTCCTAAAATTGATAAAACAAGTAACGAAGATGTTATGTTAATCTTTTTAGAACAAAAACAACAATGTTTGTTTCAAATAATTCAAGATGTCTATAACTTAAGCCTAAAGGTTTCCGACGATGTTACACGCACGCTATTCCTGTCTAGGGTTCAGTCTGTTGACAAAACGCGCTCAGATTACATAGAAACTGTAGATAAACTTATGATTGAGAAACTTAAAATAAATCCTGAGGCTCAGCCGAGTTATAGCATTTATAATACATTTGATGAGTTGTATTGTTTCATAAAACAAACGGAAATCACTCTGAGACAGGAGCTTGAGGTTCGAAATAAAAATAATAGCTTTAATACAAAATTACCCCCGCTTCAACTTGTAAGTTTTGATGGTACGCCCAATAAGTGGCCAGTATTCTATGAAAATTTCCTCAGTGTCATACACACCAATACTCATCTCACACTCGCTGAAAAAGTTCAGTATTTGACCGGTGCCCTCTCCGGCAAAGCTCTCAATGTATGTTCTGGCATAACCGCTACCTCTGAAAATTATGAAATCATATGGAAAGCTCTTCTAGCAAAATACCATGATACTAGGGTACAAGCCTCGGGCTATCTAGAACAAATGTTACAATTAAAGCCCGGCCAATCAGCTGATACTATTCTTGACAACTTTTGTTCAGCCGAAGCCGCTTTGCATCGCTTGAAAATTGACAACTTGTCAGATTTCATTATAACTCACATCGCTTTAAGCAAGCTTAGCAAACCTATGCTTGACTTATTTGAACAGTCTAATAGAGACATAGAAATTCCCAAATTTTCAGACCTGAAAAAATTTCTAACCCAACAAAGTAAGTTCAATGCACTCCACGCTCCATCGACTTCTCATTCTCAATATAATTCGAATAACCGCACTCAATATAATAAATCCGCACCGCAAATGTATAAAACAAAATCATTCTGTGTTCAAAACGCTCCTCCTCAAACTTCAAAGAGTTTTCAATCTCCTTGCAAAGTGTGCAACTCTGTGTATTCGCACCCGCTGTTCAAATGTGAACATTTTTTGAAACAAAACACGCAAACTCGCAACGACATTGTTCGTCAACACTCGTTCTGTATAAATTGCTTAGGCTTTCATCACATAAATATATGCAAATCTAACAACAGATGTTCGATCTGCAATCGCAAGCATCATTCGCTATTACACTATGACAATTACAACAATAATTCAAACGCATCTCGATTCCCGCGCGCTGATTATAATGATAACAACGTGCCAAGTTATCACCGCGTATCGACGGCGCAGCGCGACCGCTCCGCCCAAGCGCCGATCGACGGCACTAATCATCCGTCTCACTCGCTCTCGCAGCCGCCGCCTGCGCCGCGCCCGCCGCTCGTGAACTCTGCTCGCACTTATGACGCTCCCTTATCAGAGCCGCAGTCGTCCACTTCGCGCGCTAATTCAAACGCTGAAAACAATAACTTCGCGATGTCAGTCACTGTTCCCGCGTGTATTTCATACAATGATACTACAGTATTGTTACCTACCGCGTCTGTATACGTGTATAATAATAATAAAGCTCATCGCGTACGCTTATTCTTGGACACGGGTTCTATGAGTAATTTCATTACAAAAGCTTGTTGCGAACGCTTAAATTTAAAAATAACGCCTGCGCCCTCTGTGGTCAGAGGTATTGGTCAAATAGAAAACTACTCTCTCGGAATCACGCAATTTAAAATGCATTCCCGCTTCGACTCGCGCTGTGTTTACACGGTTTGCGCTCGTGTTATTGATACGATAACGGACTTCTTGCCCAACGCTGAAATTAATACGACGGAATTAACTCATCTGCAAGATTTGCCAATGTCTGACGACCTTTATTACGCTCCCAGTGAAATCGATTGTTTGATAGGCAACGAATTATTCCCACTTTTACTCGGTTCGCATAAATCGACCTCGCCGACTTCCTCGGTCGTAGGTATACAAACCACTCTCGGATATGTCGCCATGGGAAAGGCTCAATGTCGCTCGCACTCGCTCACGCCAAATGTTAACGCTCACGCTTCTCTCGCGCAGAATACTTCTGTTACGTCTAACGCTCATAACTCTAAAAAGATTTTCTTCTGTCAAACAGAAGCGGTCTCTCTCGGTCAATTAACGCAACGCTTTTGGGAGATAGAATCTGTCCCCGATAAAAAACACTTTAGTCCCGATGACGAAGCATGTGAAAAAATATTTCAATCTACGTATTCGCGCGACTATACCGGTAGATACACGGTAGATCTCCCGTTCAAACACTCACCCTCCGAGTTGGGGCATTCTTACTCTATAGCCAAGTGTCGTTTTTTAAATCTAGAAAAGAAACTCGACTCACATAATTTACGCGCCGATTATAATGCGACAATTCAAACGTATATTGATCAAGGCTACCTGTCCAAGGTATCAAATAATTTTCAAGACACGCAAGTTTATTATATGCCGCATAGAGCTGTGTATCGCCCTGAAAAGGAAACGTCAAAAATTCGCGTAGTCTTAGACGCTGGATGTAAGACCACTTCAGGCAAGTCACTTAATGACTTACTGTATGTAGGCCCGATTCTACAAAGTAGTATCTTTGATCTGCTTCTCAATCTCCGCATGTTCTCAATCGCAATAAATTCAGATATAGAAAACGCAACCGCTCAATCTGTAAAATTACTTACCGCTAAATCCAAAGTCTCTACCCCCAACAAAACTCTCGCACGCTTAGAACTCTGCGCCGCAGTTCTACTCGCAAAGTTGATAGACTCGGTCCGCTCTGTCTTCAGTAAACGCTGTAAAATAAATAAAATATACGCATTCTCGGATTCTACAGTGACTCTTACCTGGATTCATTCGCCCGCGCATAAATTTCATACGTTCGTAGCTAACCGCATCGCTCAGATAAATGAATACTTACCCGCTCCCCACTGGTTTCACGTTCGTGGTGTAGAAAATCCCGCTGATATAGTCTCGCGCCCTGTAACACCAACAGGATTAATAGATAACACTCTCTGGTTCCATGGTCCGCAGTGGTTATCCGCTCCTGTAAATACCTGGCCTGTAAAAGAATACAAAATTAATCACAATGAAAATACGGAATCTCAAGAAACTAAAAGTACCTCTCTCCACGTACAAACTTCTGCTCTGACAGAAACTACTCACCCCATTCGCGATCTAGCCGAACGCTGCTCGACTTGGACGAAACTCATTCGCTCGCTCGTATACGTGCTTCGCTTTTTAAAAATATTGAAGTCTCGCGGTTCTATAACTACAAGTGATTTGGAACACGCAGAAAATTACGCATTACGCTACGCACAATCGGAATATCTTTCCCAAGAAATTAATGCGCTTAAAATGAATAAACTTTGTCCAAGTAGAGCCGTGTTAAAACTTAACCCTTTTCTCGACGATAAAGGTATATTAAGAGTAGGTGGTAGACTTACCCACTCCCACTTAAATTTTGATCAAAAACACAAAATTTTGCTCTCGGCTAAAGGTCGAATAGTGTCACTTCTAGTCGATCATTATCACGCATCAAATTTACATACTGGTCCCGCATTAGTATTATCTCTAACGCGCCAAAAATATTGGATTCTCTCTGCCAGAAATTTAATTCGCCAAAGAGTGCATAAATGCAATTCATGCTTTAAGCTTAAACCGCGTAGAACGATCCCCCAGATGGGCGATCTTCCCTCTATCAGAATTTCGCAAGTTAAATCATTCGTGCATACTGCTGTCGATTACGCAGGACCCTTTTATGTTACGCACATACGACGCCGAGGAGTTAAAAGCCATAAAGCTTATATTTGCCTATTCGTTTGTCTCACGACTAAAGCGCTCCACTTAGAGTTGGTCTCTGACCTAAGTTCAGACTTATTCCTCGCGGCGTTCAAACGCTTTATCTCACGCAGAGGTCCTGTTTCGATCCTGTATAGCGACGGAGGCACTAATTTTATTGGTGCAAAGCGCAAATTAAACGAAATTTACTCCTTAATACAGTCCACTGATTATCAAAATTATTTGAGTCATTATCTCACTCAACATAAAATTCAATTTCAACACAGCCCACCTTACGGACCTAACTTCAATGGTTTGAGTGAGACAAATATTAAGTCCACAAAAGCTCATTTATTCAAAGCTATCGGAACTCAAATTCTCACATATGAGGAATTTAATACAATTTTAGTACAGATTGAAGGCCTGTTGAATAGCCGTCCAATTTGCGTTCTTTCATCAGATCCTTCTGATCCATCCGCATTAACAGTCATTTCTTAAATGTAACTCCTTTAAAATATTTGCCCGCAGAAGATATTGATCTCACTAGCTCAGAGAATAGACTCACTCGCTATCAGTTGTTAAACAGAATAGTCCAAAGTTATTGGAAACGTTGGAGCATGGAGTATCTTTCTTCGCTTCAACAACGCGAAAAATGGAACTCTCCTTCTAAGCCTTTGAGTGTGGGAACAATAGTCATAATAAAAGATGATAACTCGCATCCTATGTTTTGGCCTCTCGCTGTTGTTATAGAGGTTTTCCCCGGAAAAGATAATATTATCCGCGTCGCTAAAGTAAAGACTTGTTATGGAACTTATATACGTCCAGTTACTCGGCTCTGCCCGTTACCTACGCAATAAGTTTAACTCAAATGTATTAATTTTAAGTTTTTTTTCTCAAAAGGTAATTCAATTCTCATTTAGTTTTAACGCAATGTAGAGGAAACCTCTAGGCCCCCCGAAGTTGGCTGCGCCACATTTGTTATTTTTATACACTCATATTAATTTGTGTCAACACATTATATTTCATAAATCATCGCATCTATATACGCCTCATAACGCAACGCACATATACCTGGCAACACTTCCCCTCCCCTCTCCCAAATGGCGCCAGTGACGAGTTGACAAAAAGAACTTCGAATGAACTCAACCGCGCGCGCGAACAATATTCAAAATTACGCAGAAGACTATAAATTTGTGACAATTTTTAACTCAAAAGTGCAGTGACTCTGTGTTGATCAAGAATACCGCCAAACGTTATCGTGTCCAGAAAGAATTGTCACAGAAAAACGCAAAACGGAGGATGTCCAGGCGGCTTCGATAACGAGGTAAGCGCTGGCGCCCCCACCACGGCTTGTATCAGATTGCCTGACCGTCACTATACGACACCTTAGGGAATATATAGTGGCTTAATCTTTTGCTATCTTATACCGACTCTGAGCATTGAAATGTTATTACAGTTAAAATTAGGAGTACATAATAAAAGGAACTACTATCTGGGTATTATTTAACTCATGTGTTGTGTGTTCAAAAAGAATAATGAAAAAGAACAAATTAAATTGAAATTTAGAAAACTAAAGGTCTTAATTAGCTCAAAATTAGGTGCCAAATCCATTCCAAAATTTAAATTAAAACAACGTTTCGTATCGTTTAATACCTTCTACTTGAAAAAGTGTTTACTGTCTTAAGACAAAACGTAGTGGACGCGCAGCTACGCAATATTTCCCCTTGCGGTTTTAATTGCACCACCATTGTTCCGACTGATTTGATTCTGTATCTCTCTATAGGGCGCAGTCATAATAATGATCTTAGCGGCATCTACTGCTCACCTGCAAAGAGTCGTAAAAATAAATTTTACATATGCTGTTGGGGCACATGTTCGAGATTCAGAATACACCTTTTATTTACATACATATTTGCTGCCAAAATTACTCTGCTCGGCCTGATGGAAATCATAAGCAGAATCGAGGAGTAGTGGCCAGTAAGGACATTGCATCACGGTGACCCACACTATGGCGGCTTAGTCAAATGCTTCTTCACGTCCCGCTTCAGGGACCCGGGATCATAGTAGGAAGGAAACACACGAGCAGGCAGGGAGTGCCAGGTTTTAACTGCTCCGCACAGTTAGGAAGAGCTAAACCGCTTAGTTCTGGTGTGTATTTCTTCCACTCTAAAGCGGTGACTCCCAAGAATAACACGTGTTGTCTTGTAGAGGAACAGAGAAGATGAGATCAGTTGGAAAAGCACCTACATACACTTACATCTTTATTTGAAAAAATTACCACCACACAAACGTTGACTAGAAGAGAATGCCCAAGTCATTAAGTCCGCTTCTGTACATTTAGTGCATAAAGTTATAATTAAAAAATATGTACGATTTAGGATTATACGTTGTTTTTATTGTTTAGTTATCATTTGAGAGTAGTGTTAGATTTTTGAAGTATCGTAAATATGCGGTTAAAGAATGATCAGTAACGTGTCTTTGCACGGAGAGCCACGTGTCATACACACTCTTTCACTGACAATTTCAACAACAACGACTCGGTCTGACTCTAATTGTATTTGCGATTCCTTTACAAGACTCTTTTGACTCAGTTTGTGAAAATTCGTTTTGGAACGATGTTAACTATGACCGGATTTCTGATAATTAACTTATATTACGAGCCTTCGGCAAATAACTCGGTTTATTGTAATATTAAAAGAAAAGTAAATGGCGATATGAAACCAAAGAAATCAAGACACGTCAAGTGCAAAATATTACACATAGGTTTTGTCTAATGACCCTTAGAATAAAGCATCAGGAACTAAGAAGTTTATATCTAATAGCGGATTATACAGTGCAGGTTGCAAATTATAAGTACATGCACACATGCGCACTTTTCACATGGATTTATTTCGCATACATATCATGGGACTCTTGTAGGCGATGTGACCAAATACAAAAAAGTTTCATGTTTTTAGACGTAGTATCCAAGTGAAGAAAAACACAAAAATAGAAAATTAATAACTGGCATATTGATTACAATAATATCCTTTTCGAGTTAGTGATTGACAATGCACATTGATTGGTACACTGTGGACACAACCAAGCATTGTCTACGCCGTCATTTTCCGATGTCCCGTCCCATTCCATTGTGGTGCATTTTATTGAATTTGATTTACTCGTCAATTTTTGTAGGCTTTGGTTTTTATTAACTGACCTCGGTGCCGATGTAAACCTAATTGAATCCAGCAACAAAAGGTATCGAATGAAAAGAGCGTCCAGCGGTGTGCGATGCAGATTAAAATAGGTTTTCCCGAATTTGCATGGGTTTCAAGTTACTCGATATTCGATATTTTCACGGTGGTTGAACTATTGTATTGATTCCATGTTTGTATGAAAGCATACTAAAATAATACTAAACTCTGTCCAGTACACTCAAACCAAAAACCGTTTTCACTGGGGGCTTGAATTCTGTGCGACCTGTGACTTTCTTACATTTGTAGGTGTTCGTTCCAACGTAATTTTATTAAGTGAAGGATTAAGTTAATAACTAACTAACATTTATAATCGTTCCTTAAACCTTTTCTACTACATATTATTTTTAGATTTTTAAATAAATGTTTAATATATGATTATTACTTAGCTAAAACAAGTGGAGTCTCGCAAAAATTCTTAAATGTAGTTCACCATTCGTCATTTGTTAGCACTATTATTTACAATAAATGTATTTGTGTTTTTGTTTCTGAATATAATTTAGTTAAAAAAAATTAGTGGTGTCTTTCTGAAGCATTACAGATTCACATAAACATACATTACATACATATGTATGTATTAAGTATGTATGACAATATCTTATTACTAATTTTGTATTCTTCTATCGTTTTTCTATCCATGGTGTTATCTCCTTTATATAGAAAACAGTTATAGTTACATTTGTTCTAATAGATGCACGAATTGGGAACTGCCACCCCCTTCACATTATAAATTCCCATCCTACTTTCCACGTTCCCGAATTAATCGCTCGAGAGCTTCTCTCTATTAAAGTTTCTTCACAAGTTGTTTAAAAGGCTCAACTTCTTTAAAACTCTTCAGATAATGTTAAACATTCATTTAAGTGCGCGAGGACCGCCCAACTTCCGAATTGTCGTATAAATCTCCCAATTCTTCGAGCGTTTAATATTCATATCAGAGTTTGCAAGTCACAACTGTGAACTTTGCAACGGTTAACCAACTGTTAAGTCTCCAAAGGTTTATATATATTTTATAGACGAAGAGACCTCGGTATGGCAAAATGTATAATTATACTACATATTTTAGAATATGTAGTATATAGGTACATTAAGAAAGTTACTTAATTGAGAAACACATCACTTCGTATTAAAGCATCATCACTTTAGGTCCGACACAACTTATCTACTTTTTCATTGCAAAGGAATCGTCTTTTTGCCTTAGATAAGCTTGTATAGTTATTAAAGAATGAAGTGTAAAACAATTGCACGAAGCCGCCAAACACGTTCCTTGTTCACTCGGGTCATTATAAAATCCCAACCTAAGCTGACATCCTTAGCTTTTATAGCTTCGAAGTTCAACAGAACATTGCGAGTTCGCTTAGAACATTAGAGAAGGTCTTCGTAAATTGGACATGTAATAACCGTCTCAACGATTTCTATTGACGTTACTGCATCAGCAGTTTTGATACGATTTCCCTGCTCATTTAAAGACAATTTCTCTTTGAAAGTAGGTAGTTATTTAAACTAAGAACAAACAAATTGAAGTAAAGTCGAAGTTGTAAAGCTCGAATTGAACTGCTCGTACTGTTTGGCTGTTGTCAGTTTGAGTTAAAAGTAGTCGATACAGAACCTACTAGCTTATACTATCCGAGCCCTTCGTGTAAGCGTAGAGCTTACACCAAGACCTGATCTGCCATACACTTGAAACTCATCAGATTTAAGTTTTTATCCTCAGTTATGTTAAACTCCCAGAATAAAAGCGTTATGAATAAAACTCTCTGGTATGGTATGGTCAACGAGAAGCGACACTAAATGAAAACAAAACAGTAGGGGTGCGTAACCTTTGGACGTTTTTTTTCGAGAAGTAAAATCTGTTGATTTATCACTCGACATATTTGGTTGTGGGTCCATCATCAACCATTATTAATAAAAACATTTATCTACAAAACAAAATAACAATAATCAATTAAATATAAACACTAAAAAAAATTCAACAAATAACTTGTATCACCACAAGCGTTTTCCGAAAGAGAATTATTCACTATTCTAACTTTTAAACTTTCGCGTTCCATGATAATTAATATTATTTTCACGGGAGTTAACGCGATCACTTATTAAGGGTATTACATACCTCTGATTTGCCTGACGTTTCGACCAGGTTGCACTGGCCGTGGTTACAGGCTATGACCGCGTTAATTCCCGTGAAAATAATGTTAATTAATCACTATTATCACTAAACTGGCCGCGCCAATGTTGGCGATCCTTAAATTTTTATGCCGGCTGAACGAGACGTTACGACAAATACAAAAGATGGAAAGAGATAGATAATAGATTGTCTACTCCTCAGTCGCTTTTAATGTAAATTAAGTTTTGTATCGCTTCTCGTTGCCGTACTTTAAGGTTTTTAACAATTTTAATATCACAATAAAGTTATTCTTATTTGTTTTCCTATTCACTATGTAATATGTTGAAAATAGAGAAAAGGTTATGATCCTGGCAACTGCATTTTTTGTCTTTTCAAAGCACATATATATTACTAAATAGCACATGTGTATGTCGGTTATCGCAGTAAGAATATCACTATAGACTATCTGTGTACCAAATTTAATTTAAATTAGTCCAAAAGTTTTCTACACACCAACGAATCACGACACCACAAAAACTGTCAATTTAGGTTGGTTTACTACGTGAGGGTGCGAGCAGTAGTATAGGGTCTCCGCCCAGGTCGAGTTCGTTCGTGCTGGAATCAGCGTGACTACTACTTTTAGATAACATAAATAAAAATGCATATTCTTGATGTTGTTTATTTAAATTACAAGATATAATATTCTGTTTGAATTTAAAATGGGTAAGCAACAAGTAAAAAATTGTATAATAATCCATAGTCCATTTTTTCAGTAAGTGAACTTAAGCGGAGAGCAACACTGATAAATAAATAAATACTATTTCACAAAATCAAATCCGACCAATGTTTTATTCGTGTATCGCAGTTGAAATAAAACTGCAAAGACGTGCACAGCTCTCGTCGCACGGCACACCGCACCCGCCCAAGCCATGTTCTGTCGACAATATTTTAAATAAACTGCACTTTTTTATGTTCTAAGCATATTTTTCAAGAGGCGATGTCGCTCGTGGCGTATTAATACGCACTTTTAAACACCCCTAACATGAATAATTAGGTGTTCCCCGAATTTATCCTTCTCCGTTATCTGTAAAACACGCGTTTTAAATTCGCAAAGTCATTCTTTCCGGTTTATTGAGGATAATACATCTTGACTCGGATGAGATTCTGATTAATGTCTTTAACTGGAGTTGCCGTAACTTTGTCAAAGATAGCGAAGAAAAATAAAGGGACGTGACTCGACTAATTCGATTTTTATGACATTCAGAGTTAAAAAGAAATATATCGCTTAGAGCGAAAATGAGGGTTAAATACTTTTGTAAGCAACCTAAACTCTCAAATTTTACCTGGCAGTGGAAATGCATTAAAAAGAAAATAATCAATTCCTCTTTTGAACTTTCTACTGTCAGAATAACAATGAGTTTGACGGTAAAACGTCAATTAGTTTTCTTATAATTCTTTATGACTGTTTTCTACAAATATGAAAGCTAAAATTCTAATTACACTATGTTTCGGTAATGTTTTCAATTATTGTAATCATTATTCTTTGTTGACCTTGTTTTCGTAAATAAATCTTAATTATTTTTCAGCTTTATTTTTCTGTGCTGAAGTACACGCGGAGGGTGAACAAGAAGTAAAAAGAGGACTGTTCCCTTTCATGGTTAGTGAATTACCTAAAGTACCACCCAATCAACTATCGTTTGAGATGGTGTCATACTTTTTTTTTAAATTCAATAATATTTGTCTATAAATTATTAAGTAAGCATGTATGAACGAAATTTCTTCAAAGACTTTATTGAGAGTTTTGGAGTAAGGGTTTATTTATTTGCAAGGACGTTAGTTCATTCATTGATTTCTATGGTTACTTTCAGGCATTTATCTATTATCCTGATGAGACAGTAGTAGACGCTACCGGAGCAAGATTCCTTCGGGGTGCAGTGCTTATAAGACCTGACTGGCTAGTCACTTCTGCTGTTGGCCCGAGTATTCTAACGAATGGTCCGAAGGGTTTCCCACGTAAAACACTCCTAGCCAGAGTTGGCGCTATCGCCATTGATGCTAATTTTACTCTTAATGAAGATGAAGATGAGCAAGAACGAGAGGTAACAGAATAAAATGGTATAAAAATGAAATTATGAGACCTCTGAGACTGAAATCGTGAATTTATTTTTTCATGCACTAAATGTCTAAAGCCTGATCCAATACTGACTTTTTAGGATTCTGTAGCCAAATGGCAAAAACGGAACCCTTATAGATTCGTCATGTCTGTCTGTCTGTCTGTCCGTCCGTATGTCACAGCTACTTTTTTCCGAAACTATAAGACCTATACTGTTGAAACTTGGTCAGCAGATGTATTCTATGAACCGCATTACGATTTTCACATAAAAATAGAAAAGAAAAACAATAAATTTTGGAACTGAAACTCATAAAAAATTTTTCATCAAACCCATTCGTGTAACCCATCTATGGATAGGTCTTTAAAAATGATATTGAGGTTTTAAACATCATTTTTTTCTAAACCGATCAAAGTTACAACGAACTACAAGAACTTTTATATGCTGTTACTTGCTTCTACGGAACCCTTCATGGGCGAGTCCGACTCGCACTTGGCCCCTTTTTAATAAATAGTAGCAACACTTGTATTCTACTCATGCTTTCTATCAGGCAGAATACAGTCAACTTGGCAGTCCTTAACATAAAATTAAGAAAGGGTCGGACTTCAATAATTATAATCATCATCATCCTCTAATAGTCCACTCTTGGAATTAGAAGGGCCATTTTATCCTACTGTAACGAGACAGGTTGGTAATACAGGCCCCGCCGCAAACCCCGACGAGGTGACGTAGTTTACTCCCTTCGTTCCCATGGGATGTATACGTGTCGCGTGGACGTCACCGCTTTGTACAACACATGCTCAAAGCTCTTTAGACAGACTATACTGTTAAACAAATATGGAGTAGTAACATTATTTACAGATCATACAAATAGTACGTCCGTACAATCACAGTGCCACACAGTGGTGGCATACCGACATCTCTCTGATGAAAACACTGTTACCGTTCAACATGACGTCGGCTGTTTATGTCACCGTGCTACACTTTAGACCTGAATACATTGAGAAAACTTGCACCATACTGGTCTTCGCTGTAAGTATGAGAAGCTTTTAAATAGTGATAGTACTGTACATGTCAGCAAATATATTTGCCACCAACCTTTAATTATCAACCAAATTTAATTAAGGTATAGAAAATAGTAGAAAGTAATTCATTTAATTAATCTACACCTATGTACATCGCTGGACTTAATGCCTCAGGCAATCTTTGGAGGTGTAGGGATCTAGTGAGGGAGAGATCTATGGGCCCATATTTGTTTTATCGTATATATAATAGCGAGATCGTCATTCTACATGCCATGTCACTTTTAACATTATATTATTTTATTATGGGTTTTATGTCAACCTAGTATCATATTTTAATTTTCAGAAGAAATATGGTAACTACACGGAAGAAAGAGCACTGATGCAAGTAACTGTTGAACTGCTTCCACCTACGGTTCTGAACTGCGGTCATAATTTTCTTCAAGAAACAATGGCCTGCGCTACTGACAGTGATGAAAATAAGTACACTGTTTATGATCCAAACTTCTGTAAGGTAAGTTTATTTTACAATATAGAATTTTTAATTAAAAGTAATTCAACATTTAGCTACTATGATCATTTTAATTATAAGTTTGAAAAAAAAATTAAATAACTTTTTTTTAAATAACTTCTTGCTACTAAGATTATATCCTACTAATATTATGAATGCAAAAGTATATGAGGATGAATGGAAGTTTTGCTACACCGTGACGCTAAAACTACTGCATAAACTTCAATTAAACTTCACATCGCAGCAATGTAGACTACTTTTTATCACAATTACTTCGGCAAATTATAGAAACAGAACAAACAAATAAGCATTTCATTGTTGCCACTGTAATTAACTATTTATAGTACCCAAGTCAGAATTAACTTCATCAATACTTTAACGTTCAATTTCTATTTAATATAGGGTAACAGTGGTGGGCCTCTGATTTGTGAAGGCGAAGTTATGGGAATACAAACCTACATAGATAACGACTGCAAGCAACCTCACTTGTATCAGGTTTTATCTGCTTGGGAAAATTTCATAACTTGTGGAACAGAGGACAAATGCGAAGAGGAACAGTGCTCAAAAATCTGTGATGTAGCTAATAAAGATCCTCCTGCAGCTGTTATTAGTAGAAAATCAATGGATGAAGAAACAACTACAACGAAAGCTAACAGTTCTGATATAGAAGTAACATCAATAGCTTCCACCTCAGATACTGCTATTGAAATTGATGATAAACTACTAACTCCTACAACAACTCAACATTATCAACTAATTACTACAGACCAAGTTACTTCAGATCAAAGTACTGTAGAGACAACTACCTTAGAACAAATTATTACAGAACATATTACGACAGAAACAATTTCTTCATACCAGACGACAGAACCTACTACTTCAGAACAGATTACATCCGAACAAGTAAGTTCAGATCTAAGCTCAGCAGAACCACATAGTTCTACAGAACAATCACCAATGTATTTAGTGAGTGCATCTGTAAAAGATATGGAATTAAAAACTTGGCCTAAAGAGCGTACACCGCAAACACAAGAGCCTGAAAACGAAAACAGGAAAACAAATGTAGAAGCACAGGTACAGAGAAAAACTAACTCTGGACATACCACTGTAATAAAGCATAGTCTTTTGCTTGCATATTTCATTTTGGGCTGTTTGATTTAATTTCCATGTTGAAAGAACAATAAATTTATTTTTTTGACTCCTTTCATTTTATATAATTGTTTGCAGCAGTTTCTTCGTAATTTCAAGAGATTCTATATAAATTCTATATAGTTTTCTACATAAATGATCTTATCAATGATATAATGATGATATGTAATGTCGAATTGTCAAGAATTAGATGTTCAAAGTACAAACTGAAATGAATAAAATTTGTTTCTTTATTCGTCTACGATCTCGTATAATCGATAACGCATTTACGATTTTGGTGTTTTAAACCTTTATTTAACCCCTTTCAGAATGTTCTATTGTCATAAATAAATACTAACTGCTGAATATTTACTAATTTTGTTATCGTCTGATTTATCTTGTCTTATTATAAATGCAGTATTCTTAGAGATGGAGTCCCACGATGCCGATGTGGAAGTTTGAGAGTAAGTAGATTTAAGTAAGGTTGCAGGCTTAACGCCTCGGCAGCTTGCTCTAATAGCATTAACAAGTTTCCAGACCTTATGGTAGGAATTTGTATAATTTGTTTTAAAAAGGTCTACAGTTATCTGTATCTGTACCTGTACCTGTGTGTGATATTAACCACCTATATGGTAGGAAAGAGAAGCTAAAATATTACTATTAGAGTTTTGTGTATCCTATTTTTGCAAAATATGATGCCGACTCGAAGACACTTGTATGACAAACAGGGTTTTTTTTCTGGTTTGGTCAGTTTTTTTTACATTATTTGCATTTATTTCCTAACTAGTACCGTCCCAATTAGTTTTTTGAATTAAAAAACCCAGTCCTAAATGCCTCCTATTTTAACGAAACATTTCAAGTAATTGTTCTAATGATATTTCCCGTATCAATTCGTAGTCACACCAGAATATCACACCAGTATTACAAACAGGAATATTTTTCTTCTTTGTCATACTACCTACTGACTTTTCCACACCATGTCTATGAAAGTTCTAGTGCAATACCTACAGAATGTAATCATTTGCAAAAAAGAAAAATTAGCTAAAGGGTTTGAAAGTACCACAATTTGATGACGAATTTTATAACTACTGATACCTATTTTATTCTGAACATGCAAGGGATGTTTTAAAAAGTGTGAAAGAAATAATAAATTAACTGCTAGAATAACTACCTACTCAGACTGATGGAAAGTAGAGTATATTCCAAGAGTGGTGGTTACCATCCTCGTGGTGAATGCACACAATGCAGAATGGTGACCCACCCTTAGGCAGCCATTTATTTTTGTTGGAGTGGAAAAATCCCTTCGGATCTCCGGCTCGGGGATTGAGAAGCCAGGAGTGTGTGGTAATTCCACTAAAACCACGCCAACAGCCGCTCTAAGGTACTCTGAGGAGGACCCGGATCATGTTATTTCAGGTCCTCCTTAAGATCGGCGTCGCGCCTATCCAGGCTCTAAGAGGCTCCTTGAGGAAGCCACAGAGGCTTCCTCCTGCCTAATGTTTTTTTTGGGCCTAATCACATTTTATGACCAGGCAACGATCCTACCTCCCGCCACAGCAATTTAATTTGCTGCCCGAGGTCCCTTTCTCCGGCAGTTTGCAGCCTCGACTCTACTTTCAGGATCGATCCAGAATGCTCCAGAAAGAGACCGCTGAACGGGATCGGGACTTTCTGGAGCATTACAGCTTCACAGAAAGAGACCACTACACTCCAGCCCTCTTCACCCGTCAGCAGTGCAGCAATGAATGCTCGCGGGGATTCACCGGAAAGGACTTATAAATCATTGCAATAAACAAACATTACTTTTACTTTATGTTTTTAACAATATAGATTAGGGAATATGCATAAAATTTTAATTTGGCTCAAACTTTTTTTTTAAGTTCTTTATTGTCGTTACATTAAACTTCAAAAGATTTTTTTTTATTTGGTTATTATTTAAACCCAGAAAATAATAAATAAAAAGTGAAAAATAAGGGAGGGAAATTCAAGCTTACAAAACGCGCCATGATTGGTCGAAACGAAATGTGACGTAGATGGCTACATTTTAAGTAGGGTCACCATCTCTAAAATTTGAAAACTAGGACAAAAGTGCAATATTCTCCCAAAAACTGACTGATTTAGTGGTAAGCGAATGCAACTGCTGATCAAGAAATGTCGGGTTCAATTCCCGGGTTGGACCAAATGTTTGTATGATCTGCAAATATTTGTTAGGGAGTTTGGGTGTTTTCTATGTATAATATATATGTATTTACAAAAAAAGTTTATGTGTGTTTATATAGGTTGTCTAGTACCCATGGTACAAGCTCTGCTTAGTTTGGGACTGTAGATGTTGTGTATCATTTGTCCGAAATATTTATTTATTATTAGAATTCGGAGACGTCAAGTTCTTTTTTTTTCAATTTAGTGAATTGCTGATTTATTGGGCCCTAAATTATTTATTTCCAGAACAACAATTGAAAGACAAATTACCTTATATTTTTATATTTATTTAAATAACGGCATTTTTCATGCTTGAAGATGTTATTTAAATGTTTGAAGATTTTAAATGACATGAAAAGGTAGCGATTTGAAAAATGCAACAAAAAAAATTGTAATGGACACGCTCGACGTGTCAGACTTTTACGTTGAGAATTAAGTTTATGTTGAGAATAAGTGTCTAAGTATCACTAAATTTATGGTTAATAGTTTTAGTCAAGCGTCGATAGATGGCGTTATGCCCATTTTCTGTATCGCGCAAATTTTTGTCTCCGAGACGAGTATATAAGCTCGAGGAACATTTGTTCAAAGACGATTCCACACCCAATAAACATTTAGTACAGAGTTCTAGTGTTTTATTGCGGTTCACACCTGGCAGACCCTTGGAGTCGTATTCAATAAGTTTCACATCGTATATTTCTAATAACATAAATTGCACCATTTTACAATTTCACTCCTTAAATCTTTAACCGACCGACCAAAAACCAGAAAAATTCATTAGTTATGGTTAATTATTATTAATTCGATCCGGATTAAAAATGAAACCCTGCCGGATGCTCCTCAAACGATCTCTAAGCTAGGAAAAATCCACGAAAACCCGGACGAATGGCCACCCTACGTATAATGATATCCGAGCCGGTCGGTACACGATCGGGACACGATCGCGACAACTGACGTCATCAAAAGCGCGCGCAAAATGGCCGTTTGAATGTCTCAAATATAATCAATGTTTTTAATTTCATTTAAAAAAATAATTTGACTCTTTTCAAGACTATTTATATTTTTTTCTATGTTTAATAGACCTAAATAATCGATTTATAAAATAAAAAAAAATCATGCATATTCCCTATTATTGAATAATGGATTGCTTGAAGAAGTGCCCTCAAATATACTGACAACTAGTTCAATTTTCGAATTTCAGTTCTCCCTTAGGGTTGCGGAGGTCCGATGCCAGTCGCTCCGTGGAAAAAACTGAAATTCAGGTAAAACCGGTTGAACTAGTAGCCGACCCCAAATAACCCCAAATGAAGATGGATTGCTTAAAGAAATAATCCTACAATTAAGCAATCTATGTCACTACATACACAACACTTTCTTCACTAAGAATAATGCCACCGCTGGGCTCGCGTCTCCTCTCACGTGAGGATTAAGGCCATACGTCCCCACGTTGGGGACTGGCATGATAGATCGTGGTTACGTAATCTTGCCAATGGGTGTTTTTAAGCCGCACGAAGGCCTCCAACTAAGCGTCACGACTGTTTTCTTTTGATAACAACCGGGACCGACAGCTTGTCGCTACCTCCAAATCACGGAAACGCTCATAACATATCATGCCACAAACGGTCACCCATCTTGGTACTAACCACGCCCTCGTTGCTTACCCTCGGTGATTATTTCCAATCACCCAAGGACACTCCGCTTCCACATGACTATTAGCGCTTGTAAACTATTTCAATCCCTTACTTTGAATACACTTGTAAACGGTGATTTGTAACATTTAATTGTAGAACTGTTTCAAAAAGTTTCAAACAGTTTGCAGGCAGTGTTGTCAGATATCGTGTCTAAGTAAGAATTGCTAATAGAGCAAGATCCCAGAGCCGCCAGACCTACGTCATTAGTGCAAAGCTGAAATTTTCAGGATTATTAGTACAATGCCTTATTAAGATGTATGCGTACCCATTAGCTTGAAAGCGGGGCCGTTTCTGAGGTAGCGCGAAGTACAGATGGATAAAAACATTACTTACCTACGTTAAAGGTGCAAAGCTAGTATTTACATATTTTTTCAAGAATATTATTTAAAATTAAAATTCATTACTGCCAGACACTTTCCGTGGGCCATTACCTCTGCCAGACGTCTTGAAAGTTGTGAAAAAATTAGGTAAACTACGTTATAGTAGCAAACCTAAATTTTATACATATTATCTAAGGTAGGTACTATTTTAAGACCCTTTGTATGCGGCCAATCCGTGCGTGCAGACTTGATCACTGGAATACCCCCTGATACCCCGCGAAGTATAACGGAGTACGCGAATGACTTGCGGAACAAGATGAATGACATTTATGAGCATGTCAGACAATCGGGCCAACAAATGTCTGAAAAGATGAAAACCCGTTATGACCGTACAGTGAATAATAAGGGCTTCGAAGAGGGTTTGCTATGGCTACATAATCCAGTTCGCAGTAAAGGGAGATCTCGGAAGTTACAAGCCCAATGGGATGGGCCATACCAGGTAGTCACGAAAATTAATGACGTTACCTACCAGATACAGAAGTGTCCAAGAGGCGCCCCAAAGATAGTTCATGTAGACCGATTGGCGCGATACTATGGAAGCGATAATGCTCGGGACGAGCATGTCTAAGGAGGGGGCAGTGTTGCGCCATAAGGAGATGAATCCCGTTTGTACGGGAATAATCTAGAAGACAATAGGATCGAGGACAGCGCCATCTATTGTCGAGTAGCGCACAACTAGCTCTAGAATAATCTATTCAGTCTAGAAACATCGATCGAAGATTATCGAACATTCCAGATATCTCGACAGCTTACCAAGTTTCAAAAGTATAGCTCTTATGGTTTCGGAAAAAAGTGGCTGTGACATACGGACGGACAGACAGACAGACAGACGTGACGAATCTATAAGGGTTCCGCTTTTTGCCATTTGGCTACGGAACTCTAAAAGCATATTAATAATAAGAAAAACTTTATTTTCTTTTACATTAATAACATTATTACAAATAATAACAGTACTCATAAATTTAAAATGAAATAATTTTTATGATATGCACAATCACAATTAATGGTTTAAAAAAAAACTTAACAAAGTTCATGTTGTCTTTATTTGGTTCAGAGTGGTATATATTTTCATTTCATTTAGGTAGTAAATAACAGCCTTGCATCAACTGCAATATCGTACTATCGATACTTCGTAACAGTTCTTGGTTCAACTATTGACAAAAGGTTTGTTAGTTATGATACATATTTTATACCAAAGTGACCGATACGTCATGAAGAGTTTTTTAGTTAAGTGCCTAAATCTTACCGCTATCTACAACTACAAAAGTATATTCCCAAAATAAAGTGTATATGTAGATTCTAGTATCTACCTGTTCTTATGTATACGTCTTGTTAAGTTCTCTATCTTGTTAAACTAATTATCATATCTACTAAAGACATCGTCGCTTCCAAATCCTTTGGTCCCCTCACGAAGCTCCCTATTTGCATTCCATAAAGTCGTGGTAAGTTTACTTAAGTCCAAAAGCCCTTCGCAGTTTGTTCTTAGTGTTATGGTTTACTAAACATACGTACGCAACATACCAGGAGAGTCATATGCGTTCATTTGTCACTCTGAGATCTTCTCGTAGATGTATACTTACTGCAAGGATGGCCTTGTGATTTAAGAGATCGCCACGGCTCTTTCTACTGTGCCTGTTGCGGGTTCAAATCCCACAACACATCAGTTTGTGTGATCAACAAATTTTTGTTCTGAGTGTTCATTGTGTCCGTTTTATGTACGTTTGTTGGTTCCCCCGCGATACAGTACGTATATTCCTTATCATCAAGAACTCGGGTACAAATTAGAGCTTGACCATCCGTCAACTAGCAAAGTGTACCTATGATGAGCCTTCGATTAAAGTCACCATTATTCTTACATTCATAGATGTAACTTTGTATATTTTATTGCAATATCAATAATAATTGGCAACTGCATCATTTTTAAACTGAACATTTTCTTCCTAACATCCCGAGTGCACTGAATCGAAATGTATCTTAATACGACTCGATGTGTTTAAATTCGAAAGGGGATCGCATCGGAAAACTGTTATGCATATTTTAAAGTTAAATTTACTTACGTCGAACCCACGGCGCCGAATGAAGATTCGACTCCAATATCTCTTTGCGAAGTTTAAAATGTTTTATGATATTCACCGGACGTGATAACGGGAGCTTCTTTAATAACTCACTCAATTGAAATGAATATAAAACATATTTATTTGAATTTATCGTCCGAGAAATACGTGAACTCATTATGCGTGATGTATCAACTTGTAATTCTTGCCACGTTATAAAACGCCTGTACTTATGCAATAGCAATAATCACCGTGTCTTTTTGTTATGCATTAAATTTCAAGACCACTAAAAAAAGTAAAAACTAAAACGAAACAACGACAAAAAACGACGCTGAAAAGTATGAAATAAGATTTAAACAAGATAGTACTCGTACACAACTAACAGTGTACAGATATACACATATTCAAGTCTGAAAAGACGTAGTCACACGTTACATAGGCACGTTATACGGCTCGACACTTTAAAAATGCGTGACTACTCGTAGATGGGTTTTTAGTTTTTACTTTTTTTATTTAAGATTTTTTGGTGCCTCATTATACCTCATATCATCATACCTCATTTGTCCAGTTCTAATGAGTAGTTGAGGAGCCACGAGGGAACAGACGAATATACATACATAGGTACATAGATAAAAACTATACTATACCGTATCTAGTCACTAGTATTAGGTGGCAATGAAGTGACTAAAGTGAACAAATTTCCTTACCTTATAATCTTTACTGATATTATAAATGCGTAAGTCTGTCGTGATATCACGTCAAAACTACTGTACCAATATAAGTAAAATTTGCTACACAGATAGCGTGAGAAACGACATTCGGCTACTTTTTACTGCGATAGCCGACATACACGCGGGGGGATCCGCGGGCGAAAGTTATCATTCCTTTACACCTTTCAGCAAGTAGGTACATCCTTTTCTTGCTGTGGCCTAGGCTGGTTTCATTGCATCGGTCGCGCTTGTCATTTATACAAGAAAATTTGTTAATTGTTCAGTGCTAGAATTCCTGGTCCGATTGTACGAATGCGTCCACATGGATGAATTAAATTAATACATTCAATGCTGCATCTTCTGTTCCTTCTACGTCAACGAAGATAATAAGTATTAAAGTATTCGAAATAAAATTAAATTAAAATATTCATAAGTATTCGAAAACGATTGTTCTTGTACGATTGTACCAACCTTGTACAATTGTACCAGCCAGTAGGGCAATAATACAAATTGACAGTCGGTCAATGCGTATTGTCAAGACCGCGTACGTGTCAGTGTCAGTGACACGATTGGTCGATCACGCACTGAAACCAGCCTAAAAGTGGATGCAAACGGGTAGCGTTCAGTGCAAACTGGATGCTTCGTGATCCCGTACGAGTAACTAGAATAGATCGCCAGTTATCGGAATGAATAAAAATAAGTTGTAAATTAGATATTGCTAAATCTAGTAGCCTTTCCATAGTAGCAGTATCAAATCTTTGACTATTATCCTCATCAACAGTTTTTGACTGTCCACTGTTGGATATAACTCTCCTTAGAAAAGAGGTTTGGTCTGTCTATACGCTGACAAGACATATATTTCATTCTCTTGGTAGTTTCACGTAGACCATTACTCCCTTGACACGTAGACTAATACTCTTACGAGACCCATGAGTAGAAAAGGAATGATGTTACTCCATAATTCTTAATCCGTTTCCACACAGATAATATCAATAGATGCACCCGTTAATTGTGAAATTGAAAAATTAATCGATTTAATTTTTGGTATAATCACAAAATGTGAGATCTAGAAATCATTTTTCATTACAATTTCACTTGTACACACTAATTAAAACAAAACAAATGCAACGTTCAGTTTTTGAGAATACAAGGAGGGTCGAGTTAACAAACAAAAGAAATTAATTCAACAATCTCGTTAAAAGAAATAAGCAGTTCATAAAACTTTAATAATTAAAACTCAAATAAAAATAGGAGCACTGGGGCCATAACTGTCTATATTATTAAGACCTCTCTTACCCGTGTCTTAACTAAGTAAAGATGGAAGAAGAGGCATATTATAAATTCAACTGAGGGGTCTTCTTAGGTGGGCATTGTGTAAGAGCCATTTTCCTATATAAATCCCTAGCCGGAGGGTAAAAGAACTGACAACTGTCGTTAACTCATCCTGACTGGGCATTAAGGAGTGTAAACAGGGAATAGCTCATAAAAATAATAGCTCGTCTATTTATCTCGATAAGAATAAAAAATAGGTACATTTTTCATTTTTATACATTGTAATGAAGGTAAAGTTACCCTTACCCTAGTTACAGTTTGTAAATTAAATTAAATGTACTATATCACGAATAGACATTTATAACACTTTCGTTATCATTCGATCTATATTTTTCTGGAAGCTTCCTGTTCATTAATGTACGTGAAGACGAAGAATATTTGTTGTTGGTTATTTTTGTATGAGTATGTATTTTAATACGGACGGAGGGTAGGCTACTAAAACTTGTCAACACCGTCTCTGTGTTTATCTCGTATCTAAAAATATAATCACTTTATAACGAAGCCAAGTTTATGTAAAAAAAGTGTTATCGTGCCACGTTACACCGGAATTACATGAAGTGTTGTGCCGAAAACTCTAAATTGTGAAAAAACAGTCACCTGCTACCAAATTGTGAAAAAGTGTCCTAAACTTTATTACACCGTTTTTAAAGTGCATTGCATTACACATTTCCTTGGTGCATAAACATTGATACCTTCGCTTTGCTAGGTGGAATATGAAGTTTGCAGTCCATAAGACGATCAATTTTTCAAAATTTTTAAGCAGGAGTTCACCCAGCGCCATCTAGCGTCCAAAACCGGTAATAATTAATGAACCAGTCGATCTCTGATTTATGTAGTAAAGTTATTGTAACGATAGTTAGATCAATGGACTCAATAGTTACAGGAAACTCGTAAAAGAGGGTGTTACTTGTATTATCATTTCAAGTAACTTCAATATTATATTACACCACTATATTACAAATACTAAACAAAACATAAAAAAAAAAAAATATGGACGAGTTAAAACAAATGCTGATTAATATGCAACAAGACATAAAACAACAAAAAATGGATATGCAAGAAATGAAAGAGGATATAAAAAACACAATAAACAGCAATATAGATGAGAAATTTAAAAAACTGGAATTAAAATACGAGATATTGGAGAAAAAAGTCGAAGATCAGAATACAGTGATTAATAAGTTTGAGAGACACATACGGCGTAAAAACCTGATTATTTTTGGTGTTGAGGAACAGGAAACTTCTTACCATGACCTAGAACAAAGTATAATAAAAATAATAAATAAATATTTCGACTATCAATGTGATAAAAATTGTATCGAAGCTGTGCGGAGATTAGGCAAAAAAGGCGAGAAAGTGAGACCAGTAGTAATTACATTTAGTACTTTAGGAATGAAGATAAATATTTTGAAAAACGGAAAATGTCTTGATAATTCACCTTATTACATTAAACAGGACTACCCTTTTGAAGTACTCCACAAACGCAAAGAGTTACAAGTTCAATTAAAACGAGAAAAAGAGCTGGGTAAAAATGCATTCATTAAATATGATAAATTGATTGTACTGGATAATAAAAACAATAACAACAATAAAAGATTTCTTTCTGAGTCTCCCGAAATAGCACTGAGTAGTCAACCAAAAAAATGTAACGAAAAACAACCCATGAAGAAGAACAAGACCACAAACATGAAACATTTTTTGATTCAAAATCCGAAACTTACATACAACACACAGAAATAAATAGCAAGAAAAATCCAAGCACACAATCCTACACCAAAATGGAAACGACAAGCTACCTCCTATCGTCTCCCAGTACGGCTTGTCCCCGCGGGAGTACTAGACTACAACCCTCCAGGACATTAAACTAAGCATCTACACCCAAGCAACGATGACATAAACAAACTTGCATTATATTATGACACAGGAAAATAATATCGATCTTTCTTAAAAAATATATATATTTCAATATACTGTATATATGTTGTATAACGATACTAGAAGACACTATTGAGGAATGAATATCTTGGAGGAGGCTTTTACCCGCAAGGGGTCCACACAAAGTTCTAATTAACCTTTTCATTTAATTATATTTCGCAGTGTCACATATTTATACTACTAAGTAGACTTTAAGTGAATCCTTTAATTTTATGTAGTGTAACTTGTGTGGAATTAAATAAAGCTTTATTATTATTATTATTATGTATTTTAAAACCAAACTAGGAAAAAATATCAAGCCATTCCAGAGATTACCCGGAACAAACAGACATATGGACACAAAATAAAAAATTGGTAATTTGGTGTATGTAACGTATATACTTTCATATGCATTTAGTAAAATACTGTTAATTTGATATTACATACATACACTTCGATTTTATTTACTTGTATAGATTTATTTGTACTCATTCCAGATTGTCCTTAACAATAAAGACTTATTCATTCAACACATGGCCTTCTTATTTCAAACCAAACAGACCTAACCTATGGTAACCACGCTGCTCGCAAATATAATAACACGTTTCTAAATATTCCGTGTACACTACGTTGTAGAAGACCCTTATACTTTGATATTGTAAAATTTTATCATATAAATGATTTTGTGTTCGAGATTTACAGTTTTTCTTATTTTTCTTATGTATTTACTTAACTACAATGTACCTGTATCATTTATTTGTCTAGTCCAAAAACGGTTGCCTTTCTCAAAAGGGTTGGTATGAGACAGGCACCCAGCCATAACAGAAATCAACATAACTACACGCGTGAAAGTAAAAGTTAAATCTTTGTAGGCCCGTTTTAAAGCAGTAACAACATATTTTTATTAATGTCACGTCCTTTTGAAGATCGTTACATTGACTGCCTCGGTGGCATATGCGATTACTGCGTTTGAAGTCTCAGGTTCAATACCCGCGCCGGACCACAATTTTGTATGATCCACAAATAATTGTTTCGGAGTTTAGGTGTTTTCCATGTATAAAACTATATCTATGTATTTATATCAGTTGCCCAATACGAATAATACAAACTTACCTTAGTTTGGTACTAGATGGCGTTATGTGTAAGATGCCCGAAATATTTATTTCTTTATATTTAAACTTCGAAAAATTGCAATTTTAAAATAGTAAAACATAAGAATCAGATATAATTAATTACATTGAATTCATTTTCAAGACTGCAATAATAAATTGTCACTCGTCTTCTGGCACAATCATCAAATCAGGCGCCCGTAGGCAATTTTCAATCTCTTTCCTATTTGTGACAGTAATAAAGCGGCCGGGAAAAGTCAACAATCAATTTTGTATTTCAATTTATTCCCAACCATCCTAGTTCGGGCGATGATAAGAAAAAGAAAAACGCGTTCATTGAAAACGGAAATTATTGCAAGAAGCCATCAGTGGTGTGCGGCAAGCTTCCTATGAAGGCATATTGTTTTTATTTTTGTCAAACAGTTTCAGTTTTGATTTGTGGAACGTTGTGTAAAGCGATCGACTCGACTCAATGATATTTTTAGGGTTCCATACCTAAAGAGTAAGACGGGACCCTATTACCGTCCGTCTGTCGGCTGTATCTCATAACCTTGATAGCTAGACAGTTGGTGTTTTCACATACGATATATTTCTGTTGCCGCTACAACAACAAATACTAAAAACAGAATAACATAAACATTTAAGGTGGCTCCCATTCAGTAAACCCGATTTTTTGTATTTTTTGGTCAACATTAATAACGGCAACGGAACGCATGACAGCATACGGAACCTTTCCTCCACGACTTTTACGCACTTCATTGTATGCACCACACCTGTCCGTCTGCCGAGGTTAGTCGGCTCGTCACACTTCTCACTCTTTGTTTATTGTCACCACATTCGTATTGGTTACACTTTTTATATTAAAATTGTAAAAGGAAGGCGACATTTATACCATATTGGTGTAAAGATGAAAAGATTGCAATGGCTCATTTTAAATCTGAAAGATGAACATATTGCCAGTTTGGTATAACAAGGTTATAAATTTATTTTTACCTGTTACATTGTTTTCACCAACCATCAATATACAATCTCTGTGTAATCCACAAATATGTTTGGGTGTTTTCTATTTATAATGTGTATTTATTTACAAAAAAGAATGTTATGTATTTATATCAGTTGTCTAGTACCCTTAATAGAAGTTCTGCTTGTCCCCAGTCCCTTGTCCCACATAACGTCATCTAGTCCCTAGTTTGAGAATAAATGACGTTGTGTGTAACATGTCCGAAATATTTATTTAAATTAATTAAAATAAGAGTTAAATAAATAAACTTTAAGTAGGTAGTAGAGCCACTATGATTTTAACACGAATGGGCTCGGCTCGACCGGGGCGTATTACCTTCGCATAGAAGTCCAACCTAAAAATGACAGAAGTAGTACTGTTGTCTTTCGTTGGTGAGTGCGAGACCAGAGGCGCAATGGAGCAGAAGCATTACTACCCCACCATGGTGTGGCTCACCATGCTGCCTTGTGTGCACTAGCAATGAGGATGGTGACCACCACTTTTTGATTCTACTCATGATTTCTATAAGTCAGAGTAGAGTCACATCAGTAGTTCATATTTAAAAAAAAATCTCTTGATTATTAAATAATAATAACAAAGTGGATGATATTCAATATCAAATGTTTTTTAAATAACTCAGGTCTAATGATAGTAACTTAGATTTCTTATAATATTGTTAGCTGTTTACACTGGTGAAATTAAAGATGCCATCGATAACAATTCTATCAGACTGTGCTAGCCGACAATGAGGGCGGGGGTGCCGGAAAATTGGGGTGATTTTTCTCCTCTCTGCACACTGGTTGTCATGTGTAAGGCTACCAAAATAAATCTGCTATTTAATATTATTGTACTTTGTTCCATCCGTTGACATGATTGTAGTGATACTTCAGCTCAATAATAGAGAAATAATTTATTTAGGCTGTTTTGTTTGTGTTTGAGATAATTTTATAAATTTCACGTTTTAGATGCATCTAAAATATATTTCACTTCTATAGACCATTATATATATAAAAGCAGAAACATACTTATTTAGCACTGTCTCCTTATGAAATCTTGAATAGTATTGAAAGTACGTCACTTTAAAAATAAATATTATGGCAAAGCCTTCTTCTAGCAGAGTCTAGGGCTCGTAAATGTGTTCAAATGTCTGAGCCTTTTCATGTACGAGGAGACATCAATTTCACCATGAACTTTGCGACGACTCCAAAAGGCGTCAACTAAAATATTAGCAAACAATATTAAAAAAATAATAGATATTGTTTTTAACAATGTTGTTGCATTTCTCACGGAAGGAAATTTTACAAGACCAGTGACTTTCTACATTTTTTTTTGTAACCGTTAACTTTTAAATTGTTATTATTACTCTTTGGAAAATTAATATTATTTTGTTAATGATGTTCTAGTATAATTAATATATACAATATTTAATAACAAAATCAATCATTTAAAATGTAACAGCATGTGATAAAATTAAAGTAAATTGATAGAATAATTATTTCCTACATGTTTATATTTTTGCACTTACAAAACACTTTACCATTGCATTTAATTTTGTAATTATTTTTTTATTTTGTTGTCGGTACAATCACTGTGTAAGTACTCCTCAGGTGCTATCAGCAAACGGTACAATGGTGGTACGGTCGACATTTTTATGCCCCCGATATGAGACCGCTTTACTCACCGTTCTCGACAACTAAGAGAGCACCTTTTCGAATTTCCGGAACCTCAACAGCTGATAACGCATTTTCTCTTTCATTGGCTGCTTTATTGTCCATTTATTTGTGATCAACATGATCTTTCTTCGTTCAGTTTCTTTGTTGCAATAAAGCGACTTTTATAAACTAAAAAATAATTGACAAAATAGAGGGCAAACTCGTAGATAGGTATCGTCTCGTCTTTCTGACGTGTGAGGAGTGTTACAAACTGTTAAAGTTTCGTGTCCCTCCTTTTGTTAGGTCTCATAAATTATACATTTACTACCTCCTGCACGCGGTTGCACCCGCGTGTATGCCATCGCGTTAAAGAGTAGCCTATGTCCTTTCTCAAGAATCAAGGTAACTCAATGCGAAATTTCGTTAGTAGCAGTGCAGCGGTTTAGCCGTGAAAATATCTTTCACATTATAGCTGTTAACATTTAATTGTAAAGATTTTAATTTCAAAACTGCTGAATAATTACCGTTGTCTAATAATTTCTGCGCTAAAATGATAATAGGGAATATTTGTCTGTATAAATGGCATTATTAAGGTTGCTCAAAATCTTAAACAAGGCAGGTCAGGTTAATTATCAATTAATTTAATTGTGCAATAAAATTACAAGTAATTGTAATGTCAAGAATGTATTTTTACAACTTCCACCAATTGCCGACAATCGAGAGTATTTTTAATATTCTTACAATTAGTCTAGAATCTGTGAGCATATGCGATGAGAGGTGTGATTACCTTTAAAGCGAAATTCTCTTTAGTAAAATATTTGTATGAATCCTATATTTAATGCAACTATCTAATTTCAAAATTTTCTGACTTCCGTCTCAATATTGTACGTGTTATAGTTTACGTGCCTTATATTTGAAAGTATAAATTATAATATTTTTATGTATATTCTGACAATAAAGTCCAGCAGGCCGTGAATCAGTAGTAAAATTAGTTAGATTTGTTAATACTTGATTGGCGTGTAAGCACTTTCTAGCTTCCTAGACTTAACATAGTTAAACTTCTGTCACGTTGGAAGTTGCCAGGATAATCTTTTAATTAAGAGTGACAATCCAATGATAATAATTTACTAGCTCTCGTTTCCTGTAAATTCAACAAGTTAATGAGGTAATTAATGAATGTTTCATAAAGTGTTCTCAACTCGAGTCGTTGTTTTTAATGTACCTATATTAATTAAATCAGTGTCGTTTGAAATTAATTAACGTTGTTAGTTTTGATATAGCTTGCGATAAAACTGTCTGTCAATTATTCATCAACCATAAATAAAATGTGTTTTTGATATCATGCACTACGGGTTTGAAATGTGAATGTGGTGAAATGAAATGCAGAAATCTTACCCCTTTTTTATTATTTATCTTTTACATTTAAGAGGCCGTTACTTATTTACAAAATAAATAACAATTGCTCAGTTTATGTGTACGTCTGTCTGTTTTTCTATCCATGTATTAACTTTCATGTAAACGTGGGTTACTAGAAGATCAATTCTCCTAATAAATTATCGATCAAAATGTTGGTTTCAATCTACGCTTGGTCTCACATCTTTACAAACAAATCAAATTGAAGTGGTTTTTTTGTCTGTTTGTTCCGGCTAATCTCTGGATCGGCTAGACTGACTAGACTGGATTTATACTGGCATAATGCTGATGACATAATTTAATAATTATGTAACTTAGGATATTATTTTATAGACTAGGTGCGCTCCACAGCTATACTCGCGATTAAAGTTGCCTATCCTTTCACAGAATTCAAACACCACATCTCCAAGGATTTAAATGCAATCGGTACATCGGTTTAGCCGTGAAAGCGTAAGAGACATATACAGAAACACAGAGTCAATTTTTGCCCGCGGTTCTGCCCGCCTGTATTTCAGTTATTGCGACAAAACCGATAACTGACAGAAACGGAACAGATAGATAAACAAACAGACAGAATTGTGACTGAAGTTGAAAAAAAGTAAAAAATTGACATTTAGCTAGTCTGAGTACGTGATGCTTTATTCCGAATAAAACTTAATTTGTATTATCGTTTCTGTTTAACATTTCTACAGGATTAAATCTTGAAACAGTAGACTGTCGGAATGTGTTTGTAAGCAGAATATAGACCCATATTAAAATAATTCATAATTAAGTGTTAATTCAAAACGTCGGGTACTCTGATGTTAAAGATCGCCAGAATTTGCGTTCTGGTCAGAAGGAAACATAAGGATGAAAAACATTACATAACATTAACAGTTTTGATTTCATCATCAACATCAAGAGCCTTTAATCATATACTGCTGGACATAGACCTACTATAACACGCTGGCCAGGCCGGTTGGCACAGAGTTTGTTTCGAGTCTTCCTTCTCTTTGCAAGAATGTTGTCCTACGTTGTTTGCTCACTTAGTCACCTCTGACGACATTCATCAGCTGAATTGGAGTAAAGACACTTATATAGTAAGTAGTTTAGGTAAATGGGTGCCCGTTTGTGGCATGATTTGCTATAAGCGTTTCCTTGAATAAGCGAGGTGACGTTAAGCAGTCACTCCCGATTGTTTTCATAAGATAATCGTCGTGGAAATTATTTTAATGCCTTTGGGCGGCTTTACGCATCCAACAACAAGATTATATAGCAGTTTTTTGTTTATTTCCTAAGTTTTTCTATTAAACTCCAAGGTAAGAGATATGCAACAGCTCAGATGTATTTGAGCTGTGGCATATCTCTCACCAGAATACATTCAAACAAAGGTACAAATTTTTTTCCTGCTGTATAGCTGCGACTAGATCGATGGTATCGTTTGACAGCTTCGATCTTATTAAGATCGAAGGAAAGGGAAGGTCTTCATAAATTTAAAAGTTTAAGAAAAAAAACAAGACAAATTATTCTTGAACAAGATTTTAATGAACTACATCTTTGGTCGTATCATTGGTTAGAACCTGACACATTCATATTAATGAGAATGTGAACGATTAATTTCGTTTATATAATTCATTTATTGTTAACTACAGGAATGCATAGGCTTGTACAGTCATCAACATAATTATAGGTTGTTTGAACATACATTACGCATATTTTGAGGGCTGTTACGACTACATAAGGTAAACTCGAAAATACATTTATATGTATTTTTATAAACAGTTGAATGACGACAGACACTGGCTTTACTGTCATAATAAGTAGTTATGTCATATTATCTAAAGAAAAACTTCATGCCAAATCCACTGCATATTCTTGCAACAATGAACATGCTTACACAACTATATAATTTTATGCACACCAAGAATTCTGTCTAGATAAATAATTTATAAATCGTGCATTGACCGCGATAATCGCTTTAAAACTAAACGAACTGTTAAACTCCGTAATCATAGCAACAACCCTCAAAATATACTGATTGATTTGAACGTAATAATCAATACAAGCGTAGTTTGAAGTTCATATTATCTCTTCTACTTACAACGGCTAACAAAAAACTCGTTACAGAAACATTAATTAAACTTGCACATGTACTTACAATTGCTCGCATATCATACGTATTTTCAAAAGTTATAATTTACTTAATTATGTGCGGACTGTACACAATTAAATGCGAACAGTTCAACTGATAGGCAACAGCTGTGCACGCTAAACACGATGCTGACGTTTTAGGGTTAACTTTTGTAAGAATAAGGGGCCTATACTGCATTTCTTTCTACAACCGCTAACATATCGATTCTCTTGTTATTGAAATGACGTTATTCCCATAAATTTGAATGGTTTTCTAATAACGTTTACGTTTGTAGAACGTCAGCTAAGCTAGGGATGCTAATCAACGCTTTTAACAGGTCAGGCTACCTAGTCCCAAAAAATCTTTAATAGCGGCCTTAATTAACTTTGAATATGGTTATTCAACTGAACTTATGAGAAAAACTTTATAAGTATTGAACCCACAAATTAAACCGACTCGGTCGCGTTTGATAAACCCAAATTGAGAAGTAATAAATGTAATCTAAAATCTTTGGACACAACATGGGCAATGCTCTTAAATATTCTGTCAAATATTAAGTTATAAACTTGAATTGTACAAATTCAATTTGATTCACATTAAAATATAATTACATTAATTAACGGGAGACATCCATTACATACTTTTGGGTATTTAACTTTATTACCTAGTTTAAAAGATTTGTCACAATGTATACGCATAGATGTCCATATCTGCTTAGACATTTAAACTTTAGACGTGACTAGCACTTGGTACATTATTGTTAGATCATGGTTTGTTCCTCCATACTATTTTTCCAGAAACCAGCGACCAGAGGCATCGTGAATAGTATGCGACTATTACAATACATATATAACCTGCAAACGATGCAATTTATTTAAGATTTTTTTTAAACATTTCTAAGCAACCTTATTTGAACTATATTGAATTATGTTTGATATTAAGTTAACATATTATATCCACATTTTTCTAAATTCAAATCTAAATTTACCATTGTATAATATTAGATACAATATTCTAGCTACAATAAATGAACTATTTACATAAATAATACAAACATTATAACAATGTCTACAATAAACTTAACAGTTAATATACAAACATAGTATTAAATCAGAAAAACAAATAGCTTACTACCACTTAATTTTGAGATCACTATGACATCAAAGTTTCCTTTCCATAACGCTTGAATAATATAGTATTTGCTTTTCTGATTAAGCTGTACAAATAATAACAAATCAGGTAGGTACACAGTTCAAAGTGTAAAAAGTAAATTTTTCTTCTAGGCTTAGCCAAATCAATAGTAAATTTAAATATAATTAGCTTTTGATCGTTAAAGATACCTAATAATTTAAGATTATTGAATTTAATTTTGAGTGCTGTAATACGTACATATAACTGTTTATATTTACAATAACACTTATAATTTTTATTCTAAGTTACATTTATTTTCTCTAAGACGACAGTTCGGCAGTCCTGATACCAACTCCCATCAGTATTGCAACTTTAGGATAGGTACACATTCAGCGGTTATGCCGCGACGAAAATTATGTACAATTACAAAATTTACATAGGATTATTCCAATACCAAGTCAACTTGCATTATGGTAAGAAACATGATCATCGATAATATCTTAACCGCTGAAATGTTTTTCACCACAAAAATACCTAATTAATACACAATCAGCCATTGAATGCTGGAGGTCTTACTATAATATGTCAAGGTCAAGCCTTCAGGATTACACCAAGTTGGTTCGATATTGAAAGATTAAGTATTTTAACAAGATATATTATCAACTTCACAGGCACCGTAAGTCCTAAGGAGTAATAAATGTGGCGCATTTGCCTTCCAACTTTAATAGTACTTAATTCACATATTGCACAACATCAAAGATAAAAATACAGGCGCTATAATGCAAATTTCAACAGATTTGTACAAAATGGAGATTCAATGCTATTTTAACTATAGCCTAATTTGTATTTGAGATCAAATAATGAGATTTAAACAAACTAAAACAAATCTCCTTACGCTTATTCTTATAAATCTAATTACTATAATGTTTTTTTTAAATCAAGAGAAATACATATTAAAAGTTACAGAAGAAAGAGAAACACTAACTATAGTTTGGCAATTACTTTGCATTAGTTTATTACACTTAGAACGTCAAGTTAGTTTAAAAGTTGTATAATAAGTCTTTTTTAAGTGACGTTTAAGCACTGAATATATTATGTTTGAAACGTCAACTGCTCAAGTTTATTTAGTCCAACTCATGTACACTAAAGCACAGAAGTTTAGTTTTGATACTTGGCGTAAGGGTGAGCTGCGTCTCACGCGCTGTAATCTCAGCTAGACGCCGAGAGTCCGAGGGGTTTGAGGTGCGGTGGGGGAGCAAACGGAGCCGGCGAAGAGCCCGACATGTTATTGTTCAGATCACCGGAGCGACTCGAGCCGTTCATCAAACTGCTCATGGCGTTGCTTGTCTGTTGAAAATTAATGAAATTAATTCTGAATAAATCATAGTAATGAGTTTTGTCCTAACAAAATCGTCATCATAAACAGCGTTATCGTTTCCCCACAGTTAGACACAAAAACGACTAGTTAGGAATTCCCATTAAAGTATACAAGTAATATAAGAATGAAAATGGCAACTTTCATTCAAAGATAAAGATTGTAATTAAAACAATTATTGTGGTGGAATAAACAACAAGTAGTCAAAAACGTAATAAGAGTTTGCGGTTCTCATTCAGAACACCTCACAGTCTCGGCCCGGCGATGGTCGGTTCCTAGATGGGTGACCGGTTTTGGCATGATATGTTATGAGCATTTGCGGAGCTCACGTTAAGAAGTCGGTCCCGGTTGTTATATCTTAAGATAACAGTCGTGAAGCATAGTAAGAGGTCTTCTGGCGACTTAGAAACATTCAAATCATTCATGAAAAGTGAAATCATTCATGTCCAAACATGGACATAACTTCAGTCGCTCTTCCTAAAAACATAAAAAGTTTTAAAAACTAGAATTGATTTTAAATAAATTATTTTGAATCTAGAGTTATCTTTGAAAAAACCGATGATAAATGATAATTTATTATGTTTTTCTATGATTTCTACATAACATTAACGTAGAAGTAAATACTCACCGGTGGTGGTGGCAGATGAGTCGTTTGCCTTTTCAGATGCGCTAGCGGTGGTGGGTTGTACGCCATGTTGGCAAACACCAAGCGCTCTTCATAGTCATACTCGCACAGTATCTTGTTATCGCATAAGTAGAATCGATCACCCACGCAGAATCTGTGACAAAAGAATTATTTAGCTAATTTTTCAAGTATTTATGACAGTTATTTAAACTGATTTGATCAATGATCAAACTTTTCAAAACAATTGATCCTCTATAGTAAGCTACGTTTTCATTCTAAATGTCCAATAAGTCTATAGTTATGGTGCTAGAACTGGTGTTATGTCAAAATAGTGAATAAGTCATATTTTTTCTCTGTTATATTAATATCTGTAGATGTTTTGATTTGTTTACATTTCTCCGCTTTATTATCAATTAGTCGACAACGACAACTGTAATGAAATTGGATCGCATAGTGATAAATAAACGCTAAGATCTAATTAATGATGTTACCGGAAACTTCACATTTTTATTGTAGTAAAGGTGGAACTAACGCATATTATAAAAAATTACATTAATTTTAAGACTGAACCGACCACTGTTTTATTGCTGCACAAGCATTATGTTTGTAACTATTTATTTTATATCTAAGATCTAATCACGAAAATCATTATTTTGATGAAATAAAACCTAAAAAGCAACCGCTATAAAATGTCTGAAGAAGAGAATTTACTATCATGAGTGGAAAGGTCAACGCGAAAAGCAAGGAGTCGCGATAACGTCACGCAAGCGAGCATCCCTCAATGTGGCAAAACAAAAGGTATCGCCTTCGAGTCGCCAGTGGCCGCCCGGAACCGCCTGTGATAACGCCGACCTTATCTACCCTCCTGCCTTACCCCGCGCTCCCGCGTCTCTGCCACCCTGCCAACTCTTTTGTTTCACTTGTCACAAAAATTAAGCGCAATAGCTTCGCTACAAATGTCTCTTTTTTAAGGGGCCAATTTCCACCGCAACTCAGTCGATTTCGCCGCTCTTAATTAACTTTATTTCCTGTTCTCTTCGTTCCCGACTTTTGTTTTGGACTCGTTGTTTTTTGTTTCGCTATTTTTTGTCTGCAACTGCGTAATGGAAAAGATGGAAAACGAAATTTTAATGACTAGGTGCAAGTTAAGCTTTGTTCGACGCGCCATTGTGTCGCCACGGCATCACAGCCAAGTTTGACATTTTACGTTAAACGGAAGTGTACGGGATTCCCTCCGCCAAGAAACAATAATGTACTTCAGAGGATATTTAGATAGTATCAATCCACATTATATTTTGTCCGTCTATTGAAGAACACTCTCTAGTCACTCAAAATAAGATATTATTATTTCCTAATATGCAAACACAATCGTCATACAAATGTTTCACCAATATAAAAGAGGAAATCAAAATATGAGGTCGAAATTTAAGTCATGAGGTAGAGATTTGTCAATCGTGGTCATGTGTCGATTGCGAAGTGACGTGAAGCGTGCGATCTGCAGCACGCGGCTTCCGCCGCGGGACGCCGATGCTGCCTCTCGCCACCAGATTGCTACTAAATTATTTAGCCGTTTAGCGATATTCACCCGTGAAACCTGCGATATCTGCCGTCCGCTCCGATCGGACAGCCCGCAAATTGGATTCAGATTTCAGCTGGCGTGGAAATTGATTTGTACATAGTATTTAATAGTTTGCACTGCCACACTCTTGTTGCTTCATGTTTACCGAGTCTAATAGGGCTAATTACTCAAATACCTTCCATTTCAACCACACATAATTCACTAATAAATAACCATACAAATTCAGTTTGCTATTGTAGTACAATTGTTAGAGATATTTTCAGTTTCCAGACAAAATGCTTTCCATAATACGAAGCCAACTGTTGAATCTGAATTCCGAAAGCAGTCGAATGAATATATAATTCGCTGAGAATGTCGCGCGAGATCTACTAACACGGGAAAGGTTCACAAGTGACATATAAACCATTCAGAGCGGCTCCAATCTACGCGACCTTTCTATTATTTAAACGGACGTAGTCCGGCGAAAATTGCCGTTTTCGCGCCTGCACCCCTACTCTGAATCTTACTTAAAAAAATGTATTAAACCATTGACTCGAGTACGTTAAATATCATTAATCCTAAAAAGAGATTAATAAGCAAAGGAGAAATTTTAATTTATAGCTACCACGCTACACTATCTTAATTTTCTGGAATGGTACCAACATTTTAAATTTTTGTCTTGGACCTTCGTTACGTGAATGGGTATAGTGTAGTCGAGTTCAGAATACGTAGCGAGATATCTGAAGTGGCTGACTACGACGTGCACCGTACAATTGAATTGAATAAAACAGTCGAACAGTATTCATATGTTTTGATTAGTAAAGAAATCTCTTCGCTGGGACCACACTGCTTTTTGGTTCGACTTTCCGAACTACGTTGGCGGTGTATGTATGTATTTTGGGATTGGAATCAATCATTTCTGCAGTATATTTCATCCATTGCAAATTAATGAATCAAAAACCTTGAATCTCGAAAAGCTTGAATACTCATATTATTAACATCTTAGATAAGATTGGTACTTTTGTAAACTTATATAACTATGAAAACTAAATATTTACAATATATCATAGCAGTCAGCAACAGGTCAGACAATGATAGGAGGATTTACAATTACAGAAGAAGCCATCTCTGAAAATTTAACTGAGATTAAAACAATGCATTGAATATTAAAATAAAATAGTGAATAATATACTTCCAATTTTTTTTAACTTAATCATAACAGATGTTAAAAATGTGCATAGAGCAAATATGCTATTAAAAATGTGTCGCATTTTCCAGAGAATAGATATTGCCGTCATTGTAGCGCTCATTAAAGCGAACTTTACTTCCAATGAAACCGTTGGCGGCTTCCAATAATGTGCTCATTAAAGTACAGCGCCAGTGTAGTATGGATGAGTGAATGGTACACTGATATAAGAATCTATGAATAATTTCTGATCATTCCTTTTCTTGCTTTATGCAAATTTACCTAATGAGAAACGTTGAAACGTATGTAGAATAGATGTTGAGAACATAATATTTAAAAAATATAAAGAAGCTTTGAAGTTAACTGTCACTATTCAGTTGTATTTTTTAATGTGCGTAGTTAAATTCTCATATTTATTCAACCGGAGCACCGTAAACCAATTTCGATAGATTGCATCCAATTCACACTTTTATTATTATTCTACTCACACTACAAAGTATAAGAGTGTAAGGATAAGTTAAATAAGGTTCTAAATTTATAATCTGTAGATATTAAATGTTCACACAGCGGCGTATGGGATCGTTGTCTTTTTGCCTTTGGTTTTATTATGTAGCGGAAAATTTAATCGCGTTCTTTTCAGGGTATCCGTGAGATGAATAAACAATCTAAACTGGTGTAACGTTAGATCTCGAACCTTTTCACTCTCATGAAGCGTACTCGGTGGAAACAATTTAGTTGTAAACATAGTTCTCGTAAAATAAAATGTTTATGCATACATATGTAAAGAATTTCTGCTTGTCATTTTTATCCGACTACAGCGAAGCAAACAGTAATTTGTAAGTCTTAGTATGTTTGTAGTTTCCAAGTTAGCACCTGGGCAACTAAACTGATTTCAATTCATTGCTACACCATAGATTCGTAATTATGACCCGGATGACATAGGTTACGTTAATTTTATAAAAAAAATTATGTAGATAATCGGTTTATACATATTTTCTTGTTATCCTTCATTTTGGGTTTATGTTTATGTGTAACACTAATTTTAGTGTCGATTTGCAATAATGATCAAAAATAAACGTAAGATGCTTTTAAATACACACTTATTTTTTTCATCAATAAAATCAATCGAAAATCCTTAAGTAGATTAGTGGTTTCCTTTTATTTCAGTGTCTGTATTTCTTTAATTAGGAACAAACGATGGAACAAGGAAGGTTCGTATGTATCCTTCTATCAACTTAAGAAGACATGTACGCTTTTCACAGTTATAAAACCATCAGCATTTCAGTCAAAAGACGTTCACAGCTGGACATAGGCCTCTCCAAAGTCTCTCCACACCATCCGGTCCTGTGTTGCCTGCATCCAACCTCTTCCTGCGATCTTCATTAGATCGTCGGGACACCTTGTGGGGCGCCTATACCAAATTCTATCAGTTTTATATCTATTAGCATTGTACTTACCTATGGTTGCACTGTTGACAAGCAAAGCACTCCAGGTGATAGACGTTGCTACGAGCACGCATCACCATTTCGAAAGCAGGAATCACTTTGTTGCAAGCTGCACAGTAACCCGTGTTACCGAATAACCTATGGAAAGATTAGGGGTCGTTAAAACTTGTAAAACTATCAACAGCTTAATCTCAGAAGTGGCAATGAAATTAAATAGATATTGTCATTTACTTTAACAAAATAACCGCACTTTTATAATTGCGTAAGTACGTGCTTAATAAAATAACACTATCTTCGACTCTTAGTAACAATTGTTTGTTTTTTTTAATTACAGTTAGCGAAAGTTAAATAATCATGAATTTTTGAATTCTGAAAAACTGTGCTGATCCCATTCTAGAATATATTGCTCATAGGCCAGTTACTCTAGGTAATTAGAAACAATCACCGAGGTAAGCATACGTTGTTGGTATACCCAAAAGACGAACTAAACAGCTTACAGCTCGTTTTTGGTGAGAGTCGCCAAAGTTTGGAACGACCTGCCTGGGTCTATTTTTCCAGATAAGTTTAACTCTGTAGCCTCTAAGAGTAGATTGAACAGGTTTCTTTTGGATGGGCGTGTACCATCTTCGTCTTCATATACACTTTCCATCACGTGAGATGAAAGACCAACGCCTGTTCCATTACAACGATAAAAAAAAAAGCAACGCCGGCGAGGTCAATACCTAGATAAGTGACCATTTGTGTTATGAAATGTTATGAGTGTTTACGTAATTCGCAGGTCACGTTAAGCAGTCGGTCCCGGTGGTTATCATGAGATAACAGTTGTGAAGTTTACTTAGAGGTCTTCTTGTTTCACATTCAATGACCAAATTACTTAGCCACAAGGCGTCTTGTCAGTCCCGCACTTGGCCAGAGTGGGGAAATATGGTCTTAACCCTTTCCTGAGAAGAGACCTGAGCACTGGGGCATTATGAATTGTTGATGAATGAATTAAAAGATAATATTACAGATACGATAATTCCATATTTAATTAGTAATTCAATTTAGTAATATGTACTTTTAGATATCGCTAACCTCAAATAATCCCTCTTGCAGAGAATGAGGTTGGCACGTGTGTACAAAGTGTGGCCAACCTCGCCGAGCCGACAGTCACAGCATCCGCACTTTAGACAATCTTCATGCCAAAGCTGATCAAGAGCCTTCAGTAAGTACCGCTCGGTTATAACCTTGCTGCATCCAGCACAAATCTGTGAAATAAATATCCTTATAATGACATAATCAACCCTAACATAATTAAGTAAATTTTACTATATGAAGTTGCATGATTATACTTTCAGTAATTTCGGGTACTACGAAAATTATTTCATGCCAATAATATTACTTTGCCGCCGTGGGGTGAGAACCTGGTGATCTGTAACTGCATTAGAGATCCTATGATAGACGGCAGCTTTGCTTTTAATTATTATTACTATTATTATAATTAGTGTTTGCTGAATTACATGCTTGTTTTTTATAATTTTGCGAGACTATGTATGTATTCGGACAAATGACATACAACATCATCCAGTCCCAAACTAAGCAGAGCTTGTACTATGGGTACTAGACAAGTGATATAAATACATACTAGTATAAACTTTTTTTTTGTAAATACATACATGTTATACGGGAATCGAACCCGTGACCTCTTGATCAGCAACCGCATATGCTAAACACTAGACCAACAAAGCAGTCAAAAAAGAAGAAGAAAAAGGGAAGCCAAGTTCCTCGACATAATTATTATGCTCAACTGTAAAAGAAGTACTACAAGCTTACAGAGAAACTAGAAAACCCTACGCACTAGAATTTATTTGAAAATATTTCATCTGTGTTATTATTCAATTCTGATTTAATCATCAGTAGCTAAGTACCTGTGGTTGCGGGGGCTGCTGCGCAGTGGCAGTTGTCGGTTGTTGCGTGGACGCAGGCAGCGGCGAAGCGCGCGCCTCTTTGGTGACCTCCATGGCGAGCATATGCGAGCCCAGTGTGGGACTGCCGCTGCTCGCCTGTTGCGGCGTTCGCCTCTCGCACTATACAAGAAAAAAAATTGATAAGCCACACAGACATCGTTATTATTTCAAATAACTATTGAGAACAAAAGTAGCAAACTAACTAGGGTTTCCAATTTCCGTGTTTTGTGTCCCTTCATTACATTACCTTTTAATCTCATTGATCTGTACATTAAATCAAAAATTGGTGAAAAGAAATAAAACATGGAAGAGTATCTAACCCTAAACTAAATTCAACCCCAGATCTTTTTTTGGCAATTATATAATAATAAAATTACTTAATTTTAATTCAATATATTAAATCGGAAACTGGTCATAAGAAATATGAAAGACTATGTAACCCTAAACTAAATTCAACCCAAGAAAATATTTTTCTGCATGAGTAATACTCGTAAGCTCCTTAGCAACAAATCAAGTTCGGTAAAATTGAAGTCCATTGATATTGAATCATAAGTCACGATACATAATCGACTCAGAACTCAACAACTCATTCAGACCATTTTATGTTACAGCATAAACTCCAGAACCATGAAATTTATTGCCCGTAATATTTCTCGAAAAAATTAGCACAACTACTCAACCGATTAATGAGAACGTGAAACACGACTCGACTATACCGAACTATGGCAAATTATGTGCCTTAAAAATATCGAACAAATACAAAATAACAAAAAATCTGTAATTGAGATCGTGTTGCCAAAAAAAAGCAATGAATTCGAGCACGGACCGCAGTGTCGTTACGGTTAATTCATATTTAAAATACAATTCAATTAAATTTGGCAACTGGTGCAGCCTCGCACTATTTTACCGCGGTGACAATCTCGGCCAGTTACTAATCTACGACCTTTCCACTTTTTACAGACGCACAAACTTGTTTTCTAGTACAGTAAATTCGGGTATTATGAGCCAACATGGCTGAAACAATGCTGGCTATTGTAATGTCCATGACGAATGGCCCGGGCTCTTATTTTTGTGTGTTTTCGAGAGTGCGTCGGATCGCCAGCCATAAATAATAGTATTCGGATATCGCCCGGAAGCATGCACACAACGACAAATCGTGTCAATGACTGTTTGTTTAATCTAAAGAGGAAGTTAATCAACTTTGTTGTGAGTCAGTTCAACCTAATGATTAAATACATAATACCAAGTTAAGTGTTGCGAATCGTTACTGCACGTATTTGTTAACTATTGGAGTACTTCTTTAGCATGGTGGCATTGGATAAGACGTGTAGGTATGACATTACTTTTACTGTAATATTCTAAATGCTTAAGCTGCTTCAGATCAACTGTCACATTTTAATGCTTCTCTAATCAGTTGCAATTACATTTACATTATGATTTAATATCAAATTTAAAGAGAAAAATCAATCCATATTTAATATTTATTTACTTGTTATTGATGCCTTGGTAGATATGTGAACAGAAGATGCAAGTGTTGAACTATCTATAAACAGGTTTAGAACTACTGGATACTGCTTAAAACTTTTTTTTTATTAAATTTAAATAGCTCGGTAAACTTTAATTCAACTAAAAGTCACATTGACTTGATGAAATATGTTATTCGACAGACCTATATCGTAAAAACTGTTAGGATTAAACGGTAACTTTTGAGAACTTGAGTAACATATAGAATGGTTTATTTAGTTTCGCCCAGATACAAGTCAATCACCGTTACACAACAATAACATTACAGTCAAATTCATTAATCACGGTACAACATCGCGGTATACAATGCGACAGTAATGCACGACCGAAGTATAGATGCGACATTTTTTGGCAAGTAGACAGTCCGTGAAGCGAACCTTCGTGAATAATTACTGAGCGATGACAGCAACACGCTACGCCACTCGGGAAACAACCCGTGGCGAATGCAACCAGCCGAGATTAGACGCAGCAAAAGCAAAAAAGCTCACGCCTTCCATTAACGGCGACTTTCGAAACGTCAATACGCACGAATTAGGATTTAACGAATGTCAGTCGTAGGGACTGAAAAACTATGCAAAAATAATTTCGTGCTGTCGCCAGCGGCTAATTCTAATAAAAAGTGTTTGGCCATTGTTATCTCTATGTTTTTTTTTACTTTTTATGCAACTAAAATGGCAAACAATCTTTTTGTGTTTGCAATCAGTTTAATAGATTAACATAATTCTTTGTAGCTCACTAAATATATTTCAAGGTAAACCTGCTTAGTTCAAACATACATTATATATAGAATTGCTCAAATGAATATTGCCCTGGACATTAAGTCCGCCAGTCCACAAAAGTGCGAAAATAAAGACCTTAATGAGTTCAGTAAATATGCTGATCTGTCATTATATAAAAAATATATAGAATATAAAGTTAAAATGTACTTGATTTAATATGCACATAAAAATATGAAAGTACTTAAAATTAAAAAAAAAAATTAACGTGTGATTCTAAACTCTTCTTCCTAGTCTTACTCCCAATATTATTTGGGGTCGCCTACAAGTTCAACCGAATATACCTGAATGTACAGACGATTCTATAATACGAGAAAAAAATATGTAAAGAACTTGATCGATGCTCTTATATTTTTAATATTAAATCTATAATAATAAAATAGTTATAAAGTTCATATGTTTAGTTGTTAAGTAAAATTCAATTTGGTAAAAGCGCAAGTAAAAGAAATAAAAGGCGAATGCGTTGCAAATACGGTGAATGCCGCGCTGGGATGCATCTGGCCAGAAATTGAAGGATGACCGCCACGAGTCGCGAGGGAGCCCGCATCCGGCGCGCTGTACCAACGTTAATGATTAACACAGACGCGGTCGGAGACCAATTATGCACTGCCACCATACTCCAAATTAGAAACTATTTGCGCCCATTAGTGGCCAACTTCATAATCAATTATACGTGAAAATTTCACAGCACTGTTTCGGGAGCTCTCTGTTTGGATAATCGGAGTTTGTGGTCCCACGGCGAGCTATTACGTGGCTCTGTACGGGTCATAAAGGTTTTTGTTAGGCTTCCTGAAAATTTTAATGCACGTTTCGAATCCATTTCGGTCAGGTAACTGCATTGAGCTAAATAATTGTATCCGACAGCAATATTCCCAACAGCCTTTCAGTTATCATTTATTGTAATAACATACAAAAATGTTAATGTACTATTGTTTTTTTTTAATAAGGGTAGTAAAACTAAAACTGAAAACTTTCCAAACACATAACAAATCTTTGAGAAGATTATTTGAGACAGACTACAACTAATAGGATTAAGTGCACTCCGCTAATCATAATTCATCAGCGAGATTAAAGAATAAGCGGCGCGATGAGGGAGATACAGGGCCACAGTAGGCTCCCTCCACCCCTAGCATTCTGCCCACCGTTCGGATGAGACGTAGAGACAATATGATTGCCACACCTGCGGAAACGACGCAAAGTAACGAGACGAGAGAAGCTAAATAATTCAACCAACTAACACCGCAACGAACATTGCTCTACTCATTTTTTTTCATCCATTAATTTACAGAACACAAATAGTTTAATTGTTAATTACTACAAAATAAGAGAAACATAAATTAAACAGAAGCTACCTTATAAAAATATGGCAATACGATATGATATTGTTCTGCTTTGTTGATAATAAGAAAAAATAAAATATTATAATAAAAACAAATTTTCAAATTTCATGAACTGTAGAAACTTAACAGGCTGAAACTAACAAGCACTTTTTATTAGTTTACACTGATTACTGAATATGAAATAAAAGAATGACTTATGCATCACATTTTTTTAATTAAAATTGTAAAGTAGAGCCACAAACGAAGCGTTTGAACTGCACAGGTACTTATTTAGCAGATTGCTTTCCTTTAAGTTGTTCTTTAATCTAGGTATGGCCGCTCGTCGGCCGCGGGTGTCGCGTCGCTTTACTTCACACCCTCCACGTCACATCCGGTAATGGGCCGGTCACAAAGGATATTCGCACGCACTTTGATATTACATGCTTGCAAATGCTGCTACGAGTATGCAGTACTTATTTTTTTTCTAGTTATATTATGTAAAGTTTTAAGAAGTTTTGTATAAGAGAGACCAAGAAATCTGATGTTAAAATTCTTAAAATAAGCTGAGTCATGGCAACAAGCCGAGTTACAATGAGTAGGAGATTAATTCTTATCTCAGTAGCAATAAAAGGCTTTCAATGAGGTGTACAGTAGACGATGGGCAATTAGTACACGAATGTGAGGAACATTATCAGTCGGGCGCTATAGAACGGTAACCGCCAACTCGACGCGGAATTTCGTTAATACCAAGCCATATTGGATTAGCTGCGGCACCCGACTGCCGCAATAATATAACGAAATTCAAACATTAATAGGCTCAAACACAATCACGGATGGCCGCATAATCGAGTTAGCTGCTATTCGGTTAAACCCCTATCGCGTAATCTACTCCATTGTCTGACAGTCGTTGCGTTGATCATGAGGGCCGATTATTGTGGCAATTTCGTGTTTATTGTTTTCAGGTGTCTTCTGTCACCCCGACGTCCTGAAGAAGTACAATACCACCAGTTATCTTGATAGATAACTATCTCGTAAAATGTTATATCGTTACCAGACAACAGTTATACAACGCAATTGTTACCAGAACAAAATTACTTCTAACCTAGTCTCATTCATTTTCGAATAACTGACTTTTTACAAAAATGTTTTGATAATTCCTTCTATATTTATTATTCATAGAATAACAAAGCACAATAGTAGGTAATACTCTAAATCCCGCGGCAGTCGAAGTAAGTGATGCTTGGAATATACGTCGGACAAGTTAAAAGTTTCACCTCAGTTAGATGCAGTTGAAGGAACAAATAAGTAGATAGAAGCTGTGTCAAAACTGCCAAAAACAAAACTATAAAGTTTGCTTTATAACGGGTAGATATCGCTTTATCTATTTGAGATGTCGAACTCAATTTGGATCGGTGAACTTGTCTTTTATAACTTAAGATGGCTGCCACACGATCCTTTGTTCATAATATCACAACTTAAAAATCTGAAACTATTTTTTTCATGTTTCAATGGATTAAATTTGAATTTTAATCATTTTAAAACAAAAACACTAAGCTAAAAACATTCATAAGATAACAACCGAATAAACATAAAAATAGTATAAAAAAAATTAAGTTACCAAGAAAACACTTAATAAGATCGTGTGTCGAGGCACAGACATCGATATAGTTCAATTGAGAGCAGTTTATGAATACTTAAACGTACACGGTGTATTAAAGTAACTTGTGTAACGATGTCGTTGTAACATCACCAATAGCAAATTCTGCTGATTTTTTATTACTTTATAAAACAAATGTCTCATATTAATTACAAGTCGTGATGCAGTCACATCCTTATTGATCGTAAAGAATCTTTGATAGCTGTTATAAAATGTCCCAAATCGTTGTCGTGATAATTTATGAAGCATGTTTATGGATGAACTTATGACAATATCTATCTGTACTCCGCATTCGTATTTAATATAATAAATATACCAAAATTCATTCTGTGATTAACGTGGTGATTTCTGCTACTCAAAAGCGTTATGGCTTTAAAAATAATATATTTTTACCGAGATAAGTTGTTAGGCCAAATTAGTGAAAGACTCTCGCGACGAGGTGTAAGTGAATTAAAGCAACTTGGAGCCTATTATGTGAAGTGAGTTATAAAATAAAGCCGCGGCGAGTAACTTCATACATTACAAGCCGATAACCAGACGAGACTTCTGAGACACAAACCAGTCCCTTTTAGTGAAATTGAAAACTTTTTCTGTTACTCATACCGCGGCCACGACACGGCTCCTTTTAAATCAATTGCCTTTTATAATTAACTTACTCCGTTATTGAAGTGCACTCGCTCGTTGACTCAATTAAAATTCAATGAAGATGTAAATCTATCTATTAAAAAACGAGTTTTTCTGGCAGATATAATTGAATAAAATTGTTTTCTAGATAAGTGTTGCTTACATACGGGCTTTAAGTGGAAATATTCATTACTCCTTATCGTATCGGTTAAATTTATCAACACATTCTGGTTTTCTTTATGATATCATGTCAAAGATGTTGATTTCATTAGAAGAGTAGCGTCTCCATTGATGGAGATTAGTCGAAGCAAAATATAGGAATGTCGTTCAACAATACCGTATATCAATCAGAACATTATATGCAGCCCCTTAATGCAATGAAAATCCCCAATGCCTGCCAGGGAGTGCCACTTTTACCTAATTCTTATTAAACATTTATTAGATTAGACAAAAGCTATCGGAGGTAACGTTCTCGATGTTTTATTTATGATCTTTTATTCGATTGCTAGTTTCTCTCTGTTATGTTTTGAGCCTGAAAGAGTCTGTGATATTTCGGTAGTGTTGGAAAATAGAATACTTCTCTGATTGAACTCTTGCTACGAACATTATGAAGGCTAGCAACAGTTTGAGTGTAATTCCACGTGTTTGTATTATTTAACTTTTGATTTTATAGTATTCTGAATGATTGACTTGTTTATTGTAAAAAATAAGAATGGGTTTTAGATTTTTATATACCGAAAATATAATAAATCAAGAAGGTCAACAATAAAGTCTACATGGAGTGTAATTATGTACAAGTTCACGATCGCATAACATACTAACGCAACAAAATATTTTTGAATACAAATCGAACTCTGAAGATTAAACTGCTAATTGATCAATAGATAAATGAAATTATTGACAACGAGGCCGTAGTATCACTAACCTTATCTCAGCGTAGTATTCTGTCTAAGAAGATTTCCTTTAACAAACTGCAATAAATCAAGAAAGATATTTACGTATTTTATTTTAGGATTGAAGGAAAACGTACGCCTAGATCATTGCAGTATACAAACGTAGTACGAAAAAAGATTGCCAGTTTAAAGTATCACAAATATAACAAATAGATCAATGTAAGTAGAGACAGACAGTATCTACTTGCATATAAAAACTTCCTGTTTCTTATATAATATAGCAAACTCGTTCAGTCAAACAATTGAAATATTATGCACATAATTGTAATCACTCTAATGGTCTAGTAATTTTGAATAAATAAATTAAAACTTAGCGGTAGGAAAAACTGATCGCATTTTCCCAACCCAGATATTATTTAATCAGAGTTATGCGACCCATTAATTAAATTACGTTAGCTAAGGGCTGGGCTGTAAGAAAATTGCTTTTATTTGTGGGGAGACATTCAATTAAACATTCATTCATTTGTGGGCCATCGAGTGCCGTCCATTACCTCTAATTATAATTTAGACTGTCCGTTTAATTATTACTAGATGTATTCCGCACTGCGTGTGCGCTGCGAGTTCATATATTGCTATGCAATGGCGGTTAAGTGGGCCAGGATGTGCATCAAACATTACTTACTTTGTCTATACACATGTATGTTATTGTTTTATTTATTTTTAATTTCATTTCATCAATCTTCAGGTTATATGTTTAAATGGTCAGGTATGTTATTATTTTAAAAAATGTAAGTATTAATTCTAAGAAAATAATAAGGTAACCATTTATAACTTGACTATCTGAATAAAATAGTAATTATGAAGTATATGAAACTTTTTTTTTGTGCCTGATGGAAAATATGAGTAGAATCTAAAAGTTGACACGGCAAAATCTTACTCGTTGAACGCGTTAAGTCGTTTTGATACCAATAAAACATATATCACACAGCCCTTAATATATATTACCATATATTTTTAGGGCTAAAGGAGTTGAGAGCTGTCTTCAGTAATAATAATAACATTAACTTACGGTTAAATAATTAAATAATACGTATAAATGAAGCAGTTAATAAGCAATATGAAACAAATTAGGGTTTTCCACTGACAACATTGTTAACATTTAAATGTACCGCTTCTGTTACAAGTATGACGAATAGTTTTCTTTTCCCATGTGAGGCGGATATAGGTGGCTATAATTAGAGGTAAATTCGTTAGCCAAATAACCAACAACACTCCGCTAATATGCGTAATTAAATCAGTCAATTAGGGTTATTAAAAAACTCAATCTAAATTAAATTAACTATGCTCACCTTACAAACTAATTTAGTTTTCTTAATTAAATTATTATGAAGGCTACATCATTTTTTGAATTAAACTCATTAGTTTATGACTTTTATGAATTAATGAGGGGGATATAACTACATTTGGTATAATTAATTGCAAAAGACTCATCAGAAACATTTTATTTACACTAGCTGAGATAATACAACTACTTTGTATTAAATTCCATGGCATTTTTATTATAATAATACCGTTTTAAATATTTTTACTTTTAAAACCTTCCATAGCAGATAAAGTACGTGAGGCGAAAAAAATCTGATGAAAACTTTCAATAAGCTTCGAATTAATTGGCAGCAAAGATAGGAAAGAAGCACAAGGCGTCTGGAGAACTTGACGACGCTCATTATAACTATTTCACTTAATTAAAAAGTGTTAAGATGTTTACTATAGCACCACTACAATACGTATGCAATATAATATTCCAATAATATATCTACAAATTAAAATACAAGCTCCTATAACACTCACCACACACTACACAAAATTATTCCAATTAAATGGAGAACATTCTCCAAATTCTGATTAACGATTATGTGAGTTATAATTTGAATGACTTCATTATGATAAATGGAATGTATTCACTGAACCACGTGAGAGATGGGACTCGTGTTTACAAAACGTACTCGTTTTTAAAACTGAATGAATGAGCAGCACTCTATCGAAGTGCTTCCTGCCGACTGTGATAACACCCCGCGCTGCTTAATGAGACGTCTGTTGCCATTGTATCCACTTTACCTAATTATTGTGAACATTTAATAGCGACATAATGACTGTTGCGTATTTTACCATCGATATAAGTAAGTGTTTCCGCCACACCGCGATAATTGGTAATGAAAAGTTCCGTTCAGAAAGTCTTGTAGTTTGAAATATAAGTACTTTCACATAATTTGAACGGGCCGGAAATTTCAAATTATTTCACGTTTGTGATATAAAAAATAAAACTTTTTTTGATGTTTCGTGACAAGAACCAAATAGGGGAGGAACGTGGAACTTGAAGAATCATAGTTTATTTTTGAGATTGCCTACGTGCAGTGGTAGAAAAAAGAGTAATATTATTTTTCAATTCCCATACAAAAGTGGTCGGTGCGCGCCGGCAAATTGGTTGTATTGTCAATTTGGGCAGTGCGTGCCGGGGCGCAGATGAAATGTTTATTTTCAATTTCCGCCATTTTCCCACCGCGTCCGCCGCAGGATTAGAATGCGAAACAACTATACTATCCATTGATAACCTAGTTTCACTTCATATTTAGATATAATTAGATATAATTTTACACCTCCAACAGATTTTTTTTTAAATCATCAATAACACCATTTTGATGCGATATGACTACTATGTCTTCGGTTATGGAATGACACATTTACTAATAAAAATATTTATATTTGACCTATGTATGCGTAACACAAAAAAAAATCGCCATATTTTGTTTGACAGCTTCTGCACTAATGAGCAGGCTCGAACGGAATGAAACTATACCACGGCAAGGTTTTAAAACGTCTAAAGTATTTCCGAAATACTGTTTGGTAGTTACTTCACTATCGGCATGAAGAGCAGCCATATATGTACTCCAGCTTGATCATTAAAATTGACACATAAAATAGGCCTCTCTTTAGAAAAGAGGTTATGACCTACCATAGACTACAAAATTAAATGAATTTCTTTAAAATAGGCCGAGTACATACATAATACGACTAGCTTAAATATACGCTAGAGCGGCTACGCCCACGTGTTAGTGTTTATAGTATTGTATTTCATACAAGTTTCAAATGGCTGAATAAGCTAATTCAGTGTTTAGAAAACGTAGTAGTTCTAAGTAAATTGCATTTGTAACACATACCAACCACATTGAAGTCTCGCAATGCAATTTTGTTACGCTTCAATGTATTTATTACGTTTAGGACTGAAATAAATGCTGGTGATTTATGAATTGTAAATACTTAAATGGAACTAAACTAACTTTTGATAACTTTCAATTATGCTAACCATTTACTTTCAATAGTTTAGTTCAAATGTATAAATTTATAAACCAAATCAGCTGTTTACGAGCAAATTTTGGAAAAAAAAACCCATTATGTAAATTCATTTTCTATTTCTCAGTTAAAGTCCTTTGTTACCTTAATGAATATCCAGTGTCCCTCTTTTTTACCTATTATTGTGTGTAAACAAAAATGGTTTAACATTTTTACAATGATTGGTTAAGTGCTTCAGGCGGAAAAGACAAACGGGCTTACATTCGTTAGTAAGTCTAAATGTATTTTTAAAGTTTTACACTACTTTAGTGGAGTTTTACGGTTAAAAATGATCGTTGAAATTGCGTGTAATCGTTGTCTAAGCGAGCGTGGAGCACGTTTTCAATAGGTCTGTCTCGACCTTTGAATCGCGAAAACAACTTTTATCACGCTATTTAAGCTGGAAAAGCACAAAAATACTGAACATAAAAGTCTGGCCTAGAAATCTTGAGTGATCTTATAACAGTACCCCTGATAAATAAAGATAACAACTTCAATATTTTACAATCTGGCTAGAAAAAAAAACATGTCATGGTAAGTACTGTTCCTGTCTATGATCTGTGGTTTCTGTAAACTAAACTGTAGTAGTATAGTTATAACTAAGGTTAACAAAAAAAGTATAGTTTTGCCTCTGCCGCCTCTGGTCCATATTAATATTATAAATTCTATCTATCCGTCTGTTATGCTTGACGCCTGTCAATGAAATTCGGCATGAAGGTATTTTGATTATTTTGGAAGAACAAACTACTTATAGCGCGATAGCCTACATTGAAAATAGTTTACCTAATTGGATATTAGAAAATACAAAGTTTGTTCTTGTAAACACTTTATACGTTCAACTCGATTCAACTAAACACTAAAATAGTATTTTTAATAAAATTACCTAATATCTTTGTATTTATTTGTAATGTGTAAACTTGATATAAAATGTAATGTAGAAAAGAATTCTTTAGATATAATAGAATACATGTTAATAGTCCACTTTCTTCTTTGTCGAAGTCCAACACAAATATTGGTACATTTTATTAGCCAACGTTTACGTTGAGCATCCTTTGAGCTACTTTGACGTCGCATCGCCTGCGGCGTTTTCATAGATAAAGGGCTACCGGACGTAGCATCACTTTGATTATACGTTTATATGTGTATTTTCTAGTACATGTGTATATTAGGAGATATTACAGTTCTGTGATGTTTGCTTACACAGGACGTTGGGTCGTCTTAATAGTTAATACCATTGTTTGTTTTACTAAAGGAACATCTTTATTTGAGGTTAGAACTTGTGTTTCAAAGTTTTACAAGAAATAATACTTGGATATGATAATGAATGATAACTTTCTTACAAATGCGGGTCAGATAAAAATAATTATCTGTGAACAACCTATTTTTATTTATTTATTTAAACTTACTGCACATGTTGTACACGGGCGTTTTTCAAAATTTTTCTCCGTTACGTACAGGATGTCCATTTATTTTCATAACAAAATTTTAAATAAACGATGAAATGTAGACATTGACAATGAACTAAGGTTTAAGAAAAACCATAATCAAACAATATTAAATGAGTATAATTTCTATTTAATGTATTATTATAGTGAGGGTTGCCAATACAGGGGTCTTGTACGTTACATTTTCATTCAAAGTAAATAATAACTCAATCATATCAAAGTTAATCAGCTTTATTTATAATTAATCAACAACATAAAAATCTTCTAAAATTTAATACCACTTTGTGATATCTTGCCTCTTAGTGCTGTTTAAAATATAAAATATGTCTTGTACGTAACTAAATGGCACTCTGGACTATCAAACTTTGTGAATAAATAACTATTCTGAAAGACTAACATTAGAGGTGAGTTTTTTTAAATACAAAAAATAACAAAAAGACATATAATATATATTAACAAAAACATAACTCCCAAAGGTTTTTTCATAAAAAAATAAAAACTATAACAGCCAAAACAGGACAGTTACGTATGTGGACAACAGTCGTTACGTTTAGGAACTCTAAAGCTATGTTTACAATGAGCACAATTTGTAGTCATTTTAGAAACAATACAATATTATTCAACATTTCAAAAACGTCGTGATGTGACATATTATTTAAGTCACATCACTTACTGTACTTATTTCTATAAAATTAGTCACATATATCATATCATAACATATCACAGACTGTTTTGATTTGAGCATTTTAAAAATATATTTTACAAAAAACTTAGGGGATTCAAGTCTATCTCAGTTTCATTTTCACATTAAGTAGGTAACAATACTTCTTTACTTACAAAAAAATCCAACAGATACAAAAAAATGTCAAATAAGTAGTAACAAAAATAAAATAGGGAACCAATAAGTAGGTAATTCTGCGTGATTGTTTGGTCTTCTTTTAGAGTAACTTTTTCCTTTTCCAATATCGGCGAAATCTATTTTTACTTAAACTACTAATAACTTTCTTTAACCTTTCACAAGTTTTTAATGTCCTTTGATATCTTTTATAATTTCGGTAATTCAATCTCTGTTTTTTCTTCAATTTTGTATTATCTTGCATCTCTGGCACTGTCACTGTAACAGCTGGCTTAGTATTATTTACTTTTTTATTTTCCCTTTTATTCCTTTTTTGTTATCTTCAAATTTTCCGTCTTTTTTCCTTTCCTTCCTTATTTAGTTCACTTACCTTGAGTTTATGTTCTTCAGTCTTTCGACTTCTTTCTTTTGTTGTATTTTTCTTCATTTTCTTTGTTTTTGTCCATATCGCCGTTGTTTTTGTCTCTCTCGGCACCAGTCAACGGCATAATTTACCTGAGTAGGAATAAATTAATTTGTAAGGAAGTGCCGAGGATGTGAGGAATGTTAGGGTTCACCCTCTTTATCGCTAGTCTAAATAGGATATTTATAACATAATAAGGAAACCTGCTCACCATGAGGTGACTAGATCCTATAAAGGTAATGAGTTTACCTCTCTGGGTGGATTATATTTTTAATTTATATTAAATTGCACAAGACAGTATGAACGCATCTTTACGAGTCCAGTACGTAACGTTTTTAGTCCACATAGTACATCACGTCACGTCCTGGACGTTACGTATAACGCGGATTTGTCATCATATGTTTTTTTGGTATAAAAAAAGTTGATTATAGTAGTTTACTAGTACACATTCATTATCTACAACATATTTACTTATAATTTAACACGAGTAGTATATAAAATTTGTGGGTCTTACCTTTCAAAATCAATGTTCGTACCGGACAAACAAAACAGACCCGTCACGCACGTCACGGACCGCAAGTGTTGACGATTGAATTTCTTCAGTTTTAATTCAAAGGAAAAGAACTAATGAATGATAAAAACATTGTCAATATGGCATTGCTTAAAAATAGTTAGAGCCAAATACAATGTTATTGTTATTCTTTATAAAATCATACCGTTACGTAACCGGACTGTCCGCTGTGGCCAGTTTTTTAAATCCGATAATTTCAGTATTTAAATTAGAAAAATATACTACAACCTTATTATATTTTATTTAAAAACAAATAAAATGAGTTATTTCATTCGAGTAATACTATAGATATCCAAATATAGCTTATATATTCTCCAAAATACGTAATCAAAATCCAGGATATGATGAAGGACACATAAAAAAGTAGGATAATATTTGGTATTTTATTAAATATTAAAATAAGTTTTCCGCTTATGTCTTATGTTTATCTTTTTTTTCACAGTAAGTTAAACATTTTACCCTAACATAAAATAATTTAATACTCACTTCCTACATTTTTGCCTTTTAATCAATGGTCAAACTCGTAGGACATGGCAAAATAGTCCTGAGCAAGATTTTGAAAAACGCCCACAAACGTCCGACTTAATGCCATGAGGCATTCTCTCCCAGTCAACCTTCAGGCGATGTAGAAATATGATGCGGTAGGTGCAAGGACTGAACATTTTCCCATGAATAAAGTTTACAATATTTAAGAAATTACGAGATAAGAAGTAATACTAGTAGTAGTACTATACTAGTAGTAGTACTATATAGTAAGTAATACTATATACATAAATAATAATAATAATAAATTTACTTAGTACTTTGTATATTAATAAATACACATAAATGTAATACATTACCAATATAAAACATAAATGTAATATAAATACACATACATATATTTAATCGATCTAAAATACACAGACGGGCACTATTATTGTGGATGTACTGCCAGTTCACCCTGAAGAAATTCGCTCACTTTTATCATAAATGTAAGGCGGTTTGTGGACATCCTGATTTCCGCACGCAGTGCATTCGAGAGTAGGACTGACTGCACATAGAAGGAAGAATGAATGAAGTTGGATGTGTGAGAAGGGCATATAAGGAGTATGTTATTAGTTGACCGAAGACTTCTATCGTGATTTGTGCATAAAAATAGGAAGTGTGGTACCAGGTATTTGGGCAATGATGGAGAGTTGAGGAAAGAAAAGAGAAAAGTCAGAGCACGTAAACTACGACGCTGATGAATTGGGAGCCATTGTAATTGGCCACACATCCTACAGTGTTACCCGCAGTTGTTGTTGTACCTTTAAACTATCACGGGTAACGGAGTAAATCTTGTCTAAAAGTAACCTAAGTTACACCTCTGCCAGTGTAAGTGCCTTCAAAATCGGATCCGCGGTGTCAGAGATTAGTAGGAACAAACAGGCAGATAGAAATATAAATAAATTATTATTAAAAAAAATATTATTGCTGCGAACACTGTATGTACTTTCATATGTATTTAGTTAAAGGATGTTAATTTTTACAACTTTTCAATATCTTTATCTGAAAGATATTTATAATATCACTCCTCAACTATTCTTATTTATACTTAAAAACAATATCTACAGGCTTTTTGATTTGTAAAGAATTTAAAACTTTTGTATGTGTAGATTATAAAATTTCTGAATGAACGAATGAATCGTGTTTAAAGTAAAACAATAAATTATATAGGTGCTTATGAAAAAAACATCATCCGAAGTGTATGACCGATTAATAATAAATGTAATTATAGAAAGAGACAGATATAGATTTATTTATTTTAATAATTGTTCGGTTATGCACCGTATTTAGTGCATACTCAGTATTTCTTCATAATAAATAACATGTGACAGACATAATAAATAAGAACGTCTTTCACTGGGGCTCTACTAACTACAACAGGTAATACGATATTTGCGATCAAAACCCGGTAATTTGCCTGACATTCAACATCACAAGGGCTCGTCAACAATTGTATGTCATTTGAGTGGAAATCCGTCTCCAATGCCGCATGCTTAACAGTAATGATGTGCAATTTGCCTAGCATGGCCAACGGTACACCCACGACAATATATAGAGAACTGATTCATTATTGACATACTATGATATCATTTCATGACTGTTGTTTAGTCTATTATTGCAGATAAACAGGGCATGATTGTAGTGAAATAGGTAACTAAACGTTGCCATTTATTTCGAATGAGACTTTGCTAAAGTTCAACCTGGTAATTTTTACTGTATAAGTTATTCAGTCTGTTTGTAAGTGTTGGAGTTTCTAAATGTAGTTAATAATGCTTGTTAAAATTATTATTTTTTATTAACTAAATGGTCCGATTGTAATAACGAAATGTTAAAACCAACGTAATGAATCTAAGTATTCATTTAGTATTTGAATTATTAGATCAAAAAATTAACATTTTAGTAAATGTTAATTTTTTGGCCTATGATATTGTTCATTGGCAATATTTATATTACATATTAATAAAAACACTTAAGACCAGCGCAAGGACAAAAGAACAGGACAAAGTTAAGTTAAAATAGGAGGCCTATGTCCAGCAGTGGACCGCGATGGGCTGATGATGATGAAAGTTAAATTCTGAAACTTTTTTAATAAGTTACTTCACCGGAGTGTCCGTATTAAAAAAAATATTATAAGAGAATTTATAAATGATTTAAAATATATTAGGCATTATTTTATTGCTGTTTGGTTCTGTGAATCGTCTATGGACAAAGAGCATTGTCCTTTGATCCAGTAGTTGGTATACTGCTTAAAATACAAAATGACATAGGTATTTATTATCCGATCTGCTTACAAGGATATTTTAGAAAATATTAGCACTAGCATGAGCTTTCACATTGAATCGTTATTAAATATCAAAACACTCAGACCACGACTTTCATTCAAAAAAGTTTAAATTACATTTGTAGCAAGACCATGTAAGAATTGGTATGTAGCCACTGTATGTGCGAAATTTCCGTACACATACTTCATACATTGTACAGAAACGAGGTGACGGCAACCGTCGCGTTACAGGAATACCAACAGGATGGACAGCTTATTAACTCCCTCCATTAATTAAATTATTAGAAATCTCGAGCAGGACTAATTAATGAAGAATTCCAACATTTCGGTCTACCTATCGGCTTTAATTAAAATTGACAAAGCCGCGGGCGAGCACTCTCGCTCGCCAAATATCGCCTCTATTAATGAAACGATCACTCGAAACTAATTAAATTATGAAGGTAATGGTGCGTGCAAGTGATACCGGCCGCGGGATGATTCTGACAACTGGCTGTGTAATGTTACAACACCTAGCACTCAGACCAACGCGTCACGTATCATTTTGCTGGCCCAGGTATTCTAAAACAGTAGGATCCTAGTCACTACAACGACTACTTTAAACACTCATTATTCCAAAACTCCTCCAAGGATGGTGACCCCTACTCCTCAATTCTACTCATGCTTTTCATCAGGCAGGATAAAGTCACTTTGGTAGGCTTAATATAAAAAAAACACATTCACTTTGAGTAAGATGTTTTTGTACTAAGATTCAAATATTTAACCAAAACCTTGAAGTTAGATCGGATTGTCGATTACCACTTACATAGTATTCACAAGTAAGTGGTAATGATGAATTGTAGCCTCTGTAAAGATGAACTATGTATATTCATGAACATCGAAACGATTGCTCCTGTTTATAAATAAAATATATATATTGGTCATTATAAAATTCACATTACTGATACCTGAACCCTATCCCTTTGCCTAGATGTCTAGTGACTGTTCACTACACTCAAGTCATATTATCACTTAGTACAGATACGTTCTAAATCAAAAACCACTTAAGCACTGCAAGCTCTGACAGGGTTCCAATAATAATATCTTTACAAAACCGTTAAATTGGTTAACCCACTAACTATTAATATTAAATGGAAATGATGATCGATGTCCTGTAAATACCAGTTACTTGGCCATACCCGTTATCCAAATACTTACACTCGTTATTAAAATAATATTTTATCAATAAGAGCGCAGAGCTCAATTATTTCAAAACTACTTCACATTATGGCTTCAGCTAATGAGATGTTGAACAATAATAACAAGCAATCGAAAGGAATCGTGTAGAAGAAGATGTGTGGGCAATTCGAGTATTCAATAGTACTAAACTTGTCGTAACAGTTTGCATATGTTATGAAAATCAAAATGAATACCTGTTATCCAATTAAAGGTATTTTAGTATAAGCTTTAAATGTAATACTTATTTATTCTTGGAGAAACTTACAGATATATAATTATATGTTAAATAACTTTATTGATAATTTTAAGTCACAGATAAAAGAAACACAGGAGATATGCAATTGAGGCGTGCCGCTTGCGAACGCATCTGGCCTCAAAGCGGCTTGATGCCATTTTCGGACATTAGTCGAATGCCAACTTGCGACGTCTTCACTGCTCATGATTTTTGACAAAATGCCGCGTTGTTCAGCGATTGTTTGCAAAAATAACAGCTGTATTGTAAATTACAAGAAAGGTGGCATCTAATTTCATATATAAGTACTATAATATTATAGTTTTTCATACTGAATTCATTAAAACATTTTAAAAATATGATGAAATACCAAATCAATCCTTTTCTTTAGGAACTAAAAACTTTTAAAACCATTGCTTACTTAGTGTGAATCGATCAATGAATCGGCTGGTCTAATAGCGCAATGGATAAGTGTTTTATTGATAATCTCACTCACATGATAGTTTCGGGATGCGGCCGCTGCCGGCCGGCTTGTGTTAGAGATGTGTTGTGATATTTATGATTGTCGATATTTTATACGATCCTATTATGTACGCATGATTATTAAAGATATAAATAAATTAAAATATTATAATTATGTAAACGTAAAAAAAGTGTAAATAAAAAAGTTTAGATTTTTAATTTATTGTGGTACTCAAGCATAATTTATACCTTGCTTTTATTTTTAAAATTTTAGCTATCCGAAGGATCAAAAACTTAAAAAAATGTGGATAAATGCGACAGGAAGGGGTTCAAGCTGGTTCGTAACAAAAAATGGCACAATTTGCTCGTCCCAATAAGTTTTCACCAATACGATCAATCGCCAATGATTAACCATTTAATAATACTAATAAAAGCCGTAATGGAAAAATATGCAAACGTTAGATTACACTACTGTACTAAGAACGCAACACCTAAACTGTCTAAGCGGCAAGTTTTAAATAAATATTTACATTTTACTGGTTAATTAAACCCTTATCAATAAAATTCTTGCACTTTCACCTGTGTTCTAGTCTAGATTCGAGAAGTTGATATCCTGTTTCTTGGTAATTAGTTAGTTAATATTCCAATTATGATAAAACATCGCTTGTATAGAATATGTTCGAATTAAACTCCTGTTTAGTTTTGCTTTTCACAGTCAATGAAATCTTTAGGAGAAAGAGTAGGTAATATAGCTAACTGAAGTTCAATCGATATTTTTCTATGATTATCACTTAACATTACTAGTTGCATAATTTGCACACATGTGTGTTTATTCGGAATCCGTAGCTACAGGTAGATGCGCCGCCCTCTTTTTGAATGTGTTATATTAGTGGGTTTATTGGTGTTGCTGTAAGTTTCTTTGTGTGCGGGAGAAATACGAGCTTGTGTGCCGTGCTTACAATTTTTGGTTTTGTGTTAGTGAAGGAAGTGGGAGAAACGCGGAGACATCTGTGTGCTTAGTGCGAGTTTTTTTAACTACTCGACAGCGTTAAAGTAAACTCCAATTTGTACTGAATTGGATCAGCGCCGCCTAGCGGAACGTTTGTAAGACATATTTTGTGAGTGCGAGATTGTTTGTTTATATTACGATCGTGAGTGTCGAATAACTTTATCGAAGTGAGTATTATTTAAACGAGCTCGAATGACGCTTTTGTGAGTGTGAGTTGCAACGTTAGTCAATTTTGACAGTTGTATTGTTAACTCCTTCACTTTCGAGCAAGTTAACTTTGTCACTTAGCTTTTGGTAGTGAGAGTGAAAACTAACAAAGTTTTTAACATAATTTTTGTGTTGATGATGTATTGATATATATGATATTAAGATCTTATTAGATTAGCCCGATTATAGGTTCGTCCACCTTGTTAAAAGATATATTGATAATGCGATAAAAAGAGTTCCGTTTTACATATTATGGGAAGGATCACTTATTACCATGAAAACCTTTTTCCACTTTTCTGGGGTTTTTGTATCACCACTGCCATCACTGTTAAGCAGTGATGTAAGCTCCTGCCAATGCTGAATGGCCACGATCCTACCTCTTGCATTTCTTATTGGCTTACTAAGGTCTCCATGTCTAGCCAAAAGAAAACAATAACACAAAATATATCACAAGTTTACTTCAACAACTCGCATTCACTATTATAAATATCTTGATTAAGTACTTACTCTTCCATAAAAGTGACTAATAATTCAAATTGATATTGACTTGTTTACATTTTATTTTATCGTTGAGTTAAACAATAACAATTAATGCTCGCATAGATTGTTTACACAAAAATGAACCAAATCAAACAAGTGACGCCGAGCGTAACCCGACTATTTTTGATTATACAACGCCTCTATTGAAATAGCGTTCGAAAATCATTGTATTTAATTGAGTTGGTTTATCGCATGGACTCTATAGTGCTGCCAACATTGACAAAAAAGTTTACGTTCTCACGGTGAGATAACGCCGATCGACGCGAAAGACTTGGTAAGCACTCACACTCGCGAGTATTCGCTCGTCGATCCGTTTGCCGTAAACTCGATTAACGCGGTGGTTAAGAGTGTGCTGCGCGAACAAAAAACGCCGAGTTTAGGTATTTACGAGCAGAGTTGCGCGGCAGCGCCGCTAGGCAGCACCGTTGCCGCTTCCTACGTGAAACATTTTATATAAGATATGTAAAATAATTGTACAGAGTAGGCTGCACACAGAGTAATATATATCTCCTAAATATTCAGTCGCTATTTATGTAAGTTTTGTTTAAAAGTAATAATTTCTAGAATCTATAAATCATCATTTTCATAATCAGCCTATCGAAGTCCACTGCTGGACATAGGCCTCTCCCATTGCACACCACTCTGATCGATTTTGGACTTCTCACATCCAGCTCCTGTCAATATAAATATATCATCTATACAGGGTGTCCCAGAAAGAATGGGTAATCCTAAAGCACTTAGTAGTATAGCTATCGGGCGTACAAAACGAAAACCCAAAAAAAAAATCCAATTGTTGCCCAAATTTTGAAGTTATCTTATTCCTCACAAACAATCTTATTAGAAATGCAGTAAATAGTATGAGGTATTATACTTTTTTATGTAGCCTATTATACTTTTTTGGAAAAAAAATCACATGAAATTTGATCAAAAATAAATTATGTCAAAATTTGAGATTTTTGTGAAAAAAATATGTATGAAAAACCAAGCAGCAACTATATTTAAAAAAAATAGTATAATACATAATTTTATCCAAAGAGAGAAAATTAAAGCTTCCTTTTTAGCGTAGTAAAGGTCGTGTGATAATGTTACTTCACTATTTACTACCTGAGTGTGGCCGAAGTAATTTTTTGTTAATTACGTGACAGAGATAGGTGAATAAATTCAGTACTAAAGTACAGTGTAAGCGAGCGAGAGAAGACTATATTATTATTATAACATTGTACCTTATCTCTCTCGCGCCATGGCACATAACAATGGCAAGTATTTGGTGTGTCGCTTGACTTGTTCGGTATCGCATGTGCAGTTCTCTGTGATTGTCAATCAGTGTTAAAACGACGATTTCTGGCTAAACAGCCAGAAGTCATCGTTTTAACTAAGAGTCCAATGAAATCATTGGACTCTTCGTTTTGCTCACTGATTTGGACTTTAGTTTGGTGATTTTACGACGACTTGGCTTGTATCTGGACTGCTTTCGTGTATCAATATGCCGCGTATTCAATATACGGCACAAGAATACGCAAACATGCACTTTATTTATGGTGAATGTAGAAGTAGCGCAAGTGCTGATGCATTCCTATATAGAGAAAGATACCCTACAGCGCGTCATCCAGATTACCGCGTATTCATAAGAGTGTAAAGATGTTATTCGGAAGGTAGAATGCATAGGTGGTACGAGCACTGGGAGAATAGCTATAACAAGGGGTCCACATCTTATAAAGCCCCTTTTACATGTTTTTTTTTCCAAAATTAGAGGCAGTAAGACGAAGCTTCCGCTCCTGAAGCCATTCCATCGAATCAGCTTGTAATACAGTGCGCCGTTCAAGTGCGTGACGATCCTCATTGGATAGCTGTAACAGTATTTTTGCCATATGCGTAGAGTTAGCAAAGTTGAAATCGGCTTTACTAAAATCAGGCCTTGGGCAAGTTTCACCGTAGTCTTTATCACCAATGTCTGTATTGCTGTTGATAGAAAATGATTTTGTAAGTCTGCATTTTAAATTTGCTATTCGTTTGGTATTACGTCTCATCTCTAACCTTTTAAGTTGTCGATTGGGACTTTTCAGAAAAAAATTCTTGCTAATGTATGTTTGTGGAATTTCAGGATTAAATGAAATAACAGATGCAGCACACCGTCCTGAGTATGATTGTCTAAGTGAATAATTTCTTCGCCAATAAATTTTTGACATTTTTAATCAATCGACAAAGTATTTTTATTATGGTGGCAAAGACCGGATCTGATTTTATTTCACCAAATACGTTTTTATCAGTTTGATGGCCTTCATTTATGAGGATGTACTTGCAAAAATAAGACTTGCACGAGTTGTGATCGCGGAAAACGTGAATAAATGCATTGAAAAGGCCTTGTTTTAAATCTATGACTTTTTCATTTTGAGAATCAATGTGATTTATGGCACCTTTCACGGATCGCCGTAAGCGTAGCACGTTTTGGAGCTGTATTTTTGGCATTTTAATTGGCAACATGTCTTTCTTGATAATTCATCTAGTCTTGTACAAAAGTTTCTGAGGAGGTGGTTAGAGCACTCTATCTTTTTGACAATAAGTGCGGCATACGGTTTGGTATTCAGAATATTTTTGTAGGTGCTGGAATCACCATCAGCTATGAGTTTAGAATAAATAAGACCTTGAGTTGCTTTTGAAGCCTTCTACTATGGCAGTTGACTACATACCGCTAGATGAAAGAGTGTAATTTTTATATCATACATGCTCAGGTACTTCAAGTTTGCGCTTCTGAGCTCGCCCGCAGACCATAGAGTTTTTATTTTTAACAGTCATGTATAGAACTTTTTTAGTTTGTAGCCAATGATATCTGTAGCTCCTGACAAAGTCGTGTAGTTTTTCCTGTATGACCTCTTACTCCAATACGCATCAGATACAACTGTTCTCATCGTGTATGTACGCTATCTGCATTAACGTTACCATTTTTTTCAGCTAGTTCAAATTTTAATTTTGTTGTTTCCTCTGTGCTATTTTTTTTGGCCAGTTCCCAGAGTTCACTTACTTTAGCATGACATTTGGCATAAAAATGTTTTGACATGCAGGGTATATCAAGAGAAGTTGTGACTTGCTCCAGGGCACTGAATCCCATACCTATACACTTAATTATTCACGATATTTTGATTGAGTGCAAGTTCCTTGCTGTTTCTAGGTTTTCTACAATTTTCCAATCTTAATATTGCATCACACATATAGGAATGAAAACAATTTCTATATTCTCCATTAATTTTTAAATTACTGAAGTTGCAACCAAATGGAGAGTTGTGGTGAGTAAGTTCTTGGTTCAAACAGGTACCCGAATTGTGGCTTTGCTTTCATTCGTGTTTTCCTTTTCTACTATAAGTTCTTTCTTGACCATAATATTACATGTAACCTGAAAAATATAGGCCTATAATAATAAAGTGAGTTTGATAAGAGTAGATACCTTTCATTAAATACATGTTTATAATCAAAGGTAAATATTTACGTTTTGAAGTTTTCTACCGTCTTGATTACCCGATGATTTGCCAAAGGTAGCCTGCGATAAAATTAATGTACTTATTAAAGAAAGGACAGAGAAGACATTGTAAAGTTTATAATAAATCTAGCAACTGACGAATAATTGTGAACGGAACATTGAATTTACAATAAAATTATAACAGTAACATTATACATACCTGTTTGAGATATTTACCTATTTGCGTTTGTACGTTTGTATTGTGTTTCGTACATTTGTTGCTCTACGTTCGCACTACTCTGTACAGGATTCGACTCGACATTTGATTTTTTCCAATTTTCTTATTTGCCAGTAAGTATAACCAATGACATATAGACATGATACACAATACAATACTGACATAAGTCTAAAAAAAACTTCAAAACAAAATCGATCTCATTAATATTAGTAATTAGATCCATTCTGCTTTGAAGTTTTAGACCTAGTAATTTAATTAGAGCAATGTTTTTTTCAGCGCAATGTGCAATGTGCATCAGGCGTTTGTGTTAAAAATTGAAAAGTCTTAATATTTTTAGATTTATACTTTTAAATTAAATTATACAACGCGGATAACCTGCACGATGTAAATACAAATATTGTCGTATGAAAATTATTGTTCTAGACGTAAAATCTACGATCTTTTCGAAGAAAAATGTTTTTAAGATTTCATCTGACACACAACATATATGTATCGTTTTTTAATTTCATATGTATCTGTTTCAAATTCCAACATGCCTAAGATCTTGTTCAAGGATCGACCTAAACTATACTAATACTTTTGATGTATTTAATTAATGCAGCGCATAGTAATACTGATTTGAAAATACGTCAAATTCCACAATTTCGTGCAGTACCTTCTTAAGTCATTCGATTTGTTTATTGAAACTCACACTAAGCACACTGAACACGAATAAATTTGTGTACAAACCTAATCTCCTATGTTTCTTTGATCTGTGTTTTAAGTTATTGCATTTGGATACTCTGAACAGAACTGTCAACTTAAAATTAAACAGGAATGTAACACATACAGATCTAAAACGTACACAAATCATCATCATCAATCATCAACAGCATTTAACAGTCCACTGCTGGACATAGGCCTCTCCTTTGAAAGGAGGTTTTGGCCTACTATACCACGCTGGCCAGACGGGTTGGTAAAGGGTTTGTTTCAAGTTTTCCTTCTCTTGGCAGTGATGTTAGCTGCTTATTTTGTTCCCTTAGTCGCCTCTTACGACACCTATGGAATGAATAGGGGTGGTGACACTTTGTATTCTTAATCCGTCACTACACCGACACGGACACAAATACTGATACATAATTATTATGTGTTATATACATACATATCCAACGGAATTCTGATTATACTCTTATATTATACTCACTTTTTCTAGTGGAAAGAAAAGAAAATAGAAAATTACAAGCTTATTAGGGGTATAATACCAAAACCAGCTTAAGAAAGTTTTTGAAAATTAGCCATTAAAATTTACAAAAATCTTAGAAGAATTTCTTTAAGTAAGATTGGGAATTGTCAACTACGAATACCACAAGTGATTGGGATCACTGCCAAAAAAGTTCGGTCTTCAAGTTTCTTGAAGGTCTGCTAGTTTCTAAAGGTAATTTATAAGATAAAGTGATCTGTTTCAGTAATTACTCAATTGAATAACATAATGCATTAATTATGCTTTATTTTGTATATTACCTAATTCATTAATGCAAACTAAGTTGCAATAGCGTTTGTTTAATATTACGGTCCCACTAACATTGATTGGAAATAAAGTAATTGACATTGAACTACTCTATTAATTAATTTAATAAATTTACAGCTTCATAGTCATTTAGTAAGGTAACTAAAATACATGCTTTTTAATTTAAATACACAAATGTAAATTAGTAAGTACCGTAATTACTAAGTTTACAGGTTTAAAAATGATATAGGTATATGATAATAATTATATTAAAACGTTTATGCTGTTGTTTATTTTAATTCATTAAAAAAAATTAATGAAACAAATTAAGAGGTCCTACTATAGAGCAAAAACTTGCTTTTAATTTGTATATGATAAAGTCGCAAATGGCAAAAACAATGATCTATCAATCTGAAAATAGTTTTAGACTTTCTTATGCATCGGTTTAACGTTTGCTACACAATACACTTGTTTAAGTATTGCCATTGTAGCAAATGTTACTACAATGTTACGTGTAAGAACATCTAATATTTCAATAAAGTTTGAAAATAAACAAGTAACTAGCTGTACCCACTATTTAGATTGAAACATTGTATACGGCGGGCTCGGCCCACACCGGTGTCGCGGAGACTAGGCGCAGCGACATTAAAATGAGTAATTATAATAAAGCTGATACGTCCTCATAATTAACTAAGCCTGATGAAGAGTGCTTTGACGAGTACCCTTAAAGTTAAACCGCTGAAGCGCTTTTTTTGTCTACACATGTAAAACATTGACCGTCTTGTTGGTCTAGTTTCGGGTTCGATTCCCGGGTCGGACCAATGTTTGCGTCATCCGCAAATATTTGTCTCGGAGTCTGGGTGTTTTCTGTATGTATGTATGTATTTACAAAAAATAGTAAGTTTATGTAAGTATTGTCTAGTACCCATAATACAAGCTCTGCTTAGTTTGGGACTGGATTACGTTGTCTATAAGATGTACGAAATATTGTGTAAATAACAGCAATATAGAATCTTATAGTTTACAATTGCGTGGCTACGAAAGGTGACAAAACATTCTTCAAAATATTTGCGATTTGGAAGAACTAATTTGCAAGGAGTAAAGACAACACAAATTTTATCGTTCTGAACCAGTTACGTGTCACCCTTTCCCTTGCTTTACCGCTGAACCGCTTACAGCAGCACTAGCGCTAATTAGACGGAGTGACAACCCACTCCTGCCATAAAGCGCTGCAGATTTATCGCCACAGATTATTTATATTATGTTTATTAGGCCCCGCCCTCCGCGCCCTGCGCCCAGCTTTCCCACTAATTGAATTGCCGGGATTTTTATACGTAACAACACCTGAGAAGTTTATTAAAGGTCATAATAACATATGGTAGGGCCTTTTGCTACATTACGTACAATAAACCTTTATGTATTTCGACTCAAGTCATTGCGATAAAACTATAATGAAATTGTTGATATAAATACTGTTTCACTCATTACGATGAATCATTTTGACTTTTTAATTTATAATAATTGATTTATTTGTATAACGATTTTTTTTCTGTGGTGAATGTGCAATGTATTATTATAGAAATAGATTATTAAAAGCAAAAGTATATATATACTTTTGCTTTTAATAATCTATTTCTAATAACAAGATGTCAGATAAAATAAGTTTATTTTTTAATTCAAAAATAAGGAAAACTAAACGATTTCAAAATACTAAATTCTATATTAACTTATTTAAATATTTATAGAATAGGTAAAGCCTTCTAGAAATTAAATATGTATAAGTGGCAAATATCAATAGAAGTGACCGAAACACGACAAGCAAGATCGTAATTAACATGCGTGTTCATAAATCATCGTTCACAAGGAATACAAGTTATTTTGGCAATCGTACCAGTTATGATTAACAACGTCTCCTCCCGCGCGGCACAATGATAAATTGTCTACGAAAATATCTGATATTTTATAACAGTTCCAAATTATACATCACTAGGCGTATAGTGTTGTCAGTTTTTTATAGATAGTGCCAGATAGTATAGAATAATCTTTCAACTTATGACGTACTTTCACTTAGAAAGAGCAATAAAGAGAAGCCATACAAGCATGCCTACCAATTGCTTCTATATTTTTAAAAAGATGTTAAGATGTTCTCGCTAGATAAAAGGTACACTCATATTTTTTTCTAAATGTGCAAGAAGAAAAGACTTACACACGTACGGGAACTGGTTCGTTGTTGACTGATTCTTTCATTTGTCAGTCTAAAAGCAACTATGTCACTAAGTATATTTGTAAGATGTTTCTTCACTGTCGTACATTGATATCCAAGTCAAGTGGGCATTTAAATCGTAACTAGAAATCGATGTCTTTAAAATAATTCTAGTTTATGTTTTCTGAGCAATTAAATATGTTTTCTTTCTTCCTAAGTACTATGATACTGTGGGCAGAAGGTGAGAGCCGCGGTAGTATAAACTAATATTATAAAGAGGTAACCTTCGTGAGTCAGTGAGGTGGTGGGCGGTAATTTCTATATCTACTGAAAAGATTTTGAAAATTATTACAACAATACCAAGCCATGTCATTTTGGAGTATCATATTCTATACCCGAAAATAAAAACATACTTTTTTTCTGTAGTAGTTGAATTTACTTGAAAATGTTTAACACCCAACGATGTGGGGATCGGTCAGTTGGTCTCATATAAAGAGAGAGAGAGAACATTACAGGTACTTTAACACAATCTATAAAAATATTTTTCAATGATTTGCGTATTTGAACCTAGATACAGCGAAACAGTACTTTGGTAACTATTATTTAATTTTGTTAATTAAGTACTTAATTAACAAAATTAAATAATGGTTAGTTGATCTAATTGACTGCCTCGTTGGTCTAGTGGTAAGCATATGCTACTGCTGATCAAGAGGTCTCGGGTTCGATTCCCGGGTCGGACCAAATGTTTGTATGATCTGCAAATATTTGTTTCGGAGTTTTGGTGTTTTCTATGTAGGTATAATAAACAAAAAAAATGTATGTTTATGTATTTATATCAGTTGTTTAGTACCCATAATACAAGCTCTGCTTAGTTTGGGACTACATAATGTTGTGTGTTAGATGTCCGAAAAAATATATTAATTGGTAACTTATCCAAATACAAAAACAGCTTGAGTTGATAATTTTAAAATAAGTATATTTTTATTGTACACATAAGTTTTATCATTGAGACACAAATAAGCAGACAAAACAATAAAAATGTACAATATAATTTTAGACGAAAAATGTGTACGTTGAAGTAAAAGCGGCAGTAGAAAATTTAACTTTATAGCTACGACTTTGGAATATAAAATCGTATGAAGTTTTCAATAGCATGGTCCGTGTCCTTATCCATGAACACACACTGCTATCCGAAGTTGTATCTTTCGTTGATTTGTTGCTTCGGTCTACAGTGTTCTGTACCTAATTAATTTTAATTGGACCGAATTGCAACACGTCTATTATACGCGACTTTTGGCCCCTTAGCTTCGTTTACATACACGCTCCTTGATCTTCATGTACTACACAAACGATACGTATCCGTTCATTAAAAAGAACATGTGTTAATTTAGTTTTTTTGGAAGGAATCTAAAAAACAGTTAATTTGTAACAAGTGCATTGTTTTGTCATGTTTCTGCAGGTTACGATCTTTTTTTAGCTTTTTGAACGTCCTTCCTTCCTTCATATATATGAAGGAAGGAAGGACGTTCAAAAAGCTAAAATTGTTGAATGAATGATTTTGTTAAAGATTATATAATCTTTAACAAAATTCATATTAATTCAGGGACAACACTCAAACTCTGAGTGTTTTATGTATCAGTTTCATGTGTATCTGTAAAAACCCCGCGAAGCAGGAATATTGCATAATGCGAATTTGTCTTTAGAAAAAAGCATGTATGTACCCGACTAAGGCAGAGCCAAAGGAGTATTATTGATTAAAGTTCTGGTCACCATTAATCTGAAATCGAATTTGTATGTTAAAATAGATTTGAGCCAGATTATTCTTAGCATAACATACCAATTGCAATCTAACGTCAGTCATATATTTCATATAAACAATGGACAGTGAAAAATTAATAAGAGTGTAAATATACATACAAAAGTGTTACTGCAATAAATTCGTAATCCCCATATTCACTCACGAAATCCTAACACTTGCAACAATCGCATTTAATTTTCCGCTCGTGTGCCTTTATTGGTAATCGCTTCTCTAAATTGAAACGCGAAGAAATCTCATACGAACATGTTATAAGTTAATTAAAGGTTTTGTTCATTTCTACTACAGTTAATAACAAACAATTAATCCCAAAGATTTACGCTTTAAAGTAACATTCAATTAGGTATTATGTGCTCACTGTAAATAAACTACTTATAATATTTTTTAATTAACATCTACTTCGACCATTTGTCGAAGTAGATCATCATCATCATCATCATCATCATCATCATCATCATCAGCCTATCGCAGTCCACTGCTGGACATAGGCCTCTCCCATTGCACACCACTGTGATCGATTTTGGGCTTCTCGCATCCAGCTGGACACCGGAATACAATACCTGGACACTTACGGTACGGTTGGTCCATTAGCTTAAAGTTGCTCAGCGTGCTATGGAAAGGGCTATGCTCGGCGAAGTAGATGTTAATTAAAAAATATCGATAAAGTATTTTCACAATTCCGCCTAAAAGCTATTTATATTTCAATACACTTCTTTAAATTAATTATCTATTGATAATGTTCACAGTGTCAGAACAGTATCCTAGTTGGAACTCCTGACTTTCACGTAAACTTGGACTTGAAATGCAATCATGTACTAGTAAACGATTTTATGTACTTACCTATGTAAAATGATTTTGTTACTCATCTTTTTTTAGGGGATTAAAATGCATTTTATTATTAATACTATTAATTACTAAATTAACGTTCATAAATTAAATATAAGGGTTGTAAAAATAACTATTAGATTTCAAAATACAGTCGTTCATGAACAGTTATCACTGTAACTGTTCTGTCACTCCAAATCCACGCCTGCGAAATATATTGTTAGTCAATTCAAGTGCATTACAGACATAAATTGTGCGTATGCTTGTCATATATCTATAGCATTCAGAAAATTCAGCCAGTTGCATCTAATATGACAAGGGTTCCACGGACGATGCGAGCCGGTTGTACATAAAAATCGAGCAAACATGCGCCACTCTACTTGTTTAATCTCATGAGCAGGCTAATTGTCCTTAGCAGTGACGATGACAGTTTGCAGGGGTGGGGGGTGAGCGGGCGGCAGGGCCACGTGACCTGTCACTCGCAGGGAAATTAAAACATTCCGTTATTATTTTCATTTCGCGAGCTCCACGTAACACGTTGAAATGGGACCACACGCGACTGTACTTTAAAAGAATGCCATGACAACTATTCAGTTTTACATTGTGTGGACAGTCACATACAGCCGTAAACACTTGCTTACAAGGATATAAGGAACTTACCTATGTCACTTTAAGCTGTCGTAACATTATGACGAGTGTAGTTGTGAAAATACAATAACTAAAAGTTCAGTCGCTCATGTTTAAAGACCCCTAAAAAGGCTTAGTCACTCTCTTAGGTTCAACAGAAATATCAAATTTTCATAGTAGTAAATAAAACGCAACATCTGTGAAGTTAAATTTTCGATTTATGACAACTCTATAGATAAATATAGCTTTGATAACTTATTCTTCAAAACTTTTATTGGATGGATTATATTGATGCACCTCACCATATGATAATAACTGGCAACGGAGTCGTTAGCCGAGTAACGCCGCGGAGCGAATCTAGTCTAGTGAATGTCCGATTTAGAGGGATAAATCGGACTAAATCTCTGGAGATTAGCCGTAAAAGACAGACCAAAAAAATTCCTTTCTGATGTAATTACCGTTTATATTATACTTTCATACGCATGCCAGGGTGATCCTTGGTTCGGCCCTCAGATAAATTTCTAAGGCGAACCAAGTAGGAAATATTTTTTTAAACTAAATATATTATACGTTACTTACCGCTTCTCCAGGTGGGTTTGGTACATGATTATGATCCCACTCATGTCGTGTTAGTACTTTATAGTGTTGGTTATTGGTCAGTGTCGTATTAAGTCCAAATTTACATCTACTGTCATAGTGTGGCATACCCCACGCCCAAGCAAATCTGCCTGCACTTACAGGATATGGACAATTTAAGTAACTATGCATATTAAATCGAACTGCGTCTATTTTAGTTTTAAATTTATGACCTTTATTTGTTTACAAATTTCTTTTAACACACACTTTTTAACACTTTAAAATACAATTGTGCAAGAATACAATTAGTGACACAATATTTTTAGGATACCGTCCAATGAGAAAAATATAAACATATTTTTTTCTACCTACAATGTCAAGTGCTTAATATATATTCTCAATAATATAATATAGAGAAATTCTACTAATAAAAATAAAATAAATGTGAAAGTTTAAATGTATGTAATTCAAGCACGCTTCAATGGCTGACTAAATTGTAATTAGTAAAAAGTGTAAGTGAGACACTTCGTTCTAAGATGTTGGTCAATAGGTTAACATTTTATAACAAGTGCATTTCATCTTTACTAATATTATAAATACGAATGTAACTGTCTGTCTGTCTGCCGCGCTTTCACGCCAAAGCTAACCGATTTGAATGAAATTTGTTGAACATAGTCTAAATTCAAGACCTGAGAAAGGACGTATGCTTCCTTTTACCGCGATAAGTGATTTCCACGGGGGGTGGAGACGCGGGCGAAGGTTAGTATCATACAAAGTTATTAACACAAAATAAATTAAATTCAAGTGTCTGTTTGTAATTTCAAATTAACGTTTTTTCTGCAATTACGTAGGTATGTATGACAGCAAGTTAATTGTTTTGGTTGTGATTTGTTTGCGAGTTAATTGGTTATGTTTGATTATTCAGTATGAGTCCTTTAATTAAAATACGTTTTGAAGTTTTCAAATATCGGTGTAATTGATGAATCAGTGCCATGCATGCTAGTAATAGGCAATAATACAATATCAGACCCCATATCAAAGTAATATCGGCAGACGCCGGCGGCTAGAATTTAAATAATTAAAAATCACCCCAACCGTGAAGGGAGTGTACACACTGCACTTTACACGTTATCATTTTTAATTAAAATTCTCACGACTGAACTACAATGATTAAATATTTTAGCTATCATATTGCTGTTCATGTTTAATAAAAAAATTCAGAAAAAAATTCGACAGCTCTTTAAATTAATAATGACTATGCAGTCCATAAAAAATTAAATGGTCATTTTCGATATAAAATACATTTAATTCGAGTTGTCAACAACCCTTAAAAAGTACTAAAAAGTTTATCGACCTTATGATCGCTACCCTATTGTTATCATGGCATGGCCCGATAGACTCGATTAGACGATATTTCTTCTGGACAGAGTTTGGTGTGCACAAAGTCGAGGCATTACATCTTATTTTCTAAACGACTTTAAAAACGGAGGAGGTTCTCCATTTAACAATTTATTATATAATAAATAATAAATAAATATTTCGGATATTTTACACACAACGCCATATAGTCCCCAAACTAAGCAGAGCTTGTATTATGGGTAAATAGACAGCTGATATAAATACATAAATATTTTTTTTTTGTAAATACATAAATATTATACATAGAAAACACCCAAGCTCCGAAACAAATATTTGCGGATTACACAAACATTTTTGAACATCTAACACACAACATCATCTAGTCCCAAACTAAGCAGAGCTTGTGCTATAGGTAATAGACAACTGATAAAAATACATAAACATACTTTTTTTGTAAATACATACTTACCTATTATACACAGAAAACAGCCAAACACCGAAAATATTTGCAGATCATACAAACTTTTAATCCGACCCGAGAATAGAACCCGAGACCTCTTGATCAGCAGTCGCATACGCTAACCACTAGACCAACGAGGCAGTCATATAACAGATTATGTAATCAAATAACAATACCAAATTAATAAAATAATAATAATCAAATTAACGATTTAATTATCTCAATAAACTATTTTTTTATGTTAGTTACCTCATATTTTTTTAAAGCTAGTGCATCCCATGTGGTCCCATTTCAAGGAAACTAGGATCTGATGATAGGATCCTGGAGAAATGGCGGGAACTCGTCAAGTATCAGAATACTTGTCGCGATTTGAGGACTCGGAATAGTTTTTTTAAGTGTTTTTTTTTTTCTAAAAATTAAACAGGGAAATTATTTAGAACGTTAGTATCAATGTATTAATCGGCCAGATGCATTATACAATCTGATTTAAGCTAAGAAATATAACTTATTTTCCTATAAGAGTAAATGTTCGTTCAAGTATACAGGGTTGTTTGCGGTCGCCGACTGTATGGGTTACGGTGAATAAATTTGTCTCGAATAAACTCATCTTAATACTCTCAACACCGCCGCGGCCTGTTGCCACAAATCGTCGCCTTTTGCAATTAGCTTACGAGTCTTTAGGTTCTAGTTACATTAATAAGTGTTGTTTAGAGACTATTTGAATAACGCTATTTATTTATTTTATTTATTTGAATAATGTTCAAGATAACACATTTAGATCATACATTTTATTCTTAGAATTTATAGAAATATACACAACACATCACCTTGGGAACTAAGTTGAGTAAAATAGGTAATTTATTTGAAAACTTAAAATAAATCAAATTCAATAACAGGAATTTACACTAAGGGTGTCCATTACCAATAAAATCAATTCTGGTTAGTATACACGTAACTGAAATTACTACCAATTCATCTGTTAAATGGTCTCTTAAACAATCATAAAATGGCACAATAAAACAAAAAGCAAATACGAAAAATATTGTACGTCTATAGGCTAACGTAGTCTATAGGCTTCAGTTAGTTTAGATGATATCAGCTATTTCATAACTACTGCAAACAATTTTTAATTTCCATTCAGTTAAGCGCTCTTACATGCAATATAGAAAAAATAGCAAACATTCAGAGCGATTCCAATAGGCTAATCGTGAGTTATTAAACCCCTCGCGGCAACCCACCTGATCGCCTGCCAGCTATAATAGAAATACCAGCGACTTATTATTAAAATTGCTGCTAAATTGTTCCCCTCGCCCCTCGGATTTCGTGGCTCGAAGGTGACTTATTGACGTTATATTGTACTCGTAATAATATTAATTTGACATTCGCACAAGGCGTTACTAAAATTAATTAAATTAAATTGTATAAGCCGTTAGTAAGGGTCCGTATTCACAAGATTAATCCATCGGGCATTATGTGACTACGTACTTTGAAGAGGCATTCGAAATTTTTTGAACTAATCCATCGGTGTGTTAAGCTTGGGTTTCAATAAGCGACCGAAATAAAACAAATACATCTAGAAACAACTGCAATTGCATTTTCGTTATGAAGAAACCTTAATTAAATCCGACTAATTGTGTGCTACGGTTGAAATATAAGCTTTGATTAGACTCCGAGTGAAGCTTGTTTAATTTGGTACACTCAGTCTTTTTTTGTTGTCTACATAGCTCCCCTACAATGGGTAAACACGAGCGCTGGCGAGAGGTTTCTTTATTATTCAATTTAACGGCATTGCTAAGCTGTATGACTAGACTTACAAGATAACTTTTAGCTGCAACATAATATGATAATTAATCAAACAGTTTAGACAAACAATAGTAAATTATGCGCATACTACATATCCGGGTAACCGAAAAAGTAATCCGTTCCCGGACAAACACCTATTTGTTATTGTTGTCTTCTCAAATTACAAAAAGGCTATGTACGTGACCTCTGACCCTTTGATCTGGTCTAGTTCCACGTACATACTACTACTTTGGAAAATGCGGTTTCCCTTATCCTAACCACATTCACAGACTCTTATTAAATTGAATGTAATTAAACGATGATGTTATCATGCTTACATCACTCGAAATATCAATCAAACCCTATTTAAAAAATATAGTTATTATAATAACTATATTGTCAATATTTTAATGCTGTCGCGAATTATGCGTCTGGATACAACAGAGCAGTTAGCTAATCAAAACGTATTGTGGCTGTATTAGAACACAATGTTTATGTTAGGTAACTCAATCAGTGGTAGTTAGCGGTATTATAATAACACGGGTATTGTTGGCTCGGTTCTGGGACATTAATTAGGTAAGTACGTGGAACACGTCAGTCTCTCGCTAATTAATTGAGCGTATTATTGGTGCAATGCCTAACCGATGCGGTTACAACCTATAGTGTTGTACTTCATATCGCTCATGATTCATGGAACGAGATTTTTGTCTTTTGACTTTGGTAATTAGACTTTATGACTGTACAGATACGGTATCTGTACAGTCATAAAGTATAGAATGTACAGCCATAAAATATAAACTTCTATATCTACAGGTAGCTTGTCTCAAATATATCTATCGCATTTGTGAGGATATTTAAATAAAGTACCTGAGTGTTTAATATGTTTAAAGCAAATAAGTATGTTGAGAACTTGAAGCAACAAATTTACTACGTTTTCTTATGAAATAAATGAAACTAATAATCAATAGTGACTTTATAATTGGCATTTTGCCGCTGAAGTAGTTACAGGTTAATTAACCGGGTATGTGCAGCGTCTCGCCTCTAATTTCTGTGATAAGAGTAGTGCGGATAACATTCTCATGTTCATTTCTGTAATTAGATAAATCATTATTTGGATGTTGCTAATTGTCTTAATAAAGTCTTTGCATACGGAAAAGGTATCATAATAATAAAAACCTATTGATATGCCAATGAAAGCATTACAAATCTCACTACGCTATTTACGTATATTATGTATCGACTTATGTGTAGTCATTAAATTAAATTTACTTCTGGTACAAGTACATTCAATATTCCAAAAGAATTTATAATTATGAATTGACTTCGTATATCTACCTGTTTAATATTAAATACAAATTTAATTTTCTAGTTTCACTTTCTCATACACTTGTCGCAATAAGTACTAGAAAGTATACAAATAAACATTTAAATAATTACATATAGAACGTTCTTAAAAATCATACAAAAAGTTATTTCCCAAAATTAAGACACTTAAACTACATAGGTACGTATGCATTAAATAAAAAACGTTAAGTTACCGAACTTGATAATACAACGAATACTTTACAAGAAAGATTTATAAAACTATAACCCGAGTATGTAAAACACGCGGGCCATTATCTTTATTAATTTATGAATGCGAAAGTAACTCTGTCTTTCTGTTGCGCTTTCACACCAAATGTACACAATTTGGCACACAGAGAGTTCAAAGCCTAAGAAAGGACAGAGCCTAAGAAGTTACTTTTTACATTTAACCAACTTACACGCGGGCGCAGCCGCAAGCAAAAGCTAGTTAGAAAATAAATAAGTCATATTGACACTTCTTTCATTTAAATCGGTTCATAGTTTGGGCGCTACGGTAAACCTTTATACACAGACTGCCAAAACTATTACCCTTCCTTTCGGTTAAACCACAGTATATTATGAAACGTAATATAAATATATACATCCAATGAAGTAAAAAGCAAAAGAAAATATTTGATTATCTCTAACATACCGGTGAAACGAACATCATCCGTAATCTACATATATTAGTGGGACGTGATCTCACAGTAGCATCAAACCAATCATATCAGATGCATAATCTCAAACTGGTTGAGTAGGGGTTAATTCGTATTGTGAGCTAATTGAGTGCATAACACGCGTTACTGACACGCCTAATCAGTCAGTAATGCCAACCCATATACCTAATGTGACGCTTATTGATTGAACAACGTATGATAAACTAGCCACCGCGTATAGATTTGCTCTTGACTATATCAATATTAAAATACAATTCTGCTGCTTATTTTAAATTACATATTTATGTTAGACTAGCTTTCACCCGCGGCTCCGCCCGCGTGTAACCTATGTGTTATTCTGTTATATAAGCTATATTACTGTAAAGTTTCATCCAAATCTGTTAAGTAGTTTAATCGTGCTGTGTTACAGTAAATATAATCACAAATAATATTTAACCAAGGTTAAGAATTTAGTTGATTTCATTAGATAGTTTACATGACGACAAGTATTCTATATTTGCTTGAAAGTGAAGTGGAGTAACTTAGAAATGTTGTGAAGCAATTGAGATAAATATACGATCAGAAATATCTGAAATAGGACTGGATGCGTAGGTTTTTAATGTATGTTTATGATAATCCTTTTCACCATGCCGTTTAAGCTTGATTCTCATAAAGACAAGAACAACGATCAAATGGTAAAAAAAGAAGCTACCCTATGTCATACATTGTACACAAAATGTTAGACAATACACTTCCGTAGTTATATTGTAAATAAATAATGAGGTTGTTATGTTGCACAAATCAGATGAAAGCCGTAATTCTATTAAGTGTGACCTGTAATCAATTTTATTAGCATTTATCAGTGTTCTGTGAACTCTATTATATGCTCTTAAATACTGATTGGATCAGATCATGATAAATACATGGTAACAGGTCAGTAACTCGTGGTAAAGTGGATTGAGTGAGATTGTTCACGATATTAAAAGCGAATGTGGTCACAGGAATGAATTGGTGGTACTTTATACAGCGGCTAACCTCAACCTCTGTATCCCAACTCTAATGAGTTGCACCTTCGCGTTCTGTGGAACCACAGGATGTGATACAATCTTTAGGACGACACAAGCCGCCCCTAAATCGACGAGCTATAGGTTATTTTCAAGCCCTTCCGACCAATTCAAACCTACATCAATTTTCTTTTTATAAAAAAATGGACAGAGCAAATAAATTCAAATTATTATCTAGCCATAGCTTATTGGCAATAACGAAATTTCAGTATGAATCGTTGCCTATAATGAGTCAGTTAAATTAACCCACTCTTAAAATGTTATTGACACATTTCCTTTCAAAACGCTGTTGAGGTCTTGAGTTCTACGATAGAATAATAAGATACAGAGAAAAAATCTTTCTTTTTTTTCAAATATAGAGTGAGTGGTCCACAAAATAAAATTGATGGTCTTTTTAAATTTCATAAAATAAAATTCAAAAGTTAACGTCAAGACACTTATTTCATAAATTAATACTATTGGAAACATTCACCATATTTAATATAAAAAAAAACATTGTTTTAAATCAAACAAACAACACAAACATCATACAAAGAAGTAGCTATCGAACTAATTAGCAAATGATACGTAGAAATTAATTAAGCAAGTATATTAATATCGACAACTGTACGTTTACAATAATAAATTAATTAAATACGGGACGATAACTGGTCGTCATTATTAAGTACATTCAGTGTTTATAGACAGTAAACGTGAGAAAAATGTTATACATATTAGAAATAGGACTGATTGTAGTTGTGTAACATCACGTACTAATTATTAGTATAATATCTTTAAAGTTTTAGTTGATGTTTTAATTTAATTTAAAAAGTACAGAATGGCGATTGTTGACAACAATCAACATACAATCCATACATAAAGCAGGCACCACACTTCGCTATTCGCTATTCGTTATGCGGGTTATTCGCGCGCATACGGCGAAGTGTGGAGAGTATATTCGCCAATATTCGCTTTATTCGTACGCATCGAATAGTGAATCGCATATACGTCGACTTGTCGGTTTTTTGACACACTTCAAAGGACACGAATAAGGCGAATACACGCATCGACTGCCCACACTTCGGACGGGTAGTGAAGTGCCCTGTGCATAACTAACAACCATAGACTCTAAAACAGTTTTTGAAATAGATAAATCAATTAAACGATTAAAATAACCTATCATATGATCAAAATAATTTGACTTCATTTAAGTATTGTTTCTGTCAATTTAATAAAATAAAAAGGCAATTAAAATAATATGTTTCGTTCGTTCATTGACCATTAAAAATGACAATGCCCTGTGCATAACTAACAACCATAGACTATAAAACAGTTTTTGAAATAAAATAAATCGATTAAACGATTAAATTAGTTTATTATATGATCAAAATAATTAGACTTCATTTAAGTATTGTTTCTGTGAATTTAATAAAATAAAAAGGAAATTAAAAGAATATGTTTCGTTCGTTCGTATGGTTTCGTTTAGTTCACCATAAAAATGACAATGACACATCTCTACAACACACTATTTGCCTTATTTGATATACCAGTACGAAGTGTGGTGGCGTGTTTGTTGTTTGCGCGCATAACAAATATTCGGGCGAATACGGCGTAGACAAATAACGAATAGCGAATAACGAAGTGTGGTGCCTGCTTAAGACAACGCTTTGTGCGATTCTCAATTTGTTGTTCTGAGCCTGGGTGTTCTTTGTGTCCGTTTCATGTATGTTTGTTAAGTAAATGGTAATGTTATAGTAAAAAGGAAAATTAATTTGAATTAAGTGATACCGTTTTGACGGAAGTATTTAATATTTCAATCCCCGTATCGAAATTTAGTAAATTAAGTCATTGAAGTCGATACTTTTGTAACAAAACCACTTTCGTTCGTAATTAAACCGCATACTTCATGGCCATACCTATGTGCTACATAGAATTATCCGGTCAATTATAATTAAAACACAATTTGCATCCGATATTGAATCATGACGGACATTTGACTAAATCCATGCGTGCCAGCTCACGGAGGTATGTTGATATTCTGATTTGATCGAACCAATTAGTAACTAAAATTAATTTCATTTCCTATTATTAGTAGACAATTTCCGGCTATCGTATGCTGATATCAAATACTTAATAACCACGATTGTATTCTGTTATAATTGGGAAAATTCTATTAAATCCTTCTTACGACTTGTAATGAAGAGATTAATAAATTATTACATAATGATATATCAATTACGGTGAATTTTTTTAATTTGTTTCAATGATATTCTACGTGTATGTACCTATATTAATATGTGTTTGTATATTATTTACATTCCGTTAGTAAAGCCTTGCTTCTTTTGAATTTTAGTTGTGTGCTACGCTAACGTCAAAATTTTTGTGTTTTTTAATATTTATTTTTTGTGCAAATGATAATCAATTTCTACAATCTAAGAACTACATTCCTGATATTTTTTACTGTAGCTGTATTATTAATGAGATTTTTGCAAAAATGTTCAGAATAACAAGATGAACTATAGAGGGTTACGTTGAATTTTATAAATAATCACAACACAAACTACAGCACTTCAAAAGTTAACAAAGACAATATATTCTATTGGGTGTTCTATTATGTATATATCATTGTTTGTGTTATTCATCATTCATGAATTCATGAGTAACAAAATTTTTTAATGACATCATCGATTCATCAGAAAATATTCAGATCATTTAATGGTTCTCAAAGATGAATGAAAATAATCAGTTAATATTGAGTCGCTCCCCCAAACGGGTCTAACACTCGATATTCAAGTGTCGCAATAAAAAAGGTCGTATGTTTTTAATTAAACGCTTATTTTGAAGAGGGAATGAGTCACACAATAGCTCATTGTGTGACAGTGCTATTGCATTATTGACATTTTATTATGTGAATGGTTCTGGTCCCAGAGGTCCACAAAAGTATTATGAACCTTAAAATAATCCAAATAGCCTTCAAATTTCACTACAACTGCGTTGTATACATTTACTAGAATAGCAGTACAAAAGAAATTATGACATAATGCATAATGTGCGAATGGTGGAATAATATCGATTATTACTGAGAATCGAACTTCACAATCAATGTAAAATAAAATTGATTGTTAGAGAGTAATGACTCAAGAATTTTCATTCCTTTACTGCTACAATTAGTTTTTTGCTTGTATGCGTAGTAAATGAACGTCAGACGCATGTAAATACAAATTACTTTCCTCCATTTCTCTCTTATATTGACACTACTTCTATTTAAGGAACAATATATAAAATTTTAGTCGTATAGGAACTATGACAAGTTTGATTTATCATTTTGCGATTTTTTCTAAGATAAATTTGTACTAAATTCGTTAATATGCACTAGTTAATGTAACTTTACAAACTAGTTATTATATTGATATAAAATGTTAAAATGTGTAATGTCAAAATGTGAAATACAAAGCCCCAAACAATAACGCTGAAAAAGTCTCTGATGATACAACTAATAGCTTTGTACAAAACAATGGATACACAAGTGTACTTAAAACCCACCTAACTTAACTTGATCTATGACCTCTTTAGTCGTAGCGTAAGGGAGGCCAATGAAGCTCTATAGTTGATAGAAGTAACATAGGAGCGAAGCAACTAAGGACCAAAGCAACTGAGCAACTTGAGCATCGAGTTTCAAAGCGTCGACCCGCCGCGCGTGGGATCTTACTAAGTGGATTAATTACGAGGATGATCTTCCACCTAAATTAGTCTAACAGCCGTATACCGTTACATGAGCCTTTACCAACTACGCTTTGTGTTTATCGCGAAGAATTTGTATAGGTATCTTTAACACATGTACACATCTATTTCTATTAATTTTTTTTTTGGACATCTGACACACAACATCATCTAGTCCCAAGCTAAGCAGAGCTTGTATTATGGGTACTAGACAACTGATATAAATACATAAACATACATATTATACATAGAAAACACCCAGACTCCGAAATAAATATTTGTGAATCACACAAATAATACACACATCAAAAGTTTCTAGGGATCAAGCATTTTTATGCGGATTTCTTGAGATTGAGATGTGGCTTTGTAATAAATTTATGATTTTATAAATTTATATGGATCCTTTTTGGTGCATTTCATAATTTTAATCAGGAACTGTCAATCAAATTCGAGTAAAAGATGAAAATCAGCTGCCAATATTTTCCCTATAAAAACATACAACGCATTGAAGAAATTATTAGTGCTACTGTTTCCCTACTACTGATTAAAACCAACGTTATTATGGAGCGGCGACGTCATTTAAGCAGGGAAGAAATGCTCAGAGCCGTGGGAATGATAGAAGCTGGTTCCCGGCAACGTACTGTGGCTTTAGCTCTGAATACAAGTCAGAGTGTTATCAGTCGACTTTGGACACGTTACCGAAGCACTGGTACCGTGGCTGAGCGCCATGGAGGACGGTATCGCTGCACCACACGGAGACAAGACCGATACATTCAAATCTTAACTCGAAGAGCTCCAACAATAACCGCCATGATGTTAGCCGTGAGGCTTCATCACTCTTCAGGGAACTTAATTAGCGACCAAACAGTCAGAAACCGCTTGCATGAAGTGAACCTTCATTCCCGAAGACCGCTACGGGTACCACCTATAGCAATGCACAATCGTAGGATTCGATATCAATGGGCTCTTGAACACAGAAATTGGGCAGAAGAACAATGGCGTTTCGTGTGCTTTTCTGATGAGTCTCGTTTTGGTATGAGACCGGATACAAGACGTATACGACACTGGAGAACCCCTGGACGCCAACAGCGATTAAAATCCTGCCAGGAAGTCCATCCTTATAGTGGTGGAACCATCATGGTATGGGCGGGTATTTGGATCGGCGGAAGAACTGAGTTGATTTGGATCAGAGGCAACCTCAACGCTCAAATTTATGCTGAGACGATTGTATCAGACGTCATCGTTCCTCTACAAGTGCAAATCGGTCCCTTATTTCAGTTAATGCATGATAATGCACGACCGCACACCGCAAGAGTTGTAAGACAGACTCTCGCCGCAGCTAACATCAATGTCCTGCCCTGGCCTGCTCAGTCGCCAGACTTGAACCCGATTGAGCATGCATGGGATATGCTACAGAGAAGAGCTCTGCCGAATATGGAGGGTATCCAGTCGCAAGAAGACCTTTTTTTGTTGTTGCAACAAACATGGGCGGCCATTCCACAGCGTGATTTGGATGAACTCATTTTGAGTATGCCAAACCGATGTTCTTGTGTTGTTAGTGTTCGCGGTAGAAACACGGACTATTAATTGTTTAAGTTACCTAATAAAATTTTAAAGAAAACTGTTATTTCAGTCTTTTTTTCGAACTTTAATGTTAGTGGTTCAAATGTCAAAAATCCCTTTATTAGGAAAATGGCAAATTTCTTTACTAATGCAAAGGTGACTTGGTTTATCGTTACTGTGACAAACGAAAACACTTTATTTGATGAATCCTTAAAGAAATTTGTAATTAATATCAATCAGGAGAAAAGTTATTGCAAAAATATATGTTGATCCCTAGACACTTTTGATGTGTGTATTTGGTCCGACCCGGGAATCGAACCCGAGACCTCTTGTTCAGCAGCCGCATACGCTAACCACTAGACCAACAAGGCAGTCAAAAGTGTATAATTAGCTTAATATCTATCTTTCCTTAGTAACTTTGTGTTCCTATCTTATTTCTTATAATTTTAAATAGTTAATATTTGTAGTTACATTAAATAGAATACTTACTGCAATGGTCTGTCTGTTCAAATAAATTACCTGAAACAACCATCATTTGCATTTTAATTCTACGTAGTCATATGTAAAATAAACATGCTCAATTCAACACACGCATTAACGCTATCAAAATAAGCGTTAATAATTTCAAGTTAAACAACACCCAACCAAGCCATCCCACAATTACATGAAAAAAGTTTTAAATACCCGCGACTAGAGATACGAGCAAGCAAACAGACAGACAGCTGGCCAAACATCGGTGAACCCATCTGTACTTTTACAATGTTCTAGGTAAATATTGAACGGCAATACATTCGTGGTCAATTGGCCGGAAAACCACGAGGGTTACTTGCTGTCAAAATAGGAATCGCATAAAGCCGGTATTTTATGAAAATTAGAAATTCTCACAAATATTTTTCACGGTGTTTAACCATGACACATCCTCTGTGCTATGCATGCCCGACAATTATGATGGTGATTGTCTAAGAACAGCGTCCACGCGTACATTTACCCCGTAACTAAGTAAGTAGTTAAGGTACGATTATTTATCAGACAGCATGTCAGTGGACAGCGCTGCCTTTTTTATACGAAGCATATATGGTAGTGAAATGGCCTAAAGTTGGAGTAATATAATGATTATAATATCGGCTTCAAATCTCATCCGAAAGTTATACATTAGAAATATATAGAAATATTAGAAATATAATAATATAAAAATTAGAAATATAATATACGTTAGAAAACATTCCAAAATCCTTCTAAGTATAAGGTTAAAGTCTAAGAATAACTTTTTCCGGAACGCTACTGAGTTACGCGCTGATGGGAGAACATTATTTCTTTCCAAGTTTGTTTTTAGAGCTCAAATAAAAGATTTAACGGCTTCAGTCCTAAAACAAGACCTTGATAGGTAACATTATTGGGCCAGTACCAATACAATATATATGTACATATGTACACAGTTTAAGACCTCACTCTACAAACAATACAAAATTAATTCCCGATATTAACTTCATTCGCAAATCACAATACTAACACGATCTAAATTGGCTACTAAATATTCAGAACCAATAGTCCATAGGAAACATACACGCACAGGTAATTCGACAATGGCCGGGTAATTCAATTTGAATCACACACAATATTCTATTAATCGTGACGGACAGGTGTAATCAATCCGTGTGCGAGCTCGGTCGCATTGTCCCTGGGCTGCGAGTAATACCTTTACGCTACATCGCTAACATTTAATTTTATTATAATACCTACACTATCCTATCATCTATATTATGCATTTTATACATGCACTATAATCGTAATTGTATAAACTTTGAAACTATGGTAAAATCTTTCAATTGTGAATCATGAATTGTAGCAAACAAAATCATGACTTATGCTTGGAATAAGTAAAATGGTGACTGTATGACTATCCGACGTCATTTTTTATTTATTTTCTCTGTTCAATATGTTACAATAACATTTCGTAAGTATTTAATGTATAAACTGCTTGGGTGGCGTAGTGATATGCGAGTGCTGCTTGAGGTCTCCGGTCTAACTATATACTGGATCGGACAAAATGTTTACAGATATTTGTTTCTAAGTTAAAAAAAAGATCAAATATTTGTAGAAATGGGAACATAATATAAAACTTACAATCCACCTTTAATACCACCCTTTTGGAAAATACAGTGCACACTTACGAAAAAACTGTGAGAAACGGTCTTATAGTACGAGGTGTACTTGAGTGATACCCACTGACACACATCTCATTATAGAATCAATACAGGTAGGTCATATCGTAATACGAGGTAGCGAGAAATGGTTTGTTTTGTGCATGAAAGTTTTGTATTTGAAAAAAAAACAAGTTGTTATTTCTTATCTTCATCTCTTGAATCAAACACCTGTTGGATGAGCGTGCCTGCTGGACACCATTTTGATCTTAATCAAACCAATGCCGCGGTATCAGCTTATCATATCATCCGTAACAGTTAAGATATATGTATTAAAGTGCATTTTTCTGTAGGTATTAAGTATGTATATCTATTTGAGAAATTTCAAGAAATAACTATCTTCCTAAATCACTTGTCGGTGCTCATCAGGTGGTCTTTTATTATTTCTTTATAAAATTTAGACGGAAGTGTAACCTTTCTATGACAATACAATACGTCGTAATGGCATCTGGCTCAACAGCAGCTGTCACAAACACCACTAATGAATAAATAAACCAAACAAACAGATAACAAGAGATGCCAATTAAACAATACACTAATTAATTCCAAACATTGTGTAGTGGACTTAATTAGAGTAGGGAACATTATCAAACGAGCAATATACAGGTACACAGCTACATCTATATAGCGTAGATGAAACGCAATGGGAAATTAATATTCGATTATGCCATGTGAATCGATGCCTCACTCTAGCATTGAGTAAACAATCGATAATATTTCCTAATACATATCTAGAACTGCCGATGCAAGAAAAAATAGGCCAAGGAGTCGCAACTCGTAATGTTGTGAATGATAACACATATTAGGCGTAAGTCGCCCGATCGGCCGCGAAACATAAACTACTTTACGACAATCTCATAAAAGAAGCCGCACAAAGTCGACAGTGCCTTTTTTAATATCGAAGGCGAGAGCTGGCCGCACTGTCCCACGAAACATTTTCCATTAATAAAACGCGAAAAAGGAATATTACATATGAAAAAGACATATATCCGTATCGCCGGACCCGCCGCTATCTCCTTGGAAGGTAATAACTTCTTTACAAGTCCAAAGTCCGAGGGATTGAAAAGCAATTTCAGCAGGACACCCCCGCCCTCACGCGGGGCCGGACTCGCCATATTTCTTTTTCGCCGCTACTGTAATTCGCCTTTGATTTAATCTAGAGAAACAAATCTTTGAATGTGAAAGTTTAGTGATAGGCATCAGTGGAACTAGTTTCGCTGATTGGATTCCATCCCCGGCTCGTGCGCGGAACCCGATAGTTCCTACAATTTGAATTGGTCACTGCAGATATTCCGCTATTTGTCTGATTCTACTACAAGATTGCATTTCTTATTTTCTTAGCCGAATTTCGGTCGCCGTATTTGAATCTTTTTTACTATGAATGGTTTCATTCTAAATTGAGAACTAGCTATTCAACTTCGAAAACAAGTAGCAAAGTTAATCAAAAATACTAAAAAGCAATAAAATTTGAAGTCCCTCAATAAAAATTGAAAACTTTTAACTTGAGTAATTGTTTTCAATTGCCATTTAAATACCGATGGTATGGTTTATAAAGGATAATAAATCAGTGTAGATGTTATCGTATATGGTGGTAATAAAAGTGGTGTTGCGGTGAGACCGTATCAATTTGTAACGTATCACTAAGCAGATAGAATTGTAACTGGAAGCAGTGAAGTCGTGGGCGACGAGGCGTCCCGCCGCTATCGACTTACCACCTCGCACGTTAACCACACCGCAAAATATACATTACAACGACCATTATAACCATATTCAGATATGGTACTATTAAATAATATCACGCACAAGTCAGTGACACTCAGTGACAATTTATCTGGTCATGTGTTTACTGGTAACCATAAATTATCTTAAACATTTTGGACAATTCAACAGAAGCTATTAAAAATATTTTAGCGGTGTTAAAAATCTGATTTAACATAAAATTCTTAAAAAAATAAAAAAAAACATCATAATTAGCATGTGATTCGACTACCAGTATTGTTTACAATATCTTTTTAAACAAAGGATAATAAAATTTCGTACTTTCGCGTCTTGTATACATTTAATCAACACCAAAAACATAATGAATGACTTTTTAATTGATCAGAATAAGTTTTTACAAATAAAATGTAAGTTATATATTTTAGAACATGTCTATTATGAAGAGAATAGGCCACGCAAGTAATGATGATGTCATTGACAATAGTTAATACCTAGAAAAATCGAGCTCCCATCGCAAAATGCATTTTCCTTAAACATATTATTTTCCTTCAACTTTCTAAAGACAAACGCGTTGTCTATCACAAAAGAGGTATATTTAACTATTCTTTCAAAGTTTCCGTAACATAATAAGATGAGTAAAGAAATCTACGTAAAACCCACTCAATTTGTGAGACGGTCTCGTCGAGGGCCGGCCGCAGATCGCTATCGGTCAAACTATTCCGACCGCCTTATTTATATAATCTAACTATTTGCAAGGGACAAACACCCCTTATGGTATTCGTTTAGGGTTAGTTATAAAGAAAATTGGTAGTTTAAAGCGGTTAGTTGTGTAAACTGTTTTATTTTTTATTTCATGAGTAGTAACTATTAAATTTAATAAGCCGTAACGCGAGGTTAACATTAGACATAGAATTAAGTAGGAAAGTCGCAGTAATAAAATCAAATTTCTAACTATTTGAGTATAAGTGAAACAAGTTTAGTAGAGTCATTTTATTAATGCCGAAGATATCAGCATAACATACAACCACAAGTAATGAGTTGAATTAAAAACCTTCTCCCTTAGTGAATGAGAAAGCACTACTAGTGATTTTGTCAGGCTGGAATATAAAAAACTAACCTATTAACTATGTTTAATAACTGACAAATCCATAGCGTCTTTGAGTCATGAGACAGGTAAAGTTGTTTTGAAAACGCAGCACATTTCTTAGCCAACATCCTAAAAAGAAGTTCTTCATTCGATCCGTATGCACGTATTAGGTAAATTCATCAGTATATGTTTGGCAGTTTGGCTGTTCCCGATTTGCTTTAAAATAATAGCATATTTTTTAACCTCTAAAATTATTTTTTTATTAAACAAGACTCGCATTAGGAATATATCTTGTGGCTTTAACATTAACATTCATGACACGGAAAAAGTAACACCCAGAGTCATAACAGCAATTTGTTTCTACACATAGTATTATCCCGTGTGGGATTTGAACCCTCAACACCTTACTGCATAAGATAGCGGCGTGACGACCGCTTATACTACTATGAAGCTATCAATAGCAAGCTACAAACCATTTCTAAATAATTTCCTAAGTTTTTTTGTGCCATAATTGACTTATAGTTAATTTTTAAGTTCTTCTGTATCGCTAATATAATTCTACGTAAGCGAGGGCAGGCGCGGGGGGTAAAAGGTCGCCACCGTGCCGCATACGCGCCCTGCTACCATTTTCTGCGCGAACGAAACTCTAAATTGAATACGATCCGAATAGAAAACACCTTCCACTTTATACACTTTGAACTTATAAATAACTAACCTTCGCTTAAAAGAAAAGTAACTAATTCTCTCGTTGTCTTTTCGTGGAAATAAAAACCTTCAAGGCCTCGCTTTATTTTTATCTATTGTTGTACTTTTTAGCATTTTTTTTTATTAGAAACTAAATGAAATGAATGTCCAATTAAAAGTCCTATTTTGGAGTTTCCAATTCCTCATTGACATTGTTATACATGTAATTAACTTAGTTGTCAAAGAACAAACCCACCGGGGGTCCCAATTCTTAACGCCGCAACTTGCACACTACCATTATTGTGTTCCTGTTGCTTCACAAAAGCCCTTTGTAAACAAGGTTATTGCACTATTGATACCTCAGGTATTGTAATACTCCGATTGTTAAGCAACCAACAGTGTCTTGTTTTAAATTAAAATAGTTGTCTTTAAAACAATAAGGATACCTATGTGTTATTTGAACTATATAGACAAACATACACAGATTTATTCAATTAAAAATGGAATAGCACAAACAGGAGGCGCACGTATTGTGGCTCAGTGAGCGGGCCGTGATCGGGCCATTTGCTACTGTTTTCAATTTGTCCGTCGCCGACATACATCAGCCGCGGCACGCAGCGGTAACAGCCCCAACTTTAATACACTTACGCCTGACATTTTTACGCCCATTATGCATTCTGCTTTACCAATACTTTCCGTATATATTTACTAGGAAATTTAATTTAGAAAACGCCAGTCAGTCAGTTTTCTAAGAAGTCGTTTCCCTTTTCTAAATAGTCTTTGACATTAAAAATGTCATTTTCAATTGTTAAATTTTTTCTTGTAAAGTTTTTGTTATTTTTAAAGTTTATATAAATAAATGTTTTGTTATTAAACAACAATCAACATTTGTTGCTCTGTAAATGTCTGTACTCAGAAATTCTGGATATTCATCATATAAAACCCATTTCGCTACTATCAATTGGTTCCCAACAAATCCCATATTTTTGCAGTGACGAAAGTCAGCAATGACGAAATTGAGATAGATCTCGACAGCTGAAAAACCGAAGTCCCAGGAAATTACCACGTTACAATAGAATTGTTGAAAGGTGGAGGTAACCCTGCACTGAGGGAACTCCAAAAGCTTTTTACAATGTCCCAACATTTGTCCCTTTGTTCTGCAACAGTTAGAACAAATGCTGAACGACTTAGCGGACTCTCCTATACGCATCGGCCTACGAATGAACTTGGATAATGATGACTAAGATTATGTTCAATAAACGTGTACTACCGGAACTGGTTGCCAAAGACAATGCCGTTCTCAAAATCGTTCAAAATTACCTATACCTCGGTCAGACTTTGCAGATAAGTAGAACGAACTGAACAGAAGAATTCAGTGCAGTTGGAGAGGCCTATGTCCAGCAGTGGACTGCAATAGGCTAATGATGAAATATGTACATATTCTTTTGCATACTTCTTTTTTATAATGGTCAGCCAAAGTGATACTATCCTGGCTGATGAAAATCATGAGTAGAATCCAATTCCAGTGGTCATTGTTAATACAGACAATACTATCATGGAGCATGGTGATAAACAACATGGCGTGTAATTGAGATGTTTCTGCATCATTGTGCCTCCAGTCTCACACTTACCAACGCACCACGACATGAATGAATACTCTAATTTTAGGGCTGTCTTTTGTGAGAGGCTAGTACCCGGTCGAGACTGCCTGTTCGTGCTGATCAGTGTGTCTCTACTACCTTGGAGTATCTATATATACCTAATAATACCAGTTTTCCTCAAATCTACTCTGTAGGCAAACTAAGCATTTTTGGCAAATTCGTCAAAATATATTATGTTTTTATTTATAGCTAACCAAAGTGATTGACCCTACCTGATGAACACACAAGCAACAAAATTATTGTTGTAATAAAATTAACTAACACTGAAAAAGCATGTATTCAAAATATTGATTTGCATTTTATGAAAAAGATATAGACGACATCTCAACTCTTAAAATGACCGTTAATATGTATCTATATCACATCCGATTTTATAAGTGGAATATCTGGTACACAGTCTCTAATTACTTTGCTCTATACAAAGCAGCTAATGTCGATAATAATGCAACGGACATGTTAGAGAAATTCAGATGTACGGTAAACCTCAGGGAGTAAGCGTAGAGCTCGTATCAATAATAATTAGAGGTGCTTTTACTCGGCCAGAGTTGGTAGTCAGCTACGCTTAGCTTAGCGTTCTAATTGGGCGCCCAGTACCTCCCGATGTTTAAGAGCGCGCATAAAGCCAGCAAAATTTTAGATTTCACCCGCGCGCCCCGCACCCGCCCCTTACGTCGACAGCGATCTCAGCGCAGTTTGGCGCCAAAAGACAAGTACTTCGCTGCTCTGCTGCACTCAGCTGCACTCTGTCGACGCGTATTTCTATAGTAGTAAACGCAAAATAATCAGATGATTATTTCATCTGATTATTGTGTGTACGCGAATAATACATAAATATATTTATTTATTGTCTTTAAGTATATACACAAATCATAGAAGAAAGAAAAACAGAAACAATTGTGTTACAAACTATGTACAACAATAGGCGGTCTTATCCCTCATGGCGATCTCTTCCAGTTCTCTAAAAATGAGTAATAAAATATGAGTATAAAGCTAAAGAGTTTGCTGAGTTGAACACGCTAATCTCAGGAACTACTAGATCGATTTTTTTTAATTATTTTAGATAGATAGCCCATTTATCGTCGAAGGCTATAGGCTAAGTACCTAACATCACGCTAAAGATCAGTGGCCATAGCGTGTGGCGTCTAGCTGGAAGACGCAGGTTTGAATTCTGCCTGCAGTCAAATTTTTCTTTCATATTATTATATTAAATAATTTAATAAGCGAGCATGAAAAATTCCAAAAAAAATACAAAAAGAATGAATTTCATTTATATTAATAAATTCAAAACTACCTATCTTACAATAATAACAAAAATATATATGAAATCCTCTTATCAAGGCCTTTCATTTATGACAATAGTAAGATTTGCGAAACTTTTTTTTATTTCCTAAATTGTCCCCTGAAAATGAACCTTATTTTCAATTGATAGAATTCTTATAGGTTTTCCTGTAATCTGCAAGCAATGCACTATATTTCAGATTTATAAGAATGAGAAATAGTAATTAGCATAGAATAAACACTAAGATATCTACTAAAAGCATCTTTTTATTTTGCGTATGCTATTTATACTACACGACACGCATGGGTATTATTATTACTACTCGAGCATAAAATAAAGCGCGGCAGTAGATATATTATTTTGCCATTTATTTTTATACAATTCTAGTAAGATCCATAGTATTTTTCTGTAACTTATCCAGACCTTTAAAGATCTCATTACTACTGGTAAGTGATCACAAAATTGTCTACGGAGGGAGAAACTAATTTAGACCCTATGCATGTTGCAATAAAATCTAAAATTGCATGCATTAAATTTCACAAATGAATAATGTTTTGATTTATTTTTTACACATAAAACATAGGTACGGTGGCCAGTAATACAATCATTCAATTTTTTTTTGATCGATTTTCAACTTTAATTTAAAGTCATAAGTTTCATATTCAATTGGGAAAAAAATATTCATCTTTTCTTCTTGTAACTTCTTTAGTTGTCGTGTCGGAAGTCTTCAATAATCTTATCTTGTTTCCCATTTTAACGAATTGTTTTTCTTACGATTTATTTCAAACCACGCGATCAATTAAGACAGCGATTCAAAAAGTTGAGCGCAGTCCACTCGTCTCAACAGAGCGTGTGTGACTGATTTGTGAAATAGAAATATGCTTGAAGCTCCCGCAACATGCGACGGAACATGAAATCTTCCGCGGAATAATAGCGTAGTAAGCGCCAAAAGTGTTTTATCCCAATAAATCCAAAATTAAAAGTAATTTTAAGAAATGCATAAGCACGTTCCTTGGTCATGCACAATTACAATGAATAATATTTTTTTTATCATAATAATCATTGCCATATTGAATATAAAACGAAAAAATAAGAAAATTAGAGGTTACTTCGTGATTTTTTTTTATCGAAGAAAGTGTATTAGTTTATGTTTTTGTTCACATTAAGTCCTTGAAAGTATAATGTAGTTACTCACGCTGATTTTTATTTTAACAACAATTTGGAACTTTTCATGTAAAATCAAATAAAAGATAGGCGATTTAGCTTTATGCGCACTCTTAACGAATGGTCCAAGCGTTGACAAACGTTGGTTCGTATTAGAGAACTCAGTTATTACTTGGAGAGGTGCTTCACTAGTTATTACGACTGAAGTAGGATATAAATGAAAGCTTCGAAATTCCAGGTATTACTTATTGGTACGCATGGATCGTAATACAACGTAATTTGCACAATTTAAACCGTTACTTCGATTTATTTCTGTTCTTAGTCCTCTTTGCTTATAATAAGGGTTGTTTTGAGACGTTATTCCATATCTGTGCGAAGTATTCTTCTGAATTTTCTTCTTTAAAACATCATTGTTTATGCAGGATAACATGAAATGAAATTCCCATTGTTTGTTATTTACGAAAAAATATGTGCTTAGTGCTGTTTAATATTCATGAATTAAATTGTATTTTCCATTAAAATCCGAGACTAATTAGTTCCAGTGAAAAGTAACGTTCACACGGAACAAATGTCGCGTCAATTTCAAACGTTAGGTGTCGTATGTCGAATGAATGATCACCTAGTCCTGTCTCTACAGTTAGCCGTACACAAGTATTTGTGCTGTTATTAATTCCGCAAAATTGAAAGCCGATCGGAGTTAGCCGTTGCTGTCGCATTGTTGACTTCAACACCGATTTAGTTCAGTTTAAATTGCATACTGTAGCGCTTTGAAACTTTACCGCATTAGATAATAGATTCAACGCGATACTCTTTTGATTTAAAAATATATAAAACATATGGGATTGAAAGTCAATTTTAGTTCAGTTCAAATTAAATGGGATCCTAATATGATTGAATTTTTAATCTGTACGCATCGTGTAGGTACTGAGCGCTGTGGAATACATCCGATTCCTATAAAAACCGACAAAGTACGTGTTATTTTAACGACGATATCCCACATAACAACTGATAATTATAAGCTAACCTAATATCCGGGTAGGATCTTGTTTCCTAAAGTACGGCTTTCATTACACTATACAATTTCAAAATCAAACATTGATCAATAAAAACTAACAGCCGTTACCTTTCACAATCAACAATAGCTTATTCAAATCATTTCCTGTGTAATCCTTAATCAAGTAGGCAATGAAAACAACCAACTATAGGAACCAAGTATTGAGCTGTAGTAATTTCGAGGACTGTTGATATGCACCGGCCCACTGAACGTTCAAATTGCCGTAGCGAGGTGCGCGTTCCTACCCGTTCGTTACCGTTTCGATGTTTGCTACTCCACGAATCAAGTGAACTACAACTCCAGGAAATGAACGATTTCTATGAACTGATGACCTTTAATCAATGTCGGATTAAATCAAATAGATTAACTCTTTTACAAAAATATATCTCCTGTGTAATCATTACATATTATTAACTAGTCTACGATATATGCTTGTATCTTAAGTAAAGGTTTAATTTAGTAAACCAAGTTATGGTGACAAAAATTTATTATTTACGTTGATTGCATATATGTTTCCTATTCGACGGGCTGTGAAGTTTTAAAATAATAAATAATAATTTAAATTATGTTAGAAGTACCAACTAAAAGGTAATTGTATAATAAAAGCAACGAAATATTTGTAGTCCAATATCGAAAACTCTACTCTGCATTGTAGTTCAATAAATTGAGTATCTATTTATCAATACCTTAAGTCATTATCAGAGTCAATGAAGTCATTAATTTCGTGTGACGCAATGTATTTATAAGAGTCAGTCTGTCCTGCGTTTGGTTGGCAAATGAAATAGCCTAATTGAGCACTTATATCGTCACTACTTCCGTCTGACAAATAGTTAAAATGACACCAGCAAGATATGAAAAATACTTAAACACAAGACGTTTTTCATATAAGAGATAGCTTTACATTACTCTTTATCTGCAGCTTTAGACCTTTTCTGTTGATATATCCAGATGGATTGCAGAAGCTGGAGCTGCTAATGTTTTTACTTGTCTGTAGTAAATACACAGTGTGTTTAAAAAACCCTTGGACATCAACTTTCTCGTTTTAACGAGAACTCTATAAAGAGACTTAAAATAAGTAAAACATGAACACATTTTGTGACCCCACTTAATGTCATCATACCGAAATTTGCATAAAATCTGTCGACCAAAGCCTCAGTTACAAACTTTTGACTGTACTTAAAAAGCACTAAAATCGAAATGAACCATAAACGGTCGACCCTTATTTTGGTACGACTCAGTTTCCCGATTTTTACGTATAAAGTTGTCTTTTTTTAACAAAACGTTAAAGTTCAATGCTTTTAAAGCTCAACAAAATTAAAATCTTTAATTTTACAAACGCTTGTCATCTCTTGTTCATTAAAGGAATACTGGGCCGTCAATTTATCTTCTAAGATATAAAAAAAGGTCAAACTTTTTTCATATCATTATTGGTATAAAAAGTCTAGAGTGCATGCGAGGAACACTTGAAACTTGACGAGGATGATAGGGGTGTCATCATAGGGGTTATCTCAATGATTTATTTTGGTTTTACCCCATTTACTTTGCTATAATTATTGCTTTCGAGTGTCGTGACTAGACATTTCAATTTAGTTAAGTAGGTGTGCGTCGTTTGTACATGAATAGGTAATCATTTAAATGGACCTATATAATGTCTTTTTAAATTAATGCATCACATTATGTCTTACTTCCTGTGCTTTATGTATATAGTAAAAGTAAAGTGTCTTCCATACTCAATAATCAAGGTTTTGTGCATTTACTCGAAAATTACTAGGTAGGTATAGTGAGCTTTGAAAATACGTAATTGGTAAATATAAATGTTTGTATCTTGTTCGTTGAAAACATATTTCATTGAAAAAGACAATCAAACTTATACATCAGAATAACACGTAGGCGAAGCCGCGGGAAAAAGCTATTTTACAATAAGATTTATTTTTATATTTTGTTATGTATACTTTTATGTAAAAGTCAAACGAGCACACAAACCATATATGCTAACTAAATATAACCAACGGAACCCGTTATCTTCCTACAAATCCCTGCAATACCAAGTTAGCAGTGGTCAACACCAAAGCTTCTCAAATTCTGTTAACGTTATTCACTAACCACACTCTGGTCTTTTCAGGGTTTTCAGGGTTAATGTACTGGATCAGAGTTCACTATGAGCAGTATTCATTTTAATTTGTACTTTGCTGGATACAACTTACACGATCATCGCTTACTGTTTATTATCTACATGGTATATGATTATCAGAGAAATGTTAACTGCTTGAGCATTCGTAATAATGGTCAGTATCAGTATACAACGTGGTCAGGGTACAACGAAGCTACTATCACAAATGGATATGGCACTACGAATAAAATTATGACTCAATGGTGTTATTGTTTTGCCACTAAGTAATAAAGTTGTATTCGCCGGTTTGAAAATGACGTTTATTGACGTCAACCAATATTCTCAATTAATGATAACCTCGGGTCACAACTTCCGATCGACTGTACAGTAGACAACGTTTCATTCACGCATTTCTATATTGTATAGCTCACAAATCCAAGCACAGCCAATTCGGTAGACCAGCCTTAGTTGTATATCGTTAGGCCTCAAACGAGATCTTTAATATAAATGTGTAGTTATTTTTATTATATATACCTACAATCCTTTATATTTATACATCTTTAAACACTTTTGAATTTTGAGAGACATCTTTAACAGCACACTGACTTACAACCTATTCATATCCACACATTACTTTGTGTTGTGTTGTGTGTTATGTTGTGCAGATGAGTAAAAAGTGTTTCTATGCAATATGTAGACATTAAAAAAAATCATAAAAAGATTTCGTGCGCCTGATTCGTGATACCATTGTATTTTATTCGACCTACATTATTAAAAATATAAGTGCTCACATAACACATTCCGTGCTCTATATTATTTAAAAATTACTTAAATAACAAAACATTCGTACCAAACGGCGTGACTACATAAAAAAGTTTGTGCGTGTTAATATACATACACATGTATTCTATGAAGTTTCTGACGTGAATAAATCTAATTGAACTAATGAAGGAGGAATTTCTTAATTAGTAGTGTTTCGAACGAACCATAGGCATACGTAGTGTACCGAAACGGGTTAATTACGACCGATAACTCTTTAATTAACCTGCCTAATAACAGAGTATTTGCATTCGAGCCAATTAGGGAGTCGACAAGATCGATAGAAAATATTATTTTCTTGTGAGCTCACAATTTTGTTGTGAACATCAGTTTCTTAACAAAATTGTGAGCTACTTTAGGGCAAAGTGTTCTAGAAATACTTTAGATAGACTTTTTATACTCATCTACGTTCCATACTTGATTCGTTTTATTAAATACACTCGTTTTCCCATTTTAAGTTAAATTTATTTATAAAAAAGTATTCTAATTGCAATTCTGATTTGAAAAAGTGGTATCTTTTGGAAATTTAATTACAAATCATATGGCGAAACAAATAATTACAACATTATCTTTATATTTGAATCTAAATTAAACTTAATTGGCAGTTGGACGTGGCCAACTAGGGTAACTTGACTTGAGTCATATTACCAATAGATACAGAAGAGAATTGTAGAGTAACTGTTAAGGTGAACACCAACCTAATATAAACATGGTTTTAATTGAGAAGCCTGTTTCTAACAAGAGAAGACGTGCGTCTGCGAACTGCGAACTGCGTCCCCGCGTCGAATCTGCTAATTTTGACTGATTACGAATATACAATATATTTCTATACCTGGTATGTAAAGATTGCTTTTTATATACAATGATAAATATCATGAAACGGTGTTCAGTTCGATTGTGACCACAGGTGACCATGGTTCCTTCTTGTGAGAGAACTGGGACAGAAAAGTATGGAATACAATTATTTTTTGTTTCAAAGTCAAGTTACCCAAGTGGGTCAGTAACAAATATCAGATGCCAAAAGTCGTCAAGTTTTAGTTTTAAGTGACATTTGATTGAAAAGTATACATATCAGATGTTGCTAATTTTATATGTTATGTTTATTCCTAATCTTGTAATGTAGAAAGTTAAATAGAGGTTGAGATACTCCTTATGTTTATATGTCATAAATAACAAAATTAATTAGTTTGGTGCAAACAATACGCACGTAAATAAAATATGAGTACGTCAAGTTGTCCATATACGTCAGTTGTCACGCCACACCGGGGTTATCTCGTGGCCACGGAGTTGGTTTAATGAGAGACTAGGGGTTAAGACGACTTTCTAATTACATATACACTTATGAACATTTGTTCGTTAATGAGCGGACAACGACATAACATGTATTTTGCAACGGTAACTAGTTTACATAAACAATATGGTAATAGTTTCTTTCAAGATAGTAAAGCCACGCTGATTTTAGGACGAATGCGCCGAATCTATATTCGCAGGATACTATCCTCGTATAGAAGAATGGCAGCATTCGTACTGTTGAATTTCGTTGGTGAGTGCGAGACAATGATGCGTGATGCAGAAGCAACTCACTAGGCCGCCACAGTGTTGGTCACCATCGGGAAATCAGTCAATAGTTACAGTTTTTTTCAGCACTCATCATTATCTATCAACGACCTTAAATGGACATACTTCTCTTTAGAAAGGAGATTTTCATTCACTCTACCACACTCCGTATACTTTATACGCCACCACATTAAAAAAAAAGCGGCCAATTGCGAGTCGGACTCGCCCATGAAGGGTTCCGTATCAGCAAGTAACATCATATAAAAGTTCTTGTAGTTCGTAGTAACTTTCATCGATGTTTTTATGCTAGTGTATTGATTGGATGAAAGGTAAATTGCGTGTTACGATTTATGACGTATTAAAAATTCGTTCAAACCAATTTTCGTTGGTAGTTTGCATGGTAATGTACAACATATATTTTTTTTAGTTTTATCACTCTCTTATTTTAGAAGTTAGAGGGGGGGGGGACACATTTTTCCACTTTACCAGTTTAGAAAAAAATGATATTAGAAACCTCAACATCATTTTTAAACACCTATCTATAGATACCCCACACGCATAGGTTTGATGAAAAAAAAATTTTTGAGTGTCAGTTCCAAGTATGGGGTTCCCCAAAATGTATAGTTTTTTTTCAATTTTTATGTAAAAATCTTAATACGGTTCACAGAATACATCGACTGACCAAATTTCAACAATAAAGCTCTTATAGTTTCGGTATTAGTTTCGGAAATAATTTGCTGTGATATACGGACGGACAGACAGATAGACAGACTTGACGAATCTATAAGGGTTCCGTTTTTTGCCATTTGGCTACGGAACCCTAATTAAAACCAGCTAAAATGACCAACATTTTTTGGTTCTGTATTGGATTAATAAGTAATAAAAAAGAAAAAAAGAGTTTTAGCTTGATTTACGAGTATATGAAAATGTCAGTAAGAATTATAAGTATGTTTTGGCACTAATTTAATAATGTAATTTTATGTAACCGTCTATTTGTTCCCTTGTCACAAACAATAATTCATTACAAAGTGTAGGTTGTCTTAAATAAGAAAGCGTTATTTATTTATATTTCAAACATTATTCTTGTAATAATACGTAATTATTATAATGATCATATTCATAACATTAAAATCACTGTAAGTGGATACGTATTGTACGAAAAATAAGGTAATTAAATGAACTGCCACAGCTGATATCAAAATAATAATAAGAGGCCTGTCCAATTAGCATAATTGCTTACATTGTAAATACATATTTATTTATATAAAAAAATGTCAGAATGGAAATAAACATTTACACAATATTCATATCATTATTATTATTTTTTGAAAACTCGTAAGCTCGTATAACTGTCAAATAAACTTATTGTTACTTGGAAACTTAGATGTCATTTAAGTCACTAATGCCCATATTTGCCAACTATACTCTTTACTTAAACCGTATTTTTACTAGGAACACCCTTACGTAAGTAGGTAGTCCCTAAATTTTAAAAGCCACCTAAGCACTTAGTTGCCCCTAATATTGGTGAAAACGAAAATGTCAGTAAGGGTTACCTCTTTCTGGGTGGCCCTTTGGTGAAAACGGCCTTAAGTGTTTGTTAATTTTTTGTGTTATCTATTTTAACTTTATTAAAAACAAACTTTTAATCGCGGCTTCACTCACGTAACTTTTGTTATTTAAAAATATTGACATTTAGAGACTCGATGACGAAAGTGTCAAAAAGAAATAATTCATTTTTTATGCGATTTTTAATCTTGAAGATTAATGCAGTTGTTAGTTATATAAATAGTTAGTTATTGATGTAAATAATTAAGTCTTCACGAGATCACGAGGAAAAAGATAAAATATTCGTATTCTTATACAGTTTTGTAACTCTCAACGAATCATCGATTTTTAAAAGATTAAAAATAGTTGTAGCCTTAGGACGCTTAATGGAACATGAACGCGAGACAACAGTCGCGGCCGTAATTAAATAAGTAACAAGAGGAAGCGTCGCCCGCCGTTGAAAAACATAAGTCACACCAACAACCTAATTACGGGTGACCTTCAAATAGGGTTGGCACAAAACCATTTCAATTTTGTCCAATCGAAATACCGTTATCAAAATTCAATAGATCTCCACTGACAGATACGTTATTGGATACATATTGGATTTGCAAATTAATCCGTGCCGGTGTATGAAACAGTTTAAGTTTTTTTGCCAATTACTGTATCGGTGTACGGGGTATTTTTAGAGTGGGCCTCGTTTCTCTATTATTTTTGGAGCTCAATAATCAATTGAATTTTTCACCAGTTACAGTGGATGCATCATAGTTAATTTTAAATAAACGTATTTACATACAAGAAATAGATGTGTCAGCATAAAATATAATATTAATTATTGTAAAACCGAATAGGAGTCGCGTAACAAGGGTTCCGTACAAAGGCCAACTTAACTGTTGGAAAACTTGTCTCAATACATCGTCATGCTCGTAGGTCGCTGTTGTTTTAGCAATTGCAAATAGTTTGTATTAGCAAAGTTTTTTGTTTGTAATGCAACCATAAGTTTGCAATTTTCGATATATATCCGTCACTTGTGCAATGTAATATTGCTTCAAGCCAAAGTTTATAATTCTAGGGCAAGGGGACTATGCCAAATATGCATTTTTTTTTAAGTGACTCTACTCTGCCTGATGGAAAATATGAGTATAATCCAGGAGTAGGTGTCATCATCCTCATTGTGAGGGTAGGCAATACAGCATGGTGACCTATACCACGACTGCCGGGTCATTTGATTAGGCCCCCGGTCTCACATTAACCAACAAAATACGACTGCAAGAATGGTGGCCTTATTAGGATGATCTTCTGTGTGAGGGAAGTACTGCCCCGCTTGAGTCAGCCCGTTCGTGCCTAAATCAACGTAGCTCTACTACCTCCAAAAACGGAGCATATAACACCGTATTTTGTATAGCTAGCTTGATTGATTTTTTCATTACTTCTGGCTGTTGACGGACGACCACCGAAGTGATCCTACAAGGGTTTCGTTTTGGATACACAGTACGAGACCCTATGAAATACCAACAAAGAACCTTTTCGGAGAGCTGATGCTTAGAATTTCTAATGCATAAAACTACACTCACACTCACACATTGAAATAATTTTACTTGAAAATCATAACGTATGATCCCATATAACTGTTCGGCAGTTTGGTGGATTTATTTATTGTAACTCATAACTGGTTAAGAATAAATGATTTATTTATTTATATTATTCGACACATAGATAATATTCGATTTATTATCTACACAGCAGGTTCTCTTGATAGATAACTTGTATCTTAAAATGTGTTAATTGTGATCATCATTGCATAAATAAATTTGTGTATTCGTTTGCTGTTGGTCAATCAGAGACATGTTGTTATGCTTTTACAACAAAAACCGCGTTTAACACTGCTGTGAGAAGCTATTTTAATTAAAGGTAACCTAACTATGTAATTCACTAATTACATAAACAGCTTTCTGTCAGTGAAAGCCCCGTCAAAATCGGCACTGACAAAAATTTCAAAATAAAATTATATTTTTTGTACACTTATTACATAAGTAACCAGAAAATGAAAGATGAAATTCTTTTTATTTTATTTAAAACTACTCAATATTAAATTCTGAATAATATTAATAACTCTAATAGACACAAATCTGTTGATCAGTGTGCCGATCACTTTTATCAGTGCATCGATGCATCGATGCAAAATTACGTCAGCCCTAACTGAGCGTCAACATCCGTTTCTCTAGCTAATTTGTTTGTAGTACGGAGCAGAGGAGGTTGCAGTCAGCCAGACCAATTAGTGGGCGCGGTGACCCTGCCTCCCGCGCCGAGGACTCGCTAATGACAACCCTAACGCAAGGGTCACATGTCACTTTAATTATTTTTAATGAAACAAATAAAAAAACAAGTTACGAGCGTTATGAACGCGCACTCTTAAAATATGTTTTCGTTGGCATAACTAGTAAACTAATTAGTTTTTAAAGCTGGGTTAACTCGAACGCGATTAGGTGCTTAAGCTCAAATAAATAGGAGAGGCCGTTAGGGTGTAGTTTACCTTCAATCCACGGCTTTTCACACAGTTTGACAATGTTGAGAGATTGTTTTATTCTGATTGAAGTGGCGAGAAAGCATTGCAGCTTCCTATTGACAAATATACAAGTTTAAGCAATGAATTCATTTAAGAACCAATGTACTGAACGTTTAATTATTTTTAGGTGTAAATGAGAGGCTTGAAGAACATTTAACTTAATTTTTTTGTTAATTCTTTGATCACTTCACTTTCTAGGAATGCGATACACACTCTTTACACCGTTGTTAGGGTTCCGTACCCAAAGGAAAATAAAAGGAACCCATTTTACTAAGACTCAACCTTCTGTCTGTAACCAGACTGTATTTAATTAATCGTATCAGCTAGGTAGTTAAAATTTTCACTGATGATGTATTTATATTGTCTTTACAACAACAAAGAGATACAAAAATACAAATAAAATAAATATTTAAATGAGGCTCCCATATAACAAACTTCAAATTTGAGTCTCATGTCGATTTTTACTCGATTTTAATAACAGGTAGACGCTCGAAGTAATGGTGCGGAACGACTCGACTCGTGGTGGGCCGATTTTTAAGTATCCGTACCCTGACAACGAAGTCTCATGGGACGAAGTGGCATTACAAAATAATCTAGTACATAGGTACTACATTACAACAGAGTATAGACTCTGTTTAGTTCCTTTTAAATATTTAAAATGATATTTGTAACACTACTGTTGTAATGGCACACTACACGTGTTGGGTAACTGTAAGTGTAGTGAGCAGTTGATTAAAATAAATAAATAAATAAATCAAACCTAACCAACGCAAAGAAGCAGTAACAATGTCAAACAACGTATTTTTGAATTGTGACGAGAATATTGCTTGAGTGATTTACGATATTAAATATGAGGTATAAACCTTAATAATGCCCTCAATCGATACTAATATTATAAACGCAAAAGTAACTCTGTCTGTCTGTGCGCTTTCACGCCAAAACTACTGAATCGATTTAAATTAAATTTGGTACACCGATAGCCTGAGAAAGACATACGCTACTTCTTACCGCAATAACCGCCATACACGCGGAAGGGGCTGCGAAATTTTCTCAGAAATATAAAACAATTGCAATTGCTTCATCGTTTATTCCAGGAAAGACAGGAATACAGCAGCTGTTTTAAGAGAAAAATATATGGAAGTATTTAAGTAGGTTTAAAGAAATAGTTAAATAAGTATCTAAAGTCTATTTAGAGTATTTAGGTCTGTTTACCTCATTTCTATAATCACTTTACTATCTGAGAGAGCAAAGCAAGTGCTTACAAGACCACAAATATGATTAAATTTTAATTCCACGCACTGATGAAATATTACATTGTAATGAGGAATTCTAGGTGCGACCATTCTGATCATCGCATCATCAAATCAACACTGATTAATTAATCCTAAAAGTCACGTTAACTAAAACCGGTTTATTAATTAGCCTAATTTAATCATTAGAATTGCCATACTAGTATAGTAAAATATAATTATATAACAATAACAAGCCTATTGAACCTTTATTTTATTATGTATGTGGTTTCTATAATCTTGTTATCTAAAAGTTTATTGCCAAGTATAATTCTTGATAATTAGAACATAATATGTATAAATAATAACGGCTGTCTGAAGGGATATACATCATCTTCATCATCTTCCTAGTCTTTATTAACAAGATTATTTTGGGGTTGGTTTGCCAATGATGCCATTGATGTTCATGAGAACCAGTCCGACAGATTAACTCTCTCCATAACCTGCTCTCCAAAGCACGGGCGTGAAAAACCGCTAAACTTCCATACTGCGGGCTGTTATTAAGACTTTCCTGTAAGAAAAACCCAACAACAATTTTGACCCGACCCGGGATTTGAACCCGAGACCTCTTGATGAGCACCACTAGACCAGCGGGGCTCAGAAGGAATGGTACATATAAGTTCCATAATTAAAAAAGTAAGCTCAGATACAATTAACGTAATTTAAAAAAGGGTACCAAAATCATAAACTTTATCACCGTGCAAAGTTTTCTGTTCAAAACAGTCACCCGCCGAGTTTCTTTTGCTTAAGTGCCTACAATCACAATCATACGAGTTTACGCACGTAACAATAAATACAATAATATTTACTTCAATTAGTAACAGATTATTATGCAAATGTGATCCAAATAGTCTGATACGCATATTAACCTCACATTCATTTTATGTATATTTTATGCTCCTTTTCAAGAATTATAAAGTTAACATTAAAAAGAAAACTGATAATAAAATGGAGCGTCGTTAATATATTTTATATATAAACATTCATTATAGGTACGATAAGCAATAAAATGTCCATTAATTGTGCACGGTAATTATATGAACAGAAGGAGGCAGTGTTTATAATTAAAACGAATGAAGCATTGCAACACTGGCTGGTCTAGAGATGTAGCTCTAATGAGCAACTTGCTAATTAGAGAATGAACAAGCCGGATACAGGATTCTAATTGGCTTTTGGGACAAGCATGTCGCGCTCAGCGCCACAACCGCTCCGTCTTTTTATAGCAAAAAGATGCTTTCTTGTTTATGGAGTACCGTATCGAAAATCTTAGTACGATTAAGCTAGAAAAAGCCCTTCAGTAATAAAATTTATTGATTGTAATTATTCTTGTACGCAATTGGTTAAACACTGAACTTAGCTTCTTACTTTTTTATATGTAGGTAATCATAATGTGACTTGGATAGGAACCCATTGACTTTTCGTCCTTATGTAAAAGTAAAAGTTACCCAAACTTATACATTTTCAAGTATATATTTGTCTATGTATTTTTTCGTCCTTATATAAACTTTGATATATACTATAATGACAAATTTCGCATATGTTATGTATTTCTATATTAAAATTGGTTTAATTATCAAGCAGTTTATGGATTTATTTTTTTATTTTTGTTATTAATTTTTTTGCATAAATTCAAAATGGGGAACAGCATTCTCTATTGGTCTGATAAATAGGTATTAATGAGTTTTTAATGCATAAGTAGACAAAGCCGTTGCAGGCGTTAACAGAATACTTATAAAAGTTTTATTATTATGTGAGCTTACGTTTTTCTTATTAATTGACTACAAATAGCACTTCAGTATTAATTAGTGTTCGCGATAACGATGTCGAGTTGATACTGTGAGAGTCGACCACCTTTTTGCTGTACACTTTTTCTAGTTTTATGCATACAGAAATTTTATCCGATCAAATGTATATGAACTATGAAATATGAGGTATATTTTTAAAACCAGTTTTTTCTATGCATGAATGTAATGTAAATTTTATGAATCGAAAATATTGTGTTTCATTTCAGGCGTTTTTCTTAGATTTTATAATATTTTTTCATTTGTATTACATTACGAGTATAATACATCTATTGATTACCACCAGGGATGTTTAAATAGAGATTGTTAATTATTACAATTCTTGTTTGGCTCTGATTATCTCAACTGGAATAAGTCAATCGGCATTAAATGTTTGAGTTTCGTATCAAAATATATTAAAAAAAAAACAATAAGTAACATTACTATTCAAAAATATACCTATATATGTACATATATGATGGTCATCTCAGGGCGTATTTCTACTTGTTAGCTTTTAAATTACATGAAATACCTAATCTACCTAGTTAATTTTTTTTAAATGAAAATTAGCACATTTTTTTATACCTTACTATTAATCCTTTAATTGTAATGTAAAAATATTTGTATACCTATTTTAAAGTGATAAATTAAAATGACATATTCTATAAATTAATAATCCTCGCAAGGTTATTTACCAAGAAAAACACTTTTCATCAGAATTTATCAAAGAGTTGAGTGCCTCAACCAGCTGTGACCTATTGCACTTTATTGACATTGTAGACGAGACCGGAAACAGACGCCGACTACAAACTGACACAATAAAATTGTTTTCAATTATTAAATGATAATGTTTACATATAGATATATATGTATATACATACGTATGTACGGTTTAAACAATACACATATTTATCTTTGTTTACGGTTAAATTAATGTATTACCATATTCTGATAAGATAATGCACTTATAATTGCTTGATTTTTTTTTTATTAGTTTTACATAAAATTAAGTGTCATTAAGTAAAGCGAAAGATTTAAACGACTTTACAAAAGTTAGTTTAATAATATTATATTATTGAATATAAGTTTAGTACAAATTGAGTTTTTTAAATGTTAACGGTCCCATTTTAGGTAAGTATTTATTACAATTTAAAGCTAAAGAGTCAAATTACGGTCTGAGATAAACAACAATTTTCTTTTTTTAATTATACTAAAAATTCACTTTAATTAAATAAAGGCGTGGAACTTACATCGTATTTAAGTATAAAATTTAAAAAATACCAAAATAAGAATTAGAATCTTATTATTTAAACATTTTGGTAACAAAATTCCTAACTATTTCCCTCACGATTACTAATTAAATAAAACAAGCTAAGTTATGCGGCATGTAACACATATGAATAAATTAATTATGATTAATATGCACCACCATCATAAATTCCAAATTACGTCTTCCTAAGTTAGCGAGAACAGTAATTACATTTAAAATTTCATTTCTTTATTAAGCTAAAAGATGAATGGTCCTGATAAGCACCGTATCCATACAATAAACTAATTAGTAATTAGTTTAAAATGGTAGAAGTGGTGCGTACCTCTACTCCACAGACTTTATAGTTTTTCAAAGTGCACGAGTCCGGTGGTAGAGATCATTAAGCGAGTCTTCAAACCTGTCGCCGCATTACACTAATTGACGCAATTAGAGGGATTGCCGAACGGAAATAAAAGTCGGCTCACCTTCATGAAACGCCGGCCCAGCCAATTAGCCTAGCAACTCGTAATTAGCCTCTTCAAAAACACTCTTACAGTCGATCGGTCTTTGCACAGCTAAAAAAATTCACTACACACAAATATCGTGTTCATTTTCTCGTATTCAGAAAAAAATGTTTTTCACAGCACAGAAAAGTTTTTTCGCGATCGCGTGCTGGCGCTTCGATAAGTTGTACAGTAACGTGCGCTCACTTGAACCGCTACGGAGCGAATGCGCAGATTGTAGCGGGAGGAAGTCGGCATACACACAGCCAGTGCCACCAGGCTCTGCGAGGCGGAGTGTGATGCCCTTCCTTTTCCCGTACGAAAGCTCTTCACTTGTGGAGCTTTTCGCGCAAAGCTAACGTGCCGCTTATGACTTTCTGACGATAGAACGACGTTTAACTCTGTAAGTGGGCAGATTTTGCGCGGTACCACATTTAGGCCTAAATAAAATGAGACTGAATCAAATTACGGTCGGTCCATTACCGGACGGCGAATAATATATAATAAATCTGTAATAATGTGTCGCAAATTAGTGCACTTGCATTCTTTTACTTTTAAATTAAGTTGTTTGCCTCAATGCACACCTACACATCTTGGCTTATTTGTTATATTTAAGTAGTGTTATGTCATGTGTGTTAATATTGCAGAACTAGTAATCATTCACCACAATAACAAGGATTACTATGTAAATGCTCTCGAATAGGTAAATTAATATATAAGGTAGGTAAATAAATATACATAAGTAGTTAAGTACCTACTGCACACTGTGTGAATTCCCTTCAATTGGAATAAGCATTTCTAATGAATTGGCAATTATAAACTCGACAGCTAGGGAAACCCATTCGTCATTCATGAAACTTGTTGGCAATATCATGCTCATTGTATTGTGCAAACCCTGTCCCCATAGCATGGCAGCGCTGCAACCCCACAATATTTTAAACCCTTACACGTACAGTTACAAACACCTTTTTTTATAGGTTTATCTTTCAAATTACAGGTTTAATATTATAAAATCATAGCGAACACAAACGTAGAATATACTTAGATTTGTTTTGTCTTATAAATTTATTTCATACTAGCTTTTTCATGTAACTTCGCCCGCGTGTATATATGTCCTTTTTCGCATCTCTGTCGTTTCTCAAAAATTAAAGTATCTCTACGCCAAATATTAAGAATTTCAAAGGATGACACACAAGCACACCCGGCAGTTGTTAGGTCCTGTTCTATAGCTGAAATTATGTATCTTGATGTATGAATATTGAAGAATCTTTTTTTTTTCTTTTATGTATGTTGAGCGATAATTTCGTCGTTTATGAACCGATTTCAAAAAATATTATTTTTGCATTGGAATGGGCGTAGCTTACAGGTGGTGGTGGCCATCGTCACCATATCGGGATCTGATGATGGGATCCCAACGAAATCGAGGGCAACTCTTAAATTTTATAGGGACATATTATGTATTTTTTAACAAACAAAATATTGTTAATGTACCTTAATAACAACTGCATGGAACGCCGCGGGGTAAAACTAGTCTAAAATAAAGGTAGCTCCTTATATCATCATCTATATGCGAGTTCGAGTCCCGTCAATATCGGTTTTTTTTTGTAATTTTGATGTAAGTAACTGATGTAAAACCCATCCATATATTTTTCGCTATAATAGGTACTATTGCAGTTACTTTCTTTGAAACGTGTTCTTTTTAGTATAAAATATATTTGCGTTTATGTATTAATTTATTATAAATATATTAATTATGAAGTAGGTATATGTGTCACACATTTATTGTATGTACCTAAAAATTTGTGGTTTTCCTGCCCGTGGTTATGTTGTTATGATATGAGCCTAAACATAAACAGAATAACATTTTTTTAGTTTATTAAGCAGGAAACTATTTAATTATTATTGAACATGACTAGATAATTAACATTTCATTGAACAACTTTCGTTTAACTTACTAACTACTTTAACTTCGCATAATTATAACATTACTTTCTATATTGCCTAGTATTTTAATAACACTTTTAGTTGCAGTACTTATGAAATTTCTATTACGTCAGCTCTTTTCATGTAAACTTACCCATAAGTTGTTATTTATGCTTTCATATATTTTACCAAAGATATGTGTGTAGGTCTGTAGAAACAGCCTGTCTGAAATCACTGGTGTCACAAATATCTACAATCAAATCAGTCGCATGATGATTTGTGGCTGATTAAAATGGAAAATCTACTCATAGAAACTCTTCAAAGATATTTATTAACAAAATTTATCACCGTCATTATTATTATGCAATAAAATAAATCATGAAAACCTGACAATTAGAATACTATCATGTTCAAACTGATCTAATCAGGGAACAAAATGAATCGTTTGCACACCTCCCAGTCCGGTTCGTACCAGTCACAGCAGTCCCATGCAGTCTCACTAAGAAATAATACAATGATGGACATGATAACGTGTGACTGAGTCTACGTTTAAAAAGAAACATGAAATTAAAGCATTAACTATATATACGGACGGAGGCACGACCGTAAGCCGTAACACAACAAAAACTTATAGATGCATTATTCTTCAGTGCGACCGGTACTTGGCCCTGTTATCATTTTATGATTCCACTTCTCCATTGAATCAATTAAGTGAACGTAAAAAGGGTGCAATAAAGAATGATTTATTATTGAGAATCATAATAGTTTTTAATTATCATTCAAGAGGGTACATAAGTGTGTTGAAAAATGTTATATGTGGCTTATGATTATCTGAGAAATATGAAACCGGCTAGATACAACACGATGGTTCTAGTTTTGTTGTTAATATTACTAAGGACATTCAAGGATAAGGTGTTCAAATTAGGTTGAATTGGAATGGGTTTTATTAGTATTCTACCGAAGTACCGAAACATATATAGTTAAGGAAGAATGTTATTAATAAAATAAAAAACTTAGTTTATTGTGTTAATGCAAACGCCTAAAATTGTTTTGTTTTAAGCATTTGCAGAAAAACAATTGCTTTGATATGGCTCTTAGAAATGTAGCCTAATAACAGCAGCCATCGTTCAACCATATCGGAGGGAGCCGAACGACCCGCTACACACGATACCGCCAGCAGGACTTTTGAGTGACCATGACATAATCACAACAACCAGTCAACAAACAAACTTATGCTACTAGTGACTACAAAGTGCTCACATGTACAATTCAAAATACTCTCTAAGAGTACGATAAATATTTGGAACATGTCAATAAAAAGTAACTTATTATGTAATAATGTCAAAATCACGAGTATGTATGTCTATTATTTGACTGCTCGATTGGCCTAGTAGTTTAAAAGGTAGCCACGCGGCTTCCTATTGCGCTAAATGTTGTAGGTTCAAATCTCACATCGGACAACACTTTGTGTCATTTTCAAAATGTTATTCTAAGTATGGGTGTTCTTGCAACACAGGATGTATTTACTTAAGTAGTTTAAAACTTAATTATAGTTTAAAAAAAAATGACTGGAGATAGTTATATCTCACTGTCACAGTCTCGTTGGTCTGGTGGTTAGCGTATGCGACTGTTGATCAATCAGAGGTCTCGGGTTCGAATTCTGGGTGAGCTGTTGTACCGTTTTTCCTACGAGAAATTCTTAACAGCAGCCCGGAATACGGAAATTGGAGGTATCTCGCACCCGTGCCTAGGAGAGCACGTTAAGCCGTCGGCTCCGTTTGTCATGAACATCTTTGACAGTTGTTATTGGAAAGTTACTATCTTCACATATACTGACAACTACTTCAACCTGCGAATTCAGGTCCGACGCTCCGTATAAAAACTAATATTTTGAAAAAAAAATGTCTGTCTGTCTGTCTGTTTGTTCCTGTAAATGTCTGAAACGGCAGGACCGATTTTGATATGCATTGTAGAAATATGATAGCCAAAAGCGTAACTTAGGCATTTTTTTAAAGACTAGATTGGCTCAGTTAGTGACAATTATAACAATAACCGCCGGTAACACCCCTGGACTCAGCTAGTTATGAATCAATATGCACATTGATTTGTTTACAAAATTATATGAACTTTAAGGCACTATATTTAATACATTCTTGAAATTAAATCACTTTTATTCAATTATTTAATGATCTTAAAAAATACCTCAACAGCTTCGCCTTATGGCATTGTCATGGCTAAGTCGCTGCAGCCGACATGGCGATATACACGCAGGCGGAGGCGCGGGAAAAAGATAGTAGATATATAATTTATCGTAGTGCTTCAGAAATAATGACAGGTGTAGAATACAATAACAGAACGTTTACTGACCATGAAATACAAAAAAAACATGATCGAATCTAACGGTCTCTAAGTCTATATATTTCATAAAATATATAAAACCTCGTGATTGTTTAAGTGGCCGGCACGCCGCTTCCTACTGCGCCAAGTGTTGTTGGTTCAAACCCACATAGGACAACACTTTGTGTAATCCACAAATGGTTGTTCTGACTCTGGTGTTCTTTGTGAACGTTACATGTATGTTTGTAAAGCCCGAAACTATCTTTATAATTAAACTTTATATCACATACACGGTCAGAGTAGTGATGTTCAAGGGGTAACTAGCTTTAGCGAATGAGAAAGCAGTTGCAAACTGGACCTTAGTGATATTAAGTGTTAGAAGATTTTTGTTAACCATGGCACAACAGAGCTTGAAGTCAGTTCAGCACTAAAACCAATCTTTCCAGTTGTGAATAAATGCTGTGTCATCTGCAAAACTTATTATTTTGCACTTTTGTATTGATAACTGACACAGCTCAATCACATATATTAAAGAAATAGTTGAGCGCGCTTCCGTGGGGGACACCAAATGTGACCAACTCCTCGTTACTCAGATAGCTCTCCAGCTTAACAAACTGTTTCCTGTCTGAGAGATAACTCTTGGAAAGGTTCAGGGCCATGCCGCGAATTTCAATTGTAATTTCGAAATAGTGAAGTAGCCTTAGATGATTGGAGCAACGACGGCGCGGTCGGTACCTAGATGGGTGACCGTTTGTGGCATGATATATAGTCGTTAAGCTTAGTTGGAGGCTTTCGGGCGGCTTAAAAGACCCGAGCCCAGCAGTGGGACAGCGCAGCATGGGTTGTTGATGATGATGGGGACAGACACAGTGTCAAATGCAGAACAATAACAAAATTACAAAATATAAAAAACGACATACAATGTAAATATTTCAATTTAAAGAATTCACTATATTTTTTTGACTATCTAACTTTTCTCCTGCAGCACTATTTTTACTTTTAAATTAATATAGGAATTCTCTTTGTTTTCAAATTTAGGGCTTTAGTCTTGTTTTCGCAAACAAAGACGTCGTCATTGTTAGACAACCATAAACAAGTTATGATCAGTAAAATGGCTTCAGAATGTATCACAATTGATAATACAAGTTAACACTTAGGTGAATACCCTTAAATTGCGTACAAACAAATCGAAACGAACTCTTGCGTTCTGTGTCAATTTGCGTTCCATTCAGTGCAGGGCCCGCAAAAGTGAAGGACGTCAACGGTAGCTGCTACTACTTTATCGATAATCGCACTCACTCATATTTCAAAAGGCGTGTATTATAAAGTAAAAAAATATCGCAAACTTCGTTTATTTTTGTAAGAAACGTCGAATTAAAACTATAACATAAATTGTTTTTCTTAGATATAAATAATTATAACATTCATTATAAGAACCATTATAAAAACGTAACGTGTTAGTATCTAATTAATGTACATAAAAATGAAATAATATATATCTATTATTCCACACTTGAGCAACTTTATTGTTTTATTTTAAGGATTGGATATAACAAAAATTATTGCTTGATCTCTGTGACAGAAACCTACTGAACTTTGAACTAGTGTCATGTTTAAAATTTTATTTTGTATCGCTTAAAGTTTCCCTTTTAACATACAGCTTTATCACGAACTATATTTAACCCGCGGCTCCGCCCTCGTCTATTACCGCAGTAAAAAGTAGCCTATATCTTTTCTCAGGCTGGGTTTAAAATTTTATTTAAATCGGTGCAGTGGTTTTTTAGTTTATCGCGAATAGACAGACAGACAGAAGGCGTTGGACTTTATTTTATATATGTCGCAAATAAATAAGTGGCCGAGTGGCCTTAGGTGATTGGAAACAATCACCAAGGGTAAGCAACGACGGCGCGGTCGGACCTAGATGGGTGACCGTTTGTGGCATTATATGTAATGAGCGTTTCCGTGATTCGGAGGTCACGTTAAGCAGTCGGTCCCGGTTGTTATCATAAGATAGCAGTCGTGAAGCTTAGTTGGAGGCCTTCGGGCGGCTTAAAAACATCCAACAGCAAGATTACGTAGCCACAACGTGTCTTGCCTGTCCCCAACTCGCACTCGGCCAGCGTGGGGACGTATGGCCTTAACCCTCTCTTGAGAGGAGACCTGAGCCCAGCAGTGGGACGTTATGGGTTGTTGATGATGAAATAAATAAATGTTTTGGACGGACGAATCTATAGATCATACAAACATTTAAACACGAGACTACAAGCGCAGCAGTCGCATGCATTAACCCTGTGCTATCAAGGGGCAATTATATTAGTTAAATTAAATGCAATGCACTATGATATTTTATATAAATTTCCACATAAAATACCACATGATGTATAATGGTAACTGTGACAACTATCTCAGAGTTCAAGCTATATTCTAAGCACTTTAAATTAAAATTTAATTAAAAGTAAATTAAATTAAACTTAACAAAATTTTTACAATAATTTGCCCTCAAATCTCTAGTTTTTAATGTCTAACATTGGCATGGCATAACTTCTAATTAAAATATATGTACTATGACAAGTACCTTGTTTTACGGTTTTTATTTAATGTGGCTAACTCTTACTCCCCATTTATACATCAGAATAAAATTTACCTCTGCATCAAGCATTTATATAAATAATTTTAATCATAATCTAAATTACTTACATGAAACTGAGAAAGCTATTTTTATTCTCAACCATTAGTTTAATTAGCTTTGTGCTGCAACGTGTTATCTATCTCATCCATTAAATAAATGTTTATAAAGAAATTTTAATTACTAACATAGTATACTTGTTATTTACGCTAACTGACGACGAAATACATTTATCATTAGAACCTAACAACGCACTACATACTTACGTCAATTAAATCTTGTAAACGTCAAACTAACAAGTCGAAGAATATGAAACTTGTCTGATACAAAAGTCATCGATAAATCTTAACAACGTCACTACGAACGACCCAAACAGGGATGGGGGAACGTATTGACGCATTCATTTTCTATACACATTTAATTTATTGCCGAGTAACTCGAGACATGTTCGCTCACAAATCAAGCAAGCTTTTACGCATTTTCAGCGGTGTTTTGTGTGCCGCTCACTCGGAAGCGAGTGATTCTAACCAAGGAAGGGTTATTGTGAAACGACCTTTATGAATCAACAATGAGTTAAATCTTATATTGACGGCTCCACTCTTATAATGCCCTTTCATAGAGCCCAATTTCAATGACTTAGTTTCTATACGATTTAGATGCCCCTATCTTGTACACGTTTTGATGAATAGCGAATAATTTCTATTTAGTGTCACTAGACAAATGAAACCTGTTTTATTCTATTAAGTGTTTTATCAAATTTGACTAGGAACACCTCAACTTTTGTTAGGATATTTTAATAAAAACGAGGCTGTTATATTAAATTAATCAAAAACTGTGTCTTCAAAATTATTATCTGCATTGAAGACATTTAGATAGTTAGACATATTATGGAACATAGCAGAATGAGCTTAATGAAAGATGTCTACAGCATTCAAATCAGAATGCCATTCTTAAGGGCAATACCCTGACTTCAGAAAAAACTGTTTTTACGCACTTGAATATACTACAATTCATGAATAATTACCAGTAGCAGTGCAGCGACTTAAATTATTTTTATAGTACCTAATTCAATAAAACACCCTATTTTTTTTTAATTTCAAAGTACATTCTGGAACAATTTGAAGGAGACATCTTAAAATATAATTTTTTGCCCCTATCGGGCAGGCAGCTGATGAAGTTAGTACTTAAGTTATTTTTATATAGGCAATATTAGTCGTAAACGACGATGCTACTTTACATTATATTCGCAAATACAATCAAAAACCAAATCACCAATCTACACCTAGACCTATTGCGTTTAAAAAAGAAATCTACGACTGAAACTGAGTAATATTTCTTTCCAAATAGAATTATAACCTTAAAGCTGAAGCTTATCCGGTGCACAAAAAACGTCGGTGTTGGCGGCTTTCATTGAAATCGACTTAAACCAATTAATCACTCTTATCAGGTTGTTTCCGCGGAGTTTTTCGATAAAAGGATCGAGGGCTGACCATTGAGCTACCGTTTAACTGTTGTTGGGGTAAACGGGGCTACTATTGTGGCGTTTTGTGAACGGCTTTTGGGCTATTGTTGGAAACTATTGTGATGGAAACTGATGATGGCTTTGGCTCCTTCCGTTCGATCGACGATTAGTCTTCTGGCTAAACTGTAAATTAATACACAATTCAATTTATTTCCATGAAAGGCAAGATTCTATACAATCGTATAGAATCTTGCCTTTCATACCATTCAAGTAATCACTTGACTTCCTACAAAACTGATTCCAGGTGGTTTAAATTTGTACGGTGAAAATAAATATTTGTCAAATAAATGGCTAGTGAATTTGATTACATGTATGGTATGGCAACTAAGTACTGTATTATGATAGACTAAATCTAAAGTGATCCAGAAAATCACTGAAGAAATTTAATCTTCTTAAAACCTCCTGATTGTGGTTTCCGTTTGTCATTGATTTTGACTGTTAAATATACCTCAAGTCTTAGTGTGAATAAATGACTTCACTCTATGTTTGAAAACTACTGGTAGTTGTTGATATGCGTGTAATACCTGACCAGGCTGTCACAAGTCCCTTTCTGGCCCAACTTTGTTGACCTTATCTTAGTAGGAGACCACAAAACCTTGCATATTTTACAATGTTTCAAGTTTTCCGATTTAGTAGAATAGTGCTGATGTATCTTTTTAATTAGTATATATAACCTATCATAAAACCTAGGTTACGTTTGTAGTACGTAATATTTGAAAACTATTAATATTCAAAAATAACATACAATGTACTTAAGAATTTTGCATTGTCAAGTAACGATACGAAAAATCACCATCTGGAGTTTCTCAAACTCCGTAATTCGTCTTAAGAGTTTAAGACAGAGACAAAAAGCTTTACGTCTCCAAAAACATCGAAAGCTTAGCAGTTCGAAAGAAGCTCACATCCATTATGCGGCGCTTAGCGGCTCTTCGCTAAGGAAACAACGAAACTGGAATTTACATAAATTAAATGGTAGCACCTTTCGCCAGTTTACAAAGTGCGCTAATGACAGCTCTAGTCTCTCACGCAAACTGATTCGGTCTCACGTGACGCGCCCCCCGATTAACTGTGACTGCAGGAATTAGAAGCATTTTATTACATTCATAGTCTATCAACTTAATCTATTTACTTGAAACGATTTAAACGTTTTATTAAATATTTATATTTATTTATGTAACTGCATCTGTAGGAGTAAAATGTCTTCAACATTATATGTAGTTCCCAACACGGATTGACCAGAGTGGGAACGTATGTATGGCCTTAATTGTAACTCTCTCCTAAGAGGAGACCCGAGCCCAGTACTGCGATGTTATAGGTTGTTGATGAGCATTCTAATTTCGTACAAAAATAACAATATAAATAAATAAATGTAGATAAATAACGTTTACAATTAAAACTTTCAGATAAAAATATTGTTATCCTTTTCAAAGTATTCTTGTGAAGTTTATGCACCCTACTTTCAAACCAAACAAATCTATACAAATAGGAACTCTCTCGTAGCCTATTAGTATGATAATACAATAAGTATCGCTAAGTTAACCGGCCCAAGACGGGCGCCTCTCTATACTATTTCAACTTTGTTTACTAAGTTGTTTCAAAACAATCTTCCAAAGAATAAATATAGATAGGTAGGTTGAACTAAGGGGTGTTTATCATTAATTAAAGTTGTAAGTAAGGGCTCTCTAGTATTTAATACCAGCGTTGTAAGTCTTAATTGACTTTATCATGGCATAGAACTATGATTAAGAAAGTTATATACGTAATAATCTGTTCTAAATTAGACCTATTTATGCATTAAGAAACCCATCCACATACATGCTAAATCGAGATAATTATCATTGTCCCCTTATAAATAGAGTCATTAACTAGGTTGTATGTTGTTCCTTGCTGCAGAAGGTCTAGGTGTGTACTATTAAAAGATCTATTTGAATTTTTGATAGTACACACTAATCTTTTCAACTTCTAGTTAGATGTGTAACAAAAAGCTTCGGAGGCACAGTCCGACATGGCAATTAACTTTTTAAGAAAGTATTTCAAATCAAGTAAACCTATCAGCGTCCACTGAAAAAGAAGTATTTACATCCAATTAAAAATCGCGAAACAAATCAATACTCCAACCGTTTATGTATCTTTGATTGGATGTTTAATTTGACATGGTTTTTTCAAGTCCCAGCTAATAGGAGACCAGAAAATTGCCATTACCGCTTTGCTGCTAAAAGTTTTAGAAGTTTCTAGACAAAAATTAAGCAATTCAATAGTCAAAGTCCCAAGAAAGCAACATTCTTCTATCTTTTATTTACATAGCTATTATTAACAATGTTTTTCTCTGCACCTAAAGCATCATATTTCTACAACACCTGAGTTTGACTGGGAGAAAACGCCTCACGGCATTAAGTCCGCCTTTGTACAACATCTGCCATGTTCACACTGTTTAAAATAAATTATAAAATTACTTTAACTACTCGTATTGTGAAAGATAATAGAGAACGAAACCAATAAGTCGCCGTGATCTCGATTGTGAATAACCAACGACGTAGAAGTAAGACAAAAAACCGTCAGACAATTAAAAAATGAGGTCACTATGGCCACAGATAACCTTAGGTTGATAAAACGGTGCAGTTAAGTGTAAAATACATATTAATTTTTTTTGAAGTTACGACAGACGTAAAAAGTGCAATTACCGTGGAACTATGATTGTCCAAAGCCTGTGGGTTGAAATAAACTATATTATTCGTTAAACATTTAACGAACAAGATTTGCGCAAGATGGCTGGCAGGAGCTGGATGCCCAAAATCGATCAAAGTGGTATGCAATGGGAGAGGCCTATGTCCATCAGTGGACTGAGATAGGCTGATGATGATGATGATGATGAAGTTACTTTTAAGTAGTCTACGGCAGGCCTGTTGATTACCTAAACAAGATTTCCGTTGTCACAAAAAAGTTTAACATAAATGTTTGCTAAAATTTAAATTTACGAGTATTATAAAGTGAACCTATAAAATACTCGTAATTTTAAATTTTAGCAAACATTTATCTGTCATCAATGTCATCATTCATCAAGTCCGGATCAAGGTAAGTTTTGTCATTTGATATTCAAAAGCTCTCTCTATATAATTAGATAAAATTGAAGTGTCTGTTTGTCCAATAAGCAGCTTTTTAATTAATGCATATATGATAGATTTTTTTAAAATTTCGTCGCATAATTCAAGCCCTGCTCTGTTTGAAACTAGATGGTGGTTCGTGAAAGATGTTTGAAATATTTATTATTATTATTATAATTTCCATTGAATAATATAATATATAATAATATATAATTTCCAGTGGACGCTGATAGGTTTACTTGATTTGAAATACTTTCTTAAAAAGTTAATTGCCATGTCGGACTGTGCCTCCGAATCTTTTTGTTCCACTTAGCTTTTAGGAAGTCCAGAATACTACTGCAGAGTTTTAGTGCTTTTACGATGTAAAATAATATATGTGATTACTGATTACGAATGGTATGAAAACAAATATTATTCGCTTTACTCTGAAAATAGTCCTACGATAATACTTTTGTTTAGTTTAGAACTTTACTGTACCGTGTGGTGACGGATTAAGAATACAAAGTGTCACCACCCCTATTCATTCCATGGGTGTCGTAAGAGGCGACTAAAGGAACAAAATAAGCAGCTAACATCACTGCCAAGAGAAGGAAAACTTGAAACAAACCCTTTACCAACCCGTCTGGCCAGCGTGGTATAGTAGGCCAAAACCTCCTTTCAAAGGAGAGGCCTATGTCCAGCAGTGGACTGTTAAAGGCTGTTGATGATTGATGATAATTTCCAAATCTGCGTGTAGTTATAGTTCGAGGTAACCGCATGAAAGCTGCTCATCTAGAGTTAAAATACTATACAAAAAATACAGTTGTTAACAGTCATTCGATATCGTGAAGATCAATGCAACATCACAATATTCACTAGAGTTAAGACGGGTTCAGATTGGCAACCAGTCTATACTTCCGTACATCTGTAATTTTATTTTTATTCTTAATAATGACACTGACACTGAAAATGTTACATAACTGGAAACACAAAAAACCCAGTAATCGAAAAACATAGTCTTTATTGCTTTGTTATTTTTCTTGCTTTGTTCTTTAATACCTGGAACCTTGTATTACCTTCTGACTTTAGATCATCGAAATTTGTAGATAGATATTTTAAACCTAAGCAACATCTAAATAATAATGACAAAAAATCTAATGTCATTAGCACTAGTATTAGTGACACATTTAGTGACATTGGTTGTCAATGGTTTTATCGCTATTTTGTAGTGCGAGTGCGACACAACATCTACACCTACATTTATTTTATAATAAATGTATTTAATAATATATTGAGAAAAATACATAAACATACTTTTTTTGTAAATACATACTTACCTATTATACACAGAAAACAGCCAAACACCGAAACAAATATCTGCAGATCATACAAACTTTTAATCCGACCCGGGAATCGAACCCGAGACCTATTGATCAGCAGCCGCATACGCTAACCACTAGACTAGAAAAACAAGGCAGTCAGTCAAATATAAAGCTTTAGCTATACGTCGGATGTATTTTAAATATATTTAATAAAATTGTAGCCAGTCTGCAAGTCTTTTAGGACAAGGAACATATTTTTGACACCCATTGATACAATGGCAATAAAATGTTTAAACGCATCCCTAAAAATTCATGCGAATCGAATCTTTGGTACCAACATGACAAATCTAAAAATTATATCCGGGGATTTAAATAATGAGATCAGTCTCATACCCCACGGTGAGTCACGAACGCTATGGGAAATGTAAACAGTTTTTGGATGGGGGCATTATACTTACGCTAATCCACAAATTAGTTGATAAACAACTCACGTCGTAAAACTAAACCGCGATTACGGAGATACGGAGATAGGTCTTTAGCTTGTGGAGTCTTGGTATAAACTTGATAATGTTCTTCGGCTTTCTTCAATAACCGTTAACATTATGAGCAAATAAACTTACAACGGATAAGCATTTTTTTAACGTAAACTGTATTATTATAACTTAAATACGTACGCCTCTTATAATATATAATAATGAATGTATACATTAGTGGACAGTCAACCTACGGATTTTTCTGTATACTTTACAACGTAAAACAAGGCTTAAGACATAGCACTTCTACGTTTACGATATTCCTGTATATAAATATTGATAGTTAATTCAAAAAAGTATATAAAAATATATATACCTACACATTTTGATACTACTCGGATGATTTAGAATCAATTTCTCAACAGCAAACAACATCAAAACGTAACGAACGAAGCAAATTTAATCAAAACCACACTCCGTAAGTAAACACACAAAAACAGAAGACATGGAAAAAGTACAAATGAAGTCGGTCTAGGGAGAACGCGTCACCGCTGCCCAATCGTCCATTCAGCACGCGGCTGGGCCATAAAATTAAATAAATCCGTTATTTTTCAGAGTGAGAAATGTGCGGGTAGAAGGCGCGCCGGTCAATCGGCCTGCACGATAACAGCCCACATTTGTAAAGATTTTGCAGGCCCACGCCGACCGTCTATACTCCTAAGTAGTGGCCATACGTTTATGTAGACTTTAAAATATTTTAGAAAGTCAAAGCTGAAATTTTAACCAAGAGCTACTATCACCCTGTCTTGTAATATTTGAAAATCTCCTTAGAGAATAAATGGATCTTCTATTAAATTACATGTATCTGTAGGAGCTATTAGAGACGTCTGCGAATAAAAATTTACCGTCTATCTTAAATATTTTTGCCGCACTTTGTTAACGCTTTTGTAGAGTGTCGTGTCCCTGCAACACAAAGGGAGGAGTAAGAGGAGGAGGCGAGGTGATCGTGGCTTGCGGACCACGTCCCTACGGTTGATGTTGGGATGTTGTATATAGGTATGCCAATCGGCGCGAGATTTTCTCTATCGCAATTCAGGATTAATAGTTACTCCGTATAGTTCATTCCACATCACTCTCACACATCATTCTTCATGGTTCAATGTTCCTTCGGTAGATGGCACTGTTGTATGTTTTTCGCTTGCGCTGTATGTGGAAGTCGCCACACTTTGTCATCTCATGTTAAGTCATGATTCTGACCCATTACCTAGAGAAATCTTAATAAATACTCATTAAACTTGTCTAGGTAACCGGTGATATCTTTTCCTGTGATCATGTACAAATATTGCCCAATCAGTATTTACTTCATCAGACTGTTATTACGACTTTCTTTTCCTTATTTTAAGTCAATGTTTCTTGTTACATGTTCAGTGGTTCCTCTAAACCCAAAGCAGCAGCAATGAACAAACATTCGTTAAAGGTAAGTAAATAAACTTAAGTGACTAAAAATTTATCGGGGTTTAAGGCCTACATGTTTAATAAATTCAATTAAATCAAACGGGCGACGATACACTTGTGTCTCTTGAGCTACAGGGTCTTTGGTGCCTTGCTTACTAGATTGCTCCTTAAATCATAACAATAATACAAATGATTAAATAAAATAATTAGTAAATACTTCGTATGTTCGTATATACTAAAATTGACCTCCTCTATCACGTTTAAAGGTCTGTGTATATCATAAGGCGCACACCAAGCTAGTGAAGCTAAGCCGCGAATAAATGAAAATTGATTTTAAGATTGCGTTGGCCCGCGTTGACAAATACACCGGCTTCGACTCCGGCCCACGCTTAACTCCCTGTCGAATAAACGCACATTCGAGTAAATCTACTGGAAACATTCAATAAAGTTCGTATTAATACCAGTTTTTGTAGTCTAACTGGTGATTTCAATTCTTTTTTACATATTATATATTATGTACGTAATAAAACTTTATGCACGAGAAACACAATGATGAACTTACTTAATTCCGTAGCCATTCTCAACTAGTCTAGTCTACTACTACAATAATGTTCACTTTGAAATCATACAATATTTTGAAACAAATAATCGCTGTTGTTAATTATGTATACAAACTTAGATAGATACAAAACGGTAGATAATAATAAAATAACACACTTTATCTAACGAGAACACGTGACGTCACTCATCTGCATCACGACCACCCCAGATGGAAATTTAAAGAGAGTTTTAAACTGAACTTTTTACACCAACCTTTTTTTCCAGAGCCGCGTGGTTTCAATCAAATGCAAACGAGGGATAAGTACTAAATCATAGCCAATTTTAAGTCACGCTTGTATTCGGCGAATAATAAAGACAAATGATTTGCTGAGCCGAGAGACGACCGCGAAAATCGGCTGATTGGTAGCCGTGGGAGGCCAGTAGTATCTCAAACAATTATTCTCAAGAACAGATTTACAAAAGGTTACATTAAATTATATTTAAAATAAACGTATTTTTTCTTTCTGACTCAAATAAATAATGCATAATTTGTTTAGAAACCAGAAATGAGTTTAGTTAATTCCGTTGTTATTTTAATCAACAACCCATAATGTCCAACTGCTGGGCTCGGGGCTCGTCTCAGGAGAGAGCTAAGTCCCCACATTGGTCGAGTGCTGGGTGGGTTACTGTTACGTTGTTATATATTCATACAAAATTTCAAATATAATAAGTTAATATATAATATGTATTCATTATATGCATAAATAGATCCGTTTCTAACTGACTGACAGATAACGCAAAGCTAAAATTACTGGGACCAGGAAGTGGCAATTTGGCAAGTGTGTTCGTTGATGAGCGTAGGTTAGCATTAGCGTAGGAATTTTGTAAAATACCAACCCTAAGGGCTGTAAAACTCAAACAAAGTTATACCTCTGAATAATACGTAGCCGATACCGCAAACAAAAGCTAGTAGTATAATATTTTAATAATAAATCAGTAACCAACCTTACCAACACACACATCTCTTAAATCTTCACAATTATTTTGTTCGTCTAATGCCTTTGTACTTATAAAGCCGTAATAAATTAAACGACATTGAAAATGCATTCTGTCCTGTAAAAATAAAATCTAATCTAATTATGATTTTTTGACCTGGATTCCTATTCATCAGAATACTTATTAAGAATTTTAGACATGATCTCTTTAGTACAGAAGGACATTAATCTTAGATTGCACTTATCATTTAATTAAATCCGTGTCGAGTGCCCTTGTGGCTTCAATTTTATTTTATAACGTCATACACACGTCTCTCCCTTGCTAACTATACCACAAGAATAAGTATTCTCTCATCCGTTTAGCACTCATTATCATTCGTATTGGTACAAAATAAAGTTGAGATTCGTGTGACAACTTTAGAAACAGTAAAACGATAAGTGTTTCAATAGCTGGTGTGCGTCCCTACTGTTACGGTAGTCGCATTCTATTCGATACTAGCCAGTAGATACCGCAAATTAGTAGGGTTGACACTTTTATTTCGATATGTTACTTCGATAATCGACTTTTGCTATGTTTTACATGTGTCCTATAAGTTGCAAATACATTTTCCCTATTATTTCTAGGGCAAGTAACCTTCAGTGAATTTCGTAGGAATAGTTTTTGTTCTTTGATTAATTTTATCATCATTATTAATAACCCATAGAGTCCCACTGCTGGGCTCGGGTCTCCTCTCAGGAGAGGGTGAAGGCCACCTGGTCAAGTGCGGGTTAACTTGTTCAACACTTACATAAAAAGATTGTAAAATTACAAAGAAAGTCTCCAATTGCATAACGAAGTAGGTATTGTTATAAACTTTCCTTGCTTGTTAAGTAATGTAACTTATAGGCATAGTAATAAAAGTTAAATTTTAAAAAGGATTAATAGTCTATTTTTTGGAATAAACAATGATTAATATATAAAAGTGGCAACCCTGAATAAAACGTGAATTATGTCTGGCCTATCCCATTCAGATATTAAACCCCTAAACTTAATCACGTCCCTCTTTTACAATATTAAACAGACAGTTTGTGATCCAACTCATTACACTCGGTGTATTCCCACGAATTTTTAATATACGCTCATTTTTTCACAATTAGTTTTCTAAAGTAATGCGTTCACGCTGCATAAATCTATGCACGTTAAGAAAGTTTATGAAAGAATGAATACGTGTTCGTACAATGGACAGAACGTGCATTTAATTCGGTGTAAATTTAATAGTCACTGGGTGTCGATTAGAAATAGGGTCAACGCTTACTATAAAAAAATTATATTCATGGCATCACCCAATGATACTTTTGACTTTTTTTGAGATTATATCTTTTATTTTAAATATCGTGCTATATATACTAGTTGACTATCTTGTCCAACTTCTAGGTACATATACCAACTAAAAAAAACTTATCTCCCCGTAAGATAGACCAATACTTTCTTCCTTAGGAGAGGCCCTTGTTCAGCAATGGACTATTAAAAGTAATGAAAATCCCAGTTTATATATAATAAACAAACAGTTTACCAACTGTAATTTACTCTTAATCATGTAATAAGTAAGCTTCTTGCTTGCATCTGGATCTGGACACATTATGTAATAAAGATAGGAAAGTTTTTGAACTAACTAAAAAGAAAGGATAATCAAAGAAAAGGCAATAGAAGAAAAAGCTAGGGTCAGATTTTCGAAGCAGTAACTGGATCTGATAACACATACTGTCTTGTAACTCGAATTATCTACTATAGTTTTTAATGGTACAACAATAGCGTAGCTAATTATCGTAACTGCACTATAGTACGTTATAAGTTATAACCATGATTTAAATTAATAGTTTTACTTTACTTTTGAATCCTTTTTGCCTCTTTGATCATATATTCACTTTTTGTAAGTTTTCAAACTATCAGTTGATTTTGTGTTTGGTAAAATATGCAAAACCACCTTACCTTCTGGGCACTTCTCTTGCTGAGTTACTAGCAGATACACGCTGTAATACTGGTGGTGGTCTCTTAAACATTGGCAACAAGATTGTTTTAAGTATAATAAATAAAAAGCGGCCAAGTGCGAGTCGGGCTCGCCCATGAAGGGTTCCGTATCAGCAAGTAACATCATATAAAAGTTCTTGTAGTTCGTTGTAACTTTCATCGATGTTTTTATACTAGTGTATTGATTGGATGAAAGGTAAATTGCGTGTTACGATTTATGACGTATTAAAAAAAAACTACTCACTAGATATCGTTCAAACCAATTTTCGTTGGTAGTTTGCATGGTAATGTACAACATATTGTTTTTTTAGTTTTATCACTCTCTTAATTTAGAAGTTAGAGGGGGGGGGACACACATTTTTCCACTTTGGAAGTGTCTCTTGCGCAAACTATTCAGTTTAGAAAAAAATGATATTGGAAACCTCAATATCATTTTTGAAGACCTATCCATAGATACCCCACACGTATAGGCTTGATGAAAAAAAAAATTTTGAGTTTCAGTTCCAAGTATGGGGACCCCCAAAATGTATTGTTTTTTTTCTATTTTTATATAAAAATCTTAATGCGGTTTACAGAATACATCGACTGACCAAATTTCAACAGTATAGCTCTTATAGTTTCGGAAATTATTGGCTGTGACATACGGACGGACAGACAGACAGACTTGACGAATCTATAAGGGTTCTGTTTTTTGCCATTTGGCTACGGAACCCTAAAAAACACCTCAAGCTATTAATGATTGCCATATATCAGAGCTATGCTTCATTACAAATTGGCAGACTCATCCGGAGTGAAATTACGGCCTCATAAAACTCGCGTATTTGGCTAGTCTTTCACTGAGTGAGGCAGCTTTCGGGTTCTCTCCCTGACTGTGGAGGTAACGTACTTTGACTATTGCCTTGGAGGTGTTCATGGTCAATTGCAACTGCTTACCATCAGATAACACGCCTACTTATTTGCCCTCCTGCTGAACCGTACCTGTACCTTCTATTCTGTAATAAAACTTTTAAAAACTATACCTTGTCTGTGTATTTTTTTTTGATAATATATATAGTCTTTAGGAACCTATAAACACCTCATTCATTAAAGTCGGCTCAGTAGTTAAGGCGCTACCGTGGAACATACAACATAGACTGCCAAAAAAATCACTTTGCGTTTTGGCTTCGCCGTAAACTGGGTAAAATAAGTCCAACACCCCTTAGTCTTTACTACGGTTTTCATTTTACTAATTACACATATATGCTGTTTCAATTTAACATAAATACTCGTTTATTAAACCAAAACACGTAATTAAGATGTAAATTAATTCAATACACAGTGGAAGCCAAAAGAGCTTTTATTTCAACATTTCTCACGATAATAAATCGGTAGTTATAATAATCTTTATTTATTTTGCGGCCGCGATTCAAAACCAAACTTAATGGTGTGTAAGCCTCAACACATTAACACCAGAATAGAGATTAGGGGGTCGATAGCACCAGGCCACGTCCGATTGGTGGGAAAGATTACGCAAAATCTACTATTTTAAATTCTAGATTGTTATAAATCATGAAATAAATAGATTACGATACTTAGGTTTCATAATTTGTGGTTTATTCATTTGCGTGTTTTTAAAATCACATATTTTTTTGGTATTGGTATGGTAGAACGTATGGCCTTAACCCTCTCTTGAGAGGAGACCTGAGCCCAGCAGTGGGACGTTATGGGTTGTTGATGATGGTAGAATCAGAAATTAGACAAGAGAATACCATAAACATATCTGACAATCGTTATTGGAAAGTTAGTGCCCTCAAATATACTGACAACTAGTTTGATCTTCGTATTCAGTTCACCCTTAGAGCTGTAGAGGCCCAAAGACTGCCGCTCCGTCGAAAAACTGAAAATCGGGTGAAACCGGTTCAACTAGTAGCCGACGCTGAATAATATTGTGAGTAATAAAGGCTAGAAAAAAAGCGGCCAAGTGCGAGTCGGACTCGCCCATGAAGGGTTCCGTATCAGCAAGTTACATCATATAAAAGTTCTTGTAGTTCGTTGTAACTTTCATCGATGTTTTTATACTAGTGTATTGTTTGGATGTAAGGTAAATTGCGTGTTACGATTTATGACGTATTAAAAAAAACTACTCACTAGATCTTGTTCAAACCAATTTTCGTTGGTAGTTTGCATGGTAATGTACAACATATATTTTTTTTAGTTTTATCACTCTCTTATTTTAAAAGTTAGAGGGGGGGGGACACACATTTTTCCACTTTGGAAGTGTCTCTCGCGCAAACTATTCAGTTTAGAAAAAAATAATATTAGAAACCTCAACATCATTTATGAATACCTATCCATAGATACCCCGCACGTATAGCTTTGATGAAAAAAATTTTTTTGAATTTCAGTTCTAAGTATGGGGACCCCCAAAATGTATTGTTTTTTTTCTACTTTTATGTAAAAATCTTAATGCGGTTCACAGAATACATCGACTGACCAAATTTCAAAAGTATAGCTCTTATAGTTTCGGAAATAATTGGCTGTGACATACGGACGGACAGACAGACAGACAGACAGACAGACAGACTTGACGAATCTATAAGGGTTCCGTTTTTTGCCATTTGGCTACGGAACCCTAAAAAGAAGGTTAGCAGTAATTAACATGGTCAAGTGATAAGCATCACTATTATAATAATAATAATAATAAATATTTCGGACGAATTACACACAACATCATCTAGTCCCAAACTAAGCAGAGCTTGTGCTATGGGTACTAAACAAGTGATATAAATACATAAACATACTTTTTTTTTTGTAAATACATACATATTTTACATAGAAAACACCCAAACTCCGAAACAAATATTTGCAAATCATACAAACATTTGGTCCGACCCGGGAATCGAACCCGAGACCTCTTGATCAGCGGCCGCATACACTAACCACTAGACCAAGAAGGCAGTTATTGATCGCCTGGCAGTCAAATTTGGTATGTCCTGTTTAATTTTCCAATTTAACTTGAAGTAATTGGTGTTAACTTAAATTTGGTGTTGAATTAAAACATAAACTAAAAATCAAGTAGCCTTTATACATCAATTTAACCTTTATAGCACACTAGCTTTTGCCCGCAGCTCCGCATCTCGATTACTGCAGTAAAAAGTATGTACTATTCTGATATATAATCTATATTACTGTAAAGTTTCATCCAAATCCATTCAGTAGTTTTTGCGTGAAAGAGCTACAAACATACATAAATACCCTCAAAATTTCGCGTTTTTAAATTTAGGAGGATATTGTTTAAAAACTTAACGCTGCATACGTAATAGTTTCCAAAATCTGGCTGATGCCAACTGATTGCGTCGGTTTGCGGCTGTGAGCGGCACGATTACGACTGCGAGGCTGTGAGTTGTACCCACAGATTGGAGATAACGCGACGCGTGCCAAATGATCGCGTTCCGACATTCGCGGTCACACCATTCACGATTATAGAGTTACAATACCGTAGAACAACCACAACCTACACAAAATGCTTCAGACAGCTTTCATACTAAAATCTGCTCTGCTTGCTAATATTATACACACTTACACCTTTACAAATAAATAAGACTGAGGTGTCTGTTTGTAATTTCAAATTAACAGCTTTTTCATTAATGCATACCTATGACATTATTTACGGTACATAAAATACTCAAATAATCATTTTTTTAAACTTCCTATCTGTTTCTTTCGGTTAATCGTTCGGTGCAAAAACTATAATATGACTGGATTACAGAGAAAGCAACAATCATAAAAAATAATTTTGCTTAATGCCTTGGCATGTCTATATATTGGAAAATCTGTATCGGTGGGAAATGACCGCACGCGCCGCCACGCGTTTTCGAGATCATGGTTTATCTTTACTCTCTACTCGTGCGCATGACACTTGCACTTCGCCAAGGGCTATAATGACGCCTGTTCCCTTAATCCAATTAATAGTCAATATTATTGCTAACCATACTTTTTTACTCGAAAATTGGTGATTCATATCGACGTTAAGAAGTAAATATATCATTCGAACAACGGACGGACAAAGACTGTCCGTGTGGTGACGGATTAAGAATACAAAGTGTTACCACCCCTATTCATTCCATGGGTGTCGTAAGAGGAACAAGACAAACAGATAACATGGCTGCCAAAAGAAGGAAAACTTGAAGCAAACCCTATACCAACCCGTCTGGCCAGCGTGGTATAGTAGGCTAAAACCTCCTTTCAAAGTTGAGGCCTATGTCCAGCAGTGGACTGTTAGAGACTGTTGATGATCATCATCATCACCTTATCGCAGTTCACTGCTGGACATAGTCCTCTTGAATTTTCTCCTTAACATTTCAACCATTATTCATTTATAATTGTAGCTTTATATAAATAATGATAGCCACGTTTAAACATATGACAGATCTTCATGAACTCAAAATGAAATCAAAAATAATGAAATGAAATATTAAAATTTCATATTACATCATTATCAACAGCCCTAAATAGTTCACTGATCGTCATAGGTCTGTTCTTCGGAAAGAGGTTTTGACCAACTATATAACGCTGGACAGACGGGTTTGGAGTTTGTGTCACGAATTCCTTTTCTTTGCAGTGCAGTTGTCTTGCGCCGTTTACTCCCTCAGTCGATAACATGGAAATAACTTCATTTAATAGCCTTTTCAATTTTAAATTAATAGTACGCAAACATAAAAACTACTAAAAATCTCTGAAAATAGAGTCCTTCTCTAATATAGGGTCTATTATAAACTCTTTACAACGCATGTTTTCTATTGCAATTTTTATGACTTAAATTCAATGTGAAAACAATGAAGTGTCTGAGTATAAAAAGAGACATCGCCCTCGTCAGATTTCCAATAACCCGTACCGTAAATACCTGCATAACTGAAGCTCCACATCGCTCATTTGTACAGCCGACATTTTAATAATCGCATATTTTTATTCAAGTTACAGGTACTTACAGTAACTTGGACAATATGAAAACAGTCAGCCAACCAAACGAATAATATACACTTATTTAAATCGCAAGCAGAATTATATATGATGATTGAGACGAAACTTGGAACATGCAGTAATTAAATGTATTGTAAAGACAGTTTCATAAACGAGATGAGAAAGTACACTATATTCTTATTTAATTTGTTCATCATCTTATATATAAAATTCTCGTGTCACAATGTTCGTTCCCATACTCCTCCGAAACGGGTGAAATTTTGTGTGCATATCGGGTAGGTCTGATAATCGGCCAACATCTACATACATTTGTCATACCTTTAGGATGCGAGCGGAGCTGCGGGCATCAGCTAGTATCTAGTATATAGGAATTCGATTTCAAGACATTACTTAAAAAAACTTTTTTACAATTTTGAAAGTGAAGGAAAAAAAGGCTTTAGTAAGCCCTAAAATTCTTCTGTATGTTGATGGACCGGTTTGCCAGGCTAGATTATTACTACTTGACTGCCTTGTTAGTCTAGTAGTCAGCGTATGCGGCTGCTGGTCCAGAGGTCTCGGGTTTGATTCTCGGGTACAAAAAAAAGGTATAAATGTATTTATATCATTTGTCCAGTACCCATTGCACAAGCTCTGCTTAGTTAGGGACTAGATGATGTTGTGTGGCAATTGTCCAAAATATTTGTTTATGTCCGAAATATTTTTATTCAAAACTATTTTACTTGTTAAGTTGAGGGTTCTGAAAAATACATCAGTATTATAAAATATAAAGGAAGATTAAACTCTAAAAGTGACAAAAAACTTTTAATCACTACTTGAGTTTTTCTTTTGAGTCATTTTATTTACTTGTAGGCTAAGAGATTATGCAAATTATCTGTCTCATGAACATAACTGCTACGTACATGTCGAGCCGCATCCCACGGGCCGTTCGCTGTCTTCAGAATTTTAATTAAATTGTTCATTGGCTCAATTAAATTGATTATTAAAACCTGAACCGAGGGGTGAATCGTTACAGTTGTTACTCCATACTTGGTAAGTAGTTGCTTGTTCTTGATTAGAAAATGTATTTTATTTTACTGCTATCTCAAATACGATTGAAAACAGGTTATTTAAATCAACTAATGGAGTAGGTGATGGTAGGTGTATGGGAGTTCGAAAGTAGCAAGGCATTATGAACATAGACATGACTTATCTAAGATAATAGTAGACGTTGACGAAAAAAGAAGCGAGAGGTTGTTTGACGCAAGGTCCTCAGAAACTAAAACTAACTTTTTATCGATCCAAATAAAAGAAAAGAACAAAAACTTAATAGAAAGTCTTTTAAATCACATGATAAAGGTATGTAAAAAAAAACTCCTCCTGATTAAAGTCTATCGATCGGTAAATAGCAGCAAATAGGCGTAACACTCCTAGGCACAATCAGAGTTTTGAAAATTAAGTCTTCTACGATAATTCAATCTCATTATTTCAGTTTTTAACTTATAGAATATTTAACAAACAAGCGTCAAAAAATGTCTCCGTACCATCGCATACTGGTAGCGTTCCCAAAAGAATGGCAGCATTTGAATTGAATTTCAATGCTAATTCGCTGTGTTAGAAAAAGCCCAGCCTGTTGGTCACGAGTAGTGTCAATCAGTTGCTTAGTTGTTGTTTAGATACTCTTTAAGTTAAGCACTATAATAAATGTTTACAACCACAAAAATTTATAATAACTTTAGTACAAATATATTTTGTCTAGCATTTACCATTTTTTTATTTTTACATAATGTATTCTATTTTAGGTAAATTAAATTACATTGATGTTTGTTCAGCTGTTACTTTAAAACGTAAAGACTCTTAAAAATAACGTTTAAGATTGTCAATCATTATGATAAAATTACCATATGTCAGAAATACAATGGTGGTAACTAACTTCTAAATTGTTTGAGAATTAATCATGTGGCTGTGAAGCAGGACCAACATTACCAAGCATTCTTGTCGGCAATATAATCGTCTAATCTGTATTATGCTTGCTTACATAGTGTGCGTTTTACAACATTTTTAAATCGTTTCTCTGTTAAACCTAGTATGTCTTGAGGTATTTTATTATAACATTTAATACAGTACCCTATAAAAGATGTGTGCCCTTTTGACAGTCTAAAACGTGATTGTATTGATTTATTTTTCTATCATATCTTTGATTGAAGAGATGTAAATTTTTTCGAACATACATTATCATCTTACATATAAAATTCTCGTGTCACAATGTTCATTCCCATACTCCTCCGAAACGGCTTGACCGATCAGGTAGGTCTGAAAATTGGTCAACATCTATTTTTCATACCCCTAGGACCCAAGCGGAGTCGCGGGCATCAGTTAGTGTTTTTATAGATATACTGACAGGGCACTGTCATGATATTTTGATCTCCTCATAAGGTCCCTTAGAGAATCGCGACTGCGCAGCCTGTATTATAGCCTATAGCTCTAATGGCTCTTTTCTGCAGAATTAAAATTTCATCTATTTCTGCAGCACATCCCCAAAACAAGACGCCGTATGACATGATGCTATGAAAAGTAACTAAAATAAACTAATCGTGCGGTTTCATCATCATCATCAACAGCCTTTAACAGTCATCTGCTGGACATAGGCCTCTCCTTTGAAAGGAGGTTTTGGACTACAATATCACGCTGGCCAGGCGGGTTGGTAAAGGGTTTATTTCAAGTTTTCCTTGTCTTGGCAGTGATGTAAGCTGCTTATCAAGTCAAGTCAAGGAGGCCTCGCACACTTATCCGCAGCGGAAGAATCGACCGCGCCGAAAGCATCGACCGGGTCAAAGAAATCATTTCAAGAAATAGTACCCGTGCGTTGCTCTGTCATACGCAACTGATAGAATGCGGGTGCATCGATCGAGGCGACCGCATCATCCGCGTCGAATTTTATGACGTTTATTTAGTCCGTAGTGATTAAGCTTCAATAATGATGTTTCATGACTTACACAATCAAATGCCTTCGAGAGATCACAGAAAACCCCGATAGCATCCTGTGAAGCTTCCCATGCATCAGAGATGTGCTTTAACAAGGTGACACCGGAGTCAGTTGTACAACATCCTTTGATCAAACCGTACTGTTGATCGTGAAGGATGTTATTTTTGTTAAAGAAGCGAAGCATCTGATTGAGCATGAATCAAATCAAATCATTTATTCTGCAATAAGGTTACGTGAACACTTTTGCAATCTTCTTTTTGCATGATCTTTTCAAATACCTTACTAAAGACTGGCAAAATAGAAACAGTTCTATAAAATCATCCCCAGCGTGGGGACGTATAGCCTTAACCCTCTCCTGAGAGGGGACCCGAGCCCAGCAGTAAGACGTTATGGGTTGTTGATGATGATGGTCGTATATTTAGGGTAGTAGAGTCAAGCAAATTTCAGGACGAAATTGCCGGCTCGACCGGGGTACCTCCCTCGCACTATAGAAAAACCCAAAATAACAGCATTCGTGCTGTCATATTTCATTTGTGCGTGCGAGATGATGCAGAAGCATCATACCAGCCCGCTATAGTCTGCCAGTGTTTGTAACACAATTTATACCATCATAGACACTGACGTTCACACCATCTCACTAATAACTATATAAAAAATGTATACCTAGTGTTAAAGGACTGAGATGGATAAAAATGTGTAATGCTTTTGAAAATAAACGATTTATTATTATTATAGTGTGGGTCACCACGCTGTATTGTCTACAATCAGATTGAGGCCACTACTCGTAGATTCTACTTATGATTTCTATCAGGCAGAGTAGAGTAATTTCGGAGGGCTTAATTATTAAAAAAAAGCGGCCAAGTGCGAGTCGGACTTGCTCATGAAGGGTTCCGTAGCAGCAAGTAACGTCATATAAAAATTGTTGTAGTTCGTTGTAACTTTGATCGATATTTTAATAGTAGTGCATGATTTAATGAAAGGGAAATTGCTATTTACGATTTATGACGTATTAAAAAAAACACTTACTAGATCTCGTTCAAACCAATTTTCGGTGGAAGTTTGCGTGGTAATGTACACCATATATTTTTTTTAGTTTTATCATTCTCTTATTTTAGAAGTTACAGGGACACACATTTTACCACTTTGGAAGTGTCTTTCCCGCAAACTATTCAGTTTAGAAAAAAATAATTTAGAAACCTCAACATCATTTTTGAAGACCTATCCGTTTACCACACGTATGGTATTGATGAAAAAAAAATTTGAATTTTAGTTCTACGTATCCCACCCCCAAAATTTATTGTTTTTTTTCTATTTTTGTGTAAAAATATTAATGCGGTTCACAGAATACATCTACTGACCAAGTTTCAAATGTATCATACAGTTTTGGAATAAAGTGGCTGTGACATACGGACGGACAAAGACAGACATGACGAATCCATAAGGGTTCCGTTTTTTGACATTTGGCTACGGAACCCTAAAAGACGGGCTTATAGCCACCGATTAGATTTATTTCAGAATATAATTTTTAAATGTTTTACATGGAGATTGGTTTGTCAAGTACATATACTTGACAACCACGTTTGAAAATGTTTGTCCTTTAGTTTAAAACTGTTTTCATACAAATAAATAATAATAATAATAATATTTCGGACATAACACACAACGCCATCTTGCCCCAAAGTAAGCATAGCTTGTACTATGGGTACTAAGCAACTGCAATATAAATACTTAAAAATAACCTTTTATTTTAAATGCATACATTTTAAACATAGAAAACACCCAAACTCCGAAGAACATGATGTTACCCACAGTTACCGACAGTGCAGTTCAAAACCACTGTAGTTTTCCTTGAAAATACAGTATATGGACTACTATCATGATTTTTTCTAATTTTTTTTAATTTTTAGCACTGGCGTTGCTTACCCTCGTTGATTGACCTAGGGTAACTTGGCTATGAGCGCATAATGTATACAATCTACCCATAATAAATGATCATGTATATAGATGTTAGTGTAATTCCCTTTCTTACTTTCCAAAAGGGCCCCTAATTCTTGTGTGCCCAGGGCCTCCCGAATAGGTTAAGATGGCCCTCGCTTTTATAGGCGACGACAAGCAAGTCTGACACATGTATTTTAATCAAGTACCTTCATCAAAGTACATTATTTTCAGAATGTGTTTAAAGTAAACTATTAATACAAACATATCAATATTTATATAAAATATATAGTTAAAAGTAATAATGATTATATTACCATTACTAAACAGTGTTTATAGGCAACGACGAGTAAAACATACGAGTATGTATTTTATCAACTACCGTCATAAAAACAATATTTTCAGAAAATATTAAAAGTAAACTATGTATTGACAAACATATCAATATTTATACAAAGTATTTAGTTATATTAATAAGTACGTTAACATGAATCTAACTCGCGTATAACAAATATTTATGCGAATACGGCGTAGACACATAACGAATAGCGCTTAACGCAGTGTGGTGCCGCCATTAGATTGGTCTTCTGTGGTGTCAGGATAGTACTGCCCCTGTTGGGCCGGCCTATTCGTGATAAAACCAGCGCGGCAGCGTGGCTCTACTACTCATAAAGTAATAATCAATAAAATGAAACCTTTGACGCAGGAAACCCATTAAAAACTAAATCGTGGTTCTAAATTGGTATGCACAAATTTTCCATTTATCAATTACATTAAAATCATAACATTTTAATGTAATGGATAAATGGAAAATTAAATCCCTGAATCAGAATATATCAGTGTCGATAACTTGTCGAAACTTTAGTAACACATGTTCTTGAACGTTTTGGAACTTTAAGTATAGGAGAGGCGCAATCAATCACTAACAATGGTGGAAGGAGCTGCACCCTCAAGGGAAAAAAACTTGAACGGGGTGTAGGTGATTTATCGGTGTAGTTAGAATTATCGCTATTTGCAATTGTTGACACGTCGGGTCTAGCAAACAACTTGCAGATAACGACTTGTGGGAGACCGGTCTACACAACTTCACGCATTCTTCAACTTGTACACTTGTAATACTTGTATTCTTTAATATCAACACTATTGCTAAATTATATTGAAAAGTCAATTAAATGATACAGCAAAACTTAAAATGAAAAATTGAAATCTTTAGGTAATTTAAGCTATACATATAATGAGAAGTCCAGGTGAAGACTTTTAAATCCATTCATCATCATCATCATCAACAGCCTTCAACAGTCCACTATTTGAGGTTATTCTTGATTTTGATTTCGTTTCTTTTATTTGAATGGTATCTAGTATCTAGTTTATTAAAATGTTTGAGAGTCGACAATTTTGAAATCCCTGCTAGGATTTCTGATCAATTTTAAATTGTATTATTTTAAGCTGTCACCTTTCATGTTCTTTTCATTAAGTTTCTGTACTGGTTTTCTGAATCTTCATTAAAAAAAGTTTAAAAAAATATACACAGATAGTATAGTATTCTATTATTTCCGTAGCTGTACCTCTTTATAAAATCTGACTCGATATTTTAGTAGTGGATATGAAGATTTTCTTGGATTTTTTTCAAATTGTAGTAATAGATAAATATTTCGGACACAGAACGCCATCTAGCTTCAAACTAAGCAGAGCTTGTACTATGAAAGCTACATCAATGGATAGAATACTTTTATACTTTTTTTGTAAATATATACATAATATACATAGAAAACATCCATATTACTATCACTTCGCCACGAGGCAGTCTATAAATAACGTTTTATAGTTAGGTACCTCAATTTATAAAATGACACCAGTGTTTAAGTTCACTATGAAGTTTCTCTAAACATGCAAATAAATTTTGCAAACAGTGCATGCAGTATCAAATCAAGTAGGCAAAGCTTCCAGCTGCGATATCGTTTACAGGTAGTTTCAGTTATATCCTCAGTACTCTACCTGCAAATACACCTTTATGAGACATTGAAAACAAAGCTATAGGAATAGCAAGAAATGTAATCGAAGCTGACGTGTGCATCGTTCGGTTGTAACAGTCCAATATCGGACAAATGGCTTGGTGGAGACTCAAAGCGGCCATCCGAGTCGCATCTCATTCGAAGAACATTGTAACTACTACGGAGACTGGCTCCTCATACGACTGAACTGGAGTTAAACTGCGTTCACACTGCCATAGTTTTATTCTTCACATTTTTAATTAATTTCTAAAAACAAAGGGATAGTACATACATTTTAAATAATGTGTTATTTATATTCAAACTTAATGCACATGTTGTACAAAGGTGGAATTAATGCCATGAAGCATTATCTACCAGTCAACCTTCAAGTGATGTAGGAATATGATGTGGTAGGTGCAGAATTAGGATATAAAATCTAGGTAGGTGGTTGAAAACGTATTATCCTTATAATAAACTATTTTAATAATTATAAATAATTTAGACAAATTTACTGCTAAATATCAGGATTTAGAATTTTTATATAAGAATAAGTGGAATTTTTAATGACCTTTACGATAGTTTTATCAATAAAACCAATGTTGAGGAGAAAACTGACATGTAACAAGGGCTGAAATTGGTAGTTAAATTTTTAGCAGTAGCCGCAATTCTACACGTATAACTAGTTCGACAGTTTGTGAATAGGAGATAATAGCCAAGAAACGACTTAAGTCTACATTACAGTATCGGTACAAAAAGTTGGTGTGAAACAAGGCTCATTACTCGCTCACCAGATGTGTTCTAAAGTCGAATTTACTTCCCAATATAATTTCATGTGATCTTAACTTAACAGGCGGAGAACGTTCTCAACGATGCCACCGCAAATAAGGATCGTAACGACAGGGTTAGCTTTAAGATAATCGCTGAGCGGCCATACGAGCCCGCCGCGGCGTTACATTGAGTTTAATGTCTTTTGGTCTTGACGACCCCCGTGGCTGGCGGTGTTAACTTCAGTGTGGGTTAAGGGTCGGCGGACGGTGATTACAACTCAGTAAGGACCATTTATTGTCAATACACTGTTTCTGATTGTGTGTGGACCGAATTAGCGTTTTGGTTTATATTATGACAGTCGTAAAGACATTTGTTGCCATGATTGCGTTGATAACTACTCTATTGGGTTTATGTAGGTACTTCGAATAAAACAACTTTGGTAGTACTTGTTTAAATAAATAAGTAAATAAACTTTAAGGCTATCAACATTTCTAATAAGAACCATTTTAATACTTTTCTTAATAACGTTAGGTAGGCACTATCTGCAACAAAGGCACATATATTAATAAAAAAATTCGCAAAATCTGTTTTATGACTTTTTTACCCGACTACGGCAAAGTCAAAGGAAGCGTCATTGTTTTAGCACTATGTATGTTTCAAAAATCTACCTCAGTACCAAATGGATTTTAATGGATGTGGTATCAATAGATTCTAGATTCATAATAATGGTCCGGGTGACGTAGTTCAATTATAGTTTTTTAAACTTTTACTTGTAAATTTTGTAGAGGTACAATAGACGAAAATTTATTTCAAGTGTAAGAAGAATAGAGATTAAAATGAAAACATCGTATAAGATTCTAAATAGTATTCATATAATATGGAGAAATGAAACAATGGTATGTAGGTATTAATCAAAGAAAATTAGGACTTAGTTTTGAACAAAAAAAAAATAAGAAAGTAGGTAGATTAACAATAAGATTCCAGATTATGTCAGCCATAAAAATATTAAAAAAAAAAATCTAATGCTCTTCTTAATTAATCCTTCATCCTTATTTGAAGGTCGATAATTTTATGGAAAAAACTGTTTCAGAGGGTGCTCTCGGCCTGCATCGTCCGGCACCTCCGCGACGTTCACCCCTGATGGAGACCCATTTTGGGTTTTTCGACGATGGATACTGTAAAGGGGCGGTACCCGAGAGAGGCTGTGGCGGTGGGCTGTTGGCGGTGTCGTTGGAATTCGCCAACGCATTCAATACTCTGCCATTTAGCTGCATCAGGAAACCACTCTAGTACCATGGTGTAACCAGAGAGTACCTCAGGCGGCTAGGAGCAGACTATTTAGAGGAGCGTACCGTCATCTACGATAACCAAGATGGTGTTTTGAGAAGTCGACTTATGTCGTGCAGTGTTGTGCACGGGTCTGTCCTCGAACGACTCCTGTGGGTAAGATACGAATGGGTCCTACGAGTTTCCCCTATAGACTTGGCGCGATTTTGACACACCATCCCGCACAATCCCAGTGAAGTGAAATAATGGCCCGTGGAGGTGAATTGAGATATTGGATAATCAAATATTTTGTTGTAAAAGTAAAAATAAAATAAAACGCTAGAAATTAAAATCATATGATGTTTATGTTATCTTTCACAATATACCTAATGAAGGGTAAACGTTTAACTTTTTCGTGCAAAATCTATATATCTAACGTAATCTTCTCCCATGTTGACATCACGATTTATTAGTGGTATAGCTGAATTAAGGAGGAACGATTCATAATCACTAAGTTGAAAACTATGACACGTTTGTACGATTCCACAGGGACCAACTTTGGTGGGACCTGAAAAAAATCTTGTCCCAAAGTTTGGATTTGCAGTAAAAGCATTAACGATGACTTCGTCTCCAGTCAAAGCAATTTTAATTTGATTAATAAAATCGTTAAGGGCCGCCGCCATGCCCAAAGTGGCACTCTCTGTGCCATGTTTTTGGAAAACTATATCTGTTCCAGCTTTTCTTATAATACGTGTCAAAGTTTCTGCTTGATAAGGATCTAATGCACTTGTTTTGGGCACCATATGTGAAAATAGGGGTATGATTGTTTGGTCAGAGTGACCTCCTATAACAGGCAATGATACATCCAGCGGATTGATTCCAAGCGCCTGTGCAATAGTTATCCGTGTCCTTGCCGAGTCTAAGTGAGTTACACCTAATATTTTGAAAGGATTATAAGCGTTATATTTGTACAGAAGAGCGCTTGCAAAAGGCACAATAGCATTTAGTGGATTAGTAGTTATAGCTAAGAATGTTCCGGGGTTTTTAAATGCAATAGAACGACACAGTTTCTGAACAGCTGGTGCATTAGCAGCGATCATTTGCTCTCTAGTATTACCTGGTCTACGTGGTACCCTGTAAACCATCATTACCAGGTGTGCGTCCCGGATAGCGTTATCTAATGTATTGTCTCCACACCATACTTTTACTTGCGGTCCCCCAGGCAAGTCATTGAGTTCTAGTCCAATTCCATGAATTTTCGCATCATCATCGTGTAAGTCTAGTTTCGTTATTTGACTGTTTTGCTTAAGAAGAAGTGCTAAATTTGATCCTACTTGATTAGCAGCCCCAATAACAGACACGTTTATTTTTCTAATTGGGGAACATTTTGCACTCACACATGCCTTCAGTTGTTTGGCAAATAAATATGAAGTTGAAATCTTATGATAAAACATCTTTAATAATTTTACTTTGTGTATTTCACAGACTATTAATGTTAATCATGGAAAATATTGAAAACTGTGCCGGCATTTCTCATATTGTGGTATTTGTAATATTTATTTTAATTTTCCTCTTACATTTTGCAGAATGTCACTTGACCACTGAAGGTATAACTTCAAAATTTAGGTATGTCGTCCTGTCAAATACTGATTGCAGCAAAAAGACGAAAACGATAAAACCTTTGTACTGAGAATAAAACGAATATATTGAACGTGGTAATTGTACATACTCATGGGGTGGATCATAGGTTACCATTGCATAGCTAACCAATCTTATACAGGTCAGCCTATGATGGTCATCAGAATGGTCTCCTCCATTTTTATCATATTGAGTACCTCTGCGGCTCAGTCTTAGGGACCACATTAAAACGATGGTCTCAGTTACTATATGAACAAAGTTCACCCGTATAATAGTAGACGAATAAATGACCCAACCTCATTTGGCTAAATAATGTTAGATGTAACTGTACCTATACTTTCAAATTTTCGATGTTTGAAGACATCGAAATAATTTCAGTCCGGCCCCTAAAAGGGGTTAATATCTACTATGATATGGGTATTTATAAATAAATTAGGTGGTGGGTATGCTTAATATAGTACAATCAATCTGTAGTAACCATAGATATAGAATACCATAGATTGGATGTGCATTTTAATAATAATCTGACTGCACGGTTGGCCTAGTGGCTTAAGCGGTCGCCACGCCGCTTCCTACTACGCCAAGTGTCGTGGGTTCAAATCCCACGTAGGATAACACTTTGTGCAATTCACAATTTGTTGTTCTGAGTCAGGGTGTTCTTTGTGTCCGTTTCTTGTATGTTTGTAAAGTCCCCCGCGACACAGGAATTTATATTCCTAATGCGGGAGTTGTCTTTAAAAAAAAATAAAAAAAAAAAAAAAAAAAAAAAAACGAGACCAAAAAAAGAAATGCAATGGTGTGCATCAAATTTGCATTTGTGTGTAACGTGCCAGTGATGATTCATGCACAATATTTTTTTCGATAACGTACCAACTGGTATAAACAAATCAACAGGTATTTAGTGCGAATAAGTACAAAAAAACTACAAAATTAAAAAGATATATTTATTGATAGAATTTTTAGTGGATACACAGAAACAATGGATAACTGTTTAAATGTTTAATGTGATAATTAAGTTATAATAATATTACACAATATTGCTCGTACTTTGTGCACTTCTGTTTACTAAACAGTTTTCTTCAAAATGCCTGCTACAATATATTTAGTATATATATTTAAGTTGCCAAATAGTCAGTATAGAATGGTTTTAATAAAACTAATTGATGATTATTATTTGACCACTGTGACTATTATCGATATTTTTATCGACATTGTCACTTCACACTTCTAGGAATGTGAGGTTAGAAACAACATATTATATTCACGTATTTAATAATTCTTTTTATAAACTAGATAATATTGCCTACCGCTTGATATATAAAATATACGATATCGCATTAAAACAAAGCTTATTTAGAGGCAAATATGGCATTGTTTACTTACATGTGAAATGAAAGATTTTGTGGATTTTCTTTCTTGGAAGCGTTACATACAGGTACTGAACCGCGTCACCATGATAAAACACGCATATTAAATAAACCACAACAAAATACTCAGATTCTGACAAAATAACAACAATAATACGATATAACCGTATATATAACAATATACCGATACGCCAAGCGCCTGTATGCGCGAGGCGCATACAGGCGCTTGGCGTATCGGTGTTTGGTCTCGTTTATCTGTCACGCTCTAACACACGTAAACTCGTATTGTCTCTTTTCCGCAAACTCAATCTATTAGTATTCTATATCTATGGTAGTAACACAATGACCCTATGTTGTGTAGTTTTCGAAATACATATTAGGAGGCCAGGCAAACCTGACGTCTTCAGCCCGGCCCCTAAGAAGTGGCTGCAAGTTTTTTACCAAAGAGGTACAATGAAAACGAAGTAAGTAACGTGTGTTTATTTTAACCTACATTCGATTGATACAAGTCTCGTGACCAAATTAAGTGAGGCCGTGCCAGTCTGACGAACACTTTTAAAAACATACTATAAAATAGATGAATACTTAATGAATAAATTAGTCTTACATTCATACAAATAACATTTCATATTCATGAAAATAAATTTTATATTTTTTTTTTTTTTTTATTTGTTGCCTACCAATGTGACTCCACTCTGCCTGATGGTAAGCATGAATGGAATCCAAGAGTGGGGCCACCACACTTCCCGCGATGCAGGAAGTATGGCGATGCTGACCCAGACTATGGCGGCTTTGTGAGATGCTTCTTCCCACCCCTCTTAAAGGACCCGGGATCATAAGAGGAAGGAAACACGTGGGATGTTAGCGAGTTCCAGTTTTTAACCGCTCGGCACAGGAAAGAAGAGCCAAACCGTTTAGTTCTAGTGCGTATTTCTACCACTCTAAAGCGGTGACTTCCAAGGCCAGCACGTGTTCCTGTAAAGATATTATTAAAATGTACCTACCTATATGGCATAGACTATTCTATTAGAACAAGCAATAAGATTATAATAATATTTACGTGTCATACTCCTTAGTGCATTGACGTTACAAATTACAATGTATGGTGTCTAATCAATTTTAGACCTAAATGTCTTAAATTTAAAAAATGATGTAAAATTACCGACCACAATACAAATATACTACAAAATGTTTGGCAAAATGTTAATAAGACAGAATATTTTCAAAATTTTCAATATATTACACGCGAGTATCAGGAATCATCAAGTTACAGTGCTTGGAGGTGCAACCGACGTTGGACAAACGATTGGTCTGATGCTACGTTCACAACCTAATATTACTAAGTTGATTATTCACGACACATTAAAAGAAACACCCGGCGTAACACTAGACTTGTCGCACGTGCCTACAAATGCTGAAGTCAGAGGTTACGAAGGCGAAGAGTATTTGGAGTCTGCTATAACGAATTCTGAATTAGTTATTTGTGCTGGCGGCGTCACAAGCTCACCAAGCGTTACTGAAGAATCATGTTTCACAACCAATGCAGCTCTTATAAAGTCTTTAGCTAAGAAAGTTGCTCGCCTTGAACCAATGCCTTTCATAGGAATCGTCACGGAGCCTATTAATAGTCTGGTACCAATGGCTGCCGAGATTATCAGAAATTATGGAGAATTGGATGAGAAGAAACTATTTGGTATAAGTACTATAGATTTCTTACGGGCACAAATACTGTACGCGTCGACTCATAAACTCAATCCTTCTGACGTATTCGTGCCGGTCATAGGGGGGCGTTCATACAAGACATGCATTCCGTTACTATCTCAGGCCCGTCCGGCTAAAGATATGGATGACAGGGAAGCACAGACATTCACTATGAAACTTCGAAAGGCTGAACATGACATAATGAAGGCGAAAGGCGGTTTAGCACCAGTGCTATCGGTCGCGTACAGCGCACTTCTATTTACTCGCAGCGTACTAAACGCTTTAGACGGCAAAGACGAAGTTGTTCATGCATTTATTGACAATAACGATTTTGGCACTTGTTACTTCTCAGGGCTGGTTCATATAAACCGGGACGGAGTTAAAGAAATGCAAAGGTATTCTAATATATCTAGTTTCGAGTGTCAGCTGCTAGAGGATAGTTTAGAAGAATTACGTAAGGACGTCTCGAAAGGAAAGAAAATATTGGAATATGCATAGAAAATTAATTTGTGTCATTATTAAATTGTACATTTTAAGTTAACCACTTAAAACTCCTCTCCGTTTTGCAAGTTTGTATTTATAAGTAAAATAGCGAAAGGTTGAGAAATAAATCAAATATTTACCAATTTAAGAATGTTTATTTACATTTTTTTACAATCATCGTTTTCATAAAGTAGGCACCAAACATGTGCCGTTTAACAAGAAAAAATAATTATATCACAGAGAATAAGTTAAAGTTATGGACAGCGTCCTTTCTTATATTAAAACATTATTCAATTACTACTATCGCCGTCTTCCTTTTCTATTCAAATTTGTCGGTGTTAGAAAAGGACGGACAGTCAATTTCTCTGTAACACAACCTCGTAACATAAAACAATTCATTCTTAATATAAATGACAATTTCTACATCTACCATAAAAAGGTATAAAATACTGAACACTTTACTTTTGGCAAATCATTGGATTTCATTTGATACGACTCGATTCAATACTTCTGATCAAATCACATGTTGCTTTCATAGAAATGAATAAAAATATTTTTTTTTACATTTAATTGATTTAATCGCTCAAAATAATACCATAGAGTAACTAAATTTCGATCTGAATATGCAATTTGTTAAAAGAAATCGCAAGACTACTCAAGAATTCCAGTTGAGCAGTCAATATTTTACTAAACTTGATTTTGAGCTAATACTTATATGTGTATCTTCTATTCACAATTCAGTAAAACAATTTGCACTGTTCATGGTTTCCAGAAGGTACACAAATGAAATCGACTACCTGGAACAAGATAAATGAATTCATTATAAAATATTTTTCCACGTTATTTTAAAAACTGTCATTTTAAAAACAAGTTTTTCAAGTAACTATTACACTCAATTCTTTAATTTATTCCGTATGGTGATGGATTAAGATTACCGACAGAGTGTCATCTATTCATCCTATCGGCGTCGTGAGAGGCACTTCGGAAACAGAAGGAAACTAAAAACAAACTATGTCTAGTTCTTGTTGTATATTGGAACTAGCTTTCGCCCGCGGCTCCACCCGCGATATGTCGGTTATCGCGGTAAAAAGTAGCCTATGTCCTATCCCAAGTTCAGTTCTATCTTAATACCAAATTTCATCAAAATCGGTTCAGTGGTTTAGGTGAAAGCGTAACAGACAGACAGACAGAGTTACTTTCGCATTTATAATATTAGTAGGGATTTATTCGCAATAAAAGTATTAATCTATCCGTGACCACGAGCGGTAAAACACGTTCGAAACGTCAGACAGAATATAGAAGGTATCGTAGCCTTGGTATGTCAACCTGTCTGACAAGTGTGGTATAGTAGGTTAAAATCTCTTATGAGGAGAGGCCTATGTCCAGCAGTGACCGTACACATACTGGTTTAGTTGACAGCAGACCCATGTTTTTAATTTTTTTATTATTTTGTAAAGGTACTTTTAAGGTGCGCGTCCATTGGCCCGCGCCGGACGCACGGCACGCAACGGACTAAACTGATTTTCCGATAGCATGCGTCCACTGTATCCGGATTTTTTTATTTAGTTTCGAGTGTTTGCTTGTCGGGAGTTGACGTATTCGGTCATGGAGATTGATGAAGATATCATTGTTACTAGTTGCTTATTGGAAGATGAAGAAAAACATAAAACTAAACGTAGAATGTGGGTTCATGAAATAAATTTGAAGCGACCAATATTTGGAGATTATCATTCATTATTTGTTCCGGATGTTCGATCCTACTATGCTACTATGTACTATGTGAAATCATACAAAGCAAAATACAATCCGTTGCGTGCGGTGCGTGCCGTGCATCCGGCGCGGGCCAATGGACGCGCACCTTTAATGGAGTGAATAACGTTTTCGTAATCGGATCCTATTGAAAATAAAGATAGAAAATCAAACTCACCAGTATCATTCCTCATAACTTTTGCTAATTTCACTCCCTGACTCACTGACAGATGTCGAACGTATGCTAATGGACGTATCTTTAAAATGACTGATAAAGTTTAGTAGTGTCTTTAGGTTTTCTTGCGTCTTCATTTGGTCGGTAATGAGCTTTCGTTTCTCAGCGTTGTGTTCGTCTAAATTTTCTTTAAGGGTCGACGCCCGGGCTTCCAGTTTGCGTAACTCAATACATAACTTAACATTTTTCTCCTGTAAACTTTTGTGCTCAGCTAACTTATCTGTAAATGAGTAAATAACTACATAACGATAAGACCGTTCTTTTATTATACGTATATTACATGGCATTTAAAGAGATTAAAGGAGATTTAAAGTTACAGTTACTTTTAGGAGTTAAAACGACTAGCATTCACAATTTATAGCTAAATATCACATTCTATATCATGTGTAAATTAATAAAAGTATAATACTTATTATATAAGCTGTCATACACTTATACATTTAGGAATTATTACATATGTTTATTGTCAATTTCATAACTGATCGTGAATACATTCCATGACATCAAAAAGAAGATTTGTTATTTGGCATCAGATGCGATGCTGTGTTGAATTTAACAACTAAAAATAATAGAGAAACACAAGTTCCTTAGAATTTATAACATAAACTCGACGATACTGATGATGATGATGTCTTAAGGGAACTACTTCGGTCTTCTACGGCGTCTGTCAACTATGCACAGGCAGCGTAAAAAGAATGAGAAACAAGTTTACCTCGGTGTGTTGATGAATGTGAATGGAATGACAATAGGATTTATGGTGATCATGACTGCTAAACTAGGCAGGGGTCGTAGGTTCCATTTTAACCCAGGACAAATGAATGTGTTATCATTTGTTCTGCGTCTGGGTGTTTTTTTATGATATTTATACCTCTTATCAAATTTCGAAATTTGATTGCAGTCATTAGTGCTGAGGCATATGCATTAATAAAATTTCAATGCTCGTTGTCTAAAACACTATTATGTATTTAAAAAGAAAACTTATTATTTGACTTTGTTACCGTGAAAGTGATTCTCTCACGTCCCATTTAAAGAACCCCGACTGCCTAGTTTAGGCCATGCGAAGAGTGGGGGAAATGAAGTATGATGAGTAAGTAGAGTGTTAGAGTATGATGATATTTACCTCTGAAGAGTCTCGCGCTGGGGGTGATGTCGGGGTCGGAGTCGGGGTCGTGGTGGGAGGGTGCGGGGGCGGGTGTGGGGTCGGGCAGCGCGGCGCCGCACATCAGGCAGCGCGCGCCCGGCCCGCACGCCGTGTGCTGCCACACCGAGCACGCCGCGCACCACACCAGCAGGGACGTCACGTCTGTACGACAACAACAACAACCACTCAACCCACAACATACTTACGCAACACAGAACTAACCCACACAATAACAGTAATAGAATGCTATAGCACGAGAATTGCAATTTTTGTTGTTGCAAAAAATAATAATACTATAGTATTCTTTTTTTTTAATCCTTACTTATATTATCAATGCGAAAGTATCTCTGTCTGTCTTTCCGTCGCGCGTTCACGCCTAAACAACTGAACCGATTTAAGTTAAATTTGGTACACAGATGGTCTAGAGTAACCGACATACACGCGGACGGACGCGCCGGGTAACACCGCGGGACTTAGCAACTTGTAAATAAAACCTACTAAAATACCTAAGTTTAAATTTCCAGTTCTGAAATTTTTATCAAATAATATTTGTATGCAATAAGTGAAAGTACTTATTTTTTCAAACTTTTTTATTTCTGTTATTCGAAGTAATCAGTAATCACCCATGCAATCGACGCATCTTTGCATACGCATTGGCAGTTTATTGATGCCCTTCTTGTAAAAATCAGCTGGACGGGAGTCAACAAACTCTTCAAAGGCATTTTGTACTGCCTCTCGGGCATTGACTCGGGATTTTTACCCACAAAAAAATTGTCTAAATTTTGGAAAAAGTATTAGTCGGTAGGTACAAGGTCTGGTGAGTATGACGGATTAGGGAGAGCTTCCAACCCCAGCTCTTGCAGCTTAGAGTCTGTCTGTTGCGCAGTATGGGGTCGCGCGTTGTCGTTAAGGAGCAGTGGGGACGACCGATTGATCAAAGCTGGTTGCAGATGTGCAAGCTTCTCCATGATTCTCTCCAGTTCCTCACAGTACACATCTGCATTAATGCTTATGCCGTTTTGTAAAAAGCTGTGGTGAATCACACCCGCACTAGACCACCAAACAGTGACCATCACCTTTTTAGGGGTCATTTTTGGTTTAGGGCATTGCTTTGGTGCTGAACCAGGGTCTAACCAACTTGCTGAGCGCTTTCGATTGTCGAACAGAATCCATTTTTCGTCGCACGTAACAATTCGTTTTAAAATTCCTGCATTTCTTTGCCTGTTAAGCAGCGCAAGGCAGGTCTCGACGAGTACGTTGCGCTGGCGATCGTTAAGGTCGTAGGGCACCCATCTATCAAGCTTTTTTACCTTGCCAATTTGTCGCAAATGGATCAATATTGTTTTTATGCTTACATTCAAAGCTGCTGCTAGCTCAGCTGTGGATTGAGTTTCGTCAGCTTCCACAATCGCCTTTAATTCATTATTGTTAACCAAAGTCTCCGGACGACCACGAGCTTCATTTTTCAAGTCAAAATTTCCAGAACGGAATCAGGAAAACCAATAACGGGTTGTGCGTTCGTTTGTACAGTTCTCTCCGAAAACGTTTATGATGTTACGTGCCGTTTGTCGCGTTGGTGCCAGGACGGAACTCATATTCCATAATTACACGAATTTTTAAAGTATCCATTATGACGAAAAATGTTCAAATGTAATGAAAATACAACGCTAATCAAAAAACAAAAGACTGAGTTTGTAAATAGAATATTATAGCGAACTTATATCTTCTTGTTTGATCTGTCGTAGAGGTCCACGTTTATGGCGACTTAAAGGTGGATATCGAATAACAATGATCGTGTATTCTTTCGGAGCCATGTTTATTAATGACAAGGTTAAGTTTAAGGTGTGAACATGGAATCTCTTAATTATGATCTTGTAGCTATATTATATATTCTAAATCTATCGTTACATTGCACAATAAACACGTCTTATTATCAACAAGGAAATGACAGCCGGAATCCTACGTGCTCGATAATCGGCACATATCTGAAATGTGCTGATCAAAAATGTCTCTGTATAATTTCCGTATTTTACTGTTATTAATATATGACGCAGGAATAAATATCATGGTTTTAAAACAAAATTAATTTGAATTTAGAATACAGAGCCATTACAAATTTTTTTTTATTTGAAATGACCAGTACTGAAGAAAGGCAATTTCATAGGTAAAGACCTAATATATGCATTGGGTGTCGTAAGAGACTGACTCTGACTTACTGTCAAGAGAAGGAAAACTTGAAACAAACCCTTTACCAACCTGTCTGGCCAGCGTGGTATAGGCCAAAACCTCCTTTCTAAGGAGAGGCCTATGTCCAGCAGTGGACTGTTAATGGCTGTTGATGATGATACATTTAACCTTAATTTAGTACTGGCTAGTCATATATTTCACATCTCTCACTCTATCATGAGTTTCAGTATATCATCGAAAAGTTTAGACTGTATGCGTATTTCAATAGAAGCTTTACGAACATCCCTCATGAGTGCCACTACTCTTCGATATTTCTCACCAACGTCACACTCGCTTTCCAGCACATTAAACCGGTTTTGAAGTTCCATTTGGAATTTTTCAAAGCCAGCAACGAAGCAGATTAAGTCAAAGGGTGAACTTTATGAAACATGCGCGATCTAACTTGAGCTTCCGGTTTTGGACCTGTTGATCACTAATATCTCTGTGTACACGCCTTTAATCCATCATGATAAAGTTGATCACTTTTTTGGTTACTTCGTCGGGACTTCACTTCCTCTGGGACTCCTTGAAGAATGAATCCATAAAAAAATCCCCCTCTGATGGCCGAAACTCCTCCGTGGGATTTGAATGCGGATGTGCTCCATCGAAGTTCATGTTAGGTTTCATTTAATTTTTATAATAATAAATTGGATCAATCGTAGCTTACAATTTTTAAGCTATTGCATAGCTTTTATCGCTAGCTTTGAGCGCGGGGACCGAACCAAGAAATTTCGTAACGAAAAAAAACCTGACACCATGAAAACGGATAGAGATATGATTGTCACTGCAGTACGACAAGGACGCCACATGCGTCTCCGTGCGCATGCGTACTGCCGCCACTGGCCGTTATCCGTTGCCTTGACAACACAGTCATTCTAGATTATTATATTAAATAGGTAATAGTTTCGGAGTCTGGGTGTCTTCTATGTATAATATGTATATATTTACAGAAAAAAAAGTATGTTTATATATTTATATCAGTTGTTTAGTACCCATATTACAAGTTCTGCTTAGTTTGGGACTAGATGATGTTGTGTGTAAGATGTCCAAAATATTTATTTATTTATTCATAGGAACCCCATCGAGTTTGGGCTCATTTGTTTCTTCTTGACGAGTACTTTGAGACTATATGGTAACCAGGGTCTGATGCTGGAGCTGGAAGGTGGCCATAGGAACCCCATCGAGTTTGGGCTCATTGGATTCGTCTTGACGAGTACTTTAACACTATATGGTAACCAGGGTCTGATGATGGAGCTAGACGGTGGCCATAGGAACCGCATCAAGTTTGGGCTTATTTGATTCGTCTTGACGAGTACTTTGACATTATATGGTAACCAGGGTCTGATGATGGAGCTGGAAGGTGGCCATAGGAACCCTATCACGTTTGGGCTCATTTGATTCGTCTTGACGAGTAATTTGACACTATATGGGGTAACCAGGGTCTGATGATGGAGCTGGAAGGGGGCCATAGAAACCCCATCGAGATTGGGCTCATTTGATTCGTCTTGACTAGTACTTTAATACTATATGGTATGAATGTATTTCCAACAAAGCAAAATATTAAGTTACGAGTACTAGAGTTTAATTATAGCATGTTTAGACAAGTTTTAATGATGTTAGTAGAGTATGAGGTTTCGTCTGTATACCGACACATTTTAGCAAGCCGTGCGTGTAACTTCGTTCCATCCGGGTGTCCCTTGACACCTCTCAAGTTTTTTTTATTTATTTCGTTTTTCATTACATAGATATGCTCATATTACTATTTATTATGTTCTCTGTTTAGTTCTCATTGTCTTTCGGTTAATAGGGATGATTATATTGTTTGGCAATAATAGTGTTAGAATGTATGTTAGTAAAAAGACAGTGTATAGTTTTGTAAACTTGAATTAATATCAAAGGAAAAAAAAATAGTGTATAAATGAAAAATAAATAATTAAATTGCATAAGTTTATAAAAAATGCTATGCAATAGCTTTGCCGCGGTAGTCCCCGAGTGCCACACGACTTTTTTTTTATTAGTTTTCTAACTTCGGCTTCGACCGATGAATATGGCGATATTAATCAGCTTCGGCCGTAAATCAACCCTCAGTCGGACACTACCATAGAGACATATTATTTTATAAACAGTGTTGAAAATAAGTACATACCATTTCGTCCACACGCGTGACAAGCTTTTTTGTGATTATGATTGGGATATACCGGCTCCACTGATAAACTGGCGGGAAGAGCTGCTGCCCACGCAGGCTTACCATTTGTCCAACCTATAACACGGAATAGTACATGTTACCATACGAATACCAGATACTTACAAAAAATAATTGGCAAGTACGTGAATAGATTAGGGTTCCGTAGTCACCCATAATAGTAGGTAGATTTAAAATCGTTATGTTAATAGGCAATTGTTATGTTAACTTATTATCTCTTTATTTTTGTACGAATTTTTTTAAGTGAGTGCATTTTACAAGTTAGGCTATAACTCCTTAAATAAAAAAATTATCAAATCAGGATTATAAGGGATCAGAAACATGAACTACGGAACCCAAAAATTAATACATAAACAATGCCAATGTCCTTTTAAAATATTCAGGTCGCCTTCACACACCTGACTATCCAGTATGTGAAGGCGACCTGAATATAATATACATACAGACTGGACATTTATTTATTGACATGAAGTATAATGTGAGCTCTGGCATCAAACTAGTGTGTGAATTGTATTTTAGGGTTCAGTGTCTTCGTACCACCACATGTACAAAGTATGTTTTGATAATACGATACATTGAATAATATTATTTTGAATCTACTTATAATGATAGAATTCGGTATATTACCTTTATTTTCAGTCGAGGATCCAGACGGTGAGCATTCACGGGACGTTTTATTCCGATTTTGAGACTGCTGAAATAAACATTTTCAAATGAATTTCAAACATTTTCAATTAGAAGTTGTCATAATTCTAAGAAATATTGACTGCAAATGAACTGGTCAACTTAGATTCTTAGATTAGATTCTGAGATTCTTACTCATATTATAAATGCAAAAGTATATAGCCTGTCTTTCTGGTTTTTATATAGCTAGCTTTATTCGTTTATCTGTTATCATTTTTGAAGACTAAACAAAAATATTATGTTTCGTAGACTTTATCGCGTTCAAACAATTGGCCGAATGCAGCGTCGGACATCATGATAAGTCGAAGATCGTGGGCACTAGTGGGCAGGATACATATCTTCTTCTTCTTCATAAAAGCATGGATTTATTATAACCTTTTGTTTTAATAGTTAGTTACTTATTCGCAATAAAATTATTTACCTCCTGTATCCCGACGTTTTAATGAACAACAAAATCTGCGTAGTTGCGAGTCTAAAAACTAAACTAAAACTAAAAATTCTCAATAGGCCGCCATATTGTGGGTGGATGACCACTACTCTTTAATTCTACTCATGCTTTCCATCAGGCAGAGTGGAGGCACTTTGGCAAGTGCGTGAGTGCTCCAGTTGCTTCAAAGATTAATTCGATGATACTCATTGAAAATGAGTTTCACATATTTATAATGATATTATATGAAAGTAAAAATAAACACATGTTTCAAGGAAAAATGTTTTATGACTAAGAAGTTTGGAAGGCTTAAATTAGATCTGACCTACCTTTTGACCCTGTTCACATTGTTGTTTACGTAATTTTTGAGATCTTGTCTGCGGGGGATCGTTGTGCGTCTGTAGGTATGAAAATTGATTGTACTTTTTCCGTTTCTGAAAAGATTAAACGAGAACATTTAGAAAGTTGACGACCTGTTTCATCAGTTAGTATTGTTTTTGTGTCTAAAGTTCGATTTAGAGAACTCTGATGAAATTTTATTAATTTGGAATTTTTCGACGTTCATGTTTCGATCAATGAATCTCATTTCTTAAGTCAAAGCCTTCTTCCGAGCCTTTAATATTTCCAGTATCATTTTAGTCAAGCTACTATTATTTTTTTTAATAGAAAAAGAATGATTTTGTGCACAATTGGCATTTGAACACTGGTACCCATGGTAAGATTTAACTTGTGTTATGGATACCAGGGCTCTTACACAAGGTAACATTGTCTGCATAAATATAAGTGAAATTTTTACAATATACTTAGATAAAAAATATTAAATTAAATTAATAACTAAAATAAAAACTCAAACCAAAAATCAAACACTTGCCCATGCATATGTATATAATTTAGTTCAACCAGTTTTAGCTCTGGGTTGTTATTAGCCATTTCTTGTAAGAAAAATCGGATAACACTTTTTACACCATCGGCGATCGAACCCAATACCCCTTGATCGACAGTTGTATATGCTTATTGCTAGACCAATGAGGCAGTTTACATACAGCCATCAAAACAACTGCTGTGGTTAAAGCCAGGGCCGGATTTACTATATAAGCTGAAAAAGCTGAAGCTTGGGGCGGCAGAATTAGGGGGGCGGCAAAATGGCCCAAAAACTAAACTGGTAAACTAAACACCTTTTTTTTGACGTGTTCAAACCCCCTCGGGCCGTCACGCTACCGGAGTTTGCAACGGAGCTGTATGTAGGCATCGAACCAACTAAAACCAAATGGTGTGCCACTCTGCACCTGAAATAGCAAGGGTCCAAGGAACCTGTTACTACGCCCTCTGAACCTCTCCCAGTGCTTCCTCTCACTGAAGCGGGTGCCATCAATAGCTTATCTCTCCATGGCGACGTACGGCATACGTGGACGTCGCCTCCCCTGAAGCCTGAAGGTCACTGCGGCGGATGGCGGAGAAAATTTTCCGTCCATTTGCGGCCACACTCAGGGTAGCATAGATCGCAGAAGGTTGCGACCGCGGTAACCGTATATGGCTCAAACCAGCAATATCCTCTGGGGTCACCAGAGGCGTGCCATATTTTGGGCGGTCAGAGCCGCCGCCCACACCGGTGCATCGTACAGTGCCATAGACCAGACAACTCCCTAGTACAGTTGTCTCGTCGCGACATTGGCTCCACCCAAATTGGGCAAAAGTCATTCAAGTGCGGAGGCAGTGTCGACCAGCTTTGGAGCAAGCTGTCTGAAGTGCTCGTCGAAGAGCCACCTATCGTCAAGGATCAGGCCCAGATAACCAACACGACCTAGACAGGTCTTGTCGATACTCCGCCTCTGCCGACCAAGTACTGCCAACTCTTGGATATATTGACGTTGACAGGTGCATAGTTAGATCATAGAGGCCTATCTGCGCGACAGGACGGTGAAGTTTGTGGATCGGAACGGGGTGGAGAATCGAAGGAAGTGTGTTGCAGGGTTCCTCAGGGCTCTGTATTGGGCCCATCATTATGGAACTTCGCATACGATGCGGTCCTTCGCACCAGTCTGCTCTCTAGCCTAAGTGTCGTCTGCTTTGCGGACGGTACCCTAATACTGGCCAGAGGGTCACGCTTCGAGGAAGTGCTTCTGCTCGCCGAGCAGGGAGTGGCTTGTGTTATGGAAAAGATTCCTGAGCTGGGCCTATGGGTGGTGAAAACAAATCACCTCAGAAAAGTGAGGAGATTTGTTTCCATGGCCTACGTAAGCGCCAGGAACCACCTAACTCGTGCTTCCGAGTGGGTGACACTGAAGTCCGGGTGGGCCAGCACATAAAGTACCTAGGCCTCATCCTCATCCTAAAATACTACGGCAGAACGCACACACGCACTTGGAGGGTACGGCTCGAAACACAGGGCTGTGCTAGCCAACGCGCTGTTGGAGCCGTTCTGCCAAGCTTCAAACTTGTTTATAGAGGACCGACTGTGTCACCTACCGATTGACTCAGATACTCACCGGACATGGTTGTTTCGGTGAGTATCTGAATAGAATCGGACGTGAGGTTATGGCACAATGCCATCACTGCGGGTCCGACGGGGACTCCGCCCAGCATACGCTAAAGGACTGCCCTGCGTGGGAGTCCAAGCGTCCTGGTCGGGCAGATCGGACGAACCCTGTCACCGCCAGCATTGATCGCGGCAATGCTGGCCAGTGATGAAGGGTGGGAGGCCGCGGTCTCCTTCTGTAAGAACGTAATGCTCCAGTAGGAGTCCGCAGAGCGGGATCGGGAAAGGGCCGATCCCGCTTGAAGGAGGCGGCGAAGGGCATGCGGTAGAGGCAGCTAGTCCCCAATCGTTGCCTAAGGGTCGTTGCGGCTTTATGTTGGGAAAATGTGACCACTGCAAGCGACTCGAGCAGGCGACACCCCGGTGCGGCTGAAGGGTTTCGTCTGGGGCGGGTTTGTGTTCCGCCTTTTACTGTGTAAAACGGTGAGAGGCGCGATATCGTCCTGCCCCAAGGGTAATTTATTGATTACCCTGAGATGTACCCCCGTCATGGGGTAAGGCAGTGGGGACTCCAGAAGTCGCTGATGCGTTCCTGGAGCTCCTCCCGACTGCCGAGGTAGGCCGCCGCGGGGTTTAGACCGGGATTTTAGGGGTTTAGTTTGGGTAGACCAGTTCACCGGGAGTCCCATACACGCCCTCCGTCTTCCCCACGGAGGGTGTGGTGCGAAAGCATTCCCCGCGAAATAAAAAGGTGCATGGTTAGCAGAATCGGGCCTTGCTTGCCTATCTTCCTTAGTCTACCAAACCTTATAAGTAGTGCTGTAAAAAACAAGCTCTGCTTAGCTTAAAAAACAAAAGTTATAAAAATAATCTAGTAACTAAATGATTTCCTAAAGAAAGGAATTAACTTCGTTGTTAAAATTGTATCTAATTTTAGGAGTCAGTAGGGGCGGCAAAAATTTTAAAGCTTTGGGGCGGCAAATCTGTAAATCCAGCACTGGCTAAAGCGCAATCAGAGCAGAAAGCAATCTAATCTTTATATATATAATTCTTGTGTGAGTGTGTATGTCACTGAACTTCTCTCAAACGACTGGACCGATTTTGATGAAATTTTTTGTGTGTGTTCAAGGGGATCTGGGAATGGTTTAGATTCGCAATTGGACCCCGTAGGTGACGCTGCGATCAAGTTCTGGAATTTTAAAGTTGGGCGGTACGAAGTTCGCTGGGTCAACTAGTAATATATAAGGTTCAAAATATTTAAAAATACGTGTGCATTACTTACAGATAACATTTCGTAGTTTCCATATAAAAATTCATTTCTGTTTGTGGCTGAGGTAGACCTCTTCCGACGTTCACTCCTCTTTTTCTCTAGTAATTCCCTTTGAGATGGAGTCACTAAACCAATGAGTCTGCAAAATATGACAGATAATATGACATCAAAAACGCCGATGCTCCTGTGATTGATAGTACATTTCTTTTAATTTAAACAATTAATTTTCATACTTCTGACATTTAATACACAAGTTGTAATTTATGTTACTTTAATAAAATATATTTTTTCAAAAAAGCTTTAAGATTACAATCATAAAAATACAACTGAATTAAGTACTTTTCCATTTTGAGTATGATTTGAAAAATTTGATTAAAATGTTATAATTAATGTTGAACACTTTTCATTAAATGATTATCTATGGTAATATTAAAAATTCAAAAATAACTCTGTGTGTCCATTTGTCACACAACTCTTTCACAGCAAATCCTCTAACACTGATTTTTACTTTAGCAAGAGATAATTTGATTCTTTAGAATTTTACTAAGATTTTTGAGCAGTTGCAAAAAAGCTAATGTAGAAATAACCAGGCACTGCAAGAAATGCTAAAATATTGTGTAGTGTTTGGGGAAGAAAACGGGATCACAATACCTTAAAAAGGAATCTTTTGTCACTTGCTCTCCAGGTTCAGGTAATAGTGGTGGTGATGGAGTAGGCGACTGTTCTACAGGGCTTGACGAGTCAGAATCAGATTTCTGTTCTTGCCACTCATTATTGTGTTGATTGCTATGTGCCAGTTGACTCCCACTACAACAAAAATATATATCACAATATTTTGTACATTATAAAGGAGTGAAACAACAGGGTACAAAGAAACCACAAATTACAATCTTGAAACTCCTAGTGAGTTTAATTTCAAGAATGAATTTCAATAACAGTAAAAAGCACTTACTGGAAGTACTGACAATGAAGAGAATAAATTTAAGTAAAAATAGATATCCTTGAAAAATATATTTACCTTAGAGTTTCCTTAACTTTTTTCAGAGCATTTACAAAATTGCTTCTGCTATCATGAACTGTGTTGGAAATTTGAGAAAAATTTCTTCCAAATTTTTCCTTCCCATCATTTTCACTATGATGTGAATTTTCCTTCTCATGGACTGACTTGAGATCGTTATCTGAATCTGATATATTGTTTTCTTTTGTCTCACCATTGTTGTTTTCACCTTTGATTTGTAACTCATTTAATACAGATGGTTTCAACAATGACACTGTTCTGTTCCTACTACGGTACTGAATCTGGTGGTCCCTTAATTGAGTTGCAACATATTTGTTGTCATTTTCAATATTAACGTTTTTGTTCCGTTGCTTCAAACGTTGCTGGTACAACTCGAGCTCTCTTCGTAATCTCTCCAGAACCAATTTCTATAAAATAGAGAAAAAGTTCAGTAAAATTGCAAAGCAATAAAAATTTGTTGTTGAGTTACCTTTAAGAAAATATTTAGCGGCATAATATTACTTATACTAGATATTACTAAGGCAAAAAGTATTCAATTTTTAATTTTTATTTAATTGCCTACCAAGGTGACTCCGCTCTGCCTCATGGAAAGCTTGAGTATAATCCAACAGGTGCGGTCACCACACTCCCTGTGAGTGGAAGCAGTTTGGATATGCAGACCCACACTTTGGCAGCCTTGTCATCATCATCATCATCAGCCAATCACAGTCCCCTGCTGGACATAGGCCTCTACCATTGCACACCATTTTGATTGATTTTTGGCTTCACGCATCCAGCTCCTGCCCGTCACCTGGCCTGTGGGCGTCCTACACTATGTTTGTCTAAATATAAATTAATTTATTTTCAATTTTTTTTAACATATAAGTATGTTTATTGGGTTAGGTGGGCAGTTTGGCTTAATTAGGCAGTCTTTTTAGTTTGGTATCAAACTGGGCCATTTATGTTCAAATAGGTATCCTTTTTAAATTGTCTTTAGTAACTCTACCCATAGGTATGTATTAAGTTACCTAACGGAAGCAAAAAGCAGAAAATAATCCATTCTGATATAATATTATAAATCTGGAAGTGTGTGTGTTACCATTGCAAACTTAAATTATTGAGATAATTTGAGTTGAAGGTAAGATCATCATCATCATAAAAAGAGCATAGAAGTTTATATTGGGAGTCAATTACCGCTGAAGCTTTGGATCTAATTATTGGCAAGAGTATAAATAAATGATGCAGAAGCATCTCAATAGGCTGCCATAGTGTTGGTCAGCATTCTGTATTATCTGCATTCTCACCACTACTCATGAACTCTAGTCATACTTTCCATCAGTCAAAGAAAAGTTATATAATAACATTAGTCTTAATAACATAAAAAATTGTTTATATCCCTCTGAATATTCCTAATGATAGTAAAAAAGGGGTGGTAGTTTGTATAGGGAATCAATAACTGCTGAACCAACTTATAAGACAGTGAGTCTCAAGAGAGTATGCATTGTTGAGAGAGATTTAAAACACTTTAAAAAATTTAAAACATGGTGTTTGTATGAATAAAAATTAACTAATTTAGATTAAATTTGATATGGAGATAGTTTAAGATATGTAGTCATCCCTTACAGATGTATAGTACAAATATATTATGTGAACTTTGTTTATCTTTGGTTGTACAGCATAATAGCGGAACAGACTCTAAAGCCCTTATGCCCTTCTAAGACTATGTTCTACGTTTACATTTACCAGAAATTAAGACAGAAATAATTCTATCATGAAAAGACTCTTAAGCCCTTATGTCCTTTTAAGACTATGTTTTACGTTTACATTTACCAGAAATTAAGACAGAAATTTATGCCCTTCTAAGACTATGTTTTACGTTTACCAGAAATTAGGACAGAAATAATTTTATCATGAAAAGAGGGGTGTGTTTTTTTTAATTTTATGTTGTTTCTGGTTATAATTTCTTTACTTTGACCAATATCTATAAATGAAATATTTACAAGAATTAGTAACAGTTTTCTTGCGGATTTTTTTTACTAACTATATTTATTTACTACATATTAAATTATATTGTTTTACAAATATTTAAATATTTAATATTTAAATAAAAAAATGCTTAAATAAGCATACCCATTAAGTATCATTATATTTGTGAATACATTTTAGTTTAGTTAGAGGCTTTATACAAAGTTTAGGTCAACATTGTAACAAATTTTAGTTGCTTTTAAAAGCAGTCAAATGTTTTATAAGGTGTGGATGTACAAGTAGACCTATACTAGAATGACTTACCATTTTTGAAAGACTGTAAGATTAAATATTGTGTAAGAAAGAAATTGGTACTCAAAACCCATAAATGATAAGGGTGTGCTTATAAATAACATGAAATTAAATAATTGGCATGAATAAAGATACTTATTATTGAATTATCTTGGTCTATTCATGTGTCGCACTTGTAATAGTTTTCATTGAACAAAATATTATATAGCTAATAAATATTTTCTATGAATTTGTCTGGTAGATATTAGCTTAAACCCAGTTATGGAATTAATTAGTTATCTTTACAACAGAGACAAAACAAACAAGTACCTGTATTATGTAAATCAACTTACAAAGTTAACTTCAAAATGTTTTGTAAATATGTTTTTGTTATAACATGTTTACAAAACATTTTCAAGTTTCATCCAAAATAACTATATTATTCAAGGTAATCAAACAATTCGACCATAATAGACCGACATGCATGTCATGCATAATTATCATGATAGTTGATATGATGCTAATTTAATTTTCAATACTTCCAAGTTCTAAACTATTAATAAAACTTACTTGAACTTGACCAATCTCAACTATTTCCTTTTCAGCTTCGATTACTTTCGTCTTCAGATGGATGTTCTGTAGATTAAAAGTCGAATGAATTTTTATTATTGTTTTATAATTCACGTGTTACTTACATTTTCATCGAAACATGTTACTTACATTTTCATCTTCTTGCAGACGAGCAACCCAAACCTGTAAAAATATTAATCATGATTTATCTTTTCGATACTTACCATATAAGTTAAAAATAAAATATAATTCAATCATGATACCAACCTGATGAATTCGGATCGCATTTTTTAAATCTGATTGTGTTTTACGAATATCTTCTTTTATCTCATTTGATACTTCCATATTAATTTAACTAACAGTTCATAAATTAATTTAATTATAAACAACTAACAATATGAACTACAAAACATTTAAAGGCAAATAACAATGATCCGAAGAAACAACTCTTGTTTTAAAAACAGTAACAAGAAAACAAATACACTTTGAGAAACTTTATATAGTACTCAAATAATTATGTAATCTAATTAAATAGTGTACAACACAGTTAAGCACGTCCATATTAAAAATCGTTCCAAAAAGTACAGTATAAGTATATTTTATCAACGCTACGAAACCGAACTGCTTTCAACGAATTGAATTGAAGTACTATAATACAATGCACGATGTCAGTGTAGGTGTAGGTAGTTTTGTTCAACACACGTACACGTGATAACAAACACACACTACAACGGAGTCGGAGACACACACACGAAAATTTGAAACACTGTCCATAATAATCGCTTAAATTTACTGTTCGAGTATGATGCAGATATTTTTATTGTATAATTATATAAAACTTTAGGCAGATTGAGAACTGAAGGTGTGTACAAAAATTAGTGAGTAAAGTTATGTTTATGTTAAAAAAATATATAATTGAATAAAAATATTTGGAAGTTCGCATGTGGTGGTCTATGTTTACTCTATGGTCTATGTACTACTCTTTGTACATAGGCCATACGTGTTACATACTCTTTGTAGAATCCATTTCACGAAAGAAACAGAAAGAAGTCCCGCGGACAATTGTGGAACTAAATTTGACAGATGGGGAGTAAAAGTGTTGCCAACTTAAGGGTTTTCCTCTCAAATGTAGGGGTTTTTTTAGGGGGAAAAAATGTTTAGGGGTTTTATAAAGATTTATAAAATTTTATATAAAGGCTTGGAAAAATCATATCTTTTAAATCTTTTAGATCATTAAATATCATTTTATGATAATTATGACATCTAGTGGTGAATCGCATACCACTCAAACGTCCGGGCGACCATAGTAGCCTAAAACTTTATTGGTGGAGTTGTACGTTAAGGCGACTGTGGCATGTGGCATTCTCTCTGACTCGTGAACTTTATATTGAAAAACGAACTTGATAATGATAATAACCATAAATAAGTTTTTTTACAACACTTGTAATTATTTGAAATTGTTAAAAGAAAAAAAGGTAGGTTGCAATGAAACCAGTTGTTTACTTTTTTTACTTGTCACTTGTAAAAATAATGTAAAATATTATACATATATCGGATTACAAATTATCTTTTATTATCGCTTAAATCTATTGCAAACAATAACTTCTTCCACTAAACGTGCCACTCTATTAGGTTATGCGCCCAGGAGTTATTTAAATGCCGTAAAGATGGATTTTTCTACCAAAGTTGATATCGGAAAATTAGTTGGTCAAGAAAATTGGTGTACATGGAAGTATAAGATCACTATAATGCTTGAAGGTACGGAAGGAGCCTACGAAGCAGTGCAAGGTCTGCTCCAAAAACCAGTTCTTGCTCCAGAAGCTGGTGATGCCGCCGCTGCTGCCGTCGCCGTAAGTGCGTATAATGCTGCATTAGCGAAATATAAGAAGACGGAGAGCTGCGCGTTGCTGATATTGACGACCAACATGACCGAAGACACTTTGAAGAAAGTCATGCGATATATAGAACTGCTCGCGAAGTTTGGCAAGAGCTTCACAGACTATTTGATGGACAGGGTGAGGACAAGGCTTATAGTTTAAGTCTAGAGTTTTTCGGAATGAAGCGTAATAATGAGGATGACATACCCACCCTCATGTCTAAGCTGAAAAATGTATGGACTGACTTGAAAGTAGAGATTAATAAACTGGATCCTACAGCTAAGCTCCCAGAACTGTTTCTCATTTGTAAAGTCTTGGATACACTTGATGAGAGGTACTTCAACTTCAAATCAAGCTGGCTAATGCTCAAACAAAACGAAAAGACAATAGATAATTTGACAAGTCATCTGTGCACTTTCGAAAGAGATTTGGGCGGTCAAGGGAGCGCACCACAGCAGGAAGCACTAGTGACCACGCCCGCCAAACGTCGTATCAAGAAGGATGAGCATATCACCTGTGGATATTGTTCCGTTAAAGGACACAGAGTTAGAAAGTGTTATAAATGGATAAAGGATGGAAGACCACCAAAGCCATCAAGCACTAACTCACCAGGTTCAAGCAGCTCGCAGTCCAATAAACATGTACAGCAGATATCACTGTATATTGATGCGTACACTCTGGGAGAAACCCGAGATTTAGACAACTGGTATGTCGATAATGGTGCGACTACACATATAGCTGTCAAGAGGCGAATGTTCACGAACTTCCAATAATTTGAAGACGACCACACCGTCACAACGGCAGACGGGACCACGATACCTGCTTTAGGGAAGGGAACCGTTGTGGTAGAGTCAACAGTAAACGGAAATAAAGAACATATTACCCTCAACGACGTGTGGCTAGTACCAACTCTCACTAAAAATCTTTTTTCGACACTAGCAGCACAAGATAGGATGCCAAATAGCATCTTTATTTCAACAACTAAAGAGTGCAAGTTGAATATCGACGGAGCAACTAAAGTTGTTGGCAAAAGACTTCCATATGGGGGGTTATATAAACTGTGTTTTGTTACAGTTCCTCCAAAACATAATACAGCTATTGAGGTTAATGCTCTGACTGGTAACAATATGTTACAACTGTACCATGAACGTTTTGCTCACCAAGATAAGAGTCACGTCATACGCGTGGTGAAACGCGAATTAGGCATTGCTCTAAAACAGGACAAAGTAAAATGTGAAGGTTGCATTTTTGGTAAGGCACATAGAAAGCCTTTTGGAATAAGAGATAGAGCTACTAAAGCTGGCGAATTAATGCATGCAGATGTTTGCGGTCCCTTTGCTACTCAAAGCATATCCAAATGTAAATATTTCGTTCTCTTCAAAGACGACTATTCCAGTTATCGATTTGTTTATTTTATTAAGGAAAAGTCCGAAGTGAAAGACAAACTTATGCAAATGCTTGAAGAAGCTAGAAATGCCGGACATTCAATAAAAACATTACTGACCGATAATGGTGGTGAGTTCGATAATGAAGCTGTTCGGAAGATTTTACAGAGTTACGGAATTCAACAGCGGTTGACAATGCCTTACACGCCTGAACAAAACGGCTGCAGTGAAAGGGAGAACCGGACTCTTGTAGAAGCTGCTCGCTGTATGATGTACGCGAGAGGAGAGTTACCGCAAAAGCTATGGGCTGAACTGATTAATACAGCTGCTTATGTGCTTAATAGAACCGGTCCCACTAAAGTGGAAGGGAAAGTTCCTTACCAGCTATGGCATGGCAAGAAGCCAAAAATATCGCACCTAAGAATAATAGGAAGCATTTGTTACGCCCACATTCCAAAGCAGTGTCGTAAGAAAATGAGTAAGAAGGCCATTAAAGGTTTACTAATTGGATATGAGATTGACGGATATCGCATCTGGGACGGAATAAAAACAGTGAGGTCCAGAGACGTTACGTTTGAAAGTGACGTAGAGTTTAGAATCTCTACAAGCCCAAGCCCAGAGGGAGAAGATATTGACGTTGAACGTATCAATCCTGGTCTTGCACCTTCCGAGATTGAGCCTGAACCAAACGTTGAGCGTGAAGAGTTTGAGCTTATTGATAATTTCGTTGATGCTGAAGATGTTGAAGTTGAAGAACCAACAATAGTTAATCAACCGGAGACGGAACACAGGTACAACCTTCGCGATAGGTCTACTTTGTCTCGTCCCGTGAGGCTTAATGACTACATATGTCATATAGAGTCAGAACCAGAGACATATCAGGAAGCAATAAACAGACCTGATAGAGTTCAGTGGCAGAAAGCCATGCAAAGTGAGCTGAAATCACTAGAAGATAATAATGTTTGGAACCTGTGTGAGCTTCCATCGGGCAGAAAAGCGCTTCCATGCAAGTGGGTGTTTAGAATAAAGTACAACCCAGATGGTACCATAGAAAAATATAAAGCTAGACTTGTGGTAAAAGGTTTTAAACAGCGCAAAGGTATAGATTATGACCAGACTTTTAGCCCGGTTGCCCGGATGGCGACAATAAGAGCTTTATTAAGTGTCAGTGCTCAAGAAAAGCTTTACTTGACACAATTTGACGTATCGACTGCATTTCTAAATGGTAAATTGCAAGAGGAAATCTATATGCAACAGCCAGATGGATTTAGTGATGGAACGTCGAAAGTCTGTCGTCTCCAGCGAAGCCTGTATGGCCTCAAGCAAGCGCCTCGTTGTTGGAATACCTGCTTCGAAGATTTACTGCTGCAAAAAGGATTTGTACAGTGCACAGCTGACTGTTGCCTGTTTACCAAACAAGTGGGAAATAAGAAAATTCTTATAACTCTATATGTGGATGATGGGCTTGTGGCCACCACAGATAAAAATTTAGCTGACCAGTTCTTGCAAGAACTAGGCAAATCGCTAAAGATTGTAACACTTTTTTTGCTTTGTTCGAATAAAACAAAATTAATTGAATCCCACAGAAACGATCTTGCTATTAGCGCCATCTTTGGGCAACATTGATTACTCCATCGCCTATTATCTCCCGCAAAGAGTCCTGTTTTCTCCAACTAGGCACTGGGTGGCGCTCATGTCGGGTTCAAATCGATTTTAATCATAGACTATGTATTAAATAGTTTTTTATTCTAGTTGTCTCTGAAAATGGCGTGATGTTTATCTTGTTTTGTAAGGGGGTAGGTTCGTTATATCCTATAGACCTTGAAATAGGATATATAAAGCCGGTCTCACTCATAGAAATTTCATTTCTCTTATTGTGTTATATCTTGAACTAAGTTTTGCTGTTGTTAGTTACTTGTGAAGATTAATTTTTATATACCGTGCCCGCAATTTGTGGTGAGTTAATATTATATTATATCTGTAAACTGTATCTCGGCCTTATCGTGTGTTCTAGACGTGTATCTTAGGATATAATCTTTTTCACAGGGTCGCTTCGCTTGGTATAGTTTTTTTACTACCCTCGCCAGGAGTACCTGGATACTGCAAGAAAAGCCCCTCTTCTCATTTGAAACTCCACTGCCAGATACAGGCGAGTGCCAGTGGTGGTGGCCATAAAGCGCCGAACATACCTTAAGCAGTTACTGTGTCACAAAGAGGGCTACTGAATTTTTATTTGATAATAATACCATTTTTGATACTTTTTTTTCTCTGGCGAGCATCTCCGAAAGACGGCCCTTGTGATTCCAACACATCCGGGAGAGAAGTCTGCGCCCAGGGATCTACCCCTGGTTCCAGTCCACACGACGGTGACTAGGAGAATTAGAACTTATATTTTGTTTGTAAACCCACTTAATTTATTACTTGTAGAACTAAGATTAATACAATTCTGTATAAGGGCCTATGTGTAAAATATATATCTGTGAAACTGAGAAAGAGTTTTCTTGATTTCCTGGGGCATCGGCAGGGCACACACACATATCAATCCTCTGCAGACAAAGGCGCCCTGATTCTTGTGCGAACTACCGCGGGCTGTCCGGTGAGTGACCCTTCTAACAAAAGCGGTTACAAATTGGCGCCCAACGTGGGGCGAGTTCACTTCTTCACAGAGCTGCGCACTGGTTTGCGGCTTCTCCGGCGCGGCAGCATTAAAGCCAGCGCCTCTGTCTCTGCCTCTGCTGCTTCGGAGCTGTCACACTGTGAGCCCAAGGTTCAAGAACTTGAAGGAGCTCTTTCCTCAGGTGATTTCCTTTCAAATAAGTCTAGTCGCCACAAGGTAACATTGAGGGCTAACTATCTTCTGGCTAGGTTAGCAAGGAGTGGTTTCGACTGCCCCGAATTGATTGGTATACGGGCCCGGCTAGTTAAAATTCTGTCTGTGTCTGAGGCGGAGTCTGAATCTGACTCCGATGGTTCGGAGAAGGAGGCAGCTCTTGCCCCTGGTGACGGGGAGCACCACACCCCAGCAGAGCTGGAGGGGGTTTGTTCGATGTCACCCGAGGCTACGTTTGCCCACTCAGCCCCAACCTTGGTGGTCAGGGATAAACCAGTTAACCTGAACTCTTTCAATTTAAAATTTGATGGCTCCTCATGTGTACGGGTTTTCATTGAGAGACTGGAGGAGCTTAGGTGCGCTCGGGAGGTCACAAAAGAAAAAATTCTCATGGCTTTCTCCGACCTGTTGGAGGGTCCGGCTTTGTCTTGGTTCCGCACCAACAAGGGCGAGTTCACTTCTTATGAACACATGTTGGAAGAGTTGAGGGAGAACTTCGATCTTCCTGACTATGATTATCGCCTCCGCAGGGAAATAAGACAGCGTACACAGGCCCGATCTGAGACTTTGGGAAACTTCATCTCTACGATGCAGGCCATGTTCTCTAGACTCTCGTGCAAGATGCCTAGTGAGGAACAGCTGGACATTCTTATGCACAACATTAGACCAGATTACATGAAAGAATTAGCTCTTCATGACGTTAGGTCCATCCTCGATCTGAAGCGATTGGGGAGGCGCCTTGAACTTGCTCGTACTAGGGCTGAGGCATTTGTCGAACCAGCTTTGGACAAAATGAAGATAACCTCAGACTTACATATCACAAAGAATAAATCCTCTCATAAATCTTTTCGACAGGTGTCTGCGGTGTCCGGTCCCTCCACCTCAAGCGAACCCAAGTGCTTTCGCTGCGGAGATTGCAGCCATCTTGCTGCACGCTGCACGCAGTCGAGAGAGGTGGTGTGCTTCCGGTGTGGTCGAAGAGGTGTCAGAATCCCGGATTGTCCCCGATGTAACGTCTCGCCAAAAAACGAGTAAGTCAGGGCCTTGCAAGGAGCCTACCAGTCGGTCTGTCCGTTCCTTCTCTGTCTGGTAATTACTCTGGTAAGGTCCTGTTTAATAAACGGGATAATGATATTAGACCGTATTTAGTGGTAAGGGTCCTAAACTTAAATGTTCTGGGCTTACTAGATTCAGGTGCGGCCTGCTCTGTGTTAGGCAAGGGTTCGCACCGCATCTTTTTGGAACTAGGGTTTGAGCTAGAAGGCATCAGCCCCACCTTTAGTTTATCTACAGCCGACGGCTCTAGTCTGTCGTGTATGGGCTGTATCTCACTTCCTGTTGAATATAATTCTGTTGTCAGAGTTATTAAATTCTATGTTGTCCCAGATATTACTACCGCCATGATATTTGGCGTTGACTTCTGGCAACAATTTCATTTGGGAAATAGATTGACCACTCGGGATGTCAATCTATCCCACTTTAGTGATTGTAGTCCTGTGGAATCACTGGAGCTTAACCATGGTCTGGAGGATTACGACAACTTGTCGGGTGATCAAAAGCGGATTATAAACAACATTATTGACAAATTCGAAACGATCAATACTGATAAAGTAGGTCTAGGCCGTACATCTCTTGTGCACCATGTCATTGATACGGGTGACAGCAAACCAATCAAGCAACGGTACTATCCGCTCTCTCCCTGTAAACAGAAAGCCCTGGAAGAAGAACTGGACCGGATGTTGGAGATGGGAGTAGTATCCCCTTCTCAGTCTGCGTGGAACTCGCCAGTGGTGATGGTGGAGAAAGCGAATGGTGACCTAAGACTCTGTCTTGATTCTAGGAAGCTGAATTCCGTGTCAAAAAGTGATGCATATCCCTTACCCTACATAAATCAAATCCTAGACCATCTCAATAATGCCAAATATCTATCATCTATAGATCTAAGTGCTGCTTATTGGCAGATCCCTTTTGACTCACCACAATCTGCTGAGAAGACTGCTTTTACTGTCCCTAGACGGGGTTTGTTTCAGTTCAATGTTATGTGTTTCGGGCTCGTCGGAGCTTCTGCTTCAATGCAGCGCCTCATGGACCGTCTATTTGGCCCAGAGTTTGACAACAGAGTCTTCGCCTTTCAAGACGACATCATCGTTGTGTCCAACACCTTTGAGGAGCATGTGGATCTCCTACATAGAGTCCATCAGCGCCTCGGAGAGGCCGGCCTCACGATCAACATGAAAAAATCCCGTTTCTGCCGAAGCGAATTAAAATACCTCGGGTACTTTGTTGATAGACACGGCCTTCGGACTGACCCGGGTAAAGTTGATGTTATTCTCAACTATCCCACTCCTTCCAATCCTAAGGAGGTGAAGCGTTTCCTGGGCATGGCTGGGTGGTACCGACGTTTCATCAACAACTTCTCTAAGATTAGCAGACCTTTATGCAAATTAACTTCTAAAAATGTTTCTTTCATGTGGACACCCGAAGCGGAAGAGTCTTTCAACCTCTTGAAGTCCGCTTTGGTCTCTGCTCCTATTTTGAAAATGCCTAATTATTCTTTACCGTTCAGGATTCTTAGTGACGCATCCTCCTACTCGGTGGCGGCGGTCCTCACACAGACACATGAGGGTGTCGAACACCCGGTCGCGTATTGCAGTCGTTCTCTTAACAAGAGCGAGGTCAACTACAGCACCACTGAACGTGAGCTGCTAGCTGTGATCTTTGCATTAGAACAGTTCAGACAATACGTGGAAGGTCAGAAATGCACCGTAGTCACGGACCACGCTTCATTATTGTGGTTTCACAAGTTAAAGAATCCGACTGGTCGTCTCGCCCGCTGGAGCATGAGGTTGAGTCAGTTTGACTTCGACATAGAGCATAGGAAGGGTAAGGATCATGTTGTTCCCGATGCTCTGTCTCGAATACAGATTGGTGCATTGCATACCAGTGACACCAAAGACTCTTGGTATCTCCATACTTTTAACAGTGTGTTAAAAAACCCACGAAAATTACCGAACTTCGACATTCGTAATGGTGCACTATATAGGTTGTCAAGAAATAAATTTTCCTTGACATCTGATTTCAGTTGGAAACTAGTGGTACCTCAAGAGGATAGAGCATCCCTGCTCACCAAGTACCATGACCATGTCATGAGTGCCCATGGAGGCGTTTGGAAGACCCACAAACGACTGGCTCTCAACTACTACTGGCCTAAGATGTATCAAAGCGTTAAGGAATACGTGGGCAAGTGTGAAATTTGTAAGCAGTATAAACCTGTGAACACTGCCCGTCCTGGTCTCATGGGAAATCCAAAACGGGTGTCGAAACCTTTCGAAGCCATCTCTTGTGACCTTTTGGGCCCATTCCCTACCTCTAGCAAGGGAAACATACATTTAATCGTGGTCTCAGACTACTTCAGTAAATATGTCATGTTGTATCCTATACGGACTGCTACAGGCATAGCTGTTGCGAGATTCATCGAGAAGAATGTTTTCCTAGTACATGGTGTCTGCAAAACAATCTATATGGACAATGGCCCTCAGTTTGTTAGCAAACCCTTCAAGGACTTGTTGGTCAAATATAACGTGCCTAATGTCTACTATAACCCCAGGTATCACTCGCAGACTAACCAGGCAGAGCGAGCCATTCGTAACGTGGTGCAGGGGATTTCCTGCTACGTAAAGACTCATCACAGGAAGTGGGATGAGAACCTTGCAGAACTGCAGTGTGCCTTGAACACGGCAGTCAGCGAAGCTACTCGCTTTAGTCCATATTTTCTGGTCCATGGAAGGGAATTTATAGGAGATGGCGATCTTTATAGACAGGAGGAGATCTCTGCTCATCCCGACTCTGTTTCTGTTGACAGTCCTGTGTCGTTTGGCGAGAGGTTGAAGGAACTTCATCGTATTTACGACCAGGTGAGCAAACACTTAGGTGTCGCTCACCGGCGTAACGAAAAGTACTACAACCTCAGGAAAAGACCAATGGAATTGAAGGTGGGACAGTTGGTCTATAAGAGAACTCACTTCTTGTCCAATAAGGATAAGAATTTTACATCTAAGTTAGCCCCTAAATTTTTGAAATGCATAGTATCGGCAAAACGCTCGCCCTTGGTCTATGAATTATCAGATCTGGATGGTAAGAGTCTGGGAGCTTATCATATCAAGGACATTGTGAAGTACAGTGAAGAGGAGCCACTCTCTGTTCCTGTTCCACGTTGTATCAGTTCTGTATTTAAATCTTATATCTGACCATGAAGTGTGACATTGCGCATCGTGCGTTTCCTTTTTAGCTCATACCTTTCTACACGTTATCCACATACGTGTATAGCTTGCAGCGACTTGGTATGTTAGTTAACTTAGCTTATTTGTTTAGCAAATTTTAGATTTATCCAGTATGGATAGTATGTTGTTCGCAGTCAATGCGATCAACACTCTCTTAGTAGTTTACTTTGTTGTTTTGGTATTTTAATTTCCTTCGCCCCCTGCTCAGGAAATTTCACGGGGGAGGGGGTACTGTAACACTTTTTTTGCTTTGTTCGAATAAAACAAAATTAATTGAATCCCACAGAAACGATCTTGCTATTAGCGCCATCTTTGGGCAACATTGATTACTCCATCGCCTATTATCTCCCGCAAAGAGTCCTGTTTTCTCCAACTAGGCACTGGGTGGCGCTCATGTCGGGTTCAAATCGATTTTAATCATAGACTATGTATTAAATAGTTTTTTATTCTAGTTGTCTCTGAAAATGGCGTGATGTTTATCTTGTTTTGTAAGGGGGTAGGTTCGTTATATCCTATAGACCTTGAAATAGGATATATAAAGCCGGTCTCACTCATAGAAATTTCATTTCTCTTATTGTGTTATATCTTGAACTAAGTTTTGCTGTTGTTAGTTACTTGTGAAGATTAATTTTTATATACCGTGCCCGCAATTTGTGGTGAGTTAATATTATATTATATCTGTAAACTGTATCTCGGCCTTATCGTGTGTTCTAGACGTGTATCTTAGGATATAATCTTTTTCACAGGGTCGCTTCGCTTGGTATAGTTTTTTTACTACCCTCGCCAGGAGTACCTGGATACTGCAAGAAAAGCCCCTCTTCTCATTTGAAACTCCACTGCCAGATACAGGCGAGTGCCAGTGGTGGTGGCCATAAAGCGCCGAACATACCTTAAGCAGTTACTGTGTCACAAAGAGGGCTACTGAATTTTTATTTGATAATAATACCATTTTTGATACTTTTTTTTCTCTGGCGAGCATCTCCGAAAGACGGCCCTTGTGATTCCAACACATCCGGGAGAGAAGTCTGCGCCCAGGGATCTACCCCTGGTTCCAGTCCACACGACGGTGACTAGGAGAATTAGAACTTATATTTTGTTTGTAAACCCACTTAATTTATTACTTGTAGAACTAAGATTAATACAATTCTGTATAAGGGCCTATGTGTAAAATATATATCTGTGAAACTGAGAAAGAGTTTTCTTGATTTCCTGGGGCATCGGCAGGGCACACACACATATCAATCCTCTGCAGACAAAGGCGCCCTGATTCTTGTGCGAACTACCGCGGGCTGTCCGGTGAGTGACCCTTCTAACAAAAGCGGTTACAAGATAACAAGCAAAGTAGTATCCTATTAATTGGGACTGGAGTTACAGCAATACAAGGATGGGTCTATATTTATAAACCAAGAGTCCTACACCAAACGGATTCTAGACCGCTTTGGGATGGCAGATTGCAACCCAGTCACCACTCCAATCGATAAGACTTCTGAAACAGGGAAAGTTGTAGACGGAGTTCCTGAAAAGAAATTTCCTTATCGAGAGGCCGTAGGTGCTTTAGCGTACCTCATGACAGGTACACGTCCTGACATAGCTTACGCCGTTGGAGTAGCTTCTAGGAAGTTAGAAAACCCAACAGAGGCAGACTGGCTCAAGGTCAAGAGAATATTTCGGTACCTTAAAGGGACAATTTCTTATGGCATCAAGTATCAGTCGAGCCATCCTCAAACCTGTATAAATGGCTACAGTGATGCTGAACATGCTGGTGATGAGCAAACAGGACGTTCAACAACAGGTGTCGTATGCCTATATGCTGGCGGTGCGGTTTCGTGGCTAAGTCAAAGACAAGCTTCCGTAGCTATTTCCACGACCGAAGCAGAGATCGTAGCTGCAAGCGAAGGTGCGCGTGAACTAGTGTGGTTGCAGAGAATATTCAAAGAATTGATGAATATGGATGTAGTACCCATACTCTATGTCGACAATGAAGCAGCCATCAAACTAGCACACAACCCTGAGTTCCACAAAAGAACTAAACACATAAGGGTGAGGCATTTCTTCGTTCGTGAATGCGTACAAGAAGGTCTGGTGGATGTAAGAAAAACCTGTTCCACAGATCAACTAGCAGACATTCTTACTAAGGGAGTGCCTAGGCCAAGGCTTCAAGATTTAAGAGCTATTCTAGGTATTTCTACAAGTGAGGGAAAGTGTTAAAAGAAAAAAAGGTAGGTTGCAATGAAACCAGTTGTTTACTTTTTTTACTTGTCACTTGTAAAAATAATGTAAAATATTATACATATATCGGATTACAAATTATCTTTTATTATCGCTTAAATCTATTGCAAACAATAACTTCTTCCACTAAACGTGCCACTCTATTAGAAATAATAAAAAAAAATAAACATTTTAATATTAGATAAGAACCTACATTTTTCAAATTGTCAGTTAGGGGGTTTTAGGGGTTTTGAGTTTATTTTTAGGGGGATAAAATTTCAAGTGTTCGGAACAATGGGAGATCGGCCATGTTGTCGTCTCTCTCTAGTCGTTTGTTAATGTTATCAAGGTGCGTTTGTTGTGGTAGATATTTTGTGAATTTATTTTTGGATTAGTGCGTTTTAAGGTTTATTTACGATGCCAAAAGTTGTAAATAGTGCAGGTCGAGACATTAAATTAAAGGTGGAAGAGTTCTGTGAAGCGGAACACAAGAATCGCGGTATTTTAATGCCAATAAACAATGTTTGCAAGAGAGTCGCCGCCATGACAGGTAAATTTTGGAGATGCCATATATACTTATTTTTTCCCGATTTATTTCTTACAGGAAAATTTAAAAGGAATGAACACAACACAACAAAAGAAAATAAGTTATGTTCAACAACAATGTAATTAAATACAAAAATAATCATTCAAACTTGTTCATTTTATTGCAGGTGTGTCAGAGAAAACTATAACGAGAGTTACAAAAGGAGGCGCTTACTATTACTTACGTTAAAAGAACTTACTACTACGATTGCAATTCGATGGAAAAATGTGGAGCCTTGTTAAGAGACAGGTAGCGGAGAAAAGCGTGGGCCAAGATCCAATAGAAATTGTACGCCTAACAGTTCTTTGAGACTGTTACAGCGGAAGATTGAGCAGCCCAATGTAAACATGTATAGCAGTTGGAGGAAGAATATTAAAAAAATGATGGTCTAAAAAAGAAATAGATCGATTTATTATATCCACGGCTAGTGATAGTGAAACAGAATCTGATTCTGTTTTTTATTTACTCTTCTGTCAGTGATCATAGTATCACCGATTATAATTATTCAATAAAACTTTGAATAAAACTTTTAAATGTTATTTTATTTTTCTAATTTAAAGTTGGTCGAACATCTCGATTTTACATTTTACAAATTACAGGTAAATTTATTTTTAACTAATCTGGCCTTAACAGTGTGAACATCAAATAGGTACCTATATTAAAAATACATTATATTAAAATAATGTTTTTTCTAGTAGTATAGTAGGCCAAAACCTCCTTTCAAAAGAGAGGCCTATGTCCAGCAGTGGACTGTTAAAGGCTGTTGATGAATGTTTTTTCTTATCTAAATATTCAAGTCGTAATAGTTAATAAATGAAAGTAACTGAAAGATAAATTATTTTCCCTGTTTTCCCCATATTTAACTCTGGCAACATTATATCGCGCGAATGCAGCGCTGCGTCTGCGGGTGCCGGGACTTCTTTCGTGAAATAGAGTCTACTCTATGGACTAAAACAGACAGGCAAAAAAGAGGGAGACCGGGCATGTTTCGGCCTGCAAAAATGAAAATTTCGATTTAAAACAAATATATATTGATAGATCTTATGTAGCCCTTTCATACTACGTTAATTAATTGATATGCCCGTCTTTCGTTTTCCCAGGAAAAATCAAAATATCATTTTCCATTTTTCACCTTTTCAAATACCCGTATCTTTAAATTAATTAACGTAGTTCCAAAGTGCTAAATAAGATCTATCAATTTTTTTTTTTATATCGAAATTTTCATTTTTGCAGGCCGAAACATGGTCATTCGTTGTTCTGTTCCATAGACCTTTATACTTCAGTGTTCTGTTCACTCTGTTTTGTTCTATGGTTCAGTCAGTTGTTCATTCATCAAAGAGAATGTAATAATTCATTCATTTTCAGTTCAATAAGTTGCCGACAGCGTGTACCTTAGAACTGAATGAATAATGATATTTTCCATAAAATTGTTAATAATTACAGTTGTGTAAGATTGACTAAAACTATTCTTCAATAAAGTGTTTAAAGGCTTAGTTCTGTCCTTAATTCAGACAAGGTTTGAAATGGAAATTTCATGGTGATTGGCACAACGCTCTATGGCACATAAGTTAAATCAAGGCGCAATAATTAGCAAAAATGTCAAAACGTCAGGCAGAAACCGATTTAAATCACGAAAATTGGGATGATGAAGATCCTCCTGAACAATCGAACGATACTGAAAACGGGAGCGGTTTTAAAATGGCATCGAAAAATATTCTTGAAAAACGTGTTATCAGAACTGCTAAAAGACGCTCGCAGGCTACTGGTGACGAGGTAAGAGAGTATACACTATTTAGTTGTTTTAGGTACTAAGGAAGTGTAAGTTTGTTATAAGCATTGAACAATTCTCTTTGCCTGATAGTTGAAAGTACCCTAACTTAATTACTTGGTACTTGAAACTTTCATATTTGTTTTTATAAATATGATTTGATACATGTTTATCTCTCACATGAATCTCTCTCAGTAATATGTGAAGGATACATTATTGAAACAATCCTTTTCTTTTTCAGCCCAAAAAGAGTGTCTTTGGAAATTTTGGTGGATTTATGAAAACACAACCAGCTTCATTTGACTTTTTATCAAAAGTTACTAATGGTAACAACGAGAATAGCAGTTCAACTACCAAAATGGAGTCGCCTGTAACATCCAGTTTATTTTCAAATAAAAAACCTGCAACAAGTCCAAATGCAGGTTTATTTTCCTCTCAGACAAGCTCTAATACACCATCAACATCGCCATTTGCATTACCTTCTACTCAAATGAAAACAAGTAACATATTTGGAGTTTCTGCAACAAATACTAACCAAGCCAACAATATGTTTATTACTTCCAAAGCAGATTCCACAGTTGGGGACACACCTTTTAAAATGCAGACTGTTACAAGTTCTACAGACTTGACAGATGTCTCAAAGTCAACAGCATCAACAACACTAGCTTCTGCTACTAAATTTGACACACCTACTAGTAATCTTGCAAAGTCATTATTCTCAAGCACTTCAAGTTCATCACTATTTAAGATTCAAACAAACTCTGAACAAACTGATTTTGGTATGAAAACTACATCACAATCAAGTGTAGAAAGAGAAAAGAAATCTGAAGATAATCTAAATAATTCTGAAATTAAATACTACTCTAAACTGAAAGGTCTTAATGAATCAGTATTTGATTGGATAAAGAAACATGTAGAACAAACTCCCCTATGCATACTTACACCAATATTTAAAGACTATGAAAAATATCTTAAGGAAATACAAGAAGAATATCAAATTACAGGCAAAGAAAACAAGAAAAATGACAAGTCTGAAAACAGAATTGATGATGCTAAGCTTTCATCTAAAGTAACAAATACAACTGTTACAGCACCAACACCTTTTAATATGCCACAAAGTGCCAAATCAGTATTTGCATCTCCGAATAATAATAGTTCTGTTGGAGAAAACAAATCAGCTACATTTTCATTTGGAATAAATGCATCAGCAACAAGTACTTCAAGTACACTCACAATAAGTTCACCTGGATTTAAATTTGGTGTGTCAACTGCATCAAGCCAGTCCACCACATCTATATCATCTCCTTTTTCTTCAGGAACAACATCATCTTCGTTCTCTTTTGCTGCTAACCCAAATACTGCTACTAATGGATCCACAGCTCCATTTTCATTTGGAACTGGAAAACCTTTTAGCTTTAGTAATATCAAACAAAACACTGAAACAACTGCAGAGAATGCAGCTAAAGAAGATGATGATGATACTCCCCCTAAAGTGGAATACACACCAGTTGTTGAGGAAAATAGTGTTTATGATAAAAAATGCAAGATATTTGTAAAGAAAGAGGGTAATTTCGTTGACAAAGGTGTAGGAACACTTTATATAAAGAAAGTAGAAGATACTGGCAAACATCAGCTGTTGGTCCGAGCCAATACAAATTTGGGCACTATTTTAGTCAATTTGATATTAGTGGCAGGGATACCTACGCAAAGGATGGGAAAAAATAATGTCATGATGGTTTGCATACCAACACCAGAATCAAAACCTCCACCTACACCAATATTAATCAGAGTGAAGTCATCTGAAGAAGCAGATGAGTTGTTAGCAACTTTGGATAAATACAAAACATGACAATTTTATTCAATGCAGTAGTGTTCCTTATTCTTTAGATTAATAAATAACCATGAACTATCTGAAACATAAAAATTGTATAAATAATTCTGCTAGTCAATTCTTGTGCTTTATCAAGAAGATTTGACTAGCCCTATCATTAAACTGTCATAATATTCCGAAAGGTCTTAAAAGCAAATTGGACTTTTTATTTTGAATGCAAACAATAAGTTTCAAATCTTTTTTTTAAACTATCTCTTAAATAGATTTTTCAACTTAAAGACAGTGTATGTATAGGACAGTATTTTGCAATTCAAACTTATCATTATGATACATAATCTAATTTAATGTTAAGATAATATGTGAATAAAACAGTACCTATCTGTAGTTAATTTTTTTTTTTAATGTGAAAATCCTTTATCAGACAAGATGAAGACTGAGACAAGTCCCATATTGTGATCCTTTTCTTGATGTATGTACACCACAGGGGCACAATCCTTTTACAAAACATGTATAATCCTTATACAAACTTGATAAATAAAAAATACTTTTATATAGTCTGCTAAATTCTTGTTTTTGGATTCTGGAATAATGATACTTTCTCATATCCAAATAAGTTGCATCAAATCCCAAGGTTGTCCATTTTAAATTGTCTACATTTGAATAGAACAGTTTTCCTTCTGTTAATAGTTATACAAGTCCATAACAGTAAAAAATGAATTGCCTTGTGACACGCATAAATCAAGACACCTCAGGTAGTAGACTAAGTAGGAAATATATGAGAATGTGGTAGGATTTTCTCTCTCTTCAAAATAGACATTTCTAATGACAAGCGAATGTAACAGATTGGTTTGACATCTTAAACCAACTACATATACCTATAATTAAATCCTCAATATAGCCCAGATCAGAAAACATTCGAAGTTGATTGGGTACATACCAGCATCTAGCACTCACAAGGCACAACTGTGAGGCTGTAGCCTAATATCCTTTAGGATCTTATATAATTCATTGAATTATGGAATGTTTACTTTTAATCAACATGGTGACAGAGTATCAATAACCAGACTTTAATATTCTGATTTCCAGGATCATTGTAGTCTGTTTATGCTATAAAAAAATAATTATTATTGTGATAAGGAATAAGAGGGAATAAAATATTTAATTACACTTACCAAAATCTTTATTTCTAAATAGAGACAATAATTAAATATAATATGTATTTATGCATGGCACTGAGCAATATTGCAAGTCAGTGTACCTAACCAATTTATAATAAATTACATATGCTTATTTCCTTATACGATTTTGTAACATTTTTACAATTTTTAACAATAGTACAATTTTCTCTATAAAATAATATGCACCATAAGTAATAATAATTAACCACTGTTACAAAGTAACACTATGTACCAGCGACATAGCTACTGGGTGTCATTTGACCTAAACCCATTTGAATTCTATGCATATGTATCTCTATGTTATTTTGAAATAGTTTTTGATGTTGTGGTTCTAATTTCATTTTAATTTGTTCCATTGTGCCTTGCAAAACAGTTAACTCATAGGCATTTTGATCTGAATCAGATAAGCTTTTAACCTGTAACATCAGAGCCACAAAATCTGTTATTAAATCAATTAAATGTGGATCTTTTACAGGCCCATTATTTTTCTCTACTAACAAAGATGCTTTTTCGCGGCATATTTCTCTTAAGTGTGAGGGCACTAACATGGCTGCCAAACTTGGTTCTGGAGCAATCTGCTGACAGAATTGTTGCACTTCATTTATATATTCTTGCAAATCAGTATTCATTCTTTCTAAATCAATTACAACGGCAGCATATTTTCTTTCAAAATCCTCTGGCATCTTTTGACCAAATGATTTCCTTTTCTCTGCATCACAATTATACTCTTTTAGCAAGTTAATTTTATCTCGTTTAGCATTCAATATTCGCCTTAACTTGACAATAATTTCCAATAATGCAAATGGATAACTGCCGATAGCATCCATATGTTTAGCAATATCTGAACAACCAATTAGAGGGTCACCTGAAGCATTGTGGTTTGAAGGCTCATAAAGGCTAAATATATCTTGAAGAACATACTTGGGTCTGAATTTTTTGGTAATACTAGACAGACTTATAGTATCGGGAGGCTCATTTGACAAAACTTCATAATCTGGGACAGAATGTGTGCCCAATTTAGGGCGCTCAAATGTTATTCTGTAAGTATTATTTGATGTGTCCACAGCATCAATGCAGCCTGTGAATAAGCCATCTTGAGGTTTACGTAATCGAGCTGTCACTTTAGTTCCCACAACTAATTGCATAGGTATTTCATTAGGTAGATCTTTAACACTAATATCGGCAGCTTTTCTTTGCTGTATATATCTTATTAATTTGCGTTTTCTCTCGAGTTCCCTTCTCTCCTCATCAAAGAATGCTTGAGAACATCTTCGAGGTTTACCCATCATTCTTCTGATTTTAGACCATTGCACTTGTGTCAGTTTACGATTAGCAAGTTGTGGAAAAGATTCCCTCAAACAAATTATGAAATCATTCTCACCATCAAACAGCACCTTATCTATATTGCTATAGAAATATTCAAAACATACCCATTTATGAGCTTTAGGTAACTTCAATAAATTTCTTAATCTCATGCCTATCCTATGGCCAGACTTAATATCCGGTGATTGGGCACCGATAGGTTCAGATTTCTCATCGTATTTTTCATTCGTTCTCTGAACTTTCAATGGAGATTTCTGTTTCTTAGCACTTGACTGCTTAATAGGAGTTTTAACTATAAGCTTCGAATTTCGCTTTGGCGATTGACGTGGGGGTGAAGTATTCACAAAGTCGTCAACAAATATGAATCTGTTTTTCTTGCGAATTCGAGCTGGCATACCTCGTGCATTAAGTTTCTGAACAGGTTCACTCGGTGCAGGTTTTGGCGGTAACTTAGTACCAACTCTGTGAAGGCCAAGTGCTGCTGGACCAAATGCTGGTGGTTCTTCTTCCTCTTCGGGAAAATCCATTTCCATTGGCTCTTCTTTGACACGATATTGTGATCTGGGTGGATAATCTTTTCCATCTCGGTCTCCTGGACGAAATTAAAAAAACTATTATTTATATAACTCACAAACCAGGAAAGTTTAAGTTATATTATTACAAAATATAACAGAAAACAAATCTTAATATCAGAATGAAACCAAACAACTTTGTTTTAATTTCAAATCGGACATTAAACTAGATGACACTTCGCCCGAAAATTTGAATTTTTTCAAATTTTGAATCTAGCGAACCACATTTGCAATCGTATCTACTAAGAAGAACAACAAAACCCGTTCAATGAGATACAGGTATGTAAATAAATATTTAATATTTATTTCTTTTAAATGAAAATTATGAACAGGCTATATTTTATTCAATATTGACAAAATAAACAAAACTTACTTTCTGATTTTTCCGCCATGTTGTTGTAGTAAATTGATTTGATTTTGATATATTTTGAAGATGAGAGCGCCAAGAACAAATGCGTTCGGATATCAACAGAGGCTAAAATGCAGAGGAACTGCGTTAGTTAAAAATAACTTTCTAAATTGATTTAGTTCAAAGTGATTTTTATGTAGTAAAACATTATTTTCATTACCTTTGATTAATTCCTACATTTTCTTACTTTACCGATTTTAATTTTAATTGAATGAAAAAATAATTTATGGGTCTAATTTTGAACACACGATTTGTCGAGTTCCTTTTCGCAATTTTGTTATACTATCCATAATAGTAAAACAAAATTGAGATTATGTAGCTTAACTTGAAGCTAAAAATAATGGACTAACGTAATTTAAATATCAGTACAATACAATACATTATTACGATTTAAAGATCAAAGATCTTTCACTTTGTTTTTGGGTTTCCCAACACGTGTAATTAGCTATTACAAATTACAACAATGGTGTTACAAATATCGTAATTAATGATAACATTTTTCTTTATAATATTCATAAACATTTCATACAGAGTCGTTTGATCCCAAGCCAGGCGAGATTAATAACAACTTTAGAAATGTAGCTAGGTAGTGATTGACGAAATAAAATACGTGTTCGGTATTTTTCTTTTTAATTTTGTATTATTTAAATTCTCAACAAACTTGTTATACTATACTGTCAATAGTTTAGTATAAAAAGTTTTATTCTTTTGGAACCAAACAATAAATAATAACGTTTATTACATTAATCGTAGTTATAGCCTTCTTTATAAGGTGTGTCGGGGTACGACGCAGTGCCAGACTTGAGTCTTGTGTCCGTTAGATATTATTATATATAATGCCTTTGCGTTTTCCTCAAACACGAAGAGAGAATCTTCCGACCAGGCGAGGTAATCGTGCCCGGGGGGAAGATTCTCATTTGCAAATCGGCGTGAGAATTTCTATATCGCGATTCAGGATTAGTAGTCACTCCTTCAAGTTTGATGTATCTGCTATCGATGGCTCTGTCGTATGTATTTCTGTTGAGTTGTATATGGAAGTCGCCACACATTTTCTTATGCCGAAAACGTAAGGGGAAAAATAAAACTCTGGTTCTTCAGAGAGTGCCAACATATCAAGTTTCATGCCTGATGGACATCTAAGGGTGTTCCGATAATATTTATCTATGTTTTTTTCATTGGATGAAGTGCATAATAAGAATATTATGCACTCCATCCAATATTCGTGCAAAAACGCTTCTGCGTGCAATGATCAATTGAAGGTTAGAGGTGCGAAAACACTTTACGCTACTGTAATAACATAATTTCAGCTAGATGATTGCAATTACTGCAGACGTCTTGTTACAGCCGCTAAGTCTCTATGGGTGATCCCAGATGACTTGATGGGAGGCATTAAAGAGAGACGTTCACTTTTCAATTATATTTTATTCCAAGTAAATCTGTTTTGCATAAATTAAGGAATTAGATAATCGTTTATACGCTTGCGTATTACACAAAAAATAAAATCTTTTCTTTCGTCGATATTTTTTTGAAGAATGACAACACTTAATATACTTTTTATTAAAGTTAAAAATTTACGTTATAGTCTAACTTAATAACCAGGCCAATAACGTTACTTACTATTGATTTCTCTATTCTCAGTTAAAAAATAAAAATCTAATTTTCTCAATCAACTACGGTATACGGTGCTAAATGTATGAGTACTATACTACGTACTAGAAGGCATGTTTGAACTATTCCTTCCTCCGAATTTTCCGAATTTCCTAAACTAAATTTGCAAATTTATTATACACATCTCGCTTGTTCCATTGCGTCGAGTGAGGTAGCGATGAAGGATTCGAGCCGACAACAGCAGAAGAGCCGCTTCGTTCCGTTCACAACCTTTAGTACACTAGTACACTGTATTCTGACTTGTGCTTGCTCGTTCGAGTTCAAGTTCAGCTGACAATAAAAAAAATGAGATACTATTATAAATTAAATAAAAATATATCTACTTAATAGATTCATTAGGGCCACAGCACACTAGCTACTTTTAGCATCGGCGATCGGCGATTTGGCGACTGCATCGATGCTGCATCGCGTTTTAGCGACTTCCTGCGTTCGATCGCAGTATCGGAAACGCGCGTTTTAGCGACTGCTCCGATGCCAAATTGTTGAGGTGTACGAGATCGGGCGGAGACAGAAATAAATAAAGTTTATGTAAAAGCCACTGTTTTTTATTAAATAAAATATTACACGTCTATCCTGTAGAGATCAACATCTGGCGGGAATCAAAGAGAAGGAGGAACAGACCATAGACTATAGCAATCATAGTCCACTACACAGAGTAGACAAAACCATTTTAATTGCCACAGTATAACACAAATCGATGCTACTCGCATCCGAATGTGTGCGGAGAGTAGCGTTCAGCTGCTGTGTCGCGCTTCTAAAAAGCGACTCAATCTCCGCGTTTGGCGTTTTTAAGTGTGCGGTGTAGAGCGTTCGGTCGCCGTATTTAGCTTCTAAAAAGCGACTAGTTGCCGATCGCCGATGCTAAAAGTAGCTAGTGTGCTGTGGCCCTTATATATTACAGATTAATTGACAAAATATACCAATTAGACTCGAGAGCAATCTCGTTAAACTAGCGAGTTCTGCCCGTTTTTCGGCAACGATCAATCTAGATCTAGAAAAAGGCCAAGATCTCGCGAGTTTACATTCCCTATAAGTAACGTCTACACTTTCATATGCATTTAATGAAAAACTATTCATTTTGTATTACAAACAGACACTTCAATTTTATTTATTTGTATAGATTATTATTGAAACTGTACATGACCGGTCATAATGGAAAAACGTTGATAGATGATTGATAAGAACGATCTCTTGCTCAAGAGGTTTGTTTAAGAAAAATGCAAATATCTTATTCAAATCTTAAGTAAAGACCTAAGTCATATACCTAAGGACAATGATAATTCGTTATTTTTTATTTACTTTTTATAATTTCAGGAAGAATCTGAGATTTTTTTTCATAACCATTATTATTCTCATGTGTAAAGTCACATTTTCAAGTCATTGGACCCCCTTTGAATTAACAGTGTGCTATAGTAAATCCTTAAGATTCGCCAACTCTACTAACGCTACAAGTGTAATTGACGTTATTGAAGGCTCCAGTGTACATTTATGGTGTCACTATTGGTAAGATTGTTTAATTACCACCATGTAACATGTCGACCGATTTTTACAGCGGTGTTCCTTAGAAGCGATTCTATTTTACAACTTAGAATTTTGGAGTAGTCTTAATTGTTTAAAATAGATGGCGAAAGGCATGCAGTAGACTCTGAAACTTTAACCTCCTTGTGACGAGATTTCGTGGGTTTATACGTGTAGGTACGTAAAACTGGACTATAAATAAATGAGATTATATTATTATCCAACAACAAATTTTAGTGAATTTTAATTCACTAATCTCCAGTCTCCTTTTTACAAGCCGTTATTTTAATTTGCAATGTATGTTTGTGACTATGCACGTTTGTTCGGGGGAAATCTTGGAACTCAATTTTTAAGAAGCTATATCTAACCAAGTGGTTAAAGCTGAAGCCTGCATATGTATCTCGATGACATGAACCTGATCTGATTATGGAGCATGAAGGTGGCCATAGCCAATGAAACGATGCGATCGCATCAAGTTTGGACTCGCTCGACTTCGTATTGATAAGTTTTTGGTCTTTTGATGGTAGGTATCCAGGGTCTGATGATAGAGCTAAAAGTTAGGCACATGAACTCCATCATAAAATGAGGTAGCCCCATAGAGTCTTGTCTCGTATGATATGTCTTGACGTGTATTTTATCTCTTAGCGCTGGTTCCCACTAGCCGGACCGGCAGATTTGATTCTATCTAAACACTATCTAAGTCACACGTTTGATAGCTTAATCAGCCCTTCAGTGTCACGGGATATATTTCAGATATCAATCAGGTATTATTGCAAATTCCCGAACGGGAACTGGAAATCTTGTACTCTTGGCGTTTTCAAGAATTTATTCTCGGTTTCATTATAAGCATCACTGATAAGCATGGGATCATTTCTTTATAGATAACGCTAAGTAGATAGTTTGATAAGGCGCAGCGCAGACGACAGATTATCCCTGAGGCACTTTTTGTGATAATAGAACCTATGCAGCTTTAAAAATAATTCGGGCAGACCGCTCCGCACAAAATGAGTGCCAAAAAAATTTAACGTTTGCTTCAACGCCCGCTAACGCAGACGGCGCACACTTTAGTCTGCAATCTGCATTTGTTAGGGGTGGACGTAACGCACGCGATCTTTTACCATGGTGCCATAGGTCGATGTAACGATCTTAATTCAAGAAATACAAAACAGACCAGCAATTTATGATACTTCGAAGGCAGAATATCGTGATAGACATTTCAAAAGAAAAATGTGGGAAAAAGTGGACCAATGCACTTCCTCATTGTTGTTTCTGAATGAGAGAGCAGGTCTTAAAATAAACAGCAAGTCATATGTAGTAACAGACATTTTATAAAATTTAAAAGAAATATCCGAATGTTGTTTTAGAGTTGAATGTTTAATATGGAACTGTCCCTTCAGTAATCTTTCCGAAAGTACAGGATGTATACACGTCCCTACAGTTCTGCCGACAGAATGATCGAAGTTGTGCGTCGTGTGCGCTGAGTCTGTGAAAAATCGGCGACTGAGTTTTTGCGCGCTATGCAGACATTTTGTGCGCCGCAGACTCGATCACACAAAAAGTGATCCGTCTGCGGTGCACCTAAGTCGGCAAATCTGCTAGTCCCTCGAATGTAGGTTTATGTAAAATGTATGTATGTATATAATTACGCCCAGAATTATATGACACATTCGGTTACATCTGTTACTATTTTCAGCAATGCAAAAGAAGACTATAACCCAAAACTGTGGTTTTATAAACCAAGAGGCATGATGAAACGAACAATGAAAGAAATTGAAACTCTTGATAATGTTATAGATATCAATGTATCTATCACGTTATCCCATATACTGAGTTTGACTTATTTTAGACCCAATTACTCAGGCGTTTACACATGTAAAAGATATGAAAATGGTCATGAAAGTACATTTACCTACCTGCTGGAAGGTAAGAACAATCACAATATATATCCGTAAATGCTGAATGAAAGTTTCAAATGAATGAAAGATAAAAAACATAGATTGTTAATATTGTCCCTGATTATAATCACTATTCATAATTAGCTGTTATGTACATCGAAAAAGCCCCAAGAGTTGGAACATATGGTCAATGGCAAGAATACAATCGTATGTATATAGATCCTGTTAACAAGAAATTCCAAACTTCTCAAGAGGAACCGTTTAAGTCGTTTAGGAAAAAATTTAACACCATTGTCAAAGTATATACAGTTTGGGACAACTGGAGTGAATGTGAAGCTATAGATGCTCGTCAAAAGGGTAAACGTAAAAGGCTTGGAAAATGTCGCATACGTCCTGTAAATAATACCGTAAAGGTAAGATTAGCTTTTTTCATATCTTTTTGTCCTTAGAGCATCTTTGATGTACTTCTAGCCGATTTTGTCTATGGCGACCAGTCTCGACGCAGACTTATCAACTACCCTAACTACTTTAATTGCCCTCTCATTTGAAATCAGGAAATTACCGAACTGTGATAGATTTAAGACTAAAGTTACAGATTTTTACATGAAACAGCTAGCTAAAATATCTTTGTAATCTCATTATTTCAAATATATCTTATTCTGTGTGTATATTAAATAAATATTTGTTTATACAATTGTCAAAGTTTTTTATAAAGATTATCTTAAATTCAGTCTCGCTTTAAAAGAGACGTGCATGTAAAATTTAATGCAGGAAGTATTAATATCTAATATATAAAATTCTCGAGTCACAGTTTTCCTTGCCATACTCCTCCGAAACGGCTTGACCGATCTTTATGAAACTTTATATGCATGTTCAGTAGGTCTGAGAATCGGCCAACATCTATTTTTCACACCTCTAAAACGCAAGCGGAGCCGCGGGCATCAGCTAGTAATATTAGGTATATTATAGAGCAAATTAGATATTTGCACACCTTTCTGTTCTCTCACTCTGATCCCGTGGTACGGCTATCCTACACGGCCGGGGAGAGATCAGACGCAAGACAGACAGCTCTTAGAGTGACGGGAATTATGACCCGAACTTCCAAACTCTGACCTGTTTTTAACATTTCTACAATATATAAGTCAAAAACACTTTTTGGCCTGATCCGGGTATCGAACCCGAGGCCTTTTGATTGACAGTCGTATCACCGCGCTAACCGCTATACTAACGAGACACTCAAAAATCTTTAGGTTAAAGACATTAAATAAGATGTAAGTTAATTTTGAATGGAGGTTCCGACAAGGTTCTGCAGGTCGAGCTGTATGTTTGGATTCGATTGACTGTCTGCTCCAACGATACCAAACTGTTTCTTTTATTTCAGAATACACATAAAGCTATTCCCAACAACATCGTTTATTCGTATTTTGCTGATGCATATGATGTCCCCTGTCGTTCCATAAAACTTAATGAAGCACTCCCTGAAGTAAGCAGAATTATTAGAAACATACCGGAATTTGAGGCTGAGGAAATATGTTCCATGCCTAGAAAAACAGGTGCCTATCTCACATAGTTACAATAATTATCAAGCGCGTTTAACAGTCTACTGCTGGACATAGGCCTCCCATTTGGAAGAAGGCTTTTGACCTACCATCCCACGCTGGCAAGGCAAGAGAAGGAAAATTTGAAACGGATCCTATACCAACCCGGTATAGGATCCGTTTCAAATTTTCCTTCTCTTTGCCTGTTTGCCTGCTCGTTGCCTGCATGTTGTGATGCGTAGTTTGGTTTTCAGTCTTAATCTTTCTTAATCAATCACCGCACAAAGAACATAATTATATATACACACAATTCATACTTCATCAAAAATATAAACACCTCACTTAGTCGTTTCTTTCTTTAAGTTATTCAGGTTACCACATTTAGATGTGCGTTTTCTCTTAATTCGTAAGTTTTATTTTTGCCTTCTTTAATGTAGCAATATTAATAATCTTCCTTTTTCTTACCTAGTGCAATAATTATTAGAAAATTACCAAAGGATTTTGTGTTTTTATGGTACTAATTCGCTATGACTTGAATGTTCTAGATAGCAAGATGGTTCCAGGCAACAATAAGCACAAAACAACACAGCAGGTAATGGAAGACAGCCATGTAACACTCATGTGCAATGAAGTTATTCCTAATTCTGACTTAAAATGGTTTAAGGATAAAAAATTGTTAAAATCTTTGTATGGGTAAAAATCTTATAGTCTATATGCATATTACTTTACCTCTCTAACTTGTTTGCACTTTCTTATTAATTACTTTATCTTGTTTGACAGAAATATTTTTAATAGGAGAGAGGACGAACCTCACATATCAATTGATGCCTCCAACTCCTTGCATATTTTGCATATTAGTAAAAACGAAGAAGGCAATTATACATGTTCGATAAATGGCAAAAAAGTAAAACAATTTGAAGTAAAGGTTGTGTCTAAGTCAAAACTTTTAAATCAAGGTGATAATGCAATTTTATTGCTTAGCATCGAATGCAGTCAAACGCTAATTGGGTAGTCACGACTTTTGATTTTTAAGTTATTGCTTAACTCTTATCGCGGGCTTTGGGCGCGGCGACCGAATCAAGAAATTCCGTAACGAAAAAACCCAACACCCCGTGTTAAAAAAAATATAGAATATGATTGTAACTGCAGTGCTTAAAGGGCAAGTATGTAGGCAAGTAAAAACGCAAGTAAATGGGCAAATAAATAGGCAACTAAACGGGCAAGTAAATAGGCAACTAAATGGGCAAGTAGGTAGGCAAGTAATTAATCAAGAAAATGGGCAAGTAAATGGGCAAATATGTACGTAAGTATATGGACGAGTTGATAGGCAAGTTGATAGGCGAGTTGATGAGCGAGTTGATAGGTGAGTTGATGGGCGAGTTGAGGGGCGAGTTGATAGGCGGGTTGATGAACGAGTTGATAGGCGAGAAGATAGGCGAGTTAAATACTACGAGTGGTTTTCCACTTAAATAATAGTATGTTATAAGTATAGGTCGGAATAGGTAGTTTAATTTTATGTACTTGCGATTTTGTGACATCAATAGTATGGATATGCATGAAATCCCGGGGAACTTACTATTTTCAGAGATTGTAAAAACTATATGCCCTTGCCTCCAGAGCCAGTTATAACTCGATGGGGTACATGGCTAGAAGCTGCTTTTTACTATAAAAAATATTTTAATGAAATATCACATATTCTTTCTTTATTTCATGATGAAGAAGTACAATCTATAAAGAAAGCGAAAGAAGTATTGCAAAATCCTAACCTTCGACGTGATCTAACCTTTATTGAAGAACATTTTGGAATAATCAGTATTGCAAATTGTATGTTATGGTTTATCCATGTTATGCTTACGTTGACTTTATTTCTGCAAGTACATAAAATTAAACTACCTATTCCGACCCCTAGTTAAAAGTTCTGACTTTGCGGTAACGTTTCATTGAAAAACTTAAAAGTAAATATTTTTATTAAGTTGGCAATAGGCAATATATTATAATAAATATATAAATATATTTATTATAATATATAATAACAAGTTGTATTTTTCGAGCGCTCTGTTTACCTAGCTACTTGTTTTTTTTATATACATTAATAGAAATTTTGTTGGTGTACAAAAATATTTTAAAAAAATGTTTCTATTGCAGAATTCATTCGATATTCAATTTATTTGGGATTTGTATTATCTTTGACTATGACGTGTTACTGTGCTGGAGTATGTGTTGCTTGGCATCGTAGAGCATCCTTTGCTGACCCATTAAATCTTTATAAAAAATAACTCTAAAATATATGTATTTGAACAGTATTTTAATAAGCTGTGAATTCAAATGTAACGAGGATATACTTAGATAGTAACAGGTGGGTGTAAATGTTTATGAATTGATTGTTACCATGTTGAGCAATTTAGGCCTGTTAAAACTATTGAATGACGTTCAAATTCATTTATCTCCTATTTACTACCTATTGATGCACTTTAGGAATAAGGTATGCGAGTGTCTACACACTCGCATTCCATATTATAGGTAGATTTTGAGTGAATTCACGAGATAATGTGCACACAGGTGTACTTTAGATTCCAGCTGGAGTGAAATATTTATATTGGAAAAAAACATATCTATTTCATCTTTTTACTAGTTTTTTCAATTGAAACACAAGCACAATATTTGGGGACACGGAAGTGCCCCCTGACTCCAAGTGATTATAGGTAAGTTGTAAAATGGTCAACGGAATGAAAAACAAGAATAGGACATGTCTCATAAGAAATAAAAACATAACCTGTGTGGCGTTCATTTCCGAACGTCACAGGGTTGGCAACACTGCTTCCCGCGTCGATGGCACGATGTAGCGATGTACGCCAGAAGGAGACGCTTTTAGGTTTTGCCTGCACATGTATATCTCATATCATTTCAATAGTTTAATGTATACCACATAATACAACTAATAAGAGCAAATACATATTTACACCATTACCAACAAGACTTTGATTTTGGGTAAAGGAGCAGAAGTGAGTGGGAATCTACTTTGGCCTTTGGAGAGGCCGGATAACCCACAAATTGGTGACCCCGACGTGGGCACATGAGTGCCATACGCTGAACCGTTTAACAAGAACGAAAAACAACCTTGCCCGAAATCTGTTCCACTACAGTGCGGTTAAGAAACTTAGTCATATCACGCTTGTCAGCACGCTTCAACACTTCAACTTTGCATCAGTTTGTATACCTACTGCATCGCATGTTCACATCTGCACTTGCATCTCATATCTGAACATCACCTGCCTGTGCCCAGCCAGCTATACTTGCCTGCTGTTGCATGCCACTTTGTGTTGTGTGGTCTGCGTGGAACTTTAGCAACGGTAATAACTTTCTTTTCTTTTATGGTGTTAGACTACAATTGTGAAAGTGCTTCTAATCTGCCTACATAATTTTATTGTGACTTTTCTAAACTAATTAGGATACATTAATTCACTCAGCTAACTAAAAACATAATTTGAAAATTTCAAATAATTAATTAACCTGGTTACTTACATAGGTAATTATATTATTATCTTTTGTATTGTTATAGAATTAAATATCCTACTAAACTAATGTACTGTTGTCATTGCATATCTTAATAATTGCTTGTAACTGTTGCATACAACTAAACTTACATATAAATAAAACTTGAAAGTTTATAACCTTAGCTGCAAATCTTGTTAGATATTAAGTTTCTCCAACTTTATTTACCTTCTGTACATGTTTTGTTTTGGCTAAATAATACTTAAGTACATAATTCATATATATAAATATTGTATTGTTTTGCATTTATAGGCAGTAACAAGTTTATATTTAAATTTAAGAATAATTGAAATTTACTTTTATTACTATATTTAATAGGATTGCATTTGTGACTACTGTTTCTAGTAACTAATAATTTAATTTGTGAAATGGCTTTAGAGGAAGAGCTAAGACAGCAGGTGCGGGATTTACAGGAAAGGTTAAGTAGTTTACAATCCTCTAAACATAGTGAGTCACATGTCAGTGCTATATCTATAAAATTGTCTGATTTTTGGGAAGACAAACCAAAGCTATGGTTTGCACAAGCTGAGGCTCAGTTTGAAATAGCTGGAATAACACAAGATTCCACAAAATATGGCTATATTTTGTCTAAATTAGATGCTCGTTTGGCCAATGAAGTTGAGGATGTCATTGCTAGTCCTCCTTCAACAGGTAAATATGAGCACCTCAAACGGGAGCTCATTCGCCGACTGTCTTCTTCTAAAGAACAGCGTGTAAGAAAACTACTTAGCGAGGAACAGTTGGGTGATAGAAAACCCTCTGCTTTTCTCCGTCATCTGCGGTCGCTCGCTGGTAATACCGTAGGGGATGAGGGCATAATTAGAGAGCTGTGGATGCGAAGACTGCCACCTGATGTACAGCGGATTTTAACAGCACAACGTGACTTGCCACTAGACAAGGTGGCTGAAATTGCTGATGCCATATCCGAAACACCTCAATCAGTCCACGCAGCATTCTCCCCCCTCAGCGAACTTGACAGCATAAAAAAGGCTTTGAGCGAGTTGTCACAAAAAGTAGATGCCTTGTGTAACGAACGACAGTCTCGGCACCAAGCTAAATCACGCTCTAGATCTAATTCTAAATCCACATCTCAATCTGCTAATCATCTCTGCTGGTACCATACAAAGTTTGCTGACAAGGCCAATAAATGTATAACTCCCTGTAAGTGGAAGGTGGACAAGGGAAACTCCACCAGCAGTCAATAGTGGCGGCCTCTGACTGCTTCACCACACCCAGCCGTCGCTTATTCATTGTGGATTCTACAACCAAGGTCCGATTCCTGATTGACACAGGTTCCGACCTATGTTGTTACCCACAACACCTCTTAAAGGGTAAACATTCCCCCACTGGATTCGACTTGCGCGCCGCAAATGGTAGCCTCATCCAAACATTTGGCACCTTGCCTCTGTGTCTAAACCTTGGACTCCGCCGCGACTTCCGGTGGAATTTTATCATTGCAAATGTGAGTACACCTATCATCGGATCGGATTTTCTGGCCCACTATCATTTATTACCCGACTGCCGGAATTGTAAACTTATTGACGGCTCCACAAATTTGACCACATGCGCTACTATAGCCCAGGTTTCTCAACCTAGTGTTAAGACACTTGTTGCCGAGAACTCTCCTTATACCAAACTACTACAGGAATTCTCGGACATTACACGTCCACCTGGTCTCCATAGAGACATCAAGCATGCCACTGTACATCACATCGTTACTACAGAGGGCCCACCGGTAGCTGCTCGCCTACGTCGCCTCGCCCCTCAGAAATTGCAGGCAGCCAAGAAGGAATTTCAGGAGATGGTCGCCTGTGGTACTGCAAGACCATCCAATAGTCCTTGGTCCTCGCCATTGCATATGGCCAAGAAGGGTGAGAGTGGTTGGCGACCTTGTGGGGATTACCGGGCCTTGAACGCTCGTACGATTCCTGACCGTTACCCAGTCCGACATATAGGGGATTTCGGCCAGGACTTATTTATTTATTTATTTATTTAAGGGCCTCACAACAAGGAATACACAAAAATTAAACAAAATGTAAGAACTAACATAAATAATAGTCATATGCTTCCCCACTTACAGGAGACCACATCATGCACGAGAAAGTTAACATAAAAAAAGAAAAAAAAACTATAACAAACTAAAAAAATAATTAAAAAAGCTAAGAAAATATAACAATAGTGATAAATTAAAAATAAAAACATCTTACTCGTTCCAATTGCCATAAGCACCTACATGACAGCGAGCTTTGAGCGGATTAGACATTTATACTTATCTAGTGTAGTTGCGAAAACGTCTATTTCTTCAGAAGGACACGAAATGGCGTTGTACTGATGCACAATCCTAACTAGTGGCGAGTTTCGTCCCAAATTGGTTCGGCATCGTGGTGGTTTGAATAATGGGCGAGGGTAGCGAGGGAGTCTCGAAGGAACATTGATACCTATCCCTCCCAGTAGATCCGGACAGTCTATAGCATTATTAAGCAATTTATGCAGGAATGTCAGATCAGAGATTGTTCGACGTGACTTTAGATCAGTAAGATTAAAATAATTTAGTCTTTTTTTATAGGACCTACAATTCCTTGGCTTAAAACGAAAAGCAAGGTGACGGAGGAGTCTCTTCTGGACCCGCTCGATTCTATCAATGTGGACTTGGTATGAGGGATTCCAAACTGTACTACAGTATTCTAATTGGCTTCGTACGTAGCTATTGTATAACTGTACAGTAGTGGATGGCTTCTTAAATTCTTTGGTTGATCGCAATACAAAACCAAGAGACCGATATGCAGAGTTTAATATTATATCTATGTGTTTTGTGAAACTGAGTTTACTGTCCAGGTAAATACCCAAATCCCGGATTTCTGCTACTTCTTTCAGTGTGTTATCTTGGATTCTATAGGAAGACTGAATTTTATTGCGCTTTCTAGTGAATTTGATATGGTAGCACTTAGAGCAGTTCAAATACATCCTGTTACTTATACACCATTGAGATAATCTGTCTATATCTAACTGTAATAAACGTGTGTCAGATTCATTTAAAATTGTGCGTGTAAATTTTAAATCGTCTGCAAAAAGGTATGGCTTACTGTGCTTAAAGACATGTGAAATATTATTGATAAAAATATTAAAAAATAACGGTCCCAGGTTAGACCCTTGGGGAACACCCGAGGTCGCAATGTAAGGGTCAGATTCATCACCATCCACAACAACAGAAGATTGTCTATCTTCGAGATAAGACCTACACCACTTCAATACTGTGCCGACGATGCCTAGAGACTGGAGCCTCTGCAATAATATTTCATGATTAACCTTGTCGAAGGCCCTCGAGAAGTCCACATATACTGCATCAACCTGCAGACCCCTATCCACTGTCGCTGTTAGTTCAGTTACGTAACTTACAAGATTAGTATTTGTAGATTTTTTCGTGGTAAAACCATGCTGATTAGGACTTGGTAGGATCTAAGGTGTTTAGCACTATTGATTTAGTCAAAGCCTACCAACAGATTCCAGTCGCACCCGAGGATATTTCCAAGACGGCCATAATTACTCCGTTTGGATTATTTGAATTTCCCTATATGACCTTCGGGCTGCGTAACGCAGGACAGACGTTTCAACGCTTTATTGACGAGGTTGTACGTGGCCTTGATTATGTTTTTCCATACGTGGATGACATTTTAGTGTTCTCACGCTCGAAGGAAGAGCATGAAATTCACCTTCAGGCCCTCTTTCAGCGTCTTTGCGAATTCGGCGTTGTCATAAACACCTCCAAATGCGTTTTTGGCGCCGAGGACGTGACATTTTTAGGACATCGCATTTCTAAGGACGGTGTTTGTCCACCACCGGAACGCATTGAAGCTTTAAAAACATACCCCTTGCCAAAAACAATAGAGAGTCTCAGACGATTCTTAGGCATGGTAAATTTCTACCGTCGTTTCCTTCCTAACGCCGCTGAATATCAAGCCCCACTAATTAACCTTTTAGCCTCCACCCAACTTAAGGGCAAGAAACCCGTGCCTTGGACACCGGAATCAGAAGCTGCTTTCCATAAGTGTAAAGATCACTTGGCTAGTGCAACCATGCTTGCTCATCCGGACACCAATGCCACATTAGGCCTTTTCACAGATGCATCTTCTACCCATGTTGGTGCGTGCCTTCAACAACGCGTTGAGGATAATTGGCAGCCTCTAGCATTTTTTAGTAAAAAACTGACTACCCGGCAGACAACATGGCCTGCTTATTATCGGGAGTTACTTGCCGTTTACGAGGCTGTTCAACATTTTCGGCACGTCTTGGAGGCACAGCATGTGACTATTTTCACAGACCACAAACCATTGGTTTACGCATTTTCACAGCGTCGTGAAAAGTTGCCTCCTGTACAGCTCAATCAACTCTCCTTTATTTCACAATTTACCACTAGTATTGTCCATGTCAGTGGGAAGGATAACGTGGTAGCAGACTCTATGTCGCGCATTGAAGCCATCCGTCTGGAGGACAACTTCACCGCCCTCGCCGACGAACAGGCGACCGATGAAGAGCTCCTTAAGATGCTTAATAGCTCGTCCCTGAAATTAGAAAAGATAAACTTACCTGGTACCGATGTCTCCATTTACTGCGACACGTCTACTGGGAAATCTCGTCCGTACCTTACACCATCTTTTCGTCGTCCCTATTTCGACAAATTACACAACCTTAGCCACCCTGGCGCGCGGGCATCCGCACGATTGGTGGCTGCGAGATTCGTATGGCCCAATATGAATAGGGACTGCCATCAGTGGGCGCGATCTTGTATCGCCTGCCAAAGATGCAAAGTCTCTCGCCATACGTCCACACCTCTTGGGAATTTCGGTAGCCCTACCAAGCGTTTCCGCCATGTCCATATCGACATCATCGGCCGTCTCCCACATAGTCGGGGATTTCAGTACTGTCTGACCGCGGTCGATAGATTCACCCGGTGGCCAGAGGCCTGGCCAATGATTGGCATGACGGCGGAAGAGTGTGCAGAAACTTTCTTCCGAGAGTGGATTGCTCGGTTTGGAGTCCCTTCCGTCGGACCAGGGACGCCAATTCGAATCAGATTTATTTCAGGTTCTAATGAATCTCTGTGGTTCGAAGCGCGTTCGCACTACGAGTTATCACCCGTGTGCCAACGGCATTGTCGAGCGAATGCATCGGCACCTTAAAGCTGCCCTAATGTGTCACAATAAGTCCTGGCATAGAGCCCTACCTGTCGTTCTTCTCGGCATGCGTGCTTCTCTGAAAGAAGATTTGCATTCTTCTTCAGCCGAGCTTGTCTACGGGGAACCCCTGTGCTTGCCCGGCGAATTCATTGCCCCTTCTTTTCCTTCAGACCGCGTCGAAGACATGTCTAATTTTGCTACTCAATTGAGACTTCACATGGCACAGTTACGACCTATTCCAGCTTCACGTCATGGCCAGCGAACAACCTTTGTATTCAAGGACTTGGACACGGCTGTAGCGTAGAGTGCACATCTCTAGTGGTAGACTAGCATATGTCGCATCCCTAGCGGGACATGGCGTTTAGGCTTGGACAGAAATGTCGGACGTGATTTACGGGGTTGAACAATAAATATATTCGTGCTGAATTAAGTGTATTATTAAGCACCTTACATGGTGTCAGGTGTAAAAATACCACCATGGATTCATTAGTGAGATTGCCCGAGCCAATGAAGATAAATGCGGACAATCAAAATGAGGAGTGGAACAAATTCCGTCAGCAATTTGAAATTTATTTAATGGCCGCTGACCTTGAGGAAGCAACTGATAAAAGAAAGGTCGCAATCCTGTTGAACCTGATCGGACCTCATTATCACAAGGTATTTAAAACATTTAACAAAAAAGTACAAGAAGGAAAACTTGAAAAAGTAATTGAAGCATTTGAAAAGCATTTCTCACCTAAAAAAAATGTCATTTTTGAACGATTCAAATTTAATAAAATTACACAAAAACCTGGACAAACCTTTGATAACTTCCTAACGGAGTTAAAAGCCGCTTGTAACACGTGCGAATATACCGACGCGGACAACATGGTGCGAGACAGGATTGTCTGTGGAATAACCTCAAAATGTACACAAGAAAGACTTCTGAGAAAAAGTGATCTTTCTCTGGAAACGTGTGTCGAGATGTGCAAGATAGATGAATCCACTGCAGCACAGCTTCAAGTGTTGAATAACTCGCAGGAAACAACATCCAACTCTGTAGATGCCGTCAAAACAATCAAAAACTGTTCCCGTTGTGGCAGTACGCATAAAATTAGAGGATGTCCTGCGTATAACAAGAGCTGTGAAAAATGTGGCATCAAAGGCCACTATAAAGCCTGTTGTAAGACACGTAAAGGCTACCGTAAATTCAAAAAATGTGATGAGATTCATGAAGAAAAATTAGATGACAAAAGTGATACTGACGGTGAAATTCTCCACATTTACTCGATCAAAAATGACACCATAAATGAAACAAACTCCTTACACAAAATCATCAATGTTGAGGGCCTAAATGTCAACTTCAAAATTGACACTGGGGCAGAATCAAACATCATCCCTGTGAAAATCTACAATAAAATGAAGAACAAGTCATTGAAGCCAATCGAAATAACACTGGTAGCCTACGGTGGTGCGAGAATTAAGGCACTAGGTATGACAAAACTTTGTTGCAAGTACAAAGACCAGTTTTATGATGTGGATTTTGTAGTTGTTGATTGTGATGCGAGCCCTCTTTTAGGCTTCAAAACTTCCATTGTTTTGGGCATAATACAATGTGTAGACAGCTTATCCACCAAAGAAGATCTTCTTACTAAATTTTCTTCAGCATTCGAAGGTCTGGGCAAATACCCCAAGAAATATAAAATAAAGCTGAAGGAAGGTGCAGTTCCATGTATTCAGCGAGCAAGGAATGTCCCACTGGCCATACAAGACCAATTAAAAAAAAAACTAGAGCAAATGGAGCGCCAAAACATCATAGAAAAAGTGAACAGACCCACAGACTGGGTAAATGCCTTAGTGATTGCTAAGAAAAAAAATGGTGATTTAAGGTTGTGTATTGATCCTACCAAGCTAAACGAAGCAATATGCCGAGAACATTTCCCAATTCCAACGGCCGAGACCGTTGCAGCCAAGCTCGCGGGAATGACAACATTCACAGTACTTGATATGAAAGACGGCTACCTGCAGGTGGAGCTGGAGGAAGAAAGCTCTGATTTAACAACATTCAATACGCCCTTTGGAAGATACAAGTTCCTGCGATTAGCATTTGGATTGTCATCAGCGCCAGAAGTCTACCAGAAAATGAACTATGAGCTCTTTGGAGACCTACCTGGGGTAGGTATTTATTGTGATGATTTAATTATTGCGGGTAAAACCAAATCAGAACATGATCAAAACCTCAGAAATGTTCTTAATGTGGCCAACAAATACAACATTAAATTCAATAAGAATAAAATTCAATTCAGACAAAAGTCTGTGAAATACATGGGACAAACATTCTCTAGCGAGGGCATTAGTCCAGACCAATCTTATGTAGAGTCAATTATCAACTTTAAAGCCCCTGAAAATAGAACTGAACTGCTAAGAGTTTTAGGCATGGCAAAATTTTTAGCTAAGTTTGTCCCGAATATGTCAAAAGTCACTGCCCCTCTTAGAAACCTTACTCGTAAAGACATAACCTGGTCATGGACCAAAGAACATGATAAATCTTTAAATGATCTAAAGACTCTTATCACCAAAGCGCCCGTATTGCAGTACTTTGACCCAAACAAAGAGACTTATTTGCAATGTGACTCCTCAAAAGACGGTTTAGGAGCTTGTCTATTACAAAATAATCATCCGATCGCCTTCGTCTCACGTAGCCTTACTAAATGCGAACAAATGTATGCACAAATTGAAAAAGAACTATTAGCCATAGCATTTGGTGTTGAGAAATTCCATTATTTTATTTATGGAAGACAGGTGACAGTACAAAGTGATCATAGACCACTAGAAGCCATAGCAAAGAAAAATCTCACCAGTGTTCCTCCCAGATTACAAAGGCTGCTACTAAAAATATCTGGCTATGATATCAATATCTGTTACACACCAGGAAGCCAGCTATACATAGCAGATTTTCTTTCTAGAGCCTTCCAATCTAATAATAATTCAGTTTCAGGAAACACTTCTGTAAAGGTGGTGCACAGCATAGCAGAGCAGGCACCAATCAGTGAACCAAAAAAGATGGAATTTAGAAGAGCAATCCAGAACGACAACACCCTCTTGAAGGTAATAAAATTCAGTAACAATGGCTGGCCAAATCCCAGTAAGTTAACGTCAGAATTAAAACATTTTTACAAATTAAAAGATCAAATAAAAGAAGACTCTGGATTGTTATTCTTAAACAACAAATTGATTGTGCCTGAGTCTCTAAAACAAAGCATGTTGCACCTCACTCACGAAGGGCACTTAGGCATAAATAAATGTAAAAATAGGGCTCGTCAATGTTTGTACTGGAAAGGTATTTCAAGTGACATTGAAAAATATGTGCAAGAATGTATTTCTTGTGCCAAATATAGCAATTGCAATGCTAAAGAACCACTGCTACAACACAGCTTGCCACAGAGAGCATGGCAGAGAGTCGCTTGTGATATTTTTTCAATTAATAATAAGGATTATCTGAGCCTAATTGATTCATACAGTAATTGGATTGAAATAGTTGCATTATCGAACAAAACGGCCACAACCGTAATTCTAGCCCTTAAGTCAATCTTTAGTCGATTTGGCATTCCAGAAAAACTGCAGGCAGATAACATGCCGTTTAATAGCCAAGAGTTCTTAAAATTCTCAAAAGATTGGGATTTTGAATGTATATTTTCTAGCCCGAGATATCCAAGGTCTAATGGTCTTGCAGAGAAAGGAGTAGCCATATGCAAATCCATTATAAACAAATGCCGTGAATCGAAAACTGATGTAAGTCTAGCCTTAATGAATTATAGGAATACTGTATTAAATAACATGGAGTTCTCGCCCGCACAACTTTTACTCAACAAAAGTATAAAAACAAAGCTGCCTTGTACGGCAGTACAATTAAAACCTAAGTTTAATTTTCATGTTACTCAACAACAGTTGAAGAAAAATAAAAACCAAAAACATTACTATGACAAGCGGACGAGAACTCTAAAACCTTTAAGTGTTAATGATAATGTTATGTTGTATGATAATGACTCTAAGACTTGGAAACCAGCTCAAGTAATTGACATCTGCAAAGAACCAAGAAGCTACTTGGTGAAAGCAGCAGATGGGCAAGTTGTAAGAAGAAATCGCAGCTTCATGCGCTCTTACAGAGTAAAGCCAAGTTGCAAAGCTGTGTGTAATGATGACAGTGTAGCTCCTATTACTCCAACAAGAACGCATCCAATGTGTCTGCGGAACAAGTCTCAGCCTACGACGTCCAGCTAGTTATAGGCACTGTAATCTTAGTTCTTAAGAGGAAAGGTGTAGCGTAGAGTGCACATCTCTAGTGGTAGACTAGCATATGTCGCATCCCTAGCGGGACATGGCGTTTAGGCTTGGACAGAAATGTCGGACGTGATTTACGGGGTTGAACAATAAATATATTCGTGCTGAATTAAGTGTATTATTAAGCACCTTACAACGGCATCCCACGTATTTTTACGTGATGACACCGTAAGGCCATCGTTGAAGCCGCCCTATTCTGGCCCTCATAAAGTAGTTTCCAAAAAGGACAAAACCATCACCATCTTGATGGAGGCGATCTAAGCTCACAGGAGCGTTACTGTGAGCTTAGATCGCGTTAAGCCTGCTTTTGCCTGTGACGACTCTTCGTCATCTGCTGCGCGAAGTCCTACAGATGTTAAGTCATCACCTGTGACTCCTGCTGCAACAACTGTTGCTCCTGCTATACCAATTGCGCCTCTGGTTCCGTCTCTTCCTAAAAATTCAACCACGGCTTCCGACTCGGAACACACAACACCCGCTCCTGTGAATCCAGTACCTGATGACCCCATCGTGTCAAAACCTTACACGACACGTTCGGGCCGGACTGTTAAATTTAGAAAGCCTTTAGAATTATAAACAATATTTGTTTTTGTAAATACCTAGTTTTAATATTAATAAAATGTTTTGGGGGTCATTTTTCTCCCAAGGGGGGTGGTGTGGCGTTCATTTCCGAACGTCACAGGGTTGGCAACACTGCTTCCCGCGTCGATGGCACGATGTACGCCAGAAGGAGACGCTTTTAGGTTTTGCCTGCACATGTATATCTCATATCATTTCAATAGTTTAATGTATACCACTTAATACAACTTATAAGAGCAAATACATATTTACACCATTACCAACAAGACTTTGATTTTGGGTAAAGGAGCAGAAGTGAGTGGGAATCTACTTTGGCCTTTGGAGAGGCCGGATAACCCACACCTGTAAAATTGGATTGCCAAGTCAGTCTTTTTATATAACACAATAGATAATAGATTTGTAATTTAGTTGATATGATCACTATAAGATGTTAGGTTAGAAAATTGCAAAATAACCCAACACAGTAGTTGCTTTAAGTAGGGACCCTAACTAGTAGCAGGCGACGTCACCGCGGGGTCGGTGAGGAGGTGGACCGGCTTCACGAGGAGTACCGAGAAGCTCGGAAAACTCTGAGGCTGGCCATCTGCCGCGCCAAGAATGTCAGTAGAGAGGAGATGCTGGAGAGTCTCGAGCGTGACCCCTGGGGTCGCCCTTATCGTGCGGTGCGTGACAAGCTCCGCACGTCGGGCCCCCCCCTTACGGAGACTCTCCAGCCCAGCTTCCTGCAGGAAGTGGTCGAGGGCCTATTCCCGCAGCGGGCGGAACACACACCCCCGTCGATGGCTTCATCAGTCGAAGACGACGGGGGTAGCGAGGTCGAAGTTCCGCCCGTCAGGGATTCGGAGGTAGGGGCGGCTGTTCTACGGATTCGATCCAAGAACACCGCCCCCGGGCCGGACGGGGTTCCAGCCCGAGTGATGGCCCGAGCCCTCGATCACATGTCGGACCGCCTCAGGGAGGTGTTGGACGCTAGCCTGGCGTCCGGACGCTTCCCTGAGCGCTGGAAATGCGGGAAGCTGGTCCTGTTGAGGAAGCCGGGACGGCCTGCCGACTCGGTCGCGGCCTATAGGCCAATCGTGTTGCTGGACGAGGCGGGTAAACTCTTCGAGAGGATACTCTCTGCCCGCATCGTCCGGCACCTCAGCGAGGTTGGCCCCGATCTGTCGGACGCCCAGTTCGGTTTCCGAGAGGGGCGTTCGACGATCGATGCCGTGATGCGCCTTAGGGCCGTGACCGAGGAGGCCGTAAGCTGCGGCGGAGTGGTGTTGGCGGTGTCCTTAGACATCGCCAACGCCTTCAATAGTCTGCCATTCGGCTGCATCGGGGAAGCACTCCGCTACCACGGAGTGCCAGAGTACCTGAGGCGGCTGGTGGCAGACTATCTTGAGGAGCGAACCGTCATGTACGAGGACCGAGATGGCGTCTTGAGACGCAGGGCCATGTCGTGCGGTGTTCCACAGGGGTCTGTCCTAGGACCACTCCTGTGGAACATGGGATACGACTGGGCCCTAAGAGGTCGTCTCCCCCCCGGGCTGGGTGTAATCTGCTACGCGGATGACACCTTAGTCACGGCCCGGGGGGCTAACTTCCAGGAGGCGGCGCGCCTGGCCACCACTGGAGTGTCCATGGTGGTCGGGCGCATCGAGGCGCTGGGTCTGCGGGTGGCCCTGGATAAGACGGAGGCCCTACTTTTTCACGGACCCCGTCGTGGTCCGCCCGCCGGCGCCTCGATCGAGGTCAACTCGGTTCTCGTACCGGTCCGGGCCCAGATGAGGTACCTGGGTCTGGTCCTAGACGGAAGGTGGCTCTTCGACGAGCACTTCAAACAGCTGGCACCAAAGTTGGTGGACACTGCCTCCGCCCTCGGGCGACTTTTGCCCAATTTGGGCGGGGCCAGTGTTCCCACTAGGCGGCTGTACACGGGGGTTGTCCGGTCGATGGCACTGTACGGTGCACCGGTGTGGGCGGCGGCTCTGTCCGCCCAGAATAGGGCGCGCCTTTGGCGCCCTCAGAGGATATTGGCGGTCAGAGCCATACGCGGATACCGCACGGTGTCGACCGAAGCGGCCTGCGCCTTGGCCGGAACACCCCCGTGGGATTTGGAGGCGGAAGTGCTCGCCGAAGTTTATCGACGAGTGGCTGAATTCCGGGCGGAGAGGGGCATCCGCCCTCCGCCCGAGGACTTGCGCGAGTGGCGCGAAGCCGCTCGTCGAGCCACCTTGGCTAGATGGTCTTTCCGGCTGGAGACTCCACGCGCTGGCTTCGCCACCGTGGAGGCTCTCCAGCCGGTCATCGCCGAGTGGGCAGGGCGGCAGCACGGGACCCTTTCCTTCCGGCTGACGCAGGTGCTTTCCGGGCACGGTTGCTTCGGAAAGTATCTGCACTCGGTCGCGAGGAGGGAATTGAGTCCCGCCTGCCACCACTGCGACTGCAGTGAGGACACGGCCCAGCACACGCTGGCGGTCTGCCCCGCATGGGCGGCGCAGCGCCGGGCCCTCACTGCAGTCATCGGAGAGGAACTCTCGCTGCCGGTCGTAGTTCGCTCCATGGCCGGTAGCGACAGTTGTTTTACCGCGGTCGCAACCTTCTGCGAGGACGTAATCTCGCAGAAGGAGGCGGCGGAGAAGGCCCGGGAGGATGACCTCCACTCGGACCCGATCCGCCGCCGGCGCCCCGGGCGGCGGAGGCGCGCCTATTTGCGCCTCATGCCGCCCTGAGTGTGGCCGCGGGTGGACGGGACGGGTTTCCCCGTCCATCCGCTGTAGTGGCCAGCCGCGAGGGGGTGGCGTCCGCGTGTGACCGGACGTCGCCCAAACAGAGAGGATGAGGAGATGGCGCCCGCAACAGTGCGGGCAGGCGCCGGGAGGGATCCAGAAGGAGAAAACAGTTACCTGGATCCCTTCCAAATACAGGCGCAGAGAGGTCACACCGTGTGGTTTTAGTCGGTTCGAGTCCGACACACCGCCCCGCCGAGAGCCCCGGTGGGGTGACGGTCCGTGGGGATTTCCACACGTTAAAAAAAAAAAAAAAAAAAAAAAAAAGTAGGGATTACAACTTTATACGGTAGAAGAAATGGGTTGTGCAGGTTGTGCATAAATAACTTGGATTTTTACAAGTTATTTTTTAATGGCATTTTTTTATAGCTGAAATATAACTTCTGATTTCTATGGTACTCCTACGTATACATATTTTCTACCCAGTGCTACATGTTACGTTAGGTATAATGTGTATAATTATTTATGACATACTTTACATTAGTAACTATTTTGAATTTATTTTTGGTTTAGACCACATACTGCTTCATAATTTTTAGTTTTAGCAAATTTGAGTGGTGGTCAAATAAAATAAATAATTTAACGGCAACACTGCTGCGACATGATTGGTTGTTGACTGACAATGAACGGGTGGCGTAGTGTTACATACTCTTTGGCAGTAGGTACATAATAAGTTGACTTCTCTTTCTTTACTAAAACAGAAATGAAAAGTTTCAAAAGTTGATGTGGAATGTTATTGTTGATGTGGACTATTTTATAGTATTTTTTTTGTAGAAACCAGTAAAAATGAATAGTATTGTATTATTTTTGTGCACATTTTCTTTTTTAATGATGTTACAGGAAGTACAAAGTAAGTTTTCACTTAGTACTTTTGACACGGGTTTATTTTATCAAGGTGAAGTGAGAGTTTTAAAGTTGTGTGTATTTTATATTAAAGTTACGTGACTGGTAATACTTTGTGTTTTTGTAATAGCATTAAATATTCATATTATTACTCATAGTATTCTTGTTTTGAATTGTTCAAAATAGATTATGTTTTTAATAAACAGGTGATGCGCGTTTATTTTGATATTTTTACATAAATTGTAAAATTAATAATATTACAGGTTTAAATAAGCGCTGCAATAGGTGTCGATCCCGGGGGGACAATGGCACGTGTAAAGATCCCTTTCCATTAAATGTGACTGAAGCAGATGCAGAGGTAGGTCTTCACATAGTGGCATGTCCATCAGGGTGGTGTGGCAAACTGATTGAAGGCACCGTAGGAGCATTCCGACAAGACGGTAAGTTTTGTTACATTATTAAAATAATTGTTAGATATAAATTGGTTCTAGTTGTCATGATTAGGTACTAATGGCAATCGTTATTGGGAAGTCAGTGCCCTCAAATAACTATTCACTAGTACAACTTTCAAATTCAGTTCTTAGGGTTACTGAGGTCCGATGCCAGTCGCTCCACAGAAAAGCTGATATTCAGCTAAAAGCAGTTGAACTCGTAGCCAAACTTAAAAAATATTGAGAATAATAAAGGCTTGGAAGATGATGAGTTATTTGACCTAAAGTTTGAGTCTGATTATTTTTTTTATTATTTTACACCCTACAGATCTCCCAAAATACTGCTTATAATAATATGAAACATCATAAGCCATTGTTTAGTTACCATTTATTTAGATAGCCAAGGTAAAATCTCTGTTTTAATTCTCAGATTATGGCACTGCAACAGAGAGGATGTGCTTACAAAGACCCCCAAGTGATTATGAAGAAAGATGTGCATATACTATGTGGAATCGAAAGAAGGTTTATATGTGTTTCTGTAATGGTGACCTTTGCAATGCAGCTAGAGGAGTCTCGTCATATCCTCTCATACTGATCTTAGCAGTTCTTTATCCTTTCTATAATTATTTGATTTAAATATATTCATAAATTACATTAAAGTGTATTGACATGACACATATATGTTTTAAAGTGATCTGGCTTTTTATAGTAATGAAAGTTATATTGAAAAGTGAAAGCTATTGTTATATTATAAAATATTTAAAAATCTATTAGAAAAATTCTGTTATGATATTTATTTTTATTAATGTTGAGCAACAATGAGCCAATATAGTACTGTGATTTTTATACACACACATATACCTTATTTAATTTTTTTTAGAGAATACTCATTAATTAGTATTTTTATCACAAGTGTTCAATAATGTTTCAAAGAAACACAACAAGATGTAAGGTTGTAAGGAGTCTTTAATATTCAATCTCAATAATATATAATCAAATATGATAGTTGATTCAAATTAGTAGTGCTAAGAAATTGTTAAATACATCCTATACTTTTTTTTTTAATTTGTAATGATTAGTGCACAGCTACAGAGAGATGAATAACAAACTTTATTGTATCAAGAGACATGAATAGAAGTAGATCAACTGATAATGAAAATCTCTTAGAGTTTAGTTATAATTATATTTTATAGTTTGTTTACAAAATATCACTGCCTAAAGTGTTCTCAATATATAGATAATGTTAGTGATATAGATTGCAGTTAAGTGATATTATATTGTATTGTACTAATGAGTGTTGATGACTAATACTAATTATTCCGTCCATTAGAAATACATTCCATTTTTTGCTTTAATTTCATGTACTTATAAAATATTAATATATTTCTCATTATGTACATATCTATGTTTAAATGCATAGCAATGGCAAATGAAAATAATAAATAATGCTATATGATTCATATCTTTAGTACACCTACTTATTGACGATTGTATATATGAGTTTGACAAATGATGCCTAATAATTAAAGTACTTGAGTTGTAAGTTGTAAAAACTAAGATACACTGTCCAATATTTTAGTAAAAATATTCTATTTTTCTGATTTCTAAACCTTACTATATTTTTCTGTAATTTGCTTTCTGTCTGTTTTTTTTTGTTAATATGCTTAAAGAAAGAAGAATGTTAATAATGTTAATATTATTAGGTGTTGATTTGTGTTGCTAAAGGACATGTAGTAAATAAAACATTAGATATAATTTTCTGTTATGGTAATGACTTTTATTGAGTATTTTTATATTTGTATACAAATATATATTTTAAATTTTGTACAAAATGTTTTATTTATAAATCGGACGAGCGCTAAGGTCGGTTATATGGCCAAGAGTGACGTATACTGGCGATTCGATGTGGTTTTAAATTGTTCTTCACTCTCAGTGCTTGGTTGGCGAACAGCGATTTTATATGCGGAATATCATGGAAATAAAGGCCATGAACACATGCTTTTTCGACTGCTGCTATTGCTTCAGAGCCCTCTAATAAATATGGATCTTCGGCACCTGTAACAGATAAAACATGTTTCGAAATTATTGGAACTAATGATAAGTGCTTACATTGATCTACTCTGTTTTATATACATATATGTATTCCATATAAATAACTTTAATTTTTAAAATTTAAAGCAGGAAGGTTAATATAATAGGGATTGAATATTAGTTCAGTTTTAGTTTTGGCGAAAAAAGTTGATATATAATCTAAATTTATCAATTACTGTCACCTAGGGCCATGGGTGTACCTAGGGGATTATCATCACATTCATCGGACAGAATCTAAAGAATATTAGCATCACTATTTGATACTAAAATAAATAATGTTCTTAATTAAGCGTACTTAATTATTCGTTTGCGTCGATAAACGTTTGCTCCGTATAGTATAGTATATATAGTATAGTAGTAGTAGTCATTTGGTACTTTTAGAGTTTTGAGAATTTATATTTTTTTAGAATTTTATGTTTTCTTTGACAATTTCCCTGGCCTGTAGTCTAGTCGACAAGTTGAAAATGGTTCATAATAGAGATAGCCTAGGTGCTGCTCTTAAAATTATGTGCGATAGCTCATTGGATCCGGAATGACGCCTAGAAAAATATGGAAAAAGCCTGTAAGTATCAGCACATAAAAAATTGCAAAAGTTATAAACAATTAAAGATGAAAAAAAAATGTGAGCCGTCACGGGACGCCTGGCAGATGTGAAACATCGCCATTATTTTGTAAAAGTAATATGCAGAAAAGAACATATTGTAATAGGAACTAAATATGTCATAATGATAAAATAAAATATTACTAATTATTAAAATAGTAGTCTAAATGCAGTAGTGTGTACGGTGGGGCGACGCTTCGACACACTACTGCATATAGACTGTATAGGATAGGGCTTTCACCCACTGGCCACGCGCTCACGCGCGTGGGCGCGTGGCAGCAGATCACGCGCGCGGCGACGGTGGAGCAGATCTGCCCGTTCGAGCAGATTCTACCGCGCCTACGCACCTACCGGCTTTGTCGCCAAATTGCTGGGCGTTGTTCAATTTCGAATATAAATGTATCCGTGTCCAGATCCATCGTGAACAAGTCCTTATAGCACGAAAACAGGCGCGATACTTCGTTCAATTTCGTATATAAATGTGTTTACTGCTGCGGCCCGCCACGCCTAAGCGCGCGGTGGCAGAATCTGCCCGCGGCACGCGCTCACGCGCCTGGGCGCGTGGCCAGTGTGTGAAGTCCCTTAGGCGCGTGAGCGCGTGCCGCGGGCAGATTCTGCCACCGCGCGCTTAGGCGTGGCGGGCCGCAGCAGTAAACACATTTATATACGAAATTGAACGAAGTATCGCGCCTGTTTTCGTGCTATAAGGACTTGTTCACGATGGATCTGGACACGGATACATTTATATTCGAAATTGAACAACGCCCAGCAATTTGGCGACAAAGCCGGTAGGCGCGTAGGCGCGGTAGAATCTGCTCGAACGGGCAGATCTGCTCCACCGTCGCCGCGCGCGTGATCTGCTGCCACGCGCCCACGCGCGTGAGCGCGTGGCCAGTGGGTGAAAGCCCATATATACCATCGTATAGCGTGCCGCGGCGACGCGTCGCCAGTCGCCAGGCCAGAAATCTATTTTACGTGCGCATAAAGATGTTTCACATCAAAAATGGCATTTCGTTTTTTGCCAATGAGTTTTTTAGGGTTCCGTAGTTCATGACTCGGAACCCTTATATATTTGCAATGTCCGTCCTCTTTTTTTATTTGGGTATCCCCTAAACGTAAAGTAGGAATGATTATTCTCGCGTCTACTACCCCATCGTGTGGGATATCATTAGATATTTGTAGGTCTTTTCAGGCGCGGTCTCAGCCTGAAATTTTGGAGGGGGTCACTCACTACACTAATAAAAAATAGGTATCTGTTATAAAATCTGCCCGCGGCACGCGCTCACGCGCCTAGGCGCCTAGGCGCGTGAGCGAGTGCCGCTAGCAGATTCTGCCACCGCGCGCTTGGTCGGGGCGGGCCGCAGCAGTAAACACATTTATATACGAAATTGAACGAAGTATCGCGCCTGTTTTCGTGCTATAAGGACTTGTTCACGATGGATCTGGACACGGATACATTTATATTCGAAATTGAACAACGCCCAGCAATTTGGCGACAAGCCGACAGGCGCGTAGGCGCGGTAAAATCTGCTCGAACGGGCAGATCTGCTCCACCGTCGCCGCGCGCGTGATCTGTTGCCACGCGCCCACGCGCCTGGGCGCGTGGCCAGTGTGTGAAATCCCTAAGCGTAGAAAAGGATTGCTCTGCTGTCCCACCACTTAGTGGGGAAAGTTGCCAGAATTTTAAGAAATGTTATATTTGGGTATATCATCATCACAAACTTTGATGGTAGAAACTACACACTAAGTTTCGTATCAGCATATTTTTTGACCTCCCGTTTCCACTTTGTAATCCATAACTGATATAACCTGTAACGACAGTGGCAGCAGGAACATTTAAAAAATGGGAATAGAATTCAGATCATCCTCCTAGCCATTATTCCCAAGTTTATTTTGGGTCGGCTACTAGTTCAACCGGTTTTACCTGAATTTCAGTTTTTCCACAGAGCGACTAGCATCGGACCTCCGCAACCCTAAGGGAGAACTGAAATTCGAAGATTGAACTAGTTGTCAGTATATTTGAGGGCACTGACTTCCCAATAACGATTGCCATAGATGTTCATGACAACCGGGACCGACGGCTTTACGTGCTCTCCGAGGCACGGGCGTGAATCACCGCCAAACTACCGAACTCCGGGTAGCGGTAAAAATTTCAAAATACGGCACCTTATTAAGGGGTTGTGAGTGGTTGTGCGGGAGGGGGGGAGGGTTCGGAACCTCACCTCACCACTTTTACCTGCCGGAAATACTTGGTTCCCTTAGAAAAAATCAAATACAGAAATGGCAAAAATTTCGAAATACGTCGCCATTTTATGGGGTTATGAGTTTTTGGGGGGAGGGGTCGGATGCGCAATGCGCAAATAAATCCCATTACGGTTTTTTTGTTTTTAAAGGATTATTACATTTATAATAATTGACTCGAGGGCAATTTAAATAAGGGGCAATTTTTCTACGCTTGGTAAACTAAAAATTAACCATATTTGAAAGAGATACGAGTATTTGAAAAATTGAAAAAATTCAAATGATATTTTGTTTTTTCCTGGGAAAACGAAAGAGGGGCTCTTAAAATAATGAACGTAGTGCGAAAGAGCTAATTAAGATCTATCAATATATATTTTTTCTATATCGAAATTTTCATTTTTGCAGGCCGGGACATACCCGGTTAAAATTACTTCACATAAACTCGAAAGCAAAGGAATGACGCACAAATTTGAAATTTGCTGTCAACATCATCCATCCCAGATGGCGGGTTTACATTTCGTTTCACGTTTTACATATAAAACCTAAAAATTACATTTGAAAAACTGTACTAAAGCATAAAATACGTTCCGTTTTGCATAATTACAATTGTATTTAAGAATTTTTGGAAACTGTTTAAAAATATTTAGACGCAACTCCGGCAGCCAAAATTACTTTTGGGGGATTAAGACTAACTCCCTTAAGCCCCCTACACCACCAAAACCCTCAAATTCAGGTGACTCGTTTCGAAATCCAACCCCGGGCAGCTATTAGGAATTTCCTAAGAAAATCCCAAAAACACTTTTTGGCCCGACCCAGGATTTGAACCCGAGACCTCTTGATAAACAGTCGCATACGCTAACCACTAGACCAACGAGGCAGTATATGAATAGAATTCAGATACTTTCTTGAAAATAAGATCTACTGTATATTCAGATTTCGGCATAAAAATGCCTAATCCGAACAAGTTTATTCAATTTGACCTTAGATTTTGGGGGGGGGTCATGTCCCCTGTGACCCCCCTTCGGACCGCGCCTGGGTCTTTTAAAAACATTGCGAGGTTGCTAAAACCAATTTTCGATTTAGGTATCCGTTCGCTAGTTATTCAATTTTAAAACGCATTTTTATTTGTAAAAGCAGGGTGTACCTCCTTTATAAGAATGCTGCCTAAACGCAGGATCAAAAAATCTGAAAAAAATCATGATAGTAGTTCATATATTGAACTTCCAAGAAAAACTATAGCAGTTTTGATAACTTTTTTATTTCAGGAGTTATAGTAGCTTAACTTGTGAAATGCACTTACTCGGAAAACTCCGTACAAAAATTAAGCAATAATAAGGAAAGATAACAAATCTAATGGACATGATTTTAAATCTGCCTATCGGTATGGGTGACTACGGAATCCTATTCTTTGCGTAGCCTGACACGCACTTGTAAAGTGTTAGGGTATGTTTTTATGTTGGGCACGTCGTTATTGCGGCGGTAAGACCCGTTGAGGAAGATTGGCTCGAGAGGCAGCACGGCAGCCTCTCATACCGGTTGACACAGATGATCACCGGAAAGGGATGCTTTGGAGATCATCTGTGTCTGATCTGTCAACGCCTGAGCGCCACCACTTCAATGGCCGTACCGTGGACACGGCGTTGCACACGCAGGAAGAATGTCCGGCGTGGGAAGAGCCGAGGCGTGACCTCGTGGCGGCTGTCGGAGTGGGGGTTCTCTCGCTACGTAGTATGATTGCGGCCATGATACGGAGTGACAGCGCGTGGAACTTCACCTTCTCTTTCTGTGAGCAAGTTATGCTTGCAAAGAAGATGACGGAGCGTGACGGGGAGATGTTCAGAACCGGCACGGGCCAGATACCGCAGACGACTCGGGCGACGCGGAGCATCGAACGATCTTCGTCCTCCATAAGGCCTGGGGGTGACAGATGAGGCTAGCTTTGGCAGTAGGAATAATAGGGTTCCCACACAGAATTTACAGACCGTAGATGGCCAGAGGTATGTCGGGGTTCCTCGGCTTCTAGTATCCGAGATGGCATGCGGTTTTTAGTCGGTTCGAGTCCAGATAGAGATAGCACCAGCTGGTGGCTGGTGGTATCCGTGAGGATTTCCGCACGAAAAAAAAGGGTACGTTTCTATGTAACGTGTGACGACGGCTTTCAAACTTGAATATGTTTATCTCTGTACACTGATAATAATTGTGTTCTAAGAATCTTGTTTCATACTTGTTCAGCGGCGTTTTTTGTCGTAGTTGAGTTTTAGTTTTTACTTTTTAGGGTTCCTAAGTTCATGACTCGGAACCCTTATAGATTCGTCATGTCCGTCCGTCCGTCCTCGACATACCGTCCAAACGGCAAGTGCTAGAAAGATGAAACTTTGCATGAATATGTGTTGTAATTACGACGACGAAGTACTACAATAAAATTATGAAAAATATTTTTATTTGGGGTACCTTCCCTACACGTAAAGTGGGGATGTTTTTTTTTTCTCGCGGCTACCCCCTCGTGTGGGGCATCATGAGATAGGTCTTTTAAAAACAAAAAAGGGTTTTTATGAAGATTTTTTGATTTAGGTATCCGCTTTAAAGGGCACTTTTTTGTAAAAACAGGTCCCCCCCCTATAAAAGCTAAACAGCTGGCTCAAAAAATCTGGAGAAATTCGTGATGGTGGTCCACATAATGAACTTTAAAGGAAAACTATAACGGATTAGATTACTTTATTAGTTTAGGAGTTATGGAGGCTTAACTTGTAAAATGCGCTCACTTGGAAAACGTCATACAAAATTAACGCATTAATACGTAAACATAACAATTTATCTATTGGATACGATTTTAAATTCACGTACCATTATGGGTGACTAAGGAACCCTTTCCTGTGCGTGACCTGACACGCACTTAGCCGATTTTTTTTATTGCATTTTGGTTTATATATGTATACTAGCTTTCCGCCCGCGGCTTCGCCCGCGTGGAATTCGTTTATATCGCGCGACACGGTAAGGGTAGATTAGACAATCTTACATGATTTTATGTTTGATAATAAGGAACTTCGACTCAAACTTTCCTCCCCTATTTCAAACCCTTCTTTCTACCTTTATTTTCACGATAAAAAGTATCTTATGTCCTTTCCCAAGTTCAGTTCTATTTTCATACCACATCAAAATTGGTTAAATGGTTTAGGCGTGAAAGCGTTACAGACAGACAGACAGACAGACTTACTTTCGCATTTATAATATTAGTAGTGATTAAGTAGGGTTATTACATGAGCACTTTCATTTTAGAATATAACCGAGAGACGGCTTAGCGTATTAGCCAATGATATTATAAAAAAATATCGCGCGAAAATTGTTGCGGACAAATGTAGACAATCATTATGATTTGATTTAGTCGGCTAATAGAAGCTAGCGAATAAACACGTTGTCAGAGCGTTTCCGTGAAGTGCTTATTATTACCAAAATACCGAGCTGTGTGTTATGAACGTGTAAAAACTATGGTTCCAAAGTAAATAAAAAGGAAGAGTTACATACCACGAGTAAGTATTTATAAGTAACTATTTGTATTTTGTCACGGTTTTGTTTCCCATTTACCGAATTATTAAATTATATCCAGTATTATTAGACGCGTTAAAAAAGGACAGAGGATAAGATTGTAACTGAAGTGTGACAAGGACTAATAACGGTCGACTAGATTAAATCAAACAGAAGGGATATCGTAGGCACAATACATGCCTATCGTCCGCGTCCTCCAGTACCGTCTAATTGATATGCTCATATTACTATTATGTGTTTAGTTGTCATTGTCTTTCAGTTAATATGATGATTATATTATTTGGCAATAATAGTTTTAAAATGTATGTTGGTAAAAAGACAGTGTATATTGTTTTGTATTTTCCAGATTTCCAAGTGATGATCTTACGAGAATGAAATGCTTGAGAAACACCACGCAGAAGGCAAAAGCCCTAAGAAAAACCCTTTGCCGACAAATATATATTAAGTTGATGTAAAACATCTACCTATAGCGAATGATTTGAATAACTATATAACCTTCTTTATCTGCACAATTTACTGTGTTTTTATATTGTTATTGAAACTAAATCGATAATAATTTTCTTCGTTGTTTTATTATTACTACATTCATTTTTTACGACACTCATTACGTTATTGATTGGTACTTTTAGCAAATGGCGATATTCAATGTCATATTACTGTATCCATTTTAACGAGTTGTTAAGTCCATAATTTACTACGAACCTCAAAGTGCAACTCGCAAGAGATAGCTATCTCTTTCTTTACCATGCATTCCGTATTATCTTTTGTATTCGTAATCGTAATGTATGTATACACCTTTAAATAAGTACGTCATGTCATACCGCAACAATATCGAACGCCGTTTAGTATGAAAGTAACCTATCTTTTTTTTTAATATCATTGGTATTAGCTTATCTTAGGTAGGTATGTGAACTCGCAATGCAGATTTTAACCTAGTAAATTGTAAAATCAAAACAACTATCAGTAAATTTGTTCATTTTCTAATAATTAGGTTTACCTGACAATACCTCACTTCGGCGGTTGCTAGCAAATCGTTGAGTGTTTATAGAAGGCACAAGAAGTCCTTCAGGCCACAGAGATTCAGGATCAGGAGAATCTACTTTGTAAGGTGATGGGGGTAAGATTGGTATAGCGACATCTGTAAATAAAACAAATCAGTTTGTCTTCTCTCTTTTCGCAAATAAATATAAACTAGTGTTAGGATGGACCTAACTATAGGTACTACCTAATGGATTAATGGAATCAGATGTTTGAAACCACATAGAAATGTTTTAAACACTATACAGTGCAGTGCAGTGAATTTTTCAAAGACGACATAAATCCAATGATAATGAAAGAATTGTCGTGAGTTGAACCTAGTCAGTAGGTACTTATTTAATTTTATTTAATAATATAGGGGAATTCATCTCATTATGTCTAATAGGAATAGGATAAGCAGGAATAACATACCCATATAATTATAATACATCCAGGGAGAAACGTTGAGTTTGTTGTGGCGATTGTTTGCTAGGTCTTCATTATAAAAAGGTTTAAGTGGTTTCACTCGAGGGTATCCTTGACTTTGTGTTGGCACTGAAATTTTTAAGGCACATAATCTCAGAAAGTCAATATCTTCTTCGACACGTTTCTTTACATACAATACGTAGGCTTCAATAGTTTGTATGAAAATTAATAGTTTTACGCTGATCGTGTGTATAAGCAACGAGACAATGGTGGGTTAAAATTTAAACTACAATTTTACGTAGCAGTAAGCTCCGTGAAATTGTTATTTAATTTTTGTGTACTTACTTCGAAAGGTGATTTGCCGGTTGTAGTTTCGTGCACCCAGCAATGGCAGCGGGTCACCGACCCCATGCGTAAAGCTCCGCGCTGGTGTGTGAACACTTACATGAGATGCGAACTGCGTGCTGGCAGAAACTTGAACTATCAGTTTTATCACAACGAATAATAAACTGACTGCACTCTTAAATGTTTTATGGGGTGCCATCTGAAAACAAAGCAAACCCGGGTATATCCTTAAGTACATTTTCTAGATTGATTTTCACTACACAGGTCCTTATCTCTTTTTAATCAATAACTCACATTTTCTCACTTTTATAATTCTCTAGTCTAGATTCTCAACTCCACACCTAAAAGGTCTTAAAATTGCCTAATGCTACCCCTAGTGGTGGACAAGTTTTTTCCTAAATTCGCTATATGGAGTAACCGCGAGCTGATGATGTCCATGCCTTTACGTCGCATGCATCGCCATAAGGACAGTTTCACTCAAAAATGGTATTAGCGCTTCCCCGGGCGGGGAAAGCGCTAATACCATATTTGAGTGAAACTTTCAGGGGTCCAGATGCCTTAATTATAAGATGTTTCTAGATCATCTAATATATTTAAGGCGCAGCTAGGTACTCCGTGTGCTTTTAATAGGTTCGATTCCGAAACACCACTCCACAGCAAACCATGGTGAGCCAACTTGCACATGTACAAAAGGGATAAAATATCTGATGACACCTGCCTGCAGCTTAGATACTTACTTAAAGTAGATACCTAACTTTAAATACCTAAGTTAGACGTTGTAGCAACTTAGATGTTGCTGGTGTCATCAGATATTAAATTTCACTTTTTATTACCTACCTCTACAGTAACTAAATTTCTTACCAAGATTGGTAAGTTATCCGAATAGAATCACAATTTCTAATCAAATGTTTTTGGCTTTATTCTGATTTAAAGGTCCCGCCAAAGAGCTGTGTCAGATGAGTGCGAGTTTTCTATATAATTGTGTAGTGATGAGGACTAGTAAACAATGGTGAATATTTACCTACCAACAAAATTTCGATTACCGACTACCGAGGCTTGAACTATTTAGATGTAAGTACAACGCCGTGAGAGCACGCAGACGCGGTTACGACACAATGATTGTCATTTGAATTGGACCTGCTGTGTGGGGCATTGTGGTGGTGAAATGAGACGCGCTAACATCTCTTCAACTTTGTCTGGTTAATAGTATACATGTTTATGCATAAATATATTGTTATAGCATTTTTGATTTTTTTAAAAAGAGACGATAGTACTTCGTAATATCAGATAAGTTAACATGCGATTCGATGTAATAAAGTTTTTTTAGACAACTACCTCCTGTGTCGCGGGGGACTTCACACACATTCAGGAAACGGACACAAAGAACACCCAGACACAGAACAACAATTTGTGGAATGCACAAATTGTTATCCCATGTGGGATTTGAAATCACAACACACAGGTACAAACTGGCACGGCGTGGCGTGGCGGCGGCCGCTTAAATCTCTACTAGGCATTGTGACCGTTTCAACTTACGATCGACGACTAAACTAAGGCTCTGGCTCTCAATTTGCTATTAGACGCGTCCACACCAAACGAGCACGGTTCGCGCGGCAGCCTCGCGAGCCATTGCCTCAGTCGGTGTAGACGTGGCTTGGGGTTATTCGGGCGCACGTTGCCTCGCGGTAGAGCCGTTAAAACGTGACTGTTTTCTTTTTCTTAAACAATGGGGCTTATTACACAGTCAATATTATCGTGATACTGGAATCACGATATTATCACAAGATCGCAAATACTGAAGTGGGCTATTACACTATCAATATTATCATCAATATTACCACTTCAGTGTTACGTTGACTCAGGGGGGGGACTCTGTCGTACTTGTATGTAGGTCTCCACTTTTCTGCTTAGACAGTACCGCCATCTCGTATAAGATCCGCTTAAACTTACAAGCAACTAGTGTCTAAAAATATCATAGATGACGCTTAGGTCATAAACTTGCAATATAATTTTAATTTCAAAAAGACCTGCTTCGTAAATCGTTAAAAAAAATACTCTCTAAATATATGTAACACATTTATTTTCAACATTTTTAATTAATTTCGACAATATTTTAAATTAATTTCGACAGTATTTTAAATTTCTAAATTCTTTTATACAATTTTTTTGGGTATGGCAATAATCCGGTAAAAAATCAAAATGGTTTCTACTTTCGGTGTACCTATAAGCGTATTTGTAGTTTTTTTCTATTTTGTGTGATTATCAGTGATTATTGTGGTGTAAAGCTTTTGGTAAAGCTTCAGGAAGAAGAAACAGTAATAGAAATCTTTGTAGATTACCCTTTTGAATGTGAAATGCATAAAGAAAAATTAAAAACATAGTTCACAGATGTGACAATAAACATAAACATTAAAATAAATTTATAGTTGGTGTAAGTCAATAAATCGGATTTTATCAGGGAAGCTTACCTACGATGGTGAGGATGAAATGAAGATATGTGCATAAAATTATTATAATAAGCTTAAACATAAAACATACAAGTGAATAAATGACTTTAATATTTACATTATATTTTTATTTTGTTTGTATTATAAAATTTTCGGTTTTGCAAACATTCAGGTAATTTTTCCACATGAAATTTCACTTTACTTATTTCATTGTCATCAAGAATCAAGCGCTAACTACTGCACAAACAAATACAAAATGTTTGCAAAACTGTTTTATTTTTATAATGCATGTACTAAATTACCTACTTCCTACTACTACATATAAACCCTATAGCTATACCTATAATAAATAAATAGGTAGGTATATATACATATAGCTATTGCCGTTAGTTCGGCGGATATGGTACCAGGTGGCGACACTTCAAATATAGGTGTCAAAAATTCTCGTGAGTGGGCTCTCTATTCCACCTATATTACTATACTCTATGCGTTGACTTTACTGGAATCTGGTTGTGGGCGGTTTTCAAAATTTTGCTCAGGGCTATTTTGCCGTGTCCTACGAGTTTGACCATTGATTAAAAGGCAAAAATGTAGGAAGTGAGTATCAAATTATTTTACGTTAGGGTAAAATGTTTAACTTACTGTAAAAAAAAAGATAAACATAAGACTTAAACGGAAAACATATTTTAATATTTAATAAAATACCAAATATTATCCTACTTTTTTATGTGTCCTTCATCATATCCTGGATTTTGATTACGTATTTTGGAGAATATATAAGCTATATTTGGATATCTTTAGTATTACTCGAATGAAATAACTCATTATATTTGTTTTTAAATAAAATATAATAAGGTTGTAGTATATTTTTCTAATATAAATACTGAAATTATCGGATTTAAAAAACTGGCCACAGCGGACAGTCCTGTACGTATCGGTATGATTTTATAAAGAATAACAATAATATTGTCTTTGGCTCATAACTATTTTTAAGCAATGCCATATTGACGATGTTTTTATCATTCCTTCGTTCTTTTCCTTTGAATTAAAACTGAAGAAATTCAATCGTCAACACTTGCGGTCCGTGACGTGCGTGACGGGTCTGTTTTGTTTGTCCGGTACGAACATTGATTTTGAAAGGTAAGGCCCACAAATTTTATATACTACTCGTGTTAAATTATAAGTAAATATGTTGTAGATAATGAATGTGTGCTAGTAAACTACTATAATCAACTTTTTTTATACCAAAAAAACATATGATGACAAGTCCGCGTTATACGTAACGTCCAGGACGTGACGTGATGTATTACGTGGACTAAAAACGTTACGTACTGGACTCGTAAAGATGCGTTCATACTGTCTTGCAATTTAATATAAATTAAAAATATAATCCACCCAGAGAGGTAAACTCATTACCTTTATAGGATCTAGTCACCTCATGGTGAGCAGGTTTCCTTATTATGTTATAAATATCCTATTTAGACTAGCGATAAAGAGGGTGAACCCTAACATTCCTCACATCCTCGGCACTTCCTTACAAATTAATTTATTCCTACTCAGGTAAATTATGCCGTTGACTGGTGCCGAGAGAGACAAAAACAACGGCGATATGGACAAAAACAAAGAAAATGAAGAAAAATACAACAAATATAAAAAGAAAGAAGTCGAAAGACTGAAGAACATAAACTCAAGGTAAGTGAACTAAATAAGGAAGAAAAGGAAAAAAGACGGAAAATTTGGAGATAACAAAAAAGGAATAAAAGGGAAAATAAAAAAGTAAATAATACTAAGCCAGCTGTTCCAGTGACAGTGCCAGAGATGCAAGATAATACAAAATTGAAGAAAAAACAGAGATTGAATTACCGAAATTATAAAAGATATCAAAGGACATTAAAAACTTGTGAAAGGTTAAAGAAAGTTATAAGTAGTTTATGTAAAAATAGATTTCGCCTAGAGACTAAACACAAAAAGATGATTGAGCTATTGGAAAGTGAAAAAGTTACTCTAAAAGAAGACCAAACAATCACGAAGAATTACCTACTTATTGGTTCCCTATTTTATTTTTGTTACTACTTATTTGACATTTTTTTGTATCTGTTGGATTTTTTTGTAAGTTAAGAAGTATTGTTACCTACATAATGTGAAAATGAAACTGAGATAGACTTGAATCCCCTAAGTTTTTTGTAAAATATATTTTTACTAAATAGTTAGATAAATGCTCAAATCAAAACAGTCTGTGATATTGACTAATTTTATAGAAATAAGTACGGTAAATGATGTGACTTAAATAATATGTCACATCACGACGTTTTTGAAGTGTTGAATAATATTGTATTGTTTCTAAAATGACTAGAAATTGTGCTCGTTGTAAACATAACTTTAGAGTTCCTAAACGTAACGACTGTTGTCTACATACGTAACTGTCCTGTTTTGGCTGTTATAGTTTTTATTTTTTTATGAAAAAACCTTTGGAAGTTATGTTTTTGTTAATATATATTATATGTCTTTTTGTTATTTATTGTATTTAAAAAAACTTACCTATAATGTTAGTCTTTCAGAATAGTTATTTATTCACAAAGTTTGATAGTCCAGAGTGCCATTTAGTTACGTACAAGACATATTTTATATTTAAAATAGCACTAAGAGGCAAGATTCCACAAAGTGGTATTAAATTTTAGAAGATTTTTATGTTGTTGATTAATTATAAATAAAGCTGATTAACTTTGATATGATTGAGTTATTATTTACTTTGAATGAAAATGTTACGTACAAGACCCCTGTATTGGCAACCCTCACTATAATAATACATTTTATAGAAATTATACTCATTTAACATTGTTTGATTATGGTTTTTTTTAAACCTTAGTTCATTGTAAATGTCTACATTTCATCGTTTATTTAAAATTTTGTTATGAAAATAAATGGACATCCTGTACGTAACGGAGCAAAATTTTGAAAAACGCCCTTGTGTTACTAAAATTATTGATAATAGGAGAAAGTCAGTTTTAGCTGCCGGCCTGCAAAAATTAAGATTTCGATGTAAAAAAATATATATATTGATAGATCTTGATTAGCCCTTTCGAACTACGTTTATTATTTTTGTGAGCCCGTCTTTTGCTTTCCCAGGAAAAATCAAAAAATATATAAATATATATAAATAATAATAAATAAATAAATAAATATTTTGGACATCTGACACACAACATCATCTAGTCCCAAGCTAAGCAGAGCTTGTGTTATGGGTACTAGACAACTGATATAAATACATAAATATACTTTTTTTTTTTGTAAATACATACATATGATACATAGAAAACACCCAGACTCCGAAACAAATATTTGTGAATCACACAAATAATATTTGGTCCGACCCGGGAATCGAACCCGAGACCTCTTGATCAGCAGCCGCATACGCTAACCACTAGACCAACGAGGCAGTATGTATATGTATGTATGTATGTATATATATATATATATATATATATATCTATATATTAAAAAAAATATATATACATATCAAAGGTTTCAAAATCATCTAGTATATATATATATATATATATATTAAAAAAAATATATATACATATCAAAGGTTTCAAAATCATTATTCATAATTATTAATTCGTAAAACACGTACGAACGTGTTTCACTCATTTATGATAATGAATGAATAATCAGTGAATTACTACTTTCGAAGTCGATCGAGTAAAAATGTATATTAAAACTGAAACTTTTTTTTAGTCAACATTACAATTGATTTATCAATTTTTATTGTTACTATAGAAGATTCCAAATTAGAATGTTTCATTTTCAAAACGCCTATAAAATCACCGTGTATATATATGTATATATATATATATATATATATATATATATATACAGGGTGTAACCAGACAACTTCCGAAAACGAAAGATGCAGCATCAGCACCCCAAAACTTATTAAAAAAAACAAACAGTTGTCCTTAAAAACAATTGTATCCGGAAAAAACAATGTGACAAGATTTTTGTTCATTTCAGAAGCCACCAATGTATTGCGCACACAGTAGCTAGGTCAATGCCTTCCATAACTATTTAATTTAACTACCTACGGCGTCGTCGGTAAACTAACGCAAATACCTACTTAGTGACTGTATTTTACTTACATAATTGTCTTCGGTCATAGCACAGCTGATCCTGTCTGCCAGAAGTAGTGCCTACTGCCTGGACTTTGTGATTTTTTTTTCTTCTAACCTTATTCACCGTTTTATTCGATATAGGGGTTCCTTGACCTCTAATTAACTTCGCCGTAGTTCGTGTTCCTAACCAAGGATTTAAACCGGTAAATAGGTACACTATAGCACTAATCATTTGTCCGTATTCCCTCGCACTAAACATTATAAATAACCGCTTTCTTTGTTATAATAAAAGCACCTATTTTTAAAATACCTTAACACTAAAATTAGATAAAAAGAGGATAAAAACGAAATAACTACTTAATTTACTTATACCTACTAAAAACAAAGCGCAAAAATTACAATGCACCACGCGAGTGTCCAGTAGGAACATTGAAGACCGACTGGTCTATTCGGTGCCGCTATTCAGTGTTGCCAACCCGAATTTCAGAAAATCGGTAGATTATGTGCCAAATGTTGGTAGAAGTTGGTAGATGTAAATTGCAAAATTGGTAGATCTACCCCCTCAATTTAGAAGATTTTTAGGGTCCTGTAGTTCATGACTCGGAAACCTTATAGATTCGTGATGTCCGTCTGTCCGTTCATCTGTCCATACGTTCTCGGCCTACCGCCCAAATTATTTTCGATTATTTTCAATCTTCAATCATTTTCTAACCTAATTTAATTTTTCTTTCTTATTTATATGCTGCTTGATTTATAGTTTATTTAGTACATTACAGTAGTAGCTTGTGTATACTACGAATATATATATTCTAACATATATATTATCTATATTTTAGGTTTATTTTTGGTTAGGTCTATCTGGAGTAGTCTTAGTGAGTACTAAGTTATAGGTTAGTGGCAAATTAATATTTTCTATCATTAGATAGATCTATAAACACATTGCGAGGTTGATAAAGCCATTTTTTGATTTAGGTATCCGTGTGCGAGTTATTCAACTTTAAAGCGCCCCTCTAAAATTCAAACGGTCAAAAAAATTTGAAAAAATCGTGATTGTCGCCAATATATTGACTGTCAAGGAAAACTATATCGTTTTTGATAATTTTTGTATTTCAAGAGTTATAGGGGCCTAACTTGTAAAATGAACTCACTTGGAAAACTTCGTACCAAAATAAAGAAATAATATGTACCTAAACATAACAATTATGTATTGGACATTGGACACGATGTTAAATCTACCTACAAGTATAGCTGACTACGAAACTCTATTCTATGCGTGGCTTGACACGCACTTGGCCGATTTTTTGATTATATAATACCGATATGATACCTACTGATATTTTAATCAATCATATCCACTGAACGTGAAAACAATAACTGTTGTTGTTCAAACGCTTCGTTTTAGTTAGTTTTTAGTACTTTTTATGAAGTCGCGCTTCAGTTGATGTTGGTTTTTCGGCTGATATTTTTTCAAACACGTTTTGTTTTCTTGGTAAGAAAAGAAACATATAGAGATAGGTTTGGTCATAAGTTTTAAAACTATTTTTCCAAGGCAAAGAAAATATGTTATTTATTAAAAATCAATCTTCGGTAACGTAAAAAAAATGTTCTATATTAATTATATATAATTTATTTAATACATATATACTGTGGCGACTTCCACATTCAGCGCAAACAAAAACATACAACAGCGCCATCTACCGAAGGAACATTGAACTACGGAGAAAACACGTAACGATCTATACGGAGTAACTACTAATCCTGCATCGCGAAAGTAATATTCTCGCGCCGATTAGCATATATACAACATCCCAACATCAACTGTTGGGCAGTGGCCCGCCAGGCATGATCACCTCGCCTGGTCGGAGGATCCTCCCTTTGTGTTGGAGGAACACGACACCCGTTCCTCCACTGTGGTGACCCCGACGTGATTGGAAGCAGCCTTCAAGGAAGCAGATCAGCAGCGCCATCTTGCTCACTCCCACAGCGATGTCTCAGCCAGCCAGCAACCTCGGCCTCAACAGGGACACCACACGCAGGACGCGACCGCTCCAGCCTGGTAGCCCCTACGGCCTCAACAGCGTCTAGGCACAGCACACTGCACCTACGGTCCACGTAAGAAGAGCATCTCTCTCCCGTCTACGCAGCAGCCAGCCACTACGCAGCAACCACCCCGACTCACTGGGGACTTCACCGCAGCACCGCGCACCGCACGCCCGACTCACTGGGATCAGCGGACTTCAGCCCCGACTCACTGGGACTAGCGGCATACAGTTCCGACTCACTGGAACTAGCGGCACTCAGTTCCGACTCACTGGAACTGCTCACTCCTGGCACTGGCAAGCTCCGCAACAGAGCACAGACAGCTGACTCCATCATATATCGACCTCCGGTCTTGGAGGGGAGTGATGTGGCGACTTCCACATTCAGCGCAAACAAAAACATACAACAGCGCCATCTACCGAAGGAACATTGAACTACGGAGAAAACACGTAACGATCTATACGGAGTAACTACTAATCCTGCATCGCGAAAGTAATATTCTCGCGCCGATTAGCATATATACAACATCCCAACATCAACTGTTGGGCAGTGGCCCGCCAGGCATGATCACCTCGCCTGGTCGGAGGATCCTCCCTTTGTGTTGGAGGAACACGACACCCGTTCCTCCACATATACCTACTACCTCATCGCTCTAATAGTACGCATGTATACGCGACTGCCAATCAAGAGCCTCGAGTTCGAATCCCGTGTCGGGCCATAAAAGTGTTATGTATAAACAACACAAAACAGGAGCAAATATTCACAATTGATTCTGCAACAAAATAAACCGGGAATGGGCCACAGAACAGAATAATAATGTCAAAGGGAGCGAACGGCGAACTGTTGCTAACGTTTTTTTGTTGTTTATAGCCTGGACTCTATGTATGCTTGATGCATCGTCGCATGACTCTTGCAACACATCACAACGTAGTTTGTCAATATAAAAATAATTCAAAGTGGTGAGTGTGGTGATATGTCAAACTTATTCAAAAAGTAGGTAGTTTTTAGGTCTAGGGTGGTAGATAGGTAGACTGAAGTAAAAATTGGTAGATCTACCAAAAAGTTGGTAGATGTGACATCACTGCCGCTATTTATAATATTAGAGAAATTTAAATTCTTTGAAATATTTAAATAGCCAGTAGCTAAATAGGTACCTTTCGGCAAAACTCAAAGGCGCCGCCGTTGCGCCGCACACCGCTATGACGCGAATTCTCTGACATTAGGTAGGTTAGGTAAATATTTAAATGACGAAAGTTTCAAAGTAATTCATTTGTATTGCCTGCCTTGTTGGTCTAGTGGTTAGCGTATGCGGCTGCTTATCGAGAGGTCTCGGGTTCGATTCCCTGGTCAAACCAAATATTTGTGTGATCGTCAAATATTTGTTTCGGAGTCTGGGTGTTTTTCTATGTATAATATGTATGTATTTACAAAAAACAAAGTATGTTTATGTATTTATCAGTTGTTTAGTATCCTCAACACAAGTTCTGCTTACTTTGGGACTAGATGATGTTGTGTGTAAGATGTCTAAAATATTTATTTATTTATTTATTAATGGCGGCAAAACTCATAGACCACGAGTCTTTGTTTTGAGCCGACGCATCAAACATGCCGCTGTAGCGTGAATAGCGAAAACACACATACACGAAAACAATATTAGGTTTTTTCAACAAACAATTTTAGGTAGGTAATTACTGGGAAAGCGAAGCGGTCATTAAACCGCGCTCGGACGCATGTGTACTCTGGCCAGCTGATTTTATTGTAACATACATTGCAGTTATATTGATTTTATTTGTTTTTTGGTTTTCTAAATGTGATAATTAGGTTGTTAGGGTCCTGTTATGTTGTACTATGTGTATGTGACCAGAAAAAAACAAAAAAAACTTAGATAAGTAAACATATATTTTGGGTTTTTTTTTCGCTAAACCTATTCAGTATCATTGTCTGAATGCAACCTCGAAGTTTTTGGTATGTGTCTTTTTACACCCTGTATATATATATATATTGTATAATATCATAATAATATCGCAAGATATCCAGAAATTTCGAAATCCACGATACCAAGGGGGCGTGGCGTCAATATTGACAGTGTTGCCAACCCTACAGACGACAATAAAATTTAATTGTTTCGAGTTCAATGTGACCATCTCAAAAAATCTCAATAAAAATGTACAATTTCAACAAAAGTAAAGATGAAACGTAAAATCATGAAGACTTACAAATTGAAAATGAAATAGCAGCTAGTAAATACTATCTAACATGCAGGCACTATAATAATTGCAACTTTGAGACTTTTGATTTTGACATTTCATTAGATTAAAACTTTGGTAATTTTACAATTGTTCTTATTTTTAATGCCCTCCCTACAATGTATTCTATTTATTACTATCACTAAATTATCTTGTCTCATATGTGTCTTATCTTGTTTAGTAACGTAAGGTGAAACCAAGTATAAAAGCTTGAGAAGCTTTTTTATACTTGGTTTTAACAAGTCTTCACTCATTCTAAAATAATTTGCGTAATCATTCAAATCATCACCCAAGAGCATTTCTTGTGTGATGTTAAAATTACTATATTGGTTTCGTTTTAAAACCCAATCTTTCACCCAACGCTTTCTGCAATGTTTTCTTTTATTGAGAGTTTTTGAGATGGTCACATTAAACTCGAAACAATTAAATTTTATTGTGGTCTGTAGGGTTGGCAACACTGTCAATATTGACGCCACGCCCCCTTGGTATCGCGGATTTTAAAATGACTTGCGATATTATCACGATACTGTGATACCATCAATACTGCATCAGTATTATCGTGATAAAACCAGTATCGCGTGATAATATTGACTGTGTAATATAATATGTATTATAATATTTAATATATTATAATATATTAAAAAAAAAAAAAAAAAAAAAAAAATATAATAAGCTACTATAAAGATAGCTGCAGTAGAAATTACAGAATTGTCCGTTTCGAATGCTCGGGGACTTCTGATGGCTCGGCCTGCCTCGCGAGGCCAGCTTCGCGAGCCACTACATCGAGACTGCCGCGCGAGCCAATGCGCCCAGTGTGGACGCGGCTATTGAAATTGTAAAATTATTATATGGTACGTAATGGGATTACAGCTTAATATCTAAGAAATGACGTGTTATTTTTGTGCCCTCTTGCCCATTTCTGTCGTTTCATTTAGGAAGCTAATAAGCATATGGCTCGACTAATGATAAATCGATTACCATAACCCCTAAACGTTTACAACATATGTTTACTCATGTCTGGCCGACCTAGAAAGAACCTTAAAAAATAAAATGAATTTATTCCGTTAGGTTTGAAGCGTGTGAGGAGGTGAATGGAAACGCATATTGGTCAATGATATTATAAAAAAAGGATATTATAAAATTATTATTAAAAAGATATTATAAAAAAATATTATTAAAAGGATATTATTATTAAAAAGATATTATAAAACTATATAATATCATTGATATTGGTTATGAAATAAATTATAAAGTAAATTATGCTGGCGACGCGTCATTTATAAAGATTTGTTCTGAAGATCTTTTGTTCTAAAGATTGTAAAAAAGGAGAACAGGTACATATTATTATGTAGGAGTTAAACCTAAAATAAGTGTTTTTTTCTAATATTGTTTGTTTGTTAATTGAATGCAGCAACAACATTACATGTAATATATCACAATAATAGTTGGTAGAGTCACAGTGTGTACTACCCTAACACAGTGCAACCTCAATAGGTATAACAAATCCGATGGGAACTCGTAAACATTCGTTTTATCAAGTAATTCGTTAAACTGAGGTTTGTTATTTTGAGGTAAGGTTGGTCTAAAATTTGTTATAAAGAGGTGAAACACAATTTTTTATTCTACTGTTTACATTCAACTTTCTTCTTCCGAAAACCCATATTTAAATTTTAAAATTGTAGTCAATGTACTTGCAGGAATCCTGAACTTATTAGCTATGTCTAATTTTTTCGTTGTAGGATTTTTGTCAACATAGTTGTTGATGTTTCGCTTTTCTGCGACTGATAAGGAACACCTTTTACGATTCTGAGTTTGCTACTAGAATCTTCAACAACAGTGCCGAGCAGCACTGTTAACACTAACTTTCCATCAAACGACATAGATTGTTTTACGAAAAAAATGTATTAAAAAAAACCTGTTGCGACTGAATCGCATACAAAGGTATTATGGGTCATATTGATGGAAACGTTATATTTAGAGGTTTTGAGATGACAAAATTCGTTAATTAGAGGTATTTACACTTTTTTTGTTAGTTGAAAATTCGTTACAAAGAGGTTGTTCGTAAAAAAAATCGTAATATAAAGGTATTATTTACATTGACTCTTATGGACCATTCAAGGGGATTGCGAAAAATTTGTTAAATCGAGGAATTCGTTAAATTGAGGTTCGCTATATTAAGGTTGCACTGTATAGAAGACCAACCTAAAATGACAACATTCGCGCTGTCGTAATCACTCTGCATCCTGCATCATTCAAAATGATGATGATTGATGATTGAAATTTACTGATTTTTAATAATGAATATTATAGTATGGTAAGCAAATTCATCAGGAAGAAAGCTATACATGGTTGCTCTATGATTTTTGTTTGTAATAGTGTAAATAGTAAAGAACGCAAGGATATTGTTGCTCGTTCTGTCGAGCGTACTATAGAACTCTCATGTGTAGAATTAAAGGAGCATATTATTGTTTGTGTTTACCGTCCACCACAGAGTGACTTTAATTTATTCGAAAATATAATGGAAGATGTACTTAAAGTACTTAGTTATGGTAAAAAGCATGTAGTAGTACGTGGTGATTACAACGTTAATATACTAGAACAGTCACCTATGTGTATTAGATTATGTACTTTATTTAAATCATTTAATTTAAAACATTTGTTTTGTGCACCCACAAGGATAACATCACATTCTGCTACTTGCTTAGATAATATTTTTTGCAACTGTAGTTATTATAATGAGGTTATATTGAGTGATTTAACATCCGATCACTGTGGACAGAAAGTCACTTTTCCTATTCATACAGTGGCTAAAGTAAATAAGATCACCTGTAGGCCAATGAGTACAGCTCGCCTAAACAAATTTAATGAAAACTTGCGCTGCTGCCAAGTCTTTATATTTAAGTAAAAATATTAAACAAGCAGAGAATAAAATTAAAGCCACTTGGAACATGATTAATGCTGAATCTGGGCGGGTCAAGCCACGTGAACATAATTTTGAATTAAGTATTGGTGATATAACTGTAACTGACAATTTAGACCTGGCGCAAACATTTAATAATTTCTTTGCTGATATACCTAAAAATGCAACCAGCTCCCTAAGATCATGTCCGGTTGATGCTCAATCACTTATGAGAGGCAGTGTGAAAGAGTGTACTGTACCATTCAGTTTTAATTTTATAAACCCCACTGACATAATAAAAATATTTAAGTCAATTAATTGCAAAAAGACAGCAGATTTATGGGGTATTTCTGTTAAATTAATTAATGGCATTATTATTAAGATAGCACCACATTTAGCAACAATATTTAATCGATGTGTTGATACCGGTGTGTTTCCTGATTTGATGAAACACAGTAAAGTAATTCCTTTGTTTATAGCCGGTTCAAAAAGCGACCCTAGTAATTTCAGACCTATTTCTATTTTACCAGCTATTAGTAAAATCTTTGAAAAAGCCATACTAATGCAATTAGAAACACATTTTAATTCTAATAATCTACTGCATAGTGAACAATATGGATTCACAAAGGGTCGCTCAACAGTAGACGCAGGCTCTAAACTACTTAAACATATATATAGTGCCTGGGAAAACTCGCAGGACGCCATTGGTGTTTTCTGCGATCTCTCAAAAGCATTTGATTGTGTGATGCATAGTACACTTCTGCTGAAACTTAGGCATTATGGCATAACAGGTACAGCGCTTAATCTTGTTGCTTCTTATCTTAGTGAGCGAATACAGTATGTTGATATTAATGGAATAAGGTCCTCCGGATCACCAGTGAGTATGGGCGTTCCACAAGGCTCAATTCTGGGTCCTTTTTTATTTTTGGTGTATATAAACGATTTGCCATTTTTTACTAGTAAGTTATGCGATATTGTTCTATTTGCTGATGACACTTCTCTTATATTCAAAACCAATCGCAAAAACGATTACTCTGACGAAGTAAATAGGTCCCTCGCATTAGTCCTTGACTGGTTTACATCAAATAACTTGCTTTTGAATTCTAAAAAAACCAAATGTATTAAGTTTAGTTTGCCAAATGTAAGGAATATCAGTACAAATCTAGTTTTAAACAATGAAGTTATTAATTTTGTTGATTCAACGGTTTTTTTGGGAATTACTTTAGATAGTAAGTTACAGTGGGGCGCCCAAATATCGTGTCTCGCAGGGAAACTCAGTTCTGCAGCGTATGCTGTCAGCAAAGTCAGACAGCTTACGGATGTGGAAACAGCAAGGCTAGTATATTTCGGTTATTTCCACAGCGTCATGTCGTATGGCATTCTGCTATGGGGCAAGGCAGCTGATATTCAAACAATTTTCATTCTCCAAAAACGTGCAGTGCGTGCGATTTACAAACTAGGTGCACGAGTTTCCCTTAGAGAAAAGTTTAAAGAGATAGGCATTATGACAGTTGCATCACAATATATATTTGCAAACATTATGTTTATAAAACAAAATATGCATTTATATCACAGGAATAGTGACGTTCACTCGGTGAACACGAGACATAAGCATAAATTAGTAGGTCAATATCATAGGCTACATAAAACGCATAATTCATTTATGGGTCTTTCCGTGCGATTTTTTAATAGGTTACCAGCTAGTGTTATGAGTCTATCAGTGGAAAAGTTTAAAAATGTAGTCAAAACTTATCTTATACGTAAAGGTTATTATACAGTTGACGAATTTTTATATGATAAAGAAAAATGGATTTGACTACTTGCTCCTTATCATTTTATTCTACTCATGTGAATGTTGTTATCAAATTGTTTAAGAACATGATTTTACTTTTGTAAGTAAAGATTCTACGTGACTAATAAAGGCCATTCTTCTCTTTCTTTTGATCTTATAATTAATATTTTATATTTAATCTTTCGTTACCAGTAATTTGGCCAATATTTGAGCACATATAGTTTTTACCTTTGTTGTAAGTAGATGCTCCTACTATGTTGTACCCACTGAGGCTGTTGTTTTTTTTTTTAAATTAGCATAAGTTCTAATTATTAATCACTATAATTTGCATCAGTCCTCTAACATGGTGTATAGTATATTAGTGGCAGCACCTTACCCCCATATCAGGTTTATAAACATTAAAACTATGTAAACATTGGCGATTTGAAAGGAGTGGCCGCGAGTTTTTATTGCCATGTTCTTTTCTCCGGCTCTACCTATTGTTTGCGAACATGGCATAAATGTACATGTAGAATCTTGACCTGTCACAAGAGATGTATTGCATCCTAAGTGAATAAAGAAATTTGAATTTGAATTTGAAATGATTCTGATTCTGAATGATGCAGATAAAATCTCACTTAGCCGCCATGGTGTGGGTCACCATGCTGCATTGTATGCACTCACAAAGAGGACGGTGGCCCCTACTTCTGCATTCTACTCATGCTTTCCAGCAGCAGGAAAAAAGCAAGTAGATTTAAGTATATTATTACGTATACCTAAATCTATGTTAGATAGTCTTAAAACTGGATGTTCGTTTTTCTAAAGGAAAAAATTAAGATAATTAAAGTGACAGCCAACGCCAACAGCAAAACTGCATCTTAAGAGTCAAGAGTCACATAGGTTTACATTTATAGTTAGTCATCATCAGCCTTTAATAGTCCCGCCTCCTCTTGGAAAGGATTAAAAGCTATTAAAGCTTTCACCCTCAACAATGATAAAAGAAGCCTAAAGGTGTTTTATATAAATATTGTTGAACTACATATTCGCCTTCTTGGTTTAACGTTCCGGAGCGAAGCTAATCTAAAAAAGCGGCCAAGTGCGAGTCGGACTCGCCCATGAAGGGTTCCGTACCAGCAAGTAACATCATATAAAAGTTCTTGTAGTTCGTTGTAACTTTCATCGATGTTTTTATACTAGTGTTGTTGTTATTGGATGAAAGGTATATTGCGTGTTACGATTTATGACGTATTAAAAAAAAACTACTCACTAGATCTCGTTCAAACCAATTTTCGTTGGTAGTTTACATGGTAATGTACAACATATATTTTTTTTAGTTTTATCACTCTCTTATTTCAGAAGTTAGAGGGGGGGGGACACACATTTTTCCACTTTGGAAGTGTCTCCCTTGCAAACTATTCAGTTTAGAAAAAAATGATATTAGAAACCTCAACATAATTTTTGAAGACCTATCCATAGATACCACACACGTATAGGTTTGATCAAAAAAAAAAATTTGAGTTTCAGTTCCAAGTATGGGGACCCCTAAAATGTATTGTTTTTTTTCTATTTTTATGTAAAAATCTTAATGCGGTTCACAGAATACATGGACTGACCAAATTTCAACAGTATAGCTCTTATAGTTTCGGAAATAATTGGCTGTGACATACGGACGGACAGACAGACAGACAGACTTGACGAATCTATAAGGGTTCCGTTTTTTGCCATTTGGCTACGGAACCCTAAAAAATTACTCCTTAAGTCATCAGCTTTCTGCCCGAGAAAGTCTCGTCAAAATCGGTCTAGCTATTCCATGCCGGAACAAACAGACAGACAAACGGACAGATAGACCGACGACCGACCCATAATGGTACATGGATTTAAAATCGTATCCAATAGATAATTATTATGTTTACGTATTAATGCGTTAATTTTGTATGACGTTTTCCAAGTGAGCGCATTTTACAAGTTAAGTCTCCATAACTCCTGAATCAATAAATTCATCTAATCCGTTATAGTTTTCCTTCAAAGTTCATTATATGGACCACCATCACGAATTTTCCTAGATTTTTTGAGCCAGCCGTTTAGCTTTTAGAGAGGGGGGGGGGGGGGGTGGACGCCCGGTTTTTACAAAAAAGTGCCCTTTAGAGTGGAATTTCTCGCAAACCAATCGTCTTAGAAACCCTTTATTAATAAAAGACTTATCTAATGATACCCCACGCGATGGGGTAGCAGCGAGAAAAAATTTACATCCCCACTTTACGTGTAGGGGAGGTACCCCAAATAAAAAATCAAAATTTCATTTTTTAATGTAGCACTTTGTCGACGTAATTACAACACATATCCATGCAAAGTTTCATCTTTCTAGCACTTAGGTGATTCACACACTGGCGACGCGAACACGCGCGTAGGAACACGCGGACGGACAGACGGACAGACGGACTTGACGAATCTATAAGGGTTCCGAGTGATATACTTCAGAACCCTAAAAACTGTTCATTTTGGTGTCGTCGAGGATAAATCGTCTTGTTTGGTCGTCCTAAATACGAGTATGTATGTAGGTACCTGGTATGTATTGGAGATAATAAAGGACCATATGAAGTTGAGAAATATTGTTCATACATAAGTATAAATGGTTTAGGATCAATGTAAGAAAAGATTTAAATTGTAACAACACGAGAACGATAACAAAGACGATTACAGAGTCCTATTGAAATCGTGATCGTCTACATAACATAAAATTCAGTGCAGACAAACGTTTCAATTGTTATAGTTTTAAACGAGGTATAATGTCAAAACTTGCTTATTAATGGCCTTGACCTTATGAAAATAAATAGATCTGTCAAGAATCCAGACAAATATAGTGACCTAGTCATATGAGAACATTAGAACAAGGTGAGGCAGGCGTCATTACCAGAACAAACATGACGTATTTTATAAAGTGTTGGTGCCAAAGGTTATCATGCATTATTTAAGACACTCTTCTTCCTCTTCCTAGCCTTATTCCCAATATTATTTGGGGTCGGCTATTAGTTCAACTGTTTTACCTGAATATCAGTTTTCCACGGATTGACTGGCATCGGACCACATTGTCTACTATGAGTTCTAACTCTCCCTACATTTACAGCAAGTAACAAGTAAATTATGAAAAAAAACTAAAACTTGACTGCGTAAAAATTGTACACTCACAATCTTAATTATTGTAGGCGTAGCCGACGCCAGTCGAAATCTGATATATTCAGGTAAAACCGGTTGAACTAGTAGCAGACCTCAAATCTTGGAAATTATAATGGTTAGGAAGATGATCACGCTATGATGATGGGTTTTCATCATAGCCTGATCATCATCATTTTATTCTTATTTTGTAGTCCGTGTGGGATCCATAATATAATAATGGGATTAAGGCTAGACTAATGAAAGAATACGGAATCTCATTATATTTATAGGTAATCGTATATATTGCTTTAGCGTGGCGGTCAACCATTGATGTATTAAATATATCAATGCGGTCAACGTATAAAGTAGGCCAAAACTTGTTACAGGCTAACTACCACGATGAACAGAATTAACCACGAAAATCTATATAAGAACTACAGATAATGTTCTTATTCATCGAAGACTTATTAATTGACATAACAATTCTGGAAAGAATGCATAAATACTTTGCTCCCTCGATCGAGCAATCAATCTGTCAATGTATTCTGAGATTTAGCTCAAAAAACCTCCTAATTATCAATTGAATGGTTTACGTGCTTAGCTGAGTTGAAAATTTTGTTTTCTATGCTAAGAGCGAATACAGTGTATTCTCCGTTGCAATTTCGTTTTATGAAGTGGAGCAAGCGGCAAGAATTTGTTACGAAGTTTAGGTACAGTTGTCGGCTCGAGAATAATCACGAATTTTGTCACGTGGTTTCTCAAGCATCTGAGCTTAAAGTTCTTTCGTCTAGTTCAAATTGATTATTTAATGAAGTTTAATCTTACTTTTTGCTATGGTTTGGATATAAAGTTTAAGTATATAGTATTTATGTTTATTACTCGTATGTGTTACTCGTATAGGTAGTAGAGCCACGCTGATTTCAGCACAAATGGGCCGGCTCAACCCGGCTAGTACTACCCTCACACAGAAGACCATCCTAATAATGTCAGCATTCTTGCTGTCGTATTTCGTTGGTGAGTGTGAGACCGGAGGCCCAATCATTCTGCATCATTCTCCCGCCCTTCGAAGGCCGGGAAAATGATGCAGAATAATCCAACCAGGCTGCCATGGTAGGGGTCACCATGCTACTTTGTCTACCCTCACAATAAGCATGGTGACCCATACTCCTGGATTCTACTCGTGCTTTCCATCAGGCATAGTAGAGTCACTTTGGCAGGCTTAAATATAAAAAAAAAAAAAAAGTGTTACACTGCATACATAACATATCCAAGTATCATAACATATCAATCCAAGTGCATACATAACATAGCATCTGCATACATAACATATCAATCCAAGTGCCTTGACACCTTTATTAAGGGATATAGTTAGCTCTTAATGAACAGTTAGATGTGTAAAATTTCTATCTCAATATTATAATATTGATTTATGTAAGATTGATGATTTGAGTAAGATTTTTAATTGTGAACACGTGGGTATATAGTACAGGATCCCTGGTTCACTTTTACTTTTGATTACTAACAAGCTTATTTTCCGTGAGTAGCTTCGTTCCTATGAGACGCCCAACTTTTACTGTGCGTAAATTCTCGATTGAGGTAGGTAACAGGGGTAGCAGGGATGAAATATGTTGATTTGATGATCCTCAAAAAATTATTACTAACAGGGTTTTCTTCGGTTAAATCTGATGATAGTTATCTAAATTATTCAAAAAAATATTTGTCCTACAAATTATATGGTTTGATCAAAGAGTACCCCTTCTTCCAACATGTATCAATAACGAGGTCACCAAAAATGATTACTAGCCAGCTGTTTTTTTTTCTGTTACTTAATTGATATTTATATAATTCAACGATTTCATTGCCTACAAATTGCGTGGTAGGTTATCCCGGTCCTACGCTCAGAAAATGTTAATACCACAAGTTTTTTTTTCTCATTACTAACTGTAGGACAAGAATATTATATGATAGGTTAGTGTGTTCTCTACCCAAATGAAATAATGTCCTACAAAAAAACAGGTATGTATCACTAGTCCGACAAGAATTGTCATTCTCTCGTTTTCCCGTTTGTAACGTAAGATACTGTGAAAACAACATTTTTTTAAATATTAATAACTTATTTTTTAGTTAGATGGGTAAATAATTGTGTATATACATAAACAAAATAATCTTCATCAGATTCATCTGAAATCTTTGCTATTATCGCTGTTATCTTCATCCATTTCGTTGTCCTCATTAGTGATATCAGTCTCTGTAATAACATGAAAAAATTAAGTAACTTATATAACCAGCGAACTTCGTACCGCCTTAGAATATTAATTCTTATTAAAGTATTGTGTTTAGTTATTAACTGATAGTGACAAATCGTCAGCAGCGCCAACTAACGGGCCCTGGCCGGTAACGCCACAATCACTTTGTACCTGCATTTTAAATCTGTAATATCTTCAAAAATATTAATTTAAATTGCATACTGTAAAGGGCCATATTAATCTATATTAAATACACAATGTATTTAAGGTACTTAATTAATTGGATAAGGATTAATACTAAAATCGCTTCCTAAATAAGCCATTGTTTCTCGTTTAAAGAAACAATAAAAAAATGGCTATTGTGAGTTATCCCTAAGAGATAGGCATATACCATGACGGACTTTTTTGTAGACCTTTTTAAGGTGTACAATACTGTAGTACATTGTTTTGATCTATCTCGTAGGGTACAGCCAGCGTTTGCAATGTAAGCGTAAAAAAATGGATTTATTTACGACATGTTTATTATGCATGTATTATACATAAAAACCTTCCTCTTTAATCACTCCATCTATTAAAAAACCGCATTAAAATCCGTTGCGTAGTTTTAAAGATTTAAGCATACATAGGGACAGAGAAAGCGACTTTGTTTTATACTATGTAGTGATGATGAATCAATAGATTACAATAGTATTAATAGAGTACCTTGTATGTCAGAAGATAATTCTTCAAAAGATGGACTTTGGGGACCATCAAACCAATAATATTGATATTTGCCATCAATTATTGTCCATCCAAAATTTTCTGGCAATTTTTCCGTGGGGCATCGCATGTGTGCATTACACCAAACATTGCAGATGAACACAGTTCTTTTGTTAAGTTGCAACAATTCTTGATTTGTTGGTGGCAAACTGGAAGGATCATAACCTACGATTTTTTGTCTAAAAATTTCTTCATTTTCAGTTTTTGATTTATATCCCTTTTCAAACAACTCATACCGTCCTTTATTGATATATTTTTTTATTTACTTACTTGCTTACTTCACTTACTACTTACTTACTTTGGTTACTTTTAGACTTACAACTAGTGGGGTTCAGATAATTAATTAATATAAAATGTTGACGTGTGAAGTGACGAAATTGCAAAAAATTATCATTCATATGTTCACGAAATTTCACGCTCATTGTTAAATTGTCAATTACTAAACAATCATAATTGGGTTTGAAAGACTAATTAATCCAATATTAATCCTTACTATGTTAACATATTTCAAAACTGGACAAAGCAATTTACTTCATACATTACAAATTCTCCCATTAATTTGGGAAAGAAAGAAGTTGTTTTTATGGTAACACTGTATGTGTATTGCACTTATTATTTTTTAAATTTGAATTTAGCGTCATTTCTCTTAATATCAACGCATAAACAATATATTTACTTGTGAAAAGTATTTCTGCTTGATTTACAATACTTTTATCACTTTGAATCGCATAATTTATCTACACATTTGGTCGTTTTATTTTCATCTCATCACTAAAATGACTTTTTCCTTGAATTAAAGCAAATCCTAATAGCGGTTTAACGTTCTTGGTACGCAATTACACATCTACTATATTATATATCAATGAGCATAATACAGTAAATAAATTGCTTTTTAATTTCCTTAATTTAAAATAGGTATTCTATTGGAGGACCGGGAAAACGTATGACGCAATTTTTAGAACAATGTAATTGTTGAATATACAAATATAACTAAGTAAAAAAATTTGTAATCATTTTTGGTGAGCTCGTTATCGATACATTTTGGAAGGAGGGGGACTCTTTGATCAAACCATATAATTTGTAGGACAATTTTCTTCTCGAATAATTGAGATAATTATCGTCATATTTAACCGAAGAAAAACCTGTTAGTAATAATTTTTTGAGAATCATCAAATCAACATATTTTATCCCTGCCACCGCTGTTACCTACCACAATCGAGAATTATCGTACAGGAAAAGTTGGGCGTCTCATAGAAACGAAGCTATTCACGAAGATTTGGCTTGATAGTAATTATTTTTGTATCTAGGATTTGTACCCTACTTTGGAGCGTAGGACCGGGATAACCTACCACGCAATTTGTAGGACAATGAAATCGTTAAATTATATAAATATCAACTAAGTAACAGAAAAAAAAACAGCTGGCTAGTAATCATTTTTGGTGACCTCGTTATCGATACATGTTGGAAGAAGGGGTACTCTTTGATCAAACCATATAATTTGTAGGACAAATATTTTTTTGAATAATTTAGACAACTATCATCAGATTTAACCGAAGAAAACCCTGTTAGTAATAATTTTTTGAGGATCATCAAATCAACATATTTCATCCCCGCTACCCCTGTTACCTACCTCAATCGAGAATTTACGCACAGTAAAAGTTGGGCGTCTCATCGGAACGAAGCTACTCACGGAAAATTAGCTTGATAGTAATCAATTTTAAAAATGAACCAGGGATCCTGGACTATATACCCACGTGTTCACAATTAAAAATCTTACATAATAGTATTACTCCTACCACTTATTGAGGTTACCATCAAGTGAACTAACATTTTAGTTTAGATTACCTACGTCATTTGTCAAAACTGAAACTTTATCTTTTCCAGCGTAAAACCTTTCATGGGCCGCGTAGTTTTCGTTTGGATTTCATTTACGTGAAATATTTACTAATCAACTAATTAACTATAGGCTTATAGTAATTTCCAACTAAGCATATATATATAGTATATAGAAGAAGTGGAAAGAAGACCAGCACTTTACGAGAAAAGATTAAAAGAATATTCTGACATATGATAAATACTAGGCATGCCTTTTAAGTTCTGTCGTTTCCATGTTTAACGGCAATTTTGAATTTGGAACAGTTCTTTATTCGAATGTGTTTAAATTTTGAATCTCAAAACATTTTTAACACCCCAACTTTAAAGAACGACTTTAAAGAACTTTTGTCGTTGTACTGTTGAGGACTGATGGTAGTCCCCAAAATTGCCTGTTTCACAAAGCGCATGACTCTTGGTCTCGTAATACCAGATATAAAGGCAATTAATTTGGCGATGAGTGTCCTAGTCTAAGCAATACGACGTTCTATTCTACACTGCCAAGCTGGTAAAGTATTTTTGGGTCGAGCAGTAGTGACATGTTCGTTTAATTTAACACCTGCTACTCGAAAACCAGCAATGGCCGCACAGTATAGAATAGAATTTGCATCACTAAGATCTTCGCTGTTATCAAAATAATTTGATAATAACGAATCCAGAGCACCCACCAGCGCTAAATTTCGTTTATGAATGGGCAAACGGGATAACCAGGGTCTGTTATTATAATTTACACGCCGGTACTCCTGAATCGTATCCTCCAAAGCGCATAAATATTACTATTATTATTATAAGATCTAAATTCAATCACGTTCCACTTTTAATAGCCAATAGAAGAAAAACATTTACGTCATTCTCGACACGATCAAGATCTTGAAATGGAACTTTATTATTAATAATGTTCTCGTCATTTAAATATAAAATCAACAAGCAATAGATTTACCAATGTTGATTAAAATATAAACGGTAGTTTAATCCGTTGATGGTATTACTGTAATTTAAAGATTCCGTCGATCGTTACAAAAAAGACTGTGTAAAGTGCTTTTTAACCGACGAAAAAAACCGAAGAGGTTCTCAATTCGTCACGTATTTTTTTGATGTACATTGTTCACGCATAACTTTTTATGGTAGTCTGATTTCAATAATTCTTTTTTTATTGGAAAGGCTAAACTTCTAGGTTAGTCCCTTATGAACTAAAAATAATGTACAAAATTTGAAGCCCGTTTTGACATTTGTCATCGTGTTTTATAATCAACGATTAATTCGGGGTTTTGAGTGAATTTTTTCAATATAAAGTTAAACTTGATGCTTATTTATGATACGCGTTGTGATAGTGTATGGGTAACATAGTAATTAAATAGGATTATGAATTTGATTTTTCAATGTCAAAAATCAAATTCATAACCCTTAAAAAAATCGTTTATTAAAAAATACGATGACAAATGTCAAGACGGGCTTCACAACAGAAATAGTTTATTTATTGTTTTAAATGTTTTTAAAAGACCTATGATACCCCACATGTTGGGGTACGACAAAAAAAAACATCCTCACTTTACGTGTAGGGGAGGTATCAAATTAAAATATTTTTCATAATTTTATAGTAGCACTTTGTCGACGTAATTACAACACATATTCATACAAAGTTGCTAGAGCATTCACCGTTTGGGCGGTAGGTCGAGGACGGACGGACATGACGAATCTAAAGGGTTCCGAGTCATGAACTACGGAACCCTAAAAAGGAACTACAAATCGAGAGGTATTGTTTCGCATGATTAGCAATTCACTTAGAATGTACACATAGAAGGTGAAAGTTTATTTTTATAACCATACATTGTGAACTATCGAACGTATTTAAAATAAATACAAATGAGATAGTTGACAACATATTTAATTGGATAATAAAATAATAGGTTAGCGATCTTCTTTCCACGCAAACAATCGCACGATGTCGTGCCTTGCTCGTATCATTTATTACTTTTATCTGTTCATATACTTCTTATGTATCAAGATGAATTTACAGCTAGTTTGTTATTGTGAGAAAATTAGGTTTTCTATCTGTACCTTTGGAAATTTGATGTAAATGAGCACATTATTAAAATAATAATTTAAATGTATGAATAGATACAACAGATAACAACAAAACTGTTAGATATTGCGTAATCGGATTTATTAATAAATTTCTTTTTATTTTAGTAAACATGATCCTGAGACTTTTACTTATTTCATCGTTATTTTACCTTTGCTTGAATTTAAGTTAACGCTTAGGTACCCATTTAGTTAAAATCTTTTATGAAATGTTATAGCACAATAGTAGATTATCTATTTTTATTGTTTAATGTCTTTAGTGACAAGATTGAAATATTGTTGCATCAGTTACGCGTCATTGCATTGATTAACGGTAGACGCCTTCACCTAGTTGTGGGTGTTGGATTAAATTAAGCCTGTAACCGAAAGAGAAGGTCTTGCGTCTATAGCAGTAAAAGGGACCTCTTAAAACCATCCATCCATTAAAGTAAGTGACTATAATACCCAAGGAACTAGAGCAATAGCATTCGTGATTCACGTCACAATGGGGACTACGAACCATAAATACTATAACACATATATATTGTCAGATGCGGTTCGATTTATTGCGCAAAATGACCTTCACAACTCAGATCCTATTTTGCACTGCATATAAGTTTCGTTGAATGGAACTTGCACTGTCCAATAGAATGGATGACTGGTATAGATTATGCTCCATGACCGTCTGTATTTTGTATTGATGGCATGATGGCTAAATGATCATTCCTCAAAAGAAGCAAAGTGCTACCATATAAAACAGCATCTAATAGTAATGCGCAATTTGTGATTTTAAGTTATCATTCTTGACATAATAGTCAATACTACTGACTACCTGTTATTATTTTTTATAAGAGATACCTTGTTATTTAATTTAAAAAAATATTTAATCTTGTAATAATCATGAACGTCTATGGCAATCGTTATTGGGAAGTCAGTGCCCCCAAATATACTGACAACTAGTTCAATCTTCGAATTTCAGTTCTCCCTTAGGGTTGCGGAGGTCCGACACGAGAAAAAAAATCATCCCCACTTTACGTGTAGGGGAGGTACACAAAATAAATTTAGAATATAAAAATATTTTTCGTAATTTCATTGTAGCACTTTGTCGACGTAATTACAACACATATTAATGCAAAGTTTCATCTCTATAACACCAACAACCGTTTGAGTGGTAGGTCGAGGAAATCTATAAGGGTTCCGAGTCATGAATTACGGTGCCCTAAAAACAGCTACATAAAGTCATTAAGTAACCTATTATTATTTTTTAAAAAGATTATAAAAAAGCAAAAAAAGTATTGGAACATGTATCAACATGGAACATAATATTGGACGCACTTTGCGGCTGGACGATCGCCTTTCAGAGTTGGAAGCAGAGGCAAACCATATTAAATGGCATATTTTAGGGTTATCAGAAGTCCAAAGAGAGGGTGAGCATATGATAGCCCTAGATTCCGGTCACCTCTACTACTTCCGACAGGGAGACCAACCATCACAAGGCGGTGTTGGATTTATGGTTCATAATTCGCTCAAGGGCAGCGTGGAGGAAGTTGGCAGCATATCGTTGTTTAAGTATACGCACCTACGTCCACGCATCCTGACGACGAGGTAGATGCCACGTACGTAGACATAGCTAAGGCTTTGTCTCGTACCAACACTTTTTTCACGGATGTCATGGGTGATTTCAATGCAAAAGCGGGAGTACAAGACTATGGCGAAACCAAGGTTGGAACGTTCGGCTATGGGCGCAGAAATCCCCGGGGGCAGATGCTGGTAAACTTCCTCGAAGCCCAGGGGCTATTCCTGATGAATTCCTTTTTTCAGAAAAAAACTCAAAGGAAGTGGACCTGGCTAAGCCCCGACAATGCGTCGAAGAATGAAATCGACTTCATCATCACAAACAAACGCCAAATATTCAGGGATGTCTCCGTGATCAATAGGTTTAACACCGGAAGCGATCACCGACTCGTAAGAGGCACCCTGAATCTAAGCATCAAAACACAAAGAGCGCGTTTGATGAAGTCGACGCTTAGACCGACTCTGCCCCAGGTTGAAGCTGAATGCAAAACCTACCAGCTGGAACTAAAAAACCAATTCGCCATGTTGGAAACCGTGCAGGACGTAAACGACACCGCTGACAGTCTGGTGCGGATCATTCGTGAGGTGGGCTCTAAACACTTTCGACCGAAGAGCAGTGGACGCAAGTCAAAACTCACAAGCGAGACCCTAAATCTTATGAGGAAAAGACGAGAAACAACAAACGCCACTCCATCTGAGCGTCAGGAACTTAACAGGCAGGTGAAGAGGCTAATAAGACGTGATATTCGACAGTCGAATTCTCGAGAAAGCGAGGATGCGATTGTCCAAAATAAAAGCACAAAAGTCTTTGCTAGGCCAAATGCCTCCTATAGCCATCTGACCAAACTAAAAACACCACAAGGCACCACCGTCACCTCTAAATCAGAAGTTCTCGCTGAAGTCGAAAAGTTTTAGGAGGACTTATATTCCTCAAGAACCCACCCACCCGAGACCCCCAGCGCGGACGATCCGCGTGCTAGACTAACACGCCACCTCACAGAAAAGCTTCCTGACGTCGAACTGGGCGAGATTAGAGTGGCACTCGAACAACTGAAGAACAATAAAGCTCCGGGCGAAGACGGAATTACAATAGAGTTCCTAAAAGCGGGACGTACGTACATCCATGTTAGTAGAGCTCTCAAGACTATTTACTTCCGTCATTCACACTGGCATTACACCGGAGGCATGGAGCAGGAGCTTGGTGGTATTGTTCTTCAAGAAAGGAGATAAAAACCTACTGAAGAACTACCGCCCAATATCACTCCTGAGCCATGTGTACAAGTTGTTTTCGAGGGTCAAAACCGTCTTGCCCAAAAATTCGACGACTTCCAGCCCGTGGAACAGGCAGTTTCGAGGGTCAGAACAGGTTTCGAAAAGGCTTCAGTACTGTGAACCACATACACAGTATTAGGCAAATAATTGAGAAGACAGAAGAGTACAATCAGCCTCTCTGCCTAGCGTATGTGGACTACGAAAAAGCTTTCGATACCATCAAGACCTGGGTTCTCCTAGATTTCATGCAGAGGTGCATGGTGGACCACCGATATATCCAGGTGATGAGAGGTCTTTACGAAGCCGCAACGATAACCGTCCGTGTACAAGAAAAGAGCACAAGACCAATCCAATTGCATCGGGGGGTGAGACAAGGAGACGTCATATCTCTGAAACTGTTTACCAATGCATTGGAAGACGTCTTCAAAATGCTCGATTGAGATGGACGGGGAATTAATATAAATGGCCAAAACCTCTCACACTTGCGGTTCGCAGACGATATAGTCATTCTGGCGGAGTCTCTTCAGGATCTGGAAGAAATGCTCAACAGTCTAGATAATTGTTCAAAACGAGTGGGACTGAGGATGAACATAGAAAAAACTAAAGTCATGCATAACAGGCGTGTATCACCTTGTCCCGTAACCGTAAATGGCGCTGCCGCATATCGAGGTTGTGCAAAAATACATCTACCTTGGCCAAATAATCCAACTCGGCCGGCACAACTTCGATCTGGAAGCGTACAGAAGGATACGTCTGGGCCGGGCGGCATACGGGAAGCTACGTCATATTTTTGAGTCACAAATACCTCAATCACTGAAGACCAAAGTCTACAACCAATGCGTCCTACCCGTAATGACATACGGGACCGAGAAGTGGACACTCACTATCGGACTGGTCCATAAATTTAAAGTAGCCCAGCGTGCGATGGAGCGTGCAATGTTGCGTGTCTCTCTGTCCGACAAAATACGTAACGAGATTATTCGACAGAGAACTAGAGTTACCGTCATCGCATGGAAAATCAGCACGCTGAAGTAGAAGTGGGCCGGACATGTCTCCCGACGGACTGATGGACGCTGGAGTCGAAAGGTGCTAGAGTGGAGACCGCGATTAGGCAAACGTAGTGTAGGACGCCCTGCGATACGATGGACGGATGATTTGAGGAAGGTGGCTGGCGGCGGATGGATGCGGACTGCCCAAGACCGGGATGGTTGGCGTTCCTTGGGGGAGACCTTCGTCCAGCAGTGGACGGCAATAGGTTGACACTAAATAAAAAAAGTATTATTGTTTTGACATAATACCTAATTCTATATTTCTTTATGACAATGCTGTAAAGTAATAGTACACTGACTACATTCAAAAGTTTTTGTAATTTACGTATAAACTATATATATAATATAAACTATATATATTTTTGTAATAACGTATAACTAACATCAAAGCATCCATTTGGTGATTAAATTCTATTTGATATAATTATTTAGGTCCAAATATTACGTCAAAATATTCAGAAATTGAATTAAAAAACTTATAATTTTGTTAAAAATGTGAATGTGATGTACACACTATTATTTAGGTCCTAATAGAACGGCCATATACTAAAATAAAAACAAAAAAAAAAAAACTAATAATTTTGTATGTGTTGATGGCTTACAACAAGACATATTACAAATTATCTATTTAAATTTGACTCAGCCCAATCAATAATATTATTCATAATCGTGATTGACTGTTATGAGCAATAATATATTATTACATTCGATTCTTAATCAAATCGTGGGTACAATTTAATACTCTATCGATTACTTCATCTAGATCAATATTAAATAAATAAAAATAGAAGTGACAAGGTAGATTATACTGAGATATCTCATCATTATCGAAGATGATCACGATATGCGTGCCGGAGGAATTCGGCATCCATTTGTTTCAATATCTATAATTGCAGCTCTTTTGCTACATTTATAATTTTACAAGTCCATGGCCGGGTCACGACATGAGGGAATGGGTTTCTCATAACAAATAAATATTTTATAGCCCAAATTATGTATATTAAATAAGGATGTATTTGATGATTTGGCAATTAGATCTACTCTATTAGTGTTAAATAAATATTTGTAGACTCAAAAATCGTGTTTACATACAAGGTGAATGAGGTACTATAGTGATATGCAACTCGTGAGGAGTAATTTTAAAAATTTGGGTTAGGTATATTATACGTAACCTTTTTACTGCCCGAAACCGATCCCAACACTAGAAACAGTTTAGCTTGCGAAGAAGAGGTCACTCAGCAAGTGAGGTGTTGAACTTTCGCAGTGTATTTAGTCCGTTGGAAGATAAAATGGATGTATGACATTGACAATGATCATTGATGTATGAGCTATTTTTTGCTGATTTGTCTGAGGCTTTTGATTACGTTATTATGAATTATTGGATGGGAAATTATATTGCTTACCTGGTTCGGCCCTAAAAATAAAATAAACGCTTGTTGCTTGACTGGACTGGACTGAAAAATTAAGCAAGTCTTTTCGATTTCGGGGTGTGCGATTCTGATTGCGACCATTGTGCGGAGTGAGAGTGCGTGGAACTCCGACGTTTCTTTCTACGAGCAAGTTATGCTTGTGAAGGAGATGGCCAAGCGGGGCCGGGAGAGGCCTAGAACTCTTCTGGTCCGCCAGGCCCGGGAACGGGCCCGATACCCCAGACGACTCAGTCCGAGGCGCCGGAGGTCGCGGAACCATCTCCGTCCTCCATAAGCGCTAGCCTAAGAGGTGACAGGTGAGGCCATCTGTCACCCTAGCAGAAGCAGACCGGGGTGGATGCGCCATGCGTTACTGAGCATAAGGAAAGGAAAATCGGTGTTCCCATTATGAAGGGGGTCATCCAAAAGCCGTAGGTAGGTGGCCGAGGTACTTCGGGGTTCCAGGGAGTACCTTTCTAGGGTACTTACACCTAGCTCCCCGGCTATTGGTATATAAGACGACGTGCGGTTTTGGTCGGTTCGAGTCCGACATAACCACTAACTGGTGGTATGCGGTTGGAACAAGAAAAAGGGTGTGCGATTCTACAATAAAATTCCAAGCAAATTCCAATAATAAAGCGGTAACACTGTTAAATGTAAGTCCGTCGAATAAAATATTTCTAAAATATTAACTTACGTAATTAATTACAAATCATTTGTTGTCTCGTTAGTGTAGTGGATATCGTATATGCGTCTACCGATGCAGAGGTCTCGGGTTCGATTCCCGGTTGGGGCCTAATGTAAGTATTCTTGGGTTTTTCTCACAAGAAATTCTTAACAACAGCCGGAGTATACTTTTTTAGCGGTGTTTCACGTCAAGCCTTTGGTCCCCGTTGTCATGAACATCTTATAACGATTAGACAATTAGTGCCTACAAATATACTGACAACTAGTTCAATTTTCTAACTTAGTTTGACCTTAGAATTGTGGAAGTCCGATACTAGTCGCTCAGTTTAAAAACGTATAGTCTGGTTGAATTAATAACCGATCCAAATTAATAAAGGGTTTCGAAGACGATTTCTTGATTTACAGATGATGCACTATGGTGGCCCACACTATGGCGGTTGGTTTTCTACGTGAGGCTAGTACCGGCTCAAAACAAGCCGTACCATTCATGCTGAAATTAGCCACTACTTATGAAGACCGATCTATTGAGATGCTTTTGCGTATTGTTAAAAAATAACTGAACTATATATAAAGCTTTTATACGTAGTTTACAAACTTCCTGTTTGTTTTCCTACTACATAAAATTAATGCAAATATCCTATAACTACTATTAGGAAGAATAGCTTGAGTAAACTAGTACTATTCGAAAAACCTCTGTTTACTATTAATGTGTACTTACTTAGGCAATCAAACGATTTCGAGTGAATACTTGTTATAGGCAATCAACCGATTTCGAGTGATCCTTTAACTAGATTTCGCATTGAATACTAATTACCAATACTCTTACTTGTCATGCCATAATCAAATGACTTTGTTCAGATGTCTATGTCTATAGACTGGACACGTTCGTACGTTCCGTAAAATACAGGGAGTAAAATGTAATATACCTACTTACATTACCCTTTTCTGCACACAAATAGAAGAACTTTAAGTAGACAGAATATCTATTGGAAACTTCTTTGAATAGGGTCAATAATATTACATCGATGGTGACTCAAATGTGCTACCTGTTGTCTGCTGGTTATTTTACTTATTTACCTACATATCCACTTAGTGCAGTCTTAAAAAGCATACCTATAGTCTTATTTGAATTAACCATACACCAATATTAATTACCTTGACCACTTGACACACCGGTGGAACTACATACATATAGGGCTACCACGAAAACAAAGAAATACAGATTTTGTTGATATAAACCTACAAATTAAATTCGACAACCCTAGATGAAGACCGATAATTTTAATAGTATTCCCATGTCTCGTTTACTTTGTTTTATCAATACGTTTACCGTGTGTTTGTAGTTCAATTATCATTAATATGGAACTATTTTGCTAATCGGTAAAGATAGGAATTTGATGGACTTTATATGCAGTAAAAAAAAATGGGCTAATTGCGTATCAGGCCACGCATACAATAGGATTCCGTTGTCATCCATAATGGCATGTAGATTTAAAATCATGTCCAATAGATAGTTGTTATGTTTACTTATTATTTAGTTATTTTTGTACGAAGTTTCCCCAGTTAGCGCCTTTTACAAGTTTGACCCCTACACCTGAACTAATAAAGTCATTTAAGCCATTATATGTATAATAGTTTCCCTTCAAAGTTCATAACATGTACTACTATCAGGTTTTGTTTCAGATTTTTGGAGCCAGCTGCATATAGCTATTAGAGGGGGGGGGGGGGACGCCCTGTTTTAACATAAAAATGCCCTTCGAAATAGTCCTAATCAAAAAACCTAATCAAAAAATTATTTTGGAAACCTCTCCACGTTTTTAAAAGATCTATCTAATGATTCTCCACACGACGGGGTAGACGTGAGAAAAAAACATTTCAACTTTACTACGGAGCTATCCGAAAAAAAACTTTTTGTAATTTTATTCTAGCATTTTGTCGACGTGATAAAATCACATATCCATGCAATGTTTCATCTTTCTGGCACTAACCATTTGGGTGGTAAGACGAGGACGAAAGGACGCATGGATGGACATGACGAAACTATAATCGTTCCGAGTTATGAACTACGGAACCCTATAAAGATTTTACTAAACCCCCTCACTTCATAAACTGAGAGTAAACTCTGTGACTATTCGTAAGCACCTGCTTCTGAATAGTCCATTATAATTATTGCTTGTTTGACATATTATGACCTGTTACTAAATTGATAATAATTTTATGTTTAAATGTTAACAGTGCATTGTCTCCCCGTTGCGTTGTTCAGAATATGTAGTCGGACAGTTCAGTAGCTTACATAAGTTTTAATATTTTGAATTGAATTGTACGTAAACTATCTAAGAAGGTTATATGTTTTTGAGGATCGACTGTTGCATCGTTGCCATTTGTCACTTCACTTTCAAGTTTTACAGTCACATGATATTTTGTAAACTACATAAATTATAATACAATTGAATATAAGTTAAATTATGTTTGAAAAACTTTCAATAAATAAGGACATTAATTTTATTCAAAGATGTCTCCTATGGTCGTTTGCTTTTACAACAACTGGCAATCTTGAGCTTTTCTGTTTTTAAATTTCTCCTTGGAGTTGTACTAAAGACATTTAAAAAAAACAAATATAGTTATTTGTATCCAATGATTTTGACGCTGATAAGAAAATTAGTTCAAAATCTAATTATTTCAATTTAATACCAATACGCTTAGTGATAAGAATTTGATTTAGGCACCTAGTATTACCTACAGCAAGCACGATTTATTAGATTTATTTCAATCACTACATATTATAAAACAAAGTCCTCTGCCGCGTCTGTCTGTCTGTATGTTCACAATAAACTTAAAAACTACTGCACCCATTTTTATGCTGTTTTCAGCAGTGGAAGGATTGATTCTCGTGAAAGCTTTTAGAATATGATTTGCCAAGCTCAAAATGTTTTTCAAACTAGTATGTCTATCCATGCAAAGCTTTGGCGGGCCGCTTGTGCATTTTATCTAATCTAAGCCAGTAACTGTTCCTTTTATTTTCATTTGTATCGTTTTCTCTTCATACGTTCCGAAAGTGTCTGGCTTACCCACTGGTACCGTATTATACAGAACACATACCTACATGTACAGCTCTAATATCAAGTGCCTTATCTAACTATGTACCTATGTATATCCTATGAATATGAGTACCTGTATCTTTTGAATGTGTATCTATAGTAGGTATCTACGAGAGAAACTTGTTCCAGAGCGAGAAGAACCACGCACCTACTACCTAGGTACTAGTATTTATTAAATTAATTCCTAACACATACCAGTTACCACACTTCTAACCGATGCACGCTTTCACGTATTTTTTATTGTATAATGTAGATATTTTACATTAAAAAAGGACCATTAGATTCAATTATAGTTATTGTTTAATTGTATGGTCTACGCTTAATTTATACTTATATATTATTAACTTGTTTATCTAATATTATTGGGGAGCAAGTGACCTCAAATATGCTGATTACTAGTTCAATCTTCGAATTCAGTTCCCTCTCAGGGTTGCGGAAGTCTAATGTCAGTTGTTCCGTGTAACAACTGATATTGATATTTAACCGGTTGAATTAGTTCATCAACAGCCTTTAACAGTCCACTGCTGGACATAGGCCTCTCCTTTGAAGGAGGTTTTGGCCTACTATACCACGCTGGCCAGACGGGTTGGTAAAGGGTTTGTTTCAAGTTTTCCCTCTCTTGGCAGTGATGTTAGCTGCTTATTTTGTTCCTTTAGTCGCCTCTTACGACACCCATGGAATGAATAGGGGTGGTGACACTTGTATTCTTAATCCGTCGTCACCACACGTTGAATTAGATGCCGATCCCAAATAATATTGGGAATAAGAGTCTAATAATTAATGTTCTTAGAGTCTTCTTTAATCAGAACATAAATTATAAAACTTGTAATTTTAAATTATAGAAAGTGAATATTTACGTACGCTCTGTCTGATCAGACAATGATGATCAATTTCATGACTTTCTACCGATTCGTACGAAGAGGAAGAACCAATTCGATATACATCAAGGGTGATCTAAACCCATAACACTCGGTGCAGTAGAAAGCGGCGAGGTGACTTTTTGAACCACTACGCCAACCGTGCAGCCAGTATGTATTTTGGTATACCCGTAGTTAGTACGTCGATAATATACTCAAAACTAATATTTTAATTCGAAAGTGATTGTGTCTGTTTGTTACTTATTCAAGGCTAAGCTGCTGCACCGATTTCAATGAAATTTGGCATGGATAGATAGATGGATAGATCTCTACATTCTTGAGAAAGCTCTATTTATCGCCGTAAATCGCCTAAACGTGGTTTTAAAACAAATTTGTAATATTAGTGAGTACCTAAACATGTCTGAAATGAAAAATATATTTTTCACCAGGCTTCCGGTATTGAACAGTTATTTTATGTTAGAGATCTAATAGTCTAGTGTTTCCTTTTCAACACATGCTTATCAAATATCTAAATCTATTTTTGTCTATGCGTATATAAATGAAATGGCAAGCGATTGAGTATTTGGTAAGGTATGAAAGCGTAACATACCTGCAAATAAACAAACAGACTCACTTTCATATACGTCATACATATCTGCTATCATTGAGTTTAATGTAAGTCAAAACCTACTATATAATGCTCAGTTCGTATTCTTAACCGTTTCATCATCATCATCATCATCATCATCATCAACAGCCTTCTACAGTCCACTGCTGGACATAGGTAGGCCTCTCATTACAAAGGAGGTTTTGGCCTACTTAACCGTTTGTAAAACCTTATTTAGAAATTTTATTATGCTATTTTTCATCTTAATAAGATCTTCTTTACTTTATCATTATCTTTAAGGGTATCGTTTCCATAATTGCTCGAAAAAGCACTTACGGTTATGACAAGAGAAACAAATTAATTCATTATTTGACAGTAAAAAAAATATCTCAGTTTCTTAATAAATCAATCTATAGAGAAACCGAGTAAAGTTACTAATACGATTATTTATTTTCGAGAAAAAAATCATCAACAGTGACTAAAATCACCGAAATCGACCTTTTCTGTTTGGAATCAATCTAGTATTATATTGCTTTATTTGAAATAAATATTTTATTAGTTGCAAGAAAAAAGTACAAAAAAGAGATTAAGCATTTAAGGTTTCTATTAATTCTCACCAGAAAGTCATAATTTAATCTTAAACATCATTAATTTTTAGCGGCAAAAGTTCCATACATTTTAGTATGGAGAAATAATTTGCGATAAAACAGAGTTCACGCGATCCAAAAATTCAGTGTTCTCCGAATATTCAAGGCGAGCGCACGCTCGTTTTTAGCTCCACACGCACTGTCACGCACACAGAGATTTGATTGTTTACATACGACGACGTGACTGTGTGTAACTTTTGATAATATTTGGTAGGTCTGAGAATAGACACACCAATCTTTATATTTTAAATTATTATTAACCAACTTCAAAAAAGGAGTATTATTTGTGTTTTTTTTATTGTACATTCATTGATTACTCTGTCAATTGTGGACCGATTATTAAAATTCATTTTATATGACTGCCTCGGTGGCGCTGTGGTAGCATATGCGATTGAGGCCTCGGGTTCGATTCACGGGTCGGACCAAATGTTTATGAGATCCACAAAATTTTTTTTTTTAGGTGTTGGCTGTTTTCAGTGTTAGTTCATAGGGAAACCCTAAAATTTTATAAGCACGTTATAAATAGTTATTAAATATTTTTTTATTTTGTAATGCTATTCCAGACGCAATATCTGACCTGGTAGCCATCATTTTATAATGATGAGGGCAGTAGTAGCGCATGCGACTACTTTGCTTGAGTAAGGATTCAGGTTCGATTCCCGTGTAGGACCAAATATTTGTGTGATCCGCAAATATTTATTTCGGGGTCTGGGTGTATTCTATAGGTAAGCAACAAAAAAAGTATGTTTATGTATTTATATCAGTTGTCGAATCAATAATATAAGCTCTGCTTAGTTTGGGACTGGATGATGTCGTGTGTAAGATGTTCGAAATAGTTGTTTATTTATTATTGTAATATATCATACTGCCTTGTTGGTCTTGTGGTCAGCGTATGCAACTGCTAACCAAGAGGTCTAGGGTTCGATTCCCGGGTCGGACCAAATTTTTGTATGATCTGCAAATATTTGTTTCGGAGTTTGGGTGTTTTCTATGTATAATATGTATGTATTTATAACAAAAAAGTATGTTTATGTATTATAAACTGCGAAATAAATATTTGCGGATCACACGAATATTTGGTAGATGATATTCTGTGTCATTCGTCTGAAATATTTATTTATTGTTATTTATTATAAACTAGCTTTCTGCCCGCGGCTTCGCCCGCGTGGAATTCGTTGATATCACACGACATGGTAAGGGTAGATTAAACAATCTTACCTGATTTTATGTTTGATAATAAGGAACTTCGACACAAACTTTCGTCCCCTATTTCAAACCCTTCTACCTTTATTTTCGCGATAAAAAGTACCCTATGTCCTTTCCCAAGTTCAGTTCTATCTTCGTACCAAATTTCATCAAAATCGGTTCAGTGGTTTAGGCGTGAAAGCGTAACAGACAGACAGACAGAGTTACTTTCCGCTAGTCGTATTTATGTTTTACTAGCTTTAGCCCATGGCTCCGCCCGCGAGTGTGTCGATTTTCGTGGTAAAAAGTAGCCATGTCCTTTCTCGGGGTCCCATATATCTCTATACTGAAATTGATCAAAATCAGTTCAGCGTTTTACGCGTGAAAAGGTAACAGACAAACAGACAGACAGAGTTACTTTCACATTTATTTTAGTAACATTATTGCGTAAATAAGCCGTTTGCATTAAATATATTAAAAAAAAAAACACAGTCCTCTGCCTCTTCAACCTGTCTATTAAACTCAAAACATAACGTAACTTAAAAACTACTGCACCAATTTTCATGATGTTTGCAGCAATGGATAGATTGGTTTTAAAGGAGGGTATAATTTGTCAAATTTTAAATGTTTTTTAAATGCCTATAAGACCATGTATCGTTAATCACACATTATTGACATAATAAAATCTTACACTGAGAGTCACTAGTGTAAGATTACGGCCAATTACGGGTGCGACCTGGATGAACGCTCTGACGTATTATAAAATATTTATTTAAATAATATTGTGTAATAAACAATTTTATTCTACATATTTCATGTAGAATAAAATTGTTTTAAATGTCTACAGTATTTATTATGATAAGGATTAATATTACATTGTTCCAAATTACTTTGAAATTATTATTCACAAATAAAATAATAAAGAAATATTAAAAAAGTATAATTAAAAAAGTATTACTGTAGGTTATTCCTAATTTATGTAACTCGTAAACTTTTGTCAATATTGGCTTTATGTATGTGTTCCTTTAAAATAATAAAATAACATTAATAAATCTTCTTTAAAAGGTAACCTTAATTATGATGAAAACCGTATTTAAATACCTTGCGTATTTAAAACGATCTGAGTTGACAGACAATGCACGCGAGCAAATTTATTTTATACTGTGTAAAATTATTTTATAATCTTTGACCATTCGATTGGTATACAGAAAGTATTATGACTTTCTGTACTGAATGAATCCTACGGGCTTTACGTTATGGCAAGATACATTGCGTGCGTTGTAAGACATTAAAATACGTTCTACAAAGGCGAACAGTTGATGGATATTTAACATAAGCAAAAAACCGAAAGTCGGTGATTGCTTGCTACGGTATGTATGCGACAGTGCGCGATGCGTCTGTGTGCATGTAAAATATGTATGTGGGTGTTCAATCACAAATTCTCACGCTTGGTGTCGCGGGCCTTAAAAGTCCACACACAAACATAGGTCTTTACTTAGAAAAGAGGTTTTGGCCTATTTTACCAAATCTGACCACGTTTTGATTTAAGTTTTCCTTATCTTTGCAGTGATGATGGATCGTGTGTGAATTTGTGCATTTAGTTGCCTCTTTTAACACCCAACGGTATGAATAGACAATCCGTGTTTTTTTTCATATATTTTTTTTCGCATGAAGAGAGAATCGTACACGGACCTTATTTTATTACATGACTAAGTACCTAATGTTTAACCTTTTTAGGGTTCCGAAGTTCATAACTCGGAACCCTTATAGATTCGTCATGTCCGTCTGTCCGTCCGTCCGTCCGTCCGTCCGTCCGTCCTCGACTTACCGTCCAAACGGTAAGTGCTAGAAAGATGAAAGTTTGCATGAATACGTGTTGTAATTACGTCGACAAAGTGCTACAATAAAATTATGAAATATAATTTTATTTGGGGTACCTCCCCTACACGTAAAGTAGGGATGATTTTTTTTTCTCGAGGCTACCCCATCGTGTGGGGTATCATTAGATAGGTCTTTTAAAAACAATAAAGGGTTTCCTAGACGATTTTTTGATTTAGGTATCCGTTTGCGAGATATTTCACTTTAAAGGGCACTTTTTTGTAAAAACAGGGCGTCCCCCCCCCTCTAAAAGCTAAACGGCTGGCTCAAAAATTTTGAAAAAAATCGTGATGCTGGTCCATTTAATGAACTTTGAAGGAAAACTATAACCGATTAGATGACTTTCTTAGTTCAGGAGTTATAAAGGCTTATATGGTAAAATGCGCTCACTTGGAAAACGTCATACAAAATTAACGTATTAATACGTAAACATAACAATTATCTATTGGATACGATTTTAAATCCACATACCATTATAGGTGACTGAGGAACCCTTTCCTGTGCGTGGCCTGACACGCACTTGGCCGATTTTAATTGTAATATCGGTTTAAAATTAATCTGATAAATTGTAATCCGACGTATAAAAACTATAAACATTAATCTATTACCTATAGGTACAAGTTTCCCACAATGCCTATTATTAGTTCTTATAATTCTATAATTTCCCATTTTTTATTTAAGTACAAATTTAAATATTTTGTGTCTAGACATCACAGAATTAAAACTTACCATGCTTAACAGTAAACTTAACAGAAAGTGTTTCAAATGCGTTTTTTCTATTATAAAATCACACAAAACACAAAAATCTAAAAATATTTTTCATTACTTTCCCGCCAAAATCCGTCGTAGAGTTACGCATGCGCGACGGCACTACGCGACTAAACTTCTGCTCACCACGCTATACACTTACAACCGCTCACAAACCGAGTGATCTCCCGGGAGAATCAAGGCACGTAATATGCCTTATGAAAGTGATGGCCGTGGAAGGTTTGAATTTTGTACCGACGTTGACTTACAATGCTATTATTGACCGTTAAACTATTCTTAATCTACCTTGCTACTGGTATAAAAGGCACCATGCGGGTCTGGTCTAGTTTATTGCAGAAAGTGCATAAAGACCGCGTGACTTGAGTGGAGATGCAAGCGGAAAGTTGATGTACTTGTACTATTATGTAATGACGACAGAAGTAGATAGGTACTTAGTATCTATCTGCAGATAAATGCCTGCCTTGGCCTTATATGACACGTTATTATGTAGGTAATGGTATGTATGTAAATAAAAAAAAATCAAAATCTTGTCATTGTATTAACTGCCTCGTTGGCATAGTGGTAGTGCACGATTGGCAGTCTATTTAGATGAGCGTACCAAGACGTTTTTTTAAGAAGTTGGCCCTTGTCCACCACTCCTGTGAAATTTGGTATACGCCTTGGCCCTATTAGGGCGACTTTTCGCAGGCTGGGTGTAGGTAATAAGTAAAAAGTGGTCAGTCGTGAGAAGGTGACCTCCACGGGTGCCGTAGGCCAACATTTTCCTCTATTATGTCCATAAACTCCGTAACGTCTTTCCCTTTAAATACTAGGTATCTATCTATACCAATAAATATAATTAGAGTGTCTGTTTGTAATATTAAAATAACCGCTTTTTAGGGTTCCGTTGCCAAATAGCAAAAAACGGAACTCTTATAGATTCGTCATGTCTGTCTGTCTGTCCGTCCGTATGTCACAGTCAATTTTTTCCGAAACTATAAAAGCTATACTGTTGAAACTTGGTCAGTAGATGTATTCTGTGAACCGCATTAATATTTTTCTTAATAATAATAATAAAAAAAAGCTATTAATTTTGGGGGTCCCCATACTTAGAACTGAAACTCAAAAAAAATTTTTCATCAAACCCATGCGTGTGGGCTATCTATGGATAGGTCTTCAAAAATGATATTGAGGTTTCTAGTACCATTTTTTTCTAAACTTAATAGTTTGCGCGAGAGACACTTCCAAAGGGTGTGTCCCCCCCCTGTAACTTCTAAAATAAGAGAATGATAAAACTAAAAAGAAAATTTGATGTACATTACCATGCAAACTTCCAACGAAAATGGGTTTGAACGAGATCTAGTTCTAGTTTCTTTCAATCAAGACACTATTACTTGCTGCTACGCAACCCTTCGTGGGCGAGTCCGACTCGCACTTGGCCGCTTTTACTAAATGCACGGTACATTTGCCAAAATATTTTTTTTACAATTTTTGGCTGTCTGTCTGTTCCGGGTAATCTCTGGAACGGCTGGACTGATTTCGACGGGACTTTCACTGGCAGATAGCTGATAATATAAGGAGTAACTTAGGCTCCTTTTTTGGACTAGCTTCACCCCGCGGCGTTGCCCACGGTTACAACAACTAGCGCGGGTAACACCCCGGAGCTTAGCTAGTACAGTAGAACTCCAATTATCCGAATTAATGGGGACCGGGACCCATTCGGATAATCAAATATTCGGATAATAGGAGTTTTTAAAAAAAAATTGCCATTGGAGAGAAAAAAAGCTACGTTTTGATATTGCACCATTTTTTTATTGAAAGAAATAAAAATCATTGTTTTTCAAACATCCCCGTCAATGTAAGCTGTTTTGCGGTCTTTTGGACATTTTTTTTTCTGAAAGTGATTCGGATAATCGGCGATTCGGATAGTCGGAGTTCGGATAATTGGAGTTCTACTGTATTTAAATTAAAAAAAAACTATTGTTTTTGTTATTTTTGTGGCATGTAATTCTTGTATTTATATCTATGTATGACTGAGTATATGAAGGCCTCGGTGGCGCGGTGGCAGCGTGTGCGACTTTTGGCCTTGAAGTCTCGAGTTTGATTCCCAGCTCGGACCAAATTAATGTTTGTATGAAGAGCATAATTATTGGTTTAGGAATATTTATGTTTTTTAAATATATATGTGTGTGTGTATTTACATGGAACAACTCTTTTAGTTTGGTACTAGATGGTGCAGTGTCTCAGATATCTGAAAATATTATCAAAATTTTTATATAATACATAGGTACTTACTTTCCACAAAGAAGGTTTTACATTTTTCTTTATAACTTTGTAACATTATATCAACGGAGCAAAGAGTATACGCACACTACATTCCTCAGAATCATTTTTACTTACAGGGGAAATGATATTTCGAAATGTCATATTTTAGACATTAGGTATTTTAATATGTCTATGTATGTGTTGCAAAAAATTATAAATGTATAATTTATTAAATCATGTTAGGAATGAACTTTTTGAAGAATTTGTTGATATTTTAGATATAATATCATTAGAAAGTCTCAGTCTATATGATAAAATTACGGATAACCTGATCACCATATTGCGAGGGCGGTTGAGACGACCTCGATGTGGTGATAAATTTTCAGTCTGAATTGACAAGGTGGCCAATATTCAAAATTCTTGTAACGGAAATTAAAAAACCATGGCTGAAGAAGTACCAGCCGATACTGTTACCGATATTAATGAAGGTACCTAATAAAATTAAAATATATTTCTGTTCTTTATATTTAAACTAGCTTTTGCCCGCGAGATCGAGAGATACATGCGGGCAGAGCCCGCATGTATCTCTCGTAGCCTATATTATTCAGATATATAAGCTATTACTACTAATATTACTGTAAAGTTTCCTCCAAATCCGTTCAGTAGTTTTTGAATGAAAGAGCTAGAAACATATATACATACATACTCGTACATACTCACAAACTTTAGCGTTTATAATTTTAGTAAGGATTAAAATAACAAATGTTGAAATTTACTGTCATTCTTTTACACAGATGATAAAACTAAACCAACTGACGATACGGAACACGGTGAAGGTGAGCATGTAGAAGGTGAAGCTGTAGAGGGTGCACCTACCGAAGGTGAGCATCTTGAAGATGAACATGTTGAAGGCGAACATGTGGAAGGTGAGCAAGTTGAAGGTGAACATATTGAGGGTGAACATGTTCAAGGTGAACAAACCGAAGGCGAACAAACAGAAACTGAAGGCGAAGAAAGAGTTTTAGGGGAGGGAGAAGAGGTCATGGGTGAAGGCTTAGACGAAGAAGCACAAGCTCCTGGAGTTATAGAAACAAAAAAAGACGAGGAAATGATAGTGGAGGAAGAAGAGGGTTATGTGGAACCACCACCACCTGATCCGGCTGCCCCTTACGACTTAAGTGACTCGAAAGAACTTTTAAAAGAACCCTTTTCTTTACGGCCTGATCAATTAGCCGAAGTAGAACAGCTCTGGGCAATTTATCAAGATTACACTCCAGCTTATACAGATATAGATAACTATATTACGAAAACAGAATTGATATATATGCTACAAGCTCTTATGCTAACAACTCATACACCGGAACAATTGGATGAGCTCATAGCATATTGTGTTAGGCCACCACATCCCAAAGGACATATTACATTTGATCAGTTTCTCAAGATGGTGACGATTCGTGAACGGTCAATGGTCATAGAAGAAGAACTGCGTGCTGCGTTGCAACTCCTTGATCCTGGAAAAACTGGTTCAATGGATCGTGAGTTCTTTAGAGAACTACTGCTTACAAGTGGCAATAAGATGAGCCCGAAACAGGTGCAAACCCTCATCAAAGAAGTAGATATCGCTAACGATGGCACTATCGGAGTAGAGGATGTTGTCGGCACAATGGGAATCGACTTAAACAAAGAAGACATAATAATGTTGAGACAAGCGGTTTATGGAAGAGATGCACCCGCAGGGGATGAAGAAGAAGATTGAAAGCTTAATTACTCTTTAAAGCAACTGGTTAATTATACATTAATACGTATCTACAATAATAATTGAATTAGTTTAGAGTTGGATATTAATAAACTTTAAATAGAACATAAATCACTAGGTATTCTGCCTGATTGACGGCCTGGGAGAGTGCGACGTTTCAAATAAAACAAAAATCTTTAAACAAATAAACAACCTATTTTATGAAAAATATAAAGCATATATCACACATAAAAAAGTAAATGCTTGTGTTTCTTTCAGGTAAAGAAAACATCTTTACAATTTTTAACTTTATTATTCACATTTATCTGTTCCCTTTCTCCTCTTAAACACCCTCGATCAAGAGTCAAGACAGCGTATCGAGACGGAAGCACGTCGCACCGCCACGCGCGCCGGTCTACTTGAGTTGAGAGAGAGACGATGAGACTCCAACCGCTAGTTTAAGATATCCTTCTCTGGGAGGAACCAAAACATAAAATTCGGGTCCGATTTGGAAAACCTATTTTTGGGTTATTATTGGTCTTATTAAAACCTAGAATAAAAGAAACGTGTTGAATATTATTGTAACCTTTCACAGCAAAAATGCGTTGATTTGCAAGATAGAATTGTGTGACTTAATATCCTGAAGAAGTATCCTCTATGGAAAAACAATTTGTAAACATGCTTTTCCAGTAATGACCTTCGTCAGCCGATATGAGAGGGTCCCTTATCGCCTCTCGAGCCAATCCTCCATAGGTCTTATTGCCGCAATACCGGTGTGCCCAGCGCTTGGTTGCCCTAGTCGTTCCTTTCACTCCTCCACTAAGGCCTGGCGGTGCTATGATTTCTGAGCTTCGAAACTCGAATCTCAGGGCTCTGACCCAGTTCCTGCAACTTCTTGCGCCACTCGGTTGGATTCATCCTAATATTATTTTTTTGCGTTCAAAAAAAATATCGACCCTGGTCTAGTACATACCTGGAAGTTTGTAAAAAATCAAAACCTTAAAATTGTAGTCGTTTTAAGATTTTAAAATATCTTGATTTTTGAAATAAACCAGCTGTTCCTCTCCCGAAGCGTAAATAGATTCGTTAGTTCCTCGTGAGTTCTTAGCCTTAAAAGATTCGTTATTATTAGCGCGAGAAATATGAAAATTTTCATGGCTGTGGTATGTGTCGTGTCTACCTCATAGTGTGTGGTATTAGTATCATTACTGAGGTCTTTTAAAAAGATTGTGAAGTAATTAAGGTGATTAAATAGATTTGAGTTCCGCTTACGAGATATTTAACATTACTAAAATATACCCCTGTTCCACCCGCTTCATCAACAGCCTTCAACAGACCACTGCAGGACATAGGCCTCACCTTAGAAAGGAGGTTTTGGCCTACTATACCACGCTGGCCAGACGGGTTGGTATAGGGTTGGTTTCAAGTTCTCTGGCGGTCAGAGCCATACGGGGCCCGCCAGGTCGTCAGACCAGACGGGCGCCTCATTCCCGTGGTCCCCCAAGATTGGGCAGGAGGAGATGTAGTGCTCCTGCTATCCCTCGTACTCGGGGGACTAATCGCCCGAACCCTACATATACCTAATATTTCATGTAGGTGTGTTTGTGTAGTGTGTATGACAAAAGAGCCGCGGACGATCCGACCTAAAAAAATTGACTTGCCCCCCCCTAGGCCAGAAGCTGGGTACGCCCATGACTACTGTGTTTGTTAACCGGACTCTGATTTGTACTTGTGATACGGAATTGTTAAAGATGACATGCTACACACCTGAGGAATATGCTGATATGCTTATTTGTTACGGATACTGCGATTGTGTGTCTGCGTAAGCTCGCAACGAATACATAACTCGCTAACCCAGTCGTCGAGTACCGGATGTGGCCGTTATTGACAGAGTTTATAGAAGACTTCGAGAAACTGGCTCTGTTTTGAGACAAACGTTTTACAGATATGGGAAGACCACGAATTGACTACGAAGAACAGGACAATGAGATAGTGCAACGCTTACGAGCGGATCCGACTACTTCCACTAATATTGATGCTCGTGATCTGGGACTTTCGCCATTAGATAATGTGGTTTACAGTGCATACTGCTGGCCTATACCCGTACACGTCATTGAAGAAGGAGACCCCGCGAGAAGATTGGACTTTGGCAGATTTATGCTAAATGCTGACGTAGAAGACCCAGATTTTCTAAGAAATATCTTGTGGACGGATGAATCCAAATTTGAAAAAGATGGCATAACTAACTATCACAACGTCCATTACTGGGCCCCAAAAGAACTAAGGCATCCCAATAAGAAAAGAGTGAAGGGGTCCCAACGAAGATTCAGCGTGAATATGTGGATGGGCATTATCTCCAATCATTTGACCTATGGAGGATTGCACCTTACTTTCTCCCGGATAATCTAAATGGGGAAAGCTACGAAAATTTCCTGAGAGCAGACTTGAGTGATTTGCTGGATGATCTGCCACTTAACCTGATGAGGGACATGTGGTTCCAACAGGATGGTTGCCCTGCCCATTTCAGGAGAAGTGTCAGGGACTGGCTGGACACAAATTATCCAAAGAAATGGATAGGACGAGGTGGGCCGTTGCCATAGCCAGCAAGAAGTCCGAACCTAACCCCCATGGATTTTCATGTATGGGGGTGCATGAAAAGTCTTGTGTACAGAGAGCCGAATCCAGTTTCGTCTGTGGAAGACTTAAGAGAAAGGATTTTGGATGCAGCAAATAAAATGACGACCACGTTGACCACTGGAGTAGTGAAGACTGGTCTCCGTAGAAGGATGCGACAATGTATCAGAAATAGAATCGGCCATGTTGAACATGAACTGTAGAATAAGAAAAAGTTGTGTGAAAACCTTTAATAAATGACATTTCATGCTTATCTATTGTCTTATTTTACTTTTTTGGGCGAAGTATAAATTTTCTTCTCCACTGTCGCCTATAAAACTAAAGTTTTTTCAATGCATTGGAATAAAACCTTAGATTATTATACCTCGTTAGATAGCTGATGAAACGTAGATATTTTGAAAAACATCTGCCGAACAATAACCATGATATTTTTTTAGATATCCATCATCCTCCTAGCCATTATTCCCAAGTTTATTTCAGTTTTTCCACGGAGCGACTGGCATCGGACCTCCGCAACCCTAAGGGAGAACTGAAATTCGAAGATTGAACTAGTTGTCAGTATATTTGAGGACACTGACTTCCCATTAACGATTGCCATAGATGTTCATGACAACCGGGACCGACGGCTTTACGTGCTCTCCGAGGCACGGGCGTGAATCACCGCCAAACTTCCAAACTCCGGGCAGCTATTAGGAATTTCCTTAGATAATCCCAAAAGGATAGATATTGGCTTAGGATTAGATAAGGATTGGCAAGCTGAAGTGGCAATGGGCTGGCCATATTAGCCGCAGGACCGACAGCCGTTGGGGTAAACGTGTTCTTGAGTGGAGACCGCGTCTCGGCAAACGTAGTGTAGGACGTCCACAGGCCAGGTGGAGTGATGATTTGCGCAAGACGGCTGGCAGGAGCTGGATGCGAGTAGCCGAGGATCGAACTAAGTGGCGTGCAATTGGAGAGGCCTATGTCCAGCAGTGGACTGCGATAGGCTGATGATGATGATGATTAATCCCAAAAACACTTTTTGGCCCGACCCGGGATTTGAACCCGAGACCTCTTGATTAGCAGTCGCATACGCTAACCACTAGACCCACGAAGCGAAGTCTGTTTTTTAGATATCCGTTTTAGTAAAATAATTTTCTAATATAATATTTATTTATTAATTTACGGTCTATTCAAATAACTTAACCGCTTGAGCGCTGTTGACAAAATGCGAATTACCGATGATCGCTATACACTCTGACTCAGCGGACGCTTGATCGCTAACGGGGAGTGTAGTACCCAAAAAAAACCCATTGATCGGAATGGGCACTGAAGACCCCATGCAAGTCGATACACGAATACCGTTACAAAAGGTATTTTTTTCTTTCCAACTGGTGCCTGTGTCATCGATGTCTCTTTTCTACTCGCAGCATAATAGGTATATTTATCTATGCTAAAAGAGTCCCTTAAGGCATGGTTCCGAAGATGCTGGCAGCGTTCCCCCTTTGAATAGCTAGACTAATTAGACGTCGACTATAATTATATTTTATAGTTCATACAAAATGTATAGCGAGCGATATTGTATGTTAAGATCAAATATTATAGTATCGTATCTTCGCCGTGTGTGACGTCCTTAACAGCTTAGATAGCTTTGTTGGATTAGGAGTTGAGTAGAGTCATAACTTGTAATTTGCGCTTACTTGAAAAACTTTATACATAAATAGAGTAAACATGAACATCACAGACAATAATGATTAAATGGTTTTATTCAATTAGGGTCAGAAACGAGAACATTCGCCAACGTACGAAAGTCTTCGATATAGGTAAAAGAATTCGCAACTACAATGGCAATGGGCCGGACATGTCCACCGAAGGAATGACGACAGATGAAGCCATAAAGTTGTTAGGAATATACATACTCCTTATTGATATATTCTTGGAGAGTGGTCTATGTCTAGGTAGCTTAGCAACCATGTTTGTTATTTTCGTTATTCATTCTATTCTATCAATCTACAAGAAAAGTCAATATATATTTTATCAAAGCTATTTTATTTTATGTCACACAGTCCTGCTATTTTCTTCCTATTCTTCATCTTTAATATGGTAGCAGAGTAATAAAGATAAGAAGTGGATGTGAAAAAGTTTTCTTTTTATCTGGGAAAGAATTTAATAAAAATTTCTAGCAAAATAATTTGTATCCAGTCTTAACATCACCATGGATAAGGGGATCGCAGAGGCTTCGAAGGTACAAATAATGCACCTAGATGGAAAAAACTACAAGCATTGGAGGTACAGGATTTTGACTATATGTAGGGCTATTCCCGGTGCTGAAGAAATTTTAGAAGGGAAAATCTGTAAGCCTGATATAACTGCAGCTTTAAATAAAGATGTGGTAGCTAAAGATAAATATGAAAAGGATTTAAAACAATTCCGAAATATTGACTGTATTGTTTTGACCCTGATGACGACGAACATGACGGATGAGATACTTGAACAAGTCATGCGGTTGAAAAGCGCTAAAGAAGTATGGGACGAGTTAGAACGCCTCTACAGTGGAAGTAGCGAAGACAAAAGTTATGATCTCTGTTTAAAATTTTTTGATTATATTAAGGATCCTGAGCATGACATAAGAAAGCATATATCTGCGTTAAAAAACATTTGGCATGATCTAAAAAGTCAAATTGATGCAAATTTGCCCGAAATTTTACTTATTTGTAAAATACTTGGAACTTTACCAAAAGATTATTTCGCTTTCAAGTCAAGTTGGCTCCTAATAACAAAAGACGATCGGACAGTAGAAAATTTAACTTCGCAACTAAGTGCCTACGAAAAAGCATTGACTAGTAAAGTAGAAACGGAAAATACAGAAGAAGTCTTTACAGTGAAGACAAAGAAGAAGATTAAAGTTTTTAAATGCAATTATTGTGGAGAAGTTGGACATGCAGTACGTAAATGTCGAAAATGGATAAATGATGGACGCCCACCAAAACCATCAAATAACGGTCAAACCTCAAATGTAAATCTGACAGTGTTAGCGTTGGATGATGGATTGCCTTATGATAAAGATAACTGGTACGTTGATAACGGAGCAACAAGCCATGTTACAAATAGAGGCGACTTCTTCGAAAGCTTCGAGCACTTCAAGAGTTCACATACGGTGACTGCGGTGGATGGGCAAACCATTGAAGCCATTGGAATGGGCAATATTCGAGCTGAATCCAACGTCAATGGGAAAATTGTGCACATATTACTCAAAGACGTTTGGTATGTTCCAAAAATCAGAAAAAACTTATTCTCGGTACTTTCTGTACATGATAACTCATACACGAGTACGTTTGAGTCTACGCCTAAAAAATGTGTAGTAAAAGTAAATGGAGACATCAAAGCAATTGGGACTAGAAAAATAAAAGGTGGACTATTTAAGCTAGAGCTTATCTGTATCAAGCCTAAAAATCATGAAGTCAATCAATTACTGTCAAATCCATTACAAATTTATCATGAAAGGCTAGTACATCAAAATAAGAGACACGTTCGTCAGGTCATCAAACAAGAGCTAGGATTAAAAGTGGAGAATAAACAATCGGATATTTGCGAAGGATGTGTTTATGGAAAGGCTCACAAGCAATCTTTTGGTAAAAGGGTTAGAGCTACTAAACCAGGAGAACTAATCCATACCGATATATGCGGACCATTTCCATATTCAATTGGTTCGAAGTTACGATATTACATCCTATTTAAAGACGACTTTACACGCTATCGTCACATCTATTTTCTTCGACAAAAATCTGAAGCAGCCTCAAAGCTTAGAATTTTCTTAAAAGAAGCCAAAGTTGCAGGACACGTCATTAAAGAAATATTAAGTGACAACGGTGGAGAGTTTGTTGACAAGGAATTTAAAGATATCCTAACTGAAAACGGCATTAAGCAAAGGTTTACGATGCCCCACACCCCGGAGCAAGCAGGTTGCGTAGAGAGAGAAAACAGGACTGTCGTAGAAGCCGCGCGCGCCATTATGAATGCTCATGAAAAGATTTCTGATGGTTTATGGGCAGAGATTGTGAATGCGACTGTCTATGTGTTGAATCGTACAGGGCCATCTAGCGTACCATACAAATCACCTCATGAATTGTGGTATGGTAAGAAGCCAGCGATCAAACATCTTAGAATTTTAGGTTGCACGTGCTATGCCCACGTCCCTAAAGCTAATCGCAAGAAGCTGCAACGAAAAGCTCAAAAAGGTATTCTTGTAGGATACGAAGGAGACGAAGGCTACAGAATCTGGGACAAGGAATCATTCAAATTGATTAGGTCCAGAGACGTGATATTCGAAGAGGTACCGTTACTGGGAAAACCTAAAGAGGATACACTTAAACCAGAAAAGCCTACAAGTAATATCCAGAATAACTTGTTCCATGATTTCCCAAGTCTCCAGAATGAAGTAGTAATCAATGATGATAGAAATATTGAAAAAAGGAATGTTACGGAGGATACATTGAAAGAAATTGAACAACCTATTTCATCAAGCGCTCATCATCATATTGAAGCCGATGAAGATATAGGTGATGATTCAAGAATTGATCTAGATAAATCGACGTTTGAATCCATTCACTCTGAAGAAGAAGATGAACTCACTCAAGGCAATGGAACTGATGATCTTGATCTGTCTGATGATGACATTGAAAGAGAAGGAAGTCGGATGATCCTCAGAGATAGAGCTAACCTAAAGCCTCCTCAACGGTTCAATGACAATATTATGGCTTTAGAAGCTAACAATATGTTCGAGCCTAAAACCTACAAACAGGCAATGTCATGTAAAGATAAAGAAAAGTGGCAAAAGGCTATTGAAAGTGAAATAAGGTCGCTTAGAGAAAATCAAACATGGGATATAGTTGAACTACCAAAAGGTCGGAAAGCTATTCCTTGTAAATGGATATTTAAAATTAAGACAAATCCTGACGGCTCTGTTGACAAATATAAAGCTCGACTAGTCATTAAAGGATATTCCCAGAAGAAAGATATAGATTTTCATGAAACTTTTAGTCCAGTTGCTAGAAGCAACACGATAAGAGCTGTATTGAGCGTTGCTGCTAGAGAGAAACTGAAATTATTACAGTTTGATGTGTCCACAGCCTTCCTTTATGGCAAATTAGAGGAGGACATTTACATGAAACCGCCTGAAGGTTATGCTGAGGAAAAGTATGTCTTCAAATTAAAGAAAAGCTTGTATGGACTTAAGCAAGCTTCACTCTGTTGGAACAGATGCATCACAGATTATGTCGTAAAAATAGGATTCAAGCAAAGTCATTCTGATCCCTGTTTGTTTGTAAGAACACAAGGAAAAGAGAAACTTATTCTTGCTCTTTACGTTGATGATGGTTTGATTGCATTTACTAGCGAGAAACAAGCTAACTGCTTCCTAGAAGAAATGAGGATATGTTTTAAAATAACAGTGAAGCCTGCAAACTATTTTCTTGGAATGGAGATAAAAAGGTACTCCGATGGTTCCATTTTGCTACATCAGAAAGCGTACATCACTCGCATACTAGAAAGATTTGGTATGGAGAATTGCAAGCCTGTCCCAACACCAATTTTAAAAGCAAATAATGCTGAAATTGATGAAGAAGCTATGATGCGCTTCCCGTACCGTGAAGCTGTTGGTGCTTTAGCTTATTTGATGACAAGCACGAGGCCTGACATAGCTTATGCAGTCAGTGTTGCATCACGCAATTTGGATAAACCTACAAAGGAGAACATCAGTAATGTCAAGAGAATAATGCGTTACTTGAAAGGGACAATAGATGAAGGCATCATTTACAAGCCAGGAAATATCCATAGATTAGAATGTTACAGTGATTCTGACCATGGAGGTGATATGGAAACTGGAAGATCAACCTCAGGCATCCTCTGCATGTATGCCGGAGGACCAATAGCTTGGTATAGCAAACGCCAGAGCACGGTTGCCATTTCCTCCACCGAGGCTGAAATAGTGGCAGCTAGTGAAACTGCTAGAGAAATTATTTGGCTTCAAAAGGTCATGAAAGAAATCACTGGTAATAAATGTTTATGTCCTGCGTCCCTATGTGTGGATAATGAATCGGCAATTAAGTTGGCTAGTAATCCACCAGAGTTCCATCAAAGAACTAAACATATAAGGATTCGTTCGTTCTTCATACGAGAATGCATTCAGGATGGAAGCATTACCATCTGCCATGTGCCTGCAGCCAGGCAGATTGCTGACATGCTAACCAAACCACTTTATGGGCCCAGAATCGAAATACTGAAGAAGATGGCTGGAATAGCAAACAGAGGTGGATGTTAGGAATATACATACTCCTTATTGATATATTCTTGGAGAGTGGTCTATGTCTAGGTAGCTTAGCAACCATGTTTGTTATTTTCGTTATTCATTCTATTCTATCAATCTACAAGAAAAGTCAATATATATTTTATCAAAGCTATTTTATTTTATGTCACACAGTCCTGCTATTTTCTTCCTATTCTTCATCTTTAATAAAAGTTCTATTCTGGCGACCCCGAACGGGAAGTCGAAGTGTTGGTATACTAGCTGTCAGGTCCTGGCCTGGACTAGACACGCCGCATCCAGAAGCGAATAGAGAACCGTGCAAGAGGCACATATCCAACAGTGGATGCAAATATGCTGCAGAAGAAGATTCAATTAATTTATTCAAAAATAAGTATCAACTTCCCGCCTTCTAAATCGACGGAAGATTATGGGTGATTACGGAACCCTATTCTATGACATGTATGTTTAATATTTTCTTTGATTTTCAACAATGGAGTGCAACGATGAAGTATGTAGTTCTATGAAAGATTTCCTGCAATTTTTTGATGTTAAGTTTGACACTGTGTACAAATTCGTACAAATAGTGCTGGCAACATTGCAGCCATTTACTACCAAGCAGTGTTTCCACTTTTAGGGAATTCTCCCTTTTTTAGGGACAAATAGCTTATATATTGGATGGTTAAAGACAATTTGAAAAATACAGGGATTTAGGGAATCAAAATCAAAGCCTACACTGGTAGCCCTGTAGTAGAGTTAATGATAGACTATACCACAGCTTTTTTCTTGGGGATTCCCCAGAATCCTAATAAATGCTATTCGTCTAATTTTTTTTATTTACCTATTTTCGTTGATGTCACCAGAACTTGGTCGTATTGTAATGTGTAGGTTCTTGATTTGATATGTTTGACGTTATTTCTGTATTGCGGAGTAGTAGTGGCACTAGTGGCATCAATTTTTCAAGTTCAAGTCATTACGATATTAAATGGAAGGAAATAATAATCAAGCATCATCTTCGACGAAAAGAATATAAAAGCAATGTGTCAACTTCCAAAAATTCTAATCCTGTAGATGTATGATCTTCTGTGGGCATTTTGTTATTATATATACCTATATTAAAAATTTTATTTAATATAGGTATATATTAAATTATGAGGTTTATTTTCTGTATTATATTGATGTTCCCTAAATAAAGGATTTATGAAAGTAGTTTAGGGAATTTTAGGGATAAATTCAAAAGAAATTAGGGTAAAATGGAAAACGAAAGTGGAAACACTGCAACCAAGTTGTCATTTTCATTCAATTCAATTTATTTGTGTTTCCTAAATAAAACTTTATGTTACACTGTATGTAGATGTTGACGAAGTTTTTAAATTTCAATTAGAAACTTTGATTGTAACTCAGTTTTTACAAATCATGAAGTTTTACATATTTTTACTCAGCTTAATATTATTTTTTAGTGACTGTAAGTTATTTGAAATTAAATTGGGTGTGGTTTAACGTTTTGAATAGTTAATGTAACCGTAGCCGGCTATTGTGCTGTATTCTGTTGGATATGTATTGACACTATGAAATAAACCGAAAGCTTTGCTAAATTTTTATTGTTTTTTAGGTTTAACATTATGGTGTTATCAGTGCACTAGTGCTATACCAGGATGCATGGAACCATTTAACTGGCGTGGTGTTGGCTACCTTGGGATACCATGTCCTGATTCTGAAGATATCTGTGTTAAACTTATTGAAAGGAAAGGAGGTATGTAAATATTACAAGATTTTTGTTTTCATGTGAAATTAACCACAGTCTTCTAGTTAATTTTTATATTAGAATCTAGTGTAATTGGTTTAAATTGTGAAAAATTCACTGTGTATTAAAGTTATACAACAGTCTTCCATGATTAAATATTTTTTTCTGATCTACAGCTCAAACAGTAATAACAAGGGATTGTTTAAGTAACTTCAGAGCTTTCCGGACAGATATACCGGCTGATACATATGAGGGTTGCCGTCCAGCTGCTAGGGATGTAAATTTGGCCAACTATGTCAATAACACTATCAAAGAACTAGATATTAAAAGGTAAATATTACTTTTTATCAAGTAAAGAATAAGTTAGAGTGTAAGTACCAAAGGCTAATTAGTTAAACTCAGATAGCTTGGAAAGGCTGTGTTATTTTCTCATTTAATTTTGTATTTTTTTTTTATTTTAATGTAAGTTAAAGCTTCTGTAGTTGGTCTAGGCGAAGCCTGTTTTACTTACTACCATATAATTCATATATTCATGTTATGCAACAAGAAATATGTATATGCATTTAAAATTTACAGAAAAGTACAACTACACTTGTACTTGTTATTTTTTATATATTACGAGCTATTTAAACCAAATTTAGCACATATTATCTTAAATTATAAATCGTAGAATACTTCTTAGAAATTTTATAAGCACATTATGGATTCTTATAAGAAAGTAGTATTGTCAGATGTTGCAGTTATTGACCTTGTCTTTTAAGCAGGTCCTTGATTTCCACCTAGAACCAATAATTGTGTGATAAGCATGATCACTTGTTGATCAGCTGTAATCAGTCTCTTAAAAGGAATAAACTAGCCATATCTGCAACATTATTCATTATACTCTTGTCACTCTTAGTTCAATGTTATATAGCTTTCTGAATAAACAGACTAACCTAATACTAAAATATGTTTTTCAAGAAAAAGAAGTTTAACCAAACACATTCTTCAACTTGAAGCCTCAAGAAATACATTAAGGATGTTTTTATTGGTCAATCATATCAGATGCATTGTTGTTATATACATCTTTAGTAAATTATGCAATGGATGGCTAATAAGTTATACACTGCTACAAAATTAAGTACTCAATGGAAGTAGTTGTTTGTCCATTCTGAAACAATGCATCCAATACTATTGAAATTAATGTACCTGTATGGGAGAGCTTAGTTTTAATGTAGTGAAGTATTTATGGAGAAAAATGCACAGGGTGTGCCTTACTGGAAATAAGATGATTGTGTTGGAGATGTGTGAATGATTCTTTTTGTTCTATTCTCTTTTAAATATAATGAACCCTAATGCACATTAATATTTTCCTATTGTAACATAGAAGATGTGCTACTTTTATTATGTTTTTATTTTCAGGGACTGGTATGATGAAACAACTTGGTGTTTTTGTTTCCTTGATCATAGATGTAATGGGGCATCAAGCATATCAAGTACAATGGCATTACTAATTCCTACATGTATGGTACTATACTATTCATTGAAATATTGACATTGATCTGTCAGGAAATTGTATTACAAGGCCTACTTGGCTCAATATAGTAATTGTGCATGGATCATGTCTAAAAAGTTATCCAAAGTAATATAAATTTCAGTTTACCTGGTTAGCATAATAAAGTAAAGATATCTCAAAACAATTAAGGAAAAAATCAAGGACAAGAATCTCTAGTAAGCTTTTTGATCACTCACTAGCAGTTAGAATGACTATTATACATTGAAGACTTTTCTTGATCTTCATTTTAGTAATACTAAAATGTGTGCATTTTTTTATAATTACATACTTCTACCTAATGAAATGTGCTCCTGACAAAGTAAGAGAAGCATGTGAAAAACCATTTTATGAATATTTATTGATATTTTTGTCCACGAAATTTCATTATATTTCATTCTATTTATTTTAAGGTTAATTTTTTTAAGGTTGACAAGCCAAAATAAATTATATATGTATCTATAAATATTTTCAATGTAATGTAAGAACTATATAAATTGTGTTGTCCATGTGTATTAATGAGTTGTGTTATATTAATTGCTGACTATTGTCAGAAAACATATAATATTTATGAGCAGCTGTATTTTCAAAGATGATATTATGAAAACCTTCCGTCCAATATTTTATTTATATATAAAGTTAGGATGCATTGAGTTAATTAATATAAGGGTATTGTTAAGAATGGAACTTCTGTATATGTAATTAGTAGCGCCACTGCATTTAAAGACATAGTATGAACTACTGTTTTTAGACTTTCGCGACTTTAACACACTCATGTCTTCCCATGCTTAACCCGTTTAAAACCACTACGAAAGTAATATTGTAACCATATTAATTTTTATCGCGAATAAGTCACGTTTACAGTAAAAAACAGTGTGAATTATTTAGATTTCATAATGATTAGATTATTTTTACGAGCCCGCCGAACTACTTTGCTTGATGAACAACATGAGTAGAGCCACGCACAATTTACAGGTCCGTACGTTAGATAGAAAGCAGTTTGACTGCATGTTTGGCCTAGTGGTTTGAGTGGTGGCCACGCCGATTTTTGCTGTGCCAACTGTTGTCGGTTCAAATTCACATGGGACAACACTTTGTGTGATCAACAAATTGTTGTTCCTAGTCTTAGTGTTCTTTGTGTCCGTTTGATGTATGTTATGCAGGTTTATATTTTTGTCAATGTCTTCTTTTTGACAACGCACGCATTGTCGGTAGGTAACATTGGAGGAACACTGATTCCCAAGTTATGTATCAATAAATAATAAACTATTAGTAATACTATTAAATAGGTATTTAATTACGTACCTCAATGTTAACTTTATTATCAATAACTAAATGCATTCTTTCTTTATTAGTTAGTTGTAAGAAAACTATGTTTTAAAAGTGCCTAATCGCCATTTATAAGTAAAAACTATAAGTATATTTGTGAATTTTATTATTTTCTTTTACGTTATCTGAACTATTTTGAGATGACTTTTTGTGAACACATTTTTATGTCATATTTTATGACGACTGACATCTACAATAAACACTAAATATAATTATTATTATTTTTAATTTCAATAAACGCTTAACAATTCCTTGTCGAGTATAACAATGGTGCTCCTGTTTTGAATAATTCTTAAAGTATAATAGAACACCGGGCATGTTTCTACCGATACCGTTTAGGCTGAAACATGCCCGGTTGATAGAACTGATAGTGTGAGGACTGAACTTGACTAAATGAATGCAATATAATCATCCATAAAAATATCTGCTATTTTTGATACCAGTCTTGAACGAATAGTTTCGTTCAAGACTGTCGTGGACTTGCAGTGTCAATATTGTGAGTTATCACTACCGTTAATGACTGATAAAACATGCACTTTTTTTAGAGCAAAATTTAAATAACTTAGTTTATTTAAAAAAAAATAGAATTTTCCCGTAAGCCTTCCAGAAAAAAGTAGGAACTTCCCGTAATCCCCTTAAATATTATAGAGCTAGCGTAGCGTTTTTTATTAGTTAAGACGATCGAAAATGGGTCATTTCGGACCAAGGAAAATCTACTATACCTACGTACTACGAAATAGGACAACGCGAATGCTTATTTAGGTTGTTTTCGTATGCGAGGGAAGTATGACTCCGGTCGAGCTAGTCCGTTGGTGCTAAAATCAGCGTAGCAATCAACTACCGTGTTGTATGTTGTTTTCAGGGCACGGGGATGCTTTGACTCTTGAGGAAGGCCAAAGGCCTACTGGCTACTCTTTACCGCGATATCCGACATAGACGCTGCAGATCCTCGGATAAAATCTGATACACCTAAATAATACTTATAGGTGTACCGGATTTTATCCAAGGATAGAGTCTTTGATTATATACATGTCATGTATATAATCAAAGGATAAAGTACTGTAGGTACAGTATACCAAGTGGTGAAGGAAAATGAGAGAGATTAGAACTCGGTCACGTGGACCCGCAGGTTATTTATTATTTCGAAGATAAGTTTACAATCCTCCTTTCAAAGGAGAGGCCTATGTCCAGTAGTGGACTGTTAAAGGCTACTGATGATGCTGATGAAGTTCAATCAACCAAACCATTTTTTTTGGCGAGTGGCGAGTACAGAAGATATAGATTAGAGTCAGGGCGTTGTTCTTGTGAGTTTCTCCAGCGAAGATACTTCCAAAATGAAGGAGTAACTTAACTGGCTGCTGCTACCGCACGCAAGGGTCGCGCGGGAATAGAGGCCGGGTCTTTCCAATATAATGCGCCGGGGCGAGGAGCGGAGTGACGTGGGAGTGCGACACGACAGCGTGGGCAGCGCTCGGCGCGTATCAACCAGATATTCTTTAGAATACATAATACGTGCATAATGCGGTACTGGCCATATTGTACTCAGGAGTTTTTGTTAGCCAGGTCTACGCTTGCAGTTGTCGGCACTTCCTAGCTTCGTTGTCATTTTGCATCATCCCAGCGGCTCCCGAAGGCAGCCAAGAGTAGCCGGAAATAATAACAGTTCAGGAACCCAATATTATTGTAGAAGGTTGTCATAGACATTACTTTAGATAGGGGTAGAGTAAATTAGTTACGATGCTAACAGAAATAATTAAGATCACATTTTTTTCAAAAACTAATTTATAATTTCCCATAGACAGTAGTTTTCAGGAACTGACTACAGTTTTATCATGTATATGGAACTTATGAGTGTAATAAAAAATGATTAGGTTTGTACAACGCTGTTTTTCGCTTGAGACATAAATCAAGAATCCATAGAATATGTTATCAAAATCCTCGTTATCAAAGCCAAAATCCTTCCTTCCATATAAAGTGGAAGTGGAAATTGACAGTCATGACTCTGACTCATGACTTCATGAGTCGTGCCAAAATTTAAATGTAGCAAATCGTAACATATAAATTAGAAGTCATGTACCTAGTACTAATAATTTCAAGTTTGTCATAAACAATTCATAAATACATATGATAAATTAACATTCTAAAACAATTTAAAATATTAACCCATAGAATAGGTATGTAGCTCAAAAATAAACATCATCAAATTTTGAAAGACTCAGTCAAACTGGATATAAGAAACCTATCGACTGTAATGCTATTTTAAGATCGTTGTCATCCGCACCGCACGATCACCAATGAAAGATAAAGACTAACAAATCATATGTGTACTTCATCTAAATATTGCTGTCGTCAGTGGTTGTATTGAAGCATAGATTTTCCTCGACAGTAGGTAACTAGAACACTGCGCAGTGTTAGCCACCTGTTAGCATATTATATTATGCAATATAGCTGTATTCCTCAGCGACTACGTTAGATGTTACTTGTTTAGTATTGTGTTTAACAAAGTATTTCAAAATGACATCAACTTTAAACTCCAAACTTGTAAGTAGATGAACAAAATATGTGCCTTTATTTAGTATTGAGGTTATATTGAGAAAATAAACTTATGCCCTTGATTTGTAATTTAACTTTCTCTATTATATAGTTTAGTTAATGTCAGAAAATCGCACCTACAGAGTGATTGCTTATTAACGATTGCTAATTACAATTTTATTATACGTTTCGGTTAGGTAGGTATGTGTCATAAAATCAAACTTTCTGTTATCAATCTGAACAACAGTGTAGATTTGAACGTCGCGCGTAGCGTCAATAAGTTTGATTTGAATTTTATCTTTCAAGATAAAGTCCTGAGTTCAAGGTCTACAGTAGGTAATTTAAACTTAAAACTGAAATCTGCCTTTCATAAAGTTTGGTGTTAAAATCGTCGATCAGAACACTAAAGGAACTTTAAAAGTAGGAAGACTCACAGAAGATAAGTGAACTATGAGTAATTTACAAGTGGCATTGACGGATTTTTTAGAATTTAATCAAGTATGTATGACCTTTGTAATCTTAAATAACAAGTGACTAAGAGGTGATTGTCGCAGGTTACAACTTTGAGATCATATATCAGAAATATAAATATACTTACATCATTAAGATGATCAATCCTGACTAGTCTATACTGTAAGATAAACCTTAATATTGTATTTAACCAATGCAAGCTAATTATTTGTAGGTATGGCCGGTAATTATAGGGGTTGGCTCAGCAGTAGTGTTGGCAACGGTGGTGGCAAACTTATTCTTTGGAAGGAAAAAAAATGGGCGAAAAGGAAGTTCAAAACTTGTTGCATTAGTTGACGCCAATACTAAGTATGCTCTGCCACTTATTGAAAGAGAGGAGATCAGTCATGATACAAGAAGATTCCGCTTTGCATTACCCTCACCTGAACATGTTTTAGGTAAGTGAAGCTAGCCAGTATAATAATAATGGTAGATACTACATTTGTCACTGCAACTAGCAGAACCATTTGATTTCTACAAAAGTTTAGGATACAATAACTGTCACAACCCACTCAAAAATAATTTTTCAGTCATTCTTTAAAAGCATTTTAGTTTGATATAGCTTTTAATTTCATTCTAGGCTTACCAATTGGTCAACACATTCATCTGTCGGCTAAAATTGATGATGACCTTATCATAAGGGCATACACACCGGTATCAAGTGATGAGGAAAAGGGTTATGTCGACTTGGTAGTTAAGGTAAGGTCAATGCACTCAGATCATTTAGATCATTTTATTACTACATAAAAGATAATATGACCTCTTCGGTGACACAATGGTAACTTATGCAACTGCTGTGTCTTAGGTCTCGGGTTTGATTCCTGGGTTATACAAAATATTGGTGAGATTTGCAAATATTTGTTTCAGAGTTTGGGTGTTTTCTATGTATGTATGTATAATATGTATGTTTACAAAACACAAGTATGTTTATATATTTACATCAGTTTTCTAGTAACCATAATATACAAGCTCTGCTTAGTTTGGGGCTAGATGGCATTGTGTGTTAAAATATAATTGTTAGTGTTAGTTATGATAAACATAGTCATCAGAAGCCATTAATATTTTACTGCTGGACAGAGGCTTCTCCTTGGAATGGAGGTATTGACCCACTATACCATGCTGGTTAGAGGGGATGGTCCAGTAGGTTTTATTTCCTTGTTTGTGGTTTTTCTTCTCATTACAGTGATGTTATCCTGCATAGCTTGATATATGAATTAGCATATGGCACCATGGAATGAATAGGGGTGGTGAAACACTGTGTCACCACACAGACTGATATACATATAGTGCAGTAAGATTATTATGTAATATAAACGGTAATATAAATGGTGAATAGTAGCCTATGTGTTAATCTGATATGTAAGCTATATTATTCTGAAGTTTCATCATAATCCATTCAGTAGATTTTGAGTGAAAGAGCAACAAACATACATACTCACAAACTTTCGCATTTATAATATTAGTAGGATAAAGAAATCTCAGAATAGGAGGATAAAATTATTTATTAAAATTCTAAAAGGCTTCTTATTGTGAAATGTAAACAATATATAGTGATAAAACTGTTTATAAACTGAGCCAGTAGAATAAATAAATATTACAGACATCTTACACACAAAGACATCTAGTCTCGAACTAAGCAGTAATATATATAAATATATAGCTTGTATTATGAATACTAGACAATTGATAAAATTACATAAACATACATTTTTTTGTAAATACATACATTTAGACATAGAAAAAATAAATATTATTTTTCTGTGATATGCACACAGTTATTTGCTGTTGTATTAATTATGTAGCAACTTCATGCACATTTGCACTCGGGGCACCTTGAGGTGAAATATGAATGCTGTTAGCAAAAATGTTTATGACTATTCATATTTCATATAAATTACATAAAGATAATTTTTAGTAACTACATATTTTATATTTATTTATAGTATAAACAAAATAAATTTTAATATTAAATATGTTCACACATATTTCTGTGGTCAATAAAAACATTTACAACTATTAACATTACAAATATATATTAATTTAATAAATTTAGTCAATTTTGTTTCATTGCAGTCCAAACTAAACATATGCTTAGATTAGAAGTGGTTTATTTTTGATTTGTTCATTTTTGTAACATAATCCTAAAGATTATAAGGGTGAAATAATTTACTAGTTGATTAGATATGTAATTCTTTATTGCATTAAAGATTTTTACGATGTTACTGGTACTGGATAGTCAAGTATAAAACTTTTTTTTTTATCACTGCCATTTATTTTAATTGTTATATTATTGTGACTTTTGATGCCTTGGCTCGTTGGTCTAGTGTATAGGATGGTGATCCAAGGGTCTCAGGTTCGATTCCCGGGTCACGCCAAAAGTATTACTGGGATTTTTCACAATAAATTCTTACTGAATAAAATATGAAAGTTTATTGGTGTTGTGTACGCCCGTGCCTCGGAGAGCACGTTAAGCCGACGTCAGTCCCGGTTATCATGAACATCTATGGCAATCGTTATTAAATATACTGACTGTTAGTCAAACCTCAATAATCTCGGGAATACTACAGGAATCGGGAACAAACATAATTAAACTAAACTTAATTGATTTTTAGCGTGATGTGTGATGATAATTCATTAAATTGTCAGTGTGTAAACTTGTGTACTAGACATAGACGCGCGATTTTTGTGGCCCTTTCTACATTTATTTTGAACTTTGTCTACATGGGCTTTAAGTTTTTCTTATAAACCAATGTTTATAAAGGGAAGAATAACTAGTTGGGTAAAATAGAATATAATTTAATAAAATGGAATTTTTGTCATTTTTCTGTTTTTACTTACTTTATCTTAGGATAGGTGCATTGTGTTTGTCGGTTACCTGACCACCTTCAAGAAGCCAGAGGCAAGAAGCAAGAGGCCACATAATAAGCACCTGTAAATCGAGATATAAATATCCTCTTGAAAATTCGGACTCCGGGCCATATTTATTGATGAGCCTTTTCTGTGGGCACTACGGCGTTTTACTCCTACTCCCTATAGGGCATTTATTAGGATGACAGATGAGTTCAACTCTTAGCCCTATTATAGCTTGTGGTTATGGAGGACGCATGGTGTGGAGGACACTACACGTCCGCCCGTCCATCCCGTCCGAGGCAATGGAACAGAATGTCCCACCCTGCTCTCTTCTTCTCTTGCTTAACTATCTGGAAGAAGTAGAAAAGGAACCTACTATTTGTGCCTACTATTAGTTATTGAATTGAAAAAGAATGTTCATATATTCATTAAGCGTCTGACAGTTCCTCATACGGATACCACTGATCGATAGAATGTAGGTATGTGTGTGACATTGAGAATTTAAGTGTTAAATACAATGTTAATTTTACTCTATTTATATTTATCTTATATGTAGGTATTATTTCCTTTCTGCATTCCATCTGCATCCTGTAAACGTAAACTATTCTTGTCACAACATGCATGACGTAAATGACTGATTCAAAATATATATTACTTATTGGCTAAATAAGGTGGTACTATTTTATACTGCAATAAAAGGTATCCACAACTGTATACATAAACTTTTTTATTTGTATTCCTGCCCTATTATATTCTAAACTAACACCACTCGAATCTGTTCAGTGGTTCTGTTAATATTAATTTCTTTTCGTAAATAATTCTAACATGATGTAAGCTTATATTTATAAATAATCAGATGAAACTAAAATTAGTTTTTTACTACCAATATCTCTTAAGTTATTAGTCATTTTGAAGCGATGCACGCGATGTCCTGAAAGTAAGTAGGACAGCTTTAATCCAGTATTTTACCCTACAAAAGACCAAGGTTAAACAGTTTTGCGACACAGAATACGCTCTTGAAGGTGAGCACATTTCGTGTTGCGATTGGTAAGGACTTCAGTGTCAGCCAATCAAAATGCAGAATGTGGTCTCGTGAGACGATAGAATATAATAAAATAAACTGGCACTAGGCCCTCGGAACAAAGTTCTCAACTGGTATTTCAAATTATCATCGGTATCTAATATAACATATTTAGATTTTTTATTAATTACAATGTTAATTTTGTTTATACATTTCAGGTCTACTTCAAAAATGTACATCCTAAGTTCCCGGAGGGAGGCAAACTGTCGCAACATTTAGAAAATATGAAACTGAACGACACCATTGATGTCCGAGGTCCGTCCGGTAGACTCCAGTACACGGGCAATGGTCTATTTCAAATTAAGAAGTTGAGAAAAGACCCACCAAATAAAATTATGGTCAAAAAGTTAAACATGATTGCGGGTAAGTCCGATTATACATATAGTATTTATAATACTTCATGTTATTGAAATTACTAGCACCCCGCAGTGGCCCGCAGTAACCGCGTTTTTATTCTGACAAAAACGTAGAATATGTTACTCCTTAAAACATTTGAAGGTGAAAGACTCGTCAGAAACGGTGCAGGCGTTCCACTGATTAACAGGACAAGACAGACACACAGGCAAACATTATAAAAATGATTTTTTTATAAACCTAAGTACCGTATGTATTTTCATAATATTTTTTTGAAAATCTGTTAATAAGAACTATATACTATATCTATATACTAACAGATTCAGTTTTATTTTTTAGATGGAGGCCTTGTGAAATATTTTTTTTCAAAATTTGGAGTTAAAATTATAGTGGTGGCAAAAATAGATAGGATTTTAATCGCGTGATAATGATCTCCTAATGTTACTAGCTATAGTGACAAGTCTCGCTTTTTAAATTATCTTCTGATACTGTTACGTAAAAGAATGCGTCATACGTCAACACTATTATCAAATAAACAAGTAACATGGTTGGTTGGCATTAAATTATTTCGAGTCATTTAGCAACAGTTAATTACGGTACCGACTTGGCGCTTAGTAACAGAAGCAAGTCGTGTGTAATATTATTCACCACTAACATACAACTTTATTACTCCAATAATACTTATTTGAATAGTTCCGTTAAGATTGTAATCTACTCGACACCACTTCTATTAACATGCAGTTTAGTATTTTTTACCTCTCATTTATTTAAAAAAAACTAGATTTTGCCTGCGGTTCCGCCACTGTATATGTCAATTATCGTGGTAAAGAGTAGCCTATATTCATCAAAGTATCTTCATCTAAGATTTTATTGGAATCCTTTTTTTATATATAAGTCTACCAAAGTTACTCTACTCTGCCTGATGGAAAGCCTGAATAGAATCCAAGAGTTAGTGCCACCATCCTCATTGTGAGTGCATACAATGCAGCAAGCATGGTGACCCACACCATGGCGGCTTAGTGTGATGTTTCTGTATCATTCTACCGACTTCTGGAGGCCGGGATAATGATACAGAATGATTGGGACTCCGGTCTCACACTCACCAACGAAAGACGACACCAAAATGCTATCATTTTAAATTGATCTTCTGTGCACTGATTTAGCTTTGAAATCATAACAGACAGACAGAGTTGTTTTCGAATTTATAATATTAGTATAGATACGCTGATAATTGGAAGGATATGAATATATAATAATGACTGAATTAAGTTTGAAGATAGTACCGTAAGAATAAGAGCTAGGCTTTAAATATAATTAAAAGATTTACTTCTGTGGAATATGTGATTGTATTTATTCTACACGAAAGATGGATAACCTTGACGAGAACAACGTTCTCGTCGGGTGATAAAATAGATATACATTTAATATTATTGTGTAATATACTTGTCTATTTTTTTTTATTTATTTAACAACTAGATGAAACTAGTCAAAAAATAAAAAAACAAATCTGCTATCTATTATATTCCATACTAATATTAATAATTATTTTTAATTTAAACCTACCAAAGTGACTCTACTGTGTCTCATGGAAAGCATGAGTAGAACTCGAGAGTAGGGGGTCATTATCCTTATTGTGAGTGCAGACAATGCAACATGGAGACCCACACTAGGGTGACTTAGTGAGATGCTTCTACATCATTGGGCCTCCGGTCTCACACTCACCAACTAAATACGACAAATTCTGTCGTTTTTAGGTTGGTCTTCTGTGTGAGGGTGGTACCGCCCCGGTCGAGTCGGCCCATTCGAAAGTAACTCTGCATGTCTTCGAAAGTAATGCTCTCACTGCTATACCGTTGTACTGATTTCAATTAAATTAGCCATGGGGATACTTTGATACAGGCTACTCTTAACTGCGATAACCAACATGCACGCGGGTGGAGTCACAAGCAAAACCTAATATTTTTTGATATGTTAATTTTTGTTTTTTCTGCCATATCTTACTGAAATATAATATTGTCATCGGTTAAAGATACAATATTAGTTTCAAATACCACTTTTATTTGTATGGACAGGTGGTACCGGAATCACACCAATGCTTCAACTTATACGTCACATATGCAGAGACGCCAATGATAAAATACAAATGCGACTGTTGTTTGCCAACCAGACGGAAGAAGACATCCTACTAAGAAATGAACTGGAAAAATACCAAGCAGAGTTTCCTGAACAGTTCCAAGTTTGGTATACAATTGACAGACCTAATGAAGGTAACATTATGTCATTCTCTTACATATATGATGATATCGAGTTGCAGAAATACTAAGAGTTGTCAAGGCCAAAACCAACTCATGAAATAGTTACGAACTAAACTATTACATTTTATATAAAAGAAATGTCATGCGATGTTACAAATATTACCAACAAGTTTCCGATAGTATATTAAAATGCTTGTAAAAGAATTCAGGCTTCATCAGCCTTTATCAGGCCACTGCTTGTCATAAGGCTTTTCTTAGAAAGGAGGCTTTGACGTAATTTAAACTATACCGCGTTGGCAAGAATTCATTGTAAAACAATCAAATTAAGTATTATTAATAAATTATCATCAAAATCATGAGCCTCTATTAGTCCAATGCTTAACGTAGAGGCCTCTCATAAAAAGTAGGTTTTGGCCTAGATTCAGATTTTTAGAGATATTAGATCAAGATTTTTTTCTTTGGATTTACTGTTCCGCGTATGCTCCTTTGGTTAGCGACACGACAAGACACCTTCGGGATGAATAAGTATGATGACACTCTGTATTCTTACCCCGTCACTGTGTCAAGGTAGTTTTAACTTTCATATTTTTTTGGGTTTTGAAGTTCTCATTTAATACTTTCAGGATGGAAATATAGTGTCGGATTCATCAACGATGAAATGATTCGTGATCATCTATTACCACCATCCGACGACGGCTTAGTGCTGATGTGCGGACCACCGCCTATGATCAACTTCGCTTGCAAACCAGCTCTTGACAAACTGGGCTACAAGGAAGAACTGTGTTTTGCATACTAAGTGTATTCCGGAGAGTGCGACAACTATCGGTTAGTTTTTTTGCTGCAGTATATTGTTCGTAGTGCTTCAAGTTAGGTAGCTTGTCTATTTTAGTTTACTACTTAAAGAGAACGTGTAATCCTTGTATTTTCTAATCTATTGGTTGGTGTAGACATGTTGGGAGTCTAGCAAATACTGTAGGTGCGAGTTAGTATAATTAGAGTTTGAATAATTCTCCACTAATCTTATAATCTCGGAATGTTGATATTTTAGTAGTTCATAGATGTTTTTAACAAAAATATACCGTATTTTTCAGTAATAAACAATAAATAGAATTAAAATATGTCGGAGTAAAAACTAATGGTGCGAGTTTTTAATTTAAACGTGTAATTTTACAATCCAATCTTTTAAAGATACATAATTTTTATAATCAGTCACTTTTACTGTATTTCATATGTAATAGATTTTTTACTCAGAAGATCGTGACCCTTCTATTTGATGTTTTGAAACTAAAATGCTTCAAAACGCACCAACTTCAGTAAGTTTGTCAATGAACACCACTTCTTGCCGTTATTTAATTTTTCTCCTAACTTAATAAAATAATAATAATTTTGTTGTCTTGTCTGCATTCATAATGTATTTAGATGGTATAGATCTACTCATGCTTTCTAACAGCCAGAATAAACTTTAACTTATCAAAAACAAAAGAGTACAATGTTAATAATAGTACGTAATAGGAGGCAAGTCTATTTCTGTTTACCGTACATATTCAGTTTTTCAAAATAACACGTATGTTTCCCAATAATATTGTATACTCGTATTAGCTGAGTCCCGCGGTATTACCCGCGGTTATTGTTATAACTCGCGAGTAACACTGTGGAACGAAGCTAGTCTATGAAAATAGCCTTAGTTACTCCTTGGCTCATCAGCTGTCTACCAGTCTAACATTCCCATTAAAATCGGTCTAGCGGTTGCACAGATTATCCGAAAAAACAAAAATTTTAAAAAATTGCCTATTTGATATCAGTTCCTATATACTTTTAGTAAAAAAACTGTAAATTTTTATATTACATACAGACTCTAATTTTATTTATTTATAAAGATACTAGTTGACCCAGCGAACTTCGTACCGCCCAACTTTAAAATTCCAGAACTTGATCGCAGCGCCACCTACCGGGTCCAATTGCGAATCTAAACCATTCCCAGATCCCCTTGAACACACACAAAAAATTTCATCAAAATCGGTCCAGTCGTTTGAGAGAAGTTCAGTGACATACACACTCACAGAAGAATTATATATATAAAGATGTGTTATGATATTCCTCAACTGCAGTAAAGTCCTCTTCCTGATCTTGTTTGAAATGAAAATGTTCTCCTAATACCGTGCACTTGAGTATGCCATAGACAAATGGTTATATCTGATATTGTTTCTACATTGATATAAATAATTAGTACGTAAGTGGAGCAATTATATAAGTTTATGTTTCTCACATTTATACGTTTACACAATTTTATAAAGTCATTTCTTCTAATTGCATTTAATTGTTATTTTCTTATGCTAGGATATTTATGTATATTTCATGTGCTTTAGTGTCAATTATTTTCCAGTTATTACTGTTTGTACAATAAAGTACTTAGGAATAACCTTTGAGGAGTTATTCGTCTTGTTGAGATTTGTTATTAATGTCTTTTAAATGGTTATAAGAAACTGTTATAAATGGGTCTTTGATCGCAAACATAGTACAATGTCACAATTGTTGCAGATGGAAATAAATATATCTCTTTTAAAAAAAAATAATTCTTTTTATTGATTACCATTTTCCTTATCACCAAATAACAAATTTCTTACTTATGAAAGTAATAAATTCAAAATTAAGGGTTGGGTTCCTAATTACGGCTACACACGCGGCTACGCTAATGCGTACAACCCACCAAAATATGTGCTTTACTTTAATAGAGCGTAGTCGCTCTATTAAAGTAAAGCACATATTTTGGTGGGTTGGATACAGTTATATTTAATCTATATTAATAATTTAATATGTACTTCTAATCTCGGAAACTACTGGTTCTGTCCGATTGGAACAATTCTTTCGGTGAGACAGTCGATTTATCGGGGAAGAATTTATCGGCTATATATAAATAAATAAATATTTCTGGACATCTGACAAATAACGCTATCTAGTAGAAAACTAAGCAAAGCTTGTACTATGGGTACTAGACAACTGATATAAAAACATATAATAGGTACCTTTTTTTGTAAATACAAATTATACATTAAAACACTCGAACTCCGAAACGAATATTTGCAGATCATACAAACATTTGGTCCGACGTTGTTGTTGAGGCGAGTAACGACGCCGGGCGAAGCTAGTCCAAATAATTTCCGGATTACCATATTCGTTCAGGTAAAAGTTGCTAATGTAAAATACAAACAAACACTTGTATTTTATTTATTAGTGATAGACATACTCTATGAAATAAGAAAGCAGTTATAAATATGTATAAGTAATGTAAATACGTAAAAATATGTACAGTGTAAAGTCAGTAAACTACAAAAACACAAACTGCAGCTGTGTGAGAATGAGAGTGGTGACCAGCATAAACATTTCCAGCAGAACGTTAGCATCCAGTTTCCACATTTCGTATACTGATAAGCGTGGTGGAGTTTCTTCTATTAGCTTCAACATTCTTTTTGCTTTTTCTCTTAATTCACCTGAAGTAAGAAAATGCTATTCAGTAGTAGGTAGTAAAATATAGATTTTTTGAACTCTTCTCGTCTTCCACCTTAGAGAAAAAATCTTATGGTGTGCATAACTGTTATTTGCTGATACATATAAGGTAGGTATACGTGCGTATAGTAAGTATAAAGAAAAAAAAAGAAAACTCGTATTTCTATTAAGGCTTTAAGTATACCGCCATTGGGCTTAATTGGATTTTTTACGTGGAGTGACTGCCATCAGACTTCCACAACCTAAATAATATACGGTATGGAAATTTTGTAGTCAAACTATTGTTGGATTTTTTAAACATTATCTATAGGAACAAACACAAAATTATAAAAAATGACGTTCAAGTACATACTTAAGTACTGTATATGGTGAAAAGGTGTTAATTTAAAATAAAATCAGACATTTATTTGCATAAATTTACCTTCAAATTGTATAGACATGATAGTAATAGTCAAGCGTTTCGTTGCTTTTACTTCTCGCAGGAATAATTCACAGCGTACAACTAGAATGAAAGCCACTAATATGTCGATTACAGTAAATATTGCCGGTGTTAAACTATCAGCTATATCCACATTCTGTAATCAAAAGAAATGTATTTATATTTTTATAGAATTTAAGTAAATAGTAAAAAAATGCTTTTCATAAAGTTATATAGTTTTTACCCGATATGACTTTTAGAATGTTAAGAAATAAAAGGCTACGTATTAAAATTCATCAACAGATATACATATATCACAAATATTTCATTCCAGGTCTTTCAATCATCTGGAAAGGATACTATGTATCACTTATCGTGCTAAATATTATACCTATAAGTTTTTTCCTATATACCTATAATTTTACATATTACTTGATTTATTAGATTTATTAGATATATTTAATTGATTCATTGGTACTTTGATTAAAGTAGGCCTAAATAAATATGTCAGACATAACAAATGATATTTTAGGATGGTTTTCCGTATATCTATTTGAAATTAGTTAATTAAACTTCACTTACTTCATTTTGTGCTGCAAACAGTACAAACTCGAATGCCAGTAAACACGAAGCAACCAATTTACAGCAAAATAAGAAAATCTGTAAATAATAATAGGAACTCAATAATTTAAGTAAATTTAAGAGACCTGCATGAACGGGTTCAACAACAGTATAACTCGTGCGAGCTAAGATGGCACCTGGCTTAAAACGAAACATGATACCGTTCCCCCGCGTAATACCCCTCTGTCATCTTGCGAGTAGCGTTAGCATCACTATTATCGTTGCACGAATCTTTCCATAATAATTTTAGTTTATTAGGTATTACCTAATATCATATACATCACTCCACGAATTTATTTTATTAATATATCATTGGATTCGTCTGGATAACCCAATTGAGTTAAGAAAGGTCGCACGAAAAAAAATCAACATGACGACTATGAGACGCAATAGTTTAAAATAAATAATATCCATATACACATGATATTTAGAGACTTCGATTAAAAGGCTTATCATGACGATTTAAAATTGTATTTTATAACCATATTTCAGTTCCTAATTTCATTTAAAATGATATTAGGTATTACCTAATATTATTTAAATCACTGCATTCGGGTAAATAATGAATGAGGTCTGCTTCCTATTGGTATACATATGTATTTTCTTAACTGAGGTAGTAAAGTACCCCATGATATAAAGTAGTATGTTATGAGAAACTACTTGAAGCAAAATAAATGTTGAAATTAAAAAATAACTAGAATAAATTATATTTTTCTTGCACTCAGTGCTTCAAACGACTGACATTTGAGTCAGGTGCCATCTTAGGTCGCACGAGTTATAGCACTAAATGAAGAAATTCGTAAAATTTTAATAGCCATCTTTGTAAATAGTTTTTCCAGCACGTATGTACATAGGTAGAAAATTTTGAAATTGTATTCTAATTTTCTAATTTTTAATCAAAATTGTATTCTATTACAATCATCAATTATCAACAGTCTTTAACAGTCCACTGCTGGACATAGGCCTCTCCTTAGAAAGGAGGTTTTGGCCTACTATGCCAAGCTGGCCAGACGGGTTGGTATAGGGTTGGTTTCAAGGTTTGGCCACCACGGGAGTCTCCCTGGTGGTCGGGCGCATGAGGCGCAGATGTTCGCGCCTCCGCCGCCCGAGTCGCCGGCGGCGAATCTGGTCCGATTGGATGTCGTCCTTCCGGGCCTTCTCCGCCGCCTCTCGTAGCCGCGGGTGGACGGGACGGGTTTTCCCTCCACCCGCACTATGTGGCCAGCCGCGAGGAGGTGGCGTCGGTGTGTGCCGGACGCCGCCTAAGAGAGGGTTGTCGAACAGAGACGGTGCCCGCATCAGGAGCGGGCAGGCGCTGGAAAAGTTCAGAAGGAGATCCCACCCTGGACTTCTCCTCCTCCTAAACGGAGAAGCGCGGAGAGGGCACACTGTGTGGTTTTTAGTCGGTTCAAGTCCGACACACCACCCCGCCGTAACCCCGGTGGGGTGACGGTCCATGATGATTATCCACACATAAAAAAAAAGGGTTGGTTTCAAGTTTCCCCTCGCGGAGACTCTCTAGCCCAGCTTCCTGCAGGAAACGGTCGAGGGTCTATTCCCGCAGCGGAAGGAACTCACGCCCCCGTCGATGGCCGTCATGGAAGGAGACGATGACGAGGGCGAGGTTGATGTGCCGCCCGTCAGGGAATCGGAGGTAGGGGCGGCTGTTCTATGGATTCGATACAAGAACACCGCGCCCGGGCCAGACGGGGTACCTGCCCGAGTGCTGGCCTGAGCCCTCGACCATATGTTGTACCACCTCGGGGAGTGTTGGACGCTAGCCTGGCGTCCGGACACCCGGGGGGCGTCCTTCGAAGAGGCGGCGCGCCTGGCCACCACGGGAGTCTCCCTGGTGGTCGGGCGCATTGAGGCGCTGGGCTTACGGGTGGCCCTAGAAAAGACGGAGGCCCTTTTGTACCAAGGGCCCCGTCGTGGGCCTAACTCCGGCTCCGGCTCCGCCTAAAATCAAGGTCAACTCGGCCCTCGTACCGGTCCGGGCCCAGTTGCAACGAGCACTTCCGATAGCTGTACACGGGGGTTGTCCGGTCTATGTACACTCTACGGTGCACCGGTCTGACCGACCAGAATAGAGCGCGCCTCTGTCGGCCCCAGAAAACGCTAGCGGTTAGAGAGGCGGCAAACCGGGCGGCGGAGGCGCGAACATCTGCGCCTCATGTCACGTTGAGTGTGGCCGCGGGTGGACGGAACGAGTTGTCCCTCCACCCGCATTAGTTTGCCAGCCGCGTATGGGCGGCGTCCGTGTGTGCCGGATGTCGCCCAAGAGAGGGTCTACAATAGACGGAGAACGCTACAAGAGCGGGCAGGCGCTGGGAGGAGTCCAGATGGCGATCTCACCCTGGATTTCTCCTACTCCTAAAAAGAGAAGCGCAAAGAGGGCACACCGTGTGGTTTTTAGTCGGTCCGAGTCCGACACCGCCCGGCTGACGGTCTATGACGATTTTCCATACGAAAAAAAGGGTGGGTTTCAAGTTTTCCATCTCTTTGCATCGATGTTGTCTTGTTTATCCCTTAGTCGCCTTTTAGGACACCCGCGGGATGAATAGGAGTGGTGACACTGTATTCTTAATCCGTCACCACACAGACTATTACAATTATACTAGGTAAAGTAGAATTGTACTTTGCAGTCAAAATTAGTTTGGAAATAATGCGTAATTATTTACGTGCTTTTCCTTCTTACTATGATGCCGGGTCCTTTAAACCGGGCGTGAAAAAGCATCTCACTAAGCCGTCGTCATAGTGTGGGCCACCATACTTTATTGTTTGCATTCGTAGCTAGTGTGGTTGCCCCCACTCTTGGATTCTGCTCATACTTTCCATCAGGCAGGGTATAGTCACTTTAGTAGGCCAAATATAATAAAAAAAAAATGGAATGATTTAACTTACTTGAAATTTAATAATTTCCTGGTTCATTGCAAATCCACTTAAAATTTCTTTTAGATAAATGTCCACTTTACTTGTTGCAAAATTATGTGTTCCTGCTACAAGTTGGTTCATAATTTTTTTTGTTGGAAATAACGAATCAAGTATATTATATTTTGTAAATATTGCACGTTTATCATTCTTATGGTGAACGTAATTGTATAATATACTGTTTATAAATCTTGTACGTACGTAGAAAAACATAAATATATTAGAACAAGCTACCATTTCTACAACAACATTAATCTGAGTGTATACGATACCCAGTAAGGACCAAAGTGCTATATTTTGCTTTGTGTAAGCAGCTCCAAATAGTGCACAAAAGGGTGCCAGTACGCAGATAAGAGATAACGCATTCTTTCTAAACATCATAGTAGTTATAACTTTATTTCTATCTAACTTCATACATCTATCAATTTGTTGCAATTTAACAAAGAAATCTGCGTTTTCATTTCCATTCACAAAACGTACGTGAAATATATTACATATAAATGTTAAAGTTTGTAGCACTGTTACACACGAGCTTAGATAGTAAATAGTCGAACTATCTATTTTATGCAATAAGCTGTTGTTTAGAATAGTCATAACGTCTAAAGTTAAGATACCTATCACACTGAGAATAGTGTAACATTTTTGTAACGCTGAAGGCGAAGTCACAAAAGAATCTTTAATGTTTAAGCGACTAGAAGCTATCAGCAGTTGAAAACAGTATATCGGTCTAAAAGATTTTATGAATTCTTTACTAAGAATATTTTTTGTTAAGGTTTCAACCTTTTTATCCATTATGAAATGTTTCTCTTCATAACTGTTTTGGGTATTTTTATATGTAAAAGATTAATTTAACTCAGAAAACTGAAGTAATACAATTGTATAACTAGTCGTGATTGCCAGTAGGTGCAAAGGCAATCGAGTTCCTAAAGTGTATATGTTGTAGACAGACAATTTGGTTCTTTCTTCCATGATTAATATGGCTTGCTTGGCGCGCCTCCGCGATCTACCTGTTAGAAATATATAAGGTTAATACCAACGTATTCTACATAGCTCTTGTTGCTGTTTTCTTAAATAAAACTATAAATTTTAGTCAATCGATTGTTTTTTTACTTAGAATTTCATGGACTTAACATACCTAGCTAGACCTGGTTAATTTATTTTTACAAAGATCCGTAAATAAACCGACAAGTTCATATATTTTGCGTATTAGTAAGTTGAACTTCATTAACGATAATTTCACTTTAATTGTCCATCGATTACCATTTTACCGTTAAGATTACCATTTTAATGTAATTGATGTGATATTTAAAGGGTAATCATTGGCTAACGAAAATAGAATCGGTTTAGAATTTACTCCTGTTTGATTTATGTCCCGGACAGGTTAAAGATTTGTCTTATCTTACGATTTTTTTTCTATAAAATTATTTAAAAATATTTTTATAAGCAGTCTTAGTACAGGCCAGGCACTGATTTATGATCAGCCAGTGCGAGGGGCAGTTTTTTATATAGCAGGTAGTTGCAATTCGAATATGTATGACTAAGGTAGGTATTACTTACCGGTGGTGTTTTGATTTGAGATTATATTTACACAGAGTTTTTTCGTTATTTTTAATTTTGATGATAAGGCTTGGGCTTTTAAACATAATGAGAGCATAATGACCGTAATGTAAAGCATGACCGGCATTACACTTATTGTCAAAGCTAAATCTGAAGTCACCTGTAAAATGAAGCGAAGACCATTATAGGAACAATCCTCTAAGCAGCTATTTGTAGCTGCTATTGTAAATGCAACCTTACCTGAAGTTTCATTGAACTGACGAAGTTTTGAATACACCATAAACTCCATGCTAACATTTGGCAGGTGAATAAAAATATCTATCAAAAACAAAAGATTTATTATTTTTTAATTTAATTTCATGCTCATCGGCGGATTTCATGCTCAGGGCATTCTCTTGGTCAACATTTCGGGAGCGTAAAAGTCTTAAGTAAAGTTCAAGAGCCTTCTCTTAAAAAATACATGCAAATATAATATGTATTTATATTTTTACCTACATGAAACGGGCAGAAGAAACACCCAGACTTGGAACAATAATTTGTGAATAACTAGTGTGTCTATGTGGGGTTTGAACCCACAACACTCATCACAGTAGAAAACGGTGTAGGCAGGCCCGCCGCTAGCTGTTTCAGCGCCCGCGTGCACACACATTTCTTTCTCTCAATGTTTTTAAAATTCCTATCTGAAAATACCCCACATCATCATCATCATCATCAACAGCCTTTAGCAGTCCACTGCTGGACATAGGCCTCTCCTTTGAAAGGAGGTTTTGGCCTACTATACCACGCTGGCCAGACGGGTTGGTAAAGGGTTTGTTTCAAGTTTTCCTTCTCTTGGCAGTGATGTTAGGTGCTTATTTTGTTCCTTTAGTCGCCTCTTACGACACCTATGGAATGAATAGGGGTGGTGACACTTTGTATTCTTAATCCGTCATCGTTATAAACATCTCGACTTTGCGTGTGAACTTTGTGGATGTTGTAACAACACACCGTATCCATCCGTATTTCTCGCATCAACTGTTTGGACAGTAAGTCGAGGTCTGACGGACGGACATGACGCTATAAGGCGTCATTCCGTGCTTTATCACTCGGAACGACTATAAGGGTTCCGAGTGATAAACCACGGAACCTAGGAGCGTCAAGCCGTCAACTATCCCGATCTATTAATTTCACTTTGATATATTATATTAGATTAGTCGACATCACAGGAGACCGAAGAGCTGGCAGCTACCTCTGACAAAGAATTAGTCTAGCTATTCAAAGGGGAACGCTGCCAGTATCTTCGAAACCATGCCTAAAGGGACTCCTTTTAATGGTATATTTTAGTTATAATATTATATTTTATTAAGGTTTTTAGTTTTAGGTCCATTGTTTTAGTTAATAAAATAATGTGCACTTACCGAGAACTGGTAATATTTTCTGAAATCTGACAATGAGTCTAAAACACAATAAATACCACGAACCATTTCCAAGGATGGAATGTCGCTTATATTCTCACTGATGTGTGATAAGGAAAATACTCGTACATTTTGATTATCAGTGTAGGACATATTTAGGTCTGGAGGTTGTCGCAGTAAGCTGTTTATGTATTCCAGTCTTTTTGTAATAAACCGTATAATCACAAATATCTGTACCGATTCTACAGATGTACACATACTTGTTAATAGTATTATCAAAGAAGCTCCGCATATTTTTTTCATAAAGAAAACATTAAATAATACGACAAAAATGAAGTTTAAAATACAAACAGTACTCATTATTGCAACAGTAAAGGTGTACAATGATTGGTTTTCACATTCTGCATTTCTCATGTGCAGGTATCGCTCTACCTTCTGCATTTTAACGTAAAACTGACAAACGTTATCTCTTCGATGTAAATTGTTTCGACAAATGAGAAGAAGACCGGTTACACCATTCATAATACTTCCAAACTTTAGGGTGGAATCTATGTATTTTGAGCCGAAACCGTTTTTACAACTGTTGTTTAGTATATAATCGATTATACACATAGTATTCACAAACCAAAATGCAATACTATAAAAACTGTATGCCAGTGTAGGTGTTGTAGCGTATCTGTATTTGACGTTAACACGAAGCAAACCCAGAATCCGTTGTATGAAGAAAGTAGGCTTGAAAATGTTAATGAAATCGTCGTTAAATATATTAGCACTGAGTTTTTCCATACTATTCTGCATAGACATTTTTATTCCCAAATATTTGAATTGACAATGAGGACGCTGCTAGTGGCGTGTTTGTTTACAAATGATAGGAATGCGACGAAGTAATTTAATTTCATTTAGTTATTGCTGTCTGTTACTCTCAAGGGAGGTAGGAAAACTTTTACCTAATGTTTAATACATTAAAGTATGCGTATATCTATAGTTCGTTCGCGTTAAGAATTCAGTGAGTCATCAGTGTGTATTTATGGTGGTGTCAAAATCAAACAAATTATATTTTTAAAGATTAGGTTTAATGAATTTGAAAAATACACTTAAAAGTTAAAAATCTAAATTAAGTCATTAATATTTTAATCACTATGACTAGTATCCTCGTTAGTATTAATAATAAAATAATTTTCTGCAGCGAGGTCCATGACGTCATCTAAACACATAATAAGTCAGACTGCTTAAAATATCTAAAAACATTGTAAATTACTTTTTTCTCTTCACTATGAATTACCGAACCACTTTTATTTTCACGAATTGGCGAGGTATTCATTTTTTAAAATATAATAAATCATTTAACATAATGACAGGACACAACCGTCGTGTTCGAAGCTATGCCTTCAACTGGTCACTGTGAACTTGACCTCGTAATTTGGGGGCTAGGCCGGCGAATAATGACCCTATAGTGTATTTTCTCCGGGAGTTTAGATAAATTACTATTTTCTTTGAATAGGAACTGAATAGGAGCACACAATATGCTTCCTATTCAAAGATAATTTATTTAATTAAGGTATTAGTATTTAAATTACTGCTCAATAGCTTTAATAAGGGAATAATGCCCCTAATTTTCTATATTAAATTGCCTTTCAGCGATGAATAGTATATTACATTGAGGTAGAAAACAGCTCATATTATTATTAGTAAGCGTAGATACTGCACCAGTGCGTGGTGGTTGGAAATGTATAACAATTTTCCAATGTTTGAACAAAATATGTATTCTCAACAATTATTAAAGAAGATTTTTCTTAGTGACAGTTTCGTGAAGTGTTTTGCTCCAATTCACATTCTACAATTCCTGTTAGGCTCATGTCGAACAAATATAAAAAACAATCTAGTATCAACTATATCGGCTACGGAAAAACTCTATTCATTCATTTGGATTCTTGTCTTTACTGTTTCATTTTTCTATTTATCATTACATTACTTTCAAGAGTTCTACCACAAAGATACCGTACTTTATGTTGCTTCTGTAATCGGGGGCCTTGTTCAGTATATCTCTTATTTATCGAATATAATCAATGTTAGATTTTTTAACAACGCTTCCTCTAAAGAGGTATATATTTTAATACAAAAAATAGACGATATTATGATGTTAAAACAGTATAAAAATTTAAAGAACAGCCAGTACTATTGGAATGTTGTTTTGATGATTTTAATTGTTGTACCTTTTGAATGCGGTTTCATGTATTATATGGTAGTAACGGTTAAATATCCTGCTCTAACCGTTTTCTGGGCTGCTGGGCTATTAAATACATATTTAGACTTACTTTTGACGGGAAGCTTGATATATTATGTAACGATACGTCTCAAATATTTAAATAAAATCATCAAATACAACCTTTCTCCCAAACATCCGCGATTTGGAGAACGTGGTCGATCTGAGTTGAATCCAGACTTAGTTATTTCACTCGATTCTGATGGCACTGAAGGGTCTCCGAATATAAGCTTAAACAAATTTCTGTTAAGTCTCAAACAGATACTTAGATCATAATAATGGAATCACTGAAGCCTTTAACTTTACGGTAATATTTACTTTTTTATTTTTTTCTCTTCATGATAACATATATTGACAATACTAACAAATGTATGTACTACTTACCTACCAGGTTTTTAATATTGCTGCTACCACTTTTCTATGGGCTTTAGTGATGATCGAAGCCATAGTTGCAGGACTCCGCGCTCAGGTAATGGAAATATAGATCTATTATGTTCTTTTTTATGTTTTATTATAATGGTCTGTTATCTTAACAGTATCTTGCATTATTTTCTTGTCATGTTGACATCATAACTCCAAAATTCGTGATTTTAAATTACTGTAAATACTTACCTCACAATGTTGTCAGATTTAATATTAATAGTATCAAGTTGGCATTAGGCTATAGGCTTATGTATCTACAAGTACAATTGGGAGTTCGTTAAAATTAGAATAACTTTGACTACCGTCAGAGGCGTATCTAGCCCGTGGGTTCTTTTGTAGTTATTTTGTATTTGCCAGTAGCACGAGGGTTTTAGCAGTCGGCTCGACGATTCCAGGCGAAGGGGCCGAGCATGTGGCAGGCTAAAGAATCCCTAAAGGAAACGTTCAAATATATCTGGTTTCAAGACGGTAAAATTCTAGCACGTAAAAATGATAACGATAAACCAATTGTAATTAGAAATTTAAGTGATATTGATAAGATGTTGGTTGAGAAATCTCGATAGTAGAAAGACACAGTGACAAAGGTCTCTTTACGTGAAATATTCGATTGTCCTGATGTATACGAGCTTAGCAAATTTCTCCCAAAAAATACGCACTATTTAAATATTTTCCATATAAACATTAGATCTATAGTTAAAAATTTCTCTCAGGTCCTACAATTCATTCACTGTTCTAAAATAAATATTGATATTATGATATTAACGGAGGTAGGCGTTTCTAAAAGCAGTAATATTAAACAAATGTTCAGCACTAAGGGATATGTAATGTATTATAACCTTCGTGAACAAAGAAAAGGAGGAGGCATTGTGATGTATATAAAAAATACCCACGACTTTCAATTACTAAATAATCTCCAACTAAATCACTGTGAATCTCTGATAGGAAACTTAACTACTTCATATAAATACACTGCACTTATCTGTTCTTTGTATAGACCACCCAAAGAAAGTAAACACAATTTTATCAAAGAATTAAAAGAACTATTGTGTAAGGACATTTGTAAACACTCTGACTTATACTTATTGGGTGTTATAAACATCGATTTACAGTCGCTTAATAACCACTCGGCAGTGAAGGTCAATAATGCGGAGGATATAAAAGTGATACAAAAAATTAATTTTAATGTACTAACATCGAAGCTTAATGAAATAGACTGGAGTACGGTAGACAACATGCAATGTCCTATAGAGATTTATAACTATATTAAAAACAAATTTGACCAAAGTTATGAACAATCAAAATATTTACAAAAACTTAATCTTAGTAGTAAAAGAAACAAGGAACCTTGGATAAATAATAAAATTATTATTATGTGCCGAAAAAGAGATCTACTATTTAACCAATGGAAAAAAGATACAAATAATTATATACTTAGATTGGAGTATAATAAACAGCGAAACCAAACTCGAAAAATTATTGAAACGACTCGAAACAAATATTATAATCATCTAATAAATAACTATAAAATGAATAAAAAGAAACTATGGGATATATTAAATTCGTTGACCGGTCGAATTTGCTAATCAGTCGATGAAGCGGTAATTAAAACTTTAAAGAAAAATAATTTAACCGATAAAGATATAGCTAATAACTTTGGTAAGGAATTCTGCCACAACGTTAAAAATATTTTGCCTAAGTGTAACACAAACCTTATCCCCGAGTCCGATTATGTATTTCCTGAAAACAAATCTATGTTATTCAAAAAGCCTACTAAAAAGACATAATAACTATTATAAAAAAATTACATATAAACAAATCGGCTGGTAACGATGGAATTCGTTGCGTTGATTTGAAAATGATAAGCGAGAAGATTGCCAATGTCATAGTTAAACTAATAAACAAAAGTATTAAGGTAGCAAAATATCCACAAGAACTTAAAACGGGCATTGTAAGACCAATATACAAAAAAGGAGCACACAATGATTGCGACAGCTATAGACCAATAAGAATACTTTCAGTTATAGAAAAAGTGGCTGAAAAATATATGTGCCAGCAAATTCATAATTTTTATGCTCAGAACGATGTATTATCACAGGCTCAGTACGGATTCTAATCTAATAAGTCAACCACAATGTTACTATAAAAATTTACGGATGAAATTAACAAACACCTCAATGATAAGAACCATGTTCTATTATTATTTATAGATTTTAGTAAGGCTTTTGGTACTCTTAGGCATAAGACCCTCATAGATAAACTCGACCATACTGGAGTCCGTGGACCATTATTACAATGGTGCCAAGATTACTTAGACAACAGAAGATACCGAGTTAGGATCGGTAATGCCCTTAGTGATGAGATAGAAGTTACTACTGGCACAGCTCAAGGCTCCGTCCTTGGGCCTTTGCACTATTTGGCGTACGACAACGATATGGAAAATGTCATAAGCCACTGTTCTATTTACCAATACGCTGATGATACGTGTCTCGTTGTAGCTGGTAAAAATCTGTCTGAGGCTGAACATTGTCTACAACATGACTTTAACAGTATATGTAAATGGTCGCACGATGTCGGATTAGTACTAAATGCCAACAAAACTAAAATCATTCATGTCCGGTCTAACCACTTACTTAATTACGACAAACCAATCGAAGTAGTAGCTCATTGCCACCGATGCTTGCATGAAATGAAATCTAACAATAATGCATGTAGCTGTGAATTTTTGAAACAAGTATCTAACTATAAATACCTAGGTCTAGTAGTGGATGACAGATTTAACTGGGGTTACCATATCGATACAATTTGTGACAAACTAAGAGCAATATTAGCTGAATTTGCAATACTAAAGGATAAGGTTCCTTTTAAAATACTACTAAATCTATACATTGCCCTTGCTGAGTCAATCATATCATATGGAATCACTAGCTACGGAAGAACTTTCAAAACCTACTTGGACAGAATATACAACTTGCAGACACGAATTCTAAAAACTATAACACCAGACAAAATAAAAAACACGGTGTGCGTTGGTGACAATGCCAGTGCACTGTTCAAATATTGTATAATACTGCCAATTCATCTTAAAATAAAACTGTGGCTTTTAATCGAATAATATCAAAATAAAAAACTACAAATTAAAATTACTCAAAACAAATAACACACTCAAAATTAGAAGTGCCCAGGATTACTAACTATTACGGACAACGAATGAACACTTATCTAATCCCAACTTATATCAATGACATTCCAATAAATATACAAACACAAATAACAGACAAGAACTATAAATGTAAATACAAAAAATATTTTATTTCTATGCTTTAACACCGTAACATAAAATTATTGAAAAGTAGAGACTTGAACATATTTAAATAGAAAAATAAAAATAAAAGAAAGTGCAACAGCCTGTCTATAGTATATAACTCCTTCTGCATAACTACAGTACATAATAATATCATAACTTCATAAGAAAGTCAGGTAGCATCGGACAGGACATGCGTCGAAGGGTTCGATAACCGGTTTCCTAGTGATAAATAGTTTAAGTGAATTGTAGGTACTATTATAAAAACATTGTTTTTGATTTTGAGATGTTTTTCAGTGAATGTATGTTAATAGATTGCTCAAAAGTGATTCAACGTCCAGACAAACCTGTCAAGGTTTTGTGATGTTCTATAGATTACACAGAAATTGGATATATTGTATTAATAAATGAAAAAAAATTAAAAAAAAATGTAAATACATCTAGTTCATACGAGCTCAGAGCTTCTAGCACCTTGAAGAAAATTATAATAATAAATAAGTAAATATTTCAGACATGTGGTACACAAAGTTATCTAGCAGAGCTGGTACTAGACAACTGATATAAATACAAACATGTTTTTTTTGTAAATACATACATATTATACATAGATAGCACCTAAACTCCGAAACAAACAAATCCATCATACAAACATTTTGGGAATCGAACTCGAGACCTCTTGACCATACGCTAACCATGATCAATGATGCAGTCAAGAAATATTTCAGTTTGGTTCACAATTTTTTAATTACGGAACTTAATTTTACAAAGCGCCCAGGTTCACCAAAATACCGATGAGCCCGTGTGTACCGCACACTCTGCACTATAGGTCAGTTACATCTGACCACCGTACATGTGGAGAATAATCATACTATTATAGAATTATTTTTAATTACAGCTCCTTTCTGATGTAGCAATTACATGTGCAGTTCTGTGGGTCATATACTACTTCATACTTCTTTCGTCATTGGCTTTAGTAAACGAGATTTTTATTCAAGAAGTCAAGCAAACCAAGTTGTACTGTATTTACGCGATGTCGGAATACTTTGAAGGTAATTGTTAAACAAAAATATTATACACACTTTTGATAGGTCTGACAAATTAAGAATAATTCTGACTAACCCCACTTCGTTAATAATGAATACGCAAGTATTGTTAGGTTATTTTTTACTTAGTTTTAGGTCATACCATGAAATTTAACCATTACAGGCACTTTAAAGTTTAATATTTAGATACCTGTTCTTGTAATTAAAAAACAGTCTACAAAGTTTCCCTGTTTTTTTCGGAAATATTTATCAGATCCACACCGTTCTACGGACGAAAGAAACTACATCAAATAAATTAGCAAAATTAATTATCATGATTTACATATTCACATAGCCGAGTGGCCTTAGGTGATTGGAAACAATCACCAACGGCAAGCAACGACGGCGCGGTCGGACCTAGATGGGTGACCGTTTGTGGCATTATATGTAATGAGCGTTTCCGTGATTCGGAGGTCACGTTAAGCAGTCGGTCCCGGTTGTTATCATAAGATAGCAGTCGTGAAGCTTAGTTGGAGGCCTTCGGGCGGCTTAAGAACATCTAACAGCAAGATTACGTAGCCACAACGTGTCTTTGCTAGTCCCCAACCCGCACTCGGCCAGCGTGGGGACGTATGGCCTTAACCCTCTCTTGAGAGGAGACCTGAGCCCAGCAGTGGGACGTAATGGGTTGTTGATGATGATGATGATGACATATTCACAACTCTACTCGGTAGTCACTAGTTACGGTCGTTACCGGTTTTAACAGACAGTTTACTGTTAGGACTACAGAACCTGTAACCTGGAAACTGTACCTTGTTTAAAATCTTTTCAGGTCCTATACGCCAGGGAGCTAACGATATCCTTCGCGCAATAGAATTCATGCATCCAATATTTTCGGTGTACAGTATTTTTATTCTAGATAAATCTTTAGTATTTAAGTTAATAGGAATTATCACTACTAACATTGTAGTAATAATTCAGTTTACAATGTAAAAAAAAATTAAGATAAAAGTTACTAATGTAAACTTTTCTGTGTTTGTGTGTTTTTGTGTCTCACTTTACTAGTTTTTTTTATTAGGCTAAATGTTTACAAGACAGAGTTGGTTTACAGGGCGACATCCCTTATTTACATACAATCAATCTCCAGGCTGCACGATGCTAGATCCACTAGTAATGAGAAAAGATTAGGTTTAAGGCGTAGATTAAAGACTTTACTTTGTTAAGTCGCTCATGGTTATCAGATCAGAGTGGCTGCTATACTGATCTAGCAATATATACCTATGAATGATGGTAGCACATGAGTATCGTACAAAAAAAACAGGGTTTACAGCTAATAATCCCTGAAATTGTTTTCAATAATTTTATTTTATTGTAACTAATACTGACTATACATACATTGCTACAGACACATTCATCAATTAGGGGCCATTCAATTATTACGTAAGATGTTTTTACTAGTTTTAGACCCCTGCCTCGCCTTAATAAGACAAAATAATAATAGGCTTACCTCGCCCTCCGCCTGTAATTTTTTTATAAGACTTTAAAACAATAGATGAACATACTTTATATTTAATGTTTTTTTCAAAAGTATCAACGTTTACAATCATGTTGGATGGAATTTGTATATAATCACTACTTCTAAATTCTTTTATCGTACGTAAGTATCAAGGCTCCCTTCCACCATCGTGTAAGAAAAAATAAGGTACGGTCGACCACCTTCTCCCCTAACTCATGTTATTTAATAAATGAATAGACACTTAAATATTTCAAATATTTTCTATATTTCGGACATGGAACACACAACGCCAACTAGATTCAAACTAAGCAGAGCTTGTACTATGGTATGAAAGCGAGATTGGCTGATAGAATACTTTTTTGTAAATACAAACTTAATATACATAGAAAATACCCAAACTCCGAAACGAATATCAGTAGATCATACAAATATTTGGTCCGACCCTTGGACGACTTTTATTATATCTAAATGGTTTTTTGTGTTATCTTTCTGCAAAATATTCATATTTTTTTTAATGCACATATATGTCTAAGCATAACATAGAAAAGCAAATGCACCTTTGGAAAAATGCAAAATTTAAGATTAAATCTGAAAATAAGGTGATAAATTATTTTACTATAATATTATTGATACTAATAATATACTTTATTACTCGAAGATTTTAAATTTTAAAATATTGTGAAAAAACTTCATCTTAAAATTATGTATTCATTATACCCAGATATTTAATCATGTCATCAATTGTCTTGTGTTTAAGTTGCATAGAAATAAATAAGGTGCCTTCAATGTTTTTTCACGATAGTAAAGGTTGTTTCGAGATTCGAGTTAACACGCTTATCTATTTTATCCGAAGAAAATCACAGTACCTAATGTCTAAATTATAAAGTGTTTTATTAGTATGCAAAACACAGCTCTTCCTTGTAGCCCAGTTTTGCAAGAGCCGGTTTACAAGCGAAGTTGATCATTGGCGGTGGTCCGCACATAAGTACTACGCCGTCGTCGGATGGTGGTAAGAAATGATTAAGGATCATTTCATCGTTTATGAATCCGACGCTGTATCTCCACCCTGAAAGCATGAAAGTCACATTTTACCTATGTATGTTTATTACACATAGAGATAGGGGTGATGGAAAATTATGTAGAAGAAAATAACAAGAAGTTTTGTCCTTGCATCGCATATGACACGAGTTTCAAAAAGTAAATTATACTATTACTGTTGGATGTTAAGTCTACTCCTTTTTTTGGGCCCTATTATAGTAAATTATGCTGATATTTACATGACTATGATATTCAAAATACTCATGCTCAAAATGCTGTAAAACGTATGCGAATACACGAACCGATTAATACTTATTTAAAAAACAATTACCATCATTAGGTCTGTCAATCGTATACCATACTCTGAACTGTTCAGGATGTTGAGCTTGGTAATTTTCTAGTTCATTTCTTAGTAAGATGTCTTCTTCCGTCTGGTTGGCAAACAAAAGTCGCATTTCGGTCTTGTCATTGGGATCTCTGCATATGTGTCTAACTAGTTGAAGCATCGGAGCGATACCAGTACCACCTGTTTCCAAAATAATATCATATTAATACATTACCTATATATCGAAGGGTACAAATATTTTATCATGTTTGAATGCAAAACGAAGACAGTAAGGGCCATGAATACTGTTGTTGATAAGAATTGTGGTGATACAAGGGCGTTATATTTACAAAGAAACGTATCAAGTCCAACGCAAAGTAAGATGGAAAAGTTCTAAATAAATATGTTTGATTGAACTTTGTAGTGATAACAAAACAAAAAACCCAAAGAAAAAACAAAAAAGAAACTATTTGTATTGTACCAAATACATTTCAAAGGATGGGTTTTAGCAAAGAGTCTGATAACTTAGTAAATTTTTTAAAACAATTAAAACTGCAAATATTTGTTGAACGAGAGTCTACAAATGGAGCACTAAGCTATGCGGACCAATAGACAAACTAATTCGGAGATTGACACTTGAATTCAGCAGAGAGAGACATAAGGGTAGCTCTGAAGACGACGGTTAGTCGAGATTGGTTCGAAACATAGTTACGATCTAGAGCTGCCTGTCTTAAACTAACTATGGATTTTGAGTTGTCATAGACTTCGATCGAACCTTCATTATGTGTGCGCCTTTGTGAATGAATACCCATAATGAAATGATAGCGATCAAATACAAATGCTCTTCATAAAATATGTATTTGTAATAAGTAAATGTACAACGATGACGGTTGAGAATAATAATTTAATTGTATGAGTGTTTGATGGTTAGGTATCAAATGTAATGACTATCATAATGGCCTGTCATTAAGTTGTCCGAAGTGGTTATTTTAATATACAATCAAAAATTTATGAAATTGAACAATTTCTTTCGAAAGTTATTACTAAATTGTAGAAAAGTATCGTATCGCTACGATTCTCTATTACGATCAAACTATACTGCTTAAAATTGAGAGACTTAAAATATTTTTAACTGTGAGAAAATATAAAAAACTTGTTTCAAATATTAATATGTACCTATTTAAATAATTATACATATATGTAATGAAATGTATTTGAATTTATCAATAAGTTCACCTTGAATTGACGGTTATTCCTTAATAAACTCCAATTTGTTTTTATTACCGTATTTTTAACCTCATCAACTAGGTGAAATAAAGATTCAAATTAACGTTTAATACATGGAAAATTAAATGAAAAACATTGTCTTTTCCATGTAATAAATGTATCTTGTAATTTTATGTTTTTTTATCATTTCCTTTCATGTATTTTCCAACATATTTACAATTCATTAATAATTACTTAACTTTAGAGTTCTGTTAAAACTTGGGTGTAATAGGACATTGCTACTTTACATATATTTATTTGTAATGATGTCTAGTTTTATGATGAGTTCATATTATGAATTAAAGATTTAGAATATATTCAACTCAATTTTTTATTATTAGGTAACCTCACTAAAGAAATCTCAAATTATAGCCAAGATATCTCACAATAATAAAAACATTTAATAAAAAAATTATAAATAATCTAATGGTTGCTGTTTTAAAAATAAAATCATTTTATACATTCGCAATAATATTCCGTCATGTCTTTGATAAGATTTAAGACGTGATCCAGTATTTACATTTCCTACCTTCTAAACGTATAAAGGTATGCGATTAATATGTGATACGAGACCAAGGTTGATTTTTATCCGATAATTAACTTTGTAACGACGATAACCAAATATTTAGTAGATATTTAGTAGTTTTAACGATAAACGAAATACAAATCTAATTATGAAGAATGTTTTGTTTTAAACTTTCATGGTCAGTAACATTAAAATAGAAATCTGGTTTAGTAGCAATCCAGCAATTTTATATTTTAATGTGAAGAATGTTATAACATTAGGTGGAATAAAGGTAAAATAAAGATGTTCCTGAACGTTCCGCCGTTACTACGTAATACTTGTCAATATAAATAAAAAAACAAAAAATCTGAAAATGTTTTTGCCTGTCTGTAATCAGTTTCCAAAAGAAGAAACGAAAATCATTAAATTACAGAGACAAAATCTATAAATCAGTTAAACAATATATATATCTGAATTATATTTTAAGTACAATACAATACATATCAATGATGTAATGAAATGTATTATTGATACAAAAGAAAAAGATCTATTTTATTAAATTCTCAAATACTGTTTTATTTAAATTGATAAATACTAAAAGTATTACTTAAATACAGTCGTACCTGCAATCATGTTTATTTTTTTTACTAGAATCCTCAAAGGTGGGTCTTGCCTCAATTTCTTGACCTGTAGTAAACCGTTCCCGATGTATTGCAGTTTACCCGATGGACCACGAACATCAATAGTATCATTCAATTTCATATTATCTAAATATTGAGACATTTTGCCACCGTCTGGAAACTTAGGGTGGACATTTTTGAAGTAAACCTGCAATTATTTAATGGAATATTTTAAGGACAATTTAGTCAATTAATTATACAACAATATCTCTCGAAGACTGATCATCTGACGGTTAATGATTAAAACCACCTATCGACATCTGCAATTCAAGAGACATAAAAGTGCGATTTGAAGATAAAGAAAAGAGTTAAAGATTAAAGTAAGCGAGCATTTGTTTCAAAAATTTTCATTAAATAAGTTCCTGAGGAAGATGTTGGTACTAAAATGCCCTGTCGCTTTATGCCTAACGACTTAAGTATTAGATGACAATATTGAAAAATTATGACCATATATTTTCGAATGTATTGTAATATATACTTCACTACCAACTGAATTAATAAATCAGTTTACAAGTTTAACGATCTTACCTTGATGACCAAGTCAACGTAACCCTTTTCTTCATCACTGGTCACTGGCGTGTATGCCCGAATAACAAGTTCATTGTCGATATTGGCTGATAAATGAATGTGTTGACCGATGGGTAAACCTGAAAGTCAGACAAAAGAGCTATTATATAAATTTGAATAATAGCATTCATATATTTTGATGGTGTTTGCAATTAATATTAAACGAAATTTACATTTAAGATATGGTAGACATAAATAGTTAGATAATAAGAGTAATTCAAGGGGTTATACTAACCCAAGATATGTTGTGAAGAGGGCAATCCGAACCGGAACCGCCTTGTATCATGACTGAGTTCTTCACGTTGAATAAGAGGCAAGGCGTACTTAACGTTAGGGTTGGCTAATGTCACAGGGCTTGAGCTACCCCTTGAACTTTTTGACTTTCTTCCCCATAGTAAGTGTGCGAGTATTGTTGACAACACCACCACTGAGGTAACTCCTGCAATTATTGGCCAAACCTGAAAGTAAAACAATCACTACATTTGTTACAATCTTATATCTTACAATTCCGGGAATGCTTTACTCTTTAAACAAAATTGAATTAAACTACATCTTTGATAGGCCCCCTGGCACTACAGTACTGCGTAGTGTGGGTTGTACCAACACTACAGCACAGGAACAGAGTCTGACAGTAATCTTAAAATATTAATAAATATAATGCCTCGTTGGTCTAGTGGATAGGATATGCGACTCAAGGTAATCGACAGGTAATCAAGAAGTTTTGGATTCAAATCCCCGGGTCGAGTCAAAAAGTATTTTTGGGTTTTTCTTAGGAAATACCTAATAGCAGCCCGGAGTTTGGAAGTTTGGCGCTGATTAACGCCCGTGCCTCGGAAAGCACGTAAAACCGTCTGTCCCGGTTGTCATGAACATCTATGACAATTTTATTGGGAAGTCAGTGCTCTCAAATTTACTGACAACTAGTTCAACTTTTGAATTTCAGTTCTCTTTTAAGGTTGCGGAGGTCCGACGCCGGTCACTGATAGTCAGGTAAAACCGGTTGAACTAGTAGCCGACCACAAATAATATTGAGAATAAGGCTAGGAAGATGATGATACAGGTATAACTGATTGGATACGTAATTTTTCTTCAAGAGTCATATTTAAGGATGACTGACTAAACGTTTGTTCGAATGGAGTTTATTGCGAAACAACCTTTTATCGTCAGACGCTTCTGCGACTGAACCATTCATTGAAAATTAAACGATGAAATGCCTTTTTCGAACGAATTAGTTGTCATTTGCAAAAAAAACGGGCGGTATCGATTTTCTTCCTGGCTGAAAAAAATAAAATACCAAAAAGGTTTTAATCATTTCAACATGTTACTGGCCAGTACGTAAGAGTACCTTCCAAATGAAAATTTTTGACTGAGCCTGGTTTTCAAAGAAAACAACTTTTAACTACATTTTGTGGCGCGAATTCCCTATAGTTAATGTCGATTCTAATTAACTTTTTGTCAATTTTTATTAAATTATCTGATGTCCTTGACATTTAAAAGTATTGTTATTGCTGTTTAGCAATCTCGAAAATGGTAGATAAAGTGATAAAAGCGAGCAAAATTATTGCGCTGCTTGAAGAAGGTTGCAGCCAATGCTTCGTGGCTCAGAGGCTAAATGAGAGTCGGTCGACAGTTCAAAGGACCTGGCAGCGATATCAAGAGACCGGTTCCGTCAAGAGAAGGCCTGATTCTGGCAGAAAGACATGTACCGAACCACGGGATGATCGTTTTCTAGTTGTTCAAGCGTTGAGAAATCGCAAATCTTCTTATGTGGACCTCAAGAACAGACTCGAAGAAGTAAGAAATGTGCAAATTAGTCTATGGACGGTCAGGAGGAGGCTTCTCGCTGCTAGTATACACAGTCATCGCCCGGCACGCGGCCCTAAATTACTCCGTGGACATCGAGTTGCCAGGCTCGCTTCACTCGAAATTGTGTGTCATGGACTCATGAAGACTGGGATAGGGTATTATTCTCCGATGAAGCCAGGATATCTTTGCATGGTGAAGACCGACGTCGGCGAATGCTACGTAGACGAAGAGAACGCTTTGCAGAGGCATGTTTTGAAGAAATCACACCTTATGGATGGGGCTCTGTTATGTTTTGGGCAGGAATAAATTCTATGGATCGTACGGAGTTAGCATTCATCGAAAACGGTACACTGACTGGACACCAATACATAACGGAAGTTCTAATTCCTTATGCACAACCCGCTTTAACCGCTCGTGGCAAAAACTCAATTTTTATGGACGACAACGCTCGCGCCCACCGGTCTGGCGATGTGGAAACGTATATGCTAGAAGTCGGAATTCGTCGTTTGGACTGGCCAGCTAGAAGTCCGGACCTCAATCCCATAGAGCATGTCTGGGACGTTCTGAAGCGACGAGTGAGATCAGTGCAGCCGGCTCCGCAGACCATCAGAGAGCTAAAGAATGTGATTACCGCGGATTGGGAACATATTCCCCAAGAAACCATAAAAGATATACTCGCTAGCATGCCCAGACGAATGCAAGCCGTGATTTCAGCAAGAGGGGGTCACACTCAATACTAAACTTTTATCTGCTTTCAATGTATCAATAAGAACAAAGAAATTAACGCGTTTCATTTTTATTTAGCGAGCATGTACAATAATAGTGGTTTAAGCTTAAACATTATTTCTCAATAATTTAATCAAAATGTTATGATAAAACTGATGAAAACTATTCCTTCCTAATTAATTTAAAAAATTCTGAGGATAACAATACCTAAAATTGACAAACAAACAAAATAATACTATCTATAAAATAGTTCTTTGCATAAGTGCCCGTTTTTTTTGCAAAAGAGTTAAGTTTAATAATGGAAATAAAAATATAAACAAAACATGTGGCTTGCAAGCGTCCCAAGATTTTTCGTCACATACCTATTATTCCATAAATAATCGAGAAATGCTGTTGTGACAACAAATATTTAAGGGTATCGTTTCCATAATTGCTCGAAAAAGCACTTACGGATATGACAAGAGAAACAAATTAATTCATTATTTGACAGTAAAAAAAATATCTCAGTTCCTTATCTAATCAATCTATAGAGAGACCGAGTAAAATTACTAATACGATTATTATTTTTCGAGAAAAAAATCATCAACAGTGACCAAAATCACCGAAATCGACCTTTTCTGATTGGAATGTATCTAGTATTATGTTGCTTTATTTGAAATAAATATTATATTAGTTGCAAGAAAAAAGTACAAAAAAGAGATTAACCATTTAAGGTTTCTATTAATTCTCACCAGAAAGTCATAATTTAAACTTAAACATCATTATTTTTTAGCGGCAAAAGTTCCATACATTTTAGTATGGAGAAATAATTTGCAATAAAACAGAGTTCACGCGATCCAAAAATTCAGTGTTCTCCGAATATTCAAGGCGAGCGCCCGCTCGTTTTTAGCTCCACACGCACTGTCACGCACACAGAGATTTGATTGTTTACATACGACGACGTGACTGTGTGTAACTTTTGATAATATTTGGTAGGTCTGAGAATAGACACACCAATCTTTATATTTTATATTAGTATTAACCAACTTCAAAAAAGGAGTATTATTTATGTTTAACTAAATGAATTTTTTTTATTGTACATTCATTGATTACTCTGTCAATTGTCGACCGATTTTTAAAATTCTTTTTATATGACTGCCTCGGTGGCGCTGTGGTAGCGTATGCGATTGAGGTCTCGGGTTCGATTCACGGGTCGGACCAAATGTTTATGAGATCCACAATTTTTTTTTTTTTTTAGATGTTGGGTGTTTTCAATGTTAGTTTATAGGGAAACCCTAAAATTTTATAAGCACGTTATAATACGCCCCTATAAATAGTTATTATTATTTTTTTTATTTTGTAAGCCTATTCCAGACGCAATATCTGGTAGCCATCATTTCATGATGATGAGCTGATGGTGGAAGATATAACTTTTTAACGGTTAGGAGTTTTAAAATTATTATTGACTTTTATTACTTTTTGACTTTTATTGTTTATTGACTGCCTAGGTGGCAGTTAGTGGTAGCGCATGCGACTACTTTGCTTGAGTGAGGTTTCGGGTTCGATTCCCGTGTAGGACCAAATATTTGTGTGATCCGCAAATATTTATTTCGGGGTCTAGGTGTATTCTATATATATAGTGTATTGTATTCAAAAAAAGTATGTTTATGTATTTATATCAGTTGTCTAGAATCTATAATATAAGCGCTGCTTAGTTTGGGACTGGATGATGTCGTGTGTAAGATGTTCGAAATAGTTGTTTATTTATTATTGTAATATATCATACTGCCTTGTTGGTCTTGTGGTCAGCGTATGCAACTGCTAACCAAGAGGGCTAGGGTTCGATTCCCGGGTCGGACCAAATTTTTGTATGATCTGCAAATATTTGTTTCGGAGTTTGGGTGTTTTCTATGTATAATATGTATGTATTTATAAAAAAAAAGTATTTTTATGTATTTTATACTGCGAAATAAATATTTGCGGATCACATGAATATTTGGTAGAAGATATTCTGTGTCATTCGTCTGAAATATTTATTTATTGTTATTGATAATAAACTAGCTTTTCGCCCGCGGCTTCGCCCGCGTGGAATTCGTTTATATCGCGCGACACGGCAAGGGTAGATTAAACAATCTTACCTGTTTTTATGTTTGATAATAAGGAACTTCGACACAAACTTTCGTCCCCTATTTCAAACCCTTCTACCTTTATTTTCGCAATAAAAAGTAGCCTATGTCCTTTCCCAAGTTCAGTTCTATCTTCATACCAAATTTCATCAAAATCAGTTTAGTGGTTTAGGCGTGAAAGCGTAACAGACAGACAGACAGAGTTACTTTCGCATTTATAATATTAATATTAATTTGACTGCCTCGTTGGTCTAGTGGTTAGCGTATGCGGCTGCTGATCAAGAGGTCTCGGGTTCGATTCCCGGGTCGGACCAAATATTATTTGTGTGATTCACAAATATTTGTTTCGGAGTCTGGGTGTTTTCTATGTATAATATGTATGTATTTACAAAAAAAAAAGTATGTTTATGTATTTATATCAGTTGTCTAGTACCCATAACACAAGCTCTGCTTAGCTTGGGACTAGATGATGTTGTGTGTCAGATGTCCAAAAATATTTATTTATTTTATTTATTAGTAGGGATATGTGTGTTACCTTTAGTCGTATCTTTCAAGATGTTCAGCTGATGATGGAAAGTAATACTACTCAATGGTTTGGTGTTGGAGGATTATTATTTCACTTTTATACGTATGTATAAACCGCTAGTCGTATTTATGTTTTACTAGCTTTTGCCCGTGGCTCCGCCCGCGAGTGTGTCGATTTTCGCGGTAAAAAGTAGCCATGTCCTTTCTCGAGGTTCCATTTATCTCTATACTAAAATCGATCAAAATTGGTTCAGCGGTTTAGGCGTGAAAAGGTAACAGACAGACAGACAGACAGAGTTACTTTGCATTAAATATATATAAAAAAAACACAGTCCTCTGCCTCTTCAACCTGTCTATTAAACTCAAAACATAACGTAACTTAAAAACTACTGCACCGATTTTCATGATGTTTTCAGCAATGGATAGATTGGTTTTAAAGGAAGGTATAATTTGTCAAATTTTAAATGTTTTTTAAATATCTATAAGACCGCGTATCGTTAAACACACATTATTGACATAATAAAATCTTACACTGAGAGTCACTAGTGTAAGATTACGGCCAATTACGGTGCGACCTGGATGAACGCTCTGACGTATTATAAAATATTTATTTAAATAATATTGTGTAATAAACAATTTTATTCTACATGAAATGCTTAAAATGTCTACAGTATTTATTAAGATAAGGATTAATATTACATTGTTCCAAATTACTTTGAAATTATAATTTACAAATAAAGAAATATTAAAAAAGTATAATTAAAAAAGTATTACTGTAGGTTATTCCTAATTTATGTAACTCGTAAATTTTTGTCAATATTAGCTTTATTTATGTGTTCCTTTAAAATAATAAAATAACATTAATAAATCTTCCTTAAAAGGTAACCATAATTATGATGAAAACCGTATTTAAATACCTTGCGTATTTAAAAGGATCTGAGTTGACAGACAATGCACGCGAGCGAATTTATTTTATACTGTGTAAAATTATTTTATAATCTTTGCCCATTCGATTGGTATACAGAAAGTATTATGACTTTCTGTACGGAATGAATCCTACGGGCTTTACGTTATGGCAAGATACATTGCGTGCGTTGTAAGACATTAAAATACGTTCTACAAAGGCGAACAGTTGATGGATATTTAACATAAGCAAAAAACCGAAAGTCGGTGATTACTTGCTACGGTATGTAAGCGACAGTGCGCGATGCGTCTGTGTGCATGTAAAATATATATGTGGGTGTTCAATCACAAATTCTCACGGTCGGTGTCGCGGGCCTTAATTTCTCCAAATGTCGTTATAAAATTTCAGTTAACGTCCTATATAACTGAAGGGTTAAACGGCTTATAAGACGGTTCTCAGTTGTTGATTGATATAGTTACCACTCATGTTTGTGATAAATATACCTACTTTTCACTGAAGAACTTCTTTGAATAAGTAAATTTTAAGTTACATGACATGACCTTAATAAATTTTAGAAAGCCAATTAAAGTTACACACAGAGTTAAGACGATAAATGTAATAATAGCCAATTTGAACTGTTTTACATTTAATTTAGTGTTGCCTTTATTTCCCTTTGCCTTGTGACATCGTTCGACAAAAGATTCTGATAAAAGTGAGATGTCTTCGTTCACTAATATATAATATTCATAATATCTGATTGCTATTCTAAATGATAAAACGTGATACAAGTTGTAAATTATACGAACCAAATTCTCTGCCATGGTGATCCCCGTCTGCCACTGTGAGAATAAACGCACTTATTGACTGAATTCTATTTAGATATTCCAATATCAATTGACAACGTATTATATCAGATGATAAGAAAAATAGATAGATATAGTTATCAAACAATTTGCGGTTTTACCTAAATATATACATATAAATAGTATAATCTGTTTGTTCATATCAATCTATCTAATATTAAATTGTTTAATAACTAAGTAATAGTAGCACAAGCATTCAGGCAAAAAAAATAAACTCTTAAAATTAAAATAGACTTTTTTGTTAAGACAATCTGAACGGTTTGAGCAGGTGGTCAATGAGATGTAGCAGACAAGGTAAGAAGAGCCACGCTCATTTCAGCACGAATGGGCCGGGTCAACCGGGGCGGTAATACCATCATATTTTCTTTTTTTTATCAACCCCCGCTTTAGGAATATACATCTTGTGTCGCGGGGGACTTTAAAAACATACATTGAACAGACACAAAGAATACCCAGACCACTTGAAGACTAAGCCAACCGTGAATACTTTCACAGAAGACCAACCTTGAACTACAGCATTCGTGCAACATTTGTCTTGTTTTAATGGTGAGTGCGAAACCGGAGGCAATGAAATGAGAAGAAAGAGAAATGATGCAGAAGCACCTCAATAGGCCGCCATAGTGATGGTCTCCTCCTAGTTTATTCTCTTGCTTATTTATCTAAACGGTTTATTAGGCAATATAATTATATCTTATGCTTGAGAGCCTTTAACCACAAAAAACTAGTCAACTGTATTAAATTTGTACGCATGTTTCCTAATTTTTTCATACTATTGACAAGTACAGTTACTACGTTTGTCACGTACCTATGATACGCATATCTTTCGCCTACACTAGTATGTATTTGTATATGTTTCGATAAGAAGTACAGATAAAGTAATCAAACGATTAGTGATAAGCTACGTTCAAACCAATATGCTTTCATGTTCGCCATGCGTCTTCGCTTCTTAATTCGACATGCGTGTAAATATGTGCAAAACCTGGACAGTATGTTTAGTGATCACAAGGAAAGAAAAAATTGAGTTAATTTTTTAACATTTTCCTTTTTTTTTCCTTCTGTTTATCATAAATCATATAATACTATAATAATATGGACTTGTGGGTTAATCTGCGCCAAGGGCGCACGTACAGGTATTTTAAGCGTTTGCACTATCATGCTTGCTCACTATTACATCAGAAGAATGTTGAAGATATATTAACTTATCACTATAACACAAACACGCATATTAAATAGTACTTATTTAGGCATATACCTTCATCAGCATTTATTTATTTACGGTGACTGTGGACTCAATTGAACAAGTTAGTCAACTACTCAACAATTCCTCTTGTTTTTATCTATAGTTCCAACCACAATATGTGGCTGGTACAGTTTCTAAGTATATATTTTATAGTAGCTGAGTGCCACGGTTTTACAGTTTTTTTATATTTAAGCCTAACACAGTGACTCTACTCTGCCTAATCGAAAGCATGAGTAGAATCCAGGAGTAGAGGCCACCATGCTCATTGTGAGGGTAGGCAATGTAGCATGGTAACCCATACCAAGGCGGCTTGCATCATTCTCCCGGCCCTCTAAGGCCAAGAGAATGATGCAGTCTAAAATATTAGCCACTGAATGTCCCGTCAAAATTAGTCTAGCCGTACCAGAGATTACTCGGAACAAACAGACAGATGGACGCATAAATAAAAAGATGCTTTTTTGAAGCCAGTACGCATAGAATAGGGTTTATATACCGTATCTTACCCATAATGTATATTTAAAATCGTGTCCAACAGATAATTGTTTTATTTCATTATTACTTCTTTATTTTTGTACGAATTTTTCCAAGGGAGTGTATTTTACGAGTTGGGCCCCTATAACTCCTGATATAAAAAAGTTATCAAAACCGCTATAGTTATCCTTGAAACTCATTGAAACTTCGATATATGGGCTACTATCACGATTTTTTCAGATTTTTGAGCCCGCCGTTTGGTTTTTAGAGGGGGGACGTCCTGTTTTACAAAAAAAATGCACTTTATAGTTCAATGAGTCACAAACAGATGCCTTAATCAAAAAATGTTCTTAGCAACCTCACAATGTTTTCAAAAGACCTATCTAATGATATCCCACACGATGGGGTAGACATGAGAAAAAAAACATCATCCCTACTTTACGTGCAGGGAAGGTACCCCAAATAAAAATATTTTTCCAAATTTTATTATAGCACTTTGTCGACGTAATTACAACACATATTCTTGCAAAATTCCATATTTGTAACACCAACTATATGGGCGGTAGGTCGAGGACTGACGGAGATGACAAATCTGTAAGGGTTCCGAGTCATGAACTGCGAACCCTAAAATCTGATATTAATATTGCATACATACACTTCTATTTTATTTATTTGTAAGGATAAAATGAATTAAAATATTGTTTAACACTCAAACGTTATGGGTATGTTTGCAACTAATTTATAATTTCTAGATCCTTTTCGTTTATGGTTCAGCAGTTCATGACTTGGAACCCTTATTGGGGAGATTTGTCATGTCCTCGACTTACCGTCAAAACGGTTGGTTCTAGAAAAGCGGCCAAGTTCGAGTCGGACTCGCCCATGAAGGGTTCCGTAGAAGCAAGTAACATCATATAAAAGTTCTTGTAGTTCATTGTAACTTTGATCGATGTTTTGATAATAGCGTATTGATCGAATGAAAGGTAAATTGCGGTTTACGATTTATGACGTATTCAAAAAAACTACTTACTAGATCTCGTTCAAACCAATTTTCGGTGGAAGTTTTCATGGTAATGTACATCCTATTTTTTTTTAGTTTTATCACTCCCTTATTTTAGAAGTTACAGGGGGGGGGATTAAGAATACAAAGCACCACCCCTATTCATTTCCTGGGTGTCGTAAAAGGAATAAAATAAACAGCTAACATCACTGCCAAGAGAAGGAAAACTCGAAACAAACTCTTTACCAACCCGTCTGGCCGGCGTGGTATAGTACGCCAAAACCTTCTTTCAAAGAAGAGGCCTATGCCCAGCACTGTTAAAGGCTGTTGATGATGATGATGAGGGACACACACACACACACACACACATTTTATCACTTTGGGAGTGTCTCTCGCGCAAACTATTCAGTTTAGAAAAAAATGATACCAAACCTCAATATCATTTTTGAAGACATATCCATAGATACCGCACACGTATGGGTTTTAGAAAAAAAATTTTGAGTTTCAATCCCAAAATTTATAGTTTTTTTCTATTTTTGTGTGAAAATCTTAATGCGGTTCACAGAATACATCTACTTACCAAGTTTCAACAGTATAGTTCTTATAGTTTCGGAAAAAATGGCTGTGACATACGGACGGACAGACATGAAGAATCTATTAGGGTTCCGTTTTTTGCCATATGGCTACGGAACCCTAAAAATGACCTTTCGTAATGGATTGAGCTAGTGGAAAGACGTTGATTGCTATTTTATGAAAAAAGACTAGCCCGTGCCTCTTGTTTACAGTGAAATATAACATACATACACAAATATACTTTGTGTGTAATTATTTCACTATAAACTTTGGGACGCCGAAGTGTGAGACACCATGTTGCATTGTCTGCATTAGCAATGAGTTTGATGACCACTACTTCTGGATTTTATTCAAGCTTTCCATTACGCAGAATAGAGGCACTTTGGCATCCTTAAATAGATTTATAAAAATAATTGCAAACATTCATAGACACATTAAGGAGCTATGTGTCTAATGTATTCAGATTTCGATAACCCTATTCTTGGGAATTATGTTTGTCTATGTCGGTCTACTAGTTTAGCATAAGAATAATTCAGTGAAAGCCAAGGTTGTTTTATGCTTACCGCCAGTTCATAGTGTACCTACAAATCTATAATGATAGATGTTGAAGTCACATATTATAGGTATACACAAGGTATACGGATTATAATAGTATATCTATCTAATAACTTTTTAAAAAACAATCCTTTTATGTTTATTTATTACATATTATTATATTTGTGATCTCGAAAACAGGTCTAACAATTTTCCTGATATTTGGTTTTCGGGGGTGAAAAATCAATCTAGATTAGTGTCATAATTAATGTCATAATTAAGTGTCTTTGTTACGAGTTTTTCTTTAATACTCTTAGCATGCTTGCGCCATATATACTACTCTTTCAATAATACTTAGTTGGTTGGTGGTTGGTACTCCAACACAGCAACACTACAGCTACTTGAGAGAATAGATAGTGTTGTCAAACAATAAATAAATGATAGCCGAGATACTCAGCATACGTACGTCATCTTTTTTTTTGATATATTTTAACCCCCCCCTCCTCCTTGGTGAGGCATGGTAAGGTTTAAGACTACCCATATATCACGTACATGTATTACGTTCAAAGGTAGTACGTAGAAAGGTTGCGTGTATTACGTAGAAAGGTCGCAAAGAAATGCAAAAATTTGCAGAAAAATAAATACACGTGATATATTACTACACCCCCCCTTGTGATATATCGTGATTTTTTGTAAACCCCAGCCCCCCCCCACCCTTTGAGCCTCTCGTGATTAATGGACAGCCCCTTATACATATTATATGGTAGCAACGTATTTATTATTTCGTTACTTATTACTGTTGCTTCAGTAACAGTAAACACAATGTGGAATTTAAACCCCTTTTAATGTGGAATATATTTTTTAGAGTATCTTGTTTCTAAATATTTAACATATTTTAGTTGTGGCGTATGCGACTGCTGTGTTTGAGGTCTCGGGTTCGATTCCGATACGTGTGTGTGAACTTGTATGTAACATATCCGAAATATTTATTTACTTTAGGGTTTCTATACTAGAACTTTTCCTGATAGAGTCGGTAACGCGCAAGTAAGCAAGAAATCATAGTTTTTATTTTGGCATTGTTATTAACCTACTAATTAAAGTGCAGAAAATAAAGATTTAACTGCTTTTAATTGTTACTATTAGGAAATTCAAAATAATAAATTCTAAACATGGAATGATATTTGTTTAAACACAAGAATTAAAAGACCACGAAATTGTTCATATATTTCGTATAACGCACTAAAATATTATTTACAATAATTTATTATGCTCTTGTATTTAAATTTATATAAATTAAAAAAGTGTTTAACCTACCTATATTTACATAATAAAATAATTAATCCTCATGAACCTCATTCACAATTATGATCCACTATGAGTCCTAACAATTTCTCTGATGCTTTGCGTCACTCCCGCTACAAGCACAAAAGTTCCAAATACTATTAATACAACGTCTTTGATGAGAATCCACTTAAACTTGCCAAGTCCTCTTTCCCATTTAAAGATAAGGTCCAAGATAGAAGGTGCTATGAGGCCAAGAAATGCGTAGAAAAATGCTCCTTCGAGACCAATAACTTGTTCGAGTCGGGGCAATGTAGCCGCTGCTGCCACTGTAAGTATAAAGTTTAGAGAAGTAGTATATAATAACCAATAAAATTAGTAGTAACCATCAAATTTTGATGTGAAACATCTATAGGCGCACGTAAAATAGATTTCTGGCCTGGCGACTGGCGACGCCTGGCGACGCGTCGCCACGGCACGCTATACGATGGTATATATATACAGTCTATATGCAGTAGTGTGTACGGTGTGGCGTAAATTATAATTATAATTATTTAATTTTTTTTAAGAGTAAATTTAATTTAAGAGGCAAAGCGTGTGGGTTTGTGACGGGTAGGGTAATCTCTAGTTCTACTGAACAAGATTTAAAAAATCTTTTACAAATAGAAAGCCATATTTTAAGTAAGTGCTATATATTAACCAAAAAAATAGCAGGGCAGTGATGTGGGCAAAACATTGTTTATGGTAACATTAAAGAATCTAACCGGTTAGTACAGCAAACACAGCTCGCATGATGGCTTGTGCTATGTTGTGGTACCGCTCAGTGACATGTTCTTTGGTATTCCGCCATACGATTTCCATGGGCACGTAAAACTGCAGCGTGTATGTAAAGAAGATCGCAAAGATAATAAATATTTTTGCCATCAAAGCTGGGCTGAAAAAATAAGGAGATTATGAATAATGATTTTTCATATTTAGTGTTGTAATGTTTAATATTATTTGTCTTATTAAGATTATAATTGCAAAAGTAACACTGTCTGTCTGTCTGTTAATTTGTTCTTCAATCTTGTCATGTTTCAGGTCAGCATGGCGATGCCTTGCTTTTTTTTGACCACGATTTTTAGGGTTCCGTGGCCAAAAGGCAAAAAACGGAACCCTTAGAGATTCGTCATGTCTGTCTGTCTGTCTGTCCGTCCGTATGTCACAGCCACTTTTTTCCGAAACTATAAGAGCTATACTATTGAAACTTGGTCAGTAGATGTATTCTGTGAACCGCATTAATATTTCTACACAAAAATAGAAAAAAAGCAATAACTTTTAGGGGTCCCCATACTTAAAACTGAAACATTTTTTTTCATCAAAACCATACGTGTGGGGATATCTATCATCTATGGATAGGTCTTTAAAAACGATATTTAAGTTTCTAGTATCATTTATTTCTATATTGAATAGTTTGCGCGAGAGACACTTCCAAAATAAGAGAATGGTAAAACTAAAAAAAAATTGTTGCACATTTACTATGCGAACTTCCACCGAAAATTGGTATGAACGAAATCTAGTAAATAGTTTTTTTTCAGTAAATAGTTCATAAATCGTAAACCACAATTTCCCTTTCATTCAATCAATACACTATTAATAAAACATCAATCAAAGTTACAACGAACTACAAGAACTTTTATATGATGTAACTGGCTACTACAGAACCCTTCATGGGCGAGTCCGACTCGCACTTGGCCGCTTTTTTGTTAAGTGCAGTTGACGTTAAATAGTTGAAGAAAACACAAATACTTACATTTCTCCTGTAGACAAATTCAGAGTAATGCTGCCCATTGCATCATCACCATAACGCATGTATCCGAGAACTCCCATAAACATGTACAATATTACTACGACTGACATAGTAATGTTCAATACTCCAGGACAACCTAGGAAGTGCTGTGGTTTAGCCATAGCATTCTCTACAGGGAGTACGACTCCGATGCCTTCCATGGCAAATATAACTGTACTGAAATGAAAGCAAATTTCAAATTAATTTTACTTATACATATTCTATCATGTAAGTTACAAGCAATATAATATTCACTTTTAAGAGATATTTTGTTATTCCAACTACCCAGATTTTTTTTTGTCTTATGATAGTAGCTTTTGCGCGCGGCGGCGTATATATATTTTCAAGGTTCAACCTATCTCTATACCGAAATTCATCCAAATCGGTGCACCTTCTTAGGTGTGAAATCGTAAGACACACAGTTACTTTCCACTTCATATTATTAGTATGGATAGTATTTTACCATACCAATAACATTATTATTTAACTCTATAGCGCATTACACAAACGCAACAATTTATTCAATCTTCACGTCAGTAATGGCACACATATTTAGCACTAAGGGGCCGTTTCTAATCACGTAATTTTTAAGCCCCTTTTTAACCCCTCCCTCCCCCCTGGCGATACGTGGTGGGGTTTAGGAACAACACCCCCACACCTTCCAAAATCATATGTAGTTTTGTGTAGGTACCTTAAAAAAATCTTAATATTATCTATAAATATCTTAATAATAAGCCTGGAAACGGTGAGTCAAGGGAACACTGCACGCCGATTACGGTTTACAAATCGCACGCTTGACGAAAAAATAAATACACGCGATATCTTATTCCTTACCCCCGTCCCCCCTTGTGATATTTCGTGATTATTGTCGAATCCCCAATTCGAGCCTCACGTGAATAATGGACGGACCCTAATCTACATTTACAATTATAATTTTAATAAGAGCAAACAAAGCTTATAATATCAAAAAATAAAATTATATATATATAATTAAGAAGATAGCACACGACATGTATTTGTATTTTTGTCCTTATATTGGCTATGTTATTTACTTTTCAGTAATCCAAAATAGATAAATAAATAAAAGAAAATGAATTCCTTACCCGATAAATAGAGGCAGTTTTCCGATATCGACAGACATAGGCTGAGAGTCAATAGGCTTGAAATCCGTGAAAATGTAGTATAAGCAGATAAGGAATGTCAATACGAGAAGTATGTTGGCGAATCCAGAAAATGGTGCAAGGTATTTCAAGCTCTTTATTTGAGTGAATAGTAGGACTGGTATGCAGAAAAATAAAAAGTATTTGATTTCACTGATGTTATTATCCACATAGTAATAATCAACTATCTGAAAATAAGCGAAAAGTTTGTTAAAAATATTAATGAAAATGTCTCTGCTTGTAACTAATTTTCTTTTATTACATTTTGATAAACCATTTCACAAACACGAAGCAAAAAATCTAAAGAATTATTCATAAAGTAAATATTTACAACGTGCAATAATAGTATATTTCACGGATTTATTTAGCTGAGATGTGTTAAGCAGTTTGTTTTGAGATAAATTACTTGACAGTTAGCCAAAATACCTGTTTCACGGAATCTACTAATAGGATGACATACACTGAACAGGCGCCGAGAATGGTGAAAGCCATAGCCCAATCTATAATGATCCTGGAACGCAATAATGAAATATGTTAGTATAACATCTACCTAATATAAACCAAGGTAATATAAACAAGGGTAATATAATCGTCAGTCTACCAAGACACAAAGTGACTGTGAAAACTATATTGTTCAATTGTTATCGCTTCGAATATCAACGTCTCATAGAATAAAAGATCTATTTATTATTTCTGAAATATTTGTAGCAGTACAGGCATTTAAGAAAATCATACAACAAAACAATATATTAATTACATACCGGTCAAAAAGAATTTTTTTGTTGCACACGGCGAGTCTGTGATTACACGATAAATTTAATGAACAGATTTTCCATGATATAATTCTGGTTCGGATGAACAGAGAACTCTTTGAATAAAGAGTTCTCTGTTCATCCTACTAATATTATAAACACGAAAGTTTGTGAGTATGTATGTATGTATGTTTCTTGCTCTTTCACGCAAAAACTACTGAACGGATTTGGGTGACTACAGTAATATAGCTTAAATATCAAAATAACATAGGCTATATTACTGCTATAATCGACATATAAGCGGGTGGAGCCGCGGGCGACAGTTAGTAATAGAAATAAAGTCAAATTGACAATCTTGCTTCAGAAACTTTTGCCTGAACTTTCTAAAATGTAATTAAAAACGCTACCATTACTTCTTACTAGCAAATGAATTTAGCTAGACAAAGAATGAAGGTCACAATTAAATTAGACTATCTAGTAACGCACCTTGCCGCTTTCGACATTTTCCTCAGTGGATGTGGTCCTGTTGCAAATACAGCCTCTACTGTTTCGGCATATCCTAATGATGGAACTTTTGTTACTCTTGATACCTCTTGTGAAGTTTTGACCTTTAAAATTTAAAACACACGATAGTTAGCTTTACATATTACTAATGGATGTAAATCACAATAACTATATCTATTGTTCATATTATAGTACTACAAACTTTTGCCCGCGTGTAAGTCATTTATCGCGATAAAAAATAGCCTATGTCCTTTCCATGCTCCAGACAAATTTCATTAAAATCGGCTGAGTAGCGCGATAGATAAATAGAGTCACTTTCGCCTTTATAATATTAGTAAGGAATAGTAAGAAACATTTATTTAGAGGTCTGTGCCATTAAATTACTGTATACTGCAAATGTGAGATGAATTCTTTGCTCAAAAATAGTTTATACAAGTCTCATAACAATACTGTAGTATTATAGTTTATATCCTAATAACAGTGACTATAATTTATACCCCAATAACTATTAGTTACTTACTAATAAATAAACGCAGTGTGTACAAATGTATCCCAGTATTATGGTCCCGATGATGCCAACTATCGTACCCGCATTTTTAAATGCAGCTGGCATAGCAAGAATACCGGAACCTAGAGAAGACTTTAGAAGATTCGCAAACGACCTCACATCTCTGAAAAGTAATTAAAATTCTTTATATATCATGTGTCATTAAAATTTACGATTTGTTAATCAATCTGAGTAATGATTTACAGAAATAATATATTGAGTCTTGTCTCAGTTTTGTATCACATCGATTACAATTTGAATGAAAGATTGTTCTTACTTTTGATAAAGTGTAGACCAGTTTTTTAAACAAACTGTTCAATGAAACTCTTTGTTGATATTTTAAATATGGAGATGTATGTGATTTGTGGTAATAAAATTTACGACGTGACTTACGAGTTCGGATGCTCTAATTTTCTGTTTTGAAACGGATCATATGAGATTGTCTCCAGGTCATTCTCTTTACATTTCGTGTTGATTGTGCTTATAGATATCGTCGATGGATATATTCCATTTTCTGTTATGATGGCTCTGGAACAGACAGATGTATTGTCATGTAGTTTTTGTTGTATATAAGGATTTTTTGCGATCAAATTATATAAATAGTTACCTAGACATTTTACCTTAGTTGAATTACGGATGTGAATACTAGACAGACGGGTTTGTTGGAGGGATTTTATCAAGTTTTCTTTCTGTTTACAGTATACCGGCTAATTTCTGTTGTCTTGCAGTTTGTTCCCTTACTAGGCTCTTACTCGCATAGGATGAATAGGTGCGATGACATTTCTTATTTTCAATTCATCGCAACATGAATTAAATACCGTCAATAATGCATTAGGTATATGTGCATACAGTTTAAATATACATAACATATTGTCATATCGTCAACAGCTTTTATCATACTAGTGTTGGACATAGGCCTCTCCTCAGCAGAGGTTTTGACCCCACTTTTATACGCATATATGACATAAATTTATTTTAAATGACTTGTACTAATAACTTGTCCCTCATCAGGATTTTAAGATCTGTGGGATCTGTGTTTGTAGGTATACATGGTGTATCCAAACAGGAAAATGAAAAACAATCTAAACAGATTTCAATCTAAACAGCGACGAATAAGGAAGATGTAACGAAAAAACTCGTAAATACAAGTTTGTTTAAAAATGTAAAGATTCAGTTATTGACCCCATGTAGAATCCGTCTACAAAATTGAATGACATGTGGACCGTGGTTCACATAGCACAACATCGAAAGACATTAAATAAACTAAGAATATCTTGATAGAGGAGCAGAACGCCACTTAGTACTGTTTATGTTTATTTCCTGGTCTTAATGACATTGGAATGCTGTTTGCTCAATGTCTATGTAATTAAACAGAAATCAAGGTTTTCTGCTAGTTTGTTTAGATGTCATTTTGATTTTAACATTTTTAAAACTAGTATTTCAAAATCCTATTTTACACAAATATCTACATTTGTGTTAAGTTTTAATATGCTTACTGATACTTTACATATCAACATTTTTCTCACTGTTAAAAATTGAAACAAAAATACCCAACAAATAATAAAGTTATGAATATGTTATAGTTTTTGTTAAAAGTTACATACACAACAAGAAAAGCTTTTGATTAAAAAAATTTAAGGGAGAAATAAAGTTATAAATATTGTTAATGCTGTTTTGTTCCTCAATCTTACATTTTTTGTAACCTTTATCATTCATAAGTTTAACCGGCTTAACCTAGGTATCTGTTTTTCAAAGGAGCGACTGGCATTGGACTTTCGCTCCGGCATGGTAAGCTTTTTTTTTACTGTGGGGAAATAGGTAGTAGAGCCATGATTTCAGCACGAATGGGCCGTCTCGATCGGGACAGTACTACCCTCACACAGAAGATAATCCTAATAATGACGGCACTCTTGCTGTTGTATTTAGTTGGTGAGTGTGATCAGAATCATCCGACCAGGTCGCCATGGTATGGGTCACTATGCTGCATTGCTTACCCTCACAATGCTGATGGTGACCCCTACTCTTAGATTCTCATGCTTTCCATCAGACAGAGTTGAGTTTTTAGACTTTCGCGACTTTTACACATACTCATGTTTTTTACTGTAAACGGGACTTATTCGCGGTAAAATTAAAAAGGTTACGATACGCACTTGATCGCGTTGATTTCTTGTAATGTCGCTCGGTAGATACAACCTGCACATATCACAAAGGCGACGCTAAACTCACATCAGTCTACCCGTGACCACGAGCGGTATAACCTGTTCGAAACGTCGGAAAATGGAATCTATCGTAACTTTAAGGTAATCGTAATTAACAGTTTTTTATCAAATGCATATGAATTAATATACATTAATATATTTTTTGTCTGTTTGTCCGTCTCTCTGTCTCTTTGTTTATTGCGGATAAGCTCTGGAAAGGCTGGACAGATTTTCACGGAAGTTTCACCGGCAAAAATATAAGAACTTAAGAAGTAACTAAGTCTTATTTTTTTCAAGACTACGCGTTACTTTACGTTACTTGCGACTTACAATAATAACTTCGGGTAACACCGCGTGACTCAGCTGGTAGCAAATGAATGTGTTATTAAAAAATGTTATTAACCAAACCTCAGAAATCTAGTTTTTATGAGTCACTAATATGAGACACTATTTATTAGGTACGAGTTTTTGAATTCTTATTTAAATTAATAAAATACCCACAAACAACAAAAAAGCTCACAATCTGGGTAAGCCCCCATTACGAATTTTGAATATTTTATAGCACCATGAGTTGTCTCAAATTAGTTTATCTCAGTTTATCCTCAACGGAAGATTATTATTATATGAATTTCACGTGAGTAAAAATTTACTCATCTAACTATTCAAATAAGATACACTTAAGTAAACAGATTTGAGTCCATTATATTAAAAGTCGCTCTACTGATAGCTCTGAGCTGTAAGACGTACGACTTTTATCTCGGCAAACATCATTTCATTTTACTGCATAATTTAAATATGGCTTAATTTATAGGTGTCACAGTAATAGTTTAAGTAAACTAACTTATATCATCATTTTGCTGACAGAGTGGATATTACTTTTAATTTTATTAATTTGAGACAGCAGATTATGAAGAAGTAAGATGACAAATGACTTATTTATTAATCGGTAACCTCGAATGAATTTCATTACTTTTACATTACATTACAGCTTATCAGTTCTATATTACCATCAAATTGATTATGTTTGCCTTTAATGTCAATGCTTCATTTTATGCTTATTAGTCTTATTAAAATGATCTATTTCTTTGTAGTTGTATCTACGTTCAGTACGTCAAAAAAAAACAATAAAAGAGATTTTAAAAAAATGTTTAGATTTATATCAAAGTATGAGAACATACTAGTAGTTATAAAGAACACGTAGTGCTCCCAGATTGTTCACCTAATGTGATAATATTTATTTATACATCACGGAGGATGGCGTGGCGGAGTCAAATATCATCGGACAAATCAAAGCACATAGGCTCCGGTGGCTTGGCCACGTTGAAAGAATGGGAGAAGGTCGAGGAGTGAAAAGAGGCGTCCGGAAAGGAATCTGGGTCGTCCAATCGGATGACTTCCGGTTGGGCGACCCAGATTTCGCTGGAGCGATACAGTATAGGCGGACCTTGGGGAGCTTTAAGCCGACAACTGGCGACAGGCAGCCCAGAATCGAATGGAGTGGCGTTCTCTTGTGTCGGAGGCCAAGACTCACTTTGGGTCGCTGAGCCAACGGAGTAAGTAAAGTAAGTAATTTATACGTACTTAATATTTTTCTGATTGTTGAGTTCTAAATTGGGTATGTTACTATAGTCTTTGTGTAGATACACCAGGTACCCTTTTTTGTCCTTGCCAAAATCCCCCAGATACCACTTACTGGTGGTTATTTTGAACTCGAACGACCACAAACCCTACGCGTACTACGCAGAGAATCTCTCTCGATCTACCGCTCGATCATCGCGCGAGGATGCGGGAAGGATGAACATTTTGCATCTCTAGACTATTATTGCTCGGATTCAGCTGCTTGTGACAAATATTCACATGTGCCTTAGCTTTTTTTCTGTACGACGTTCCAAATAAATACACGTCACGTTGCTTTTAGGTTTAATATCGCGCGTTTGCCGAAAAAATAATTACACGTGATACATTACTACACCGCCTCCCCCTGATGTTTCGTGATTTTTTGTGGATCCCTTGCCCCCCCCCCCCCCCTTCAAGCCTCACGTGATTCATGGGCAGCTGATTCAACGGAGCTCCCGAACGGAGAAAGGAAATCCCGGGATACCGACGTACCTCGGGTCATCCACCTAAGACTAACAGATGACCTCATTCAGAGTGAAAACCCCGATGTTTCCTTTCTGTCCCCAGAATGGTGTTTCTTAGCGCGTCACAATGTTACTACGGCCTGCTTCTGGCCGAAATCATGTTACCGAGCGAGAGAATTCCGACTCCGATGGTCGCCACGAGGTCATACTTCTGCTCCGCCCACGTAGGGCAATCTGCCAACGTGTAGAGCGCCGTAGCCCCGGTCCGGTCATAGCAGTGGTCGCATTCAGCCGTTGGCTTTATTCGGATTAGGCACAGGTGGTATCTGATCCTTTCCCAGTGGTGACCTTCATCAGCCGGTGTGAGAGGGTTCTGCGGTTCCCCTTGAGCTAATCCTCCTTAACGGGTCTTACCGTCGCAATAACGGTGTGCCATGCTCTTGGTTGTCTAAAACGATCTTTTCACTCTTTTACGAGGACCTGGTGGAGTTCGGATTTATGATCCTCGATTTCTCGAGGCTCAGGACTCAGGCCGAACTTTCATGCCACCTTGCGTCAATGGTTAACAGATGAAAGGGCTTTCGCCTCCAGATCCCCTGGTGGAGCTCTGTCCAGGAGACTCACCGCCTCATATGAAAACAGCAGGCATCATATTATGAAGGCAGGGCAATGGCAGGCAAAAAAAAAACACATCGGAACACCGGGCGTTCCAACAGAAAACGGGGCCTCGTTAAAACTGGGAAGGCCGAGGAACGTTGAGTTGCTATGGATCTGGTTTCTAGGATGTATCTGGTTTCCTGGACACTAGTACCCGAGAAAGCTTGCGGTTTTGGTCTTACATAAATACCAGACAAAAATGGGTTTTAATTTTAGAGACGTGCCATTTCGGTATTCTAATTGAAAATCATTCGAATCTCACTTTTCTTTACTTAATTATGTACAGAATACATACGTATTTCTAACGGCGAGAGTAGATTTCTATAGAAGTAATCAATATAGTCTCGTTTAGATACTTTCATACTATTGCTGTTCCAATCAAAAATGAAATAATTTCAGTTTTATTAAAAGTCAGTGCTTAATAAGATTATGCAGACATTAATTAACAATACATTTTGTCGAAATTTAAATACTGATTATCTTGATGTAACAAAAGATTTCGGTAGTTTAGATTCGTGGATTACATACATACCTGAACGGGTACAAGAGTATATCAAGTGTGGTTTCAAGTCATCTAGTGTGTGACTATTAGTCACTTTTGCAAGCTATTGAATTTCTAATAAAACTGAAGTATCAGAAATGTAATAGATTAAAACAGAGACCAAATATTCTCATTAGATGCAGAAAACCCTCATCTGAGGGCACTGCTGAGCCAAATTCAGTACCATTCACTATTTTCTTTAAGCAGTTTAGGCCAATTTATATTTTACAAGAGAAATACAACTATGTTGCTTTCTCAATACTCATAACCTGTTATTGTACGCATATGCCAGGTACTTGAACAATGAATGTAAAAAGTGATTGGGTACCAAATCAATATTTTTTTCAAGGTTACGTACATAAATGATAAATCATTCAATTCGAATTGAATTGAAATTGGTAACAATCAAGAAACATTGTTTGAATTTATATCTATAGCTGGAGGAACAGAATAATGTCTTAAAACGTCATGTCATAAAGCATAAATATCATAAATAATAATACATAATATATTATAAAATAATACTAATAAACTACATAATATGTATGAAATTTATTTTGTAGGAAAAATGTTTATAGGTATTTTACAGTTTTTCAGGTGCTGACATTTCTTTAGACTCACTCGAGAAAAGAATGCCGAAACAAACCACAGAGGTGTTTGTTTGGGTACTAGACAACTGATATAAATACATATATATACTTTATTTTAAATACACACATATTATATTATACAAAGAAAACACCCAAACGAAGAACCAAATGTTTGCACATCATAAAAACATTTGATCCGACCGGGAAATTGAACCCGAGACTTCTAGATCAGCAGCCGCATACGCTAACAACTAGACCAACAAGGCAGTCTTTACATATGAATTCTAAGCGTAAATTCATAGTAACTCGTAGTTAATTCGTAGTTGTTACAATAAACACCATTTTTTGTCATATGTCTGTTTGTTCTGGTTAATCTCTGAAACAGCTAGGCCGATATTAACTGGACTTTCACTGTCAGGCCGTTAATGGTATTAGGAGTAACTTATGTTTTTAGAACTAATTTTATTGCACGGCGTTCCTCACGAATGGAAAAGTTAGAAGAACTACCGCGGGTAACATTGCGGAGCTCAACAAGTTCTTGACTAAGAGTTTCTAATAAATAATTATGTACCCAACACATTAAGCAGGAATTTATGTCACTATTATAATACAATTAACAGTAAAAATAGATACGATGCAGTGAAAATATGACATTACGATAGACACGACGATACGATATTCTAGAGGCCGACGCCTAGCAGTGGACTCCAGTGGGTTGATAATGATGGTCAAATGATATATCCTCCTGAGAATTCTTAAATCCAACCTAAATCATTTCCATTCATCCCATTTTGGTATGTGAAAATTTTTTTTCGCACATAAACTGATACTTCATTCTTAATTGTTTCTAATATATTTGTCGTAAAAAGTTGTTTGATATTCTTCAAGTAAGAATGAAAGCTTATGTGATGATGAGCACGTGATTGTATTTAACGTGAACAGACAACACACAACACGGCTATGTAAACAAACCTAAATTAAATACGAGTAGGCAGCTTGTTTTCATTGAAAGTTGACATATTTTTACACTGAAAACAATATTTTTAAAATAAGTGACATTGGGACTTTATGACAGAAATGTATTGTGAGCCAAATCGTATTTTTTTTAAATACCTTTGTTAGTTTGTTTACTATGAGCACTACATTAGTTTAATTTGCTACGTGTAACTAATGGTCTTTGAGGAAAATGTAGGAACTGGTTTTCTAGGACATTCTGTTACATTTGCACAGCTCTAAATGACTTCAGCCAGGTGATGATATATTTAATAGTATCGTGACCATATTACTGTTGGGTGCAAATTAAATACAAAGTAATACAAATAATTCTAAAGAAACAAATACTTCATGTTTTTTTGTATGATTTATGAAGCGGTCGTAATCATCACTTATTAGGGTTCCGTAGCCAAATGGCAAAAAACGGAACCCTTATAGATTCGTCATGTCTGTCTGTCTGTCCGTCCGTATGTCACAGCCACTTTTTTCCAAAACCATAAGCACTATACTTATGAAACTTGTTAAGTAGATGTAATCTGTGAACCGCATTAAGATTTTTACATAAAAATAGAAAAAAAAACAATACATTTTGGGGGTCCCCATACTTGGAACTGAAACTCGAAAAAATTTTTTTCATTAAACCCAAACGTGTATCTATGGATACGTGTTCAAAAATGATGTTGAGGTTTCTAATATCATTTTTTTCTAAACTGAATAGTTTGCGCGAGAGACACTTCCAAAGTAGAAAAATGTCCCCCCCCCCCTGTAACTTCTAAAATAAGAGAGCGATAAAAGTAAGAAAAATATATGTTGTACATTACCATGCAAACTACCAACGAAAATTAGTTTGAACGAGATCTAGTTAGTAGTTTTTTTTAATACGTCATACATCGTAAACCGCAATTTACCTTTCATTTAATCAATACACTAGTATAAAAACATCGATCAAAGTTACAACGAACTACAAGAACTTTTATATGATGTTACTTGCTGATACGGAACCCTTCATGGGCGAGTTCGACTCGCACTTGGCCGCTTTTTTTTTTAGTTATCTTTCTCATTTTGTTGCCGAGTCAGGTAGTGAATTATAAATGTGAATTTGATAATTATGAATTTTCAATGCCAAATATAATTTGTTTATACAAAGTCATACGTGAAATACAACAAAAACAGCCGACTTATAACATATACTATATATTGCATATCTTCTTTAAGAAAATATATTAACAGATTAACAAGAAACGAGTCTCTTAATTAAAAGCCGCGTTACGTCACTGGTTGTTGCAATAATGTAACTTTTACGTAGGTACATCAAGTAGTTAGTGTGTCAAGTGGCTTAAAAACTCGTTATGCCAATGGAAATGGCTAAAAATAATGGTAAATAAGTAAGTAAAAATTCGTGAAATGAGGTTAATGTCTTCGTAACTACAAATATCCTTTAAGTGATAGTATCGTATGGCCTTAACCCTCTCTTAAGAGGAGACCTGAGCCCAGCAGTGGGACGTTATGGGTTGTTGATGATGATGATGATAGTATCGAAAACCTTACACGTTAAAAGTATAACAAAAACACAGTCACAAAGTGATAGGTTTGTTGTAGTAAGCAGTTGATCTGATTAGTTATGGAGGAGAATTGAAGAAAAAAGTTTACTGCGACTATTAGACAATGGACAAACTTTAATTAATATTTTCTAAGACTTGTCATTCATTATAATTTTACCCAACAATTTAGATAAAACTGTTAGGACTACGGACTAACTCTTTGCACTGATTTAAATAGTCTCGTCAAAATTACCTGCTTTCTAAAACACTTCACGTATTATGATTGTCATTAATAAACTTATGTACCTAACTGTTTTCTTTTAAATCCATTACATTCAAATAATATGAATTAAAATATAAGTTTGTTTTGTAGGCAGTTACGAGTATATACTTACTCTTAGATTGATGTACGTAAAGTTTAACATTGACAACATGTACAGTAGTGTAAATGTTAAAAGGCTGGTCAGACTAGAAAACATCAACTAGGAAGCCTGTTAAATTATTTTGAAGTGCTAAAATTAAATTGGAACATTTTATTACGTCTTAGTATGAGTGCACGCTAATACCACGCTATACATAATTAATGTTTTCACGCATGGCGTAGCAACTTGTGTTAAGGTAAGAAAGTGTAAAATCAAGTTTACTTTGCTGATTAAGTGTTAGTTACTACGTTACGTTGTAGTATCGAGTAGGTACCTACTCGATAAAAGAATACTTAGAACAATAAATGACAATTTTGGCGCCAATTCACTATCGTGGGAATGTGGGATTTAAATAATGAGCTCTACAAATAGTTGAGAGACCAACATCTCTGAATTAAGAAAAGTAGGTAATTAAACTTTAGGATTAGGTAATATTTATATCAGAAAACTTGAACTTGGTACTAGGTAAATGTTGAAGGAAATTTAAAGTAGTAATTATCTAATATTTCTTAATAAATTGTTGAAATTTAAAATATACAATTTAGATAAATTTAACAAAAGCAACTGTTGCATGTATTTTAAATTTTAAACTTACGTTGAACTGAACTCCTTCATGTTGTAACTGTTCGACATTATCACTGATTTCAAAAGTAATGTTATGATATTATAAATTCAAAGATTACACTTGATTTATTTTGAATTTAACCAATTGTTTCTGTTTTTGATAGAGACCGTGTGAATGTGCGCGCGAGCGACATATTGCGTGAGCGGTGTCACAGTCAATGATTGTAGGTATTTCTTGTGTGCAAATGCTCATCTTATAAATATAAAATACGCACGAGCGTTTCGGAGACTGTTTTGGCGTCGACATATTTTAGCTCAAGGGTTATTAAAATCCGTAATTTTGGAGCATGTTGATTATTTAATAACAAACAGTAAATATAACAATAAATGCTAAATTTATGTAAATATTTAAGTGGATTAACCGGTTGACTAGTTGAACCATGTAAGAATGTATGAATCATAATCGATGAATTCTTAAAAGCAATAAAAAAAGTTTTTTATTCCTTCCTATTTAGGAGAACTTCATCTTCTTCCTAACCTTTATTCCCAGGATTATTTGGTTTTGGCCATGAGTTCAACCGGTTTTACCTAAATATCAGTAACCTTGACAGTTCTTAACCCTGAGGGAGAACAGAAATTTTAAGGTTGAACTACTTGTCAGGCACTAACTTCCCAATGATGATTGCCATAGATGTTCATGACAACCGGGATCGAAGGATTAGAATGCACTCCGAGGCATGTTCGTTAATCGCTTTCAAACTTCTATACTCCGGGTTGTTATGTCTGTATTTCAAATCTTTGTTCCACACATCAGAGTACAATTTCTTTCACACGTGTCAGAAATTTATTTATTAATTTAAGCATACTTAAAGCTGACATTTCTGACACGTGTCGCATGCATATAGTGCACTTGAGAGCCTAAACACCGATATTGTCTGCGTCTGTCCCCAGTACGTGTTCCAGCTGAAGTGTATGGCATTGTGTAAAAATAGTGTGCATAGCTGCATTCACAATAATGATACTTTCCATCAGAGTAGTCATTTTTCATATATATATTTGAAATATGAACTAATTTCTTCAATTTTGAAATGACACATTAAAACTAGCTGATGCCCGCGGCTCCGCTCGCGTCCTCGTCGCGGCAGGGGAGTATGGTAACTAACATTGTGACACAAGAATTTTCTAAGTCTATGGCATTTTTCTGTATCAAATTTTTTTATGTTTATCAATTTGATTGGAAATATGATATATTATAAAAAAAACAGTGTATTGTATAGTAAACGGTTTTAGAATTAAACGACCCACCTTACCATCACGACAAAGTGAAATGGGTTTTTGACCACATTTGATTATGCTTGATACATATTTTGGCGATTTACCTTTCACTATTTGTCATCTCTTACCGGTTATATTACCTATTATTGTTAGGAAGTAGATTTTTAGACGGAGATATAGTTACAGATTCCATCCTAATAGATTTATATAGGTAATATAAATAAGCATGTATTTTGTACCATAGTTTTATAATAATATTTATTTTATTAACAGGGGTTTTCATAATTTTTTATGACTCGTGATATATATTTCCTTGCATGTAAAAAAAAAAAGTATTTTCTTTCAACCAAAAGTAACATGATTTCTTGTGTATTTCCTCAGGCACACTTAGATCTTAGTCTGTGGTTAGAAATAGAGAGTAGGAATGCAATTTTTGAACTTTCTATTGCATTTTTTTAAAGCTGCCTTCACCAACCATTCTCTTAATCTAGATACACCAAAAGTTTTGTTATTTATTCGTGATCGCCAGAAGAATACGGTATGTAAATGATATGTTCGGTATTTCTTTTAGAAAGCTAGCGCTCGTTAATAGCGTGTTTATAACTGTAAGTAATAGTATCGCATTTTGTGACTCACACAACCGTTTAAAATTTCTTGAATAACGCCTGTCTTATTGGTCTATCGGTTAGCGTATGCGACTATCGATCAAGTTGACTCTGTACCCAAGACGTTCTCAATAATAGCCCGGAGTCCGGTTGTTCATCTAAATTGTGATCGCTTCTGGAATGTCAGTGAACTATATACTATATTGACAATTAGTTCAACCTTTGAATACAGTTTGCCTTCAGAGTTGCGGACGTTCGATGCCAGTCGCTCCAAACAATAACTGACATTCAAATTAAACCGGTTCAACGAGTAGATGACCACAAATAATCTTAGGATAAATAAAGACTAAGAAGATGAAAGTCTAATAAAAATCCGAACAGAAGCTATCACTCGGAAATTATGTTAAAACTATACTTTAATCTTTAATAAGATATTTGGCACACACTATAGTCTTTTTATTTATAAATAGGTGTAGAATTCCGATGTGTCATTATTACTACCACTCTTTGGCATAGAAATTAACCTGTTGATGTTAATAAATTGCAAAAAGTAGGTATGTAAACCGATAATATTTTTAAAGTTATGAGTCAAAGTAATATAATATATGTAATATTAATGTATGTAACCAACTCTACTATGTTTAGAAGACTAGAATATTAAAATTTTATAACTATATTTCATAAGGCTTCGAATGTATCTATTATCTATATTATTTTCGAAAAATATACATACACCCTATGTTTCTTTGGCAATAAGAATTAAAAATATTTTTTTAATTCTAAAGATAAAAGTTCCAATATGTTCATAATAAATCTTTGACCGAATAATTTCTTAAATGTGGTCAATTCGAATACTTACTGTAATAATTGTGCTAAATATAAGGTCAATGACTAAGACAATCAATGTCAATTTATCTATATACCCACCAGACAGATTTAGGTTCACTTGTGCACACAGTGAAGCATATTTTACTATTTGGAGCGACGATGAGCTACGATTGATTGAATAGATTCGATGAAATGAAATAGTATGAACAGTTTCCACTGATTCGAAACGTGACGACGTTCTTACTCAACACAATTAGTTAAAACTAGCAGAGTCCCGCGTTGTTACCCGCGGTTATTGTAAATCACGAGTAACGCCTCGAAGCGAAACTAGTCTAAATAAAATTAACCTTAGTTACTCCTTATTTTATCAGATTTATGACAGTGAAAGTTCTATAAAAATTGGCCTAGTCGTTCCAGAGATTATCCGGAACAAACACACAGTCAGACAGACAAATTTTGATGTAAGTACCATATTTAGATACTAACAAATACAGACACTTCTATTTTATTTTTTTATACATACCTAAGATGTATAGACTTGTAAAGTGTCTGTCGGACTACACATTTCATTAAAACATGTTGTAATGAAGTTACTACTTTATCTAAGTACTTTAACGTAGGAGAGAAAGACGTATGGGTCAGGCTTCATTGGACTTATAAGCGTCACAGAAAACCGCTGCTAAAGCAATTTCTACGTTTGTTTACACGAAGTTAGCGAGGTTGCTGAATCCCAAACCCTCATCTTTCCTTGAATCTGTGGAACCAACTCTGATAAGCAAACTAGCAAGGGCTATATAACTACGTCGGCAATATAACTACGTCACTTTATAAATTAATCAGTCGGCGATGGTTGTTTTGTTAGGACTACGGCACCCTAAAACTTAAATAAGATCGTTGTATTTGAAAATAGACTTTCGGATTGCACTATATTACTTAGTTAGTATGTTGCACTAACAGTGTATATTTAGACATTTCGTTACGTGGGCGTCTTGGAACTGATTCTACGTTTGACGTAATCGCTCGTATCTTACTAGTGTTACAAAGTACTGATCAGTTCACAGAACTTTTTATAGACCATTGATTGATATTAATAACAATGTTACGTTGTGTTATATGCGTACCTACAATCTTTGTTGAATTGATTAAACAGAAAAGTACATACTGTTGCTTGGTGTCAACTACCGTCGCGTCGTCCTTGCCAAATATAATTGTTATCTGTTTTACTATGCTTTAATTAATGTTAATTTTTAATCTGTTCTATTTATCTCTGCCGTCAGTCTATTATCACCATTTGTTACCAGATTTTTTTACTCAATAATTTTACAAAAATAATGGCTGCTATTGCAGTAAATATTCCAAAGTGCCAAAATTTATCCGTATAAAAAAATATTTTTTTAAATTCAAATATTTAATTACTGTAATCTATTAAACATTCATACATTAAATTACTCTGGCCCAGATTTGACAAGTTTTATGATATCCATTATTGTGACAGCTGAACCACTGAGTAAACTCAACATGCCGAATAACACGATTAATATGTTTTTGTAAAGAACCCAGTTAAATTTGCCAAGGTCGTCCCAGTGAAACACAGTCTCCACGATGCCTGGTATGATGAGGCCTAGAGTGGAATAGAAAAGTGCGCCCACCAAATCAATTATTTGCTCTAAATAGGGCAACGCCACGCCCACACCACCTGCAATTAAAACATATATACAGTTAATATGTTTAGAACTAAGGATAATCATAATCATAATCATTTATTTGCCAGAATGTAGGTTTACACAGTAGGGTCTTAACAATTGTACATGTTCCATTTACATCCCACCAGTAAAGATTGGTATGCAAATATTTAGTGTATTACACTTTAAATGAAATTAATAGTAATAAATAAAATTGTAAGACATTATAGTTATGGAGAGCGTACGAATATATTTTAATTTCTCAAGAAAGATCAGTACCCATCTCATTTAACAGAATAGGTACATGGTTCGAACATTTTCTTAAATGTTGGAAATGTTGAAATACATTATTTTAATCAATAGTTTTTGTAGTGTTTTGTTTCTGTTTAAGGATTTATTTTATATTTGAGGTAATTCAATTTATTACCCTCTCCTAAGAGGACATTAGAGAGAAGGAAAACTTGAAACAAACCCTTTACCAACCCTTCTGGCCAGCGTGGTATAGAAGGCTAAAACCTCCTTTTTAAGGAGAGTCCTATGTCCAGCAGTGGAATGTTAAAGGCTGTTGATGATGAAGAGGAGATCCGAGCCTATCAGTGGGACATTATGTGTTGTTGTTGATGATGAAATAGTGGTCGAAATCTTTGCAGCTAAGAACTTATTTATTGGAAAAAAAATAATGTTCAAATACTATTTTAACTTTTTAAATTTTCATTAGTAAAATAGATAACCTACTTTAAAAATGGAAAAATCAAAACTATTTATTTATTTAATTTTAAAAATAGATAATCTAAAAAATAGATGAAAAAATCTAAAAAATAGTGTAAAATAGATAACTTACTTTAAAAATGGAAAAAACAAAACTATCTATTTATGTAATTTTCACAACTTTTCTCTTTTAATAGCATCTCGAATCGAATTGAATATCATCATAAAGTAATTGAACAGTCCCAGAACTTACCACAAAAACAAACAACAAAAGCCCTTACACCAACTTGTGTTATATTACGATACTTCTCTTTGACATGAGGCTCTGAGTACCTCGTGAATATATCAATGACGACGAAGAAGTGAAGAGGGTAGGTGAAGAGAATAGACACTGAGATAAATATTTTAGCACAAATTGCTGGCCTGAAAATAATATAAATATATATACGGTATTCTTTCAGGACAACATAAATGGAAGTGTCAAATACGAAAGAATAGAATTGAACACTTGTGCTTGAGGTCTAGGGTTCGATTCCCGGGTCCAACCAAATGTATGTAAAATCTGCAAGTATTTATTTCTGAACTTGGGTGTTTTCTATGTATAATATGTATTTTACAAATAAATAGTATAATATAGACAGTAGATAATTATTTGCGATCGTACTTTAGAATTTAATATAAATTAACGTTAAATTTGCAAGGACGTTATTGGAACATGGTCTTATCATAACTTATTATTCTCTCTGTTTAAAAGTAATACTTAGAATAGATAAAGTCATAAACAGATAAAATCATAATTTTAAATGTATCTATTAGGTGATGATTATAACAGATTAATTATTTTAAAATATAAAAGGTAAATAAATATGTACCAGTCATCCATGGGCAAATTCAATGTAATAGTTCCTCTGAGCGCATCGCCATATCTGAAGTAACCAAATAAGCCTAAGATAGTGTACAGTATCATCACAGTGGTCATAGCTATGACCAATACACTTGGACAACCCAGAAAATGTTGAGGTTTCTTCATTGTGTTCTCCACGGGCATTACAACTCCTATGCCTTCCATTGCGAAGATAACAGTTCTATAAGAGTTTAAATTATATTTAAATTGTTTATTTAAGGTTTCTTTCATGTACCTAAGCATTACAGTAAAAAAAAAAATACGTTTTAGGTGACTATGAAGAAAAATGGACTTAAAAAATAAACAAATTGTTCAACCTAAAACCTTTTCTCTTAACTTATCTTATCATATAATATTTGGTTTAGTCGGAATGTATTTATATGACGTCTAATTTTAGTGCGACATGTCTATTTTTACGTTATACGCTACACTCGGCTACGCGTTTTTAACGTTCAAACAAGTGTAGGTGAATTTGAGATATCGAAATATGAACTGTAAACATATGTTTTTAAAGTATGTAATCCCACAATATTTTTTTAGTGTGGGTAAGTATAGTGATGTTAACAATAGAGTCACGGCCACTATTTCCAAATCAAATCACTAATTGGGTAGTACTTGGTACACTCAGGCGTACCCTGGGAACAAATATTTCTCGTAGTTCACCCATTGATGGCTGCCACTGAGAACGCTGTGGCCGCATTCTGGGCTGAAATTATATATTTTTTCCGACACGTAACGTTTGTCATCAAAACGCTAAGAAGATGAAGTAGTTCATCCAGGTATACTAAGTCCAAAAATAATTTCCCATAGTCAACTTAGGTGGACCAGATGGGTGTGTACCGATGTCATCATATATCATAACAAGTAAACATTGATTGCGGTGTTTTCTATGAACAATATGCTTCTGAATATTTTTAATTGCTATTAACTCTTTTGAATTAATTCATCTTTTCAAAAATGGAAAATAATAAAAATAATTTGTGATATGTTATGTAGATATTGTATTTACATTATGTTTACAGCAGTTAAAACAAACTAAATTACTCACGACAAAAATACAGGAAATCTTGAAAAATGCCCGACAGCAGCCTTGTCGCTGAAGGTTAATTTGCCTCCAAATATGTAATACAGGCAAATTGCAAACGTGGCAAATAACATAATATTTGCCAATAAGGAGAATGGGGCAAGCCATTTAAGGTGCCTGATCTGAACCATCAAACATAGTGGCAGCAGTAGAATCAGGCAGTAGTACTCTACAGATAGAATAATAGTTGAAACATAAGTATCCATGAGCTGAAACAAAGACTGACATTCTTACCAAATTTTCACTCATATTGAACCTGTAGTAAGGTTTACGGAAAATTTTGAACATACACACAACATCATCTGGCAAACTAGAAATTGCTATAAAATCTAGAAGTAAATATTGGTATGCCTACCTGTTTGATTGAAGTAGCTATTAGTACAGTAAATATACAACACACACCGATGTATGTGAAGAATAAAGAAAATTCTGCAAACATCCTGCGAAAAATAGATAAAATATTAAGTTGTTAGCAAACATGTAATAACAAAAAGAAGAGGCTTCCTCTTATAATATCTAATCCAGACATTTTAAATGTAAGAAATAGCTAAGAACTTACTTTGCAAAGTTTGCATATGCGCGGATGAATTTTGGACCATTTGCAAATGCAGAGTAGCATGTTTCTGAATAGCTTAGTAATGGTTTGTGTTCTAAACGACAACATCCTCGTGACGTTTTAACCTGAAAAAAAATAAATTGATACAAGCGTACCAAACTTATCGCTGTCGATAACAGTGAATTTTGAAACACTGGCCTAAAATATCTAACTAAGGTTGGGAGGTAAAAAGGAAAATTTATATTATGCTTTCCTCGTGATTATGACGGTAATTGTCAAAGCCCTAAAAACCTTTTATTTCACTTTTAGGGCCTGTGCGAACAGCGATATTTCATTAGAATTACACTTAATATGCATTGCGAATAAAATTTCGTACTCTTTTTGTTAGTTTAATTTAGTTCTCGACTGAGACGCACGTGTAAAATGGACAACCGAACTAAGATTTTAATTTATCTAATACTAAGGCGGCGTAATAGACGTATCAAAAGATGTCATAAACATTGGATTCACAGACTTACTGACGTTGCACAACTGAGCGAATCGCGCGAATTTTATTTCACAGTGCGAACATAAACATACTTTCTTTATACGGTACAAAATATTCACGCTGAAATAAATCGCACCATTTTGCGTTTAATTTGCATCAAGTCACATATTTTTTCCGCACGATTTTTTTACCGCCAGTGCGGCTACTCTTATAGGATTAAATGTAAAAAAAATGTTAAAGAATTACGAGAAAAAAACGTGCGGTGTAATATCGCAGTGCGGACAAGGCCTTATAGTATAGTAGCTTTCGTCCGCGGCTGCACCCGCGTCTATGTCGGTTATCCTGGTAAAAAGTCGCCTATTTCAGGCCCTTTTTCAGGCCTTAGACTATCTGGGTATAAAATTTCATTACATTCATCATATCAATGTCATCATTCAATTCAATTCATTAAATAGATGCACTAGTTTTTGAGATTATCGCGAACAGACACACTGACGCGACGGAGTACTTTATTTTATCAAATGTAGTGGTTTATGTATATTATATTATTTAACAATGTATACAATGGTATATTTAAGGTTTTACTACAGAATCACTATATACATTGTATCATAAACACATTAAACACACCATATTTTATTTTCTTTAGTACATGGTTCACAATAAAAAAATAGCATTCATGGCTGCCCAATTATTTTAAACAAGAAAACTCATTAGCTAAAAATAAAAAAAAAATTGGCGAGTACTCGCGTTCGTGTCCGATAACCGTAGCAAATATGGAATTAACACGAAAAGAAGTAACGTTAAAAAACCTTCAGAAAATTACCTTTATGTTTTCAAAAATACTTTGAAAAAATTAAAAACATTATTATACGAATTGTTTTATTTATGAGTCACGCAATATGATACTTTTGAATTCTGAATGATAGCGTAGTTCCTTGTTGTGTTCGAAATATAGTATATTATTTTTATATTATTATTTTTATTAAATTCAATAAACATATTCGTTACATTTTTAAATAAATAAACATAAAAAATACATTTAAAAATCTAAAAGAAGTAGACCACCGACAGGGACCAAGTACAGGGACCAAGAAACTGGTGGTTAGGGCTCCAAAGACAGGAACCTCTTCACTATACGTGCCGTGCCAAGGTGGACTTTTTTCCGCATCAGACCCTTGATCCAGCCGTCTAACGTGAGCCTCTTAAGGTGTTGTCGAGGCTCCTGGCTATCAAACCATGAACAGAAACGACTATAGGAACAATGATCTCCGAATCCACATTCTACATATCTCGTGAGATAAATATGTCAATTTGTTTATGATACAATGTATATTATTATTAAATTAATGTTGATCATTGTGATTAACATTTATTTCGAACTACTACTACTACCGGGGCAATATAAGAACTAGGTATATATAGTTTTTTCAAGCGTCAAGCAACCTTCGGCTAAATACTACATGACATTACTAATTTTTGTTTAATTTTATTTTTATTTCGTAAATACCCTACTTTAGTGTTCGACAGTTGTGTTTATAAAACAGATGAAAAAATACCCAACTATTGAAGTCCACCTATCCATCTGTACAACTATTTGAAAGATACATAATATCATACAAAGAAATTACTGTGCTATATAATGGTGAAATTATACTTACGAATATGTGTACGCAATGTCCACATATAAATGCTATAACAAAAGTGCCAATAATTCCCAACAACCAGCCGGAATTCGAAAAAGCTAATGGCATAGCGAGTAGTCCTGACCCTAATGAAGCTTTTAATAGGTTTGCTAATGATCTAATGTCTCTGAAAAACAAATAAGTGGTTTAAATAAATAGTTGGGCTGTTTTTTTTACAATAAAAGAGTTTCTTAATATCTTAGTAATAACGATTCATTGCAATAGGGTTATTGATATCATCACCAACAATCCGCACTCTGTCATCATTTAGACGTATGCCCTTAACCCCTCTCGAGAGGAGACCCGAGACCAGCAATGATACATTATGGGTTGTTAGATGATGATGATTGACTTTAAGTTGAAACAGCGTGAAATTTTTGTTTAAGTGCACGGTCATATTGAGGGGTTGAAACCGGTATAAATAAAGGTATTTATATGAAAGTAGAAAAAATGGTTTAAGAACTTTGTATTGAACAAAGAAAAAGTACTTACGAGTTTGGCTTAACCACTTTCCGGTGTTCATAAGGGTTATAATCTCCACGATCCAGGGTTTTCGCATCTTTAATAACCATGGTGGCTGATTGACAGGCTTAACACTTTGAGAAAGAATATTATTATGTTGCCTGTCTCATTCCAGCGTTGATATCAGTGACTACTTTTAAGTCACGTCTTGTATTTGTCGTCACTTTTTATATTCACAAATTAGTTACGAGTTCATCTGGTGTATGAATTTTGCTTTTTTCCATAACTACGACCAAGATTTTATGATAATAAATTCCTTTATGATAATTGTACTTATCTTATTAGTCAGATAAAATCCTTGAAGCACTCATCATTATCTTACGTTTTTATTGGCATCATTAAAGTAAAGCAGTAACACGTTCAGTCCATTTCTATATTTCAGTACGTTATTAAACTAAAAAACTTGGTAGAATATAGTTTATTTTACACTACAGTCACTTGCACTGTTACAACAATATATTTTTTAATAAAAAGCAACATTTTCATCTGCAGTCACTTTTACACTGTTACAATAACATATTTCTGATAAAAAGCAACTTCATTAAATTAATTTAAATATTCAATTGGCTTACCAAAACCGTAACAGACTTAAAAATGTTTACTTGATTTAAAACGGTTTTGCGTTATTCGTAGATATGTATTTTATTAAATAAATATTTCTTAATAGAAAGCATTTAAATGCTGTCACACGGCCACAGTAACCATCTCACCTACAATGCTGGATGATAATTATATCGTGGCTTTTATAAGTCACTCATGATAAGTACACTACAGCATCTATAGCCTTACATTCAAGTGCAATAAATAGGCTGTACATTGATATACATGTGCAGTGATATACCGATATTAAAGATACAACATTCTTTGTGAAAAACCTAAACCGCATTCGATGAGTATCTACACATACATTATCTTCAAATTGGCTGGCTTTTTAGGGTTCCGTAGCCAAATGGCAAAAAACGGAACCCTTATAGATTCGTCAAGTATGTTTGTCTGTCTGTCCGAATAAGAGCTATACTGTTGAAATTTGGTCAGTCGATGTATTCTGTGAACCGCATTAAGGATTTTATATAAAAATAGAAAAAAAACAATACATTTTGGGGGTCCCAATACTTGGAACTGAAACTCAAAAATTTTTTTTTCATCAAACCCATACGTGTGGGTACCTATGGATAGGTGTTCAAAAATGATGTTGAGGTTTCTAATATCATTTTATTCTAAACTTAATAGTTTGCGCGAGAGACACTTTCAAAGTGGAAAAATGTGTCCCCCCCCTGTAACTTCTAAAATAAGAGAGTGATAAAACAAAAAAAAATATATGTTGTACATTGCCATGCAAACTACCAACGAAATTTGGTTTGAACGAGATCTAGTAAGTAGTTTTTTTTTTAATACGTCATAAATCGTAAATCGCAATTTACCTTTATAACTCGTGCGAGCTAAGATGGCACCTGGCTCAAAACGAAACATGATACCGTTCCCCCGCGTAATACCCCTCTGTCGTCTACGAGTAGCGTTAGCATCACTATTACCGTTGCACGAATCTTTCCATAATAATTTTAGTTTATTAGGTATTACCTAATGTCATATAAATCACTCCACGAATTTATTTTATTAATATATCATTAGATTCGTCTGGATAACTTTATTGTTTTAAGAAAGGTCACACGAAAAAAACCACCCTGAAGACTATGAAACGCAATAGTTTGAAATAACTAATATCCATATACATACATATGATATTTAGAGACTACGATTAAAAGGCTTATCATGACGACTTAAAATTGTATTTTATAACCATATTTCAGTTCCTAATTTCATTTAAAATGATATTAGTTATTACCTAATATTATTTAAATCACTGCACGATGAATGCATTCGGGTAAATAATGAATGAGGACTGCTTCTTATTGGTATGCATATGTATTTTCTTAACTCAGGTAGTAAAGTTTTAACAAAAAAAAAAAAAAGTACCACTTAAGAAAAAGTAGTATGTTATGAAAAACTACTTGAAGCAAAATAAATGTTGAAATTTAAAAAACTAGAATGAATTATATTTTTCTTGCACTCAGTACTTTAAACGACTGACATTTGAGTCAGGTGCCATCTTAGGTCGCACGAGTTATAATTCAATCGATACAGTATGTAGTATAAAAACATTGATCTAAGTTACAACGAACTACAAGAACTTTTATATGATGTTACTTGCTGATACGGAACCCTTCATGGGCGAGTCCGACTCGCACTTGGCCGCTTTTTTAGGGTTTCGTAAGTCCTGTTTACTTTATTAGACTTTATAGACCCGATTGCTAAAACTCCGATTACTCAAACTGTATGTCCGTCTACCACCAGACTGTATCTCATGAACCGTAATAGCTAGACAGTTGAAATTTACATAGATAATGTATTTCAGTTGCCGTTATTACAACAAATACTGAAAACATAATAAAATAAATATGGGGCTTCTCATACACCAATCGTGATTTTCTCCGTTTCTTGTTCGATATTAATAACGGCAACGACTAGACACTTGAAATATAAAGATAATGGTACGGAACCCTTCCTGCGCGAGTCTAACTCGTCCATGGTTGATTTTTTCTAAATTGTTCACGTCAACAGTGGTTTAACGTTGAAATGTTGAGTTTTCACAAAACAAAAAATAAGTTAATTTAATTGGGATTACTTCCGATAACATTAGAATAGTTTAACATGTCGAGCTTTGCAGGTGATCACAGATTTGAATTATAATTATTCAAATGAGGTAAAATCATTATTTGAAGTTTATCACTTTCTGTAATAGCTGACACACAATGTTATTGCAAGGTCTAATATACACTTAACTGATCGCTAAGTTGATAACAATGGAACACAGACTGTGGAGGGTGGACAATGGTTGTGGCACTATATTGTTTTTGTAAGCTTGTGATTGTATGTTATTGTGGAGCACTGTCATAATGGCCAGATGCACTTGACCATTTCTATCCAGCTGTGAGCAGTTAAGGTTACTATTCTCACTGAAGCTTAGTCACATCACTTCAACTATGTTATTGTATAATTTTAGTCTATGCAGGGTTTTATAAATATAATTACTTTTTCTGTTTTTTGTTCTATAAATGTCAACAATAGATACAAAACACCTTTACATTTTGAAAGAGGTAGGAGAGAAACACTTGGGTCTTTTTTACCGACTTTGAGTAAAAGGAGGTTCTATTTTCCCTGTATATTTTTTAAGAGTGTACTAGCACAGACAATAATCGTAATGGAGAAATATATTCAGTTTTTAGTACTTCGTTAGTTTATAAACTTCTACTTCATTTATCTCTATACATGTTTATCAGGATTACGACCTTTTTACCATTGACATCAGATCAAATATAAGGCGTTCACTTGAAGTGCATACGCTCTGTTTGAATTAATAGTCGGATAATAGTCTGCACTTTTCAATCAAGATAATAGCCCTTTAAAATACTTTGTGATTCTGCTGTAATCTATAATTATAGTTTTTGGCACATTTTATAGAAACAAAGCAACGGGAATAGGGAAGATTTAACATCATTTATTTGCCATCCTATATACCCTTTCATCTTTAAAATTCACGAGATAGATACTAAGTTTTAGCTACTATTTTTTTAGTCTTTCGGTGTAATTATCACACATAATATCAAACTAAATGTATATTAGAGGGCACTGACTTCCCGGTAACGATTACCTTATATGTTCATGACAACCGAAACGACTTAACGTGAAATACTGCCAGCTTCTATTAAAAAAAGACAGAAAAACTTTTTAAGAAAAACAATAGTAGTCAGAACCCGAGACCTCTTGATCTGCATACATAGACTTTACATATTCTACAGTTTGACGGTTTCTTATGTCTTTTACCAATGTCTGTATCTTGTTGTAAAGATTTACGGTACCTTACGTTTGCTCTCTTAGTAGTCTTACCTTTTGAATAGGTGTTGTAAAACTCCGTATTCTTAAGATTTAATTCGTCGAACGAACAACTTCATAAAAAATAAGGAATGAGAGAGATAACGGGCCATATGATTAAGACAGAGACGTGAGATTTGACGTGTCTGGTAGGCATTCATTTATGATAGAACAAACTAGTAAACAAATAAAATATGGAAAAATAAATAGACACTATAAGATAAATAAATTACATATATTATTATAGAAGAACTTGTGTAAACTAACACGTTACTCAGTTTTTTGTTGTAGGTGCTTAATGATGTCCATAATGGTAACCGTACATCCGGAAATTAGGCAGGTAAATCCGAATATCACTATAAGAGTGTTCTTCCAAAGAATCCAGTTAAATTTGCCAAGGGTGTTCCACCGGAAGATAGTCTCGATGACAGCGGGGATGATGAGACCGAGGATAGAGTAAAACAAAGCGCCTACGATATTGATGATTTGCTCCAGTAATGGTAATGCTATGGCGACTCCCACTGAAGAAATAACGGTAAGATTTATTTAGTTACTTATATATATGATACCTAAGAGTACTAGTGATAAGTTTCAAATAAATTATACATGATTGGTCAGTTACTTATCCATATAGCGTTAAGGCGTATCTTGTAAAAGAGTTATCTAGGCCGTGTAATTGTTTAAATAATCTTAACCCTGTTTTTTTCGTAATCATCTTCATACTTCAAGACATGCATTAATATCTCGATTACCATCTTTTACATAGTTTATTTAATTAAAGCGTTATAAGTTTTGTTGTGTTGTCATTGTTAATTTTTTTGTTCATTTTTTTTAAACGTAGGTTGTCTAAATAAATATTAATTTATGTATAGAACTACCATCAGTAGGTACATAGCTTTGTATTGGTAAAATTTGTTGTTTGCATTTAACTGATAGTAGCTATTGTAAAAGGTCCTATTTAACTAATAAGTTTAAAATGCCCATTTACTTTTTGATGGTCATATTTCAAAACTGACATCCCAGAGCTTCCTCGAAAAAAGCTCTAGATTCTGAATACAGAATAGATACAGAAGTTTCATTCAAAAAGTATAAAACTAGATTTTTATGCTGTGAAGTCCTGCAAAACTCTTTGTGACCTTAACGACCTTCATGTCATCAGCGCAACCAAAGCTCAAAAATATATATGTTTTCTTAATATTGATAAAAATTATAAATAATAATGATAAAATCAATAATTAAATTTTGAATTATTAGCATATTCTATGTAATTGTGAAAAAAGTGCTTAGAATATTTTTTTAGGAGTGAAGCGGGTTTAATATTTAATGGTATACTAAAATGGAACATTACATTAGTTATTAAACATTTATGAACTTTTTGATAACTTTGGACGACAGTATTTGATACCATTTAATGAACATCTTATTTTCTTACTTACCACAAAAGATCACTCCTATAATTCTAGCAGTTATTTGTATGAGCTGTTTATAATTATCTTTGACGTGAGGGAGAGTGTATCTGTTAAAGACGTCAATGACCACGTAGAATTGCAACGGGTAAGTAAAAAAAATGGACACTGCTATGAATACTTTTGCACATACTGCAGGCCTAAAAACATAAAAGAAATTAGCAAACCATTATTGGGCATTAAAGTATTATTAAGAAAAACTAACATAACATGTTTTAAAAAGTAAATATTATAATAGTATTGGTTACGACATTTCTTTCGGTTAACAATCGTGATTTCTAACCATTTTCTTGATTATTGTATTTTATTTGTTACTGTTAAATAGAGTTACACTATAATTTGTACATCATATATACACTTTATATTGAAATTTCCCTATTAACTTTATTTTTAATTATATTTCATAATATAAGTATAGCTTATTAGTATACCTTTCTTGTTTATTACTTTATTTTTTAATGAGGACACCATCAAAGTTAAAATTGCGCTATTTTAAAGGCTACAAATTTTGAGACCTCAAAACTTGAACCTCATCGACATAATAAATATAATCCTACGCGAAATGCAGATCACGTAATTTGTATTAATTTACCTTACACAAACCTTACATAAATGTTATGCCTACTAATGTTAAACGCCAACGTAAATGATGAGATGGCTAGTACATTAATTAATATACCGGAAAACGTATTTGTAAGCATAAAATACAAAGCTCGTAGTAATTACGTAAATATACATATATTTAACTCACAAAATGATAACTTAGCATAACCTGTTTTGGGAAACTCCGTTTGACAGCGTAACCTTAATCTTTCTAATAAACCTCTTAAGAAATAACTTAATGAATATATTGCGAAAAAGTGAACGAATATCTAGTAAAAAATCAAACGAATTGAGAGGCAAGTAGGCTAGTATCTCAATGAATTATAATAATTTTATTCCTGTTATTTTACGAAACTATATTATTATGTTATTTTTTGTTTATAAGGCACTTTCTGATTATGTTTACTAAATTTCCTAACAGTAAAATATCCCTTTGTCCTATTTTAATCAAATGTAGGTATGTATATAGGTACATATGTTGGACGACAATTCTACAAATTGGTTTCTGGTTTAGTTGGAGCTGAGCTGATGAAGCGAACGTAAGTATATAGTAGAAAACTCTAATAGTAAACCATAAATTCTTTTAATTTAGGCTCGCCTGATGCATTGTACAGATGATCCTTTATCTGTACAATGTAACGCCAGATAAAGTAGGGAGGACGATATTATATCCCTTTTTTGCTTTTAAATTCGGTTACATTATATATTTTTCAAACAAATTGCCTATAACTTCCTGTTTATTGTTCATTTTAGGGTCCCGTTCCCAAAGAGGGACACCATTAGTAACTCCGCTGCCCGTCCGTCTATCACTAGGCTGTATCTCATGAATCGTGAATGCTAAAAAAAAATATTTACAGCACACACACAGTATACTGAGTGTTTGTTGTGTGTAGGTACATCACCCAATTTACTGTATGTGGGGATGAAATCTACAATATCTTATCTATAAAGGTGAACACAATGTTCAAATTTGTTTAACATGTTTTACTTAAAACACTGAAACAATTAAATTACATTGGTTTAATAAAATTAACAAAACACTATTGACCGAAGACTCCACAGGTCGTCGACATTTGACAATGATTAGTTTGCAGTGATAATTAACCATGACTTTAAAGTTCTTAAAGTTACAGAATCAGTTAAAACTTTTGAGTATTTATATTTCAATGAAAAATAGTTTCATCCGATTAAGTTTCGACACAAAGATATTATTAAAATTTAATAAATGAATTTATTCTATTTCATCTTGAGGTGTTTATCAATTTTTCTGTCTTAACTTTTGGTTGGTGTTAGCAGGTTTTATTTAATCAGTTTATGATGGTAGTTATTTATCAAAATGCAAGTGTCTTTTGTTGATTTTTTTTTTTAGTGACTACCTTCACTCTAAAAACAAGTATTACAAAATAACTTAATTAACAAATACATAATATAAAAATATTTATTTAGTTTGTATTATTGGATAGCATAAATATATTCAGTTTAATGGAATTAAAAGTACTGTAATTTGGTTGAAACTACATAATCTACCCATAAGCCCACTTGCCCATTGACATTGCCCATTTATGCAGTTTACTTTTTTACTCAATTTTTAACATTAGTAGTTTTAAACTTAAGGCTTAAAATTAGTTAAAATGCTTATTAAACTTAAGAAATATTCAAATTTATATATCAATATAAATTTGGAAAATTGTACAAACTGGTAAAATGGAAATGCGAAAACTGTGTTTACCTTGGCCAATTTGAACTTTTATCCAATTATTCACTTGATATAATATTTACCCCGTACACTATGTATGTCGAAAACTTTTTCACGTGTCGAATATTTTATCATATAACCGCTGCTCTTAGATATGTCTTCATTACTGAGCTGACAACCTTGCATAATTTTATTGCATATCTATTGTGCGGACACACATACATCCTTATTCACATTCAAGTTTCGGAGCGTTTATTAAATTATACACACACTTACAACCACACACAAATATATTTTTTTTGATGTCTGTAGCTTGTTATGTTCTTTTTGTGGCTATTTGAATTATAAACGTGTTTACCTGATAAATGATATAACTTGCAAATCATTTTGTGTAATTTATTACCGCTTTTCAACTGCAAAAATAACTGTCAAAACAAAGAACTAAATATGTCATCACTAGTTCAATGGTTCGAGTATTACTTTTGTAATGAGTTTAAACATTTTATTAATAACAAGAATATCACACACCTCAAACACAGCTGTCTGATCACAAACTAGGCAGCAGACTACTTGAATGTATTCTTTAATATTTATAAATTCATACAAATTACATGTAGATGAATAACATCCAGATACAGATTTTTTTTTGTACTGGATATGAATCGAACCTGTAATATTTGCTCTAAGATAGTTTTGCCTAATATTTAAGGATAGCTTAATATCTATATGATTGACGTGACAATGCGGCTAGCGAGTGAAAACACGTTTACAAAAAAAAAAAAACAAATTGCATCAAAATATTGTAAGACAAATATGCACTAGTCAAAAAGTAAAAATATTAATACATATTCTTGTACAAGATCATTGTTATTTTTGAAGTCGTTCAGCTATCAGTCAAGAAAATATGACAATCTGCCAAGCAGGTTTTGTCATTTTATTGTATAGCTTCTGAGGCCACCTTTCAGCTTCAGCATCAGACCCTGAATACTTCAAGGCAAATCAAACGAGCCCAAACTCCATCGAAAAACGTAAAGGACCACCACAAAATACTATGATGCTCAAAATGTTCACAAGACAAGGAATAATTAAGTCGCACAGGAAAGGGCCATTAGAACAATATTTGAAGGAATTCAAATACCGAAATCTAACAGACTATATTTTAAAGAAATTAAAATATTCCTAGTTTATATATATTGGTGGTGACACCAATGAGAGTGATGAAAGATATGTTCATGACTACTAAAATGAAGATGAAGATAAGAGAAGGCACTCGGAGAAAAGATTTAAATACCAAATTAAACTACATCTTGATGTTGTAAAGCAGAGCGCATATTAGAGCTTCATTTAACAGATTGCTACCAATTATATTTCGTAAGATTTCGTTTCGTTCAAATTCTTTCTTAGAAAAATACTATTACCTACTCAGTTGATGACTTGTGACCAGAACTACAGATCTAGCAAATGACATTTTTTTTCTCATAATTTATTTTACTTTTAAATAATTTAGTAACATCTCATAATTTTTGATGTTTTTTAATAGATTTTGTTTTGTTTCAAATATACTTTGTTATGTATTAGTACTTTTACTTTTCGTGACTTTGACATTTCTTTAGCACTATTTGTTTTTGTTTGATAATGACTGAATGATTACAAAATTAACGCTAATTATAAAGTTACTAATATTATAAATGGGAAAGTAACTCAGTCTGACTGTCTGTCCTGCTTTCACGGCAAAACGATTTAGACGATTTAAATGAAAAATACGATTTAAATTAAAACGTAGTGTAGGACGCCCACAAACCAGGTGGAGTGACGATTTGCGCAAGATGGCTGGCAGGAGCTGGATGCGAGAAGCCCAAAATCGATCAAAGTGGTGTGCAATGGGAGAGGCATATGTCTAGCAGTAGACTGAGATAGGCTGATGATGAATGATGAAGATGAAATGAAATTTGGTACACAGATAGTCTAGAGCCTAAAAAAGGACACAAGCTACTTTTCATTGCGATAACCGACATAAACGTGGGCGGTGCTACTTGCGAAAACTAGGTTTAGGGTTCTGAAATTTATGACTCGGAACCCTTAAAGATTCGTCATGTCCGTCCGTCCGACGTCTGTCCAAACGGTAAGTGCCAGAAAGATGAAACTTTGCATGAATATGTGTTGTAATTACATCGACAAAGTGCTACAATAAAATTATGAAAAATATTTTTTTTTTGGGGTACCTCCCGTACACGTAAGGCGATTAACACACGGCACCGCGCACCGCCGCGGTAGGCGGTGAAGCGGATCTCATTTCATATTGGGATCTACTGAATCCGTTGATGCTTAACACACGTACACCGACCGACCGCGCGGTCGAGCGGTGTTCTCACCGACTCTCGCCGACCTTACCGCGGCGGTGCGCGGTGCCGTGTGTTAATCGCCTTAGGTGGGGATGTTTTTTTTTCCCGCGCGGCTATCCTATTGTATGGGGTATCATTAGATAGGTCTTTTAAAATTATAGATTCAATTTAATTAATTTAGATTATAGATTCGTCTTGTCAGTCTGTCTGTCCGTCCGTATGTCACAGCCACTTTTTTCCGAAACTATAAGACTTATACTATTAAAAGTAGGTAAGTAGATGTCTTCTGTCAACCGCATTAATAATTTCACACAAAAATAAAAAATAAACAGTAAATATTGGGGGTTCCCCATACTTAGAACTGAAACTCAAAAATGTTTATTTCATCAAACCTGGTGGATTTACCTATGGATATGTCTTCAAAAATGGTATTGAGGTTTCTAGTATAATTTTTTTCAAAACTGAATAGTTTGCGCAAGAAGCACTTCCAAAGTGATAAAATGTATGTGTTTCCCTTCTTCTTCCTGGAGTTATTCCTAATATTATTTGTCCCCTGTAACTTCTAAAATAAGAGAATGATAAAACTAAAAACAATAAATGATGTACATTACCTTGCAAACTTCCACCGAAAATTGGTTTGAATGAGATCTAGTAAGTAGTTTTCTTAAATACGTCATAAATCGTAAACCGCAATTTACCTTTCATTCAATCAATACACATTATTAAAACATCGATCAAAGTTACAACGAACTACAAGAACTTTTTTTGATGTTACTTGCTACTACGGAACCCTTCATGAGCGAGTCCGACTCGCACTTGGCCGTTCTTTTTAAAAAGCTCCACTAAAAGATAGATAACTGTTTTTGATATTAAAGTTTGCAAAAAAAGATATCAAACCTCTTTTTAAACCCGTTTGCTGTAAAAAAAACAATTTTATTAGCAACTCAAAGTATTCCACCTCCTTTGTGGTTATTATTCTTTTTCTTTATTCTTTTGTTTTCTGTTCGATATTGTGTCAAATTTTCATTATTCAATATTTTTTTGTGTCGCACATGCTTTGTGTGTTTGCTATATTGATAAAAAATCCCAATTATTCCAATGAACACAGTAAGTAGTTTCTAAACTAATTTAGAAGTGCTTATTGTTCGTAATTACCATTTTTGGTTGAAATATCTAGCACTTCACGGCATTTTGTTCAGACATTTCCCTGTCGTAATAATGTTTCAAAAATTAAATATCTCATGATACATAAATTAACTTGAGCTAATTATTTGTAAAATCCTTTTAAGATCTTTGACTTGAACTCCTCTTTAAAGAGAGGTTATTGTCAGGAGTGAGCTACTAAAACATTATTTTCCCATGGGAGATTAACTACCTATGAATTTTACGATAATAATTAAATGTTGAAAAAAAAATACCAACACCCATGTTATAAGTATGACAAAGAGGCATTTATTTATCGAATATTTGAATTATTTTAATAATATAAATGTTTGAGTGTTGATGCTAACATTAAGTTATTTTGTTTTCTTTTTAGATAGGAAATATTGTCAGTGAATTGTTTGCGGCGTCAGGAGTTAAAGGCGCTGATGTTTTAGTGTGAGCTGCATACATGTGGTGAGTGAGTTCTATTCATGGTATTTTATTGTTGACTGGCTTTCGCCTGTGGCTCCGTCCGCGTGTATCTCGATTATTGCAGTAAAAAGTACCCTATGTGCTATTCTGATATATAAGCTATATTACTGTAAAGTTTCATTCAAATCCGTTTTTGTTGTGTGTGAAAGAGCAACAAACATGCATACATTCATACGTACATACTCACAAACTTTCCCGTTGATAATATTAGTAAGAATATGTGGCCAGTTATAGATGGCATAATTTGCCGCATGCAAGACAAACATTTCTATTTGGATCGATAAAACAAAATATTTTAAGCGCTAAGACATTATTATATATGCATTTCTTGAATTTAATCATTACTTTAAAAGTTTCGGTGACGAAATATGCAAAAGTAATTATGAGTATTATTGGACTACACACATTATTTCATCATCATATTCTCAGCGAAAAGAAGTCCTAGATCTCCCACAAGGCTCTCGACAACAACAGCCCCTAGCCACGTTGCAAACGTTTTTCGTTTTCTATTCTATTTCTGGCTAGGTAAGGCCGGTCTTGCACCAATTTATAATTGAGCGTTGTACCTACTTCTATAAGACCAATATTTTGATTTTAAACATATTTAAAATATGGTATTACGTAAATACTTCTAAATAAGTCTATTTGAACAATAATATAAATTTTAATGCATAACAAGTTATAGAATCATTTAACAATTTTTAGTTCTATTATTATTATATTATTTATATTATTAGTTATCATCATCAGCATCAATGATTATTATGTTATATTATTCATTAATTCTTTATTCCATAATTTCGGACTAATTTAGCTATTTTATACAAACGGGTATTTTTAGTTTTATAAGCAAATATAATAATTTGACGTCTTAAATGATGTGAGATGGTTATGTGTCTCTAATGAACCATAATATATCCAGTTTCTTTAGAGTATGTGTGATTAGAGTTTTCATCAATCAAAACCTTATCAAAAGTTAAAAATCTCGTACAAACATAAAAATATAATGTGAAATTGGTGCAAATGTTTACCCGCATTATGGGAAATAAGGATATTTACCTATAATGTCTATTATAAGCAGTTGTGATTAAATATAACTAACCATTCCTCGGTGGGCAAGTTCAAGGTAATAGATCCTCTGAGTATGTCACCGTATCTAAAATACCCAAATAAGCCCAGTGTGCTGTACAGAAATACGATCACAGACATAGCTGCAACCAATACGCTTTTGCAACCTAGGAAGTGTTGTGGCTTCTTCATCGAATTTTCAACTGGCATGACCACGCCTACACCTTCCATTGCAAAAATCACGGTTCTGAAACATTGAAACATAAAACGTATATATTTTGTACTTGTAAAATAGTAATGAGTACATGATTAAAGTACTTAGAGTATTAAAGAAGTACGCCACAGTTTTTCCAAAATCGTAATGAAATTGTTATATGTACATATATGTAGTAACCAAAACTCAGAAAAAAAGGTTTTATTTTTTATGACTTCTGGTACGTTAGATACTAATCATCATCTTATCAGCCTTTAATTAGACCACTCCTGGACATATGCATCACATAAGCATGGCAAAGGCATTCTTTATACAGAAGGGTTTCGGCCTACTACAACATATTGCAGCATAGGGTCGTTTTAAGTTTTCCTTCTCTTTTAAATGCTCTTGTCTTGTGTAGTAATAACAAATAAATGCCACAAGTATGTAAGAGAGACTCTTTAAATTCTTAAGCCGTCGGTACACGGACATGTGTCTTCCATTACGTATGACGTGGTAAGTAATTGCCTGTAAAAATATTTCACATGTACATCCAGTGATATATAAAACATAACAGCTTACTGTCATAAAATAAAACCAATCGAAAATTATACATAAAAATAAACAACGTATGTCAAATAAGGTACTCGCCAATCTTTATGGCCGCACTGAATGTAGCCGTTTCATAACCAAGATTTTATTGTAATTATTGTAAATTCAAATTATAAAATTAAAATCTTCAGTTACATCCATAAGTAATTTAAATTCTAGACTTATATACAAACAAATTAAGGTGTCTATTTGTAATATTACATAAACAGTTTTTAGGGTCCCGTTGCCAAATGGCAAAAATCACTTATAGATTCGTCATTTCTGTCTGTCTGTCTGTCCGTCCGTATGTCACAGCCACTTTTTTCCGAAACTATAAAAGCTATACTGTTGAAACTTGGTCAGTAGATGTATTCTGTGAACCGCATTAATATTTTCACACAAAAATAGAAAAAAAGCAATAAATTTTGGGGGTCCCCATACTTAGAACTGAAACTTAAAAATTTTTTTTTTCATCAAAACCATACGTGAATACCATCTATGAATAGGTCTTCTGAAATGATATTGAGGTTTCTAATATCATTTTTTTCTAAACTGTATAGTTTGCGCGAGAGACACTTTCAAAGTGGTGAAATGTGTCCCCCCCCTGTAACTTCTAAAATAAGAGAGTGATAAAACTAAAATAATATATGATGTACATTACCATGCAAACTTCCAACGAAAATTGTTTTGAACGAGATCTAGTAAGTAGTTTTTTTTAATACGTCATAAATCATAAACCGCAATTTACATTTCTTTCAATCAAAACACTTTTATTATTATTGTCATTCTCGTTAAGAGCGTCCAAGCATTCGGACTTGTGCACGGTGATAATATTAATAGTACGGCTATCAGTTACGGCCGCTGTGAGTGTTGTTGTATATCGAGCTACATCATCCCTTCGCCTATTGGAGTATACAGGACAGGTGATATTGTCGTCCTTGCTCGCATCTTAGATACTGTTGCGCACGGGCGCAGCGTTTATCGCTACCCGCCACCACAATTAAAATAAAGTAATAGTTAACAAATTAATATTTCGCATCTCTTGTTTTGTTTGTTTATAAAAAAGAATCAACTCGGTTTTTATAGTGTACACTAAAAATAACAAAAATACTATTCGTAACCAGCGTAATGAGTAACCAACAAACACCGCCTAAGTTAAATAGTGCTTCACATCCAAACCCTACTATTTTGACCGATGAAGATTCACAGAAGAACGTGTCTAGACGCAAAAAGAAGACGCCCGATATTGAAGCACATATGTATAACGAACTAAGGCAGGAATTATCGACTTCCCTGGCTGGGTATCGCCGTGAGTTAAAGGAGTCTTTTTCTGAATTTCAAAAAACCATGATGTCATCTTTCGAAGGTTTGTTAAATAAACAATACGAAAGCATTCAGAAACTGCAGCAAGACTACGATTCCATGAAAACTGAAATTTCAGACGTAAAGCAATCCATTGAAAACTTACAGCACGAACAATCTGTCCTGCTTTCCAACTTATCTACGCAAAGAGAGGAAAATGTTAATACAAATGCAATTATTAATGGTATGCAAGAAAAACTCTGTTCTGCTGATTTTCTTATTACTCAGCTTTCTGAACAACTACGAGTAAAGGAACAGGAGGGTAGAAAAAATAACCTAGAAATCTCTGGTATTCCACTTACTAATAAAAATGAAAATCTCTTCAATATAGTGCATCGCATCAGCACCAAAGTTGGTTTTTCACTGAGTGCTACGGATATTGACTGCATTCATCGAGTAAGACGTTATTCACAAAAAGAAAACCTACGGGGAAAAAAAGAACCCACTGACAGTCAGCCTGAGGTCTTGAAGACATCCAATATACCTAACATAATTGTGAGATTCACACAGCGCAGACGTAAATGCGAATTACTGGCCGCAGTGCGCGCTCGCCGCGGGTTAACAACAGCTGACCTAGATATCGACGGAGTATCAACACCTGTTTTTGTTAATGATCATCTTTCGCCTCAAAATAAATTATTATATAGAAAAGTGCGTGACAAGGGTAGACAAGCGGGTTATAAATACATTTGGCTTAATGATTGTAAAATATTCATTTGCAAAAATGACACCTCGAAATCTATTGTTATCTCAAATGAAACCGACTTAGATAAAATTAAATGACTACCTTATATGTTTTATATTTCATATGTATTGTTCCATTATGAACTTTTGTTGTTGTATATTGCGAATAATTTTATGTACTACCTTCAATTAAAATATGTGAATGTTCAAAGAGTTATATTTATTGATGATAAACGTATAATAAACAGTTACTGTGAGTTATTGCGAGATGTGAGCTATATACCAATGAAACAAATATATTTTACTATTCCTAGAGTGCAAATGTTAAGTTACAATAGGAAAACTTACATTTATAATGAGTGTTACACTTTAATACGTAACAATGATGTCTGATACAGTCCTATCTGTTTACTATCAAAACGTAAGGGGACTTCGAACAAAATCTCATGAATTTTTTACAAATATACTAAACAACAATTACGACATTATTTGCATAACTGAATCATGGCTTAACGATTCCTTTTATAGCTCTGAGTACTTCGATACTAGGTATGAGGTTTTTAGGTGCGATCGGAATGACACTATAAGTGGCTATAGCCGCGGGGGCGGGGTGATTATAGCCGTACGTCGGGACCTCTCGCCAGTTGCGCGGCGGGATTTATGCGCGCCCGCGCCGGCTGAAGAACTATGGGTATGTTTACCGCTGTGCAACGGTTCCTCTCCTAACCCCAACGGTAGCTCGGGTGGGTGCGAGACATGGTTGCATATTGTGTGCACCTATGTACCGCACGGCACTAGACATGAATCATTATTAGTGTCTTTTTATGACAGAGTAACAAACATGATACATTCTAAACTTAACGATAACTTTCTAATTTTAGGAGATTTTAACGTAACAAATGCATCTTGGATATATGACGATGAATCAAACAGTATGATGATACAAACCTGTACCGATTCTATATCAATCCTAACTTCTGATTTTTTGAATGTTTCTTTATTGAGCCAGTTTAACACCGAATTCAACATTAATAGTCGTCTTTTAGACTTGGTTTTTTGTGATTTATTCTGTGAAGTTAATTCGCCTAGTGAACCCCTCCTTCCCGAAGATCCACACCACAAAGGATTAAGTATAGATTTACCCATCTCCGTGCAAGTCAATCTTAAAAATAACGTCACACGAAGGAAAATGTTTTTTCAAGCTGACTTTGATTCCATTAAACGTGAACTAGCTTCTTATGATTGGGATAAGTTATTCTCCGGGCTAAATGAAGTCGACTGTCAAGTTGATTTGTTTTATAAAATTTTTAATCAAATAATTGAAAAACATGTACCTATTTATGTCGTTAAGAATAACAAGCATTCATATCCACCCTGGTATACTAGACCTCTTATAAAACTATTTATCGAAAAACGTAAATTCCACAGAAAGTGGAAAGTGTATGGCAGTAGATCAGACTATAGTACTTTTTCTTGTTTACGGAAACGATTGCGGAAAATGGAAAAGGAGTCATATAGTAACTTTCTTACTTTTTCTGAAGATAGAATCAATGAGCATCCAAAATATTTTTGGTCATACGTAAAGTCTAAAAAGAAATCGGGTGACATTCCTCAGAAGATGTTATATGACGGCAAATTTCTGTCCGATGGTGAAGAAATCTGTGACACGTTCAATAAGCATTTTCACTCAACTTTTGTATATGACAATAACGACATTACACACGCAACTTTGCCTCGTTACCAGTCCACAATTGACCTCGGTGGTATCAATATCAATCCAAAGGATGTACTTAAAGAACTTAAAACTGTAAATATTCACAAAGGTGCAGGACCTGACGGTATTCACCCTATTATAATTTCTAAATGTGCTCATGAACTATTAAATCCCATCTATCTAATATTTAAAAACTCTATCTTGACCGGAACATTTCCAACTTTATGGAAAAAGGCACTAATAACCCCGATACCAAAAAATCTTCAAAAAAATCTAATAACCCAGTATAGGCCCATATCAAAATTAAGTGTTCTTGGGAAGCTCTTGGAGAAACTTGTTACAGCACAAATATCGTATGCTACTCGCCACCACATTTCGGACAGACAACATGGTTTTTATAAAGGTCGAAGTGTAGAATCACATATGTTAACTTTTAATGATTATTTGCTGAAAGCTATGGACTCTAATATGCAGGTGGACGTAGTATACACTGATTTTTCTAAGGCTTTCGATAAAATAAATCATAATCTACTAATAGCAAAACTCGAAAATGCAGGAATACATGGCAACCTTCTCAGATGGATGGAATCTTATATACGGAATCGCAGCCAAGCTGTTTGTCTTAAAGGCTATTGTTCTAGCTATCTGCCCATCCCGTCTGGGGTTCCGCAAGGTTCTCACCTCGGCCCAGTTCTATTTTCCTTATACATAAACGACATGGGCTATGCCCTAAATGATACTGACTACTTGCTTTATGCAGATGATACAAAGTTATTCAGAGCTATAAAAGAAACTGCAGATTGTCAACACCTTCAAAATACTTTGGTTTCTTTTTCTAAGTACTGTGCTGATAATCAGTTGTTCCTGAATTCGGATAAATGTTACGTAATGACTTATAGCCGCAAACGCACGAACATATTATTTGATTATCATCTTAATGATGGTTACCTGAAGCGCGTACATACGATTCGAGACTTAGGTATTGAAATGGATGAAAATATTACGTTTAAACCCCATATAGATCGCATCGTAGGCAGGGCGTTTAGAAATTTGGGATTCATCAACAGAATTTCTAAACCTTTCCGAAAGGAAAATACTCTAAAAATATTATATTTTAGTTATGTACGGTCAATTCTTGATTTTGGTTGCACTGTGTGGAATCCCTACTACAAATGTGACATTGATCGGGTAGAAAAAGTACAAAGAAAGTTTATTGAAATCTTGAACTGTCGCTTCCATGACTCAGATCTGTCCTATACTGACTCACTTAAAAAATATCACCTGCTTTCACTTTCGAACCGTCGTAAACAATTTGATTTAATCTGTCTATATAAAATTCTAAATAATAACATTTCCTCGTCGTCCCTTCTCTCTAAAATTAACTTCTTAACCAAATCTCGACTTCCAATTCGTCCATCCCGGACATTAAATATCTTTGTTCCACCTAAATTACATAAAAATTACACTCGCAATAACTTTTTCATACGCTCACCCAATATGTATAACAAAGACTTCCACAGCATTGATCTCTTTAATAGCTCTTTGAACACTGTCAAAAAAATGTCTAAGCTTATGTTGTTAACATCTACTTAGTTATTATTGTTACGTTATTCTGATTTCTGTACTTGTTTGAACATTATAGTATAGTAGTCATTTCCTGTCTCACTTCTACAAGTTACTCGAAGCTGACGCTCTGTCAATCGTGTTATCTTATTTTTTTAATTCATTATTGGGTACTCCTTGTCTGTCAGTTAAGTACATTTATATATTGCTTTGTATTAATGACTGTTTTGTACCAAAATAAATGAAAAAAAAAAAAAAAAAAAAAAACATCGATGAAAGTTACAACGAACTACAAAAACTTTTATATATGTTACTTGCTGCTACGGAACCCTTCATGGGCGAGTCCGATTCGCACTTGGCCGCTTTTTTTTCAACTACAAGCATACGAAAGTATATAATAATATGGTACATCAATAAGCAATCATTAAATTTTTTGTCTGTCTGTCTGTTTGTTCCGGCTATTCTCTAGAACAACTAGACCGATTTTACTCGTAGATATTCGATGACATAAGAACTTTTTTGATTAACTTCGTTAGCGTAACTCAGCTGGTCCTTGATATTATAATACTTACGATAAAAAGGCTGGATATCTAGCCGGGTTTCCAGCAATCCGTTTGTCAGCAAAAGATATCTCATCACCGAATATGTAATACAAGCAAACAAGATATGTACAAAATAACAAAATGTTTGCTAACAATGAAAATATTGCAAGGAATTTAAGATATCTTATCTGGCATAATATACATAAAGGTATCAAAAATATAAGACAGTAATATTCCACTCTTAATATCATTGATGGCATATATTGGTCGGCCAACTGAAAAAAACAGCAATTAATTATTATTGTTAATAATCATTAATCACACATAAACAAATGTCTGTAGATAATCGAAATCAAAAAAATAATCAAAAAAATCTTATCATAAATGCAAGTTAAGCTTATGCAGATAAGTATGTGGGATAGGATAGATTTTTTGTAATCCATTACAATAATAAATTTACTGGTAAATATATTATTATGTTACAAAACAATTAATGATAAAAGTTATTTCTATTGTAACTTAGTGTAACTTTAAGAAATACTAACCTGTTTAACAGAGTCAGATATTAAGACCACATAAATACAGCACACTCCTAAATATGTGCACACCATTGAAAACTCTGCAAGGACGCTGAAAATTGAAAAACATTTATACTTATCTGTAGACGGACAAATGTTGCCGTCACGCTTAAAATCAATTCCATCTAAATACACACTTCTATTAATTCATTTAATTGGTACTCGAAGTAAAAAAATAACAAAATTAATAGAAATTTAGTTATCTACAATGCTTTAATTAGCAACAGGAATGGTGTTATCTATTTTGGTTAACTCTCAAGTCAATACATAAACTCTAAAGTAAATTCACGACTATGATTCAGATGCTCTTTACCTACCTAGAAGTTAATTTAAAATAGTATTTAAAATAGTCTACAGTTTATAATAAAAATGATCTATCATTAAATGATATTTATTTACCTTGCACTTTTTGCAAATTTTCTGAGGCATTTGGGTCCGTTTTTAAAAGCAATTTTACATGTTTCTGCATAGCCTAATGACGGTTTGTTTTCTGCTATGCAACAGCCTCGAGAAGTTTTGACCTAGGACAGAAAATAATTATATTCAAAATAACTATTAAAATAGGCGTAAAATAACTTTTGTTACAAATGTAAACCCAAGCAAAAGAATACAGGCTTTTTACTTTTACTGTTTATGACAAAAAGCCATTACAATAAAATTAAAGCTGTGTAAAGTAACCCTATACTTTAATTATACATTAAAAATTGGCCAAGTGCGTGTCAGGCCACGCATAGAGGAGGGTTCCGTACTCACCCATAATGGTAGGTAGATTTAAAATCGTGTCCAATATATTACGTTAACTTATTATTTATTTATTTTTGTACGAAGTTTTCCAAGTGAGTGCATTTTACAAGTTAGGGTCCTATTACTCCTATAATGAAAAAGTTATCGACACTGCTATAGTTTTCCCTGTAAGTTCAATATATGCACTACTTTATGAAGTTTATGACTTCGAACCCTTATAGATTCGTCATGTCCGTCTGTCCGTCCGTCCCTGCTAGAAAGATGAAACTTTGCATGAATGTGTATTATAATTTCGTCGACAAAGTGCTACAATAAAATTATGAAAAATATTTTTATTTGGGGTACCTCCCCTACACGTAAAGTGGGGATGTTTTTTTTTTCTCGGGGCTACCCCATCATGTGGGGTATCATTAGATAGGTCTTTTTAAAACAATAAAGGGTTACTAAGACGATTTTTTGATTTAGGTATCCGTTTGCGAGAAATTCCACTTAAAGGCCACTTTTTTATAAAAACAGGGCGTCCCTCCCCCTCTAAAAGCAAAACGGCTAGCTTAAAAAATCTGGAAAATTTTCTGATAGTGGTCCATATAATGAACTTTGAAGAAAAACTATAAAGCATTCGATGACTTTGTTAGTTCAGGAGTTATAGAGGCTTAACTTTTACAATGCGCTAACTTGGAGAACGTCATACAAAATCAACGCATTAATACGTAAACATAACAATTATCCGTTGGATACGATTTCTAATCCACGTACCATTATGGGTGACTGAGGAACCCTTTCCAGTTCGTGGCCTGACACGCACTTGGCCGATTTTTTTAACTAGCCGTTTAGCTTTTTAAATCCAAAATGGTTTAAGAAACCTCACATTTTTTTTAAAAGACCTATCTAATGATACCCCAGACGATGGGGTATCCGCGAGAAAAAAAAGTCATCCCCACCCGGCTAATCTATAAGGGTAATGAGTAACGACCTACGGAACCCTAAACCCTAAAAAAGCAATTTTTAAATGTTTTTATCTGTCTGTTTCGAGTAAGCTCTTTGATCATGATATCAATGAAAAATGTTTTAGAAAAGGGGAAAAAATATTTCTTTTGAGAGCTTCCATTGCGTGCGCTGCGTGAATGAAAGGGAACAAGTCTTTCAAAAATTTGTTTTTAAAATAACAAATTTATGAAAGAATTGTTCCCTTTAAGTTAAGTTCAATTTCCCTTATGTTCCCTTTCAAGTTCTTTCGCTATAACCTTTTTTATGGGAAACAAATGTTTCGGAAAGATAACATCACAATACGGGTAATAAAACGCACAGACGGGGCTGCGTGGGACACCTAGTTTAACATGTATGTATTTACAAAAAATATATATATCAATTCTCTGTTACCCACATATGTGATTATCCAGAACTCATTTCTAAATTAGCCATTTACAAACTATCATTATGGTTTCTATGCAAGTGTATTATGCATAGCAAACTGTGAAGTTTCATTCAAATCCGTTTAGTAGGTTTTGCGTGAAAGAGCAATAAACATACATACACACATACATAGATACATACATACTCACAAACTTTCGCGTTTATAATATTAGTAGGAAGTAGGATTAGTAAGATTAAATACTTATTTATTTATTTATATCTGTACTATTATAATGACATGGATATATAATATTAGTGCAGACCTCCTCAATAAACTAGACCTCTTTCTCAATAACTGCATTAGATTCGTTTTCAATCAAGCAAGTATGATCATGCGCCTGCTTCCCAGCTGCAATGGCTCCCTATACGTCGGCGCCGCAGTTAGCGGGCTCTGACTTCACTCGTTTCTTTTCTCAACTCTCCATCATTACGTGATTACCTTGCATCACATTTCCGTTTCTTATGCTCCAATCACGACCGAAACCTCCGGTCAACAAACAACTTACTTCTTCTTCGCCCCTCTCACACCTCTAACTTTATCAACTCTTCCTTCTATGTGCAATCAGTCCTACTATGGAATGCACACCTTGCGAAAATCAGAATGTTCACAAATCGCATTACCTTTAAAATGAAAATGTGCGAATTGCTTCAAAGCGAATTAGCAATACAGTTACAATTACAAAGCTAGTACAGTGAAATTAGTCTCGAGAAATTTTTGCATATGTAGTGGTGTGTATATTACTCAGATCTTAGAGCGCGTTTCCACTATATCGTTCTGGCCTATACAAAAATGTTTCGATATCCTAACATTACTATTTAATTTTATACTTATCCCTAGCAACACTCTGAATTTTGATTTTATACAAAAAAAAGGTGTGTGTGCTATTCACACACGATAGAAGTGAAACTTCAAAGAGGAGAGACCGATATATATACATTTTTTTTTCCTTTCATCTAGGTTTTTAAAATTCCGGGTTGTCTACGGGGGGGTCAAAATTTTTGTTATTTTTTTGTTTCCGAGATATTTCAATCTAAAGCAAAAAATCGTCACTTGATAGTGGAAAGTGGAAACACGCACAAAACCAGAATAAACCAGTTTACGCTGGTCGCAGGTGCCACGTGCAGTCCGGCGTCAGTCGCTTGGTACTGTTAGAACATAAAGCACACATTTCATTCAAAAATTATAATTATTACGTTAATTGTTAAATTTTGTATTTGTTGATTGTTGTTATTATTGATATAATATTTGTTGAAGTGTTTAATTTGTGTGTAAGTGTTGTAACTTATATTGTTAATTCAAAATGGCTCCAGTGTCAAAACATGGTCGAGGCAAGGCTTTGACTTCTCAAACTAAAGAAGTTTTGTACTGTTTGTACAAATATTTCGAAAATGAGTGTAATAACAACCCGAGCAATATTATGACCCCCACTCAATTAGTTGCTAAATCAACAGGAATTTCAATAGCATCCGTCAGAAAGGTAGTATCAGAAAGCAAATGTCGTCCTTCAGATCAGGAAGTAACATTTAAATCTCATAAAAAGAAACCGAATCGTAAACCTACAATAGTAATCGATAACTTTGATCAGCAAGTTATCAGAAGAACAATTCATAACTTCCACATCACAAATAAAGAAGTTCCCACTTTGAAAACTTTGCACGCAAAATTGAAAGAAGAAATCGATTATAAAGGTTGTGTCAGCACGTTACGAAAACACGTCTTGTCATTAGGTTTTAATTGGAAGCAAACAGAAGATAACCGGAAACTTCCTACGGAAAAACACGAAATCAGATACTTGCGAATTAATTATTTGATGAAAATTACTGAATATCGTGAACAACGCCGACCAATTGTTTACACCGACGAAACATATATACATACATCACATACCCTCTCGAAATCTTGGTCAGATGGAAGCACTTCAACTTTGAAGCAACATATATCGAAAGGCAACCGCTTAATCATTGTTCATGCCGGTGGTATGGATCGCTTTATACCAAATGCATTGCTTATGTTTAAAGCCAACCAAAAAAGTGGAGATTACCACGACAATATGAACTATGACAACTATTCAAGGTGGATTCAAACTCAATTCATACCCAACTTACAACCAAATAGTGTTATTGTTGTTGACAACGCACCATATCATAACTCAATACAAAATCCTGCACCGAATAGTAATTCTAGAAAACAGCAAATGATTGACTGGCTGACATTGCGAAACATTATATGAACTGATTCTGCAAAACAAGGCGAGATTGCGTTTACCACCATACCATCCGGAGTTTAATATTATAGAAAATATATGGGGGATAGTGAAAACATATGTCGCAAAAAAGAATGTCGCAATGAATATGAAGGTTATAATGTCATTAGCTGAAGAAAAAATGAACGCCATAACTGTAGAGGAATGGAGAAAAGTTTGTCTGCATGCTATTGAGGAGGAAAACAAATATCAGGGTAGAGACGCAGCTTTAGACACAATATCAGAACGAATCATAATTAATTTAAATAATTCATCTGATGAAAGCGAGGATGGGGATGATTGTGATATGCCTGGGGTTGATGAATTATTAGAATAAAACATTTATGGCCAAGGAAACACCTAATTCATACACGTCTTCACTGAAGTGAAAACCGGCATTCACTGCTTGTAATGTTTGGAACTGGCTTGTCTGCCTCATACAGTTCCATAGATTACAATGCAGTGGATACACATTTTCACGTCCGTATTATTACGTAGTGCGTATGCGTAGACGTGTACGCATTTGGTGTGCTCCAGCCACAAACGTATATTACCTTTAAAAAAAAAAAAAAACTGTTGTTTATTTTTTATTTGCTGACCATACACTACTACAAACGCAAAAATTTCTCCAAGCTAATTTACCTGTACCCGTGTGTATATTTTTATTATATTTTGATGTACATAAGTAGTTTTAGGTATTAATAGTGAAGTAGTATATACGTATGTGTATTTAGGAGTATGTAGTTTTATCTGTAATATAAAAATATGTTTAAGTAGGTTAATCTTTTATTTACATAGCTGTTATGAAAAATGATTTTTCATAACAGCTATAAAAACACCTGAAGGTTAACTGGGAGAGAATGTCTCATGGCATTATGGCATTAATGCCACATGGAAGAGGAGTGCAAGTTTAATATGAATAATTAAAAAATCAATCTTCCTTGAAACATAACCCTATTTATGATTAAAATCGTATTTAAATCCCTCGTACTTAAAAAGACCTAAGCGGTCAGGCAGCGGGAGTGACTTTAGTTTATTTTATACTCTTTAAATTTTTGTCCATGAAATTAATTCTACACTTTGATCACACTTTCTGTCGCCGGCGAGTTATTTGAAGCCCGCGAGTTTAACCATTTGGCAAGATACATTGCGTGTGTTGTAAATCATTAAAAAACGTTCTACAAAGGCGAACAGTTGATGAATATGTAACTTATATGAAAAATCGAAAGTAGATTGATGACTTGCCAGGATTAGTAAACAACAGTGCGCGATGCGGCTGTGTGCATATGAAATATCAATATAAGTGTTCAATGTTATTACACTCACCAATATATGAATACAATGTCCACAAACGATGCCAACGAGTATAGTACCAGCTATTCCAATACCCCATCCAGAATTTGAAAAAGCCAATGGTCCAGCAAGTAAACCAGAACCCAGAGATGATTTAATTATGTTGGCCGTTGCTCGAATATCTCTGATAAAAGAAATATGTGTACACTAAAATTAGTTCTAATTAAATTTAGTCACGAGAATTCATTAGTTTTTTAGTCAATTCTATAGTTTTGATTGCTTGATTTGATACAAGTGTAAAATATTATAGCTTTTAATAAAAATCATGTTAAATTATTTAGTCAAATACTTCGTTTACAGCGAGAAATCTAATTTTTTTGTCATTTTACATACGAATAAACGTACCTACGTGTAAAATAAATGCCTACTACGTTATTACATTTTCCATTTATTACTATGTACATAATCTACACAACCTCTCATTCACCAGATGCAAAAAATGACAGGACGTGACAATAAATTAAGAGTCCAACCACTGAACAATTAGTTTATACTCTCGATTACCGCACTTGGTGGAACTTGTTAAAAAACCATCTCAGTTTCATATAAAAAAGTAGTTAACTCGTAGTTTCAAAAATGTACATTGAGCAATTCTTTACGAATCATTTTGGGCATAACTGGTAAGGTCAACTGTGAGTTTTGGTTTTAGGAGCGCGAAACTTAAGTTAAGTTAATGACGTAATTTTTAAAGGCACGAATGCCAATTTAATGTGAAGTAAACAAGTTTTTATAATAAAAGTAATAAACTTACGAGACAGGTTTTTCAACTTCTCGATGCTCATAAGGATTATAAACCGCCTTCACTTCATTTTTTTCCTCAGATGTTTTGTCAGTCATGGTAAACATAAAACTATTCAAAATAACGAAATTATCTAAACCTATACATACGGTTAACAACTGTATCTACACTATTTAACCACATCAATTTTTTGCGTGTACTGTAACATACTATGCAGATAATAATCGTAAGATAAATGCCAAACGAAAGACCTAAACGTTAAGGTAAATTATTTTATAGACTTTATGATTACAGCTAATATGTTTTATTTTCTATTTAGTTAAGATTCAACTGGATTTAGATACAGAGATACCACAACATCTTCCGTCGGATTTTAACGTATTGACGCTTATGTGTCACGAGAAATTTAACTACACTTATCTTGAAGGTAAAATTGACAACACTAAGTAGACTTACAGATATTGTAATGAGAACAAGGGTTTTCAACGGTTTTTATTGCAGTTTTACGAGTTTTAAAAGTATGTAAGATTTAAAAGCGACACGTAAACGATAATACGTTGTCAAATAGTGTGCGTTACCCCAGCTATCTCCATCATCTGTTGACTGGTTTCGTAGTTACCTGTTTGGCCGCCGGCAGCGTACCCGCCTTGATGACAACTATTCCACTTGGTTGAATACATACGCTGGTGTGCCACAGGGTGGCGTTTTATCCCCTCTGCTATTTTCTATTTTCATTAATACTATCACTTACAATCTTCTATCTTCCTACCACCTGTACGCAGACGATTTGCAAATTTACTTTCAAACCAAGCTAAATGAGCTGCCACTAGGTATCGATGCCATAATTAGAGATCTGAGCAATATATGTAGATGGACAACATTGTATGGTCTCAAAGTTACCCCAGTAAGACACAAGTAACAATCATTGGCAGCTCCAGACTTATGGCAAAGATTGACTGGTTTGTACAAGTGTCTTTCGAAGGAGTCATAAACCCTATCAGTGACACAGTTAAAAACTTAGGGATATTCATCGACAAAACCCTCTCTTAGAACACTCAATTACAAAATGTTAGCCGAAAAATATTCGCCTCTGCAGCTTGTTTATGAAGACTACGCAATTTCCTTCCAACTCCCACTAAAATTGAGCTTGCTTGAATCGATTCTGCTACCGCTTCTCGACTATGCCGATATCAGTAATCTTGACCTAAACGAGGACCAATTTGATAAACTTGAGAGACTTCAGAATTTTTGCATCAGATTCATTTTTGGTTTACGCAAATTTTTTTTTTCGCACTAACCTCAAGTGGCTCCCAATTCGATTTCGCCGGAATACTCATATTCTCTTCCTACTATACAATGTCTTAGTTAATCCTACAACTCCTACCGATTTGAAGAAAATATTTACCTTTGTTCATGACACACACAAACACGATGCTTAAGGTCATCGGAAAATCGAAATTTGGAAATTCCAACATACTCCACTGATAAATCCTTTACAGTGCAAGCTGCACACCTCTGGAATGCTTTACCGGAGGCTGTAAGGCAGGCACAATCGGTGAATACTTTTATGAGACTCGTCAAGGATCATTAACTATCTCTGTAACAACTATGAGCTGTCTGAATATGTATGTTTATGTATGTATTCATTTGTATAATGTGTATATATGTAGGCGCATGAATGTGTGTATATATATGAGTATTAGGAAATTCTAAATGTGCACCGCTAACTACAATTACCTTTAAGTATGGTCCATTTTAGGGTTTCCTGGAAGAGATCGCAGTCTGCGATAAGGCCGCCTATTGTACCACTGTTTTTATTGGATTGGATCCTACAGTGTATCTTTTCTATTATGGTGTGCAATAAAGAGTACCTATCTATCTATTTATCTAAATCAAAAATAAAATTGGACTCTAGGGGTGAAAGTATAATAGAAAATTAGTGTGTTCTAAGGAGTAAATATTTACAAATAGCAAAATTTGTGCATGTAGTAGGTTAAAAGTTATTCGGCAAAAACAGTTTATGCTGGAGTAACGTTTCAAACGTTACCCCAACCAAAAACAATTTTTAAAATCGTTTCAGACCCAAACGAAATTTCATGAATAGATAGCTTTTGTTACGTATTAAATGTTAGCAAACAGACAAAATTTGTGCGTGTTGTGGTTTTTAAGTTATTGATAATTTGGCTGGGCTAATGTTTTGGACTTGCCCAGAACTTGAAAAAGGCTGAACGTAGAAGTTTGAAAAAATGTCATCGAGAGATCTTAATTTGCTTAATTTAAAATTAATTTGTTTGAGAAAAATAAAACAGTTTTCTTATTTATATTCAAAGGCATAAACATATTTATGTCAGTTGTCTATTATCTCAAGTAAAAGTTCTACTCAGTTTCGGCCTAGATGCCTTTATTGTGTGTCAGTTATTGAAAATGTTACAATTGCTAGCTAGCCCGCGGCTCCGTGTGCGTGAAAGTCGTTAATGGAACACATCGTGTGTAATACCCAGACCTGCCTTTGATGTGGTAACGGGTATCCCCACCTTTATCGGTCAGTTACAGAGTAGTACTTATAGTGATAGGAAATTATTATTTGAGGTGTGATTTCTTCAGTATGGGCTGAAATATGAACTTTACACATTGAGACGTTGAGCACCTCGAAGAGTATTTATAACTGTCATTCATTACTCGTTGCCATACTAACGTCTGTGGCCATCGTTACGGCCAGTTAAAATCCTGAAAATTTAGAAAACAGTCGTCTGCAGAACATTAGATATCGCTTTCTACTTAGGTTGTGCAGGTGTGATTTCAGTCACCCCACGGTAATAATCGAACTTCAGTTATGACGTTGTCAATAAATCTGATAAAGTTCGGAGGGTAATGATGTTTGAAATCCATTTATTTTTATCAATAAATTCTGCATTGATCTCAGATTAAAATTTAACAACGCGACGTTGTAAATAAAAGATAAAGATGGCGCTGTACGCAAACAGACAAATGAAAGTGTTAGCAAAGATCAGGAGAAAAACTGTCTTGTGTTCAACTTCCGTAAGCGTTATATATACAAAGTATCCGAACTCGACGACAGATGGCACTGTCAAACCTCTATGTTCTACAAGAAACTAAATTGACAGACTATTAAATAAAATTGAAGTGTTTGTGCGTAATATCAAAAAACTGCTTTTTACTTAGTGCATATTAAGGCATATAGGATACTTACTTAAAAGCAGTTTTTTTATCGGGCCAGCCTGACGATTTCAGCCCGGCGCCCAAATAGTGCGTGCGTTACCCCAGCAAAAAAGCAAAAAAAATAGGGCCTTAGAGAAATGAGAGTATAACAGAAAATTAGTGTGTTCTGAGGTGTAATTTGTTACAAATAGCAAAATTTGTGCATGTAGTAGTTTAAAAGTTATTCGACAAAAACACTTTTTGCTGGAGTAACGTTACAAACGTTACCCCAGCAAAAAAAATTTTTTTTAAACGTTTCAGACCCAAACAAAATACATGAATACATAGCTTTTGTTCCGTATTAAATGTTAGCAAACAGCAAAATTTGTGTGAGCTGTGGTTCTTAAGTTATTGACAATTTTGCTCGGGCAATATTTCGGTCTTGTCTAGAACTTGAAAATGGCTGAACGCAGAAGTTTGAAAAAAATACCATCGATAGACCTTCTTTTGATTAAATTTGTTTAATCATTCGTTTTCAAATTGTTTGAGGAACACCGATGTAATAAAATGGTTTTAAAAATCAGAAAAAACTGTTTTGCTAGGAAATCAGTATACTTACAATCAAATAAAAAGCTGTAACATATAGCCATGGTTTACATTTATAATGACTGTTAATTTGGAATTAGTAACTTTAAGCAATATGAAGATATAAGTAAATATTATTAATTTTAAATGGTATATTTAAGTCATCGAATACGCAGTTCCTATAAAAGAAGGAAACGTGGCAAACTCTAACAAATTTAAATATATCATTAACAAACAAGCCTGTAAATTTCAGCTATCAATAACGAATATTATAAAAGTTATATGTAAAACAAGAATGTAACAACATTCTCTTATAACCCGACCGAATTAAAAGGTTACGTAAAAGCGACCGCGCCATACATTTAAATATCTTCGTAAATTAACGGCTTAGTATCTGGTATTTTGTACAGTCAACAGAATATTTTTATCAGATTGTAATTTAAATATTTAAACTAATTTTAAAACCTTAAATTTTTTGTTTCATACAATTTAATGCTTCATTCGAATTCAAATTAATGCAAACCAAAATATCAAAACTCATTTGGTAATAGTGTTTTATAACACAATATAAAAATTACAAAATTTCATATAGTATGCTATATTTTTTCCTTTTTTGTTCTTGTTATGAGAAAAATAATAAGTTACATTCACCGCGACACCATGGAAGCAACAGGAAGGCAACAAATGTAATTTTAAAAAGAATAATACGTGTAAAATACTGAACACATTTTACAAGGAAAGGACAAGGAAAATTTTACAAGAAAATGTTACTAAACATTGTAAATATTTATTTAATTCATTGTAAAAAGAAACAAAAAATATCTAAGTTAGTATCGAAACATGTTGAAATTACTCAACTATCTGTGATTTTTCTAAACATTTATGTACTTAAGTGAGCGTATAAGACTAATTTTAAATAAAAAAAATTAATCATACTCAATTTAATATTATTGTCACCCGGACCTAACTTTTTTTGTTCGTAACTGTACTAACAAAATATTCTATTAAACCATTCATTTCAGATGTCAGCCGAATGTATGGCGCGGTCGCTTTTACGTAACCTTTTAATTCGGTCGGGTTATAAGAGAATGTTGTTACATTCTTGTTTTACATATAACTTTTATAATATTCGTGATTGATAGCTGAAATTTACAGGCTTGTTTGTTGATGATATATTTAAATTTGTTAGAGTTTGCCACGTTTCCTTCTTTTATAGGAACTGCGTATTCGATGACTTAAATATACCATTTAAAATTAATAATATTTACTTATATCTTCATATTGCTTAAAGTTACTAATTCCAAATTAACAGTCATTATAAATGTAAACCATGGCTATATGTTACAGCTTTTTATTTGATTGTAAGTATACTGATTTCCTAGCAAAACAGTTTTTTCTGATTTTTAAAACCATTTTATTACATCGGTGTTCCTCAAACAATTTGAAAACGAATGATTAAACAAATTTAATCAAAAGAAGGTCTATCGATGGTATTTTTTTCAAACTTCTGCGTTCAGCCATTTTCAAGTTCTAGACAAGACCGAAATATTGCCCGAGCAAAATTGTCAATAACTTAAGAACCACAGCTCACACAAATTTTGCTGTTTGCTAACATTTAATACGGAACAAAAGCTATGTATTCATGTATTTCGTTTGGGTCTGAAACGTTTAAAAAAAAATTTTTTTGCTGGGGTAACGTTTGAAACGTTACTCCAGCAAAAAGTGTTTTTGTCGAATAACTTTTAAACTACTACATGCACAAATTTTGCTATTTGTAACAAATTACACCTCAGAACACACTAATTTTCTGTTATACTCTCATCTCTCTAAGGCCCAATTTTTTTTGCTTTTTTGCTGGGGTAACGCACGCCCAAATAGTGCCTGTAACTTTTTTACCGAAGTGGTAAATTGAAAACGAAGTAGGTAGGTACGTACGAGTATGTCTGTATCAAGGAGTATATTTGATTGATATCTCGAAATCAAATTCCCTCCCCCTTAAAAGTGTAATAAAAATTAAATAAATGAAATAAAGTGTAAAAAAATATCTGAGTCTAATTAAAAATGTATGCATATTTCTTATTATACTTCAAATCAAATCAAATCAAACCATTTTATTTCAAATAAACCATACAACGGCACTTTTGAAACGTCAAGTAGTCAGTCAGTAGTCAGTCGTGAAGCTAATCGTCTGTTCCAATTCGTAGATCCTATGGAGAAGAACAGACAAGAAACTCCATGGAAACTCTTTTCCAACATTGTTTTTACAATTTTTGGTTGCATTGTTTAAGGCATTTTATTAAATGTGAGGTCAATGTAACGATGCTGATATTTACACATGTAGTGTCCAAAAACAATTAAACAATAAATAGAAGTTGTGAGATGACCAGCCCCGACTGGCGGCGCCCGTATCACGAGCATGACCCATGCACCAGCCATCGTCCAGTTCAACCATATCGTAGGGAGCCGAACGACCCGCTACACACGCCACCGCCAGCAGGACTTTTGAGCGAGCATGACATACTCACAACCGCCAGTCAACAAACTTATGCTACCAGTGACTACAAAGTGCTCACATGTACAATTTGAAATGTTCGCAGTTATACAATAATAAAAACCATTTATAATTATGCTACTCTCTAAGAATGCGACAAATATTTGGATCATGTCAATAAAAAGTAATTTATTATGCAATAATGATAGTACAAAAAAAATAATAATAATATAATGTCAAACAAGATACAATTAAAATATCAATAATCCATGTCGGAAATATGGATATCCAATGTCAAAAAAAAAAAAAATATTGAAATAGATGAATGCCAATTATTATGATAAAATTAACATATGTCAAAAATACAAACTAACTTCTAAATAATTTGAGAATTAATCATGTGGCTGTGGAGCAGGACCAGCATTAAGCCAAGCATTCTTGTCGGCAATGTAATCCTCTAATTTGTAATATGCTTGCTTACATAGTGTGCGTTTTACAACATTTTTAAAACGTTTCTCTGTTAAATCTAGTATGTTTTGAGGTATTTTATTATAAAATTTAACACAGTACCCCATAAATGATGTATGCACTTTAGAGAGTCTAAAACGTGGTTGAATTAATTTATCTTTATTCCTAGTATTATACCCATGTCTATCACATCTTTGATTGAAGAGATGTAAATTTTTTCGAACATACATTATGTTTTCATAGATGTACTGACAAGTAACTGTCATGATATTGATCTCCTTAAAAAGACCCCTAACAGAATCGCGACTGCGGAGACTATATATAGCTCTAATGGCTCTTTTTTGCAGAATAAAAATTGACTCTATTTCTGCCGCACGTCCCCAAAGCAAGATGCCGTATGACATGATGCTATGAAAGTAACTAAAATAAATTAATCGTGCGGTTTCCACATCCGTTAGTTGCCGAACTTTTCTAACAGCATATGCCGCTGAGCTAAGCCGCCCAGCAAGTGATTTTACATGCGGACCCCATTGTAATTTTGCGTCTAGCGTGATTCCCAAGAAAACAGTTTCGTCTACCAATTCTAGCTTCTCTTTGTTAACTAAAATGTCACAATTACTGCTTTTAACATTTGGCAAAGAAAATCTAATGCATTTGGTTTTCTTTCCATTTAGCAATAAGTTATTAGTAGTGAACCAATGATGTACGTTATTAATAGTATTATTTATATCAACAAAATTTTCAGCCCGCCTATCAACTTTAAAGATCAATGAAGTATCATCTGCAAATAATACAATGTTAGGTTGATCTTGCAATATGTGTGGGAGATCATTAATATACACCAGAAACAAAAATGGACCTAATATTGAACCCTGCGGTACTCCCATTCTGACCCTTGACTAGCTTGCACGACTGGCGACTTTTTAAGTTTCTTTTACTTAAAACTTCAGTCAGCAATTTGGTCTCAGACTCGACGATAAACGGTACAACAAACGAACAACAATATCTTTGGCAGTTCTTTATAATCTAATAATTCCATTTGTAAAACACGTTAGACTACAGGCCCGTGTCAAAAATTGATGAGTCATTAGAACAACCACGAGACCGGCTAGTCATTAATAATAACATTCAGCACCATTCCGTCGCTTCTAAGCTGTCCTGAGTGCAGGTGACAATTCAAAAGCACAGGCAGAGAAGGAGTACATTTTGGTCAGATATTTTTGTACGACATTCTGACCATCAATAGATCGATGGAAAATAATGAGTAAACATGTAGTGCCGTACAGAAATAGTGATCCACAAAAACAGAAAAAAAAAGATATTCCGGCGACTTTTTTTGATTTTGTACGGCATCAGTTCTATACACTTTCAATACCTCTTTTAATCTATTATACGCAACGCTGTACAATAAAAGCGGCCAAGTGCGAGTCGAACTCGCCCATGAAGGGTTCCGTATCAGCAAGTAACATCATATAAAAGTTCTTGTAGTTCGTTGTAACTTTCATCGATGTTTTTATAATAGTGTATTGATTGAATGAAAGGTAAATTGCCGTTTACGATTTCAAACCAATTTTCGTTGGTAGTTTGAATGGTAATGTACAACATATATTTTTTTTAGTTCTATCACTCTCTTATTTTAGAAGTTACAGGAGGGGGGGACACATTTTTCCACTTTGGAAGTGTCTCTCGCGCAAACTACTCAGTTTAGAAAAAAATGATATTAGAAACCTCAACATCATTTTTGAACACCTATCCATGAAATCCATAGATAACACGTATGGGTTTGATGAAAAAAAATTTTTGAGTTTTAGTTCCAAGTATGGTGAATGTATTGTTTTTTTTCTATTTTTATGTGAAAATCTTAATGCGGTTCACAGATTATATCTACTTACCAAGTTTCAAAAGTAAAGCTCTTATGGTTTCGGAGAAAAATGGCTGTGACATACGGACGGACAGACAGACAGACAGACATGACGAATCTATAAGGGTTCCGTTTTTTGCCATTTGGCTACGGAACCCTAAAAATCATGCGACAAGCGACAAAAGTCAGTGGTTGGGGGGATGATTTGACACAACATAGAATTAATTGATTTTGATAGTATCAATGTTTAGCTAACATTTTTTCACATGCCATATATTTTTTGGAACGAGGGTCTGTAAAGGAGATGACCTGCCGAAAAATCCTTGTACTTTTTTGTCCGGCATTTAAATAGCTTATTTGTATTTAATGCATTCGTATATAAACAGTTAACACCGTATAAATCTGGAAGTTCATATTGGTTAAAAATAATTAAAATAATATAATAAATACACATTCATTACAATACTTTCCTATGGCTTAATGTTTCCACTGTAGGGGCTTCAACTTAACACCAAAATTTACGAAAATTGACTTCAAGGCCTATACTGTCCATGCTTTATATATTTTATTTACAGTTCGAATGAATATTACCTCTTTAAAATAGTTCTTAAACGAAGTTTAATAGATAATCGTGATTGAGTAATAAATATTTTCGCAAACTTTCACATATCATATAGTATTTCTAAGAATATGAGATGAACTGCTTAGATTATTGTTACTGAATAATTTAATTACCTGTTTTTTTGTGCTCATCGCTATATCTGCATACTGTATGAGAATTATTTAGTTATAATACGTTTTAAGCCAGTGTGAAATGGCCAATTGATCAAACGTTAGACCGGATTAGTCATCTATGTTTTCATATATCTTTTATTAGACATTACAGGCTATGTGTTTATTTTTAATATTCTAAAAATCAGACTTTAATTACTGTTTTAAGACTTGTAAGACATTATAAACTAAATTACAAATGTTTCCTAAGCCAGTACTTAAATATTTTAACTTTAAAATAGATGCCATATCAGGTATTTAGATCTTCAGTTTGGTTCGGTTTGCTTCCTTAGGTGGGACTTACGACACCTACGGGGCCATGGGATTATTGTGGGTGGTGGCACTCCGTATTCTTAATTCGTCAGCATATTATTTATTTTGCTGACTTATTAGCATAATTGGAGCCAAACAATGAAGTCTAATAAGCCCACATAATAATGATACAACAGTTTGCATGCGATTCTCCTCAAACTGATTTATTTACATAAAGTACCATTAACGTTTCATTGTATTCTTTAATTTATACAGGTAATAATAACATTTATAAATACAATTATTTTTAATGAATACTTAAAGATAACAAAGGTTATAATAAAAAATGTATAGTTAGTTATTCTTTTATATTTGTTGTTTCCGTAAAATCACATATCATGCAGTTAGCTCCAAACTAATGGTCACTCTATTTAACGACCACTGTCACCAATTGTAACCTAACCTAACATGTGAACCAGAATGTTTACAGATCCAGGACAAAAATTGTACTAGTATCTACATTAGTCTCTACAGTTTTTCATAATAACTCCGTAATAAAAAAAAAAGAAGGTTTTTTTTTATTACGGAGTTTATTAAAAAAATGTAAGAAGTACAAATGTTCTTCACCCCCGGCAGATTCTAATTATATACAAAATTTTTAATTTTTAGGGTTCCGTAGCCAAATGGCAAAAAACGGATGCCTTATGGATTCGTTATGTCTGTCTGTCTGTCCATCCGTATGTCACAGCCACTTTTTTCCGAAACCATAAGAGCTATACTTTTGAAACTTGGTCAGAAGATGTAATCTGTGAACCGCATTAAGATTTTCACATAAAAATAGAAAAAAAAACAATAAATTTTGGGGGTCCCCATACTTGGAACTGAAACTCAAAAAATTTTTTTCATCAAACCCGTACGTGTTATCTATGGATATCTATGGATAGGTGTTCAAAAATGATGTTGAGGTTTCTAATATCATTCACTTTGGAACTGAACTAAATCTTCCACTTTAGAAGTGTTTCCAAAGTGGAAAAATGTGTCCCCCCCCTTGTAACTTCTAAAATAAGAGAGTGATAGAACTAAAAAAAATATATGTTGTACATTACCATGCAAACTACCAACGAAAACTGGTTTGAAATCGTAAACCACAATTTACCTTTCATTCAATCAATACACTATTATAAAAACATCGATCAAAGTTACAACGAATTACAAGAACTTTTATATGATGTTACTTGCTGCTACGGAACCCTTCATGGGCGAGTCCGACTCGCACTTGGCCGCTTTTATTAGGTGTTGTAGTTTTGGGGTTTCTTGAGTTAAAATCCGTTAATTATATCGTATGATATTGTGTTTTATAAAAAGTTAAGTTAGTAAGTATGCTTAAGTTAAAGAGCACATTCGATCTGTAACAAAACAATGTCCGTATATTGTGTAGTTTTCGAATTATTAGGGGGCCGAGCCAACCTGACGTTTTCAATCCGGGCCCTAAGAAGTGTTCATAACATTTTTACCAAGAAGGTACATTGGAAACGAAGTGAGTGCGTATGTTTGTATCAAAGAGGACATTCGATTGATACAAGTCTCGTGACCAAATTAAGTGGGGCCGGGCCTGCCTGACGAACACGGGAAATTCCACCTGTGGACATTAAGAATGTTGATAATATGAACTGTTTGGATAGCTTAGCTATTAATAAAGCCAAATATATAGGTTTTAAGAGATATAGTTGGCGAAAGTGATTTTTAATTGGCAATTTTTATAACGTCAACTCAGAACATTAATTAGTCTAACAATTCGTTGACATAGCAAGACCTTGGTTTCCCTGTAATACTTCTACGACCATTCTGATAACAATTTAATATACTTGTAGTCTCTATCTTGTTAGCTACAAGCAGGGATTCAAAGTTAGTGATCTAGATGCAGGTTACTATTGCTTCATTATCATCAGCTTATCGCAGTCTACTGTTGGTCATAGGCCTCTCGAGTTCTCGACTTTAGCTTTGGCCTACGATAATTCAATTTGCGATAAGATTTACTAGGCAAACTTACTTTTATTAATACTCAATACCTAAAATAGCCTTTACGTTTACAAGGGTATGTCATCATGTTAATAATTAGCAACTGAATACGTTACTTGAAATTGAAAACACGAGTGCATATTTTTAAAATACTGAAATTTATAGATATTTTATTTAAAAATAAATGTATTTTATGATTTAACAGCAATTAAACTGACAGGAGATTAGTACTTCATCAACTTTTTACTTGAAATTTTATGTAAGTAATTTTGTTAAATATATGTATTAGTTTAAGCATATATGAATAGTAATGCGTGATTATGTGAATAATGTGTGTGAAGAGGCTGAAGTGATAATTAATAAAACCAGAATATTTTTTTTAAAGCGTTTTATATTTTAATATTCTTTTTACAAAATTTAATAACATCTTTAATTTTGTTATTCTGAACTTAAATATTATGTACTATATAGTGTCTGGCATCCAACTATAAAGCTGTCAAAACAGTTTACAGTACCCGAAAGCTGTCGGGCTACTCTGAAGACATTGAAGTAGGTAGTATTAAATCAGGCATGAGCGCATGGAAAGCATTTACGAGTAGAATATATCGACGACGAAGTGCCATTAACTCGCGGCAAGTGACGAAATTAAAAATTCATAGGGACTAAAAAGATATATTTTAAGAAAGTCGAATTATGTATTCATTTATTTCTCAAAAAATATTTCGTTATATGTTATATTACTGTATATTATTTACGACATTAGGAACCTTACTGTAGTTATATAAATTGTAACAATTATAATTATGTATTAATAAATCAGGAAGTACAGAATATACAAGTAGAGGCTCTTATTTGTAAATTTATATTGTTTGAATTCAATTCGAAAGACTAAAATGATTTTATCTAAATCTGTCAGTTAGGAGGTATTGGCTCTACGCTCTCGATACATACTTAAAATGTAGTAAACAAAACAATAGAAACATTTAAATATAGGTGTAACAAAACAAAAGCAATCTATAAATATTTTGTTCTACTTTTATACACGTATAAAGGTATTGGATTTTGTTATATTTTGTTGAGTTGAATGTTTGGCAGATGCTTTTTACTATTATGCAGAATAGATAAGGCTCTGCAATATTTGTGTGTCGCAAATGTGACAACGTATACTTAAATACAGCACAAATTTGGTGTCAAAATAACAATCCATTACCGGCTTGAAATTAAGTCCTAAATTTAGAGTGGAGGCTATTAAGTTGCTACTCTAGATTTAGGATTATAATTTCAAGGTAATCCTTGAAAGGCTAATTAATTTAGTGTTCATATACTGAATAGGTTTCCTTTTCGTACCACCAAGGTTGCCGATTGTAAAGAGAAGATTTTGTACTCCTGCCCGTGACATAGGGAATGGCTGTTTGCTTAGGTTTGTTAATGTAGCTTTGTGATGTGGATATAGGGGTTTTGAAAATACTGGATTTTTCTATTAAGCCTGATTGAGAAGTTGGAGCTGAGTCGAAAATTGTATATGATTCAGGAACAACTTTTGAACTAAAGTCATCATTGTAATAAGTTAAAGGATTTTGTTGAATCAATTTTTGGTTTGATGAGTACTGCTTTAAGGCTGGCAGGAATTGCGTTTGTGGTTCACAAACAGTGTGTTGAACTAATAAATCTAAGGGAGCATTAAAAATTCTAAAATTAATATCACTATAGTCTAGTGTGGATTCAAGGAACACCGGCATTCGATCAGAAATAACCCATATGTTGCGCTCTTGGTCAATCTTAATGTCACATGGGAATATGAGACCAACGTCATCTTTATCGACCACACCGATATTTTGTGGTTTGTACGGAAGGTCTTGTTTCCAACATCCGATTGCATTTTGATCGATTAAATTGAAGAATTCAATGCCCGTAAGTTCATCCATAACTTTAGATGTGGTGTGACCGTCATTACCGCGCACACCTACTACCTTAAAGTCCTTATAGGAATCAGTTACCTTAGATTCATCTCGTAATATACGGGTCGAAACAGCAAATTGGGTATGGCTTGTTAGAGGACTAAAATAAAGTGTTCTGTATCCATCAACTCCCCCTGGCGATGATGTGATACCGAAAATACCTTCAGCGCTCCATTGGAAATTCAGACCTCCGATGTTGAAATCTCCAACGAGAGGATCGGGCATGAAGTAGCCATGACTAAATCTCCAGGATCGATTTTGCTCCCATGAGTAGGCAATAAGTCCGTATCCCAGTTCATCAGAGAAGTATGCGAATGTATCGTCACATGTTTTACCTTCATCAAGAGCGATATTGGCAATAAAAGTGGTTGGGACTATATCATCAGGTCGGAACACATATCTTCTAACACGTTGATCTGTATTTAAGTCATATATGTGCAGAGTGTAAGGGCACAAATTTGTCACATTGGGATCTGAAAACAAAGGAATATTTTAATGAAAGATATATAATCGAGGTGATCTTTAAATTAATAAAACATTTTGAAAGTAGAAGTAGATTTTTCACTATTCTTTTCTTCATAATTATTCTTAAAATTATAAAATAGTGATTCCAATAGTGATGAAAATAGTGAACCATCATTCGTAAGTAATAAACTAAAATGTAGGTAATATCTCTAGTTTTTACATATTTTTTAAATAAGAAGGATGCGCTCTGTAACTTTTTTTAAGAAAAGGACACGTCTAATTTCTATAGTAAAATAAAATACACTACGAATATAATTAATTATGTACAAAGTGACACTCACCGTACCCGTATGTACCAGTATCTAATACCCAGAGGCGATCACATTTGTCTACCTTTATCCTGTATACGGTGTTAAGACCACTTTGACAGTTGCCTAATTCATTGCCAGCAAGACTTGGATAGGGGTTTAGTTTCGGCGACGGATCGTATGGAGCGTCCAAGGGTATGTAGTTTAGGGTGGCTGGTATACCTATAACACGTAAGGTATAAATAAAGCATGAAATATTTAGCAAACATCGACAAAGTAATAAGATAACTATGGTGGCGAGCTCGGCGTGTTTTTCTGTCAAACTGATTCTATAGGAAAATACCATATGTATATAAAAAACTTATAGAGGAAAACAGACACAAATATCTACCAAAATTATAATAATAATAAATTTAAGCATTTCCTTGCTTAACCGGACTCTGTAAAACGTATTTTCCAATTATGCAGCTTTGTCTGATTTGCTAACATTACAATTACCAAAGAGTTTTTATATCGCCATGGTTTATTTTTCGCTTTTGGTGTTTTCCCAGAAAATATGTTACATTTGTAAGTTGTTGTGTTTAAGTAATCTTGTTGAATCTAAAATTAATATATTCTGAATATTTAGGTTTACTGATATTTTTAACGATAGAAATCGTTCTTCAATATGACAAGTACCAAGAAATTTATGCTTTATTAAAATGAGGGATCCAAGAGCCGATTAGATCAATAGGTACGTTAAATAATCATTTTATGGGTTGCACAACAACTATTTAAATAAATTTAAACTTTTCTCACCCTCCTTCCATCTAGGTACGCTGACAAATAGTTTGTTCTTCCAGCGCTCGATACCCACCGGGAGAGCGTTTTCTGGTACTAGACCGCCAGACTGTATGGCCTGCTGCCGTGAGTAAGAATTTGGAAAGTTCCAATCTAACACGTTCCATGAGAAAGTTTCTCGTAATTTAACTACAGCTGCCACGGAAGACATCAAGGCAAAAAGCACGAGTATTTTCATTGCCATTTCGGTATAACTGGAATAAAACAGTCATATCAATATTAATTCGGTTTTCCCCAAACATTTTGGTATTCCTTTTTGATGTTTACAATAAAATAATCTACTTTTAACCAAGTACCTAGTAATAACATAAAAGTGGCATCACCTTCACAACTAACACAATTACCTTTTGACCTAAGTAATAAAAGCTCAAATAAAATATTGACGTAACATTAAAGTAAGTTTCGCATGAATTTATTTGCTAGGAGACAATCTGTAATAGCTATAACTGTCCCACTTTCATGGTCATTATTTTTTTCCAACACTTATGAACGTGACATTTTTATTATCATGGTTCAGAATAATTATATGTTTAGGTAATTATAAAGTATTTTTTTGGAAATTTTGCGAATTGTTTTACAATAAGAACATTGCAAGCTTGTAAGAACAAAAATATTATTAGAATTTACAAGTCATTTAAATAAATAATTAATTACTCCAAGTTCAAATCCCTAGTAATATTATAAATGCGAAAGTAACTCTGTCTGTCTCTCTGTCTGTCTGTCTGTTACGCTTTCACGCCTAAACCACTGAACCGATTTTCATGAAATTTGGTATGAAGATAGAAATGAACTTGGGAAAGGACATAGGCTACTTTTTACCCCGATAACCGACATACACGCGGGCGGAGCCGCGGGCGAAAACTAGTACTCTAATACTTTCAAAACCTTTAACTTCGAACAACTTCAACAAACATTACATTTTTACTGTTTGGTTTCTTGTCAAAATAACCGGAAATCAAAGCAAGTATTTTATTAGAATTTAGAACTCCGTTACTAACTAAAGTAACGAACGAAAAAGTATACGTATATATTATTGTATGCTCAAAAAACTAAAATGACTGTTACAAGGTACATACAAAAATAATAGGATTATCTTTTATAGAGCTTGTAACGATTTTTTAATCACATATTTTCACCGATCCTCAAAATCACTGTTTTCTCTAGCCTAGTTTTCCTTAAAAAGTTTTGTTTTTGTTATGTTCGTAAGCAGCATTGTACGAGATATATTTAAAAAATAATCATTCGATGAAACAGGTTATGTAAATTTTAAAAAAGTTAAATAAAGCCAAGTTGAGTCTAACATAATTTTTATTTAGATTTTATGATTTTTCATAACTGATTTATTTTTATTATTATAAATAACTTAAGTTTTGTACTTTAAAAAGTTTTTTTGCAATGGCTGATGATGAATACTTATTCCTTTTACGAAAACTATTCTAACTTTTTTCCACATTATAACTTTTCAGAGGTATACTCATTCATTTTAAATAGAGAAAAAGCTTGTGAACATAAGTTTAAACAAGTACCTATGACATAAAAAAAGTATTTGACATACAAACAGATATAAGATATTCTCAAATTATAGATGAGATAACTATTGATGAGATAACTATCGATCAAGACACTTAAACAAACATTTAAGTTAAGCTTTTAGTCTATTTTATGCGGTTTTGTATCTAAACGATAAACCATAATGTCACAAACAGAAACACATCACAATAAACTTATAACCACTCACGTTGTTTAGCTCCAGGCCTAAAATAAATAATTATATTATAATACTTCATAAATTTAAGTAGCTATAGATCCAGTATTCAATTATTTGAAATACATAATGTATGTATTGAGAATCTTTGATCGAAAGCTTTAATTATCAAAGTTGAAAAAGGCACTTATCACCAAAGCGAACTTTTAAACAAAACAATAGGATTAAAAGTTATCCGATTTCAATAAATTTTCACTTCCAAAAAACATATATAGAAATAGCACAAAAATCAATAAGGAAATTAAAACATATAATATAGAGTCACCTACGTTGTTTTCCGAAAGTGTCCACTAACCGCACTAGTCTGTATTCGACTGAATTGATCTGAGCCACCCCTACCTTATAATAGGTAGTGTCTGTCGATCCTACCAACGGCGGCATGTGCAAATCTGTACACAGCGTTGTGAACCAACCACTTTCGATAGATAAGCAGTGATAACCCAGTCTACATTTTAAATGTCTTTACTAATTTATCAGATATTAAAGTCAGATCATAAGCAAATATCAATTAATTAATTATTTTTTTTCATTTACAGAATTTAAACAAATTTACGTCATTTAATTTATTATACATTGTTTCACCACTCTAATTACTTCATCAAGGGAGCTACTTCACAGGAAAAAATACTGCAAAGAAAATTTTAACAAACCATAAACCTGTCTAGAAATCGTGGTATAGTAGAGCAAAAACTCTATGGAGAGGATGTCCAGCAGTCGATTGTTAAAAGCAGTTGAAGTGTATGATATATGTTAGTGTTATAGTGTATGATTATAATTCGTGTGTCAGAATTGATATCTACGTTTCTTTTAAAATAAAATTGGTTTCTACTTCTAGTCGATGCTTTGTTCATTTAAATTTATTTTATCATAATAATTATACTCAAACATAATTTGAAACTGCTAATTCGTTATAATAATTATATGTATCTCATCATTATAAGCCCTAATTGTTTAAGTTTTAGGTGATGAACAAATGGTTATAACAATCTCGTTTAAGGAAAATATCATTTCAAGTAGTAATGACCCTTTTTTATAATGTACACCTAAACTAATTTATAATAATCCCAAGGACAATAGAGGACAAGCCGTTAATGTCTGATCCATTAGTTTAATAATATTAAATAATAGTTCGTGCTGCACCTTATTTGCAGTCAGGCACACTACATTATTAATGCATGACAAAAACATTTTGATCAAAATCTATTGGTATGCCATGTAAAGCGTGATAAAATTCATAAATGAAGAGTTTGGAAAAAATATTTTATGATATTCAACGCTGAGATTTAGTTAATTTCTAATGTTTACGTCAGGATCGCACCGTATTAGGATATACTTACTTAACCATATCGAGGTTAAAATTTTAAAATGTTAAGAAGAAATCGGTAACTTTTAATACCGTATTTTTTAATAAATCCTTTATGTTAAGTGCAACAAGTCTATAATATAATATACTACCTACGAAACTTAAACTTACTTCTAAAAGAGCATTAGCTAACACCATACTCGTAGGTGGTGTAAAACTCGCGTTGTGCAATAGACTGCATGTGGATACTACTAAATTGTTTTACTAATTTTATATTTCTCTGAAAATATGTGTTTCTAATTTGCTGTATAATTATGTACATTATAGGCATGTTATGTATGCACATACATACCACTCAATTGTTTTTCTCTGCTAGCTCTTGTAACACCAGTCTGATGCAACCATAGAAGGGAGAAAATAATCGTAGTAAATAAATCCTAAATATCCTATTTAGTGGCTGATTTTAAGCGCATTCAATACAATTAATACATAGGAGGATTGTTTTGCAGTGTGTTTTACAAACTCTGTTATTCTGTTGATTCGAGTATTAACACTGTTTTAAGACTTTCGCGACTTTTACCTTTATAATAGGTATCGTAACCTTTATTATATTATCGCGAATAAGTCCCGTTTACAGTAAAAACATGAGTACGAGTATTATCACTTTATTAAAACTTCTTTAATTTAATTTATCTTTAAAGTATCAAACTATGCAAAAAAGCCTTTAGTTGCAGTAATAACTTCTCCTATTCAGACATTAAAATGAAGCTTTGTATATGAATGTAGCAAGGATGAAAATACTTAAATTTGAAATATTTAAGCTGATCTGTTAATATAATCAGAAGGCAGATAGTATAAGTTTTTGGTTGCTATTATTGTATTTGTTGAGTTTAGTTCTCTTTGATTCTTTTGCCAACATTTTGGGCTTGTTAATGATAACAATAATATGATAAACTAGCTGTTTTAATGTTACTTAAACTATATTTCCTTGGAAAGGAGGTTTTGGCGTACTATACCACGATGGCCCAACGGTTTGGAGAGGCCTATGTCCAGCAGTGGACTGTTAAAGACTGTTGATGATGATGATAATGAAACTATATTTTACTAAAACTTCAATGTAATCTCAGAATAGAAATCTGCGGGATTGCTACCATGTACCTTTTACTGTTGCAAGCGCCATGATCACTGAGTAACTATATGAGTTACTCCGTGATCATAGCGCTTGCAACAGTACCGAAATATCGGTATTAAATATCGATACTCATTAACAAAAAGGTACATGGTAGCAATCCCGCAGATTTCTATTCCAATGTTACTGACCATGAAATTTTAAAACAATATATTAATCAATCTTATTCTTATTTACACTGTGACTGTGTATTTAATTTGTGCTAGTACCAAGGATTTAGTAAAAAAGTTTCATAACACTATAATTTATCACAGACTACTTAACCTAAATTTATCTATAAAGGTTAGGTACCTATTTGTGATTTTATATTTTCGAAAACCAAATCCCAATTCTGATTCTGAAAATAAAACTGAAATTGAAGTTTTAGACACCTGAAGACGCAATTTAAAAAAAGAAAACATACCTCATTAATCTATTTTTTGCTCATAAAAACAACAATAGATGTGACAAGAATATTTAAATTACTACTAGAATAAAGTTTTTGCACTTAAACCCATCCTAATGCTTAAAAATATAAATGTTTGTTTTATTTAATTTAGGAAAAGTTGTGAATTTTAGAATTAAACTACATTAGGTAACTTATATTTCAGATGCACATAGATTAAGCAGATCTCATACATACACAAATCAATTAAGCTAGACCAAAATTAAAGTGTATAATAGTTTACTGAAATTGTGAACTTTATGAATTTAGTTCCTATAATATAGATTACTAACTAAAATCGTAAATCACACTCACCAAAGAAAAACAACGAAAGAGGTTCTCAATTTGAAATTTTTATTTTACACTAGCTGCGCTCCGTGGTGTTATTCGTATTTTCGGGATAAAAACTATTTACTAACTATTATGGTTGCTATGCAAGTGTGCTATGCATAGCAACCTGTGAAGTTTTGACAGGAGATAAACAGTGATACATTTTGACATCTACGATTTATGTATTTTTATAATCACCTAGCTTTTGCCCGTGTATCTCGATTATTGCAGTAAAAAGTAGCCTATATGTTATTCAGATATATTTATAAGCTATATTACTGTAAAGATTCATCCAAATCCGTTCAGTAGTTTTTGCCTGGAAGAGCTACAAACATACATACACACATACATACATACATACTCACAAACTTTCACGTTTATAATGTTAGTAGGATTATACCTTGTCCATTCGTTTATTATCTTTTTGACAGGTCACGCCTATAAATTACCGGTATTTTTTTTCGTAATAATGTACTACAGTAATGTCGTACTTTATAGACGGGTAGGGAAGTGGGCAGTGTGCATAGCTAAAAACAACATATAAAACAGTTCTTCAAATACGATAAATCGATTAAATGATTAAAATAATCTATCATATTATTATGATCAAAATCATTTGACTACATGTAAGTGTTGTTTCTGTAAATTTAATAAAATAAAAAGGAAATTAATATAGTATGACTTCAAGATTGATTATTTGCAAGGAATTAAGTCGAAATTTTGGAATTTAACTTTAAACTTAGAATAAAGAACAATAACTCTGTGCATTAATTAATTTATTATTGGACCACTGACTTAAAATGTAACTATGCACGTGTTAGTAAAATTTAACTTTGAAACGCGTGGTTAATAACGTTTAAATCCAGAGTTATGAGAAAGTATATTTGAAAAATCACATAATACTTACTAAACCGACCTTCAAGTGACTGTGTTTGGAAGTTTTCTTTGTTCTGGGTCAATTACATATCTTAATAGTGCACATTTTATTAATTTACAATACTGACTTAAAGAAATTAATATCGATTGATTTTGATTTCAAATCGAATCGGTGACGTGTGAGGGCGTCACTAATTTAGAAATTTGTTGAACTGTCAAAAAGATAATAAAGGAATGGACAGAGTATAGTAGGATGTATGACCGCATTTTTTTTACAGAGTGGTCCGATTTTAATAATTCTTCTTTTTGCTTTGAAAAGGATTTACTTTGAAATTGATCCCATATAAATTTTGAAATAAAAAATGGATTGGTTTTACGGGTAGCAAAACAAAGAATGAATGATCGAGTTCTCACTTTTCACAAAATCGTAGTTTGATTACTATAATTTCTTTTTTATTGGAAAGTCAGTCGGCGCCAAAGAAGAAAATTCATTAATTACGATTTGATTTACTTATTTAAAGAATAAATTAATATTTTGCTCAAAAGCTTTATGTAAGGCCTAATACTGATTTTAAAGATGCTGTCAGTTGGATAACTGACAGCATCTTCAAAATAAGTAATCAGTATTTAAAATTACAGTATTTCCTATATTATTAGAAAATTTGGCTTCATGTTGCCGACTCTTAATTACTCTTATTTCTAGTTTCTTTCTTCCGGAAACCGATGAATGATTGTAATTCAAAATTCATTATCATTGCGTTAAAAGTAAGCTGTTTTGAGCAGGACGTTCCACAAAGTCTGAATTCCGTTTCAAGTTTTGAGACACAAAACAGAACATGATCGGTTGTTGTAGGGAGCCTTGGGCTAGGCCTATGTTTAGCAGAGGACCTGTTTCGGCCGAGATGATGATGATTTAATTTTGTTAATGGTTATTAATCCACTTACGGTAGGTGTTATGAGTATTATAAATTAAACGGTTATTCCTACGCAGATGTGTCGTCATTCTGATTTACGTCACCCATCAAACGGCTTTCCGCGACTTTCACCAGTTTGTCGAACCACCTTGTAGAGGGCTTACCATCGCTCCGACGTCCAGTACATGACCGATCTCCAGAACCATTTGGCCACATCAGCCATTTGGTGTGCGAACAATATGCCCCGCCGCCCCGCTTACTTGACAGTGGTTATGTTATAAGTTGGGAAATAATCCGGAATATGTTGATTACCTTGGTTCGACTGCAAAGCTCCACATTTCTGATTCGATCACACAGACAAACTTCAAGTTTTATCCTTTCTCTTACCATTACACACTCACCATAACTTTTTAAACAAAATTATGTTTTATGTATGATTATAAATAATTTTATACGATTTTTTATTTTTAAATTTCTTTGTTGTTTATACCTACGATCTACCAGTATTTTCACTGTCATTACAAATAACAACAGATTTTATATCATCTATTATTGAAATTCATTCGCGAGCTTAACTTCTTAACTATATGTGATTGCTACTTAAACCCTCATACCTTACACTAAGATGATACTGATAACCGCTCATTACATTGTATTAACTTACAAAATAAATTAGTAAAATGCATATTGTTAAAAAAATAATAATTAATGTTTGTAATGAGAATCAATCAATGAAAAGATGTTATAAACAATAAAACGTTAAAACAAGTGAATATGATTATTTCGAGTTTTTGACGGCCGTCCTCACCAATGTCCCCTAAATTTAAAAGATCATTTAGAGATAAAAATAAATAAATAAATATTTAGATGGGTGATATGCTTTTGTTTGCACCAACCTTTAATTGCTTCGATGTCTTTAAAGTGAAGGGGCTACCTATGTTAGAAGGCTCCTAGTAAGGAGACGTTTAAGTATAGTTGGTGAAAACGGGCATGACACTTGTATTGATGAATAAGATTTTTAGAGATATAATTTTAACAAAAAGGAACCGACTTCAATGAAAAACTATTCCAAGTACCCAAATCGCGACAATTGTGCCTATGATATTTGAGGAGTTCCCTCGATTTCCTTGGGATCCCATCATCAGATCTCGAAGCTACGTCCATTCCACTGCAAAAAGAATTTTTGAAATCGGTTCATAAATGACGAAATTATCGCTGAACATACATAAAAAAAAAAAGATTCCGACGAATTGAGAACCTCCTCCTTTTTTTTGAAGTTGGTTAAAAAGAGGGGAAGAAACAATGAAAAAGAAGATAGGAAATTGATGCAATATCGAAAATGCTTCATCAAAAGTAAAATAGATGTATTTTATTGATTATAATTTGTCACACAATATTATCTTGAAGTCAAGATCTAATGAAATAATATTAAAATAATGTTAATAGTTAGTAGAGGCACGCTGATTTCAGCACGAATGGGCCGGCTGGACCGGCGCAGTACTACCCTCACACAGAAGACCATCCTAATAATGATAGCACTATTGCTATCGTATTTCATTGGTGAGTGTGAGACCGGAGGCCCAATCATTCTGCACCATTCTCCCGGCTTCCAAAGGCTGGGAGAATGATGCCAAAATGACCAGGTCGCCATGGTATGTGTCACCATGGTGCATTACTTACCCTCACAATGCGGATGGTGACCTCTACTCCAGGATTCTACTCATGCTTTCCTACAGGCAGAGTAGAGCCACTTTATTAGGTTTAAATATATAAAAAAGAAAATAATACAAGTTAATTAAATGTCAGTTATCCGTATGGCGCGCTCCTAAGGACTAATTAAGCAGGTTCTCGGTTCTAACACTACCTCACAGGTAGTGCGTGAAAAAGAAATATGTATTAATCAAAATATCTTAATTCCATTACAGTTTTTTTCTAGTTTACATTATAAATATTATCATTACCACATATCAGTCAAACTGCTAAGAGTATTTCAAATAGACATTTAATTGATACCTTACATTTCAACATTTCTTGAGCAAGCTGGTTTTTTAAATCGTGCTAAATAAATCTTTTACATATTTACACTCTAAAATATAACATACAACGTCAAGTAAATTTATATTTAATAACGTTCATCTTTATTTACTTAATAACTCAGAAGGCAGTTACAGTTATTTATTCGCATTAGGTAATGAATAAACTCTAATTGGTATTAATTTATATATAATTTATTAAACAATTTATAAGTTATGGCATTAGTGGCAGATTATTATATTATATGTTATATTATATGTAATCACTTAGCATAAACAAATTATGTATGTGTGCTTATTATTTTGCAGCGGTCACTAAAAAATTTCAATGTTGGTGTAATTTTATTTTACATACACATTGCTTTTAGTTTAGTAACAATAATTTCCTCGCATTGACCGACTGAACAGTAAACGCTTTACCTTTGTAGTAAACCTCAGTTTGTTTTTTATAAGACTACTCCCATCTATCCTGTGTTACGAGGGACTTCACAAAAATACATGAAATGGGTACAATGTGTTGTTCCAGGTGAAGTTTGAACCCACAACACTTAGTACAGTAGAAAACAGCGTGGAGTAGGCAATAAGTAAAGACAGACACTGACAAAAAGTTAACACCTCAACACGCCGACGAATGAAAAAGTCGCTATTCCTGAATTGAATTAATTATTGCAGTTATTCCGAAATGTACTATTAGAACTTTTGAAACAATAACATACATAAAAGGATAAAAGTAATAACCTGTAAGATACATCATTTTTTAACAAGGACAAACATAGCCTATGATCATTTTAAATATGTAAATGCAATTATGCATGTAGTTAAGCAGTATGTATACAACCGATGTAGGACACAGCAAGCGCTGCGTGATGTTTATGAAAATTAGGTTAATGGCACAACATATCGTTAATGTGGTAGCCTTATTAAAACAATTTAAAGTTGCATTACAGATACAATCGCACACAACGAAATAAAATATTTTGAAATAAAAAGAAACAATTAAAAATCGACAGTAGGATTACGCATGCATTACATAATATGGACACCTATATACATAAATCATTTAAAAAATAACACGCTAGAAATAAAGGGTAAATAAAATATTAATATATGATTATGTATTTGAGAGCTCCTATGTATGGCATGCAAGTTATTCCACCGCTTAATTTCACCATAGTTTAGTAGCTTTAAAAAAATAAAATAGGTGAGAACAGAAACAAAATAATGATAGTCATATACCTATAATAGTATGCCAACTACCATCAATGTATACTAGTCCCGAAGCGACAAGGTTACCGAACCGAAGGACATTATACATGAACTTAGTTTGGTCCATGAGATCAATTCGTTTAGGCAGTGCAACATTTTTTAACTTCTTGTAACGATATCATTGGCAAACCTTAAATGTAACTTTAATCGCCATTTATATTGATGCCTTGCCCGTTCCAGTCTAGAGTCTTGAGGACATTTAATAACAGATTCGTTAATAGTTTCGGCGAAACCACATTCCTTTGTCTTGCGACATCTTCATCCTCGATCTAATAGTTCTCTACTCTAGTTTAACTGTTTTGTAATACATAACATGTTACTCTGCCCTAGGCCCTTAAGGCTAAAACATGCATAACATGTTCCTCTGCCCTGAGCCCTTAAGACTAAAACATACATAACATGTTCCTCTGACCTAGGCCCTAAAGACTAAAACATACATAACATGTTCCTCTGCCCTGGGCCCTTAAGACTAAAACATACATAACATATTCCTCTGCCCTGGGCCCCTATGACTAAAACATACATAACACACACAAAATGAATTCAGGTTTAAAACATAAGTTATTATACAATTCTAATATAACATAAGTTGAATTCTGGTAGCTAAAGAAAGATTTACCTTGTATTATGGGTACCTGGATCTTGCAGTGGTGTGTGTGTGTGTGTGTGTGTGTGTGTGTGTGTGTGTGTGTGTGTGTGTGTGTGTGTGTGTGTGTGTGTGTGTGTGTGTGTGTGTGTGTGTGTGTGTGTATGTGTGTGTGTGTGTGTATGTGTGTGTGTTTGTGTCTGTGAACTTTTATGTAGGCGTATTACATTATTTATTTAATTTAGTAGGTTAGCAGTAAAATTCAACCACAAGACAATCTTAATAAGTTTTCAATGTCATCGTACGTTTTAGACATGAGCCAATTAAACACTTTCTGTTTACATTCAGTCTTGGAAATATGGTATATGTTGCATTCTTTATTTACTATATTATAAAGGTACTAATAGTTTTTTAGTGTCTTGCAGCCAGTGTACTACGATAATTTTGTGATGGACACACTCTGTCAGAATGTCGTTTATGAGTATACGTAGAATCACATTCTGAAGTTGTGTGCTTTCTTGTATGAGAAGTACACTTTAAGGATGGTGTACATTGTGCCTAATAGCGCAGAATTTTGAAAGTGTATATAATTTTGTGCTTACGTGATGTCAATCAAGTTATATGAGTTTTCCAGGCCATGAGATTATCTATCCAAGATATTTAATCTCAGTAGAACTTGTTAAATTTAAACAATCACAAGAAGTAGGTGAAGTAGTATATGTACTGTAAGTGCTTTAAGATTGTGTGTATTTTCATGGTTTTCCAGAAGTAAATAGTAATACAGAGTAATATACTGGGAATACAGGGCATCTCAATTTCTTAAGACTAACCTCTAATGAAATTAAAATAATGCCGGGTCTTCTTTGGTGAAGAACGTGGCAAATATCTCATGGTAAAGTCGTTTATCTATTATTTCACTTGTAATAAGGAAAGTTCATTGATTTAAATGGAAGCCCAACAGCTACAAGCTGCCGTGCTTGACTATAACAATTTAGCAAACGGTTTTGGTTGTATGTTGTATCAGGTGAGCTAGCAGCAGATGATGAATATCAGACTTTTGATAGGTTTTGCATTTTTGTCGTTACGTCTTTTGAAAGGGTTGACTATTAAAATAACAGTGATCGAAGTGGTTCATTGGGTCTCAATTTTTTTTTATTTTGTTTATAACCTTGTTCACATAAGTACAGACGGGTCCTCCACTCAACAAATTTTATATTTTGTTTATAATCCTGTTCACATAGGTTTAGACGACACATCCACGAGCTGTATTTACGTTCAAAATGTCGAGGCAATATAAAGATCAGAAAGTGTTGTAACCCTTTGGACCACACTGGAAAATTATTTATTAACGTTAGTTATTATTTAGTTTTAGTCTGATAAAAATGATTAAAAAGAATTTAGAATGTCCTAGTCTTGCAGATAGGCCACAGTCGGGACTACTATTTCTGTTAAGGTTCGATAAATAGTGCGGTAGTGGAAAATTAATCCCAAGATTGTAGTCCGAGATATCAAAGATAAGTTACAGGAAGCAGGAATCAGAAATTACCACGCGACGCCTGCATGTTGCTATAATCGAGGTCACGTTACCTGAAAGAAATCTCTTTTAACATCGATCCATAAATAACGAAGGTTGGAGTTTGCCCGTAATTATTGGGATAAGTCAAAATATTTTTGGAAGAGATTAGTTTTTAGCGATGAATTAAAGTTCAAACTATTTGGAAACCAACGTCGAAAAACTGTATGGCATAGAAGCAACGATAACTCTTTAACAAACTCTCGCAGCCCACGGTGAAAAACGACGGTAGGAGTGTGATGGTCTAGATCTGTTATACTTGGCGTGGTGTGGGCCTACTGCATATTATTGAATATATGTGAGATGAATTAGATCGTTGGAACCACGTTTCCCTATATTTTAGGAATTTGTTTAAAAATAATGTTCTTGAAACACGATCGACTGGAACGATATTAACATTGTAAAATTTTGTAGAGTAATGCCTAGACGACTTAAACCAGTTCAATAAAATAATAGCAGTCATACAAAACATTGAAAGTTAAGACATTGGCAAATACTTAAAAACTTTTTTATCAATTTCAACTAGCTTTTGGTACCGTCATTTCACTTATCTTGTCTCCATAAACTATAAGTATTAAAGATGTTATGGTTCTCTTTTTGATAGACATATTTCATATTGATTATATTTTAACAGATAGTTTTTGAAGCCATGATTTTATTTGATTCTATTCTAAGTTCCTCATATTTATTATAATATTGATCGTTTCAACTAACTTTTGGAGAACACCGTATGTATTAATATCAGTTTTCTAGTACTAATAGTACTAGCCCTGCTTAGTTTAGGACAAGATGGCGTTGTTTCAAATGTGATAAATATTTATCTTTGTTATAGTAATCCGTATCAGCTTTGACTGCAGCCGAATGTGTTGTTCTAATTTTAGTTAGTTTAAACGTTGTTACTTAAAACGTTATAACCTTAGTTGTGTTCTTTATAAGCCCTGCGTTGCTTTACCCAGTAGAAGAGTAGGCTATAGGGTTAACGACAGCAGTGTGATTTGCATCAATGTTGCTTTGTGGGTCGTTTCCGCGTCAATTGTGCTATGATTTCAGTCTATTAGATAAGTGTTTTATTTATTTTGGCTAACTGCTGCAATGTTGATAACAGTAAAAAAATGAGTTTTTTAATATATGTAATTTGAAAATCGCTGTGCTGTCTAACGATTGCATGACAACCCTTGACACGAAATCATTACAGTAGAATGGGTCATTGCTACATAAAAATGTACTGCAGATTATTTTAATTTAAAAAGGAACTTTTTAGTGATAAATTTATGTTTAAATCTTGTGCGAATACTCCGTCTTTACGTCTTGTCCAAACCAACCTTTGTCATGCAGCATTTTAAACTTACTTTACTCATATTAATGTCTGAAGCGCAGTGCCTACATGTATGAGTATAACCCACAAAGAACACTCATCAACTACTTAGTAAACTTATAATATATTAATAAAATAATAATATGCTGTTATTAGAAATGAAAAACACCCTAGTATTGTATCCGAAAACTATATACTATATAATAACTACGAAAACGAAAACTATATAATAATATAATAAATAAAATAAAATAATATAATAATAAATTAAATAGTCTAGCAAAGAAAGTGAAATTTCCATATATAATTAAGGCAATACAGTTAGCATAATTCATATTCATGTATCATAGGAAAATTTGTGAGGGTCGAGTGCGAGGTCTTGACGGCTTTCTCTCCACATTCGTTATTGACTTATCATGTCGATTGGTGACCCAATAGTTTAATTTTAAATTACAGTTTTTATCTTTTATTGCGTATAAGAGTCGACTGTACCAATAAATAAAAATGTGGAGTCCTTTTGTAGTACCTCAATAACAACTTTATACGTATATCTTTTGATAAATAGATAATATCATAGAAACTTTTAAATTTTAATACACGCAAAGAGAGGATCACCTCACACTTCACATTTAATTTGATTGTCAAATTATTAAATTATTGTACTACTAACTTAGTTTATTACATAATGCTAGTTAAGTATTAATTCCGGTGAGGAATGGCGCCGCAAGCCGAAATACAGGTTTTACCTAGTTTGGCAACGGAGGCTAACTCAGGTTCAATTTATAAGGGGTGCTGCTGGCTAGAAAACCTCCACGTGGTGCACCCTGGGCGCTGGCGATAGCACTGTTCCTCCTAATTTCCTCCGCGTTATCTGGAGGAGAGGATTATCGCCAGCGGCTAATATTCTAGCTGGAGAGGAAGCCATGACATCGGCTCTCGGGCAAGGCCCGGCCAGCGGGGTGGGCGTGTCTGCCGGTTACCCTGCTGGCTCTTCGCTCTTCGGAGCATGGAGGAGGAAACCTCGTTAAAAAACCGAAGGTGGGACCCTTCATGGGTCGGAGTTTCTCCCGCTGATAGCGGTGGAGAAAGGATGGCGGGCTCGGCGTGTACTTACACTACCACCGAGCAGGCAGGGGGACGTAGTCCCTCTGCCACCGTCGGCATAGCGTAATCCCGAGAGAAGTGCTGTGGTCAAGTCTCGCGGCTTTGATCGGGGACGTGGGTCTTGGCTTAACCGCCCGGACCGCGAGGAAGAAAACCTCTCTAAAAAATTACCCCGAATCCCAAGTTCTGGTGCGTGGCCAGGGGATGCATGGCTGATGGGAAGTTCAGTCGTAAGCGCACCCCAAGTCGAGGTACCTGCGGACCCCTCGGCTGGGTTAAAAATTTTCGCTTGCCCGGGTATTGGGGGATCTCTGCCCGGGTCGACCTTTATTTCTCCCCCAATCGTGGGAATAATATGAGTACTGATAAACTAAATCTAAAAATAAAAGGCACGGAAACATCAAACGACAACAATGCGAACACAATGGAAACTGAAACGAAGAGAGGAAGGGCAAAGAAGGGCATCCTGAAGGGAAGCTCTTCTGGAGCGGACGTCTCGGCGTCGAAGGAGGCTGTGGTGGCACTCGGGCCGCCCACCTCGGTGGGGCTCCCAGCAGTCAAAGGGACTACTGGGAGCCAAAGAAGACGAAGAAACGGGCGTTTCGAGCGGGAACGCTCTAAGTCGGCGGTCGCGAGCAGGAGCGACAGCCGGAAGCGGGAGGCGAATAATCCGGACAGCGACTCGTCCATCGAGACGCCAGTCGCGAAGGGCGTCCGCACAGACGAGTCGCGAGCCCCTGTCTCGCTGCCGACGGACTCCGTGTTCTCAAATGCGGAGTCCTACAGGAGGACAAGGGCGGGCAATGAAGCCGAAGCGGAGGAGGAGATCGCCGATCTCCTACTAAAGATTCGGGAGCCGGTGGAGGGGGAACCCCCAAAACTCCCGTGTCCGTGCAGGAGTGGGCGAGCGCGGCGGTGGCCTTAATTAACAAAGTGGCCATCAAGTTCACGAACCTAAAGGGCGTTTTTGTAAAAGCCCTTAAGGACTCCTCCTCCGCCCTGTCGGAAGTGGTGGGGAAACTGTGCGGGGATATGGCGCGCCTCGACGAGGCCAACACCCGCCTGATTGCCCAGGTAGCGGACCTGAGTGCGCAATTCGCCCAATTCCGGGCTCAGCGTGCTCAGCCGATGGCCGCGGCCCCTCCTGGGCCGCCCGAGCAAGGGGCCCCGGCCCCGGCCTCGGCCAGGCCGTCTCGGTCGAGGGCCCAGCCCCCGCCCGGGCCATCTGGGGCAGAGGCCCCGGCCCCGTCCGGACCGTCTCGGGTAGAGGTCCCGGCCCCACCCGCGCCGTCTCAGGTAGAAGTGCCGGCCCCGCCTGCGCCGTCTCGGCCGGAGGCCCCTGCTGGCGGCGAGTTCCCTGACGCCATGCTGCGTCAGGCGCTCGACGCTATGACGCGAATGCTGGACGGGCGACTGGCCGGCCTGGAGGCGAGGCTTCCTCCCGCGCCAGTTGTCCGCCCCCCGCTCGCGTCGCAGCGCCCCCAAGCTGCCGCTCCGCCCGCGCTTCCTCTGATAGGAACTCGCGTGACCTACGCGGCGGCGACGTCGGCCCCGCCCCCCCCCAAAACCAAAAGGGGCCCAAGAAGGGGGCTGGAGGAAAACCGGCCCAGGCGCCGGCCAAGGCACCGGCCCAGGCGCCGGCCAAGGCGCCGGCACAAGCGCCGGCCAAGAAGGGGCCTAAAACGGCACCAAGGAGTGGAGAGGAATTCCCCCCGCTCCCTACTCCTGCGCCTCCGACGGGTTCCTCAGGACCAGCCCCCTCAAACGAGGGTTGGCAGGTTGTGGGGACCTCAAAGAAGAGTAAGCAGCGGGCCAGAAAGCGGGCGAGAAAGGCCGCCCAAGACGCAGCCCAAGCCCCGCAGGCGCTGCCGGTGGCGGCAGCGGCCTCTAAAAAGAGGCCGCGGAAGCTACAGCCGCCCAAGACCGCGGCTGTAGTCGTCACCGTATCGCCGGAGGCGGCCAGTGGCGGGCTAACTTACGCGGCCCTCTTCAAAGGGGCCCGGCCCGGTCTCGCCGCTGAGTTCGGGGCCGCGGGGATGAGGCTGCGCCGCGCCCAGACGGGAGCTCGAGTATTCGAGTTCCCGGGGGCAGAGGGCGCGAAGACGGCCGACACTTTCGCCGAGAGGCTGCGGGAGGTGTTTGCCGCCCAGGACGGTGTCAGAGTCGCCAGGCCCACCAAATGCGCGGAACTGCGCATATCGGGTCTGGACGACTCCATCACGTCGGAGGATGTCCGCGATGCAGTCATGGAGAAGGCTGGCTGCACCGCGGACACCATCCGAGTCGGCACCGTCCGGCCGGGCCCGGGAGGCCTCGGCTCGGTGTGGGTCAGCTGTCCCGTGGCGGCGGCCAAAGTTTTGGTCGACGCCGGGAGCATGCTCGTCGGCTTCGTGAATGCCAGAATCACGGTTCTGGCCGCGAGGCCGATGAGGTGCTACAAGTGCCTCGTCGCGGGACACACTCGCACCAAGTGCGAGAGCTGTTTTGACTGCAGCGAACTTTGATTCCGCTGCGGTCAAACCGGGCACAAGGCGGCAGAATGCTCTGCCGCCCCTCACTGCCCGATGTGTGCGGCGGGTAACAAGCCCGCCAATCACCAGATGGGGCAGGGGGGCTGCAAGCCTCCCCGCGCTTCTCGGCAGACGCCGGAGGCTAGCCCGGCGACCCAGGCTGCCTCCGACGTCAATCAGGCGACGACGTCGTCGCCCATGGAGGGGGTTGTAGAGACGATCCAGTAATGGATCAAGTCTCCAACCTCCTGGTCCAGACGAACCTCAACCACTGTGCCGTAGTCGCGGAGCCTTATTTCGTCCCTCCCCGTCCAAATTGGATGGGTGACTGGGACGGCTCCGTGGCAGTCGTCAGCTCCACGGCGGCTCATTCCCCGCCCTTGTCGCTAAGAGACAAGGGTACTGGATATGTTGCCGTCGAATGGGGGGGAAACACCATTTATGGTGTATATTTCTCCCCCAACCGGAGTCTGAGCGACTTCGAGATCTTCCTCAATAACCTGGAGACCTCGATACGGCGATTGGGGTCTGGGCACGTCCTCGTGCTGGGGGACTTCAATGCAAAGTCCATTGCGTGGGGTTCCCCGGCGACGGACGCCAGGGGCGAAGCCGTCGAGGAGTGGGCGGCGTCGGTGGGCCTCTGTTTGCTGAACAGGGGCGCCACCAACACGTGCGTGCGACAGCAGGGGGGGTCGATAGTGGACCTTTCGTTCGCTGCCCCTGCAGTCGCCGCACGAGTAAGGAACTGGAGTGTCCTGGATGAGGTTGAGACGCTCTCGGATCATCTGTATATCCGATTTGAGCTCTCCCGGTCCCAGGACGCCAGTAGGGGTCACGCGGCGCGGCGCCCTTCCCGCTTCCCGCGGTAGGCTGTCGCCAAGCTGGACAGGGACCCACTAGAGGAGGCGGCCATTGTTTGCTCTTGGCTGTCTCCGCAGGCCCCGACCGAGGAAGTCGACGTGGGGGCTGGTCGCTTCGCCGATGCGTTAACGCTCATCTGCGATGCGGCCATGCCCCGCGTTCGTGGCCGTCGGCCTCCTCGGAAGGAGGTCTACTGGTGGTCCCAGGAGTTGGCGGACCTCCGTGCGGCCTGCGTACGTGCCCGGAGGTCCCACACCCGGAGTCGGCGACGTCACCGCGGAGGCGGTGAGGAGGTGGACCGGCTTCACGAGGAGTACCGAGCAGCTCGGGAAACTCTGAGGCTGGCCATCTGCCGCGCCAAAGACGCAAGTCGAGTGGAGATGCTGGAGAGTCTGGAGCGTGACCCCTGGGGTCGGCCCTACCGTGCGGTGCGCCAAAAGCTCCGCACACCGGGCCCCCCCCTTACGGAGACTCTCCAGCCCAGCTTCCTGCAGGAAGTGGTCGAGGGCCTATTCCCGCAGCGGGCGGAACACACACCCCCGTCGATGGCCCGTCGTGGTCGTCGTCGGGGCAGCGTGGGTGATGTTCCGCCTGTCAGGGAATCGGAGGTAGGGGCGGCTGTTCTACGGATCCGGTCCAAGAACACCGCCCCCGGGCCGGACGGGGTTCCAGCCCGAGTGATGGCCCAAGCCCTCGACTACATGTCGGACTACCTCAGGGGAGTGTTGGACGCTAGCTTGGCGTCCGGACGCTTCCCTGAGCGCTGGAAGTGCGGGAAGCTGGTGCTCATCCAGAAGCATGGCCGGCCTGCCGATTCGGTCACGGCCTACAGGCCCATCGTGTTGCTGGACGAGGCGGGCAAGTTGTTTGAGAGGGTTCTCTCTGTCCGCATCGTCCGGCACCTCAGCGAGGTGGGGCCCGACCTGTCGGACGCCCAATTCGGCTTCCGAGAAGGGCGTTCGACGGTCGACGCGATCCTGCGCCTGAGGGCCGTGACCGAAGAGGCGGTGAGAGACGGCGGAGTGCTGTTGGCGGTGTCATTGGACATCGCCAACGCCTTCAATAGTCTGCCATTCGGCTGCATCAGGGCCGCACTCCAGTACCACGGAGTGCCAGGGTACCTGAGGCGGCTGGTGGCAGACTACTTAGAGGAGCGTACCGTCGAGTACGAGGACCGAGGTGGCGCCTTGAGACGCAGGGCCATGTCGTGCGGTGTTCCACAGGGGTCTGTCCTAGGACCACTCCTGTGGAACATGGGATACGACTGGGCCCTACGAGGGCGTCTCCCCCCCGGGCTGGGTGTGATCTGTTACGCAGACGACACCCTGGTCACGGCCCGGGGGGCAAACTTTGAGGAGGCGGCGCGCCTGGCCACCACGGGAGTCTCCCGAGTGGTCGGGCGCATCGAGGCGCTGGGCCTGCGGGTGGCCCTGGACAAGACGGAGGCCCTATTATTTCATGGGCCCCGTCGCGGTCCGCCCGCCGGCGCCTCGATCGAGGTCAACTCGGTCCTCGTACCGGTCCGGGCCCAGATGAGGTACCTGGGTCTGGTCCTCGACGGTAGGTGGCTCTTCGACGAGCACTTCCGACAGCTTGGCCCTAAGTTGGTGGGCACTGCCTCCGCCCTAGGGCGACTTCTGCCCAATTTGGGCGGGGCCAGTGTCCCCACTAGGCAGCTGTACACGGGGGTTGTCCGGTCGATGGCACTTTACGGTGCACCGGTGTGGGCGGCGGCTCTGTCCGCCCAGAACAGGGCGCGCCTCTGGCGCCCCCAGCGGATACTGGCGGTCAGAGCCATACGTGGATACCGCACGGTGTCCACAGAGGCGGCGTGTGCCTTGGCCGGAACACCCCCGTGGGATTTGGAGGCGGAGGTGCTCGCCGAAGTTTATCGGCGAGTGGCTGACTTCCGGGCGGAGAGCGGATTTCGCCCTCCGCCCGAGGACGTGCGCGAGTGGCGCGAAGCCGCTCGCCGAGCCACCATGCTGAGATGGTCGTTCCGGCTGGAGACCCCACGCGCTGGCTTCGCCGCCGTGGAGGCTCTTCAGCCGGTCATCGAGGAGTGGGCAGGGCGGCAGCACGGGACCCTTTCCTTCCGGCTGACGCAGGTACTCTCCGGGCACGGTTGCTTCGGAAAGTACCTGCACTCGGTCGCTAGGAGGGAACCGAGTCCCGCCTGCCACCACTGCGACTGCAGTGAGGACACGGCCCAGCACACGCTGGCGGTCTGCCCCGCTTGGGCGGCGCAGCGCCGGGTCCTCACTGCAGTCATCGGAGGGGATCTCTCGCTGCCGGCCGTCATAAGATCGATGGTCGGCAGCGACAGTTGTTTTACCGCGGTCGCAACCTTCTGCGAGGACGTAATCTTGCAGAAGGAGGTGGCGGAGAAGGCCCGGGAGGATGCCATCCAATCGGACCCGATCCGCCGCCGGCGCCCCGGGCGGCGGAGGCGCGCATACCTGCGTCTCATGCCGCCCTGAGAGTGGCCGCGGATGGGCGGGACGGGTTTCCCGTCCGTCCGCAGTAGAGGCCAACCGCGAGGGGGCGGCGTCCGCGTGTGACCGGACGTTGGCCAATTAGAGAGTACACGATGGAGGTGGTGCCCGCAACAGTGCGGGCAGGCGCCGGTTGGAGTCCAGAAGGAAATCCCCTCCCTGGACTCCTTCCAATACAAAGGCGCAGAGAGGGTCACACCGTGTGGTTTTAGTCGGTTCGAGTCCGACACACCACCCCGCCGTAACCCCCGACGGGGTGACGGTCCGCGGGGATTTCCACACGTAAAAAAAAAAAAAAAAAAGGTTCAATTTATAACCTAACCTAGTGTTAAGTTGAACAAATTGTGTCTGTTTTTGTGCAATAAACATTGTTATTATTATATAAAAAATCGGTCAAGTGCATGTCAGGCCACGCACAGGAAAGGGTTCCCTCAGTCACCCATAATGGTACGTGGATTTAAAATCGTATCCAATAGATAATTGTTTAAATAAATTTACGATTAAGTAAAATCGTATCCAATAGTTTTTCAAGGAAGCGCGTTTTACAAGTTGAGCCTCTATAACTCCTGAACTAACAAAGTCATCTAATCCGTTATCTTTTAGAGGGGGGGGGGGGGGAGACGCCCTGTTTTTACAAAAAAGTGCCCTTTAAAGTAGAATTCCTTTAAAAGACCTATCTAATGATACTCCACAGGAATGGGTAGCCACGAGAAAAAAAAAACCGTTTGGACGATAAGTTGAGGACGGATTGACGGACGGACATGACGAATCTATAAGGGTTCCGAGTTATAAACTTCGAAACCCTAAAAGAAAAACATAAAACCTTGTTTGCTTTCAAAATGTCATTGAAGAGTTACTAATTAATCATTATAAATACTGGATATAATTTACCATAAATGTTAGTCTATATATTATTTTTATGTGTATGTATGTGTATTTTCATATGTTTATTTGTGTGTTTATTTTTAAATATTTAAGTAGTATTTATAAATGAACATAAATATTTTATTTAATATTTTATGATTAATTAAAATAAATAGTCTTATAGAAAATTGATTTTAGATTTATGTGCCACAAACTATCCTCTAGATGCATTCTGTCATTCATTCATTCTTAAGGTTGTCTGTAAGATATCGCCGTGAGCGATAAGAAAGCTGATTGTTATGTACTATAATTGGAAACTGTTTTTGATGTTTAGGTCCAATTAAGAAATAAAAAATAAAATAAATAAATAATATTTAGAAAAAACTGGGTCTAATTAACTTTACATAACGAAGAATTATAAAAGTTTCCGAGTAAATAATTTATTATTCATAGATTTTTTAACAATTGTACATCAATTTATATATAATTTAATGTGTTCCTTGAAATTATATATATGCAATATTGTAAATATTCGTAATATATATCAACTCGTCCATCAAACAATAAACATTTACGCAACTGCTACAAAATTACATCAACTCTTTTTCGTCTTTTAAAAAAATCAAGAGGTTATTAAAAAGGTTTTTTGATTAGTTTTTCCGTTGCGGCGACTTTCACATACAGCGCAAAAGAAATACATACACATTAAACCACAAAGAAAACGTGGAATGAACTATATGGAGTAACTACTAATCCTGAATCGCAATAGAGAAATTCTTGTGTCGATTAGCATATATACAACATTCCAATATCAACCGTTGGGCAGTGGCCCGTCAGGCACGATCACCTCACCTGGTCGGAGGATACTCCCTTTGTGATGGAGGAACACGACACCCGTTCCTCCACTCCAAGTGAGTTATTATAATTAAAAGGGCATTTTTTGTTAAAACAGGACAGTAGTACATATGCTGAACTTTGAAGGAATAAAGCAAATAAATAAAAAGTAGACGCGATCACAAATAAAAATATTTTTCGTAATTGTAGCACTTTGTGGACGTGATCACAACACATATTCACCCAAAGTTTCATTTTTCTAGCATACACCGTTTATATTACGCGGTAAGTCGAGGACAGATGGATATGACTCATATGACGAATCTATAAGGGTATCGAGTCGTGAACTACGGAACCCGAAACGGTAGTTAAAATAGTATACTTAGTCTATAAATCGTCCCGTAATGATATAAGAGTCGAGAAGTGACATTGATCGTTCGAGTGGTTCACAACTTTAAAGTCACTCAGTGAGCGATGGAGCGTGTAATGCTGAGTATTTCTCTAGCTGACCAAACCAAGGAAACAATTAATAATAATAGTAAAGAAAACCAGATCTCTCTCTGCCACCAAAACGATTTGGAATGATTCAGAAGTTTATCGTCGGACGTTGTTTAATCCACGTAATGTTGTTTAATCCAGTGTCCTGAAACTCTTGTTTCATACTTTTTAGCGTCATTTTCATGTCGTAGTTGGGTTTTAGTTTTTATTACCTGACCTTGGATTACAATTTTACCGCAGTATCATTGACTACTATTACTTCAACTACAAGCAAAGTCGCTGTTCGGTTTATTATGTGGTTTGTTCATTAACTGCCAATTTCAATGGTATAAATAAATAAATATTTCGGTCATCTTAATCCATCCATCCAGTCCCAAACAAAGCAGAGCTTGAATTATGGGTACTAGACAACTGATATAAATAGATAATCATACTTTTTTGTGTAAATACATACATATTATACATAGAAAACACCCAAACTCTGGATCAAATATTTGTGGATCACACAAATGTTTGGTCCGACCCGGGAATCGAACCCGATACCTCAAGCACAGTAGTCGCATACGCTACCATTGCGCCACCGAGGTAGTCAAATCGTAAATGGGAAAATAAACGCACGGTCAACCAGATAGCGACCAATGGCGCTAATTTAGACTTTGCAATACGAACATAATGTCATTCATGTCATTCTTCATTAGGCACTCTTGTACTGATCTTATTACTACATAACATATTTATGTATATTTCTTAGTAACCACTCCCTTAAAAATTTATTAAAATATAATAGTTACTGTGTTATTACTACTGTTAAATCTAGATACCAAGGACATGGAATGTGTGAAGGAAGTAGGTCAATGGTGCAAGCAATTAGCATTGGAATGTATATGTGTATAGTATTTATGATATTAATCGGGCTGTCGAAGGTAAGTAAATTGTTGTATGTGGGTGTTCGACTTGGCCACACTGCATATATATTTATATGACTGCTTCGATATTTATATTAGTTGTCTAGTACTCATAATACAAGCTCTGCATAGTTTGGGACTAGATGCTATTGTGTGTAAGATGTCCAAAATATTTAAGTATTCATTTATTTACATATTCATAGTTTTATCCATCATCATCATCATCATTAGCCTATCGCAGTCCATTGTTGGACATAGGCCTCTCCCATTGCACACCACCACTCTGATTGGTTTTAGGCTCAAATCAATGCTGACCACAACATCATGCTGTTATAACGTCATCTAAACCAAATGATGGTTCTCTGTTCTGACGTAACCTTATGAATACGTAAAAATATGCTTTGTTGTTCGTTTACATCTGCCGATATTGTAGTTAGTATATAGATCTGAAACGATTTATTTCCACTTTAAGAGACTATCCAATCATCTGCAGATTAATAGGCTAATCTGAACTCTAACTGACTTATTTTGAGATAAGTATGAAATTAGTTATTTTTAAAATAAAAATAAATGAAGCTGAAATATTTCTTTTTGACAAAGTTAAAGTTTTCTTTTAGTATTTGTTTACTTCTCGTTGCTTTAGGCCTCTATAATCTCTAAGTATCAAAAAATCCCTTTCATTATTTCAGGTTCAGTCCCACGGCATTTGTATGCGTTAAATCCTTAGCACGTATTATTTTCCAAATTATAAAAAATCATTGAAATCATAGAAATTGTCGAAAAAATTATCAACAAGTATTGTAATTGAATCACAATATAGTATACTGTTGCATCATAAGTGAGCGAAAGGTAAGTGCTTCAATTTTGTGTTGGCGGCGATAAGCGAACACAGAAGTGTAACCGGTGTTTGCATGTGAGCAATCAAATATTTACAAACAATTTATTATGCTTTTGGAAGTGCTACAATGGAGTAATTAAAATGATGATTTTACCTGAACAAGTTCTGATTTAAAGAATCATCAAGCTAGTTGAATTCACACTTATCTAGTTGCATTTAATATATTGAATATCCTGTGATCCTATATAGAACGCTAACTAAATCCGGTAAACGAAGCACTAGCTCAATAAAAGGAAGGATTTGGAGAGATATCATAATTAGAGATGTTTGGTGACTCGGTGAAAACCATGAATATTGACCAGTCTAAAAACAGTAGGCAAATATTATGACATAGTAACTAACAATATTGCACTTTAAAATGTCATCTTTTCAAAATGAATACCTGTTGCTCTAAGTTAAAAATGCTTTATTTGAATACAAGATTAAGAATAGTTACGATTAAGAATACGGAGTGTCACTAACTCTATTCATAGTATGGGTGCTGTAAGTGGCAACTAAGAGTGCTAACATCGCATGACAACTGACAACTATCACTTTAAAGAGAAGAAGATTGTGAAACATACACTTTACCAACCCGTCTGAACTCTGACTAGTCTGGTGGTCACCCTATACTCGTAACTGCTGAACATAGGGTGTGTTCAGCAGTAGACTGTTAAAGACTGTTTATGTGATGTGAAATGATATATTTTGGATATTTTTAATATTTTCAATGTGTAACTATGGTAATACTATTAGTGAAGACAATTTTTTCATTACTACGAGCAATGTAAAAGTTATCCAGATCCAGTTTCATGAGAATTAGGGATGAAAGTGACCAAACAAAGAAAAAATGGGATTAAATGGGATTGCTAAACACAAACGTTTTTACAACTAAATAAGAGTAAAAAGTAACACCCAACTTCTAAATTGGTTTTCAACTTATTCACTGAGCTGTATCCATAATTTATTATTTTTATATTTAAGACTTCAATCAAATATGTTTTCTAATCAGGTGATTAATTCTTATCACGTGCGATCTAATGCCGAGTTATGTGAGGACATTTAGATGAAATACAAAGATATTTTGATCTAAAAATATTACAATCTAGATTTTGTAACACCATTACAACACATAGACTGATACAGATTGGCCGTGACCTCTTTATAAGACTCACTAACGAAAAAATATTTTATTTAGATTGTGATCATGATATCCCTTAAGGTTTGTCAAACTTCTGGATACATTAGTATTTTATGTGTCTAATGCAGAATATAATACTGACGACTTTTCTGCACCGAAATATATGTTAACACACCTCACACACGGCTGTACGATCTCAAACTAGGCCCAGAGCCCGTAAGTACTTTGATATACGTAAATCTTCTGCTGCTGCACCGCTGATACAGACACTTATAGTTTTCTAAATACACACCTATTTTAGACGAGCCGCCCGCCCCTGCTCTGCACGGGGATGTATAGGTTTTTAACAATAAATAAATAAATGCATATATTATAACACACTCTTGGCAGACTTTTTATGCTTAGAACAGTCAATCAAAACTGTTTTTGACAAAATAATCATTCAAGATCATCCATTTGGGAGTTATGTGACAAATATATATATACACATAAATCACTTCAAACTTATAACAACGGTAACAATTTGTGTTAATAAAAAATGGTATATTCCCATAAAGATAATTTTGTACACATACCTAGAGGAACCAGGAATCAAATTGTATGTGTACCTATATGTACTCTCGTAAATAAAACCTTAAGGCGATTCACACACGGCACCGCGAACCGCCGCGGTTGGCGGTGAAGCGGATCTCATGTCGTATTGAGATATACGAAATCCGTTGATGCTTAACACACGTACACCGACCGACCGCGCGGTCCAGCTGTGTTTTCACCGCCACAGCTGTGCCTTACACACGGGCCGCCGCTTAACCGCGCGGCTCATTTATTTATTTATTGATTACACGCCAATAGTAGACATATACAACACTGAAAAAAAGCATTACAACACAATATAGTTCTTATATGTAAACTAATAAAAGGTATGCATAATGAACACCAATGAAATTGTGTTCTAAGCGGTTTGAGCAGAACAATGTAGTACATAATATAACACTGTATTTGTAATTATACAGAGTAGAACTAAACGGTTTGACAGCTCGTTTTTGGTGAGAGTCGCCAGAGTTTGGAACGACCTGCCTGGGTCTCTGGAGCCTTTAAGAGTAGAGTGAACAGGTTTCTTTTGGATGGGCGTGTACCATCTTCGTCTTCATCTACACTTTCCATCAGGTGAGATGGAAGACAAACGCCTATTCCAATACAACAATAAAAAAAAAGTGCTTTATTTTCAATAAAAAATCATCGTTGGTGCAGGACGTGTTGCAATTTGTCAGAGCCATACGCGGATACCGCACCGTGTCCACAGAGGCGGCGTGTGCCTTGGCCGGAACACCCCCGTGGGATTTGGAGGCAGAAGTGCTCGCCGAAGTCTATCGGCGAGTGGCTGACTTCCGGGCGGAGAGCGGATTTCGCCCTCCGCCCGAGGACGTGCGCGAGTGGCGCGAAGCCGCTCGCCGAGCCACCATGCTGAGATGGTCGCTCCGGCTGGAGACCCCACGCGCCGGCTTCGCCGCCGTGGAGGCTCTTCAGCCGGTCCTCGAGGAGTGGGCAGGGCGGCAGCACGGGACCCTTTCCTTCCGGCTGACGCAGGTACTTTCCGGGCACGGTTGCTTCGGAAAGTACCTGCACTCGGTCGCTAGGAGGGAACCGAGTCCCGCCTGCCACCACTGCGACTGCAGTGAGGACACGGCCCAGCACACGCTGGCGGTCTGCCCCGCTTGGGCGGCGCAGCGCCGGGTCCTCACTGCAATCATCGGAGGGGATCTCTCGCTGCCGGCCGTCATAAGATCGATGGCCGGCAGCGACAGTTGTTTTACCGCGGTCGCAACCTTCTGCGAGGATGTAATCTTGCAGAAGGAGGTGGCGGAGAAGGCCCGGGAGGATTCCATCCAATCGGACCCGATCCGCCGCCGGCGCCCCGGGCGGCGGAGGCGCGCATACCTGCGTCTCATGCCGCCCTGAGAGTGGCCGCGGATGGGCGGGACGGGTTTCCCGTCCGTCCGCAGTAGAGGCCAACCGCGAGGGGGCGACGTCCGCGTGTGACCGGACGTTGCCCAATTAGAGAGTAGAAACCGAAGTAGGTGCCCGCAACAGTGCGGGCAGGCGCCGGTTGGAGTCCAGAAGGAAATCCCCTCCCTGGACTCCTTCCAATACAAAGGCGCAGAGAGGGTCACACCGTGTGGTTTTAGTCGGTTCGAGTCCGACACACCACCCCGCCGTAACCCCCGACGGGGTGACGGTCCGCGGGGATTTCCACACGTAAAAAAAAAAAAAAGGACGTGTTGCAATTTAAAAATGAAATTTGCCAACAAATAATGAAATAAAGGAGTGGAAAAAAAAGGATATTCGCGTATAGTTAAAAAAAGTAAGTTTATTTTGTGTCGAACTTTTATAGAATAAAATTAATGCCATATTTAGAGTTCTGCTTCGTAAAAATGGATGAACCCAATATCTTCTTTTTTTTTCTAAGAAACAAAATCGCATTAAGTCCTCTGATGCATGTATTTGTGCGTAAAGTAAATAAAATAAAAGCCAGATTGCTGCCACTACTTCAGTCTATGATCAAAATGGTCAAAACCACGTTAAATCCAACCGCGCGGTAAGGCGCGAGAACCGCCTTACCGCGCTGTGCACCGCTACAAAATCCGCTCAACCGCCACCGCCCACCGCGGCGGTGCGTGGTGCCGTGTGTTAATCGCCTTAGTCCAGCGGTTCTCTAACTTTTTTGGTGCCGGAACCCTTTTCAAAAGTAAAATACTTGACGGAGACCTAAAATAATAAATAAAAATTTTCTGTGCATTCTTTATTAATAATGACAAAACTGCTTAATGAAACGAGTATAATGTTACTTATTACCCACATAACAAATATATCATGTTACAATATAAAAAAAAGGGATGCATTGAACTTTTTTTTATTTTTTATCATTTGTTTGATACCAGGTTTGATAGAAGAGAGTTCAAGTCATATCAGGTGCGGCCTAGGTTGGGAATCCTGTTTTGCACAAGTAAGTTATTGGGAAAGGAAGAAGAACATTCAGTACCATTTTATTAAGCATTGGATATTCATCAAGGATTCTGCACCAAAAATAGTCAAGAGGCGTCGTTATGAATAGTGGCTTCATACTTGGGTCATAAACAAATGTGAGTTTCAAAAGTTGAAAATAAAAAAATGACGCTTTTAGTTTAAAAAATCAACATTTATTACTTAAAATTACACAAAGATCACAGTATGATTAAAAACCTTATTTTCTAGGAAATCTGACATATTTTTCCTTTTAAGTGTCCACCGAAAAGATGAATATATCAACAGAAAAGATAAAACTACAGTTTCAATCAATAATGATAGTTTCAAATCTTTTTAAACTTACACAGGATAACAATTGCAGTGTATTTGAAGGTTTAAAACTAGAAACAAAATAGCTCATAAAATATTTATTAATTAAAAAAATAAAACAACCATGTCCAGGGAAGTGACTTCTTTTCTGTTACTATTAGACAAAAGTGGACTGTGCTGTCATCTGCATAGATATGTATGTTGCCTAAGGCCAACATATCATTGATATGCAGAAGAAACAGCGTGGGCGACAACCCAGAGCCCTGAGGTACGCCAGCGTTAACCTGCTAAAAGTCGGAGGCCGCGCCGTCGCAAAGGACCCTGATGCGGTGCTGGTGCAGAAATGCGGCTATACAGCTGCACAGTTTGGGGGGCAGGCCGAATGCCGGAAGCTTGGAGAGCAGCGAACAGTGCCAGACCCTATCGAAGGCTTTGGCCATGTCAAGGCCTTTGATAGGGACAGGGACTCTCCATGCCTATACATAGCCTCACCCCGTAGGTGTGTAGTGTCTAGAAGATCACCCGTGGATCGATTCGGTCTGAAACCATACTGCCGATCATTCAACAAGGAGTGATCCTCCAGATAGCGAACCAATTGGTTGTTGATGATTCGCTTGAACACCTTGCAAAGAATGGAGGTGATAGGCATGTGTCGGTAATTAGTTGGATCGGAGCGGTCGCCTTTCTCGGGGATGGGTTGCACATTCGCCTCTCTCCAGGCCTCCGGAACAATTCCCGAGGAATACGACAGGCGGTACAGACGCGTCACTACGGGAGACAATTCCGGTGCACAGAACTTGAGAACCATCGCTAGAATACCGTCAGGTCCACGGGCTTTCCGGATGTCGAGAGACCGCAGCTCCACGTGGACACCACTTTGCCAGATACGGACCCAGGTCGGAATGATAGGCGGATCCATACCACGGTCCTCAATTCGGGAGTCAGTCGCAAAGAGATCTACCAGCAGTTTCGTTTTCTCCTGCGGCGCTTAGGCCAGAGTTCCATCGGGATGTTTCAGCGGTGGTAGCGTGGGTTGACAGTGGTTAGCTTGAACGGTTTTAGCCAATCGCCAGAATTTACGGCTACCCGTAGAGTATTACGAGGGTATTTGTAGAATCTTCTACGAATGATTGTCTCTTTACTTGCACACACCATAAAACCTCATCCAAATTACTACTTGGGTTTAACTGTTTTTAGGCTTTCGCGACTTTTTATATTTTTTACTTTTACTTTACGTGACCACGAGCGGTATAACCCGTCCGAACCGTCGGAAATAGACGGTATCGTAACCTTTTTAATTTTATCGCGAATAAGTCCCGTATACAGTAATTTAGCGGTATACTCGGGTTTAATTTTCTTAGCTTTATCAATTTAGCGGTATACAAATAGTTTATACATCATATACCTATTGTAAGTTTAAAAAATAGTAATTTAATATATACATGTTTATTAAAGCACCAAGCTACACCTGTGTAAAAGTAATTTAATTCAAAATGTTCACCATTTAAGTATCAAAGCTTAATAGGACTCAATTCCGTGGACGCTTACCCTTCGGTGGACATAGAGTCCACTGGAAAGATTGTCTACGGAAGAGAAAATAGGTTATAAATAGCGATGCAAAATAAAAAATATTGAGGTTAGTAAAAAACTCATGTGCATTTTAATAATGGCCTACGATATCTCACTAGGTTATACAACGCAACAATTTTTTAAGACAATGCTTTTCAAAATATCTATGTAACAGAAAAGTCACTACGACCTTTGACATAAATTATTATGGACAAACATTTAATGCAATAAAACTTTGTTTCATTTTTACTCAGCGTACATGCATTACACTGACATAAAGGTTTTAACTGACAGCTAAACAGTGTTGCCAGCAAAAATAAAAAAAGCCAAGATGCGCTTCGATTATTCAGTATCGAATACGTATTATAATGAGACCACGGAAGGAGTTGGATCCAATGGTAACAACAGGTTTATGTGTGACAATATGTCTGTTTAAAATGATTATTTTTTATAGTATCGTTACTTAATGATAACAAGATATAAGTAAGGTAAGTAATAAAAGAGAATTCAAATTTTTCGATGAATGTATTTTTAATTCGTCCATAAACATATGAACCTCAACTGGACACGGTCCACGGAAGGGTACTTAACTGATGCATTTCTTTTCTTTTCTTCTAGACGATTTACAAAAATAGAACTCTTTTATGGTAAATCACTAATGTGTTTGTTTAGTTACATTTTCTAGTAAGAATTATAGCCTAATAGATAATATTTTCAATATTTTAATGAAATGCACAATTTTTTTGGATGTTCTGTTTATGACCCACTTGTGCCTGATGTCATTTCTAAAAAAATCATATATTTCGTTTCACATACTTTCAGGCTTTAAGTTAGGTAAAAAAGGATATTGTTTTGTCTGAATTCATTTTTTGTTTTTCAAATTCTCAGCGAAAGTGTGCGCTTCACCTGCTTGTGCAATACGATAGCTAACTAAATACGATGCCTCCGTGGCCATTTCGTGGACAGTTTGGGTTGTATGTAATCATAGCTTTTTGACTTTTCGATAACTGTTCTTTATAACGTATAAACAAATCTTCATTCTTGTCTTTGAACTCAGGGTGCACAGTTTCTAAATACCGGCGCACCTTGATAGCTACCATGTAACTATTAGGAAGCTTATAACATGCAGAGAGGTGAGCTGTTAAAATCAACAAATCCCAAACTGATATAATATAATTCATCATATGATCTTTTTTTGCACCTTTAAAAGGGTAGGGCTAGACGTCTTGATCCAAAATAGCTGCATACTCTCCGTACGTACTGTTTTTAACCTTCCCCTTCGAAAAATTTTGTTGCAACACGTTTAACCTTTTAAACCCAAGGTCAATTCTTCCTTATTAATAATATTACGTGTCAGGATGAAAGAGTCAAAAGAATGCTCGATTGTTACCGCGTGAACGTGTTTATTTATATCATTTAACGCGTAGAACGACCGAGAGTGTTATGATTTTTCTCCAAAATCTTGCGGAGCCCCCACGCGGGCACCCCACGAGCACACTTTGAGAATGACTGCTTTAGTCATTTAGCGCGCGAGCGTTGTTTCCTAAATGTCAATTTAAAAAATATTAAAGTCATTATAACTTTTGAATGGTATGTCCAATTTGAATAATTCAAAAGTAATTTGCAGGTAATTTTAATATAGATATAAATATAAAATATAAAGTTTTGATAAGCAATAATACCAAGGTGTTAAGACTTGTCCTTAGTTTTTTCGGAGGTAAATTTTGAACATTTTAAAAACACAAAGTAGTTATTGTGAAATGACTATAACAGGTAGACGCATACGTCTACCTATAAGGCCCTGCGCGCACGGGAAACTTTTGTCACTGTGACTGTTTTGTCACTTTCATGATGGCTGTAGAATTATATGGAGATGCGCGCACGTTGCGACGTGACAATCGGATGACAAAACTGTTTTGTGCCTGCGAACAAGCCTGCGACAAAACTGTCACCGCGCCGCTAGATTTAGATACAAGCGCGCGCACGGGTGACGAAACAGTTTCTGCCCGTGCCCTAAGCCAAAAGCGGAAAGCGGAAAGGACTAACTTTTTATTTATATTTTCAGACAACAGGGGATTCTGTTTGAAATAGCATTGTAATCAAAACAGAAGTGTCTCCTAGCGTTCAATCACCACATTATCATAAAGGGTCTAAGCAGTATGCCTTGAAGTTGTTCTAATAAAATATTCAAGGTTTTCTTCGAAATTACTAGAGCTTGAATTGTTTTAGAGAAAATGAAATATGATATAATTTGTTTAACACTGGTTGAAAGATTACCAGATGTTATTTAATTTTGAGAATGACACAATGATCGAAGATTCAATGTTTCGGCCCAAAAAATTTAATTTTGTACTGAATCGATTTTTACCCTTGAAAATCGACTGTCGATTTTTTGTGTTGGTATAAAAAAATATTTACAATAGTTACAATTAGCTGAATGTATTAATTTGATAGGTAATAAAAATAATTCTTATAATCAAATTCCTTGAACTAAAAAATCGATGATTTTACTGATAAGAGATCCCACAGATTGTTTAATGAATATTTTTGTTTTTCATAAAATGGATTTATATTTATATTGTAAATACAGAAAAGATATAGAATCGATCCTTTAGAAATCGTTTTTTTCAATAATCGATTCTTCATGTACTGATTCGAATCGAATCAAAAATCCGTACAAAATAGTTTATCCTAACGCCATTTTCCGTGCCCCGCTCTCCGCTTACTTTTGATGCCCGCTGGCGATAAGCAAATATATATAGTATATAGAAGAAGTGGAAAGAAGACCAGCACTTTACGAGAAAAGATTGAAAGAATATTCTGACATATGATAAATACTAGGCATGCCTTTTAAGTTCTGTCGTTTCCATATTTATAGGCAGTTTTGAATTTGGAACAGTTCTATATTCGAATGTGTTTAAATATTGAATCTCAAAACATTTTATAAACTACTTCTTTAAAGTGGAATAAATGTTATAATTAGTGGTTTGAGCGAAGGGAAAAGTGTACTAAACTATGTGGTGAATACTTTGAAAATATTCAGTAATTCATTAAAACTTATAAACATAACTATAACATAGATAAATATAAATATAACACAAAATAAATATAACATAAACGCAAATAATGACTGTCTCCTCCAAATGCATATCGTTAAATGAACCATGGATTTACAAAAATGTTTCGTGACTGTCATTCGCCGTGTGCGCACCCAGATTTTAAGACGCGACGCGACATGACAAAAACTTTTTTGTCGCAGCGACAAAAGTCACCCGTCAGCGTACTGCTTTAGAATATCAATATCTACAAAAAAATCTGCAATATCATAATATTGCAGATTTTTTTGTAGATATTGATATTCTCTATAAAAATGTAGTACATTACTTTGCTCTATTGTCAAAAGTTGTCTTTTTAAAAGAAAAAAGAAAAAAAAAAAAGAAATAGTTTTCGCAGCTTACACAAAATAGTGGTTTTATTAAGTATTTTCTAACATCTTGGGTTATTTTATCGAAGTTTTCATACGGATTTATTCTATGGCCTATATCCGTCAGGGATAATGTACGATTGTAATAGTGTTTTTTTCTTTCCAAATCGTTCCAGTAGTTTCAGAACCTATTCGTTACAAACATACACAAACAAAGCAAACAAAGAATCAAACCTTTCCACTTTATTGCATTAGTATAAATAATAGTATAGATGAATTACTTCTAGAAACAGAACAAATTATCGTGCTCAGTACAGTACACTAATGATTATTTTAATTGGGAATAGAATCCAACATCTAATTTACTAACCACTAGACCAACAGTCTTTATTAACATCCAGTAATGATATATTTGTGTACAGTCCTTAGAAGTGGAGTAATATTATAACAGAGTGAGAAACTACGGGGAACAATGAGTTTCATACTAATCTGTTCACTAACCGGAGAACAAAATTTATACAATGTTTTACTAAACACGATTGAATAACAAACATTATGTCATATATATCCTATCATTATGTATATTATATTCTTAGAACTAAGATAATAAATAATATAGATCTGATATAACTGTTTTTAAGAACATCATTATGAACCATGCGGTCATTTTAACCAACTTCCGATCAGAGTTCGTGGTAACATGTTAACTAGAATTATGTTATGCAAGACTATAAGTTTGTACTACATTTGCGTAACTTGTCAATGTGTTCACACCAAATGTTCTTTTAAAATCACTTTCAAACTCAATCAGATATCAGGAGTTTTTATAAGGACTAGTACTATAGTCCCGTTGTAGACTGCTGCTGGCGTATGTGACTGAAGAGCTCTCCCTGGGTCTTGGATGCGTTTACATGGTTGGGTCAAAAGTGTTGTGGGGGTTTTTTTAGCTCTGTTCTCCTCGTTTTTCCTCAATGTCTGCCTTCTTAGCAGTAGGGTGTTCCAAATATCAACCATGAACTGTGTTGTCGTCTATAAGCGCTAACATGTTATGAAACAGAAAGCAGAATTCCAGTCGCAGTGTTTGGGAGGCAGGCCGAATGCCGGAAGCTTGAAATGAAGCGAACGGTACCAGACCCTAAGGCGAAGGCCTTGGCCATGTCAAGATTGATGGCCAGGGACTTCCCATGCCCATCCATAGCCTCACCCCAAATAAGTGTCATACATACTGTTCATCATTTAATAAGGAGTTATCCTCTAGGTAGCGGAATAATTCACAGTTGATCGCTCAATCTCTTATATAAAACGGTGCACATGATATCAAGGGTGGATATACTCTGGGGATCTTGTGTAAAATGTGGTCAATATCCATATGATCCATCAATAATTATGATGTTTAGGCGATTCTGCCATGCTTATTATATAAATCAAATATAGCTTACTTAGGACTCATAGTATTTTATGCCCGTGGTATGTAGGTGGTAACTAGTCATTGGTGCGTATTCTGTGGCTCGTACCACTGCGCCAAAATAAAAATTTGAAATATTCCATTCTGTTTTAATTATATAACATGATTTACACAAACGACCTCATAGAACAGCAAGTCTGTCATTGTTTCTACAATTATAGTGATTAAATCGTCCTCCCATTGTTTCCAGGGGAGAGAGAGATGAAGAGTTGATTTTTATGTAAATATTAAATCAAGTTTTCTTTTATATTTGGCCTACCAAAGTGACTCTACACTACCTAATGGAAAGTATGAGCAAAATCTCTAAGAGTGGGGGAAACCACACACCATTGTTGTGAATGCAAACAATAAAACATGAAGGCCTGTGGATGCTTTTTCATGCCCCGTTTAAAGGACCCGGGGCCAAAGTGGGAAGGAAACGTGAGCTGGCAGTTAGTTCCAGCTTTTGACTGCACGGCATAGGAATGAAGAGCCGAACCATTTCGTTCTAGTGCGTATTTTCTCCACCCTATAGCGGTGAATTCCAAGTCGAGCACGTGTTCTCTTATAAAGGAAGGGAGAAGGAGGGACCAGTTGGAAGATCTCTTTAAAACACTTACTTTCGGGACTGTTAATAATGCGGATTACTCTCCGCTGCAACCGACCGAGAGCGTCAAAACGACTTAATGCTTAAAAATGTAAATAACGGTATATATAATTGTATGATTTTTAACGATATTTCAATTACTAGAGTTTTACACATCAATTATGAATAGGTATTTACTCAGTAACTTCTTTAATTATCTTACATAGGCAGGTCAAATTAAATAACTATGTATTCGGAATACAAAAATGTTCTGAATAATCTTAACTACTTTCGACAGTTTTAAAACAACAGAGTTGACACCATTATTTACAATAACAAGTACATATTATGTATGTTTACTCACGGTGAAACCAGTTATTTGGTAACTATCGACCCAATAAATTGAAATAAAGTGGTTTAAGTTAATACTTCAAATAAATAATTTTCCCCTGACTGGTGCTGCAGGCACCCAAAACTAATAACGAAGGAGTGGCAGGTAGTGAAATAACGTGTTTTGTAGGCAGATACTACTCTTACTTCAGATAATTCTTACCTGACTCGAAGAACTTAAAAGTTTTCAAATATCCTGTTACAGCAAATAGTCTAATATACTTTTCAAAGTCATTTAAGAATAGAATTGAAAAGTAGATTAATAATGATACACATTCATCTATAACCTACTTTGTATGATTGCGTTATGGTAGTATAACACGGTTGCGTGTCATTACAAGCAAGTTTAATTACACACAAAGGCGTGGTGCATCCTGACTGATAGCGCATTATAATCATTTGGGTACCGTACACTTGGTTTTACACTACTCCGTCCTTCAAAATTTCACATGCATTTGTGACAACTTTCTTAATGAAGTAATCTATATTCAATACAGAAATAATAAGAAGAAGTATGTTATCTGCATAATTATGTTGTATGTTATATTAGTATAGGTGAAACACCTGATGAAATGCATATATAAATATATATTTATCTGCGTATGTTTTATACGCATTTGAACGATACTTTGTTAACGCATTTCAAATCACGCTATGCAAAATTTATAGCTGTTATTGCTTATTGCCGCTATTTTGCTCGTACGAATGTAAAAGTTGTCAACTTACTTTATTCTTCGTGAATGTATTTTCATGGATAAACATGAATACTTCTAGTAAAAGCATTTAAAGAAGACCACCCACAAAAGGCTAAATGTTTGCTCTTCTGAACTTTGTCTCTATAATATCAGTAAAGGAGCGGAACCTATTGTATTTTTGAAAACATAATATATGTATGGTTCGATTGGCATCAATTCAACTGAAACAATAAAAAAATAGGTTTATCGTGAAGCCGTTTAACTTGTTTACGTTAAAAGAACTGCAAACAACTATCTGTATTAAGGTTTTTTCTTTCTTTAATATGTAAGTCGATATTTGCATGATTATATAATAATAATACTGTTTATATAATTAATAAATTTCATACACGCATGCACATATAATCGAAGCACCAAAAATTATTTTTATTTACACTAACGACTGCAATAATTCTTCTAGAGCTGTTGTTTCTGTCAGCAGATTTTTGGATGTCAAGTGTTAAATTTGGTATTGAATTGAAAGAAGAACGGTTGGTAATAAGAAAAGCAAAGGAGGGTAAAACAATCACTCAATCGTCTGACTAGTCGTTACCGAATACGAGCTATTTTATGAAAGCCTACAATTTATAGCTAATGCTTATTACCAATTACGTGTTCCAATACGATTATTTGTGTGAAATGAAACAACTAAGTTGAGGTTGAGACTTGAGTTGTAGTTTCTATTTTGTTTTCCTTTAAATACGGACATTAATATAATATTATATTGTTTTGCCATTTTAGATTCTGTTTAAATGAGGGTTGCTTCGTTAGATATTTTTAAAATAATTATATTTCGTATCTAATAACCTTTGATTATTCAAATAGGTACACCAACGGAAAAAAAATAATTATGCGCTCCGCATTTTTGTTGTAGCTACCTGTACAAGGACTGTTATAACGCTAAATGAGAACTTTTCAATGTTTAATTTAGGGTTCCGTAGCCAAATGGAAAAAACGGAACCCTTATGGATTCGTCATGTCTGTCTGTCTGTCCGTCCGGATGTCCCAGCCACTTTTTTCCGAAACTATAAGCGCTATACTGTTGAAACTAGGTAAGTAGATGTATTCTGTAAACCGCATTAAGATTTTCACACAAATATAGAAAAAATACAATAAATGGGGGTTCCCCATACTTGGAGCTGAAACTCAAACAAAATTTTTTCATCAAACCCATACGTGTGTGGTATCTATGGATAGGTCTTCAAAAATGATATTGAGGTTTCTAATATCATTTTTTTGTAAGCTGAATAGTGAATAGTTTGCGTGTGATAAATTGTCCCCCCTGTAACTTCTAAAATAAGGGAGTGATATAACTAAAACAATATATGATGTACGTTATCATGTAAACTTCCACCGGGAATTGGTTTGAACGAGATCTAGTAAGTATTTTTTTTTAATACGTCATAAATCGTAAACCGCAATTTACCTTTCATTCTATCAGTACACTATTATTAAAACATCGATCAAAGTTACAACGAACTACAAGAACTTTTATGATGTTACTTGCTTCTACGGAAACCTTCATGGCCGAGTCCGATTCGTACTTGGCCGATTTTTTTTGAACATGGTGAAAAGGGAATCAACGTATAGTACGTAAGGCACCAGAATAACACGTAGGCGAAGCCGCGGGCAAAAGCTAGTTTACTATATTTAATAAGCTCAATAAACAATATATAAATATAAAATATAATAACATTTTTTTAAGTATAAACTTATTGCTATAAAAAGTTTCATTACTAACTTTTATGTCCTAACAATTTATTGTGATATAAGCATTGATATATAAAAACCCTAGATGCACAGTCTCAAACAAAAGTCGCATACGAAACTGTCCCACTTAGTCATTGATGTATAAAAATATCAATGTGGGTAGTTTTAGTTAAGCTATAAACACATCTTTTGCACATTCAACCTTACGCGCATTGTTTAAAGTTTTTATTACAAAGTAGCGTACAATGACCAATCAAATTTTATGACCGAAGCTAGCCGGCAGGACAGGACATGGAGTGAAGAGGAATATTTGTATATTTTTTTTATTATAATACATTGAGTTAGTATTTTAAGAGTTAGTTAAATTGTTGTTTTTAGACTTTCGCGACTTTTACACATACTCATGTTTTTACTGTAAACGGGACTTATTCGCGATAATATTATATAATATATAAGGTATCAGTATAATATTATATATAAGGTATCGTAACCTTTATAATATTATCGCGAATAAGTCCCGTTTACAGTAAAAACATGAGTATAGTTAAATTGTGTTCTAAGCCCATAATTATACTAAGCGTAAATATGTTTTTGGGTAGGACATGTGTACATCAATGAAACAAATATTAACTCTTAAAATCATTTATTTCATTTTTTCATATCATATCAGTGACATCCTGTAAAAAATAATTATATTATTTGAATGTAGGTACGAAATTATTTGATAAATTCATTATTTTTCTGGCTAACGACTACTTACCGTTATACTAGGAACAGCCGTTTTAAGAAGACGTTTTATGCCTTTAGCAGTGACATTCATATCTTCGTCCAGAAAATGTTCAGAACAAACGACGCATGCACTATTTGGCTTAAAAAAATTGTATGTCGCGAACCCATAAGTTGTCCCCTAATTAATCGATATAATAGGTAATATAATATTTACGAACTTTAATAATAACATCGTTTGGACGACCTCTTTTCCTTTTGAAATTCGATTAATAACTATAATAATATTATTATATATTTTGTAACGTATACATACTTATTAAAAACTAAATACAAAAAAGTTCAAATTAAATAAACTTATATATAAAAATTAAACACAATAAAAAAAAATCGACTCCATTAAATTCAGAACAGGGTCGTTTGGATTATGCGACTAAAATAAAAGGTTGTGTAATAGTCGTTCTTACACTGAAAAAGCGGCCATTGAAATTTGTCGTATTATACTTGGACCGTTAAGTGAAGTTTTTAGACAAATTAAATCAAAATCACATATTGCTTCCGATATTTAGTCATAAAAACAACAAAAACAAATTAACAAACTCTTTTACTCACCGAAAATACGATATCCCATCCTTTTTTAACGTTCTTCACGTAATATTTTTACAATTCCGCATCGAACACTTAGGCATTTTTAACGAGCGCACAGAGACGCGAGCGACGCGAGACTATTTGAAATATGAGCATCATTTTCAATAGTGCGCTTATTTTATGAGGACGGTTTTGCGACGCTGAGTGTGTATCTAGGGTTTTTTAATACATCAATGGATATAAGCCAAACATGGTGTCAGATGCAAGAAGCCCAAAATTGAACAGAGTGGTGTTCAATGGCAGAGGTCTATGTCCAGAAGTGGACTGCGATATGGACTGATGATGAAGTCAAACATTATCTATATTTTTTATATTTTTGAATCTGTCGGAAACCTTACAGACTTTATTCCTCTTACATTGTGTTGTATTTAAACTGTATACATACTTACATACATACTTAAATACATACATGTCGTATACTTAGGTGGTTATCTGCATTATCCACGGTGCAAATTACAAGTATTTGAGTAAGAAATCGATATTGCTAGTGGTTTCCAGAGAAATTGGACTTGGTCAGATGGTAATCTAATGCTCATTAGGAAGGACGATTAAGTTAATTTACGCGGAAAATTGAGATTCGTGTCCGAGGTGAAGATGTAAACTTATGCCAAAAGTGGTAATGTTAGATAATAGAGATCGGGAATCAGACGGAAAAAATTATGGAATTCTAGTTCAAATGGTGGCCTCAATGTATGTTGTTTCGTATATTTATTTATTTATATATATGGCATACTTATTAATAGCAAATATTTCACAAAATTATTACCTGGTACGCATGCCCAATACAGGGATACACAAAATTTACTACATGAGATAACACTTTCTTCTTTTTCTAATGCCTCTTCAATCTTGAAGCCAAAAGTTTCTTGTACTCTTTGTTGTCCATCAGATCCGTGAGTTTCATCTTCTGTGGCATACAGCATAGGACTTTTCTCATTTGATTAAAATTTGGTTGAAAGTGGTTTTAATTTCTTGGTCGGAGTCCTGTGCATCAGTTTTTGAATTAGGAGTCTTTTGTACAATGTTTATTATAATTATAATGGGTTATTCAATAAGAACTTTGTTTTTCAATGAATTCAATTTCGCTTGCAAATTGCATTATAATAATTAAAATACACTATGAAAATGGTGGTTCTATTTAAAGTTACATTTCGTAATATTCGTGATATTTTCGGTCAATGGACTCAGCTATTGCGATATGTTAACAACTCAATTTAGGCTTATTATTGATGACGTGGATTCTTTGTTTTCTTTTAATTTAAAAAACAAAGTTCTTGTTGAAAAACCCTGTTGTCGGGTCTGTCTGTTTGTCGCGCTGTTACTGCTGAACCGATTTAAATGAAATTTGGTACACAGATATGTCATCGTTGTCTTTATTTTTCACCCTCGTCACAGCGACTTGTTTTTTGTGAAGATTACGGTTATTTCTTTTTTACCATCAAGATCAATATTCACCAAAACTTCCATACTGTGTTTCACTAAATAGAATGCTTTTTCGTTATCAATAAAACATAGTAGTAGTAGTAGTCTTTCAGCTGAAATTCCAGTCTTATTAAATTCTGTATGATGTTTAAGAACACTCCTAGTCTCCACATTTCCTATCGTTTTCATCAACAATCCATTATATCCCAGTGAATTTCCTCTCAGGAGAGGGTTGAGGTCATACGTCCAGCTGCGGGCCAAGTGTGGTTCGAGGACTGGCAAGGCAACGTTGTGGTTACGTAATCTTACGGTTGGCGGTTTAAACTAAGCTTCAAGACTGTTATCCTATGAAAACAACCGGTACCACCTGCTTAACGTAACCTTCGAATTATGGAGACGTTCATAGTATAATGTCACTAACGGCTGCACATCTAGGTACTGATCGAGCGGTCGTTGTTTCACTTTCACAGTAATTGCTTCTAATCACCGAGGGCAACTTGGCTATGAGCGTTCTAGCATTTTGCTTCTTGTGTATAATGAACCATGAATATAACTTTAGCCAGTCGTATGGAAGGATGTCGGTTGTAGGAAGTAGTAGATTACACCTAGCAATACCACTTTAGGAATAAAATAATAATTTAAATAAACTGAAGGAAACTTATTACTACTCAAATCTAGATTACACGGAAAATAATCTAATTAACATAATAATATATTCTAGAAAGCAAGGACATACAAAGGTAACAAAGAAATTGATATTAAATTAAATTAAATGAAACAACAACGTTGGTCATTATTAGTAAAGTTCTTAGCTATAAAGCTTCTTAATTTATTTAGAGAGACATTTATATTTCTTTACGTGTACAGATGCAGAGGGGACCGATATAGCTCTGAAAGTTGGTAGGTTGAATTGGCAAAGGGCTGGTCATATATGTCTGAGAACAGACAACCTTCTTCTTGTCAACTAGTCTTGGCAAACGTAGTGTGGGTCGCCCTCAGGCCAGATGGAGAGACGACTTGCAAGGGGTCGTCGGTGGCAACTGGATGCGGAAAGCAACGGACCGGGCTCTGTGGTGCGCCTTGGGAGAGCCCTATATCCAGCAGTGTACTGCAGTGGGCTGATGATGATGATTGTAATTATGACTGCCTCGTTGGTCTAGTGGTAAGCGTATGCGGCTGTTGAAGAGGTCTCGGGTTCGATTCCCGGGTCGGACCAAACATTATTTGTGTGATTCACAAATATTTGTTTCGGAGTCTGGGTGTTTTCTATGTATAATATGTATGTATTTACAAAAAAAAAAAGTTTTATGTATTGATATCAGTTGTCTAGTACCCATAACACAAGCTCTGCTTAGCTTGGGACTAGATGATGTTGTGTGTCAGATGTCCAAAAATATTATAATGTTCATATTGTAGGTACAACGACCATGAGCAGGTCAATAAAGAAGCAATGTCTGCATATTGCTGTGTAAACTTTCTACTATTCATTTATACTTGACAACTCTGCATATATTACTTTATAAAAACCTGTTTCTTTTACCTTCTCCATATTTATTATCATAGGTGAAGTACCTGTACAAATAAACTAAAATACCTATTGAAATATATATGATATGAATAAAGTTGAAAAGACTTAGGCGTGTACTTATAGTTAAGTCAAAAGCATCATGCTAATGTAGGGCTATCGTTACCTTTTATTTTGAATTCAACGTTCTTATGAGTAGGACTCCTATTATGGAAACCTGTCAATGAAAAAAATTTCCAGTTCCGGTGCCATGTGTGTGTCTATGAATACTGCGTCTACGCTTTGCGTGTGTCAACACCGTACTGCCAATAACTTAGATAACATCTATTTAAACTTTTTTAGGTTACATAAGATTTAAATTGGTTTAACATGATGATTGGAATATAAAACTTTAAATTAATGTGAATTTTAAAGACTTGAAATTTACATAGATATGCCTTACCTTTCTTATTCATGTATGCTGTAACCTTACGACACGTACCATAGGAATATTGAAAGTGATTAAAAATGATGATAAAAATGCGAAGGGACCAAACACATCTCTTGTCAATCAAAGTTCTTCTTTACAACAGAACTTATTTTTATAGTAGATAGATAGCCTTTGTTTCTTCCTTTTTGTAGGTATATAATAATAAAATTTATCAGAACGGTGTTGTCATTGTAATAAACCGACAGGCGGCGTACAAAAGATAGGGAAAACTTGAACCATTTTCTTTCGTGTGGATTCCTACCGGGGTTTTCGATTCGGCAGGGCGGTGTGTCGGACTCGAACCGCCTAAAAAACCACACGGTGTGCCCTCTTTGCACTTCTCCTTTAGGAGGAGGAGGAGCCGGGGCAATATTTAAATGGGACAACGAATGTCAAAAATCATTTTAATTGTTAAAAGAAAGTATCACTTCTCATCCTGTATTACAATACCCAAATTTTTCGGATTCCAATCAATTTGTTTTACAAACAGACGCTTCGGGTCACGCCCTAGGCGCAGTCCTGTGTAATAGTAATTGTAGACCTGTGGCATATGCTACTAGAAGTTTGAATAAAGCAGAGAAGTTGTACCCGACTATAGAAATAGAATTACTTGCCATTGTCTGGGCAGTAAAGCACTTTAGACCGTATTTATACGGGCGTAAGTTTAAAATTCAAACGGATCATAAACCGCTTATATGTTTATTTAGCATGCGCGATCCATCAAGTAGATTAATGAAATTTAGAATAATTTTAGAAGAGTATGATTTTGTAGTTGAATACCTAAAGGGAAAAAATAATGCCGCAGCTGATGCACTATCGCGTGTGTGTATAAGCTCTGATGAGTTAAAAGAAATAGGTCAAAATGTGAGTATTAGTGTAATGACAAGGGGTCAGAGAGCAAAGCAAGTACAAGATACTTATGCTGTTGATAACAATCAGGCTGAAAAGTTGAAAGTTGTAGAAATGCAAAATAAGCCCAAATATTTTACAGAATTGCGTTTTATAACAGATGAGGAAAATAATCGATATCGTCACTTAAATTTAATCGAATATGAAAGTAAATGTTTTTCTTTTGTGCCATCAAAACATATCGTTACTATTAATTTATCTTCTCGATCGCAATTATCGCCAGGCGAATTTGTGAGAGAACTAAGTAAGTTTTGTATGGAAATCGGTATAATTGAGTTATATTTTATTAAAAATAATAATATTTTTATAGAAACGGTAATAACAGAAATAAGAAAAATAAGTAATTGGTTAGGGCCACGTTTGTGTATTTTAAAAGATATAGAACGTATAAATAGTAAGGATGATCAACGTGTAATAATCAACGACTTCGACATTTTGCCAACTAGTGGCCACGCTATAAGGCGAATGATTAGAAATATTAAAAGATATTATTTTTGATTAAAAGATATGTGATAGATTTTGTAAGAAAATGCGACAAATGTCAAAGGCAAAAACTTTCCTCACATTATACAAAGGAACCTATGGTTATTACAAGTACAGCGAATTCAGCGTTTGAAAAAATTTACTTAGGTTTAGTTGGCCCTTTAGAGAGAGATTATAATAATAATATATATATATTAACCATACAGTGTGAATTAACCAAATACGTTGAGGCATATCCGTTAAATTCTAAACAATCTGTTGAGGTAGCTAGGAGTTTAGTTAATAACTTTATCCTTAGATACGGCATCCCGAAGGAAATTGCCACTGATAGGGGGACCGAGTTTGTATCGACCACCATGAATGAGGTAAGTAAACTGTTAAATATAAAGCAAATACAATCAACTGCTTAACATCACCAATCTATTGGAGCATTGGAAAATACTCACAAACAACTAGGCAATTATTTAAGAATACAAGCAGACACGCATTTTGAATCATGGAGCACTTGGCTACCGTTTTGTTCTTTTTCCCATAACACATCTGTCCACAGTGCAACTAATTACACGCCTTTTGAGTTAGTTTTTGAGAAAAAATGTGTTTTACCATCGAACTTCAATTCAGGTAAGGTTGATCCGGTATACAATTTTGAAAGTTATCCCCTTGAATTGAAACACAGAATTCAAATGTCACAAAAAGAGGCGCGAAATAACTTACATAATAGTAAGAATATAAGGAAAAACAAATATGATCGTAATATGAATCCAGTGTCATATAAAACAAACGATTTAATTTTAATAAAACAAATTTCAAAGCATTTACTCAGGCCCATATATTGTTACTAAAGAATGTTCACCCAATGTAGAAGTAATTAAGGATAATAAAAAATATTTAGTCCATAAAAATAGAACCAAATTGTACATACCATCTAATGGTATCTAATTGATGTGTATTATTATAAGTTTTATTGTATACTTACTATAAAGCAACTTCAAATGTGTAATCACTATAATCTTATAATTAATATTCATATTATTTAGCCTATAGTTAACCATGTATTAAATACTCTTAATTTACTTACTTATAAACGAAAATAAAATAACCTAACGGTTATTTTATTTTCATTTTGCGGGGAAGGTGAGATGTAGTACTATTTAGTATATAAGTATGACGCATAACTAGTATATAAACATGTTAATCTTTTAAATATATTCAGTATCTATCCAGCAGTCTTTTGTTTTACTCATCTCTAAGTGAATCCTTTACAAATAAGGCCCAGCCCATACCTGCCTAGCCCACTTCTCTATGAAAAACCTTTTAATAGCCAAAAATTTTTCATAGGTCAGTCAGGTATTAAATTATCCTAAAATAGTAATAAATATGCATATACGCATATACTTTATAGAAGATTCTGCGACTTTCTCAAAGTATTGTAGATGTTTTATTTAATATTAACTTTATTATTTATTTCTTTGTTAATTAAAGTAATATATTTCGATTTGCAATATGTTTGTTTATCATTGTAACATGCAATCTTACGTTATTTATTTCTTTGTTAATTAAAGTAATATATTTCGATTTGCAATATTTTTGTTTATCATTGTAACATGCAATCTTACGTTTTTCGAGTGATTAAAGTGTAAATTTTAATAAATATCTAAATAACGATTAAAAAAAATAGAATTAGTTTTTTCATTTTTTGCATTTTCTGAGAAGATTTACTATGGTTATAAATATATATTTTTACACCATCGGAAAGTAGAGATTTCATCGAATAGAAAACGCCCAATTTTTGTGAAAAACATTGATATTTTGACGGACGAATTTTCGATTGAAAATTAGGGTTTTTTTTCGGTATTCAGTCAAAATGAGGTGCAAAAATAGATATTTCAAATCAAATAAATTACGGTGTATTCATGACATGAAAAGCTAAGTTATCACAAAATTTCGTTAAAAAATAATTTTATTTGTAAAAGATAAAAATAAAAAACCAAAAACTTGGTTTTTTGAATTTTTCACATAAAATTTTAGGTTATGTGAAAAAAGTGTAAATGCAAAAGATGTAAATCTTTTTATTACCTACAACTTTGCCATTTAACTTTTTTCCATAGGACTTGTAGTTTTGCCGGAAATCGAGTTAAGACATTTTTTTCCCTTAAACCCCCCCCCCCCCCTCTCCCCCTTCCCGACCTCAGATCGCCCGTAATTTATTTTTCCTTTAATTTTTGTACTATTCTCCTCCTTTTACAATGGGTTTCATCATACTATAATTTATGTTCACTTTTTGTTATTTTAAGAGGTTTCTCCCCTGGTCTATCTAGCTTATTATTGCACTTAGAATACTTTATAAAAAACCAAATTGTTCATTGTATTATCTGCTACAATTTTGTTTTTCATAAAATTTTCGATAAAACGTATATTTTTGGAGATATTTGCAAAAAACCGATGAAAAACGTGAAAAAATTGCGAATTTTCAATTGCCAATAACTTGAAAAGTATTGGATTTTTTAAAAAACTTTAAAGATGATTTTTTGCTTAAAATTAGGCCTCCTCTCGATATCCGAGGTTATTTTGAAAAAAAAAGAACACCCCGAGAAGGGTTGGCAACCACATTTTCACTTTTGAAGTGAAGGGTAAGATGAACCTAATTCCAAAATTGTATGCAATTCGGTTCACAGTAAAAAAATTCGGAGCAATAATGCTTCAATGACTGCACTATTCATACACATACCATTCTGAGATTAAAAGACTTCGTTTAGAAATCGATTTTGCTTTATAACGATGTTCTGAAATCTTTTAATTTTGTGTACTTTTAATTTTCTCATTATTCAACAATTATTACTTTAACATTCACGTGCTGTATGATGATGTTTGTATTAATAGTACTATTTTAACATTTTTTTTAATAAATTGACTGTTCTATCATTATAATATAAACGATTTCATATTATGCTAGTTACTAGTCAATTGTTTTAGTTATTTTCTTTTTGTTTTTAACAATTACATTACGAGTACTAATAATTAATTCTCGAAGAATAAGTTACCCATTATGTTACTTATTCTAAAACTAGCTTTCCGCCCGCGGCTTCGCCCGCGTGGAATTTGTTTATATCGCGCGACACGGTATGGGTAGATTAAACAATCTTACATGATTTTATGTTTGATAATAAGGAACTTTGACACAAACTTTCGTCCCCTATTTCAAACCCCTCTACCTTTATTTTAGCGATAAAAAGTATCCTATTTCCTTTCCCAAGTTCAGTTCTATCTAAATACCAAATTACATCAATATCGGTTCAGTGGTTTAGGTGAAAGCGTAACAGACAGACAGACAGAGCTACTTTCGCATTTATAATATTAGTAGGGATTACACCACGGCAAGTAGAGATTTCATCAAACAAAAAACACCCCAATTTTTTGAAAAAAGTAGATATTTTGACAGGTGAATTTTCGCTTTTAGGTCAAAATAGGGGGAAAAATTAAATATTTCAAATCAAAAAAATTACAGGGTATTCGGGACATAAAAAGGTAAGTTTTCACTAAACTTCGTTTAGAAATGATTTTATTTGTAAAAGATAAAAATAGAAAACCAAAAACTTTTTTTAATTTTTCACATATAATTTGAGGTTATGTGAAAAGAAGTGTAAATAAAAAATCGGCAAAGTGCGAAGTAGAAATTGTATCCAATGGATAATTGTTATGTTTACGTATTAATGCGTTAATTTTGTATGTTTTCCAAGTAAGCACATTGTAGAAGTTAAGCCTCTGTAACTCCTGAACTGACAAAGTCATCTAATTCGTTATAGTTTTCATTTAAAGTTCATTATATGGACCACTATCACGAATTTTTGCAGATTTTTTGAGCCGGTCGTTTAGCTTTTAGAGGGGGAGGATGCCCTGTTTTACAAAAAAGTGGCCTTTAAAGTGGAATTGTGGAAGGATTCCTAAATCAAAAAATCGTCTTAACAACCCTTTAATGTTTTAAAAGGCCTATATAATGATACCCCACATGATGGGGTAGCCGCGAGAAAAAAAAACATCCAAATTTTACGTGTCGGGAGGTACCCTAAATAAAAATATTTTTCATAATTTTATTGTAGCACTTTGTTGACGTAATTACAATACATATTCATGCAAAGTTGCATCTTTCTAGCACTTACTGTTTGGATGGTAAGTCGAGGACGGACGGACAGACGGCATGACGAATCTATAAGGGTTCGAAGTCATAAACTTCGGAACCCTAAAAAGTTGTAGATCTTTTAATTACCTACAACTTTGCCATTTAACTTTTTTCCATAGGACTTTTTACCCTTTGTTTTATATATTTGGCCATCCAAAGTGACTCTACCCTGCCTGGTGTGAAGCATGAGCAGAATCCAAGAGTCGGGGCTACCACACTTGCTGCGAATGTATGGCGGCCCACACTATGGCGGCTTAGTGAGATGCTTTTTCACGCCCCGTCCGAGGAGGACCCGAAAACCTCCCCCCCTACCCAACTCCCCTCAGATCGCAGATCGCCCGTAAATTATTTTTCCTTTCATTTTTATAATATTCTCCTCCTTTTCCAATGGGTTTCATCGTACTTTAATTTTGTTTTCAAAAATGATCTACCCTGGTCTACTGGTCTTTATGTCATTTACAAACTATCATTATGGTTGCCATGCATGTGTGTTATGCCTAGCAACCTGTGAAGTTTTGACAGGAGATAAACAGTGATACATTTTGACGTCTACGATTTATGTATTTTTATAATCACCTAGGTAAAAAGGTAAAAACCTTTGTATCTTGATTATTGCAGTAAAAAGTAGCCTATGTCCTTTCCCAAGTTCAGTCCTATCTTCATACCAAATTTCATCAAAATCGGTTCAGTGGATTAGACGTGAAAGCGTAACAGACAGACAGACAGAGTTACTTTCGCATTTATAATATTAGTAGGGAAGTAGGGATTAGTAGGGATAAATAAAGCGGCTAACAGAAATCACGAAAGCGCCTTTCCAATAAAATAAAGCAATCTGCACGTTTAAAATTATTATAAAAATGTTATTACTAATAAATTTTAATGACAATACTTAACACGTAATTGCTTAATAAAACTTTTTAATGCAAATGTGTTTAATGAATGATTAAAATAAACAATATTCCGTATTCTTCCTTTTCTCGCCTCGCTGTTGGATAGAGAAAATTAATTTCTCTGAAATAGCATTTTTTATTTATTTCGGTACTTCGTTGTGTTTCAAAGTAGATATATTTTATTTAAGTGTTCATAAATAATTGTTAATGAATTTAAAGAAAGATAATACAAAGAAAAAAAAATTGATATAGCACTGCAGCAGCAGTTGCACTGGTAAAAGCGGTAAGGTATAATTTTATCGATTAAGGTTCAACGCCTGAATTTACGTTAGAGCAATCCTTTTTGCATCAACATTGTCGACTTATTTAAGTTAAGTCACCTATTGGTTGAATTCATGAAAACTCAAACCGTATTTAGACATTACTTGATACTTAAATATAGAAACTAATAATGCTCAATAAAATGATGATCAAAATCAAAAATATTTTAAATCTAGATAACACAGTTATTAAATAATATGAATGGGTTTATACCTGATTAACCTAGGTTAATATTATAATAATAAATAGCAGCACATCATATGTATGGTGTAATTTTATGTTAGATCCCCTGGTTTTTTATTTGGTATGCAAATGCATCCTTTTTTATTCATATTTAAGCACGAGTAGAATCCAAGAGTAGGGGTCACCATCCTCATTGTAAGGATAGGCAATGCAACATAGTGACCCATACCATGGCGGCCTTGTGAAATAATTATGTAACATTTTCCTGACGTCTGGAGACCGGGAGAATGTTACAGAATGATTAGGCCTCCGGTCTTACACTCACCAACGAAATACGTTAGCAAGAATGCTAGCATTATTAGGATGGTCCTTTGTGTAAGAGTAGGGTAGTACGGTCCCGGTTGAGCCAGGCATTCGTGATGAAATTACATAATATTTACAAAAAATACATATTTGTCAAATGACAAGGAATGGTCAACAGAGTTGAAGGTAGTAGTAACTTCATTAGTGGCTTCATAATGATATCGGCTTATGTAGGTATGTATGCATGTGTGTATACAAAGATCTTGAAGGATTTTGGCAAAATACGTGTCATCAGTTTCAACAAACTGAATAAATAAATAAATATTTTCGGATTGTACATTATATATATTATATTATTATACATATACTATACATTATACATAGAAGACACTCAAACTCCGAAACAAATATCTGTAGATTATACAATTATTTCTTCCGACCCAGGGTTTGAACCTGATACCTCAAGCTCAGCGTTCGCATACACAACAAGCAGCAGTAATTTTTATATGATGAATTATTATTTATTCATGTATTAATTTGTTTTTTGAATGAACCCTCAGGATCATCAGGTGGTCACAATCTCCTTTGAGTCTCCTGGCCGGAACTCCACCCTGGAAACTAGAGACGAAAGACTGCATGGTTGGCCTAGTGGTTTAAGCGGACCCGCAGAGAACCCTGGTGGTTAGAGCCATACGGGGTTACCGCACCGTGTCGACGGAGGCGGCGTGCGCCCTGGCCGGAACACCCCTGTTGGATTTGGAGGCGGAAGTGCTCGCCGACGTTTATCGTCGAGTGGCGGTGTTGGACCTCCCCCCGAGGACGTGGGCGAGTGGCGCGAAGCCGCTCACCTAGCCACGATGGTTCACTGGTCGGTCCGGCTGGAGACCCCACGTGCTGGCTTCACCACCGTGGAGGCGCTTCGGCCGGTCATCGGCGAATGGGCAGTGCGGCAGCACGAGACCCATACCTTCCGACTGACGCAGGTTCTTTCCGGGCATGGTTGCTTCGGAAAGTACCTGCACTCGGTCGCCAGGAGGGAATTGAGTTCCGCCTGCCACCACTGCGACTGCAGTGAGGATTCAGCTCATCACACGCTGGCGGTCTGCCCTGCATGGGAGACGCAGCGCCGGGTCCTCACTGCAGTCATCGGAGAGGACTGCAGGATGCCCGGCAGCGAGAGCTCATTTACCGCGGTCGCAACCTTCTGCGAGGACGTAATCACGCAGAAGGAGGCGGCGGAGAAGGCCCGGGAGGACGACATCCAATCGGACCTTAGGCGCGAACATCTGCGCCTCATGCCGCCTTGAGTGTGGCCACGGGTGGACGGGACGGGTTTTCCCTCCACCCGCATTATGTGGCCAGCCGCGAGGGGCCGGCGTCGGTGTGTGCCGAACGCCGCCTAAGAGAGGGTTGTCGAACAGAGACGGTGCCCGCATCAGGAGCGGGCAGGCGCTGGAGAAGTTCAGAAGGAGATCCCACCCTGGACTTCTCCTCCTCCTAAACGGAGAAGCGAAGAGAGGGCACACTGTGTGGTTTATAGTCGGTTCAAGTCCGTCGCACCACCCCGCCGTAACCCCCGGTGGGGTGACGGTACATTATGATTTTCCACACATAAAAAAAAGTGGTTTAAGCGGACGCCACGCCGCTCTCTACTGCGCCAAGTGCGTGGGTTCAAATCCTGTGAGTGATAATGTGTGGGATAATATTTAGTGTGATTCACAAGTTGTTGTTGAGTCTGGATGTTCTTTGTGTCCGTTTCATGTAAATGTTTGTAAAGTCCCCCGAGACACATGAATTTATATTCCTAATGCAAGAGTTCTCTTCCGAAAATAAAATTAGGAATCCCTACGGCTCTAGTGGTAGTGTAATGCACGCTGATTTCAGCATGGATGGATCGGCTCGACGGGGCGGCACTACCCTCGCACAGAAGATTAAACTAAAATTTTTTTAGCTTTTGTGCTGTTGTATTTGGTTGGTCAGTGCGAGACCGGAGGCCCAATGGTGCAATGGTGCAATGAAGCATCTTACTGGTGCAGGTCACCATGCTGCATCACGTGCTTTCACAATGAGGATGATGACCTAAACTCTTAGATATTCTCTCTTCTTCTTATCTTATACATTGAAAACACCCAAACTCATATTTGTCAATCATACAAACATTTGGCTCGACCCGGGAGTCAAACCCGAGACTTCTTGATTAGCTGATTGATCTCTCAGTTGTTTTATTTAAAAAAAAGTTCCAAACTATAAAAAAAGTTCATAAAACACTTCAGAAAACAAATATGTTGAATATCTCAGGCGTTTTTAACGAATTCTTCAATACTTATATCCCGCAGTGCTGTATGTCGTTATTGCAATGGCGTCCCTAATAAATCATGAATTTTTCATAACCAATCTATTTTTGAATAGTCTTGTTTGTGTTTTGCAATTTTATATGCATATAAATTGGATTTTAAATAAGTGGACTGTCTTAATGAAATGCGCGATTATCGTCATTTGTTGTCATAGTCATTGAAGCAGAATTCAACTTTAAAAATAAAATAATGAACTTGCTTGTCCCTTGTTTATTTATATTGTATTATAGTAATTTACTTTACTAATTATGATAAATCAACTAATAGAAAAAAATACATGAAATATACCACATGTATTTTATCATAAAACATTTTAATGTAAAAGCTGAGAATGTATAATTTATGAAGCTTAAACGTTTCACAAACAACCTACAACCTTTTTAGTCTTTCAAAGATTACATCGATATCACTAAACTTTCAGTGGTCTGTCAACTCAGGACAACAATTTATGGATCACCCAAATTGCTATTTCATGTGGGGATTGAATTCATGATTCAACAATAAGCAGTAGCGGAGATGACCGCTTATGCTGCTCTACTATCCGTGCAGTCTATTGTAACTGATGCTAAAAAATTAGAATAATGTCACGAGAGAAACAATATTATTTCATGTCGATAACATCACGGTATGTGTTGAAGACAGGAGAAGGCGCTGCCATTGCGTAAGAAAAAGTAAAGAGGAATCGAGTTTCAGACAGTCCAGTTATTTTAATGGGTTCACATATTTTCATATTCAGTAATTACTTTAACGTATCACTTATTATAGTATGTGTATTATAATTTTGAATGAACGGTTCTTTAAAAAAAAATGTTTTTTACTATAGTGATGTCAATTTAATAGGTAACATTTGACGTCTGTCAGTTTTATCTTCATAATGAGGTGACCTGCTTAAAAAAATCAATTATAGCGATTGAATCGGTACACACTTGAAACATATGTGAATTTTAAAAATCGACCGGCGAATTTCTGTCCCATTCCATTCCAAATAATAAATATGATTATGTTTTATTAAAGTCACAACTTGGTTAATAATTTATTGTGATTATTCTTCACAAATAATGATTGCATTCTATTTTACTTATCAGTTTTCGATTTTAAAGGCGCATTTTCACCAGACGACGTGTCGCAGATACTTGTAGCTCGATATTCACGTAGTTGTCTCTGCAAAAGTTGTGGGACAATGTCCCGCGAAATATGACTCGTTCACATTAGCCAGTTGTGGTGTTGTTCAGTGCGGCTTACATAATTATTCGAAAGACATTAGCAAAACGCAAAAAAAGAGGTGGTGGGTCCGGGAATATCTGCTCCGGAGGGAAAGTTCAAGTTTAATAACCCGTCTTCAAATGCGCTATGGATCTTTCAAAAAATTTACTAGAATGTCTAGAACTAATTTCAAGAATTGGTTGGGCCGGCCATAGTCAAGCAAGAAGTTTCGGAAATCTATCGATCCTCACATCAGACTCGCTATAACATTGACATACTTGGCAACTGGAGATAGTTATGGTTCATTGTTCTATATTTTTAGAGTGTCAAAACCAATATTTTGTCATACTAAACCAGAAGTTTGCAAAGAATTTATAAAGGCATTAAATTCTTTTGTTCATCTCGATCACGTTCTCACTATCCGGCGACTGTCGAGGGACACGAAAGTTGCACGTGTCGACGCTCGCAGACCATCGACTAGCAACAAGTTGCGCGACCCGAAAGGCCCTTCGTACACAAGGCTACGCAAATCGTCGATACTAATGTTGTATACGACATTAGTATCAAGTCGCGAGTATCGAGTAGCCTACGGTCCGTACACACGACACTGAATCGCAGGACGCGAGTTGCCTATTTATCACTATTATATAGACGTAACGGCTAAACAGATCACACTTTTGCCAAAATGTCTGACACAAGTGATGATGAAATTATAATTTTGTACTATCTTTATCGTAAACAAAGAAATCGTCTTAAATAGATGATACTGGGTTCACCCGTATATACAGAGAAATATAAAGTGCAGACTGCTTGTAGCTGCAAAAGAATTACAATATAATTGTATAAACAAGGATATTTCTTCACCTCGGAAACAAATATAATATTAAAAAATTGCTCCGCCATCTTGGAAATCGCCGAGACATAAGTAGCGGCGATCTTGTCCGGCAGGTAGCGCACGACTGGCACGATGCGAGTAGCGCGACGAATCAACAAATGTCAGTGACGCGAGTCGTGTACGAACCTTAACGGATTTGTATGGCGACTAAAATCATTGAGTATCGAAGATTTGTGTAGCCTTGTGTACGAAGGGCATTAATGTCCCATGCGACGTTACGCGACGTCGCGCGACATCCCGCAGGACACGTGACTTTCGTGTCGAGCGACAGAGTCGCGCGACAAATGTCCCCTAATGAAAATGCGGCTTTAGAGTAACATACCTAGTGTTTAAAAAGAAAAAGGGTTTACTGAAGCAACATTATAACGATGTTCTGTTTTTGAGATCAGAAATTGTTTATTATGTTTAGAATGGTTTATAAGTAAAAACAAATCGTAAAATTACTCGTATCGATCATTATTACAATAAATATGTAATGGTAATTGAAAAAAGTTAGGTAATTGTGGAGATCTAACAAATTGAAAAAATATTTTATTTTATGCCCGCCATTACAAGGTTACGTTGCTGAATTTTGATGAATTGTCAAATGTTACCTATTGAAATGACTTCACTATAGGCATATTCCTGCAACAGTTCAGTGTGGTTGAGTGCGAGTTGATTTTATACAATTTAATCTATGGAGTAAAGTACCGCTACGTCATACGTCGCATCTCTCAATCATTAGTGCCTAAGAAATGCAGCTCAGTATATACTATATGTTACTGCATCATGTGCTGCCTAGTATACCTTACCATAGTCTTGTAGGTCATTCTGCAGCGAACTATGTTTCCGTTGCGGTCGACCCGGGTACAAGACGGCAGAGTGCTCTGCTGCCCCTCACTGCCCGATGTGTGCGGCGGGTAATAAGCCCGCCAATCACCAGATGGGGCAGGGGGGCTGCAAGCCTCCCCGCGCTTCTCGGCAGACGCCAGAGGCTAGCCAGGCGACCCAGGCTGCCTCCGATGTCAATCAGGTGACGACGTCGTCGCCCATGGAGGGGGTTGTTGAGACGATTCAGTAATGGATCAAGTCTCCAACCTCCTGGTCCAGACGAACCTCAACCACTGTGCCGCGGCGCAGGATCTCTTCCTGCAAACGATGGCGCAGTGGTCTATAGGTGTTGCCGTAGTCGCGGAGCCCTATTTTGTCCCTCCCCGTCCAAACTGGATGGGTGACTGGGACGGCTCCGTGGCAGTCGTCAGCTCCACGGCGGCTCATTCCCCGCCCTTGTCGCTAAAAGACAAGGGTACCGTATATGTTGCCGTCGAATAGGGGGGGAATCACCATTTATGGTGTATATTTCTCCCCCAACCGGAGTCTGAGCGACTTCGAGGTCTTCCTCAACAACCTGGAGACCTCGATACGGCGACGGATGCCAGGGGCGAAGCCGTCGAGGAGTGGGCGGCGTCCAACCACCACCAACACGTGCGTGCGACAGCAGGGGGGGTCGATAGTGGACCTTTCGTTCGCTACCCCTGCAGTCGCCGCACGAGTAAGGAACTGGAGTGTCCTGGATGAGGTCGAGACGCTCTCGGATCACCTTTATATCCGATTCGAGCTCTCCCGGTCCCAGGACGCCAGTAGGGGTCACGCGGCGCGGCGTCCTTCCCGCTTCCCGCGGTGGGCTGTCGCCAAGCTGGACAGGGACCTACTAGAGGAGGCGGCCATTGTTAACTCTTGGCTGTCTCCGCAGGCCCCGACCGAGGAGGTCGACGTGGGGTCTGGTCGCTTCGCTGATGCGTTAACGCTCATCTGCGATGCGGCCATGCCCCGCGTTCGTGGCCGTCGGCCTCCTCGGAAGGAGGTCTACTGGTGGTCCCAGGAGTTGGCGGACCTCCGTGCGGCTTGCGTGCGTGCCCGGAGGTCCCATACCCGGAGTCGGCGACGTCACCGCGGGGACGGTGAGGAGGTGGACCGGCTTCACGAGGAGTACCGAGCAGCTCGGGAAACTCTGAGGCTGGCCATCTGCCGCGCCAAAGACGCGAGCAGAAAAGAGATGCTGGAGAGTCTGGAGCGTGACCCCTGGGGTACCCCTTATCGTGCGGTGCGTCAAAAGCTCCGCACACAGGGCCCCCCCCTTACGGAGACTCTCCAGCCCAGCTTCCTGCAGGAAGTGGTCGAGGGCCTATTCCCGCAGCAGGCGGAACACACACCCCCATCGATGGCCCGTCGGGGTCGTCGTCGGGGCAGCGTGGGTGATGTTCGGCCTGTTAGGGAATCGGAGGTAGGGGCGGCTGTTCTACGGATCCGGTCCAAGAACACCGCCCCCGGGCCGGACGGGGTTCCAGCCCGATTGATGGCCCGTGCCCTCGACTACATGTCGGACCACCTCAGGGGAGTGTTGGACGCTAGCCTGGCGTCCGGGCGCTTCCCTGAGCACTGGAAGTGCGGGAAGCTGGTGCTCATTCAACAGCATGGACGGCCTGCCGATTCGGTCGCGGCCTACAGGCCCATCGTGTTGCTGGACGAGGCGGGTAAGTTGTTCGAGAGGGTTCTCTCTGCCCGCATCGTCCGGCATATCTGCGAGGCGGGCCCCGACCTGTCGGACGCCCAATTCGGTTTCCGAGAAGGGCGTTCAACGGTCAACGCGATCCTGCGCCTGAGGGCCGTAACCGAAGAGGCGGTGAGCTGCGGAGGAGTGGTGTTGGCGGTGTCATTGGACATCGCCAACGCCTTCAATAGTCTGCCATTCGGCTGCATCAGGGCCGCACTTCAATACCACGGAGTGCCAGGGTACCTGAGGCGGCTGGTGGCAGACTATTTAGAGGAGCGTACCGTCGTGTACGAGGACCGAGATTGCACCTTGAGACGCAGGGCCATGTCGTGCGGTGTTCCACATGGGTCTGTCCTAGGACCACTCCTGTGGAACATGGGATACGACTGGGCCCTACGAGGGCGTCTCCCCCCCGGGCTGGGTGTAATCTGTTACGCAGACGACACCCTGGTCACGGCCCGGGGGGCAAACTTTGAGGAGGCGGCGCGCCTGGCCACCACAGGAGTCTCCCTGGTGGTCGGGCGCATCGAGGCGCTGGGTCTACGGGTGGCCCTGGACAAGACGGAGGCCCTGTTATTCCATGGGCCCCGTCGTGGTCCACCCGCCGGCGCCTCCATCGAGGTCAACTCGGTCCTCGTACCGGTCCGGGCCCAGATGAGGTACCTGGGTCTGGTCCTCGACGGTAGGTGGCTCTTCGACGAGCACTTCCGACAGCTTGGCCCTAAGTTGGTGGGCACTGCCTCCGCCTTAGGGCGACTTCTGCCCAATTTGGGCGGGGCCAGTGTCCCCACTAGGCAGCTGTACACGGGGGTTGTCCGGTCAATGGCACTTTACGGTGCACCGGTGTGGGCGGCGGCTCTGTCCGCCCAGAACAGGGCGCGCCTCTGGCGCCCCCAGCGGATACTGGCGGTCAGAGCCATACGTGGATACCGCACGGTGTCCACAGAGGCGGCGTGTGCCTTGGCCGGAACACCCCCGTGGGATTTGGAGGCGGAAGTGCTCGCCGAAGTTTATCGGCGAGTGGCTGACTTCCGGGCGGAGAGCGGATTTCGCCCTCCGCCCGAGGACGTGCGCGAGTGGCGCGAAGCCGCTCGCCGAGCCACCATGCTGAGATGGTCGCTCCGGCTGGAGACCCCACGCGCTGGCTTCGCCGCCGTGGAGGCTCTTCAGCCGGTCATCGAGGAGTGGGCAGGGCGGCAGCACGGGACCCTTTCCTTCCGCCTGACGCAGGTGCTTTCCGGGCACGGTTGCTTCGGAAAGTACCTGCACTCGGTCGCTAGGAGGGAACCGAGTCCCGCCTGCCACCACTGCGACTGCAGTGAGGACACGGCCCAGCACACGCTGGCGGTCTGCCCCGCTTGGGCGGCGCAGCGCCGGGTCCTCACTGCAGTCATCGGAGGGGATCTCTCGCTGCCGGCCGTCATAAGATCGATGGTCGGCAGCGACAGTTGTTTTACCGCGGTCGCAACCTTCTGCGAGGACGTAATCTTGCAGAAGGAGGTGGCGGAGAAGGCCCGGGAGGATGCCATCCAATCGGACCCGATCCGCCGCCGGCGCCCCGGGCGGCGGAGGCGCGCATACCTGCATCTCATGCCACCCTGAGAGTGGCCGCGGATGGGCGGGACGGGTTTCCCGTCCGTCCGCAGTAGTGGCCAACCGCGAGGGGGTGGCGTCCGCGTGTGACCGGACGTTGCCCAATTAGAGAGTACACACATGAGGTGGTGCCCGCAACAGTGCGGGCAGGCGCTGGTTGGAGTCCAGAAGGAAATCCCCTCCCTGGACTCCTTCCAATACACAGGCGCAGAGAGGGTCACACCGTGTGGTTTTAGTCGGTTCGAGTCCGACACACCACCCCGCCGTAACCCCCGACGGGGTGACGGTCCGCGGGGATTTCCACACGTAAAAAAAAAAAAAAAGTCTTGTAGGTCATTGCTTAACATTTCCAGGTATTAATGTAATCCTTAGGTTATTATGTTTCAATAATTACAGTATTTGAACTTACTATAGTTACTTTATCGAGGATCGAACTAAGTGGCGTGCAATTGGAGAGGCCTATGTCCAGCAGTGGACTACAATAGGCTGATGATGATGATGATAGAAACGCTTTTCATCAACAGCCTTTAACAGTCCACTGCTGGACATAGGCCTCTCCTTTGAAAGGAAGTTTTGGCTTACTATACCACGCTGGCCAGACGGGTATGTAAAGGGTTTGTTTCAAGTTTTCCTTCTCTTGGCAGGATGTTAGCTGCTTATTTTGTTCCTTTAGTCGCCTCTTACGACACCCATGGAATGAAACGCTTTTATTGACCCTATATTTAGGAACCTACCTACCCTGAAACCAACCCTTTACCAACCCGTCTGGCGAGCGTGGTATAGTAGGCCAATACCTCCTATTCAAGGAGAGGCCTATGTCCAGCAGTGGATTATTAAAGGCTGTTGATGATGATTAGGTATCTATACAAAATTAGTTGTTCAAGGCCAAAGGTAGCGCGACGAGCAGACGGAACAGCCGACGGAAAATGACTACCGGAGCCCATGATTGCTTGTGACGCAGACTTCCAGACAATTAGAATAGAATAATTTGACTGACACTGTACATTGACAATAGACAAATTATGAGTTTATCAGTACAGTATACCATATGCGGTCCAACTTGATATACTGCCCTTGACATTTTTAACACACCAAGTCTCTTCAAGCCAAATTTAGCCTTCCCCGTAAAAGTAAATTTTGCTCAATTTGTCTTCTCCATGGATTCCGATGCTGTTTGCAGCAATGTTTTAAATTGGAGGATATTTTCATAGTAAAGTCATCGTAGTAAAATGATTAGGCAATATAAAACATAACAGAAATGCTAATTAAACTAACCGGCTACTGTTGAAAAATTAGTTAAAGTTTAACGATTTCTTCAATCCTACCCCATTTTTCAACATGAACATATGTCTTTTACCTCAGTAAATAGATTTAGAAAATAGATGTTATGAAAAAATATCTTACTATTAATTGTTTTTGTTGTCATGTCATTATTCCAATGCTAGGTAACATCATAAAACTCACTAAAACAACGCATGTGCATTACAAAACTATGTAGAGCATTTCCAGCAAAACGGGTTATCAACTTTTTAACAGTCTTATAAATCAAGCAGGTGGTTTTTATTAACATCTGTACTTTTTAAATAGCTAATGAACTGAGGAAGTAAATTTGGTAATTTGTACGCAACACCTCGTACATTTATTTGGAAACTGTTTATTTTCTTCAAACGTATATTTGTTTGGAAAATCTGTGAACCTCAGGATTGAAAATTTTGGACACCATGAATTTTTGAAAATCACCTGCGGTCTTATGTACTTAAGATTTTCTCTATCACTATTAATTTGGCGAAGTTGACGATTCAAGGGTAACTTTCCTTGGAGTAATGCCCGTTTTTACCAAACATAATTAAATGTCTCCTGACTGGAAGCCCTCTAACGTAGGTAGCCCCTAAACTTTCAGAGAACTCTAAACACTTAGCTGTCCCCTACAGGTTGGTAAATATGAAAATATCACTAAAGGTTACCTAACTTTCTCTTTAAGTGATCTCCGTAAACTTAGGGCACGTTTGTGAAAATGGCCATAAGTATCTGAGAAAGTACCTAAATCATAACAACATGAATTTTTGATAACATAATTTTAACAAAAAAGGAACCGACTTCAATGATAAACTATTCCGAGTACCCAAATCGCGATAATTGTGCCTATGATATTTGAGGAGTTCCCTCGATTTCCTTGGGATCCCAGTATCAGATCTCGATATGGTGACGATGGGACCACCTGTAAGCTACGCCCATTCTAATGCAAAAATAATTTTTGAAATTATCGCTGAACATACATAAAAAAAAAAAAAAAAGATTCCGACGAATTGAGAACCTCCTCCTTTTTTTGAAGTCGGTTAAAAATGATTCTAAAACATAAAACCTAGTGGTGTAACATCCTTATTACATATTATTGTTTTTTTAGAATTTGAAAGTTTCTCTTAAAACGCGATGAATAAATGTAATGGGAATTTTATAGAACCATGAAAAGCTAGTAATAAGAGACGTCATACTTTGAACATACCCATTTAATGGAACAATGTGTAATTAAAATGCTGCCAAATTTAAAAAAAAAGGTTGATTAAATCAGCAATAAACGTGATTTGCTGCTTGAAAAAACATCTTCAGGCATTGGCAATTTTTAACTAGGAATTACGAAAACACAGACTTATTTAAGATGTTACTGTAACAAATTGTTTGTTACCACAAATTTTAACTAGGAATTACGAAAACACAGACTTATTTAAGATGTTACTGCAACACAACTAGAACAGCTAATCACCGTAAACAGCTAGTCACGAACTGAAAAAAATCTTCAGTCATTGCCAAAAACCACGGTTTATAGTGGCAACTCACAGTACTAACATTTGCTAGTCGAAGTGGTTTCAACTTTCTAATTTACTGTGCAGTACAGGCCAAAAAAAACGCCATTATTTGTTCGGCTGTGCTTTAGAGAGTCCAATAGTAGAAACAATACAAAAAATATGGAAATGAATATTAGTTCTACTTGGTAATGATAGAGTAACGAATTTATTTGTTGAATATGTACGATCAACCCAATTCAAAGAAATCCTCAATTTAATTAGCACGTAATGATCAAATGACTTCTTTAATATCTTTATTGAACAATTAAAAACCTTATGTCAGTGACTCTACGTTCTAGAAGCAAAAAGTTTGTTATTGAATCAATTTATTACTGTTGTTGGTTTAGTATTCAAGTTCATAATATTTTGCAGTCAAAAGCTTGATACTGAACTAAATAATTAACTTTCTCAAACCAAAACTACATATCTGTCTTTAACCAGTAAATGACATCTGCCTATTAAAAATCCCCATGAACAGAATTGGAATTAATTATTACAGGATTTCTCAACTTTTTCCTGTGGATGGAAGTCGTAGAGGTCGGTTTTATAGGGTTGAGCCACGTGCCCGTCAGTGGGCCAGCAGATGTCCCGTGACACCTGCCCTTGCCACCTCACCTATCACACTCTGATCCACACCAACAAATGTATATCCATCCTTTTCTGCTTGTGCTTATTTTTATATAATTTATACAAAGTGACGGTAACTAGAATGGACCTGCGGCGGTTATAATGACCAGTACATACCTTAGCTGTGTTATTAATTATCTAGTCACGTACACACACACACTTAATTCGCCAGTTTTATACTTTTGTTTGCTTCCTATTTTAGAAATTAGACTTTAATATCGATGATTAGTCAAGAAATAAATACAAACACATAACATTAAAATCGCTCATAGTCAAGTGGCATTAGGTCATTAGAAACAATCACCGAGGGTAAGGGTACGTAAGGGTACAATGGCACAGATGGGTGACCGTTTGTGGCTTTATATGTTATGAGCCATTCGGTCGGTCCCGGTTGTTATCATAACATAACAGTCGTCAAGCATAGTTGTATGTCTACGGGCGGCTTAAACACATCCAATGGCTTGATTATGTCGCCACGACGTGTTTTGCCAGTCCCCAACAGTTTTTTAATAAATGTATATGTTAAGTGCAATGTGTAAAGTTAATAGTTATTAGGGTACTTAGATTAGAAACGCAATTTTTAAAATTTTGTCTGTCCGTTTGTTCCGAGTAATCTTTGGTACGGATGTACAGAATTTGACGGGAATTTTACTGGTACAAAACTGATAACATAAGAAGAAACTTAAGTTAAATTTTTTGAACTAGCTTCACTCCGCAGCCTTACTCGTGTTTTAGAAGAACAACTGCAGGTAACACAGCGGGACTTAGTATATTTTAAGTAAAAAAAAAATACAATACCAATTATTCTTTTCAGGACATGCGGATCTTTTACGTAGCATGTAGGTTTTCAATTCTTTCTTTAACAGTTCTATATTATTTCAAGCTCTGCTTAGTTTGGCACCATATAACGTTGTGTGTAAGATGTTCGAAATATTTACACCAATGTTCGAAATATTTACACCATTTTTAGGGTTCCGTAGCCGAACGGCAAAAAACGGTACCCTTATAGATTCGTCATGTCTGTCTGTCTGTCTGTCCGTCCGTATGTCACAGCAACTTTTTTCCGAAACCATAAGAACTATACTTTTGAAACTTGGTAGGTAGATGTAATCTGTGAACCGCATTAAGATTTTCACATAAAAATAGAAAAATAATTGGCTGTGACATACGGACGGACAGACAGACAGACAGACAGACAGACAGACTTGACGAATCTATAAGGGTTCCGTTTTTTGCCATTTGGCTACGGAACCCTAAAAACAATACATTTTGGGGGTACATACTAATGATGATGAAAAAATTTTTTCATCAAAAGATGAAACTCAAAAAAATTTTTTTCATCAAACCCATACGTGTGGGGTATTTATAGATAGGTGTTCAAAAATGATATTGAGGTTTCTAATATCATTTTTTTCTAAACTGAATAGTTTGCGCGAGAGACACTTCCAAAGTGGAAAAAAGTGTGTCCCCCCCACTGTAACTTCTAAAATAAGAGAGAGATAAAACTAAAAAAAAATTATGTTGTACATTATCATGCAAACTACCAACGAAAATTGGTTTGAACGAAATCTAGTAAGTAGTTTTTTTTAATACGTCATAAATCGTAAACCGTAATTTACCTTTCATTCAATCCATTCACTATTGTAAAAACATCGATCAAAGTTACAACGAACTACAAGAACTTTTATATGATGTTACTTGCTGATACGGAACCCTTCATGGGCGAGTCCGACTCGCACTTGGCCGCTTTTTTTTTGAGTAATCACTTCCTAAGAAGATACATGTACTTGAATGTAAAGTAATGAATTGTATGTAGGTAATCGATAATCATGGAAAATAGTTCAGAAAGGTTGCATATTTATTATTTAAAACAATGTAATTTATCAATCAAATATTTACAAAGTTGTGAACCTAATCTGAAGAAGAGATAGTAAAGTAAAATATATTTGTCTCTATTTTACTTTACACTCTAAATTTTTACGTTTACCTTTATTAAAAGAAGTACAATAGAAACAAATGGCTGCATGGGTAGACTAATGGCAAAGTGGTTAAGCGGTCACCACATCGTTTTCCATTGCGCCGAGTCTTGTGAATTGAAACCTCACACTTTGTATGATACACAAATTGTTATTCCGAGTGTGGGTGATCTCTGTGTCCATTTGATGTACATCTGTGAAGTGTTCCGTGGTACAATATACATCGTATATTTTTAAACGAGCAATATTTGTATAAATATATGAACTTGGAAAGGGCTGTACAGATTTCGCTGACACTTGGTATATGGGTTTTCGGTGGTGAAAAATCGTTGTTTGGAAAAATGCGAGTTTTGGAGTTTTCATGCGATTTTATTTCGCATTACTCTTAGCATTGCTTGTGGCATCTATAATTTTCCCATTGGTTGGTAGTTGGTATTCTATTTAGGAGAATAGATGGCGTTGTTAAACAAGTCGCCCAGGTACTATTTCTAAGGCGAGAATCATTGTTAAAAAAATAGCTGGTCTAACATAATAAGATGAGAATAGCTTGTTAGCAATATATTAGTTTATTATATTATTATTAGTTTATTATATTTACTGTCAAGCTGTTTCATTGAAGGCCAGTGTATTTTTTTTACAAGCTGTTTGTAGTAAAAACATTTTTTTTAAGCTGGTGATATAAATCGCTATAACGCTAAGAAGATGAGCTAATGCACTTTTGTAACATTCATATTATTTTTGATCCCTTTTTATCCAAAAGCCGTGGATAAAAAGGGTACAATGATTTAAACCGTATACAGATGTATACCGTAACATCAATATTAGAATTTCTAATCTTGTGTTAAAAACCCTTCAATTTAAACCTTACATTCTTAAGGAACCAGCAGTACTAAGAACTTCTAAAAAATAACTAATCTAACATCAAAAGCGCATCGGCACGAATTGTGATCAGTGTTGAAAGCTGTATTAATTAATTTTTAATTATTTCACTTAGCAGATACTTCAAATTCGGACGTAGTGGGTGACTCTTAAATGGGCAGGTGCAACTTTATTCCATTAAAATTTGATACAGATGTCGCATGCGCCGCTTTTTATTTCACGACTCTCTAGTAGGTACAATTAAAATAATATTATTCTGTCGTAAAATTGTAGTAGTACTTATGAAGTCCACGTGCAATGAGCGCTGTTGAAACAACGGGACTTGAGGATGTTATGACATCATTCGTTTTAAATAACTCATAAGAAACGCAACCCGTAACGGACGCTGGCGACAGTGCGTAATACCTAACAGCTTTGAACTAGAATCACCAGTAACCGGCGTCTAAAACTTAGTCGATGTCGATTTTTAATCTTTGACGCTGAAAGAGGGGTGTTATTCGGATAGTTAACTTACGATCACTGATAAACGTTTTATTAATGTAGTTAAAAGCTTAGGGAAGCAAATTAAAAAAAAAACACTACTTAGTGGTAAAAGCGTACGCTCTTTTCTCAAGGAAAAGTAGCCGGCAACACGCTTGTGACTCCTGAATTGCAGACGTTCATGGACGGCGCCAGACACTTTTCGTTAATGGCAGTTTGCACCATCGTCTTCTAAATGTAAGGGTTAATTTAAATCTCTTAAGAGAGCTAGGGGGCCCTTAGTAATATATTATATTTTCATTTTCACCAATCTTTAGGGTACACCTAAATAAGTGCTTAGATTTCTCTTAAAATTCAGGAGCTACATACGTCAGAGCGCTCCATAAGTGACCTCTCTATGCTCTGTTCCTTCATAAAGTTGGCCAAGTGCGTGTCAGGCCACGCATAGAATAGAGTTCGGTAGTCACCTATAGTGGTAAGTAGATTTAAAATCGTGTCTAATAGATAATTGTTATGTTTACTTATTACTTCTTTATTATTATACGAAGTTTTCCAAGTGAGTGCGTTTTATAAGTTAGGCCCCTTAACTCCTGAAATAAAAAGTTATCAAAACCGGTACAGTTTTCTTTATTGTAATTTGAATTTGAATATTGGCTTTGAATTATTGAACTATTTTATCGTTTCATAAAAACAGTGATGTTTAAATAAATTCTTAATTTCACAAAGATTCGTTTAAGTAGGCGTATCGGTTATTTTAGCTGGCAACACTGTTAAGTGTCTAAAGTTAAGACACTGACGCAACACCGGGCACTGGCGCGTGCGACCGGTGACCGCAGGGATGGAAATCATTGACACTTTAAAATAATAAAAACGCGATTGAATGATTGATTTTAGTCGATTACTTTCATGTCATAAGTCATAGACAAGGATCACGGGTGACAATGGTTTTATCCCTTCCCTAGATGATTATTGTTCGTTCATTCGATTCGTGAGTTCCTTTAAAATGGAACGTGGTCGTACGGCGAGCATAATTATTGTCACAGAGCAACTACTACTAGAGTCAGAACTTACCCATAGAGCTTGGAAAAAAGTTTCAGCGCCTCCAGTGTTTGAGCGGGGAACTACTTTTTAACGGCGGGTAATTTGAACTCGGCACTATTTCCGAAGTTCTTGATTATTGTTATTGTTTACTTTGTAAGGAGGTGAGAGGAAAGAAACATTTATATAGTTGAACATATTAGTATATTTATACATATTTTCTAGACCATCTAATCACCAATATTAAAGAGAAGGTATAGGTACATAATATTTATGTAAGAAACAAAACAAAATAAATCACTTTTATCTTAGGAACCAAATATTTTTTTCTAAACTTATTCGTCGTTTACCTAAAAACGTCGTTATTTGTCGTTTACTTAACAAGGCCTCTTCGTGTACCTGGCACAATACCTTCAATGTTCTTCAAAATGTTTCTCATATACCATATATGATTTATATACATTGTCTTTACTAAGAGCATTTAGTTTATCATTCCCAATATTTTTCAACCAAAGATCGAAAAGATAAGGTGAAGACTTGGGAAATCTATGCCGTTTACTTTCCATGTCTTGGCAGTTGGGAACACAACACTTTTTATTATATTTAGGCATGGCTATATTTTTATGGCGTAAGAAATAACTAAAAGAAGCAATGTTACACAGTACACAATCACAAAAATCACAAAACATTTATTTATTGTAGGTTAGAAACACAAAGTACAATGTTTATAGGATAGAATAGAAAACGAAAATCATATCTAACTAATTTTGACATAAAATTTAGACCAATCAAATAGCCCGACGCTAGCGCCAAATCTATGCAGCGGGTGAGCGGGACCCTAACAATTATTTGACAGCTCCATAAGAGTAATTTCTCTAGTAGTAGTTGCTCTGTGATTATTGTGGATCATCTCGTGTGAGCACCACGTGTTCGGTGGAGTGTCTCATTTACATGGGCTGCTATTCAATGTCCTAACTGTATTTCGTGATCGAGAGTTACAATAAAGTAATTGTACGAGAATATTCTCCTTGCCCGAAAACTCACGCCTACCCTCAATTATAAATATGAGGCCTACTGACGTTCCTAGTGGATGTTGAGCTTTTATATATATTTGTTTTAAGTAGTAAATAGTAACCAACGAATGTCATTGATTTAAATGTGGAACACTAAGGTGCACGATTTCCTGTGCTGCGCAGGCGCCTGGGGCACGCCCCGCCTACCATTGTACCCCTACAATGCATCGTACCTCACGCTAACGAGCGCTCGCTCGCAGCAAACCAGACACATTTGTAAAAACCGCAATAAGCGTTCCATTTCGGCATATTGTTTTGACATATAATAAATATTTGTGAGATTACACCGCGCAGAGATTGCAGGGCTGATTTTAAAAACGATCGGTAGTTTTATTTTGTTCGGGCTATTGTTTCTGTAAGGGTCTTGATGCGTCCGGTAGACGTGGGAGCGCTGGGAGCTACGTTCCAGCCAATAGCGAACTGTATTACACACGGTTGCGTTCGGCAGCTCCGCTCCACCCTTCTGTGTTGTGATTTAATCAGTAGCTGGCTTTTGTAAATCCTGAAATAGCTTGTTTTATTTCATATCTATATAATATGTATTTCATGTGTGACTTCACTATTTATTAAAAGTTTAAAAACTAATACAGATACCTGTATTAGTATTTAAACTTTTAATAAATAGTGAAAGTATACACTTAATAATATGGAAAAAAAACTGTTACAAACTACTGAAACAACAATAAAAATTGGGTAAGATAAAATTAGTAGATGCTTTAAAGTGTCAAATAATGCAGAAAATACAAAAGTATAGTGTATATATCTGTTGTCATATAATCTCCTTACAAATATAGAAATTGCGTCTTTTTGTTTCTTTAAAAAGTCTTCCGTAGCAATGTTTTTGAACATGTCCTTAAACATAAAATATATTTTTTTTAAAGACAATTAGTAATATAAATCATTTACATATTGCAAGGCTATGTAGGACTATGTAGATACTATGTGGTAATCATAAACAGCTCTTAACAGTCCACAGCTGGACACGGCCCTGTCCTTAGACATGTGTATGCAAACGTAAATAATATTTCTCGCTGACCAAGGGACCACAGTTAATTGTAAGTAAATCGATTAAAAATATAGTAGACGCACATATTGTGTTAAGCAAATAATATCAAAATTGCCTTTTAGTAATTGACACATAGCAAACTCCAGAATTAGTTTAATACTCTAATTTAGCGCCTGAGAACTCTCACGGTTATGGTACTTGTACGGTTGTTCCGGCTTATCTCTGGAACAGCTGGAACGATTTTGACGCGCGTGTTGCTGATGACATGAGGAGTAACTTAGGTTCCTTTTTAGACTACTTTTACCCCGCAGCGTTAATAGCGGTCGTTGTTGTAAAGGCACGACAACAACAACGATGGGTAACAACGCGGGACTTAGCTAGTTAGAAATATGTCAGCCCTCACACGGAGAATGGTGAAGTCCTTTATAATATGTTTGTCTCTAAAAAGATGGGCAGTTGTGGCTGTGTGGCGATTACAGAGCACTCAATGTGATAACGAAGCTGAATCTTATCCGATGCCTATAGTTAGTAGTTTTATGTATAAGTTAAAGATAAGAAAACATCCTTTCCCGTTTAGATTTCGATACGGAATAGAGAATCGAGAATAGAGAATTACATCCTTCTTTGGTCTTTGGGAGTTCCATCACTTCGGTTGAGGAAGCCTATTGAAAAGAATACAAAAAAATATAATTACATTACCTCGCCCTAGTTTCACTACATTCTCTCTCTCGTCTTTGATAACATACTGTACGGCTACTTCGCAACAGAAAAAATGGCTGGTAAAAACCGTTCCAAAATGTTATTTATGAGAAAGAATTTACTGCATTTACTTGTTCAGCAATTCACTATAGCTGAATTAATTATTTTAAACATATGGTATATTATAATTTACACCGATCAGAAAAGCATGCTTCTATTAAGAGAGCCATCACATAGAAATTACACGACACCACGTCCATAATTTAATAATTTGTATTATATGGCTAACAAAACAGAATCAACGAATAAAATAGAGAAGTTAGTAACATCACGATAAGTCTAAAATAAATGTTGATCTGTACATGAATAACGAACGCCGGCAGCGGACGCACCAAACACATGATGCACGTCGACTGAAATTGTAGGGTGGGCTCCAGTTAGCGCCTCAGAGGTGTCAAGATTGCCATAATTTGCGTCTGCGAACTTGCCTGTAGCGCCTGTCGTCACGTGTTACATCCTAAATACTTTTATTACTGTTAAAAGCAACACAGCGATTTGAATTACATTAAAACATTACGCCCCTATGTAGAGCCGAAGCAGTTAAATCTTGTAGGCAGAAAATATGCTTATTCAGTCAGTGACGTTTTAAGCTATAAATGCCTGTATAAACGAAGTTTTCAAAGGTTGATAATAATCAATAAAATTGAAACAATACAGTTGTCAACAGCAGAAGGACGTTATGGGTTGTTTTGTTGATGATGACGTGTTTATTTTAAACAAAAAAAAAATTCTTGTACTGATATTATAAAATGTATAAACGTGTTACTATATCTACTGTCATTTTCACAATCCTGATTTATGTAAAATGTATAAATTATTTATGTTGTGATTGATTTATTTACACTCATAAATATGAACATTCATGCTTTACTAAATTATTCAACGATTAAGAATTCATTGGGGGAGACATCGGTTCTTGTTTGTACTGGGAAACAGATTAAATCTTATTCAATCACGGAACGTGCTTTGAAATCGAATGTCTCCTGATTTTAAGCAGATTAAAGTCAACTCTGAGACTTCTTCAACGGCTCCGCGCCACTCAAACCCAAGACCCTATTATGTTTAAAGTATTTTTAAGTCTGAAAGTGTGTTTGAAAATAGCATTTTTTTGCTGAATTCGAAAACGAATGAACATTAGATAAAAGTATTAAAATTATGACTTATGTTTTTCAAATTCACATTCAATTGTATTCTACCGATGAAAACAAAACATTTTACTAACGAGGTCCCGTGAGTTTCATAAAAATATATCATTTGGAATCGATATCCTAAGGAGGTGAGTTTCTTCACACATTAATAAGCCGTTTAGACTTTGTGATTCGTCTAAGCATCGGCCATAAATTGTAGATACATCAATATTGTATGATGAGATTAATGCCCATGTTCGGAAGACCATTAGGCCTGCATAATCCCATTGTATTTTTTACCATCTTTGAATTCGAGCTTATAGCCGCCGAACTGACGTCGACTGCTCACAAGAAATGATTAAAGTGATGCATTTATTTATAATAATACCCATTCGTTTTATTTTGTCTTGTGATACTTTTATAATTTCTACATATTTGAATAATTTCTAAATTGTATAGCTAGATTCTAGGCCCATAGGTAATTTGTTGTGTGGCATTTTATCTGAGCAATGAACTAAACATTTCGTTTATTTTGTTTCGTAAAATACTCGTGTCACTTTTATCAGCGGCTTTCATATTTCAATTCATATATCGACGGTTGTCAAAACGTCTCCTCTATAAGGTTGTGGTTGAAATGCGGTCTTGGACCAAGGGCTGGCTAAAGTATAGGCTATCCTTCATATCGGTCCATTCACGAGGCAAGCGGGGCGTCCGATGACACTCGGATGACTTCGCTTAGATTTATGCTCCTGTAATATGGCGGCTTCTGTAAATGGACGAGTTCTCACCACACGATGAAGTCAATCCTTTGTATTTATTAGTTTGCCCGCGGAAACTCAACTGACATGTAAATTTCTTTACCGTTCTAAGGTCATTGTGTGTTTATTGATTTATGAAAGTCGATGTCAGGATTCATTTTAACTATATATCTATATTTAAAAATGTTTTTTTAAATCAGCTATTGAAATGTATTTTTAATATGGCAAGAAAAGGTCGAAAAGTGACCTTGACCTTAAGTCAGATTTTGTCTGTGTATGCAGGGAATAGTTACACATTAGGTAATGTTAGGTAATTATAATATAATTTTGTGCTCTTCAATGATAGATAAGTTACTTGATAAAACTTGTACTAAGAAATATAAAAAGCATTTATAAATAAACAATTTAATATATTTCTATTTATTATATGTATGTGTATACAAAAAAAGTAAATATGTATTTCATTATATCGGTTATCTAATACCAATAGAGAGCTCTGCTTAGTTCGGGACTAGAACGTTGTGTATATTTTTTTTTTTGTCAATTTTATTGTGGAAAGTATAATAGCTTTTTTTGTAGTTTTTTAGCGATTTAGGAGCCATTAGATATTGTCAGTAAGCCATAAGTATGTGGTGATTCCACTTTATCAGTTTAGGTTGTCACGGAACCAACACCTCTCCTAATCAAGTCCTATCCTGGAGGATTCGCGAGAGAGAGAAGAAGAGACTTCGCTTTAGAAAGTATGATTTCTTAAATATTTAATTTTATAAAGACATTTCAAATAATTTAGAAAATTATTATTTGTAATTTATCAATTATTACATTTTACTGGATATATAAATAAATTAAATAAATAATATTGATATTATATTTAATACTAATATTTTAAATAAATTATTTACCTGTCCAACGAAAACAGGTCTTCTTTGAAACCCTGAAAAGTAGCGAGTAGTATAACATGTATTTAGAACGCTTTTATTACTCTGTTGACATCAATGATGATAAAAAAAAGCGGCCAAGTGCGAGTCGGACTCGCCCATGAAGGGTTCCGTATCAGCAAGTAACATCATATAAAAGTTCTTGTAGTTCGTTGTAACTTTCATAGATGTTTTTATACTAGTGTATTGATTGGATGAAAGGTAAATTGCGTGTTACGATTTATGATGTATTAAAAAAAACTACTCGTTCAAACCAATTTTCGTTGGTAGTTTGCATGGTAATGTACAACATATATTTTTTTTAGTTTTATCACTCTCTTATTTTAGAAGTTAGAGGGGGGGGACACACATTTTTCCATTTTGAAAGTGTCTCTCGCGCAAACTATTCAGTTTAGAAAAAAATGATATTACAAACCTCAACATCATTTTTGAACACCTATCCATACATATAGGTTTAGGTTTAAATACACGTATAGGTTTGAAGAAAAAATTACCCCCAAAATGTATTGTTTTTTTTATATTTTTATGTAAAAACCTTAATGCGGTTCACAGAATACATCGACTAACCAAATTTCAACAGTATAATAGCTCTTATAGTTTCGAAAATAATTGGCTGTGACATACGGACGGACAGACAGACAGACAGACTTGACGAATCTATAAGGGTTCCGTTTTTTGCCATTTGGCTACGGAACCCTAATAATTGGTTTAAGAATAACCAATTCATATTTACAATAGTTCACGTTCACATAGTATATTGCCTATAGTTTTAACTTATACAATAGATTACTCTAAATAGGGATATTTTTTTGTAGGTTTTAAATTTAAAAATGTAAACTATTAATTAATCTTAATTGTGATTAAAAACTGTTGCGTCCTGTAAAAATACGGTTGTGTATTTACATAAATATAAATTGTGTTAATGATCTACTTGCCGGATTATTAAAGGCATTAACATAATTTACGGTTCTGATAAAGTAATCTGGAATGGGCTCAATTTTATTACGCAATAAAATTAAACGATACTTCAAAGACGTAAACTGAGTGTCACCTATTCCTATTCCCATAACTGGGTTAATAATTTATAGTAGGAAACTGCGGTTTTAGCTACTGTTCAAAAAAGTTCTTCTAGTTCAACGTTATGGTTTTATATCCAGTAAAACGTAATAATTGATAAATTACAAATAATTATTTTCTAAATTGTTTGAAATGTCTTTATTAATTAATATATTTAATAATCATTTGAATCTTTCGAATACGGTATAATCCACCTGCTTTATCGATATCTTTCATTTTTGTTTTATCAAGTTTAAAACTTTTTGTGAGGTCTTTTAGTATATAAATATATATATCTTATATATAATATTCTCGTGTCACAGTTTTCGTTGCCATACTCCTCCGAAACGGCTTGACCGATCTTTATGAAACTTTATATGCATATTCAGTAGGTCTGAGAATCGGCCAACATCTATTTTTGATACCTCTAAAACGCGAGCGGAGCCGCGGGCATCAGCTAGTATATATATATATATATATTGTATACTTGTATTGTAAAATATAATCATTCTGTTCGTTTAACAAACACAACACATTTTATTTTTGACAAATACAAATAAAAAAAAACTTGTCTCAAACACACAACACCCCTAAATTAGTAAAATTCCTGGGTAGCGAGGAACTTTACAAATAAAAAATAATATGAATATTTCGAACATGTTAGACACAACCACACAACGTCATCTAGTCCCAAACTAAGCGGAGCTTATATTATGGGTACTAAACAACTGATATAAATACATACTTTTTTTTGTAAATACAATGAAATTATATAGAAAACACCCAGATTCCGAAACAAATCTTTGTGAATCACAGAAATTATTATTGGTCCGACCCGGGAATTAAACCCCAGACCTCTTGATCAGCAATAGCATACGCTAACCACTAGTCCAACAAGGCAGTCAAATTTACACGAATCAGATACAAAAAGGTCCAGACTCAGAACAACAATTTATCGATATATTATGTAAATTATGTTGTCTCATTATTACTAATCTAAAGCTACTACTATGTCATCCATGCTTTTATTATAATGACGACGGCAATATCAGTTTTACAGCAATTCAACTCTAGTTAATAATTAAGTTACTTATTTATTAACTAGAGTGGTGTTGTGGTGACGAGTCCGTGTGGTGACGGATTAAGAATACAGAGTGTCACCACCCCTATAAGGCGACTAAGGACATCAATGCAAAGAGAAGAAAAACTTGAAACCAACCCTATACCAACCCGTCTGGCCAGAGTGGTATAGTAGGCCAAAATCTCCTTTTCAAGAAGAGGCCTATGTCCAGCAGTGGACTGTTAAAGGCTGTTGATGATGATGATGAATTGCTACTGCTACTGAATATAATTGTACTTATACTATCTACAGATTTCTGACCGTTTTTACCAATGATTCTTAAATTTAAAAGGTAATCCTAAGAGATATTTTCGTTTTCACCACCCTTTAGCGGTCATCCCAGTGCTTGATTTTTCGTAAAATTTAGGAGTTAAAGTAGTAAAAATAAGGAGACGGTTTTAGTACGTGAACGATGGTAGTAACGGAGATTAGTGTATCTAGAATAAAAATACTAAAAACCCAATTTTCTATTTGTAATATTTGTATTTATTAAAAGAACTTATGATTGACACTCCATGATTCGTAATTCGTGCAATATGCCGAAGACTGGCGTCATCAGCCGGCGGCTTGACGTTTACTTGAAGGTTTATTTAATCAAGGAGCGGTACCACTCCCTGAGGCCGCTGAGTGCAATACGCTGCTGCTGTCTCAATCGCGATTGCACCCGTACAATTGCATTGTCCTCGGGTGATAGAGGATTTAATTAAGTTTCTTCACGGTTTTAATTCTACTGTAATACTGTAAGTTGCTTCGTTGGTATTTCATTATAATATATAATACTACCTGGTGCCCGCGGCTCCGCTCGCGCCCTAGGGTTATAAAAAATAGATGTTGGCCGATTCTTAGACCTACCCGATATGGACACAAAATTTCATACTAATCAGTTCTGCCGTTTCGGAGGAGTATGGCAACTAACTTTGTCACACGAGAATTTCAATATTAAAATTTAATCAATATCAGTATTATCAGATACTCTTATTAAAAGTTTCTCTTAACGTTGATTTTTTAATCTATTATTAATAATTTTGGCACTCAATTTAGCTTAATGGCCATTATTTTTTTAATTTTGTAACACAATTTGTCGTATATTTTAAGAGGACATTTTGAAATAAAAAAAAAGTAAAATTGTAAAAGTTTTTATATTTAAATTTTATTTACTTTTTAAATTATATTTAATGGATTAAAATTAGTAATTAAAAAACTGATATATTTATTTTACTAATATTATAACTTATTTTCCATGCGATATCGGTAACTCTAGTTTCTGCCGAATAATCTCGTTAAGAATTTTGAAGTATTTCCAGTACTTCAGCGTACTGGAAAATCAGTACGCTGATGGACGCTGGAGTCGAAAGGTGCTAGAGTCGAGACCGCGATCAGACAAACGTAATGTAGGGGGCGCCCTGCGGCACGATGGACTGTGGACTGGACTGGACGAGGAGGGTGGCTAGCGGCGGATGGATGCGGACTGCCCAAGACCAAGATGGTTGGCGTTCCTTGGGGGAGACCTACGTTCAGCAGTGGACGGCGATAGGCTGACACCATATAATATTATAATATATATTTAATTTAGATTGAATTTAATTTAAAATTGCCATATTACTACTTTATTCAACCAGCATGGTTGAATAAAGTAGTGTTGTTAAATTTCGAGATGCTACATTTTCCCCATTTTCACAGATAACTTTTTTTGCAACACACCATTATTTCTCTGTACCCACAGTTATTAAGTTTTAGATATGAATTATTTTAAATGGCAACATTTGAAAATGCCATAAGGCGAAACCGGTCAGGTAAAATTGTTCTAAGTTCATTAAACAGAAGAAAAGTAAAAGTAAAAAGGAAAAGTAAAATTAACTTAATAATAAAGTAAATTGGTTCAGTTTATATGTACAAAGACTGACCCCTGAACTTTACCGCTGGTGTCAATTACATCCGTAAAATATTAGCCTGTGATATGTACAAACCTATGCTAAGATAATATTATATCTAGACTCTTTATACTCATATTTAAAGTTCTCTTAAAAGTTTTTTAAGTATGATTTCTTCTTGACTGCCTCGGTGGTACAGTGGTAAAATATACGATTGCTATGCTTGAGGTCTCGGTATTTGACCAAACATTTGTATGATCTGCAAATATTTGTTTCAGAGTTATACTTATGTCAGTTTTAGTTGTATCCATAGGGCTGCTTAGTTTGGGATTTGATGGTGTTGTGTGTCAGATGTTCGAAACCCTGGACGCAAAAACGACGGTGTTATAAGTTTGACGTGTCTGTGTGTGTGTGTGTCTGTCTGTACCATCGTGGCTCCCGAAAGATTGAACCGATTTTGATTTAGTTTTTTTTTATTTGAAAGGTGAATTAGTCAACAGTGTCCTCACCTAGGTTTTCCTTTTAAAAAAATAAAATATAACTAAATTACTATAAACTAGATGCTCATCCCAGCCTAGCACGGGGACATACTCGTAGTTAATAAAACAAAAAATAAAAACTACAACACACTCTTGGCAGACTTTTGATGCTGAAAACAGTCGATTAAGTCTATTTTTGACAAAGAAATCATTCAAAATCATATTTGGGAGTCTTTGTAGATTTAAATATCACTTCAAACATATAACACCCTTCACACTTTATGTTGGGGCTTAGTAAAGAAATAATCTATATTTATAAATATATATTTATTTTAATAAAAACTTTTTTTTAAAAGGTATTTGTAAAGAGATAATTAGCTACAAAACATAAGCTCTAAAATTTATTGGATCAGAGCTTCTCTGGAAACGATATATTGTGTTGTTTTATTTTGTTGCAGCAAAATAAATTGATTATCAAGAGGTCTGAGCTGCGATAAAACAAAATTCGTATAGTTGGCTAAGACTAAAACATTCATTTCGTAGTTCCATCTCTACTAATTCGGAAACAGAACCTTGGAATTGTATAGCCTATGTCCATCAGTGATAATGTACAATTCTAATAGTGGAAGAATGTTTCAAATCCAGTAGTTTCGGAGCATATTCATTTCAAACCCAACAAACAATCAGATCTTTCCTTTATAAACAATTAAATATTAGTATAAATAATTAAGTATATATAAGTTGCTTTTACTCAAACTTCATTTAAACATTCTTAAAGCCTGCGAAGTTTTTTCTTATATATATGACAGTTTATGTTTTCTTTGTGCCTGTGTGCCAGCTCCAAAATAAATCAAAGAATAAATGTAGGTTCTAGTGTAAGAGTTTTATTTTTGATGTAGCGAATTCTTGATGGCTTTCAAAGCAGAGGTTTAGCTCGGAGGGTAGTATAAAATTTGTATAACAAATGAGGGGCGTGCCTGGGATCCGTCACAGTGGCGGAGGACGCCGCGTGGGGCGCTAGATGGGTGGCCGCTGTTGCTTAGTTGAACGCTTAAAGAACAATTAAGATAGACTGTGTTATCCATGCTTATGGGTATTTTTAAGTAACTAATAGTAAAACTTAATCAGATCAGAAGGTGAAATCGTTCATTGTTCAGCTCGGTTTGGCCTTAACCTTACTTTTCAATTTCAGATGAATTCAATGCTCACTTTAGACCTGCCAACGAGCTACTTTCAGTTTTGTAAATACTGAAAATTTTTTGTAGAGGTAGACGCTACTATGATATTAAATTTTTTTTTTGAATTTGATGTTCGGCTTATTTAAAAACATTATTAGCTATTTTAATTATATTATCCCCATGTAATATAAAAGGTATCAATAACTTAAATTTTAGAATTATTTGAATATCAGCCTATTGCAATCCACTGTTGGACCTCTCTATTTAGAGTACTCAAGATCGCTGACAGGAGTTGAACGCGAGAAACTGAAAATCTAACACATCCAAAGGCATGCAATAGAGATGACTATTTGAACATAGTAAGTAATGGCAATTCTACATGATAGTCTTTGTTTTAATTAGATAATCATATTATGGTGGTAGATAAATAAAGTTAAATACTTGATCACATCAGAACAAACTAGACATTTTGCCGGAAGTGTCGTGAGTAACAACAAGACTATAACGAGATTATAATTATAATTTAAGTATTTAAAAATGTATTAATTTTCTATTTTATGAACTTCAATCGAACGAACATTCTTGCTGTTAGAGCACGTGATTTTTAGATGTTTCTTATCAATAACTATCAAGGTAGTAATCGTAAATTAAATTCGTGAGTGAAAATAATCACGAGAGTGAGGTGCGATCCCACGATATAAAAAGTATAGACATTGATCGTTCACCTTGTATTAGGTAAACACTGCATGAGACCATTGTTACAGCCAGTTGTTTGCTTCTTTCATTAATAACATATATTTTGATAAACGAAGGCCCTCCGAATCGGTTTGGAGCCGAGAAACCAGCCACCTCCATCGACACAACGTGGTATTAAGCTATTATTTATCCAACTAACTTGTTTGTTTTCGGCAAACAAACAAACAGGATAAACTATAGAAGTATTATATGCTTTTGATACTTGCGTACACATAAAAAAAATATCTACTTTTTCTATTATACTTTGTCCATTCGTTTATTGTCTTTTTGACAGGTCACGCCTATAAATTACCTGTATTTTTTTTCGTAATAATGTACTACACAGTAATGTCGTACTTTATAGACGGGTAGGGAAGTGGCTTGTGCATAGCTTAAAACAAGAAACTATTAAACAGTTCTTAAAATACGCTAAATCGATTAAACGATAAAAATAATCTATCATATTATTATGATCAAAATAATTTGACTTCATATAAGTATTGTTTCTGTAAATTTAATAAAATAAAAAGGAAATTAAAATAGTATGACTTCAAGGTTGATTATTTGCAAGGAATTAAGTCGAAATTTTGGCATTTAAGTTCAAACTTATAATAAAGAAAAATCTGTGCATTAATTAATTTATTTTTGGACCATTGTCTTAAAATGTAACTATGCACGCGTTAGTAAAATTTAACTTTGAAACGCGTGGTTAATAACGTTTAAATCCAGAGTTATGAGAAAATAGATTTGAAAAATCACATAATACTTACTAAACCGACCTTCAAGGTGTCAGGAAGTTTTCTTTGTTCTGGGCCAATTATATATCATCATTTTATTTATTTACAATACTGTCTTAAAATCACATAATACTTACTAAACCGACCTTCAAGGTGTTAGGAAGTTTTCTTTGTTCTGGGCCAATTATATATCATCATTTTATTTATTTACAATACTGACTTATAGAATATTATATCGCTTGATTTTGATTTTATATTATATTTAAGACAGAGTATAACAACTTTTTTGTAGAAAATATCGACACAATATTTATTCTTCTAACATTTTGCAGTCTCTAATTGTAATGAATAAATGATAAATAAAGAAACAAAAATATTTCAAATTAATTTAAGTAATAACCCAAGGAAAAAAAATTAAAATAACAATTTTGACTGCGAAGACATTTATTAATTAAATAAGTTTTAATACTATAGGTTAGTATTAAATTTTAATTCTATATGTTCTATTTAGTTTAGTCTAACTAAATAGAACATATCAAGATTATTTACTCAGCTTTGATGTCGGTAAATGCACATCCCTACATTTAAATATATGTTTGTTTTATCAAAATTAAAGAGTATTAATTTGGTATCGGTTATCTAAAAGATGATCGCACCCGAAATGGATACATCATTTGCTATTCAAATAGCCGTAAGCGAAGAGAGCCTGTAGATAAAATCCGTCGTATTTTGGTAATAGCTTATCCTTTAGCTGTGTAAATGCGAGAGTACATAATGAATGTAATTGTGAGTGGAAGTTTCGTGACTCCATAGTAGATAAGTAGTAATGTATTCTCGAATTGTCTGAGATCAAACGAATTGATAAAATATTGGTCACAATTTTTTTTTCTTTGAAAAAGAACAACGGCAAATGAGTAATATTTCTTGCCATATCATGAAAGTGAAGAAAGACAGATAAGTGTATCACCACACTTTCACTTCTTCCTCCTTTCTAAGGGGTGATGGAGTTATTCTAATTAACCGCTGGTTTACTGGCAGCGAATTGGGTTTGGTGTGGAAATCGTCTACTAGGTCTTCTCCGCCGCCTCCTTCTACGAAGTGACGTCTTTGAGTCAAATTACTCAAAACAATTGTCACTACTGGTCATGGTCTTAGTCATGGATTGAGACTCAATTAACTCCTAACCTTCGAGTACAGATATTTCCCGAAGCAAAACTGGAAAAGATCTAGCTCAGTCATAGTCATACACTAACTTTTATTTCTAACATCTTGTTAAAATCCCAGAGCCCCTTTTTACCACAAATAACGGTTTATGTTTCTTAATGACACACATGACAAATGCCTAAGGTCATCTGAAGATTTGAGACTTTAGTTGCCGTTGCATTTCACAAAGTTATATGGCAAGTCCTTTACGGTTGAAGCTGTACGCTTGTGGCATGCATTACCAGTAATCATTAGAAAAGCGCAAACCATAACTAGTTTTAAGAAAATGATTCAGGAATTTTATACTTCATAACTAATCAATCGCAGAATTTGGGTATTATGTGAATGTTTTCGTTATAATATAATTGATAGTTATTTAGATATTGTATGTATGCATATCATTGGTATGTATTTATGTATGTTTATATGTATATTTATGTATGGTGTATGTATGTGTACATGTATGGAGATATATATATGTCTCAAGTTATATTCATTAGTAGATTATAATTTTCAAAACTCATTGCATCGTCAAAGGTTGCCTGGAAGAGATTGCTTTTAGTAATAAGGCCTCCATTTGTACATTACATGTAAGTCATTTCTGTTCTGTATTGTGAATTTGTGATACGGTGTACAAAAAAGAGTTTTCTATCTATATATATCTATCTTATAGGGACCATAATTATATTACAACTCTATTATGTTTAAGATAAATATAATGACTAGACTTCGTTTTCCTGTATAATTATGTTATTGCAAGACAAGGTTTATATAGAAGAAAATGAAAAGAAAATCACCCATGACTGTACACTAGCCGTGAGAAGCTGAGACGGCCACAACTACTAAAACAAGTTTTATAGGAGAAATATTTACGAAACAAAATAATGCCTGCACAGTAACTTTGCCTGGCCAGCTCATGATGAAGGCCAGTGCAACTCGGTTGAAATGTTTTGCAATTAATAAATTTCATACATCTGTATGTTAATTTTCACGCTTTCAAGAAAAAAATTGGGTTTACGAACAATTTCACAGTAGCTCGAGTGTGTTAATTTAATAGGACAGCTTTAGTACAAATAAAATTAGTTCAGTTCTTGTTTCTGACAATTGCATGTACAGGATTCTTTTAATTAAGATCTGAGCAAATAGTCTCTGATTTATACGAGTATCTGCCATGATAATTAGCGAGCCTGAACACCAGTTCAACAAAGAATATTAAATAATTATTTGTATGACAGTGCAAAAAGTCAAGACACCGAGAAGACCCTTTCGTATTTCACTAATTAGTTACTGGTTTTTTTCCTGCTAATTTATTTTGTATTTTAATATAAAGCCCATACTGAATGCTGGAATTATGAGAATTTTGTTCCTTGGAAGACGTTCACGTCATTGTTAATTCAGTATAACATTATTAAGTCAATAATTAAAATTCATTAGGCAATAGGTAACATCAATCATTAGTTTTCTTAATTTATTTATATAAAAGCCACTTCCTACACCAGTTTATATTTAAATACGCCTTCATTTAAACCACAAGAATTTTAATTTGTAAATAGTTAAACTTGTGGAAAAGTAATTAAACATATCCGTTTGTATTAAAATAGAGATGAGAAAAATAAAACATGACATCTGTATCGAGAACGCATAGCTTATGATTTTTATATCTTTAGATGTATCTTAAGATCGTGACCCTAGTACTAGTCTCGTAAGTAGGATTACAGACGCTCTCTAAGTTACACGTCCAAGATTATCTTTGATTCATCTCTGGATACAAACAGTTCAAAGTTCTAATTATTTTTTAAAACGTTGTATAGAAGCTCTTTAAAATTGGATAATCACTTTAATTTAACCTTAATACTCAGTAGAATTTTTAAACACGTGTAGGGAAGTTATACATATGTATGGTCAAGTGTTGTACTCATGAACGGCTGCACCTGTTGACACCAATGATTCAGATCAAAATAATCGATTTAAAATATTTATTTTTAACGTTTCCGTAAAAGGCTTTTAGTGTATTAACAACATTATCTAAACATCAACCTCTTTTCGACGTTTGTTCACTGATGTCTATGATTTAAGGTTTTAGATAGAAAAAGTAATTTTGAAAGGAAGTTGTAATGATGTAGTCATAGTTCCTCATTATTTATTGTTGTATTAGTAAGTAATTTTAAGTGCTTCATGAGTAGAGAAGATTTGATTTGCATATGTTTTGTGCTTTGAGATATAACATGCATGTAGAAAAATAACTTAACATAATGTTGACGTAGACATACACGGTTGACCTAGAGGTTTCAGCGGTCGCCAAGCCGCTTTCTACTTCGCCAAGTGTCGTGGGTTCAAATCCTACATGGGAAAACACAAACACGTTGTGTGATTTACAAATTGCTGTTCTGAGTCTGGGTGTTTTTTGTATACGTTTCATGTCGACTGCCTTGTTAGTCTAGTGGTAAACGTATGAGGCTGCTGACCAAGAGGTCTCGGGTTCGATTCCCGGGTCAGACCAAAAAATTTGTGTGATCCACAAATGTTTGTTTCGGAGTCTGGCCGTTTCTCTATGTATATATGTATGTTTCTATATGTATGTATTTACAAAAAAAAAATGTTTATGTATTTTTTGTGCTCAGTACCCTTAACACAAGCTCTGCTTACTTAGGGACTAGATGATGTTGTGTGTAAGATGTCCAAAATATTTATTTATAATTTATTTATATTATGTATGAATGTAAAGTCTCCGCGACACAGAATTTATATTTCTAATGCGGGAGTTTTATTTTATAAAAAAAAACATAAATATTGCTGTAACTGTAAAATTTAATTTCGAGGTGTGTGTATTATATCTTTTTTTAGATAAAAGAAATGTTAATCTGCCGTAAAGTACAAACACTGTCAATAAGTACAATCCTACCTGTTAACGAACAACCTGTAAAATCTTTTATAACTCAAAGAACCAAACGTGTTATTCAAATTATCCGTGATTACGGCAGTCTAATTAATTTGTAAGAGTAATAGTAATCGCTCAAATAAAAGTACTTTATAGTTTATGAGATAAAAAGGTTTCATCTTAAATTCTGGAATTCGTACATATATAAAATATTAACTGGTCAGGTTAGGTGATTTTGCCATTTCATTTGACTTTTTTATTTACAATTGATAACAGTACATCTCACTGTACCAAAATAAAAACGTTGTTTAAAACTAAAATTATTACAAAAATTATAATCTAAAAACGTTTATCACCAGAATGGCAATATTTTTAATTCAAATTTCCTTGTTTCAAGTTTGTTATTACGTTTTTGAACAATTACTGTGAAGTTTTTAACTCTGCTTGTTCGTAAATTCCTGATAAGCTTGGCAGTATCTTGGATAAAGAAAAGAACGATGTTGTTAAACCAACACGAAATATTGGTGGATACAAGTGATTCACAAAATTGCTGGTGTCGGTGTCGAATAATACTTTAAGTGGTGTGAAAATACAACTGAGTGTAAATTTTGACGACTTAATAGCGCCCTCGTGTTGGTATAACTAATAAAACTGTTTGAATTGCATTATGGCAGAATTTCGTGATATTGCACATGTTTATTTACATTTGAGCAACGGCTCGATGAATTTATATATTTATATGGTCAAGAAGATTAATTTTAACATGCATTTATTCATTTTGTTTTAATTTCTAATACATTTAAAATACTTACATTCAGTTTGCTTTAATTTTGAATTATTATTTTTTATTTGATACTCGTTTCACATCAATTAGGTCCTTTAATAGGTTGCTGCTGTTCATAAGAATTTATATATTTATATGGTCAAGAAGATTAATTTTAACATGCATTTATTCATTTTGTTTTAATTTCTAATACATTTAAAATACTTATATTCAGTTTGCTTTAATTTTGGGTAATTTTTTTTCATTTGATACTCGTTTCACATCAATTAGGTCCTTTAATAGGTCGCTGCTATTCATAAGCCTCGCCTTAAAAAAGTGTCTTTGGCATAATATGCCAAAGACACTTTTTTAAACCCTTTCCCAAACAGTTTGGTCAGCGTGACTTAATAGTCACGCTGACCAAACTGTTTGGGAAAGGGTTTTTGTCAAGTTTTTCTTGTCTTTGCTGTATTATTGTCCTGCGTTGTTTATTCCTTCAGTTGACTCTTACTATACCCAAAAGATGAATATAGGTAGGGCCTGTTGACTTCGTACATATTTTGTATCATCATATACCCATGATTGTATATCATCTTACAATGGTAAAGTGTAAAGCCGTCAACTACACGTTACTCCCTCTCTTTACAGGACAACACGTGCTGGCTTTGAAAGTTATCGTTTTAGAGTCGTAGAAATACACACTAGAACTAAACAATTAACTGTTCCTTCCTGTGCCGGATAGTTGAAAACTAGAGCTTACTACAAGCTCACGTAAACACGTTACTTCCCACTGTGATCCGGGTTCCTTGTTCTGAAGCGTTAAAAAGCATCTTACAAGCTGCCGTAGTGTGGGGTCACGATACTACCTGCGTTTAATCGCAGAGAGTGGTGTGGCCCCCACTCTTGGATTCTATTCATGCTTTCCATCAAGCAGAGTGGAATCATCTTAGCAGACTTTGAAATATAATAAATAGTAGTGGACATAGACTTCCCCAAGGATCGCTACAAGAACCAGTTCTATGCCAGGTGATCTAATTGCCATATATAAATACATATATATATTAAAACAAAGACAAAACATTATATATTATCAATATTAATAATATTTTATATGTTAAATAGATTTATGAATTCCAGTTATTTATAAATATGCAAAACAAAAGTAAACCAAAAATAACTTTAACTTAAAGCACTGCTTAAAATAACACCAACACTGTCATACTTGGTAAAAAAACTGTTAACCCAAATTCAAGTTAAGATTTATTTTATAACACCGGAAGTTATTTATTGGAATATTAAAAGTCGTCTAAGAGCATTTAACGTCTTTATTAATAAGAACTACATAAAAACGAGTACAAAGTGTCATGTGACAGGCGAGGGGACTAGCATTTACTCACGGTGGAAGTAAACTTTTTTAAACAAATACATTTAATCGAATCTCACATCAATTCTTTGTTAAGTAAATAAGATATTTGGTTTCTTTGACTCTACACTAGCAGCCACAAATGTTTCTTTGTTTTGGCTTTAAAGTAATTGTTGTTAAAGTAAATCTAATTTTTTTATTGAATGAATAATAATATTATCTTTATGTGTGTATGTATTTATATTAGTAATAGCTATTATCATTTTTCCTTTACTTATTTACTTTTATCTCATTAGTTAATTTTATTTTACTTTTTGTTAATATTTTTTCTCCTCGTACCAAAACTACCTATGATACTAGTTTATTTTTCACAGCATTTTTTCTTAAACCTAAGGTTGCCTGGAAGAAAATGCTTTTAAGCGATAAGGCCGCCATATGTACATGGTCAATTTGTTTACTATTGCTTTTATGTAAATTTTTTTAACTAGTGTACAACAAAGTGGCTCATTAGTAATATAATATTTTTATTTACAAGTACTAATAACATTGTTATACAAGTACTAATAACATTGTTATTAGTACTTGATATAATTATTGATAAGTATTTAAAATGTAGGTAAAATACTAGAATTTAATAGTGTTTAATAAAACGGCTTTTGTGAGAGAGTATGTGGAATGTACTACTTGTTTAATTTCGTCAAGGCATTATAATCTGAGTTGGTAAAATCTTACTATTCTTACAAAAAAAATTTCTTAGGTAACACATGCCGTGGTGACTACTCTGCCTGATGTATTTATGTATATCATGCTCTGCCATCTGTCAAAACAAACGCACATAAAAACTAAAAATTCAAATGTAGACTTCGGGCAATCTTGAATTTCAGTTTTTTTATTATTATTGTTTATTAATAACAAAATTGGCAGTTATTGTAAAAAAAAGGGCTTTGAGATCACTTCTATTGTATTCATATAGACTCATAATTCGAAAAATAAAATATATATAGTTTATCAGGGCGACTTTAAACATCGACGTGAGAGTTTAATGATAACATAACCTTAAGTTATAAATATACGGGTATCCTCATCGTGAAATCTTATGTTTTTCTCACACCAACTTCAACTATAACTGACATTAAATTAGTAATAAATTTTCTTACCGTATCATTGATTATAATGCTCCTACTGTTCAGTAGAACTGACCTTAACGATAGCGATTTTTAATGCTTCATTTCCTGGAATGAACTTTTAATTTAGACCACCCCGACCGTGTTTTGAATATTTAAAATATTTTTCTATGATTTGAATTAATAACGCGTTAAGATCAATTAGGTAATGAGAACCGGTGTCTTTAGGCGATGACTTACGCATGTTTTCATTACATTCAATTATCTCACTGCATTGGTGGTCTCTAAGTGACAGTTGTTGCTTCTCTTAATTATCTCCTGATTACATTTTATTGGAGCACCGCTTGCTGTGATATGTTATTAATTTTGAATAAAATGTCGAAGTTCTATGGTTTTTTAATTCGAGTCATTTTTTGTGCAAAGGTAACGTACGCTGTGCTAGTTAACAATTAAATTTATGTCGCGGCTGCAAATCAAAATTCCCTTTTCTTTTTATTTGTAACGATCACCAACACATACGTACGCATCTGACACGGAATCGTAATGTTTCGGGTTTCCCAGTATATGTTGATTAAAATATACCTACTCAAACAAACAAAACTAACATTAAACTCTAAGACAGGAATAGTAATCATACTATTCCTGTCTAAGAGTTTTGTGGCCTATCAAGGTTTTGTGTGACTATCAAGTACAGGGAATTTGAAAGAATAAACAGACAGTAAAAAAGTTAAAAAATACATAGCTGCCGTGGGTCAATGAGTACATGCAGCGTGGCTCTGTATGTTATAGTATACTGATTATTTTTTATGTTTAACGGCCTGGCCACGAGTTTTGGTCTTAGCGAAAAGCGGAGCGGCGTCGGTGAGCGGTGCGTTTTGCACGCCACGAACCCTAGTAGCGAATAGTTGCAGCGGCGACGGTGGACGTATTTAGGTAGTCGAAACGTGTTAAAAATCATGGCGTTATAAAAATTATCCCCTGTCTGTTTAGAAACAAATTTTTTTTTTTTTAAATATGTTAGAATGAGTGCACGAACTAAATAAAGATCGGTATTTAGATGGTGGATTTAGTGACCTATACGAAGGTCCTACCTATAAGAAGTAACTGATGTTTCCAAGTGTTTTGCTAAGTAGGTACTTACAGAGAGAAAAAACTTTAAAAATTTGTCAACTACTTACATTGCGTATAAGACATACTAGTAGTTTCGTGTGTAGTTATATCTACAGACAAAACTACTGATATGTAAACTGTTTTGCTAATTAGGTACCTACTGACAGAGAAAAAAATTAACTTTTAAAACTTGTCAACTATCCACCTACATTACGTAAACATACCAGTAGTTTTGTCAACATATCAGTGGCTTCGTTTGGTAGGTACCTAGGTTCTATGTTTTTGTGTTATCAATTTAAATTAAACGTAAGTACCATTATATTCCGGAAAACATTGTTTAATTTCTTCCCACAACCTTTTTATATTTATGTTGGGGATATTTTGACATCCATATAGGCGGTCTATTTAAATTTCTGTTATAAAAGCCTCGGTATCCATTACCGCCATAAAATCGTCTAAAATTTTTTGTTTTTATTTAACGCCGCTGAGTCCGTCACTCCTGCACCGCTGTCCACGCCGCTCTGTTTCGTGGCGTCGCACATACGAACTTGTGCCTTTGTTCCCGCCGCTCTCCATACCGCCCGCCGCTGTAGCAATTCGCTCGGCAAAAACCGCTAGCTTTTTCGCTATGAGCGGCGACTCGTGGCGTGCCTCGTACATTTCTATACTTTTGATATGACCGCTCGGCGTTTCGCTTTTCGCTGCCGCTCACAGCGGAAAGGTCGTGAATGGGCCGTAAGTCTTAAAATGTGATTCCACTCTATTTGATTTAAAGCATGAGTAGAAAAGTAGTGATCTTAAAACTCATATTAAAAATAGAAAGTAATATCTGTAACCGTTGATCGCATATGGAATCCCCCTTAGTCTAATCAATAACTGGGATGGGATGGGACGGGACGGAACGGGACGGAAGAGAATGGAACGCAACGGAGCTCAGGTTCTTGAGTGTGTGTCACTGAGGAAAACAAAGAGTTCCTTTAAATAAGGGGAAATACGCGGATAAAGACGAATTAAAAGGAGCAATTTAAAAGGAGATAAACCAGTTTGTGATATTTAGAAACAGGTTCATATTCGCGGAGCCCTTACATTAGATTAATATCGGCGCACTTTTTCTTTTCGACTATCCGCCAGTATACTCACAAGGAGTATGGTCACTCTTGGATACTCATTCTTTTCATCAGGTAGAATGGAGTTGGCAGGCTCTTTATTTAAAGGAATATGTTTAAACGTCATGGCTATATACTTATGGCTTTTTTATTGTTATTACTAGAAATAAACTATCCGGTGTGTTAGCACCTTTTACACGATCTGTCAAAGTTGAGCTGTAAACCTCGAACGAAACAATTGGTAACTAAACCGATATAAATTTTGCTTGACTCGAACTTTGATTTACTGTGTTAGCGTAAAAATATCAAGACATGCAAAATAAACTTACTGACTTTAGAATGAAAAAATGCTTTATGGATTGAATTTTATGAATACTGGCATTACATAATTTTATTAGACTAATATTTCAACTATTTCACTGGTGCAAAACTGATATTCTATTAATGTCTTTCAATTTTTTCTCTTAACACCCGTAGCTTAAAACTTAATTATCCCGTAGTTTTCCTATGATGATAGTTCCCAAATAATTAATTATATAAAAATTTACTTCTTTAAAAAAGCATTTAAATAATAATTAAGTAGTATCTATTAATGTAAAATTAGCCCTGTAAGTACGGATATTTATGATTATACTTTCTTAATTGAATTTAAATTTGCGCCTCTCTGCGGGATGTGCCGCGGATCGTGGAGTCTGATATGTCTTTGATATTTAATGTCACATTAAAACTTTCTAATACAATTTTGGAACACACAGCGAGAATTCCGAAAAATCTTCTGTATGAAAAAATTAATACGGCGACTGTCCACGTGAGGGTTACTGTAAACATGAAATGACAATGACTGCCAATGGTACTAAAAAGCCAACATGTCAATCAAGATCCCATGTTGCGCAACAATGCGCTTAACTTTGCGTATTGTCATGCGTATAATTTTATTAAAGATGTGCCTCCGTATACGATTGATAGGCATGAGTTCGTATTGACGTTTTAATAAAGGTCAGATTTGTGGATTTTGGAAGTAATGTAACGTATTATGGTACATTTAACTGTTATGCTAACTATAAGCAAGTAAGCAAATTATATAAGACAGGCTAGCTTTATCAGTAAAGTATGTTTAATTACTACATCTATATTTTGCAAAAAATATACTTTGAGAAAAGAACATCCGCTGTCGATGCACATCCGGAAAGGTGTCACCTCAAATAAAAGTTGAAACATAATTCGTCATATTATATATTTATAAATCAGTGCAACTTTGGCAGATGCGAAAGGATTATACACATGCTCGCAAGGTGCGCTTTCTATACATTATGGCTTGTGCCGAACACTTCTTTCAACTATTAGCAATTTTTCTTAATATTAGATCAATCATATTTTGAATCTTTCAATAATTGAAGAATTTTTATGTACTAAATATCATTGGAAATATATACCTATTTAACTATTTAATTTACCAAATGTACAAATACTTTTTAAAATGCATTCTTAACAGTTGTTACAAATCTCAATTCAAAATATAATGCAAAACACAAGTCATTTATAGGTAATTAAATACTATAAAGTCAATTGTAAGTTATCGTTACTTCGTTTTACAAGATACACAACCATGCAATATGACTAATACAATATTTAAATATGCCCTATAAATAGTTGCAAATACATATATTCAAATTCGCTGATGTGTGGTTATTTTTACCACGGCTTCACCTTTGGATTCATATTCAGTGGAGTCCTTAAAGCGTAGCGCGGTACCTTTTAAAGCAACCTACAGTTCCAGTTTAGTAATTAAACTTACAACTTTATCGATCAAAGACTTTCCAATACACGATGGACCACCGGGCCACATATCTGTATCGTCTGGTTTCAACGGTATATAAATATTGGCTAGACTCTGTCCAAGTAATGGAACTGTCATTCGATCGCGTCTTGTCTACCAATAATAATCCTTTGAATGAGTTTATTACTCGTGTGTAGCGAACATAGTTATATCTATAATTTCCTTGGAACATGGTGGATGAATAAGGATAACAGCCCATTAATTTTGCAAGTTAAACGAGTCTCACGTTTTGTTCATCGAGAAGATAGCCGATAGTACAGTTTTTCTATACCTTATCTACATGCAAAGAGATAAACTAGTAGACGAATATATCAACTGTGTCGAATATTAGTTCGAGGACTTTTAAGACGCTCAATCAAAATGTATTTCCATTGCTATTTTCACAATAGGTTCTTTTAAACTCATTGTTAGTTTGTTTAAAAATCTTGAAATATGAAAGATACAAAGCCCGTAATTATCGGTTATGGTTCCGTTTACTTATTCAGAGTTTATTGTATTCAAGAGATGTCTCTATTTTACGATTTTCTAAGGTGTGGGCTGGCTAAATGTTATTTGACGATGGTATTGTGAGCATGCCTGTGGCGCTATTGTTACTTGCACTTTATGCCTCGATGTATCACTCCCACAATTTTATTATATTTTGCGAATTCATTTATAGGAATGAAGGTTGTACTAAAATGATGGATGTTCTTAATATTCGTCCAGGGATTTTATTGTACCTACATAAGTGAGAAGTTATTCGACTCAGGGGAATGAATTTAAAATACACTTCTCATAGATTTAACAAACAACCCGTATATTCTTTCAATTTAAGTAAACTTTACTTTATCATAGAGTTTTGATCAAGGAATCTAATCTTATTTTACATGGAAACGTACTATAATACTATAGGAAAGCGTGAATACGACTTTTTAAACTTTAATTATGTGTATTTCTGTACACGGGTAATTGTGTCGATTCTTGCTTGTTCAGTATCATTGTTTAATCTATTGTCCTAAACATCTTGATTCATACTTTTTCAGAGTAGTTTTTTATCATAGTTGGTCTTATGCAGGTCCTATTACAGTTTATAATAAAAATGTAAAGGTTTTTCTGAGTTCTTTGACTATTTCTCATGTATGACATGTAATTATTTACTATAAAAAAAGTTTGGCAAAAAATGGGACATCAGACATGAATTGCTTCTTGGAGGCGACGTCGAGTCTATTAAAATCACTTTAGCGCCTTCTTCAATGGATGATTGAAAGCCTCTAAACAATTCATTCTTCCCAGTGTCTCAATGGCCTGGCCCACATTCTTTGTGTAATCTTTTTACAGTACAATGGGTATGACAATAGTGAGCCCTTCACTATTGAAGAGCAAATAAAATACTGACTGTGTTCTAAATTAAGGTAACCTTTTTTCAGTTGTTCACTGAAGGTAATGCCGCCTAGTGTGCAGGTTCCACTGTCAGGTTTAAGAAGTTAAGTTTTAATAAATCAAGACACCGGAATACCAAGCCTAAAACATCACAATAAGATCCATTTTTGTTTCAAATATATAATCGCGAGTTTTGTTGTAGATATTCCTATTGGCTATGGTTCTTTGTATTAATTTAAACATATATTATTTTTTTAAGTTTATTTCAATGAGCATAATAAATCTTATAGTAAATGAACTTGGGCACTTGGAACCACACGAGTTTCCATTCTTGTGTTGAAATCCTGCTTATTCTTGAAAGTTTGCATAGCTTTTCACAAAGTGAGTGAGAATGCCAGAGGCCCCATTTCTCTACCCCTATTAATTCAGGAGTGAGGTGTCGGGAGTGGATGAGTTAATAATCTTGCCATTGAAAAGTGTAGCAACGTACTTGTGAATTTTGTAAATACCCGGTTTTTAATAATTACACTTTAAGACGCAGTACAATAATTATCGGTTTTAAACTATGTTAAAATTTATGATGAGTGTTTGAATAGGTACTTATTTTACCGAACCAGAACAGCATCATAAAAAAACTCAAATTTAATGGTAAGTATTGTAGTTTTGTCTCTTATCTTATTAGAAACTAAAAGAACAGTTAAAATATATATGTATTACATAGACTTATGGCCATGAAAATTGTAATAAAGACACTACCTATAATAAATTTAACAATCCTCAATAGGCAAAGTAATATGTTTTACATATCTTGATTACAATATTTAAATTTAATGGCACGTGTACAGGTCTATGGTTTGAGTATACCTTTATGAAAGCATTCCAGGTAACAACCCAAAAAAATGATCAACAACGGGGAGTGAGGGGTCTTAGCCCATTTTTTTGGTAACCGAGCGCCCATATAACGCGGAACATCGGCCCGTAGAGCTCATTCACTAGCGTAGTGCCGAGAAAGTTAAAGCTCCCAAACGGCTTCATAAAGTTTTACCTGTTGCGTGCATACGAATACAACTTTTTAATTATTTGTCAATACGATGCTTCAAAGAATACAATATCAGCCATCCAATTATCAAATCGCTTATATAAAAAGCGATACACCAAAGATGGTGCCGATTGCTCCGGCACCAGACAGAAAATATCCAACGTTGGACATACAAGTTGAAAAGAAGAAATACAATTATAAAAGTAATTTATACTCCGGTTCCCAAGTAGCTTCAATTGCAAGAAGGAATGCCCGTGAAAGAAATCGTGTGAAGCAAGTGAACGATGGATTCAATGCTCTGAGGAAACGTTTGCCAGCCGCTGTCATCGGGGCGTTATCGGGCGGTGCGCGTCGTGGCTCTGGGAAGAAACTTAGTAAAGTTGATACACTCAAGATGGTAGTGGAATACATAAAGTATTTGCAGAACATGATCAACGAAAGCGATACCGCCCTTGGGATTACTACACCTGTTAAATCTCAAATGTCCTATGAAGGCGACGAAGATATCTTTGGCGACAGTTCTCCATACACAGAATCAGTGCCCTCACCTGGTGATTCAGATTGTTCATCTGGAGTGTCTTCGGCGTATTCAAGTAGTATTTGTCCTAATAACTGTAAAACATATGAACAACAAGTAAGTCAAGTGGATGAAGATGGGTTACTAAATACGGTTGCCTGGTGGTAATAATATGTTTAATATACCTACAATTAATCTTTCAATGGCTAGTCATTAGATAATATATAATTAATAATATATTTCAATAATTTTATATGAGCAATGTAAACAAGGTTGTGTTTTGTAAATATGTTAAATATTATAATCTATTCTTGTGGCTGTGACAAACATATTGTAAGATAGATGTAAAGAACGTAAAGAATATATTGTAAATATATACTTTTGTGCAAAAACAACTATTAATAATATGAAATAAATTTTATGAGTAAAATATAATAAGACTTTTTTTGGAATTTGGTCCTTTGAATGGTGAAATAGCATACTTTTAAAAGAATGTATAAGTATACTAGTTGGAGAAACAACAATGACGCACTATGCTAGCTCTACACACTAGAAATATTATTAGTCAGTCAGTCCATTTGTCCACTAGACTAACGGTTAGCGATTCTGACTGCTAACGAACATACGACCTTTGGTGTCGTAAGTCGGTTTCCAACTCAGGACATTTGAATGTTTCATGAGCACGGTCAATATGTAATTTTTCTATAGCATGCATGCATATTATGCATGCATATTTAGAAATACATTAGTATGTTTAGCAGCAGTCACAGACACTGATTAGTTATAGTCGGACAGTCGTAGGTTAGATGTCTCTTGGTTATTTTATATTATTTAAAATAATATTTAAACAAGTCTTACAATCATAATAATTGTTTATTATATATTATCTTATTAAATATAGAAGGTTTTTACTAGACAAAAATTTTACATGTGTGCATTTGTTATGTTTCTAATAACGTTTGTAGAATGACAGCTAGGGGGTGTGGTCTGATATTGCTGTTTAATGGTGGTGTCAAAAATATCGTTTTATGACAATCACAAGCTTTTAATTAATTCAGATTATAGAACTAGCTTTAATAAATAGGATTAATAAAATTAAATTAGTCTAAAAATTATTGGTTCCATATTCAGAATAACTGTTATTATAACTAATACAGTAGAAACTTCTTGATTTATTTTGAAATAAAACCTTATTAGTGCTATTTACGTTTTAAGAACACTTCGTCAAAGGTACCTAGAAGCTTGTGAAGAAGTAACTTAAACAAAAGCCTAAGAAACTTCGGGCGTGATACGTTTTAACAACTTATGACACGTTATTTTTTTCTAAATGCATTTGAACCAAAATACACTTTTATGTTTCTTTCATTGTACTCATCTACATTTAACTTAATAAACCATAAATAAACAAACAAAAACACAAAACATTTTATACATATAAAGCACTATCTGTACAATAGTTTGGGCGTGTGATGATGCTAATAAATAAATAAATAAATTTTTTGGACATCTGACACACAACATCATCTAGTCCCAAGCTAAGCAGAGCTTGTGTTATGGGTACTAGACAACTGAACTTTTTTTATATATACATAAACATACTTTTTTTTTATAAATACATACATATTATACATATAAAACACATTTTTAAAGAAATGAAACAGAGCGCAATATATATTATACAATCTAGAGATAGCGTGCAATATAATAGTATCTTTGTAGATTAAAAAGAGTGTAGTGATGGCGCGGGCACGTCTCTTGATTAAGCCATCGAAGCTCGTTCACCGCTGCGGTACATTGTTATACAAGATTAATGATGTTCACCAAGTTAAGGAGGTGGGAGCTAAATGCATTTACATGTGCGAATAAAAAGACACTGATAAAGGGACAAAGAAGCTCGGAGTGAATAAAAATGGTACAATTTATGTTTGACACAGAGTGCATACGTTCGGACAGCAAGTTGTGAACTTAAATTACATCGCCGAAATATCTGGTAATAAAAATTTCTATGAAAAATTAAAGTAAAGCGACGCAGTTAACCTTAAATAATTATTAAATACAATGTTGTGTTGATTATAACTGATTAAACTTTGGTTGGTTGTGTTACTAGAATTTACTAGAAAATAGTCGGCATAAAGTATCTAAAAAGGTTTTCTATATATCATGTGGTCGCTCACATAAATTGACATTTGTCTTACTAAAACTTTTAATAGCTCACTTGCCCTAACGTCCGTGTGTAAAACAAACAGATTTATACGCTATCGCAGATTGTGGTTTACGATTATGGAAAATGCTGATAGAAGAGGAAGCCATCGACTAATTAAACTAATACCAAGAAGTGCAGACCTAAATTCGCTTGATTGCGATTAATATTTTTTTGCGATCTTCGTTTAACACGGCACGTGGGATAACGATTACGATAACCATTACAAAAAATTATTCGTGTTCCTTCTTTCAGATCAAAAGCTTATTTAGTTAAAAATCTGAGGTTTACTTTACGTAGCTTTTATTTGCTTCCGTTTTGTATAAAATTTGCTACAATGGACTCAAATGCTTTTGCATTATTCCGGAAACTATTAAAGCAATTCATACCGGATTTGGATTTTTAATCTTATTACTTGGGGCACGTGAGCGTATGGGTTACGTGATATTTGCAAAAATACAACGATAAGGGAAAGTGAATTTTAAAAATCGGCCAAGTGCGTGTCAGGCCACGCACAGGAAAGGGTTCCTCAGTCACCTATAATGGTATGTGGATTTAAAATCGTATCCAATAGATAATTGTTATGTTTACGTATTAATACGTTAATTTTGTATGACGTTTTCCAAGTGAGCGCATTTTACCATATAAGCCCTTATAACTCCTGAACTAAGAAAGTCATCTAATCGGTTATAGTTTTCCTTCAAAGTTCATTAGATGGACCACCATCACGATTTTTTTCAGATTTTTTGAACCAGCCGTTTAGCTTTTAAAGGGGGGGGGACGCCCTGTTTTTACAAAAAAGTGCCCTTTAAAGTGAAATATCTCGCAAACGGATACCTAAATCAAAAAATCGTCTAGGAAACCCTTTATTGTTTTTAAAAGACCTATCTAATGATACCCCACACGATGGGGTAGCCTCGAGAAAAAAAAAACATCCCCACTTTACGTGTAGGGGAGGTACCCCAAATAAATTTTTTTTTCATAATTTTATTGTAGCACTTTGTCGACGTAATTACAACACGTATTCATGCAAACTTTCATCTTTCTAGCACTTACCGTTTGGACGGTAAGTCGAGGACGGACGGACGGACGGACGGACGGACGGACGGACGGACAGACGGACATGACGAATCTATAAGGGTTCCGAGTTATGAACTTCGGAACCCTAAAAACCTTTTATAAATGAAATTATATGTAGAATATTCGGTTACCAGAATAGATTTCTTGGCAATCTGAAACGGCTTTTAACGAGCCTATTTAAAAAGTTTGTAATCAAGTTTAGCCAATACTTTATAATTTCTGTAAGTGTCATAACATTGTCGTATAAAAAGTTATAGACCTGATATATGGTGATAGAAGTTATTTAAGAACATGTAAATCTATTTTCACATTAATAGTTATACAAAAAGATACAAATCATAAAATAATGTAAAAATATTGTTCTTGGAAAGTAATCTGTAATTATCTGACTAAATCCATGCAGCTATTCTTTGAAGATATAATCGTTTCGTTGTTTTATTAGGCTGTTTCAATTGTTCGTAATATGCTGAAGTTACGTTGTAAGCAGCCATTGTTGAAATACAATTATCTCTTTTAGAAAATTCAATAGATCGGTCATTTGTTATAATATAATTAATCTTTTACTTTCACTGCTTTGTTGTTGTTTAATCGACAGTAAAAGTGAATGTTGCCAGATAGAGATATAAATTAATTTTTGCCCTATACCCTATATTGAGGTATGCAATGCAAATTTATGATATAAACTCACATGGTAAGTCTTTGAGAGTGCAATGGGTGCCTCTTCATGTTGGTCTTTTAGGTAACGAGCAATCTGATTCCTTGGCTAAACTAGCACATACAGATGGAATGAACTATGCAATTATAAGGTCTCACTCTGAATATTTAGGCCACATCAAAAACATTTTAAAGAGTATTTTGGTGAGAGAAGTAAGGAAAAGGGAAACCAACATGAGCCTGCTGAGATACGTGGCATATTACTAAATGTGATTGTTATAACGCATAGACTGTTGCAATTTGGTACATCTCATGAGAAAAGTTAATACGCCGAATTTCGATACATCACTTTGTTTCCAATTAAAAAATGTCTCATATTATTTTTCATTCAACTTGAATAATGTTATAGCCGTGGAGATAAAGACTAAGAATATGTTGTTAGTTTTTTTTATGCAATGTAAGCAAGCAATGTTGCACAATACCTACTCTCATTATATTCAATACTTAGCATTATATTCATGTATCATATATAATGCATAAACAACTAGCTATTGCTCAACATTAGAGACCATGTCAATTTATTGAAATATATGCAGTGGTTTATCAGTGAAAGCGTATCAGACAGACAGAGAGCTATTTTCCAATTCGGGATATTAGAATGAATTAAATAAAATTTAAATCACATAAAACAATAAGTTTGTGAGTTTCTGAAATAGTTGTTACTCAACAACAAATTTTCTTTGTTCACTGTCGAAATCATCGATCAATTATCTCTTTGCATTGATGTTGTCTTGCGTAGTTTTCTTCTTCTTCTATACTATTAGGAATTTTTTGTTTGAAAAACTCCACAACACTTTTCGCCCGAACCAGGAATCAAAACTGATACCTCTTAATCGGCAGCCGCACACGCCAACCGCTAGACCACTACATAGATAATTCAAGTTCAAATCAAGTACCTTATCATCAAATTGCCCTATTGTCATTTTTAAAATATAAAGAAAAGTTATTTGTGTCGGTAGTTAAAATAAATAATCGATACAACGTGAATAAAGTGAGAAGAGAGAGAGAGAGAAATTAGAGAGAAGATTTATGCAAATAGTTTACGGTCTGAGACCGCCGTATGATATATTACAAATTGGTACATTAAATACTATTTATAAGTAATCCATGATAGAAATATATAGATGCATTTTGATCATGTACACGATAAAAAAATTAAGAAATCTGTTCAATAGTCAATATACTCATGAAATCAAATCAATCAATAATACACTTGGTAAAGTGAAGGGCAGCAAAGAACGACTTTGAAATAAATTTTATTGAAGTAAGTATAACATTGTCAAAACTTTTAAGCATAAGAGACAGTTTTGAACCATGATACTATGGTGGTTCACTAAGTATTCAAATAATCTCCTTGCTAAGGAAAGGCCTATATCCACCGGCAAACTGCTAAAGGCTATTCATGAAGAAATACATACATTATATAATTTTGCATATATTTAGCATGTTTAGACTAAGTTATATAATATAGGCACTACATTTTATTATCCTCACTAATATTATAAATGCGTACGTAACTCTGTACGTCTGTCGCGCTTGCACACCAAAACTACTGATCTGATTTGAATGACATTTGATACACAGATCGTCTAGAGCCCGAGAGAGGATATAGGGTACTTTGTAAATAGACGATAAACGAAATACACGCTTGCGAAAGCTAGTAATTTATAAACTGATTTTGATGATGTAAGGAGTTATAAGTGATATTAGAAATTGATTTTAGTGGTAAAAACATACAATAGATTCTATTCACAATGTACCAATATGTTTGGTTATTATTATTTTTTGCGTATAATTAAGTTTGTTTCTATTTTAGGTCAGGTTAGCTGAATGGCGTGGACTTATCTCATTTTAATATATCTAATTCAGCATTTTATAGATAAGTAATAAGAACTAGAACTACGATTACTTACATCATCAATTTAAAAGTATAGTTAAAAAAGCACTCTAGAACTATATGAATACAATTAAACCAATTTTAACTTCAATATATAATTGTATAAGAGGCTTTCGACTTACAACTTGCCCCGTACTTTATCTACAGTGTCGGAACGAAGAAATAACGCTGGCGGCAGACAGGGACATAAATAAATTGTCGGAAATCGGCTTCCTCCGGTGCTGCGCTGGGAACTCGCGATGTGATCGACGCGCTATGGGTCTATCACAGATCTGATAGAGACTTATAGGTAAATGAACTAGGACTACTTAAATGACTTGACTCATACTTAACTTTAAGTTTTACTTACTAGCGGCCCCGCCCGCGTGTAGCGTGTGCCTTTGCTCGAGATCAAAGTATCTTCAGGTCGAATTTTATTGACATCCGTGCAGCACTTTTACGACAAAATCGTAACAGACTAGCAAAGAGGCAGACAGACAGAGTTACTTTAAAAATTCTAATATTAGTTGAGATTTATTTGGTTAAACGGTTAATAATATTGGTGCGTAAATCGTTTTGGTTCTGATAAAAATTACGATGGCTAACAATAACGATGTACTTATAGTATTTCATTTATTCATTCGAGTGTGGTCATTTTAGGTATGTAGGCACATTTATTCTTTATGCAGATATTAATAAAGTGATCGAGTACGTATGTATATAAATATATAAAAGGAAAAATATGGTGACCTGATTTTGTAAATTATTACTCAAATTGGTTAAAAAATATGTTGATTTCCAGTTTCTGTGTCTCAGATGTGGTTAAACAATAATTTATCCACAGTAGGAAGGCCAGGTACAGTAACGCTAGGACGCACACGCACAGGTGTCACAGAATCATCATATTCTGATTGCCTTATCGTGCCTCATAATGTCTTCTTATAGACTTTTCCTATCAAGTTACCAAAACAATTAAACATATTCATATTTCCTTCAATAACATTTAAACATCTGTCGACCAGTAGCACTTTTCAAAAGAAAATAATTACCAGTTGTTATAATTCATATTAAACTTTAAAAGTAGTCACTTGACCGCAAAATTTTAAGTATCGTATTTCAGGATCATCCGAATGGCGACGACTAGTGTTTAAAAGGCACACATTTCATTATTTTTGAATGAAATAGTTATAATTCCTATTTTGGCACGTTCTTCTTAATAAAAAAAACTGAGAATATCTCGTGAAACAGACCGACATTTGCACTCGGAAGATACACTTTTGTAATGTGCAATTTGAGATTGATTTCCGCATGAAATGCACCAAATAACTAACTCTCATATTGCTACATTTTTTGTGCATTTCCTCCGGCTTTTTAAACACGAGTGCGGTTTGAGTTGCACAAAATTGTCTAAGTTATTCCCTTTCTGTATAATGTAACAGGCCTTTTTTTTCTGCAATATATTACTTGAATTTGTGCAATAACGGGAACCGCGTACTTTTGTGGTTTAGCTTAGTGCAATTTGAAAGTATAGTACCTTTACAAATACCGACAGTTTTAAAGTAGACAAGTAGACCCTTAACCTTTCAATATTTCTTTATAATATAAATGAAATAAAATTATAAGTCTTCAACTATCTGCGGTAGTCGAATCAAATCCTAAATACATATTATAAATGTACATTATACAAGTTGTTTTGAGCATAAAGTATTAAAACCTAGCTTATCATTAGCTCTTTATAAATTATATTATATTCAGTGTAATATATAAAAATGTGTCTATTTTACATTTCTATTATCGACATTTACGACGAGTGCGTTGTGTACTATCCAGACTTACATCATGTCCCGGGCAGATAAGGACTTTAAATACGCTATAAGTTCCTGTATTGAAAAATAAATTTTCATTTTTTGATAATCGATACAATAATGGTCCATACAATATTAAATTGTAGATATAGATGTTAGCTCACTAGACAGGACAGTGGCAAAGCAGTGATTTACACAGAACACCGCTGCGCTCAGCGTGACCCTACTGTGTAATAATTTACAATAGGAAATTATTTATTTTATTCTACATAGAATATTTACCAACATATTAGTTACTAAGGAATATTTAAAATATATTTCGAAATAGGCTTACTTGATGGTAGTTTCTTTTAATGAAAAAATATAAGACAAAGAAAGGTTATGGAAATAGATAACAAAACTTATTAGGACCTTTCAAATTGCTTTACTCTTGATTTTATAGCTAAAGTAGATAATTCGCAATTTCTATTCCTAATATAAAATGATAATTAGCGAGCTGTTCTAATTATGTAACGTAAAGATGGGTATTTGAGAAGCTTTTAATCTGTCTGGGAACAAAAATTAACTCTTATTAATATTTGATGGCAGTCAAACAATGACTATGAAGAATATGATAGATGATAGAATATGAATATTAAAATATCATGTGGCTTGTTGTTCGTTTTAGTTTTTTATTAAATATAATAAACAATTTAAGTACTTTGGTCTGTTTTGATGATCTTGTTTTATAAAATTCAATAGTTTAACTTGAACTGCCATCGCTTAATGTTATAGTCTTAACTTTGCTTTGGGTTTAGGAAACTCTTAAAATATAATAATAATGTGTCATAATTTCATTCATACATAATTAAATATACCTCATTTTCAGAAGTATCATTATCTCTCAAAATTTCGTCCCAACGACATATCATTTTACATATCACGTAAATCTGAAATTAATAAAGTACGATGCACCTTGCTTTAAATTTTGAATATACATATAAAGAAACAATAAAAAACAAACTCTTGCGGGGACAGCCAAACCATCCTTAAAATGTCGGCGTGAATCTCATAAAAGGGATTATAGGTTTGAGCTGCTTAATGCTCTAGGATTCAATTAGGCGAAATAAGCTTAAGTGGTCTGTATCCGCTGTTATGACAGCACTCAAATTATCAGAACCTGTCGTTTCCGTAATAATACGTAACTTGAGGGTGACGAGTAATGACGTAGCAGTACCCTTTTAAATTAATATGTATTGTCAAATATGTTTTGGAATACTGTTTTAATTTTAAATGTTATTGTTAAATCAATGTAGCTTCTTTCAAAGTAAGATACTGAAGCTGTACATTTTGTTATCATAAATAGGCGTATGCAAAGGATACGCTGACACCTCATTATTCACTTGGAACTATCTTCTTGATAAACTTTAGAGACGAAACGAGATTTAAAAGAGTTCCTTTCACTCTGAAAATATGTCACTATTTATATGATTTGCTATGAACCTAACAACGTATTCGCAGAGTTATATTTCACTTATTGATTCCTTCCGTGTAGTTATGATGGCATTAGGTTAAAACTCTAGGCAATACATACTACTGCAATTTATTTCACTATGCATCTATTTCAACTTTGAACATATAAAAAAAAAACTTATGTGTTTAAGTTTCTAATGCAAAGGAATTATATTTATGTAGTGTAGTATGTGAACTTAAAGATTCAAGTGAAGGTAACAGATATCGTTATCATTAATGCAGTCGCGCGTATATTACTACAATATGCGGGTTATAGACCGCATAACCCTTATCGCTAATTCAATAAGGTACATTTTTCATTGATGTACTGTATGTACTTGTTATTCGCACAAGTTCATTGTTACCAGTATTCAGGACGTGACGGACAGTTAGAACAGGTATCGTCAGAGTGTAAACTTGATAAGTGTATTGGCATGCGCCTTTAGTTAAAGCTTCTCCCTGCATTTAGTTATTTATTACACTAACCATTTAACATTGACTACTCTGAAATTTTTAATATTCCTATAGCACTTTTGTTTAAAATGATTACTACTCAGCAGAATTATAGTGTCATAAACATGACATAAAGGGGCGAATGAAGACTTTATATGGTGTGCGAAGCCGCAGTCATAATAACACAGGTTTTTAAATTTTGCATAATATTAGTAGAATCAAGGTCGGTCAGTGTCGGTGTCAGGTAAACTTTGACAAGGTCGCAGATAAATTCGAAAAGTTCTCACGTACATTTTTATTTTACTATTATGTCGAAATGGTAAAATCCAAAGTCCAAATTTTTGGGAAAATCATGTTCCCACGTAGTGTGCGAATAGCTTCCGCATCAGGTGCAGAAACGAAAGGGTTCGATACTCAAAGGGTTCCCATTATTATTGTTATTCTGATTGACAATCGCCCTCTTGAGTGTCGAGCCTTTTTTCTGCCAGATATAAAACTAATATTGGTAGGTCCCATCCTCTTCCGTCAGTTTTTTGTGCATCAATGTCCTGTATTCTTTCTGGGAAAAAAGTTATTATTTGAATTGCTTTTAGTCTTTTTATGAGATGGTATATAAAATATAAAAAGTCTGTGTACACAATTAATTTATTTTCTTAAAAGAATTTTCGACGAATAATACTTTTTATTAGAAGTAAGCATATGTATTTTTTATAGGTTAGATAAAATGTTAAAATTAGAGCAATGAATTATCCTAAAATGTAATAAATTTCGAAGCTCGCATTAAACTATGATAAGAATATCTAAAGAATTACCACCCAAACGCGAGAACGGGATTTTACTTAATTACATTATCTAATTAGATATAGAATACACATTAATGCTCGCATCTACGTTTAGTTCCGTATGTGAACTGATTAAGGAACTACGAGCGAACACTGAATGTGCCACTATAGACATTAGAGTTGTGTTTTGGTTGTTTAGATCGTCGTCCAGTGTCCACTCCACGCGAGAAGTGTCGGCTACGTGATGAATGGCCATCCATTGATTTAAAGGGGTACATTTGAATGTAAGAGCTTGATATTGTGTATCTCTGTAACCGATCCTTTAATGTAATAAAACTATAAAGTTGCCTTAACTTAAGAGCGCTTATAGTGAATAAAGAAATCGTTACTCAACTAAAAAATCAGATAAAGTGTACGAGACATAATTGACATGAGGTGCGAAAAAAACGACATAGAATATTGAGATCGAATCTGAGCTTGTAAGACAAATCGCTCCCAACAATGTCACCCGTTGGGTGCTCAAAGACAGCGTTCGGACCCATTCATCCATTTTTTAGTTCAAGAGGTACAATTAACAATGACAGCGGTCAGGTTGCGTATAAAAAATTACCATGGAATGAGTTTTTCCAAAATGTAGACATGAGATTTTTTATAAATAGTGGTGCACGGTTAAAGAATTTTATTGCGTTTAGTATTTTGTTCATATCTATATTTTATGGCGTTGCATCGAAAAATCTAGCGGCGTTTTAAGGTAAGATTTACATCGGTTCCCTTTGTGAGTTCTGTGGGTGATCTCGTTTGACAAAAGTGTTAACATTTACATCCATAAAATATTTTGACTTCTCTTTTAATGGATATAAGCAGACAGCACAGGTCTTTTTTAATACTTTTAGGTCAAATTCAGTTGGTGGTTTATTTTTGTAAGATAATATCTTTTTGGAATATTTTCTCGCAATCAGAATTATTCCAAATATTTATATATAAATCTATTACTGGGTATAGTTAACCAAAGTGTTTTAATAGCAAGTCTACTCAGCTATATTACGAATATGACGTTTGGCAATTTTTTTTAATGTATAAAAGTTTTGGTTGTGGCATTTTGGCTACGCAACCCTAAAATAAGTATCGCAAATTTTTACCAAATTGAATAAATATTTAAACTTTTCACTTGTTTATTCCTCAATTTAAAATATATAGAAGATTATATTGTTAAAACCTTCAATTCTTAAGTGTTAAAAGTTATAATGTGACATAACGTTTTATTTATCTGTAGCTTTACTTAAATAAGAATATAATAACTGTCACGTACAGGTAAGTTAACAATAACACCACATAATAATGCAGTATCAATACTCAACTACTTTCAACCTAAGTAACGTGTACAGCGGATACCATTACCTCGGGCAATCAACATCAATTTTCATATTTGTGCATCTTGTCTTTACACTTCAAAACAAAAGTAAAGTATAGCCTGAAGCCTTATTTTAAAAGGGTTGTCTTTGAAACACCCCTAAATGGCGTCGATTTAAATGAACATTTTTAACAAATTATTCATTAGAGCTCCTCAAATTTTAACCTATTATAATTATAGCTTGTTTGAAGGCCATCAAAAGAGGGTTATTAAAAACTATTAGGAAATTTTTAAATTGGAGATTCATACTTAACCTTTCTTTTTGACAGACCTAAGCTTTAATTTAGCTAGAAGTATGATTGCAGGTTAATGGTTTTACAAAAAATAATTAAAAGCATTGTGCTCCATAACAGTTTGCCTAAAAGTTAATAAACTGATTAATTTCGAATCTGAATATTTATATCAACTTTTAAATATACGGCTGTATGGCAATCATTTTTAATAACAAAAATAATGTTTCGATTTTTTATGTTCTTTTTTTCCTATTATTTATACCAACATTAACAATAAATAAAGAGGGAAAAGTTTAAACAATTATCTATTGTTATTAATTTAAAAATTTAATTAAAAAAAAAATGTGTCGCTCTACGTATGAATACTAGTACGGTAACATATTATTATTTTATGTTATTGTTGCCATTTTCAATTCATAATCGACAAACAACGATAGCATCGCAGCATGGAATAGCTGTCAAAAGTTATATTTATTTTCTTTACAAATTCATAGAATCAGTGCAAATTCACAGTGAAGATGTTTGCGGGTATTGGCGCATTATGCGCGGTCGCATCGTTTGTTCGTGCACAAAGCTTTGCAACCCTTTGGGGACACAATGCGCGTCACTAATCTAGATCATGTGCGCTATTGTGGTTCATTGTTAGTCTTCGCCCCGCGCCCGCTCCTCGGCCACTCGCAGCGGGAAAAGAAGCATGACTGTGGATATCTCATTCGATATCGATTTATAAGAAATTACTGCGCCGCGGGTGCCAGGTAGCTACTCCCACGGATGCGTATACAATGCAAAAACTTTGCTCTCCAAATGTTACTTACTCGCCAAACAGGAAATGAAAATATTATTTCTTCCTATTGCCACTTTGTATACCATCATTCAGATTTGCTATACCTACATCAAAATATTTCATTAATGGCTTCCGAATTTTTTCATTGTGTTATTGGGTACTTTCTTTGCGATCGCGATAAATTACATTTGATTGGCGTCGTTCAAAAAAGATGGTCAATGGTTAGAGTGCGCTGAGCTTATCATTACGGTATGTGCAATGATTACGTTAATAATTATGTAAAAATATTGGAAGCGGTCTCATGTATGTTTAACTGCTTATTACTTTGTAACCTGGGGCTTGAACTAACGGAGCGATAACTTATAAATGTATTAGAGTAGAATTATTTTATTTTGAGACCTGTAGGTCGTGTTTATTCACAAAGGTTTATCTGGAATATAGCTTCCTTAATTAACATTTGACACCTTATTAAGAAAATTCAATAATTAATTAGTTATAAATCATAGGATATGACACATTTGTTTCTGGAATAGCCAGCATAAAATGGGTGCGCTAATTTTTCTGAATTATCCATAAACATTAGTCAGTATTCTGTATTCACTTTAAATTCAATTGAAAGTTTATAACCCTGTCTTACAAAATTATAATTTATTATTTTAAATTTGAGATAGGATTATAAACTTTCAATTGAATTTAATGTAGGTTAAGAATCAATATTATATCCACAATTACAAAATACAATAGTAAAACTGTCTTACATGATTACGTTATTTGTAGCTGTCCTGACAAGCGGCGGGCGGGACTCAAAGACATCGCAGTGTCATCTTGTAGAAATACTGCTTAATTAATTGAGATATGCAGATAGTCGCATATATTAAAATATAGTTATATCTTTTATATGTTTTATGGAGAATAAGTGACGATTGGTAACTTACAATGAAACAATATATCAATCGCAAAAAGACAGAAGGTCTTAAATATTTTCCGTATTTACCTGCATGAGGGAGTTGTGTCCCTTGTGATTTCAAAATCTTTATTTAAAAAAATGTCTGCTCCTAATTTAATTTGTGTTTGATAAAACTACGAGTTGTTCTTTGGGATACGTGTTAAGGTCAGTTAAGGTGTCAAAGAACATGGTAAATTGATGTTTATCTAAGTCTATGTGATAAATATATTTTATTTTCAATATTGTCACTACACAAACGATACTGTTTCTGTCTAACTCTGATTTATTTTTTGTACTTAATTGGGTTTTCTTTCGTTGACAGGCCTAAGTTTTATTTAGTAAATTGAACTGGATAGGATAAAAATTCATATTAACCAATATTAGAAAAGTCTTATTCTGACACAACTAAACGGAACCCTGATACGAATGAATACACTTAATTTACAAATGCTCTACTACTTGTATTTACAGATATACTAAATAGATAAATTAAAAGGTTTTAGGAGATCTATCTGACAATGTTTATATTCATATATGAATATATATTATATCAAGTGTGATAAATATCATTTTTTTTCTACCAAGAGAGTTACATAATATAATCAGTATTATTTGCATTTAAATGGTTTACATACTAGATGAACTTCCATATTTCCAGTGAAATTTATGTGCCGTAAGTGCCATTGAAACTACTGTGATGTCGTTTGCAATAGGCGTATGCAGAAATTGAATAGATTTTTACATTCGTTACGTATATGTTCAATTTTGCAATTGTTTCTCATTTCCCATGAAGCCATAAGGCACGTGTATAAATCCAGTGTCTGCGCATGGCCTAAGGGCTGTATGCTTCCTTTTTACTTCACCATTGTTACGCTTGCCAGGGAATTTATTTCTTATTCGCGCGTTGAGTTGCGCTTCCTGGGCGGTTGACTGAGCCCTACGGCGGTAGGCTATGTGACACACGGATGTGTAAAATGTATTACTCTTGACAAATGAAATGGATTACAAATCTGTTAACATCATACTACTACTATACTATACTACTTTCAACAGAAAGTCACAAGGAAAATAAATTATTGAGTTTAGATCAACATTTGTTACTCGAAAATGAGTAGAGGTTCCATAACATATTACATTAATGACTTTGTCCAAAAAAAAATTTTGGACAAAGTCATGTTTTATTGAGTTAAATCAACACACAAATGAGTTGTTTAATGTACTTATAAAGTACAAAGTGGGAGGGGAGTATGCGTTAGTCCATTGGTGAGTGAGAATTACTTACTGGAAAGCGTAACTATTGTTATTTCTGCATTATTATTTTAATATATTTAATACTTAATTGATTATCATAGGTAGCTGTGAAGACTCTTTCAAGATACACAGTAAATTTTAAATAACTAAAGTGTATCGTGAAAGAGTCTTCATCGTGGGAGCAACTTCGCCTCACCTTGTCTTGTCTGTATCCTGTTGTTTCTGATCATTTTTATTCAGATTAATGCAAATGGCTCCGACGTCTTCAGTTAGTTGTATATCGGCTTAAGTGCATGTTATCATATCTTTATATATATAATTCTTGTGTGAGTGTGTATGTCACTGAATTTCTCTCAAACGACTGGACCTATTTTGATGAAATTTTTTGTGTGTGTTCAAGGGGATCTGGGAATGGTTTAGTTTCGCAATTGGACCCGGTAGGTGGCGCTGCGATCAAGTTCTGGAATTTTAAAGTTGGGCGGTACGAAGTTCGCTGGGTCAACTAGTATATATATATATATATATGCAATAGTAAAACAATAAAATCTAATTACTTTGATCTTACCAATTACAGTAGTAAGGTAGGTAGCAGAAAAAAAGTTACTAAAAGGTAATTAAGGTTCGAATTCAAAAATATCTTAGATAAATAATTTATTTAAAATAAACTTTAGGATAGATTAAATATTCGATAATAAATTTTGTCATATTCTTGGTAAGAGTACAGCGACAGACATAAAGCCATTCTAACCAAAGGAAAGTTATCTGCATGGGTACAGTTAACCGTACAGCTTTCCGTGTGGTGACGGATTAAGAATACAGAGTGTCACCACCCCTATTCATCCCGCGGGTGTCGTAAAAGGCGACTAAGGTATAAACTACGCAAGTCAACATCAATGCAAAGAGAAGGAAAACTGGAAACCAACCCTATACAAACCCGTCTGGCCAGCGTGGTATAGTAGGCCAGAACCTCCTTTCTAAGGAGAGGCCTATGTCTAGCAATGGAATGTTAAAGGCTGTTGATGATGATGATGATGAGCACTGGAGCTAAAGAGTCTAAACACAAATTTCATAAGTGATGGATTCCACACATGCTCTCCACCAGGCAAAATAGAGCCTCTGTGGCTGGCATATATACAAACAAAATAATTGTTGGCATCACAATCGAATTTAGTATGCGTGTTTATTTTTAATTCTGAATTCAGGTACTTAACTTTTTTTTGAAAAAAGCACAAAACTAGAACCTAAACAAATGGAGCTCCAGTTAAAAATGCAATAATACATAAATATAGTAATATTTTTAATTCCAGTGATATGTTTCACACTGCTTTCGCGTCTTAATGACAAAGTATATATGAGTTAAATGCGATGCATTAGAAATTTCTTAGTCGTCTTATATTGCGAAATATTTAATTCTCTTTTATATTTAGGTTTTTTCGAGAAATATATACATCTGATCAGCAAATCAGTCCCCAGTCTCGTTCTCGATCAATGTGGGGACGTATCGCCTTCAGACTCTACCTTCTCTTCTGAGAGGAGATCCGAGGCATATTTTCTTATGATATTTAGAGTTCTTGAATCGTTATCATAAATCATTACAAATCATCGCCATGGTGTGGGTCACCATGCTGCATTGTATGCACTCACAATGAGGATGGTGGCCCCTACTCTTGGATTCTACTCATGCTTTCCATCAAACCGAGTAGAGTCACTTTGGTGGCTTAAACATATTTAAAAAAGGAATATATTACTTTTCGTTTATTAAAAAGTGAATTAAATTAAATAGAAACATACCTTTTCTGTTTAAGATATTTTAGCTGAATTAAGCCACTACTTTCTTTCTTGCGATTCCCACAGTATCCACTTCTTGTAACATATCACAAATACCAGACATATCAATTAATTTCTGTTCTTACTCTACTATGCACATACGTTAATTCGGTAATGAGAATTAGATGCAAATGAGTCAATATCCAAAGTTGAACCATGACGCTAATATCTGGGTTGTCTGATACGGATCGGTTGACATAATTACCGTATTTTGTCGCTGTTTGGTTTATTTTATGGTCATCCTCTTGGTTTTTAATTTAAATTTCTACTCGAAAAGCGGTCCAACTAGGAATCTATTTAAGTTAATTAATGATTACATGATTAGCGATTAGTACTGTGACAGAATTTTTTTTCTTCTCATCATTCGTATTTGAAAATTACTATAATATTAAATGCTACATAAAAAACGTTTATTTGTAAGCCTAGGCTTTAGATAGTAATTACACGTTTGCCATGGAAGACCAGAGTAATTATCGTTAAAAAATACCTAGATGGTTCTTTTCAAGTCAATGCACTAATTCTAAATCATTTGCTTATGCTTACTTCTTTATATTTATTACACATACTACATACTAATCACTTTTAACTTTAGATTCAACAAAGTCTTTTTTTGTTGAATTAAAAATTATTTTAAGAAATGGTAAAGTCCGTTACCATTAAACATCCCATAAATATCGATGTTTGATACGGTAGATCACGTACAACAAAATCCTAATTCTACTAATTGGATGCAAATCTAAGCTGAATACTAACAAGCGATGTTTAGTTCGGTCAGATATTATAAATCACGGCGACCAGATCTTACGGATAGCCTCTTTCCCTCATAAAATGTAGCAAAAAATATGTTTCAAATGTGGTTTGTACAGTGGCCCTCCGCAACGTAGCCGTAGGCCAGCGATTTTTTATTTATTTTTTCGTTTTAGCTTTCTATAATCGCCTCTATATTTCAAAGGTTTATTACCCCGTGTGAAATATTGCTACACGTAAAAATATTCTGATTTTTTATATTGTTACTTATAAGACGGTAATTATAATGATTTGTCTAATTACGATAATTAAAATGCTAACATAACAAACATTAACTCGGTCCAGTAACAAATACGTGCAAAGTATTATTTTCTATTTTAAAATGGAATTGTGTTAACAAGATATTCAAGTTACGATAAAATGTACCTACTTACGATAAAAAAAAGTATATGTATTTTCCATTATGTTGTTACTTTAATGTCGCTCTTTGTAGAACAGTTTTATATGGAACTGTGCAAGTAAAACTAATTGATTACAAAAGTATTTATGATTTCATTGCTGGTATCGATCGATACCTTAATGTCAGTGTATAAATAGGTGATAATTTCGACGTCTTTCGTTAATTATGTGAAGTGAATCATTAAGTGGCTCTAAGCTACGAAGTTATCAAGTACAAACTAAAATGATTCAGATGTAATTGCCATTATCCGTTTAGTGGATATAAATCTCGTTGTTATGTTGTGTGATTTATGTTCGAGTATGGCGATCGCTGCCGTAGGACTCTTTCCCACGTTGGCTCTGACAGTAATTATTATTCGGATTTTGTTTTAGCATTGCTACTACGAAATATTAAGACCATGGCTTGGAGTTATGGATGATATAACAAATTAAACAATATCTTATTTTCGTATCTTGTTTTTTAAATGTAAAACGTTTCTTAATTAAAAACTGATGTTGTAAAACTCATAAAACTTCTACATTCTCTCGGAGGGGTGGTCCAGAATCTATAATACATCTATATCTCGAAAGATCATTAATTGTCAAAGAACCTTAGATTTTTTGCACGCTATTATCGTCTTGTATAGATATACTCCGGACCTTTGATAAGCTCGTCGAGACTGTTATCAAGGGGTAAAGTCTTTTAGGAATTGGCGCCATACCGATTAAGCCGCCAGCCCTTAATGTGTTAATTAAAAAAAATTAAATGACACATTGTTTTTTATTAATGTTATCAACCACTTAAGTGAATGGTAATATGTGTTCATTTATCGCCATTTTAACACTTTGAACACGTTAAATTAAATCAATGTGAGATAATGATATTTCAGAATTAAAAAATGTATTTGCTTTATTGGAATATGAAAATATTTGGGGTAGTTATTTATTAATTGCATGACTAAACAATTGGATGAACGGGAACGTTGTTGGAATATCTTGATAAATTCTATAAATCGACTCTATTAGCTGTTAACGACAGCTCAACTTAACTTATACTCATTTAGAAGTTTTATAACTCAGGTTTTTCTTTAAATTGCCGATTAAACTTTTGTTTGTGAAAACTTTTTCTGCTTTTTACAGTTGGATACTATTGCACAAATTGCTACGCTGTTTAATAAATAATATTAAATGCTTCGGACATTTTACACACAACGCCATCTAGGCACAAACTAAGCAGAGCTTGTATTACGGGTACTAGACAACTGATTTATGTAAATAAAAATACTTTTTTTATAAATACATACATATTATACACCGAAAACATGCAGACTCCGAAACAAATATTTGCGGATGAGACATACGTTTGATCCCGGGAATCGAGCCCGAAACCTCTTGATCAGCAGCCGCATACGCTAACCTCTAGACCAATAAGGCAGTTTGATTTGTTGTTATTTATTTGTAATTCTATTTATTACGAGTCGATAGTTAATTGTAATATATCCATGAAAACAACCGTAAACCCTTTCAGAATATATGAAATATAGGTATGTTGTATGTTTTGTCATCATGAGTGTGAGAACTCAAAAGCCAAGAAGATAATCTTCAACGTGGTAAGAAGTTGCAACTAAATCATGGAATATACTCATCCATACTTAAATTTTGAAATATACATAACATTTTACAGCATAATAAACATATTCCTTTATACACAATATTTATACGTTAGTATTGTGATATGTTCTGGCTACCACAAGATTTATATGTGGACACAAAACATTTTATAGAAGGATGGCTCGTTAACACCAATGTAAACGTCTTCGAGTGAAATATCTAACTTGTTGTTACCCACACCGGCTTGTCGTTCTGTGCTTTACCTTTGCCGTCATTGACATTCAAATTTTGACGAATTAATGGCCTGATGCTATGACTGCTATAATATTTTGAAGAATAGAAGCTCTCTATAGCTCCTTGTAAATAGAAATATGTTTGTTTATTGGTACGTAAGTTAGATGCTTTACTGCCGCTATTTTTGACTTAGGCTATCAATGCTTTATGTATGTGAGTGTGTGAGAGAGAGACAGGGTTGTAAAGTACTTAAAACTAAGAAGCGTGTTGATTAGAAAACATCTAAACTCTTATGAGTTTAGAAAAATATGTTTTGAATTACTACAAGGTGAATTTCATCCAGAACGTAGAAAGTATCATGATTATCTTCTTTTGCTATTACATATGAATTTAGTATATTTCTATCAATATTAAATTTCAAGCTTAGTGTAGGAAACTCGTCGTCGTAATGATTTAAGTGCCTTTTGAAATATAGATATATAAGATGGATAATATTTAGAATACATTATAAAAAATTATTCTGTTAGAAAATAAAAATGGGATATTTCTTGTTTCTAATAAAATATCAAAGTTTATCTAGGAAATAATAATCATCGTTTTTATAAGGGAAGATATGAATTTAGTGAAATTTGTTGAATTCTGAATAATCATCTAGCGTTGTACATACGTATGTAACCAGCGAGATATAAATATCCCTAATAATGTATGTTTTAATTACGCCCTGTTCATGTACGTTATTTTATTTTAAGTTGTACAATAGGTCAAAACATCATTTCGAAAGAGAGGCTTATGTCGGGTCGACCTATGTTATGATTAAAATATATTTTTTGTAAGTTAGATTATTATGAACAGTCACACTGCCTACATAGGCCTCTCCTTAGTAGGGCTGTTTTATGCTTCCATACAACGCTAGCCAGATGAGTTGGTGTAGGATTCGTTTCAATTTTTTAGTGATAAGGCAATACAAACTTTATTTCACATCATCACATCAACAGTTTTAATTTTCCATTCCTGCAAATAGACAACTCCTTAGAAAGGAGGCTTAGCTAGGGAGGCGCTTTTATTTTAATTTTATTAAAAGTAATCAATTATACAATTGATAATATAGATAAAATATTCTGATATTAGTTAATTTTATTTCTTTATTATCATTACTGTTGCATACCACCCGTGATGGCACGCTCGACTAGCGTAAAGTACAAATAAATCATATGTCACCTTTGTGCACCCGGCTTAAGGCACATAAAGAATTTTAATTTTGATATGAAGCTAAATATATTCTATTATTATGGTAAAGGATTATGAGCGTGCTTAAACTTCATAGATCTTATGCACTATGTAAAATTCTGCGCATTTTCTTTATAAAAACATTATCGAGCAGATAGATAGAACCGCTTGACATCTGAAGCAATTCCATATCAAATTATTGGCGTACAATAATCGCACCTGGAGTAGCATGTGTCCAATATTCGCATATTATTGACTCAGTGAAAGATAGGGTTGCACAAAGTTAACAAAAAATGTGTTAAATAGAAAGGTTTGCACGAACTGTCAAGGAATATCTATTTGACCGCGTATCATGAATGGTACTAAGAATATCATCTGGTGTGCACCTTGGTTTATTGCGCAATTATGTGAGTAGAGCATCTGCTCACTTATACCTTGGTTAAACAGTTACTAAAACTGATTGGTTATATAATTTATTGATGAAACTTAATGTTAATAGTTTTCCAACATCTAATAACAAAATAAAATAAATTTCAAAATCAAACGCAATTAACAGTTAGCGTATTATTTATTTATAACCAGTAGCGGTTAAAGTAATCAGATCGGGCAATAAGTAAATCAATATTTTAAATAGTTCTGTTAAATAATGCATCCAGGTCAGAAGTGAACTCAAGAAATGGGTATTTAAAAGTTAGGTAATTAAAATAAAAAATATGGTTCGGTGGTAATTTTTTATGACACCGACGCCGACCGACACCGATCATCATCCTAAGTGAGCACTAGTTTGAATTTTTTAAGAAGCAAGGTGAGATCCTGAGCAAACGACAGAGCGGGACCTTTTGTACATGCAAATAATAAAAATAACTAGAAGTTTTTAAAGAACAAGGAAACAATCCGGGGAATACTACACTAGTGTGCTGCTACCCGTTTCATTCATTAACTTCATACTTTCATCGTGTAGGCTTAGAAAGAAACCCGACATTTCAATAAGCTCGCTTTAATTTCATTTTAAACTAAAACTTAACACAATACCCTTATTTCCTTTGTGTACAGAGAGTGAAAGCTTTATTACTGCAAATAAATGAGTCTGTTTACGAGCATAGCTTTAGTGCGGGCTAGAACATAAAGTGGCGGGCAGATGTTAAGGATTGTGGCAGCAAGGTGTCCATCGCGTCCGCGCCGCTCAGGTGCCACCGGTAGGCACAAGCCACAGCTTTGTCATCGTCATGTACGGATGAGAACACAATGCATGTAGTTGCTTTAAATAATTTGATGAGTGTGATTTTTGAACCTAGACAAGATTTAATGGCAAATTTTTGATATTCATCTTCTTCAAAGTTAAAAACTGAAAAAAAAATCGATCTAAACATTGATTACTTGAATTTTCCCGGACCAGTAGTTTCATAACTCATAGTGCACAATCTTGACGGATTTTGCGCTTCGAGCAAAACCCGTCGAGAAATCAGATAGATAAGCAAAACGTTTTTCGTTAAGGCGCTCATGACAGGTATTATGTGCATGCCCCAAATTAATTTTCGTAAACATCCACACTAACATTATAAATTCAAATGTAACTCTGTATAACTGTGTAAAGAATGACGTGGATCGCTCTTTTCCACAGCACTCGGTACACACACGGGAGCTACTTGAAAAGGCTAATCATATTTTACATTCTGCTCAACATTTTATAGAACAAAAGATATAAACGCGTGATTGAACTTCATGTGATGTATTAAATTTTTATTTACGTTTTTTTAAACACATTAATTATAAAAAATAAAATATAATTTATAAAAACTATGTAGTTAAAGATCAATTTCACGGTACAAATATACAATTTAATGTAATGGCATGTTTTGCAAACACATATTATCGATGTTACTGTCTGTAAATCAACAATTTGTTTATTGAAGCAAGAGTTTTGATCTTATCTGAGACTATTGTGGTGAGATTTGGTTAAAGATTAAGTTGTGTACATCGCACAAAAGTTTGTATATTGGTTGAATAGGAATGATTTGTTCGTGGGTGTTATGAGAAAAATTGAGACAGGTAGTAACGTAATTGTTAGTATGTAATGTTGTGTTAAACTCATTTATCTAACAGTAAGAGTAAAATGTAATGAATTACAGTACATAGTATGAAGTATATTTTATGACTTTTATGATATGAAAGTGACTAACAAGATATAGTTGGAATTTGATGATGATCAAACAAACAAACAATCGAATTTAATAGGAATAATGTAGCTCCTTACATTTTAGGATAACCTTTTATTTAAGATTTGTCAAGTTTTTACATCTATTACATAACTTCATCTGATTTTAAACTAAGCTCATCGTATAATATGAAAAATACATTGATTGATGAAATAGCGTTTTTTTTTTGTAATCACAAAATAAACATTCACTGGTTACATACATTAATTCTGACTCACGAATCGAATCCGAGAAAACTGCAGTCGCATACAGTACTGCACCACCGCAACAGTCTGTATTATGATGAAGTTGTAGTGTCTATTGTATTTTTTTGAATTGAAATCTAAAACTATCTAAATAATGAATGTGAAACTGTCAAAGTATTTTTTTTCCTATTCATAGAATCAACCGAAGAATGCTGAGGGATATCGGCGCTTTATACGAGGCGCATCGTTTGTACGTGCACAATAAGTAAAACCCTTTGATGAACACAATGCAATACTAATCTAGATCATGTGCACTATTGTCACCTAAATATAATAAATATCTTAAATATCGCATTTAATATCGATAAGAGAGAATTTAATTTTTACACAGTCACTAGGTTTCGACTGTCAATTCCTTAACTGAACAAGATACTGCTCCCCAAGCCATTTATAGGTTTTTTTACTACATCAAAACAAGACAAATGAGTACGTGTTTGTGGTGTAATTTTGTAAATAATGTATACTATTGCTGCGTTGGATTTAAATTTATGACTTTATATATCGTTACTACTGTGAGATATTGTAAATGGAAAATTGGTGGCTCAAATACGAATGGTTACTATAGATAACTTAGAGATATGGATGATTTAGATTAACATGCAGCTTGAGTAGGTATATTATTTCATTTAAAATATATTTTATAAGTAAATACGGCAATCAAACATAAAATTATAGTATTAACATTAAAGCTCTGTCGTGTATGTATGTTTGCGATTGAAAATATATGTATATGCCTATACTTTTGGTGCATAGTCAACTGTTTCTGTGGCGCAGTGGTAGCCTATGCGACTGCTGTGCTTCAGGTGTCGGTTCGATGCCGATGTTCGATATTCGATGCCCGGGCCGGTCGAAATAATTGTACGATCTTCAAATATTTGTTTCAGAGTTAGTTTTCTGTGTATATTAATGTAGTTACATAAAAGGTATATAAGTTTTCTATCAGGCAATCAAATGTGTATCAGATGTCCGAAATATGTATTGTTTTTATTTCTTCAGTACACTAACTGTTCTCAATTTATTAGTGTTTAATACAGTAGTGGACCATCATTGCAATTAATTAAGATTTATTACATGTTGGATTATATCACAGTATTAGAGGTAATTTATTAGACATTTTTTTTAGTCTGCACCGAATTCTAACCGCTCCGTCGATAATCATTATCCTAAACATGCTTATTTATAATCGTAGCAACATTGTTTTGCCGAAGGCGTGCGGCGTCCCTACCTTTGAGTGTAGCCATACATCACGGCTCCTAAGTAGACAGTATATCAACCGATATTCAGAGTAATTAGCCCTTTGGCGACGGACCTTTGGATTTATTGTAGTAGGGCGGTAATGTGTCCGACAGGCGTGTTGCCGGCTTTTGTTCTCTGCCCCGAAATATTCAATTGGGTTATTGTTCGGTAAGAAGTGATTTTGAAACTGTTCAAGGAGCTGATCATGACTATTATTAAGCATAATGCAGCTTCAACCTCCCGCTTTGATAAAATGCATACATGAGGAAGCATTTCAATAAATATCCACTTTTATTAATAGTGAAGAAGTGGTCCATTATATTTAATTCGGAGAGGAAGCATCAAACAATCCGGCTCACCTTCCAGAGGAATTCGGCCTACGAGACGGAGAACTTGAAACAAGCCCTTTACCAACCCGTCTGGCCGGCGTGGTATAGTAGGCCAAAACCTCCTTTCTAAGGAGAGGCCTATGTCCAGCAGTGGACTGCTAAAGGCTGTTGATGATGATGATGATGATGACGGATAACTTGTGTGGGCTAAGTCAATACATTTAAGGGAGTGCAGAATTTTCTGCAAACTCGGCGGGGAAAACAACAATCACTATATTTATAGTGACTTTTCATTGTCGTTTTTCCGATAAGGAGAAATATGAAAACATGTAGTCGGTAAAAATTCTAGGAATCCCTACAACTTCCCTAGTGATGGAACATAAGTTTAACAAAAAATTATGCTGTTCTAATCGATTTCAGTATTGAAGGCATTTCTTAAAATTTATTTCAACAGTTCTTTGACCCAGATTATCATTTTCTAATCATTGGCGGTTTATTTAAAAGACTAAAAAGTTACAGTATAATTATGTGAACCCAGTATTCCATTATCACATAGATAACTTCCCCAACAAAAGAGTTAGGGTGTTGCACAAAAAGGCTCTAATCAGTTCGGTTGCTACCGCAATCCGTCAATTAATTAAGTTGCCTACCGATAGGAGAGGCGACAAAGAGACAACCGCTGAGAGAATACTACTAACTTGCTATATCAGGGCGTTTATCATTAAAGAGAACCTTATATCGTGCACATAGAGGAGATTTTGTTAGATATCGGTAGCGCATTAGCTACCGTAGGCGACAGCGTACGATAACGGCGAGTGCTGCAACGTCGTAAAACATCATTAGCAAGATAAACACCCTAAAAGCAGCTGTTATTAAACCGAGAATGCAGGAAGCTCTACCGATAATATGAGCAGCTTGATTAATGCATAGAAATTCTAATTCTTTGATACACTAACGACAAAATTTATTTATACAAGGAAAAACAAAATAGTGTACTTAAAGAAAGTGACAAAAGCAAACGTGTTGTTATATTTTTTTTAAATACAGCCTAATCTTAACTCAATTAACTAAAAATACAATATAATAACAAATTCAGTGCTGTTAAATCATTGACATAATAAACAACAAATTCATTGTGTTAATGATTATGACATGAAAAAAACAAGCAAACAGACAATGGATGGCCGATGTTAGAAAACTTAATTTTACACCCGAATCAAAACTTTATCGTGTATTGTTGTGTGTTGGTGCTAACCAATTCTCTTTTGTTGCGACCCCGCCCACGCCTATTATCAGATGTTTGTGTGGCATGTCATTTTTTATCAAAACAATAACGTTTTTTTATAGAAACAGTGGCTAACACGGTCGCTCTCACACGTGAAGCAACAAGTGAATTTGTCAAAAGATCTAACAAAGACCGAATATAATTCACGAAGACATCTAAATTACTTTTAGTTTCTTGGTATTCTTAGAAAACAATATCCGGGATCACATATCAGTTCGGAAGAGTTAATGCTTTTGGATATAAAATATAAGCTTTTAGGTCCTCGTCGAAATATCATAATATAGATAATTTATTTAATTTTTAGATAATTTTATCATATCACATAATTCCACTACTTGTAGCTCTCGTTCAAACTGGTTAGCATGACAGTTGCCTCTGGAATGGTAATGGACATCCGGTTTATTTTTCACTGCTCGGACAGCTGCCTGTTCCTGGTAACTATTACCTAAATATATTTTACAAATTTTAGTATCTAATGACGTATATTACGCAAGTATTATTTTATTAACATCGATACGTGTAAGAGTTGCATGCCCATTTACGTGGACGACGTCTTAATAAAAACAACAAAATTACAGTTATTCGCGTCCACGTTCCGCGATCTAAAAAAAAAATAATGCCAGTTTATCCACCCACATTGGTTATAAATTAATAGAATCTGCCCTCATCCTTGTGTCATATAATAATGGTTGATTGGGTTCGTGTGAGGTATTTTTTATTATTTTTAGGAAATATCTCGTCGCGATCGCGCGTCCCGCTAATTCTCTACATCTGGACAACGATGATTTATGATATATCTAAAGGGTAATAACAGGATTGACATCGTATAGGAACGTTTGTTTGGATATTAAGCCACAAAGCTTTGACTTTTTATGGAAACATAAATAAAGATCAAACAGAGAGGTCTCATCGATGCAAAATATTGTTAGATAAGTTTGAGTCAGTACAAAATTAAAATAGCTTGATTTTCTTATTCGTACCGAAAAGCAATCAAGTCTATATACGCGACGAAATAAATATATACATCTATCAAAGGACAATAAAGAATGTATAATAGTAATATGGAATAATGCCCACATGTTTATAGTTTACTATTTGTATATTAATGTAACACTTAAAAATAGAGAAGGAAAACAACAACAGATAACAGAACCGGTAACCCGTTTCTAAAACTGATTATGGTATTTGGTAACGGTATTCATTCTGTAATTCAGTAATCACTTAGTTTCCTGGTTTTAATTGGTTCATAATGCTAATATCTCTATTTAGGAAGTCATCTCCCGCTGATTCGGGGAAAGTTTTTACTGTGATATTAAATATCTCGTTCTAATGGATTATGTAATAACGTCAACACGTGTATCGTTACCGTTTGTATTTATTAAGTTACACGCTGTAATACTAAGGATGTGATTATGTGTCGCATAGCGGTTGTTTTTATTTTTCCCAGTTGGTTCTATCTAATAAACACAATTTTCGTAGGTTATACCCTAATTTACTTTAAAAAAATATGTGATGCTTGTATACCGTCGTGAGAGCCTGGAGATCCACTATACAGGTCTGGAACCTAATGCAACTCTTGATTATTGTTTTATGATTATGTACCTTTTGAAATAAATAAATACGATTTGAATTTGATTTGATCGTCATACATCAATATTTTGCAATCTCATTTGTCAAGCTTTTTTCTTTGTTTCAGCTTTTGTGCTACGCTAGATTTTATTTGTATTTTATTAATATATCTTAAAATTAAAGATTAGACGTGTTAGAGACGATACTACCATTGTCTACTAAGTATTACTTGTTGTATGATGCAGATTAAAAGTGAAATAAATCTGATATAACTTTAAAACTTGTATTATTAGTTAATCTTGAGTTTAATAAGAAAATGATTGTTCAGAATCATCGACTACTGATACGAACTAAATATGTTATAATGTAGGAAGTAATGTATCTAAAAGTTAATTAAACGCATGCAATAAAATTATAATTTAAATATTGACCAATAAAATTATTGGTCGTTACTTCTGGAGTGTTGCAACGAACGAGTGTTGGGACGACACGGTACAAGCGAACACCTGTTTATAACGTTTACTGATATTTCCGTTCCTAGATTTGCCCAAAATAAGTATTACTTTAAATGTAACAAGTTTCTAAATAACCAACACAATTCTGACTAACCAGCACGACGGTGACCAGTTATTGAATGATTGGTGTACTATATAAATTGCAGGTTTGAAGGTCACTGATATTAATTACATGGACAGCTCCGATTTAAGGAGAATTAGTTATGACCTGCGTCTATTGAATTATAACATGTTTTAGATGGTTCGGTCACATATTGTAAACAGTACAAATTATATTATTGGGGAGGGAGATTGACGAATCTGTAAGAGATACAGGTTTGATTTTTATTTCTGGCTACTCTTTTCAAATAAGGAAAAAGAAATTAACTTCGTACTGTTATTATTTTTCATCAATTATGTTTTTTAAAGCTTAAATCGCTCTTAGAATAAAATATTCAGTTTATACATAAAGAATACGCTTACAAAACTCAATTGCAAACAAACAAACAGGTGAAACTAATAAAAACTTGTTGAAAAACTATTTCAAAACTTTTATTATTAAGGCTCGATATAACTCCGATATAATTTGATTCAACATTTGTTTGACACATATTTCATAAGAAAATTTAAGGAGTAATAAATTGATGTGACAAATAAATTAAATATTGTACATTTGTCTTCAGTCCAATTCTATTAATATACTATAACAAAAGCTCAAGTGATAAAGATTAAGGTTTAAAAACATGTTTTATACGAGTCAACATTTTTTAAATGTGACAAATTTAACCGTATACTTGAACTACAACCGGAAAGAAAGCTATGAAAACATAGGAAAAGAACAACAAAAGATGGTAGTCACCTTCAAGCTCAATTACTAGATGTAAAATTTGTAAAAAAAACGGCATCACAGCACGGAGAAAGCAAGAGAAAAAGTGCGAATTGGACTCGCGCATGAAGGATTCCGTACCATTGTTTATCAAAACAGCATGGGTTGTTTGTATAGGGCTTTCATACACTAGAAATATTTTTATTTTAATCATTTTAAAATTAGTATTTAAAATAAATTTTAAATATTTATTAAATTTTTAATTTTATTTTAACTTAAGAGATACAGCCTAGTGGCAGAGAGACAGGCTGGTTCCCGTTTTAACCTTTGGGTACGGAACCCTAAATACAAGAAGATACATAAAAGAAGTGCTATAAATAAAATCTATTAAGACATAAACTTTATAAATACTGAAAAAGGGTTGAAAGTTTTGAAAGTGATTTCTTCTCGATTGATTCTAGATGGCTGGGAAAAGACAAAACCTGTTACTTACCTAAATGTACTTTTTTGTTTTGTATTTAGTTAATATTATCGTAGAATTAAACAGTTGTTTAAAATCTATGTGTTTATTAAAACTTCCTTTGTGAGATAATGTACTTCATGTGATAATTTTTACAGTAGTTTTATAGCATGTGTATGAATAATTTTAAGTTGACTAGTCGGGCCCGCAGATGTTGTTGTAAAGATACAATTACAACCGCGGGTAACGCCACGAAGCTAGTATAAAAAAGAAGTCTAAGTAACTCCTTATAACTTATTAGCTAACTGTTAGTGAAAGCTCTATCGAAATCCATCCGTTCCAGAGATTAATCGGTACAAACAGTCAGATATAGAGACAAAAAAATGCTGTTTGTTGTAAGTATTGCATAATATTAGCTTTCAAATGCATTTAGTGAAAACTATGATAAAACTACTATATATTACTAGCTGATGCCCGCGGCTCCGCTCGCGTTTTAGAGGTGTGAAAAATAAATGTTGGCCGATTCTCAGACCTACTGAATATGCATATAAAGTTTCATAAAGATCGGTCAAGCCGTTTCGGAGGAGTATGGCAACGAAAACTGTGACACGAGAATTTTATATATTAGACTATACATTTGAAATTAAAAACGGACCCTTCAAAATTTAAAATAATGATAAACAATAGATGCTCTCTGTGATTTTCGCGTTATAATTAATTAAGTAATTTAATTAATTAAGTAATGTAATTGATTAATTAATAGTCAATGAAATTTATTTCTACATCAGTTGTCTACATCATGTGACTGTAGTGAAACATATCATCATTATTACTGAGAGAATAGTTTTTTAGGGTTCCGTAACCGAATGGCAAAAAACCCTTACCCAGCCACTTTTTTCCGAAACAATAACAACGATGTAATCTGTGAACCGCATTAAGATTTTCACATGTAAATAGAAAAAAATAAACACGTTTTGGAGGTCCCCATACTTGGAACTGAAACTCAAAAATTTTTTTTTCATCAAACCCATACGGGGTATCTATGGATAGGTCTTCAAAAATGATATTGAGGTTTCTAATATTTTTTTTTTCTAAACTGAACAGTTTGCGCGAGACACCCTTCCAAAGTGGAAAAATGTGTCCTCCCCCCCCCCTGTAACTTCTAAAATAAGAGAGTGATAAAACCAAAAAATATATATGTTGTACATTACCATGTAAACTACCACCGAAAATTGGTTTGATCAAGATCTAGTCAGTAGTTTTTTTATGAAACGTCATCAATCGTAACTCGCAATTTACCTTTCATTCAATCAATAGACTATTATTAAAACATCGATTAAAGTTACAATACTTACAATGTACTACAAGAACTTTTATATGATGTTACTTGCTGCTACGAAACCCTTCATGGGCGAGTCCGACTCGCACCTGGCAGCTTTTTTTTATATATATTTCGGACATTTGACACACAACATCATCTAGTCCCAAGCTAAACTGAGCTTGTATTATGGGTACTAGACAACTGATATAAATATGTACATAAACACACTTTTTTTTTGTAAATGTATATGTACATATTATACATAGAAAACACCCAGACTCAGAACCAAATATTTGAGAATCACACAAATACAATTTGGTCCGACCCGGAAATCGAACCCGAGACCTTTTGATCAGCAGCCGCATACGCTAACCACTAGACCAACCAAGCAGTCATATTAATTATTTATATGAATTTATTATACTTTTGCTGCGTGTGTGTTAATATGTGATTGTAATTATTTATATGACGTATACTTAAAAAATAGTACCACTTTCACAGATGATGATATTCACCCTTCTTATTTAGGTAATATTTAAAACAATAAAATAACAATTTTAAAATTCAATAAATAGTTTTAATATCTTACCCAAATAACTTAAAACTAGTTAAATATATTTACAAATATTACCTCGGTAATGAAAGTAATAGGTAACATTTACAATTGACAGTTGAATTTACAATTGATTGATTGATTTCTATAGCTGATGCCTAAACTAGTTTTAACAAAATCAATTTAAAACATTTTTCTAAGGTATAACCCACACGTGTTAACTTAGACCTTACGAATAACTTTAATTAAAGTCAAAGAACGCTACAAAGCTGCTGCTCTCAAGATCTGAATGTTAAATTTAATTTATGCACCACAGAAAAAAATGTAATCCAAAATTCAATCCAGGTCAAAATTACCTGATCATTAAATACTAAGACTTAAATCTACATAAAGGCACTAACGGGGTTTGACTAGATATACAAGAGTCTTTTCGTATAAACGATTAATGCACTACATATAAATAATAGTATCGTTCTCGGTGGGTTTCGTCCAAGTGGTTGCTTCCGTGTTGGAAACTGTAAAAGAAAAACAAAATTAGTTTATTTCATTAATACATATTAAGTTTTAATCTAACCGTAACAGACATATTTCATGATTATCATTCCTTATAGTGTCACTATTAGAATTCAACGGTGTACTTTGCAATAATTAACTATTCAATTACAATAATAATTAATGAAAAAATATCGTAGATAGAAGTAGTATTAAGAGAATGCCAAGTAACTTACATCACACTTATTTCTGCTGCCACCATGAGATAACATCTAATAATTCGTCCTCATCCATAGGACCGAGCTGCTGTTGTTGTGTTGTCGTGACCTCGTATCGATCAGCTGAGTACGCCGAGGATACGCCCGATGAACACTCAGAAGGTGCAGGAGAATCTGGTTTTTCAGAACAAGGAGACCCACTGCCATAAAAAAATCCGTCATCCATATCCATTGATGTCATTGGTTGTAATGTGGTTCCATTCGGCATATTTTCTCTGTTTTCCTGATCACGTGTTATGCCTAAAGCTGCATCACTTTCATCCAATAATTGTTGCAGGTATCTTATGTATTCGACGACCATTCTTAACGTATCCACTTTGCTAAGTTTTTTACCGGAGCCACGTCTAGCGCCACCTGATAATGCAGCTACAACGGACGCTGGCAGGTGACGGCGGAGTGCATTGAATCCATCATTCACTTGTTTGACACGGTTACGTTCTCTAGCATTACGTCTGGCGATGGATGCTGCCTGGGGTCCGGTGTACGGGTTTGTCTTGAAGTGGACCTTTTTTCTGTATTGTAGATTCGGTGGCGTATCATGTGTAACATAGTTTTTTTCAGGAGCTGGTGCAATGGCCACATTTCTTTTATCTGTGAGCGTTTTATTTAATGTACTAGAAGGATATCCAGACGCAACCACCACATAATTCGTCTGACCTTGAACGAGTTGAATTTCTTGTAACATTTTACGTATGCGCGGCGCGAACGTTTACGACAGTACGATAGGTACGACCGGTCGGCGCGGCTATATGAAAAGCACTGCGCGATAGGGGAAGGCTTCGTGGGAGCTTACGGTTCAAGAGACGAGCGCGAGCGGCGGCGGTGAAGTTTCATGTACAAGTGAGCCGCCGGCGCACGCGCTTGCGTTATATCACCTGCGCCGGCTGCAAAAAATATAAATTTTAAAATTCTCTTCCCCTATTATTTTCGATCATCCCTTCCCCTTATGCGTGCGGGTCGGTACCTGGTATAGTGGTTTGAAAGCGGCGAGTGGGGCGCAGAGTAGTTAACGCGTGCCCAGTTTTTTGTTGACCACTGAACATTGTAACATTTAAAGAAATTTCTATCATAGGTGTTCCTAAATTGTAGCCATAGTTTTAGTTCATATTAGATTTACAATAATTTTAGATGTAAATTAAAATTTCAAGGTAGCACATTACCTAATAATTTCTACATTAATAAACAGCTGTCACGCGAGACCGACAAAAGGAACTAAGAGACTTACTTATATATTACAGAGATATTGTCACATAATTGGCGTATCAATGTTCTTACTTTTTAAATAAATCAGTCGTCTTAAGAATTTACATCAGTTTTATCTATCTCGATCTCTTTAAGTGTTCGAATTTAAAGATTTTTCTTATTAAGACTTAACCCGTTGTATAAAAATTTCATTTATTTTTTACGTTTTGTTTCATTTGTTTAATTCGATACGCTAAATAGTTTTGATTATAATTTACATTATTGAAAAAATATATAAATTTTGGGATTTGATGTGACATTGATGTTTTGGGAGATTAACAGAATGAATTTTAAAATGAAATTATTGCATTATGTTTGTGCACTTTAGGATATTTAATTACGCAACATTAAACGTGACACTGACGAATGGAAAATATTCGAGAACTTTATTCGAACGTCGCAACGATGCTTCAGTATTACTTGAAAACGTTCTAAATACAGTTACTAGTACCCCTTTACTAGGTCTATGTATCTGTCATTATTAACGTAGTAACACGACTAAGTTTTTCTTCAGTTTAGGTACTTGACGTTAGCTAAACTATTAATATATAACATATAGCATTCCAAAGATAACCATTACAAAAATTTGAATGCTTCTACGACATGTTTAATCATTTGAAAGTTCATGATACATGTACATATTTTCTTTATTTAAAATATGCCAATACATTTCGTGTGAAAGTCGCCGCCCTTGTGACAAGCCTACGGTTTCTTCAACGAAACCCGTCATCAATTAGATTTCAAACACGCTATGAACTGAACTTCTTAAACTTTGTTTTATTACGATGAGGCTTTGATCACATCGCCGACTACAGTCAGTATGATTGCGTGAATTGAATAACTCTCATTCAGTTAGGTTAACTAATTGAACCGATATCGTTGTTTCTACGTTAGGTATTTGTTTTCATTAGTGAATTGTAACATGCCTTAAGCTTTATTAGTCGATAATAGTCGTCAAATCACATTTTTTCTACGGTCGTTTTCAAATTTTCTGTCGCTGAATGTTGTGTTAATCAGAAGATATATGTTACGTTACAGTTTTTAATTTAAATTGTCTACTTTTAAATCATGAATAGAAGAAAAAGTATTTTCATTTAACGATATCAGACAACTAAGTGAACTTTTTACTAAATCTTATCACGTAGTAGATATAATTGACTTTAGTAATGGACCATAAGCCAGTGGCTAGTCATCTTGTGGGGTTGAACCCTGTGATTTTGTACCGGATATGACCTGCGGGGAGGTGCTAATGGGTTCCGTAAATAACTTTTTTTATATTTTGATGATTATGAGTTATCGATATATCGCTGTTATTCCGTTAGGGCACTAGTAGGGTGCCAGAGGGTTAAACGGTAAAGAACGAAGTTAAAGAGCTCCAACTGATGTGTAACTTGGTACAATATGATTAATATTGAGCCAGGACAAAAAAAAAGTGTTAAAAAATTTAACTGTTTGTAGATTCTTTATAGTTGGTTATGAATATAGAAATATTCGGTGTGTGCGTACAGAAGTATCATTATTTTATATCACTTATGAATTACTTGACGAGGAGTGTATCGGTGTCAAAATGTTTTTATATCCCGCGTATTAAAGGTGTTCATAACTTGTTACCATCGATCAAGTCTCGTAAAGGTTCACGAGAAACACCACTTATCTACGTTTAAAAATGAAATATTAAACATCATTTTGCCAATTTAAATTGAACGACATGTATTTATTTTTCTTATTTCAATGCATTTTTATTTATTATGAACAAGTGTAGTGGCATTTAGTACAGAATTAAATAGCTGATTATTATTGTAAGGTTATTTATATGTTCATAAAACCACAATCATCTCATACAAAAGAAGAATGTAGAGTTATTAGCGTTCAATGATGTCGTTAACTTACTAACAATGAGCTTAAGTAACATGTTAAGAGTCTTGTAACACGTCTAATAAGAATGCGGGGATAATTCAAGTCATTGTGTATGGGTTTTGTGAGGGTGGATACCCCATGTTTCATCTCACCACCCACTTAACTGGTTCTCAATTATTATTACAAATGTTGTGCTCTATTTATGATAAATGTAGTAGAGCTTATAAATACATGCTCGTGCCACATAAAACAATATACTTAAATTAAATATAGTTATATTGTTTTTATATTAAAATAGCAAACACTTTTTATGTCAGAACAACTATGGCAATCGTTATTGGGAAGTCAGTGCCCTCAAATATACTGACAACTATATAGTTCAATCTTAAAATTTCAGTTCTCCCTTAGGGTTGCGGAGGTCCGATGCCAGTAGCTCCGTGGAAAAACTGAAACTCAGGTAAAACCGGTTGAACTAGTAGCCGACCCCAAAGAAACTTGGGAATAATGGCTAGGAGGGTGATATGTATGTAATTTTTTTTGGATTTGAAATGAATCGCAATTTTTATGTCGGCTTAACAGTGGAAATATTTTCGCACGGGGTAGGGGTTAATCCTCATTAACCCCTAGATGTAGACACAAGTTCGAGTCTTCCCAGAATAAGGCGGCTAAGGTCTTCCATCGTGGAAGCTTCGAATCACCACAGTCCTGCGTCTTATATTCCCAAGGAGTAGAAAATGTAAAGGAATTTTTCGTAATAAGAAAGGTTTTTAACTATGATACGTGAGTGTTAATGTAAATGGACTTAAATGAATTAATGTAAATAAACATACTATTTTAAGAAAATACAAACATACCCAATTGATAAAACTTGTTAAAATAGTTATTAAAAACTTCTTATAACATTAGAAACACATAATCAAAATCTATATTTCTTTGTTTGGATTTTATGCGTGCCATTGACTCAATTACATACGGGCGGACAGAAAATCCTAAGAAATTAAAAAAAGTATGCGTTTACTAACTATTGCCTACTTTTTCATTTTTTTTTAAATAAATTCAACGTACCCTTACAATGCGTGCTTTAATTTTCCATTTAAATACCGGAAATTGTTCGACATTCACGAGATGTTTTTATAATTATTTGCTGTAAATAAAACAATTAAGTACAACAAATGATAGAGATGTGGAACAACGTGGGACACGAGGGTGGCATCGGTAATCGTGATGTGATGATTATGGGAAAAATGTCATCTGCATTGCTATGGAGTTCCGCATCAATGGTGTGGGATAGTCCTGCCAAATGCAGTAAACATTATATAAACAAGATGAGCATTGTTATTCTGTACCACTTGCAATACAAATATAGAGTGTTATTCATTTTATATTGGTTAGGTACCATAAAAACCCGCTTTTTGCCAATAAACTAGTTAAGAATTAAATTAAGAGTTTCATACCCATTATCCACCTATTCCCAGTTCAAATAATTAGGTTCATGTTTGATTAGCTGTCTATATATATGAAGAACAACACAGTTTTACACGGATTTCTTATCTAAAACCGTTGACACGACATGTACACGTTTTTAAGTAGGTAATAGATTAGTTATATGCAATGACATTATACATAATTAATTTGAAAAGCGAATTATAATAAGAGTTTATCAAAAAATGATTATGTATTCATACATTATCATATGGTTTAGTTCTGTGTCAAAATTTCTGCCTGTCATGCTCAATCAGCATTAAATAGCGATCATGAGAGTAACTTACATTAGTAGCTCTTAGCTTCCACTTGGTAATTGAAGGAATAGGCCTCATCAGTACCAAAACCTAAAAATGATGTCGGCCTATAAATCATGGATGCAAAGCTTACCGCCATCGATCACACAAAAGAACTACCTGATTCGTATCCAATATCGTTTGATTAACGATTTGTTGAGTGACTCCTATTCATCGAATCAAAGGGTGATCGTATTAAGTATTAATAAAGAGAATGTTTTACATTTCATCTCAAGCGTGACCTTAACAATCGAGGAGTTCGGCATTCCTCGTCAACAAGGTGTGATATATTGTAGCGATGAGTTGGAGAATTCCGAGATCAGAGGTCTGTTTATCTCATAACGTATTGAATATACATCAATTCAATTGTCATTAAAGTATAATTGTTTTACAATCACAAAACCTTAAAACAACTGTCCTCTATAAATCTACTTTCCTTGTAATAAAAAGTTTACTCTATTGCGTAATTCGTTCAACGATAGTTAGTAGCAGAGCTACGCTGATATAAGCACGAACGGGCCAGTTCTACCGGGTGGTACTCTTGCAGAAAACCAACCTAAAGTGACAGCATTCGAGCTGTCATGGTTCGTTGGTGAGTGTGAGTCACCATACTGCATTGTCTGCATTCGCAATGAGCATGGTGACCACTACTCTTCGATTCTACTCGTGCTTTCCATCAGAGAGAGAGTCACTTTGACCTAACCTTAAAGGGTAAGCTTATGTATTATGTATCAATTCAAACATATGGTTAGTTGCCACACTGATGAACAATCTAAATTGTATCATTTAAAAATTGATTTATCATTTAAAACGAGTAGCGGTTGAGTTCTCTGTCTAAAGCTCATATAAAAAATAATTTACTCCTCTTGTTCCATTAATTTATTTGTGTATAAAGTCTAGTGTGATTTATAAAAAAATATACAGTGTTTTCAAAACATTTATCATAGTGTAATCTTAAATATACTTATTAACAAAAACACATATCGGACCAGTGAAAAAAACCTACCCTATTCCACAAAATAAAAAAAATAAAAGAACAAATAGAAAGTTTGTGCTTGTCTGAAGCATAATTGTTTGACCCTGGGTGTGTAATCGTGTGGTTACTGAAGTGCCAAGTGAAAAACTCGTATAGTAAGCCTGAAAAACAACCTCGACTATAGTTTGACAGCAACGCCATCTGTTATCGAATAGACCGGCCGCCTCATCGACGGGAGATAAACACAATGGCAAACTGTGCGGCGTGTGGCAAATTTGTGTCCAATAAGAGTGTCACTGTATGCTGCAAGTGTACAAAAAAATTTCACCTATCCTGTGTCAATATGACGAAGGCAAACAAGGAATGGCAATGTCAGGAATGTAAGGGAAAACTTGCCAGAGACCGCGACCACCCAGTTTGTGAGGAAGAGAATAAGAGTTCCCCCGTCAGCTCATATGACTCTTCGCAGTCTGTCACTGGCTCTGCAGATAGGGACCAAGAACGAAATGTTGACATTGTCCGCGAGTTAAAGCTGATGAGAGCGGAAATGAAGGAAATGATGGAGGATATGAAAACGGAGCTGCGGGAGATTCGTCTCGAGATGAATGACCTACGTCAAGCAGTGGCTGCATCCAAGAAAAAGGTCGACCACCTGGAGAGTCGCCTAAACGACCTTGAGAAGAAGCAAACTGCCTCACCCGGAGCCGCTGTGGACCAGCTGGACAATACAGTGAGACAGCTGCAAGTGGAGCTCAACGAACGAGAACAGGAGCTGCTGCTCTCTGACGTCGAGATCTCGAATCTCCCTGAGAGTCCCGGGGAGAATGTTTTTCACTCGGTGGAACTGGTGGCCCGAAAGTTGGGTGTAGCCTTGGAGGCGCGGGACATAGTTTTTGCGGAGCGCGTGGGCCCCCGTGTGGAGCGGTCACGTGAGTCGGGAGCTATGGCGGGGGCGTCGCGGTGCCGCCACATCGTGGTGCGGCTGGCGCGGCGCGGGCTGCGGGACGAGCTGCTGCGGAGCGCCCGCGTGAGGCGCGGAGCCACTTCGGCGGATCTCGGCATCGAGGCGCCGGCGCGACGCTTCTACCTAAACGAGAGACTTACTAGAACAAACAAACATCTGTTCTACCGCGCCCGACAAGCAGCTGCTGGTCTGGGCTGGAGATTCACATGGACGAATCGCGGAAGGATACTGACCAAGGAAGCTGATGGAAAACGCATATACATTATCCGCTCGGAGACTGATCTCGAACGGGTTTTTGGTAAGCAAACAGCCACGACTTCCACGGATTAGCACAGTTATGTTTTTGTGTCTCTGTGTTCATATGTCTGGTAAGATAAGTGACTGTAATAGATTATCACCGTTATTTTATAAATTTGAAAATATACTGAGTATGTATCTCAGATTCTTTATATGTCTCCTATATTTGGCTACCTTTGTGATGATGCTGTTGATAGTTATCTTTGCTATGACTAGAACTATTACAAAACTGAACCCACACTTATTACTAATAATAATTCTCTACCTTAAATCATATACAACTATTAACAAATTATATTTTTTTAAAATTCATTACAGTCATTTTTTACATGTAATTATTTACAGATATTATGTACAGATTTATATTAAAATACACTTTATAGACTTTGTTCACCTTGCAAAACAAAAACTTAAACAAATGTTTACAATGTTGTTCAATATCTTATATTATAAGGTTATGAGAGTTGTATTTTCTATAAAAATTACAATAATGAAAATGAGCTTGGCTGTGGTTACGCTGGATACTAATTTTCATCTTAAGTCTAAGGCCACGATGGTTTGCGTGATGACTACCTGCAGGTGGCAAACAAAGGAACATATTAGCAAACAGTTACTAAATACATTAAATATAATGGTTTCTAAATATAATAGTATTAAGTTATGTTATAATGACCCGTAAAAAGTTTTTAAAATTTGGTCTTTTTAATGCAGGTTCTCTGGGAACTAAACATGATGAATTTCTAGTGGCAATGAGTCTACACTCGGTCGACATCATGGCTATAAATGAGACTTGGTTGAGGTCTGGTGAGGAGGGGAGAGCACCAGCAGTGCCAGGTTATAGGCTGAGGCACATTCCAAGACCTAATTCCATCAGGGATGGTCGCGGTGGGGGAGTAGGATACTATATAAAAAATGGGATCAAAGTGCAAACCAGAAGCCACCCCGCACATAAAGAGGTGGAACAATATTGGCTTTTATTAACCATAGCTGGTAAAAAGCTTTTGGTGGGTACAGCTTACAGGCCTCCTTGGTTGTCTGTTGACAAATTTTTGGACAGTCTAACTGAAAGCATTAGTGCACTATCCCCCTATGATCACATCATTCTTTTGGGTGATTTCAATATTAACATGCTTGATGGGTGTGGCATAAACACTAAGAAACTGCATGATTTTTTACACTACAACAACATGCATCAAGTAGTTGACACCCCAACACATTTCATAGGAAACAGTAGCACACTAATAGATATTATATGCACAGATGTCGATGTGAGAAATGTGGTAGTGAGTTATGTTCCCGACTTAGGTCATCATTCTATAGTAACATGTGAGTCGCTATTCAGGAAGGAGAAAGTCAAAAAAAGATGGGTTACATATAGACCATTTAAGGACATTTTGCAAGTCCCTTTTAATGTAGATATGGAGCATATTCCGTGGCGGGCTTTATCTCTACAAGATGGGGTGGACAACATGGTGGAAGGACTCTCAAAACACATTATCCAACTGTTTGACCACCATGCTCCTGTAAAGCACACATTGTGTAAAGGCGAGTACACCCCATGGATAACAGAAAATGTTAGATTAATCTTTGGCTTGAGAGATAGGGCTAGGAGAGTATTTCAGCAGACAAATTTAGCATCAAAAAAAAAATATTATCTAGATTTAAAACATCAGGCTAAAGTAGCCTTATATAATGAAAAATCAGCATATTTCAGAATAAACATTAATAATAATATTAACAATCCAAGATCTTTGTGGAATAATTTAAAAAATATAGTATTGCCATCACATCAACCTAAATTCTTGCCGGATCATTTGAATGATCCGGATGGTATTAACAGGGATTTCCTAAATGTGCCAGGTGACCATGGGGTGAGTATATCCAGACTGACATATTATGAGTTCCACAGATACAAACCAAACTTATACTTCAAGCTAGAACCTGTAGATCAACATACTATACTAACTATTTTGAATAACATTAAGACCAAAGCTATAGGTATAGATAAATTAAATATAGAAATGATAACACTTACACTACCAAACTCATTAGATATTATCACAGACATTGTGAACACCTCCATTACCACCCAAACATTCCCAAGCATGTGGAAAGCCTCTATTGTCCGCCCTATACCTAAAATTAATATTCCAAGTACCACCAAGGATCTACGACCTATCAGCATATTACCCTGTTTGTCAAAAGTACTTGAAAGAGTGGTATACATGCAGGTCATAAAATACCTGGAGGCCAATGGTATCCTTCCGGAGAAACAGTCTGGTTTTAGGAAGAATCACGGCACCGCAACAGCCTTATGTGATGTGGTAGGTACCATACTGGAAGCTAGGGATCGTGGAGAGGGAACAATACTTGCCCTGCTCGACTACTCCCGTGCATTCGATGCCATTAACACATCCCTTCTCCTATCCAAGTTATCGTACTACGGATTTGCCTCTGAATCGGTAAAGTGGTTCCACAGCTACCTCACAAATAGGTCACAGCAGGTGGAGCTGCACAAAGAGGATGGATCAGTCATGTCTTCTCGACCCCAAGCTGTAACAAGAGGAGTTCCACAAGGCTCCATACTGGGGCCTCTCTTATTTATATTGTACACAGCTGACATGACTGATTGCTTTTTAAACTGCAAATACCACATATATGCAGATGACACTCAGCTGTTATTTAATTTTAAACCAAATGAAACCAAGTCTGCAGTGGACAAAATAAACGAGGACTTGGAGAGGGTAGTTAGATGGTCTGAAGAACACTCATTGGTCTTAAATCCTATAAAGTCCAAATTTATGGTATTGGGTAGTAAGGGGCAGATCCAGTCTGTTTTGCAAAATGACCCTGTCATTATTGTAAAAGGACAAAGGATTGCAAGGGTTGATGAGGCTTACAATCTGGGACTGCTGATGGACCCTGAGCTGAGGTTTGAAGCTCATATAAGTAACATAGTTAAAACTTGTTTTTATAGACTCAAAACTTTGTATAACATCCGTGACTACATCAGTATACCCTTAAGGAAACAGTTAGTAGACAGCCTAGTATTATCTAAGTTTAACTATTGTGATGTAGTGTACGGTCCATGCTTACTGGCAAGAACAAAAAAATTAATACAAAGGGTCCAAAATGCTTGCGCTCGGTTCTGTTTTAATATTCCCAGACGTCATCACGTAACACCATACATAAATGACCATGACATCATAAAGATGGAAGCCAGAAGGAAGCTGCATTTAGCTAGCTTACTCTTTGGCGTTATAAAAAAATGTAGTCCTACCTATCTACATGAGACAATAGACTGGAGGCGTAACCACTTCGCTTATTCCATTCGGCCATCGGCTGGAGCTCTCAGCATACCGGGACATAAAACAGCTGCATTTCGTGGTTGTTTTAAATATGCAGCCACGCGATGCTGGAACTCAATACCACCACCCATTAGGGATCTGAAATCCATTTACTCTTTTAAATTCAAATTTAAAAAATACCTTTTGGAACAACAAAAACAACTAGCTATGACCATAGTTACGTACTTACCTTCAGGTTTTTGATCCATGAACAGTATATTATTAATACAGATGGGGTAACATCTCCCATGGTGTCCTGGTGTGTCCCGGTGTGATGGAAGTTTTTAATTGTAATTTAATTTATAATCTGTTTTGGGTATCAATTTGATCTTTTATTATTATTTTCTTTTTGTTTTATTTGTTTCAGTCTCACTTTGGTTCTATATTTGTTTGGTTATATTCCCCCTGAAAGGAATTAAGGATTATTTTTGAGTAATTATTATTGTTTGTAAAAAAAAGAGAATGAACCGAAAAGCGAGATATTGTGGAATATTTCATACTGGACTTACCACTTTAACAATTTTCAATATTTAACTTTAACTTAGCTGCTATCGGCATTAAATCGGCTGCTACGGTGGGCACTGAAAATCAGTTCTGCGATGGTCTAAACCCGTTGCAGTAAATGCTGAGTGTCCACCTATTTTGTTAGACATGGCGTACAGCCCATATTACCACTATTGACTGCCCAGTGCCCTATTTCAGGGGCTTACCTTTGTTATGCACCAGTTAATGTACACTTTATTTTTGTAATTTTTGGCATTCGATTCGATTTATGTAATATGCATAAACTTTACATGTGAATTTCGTTGTGATGTTAATTTACAAAATATAAATCAATGCCACGTCATTTGGCGTTGACAGTTGACAGTAATGTCAATTGACAATGCCCAGTGTTACAAGTCTCAAAAAAAAAAAAAAAAACTACTTTGTACAGTGTTTAAAAATCGCATTAAACCTTGTATGCTGTGTTTATCAAATAAAGTTCTTATTATTATTATTATTACTTGAGAATTTTTTATTTGTTTTTGTTTAAGGTGTCATTTTATTTTAGTCTACAAAAAAGCCATTAAAATTTACAAAAAAAAAACTCCATAACAGATTCTTTTAAAGTAACGTTATTTTATGGTATTTTTATATACATTATTGTTATTTGGTAATAAGTCATGGTATGATGGAATTTCTAAACTTCACGTCCGATTACAAATAATGTGCATAATTATGTGTGAGGTTGTAAATATATGCTGAAAAAAGTTCCAAAGTAAACGGTGACTCCCTAAAATAAAAGATACATATTTCCAGAATGATAATAAAATTATTTCAATCACAAACACATACAGCATTCCTAAAAACAAATAAACCAGTTTTATACGAAGTTTCAATATACGTATTCGTTGGAAAATATACACGTTGTACAATGTACGGCCTACGTGCACTAGGACAGATAACACACGTCCTTTGGACGACATCCAAGATGCAAATAGTATGTCGCACGACTTGTAAGACAGTGACAGAGGAGCTATCGGGACATCGCATCGGTCTCAGTCACCGTCGCCACCACCTATAGCTGACGTTTGACGCCGGACACTGTGACGTAGACGCATCCGACTTGGCGACACCTCGACAATCCTACACCGATTGTGACCAAGATACGATTCGGCTGTGATTCTACTTTACATTGATCAATCCAATATATCCAATCCAGGCTGATGGACATTCGATTTTCGAGATAAAGATTTGTGTAACAATGACGGGAGGAAGATCATCTCGAGATCTTGATCCAGGGAGAAAATTTTGGTTACCTTCTGTGTTGAGCGGTAGCCTTTGTAGTAGAATTATTGTTATTCCAATTTATAAGTATTTGCGTTTTTATAACACTAAACTTTTTCTAGTTAAACAGTATTGGGTTAAACCTAAGATGAGTATAAACAAAAATTTTGATAATACACCATAATGATTAAACATGTAACGTTTACTACGTAGTAATTCACATCCTGCACTTCTCGGTTGAATGCAGTGGTCTTATAAATAAGGCTAGTTTAGGGAATCACCTCATTAACAAACAAACAAGCGTTGTTGAATTCGTTTATAGGTTTATGGTATCTCGTTAGCACCAGCGATAAAATACCCCTAAGTAGATAATTAGTATTGTTTCTTTAAATCACTCCCTATAGAGATTTTTTACAGACACTTTTATTGATTTGAACGGAATCGCGACACCAAAAAGAGATTGTCATCAGCTGGAGTGTTAAAAGCTGAAGAATGACCAACATAAATAAAGCGTCGAATGCTGATTGCCAATAAACAAACTCGAAAATATATATAGACCTTTAGTATTTTGCATTTTATCATTTAAGATTGTGTCTGTTTAATTAAAATATTAGGTAAAATGAATTGCATGGTAAGTAAAGTTATTTAGTTTTTATTCATTATACATGACTGTTACATAAACTTCCACGCACAAAAGAAGAACTTTTTTCGAGAATATTAAGCAGTTTAATAAGGTTATGATAATTGTTATTTCAACTTGAATATATACGCACTACCTAATAAATATACTGCGTATGGTGGTTCTTATTTTAAATATTTATTAAAGCTACTGAAAACACAAATTAAAAAAAAGCTAAGTTCGCATGCCCATTTTTAATATGGATGATTCGTGTTTTGATACAAAGTAACGAATTGCCATCTCCATAGGAGCACCTGATCGCAAGCGATCGGTTAATCTGATACCATAAGCAGAAATATTGATGGAAACAAAATTTCTCGTTAAACGTTTCGTCGAGTACCGTTGTTGGGCGCGTGGCAGGCGCGCGCCCGCCCGAGCCGGGCCTCGTTTAAGCCATACCTTAATTACGCCAAGGCGTTATCGAGTAAGAATGTGCACACGCGACATTGGTATTAATTTTAATGAAAGAAGTGTGCGCAGGCAGCACCTGCCCGCCCGTCGAGTCGTTGGCTTACTGAAAAGTACTTAAAAAGAATGGCATGCAGTCGATATTAGTTTTAAATTCATTGTTCTATTATTTTATCAACAGACTTAAAGTATCACTTACATGATATTATCAGCCACGAAGTACACGAAGAATACAACGTTGATATAATAATAATAGTGACAAATTTGGGGTTTGGCACACTAAACGGACGATAGCGATGGAACAATATCTTGTGTTACTTGAATTTTTTTTTTGTATACCATATTTTTAAAATAGCAAAAATTTTATACAGCAAGGACAACTGCAATTAAAAATATAATCTTCTTTTACACATAAAAGCCTTAAGATAAAATAATTCAGTTGTGATTTAACTTTCGAATTTATTAATTAATTAATATTTAATAATTAATTTTACATTGGTGATAAAATACTTTTAGTTATATTTATTTATAAGATACTTACTAAAAATTCTTAATTTGTTTATAAATAGTATTATAGTAGCTATAGTCTAGAATGTTTAGTAAGACGGATAGCCCACACAAGTGTTGTACATACCAGTTATTACTAACGGCGAGTTTAGTTGAAAGTTGAAACAAAATTATGCTACAGATTTTTATATAAATGTTTAAATCACACTTTCTTAGCATTATGAGTTTCAAATAAATAAAACTGTCACTGAACTAACAATTAAAACCAAAATATTTACAGTTTTTATATCTACATTCACATGCCTCGTGCATGTAGTAGCGTAAACTTCCTAAATACTGTCTATTTTGAAATGTTTTGTGATATATATACAAGCCTGCTAAAATGACTTTGACTGGAAAGCATGAGCAGAATCCAAAAGTTATAGTCACCGTAGTCATTACGTATGCAGACAATGGACCAGCATGGTGACCCACAATATTCCTACGGAAATTCTTCTGCATCATTTGGTATTGTATAGCAAATATAGGGTGCAACTTATTTTTTTTATTTATTTAATATGAATTAAAATATAACAAGTTCTTTCGTCTCTACAGATGTCTTTTCCATAATTATATCAGAAAATGTAAGGTCCTGTTCGGACGAAGTATGCCTTTTTATATGTAGTTACAGTTGATTTTTGTTTAATAACACATTTACATACAAGTATACTTAAAGATATAATTAATACTGATATAAAATTTGTGGACATTATTCGTCAAATTCATAAATTATAACTTACTTTATGAGGTTTAGATACTTATTATTTTGTTACAAAGCACAAAAAGTAAAGACGATGTTAGTGTCTTAGTTTGAAATAGTAGTCGTTACTCTTTATTGTGACATTATTTATAATAATAATGTCGATATATTGTGCGTAACATGTTCAAAAACTATTAGGTATATAACCTATAGCTACATAATTAGGTACTTACTTACACAAGTTTAGGTTTACTAACATTTTTTTATGAAAATAAAGAAATGCTATTGTGTAATGCGGTTTTCTTCCAGTACGTTCTTTATTAGAGGCAATATAACTTATAACCATATAGCTCCTGGTGATAGTTTGCCTAAGGTTCTATGGCTCAATTATTTTTTGTCAGAAATCCTGTAAATCAATCATTCTTTTGTTATTTATTTATTAGTTATCGCAATAAGGTTCTTTTAAAAAATATTTTTCAATGCTGACGTCTATCATGCGGCTATGAGATTAATATTCTTTATCAAACTATATTTTATATTAGCGATGTCTTAGATTGTTGATTCAATCATTCACCATCGCATCACAAACTCATCAGACAGATTTTCTAATTAAATATAGATTGCGTTAAAACTTAGCTTTACAGTTTTAGTAATTTATGTAAGCAGTGTTCATTTTCAATCGGTAATAGTTGAAAGTAGCTTATTTTGAAATAAAAATAAATAAATATGAAACTGACTGACTGACTGACAGACAATGCACAGCTTAAACTACGGGGCGTAAAACGCTGAAATTTGGCATCTGTGTTCCTTGAGATGCGTAGACGAGCACTAAGAGATATTTTCACCCCCTTATGGGTTTATACATCAGAATAACACGCAGGCAAGGCCGCTAACATAAGCTAATTTTGTTATATTCACATTATGTTCCTATACATTTATGATTTTAGTTTAATCGTCAGCTTAGTTTACGTAGTTATTATTTATTAATCTGTGGTTTAGTACAGTATTGAGACTACATTTTAATTAATGTATAGCGCAGTTTTATACACTGTTCCTTTTTAGTTTTTTTATAAAGGCTAAGTAAAATTGACTACGTAGGCGTTTGGAAAATGATTGGAATATTCATAATATGAAATATAATTATACACATGAATAAATGTATTGATCCATATCGGATGTGATATTGCTGTTTTACTTTAAATTAAAATACCATGTTTGAGTACCACAAAGTTGTTTACTAATATCGTCATTATTTCTTTAACATTGAATTATACACATAGTCGTCGCAACAACAGGTGGTTTTGTTGACTGTTAAATTATTCTAATCAAAATTTCGAAAATATATACAAATGACTCAAATTGGCCTTGTAGAAATCTAACAAATAAACATGGTATAATTAAAATATAATTAAATAATGTTTTTTTTTTTAATTTTATACTTTTTGAATATACTTATTATAGTTGTACAATAACGTATGCGACTAACGTATCTCGATGATGTTGTGATGAATCTAATCTAGCAAATTTTCGCAAAGGAAGAGCGTTCCAGAGGTAAACAATTTTGATTGAGAACGAAGACTGAACATTAAAATATCAGGTACGAAGGAGAAACAGATGAATAGAGAATGCTTTACACTATCGTTTTGTTGAGGATTAATATTATTCATCTTTACATAATATGAAATGAGGTCACTTCCGCTGTTTGTTCATTAAAATCTTTTACTATGTGTCAATTTTTTATATTGTTCTCATTAATAGATAGAGTGATTGAAGAAGAATGCTTTTAGGTGTAACTAGCTGAGTCCCATGGTGTTACCCGCAGTTATTGTTGTAAATGGCGAAAGAAGTTTTAGTTACTCTTTGTGTCATCAGATACGATTTTGATGTAAATACTGTATTTTGACGCATTAAGTAAAAAAAAAAAATTGTAGTTACACCAATACACATTTTTAAGAAAAGAAATCCACACAAGTTAAACAATTCCAAAAAACTTTAATTTTAAAATACAACAGTAAATTCTTAAACTTAATGCCGGGAAATTCGAAAAAGGTTACAAGTACCTACTATTCAAATATTCAACTGTCAATTATATATACATATAACTACAGTGATTGGGAAGGTTCGTCATTTCCAAACATAGCAATTTGTGTACATATCATTTGGAAACGCGCCTGCGAGTTTTTAAGTGTATGCGACAGGTTAATTTCAAGAATAAATTGAAGTTCGATGCGATCGACCGCTTTTATGGGACCTCGGCGCGTTTATGCGAGAGAGGACCATAATAGAGGCTTAGTGAGTCCTGGATGGGGACACAGCTGTCCATTGGGCGGGGACAACGGTTTCCATCAAACACTTTTGAATTTTGTAGTACTGAAGTTTCTACGTTGTCTTTCTTATAATTTAATACAAGCATGTGTCATTATATGATATTCCCAGTTTGAATGTTAAAGTACGTTTTTTTGTATGATAGACTGATATAATGTACTAATATAAGACCATCATAGGCCATAAAAGATAATATATTGAAGTTATCAGTATTTTTATATTTTATTCATTTCATAATTTCACTTTATTTGTCGACATTGATTATAAAATATCCTGCTGATGATATAAAATATCCTGTGATGCTGAAATGTCGTATTATTTTCTTTGGAAGGAGTTATTGTTTAAAATATTTAGTTCAGGGAATGTCCGCTATAATGTTTAGATTTAACAATTCAAATTTTTCTTGTTCCGGACCTGTTTTACGTTTCAGTGAACAGGTCTATATTTTAAGTTAAATACATTTTTTTATTATGTAATTTATGAAAAACATGTTTTTTTATATACAAAGACAAATTTAATAAATATATTTTGAAATGTAATAAGCATTTGTAAGGATTAAATGTTAATTAATAATTCATCATTGTTTATTAAGTATATTTTTAACTATTTACCGAAAACTTCTTCTGCAATCTACATGGTGAGAAGGATTCCACAAAAGACCAATAATGCAGTAAAATAACCGTAAGTATCTTATTAAAATAATAACACCCGTAGCCTCAGAAGAAGTTAATTAAATTGTTATCAACAGATCATTTAAATACCATATGTAGTACGAGTAATATATGTAGTACAGTGAGTTCTAGATGCAACCACTAACGTAAGACCTACCAAGAAAATACAATGACCATAAATATTTAAAAAGTACTGCAGCGACTACGATTACCGTAAAACTTAGCGGTAGATCCAATCGAGATAACATGACGAAAGTTTCAACATGTAAAGCGACAAATATACGTATATTCTGGCAAAATGGATGTCAACATCTAATTTGAACCTTATTTGATACAGATTAAAGTGTTAATGATAAAGCGAGATCAGTTTATCCTGAGGTCCTGTTAAATTTGTGTGAAGTAAAGAAGTAGGTTCGATACCGATCTTGACTCATGCTGTTAACATAGACACATGAACATGCCTGTAACTACTGCTTTTATTAAATGTTTTCCTTTTGTTAGCACTCTTATTATTGACCGTGCCTTTAATTCCCGATCGCAGTAAGTAAAAATTTCTGTATTTCTCATAATCCATATTCCCATCACACATTCTATTTTTTTAATGTAGTTTAGTAGAAATGGTATGGTATGGTATGGTAGAAATGAGTAGTTGGAAAATCTATGCTACTGTTATAAAGCTAAAGAGATTCTTTATTTGCTTGAACGTGCGAATCTCGCCAACATCTAGTTCCATTCTAAAATCTCTTTTAGTGTTCGATTTCTGGAAGCTATATTTATTGAAGAAGAATACCTAAATAGTTATAATCAATAGCATTATAGATTATTGAAAAATGTAGCAATACCGGATAAATTTACTTCGTTTTAGAGACGAAAATAATAAAGTTACTAGAATCAGCTGGAATTAACATAAATGTTTCATACCTGTATTATTTATATTTTATCCTCAACAAAAATGAACTATCTTGCTGTTTGACATTTCTATTTTTTGTTATTGACATAATTAATAATAAGTTACTTTTTATTGACATGTTTCAAATATTTATCACACTTAAAATAGTAGTATTTTTATAAATGGCTTTATTATTGTATAACTGCGAACATTTTGAATAGTACATGTAAGCACTTTGTAGTCACTACTGGCATAAGTTTGTTTTTTGACTGGTGGTTGTGAATATGTCATGGTCACTCAAAAATCCTGCTGGCGGTGGCGTGCGTAGCGGGTCGTTCGGCTCCCTACGATATGGTTGAACTGGACGATGGCTGGTGTATAGGTCACGTTCACGATACGGGCGTCGCCAGTCGGGGCTGGTCATCTCATAACTGCTATATCATATTATAATATTAATTATTTTTGGATACTACCAGTGTAAACATGTTACATTTTCCTCACATTTAATTGTTTTCATAATAAAATGCCTATGTAACCAACCATACAATGTAACCAAAAATTGTAAAAACTATGTTGGAAAAGGGTGTCCATGGAGTTTCTTGTCTGTTCTTCTCCATAGGATCTACGAATTGGAACAGATAATTAGCTTCACGACTGACTACTGACTGACTACCTACTTGACGTTTCAAAAGTGCCGTTCTAATGGTGTATTTGAAATAAAAAATGATTTGATTTGATTTTATCGTTCGTAAGTCTCAATAAAACTTGAGAATGGCTCGCTGACTGGAATATTTGTGAAAGTTCAGACAAAAATTTAACAGCAATAAAAAAGTTAAAAGAAAATCGTAAAAATATCAATTTTAACATTTATTTTTTATTTCATTTATTTATATTCTTTTTCTTTTAGAAATATTTCATTATGTCAACATTGATTAATTTTAATTATACCTCAAATAGGTAGTTTTTGCATGGTATTCTATTATTCCATTTCATACTTTTAGTGACGAAATCAGATAGACCTTTTGATTAATTGACCTCATTACCTACCAACAGGTTATTTGATATTCAACTATATTATTATGAGAAACATAACAGTAACAACACCAGCACATATATTCCTGGTGTCCCAGCCTTTAATTATTAACATATTCTTTTTGTGTTTAATAAGCTGTTTTAGCATTCAGACTTGGCATTGCTTTTAAATAATATTCTCGATTTAAAATATGCTATTAAGTTATAATGGAAATAAAACATTGTACAGTACGAGCAAATCTTTCCATATCCGACACGTATGCACAAACGCGTCGTGTCGGGCGCCTACCTAACGTATTCTTGAATTTTAAACTTTTATTAGTAACCCACAAATGTAATCATTAACATAAAAATGCAGGTGCATTCCAAGGTTTTTTTGTTTATTTCTTGTAATAAGTGATATATATCTCACTTCGCGTGAAGTAAATTTTTAATAGTAGGTATCAAACTGGTTTCTCTTTATAGTTGCTAATTAATTATAATAAAAGTATATAATTTAGTTTTCATTACCAAGTTTTAGCAGAAACAGTTAGTTATCCCCATTTGACTCCATGGATGGCATTGTGCTTTAACCCCATATGGGAAAACACTTTAAGTGATCCCTGAGTATGCTTTTTTGAATTCGTTTTATGACCGTAAAATCCCAGTAACAGATCCTGAAGTTGCCGCAGAGAAAAGTCAACGAAAGGTAAATTTAAGAAAAACAAATATGAAAGTTACTACTTATTGTGTTTAGATTGGCTTCATTGGTTCTTCATCAATTTAACCCAATCCATTAGTCCCTAACCGCAACATCAACTCAGCACTTACACTAACACAAATTTCAATATCATTTCGTGTGTAGTTTTAATGCATTATTGTATTATTATATTTTTATGAAGACGGTACAACACTCGTAGTACCTTTTGACGAGGTAGTTAGCAGAGTCGTTTCTATGTCAAGACCATTAAAGTTACATCTACAAAGGTTTTTTTTTGTAAACTAAATAATTTGTTAATAATGCAAGTGCAAGTATGTTTAATATTATTTCTAGCAATAAAAGTAAAATACCAGTAATATGAGCCCTAGTCTTTTCAATTTAAAACCTTCTTCTATAATAAATCTTTTGTACCCTATCAAATTGAGAAGGTATTTGTTTTATCTAAAAAATTCAATGTTCTATGTGTGGGCGCAACATTTATAAATAGATAAATACAAAATTACAAAGTGTCTTTACAAACTAGTTACTCTAAGGAGAAAAAAAAGGAAATATGCTACCCGTGAGACGTGGTAGCGTGGGTAGCAGTAATATTTATTTGTTGTTAGCGTGAAAGTGTACATATGTATATTGATAGTGACAGTGACAGTATTAAACTAATGTAAATTCACTTTACAAATGTAATAAGTTCCATAACTACATTCCTTTTATGTATGTATCTACTTAATTCTATAATTACAGTATATGTATGTAATGAATATTTGTATTTTTAACTCATAATAAAACGTTTTAATTTTCCCTTCTTCCCTACTTTCAATACACCAGACACTACCCTACATTTCCTAGAAATCGTGTTCTCTCCATCTTATGGTTGCCTGTAAGAGATTGCCTCCGGGCGATAAGGCCGCCAATTGTACCTACATACCTAGTTATAAGTACTCTGTAATTACCTGGTGTACAATAAAGTTATTATTATTATTATTCTCTTTATTTGATAATATTTACATATAAATTACATTTTTAAATATAAATATAAAAAATACATTTAAAAATATAAAAAATAGTAGACCACCGACTTCGGGTACAGGGACCAAGAAACCGGTGGTTAGGACTCCAAAGACAGGAACCTCCTCACTATACGTGCCGTGTCAAGGAGGACCGCCTTCTGCATCAGACCCTTGATCCAGCCGTCCAACGTGAGCCTCTTAAGGTGTTGTTAGTATTATTATTACGATTATTATTATTATTATTATTATTACGATTTGACTCCCCTGTAGGTCTAGTCGTTAGTGAAGCTTAATGTCATACTGAAGTTCATAGACTCGATTTCAACCTAGAACAAGTACCTAATTGTGTGACGAATACAATCATTTCTTGTGTGTATTATTTATCTAGATTAAGTAAGTTAAGTATCAGTTCAAGCACGCGACTCCGCCTGCGTGTGACACACACAAACTGTTATCACAACAAAACTACCTGTAGCCTTCTCAAAGGTCCTATGTTCCTCTCTCTAAAGGGATATTAATTAAAATCATTTCAGTGGTTTAGCTCTGAAAACATAATAAACAGACAGATAAAGTTACTATTGAGTTTATAATATTAGTATTCAAACTAATATTATATATTCATAGGTTTGGATTTGGATTTTTAAAAATACAAGTATATTTATCGAGATAATATAAAAAAGTATTTACTAAAACAATCACATATTAATATGAGAATAGTCCTGGAGCTAAAAGTGCAATCGGAATCTCTGAGTTTATGTTTTTAAGAAAATATTACTTTTAGCTTATGGTTTCTTTTTAACTATTAAATGTGTGCTTTTTCAGGCTTTTTCATTTAAGGCACTATTATGAAATATTTAAATTAGGTTAGTACACATTAATAATAATGAGGCTAAAGTTGAATTGATAAGTTAATACAAGTTGATATAACGATATACTAATTACATATATGCAATAAACAAACGCGTAAGGTACGTCCAAGCGCTTTTATCTAGATTAGACTTATAAAATTAAATGGCTCAATTCGAGCTCCAGGCTAAGCAAATGTCGGTTCCCTTACATTTACACAAGTCTAAAATAATTGAGACTAAGAACAAATCAACCACACTTCTGAGAAATGTAAGTGTTTAAGGAATAATTAACATATTTTATTTAAAATCAATGATTTACTTTGTAAAAGTAATTCATGGATTAAAGTATCTAGACTACATTTTAACTTAATTTTGATGTTTGGTTCATTTTGCATTTCTTTTTTCTTTTATTATACATACTTGTTATATACAATAGATAATATTTTGATAAAACTGTCTACTAATATGTCTATAAGTATATTGAAGAAGGATACGTAAAGCAACAATAAACAAATACTTATCTTGTCACGTTGTTTCTCACATCTGTCTAAACAATATTCGAGATTATATAAGCGTGTGTACTGGCGTACCTAAGATGGAATCGATAACATCACATTTACGCCAACTGGAACCGAGCATGAAACGAAGACGACGTGCCCAATCTCCACAAAGTAGCCTGTGTGAAAACACAAGTAGGTGCACTCTCTGTTTCCTGACTATCTGATCCCACGACTATTGTTAGGAACTTACTTCCAAACTCCAGGCTGTTATTTATTAGTTTTGTAATTAGAATTAGAAAAACTTAACAACGCTCTTTGACCCGATCGGGATTGAACCCGAGACCTCTTGGTCGTCATCCGCCTACACTGATCGCTAAACCAACTTCACAGTTTGGGATTACATAACAAAATAATTAAATAATATCACGAAATTGTTATCTCAATAACTTATTTCACTTTTCAATTAAAATACAGATTTATTAAAACCATCCGTGTGGAACAATGAACATGCGTACACAAACGCTTTAGGTCTTGATACATCTTCACCCAACAAAATATAAATCAGGGCATGAAGACCTGGCCGGCCCCTCATAAGCTTTGAACGGATACGATCATTTCAACGAACAAAAACAATTAGCTCACTTGCACTTACCATTACGTAGATGGGAGATATCGTTACTACGAGCTAGTGTAAATAGAATGTGCAGTAAAATCTGTTACAGCCCAATCTGATATGGTCGTAAACGGCATTGATGTTACTCAGATATCTCGTATATATTTGTTAATTAGATAACAATCTAATTAAGACAATGCTAAATAAAATTAAAATATTATATAATACTAGCTGATGCCCGCGGCTCCGGTCGTCCTAGGGGTATTCACAGACCTACCCGATATGCACACAAATTTTCATACAAATTGGTATAGCCGTTTCGGAGGAGTATCTAACATTGTGACACGAGAATATAATATATAAGAAATATACCAAATAAATTTCCTTCGTTCAGTAGTGGTTTAATGGCAATAGGATGATAAAATACTCATACAAACTATTTACGTTTTAATTCTTCCTAGCTTGCTTGTAAACCTCTATCTATATATATATATATATATTAGGTGCATTACATGGTAGGTATTCTCAAGTAAGCTTCTTTCTTCTAATGTTACCTTTATATACATGTTAAGATAATATTGCCGTTGGCTAAGGTAAATGAGAAGTATAAAACAAACGTATGTATCTCTTGCAGATTAAAATTACGAATTTTGATATCTCAATCTGAGCAGGGTCAGAGAAGCCGCGGTCACGACACCCTTCGGTGGTCACGATCGGCGTATCGTTGAGCTTATTAATTATTATCAGACCAGCGAATTAACAACACCAAAGGATGTTAAGAAGAAGTATTCATAGTCGGTTTGTATTTAAAAGTAGGCAGCGTCATAAAATTTAACATCATCATCATGATTTCACATTGGAAAATTTAGGTACCTAATTTCATGATTATCAACCATATGTTTTACTTTATAAGTGCAAAAAAATAAATATAATACAATGATATGTTATATATAAAAAGAGGATGTAATAGTATTATGTATATTATTACAACATTTCTCTATATCTAGCTCAAAATTATGCTTGTCCCTTTCCAAAGAGCTCGTTAGGTCTTCAACTCTTTAGATTTTGGGCTAAATAATTAGTTTGTAATTATTGTCTACTTTGATGATGATATAAGTAGGCCCGAATTTTTTTTTTTTTTTTTTAAATGTCTATTGTTGATAGTCAGCATCAGAGGTCAATTTGACAGAGATACCACAATAGTTCTAGAATTTAAAGTCTAAACTATTTTAGGGTATTCCTAACTATAGATATGGACGCTCACACGATCAGGGCGAAAGGTCTCGATCAATGGGCCGCCGAAATTAAATGCAGGACACACTCGCTTTAGGCTCGGATGCGATAAATTTATAATTATGTTAAGTGATTTCTGACTGAATAAGGAACTAAAACGCAGACGCAGATAAAACACTCGAAATATGCGATAAGGACACCTTTTATCAATTTCTATGTTCTTCTCATTTGGAAATCTACTTAAGGCCAGATCGTACATGTTTTATTCACAAGTTTTTTAAAGTCTGGAACGATTGAATGATGATTTTTAAAGTGCCTTACAGAAAGTATATTTTATATTTGAAAATGGAGCACTTTCATTAAAAGTGTTTTATTAATTCACAATTGTGTTCGAATTCTGTTAATATATAAAAAAAAACAAAGTCTTTACTGAAAGAGTATATTCGACGGAAAAAAAATATGCATAATGAAGTGCATCGTGTGACCGAATCATTTTATGGGGAACAAATCTGCGTTGCCGGCGCCATAACTTAGTTATTGCATGAAAAACAAATAAGAATACGTTAGAACTAATGAATGTGTAATCGCGTTAGTCTCGAGGGTGGCTCTCGGCCGGCGGTCTACCCTTACCTGGAAGGGTGCATCCATCATTACTGCTGCGGTATTAATCAAAGAGTTCTTGATCATTAAAACCCTATTTACGCAGCCTATATTGTCGTAGATTCTAGTTTCCGCTACAACACAATACATGATTATCAGCTTATTGAGTTTAGAGCTGTGTTGTATTTAGGTGTTTTAATTACTTAATGTGGGCCAATAGTATTTATGATTTAATATTAAATTTTAAAGAAAATAAAAGTCACAAAGTTTAAGTGCTTTAGTGAGATGTACTTATGTATTTATAATAATAATAATAGCGTAATAACTGGGTTACTATCAAGTGATACTCAACCCAGAAGTGACCTACTCTTAAAAAAACAAATTTATTCAATAGAGTAAGTGACTCACGTTACTAACATTTTTCTTTAATATTCAAAACATGAACCGGTTTAAAAATTATTGATTTTTATGTACTGCTCATTTAGCTGCTAAAATATACAGGTAAAATTTATCGTAATCCATCCAACTTAACTATGACCAACACGAATATTACATAGGGGATTATTGCCATATAGAGGGTTGTTTACTACATACATATCGTGATTCATCATTCACCCCTAAAGATGGTTTGTCGATAGATTGTTTGCGGTCTGTGCAACGTATGGTTTAGTGCCCAATAAATTTTATGTATGAATTAAATGCACAGAAAGATGAGTAGTAATGAACACGAAATCATATTTAGCTATTGAAACATTATAAAGGTTTAAAGTTTGAATAACTTTGATAAGCAAGACTCTGAAGAGGAAAAAACATATTTCATTTTTTTTTTCACAGTGTAGATAAAAACCCGTTGCTGCACACAAATTTTATAAAACAAAACTGTTTTCTGTAGTAAAATATAGCTATTATAAACTTATTAGTAAACTAATAAGAAATAAAAAGTATTAAAAGGAAGATAATAGAATGCGAACCGTTATTTAAAATTATCACTCCTTTTACACTTTATTTATCATGTTTAAGTATTACGTAATTGTATATAAAAGTCGTTATGACAGCAACTTCTGGTTCATATACCTTAGAGATGGATCGGAATAATTTATTAATAATCAACCTGGGTCCGTAAATTACGGATATCCTTAACTCGTAGTGGTGGCTTCAATACTATCTCGGGCCTTTTTCTGTTGTCATCTCGCTGACCCTAAGGTATGCAGTTAAAGCTTCTTGTTATCCTAACCTTGAGGTCCGCAGTCGAAGCTTCTTAACTTCTTCTTTTAAAAATTATATATAACTAGCTGCTACCCGCGTGTTACCCGCGTATATCATTATGGTTGCTATGCAAGTGTGTTATGCATAGCAACCTGTGAAGTTTTAACAGGAGATAAACAGTGATAGATTATGACATCTACGATTTAATGTATTTTTATAATCACCTAGTTTTCGCCCGTGTATCTCGATTATTGCAGTAAGAAGTAGCCTATGTGTTATTCTGATATGTTCTATGTTAAGTGGGTGGTTTCCGCACTTAGTCCTTTAAGTGGACCATAGTACGTGAGGGCGGCCATCACTCCAGTTAGCCCACCTCCCTCCAGAAGCGGATAAGGTCTCCGAGTCTGTCCAGACACTCTGCAACAGATTTAGGAGATCCAAGGGTGTTTTTCCGTGTTTCGGTGACACCTGTGCACTCAATGAGTACATGCGACACCGTTTCCTCTGCCCCTAAGCATGCTCTGCATAAGGGACTGTTAGTTATGCCTTATTCTGATATATAAGCTATATTACTGTAAAGTTTCATCCAAATCCGTTCAGTAGTTTTTGCGTGAAAGAGGAACAAACATACATACACACATACATACATACATATATACTCACAAACTTTCGCGTTTATAATATTAGTAGGATAAGATATAATATATAGAGATATATAGGACAGTATGATGTGTGATATGATAAAAGTTGTCCTTTCATAATTAATAATATCAAAAATTCGAAAGTAACTCTCTCAGTCTGTCTGTGGCTTAAACCGCCATACCGATTTCGACGAAATTTGGCATTGAAATACTTTGAGACAGAAAATGACAGATAAAGACAGGCTATTTTCATCAATTACCCATAATTTCCCACTGCTGGGCTCGGGTCTTCTGTCAGGAGTGGGTTAGTACCATAAGTCCTCACGCTGACCGAGTGTGAGTTGGGGACTGCCCAGAGAACGTTGTGGCTACGATATTGAGGCTATATTGTTCGTTTGTGATTTGACTGGTACAGAACCAGTGGAAACCAATCAAGCACCTAGCCGATAAATCGTGTATATTGTCGGTACATAAAGTTCATTAATTAAAACAAATATTTTTAACGAATTAATGTTTATCATAGAGTTTATTTTGGACAAAAGTATAAATATATTTTTTTTAGTTATTTTTGCCGCTAAAGTTAGCGGCAAAAATAACTAAAAAAAATTTAACGTCCGTCGGTTTGTGATAAATAAGAAAGAACCTTGCGTAGGAATACAAATACATATCTGAAAATAGTACGTGTATTTGAAATGGTATTCTGTACTGTTGGCTTTATCTTCTATTTGTCTAATAATCACTTATATGTTTGACCCACTGTATACATGAGTATTATGTAAACAAGGAAGTTAGTACCACTAGGCGGTCGTGTGCCACTAAACGATATGTAAGGGGTTGGCAACAATGAGCACATTGAGATCAGTTCATTGGCAACAACTTTGACGCCGTCCACCCACGCAAGTCAGATAACAAGTGATACATCTGCCGGTTTGATAAAATAATAACTTGGTAACGTCAGCAGACAAAACTCAACTGAGATTACATATTCAACACAAATAAATTGGAGTATTTATTACATACATTCACGTATTTTATCACCAAAGGGTTAGTTACACATTTTTTTTTAATTTGTGTTGCTTGAAGTTATATTATGGAACATAATAGAATCAATCACTGTAGAATAATTACTGCGCCAAAATTTTACACATATCAGTTTTTTTAACAGTTCTATTATATTTCTTATAAAATAACATTCCAAAATAGGATAAAACGTTAAAAATGGCAATACAGTAGCTACAATACATAAATTCTATTATAGCTATATAGAATTTATGAGATTGTGTTAACAAAAAGGTAATAAGAAGTTGTTATAATAAGTAATAAGTTAATTGAATTTATTAACTACATACTCATCAAAAACCTATAATGTCCGACTGCTGGGTTTGGTTGCCCTCTCAGGAGATGATTAAGGCCTTACCTGCCCAGGCCGAGAGCAAGTTGGGGACAAGACACGATGTGACTACGTAAATCTTGTGGTTGGATGTTTTTAAGCCGCCCGAAGATATCTAACAAAGCTTCACGACTTTTATCTTATACTACTAAAGGCTTACAGGTCTTTTCCTTCAACATTCTGACTCGCGCTAGGCTGATTGATATAAACCTCTATTCCTTTTATATTTAAAAAATTAATCCGAACATTTTAATGACCAGACTCTTAACAAATCGTGCGACATAAAGAAATAAAATTACTATGCTGTGTGGAGGTTACAATTAATATCGAATAAAATTCTTGAAATGATCTCCATCTGAATCGTAAAAACAATATAACTTCTTATAATTCATTGTTGGTTAAGTAATAAAATTAAAAAGTAGAGTAGTAAAGAAAACGACAACTGCCACACACAACGTGAAACGGAACCTTTACTGCAGGTAATTAACTGCGAATTCGTAACATTAGTAGTGACTGGAGTCAATAATTATAAACTAATTTTCACGTGATCATAGTTTAAAAGGAAATCTATAGTTTTATAGTACGGTTTAAAAGGAGAGGCTTAAAACCTTTAAATTGTTTGTTTAAAGGAGACCTTTAAGTGGCGTGGCCATTCAAAGGGTCCCGGTGTCATTACAGCCATTAGGCTCGCTCACCGCATCGACAATTACTTGGGAAGGTTTTCAATTTACTTTATTATTTATTTATTTATGCGTTATCTTGAAATGATGAGCGATGACCATATAAACATATTAAGAACAAGAACTTCTATAGAGATGTTCAATATATTTATTTCTTACTAGCTTTCAGTTGAGGCTTCACTCGCGTATATATCGATTATTTCAGTACATAAATACATACACACATAAATACATACATTCTCACAAACTTTCTTATAATATTAGTAGGATAGAAATATTGTGGATGAACAAGATCGAAGAAGTTTAGTGAGGAAACAATGAAAAATGAAATCTTTGAACATTCGGTTCTTTCAATCTATTAACATGAGAAGTAGGTTAACGCCATTAAATGTTACGAAAAATACAGAATGTACTTATTAGATTAAAACATTTTTTTGAATACCTAATGTGTCAAAATGATAACGGTCCAGGTTAAAAGTTATATGGTCGAGGGATATAAAAATTACTTTTTAACGTATAAATAAAGTTAAAATAAGTTCAAGTATTAGTATAACTGTATTATGAAACGTTAGTTAACAGTAATAATCTCACACATCTCTTACATGGTCTTCTGGTCTATAACTAGGCAGAGCCTATACATTGGTATTGTTGTATGGTTTACACATCCACACGGTAACAATGTTCCCTCAGTAACGTAATTTAAGCTTGTATTTATTTATTTAATATTTTCTTGCTTACAATATCCTTATAGACTAAATTTAATGAGATATTGAATATTAAATAACAAAATTTTAAGTGTAACAGGTATCCAACATTCTCTTATTCTGTTGTTACAATAAAATTATTATTGGAGCCTATCCGTGTACCATGATTAAAAGGCATTATGTTTATAGACCCGAATAGCTCTAACATTAAACGGATCTAATGGGAAGCGTTTATCTTAATTTTAGTCTCCCACGAAACGTTTGACGCGACTTTAATGCTACACTTGCCATAGTTTTATAATATTTGACAAAAAAGGTGTTTTGTAACCCTAAAAGCTATTACGTAATTGTATGCTATAATCAAAATAAAGTTTTTTATTTTTTATTTAAATACAATACTTCGCAAATTTACATATTTATTTAGCAGTAAGTAAATAAAATTAAGAATCGAGGAAGATAAATATTAGCTAAAACAAATAAAACGTAATTAATGGCCTCCATGTTTTCATATTCTTTCTAAATTAAATTTAGGCGTGATTAACTCACTTGAGGCGTTTTCTCTGTTCATCAATCAAATATGTGGTCAAGAAGAGTGGAAGAACATTTACTTCCTAAAGATGATATTTGTCATCTCTTTTACACCCCAAATTTTGTGTATAGATTAGAGCGGAACAAAGCATACTTGATTAGAAAAGACACGCTATTATCATTTTCAGAGTTCACACGGATGCCTCGGGTGCGGTCAGACGGCTGACTTCAGAAGCCTCCGGTAATCAATTTTATACACAAACGGCGGTTATTAATTGATTTTTTCTTCCTAATGACTTACAATAACATCTGCCAAATCAACAGAACCGGTCGTTAACGAACGTGCCAAAATTTTATTTTCTCTTGTCTTCAATCTCACATTATAACTTTTAATGTACACGTGTTTCAGTTTTAACTGGTTGTTAAATTGATTATAAAAGAGGATACTAACCCGGCGCGATGGATGAAGAGTTAATGTCTAATTTGAAATTTTTAGGGATTTTTCCTGTCAAAATCGTGGTACTAATATGTACTTGACTGTACGTATGTACCTTTATATAAAAATAAATTTGTATTCGGTAATGATCTTGAAGAAATGGCCACAAAATGCAGAACAAAAGCCGTTCAATAAAAGCAGTTCAGTGACACTGAAAAAATTAAAATCATAAGCATACGGTTCTGTACTCAATAGTTTGACTGTTACTTTTACTGAAACTTTCATTTTCAAACGCACGGTACGTAAGGTAGTAGAACTATGCTGTTCTACCCTAAAGTGACAATATTCGTGCTGCCGTATTCCGTTGATAAGTGCGAGACCGGAGACCCAATGAGGTAGAAACATCTCAGGATCACCACGCTGCATCGTCTGCACTCACACTGAGAGTCGTGATCCCTACTCTTAAATTCTACTCATGATTTCCCTTAGGCTGAGAAATATATATAAAAAAACACACAATATCGAGCAGTAAATTTTGCACGTTCTAAAATGACAACCTTTTAAGTTTTATAATTTTTGATGTCATTTTAAAAGTTAAATATATCGTTAACTTAAGAAATCATCATCACCAACAGCCTTTAACAGTCCACTGCTGGACATAGGCCTTGTCAAGGGTTTGTTTCAAGTTTTCCTTCTCTTGGCAGTGATGTTAGCTGCTTATTTTGTTCCTTTAATCGCCTCTTACGACACCCATGGAATGAATAGGGGTGGTGACACTTTGTACTCTTAATCCGTCACCATAGTAACTTAAGAAAGTTACTATGAAAATTCTATACTAAATAAATGAAAGTAGATGCACTTCTTTGAATGTTTGTTGTTAGTCACAGATTCTCTATAGGATTATTGTAAAAACAAACTCCGTAGGTTGTTAAAAATAACTTTTAATTTGCATTATTAGATTATAATCATGATCGTCACAGTGGGATAGAGCTCTGGATCCTACAGTACCTGCTATAAATTTTATCACACATACACCGAAACTGCGTGCAGTCTTATTTATGAGGCGAGACTTGAGTTTTGATAAATATTCGCCCTGGGTGTTTAACTAAACTAAATTGGATTAATCTACAAATGTTTCGATCGTGATAAATTGGTTCTTTAAATTTAATATGATTTCCATATCAAAGTAAGAGAAAACCGAAGTTTTCTGAAACGAATTGTAATAAGATTATAGTATTTGTTTGGTTTTCATTTCAGGCTTTGTATTTTTCTTTTATTAATACTTTACATACTATCACAATTACCAGACATATTTTGAATCTGTGTTTGAAGTCTAGGTAGCTTTTAGATAATAAGATAATATTCTTCGTTTTTTCTGTGAGGGTCTTGGCTTGTGTGACTTAATACAGTTTGTAACTAGGTAGTGAAATTAACAGTCTGTAAATGCGGAATAAGTCAAATACGTACTTAATACTAAATTACTCAGACAGTTCAACGTTAGGCATCCATTAGTCTCAATACAAAGTTTAATATATAGACCTGGCTTATTTTATGTATTAAACATACATTCTGAACCTAGAAAAAGGAACCATGTATATGTTTAAAGATTGCGCCGATATTCTACCCTTAAGTTTTCGATGATTAAATATATGTAGCTACGTATAAGACACTTCAGTTAAATTCGATGTATTCCGTTAAATCTACATATCAGTTGAATGATTGAACTAAACAATTGAGATTACAATTGGATATGCAAACAGATTGGATATTATTCGATGCTACATACGATACTTACTACGTTTCGTCAGAAATGCATTTCCTTAAATCAAACCGCTTCGGAGTCGAGACGATCCCGTTTTGCATCCGTTCGTACATCAAGATTGCTATCGAAGATTTACAAGAGCCGTCTTCGATGGGAGAATGTTCCCTTCCAATTGATACAGGCAAATATTTTTTTATTTAACTGTTTTAATGTCAATTTTGCTAGGCATTGTCTTATCGAACGAATTGTACTGTGTTTATAAATATAATAATATTCATCTGTTTATTCCTTTTTTTTATTTGAATCCATTATTTACATTTTTTTATTTGCAGAGACTGGACGACATAGCTTATTGGATTAGCAAGCTGAAGTGGCAGTGGGCCGCCCATATTAGCCGAGCTATATGTCCAGTAATGGACTGCAATAGGATGATGGTGATGAATATTTACAAAATTGATCCCGGTGACATCCTCTGGCTAAATCACATTATAGAAATGTAAATAGAAATGTGTAAAATGGTGATAATGTATTCTTTAAGATATTACGCACGCTGATGTACCATTTTAAGGTTGGGATTAAGATGTATTTTAGACACTATATGTAATGTTTATTGATTATACTTAGTCGGACCACATTTTCAACCATGGATTGCTGACTGATCACACAGTTTTTTTGGTTGCAATATTCTGTTTTTAACATGTTTTAAAACAAATATTGTAATCGGGAAATCCTAGGATAGGTTAGAGAGGTTTTCTCCAAGAGGCTTCTTACATCAAGGCCTATTAGGAACAAACATATCTTTAGTCGTTATTCAGCTAGATGTGCACTGAAAACACAATACACTGGGCTTATATGAGTATTGGGCTTGTATTGTGTATTTTAATTACGTAATGAATTATAATGAAAAAAGTTCGATAGGTTCTGACGAACTTATAAACAACTTTATTTGTAAAAAAATTATAAAACAAACACCCCAAGCTAATGGATTTTATTTAATTCAAATAAATTAGATCGCGTGCAGCAGTTGAATCGATGCCTGACTAAACAAATAGCACATTTGGTTGATTTAGTGCTTGGTCGCGACCCTTTGACCGACCTGTCCTCACCTATGGGTGGCCGCTATCCCGCAAAGCTTTGAGTTAACAACTAGCTGACTTTTAAGATGTAATGTAATTTACGAGATTAAAACATTTATATATTATCTTCTTCGCTTACTTAGTTACTTACAAAAGATTATATACAAAAGATATAATATTAAAATTTGTTAATTTACATATTGCGCTAGAGTTAATCAGGATTTCTAAAAAAGTTACAAATACTTTGATGTTACTCCTTTTTAACAGCACGGTAATATGTCCAACAGCATCTTCGGACTTAAAAGGGTAGCGAGACTGTTCCAGTAATTCCAGAATAGATAAATAAAAACAAATTTTTAATTACTTTAAAAATATGTAGTGAATGGTCGGTCCTGTTTTTACTTATCAATTCATCTTGGACTCTTGCCCTATTTGTAATACTACCCGTAAAATCTTAATCAAAGTCAACAAGAGACAATATATTAATCACGAAAGGCTAAAATGATCACCGCTTCCGGATACCAAACCAAATCAACAGCATGAAAAAATATTGAACGCTCAAGAAGCCCAATAATTTTTATTTAACATACTTTCTTATTTGGAATTTTGTGACATACAGACGAAAAATAATGAGATCTTTTGAAATTGTAATTTACTTATACTATTCTGAGAAAATTGTGTATTCAATAATATCTTTAAAAAAAAACTTAAAGCATAAAATTCTATTGAAATAAAAGATTGACAATAAACTCTCTCATTGTATTAAATTAGTTGTGCTTGATAAACCGATCAATCACAAAAACTGTTACGTAAAATAACAATATTTAGAACAAAATTTGTCTATTTTGGAAAACAAATAAAATATTCATTAGAATTTCTATGACTATTCTCATATTAGCTACAAACTAGTATTTATTTATTGTTATAATTAAACATCTAAAATAGAATCACTTATTCTTTTATGTTCTACGAAGTTAAGATCCGTGTGTCACTCACCTTACGCAACTACAATATCACGGCAATGGCGATCGGCGCATCGGTAACATAGAGCAGGTACAAATTACTGTAGAAGGGACTCGATCACCAAGATGGTGGTCATCGATAACACCACACCGACACATAAAGACATAATTTAGTCACCCAACAAAAAGAGTAATGAACAGAACTAGATGAACGATGCTGCCTTCGCATTTTAATTAACGATAACATGTTGCGATTGAAACGTCCTCTGCTGAAAAACGTTTGTGATTAGTTTTATTGTAGCTGTCTTTGTTTATGGATGTGGTGATTAATATAGGCTTTGAAATACAAATGTTAAATACAATGTTAATTTGCAAAAAAATAGGTTTCAACAGTCATTATTTGTAAGAAATATTATAATGATACTGACTAAACCGGTAGTGGTTTTGCAGCAATTTAAAAGTTATTTAAATCAAAATACTAATGTTGTTTGCATCATAAAATTAATAAATTACTGCCAAGAATTTCAAGTATTTACGAATGTATGGATACTTAGATGGAATACTGAGATGGATTTGTATGTTTTATATGGTAGTATAACTAGTTTTTTTTAATAATATGTTGATTTGATTATTGAAATGTAGTGTATTTTTTTTAATATTTTTCAAATATTCGCGGAATAGCGTTTAGTTTAAAAGTGCATTAACGAATTATGTTTTCTTTTATGTTATCAATATGAAATACGTACTGTCGGCATGACTAAAAGGGTTCATATTTAATTTTAGTAATACACAATAAACAGGTAATGAACCATTGCTTCCTGTGGATCGATTGAACATTCGCAACCCGGATATGTCTTTATTGCAAAAAAGGATGGCAAAGAAGGGTGTGTTAGGGAAGTTAAGTTTTACGCTTCCATAGATTTCTTTGTACTTTACTTTCTCTGAAAGCGCTACTCTTTCTATGTATGAAATCGATTTGCTATATTGTAATTGACAAATCAATTACAAAAATGAATTCAATTAATTAGCTGCGGTCACATTTTGTAACCGTGCGTATGTGGCGTATATCGGCTATCGCGGTAAGAAGGTTCTCCCCCAATCAAAGTATTTCTATGCCATATTTCCTGGCACTTTACAGATTAGTTAAGTTCAGGTAAACAACAATAAAAAACAGTGGGAGTTTTACAAAAATAATTTATGAATTCGGTAGTAAGCGTACCTATCATCTTTATATATATAATTCTTCTGTGAGTGTGTATGTCACTGAACTTCTCTCAAACGACTGGACCGATTTTGATGAAATTTTTTGTGTGTGTTCAAGGGGATCTGGGAATGGTTTAGATTTGCAATTGGACAGGTGGCGCTGCGATCAAGTTCTGGAATTTTAAAGTTGGGCGGTACGAAGTTCGCTGGGTCAACTAGTATGTGTATAAGTAGCACCCAAAAGTAAATATCACTCTATGGCAAAATTCAGTATCATTCAAAGTAATTTTGTAAGCGCTTATCATTACAAAAAAAGATTAGTAAAAACATTTAGTGCACACATAAAAAGTCAAAAATACTTTTCATTTTACTGGACAAGTGACTTTGCAAATCGGTTCGGTGCTCTTTTCTTTTCTTTTCTTGAACATTAAAATATTTTTGGAAAGGGGAATTTGATTTTATTTAATCAACTTTATTTTTAGTGCAATTACTTTTTTTATCTCCACTTCAAAGGAAATAAAATGAGCTGTAAAGTGTTAATTTTTACAAGGTGGACGCTTGATATTTATGAATCAAGCGAAATATATAACGAAAGTCATTTACAATGAACTATAACTACAAGACAGCAAATTCGATACATATTAATTTGATTGCCTTGTTTGTCTAGTGGTTAGCGTATGCGGCTACTAATCAAGAGGTCTCGGGTTCGATTCGCGGGTCGGACCATATATTTGTGTGATCCACAAATACTTCTTTCGGAGTCTGGGTGTTTTCTATGTAAAATATGTATGTATTTACAAAAAAAAACTATGTTTATGTATTTATATCCGTTGTATAGTACATAATACAAGCTCTGCTTAGTTTGGGACTAGATGATGTTGTGTGTTAGATGTCAGAAATATTTATTTATTTATTATTTGATGCCATTTTATTGTAAAGTTCAATTATCTATAAAATAATCGAAATTTATAATTAAATATAACAATAGTAGGGTATGTTTAAAAATTTTACCTATACACACAAAACAGTTCTATATTTGGTCAGCTCTCGGGTTACAGGCGCCGGTGGGCAAACTGCAATATTTACTTAGGTCAATTTTTTCAAGGGCCACTTATATAACAATGCTATTCGGTTTGCCACGCTATACAATTTTCGGGGTATAAACTAGTGCTTCCAACTGTTTCTCATGCCTAGTATTGTCAAAAATTTGAAGAGTTTATTTTAATGAAAAAGGCAATTAACAAATGAAGAGGGAAATTTTTGCCACCTTAGTAATATAAAAGATGTGGATTCCAATCGAAAGGTTGCGTCATTAATAATTGCTAGACAGCCTAGCTAAAGTGATTTTATGATAATTTTGTCAACTAATCATATTACATCCAATAGAATTTTTATCATGTTTGAGTTTTACTAGATACTCATCAAACATCAACTGGCAGAGTGCTGGTTGGTAGATCACTACTTAAACTATTTTGAAAAAAAAAAATAACTTTGACTTGAAATGAAAATTGATTGTAGGCAATATATATGTAACTTAATTTCTAATTTACCAGTAAATCTTAACTCTTCAATTTTGTAATAGCGTATCAAAATATTTTAATTTTGATGGTCTATAACACATTCACTATTCTTCAAACGATTAAACAAATGATTAAAATATCGTTGCCCTATAGTTTCCCAAGCACTACTTCAGAACGAACTTACAATTAAACAAGAACCCATCTATCATTTCTACCACAATACATCAGCTTGATTTGCACACGTGGCTTCACCGTGCAAATTCGTAGTGTTGGGTTACACATTTTTACCATGAAGTACCCCTATGAATTGCATTGCAATGCACTCCACCCTTTCATTTTATCGTATTGTGCAAGCGATACGTCATCTGTTGTCGGCGTCCAGTCTTTGACGATTACCGACAAAACATACGCACAGTTGCACTGTTACACGACTTAATGATGTGAATATTGTTTATATGCTACTTTAGATAGTTTACATAAAAAGTACTCAATCCAATAAATGATTATGAAGAGGTAGAAGACAGTCGTCACGTCTGTGTTCTGATTAATGTTGCGATTTATCACAATATCAAATTCTAATAAATTCTCATGGTATCTTGTTATGACTTTTTAACTTAACATTTTAAAATATAATTTTTAATATAAGTTGAACATTTTTGAATTTTATTTTAGATATTCTTACTAAAATTAATATTGATTTGTATTTGAACCGGACAAGGCAAATAGTTCTACCGCACACACAATGTGTCCCCGAAAGGAATAGCACATGCCAAAATTTCAAGTACACCTTGTCAACGCTTCTATAGAAATCATAACAATAATAACACACACAATAACCCTTTTCACATCTGCCATAGGAATCACTATATACTGATCTATATTATAAGGGAAGGTATCTAATACTATCTTTGAGACACAAGGTGCTACCGAACGATAAGATGTAGGTTAGTACGAAGCGTGCCAAAATAATTCACCTGGATATATTTAACTGAATATCGTCTTTCAAACACATTTCAAAATTAAGTCTAGTAATGCCACCTTGCTTTACGATTGTTCGCAACAAGGATTATATTACATTATCTTTATAAACGTGATACGTAATTAAGCGCCCACATATAGACAGTCCTGTACAATGAAGCGAACAAAAAATGAAGTATTGCCCCTAGCAGATGCAAACGCTTTGCAAACAACACTAAAGGTACCAAATCAATTTTAAAAGTAATTCAATAACATAATGTTGATCGCTGTAAAAATAATATATTGCTTCCTTCCACCTTGGAGAAGGTACCTCACCACGGAAGCGAATAAGGGCTGCGATACAGTTACGTCGAAAACTGTAACACTTTGATATCAAGTAGTTTTTGTTTGTCATAACGGAACAGTGCAGTACCGTTTTCTTATACCAATAAGTACACAAAAAATAGCGGTCTATCGTTTTATAGGGATGTTTCTCAAAAGAAGCGGGCTAAAAAAGTGTAAGGTGTTCATTTAGTTTCTTTCGTTCCGTTATATCAATAGAGATTAGAGGCACGCGTCTTTGCACTGAAGATTTAAGGTTTAGTATATAACATTGTCGGTCGTTTCTTTGATGTGGCTGCAAAAGACATCCTTTAGGAATAATTTATCGAAGTAATATCGGTCAGGTGGAAATCCGGTCAATTGTAGCTTTATCTGACCGCAAGCTTAACGGTTACGTTTTGTAATAATTGCAAAGCGGTTGCTGCTTTGCAATTCTCACAAAATACATACTAAGCGGGAACTTAGACTTTTTTTAGATAGCAAGACACTCTAGTTACAGTTATTTTTCTGTTTTTCATTGGCAGATCTTTTTAAAAATATGCAAATTTCATGATTTATTATTTCATAAATAAACTGACAAAAAAATAGTTTGTTAATAATGTATTTAAGTAGATTTTTATCAGATAAACGGTGTATGAGAATAGGAATTAGTACTTATATTATTGTTAAAATGTAGAAAGAACCGAAACACCACTAACTACTTACCATGGCTTCCGAAACTAATTTAAATAAACAAATTAATAAAGAGTGACTACCTTCTAAATGAGAGTACTTTAATAGTGTTCTGAGAGAGAATATTACTGTGATAACTAATTACTGAGGACATAGGGAGCGGTACGAAAATTGATATCATCTATCAACACCAAAGAGCTCCGACTCTCTGTGAACCAATTACCGTAGACTTATTAATTGAATATGAGATTTCCTAGATGACGCCAATTAAACAGACTTGTTTGATCAAAACGTAGACGTTACTTAACATATCCGCCTGATAGAGAAATAATTTCATCCATTAAATAAATGCCGCTTTTTTTACTAAAAATGAGAATTCAAGGTTTATCATGGCTCGTAAAACAATATCGCCACTTTAGATGTGAAAAAAACCTTAAACTAAATGTGTTACTTCTCACTACTGGATCTGGTCCAAGCCACGATACCAAAATAAAGTAACTTTGAAATGAGTTGTCTTATCTACTCTCACGTATACCAATAGCAATCATTCATATAATTAATTTCGATAACTGTGACGCCTAGTCGCAGATACAGAAGCCGATGCTTTTAGCTTCTATCTCACAGTTTAGTTTATACTGAACCATATTGAAAAATGAACTGTCTCCTGACACTTCCAATCGGAAAGGTGTTATAAGCTGTCAACTAATTTGGTGGGCGGTTTTTCTCGGGTTTGGACCTGTCATATATTGACAGATAAGAATCTATTCTTGTTAACCAAAGCTTGTGGCTTGTTTCGCCAATTAAGATGTCACATGCTGTAAACACTAAAAAACTTACGGTTTGTACGCAACTTAATTAATTTGTTATTGATTTCGCTTCAGTCCAACGCGACAGTTTTATGTATAGAAAGATTATAATGCACAAGTAAATATTTTGCTTGATATTCCAAACATATTTAATATATATCTGTTACTAGTAACCATACTCATAACAGACCGATACAGTTCAAAAGATGTGGAATAGTAGAACTGATGATACTAAAGTATTTTTAGTAATAGTTAAACAAGCATATAATCATGTTTCTACTTGCCTACATATGTCCGTTTCCTGCTGAGTCCTTTGGTCTCCCTTCCGTCTGAGTGATACATAATTGCCTGCATATATCTTTTTCGACTTGCATTATTTCGTGAATTTCGTCCACAACTCTGGTTACAAAAAAAAATACACAGTAAAGAAAACAAACAAAAACAGGATTTCTGTGTAATCTCCTATTCTTCTCAGCTTAGGCGTCGGTTCGTACGTTTCATATTTGTTTAAAATCACCACTGTGTTCAAAAGATCCGATAAAATACTCAAAACTTCCGGTTGGTTGCTCTCTGTATAATTGGTGCGCCATTTATATCCTTCTGTTGGAATTTATGTAAGATTTAAATTTACGGTGTGTATTGTGCTACGATATAAATCTTTCTAATGGCACGAGTTTTAGGCGTGAACCATTGTAAACTATTTATTGTCCCACAAGTATGTGTGACATAAATTGCTAAATTTTGGATTGTCACATTTATTAGGGTACTTATGATTAGTACAATTACTTTCAATAAGTATTGTTATCATTGAATTATTTTGCTAAATGGGTGTCAACTATTTTGTTAACACTTCTGCGTAAGGATCCCATATTGTGTTCTAAGTATCTGCAACATTACAGAAGTTTTTGAGGAAGTATTATTTTTTTACTTTAAAAATCAGTAAATACCATTTTCAAAAATCAGTTGAACTAAGTGGCATGTAATTGGAAAGGCCTATGTCTAGCAGTGGACTGCAATAGGCTGATAATGATGATAAAAAATTAGTTTTACACAATACGCGTAAAAATAGAGAGCCAATTCATTTAAAAATGCTATTCATCAATTTCACACTTCTTTATTGTTTATAAGGCAATAATAGTAAGATCATTAGCCAATGATTTTGCATTGTTGAAAAATGTGTGCGTACGTGTTTGATATTTTTTTACGTTGGGTAAAATGATATTGCCAAATTGCAGGTTGTTAATACTTAATATTAAATTCACTTTCATTTCATTTTCATATATAACTTTAAATACTTAGTGTAGGTCGCGTTTAAAATAAAATATTGATTTCAAAATCAAGTTACATAAAATATGAAGGTTGGAAACAGATAACTGAACTATATTGTTTCAAATGTATACGTATGAATCATTAAAAAAAATAGGTATACTACATCTATGCTATTATTAGAATAGTTGCCACCGGAAGTAATTTTGTATGGAATAGTATTAAGTATCGACGTTTTCGAATTTAAAGGGGTTTTTGCAGGACACAGAATTGGATAGAGATTATGGAGAGATGGTACAAAATTATATTAAAAGATAAGCGGCTTACTGAATTCTTAAATCCTTTCTGTGGCGCCGTTTTCATTAGATACATTAAAGCGTTAACGGTCTCTTTAAAAACTAGATGAAAAAAATACCCAAAAAAACCAACTATGTTCTGTTGACCGTGACGCAACAATTGTTTAGCAGTTTGCCGAGAAATCTTAAGTCCATCTTGTTGACTTCCACGCGAAACGAAATTAAGTAAAAAAAAAATTCAAAGGTCCTTAAGTAGAATGAGCGAAGGGTTCTATTGTGAATATTGTGTAATGTAGCGAGACGACATCGGAACCAGTTTACCCAAAAAGTCTCGCCACAATATTGCACTATTAGGTGGAGCTTTGTACAAACTTTTGACCGCGTTCTTACCGTGGCAGGTAGAACCCTTTTTGCACAATTCGCCGTAACCTATAACAATACGTAGCTGAGCTGTTGTCGCCACACTTGTCTGCGCGGACTTACATCAAACACTTCAAATTTCACGTTTGGTTTACTGCTCAATACATGTAACTAATTTTGTTTATCAAGGTATCAAAACAGATGATATATTATAATTACTATGCTTGTAACACAAGTAATCCGGCGTGAAATAGCAGCTACCAGACATTATGCAAGCTGCAATGTAGCGCTTAAAGCTTATAGAAATAGAAGAGGGAATCATTAAAAAAGAGTGACCAAGTGCGTGTCAGGCCACGCATAGAATAGGGTTCCGTAGTCATTCATAATAGTAGGTAGATTTAAAATCATGTTCAATAGATAATTGTTATGTTTACTTATTATATCTTTATTTTTGTACGAAGTTATCAAAGTGAGTACATACAACTCCTAAAATAAAAAAATATATAAAAACCGCTATAGTTTTCCGTAGAAGTTTAATATTACCATGAATTTTTTCAGAATTTTGGAGCCAGCTGTTTGTCTTTTGAAAAAAAAATGCGCTTTAAAGTTGAATAACTCGCTAACGGATACGTAAATGTTTTTAACAAAAGACCTATCTAATGGGGTCTATCACATGATGGGGTAGATGCTAGAAAAAAAAACCCCACTTTACGTGTAGGGAAGATGTTTTTTTTTTTATAATTTTATTGTAGCACTTTATCGACGTATTGACAACACCATATTCATGCAAAGTTTCATCTTTCTATCACCAATCATTTGGGCGGTAGGTCGAGAACGGACGGACGGACGGACAAGACGAATCTTTAAGGATTCCGAGTCATGAACTGCGGAACCCCAAAAACGTTTTTAATCAATCATAAACCATACCTATATTTATAATGCATTTATAACTACCTAGAACATTTTACTAGATGGAGAAGACTATCTACTGCACTTAGTATCTTTCTTTTATCTAGTCAAATCTAGTATTGTAAAGTGACCAAGACATTGTGTATCATTTTAAATGTGAATGTTATTCTACAGATTTTACCTATGGGTGCTTTCAATAAAATGTATTATTTAATGTTGATTTCTATAAATCCAATCAGATATTACATCGTCATCATTTTGTAATTGAAAGTTAATATACTTAAGCAATCGAAGAGAGTTTATTGTTTAAAACAATTCATAAACTACATTGTCATCGCATAGACAAACTATGAAAGGAAGATTAAATGTATTATGAGGTGTATAAATATTTTTTTGATTGTTTAGTGATAGATTAGATATAGTGTACTATCAAAGCTCTTTAAAACTGGTCATATATTTATCCTGAATATATCAGAGAAGAACGATAATGATTTCCTTTGCGGTTAAAAATATTCTTTTTAAATTCATATGTTACAGTTATATCTTCAAATAACGTTATTTTTTGTGTTAGGGTTGATGCCAGTATTATTTTCACACGATCGATTTTGCTTTCGTATCCGATCATCCAATTTCGAAATATCGGTTGCAGCCACAAATCATTAAAAAAATTGAGTTTGAATTTTCGGAATGGGCAAAAAGTCGGCTTGCTTTACTAAGGCGGGGCACACACCGCATTATAGAATTATGGCAATTTTGACACCTAACGAGTGCTAAGTTTTCATTGCCCCTGTAATTTTACAAAGACGTGGGCTTGTGAAGGTGAAAAACTTTATGTGTACGACGTGCCACTGAGAACTGCTTCCACATCACAACTCTCATGTTTTATAATAATATTGAAATTGTGCATAGTCATTCGATTTTAATGATGCTTCCAATCTTATCATACTCTCCAACGATCTAGCGCTCTATAATTTTTATAAAAAGGCAGAAGTTATAAAAAGATAGTATTTTTATGATAGGCAGTCCAGATAAAATAGTTGGCTTTGAGAGATGATGTTATAATTCTTATTTAAAAATAAATGAAGTTTAATGTGTAGTTGTCTGTTATTAGCACTTTCATCACTTAATACCTTTACTAATGTTTCATTTATGTCTGGTACTAATATTATCAATAATGAGACATATGCATTACGTATACAATATTAACCATGACTCCGAGGATATTGATGGAGCATACTCTTAAAACTTATTATAACTTATCAAAACACAAAGTACATATTAACACGCTAAATATACATACATGAATTTAAACTTAGAAATAGCAACAATAAAATACGGGTACAACATTTAACCAATTAAAATGTAAATATTTGAATATCTGTTAAAATAACATTACTATAAAAATAACATTACTGGCTATCATTATGTATAGATTCATCATGAATTTCATCCTCTAAGTATTAATTTTCTTTAGATTTACTTTAAATCTAATTTGTCATCATTCTTAGTTCACCAATACAGTTCTACTTTCCTGATGTTCTTTTTGCCTAAGATCATATTACAAAAAATAATACTTTTTTCATTAATGAACTGAACCCACTAAACGGAAGGAGTAGCAAATCTTTGTAGCGCGGGTTGGGTAAATTGTTTTTATAGATGCCAAAAAAACAGTAGCAAAAATGAAGTATTGCTGATTGCTGCCCAGCTATTATCGTAGTGTATAATTTAGAGGTAGACCTATGATTAAAGAACTCTGCCTACCTGTTAAATTAAATTAGGCTTTTTAAGGGTGGTGTTGAACATTCCTTGGTACCATTGCTTCGAATTAAACAAAGTTAAAAAAGAAACAAGAGTATTAATTTACCGACTCATCGATTACGGAGGTGCTCACGTGTTAATGGTTTTTATGATTATTTCTTTTTTATTAATACAAGTTACATTCACTTTGTATGTATTACCCGCCTATGAGTTCTGTTGGGTGGTAGGAATGCTGCTACAAACTCAATACGATATTCAACTTAAGATTATCACATTAATGCAGGGACGAACATAATTATTGATTAGTTATTTATTAGGTACTTTTATTAAATTATCGACTGATTGTACATTAATGATTATAGTTCCTTTTAATTTAATTTGTATGAAACTAAAAGATAGGAGGCGAGATGTATACGAAGTGAATTTTAAAGTTCGTATTCTAAGCTATACTATTTTATTAACGGGAGTTATTAATGATTTAATTACATATGTATACAACGACTTCCTGCTTTTTTAATTGATTATACTGCTTTGTGCTTTGATGTTTCTCTGAATTTTATTAGTTTAGAAGCTTACATTCTAACTCTAGACAGAAGCGAAGGTTATTTTGGAGACTCACATCATCATAATGTTGAACTCAAAGTATTTAAAGATATTTCTAAGTGCTGTGGGTTGGTCTAAATTCAGAATGCTCTATTTATGTATGTGCACTAGAGACAACTGTAATTTTGGCGCGTATTATTGTTTCATCCTTAACTTATATTTTTCTAGCGTGTTTCATGTACTATATTTTTTGTGGTATTTCTATAATTACCTATATTTTACTTGTAAGTAATTACACAGCGCGGTTTCACAGTCTTAAAATTTGGATTAAAGTGCCGCTTTGGGTACTTGCCGGTAGTTTACGACATTGGTTGACTTTTATGCTTTCTGTTAAATGTCTATGGACTTTAGCGTACTGTAATGTACGTAATTCTTGGTTCAAAAATGATTAGTTTCTGCTCTCTGGTCATTGAAATCGTAAAGATAGATCCGAAATGAAATGAATCAATAAAGGAAACAAGAACTATACGTATGTATGTTAGTTGAATAAAAATAATTAAAACTTATAGATATGTACCTAATTATATGTAGTCGAATTTTAACGAAACATTTATATTAATATTTTGAATTGGAGATAACTGGTACTCTTAAGTACTTTTACTGCTTTGATAGATCCATGCTAAAGAATTTTATAGATAAAAATATTAAAATATTATAAATAAAGTCGTAATGTTTATTAGCATTTTAAGAAATTTTAAAATATTATCGTGCACAATAAGTAAATGCACACGTGTGTATATATAACTGTATTGAATATGTATTAAATGTATTAAAGGAGCCTATTCGCACTGCAATACATTTTATGTTAAAAACAATACTATAACATATATTATACAATATTATTTACGTTCACTACTTCCTAATAGTATGCCAATAAGTAAATAGAGTACATTACACTGTGGTATAACAAGGAACCAGGAACAAGGAATTGGTATGAATTCAGGGGGTAAATCGACGGAATAGAAAGTAAACGAACTGATTAATAATGTACCAAACTGTGTCATTTTTTTTGTTTGATAACAGCATGATAATTAAAAAAATTAATGTAGCATAATTCTAGATTACCATAATATTAACATCAACTGAATGTACAGGGTACAGGGATTACCCTGTACCGTACCCGTACTTTATACCCTGTACATTAGTACAGGGTATACCGTACGGGATATCTTGAGGCTGTGTTTGAAGTGACTATTGATCTCAGGCGCAATCTTGGTTCAGCGTAATCTTACAAATATTTATCGCGTGTCAATACGATATGCCAAAAGCGGGCGCTTATTATGGTTTTTACAAATGTGCGTACGCTGCAGGCTTTACTTGTAGTCTAAGTGAAAGGCCGATGCGATGCAAACGTTAGAAATAAATAAATATCAATACATACGGCTTTTCATCATATTTTCTGACAAGTGCTTTGATGTCCTTTAACACCAATAAATTTATGTCCTTTAACAGGAAAGATACATTTTTATGGAGAAATGATACTTGCTGTTGAAGAGTGATAATGATGATTTTGAATAGCGACTTAGTGTTTATAATACTCGTTTGTGGCAAATTATATTTACATGATGTGTTTTATATTAATCAAGTATGTTGAAATTACTATAAATTATGAGAAGAGACCCCAGTCCAGCAGTGGAACGTTATTGGTTGTTGATGTTATACAATACAAAAGTGTTACTTTTGACTTGCCTTCGTACTTATCTTTAGCATCGAAATATATAGTGAGAACATAATATTAAATAGTTTAACTGCCTCTGTGGCGCAGTGGGAGTGTATACGACTGCTGTGCTTTACGTCTCGGATTCGATTCCCGTGTCGGACCAAGCGTTTGTGTGATCCGCAAATATTTCTTTCGGAGTTTGGGTGTTTTCTATGTATAATATGTATGTATGTATGTATGTATTTACAAAAATAAGTATGTTTATGGATTTATATCAGTTGTCTGGTACCCTTAATACAAGCTCTGCTTAGCTTAGGAATAGATGGCGTTCTGTGTAAGATGTCCGAAATCTTTATATTATATTTATTTATTTAATTTGTTTCCAAATTGGTGTTAAGGCTCCATTATAAATAAAAAACTAGTAAATTACTAATAGTCTACTACAGTCATGGAATTTAGTTTTGCCATGTAACTGATTACAAATTATGAAAAGTCTAATTTAAAAATACCGCTAAACTCTCATCACTTATTAAACTTCTACGTCTCGTTAGTGAGAAGTTACAGTGTATTGTCCAATACAATGGGGGGAGGAGTGCGCTCAAGGCGGTTTCGTGCCTAAACAACGTAAAACAGAATAATAGTGTGTACACGCATGGGTTACAGTTCCGAATTTTTCGGGAACAATGTTTATGTAATATTTCCTTATCTGACATAGTTTTTTAAGCGAAACTCGCATAATGCAGAATCAGTTGAAGTCTATAATTTTAAAGTCGCTACCAAATTAACAATCTGCTGAAAATTTCACTAATTTATGTAATTTATTTAGTAGGCAGTGATCGTTACATCTATGCGGTGCCAAAGTGCTGTGGATTCAAATCTCACGTGGGACAATACTTTGTGTTATCCACCAATTGTTGTTCTGAATCTGGGTATTCTTTGCTTTGCTTTTTTCTTTTGGATCTTCCCTTTCATGTATATGGATATATATATCTCGATAAGACTCGAGAACGGTTTAACCGATTTGGCTCATTTTTTTCTTGAATTATTTGTGGAAGTCCAGAAAAGATTTAAAAGCTGAATATATAAAAATAAATTTCTTTTATTTTTATTAATTATGCATTCCTTTTATTTGTTTTAAGTTTATTTTATACAAAAGTTTATGTCTTCTATTTACCGATTGGCGCAGTACGAAGTCTGCCGGGTCAGCTAGTTGATTATAATGATTATATAATCTTTTAGTTACCGTGTCGGTGACAGTACATCAGTTCGATAGTTTTGGTCCGGTGCTCTAATTATTATTAATAATTAACTATTTTTGTTTAAACCAAATACGGCTAATACAATATAAAAATATTTTGCTTTACTATAAAAAATACTATAGCTCTCTAATAATAGAATAATATCATGCTGCGGCAGGAATAAAATATACACAATTATGCAATTTAACGTTGTTTCACGATACTGATAATCATAAAGAACATTATACATGGAAGTACTTGAAAATACCTTATATTTAAATTGGTACATTTTTTGGCTAATTTTGATTGATTGCAGATTAAATTTTAGCGCGACGAATTATATACAAAGGCACTGTAAGAGGCTCAAAATGAAGTCCATTAGTTTTTAATTTACTATAAAACAACTGATGGAAAAAAGATGGGAGTACGGGCAGAGCATCCACTCATTATTTGTGGATTTTACTAAAGCTTATGATAGTATTGACCGAAACATCCTATACAACATCCTTAGGAACTGCCATATCCCGGAGAAACTAGTGAGTATGATTGAAGTTGCCATCAAAGATAGCCGAATGAGGGTCCGGATCGAGAACGAGCTGACAGACGAATTCGTGGTTATTATTGGCCTTAAACAGGGAGATGCCCTGTCGCCTATGCTTTTCAATTTGGTTCTAGAACATGTTCTCCGAAAAGTGCTAACACTAGAAAACGGGATCGAACTAAATGGAAATCATAAGGTGATAGGCTATGCTGATGATTTGGCACTACTCGGCGCAACCATTGACGAAGTCAAGACATCCGCTGAGGTCCTCAAAGCAGAGGCTTCGAAGGTAGGCCTAAGTATAAACCAGGGAAAGACCGAATATCTCCACATGAAACGATACAGGGACTCTAGTGCGACCCGCAACAGCTTGCATGTTGGAGACGATGTCTACAAAGGGGTACAAGAAGACTCACTTTGGGTCGCTGAGCCAACGGAGTAGTAGTAGTAGTATACTTTATAATCAAGTCATGGACAAAAAAATAGGTTCTAACTTAACTAATTGGAAATAGTATTACAAATACGTTTATTTTCCAAAAAAAAACTTTTTCACTCTGCTCTAAATAATAATAAATCATTGATAATTCGCTTTATCTGTTATTAAAATGCTTAATTCAATCGCCTTGAGAAGGCATAATCCCACGCTACTCGAGCTAGTAACCGATATACATGTGATCCATTTATCAATGCGCATGATCAGAATTGCGTATCTCTTTGTGCCTGCACGAGTGGCTCACGCAAATTGCACAAATCGAATTCTGAATCTTACCACGCGATCGCTTCGCTACTCTAGATCTTGTTTGTGTCTGATAAACAAACTACCGACGATTAATTTCAAGTTCAGTTACTTAGTTAAATTTTTAATATTGCTAACCATATTGCGGTTTATTAGGTGCTACTGTCATAAATGATACGACTACTAATGTATTTTTTTATTATTAAAATTATGCTAAACCCGATAGCTATGACCGTTATATCATTTGTGAAAAAAATGATGTGAAATGACGCAAAATATGACCAAATTTATTAGGCTCTTGTTGTGACGTAAAATACAAGAAGTCGTTGAATACAGAGTCCGACCTCGGTTTAAATACTTGCGACTTACCGCTGGCTCTGCAATATAAACAGCTCAAAATATCAGTGATATAAACAGCTCAAAATATCATATAAAACAGTGAGTGAGATGTATAGCTTGTAATCATCTTTAAATTGTTTATTTATTTTTAAGAAGTAAAAAAATACGTATATTGTATTAAAATACTACTTGAACACAGAAATATAATGAAAACAAGTTCATTAGCTTATAGTTCTACACAACAAATGTAAAAGATAGATCTTCAATTTATCCTTTAGAGAAATTGAATTTATTAACAGTTGACACTATCTTCATAATATCAAATTGAGTATTTTCTAAGAAGAAACAATACCAAAACAGAAGCGCAGATCTTACATCTGATGACCATAGATGGAGTGACGTCTTGCACTGCAGCTTGTCATACCCCTCGGTTTCGTTTAAATGGTCATAATTGGTCAAACTAACTTTGATCCATTATAATTAGTTCATTAAATGAAGTACCTTTAATCCTTTAGAATAAAACACTATTCTTGGAAGCTGCCGTCTCCTTAATTGTCTTGTTTGCTTTTACAGACTCTTAGCTTTGTAATGAAATGGTTTTATTTTAAATCAATATCTCTCCTGTTCGGCGGCTAAATAACAAAAAATGCAAAATGTACAGAAGAGATCACTTCTCTGGTTGGAGCATGTTGAAAGATGTGCGTGACTGAATATTGAAAACCTTATAATGTACAGGTACCTAGTTTTAAGTACGTTCGGTGTCAGAGGCGATCAAGTGATAAAGATGTTTATTGATGATCTTTGGTTACATTAATTGCCATCAGCGGCGGCGCTTGTGTTACCGCAATGTCGCTCCGCGTTGACTCGAGAGCGAATGACAAAGATGTAGTGACCGATATGCGCAAGCGATGAACGGCGACGACCGGTCTTCTTTGATCTCTTCTATTGACGGGTTCGACGACCATTCAAAATATTTGTGAGGAAAATATTATCTTTTTTTGCACTATTTATGTTGTTGAGGTACTTATAATTGATGCTAAGGTTGCATTAAATATTGACAATTCAACTGATCATTACGGCGACTATTGGATATTCGAAAAAAAAATTCAACTTAAAAAAAGTTGTAAGCTTGAGAATGATAAAAACTTAATACTAGTTTATAGACCTTAACCACTACTCGATAATATTTTTTCATCTCACTATTAAATGTTGTCTTTGCAATATAAGGATCAGGTATTCGGTGTCCACCTAAGGATTTTTATTTTCATAGAACGTTGCGAATACCAATAAGGATCGCACCGAAAAAGGAGGTCTCAAGTTATTGAGTGCTCGTGCCGAACCACGTCTTTGTCATAAAACGTGTAGTCGAGAATTAATCTTGGCATTTTGTTCAGGGCCAGTGCATGTAACTTGTTCTCGTGCCTAAAGTGCATCTGAAAAAAGGGTGATATAGATCCTATTTTAATGAAGTGGGTTTTGCAAGTGATTATCGCCAAACGACGTCAGGATATAAAAATAAATATGTTGACGGGCTCGGTGCGGGCGGCTTATTGGTGGTAGCAATTAACATGGCGCTGTCTTGGCGCAAACGCAACACGAGGCGCGCGTGCAGCGAGTGGCAGCGACCGCGGCCCATTCCTGCCGGCTGGCTGATAGGTCACTCACACGCACTCGACATGCGGCCTTCGCGAAGGACGGCCGCGACACTAATTCAACTTTATCTGCTATTTTGTCAACATTTACTAAAACAAATATCTACTATTTAACTATCTTCGTTTGGTAATCAACTTGGCATTCATTAGGATTTTAGTATTAGGTACATGTTTTAAGGTTTTATGTTATATATTTCAATACTTATTTTTATCGTGAGTGTGCATGCATGAGAATGTTTAATTTGAATAATAGTACTTATCTACGTTCCTCGCGCATGTTTATTGGAACACTATTTTCTCAAAACTAGTGCTCTGAACAATTCACTTAGTGCAATTACTAAAGCTTTAGCAGGTGCAATTCCTTTAGAGGACGAGTTAATTGTGACCGTGTGGTCATCATAGGTGCACATTATGCACCATAGAAAAACAACACTATCTCTCTATAGGGAGTTAATGATAGTATGCGTAGTTTAGACAACGCAGGGGGGAATAACGAAACAGCTTAAATGTGTCAAACGAACTAATTTTTACCACTCATACCGATAATCTAGAGTATACAATAATTGCTGGTAGAAACTGGTATGAAAAAACTACATGATAAAATAAAAAACTTCCATCTATTATAATATTTTGTTTAAAAATTTAATTTCTTGATTTTACAATACAATACTTAACACATTAACTATTTGACTAGACTCCAATGTCCGTTTTATGTCATGTTTTGAAGAGTTTTAGTCAGTTGTGAATGTGTGATTCATTTGTTTAAACACTTTTGTACATGCAATTAACTGTTTTACTAAGCGTTTTGTTCAAATAACTCAATAAATACCGCAATAGAACTAAGAAACAATTTGCATGTGTTTAGTGCTACATCTAATAGTTGGACTAGTGTCAGCTGCGGACTGGTTTGCTACTGTGCTGACCACACCGACCACTAATACTGCTAACAAAGTAGCTAGAAACAAAATACGTTATGGAGACACCTTATCCAAAACTTAATTTATCTTTTCTTTAAAGTCAACTTTAAAAATAAGAAGCGCTATTGGCGTCCAGTGGCCTTAAGTGATTCGAAACAATCACCGCGGGTAAGCAACGACGGCGCCGTCAGTACCTAGATGGGTGACCGTTTGTGGGATGATATCTTATGAGTGTTTCCATGATTCAGAGGTTACGTTAACAATTGTAAAACTTAGTCTGAAGCCCTCGGGCGGCTTAAAAACAACCAACGGCAAGATTGAGTAGCCACAGCGTGAATTTCCAGTCCCCAACCAGCACTCGGCCAGCGTTGGAACCTGAATGACCTTAATCCTCTCCTGATGTTGATGATGATGAAACTGTAAAAAATATATGTATAGATATTAAACAGCAGTGTCCGCGTGTTACAATTTTTATAAATCTATTCAAAACATAAGTTTAATAGAAAATTGTATTTAAATAAAACACTAGTATGATCACTTACATAGAATGAAAAATGGATTTGACTCATTTTAACAAAATTTTGTGAGAACAAATCGACTCTTTAGCTTTCATTAACAGCACTCAAGACTAGATCCTAACATTATCCAGCTTCTATTTTTTATGTTTAAATGGGAATACGGGCAACGGGTCTGTAGGTGAGTCTAGTAAGTGACTTGCGGAATCCTAATGCATGCGCCATGCAGGTACGGCCATCTGAAGAACCTGCCAGGACCCGCATTTTTAATGTCGTTTGAAAAATGTGCTAGCTAGAATGTATTGCGGTTCGATTGGAGACCACTTTTGTAATTGGTTAGTAATTCTAATTCTGTATTTTGCTTTATCTTCAATTCGAGCGAAACAGTTACTGTTGATTTTAATTTTTTGTAACGATTTTCGAATATCATTTGTAAACAAGGTATAATGAGTGTATTTTGTATAATTAAAGTTATAACTCCTAGTTATTGCTGTTGATTATTATGGTGATATAGACTCGTAATATTTTGAGTGATTTAAGTTTTTAAGAGAATGTTTTCAAAAATGTTTATTACGTTTTCTATTTTTAAATTTCATTGCAGGGTTTATAAACTCAAAAATAGATTTGTTCAGAAAAGTGACAAGTCTAAGGGAAAAGTAAACCCGTAAATATAATAGTTTTTTACGGTAAATAATATTTACAAGGTAACATGAAATTTACGTAAAAGTACATAGATACTTACTGAGTTTTTTTGCAAACCACCTCACGTAGAAGTAATTTTATAACTAAGACTAGAAATATATTTTTGAACTTTATTAACAAACACTTTAAATATTCAGCGAAAGAAAAAGAAACTTTACAATAAATAATTAATGTGTTAACTGATTTGTGAATCTGTATTACTCGTAGTTCCTACTAGCTAAGAGTAGGTCTTAATATCCTTACTAGCGAGAGAAACTGATGTTGTGTTTTGATCCAAAAATAAATAACTATTCATAAAATGAAAAATAAAAAATCTAACTTACTAAATCATGATATTATCGTCATTTATGTATAGTTTTGTACTATAAATAAGAACCGCAATTTAAACCATTACTATTACTTAAACTTTGTGCTTATGCTTACACCATTCATTAATGACTGAGAGTAAAAACATTGTTAATAGTCTAGCCAATACTATATTTATCAGGGTCTTACATTAATGAATCAAACATTCCAATGTTTCTTCCCTTTGCAAAACATAGAAATCTTTGATAAAGAGCCGTTTATCAGTGTACTATAATTAGCAGTCTAATAAACGTACCCACTTTATAAGCGAAAGTGTCTTGGACCTTCATTCCACACAAGTCTTAGGCGCACACCTGTTATGCATCGGTCAGTCTGACGACTGTTTATAGACGATATTAGCATATCCATGCATGCCAGATAAGAACACCTAGATCATAGGCAAAACATGCATGACTAATTTTGCCTCCTAATAATACTCCTTCACTATACTCGTCAGGATGAAAACATTTGTGGAATAACTATAAATATGATGTTTAGCTGGATTTTCATTGAAACATTTTAGAAAGATCATTTCTAATTTTAATATTAGCTGTTATCTGATCGTTGGGTAACAAAAACTGATGCATGCATACAAAAAAGTAACAAAATTCGTATTGTATCAATATATCAAACAATTTGATGGCAATATCTCTTTTATTCTCACAAAATTAAGTTAACCCACATAAAAGAGTTTGTTTAAAACATTAGATGTTTTAAGATGTTATCGCTGGTGTTTGGTGTCAAAACTCTCGCATCATGCCGAACGCATTTACGGCGAAGGATATCGATCTGTAGCCTTTGTTCGCCTATCGGTTCGTAAACAAGAATAGCGGGAGTCCATATAAATCATTTTTAGTAAAAAACAATAAATATGAAAAAGATATACACCACGGCTCCTGCGAGTGTTTTATTTCTTTAGTTTTGATTGAAAATTTTTGTTAGTAGTTTAGGTAGTAAGGAGATTTTTACAATTTGTGGAGAAATGCCGTGCACAAGTAATAGTATATGCCGAAATCTAACAAGATAGTTAGCACCATCTACAAGACTTCCATTAATTTAAATATTTGCACACATAATATATCAAAGGTCAATGACAAACCCTAATTACTTAAATATTTTCTAGAATTCTTTTCAGACACAATTTGTTTCTTTTTATCCATGGGTCTCGTTCTCATATTGCTAGCAATAGCAATAAAAATAAGGCGCTAATCTTTTTATTGCTATAAAGACAGGAATTTGATTGAAAAACAAATAAAGCAGGTCAGCACATGGTTGATGCTGTGTGGATCGCCATGCTGCATTGTCTGCATTCGCAATAAGGATGGCGACCCCACTCCTGGACTATACTAATGCTTTTCTTCAAGCAGAGTAGAGTAACTTTGCTACGCCTTATATATAATATAAAAAAAAGAAACTAAAATACGTCAAGTGAAGAAAGACCAAAAGACGAGCCAAACTAGTCAATTATGCTACTATGTTATTTCAGTCTTCAAACCTAATTGCTAAGGGAACAGCTTTGTTTACTTTACATGCTTGACTTTAAAAACATGTATTGATCACCGAGTAATTCTACGTTTTGACATCTACAGTCACTATTTAACTACCTAAGTAAAATAAAAGAAAATACGATAACTGGCCAAACGTGTAAGTACTTAAGATACAAAGTATCGTCTTGGTAATAATAAAATTGTTTGTTCGCTGTTTGTGTTTGCTATTAAATTATCGACATGGCAACAAGAAGTGTGTTTAAGAAATATACAGCTACAAATTATAATCACTTTTATATTTGCGTTCGTTACATTTATATAACTATTAAAATATAAACTTGTCAGCATAGACTGTACTCTATAGTAGATACGGCGCAATAAACTCGAAAGGAGTGCGGTATTTTATCCGGCTCTTCGTTTTATAACTCGATTAATATTCCGACGAAGTTTTCATTACTTTTTAATGAAACTTGGCTTCATATCTGACGATCGCTAATTTTATGTAATAATTTACTTGGGTTCATGTGCATATAGCACTCATACAACATAAATTACATAAAGTGGATACTCAATGGACATGTACACGCAACTCATAGAATGTACGCCCTGTTTAAGTTTCAATAGCGACTGTCATATGTACAAATCAAATTTTTATTTTGACACAAACTAAGCACTGTTCTCTTCATCTTTGCATACGTCAGGGAGTCTGACCAACGCAAAGATGAAGAGAAAGACATTTCTTTATGAAAGAATTCATCTCCTTTAAAGATCTATCTCAATTTAATCTCATTTTTTTTTAATTTTTATAAGGTAAGTCTATCTATCTTTGACACACCAACAATCAATATGGACAGTTACGTTATAACCAGAAACATAAGAAGACCGAACTAGAAAAGTATCTCGACATTAGTATATAAATATCTACGTTTATACTGTTTCCTTTGGTAATGTTAGAATTATTACTAATAGTGCCTGTGATAGACACAAGCACTTTTTATGTTTATAGTTCGAGGGGTGATCAATAAGTAATGATAATCGAGTATTTGTAGAACGCACAAAAACCCAAATTATTTTTTTTCTGCTTGCTTATATATCCACTACGTCAGCTTCAAAAAAATGTATAAATAGGACACCATTACCGGGAGATACATTCATTTGAATACGAACTGACGAAGAGAAAACATCAAAATGGAGAAAAATGAAATAAGAGCTGTCATCAAGTACCTCTGCCTGAAAAAAATGCCTACCAAAGACATACACAGCGACTTAGAGGAAACATTGGGGGAGTCTGTTCCTCCATATTCCACAGTCGCACGCTGGGCAAAGGAATTTAAGCTAGGCAGAACCTCCACTGAAGATGAACATCGCGAGTGACGCCCTTCCACGTCCCTTACTGGAGAAAACGTCAAAAAAGTGGAAGATATCGTGTTCGCCGATCGAAGGGTGACCGTGAAGGCATGTAGCTGATATCACAGGGATCTCCTATGGCAGCGTTCAAAAAATCATTGTCAACAAAATGCATATGAAAAAGGTCTCTGCGCGTTGGGTACCGAGAATGTTAACCGACGAGCAAAAAAAGAAACGAGTCGACATTTCGAGGGTGAATCTTCAAAAGTTCCAGGCCGATAAAGAAATTTTTTTGTCGCGTTTTGTGACCATGGACGAGACCTGGATCCACCACTTTGATCCCGAAACCAAACAACAATCAATGACTTGGAAACGAGCTTCCTCACCAACGCCGAAGAAATTCAAAGTGTCAAGTTCAGCGGGAAAGGTTATGGCGTCTGTTTTCTGGGATGCAGAAGGAATTATTATAGTGGAATATTTGGAAAAGGGGGCCACCATAACAGGCTCTTACTACGCAGGCCAAATAAGAAGATTGCGAGAAGCTATTAAGTCAAAAAGACGCGGTAAACTGCGCGCTGGAGTGCTGTTTCACCAAGACAACGCCCCGGCTCACAAAGCATATGGACAGAAAAATAAAATACTTTTTTTAAACTAATAGTTCTGTTTCATATTGATTATCATTACTTATTGATCACCCTATGTATATTATATGAATTGCCGTAAAACTGCCACCCTACTGTTACTATTTTCTATTCTCTTCTATTACAAAGTCGTTTAATTAAGGACAGGAAATCCTTTAATGTATAGAGACAGATAGACGAATAACCTTGTGATTGTTAAGTATTAGCAAACAGTTTTGCAAGTTCACATGGGCGTAAATCTTTACCCGAAAATATAGGCATATATCCCAGATATGATAAACGTCCATAATAATATGTTAATTATTAAATTAAAATTACTATCAATTAATAATATTCATCTGTTATAAAGCAAGCAGCTATTACTCTTATTATGGCAAACTTCCTGAACTTAATTGCTAACGCTATAATTGTCTCACTTATTTTGTTACTGTATGCAGTAGCGCAGTCATATTAAACTCAAAGGTGTTTTTGAACTCGTACTTTTATGGGACTTCCGGCAGTAGGCGGATCCCATTGGATAATTATTAGAATGATAAGATATGATAATAACTGTTTATGAAAGACACGTGGTAAAACAGAGTACCACATGTACTTAAAGTATTATGCTTATTTGAAAATTATCATTTTATGATTAACTTCGATGCAGTCTTAACACCAAAATCGAAAGGCGTGTCCAAAACTCATGTCCGTTCATCCGCGGTGGACTTGTAGTAGCCGTAGTCGTAATCTGCCCATCGATATAAAATATTTACTTGACTGTTTGTCTCATTAACTTACCATTTTATTATTTCCGTTATACAGTAGTAGAATAATTCTTAGTGAAAATAGTTCTTAGGTTTGATTTGGTTGTAACCAAACAACATTATTACTTTCTCATACTGTTGAAAATTACTTACTTGTGGTTTCAGTAGTTTGTGTAGGCATTTCTTTTTACAATTAGTCTTAAGAAATTCCGGTGCTTTCGAGCTGTGAAGTCGGACATGTAAAAATATCAGTGAAAAATTTACTCACAAAATTAAATATCACTTAATTATCCACATTATAAGATTATAATGAATAGCGTTTTTTTAGTTACTTTCTTAATAACGGTCAAACATTTGGGAACAATTACATTGCAAGGTCATTAGCAGTTAGAAAATCATTATACTCTTTTCAATAAAATTCATTGCTACACACCTTTCGTATAGGTTATCGTGTGAACCGAGGGTTAATGTTATCAACGTACCATTCAATCCTTTTAATTTAAATCTTCTATCTCACATACCTTTAAACTTACTTCCTAATGTAAGTAAAAAAATAGGAAATCATCATTATTGAATAATCGCAATCATTGATTAATGACAAAACTCACTGCTGATAGTAAATATTTTCTTCGAATTAATATTATGGCTGTTGCTGTGTTATTTCATTTATTTGATGAACATTAAAGTATCTTTTTTTTAAAAGGGTAACTAATCATAATTAAGGATTGTTTCTTTTTAGTTTTTTACTTACAAAAATAATGTTTTTCTGGAATCTATACTATTTACTTCAAAATATCCTAATTGATATAGGGTAACAGGAATAGTCATGATGGTATAAGAGTCATGTATCATCAGTTTTATTCCATGGAAATAAAATAAATATACACTCGGTTCCAAAAATAACGGGTCAGTCACATAAACCCGAATATCTCCCGAACTACGTATGCCATCCTAATGAAACGAAGACTGTTCAATTGAGAATTTAATTATACAGATAAAAAATAAAATAAAACTTAGTTACACCCACAATATTAATCTTAAATTTAAAAAAAACTAAAGTAGTCATATTTTTCTTAAGATTACATTTATTTTATGATTGTTTTTTTGCTGTTTTTCATCACTGGAGGCTTCATCACGTGGAGGCAATACAAAGTATTAAATGAAGAAAGTGATGAAAAACAGCAAAAAAACAATCATAAAAAAAATGTAATCTTAAGAAAAATATGACTACTTTAGTTTTTTTTAAATTTAAGATTAATATTGTGGGTGTAACTAAGTTTTATTTTATTTTTTATCTGTATAATTAAATTCTCAATTGAACAGTCTTCGTTTCATTAGGATGGCATACGTAGTTCGGGAGATATTCGGGTTTATGTGACTGACCCGTTATTGGTTTATGTGACTGACCCGTTATTTTTGGAACCGGCTATAGATAGATTATATTATTATTGTACACGTATATTCGTAGCAATGGGTACACCATTGTTGTATTACTCTTACTAATTATTTACCTGTAAATATTATTTTACACATTTGGCCAAGTTTTTTACTTAATGAACTTCTCCAAACATTGAAAAATAAATACTAAACAAAATGAAATTAGTGAACGATTTTTAGATCAACTTAAGCGTAACTGTCCAACAGAAGACTACAGTTTATAATATTTATACTAACTCCGTGTGATTAATTTCATATTACGAGTACTGTGTATTATATTTGATGACTGCCAAACCTTTTTTGTCATTAGAGACATTTTTTGTAAATAAAAAAGCTAGGGATTTTTTTGACCTGAGCCTCTTTTGGAGTAGACACATTTTCTTCTTCAAATTACAATAAGTTTTTTTTAGTATTTAATCTTATAGCAACTCGACGCTATCCACTAGACCAACTGCCCAGTTGGTCTAGTGGATAGCGTATGGGATTGCTAATCAAGAGGTCTCGGGTTCAAATCCCGGGTCGGGCCAAAAAAGTGTTTTTAGGTTTTTCTTAGGAAATTCTTAATAGTAGCTCGGAGTTTGGAAGTTTGGTGGTGATTCACGCCCGTGCGACTAAGAGCCACCTTCGGTCCCGGTTGTTTATTGGGAAGTCAGTGCCCTCAAATTTACTGACAACTAGTTCAACCTACGAATTACAGTTCTACCTCGGGGATGCGGAGGTCCTATGCCAGTAACTCCGTGGAAAAACTGATATTCAGGTAAAGCCGATTGAACTAGTAGCCGACCCCAAATAGTACTAGGAATAAGGCTAGGGAGAAAAACAATCTTATAGCACCTTAAGTTTCGGATCATCAATAAAACGTATTGATTTATGTATTACACTTTCATGCAAAAGCTATATTATATATTTGTTCAGAATCCAAGTACATATTTTAATTATCATAACATCATCAGCCTATCACAGTCCACTGCTAAACACAGGCCACTCCCATTGCATGTCACTTTGATCAATATTTCTAATAATATTTAAAAATTAATTTTAATTACTTCAGTAACCAAAAAACTTCATGAGTAACTGAAAATGTACAGTTAATAAAATTACGTGGAATTATTAAAAAGTTTTTATTTTCCTTAGGTTTTAAAAGGCACTACTACTCTAGGAAAACGTATTCGATTACGTAGCCACAACGTGTCCTGCCAGTCCCCAACCTGCACTCGGCGAGCGTGGGAACGTAAGGCCTTAACCCTCTCCTGAAAAGAGACCCGAGCCCAGCACTGAAACGGTGTGGGTTGATTATGATGATGCTCACCTTAAATATAAGCAAATTACCTGCGGTCTCGTAGACTCTTCCTGGTTTTCAAGAATCATGTAAGTTACGTATTACCATCATAAACTTCGGTTGTAGGGAAAAATCTCTGGATCCTCTGAACAAATTTTGAAAATTCTTACACCAATAAAGAACTACTTTATTTATGAGTATCATAATTATATTACCCCGAAAAATGTATACTATGATATTCAACAAACACATGGGTGGAGACGCAGGCAAATGCTATTTTTTTTAAGTGAAATTGTGTAGATTTGCCTTACTATTTTGAAATGTGAAGCATAAGCACGTTTGTCATAAGTTTTTATTCTGTGTGCTTCAAAACTTTGAGACTTTGAATAGTATAAGTAAAGATAATTGTAAAACTATAAATTACTACTAAATATATTGTAGATACTAGCTTTATTATATTATATACTAATAACCGGCTACAATCTAGAAAACGTAGACGTTTTAATATATTAATTTTCAGTGTATATTTTACTAAAACTTTTTTTTTTATGATGGCCCTGTGTAACATCTGTATTGCCCTACACCTGCGTCCGGCTGTATTTGGTCCACGTTGTAATAAATAAAAGTGATATTGATTAATAAAAACGTAATTATTGCTTTGATGGAAGTGATAACTAAGCGACAGTTTGTATATGAGAGAAAGCAATACAAATAAGTTAGCTTTTATATTCGAAGTAATTGACTATTACCACTTTGAAGTACGATTTTACCACCTCTGAAAAAAAACCTTCCTTCAATACCTACACCCAATATTTAAAGTGAAAATATGTTGTTACTTGAAAACCGCTTTTCATTTTCTTGTTTATAAATAATAAAATATTTCAAATAGTAAAGGTATAACCGGCTTCCTAAATAGTGGCCTAAATACACGGAAACAAGATGAACAAGAACATAAATAAAATAGTTACAGGGCGTGACTTTAATTTTACTTATGACAGTTCCAGTAGTTAAGTGGGAAAGCGTGTTGGGATTTTGTTGATAAATTGAAAATAATGATTTAAACAAACAGTTTAGCGTTAATGTTATTTTTAGAGAGAGAGAGAATACAGGCAATAACAGAGTGTTACAGGATTATATAATGCATACTCTGTGCTGTTTTAACTTATTGAGTGAGAATGTATGTATTTTTGAAGCTATAAGGATGTGTTACACATATTTTGATAACTCTTTCTTAATAATAACAATGGGATACATAGGAATTTGTAAAAAAAATAAAGGGGAAAATATTTGATAATATAAGGTAACTAAATTATAGGAATATATTTGAATATAAAAAAAGTTAAGAATTTAACTTTATAATTAAAACTAGAGATTGGAACTGAAACCACCAATGATTGAAATATACTGGATATCTAGAATTAGATATTGATTGTAATTTAGTTGGATACTATATTACAATAAAACAATAATTAAATGTTATCTTTTACAATTACCGCTGCCAAAATTATTATATACAGATTATATTAAATATCTTATTTGAATTTAGAATGAACAAATAGAAATTATATTCTAATATTTAAAATAGAGAATAAAATAGCAAGAAAAATCCATAAATATGTTTAATAAAATACACAAGATAAAATATTTTATACTTAAAGACTGTTGTTTTAACACAGTTGGCATGACCAACTGTGTTAAAACAACTTGATCTTGATTTTGTAATAATCTAATGTGTCCAACAGTGAAATTGCTGTATGTTATCAAGAATTTCGGATTGCGTTGAGAAATAACCATGTCTTTTGCACCTGCGTCCGCTGACGAGCTGCCAGGACTGATTTATTCAAAGTAAAACGACACAAGTGAAACAATACAGTACCCACTACACCCAGTACCCCTTGGCACGGCCGCACAGGACACAGGAAGCAAACAAAAAATATCTGAGGTTGAACCTTGTCTTGTAACAGCATCTATAATAATCTTATATCACGGTGTTCTCATTTTACTCTATTTAAATCTACATATTATAGTGATAACACATATTTACTGTAGTAGGAAATAACACGAATTCGTTCCAGTGATTTAAGTTTAAAAAATTTGAAATGAATCACATTAGAATAAGATATATAGAGAAGTAAAGCTATAAAGCATGGGAAAAATACACGCAACAGATCGGGTTTGAGTAGTAGTTGAGTGATATTCAATGTTTAACGACAAATTTGTGCATATTAACCTAACCGTGGTACGGACACATTTCATTTTAAGAAATATGAAACATCCGAACGCAATTGTAATCATCTGACTTTTAACTTGACGTGTCTACTATCTATCTACTATCTAGTAGACACATAAAAAGACAGGAAGATGACAGGAAAGATTCCAGAAAACATTCACTTTGCATTAGTGTTATGCACTCCTCAGATTTAATTTTAAAATATCTAGTGGGATGTAATGATGATTTTTTATTTAAATATTAGGCCACCAACGGCTCTTATATTATTACAATGTAATTAACAGATTTAAACTTCTTAAAACTATAAACTATATATAGGAATGTTTGTATAAACTGTAAATGTGTTTTAACTTATCTTACATCACAACACCTTAGTCAAACTCAAAACGCGTTTGTTACTTCTAGAAATTCAATTGTTTATTAGTATTATAGAAATATGTTTAAATAAATGTATACATGTAAAACTATTAAAAGAAACTAAAAGAAAAACATGAAATATTTCACTCGTGTATTATAAAAAGCACAAAAACATAACGAATCACCGAGATGTGATATTAATGCATACTAAGTTATAAATAACGTCCAAACATTGAGATCGAACTGAAAGGTTCCAAGCGTGTAATGTCACTTGTACACCATAAAACATTAACGTTACGATGAGACCATGTAAGGATAAAATCTATTTTTTATCAGTTAAATAAATTGCGCTTAAATAAATAACTTGTGAATGCTCAAAAGCAAGCGGCTGTTTAAATTATTGAATACAAATTCCATACATTGCGGCTGAACAGAGGTGCGGGAACGACGTGCGCAGGCGGCTTATTGCTACACTCAAAAACCGACATCAATTAAAGAGAGATGAGCACAAGTATTCACATACCTAAGGTAACCATGCACTGAGTTACTTACTGATCTCTCCCGATACTGTAGTGAAATATGGATATTTTGAACGCTAACGAGTTGTATGGCTTTACTGTAGAATTAATTTTCATCACTATTTTAAGAGTAACATAAAGGTAAATGATTTATTTACATTTTCATAGGCTGTTGGTCCTTTGAAAATAAGTATATTTGAATGTCGTATAAATTATTGGTAAAAATGTATATAATATAAATCATGTTGAAACTATCAATGCTTTATAAATAAAATATAAATAGATATTGATAGCAAAAGAATAATCCTTGGTGGTTTTAAATTGCTATTGTTGTGTTTCTCTTGTAACATTAATAAATAAAAAAAAGAAAAACTATATATAAAAAAAAGAGGTAAAATTCAAGATGGAATATTTGTGAAGATTCAAGAAATAGATATAAATATGTAACGTAATAAAGATTGTTTTTTTTGTTAAACTACTTTTGCATTGGGAAAAAATATTTGGTATCGCTGGGGACTATACAAACACCTATGAACCATCCAAGACTTAGAACAACTTTGTCCCATAATTGAACTCACAGCACTCGGTGCAGTTGAGAGCGACGTGCCGACCGTTTTAACCACTAAGCCAACAGTTTATTTGATAATATATATAATAGAATTCAATTCCATTGAAATTAAGTACTATGATAATAACCAAAAACATCTCTTAAAATTTTAATTTTAAGATCAGACCTTACTGTGCAACTTTGATTGCTCTCTAATTACGATAATAATATAAATTAACTTAAGTGCAGTTTAAGTTTATTAAAATTCGTTATCTTTTACTTTTATCTGATTTATATAGCTATATCTTTAAAATCCTATATTGTAACTGATTCTCCGCTCTTTATGTTGTAACCATATTCACTGATTTCCTGGAAATGATCGCAAAATAATGGCCTTAGTCTCTATTCGTATTTGCTTAGGCCTCAATTTTAATTTGTTGTATTATAATATGCATATGCATAAATATAAACTTCTGCGGTATCTAATAAAAAGTTACCTATTTCATTATTATTTCTAAAGTTACTCCGCCGTCTCATATACATATGTACATCCTACTACCCTGTAACTGATTTTCCACCACTCCCTAATACTGCGGCGCTTTGATCCTGTCAAGTCTGAGGGGCTTCGGCTTCGATGCCCGTGTTTGCGATTGAAGATATTTGAGGTCGAAAATCATTAAAATGAAACGGTAAAAACCTTATTTTAAAAACGAGCGTATTAAATTCAGAAATCTTTACAGAACAGAGAAAGGTACAAGAAAGAAAAAAGTGTTGCCAACCTATTTGATAGTACATATAGGTAACACACAAATATGTGGCGACTACCACATACAGTGCATTACAAAAACATACATCAGTGCCATCTACCGAAGGAACACTGAACCACGAAGAAATATGGAATGAACTATACGGAGTACTTATTAATCTTGAATCGTGATATAGAAGTTCTCGCGCTGATTAGCATATATACAACATCCCAACATCAACCATAGAGCATAATCAACTCGCCTGGTTGGAGGATCCTCCCTTTGTGTTGGTGGCACACGACACCCTTCACTTTTGTATTAATTTAAAAATGAACTAAAAAACATCTCAAGAAATAGTTAATTTTCAAATTTTTAATTTTCTATTATTCAGAATCGTCGTAGACAAATCTATGTAGTCTTAGATATTTACATAGATGTAACTATCTAAGACTACATAAATTTGATCAGAACAAGAAATCATAAACTACAATTACGGAATAACAATTTGGTGTTCACCACTACTCACTAGTAATAGCCATACAGCTCAATCTTTAAATGCATCTATAAGCACCTACAAACATGCTAAAATAAAAATATTTTATACATTATAATTATAATAATATAATTACTCTGTTGTTAAACAATTCTACGCGATATATCAATAATTACGTGTTAATTACAACCTTACATTGTTCAAAAGTAAATAATATAGCCAGAGCTTCAACACTCAGGTTTAATTATTTTCTACTATAATATTTAACAGTTGATGAGCCCTCACTGGATACTATTTTTAATAATATGTTGCAGTCGATGTTACGACAACGCTGAAAGATTTTATGTGTGCTGGCCTTAATGCGTATTACAATTCGGTTTTCATGCTTTTAATTATATAACGTTGGTGGTGTCCGACTGGATTAAAAGAACTAAAGACAGTATTTTACTTTTATTGTTACCTTAAAACAAACCGAAATTTATTTTTGTTTAAAGAAAAGACAGAGGAAATGTGCTACCTTAACAAACATTGCATGGGTTACTTTAATTAATTTATTAATTATTATAAATAATAAAATAAATGTTTCCATAGTTCTTAATGGTAGTATAAAACGGATGCATACGTTCCTTAAGTTAAACTAAATAGGGAAACTTCCGTACTTCAATAAATAAGTCGTCAAAGAAAGGGATCGTATCCATAAATGACATACTAAAATGGATTGCAGTAAACAAGGAGTATAAAATATTGTATAAAACAAATAAATAGTTAATTTCTATCGCTTCTTCACTAGAACTCCACAATAGGGCGCATAAATTTTGCATCCAATCGGCAGTCCGAGCAATTTAAATTTGTGGTTTATAAATTTTGTAGTAACTCAATTAAAGCGAACGTTAATGGCGCGCTAGTGAGGGAAAAGAGTATGAATCATTCGGTTTATTAACCGGCAGTTAAACACCAGTTAACGTGGTTATCTAACGCATCAATCATTGGACTTTACAGTTCTTGCGTGCTGGAGACGTTAAATTAGAGGAATATTTATCGTGAGTTTAGTGTTTGCCACTGTTGAGTAGTAAATTAACCAATGATTGTTTCACTTGTTTCTGTCATACCTGATCAAAATTAAACATTAACATAGGAACCTGTGAGTATATAAAAATTATAATTTTGGAAGTATGGAAGATATGTAATAGCAAAATTTCTTCGTGAATTTAATAATGAGAAATAAATTAATAAAATACGTTAGGCGATTCACTGGCGACGCGAACACGCGCGTAGGCGCGGGGCAGCCATTCCCGAATCTGCTAGTGGCACGCGCTCACGCGTAGTAGCGCGTTTTTGGTGTGTTGGACCTGGCGTGTTTTCTATACTAATCGATGTACTTGTATACAATATTAAAATCTGCCACTCCGCGCTACGCGACGGAGCGCGGTGCAGTGTGTGAATCGCCTTACTTAACCTTGTGGCGGCTCCGTGCTCTATAGTCAGATTAGCGCATGCGTGCTGCCGCCACCGGCTGTTATCCGTTGCCTTGACAACACGGTGATTTCTAGATTCTTCTTCCTTGCTTTCTATATTGCTATTGTAAAAACTAGCTACAAGTATATAATTGTTATCTACTTCAATTCTGATTTATATTTCTAACCTTCTTATCTGGAAGAACTACTCTCCATAACCTTAAGAATTTAAAAATATGTACGATATTGGGATAATTATCTGACATATATTTGATAAAAATACGAACATTCGAATAGCTTGGCAGGTGGAACATGTATGGTTGGTTTTTAGTGGAAACACCACATATTCCTGTCTCCAGCATCCCCAAGAAGCTGCAAATGCAAAGATATATTTTCACACATACAAGTTTTTTAAATAACTTGATTAAATATTTCACTATCTAGATGGTGATTGTAGTAAAGATTTACAAAATCACCACGACAATCATATGATTTGTTTAGCGGCAAATTTCAAAAAGTATTTATAAAATGGGGAGCATTAAATTCATTACCATACCTGCTTATGAATACTGTATGTAATTACACTTATATTCATACTAACTCTCATACAAACTAATATTTACCTCTAATCTAAATCTAACAAGCCGTGACCACTCGAAACTGATACTTAAACATCAAAAACTGAACTTGAATACGAGTACCTAAAATTAGTTTCCCTTGAAATTTAATATATATATAAGTGTGGCCAAATCATGCCTCATTGTAATCCTGTAATTATTAATTTGGTACGCTTCAAATCCAATATTTCGACTTCAATAACATTAGGTACGCTTGTTGGCGGAATGATGTTGTTAGCAGCATTGCTTTTTATCACTTGTTTGATTTGAATACGCCAATTTGTGTTGTAAAAGTAATTTTAGGTTTTGATGAATATTTTCTTAACAAAATAATGTCACTGTACTTACGTAAAATGTTTAATTTGCATTTATAAAATTAGAGGAGCTCATTGCATTAACCAAGCCATCAGATGCTATAATTACTTTTACTTTGAATGCTGGTCTTCTCTCCGTGCAATGGAAAACACGTTCAGGCACGAATAACGGCAATATCACGAATTATTGAGTTATTAAATCTCTTGTGCTGTCGGAATTATTAAAGCTTTTTCACATGGCTCATGTCTCCAATGAGTCAAATGAAGTCAATTAAATTCCAAAAAACTTGAAATCATTTTAATTATAACGTTCTTGTTTATTCAAAATGAAGACAGAACTGTCCGATCATAATTTGTATTAATACTTAACCCTTTCCTGTGTAACGTTGAAACAGCTAAAGATTAGACAAAAACGGAAATAATTTATAAAAGAATGCCTAACGTCAGCTATCTCTGTTTCATTAATTTTAAATCGCTATAAGTTCTATACATGGCAAACCTTTGACAATATAATATCGTGTTGTAAACATTAATCATTACATTTTTTTATTGAGATGTTTCTCATCCGAAACTCGTAGAGATAATTTTTAAACTAAAGCACATTATTTATAATCTCTTGTTATTAACAACTACTTCCTGTCGTTTTTCTTGTGAAGATTGAGCTAATACTCGTATAAGTGAAACATTGCACTCACATGTAGTCTATCTAAAACCTTAATGCTTCAATGTCGATGATCCGATAACCGTGTATATTGATCGCGTCCGTTTACATTAACAGACAGAGCAGTCACATCGGTGCTCATGGACCATCGCACTAAATGCGATATTCGCGATTGTGCACGCACTGTGATCCCTCACCGATCCATTACTAGTGGGAACTTATTGACGTAATCTGAATCTGTATGAAATCCTTAAAAATTTATGATAGTTCAAAGGTATATTTTTAAGTATATATATATTTATATTAGTACCCATAGTACAAGCTCTGCTTAGTTTGGAACTAAATGATGTTGTGTGCCAGATGTCCGAAACATTTATTTATTTTCATCGGTTTTTCACTGATCTATATATATCTATCTATATTCGTAATACTAATATTATCGCTGGAACGATATTAAGTTCATTTCCTCCGCTATTGAATGGCAACTAAATTGAAGTAATGCTGCTTTTTTTCATGCAATAAATTATAAAATTCTGCATCAAAATAATGTTTTCGAGAAAACTTAAATTTGTTACTTTTAGCTTTATTGCAAATATTGCTTTATTCGTTGTAAATGGCACTGCATATAAAAATTGCACTGCAAAAATATATTTTCAACCTTTTTTAATTACTCGGGTTCATAACCAATGATATGATATTCATTTCAATACATCGGTTACTTTTGTTTAACAGTTTTGAAATCCAGACTGCAATATTATGGTATAGTGAAATACCCATTTATTTATTTTCATTTTTTTCTTTTTCTGCATTTTTATTAACTTTTTGGCAGTGTATAAGGTCTCTTTACTTTCGAAATAGACAGTAATTTTTAAATTGTGGATCAATCCTTATAAATATTAGTGATAAGAACGAAGCTAGTTGTATTAAGCGTAATTACAATGATATAAAAATTTAAAAAAATCTTGACAGGTCAGTATTTCGCGAGGTCTCCACCCTCTACAAGCCTGTTCAGTGCGGTTAAAAATATATTATTTTAAAAGTAAAAAAATGTGTTCAAAAAATTTACAGATAATTTTCACTGTTAACGATTTAATCCGTTTTATTATTTAATTCAAATATTAAATTAGTAATGTAGTTTATATTTGAAATACTGTAGGTCAGGATACATCTTAATGCTTACTTGAATCTGTCATCATTCAACATCTAAAATGACTGAGTGGTGACAGACACAATGTATATAGGTGCGGCGCGGTGCTGACAGCGAAGGAACCGACCGATCTCCGATTGTTATGAATTACATTCCCTCATTTGACAAGATAAAGAGCATAGGACAAATTATTAGAGATCTCATCGTTGACTGTTAATTTATTATGTCGAATACGTATTTTTTTTCTTGTTTAGTCCATTTGACTGCCTTGTTGGTCGAGTTGCCAAGTTTAGTAGATTCACTGCCTCGGTAGCACAGTGGTAGTGTATGCGACTGCTGATCAATTCCCGGGTTCGATTGCAGACCAAATGTTTGTATGATCGGCAAATATTTGTTGCGGAGTTTGGGTGTTTTCTTTCTATAATATGTATGTATTTACAAAAAAACATGTATTTATATCAGTTGCCTAGTACCCATAGTACAAGCTCTGCTTAGTTTGGTCTCTCTCTTATCCGAATATGAATTAATTTATTTATTTTAAGTATGTGAAAAAAATAGCATATATTATTGATTTTGATATTTACAACCTTTTATTAGAAATTACCATTATCTGTTTCGAAAATAATGATATTAAATAAATTAAAAAATATCCTCAGCAATAAGGGAACGACTCTTAATTAAAAAAGACTGAAATTTAAACTCGTTTGATTGTCATATGACAAGATAAGTTTTATCTATGTATATGTTTAAGGAAATTTCTGGACGTACTGGAATGTTAAAATGTGAATACTTACTGATACATTTATGAACTGTTACGAGTATGTCAAAATGCAGTAGTAACTCAATCTAATATCACTACATAGTATAAAATAAAGTCGCTTCCGCTCTCTGTCTGTCCCTATAAATGCTTAAATCTTTAAAACTACCCAATGGATTTTGATGCCGTTTTCTTTAATAGATAGAGTGATTTAAGACGAAGGTTTATATGTATAATACATGCATAATATAGTAGAAAAATCGATAACTTTAAAGGTATCGAATGTGATGTCGTAAATAAACCCATTTTTTACGCTTACATTGCAAATGCTGGCTTTACCCTACGAGATAGATCAAAATAATGTAAAACAGTATTGTACACCATAAAAAAGGTCTACAAAAAATTCGTTTGTGATGGTATATGTCTGTCTTTTAGGGATAGCCCACAATAACCATTTTTTTTCTTTCTTTTTACGAGAAAAATGGCTTATTTACGAAGCGATTTTAAGCAATACTGTATTAATCCTTATCCAATTAAGGCGAGGTTATAAGCAGACATTCGGCAATCAGAGGGGGTGAGGTGCGGTACGTAAGCTCCGCCTACCGGGGGGACGCCGCCCGCTGTCGAGAGCGGTAGCCGCGGACCGCGGGTCATCGAAACTTGTATGTTAAACTACGGCCGATATAATCTTGGCGAGTCCAAACTTAGCGCAGATGGTTCCGCAATAACCTTTTTTTAGGAACAAAATGTTGGCATGCAGCGACGTAAGAGGGCGGTAGTCTAGGCTAGAGATTGACCTAAGATATAATGGATTTACAAATATTAGTAAATTTTGAAGTGAATAAACGAGATTTCGACTATTATAAAAAATACTAATAAATCTTTGCTGGGATAAAATATATCCTATACAGTGTAAAAAACAATCAATTATTTAAAAAATATTTTTAAAAATATTACTAATAAAAATAAAATAAAATAAGTCGTGTGGCACTCGGAGACTGCCGCGGCACAGCTATTGCATAGCATTTTTTATCAACTTATGCAATTTAATTTTTTTATTTATTTATTTAGTATTTTTTTTCTTTGATATTAATTCAAGTTTACAAAACAATATACACTGTCTTTTTACTAACATACATTCTAACAATATTATTGCCAAACAATATAATTATCCTATTAACCGAAAGACAATGTTAACTAAACAGAGAACATAATAAATAGTAATATGAGCATATCTATGGAATGAAAAAGAAAAATAGAAAAAAAGACTTGAGAGGTGTCACCCGGATGGAACGAAGTTACACATTTACACGCACGGCTTGCTGAAATGTGTTGGTATACAGACGAAACCACATACTCTACTAATATCATTAAAACTTGTCTAAACACGCTACAATTAAATTCTACTCTAGTACTTGTAACTTAATATTTTGCTTTGTTGGAAATACATTCATACCATATAGTATCAAAGTACTCGTCAAGACAAATCAAATGAGCCCAATCTCGATGGGGTTTCTATGGCCCCCTTCCAGCTCCATCATCAGACCCTGGTTACCATATAGTGTCAAAGTACTCGTCAAGACGAATCAAATGAGCCCAAACTCGATGGGGTTCCTATGGCCACCTTCCAGCTCCATCATCAAACCCTAGTTACCATACAGTGTCAAAGTACTCGTCAAGACGAATCAAATGAGCCCAAACTCGATGGGGTTCCTATGGCCACCTTTAAGCTCCAGCATCAGACCCTGGTTACCATATAATGTCAAGGCACTCGTCAAGACGAATCAAACGAGCCCAAACTCGATGGGGTTCCTATGGCCACCTTCCAGCTCCATCATCAGACCCTGGTTACCATATAGTGTCAAAATACTCGTCAAGACGAATCAAATGAGCCCAAACTCGATGGGGTTCCTATGGCCACCTTTAAGCTCCAGCATCAGACCCTGGTTACCATATAATGTCAAGGCACTCGTCAAGACGAATCAAACGAGCCCAAACTCGATGGGGTTCCTATGGCCACCTTCCAGCTCCATCATCAGACCCTGGTTACCATATAGTGTCAAAATACTCGTCAAGACGAATCAAATGAGCCCAAACTCGATGGGGTTCCTATGGCCCCCTTCCAGCTCCATCATCAGACCCTGATTACCATATAGTGCAAAGTACTCGTCAAGACGAATCAAATGAGCCCAAACTCGATGGGGTTCCTATGGCATCTTCCAGCTCCATCATCAGACCCTGATTACCATATAGTGCAAAGTACTCGTCAAGACGAATCAAATGAGCCCAAACTCGATGGGGTTCCTATGGCCACCTTCCAGCTCCATCATCAGACCCTGGTTACCATATAGTGTCAAAGTACTCGTCAAGACAAATCAAATGAGCCCAAACTCGATGGGGTTCCTATGGCATCTTCCAGCTCCATCATCAGACCCTGATTACCATATAGTGTCAAAGTACTCGTCAAGACGAATCAAATGAGCCCAAACTCGATGGGGTTCCTATGGCCCCCTTCCAGCTCCATCATCAGACCCTGGTTACCATATAGTGTCAAAGTACTCGTCAAGACAAATCAAATGAGCCCAAACTCGATGGGGTTCCTATGGCATCTTCCAGCTCCATCATCAGACCCTGATTACCATATAGTGTCAAAGTACTCGTCAAGACGAATCAAATGAGCCCAAACTCGATGGGGTTCCTATGGCCCCCTTCCAGCTCCATCATCAGACCCTGGTTACCATATAGTGTCAAAGTACTCGTCAAGACATTCAAATGAGCCCAAACTCGATGGGGTTCCTATGGCATCTTCCAGCTCCATCATCAGACCCTGATTACCATATAGTGTCAAAGTACTCGTCAAGACGAATCAAATGAGCCCAAACTCGATGGGGTTCCTATGGCCACCTTCTAGCTCCATCAACAGACCCTGGTTACCATATAGTGTCAAAGTACTCGTCAAGACGAATCAAATGAGCCCAAACTCGATGGGGTTCCTATGGCCACCTTCCAGCTCCAGCATCAGACCCTGGTTACCATATAGTGTCAAGGTGTCAATAGCTAGTTTCTCACTTTCAATCATCCATTTCTTCCGATTTTGCATTTATTACCCCATAGTGTATGTTTATAATTTGCAATAACACTATATCTGTTTAGACTTCTATTTATATTAAATTAAAAAAAAAAATTACAATTTACAATGTAAAAAAATAATAAAAAGGAGAAAACCCACGCGAAGACAGTAGTATGTGAGCCAAGCGCTATGTACTTGCGCGTCAGTAATATTTTGGCACAGAGCGTCCGGAACCGACTTCCCACTTCGAGCGTTGCTCGCAGACTGATTCGAATAGCGTAGCGAATATTACGTCTACTAGTGACTCGAATAAGGTTGAATATCATACGCTCTGTTTGTTGTGTCTTTGCTCGTAAGTTTTACGTTTGTTGATTAATGGGCTTTTCGATTTATTAAGACAAATATATTAATATAAATAAAAAAATAGCCAGTGATCGTTTTAAATTATCATATTTTTTAATTAATTCTTTAAAAAAATTGTACTGTTATCGCTTAAAATACGGTGTATTTCGACGATTAAGTGTAAAAGAAAGAGGCAAAGGTTATAATTTATTATGTAATTTTAGTAAGTTAATCTTAAAATTAAATTCCGTAGAGTTTTAGTGTAGATCTTTATCTATACATGTTATTTTTCTTATCTCAGTACCTTAAAGCTGTACTTCACACTTGACGTTAAAAGATAGTGCGTTTTTGACAAATCCCGATTAAACCTCGCCTTAAGTACCTTAAATACATTGTGAATTTAATATAGATTAATATGGCCCTTGCCAGTATGTAATTTAAATTAATATTTTTGAAGATATTTCAGATTTCAAATGCAGGAACCAAACGATTGCGGCGGTACCGGCCAGGGCCCGTTAGGTGGCGCTGCTGTCGATTTGTCACTATCAGTTAGTAGCTAAACACAATACTTTAATGAGAATTAATATTCTAAGGCGGTACAGCGGTCAGCTAGTATTTTTATAAATTTGAAAATTTTGCTACAAGGACCCAACGGTAGATTAAAATAGTGATAATACGTAATCCCTAATTATTATATTAATTACTATAACTAAAAATTTTGAGAAGCTTTGTGGCATTTTTTTATAATTTCCTGTTGGCTATCGATATTGTATATCGATATAGTACCAGAAGACCGTAGTAAATAGAGATTGATAGTCTCGACATATTCTTCTGGAAAACGGCAAAACTGTATGTTGTACTGTGTTAATTAACTAACGCAGCGATTACTTGTAAAAAAGAGTCTAAAGTATGTTGCCACTTTTTGTATTTCCCCTTTAATAAGAAGGAAAGTGCTTTAAGGTCCCGATTAAAGCAACTTAAGTATGATTTAAGACTAATTTTCTACGCGTCCGTAGTACCTTTCACTCGAATACCACTATTATGGCTCTCCCACGTGAGTTTTCCATGATACGGCAAAGTAAACGAGTATCTTGTTCCATTCTACCATCATACAATATTATACGCTCCCTTAGCCAAATGCAAGTTTTTACTTGGCTAATTCTTCTTTTCTGCTTCTTTTGACCACTTGACTTGGCGTTGAAATGACATGATTTCTACACTCTTCTTAGTTTTCTAAAAATGTATATGTTTGTATAATGTCAACTTGACTATGGGGCCAGATTTGAAACCCTGAAACTATTTAGTCTCTAAAAATAATTGTAACAGCAATTAGAATTCTAATTTTATTTTAAAATTTATATTGCTACTAGCCGTGCCCCGCGGTTTCACCCGCGTTTTTCTCATTTCCGTGAAAAAAATAGGTTTTCGATTTTACACCTTGTGTTACAAATTAGCAATTTTATTACGGATCCCTAATTTTGAAAAAAAAAATAGCCTATAGCCTTCCTCGATAAATGGACTACCCAACATTGAAAGAATCATTCAAATCAGACCAGTAGTTCCAGAGATTAGCGCGTTCAAACAAACAAACAAACAAACAAACTCTGCAGCTTTATAATATGTATTAGTATAGATAAAGTCAAATGGACACATTAAAGCACACGTCTAGACTTCGGATGAACGTCGCGCTCAACTTCATCTGATTATTTTTTTACCCGACCAACTTGATTATTTATCAGTAGTGTGATCATAAATTAAAGCTGGTTCATTAATGATCATAACTTTTAATTTATAGCTCGATGAAATACATGTAGATGCAAATATTGTATACTTACGTGATATGTAAATGATTTATGTTGTGTGGTTAATATTTTATCCTTAGAAATTAAAGGTAGCTAGGCGTTTTTAGGGTTCCCTATGAAAAAATAAGATTATTCAAATAATTCTAAACATTCACATATATTGGGATATGAGTTTGATAATGTTAATAATACAAATATTGTGTCATGTGTTAAGAACCCCAAATGGACTAAATTATTATTAAGTATAAAACAAAATTACTCAGATAAAAACAATTCACGATTCAGAACATTTATAGTTTTTTCATGTCCGTCCGTTCGTCTGCACTTGAATTTCTCGAAACGGTTAGTGCTAGAAAGATGAAATGGATGTGTTTTTATCAGGTGGACAAAGTGCTAAAATAGAATCACGTTTATTCTTATTGGGATAGCTCTCCTACACATCAAGTAGGGATGACTTGTTTTCTTGCATCTACCCTATCATGTGGGATATTATCAGAAAGGTCTTTTAAAAATGTTGAGAGGTTGCTAAGATAATTTTTGATTTGGGTATCCGTTTCTGACTTAATCAACTTTTAAGCGCATTTTTTTCTTAAAACCCTCTCTCTAAAAGCTGAACGTCTGGCTTAAAAAAACTAAAACAAATATCGTAATGGTAGTCCATGCTATGAACTTTAAATGAAAATTAAAATATCTATACGTTTAGGAGTTATAGAGACCTAACTTGCAAAATGAGCATAGTTGGGAAACGTCGTATGAAAATAAAGAAATAATAAGATAACATAACCATTATTTATTGGACATGATTTTAAATCCACGTGTAATTATGGGTGGCTATGGTACCGGTCGCACCTGACCGATTTTTTATTTGTTAAAAATAATTTTACTTTGATGGCATATAATCTATGTTAAAATATATAACGTAGATGTAGAAACGACTTTTGATACAGTAATAATAACTCTATAACCAGTAAATATTTTATATTGGTTTTCTTGATATAAAGGATTGATACATCATTGATAGAGGGCTTGTAAAAATTAGGCAGTCTGTAAGTTTTCTACTTAAATTTATGCGATATTTTATTCAGGACTCCCATCATCATGTTGACCGTCCTCTAAAAACTTTATTATATTTGTGCAATGGTCTAATTAAAATTGTGTGATGAGCGTGATTATCTATTCTGTATTTAGGTGTAATTTATTTATAAAATGTATTTAGGAATTGTACCTTGCACAATCTTAGACCAGCGCCACACTTGACGGAAATTCAACGCTAATACATGTTACACGCATATTAATTACAAATAGCGGGCACACTACGCGAAAGATCGGTGGGTCCGTAGCGGACGATCGGTCGTGTGATGAGTGTGTGTGCAGATTCTTTTTTGAAAAAATCTATTATCTTACACGTTAGAAATCATTTAATAAACTACCAAAGTTTAGGAACTAATAATCTCATTTAATTGAATATTTTCAAAACATAAACATCAAAATAAAACACCAATCACTTATCTAAACAAAATGTTATCTACTTGCAGAGATTTAGAAGACTTTCAGCAATTTAAACCATAACTGTTATCACTCACAAATCGCGTCAACTCCTACCGTACCGTACCGAAGCCAAACAGCAAATCATTTTTTTTATAAAAATCGTATTATGGTAGGAATGAGTTCCCTAAATATATTATAATGAAAACATTGTAAACATTACAAATTGCAACAAAAAGTAATTAGCTTGTAGCTTGATTGGCCCTAATTTACATCCACAACGACTTCAAAACACTATATTGCACACACTTTATAGCGCTTACATTCATGTTGTAAACCTCTTTGTAAGAAGCGGCGAAGTGGCGTAGTCATAACAATTTGTTATAACATAATTTCAAGTACCATTTTAATATATATTCCATCCTCAAGTATTTTAGTGCAGAAATATTATAATCATGAATTTCAAAATTACGAATGTTGACAAAACCCCTCGTTGCTCTTTAGTGCTCTTGACAATTGAGAACGAAGTGAAATCTCTTCGAGTGACACCAAAATATTCATGCCAATAAAAGCATGGTACCTATGTAGGTTTTATACTTTTGTCCATTGTTTTACAAATTCGTATATCATATTTTATGATAATCTACTTGGTTATCCTTATTAATAATTCCAGTAAAGTTTGCTTTTGTGTGTAATACTAAGTTGAAGCATATTTAAGTAATTGATAAGATATTTGTAACTATTTAAAGCCAATATTAATACAATGTTGGGTCAAGTGTAGTCTTGATTATCCTGCAATATGTTATACATGGAAAATTGTACCCATAAATATTTAGTACTTCTTACCCGTGCGCAAAATGATACAGGTAATCGCTGTTCTTCCTTACATTCGACTACAATAGTATATATGGCTTCTGGTGCTTACGCCCACTTAAATGGTTGTTTTACATTCACTCGTAAGCGTAAACACATTATGAGTATACCACTTTAGTGCGAGTGCATTTAACGAGATAGTTGTCAAAGAAAAACGATTACTATGCATATAATTTGCTTTTGTACCATTAATTAGCACCTTTACTTGCCTCGTTAACGAAATAGATATATCTGTGAAATAAATTGGTATTTGTTGACCTAAGCACCCACAAACCTTCACTTCAGGGAATATGATTTAATCTTTGTAATGTACGATAAACAAAACAAAAACTGTATGATTATAATTACAAAAATAAATGAAGACCTAAACATGACTGGTTTCTTTAAGTATGTACATAAGTAAAGCTTGATGCTTGACAACATCAAAACTAGTAAAATGCTCCAATTACTTGTAATATCTTGGATCCACCTGTTATTGAACAAGTTGTTAAGTCTGATTATTTAATGATAACTGACGGATTTGGTACATAAGTGTATAATTTTATTTTTGATTAATTGACTAGCTTTTGTCCAAGGCTGCGCCCGCACGTATTTCAGTTATCGCATTAAAAGGGGGTTTGTTCTTTCTCAGGCTCTGGGCTATCTGTGTGCGAAATTTCATTAAAATCGGTTTAGTACTTTTACTGTTAAAGTTTCGAAGAGTTACTTTCGCATTCATAGTATTAATATTAGTAGTACTAAAACTATTAAGAGCTAAAGTCGTACTACATAAACTTTTTAAATTTTTATCAATTCTAAACATTTCTGCTTTAGTATTTGTAGTGATTTGCAAAATTACCATGGACAAAATAATAAATAGGCATATTTAATACACTATTGGTTATTTTTTCTAAGAACTTCATCTCATTAAAATAGAAATCTGCGGGATTGCTAGCATGTAACTTTTGAGTATCCGATATTTCGGCACTGTTGCAAGCGCCATGATCACGAGGTAACTGAACATCTAGCGGGTAAGATGTTATTGGCAGATATATCAGTCTACCCCCTTTCACAGTCTTTTATTACGATTGCCCCCTGTACAACTCTTCACTAACTCACTATTTACTCGTAACTGTGCCGAAATATCGGATACTCATTAACAAAAAGGTACATGATAGCAATCGCGCAGATTTCTATTTTAATGTTACTGACCATGAAAGTTTATGACAATAAACTACATCTCACTTTAATTATCTGTTTACCTAAAATATAATTTAACTGAACAACTTATAACTATGATGATGGTAATTTTAAATATGTATTTACATTATCATCGTTATTGCTACTATAGGAAATATAATTCATAATATAATCGATCAGACTCGTTATTCTGAAAAATTATTCTGTTGGATATCTATCTATATATCTATCTATTTGTTATAAGTTTTCCTTCTCTTAGACGTACAACACCATTAGGAGCTATAGGGGTGGGGACACTCTGTACTCTTACTCCGTCACCACATGGATAAAATTGAAATACGGCATAACTAACCGTAACAGTAGATTTAATAACTATAATGTTGTAAAACATTTGTTAACAAGTGATAAATAACAAGTTGAATAAAACCATTTACATGATTACGTTTGCGTGTAAGTACACGACGAAATCTAAATATCAAGACGTTTTGACTTATTCCCTGTACACATGTTATATCGAATTAATTCACTTAATCCATGGAAAAATGGTGTTCAAACAAATATCTAAGACCGATTAATAAATGTTTATTGCCCACGCTATGCATTTGGAGGTTTAATCTGGTGTTAGCGGGAGGCCGGCGCCCACCCAGAGGTGTGGACATCTCGAACTAAATCGAATTATAAACCAACCCAAAACCCTATTACTGGTAATCGAAACTAATATCGTTATAACTCTAACACAATAGAAATCAAAATCGTTTGTCAAAGATTCAGATGAATGTAAATATTTCATGGTTATCCCGAATAAGTAAACCGTGGAAGATTAAACATATTGGAACACTATAAACCATTTATATATGGTCTCATTGATTAGAACATTTATAATGGAATTAATTTTAAAGTATCCCACGCTATACCTCAAATATATTAAGAGCGAGTATATTCAAAACAACAAGAAATACGTATAGAAACACTGCTTACGGCTTAATACTACTTTATGCGATTTCATTTTTGGACATACTTTTTCAAGGAGCCTCCAGTATCAAACGAAAATCATTTTTAAAGGACCCTTGTACACATTAGTACAAGTCTAGTGATATTGGGATACGTTTCTAATACATATTTTTATGTATTATTTAAGTATGGCTCAAAATTATTTAAATATGCTTACATTAGTTTAAAAAGTAAGTTATTAAGGTTTAGTAATAATAGTTTATGATTTTCTGCTTTTCAGTTTTTCCGCGGTTGAATTTTTTGCCTAAAAAATTTATTAATAGGTGCATAAAAGTATACACTATACTTACCTCACAATACCAATTTATACAATTTTTGTCTGTCTGTGTCTGTTTATTCCGGCTAATCTGGAATAGCTGGACCGATTATGTCGGGACTTTCATTAGCAGATGGCTCATGTCATAAGGAAAAGCATAGGCTATTTTTTTAGACTGTTTTTTATTTTGTGTGTATTTGATTGACAACAGTAACCGCGGGCAACACCATGGTAATCAGCTACTTACGCTATAAAGTTGCATATTCAATTGCATTCTTCAAAGATCTTTATATGATTTCTATAATTCAGATTTAAATATATTTTACATATTTATATAGGTAATGTAGGTAAGATGTTGTAAATTCTAATAATTTTAAAGTGGAAGCAACTGTTCCTCTAGCAATACTTCAAGCATATTGTTAGTACAAAGTAGGTTCGCAGTATTTGCATGTGCTCGTTAACGCATTGCTGCGCTGAATGACACCCGTCCGCGCAACTGATTGTTCCACACCGAGACACGTTGAAACGCTCGAATTTGATGTATATTTACCCTGTAATGCATGTAGACTGTATATCCTTAAGCCTTATATGTACTTAATAAACTCTAATGATTTTAAAAAGTATAAAAAGGTATAGGCACATTCAATACCATGTTCATAAATTTTCAACCGAGCTTTATCAGACGTTAATTTTTGCATTTTTGAGAATGGGCTTTAGCAGCTTTTGATAATGGTTTCAATATTTTAACGAATCGATGGTCTTTCGTTCTGTTTTTTTTCGTACATTAACCAATAAAATATGGAAGTCAGATTTGAAAATCTGTTTTTGGAAAACGTTTTTAGGTGATACGTTACGTTACATTAGAGAAATTCATTGAAAGAAACTAAGGAAAACATATTAAATACATATAATTTAACAGGAAGAAAAGAAAGTAAACATTTTGTATGAATGATATAGAAACACAAGAATCAAAACTAATTATTCAAATTTTATTTGACGTCGTACATATCTTGAATATTATTACACCTTTGCTATCAATCGTCCAATCACTGGTTTGATTGAATGTCTGTAAACGTCATTTACTGCTCGTTATCCACGCTCGAGGCGCGAAACCCTCGGACAGCTTCGGCAGCCAATAAACATTTCATTGCCGAAGCGAACCTCTTCTGTTTAAGTACGTCGCAACGAAACCATAAATACTGTAACTCTTCTCATAACTGTTCAAAGATTCACCCGCTATAACCAATGAGTGTTAAGTTCTGAATGCCTTCCTTTTTAAACGATTATTGCTTGCACTTAGGTACACGAGACAAAATGTGTTCCCGAAAATAAGTGCAAAGCTGTGTCATTAAACCGATTGAATATCAAACAGCTGGAAACTTAGTTATGTTTAAAACAATTTGCACCTTGATAAATACTTGAGCGTTAACTGAAGTAGTATTTATAATACTAATTATTAAAAAGTGGCCAAGTGCGAGTCGGACTCGCCCATGAAGGGTTCCGTACCAGCAAGTAACATCATATAAAAGTTCTTGTAGTTCGTTGTAACTTTCATCGATGTTTTTATACTAGTGTATTGATTGGATGAAAGGTATATTGCGTGTTACGATTTATGACGTATTAAAAAAAAACTACTCACTAGATCTTGTTCAAACCAATTTTCGTTGGTAGTTTACATGGTAATGTACAACATATATTTTTTTTAGTTTTATCACTCTCTTATTTTAGAAGTTAGAGGGGGGGGGACGCACATTTTTCCACTTTGGAAGTGTCTCCTGCGCAAACTATTCAGTTTAGAAAAAAATGAAATTAGAAACTTAAACATTATTTTTGAAGACCTATCCATAGATACCCCACACGTAAAGGTTTGATGAAAAAAAAAAAATTGAGATTCAGTTCCAAGTATGGGGACCCCCAAAATGTATTGTTTTTTTTCTATTTTTATGTAAAAATCTTAATGCGGTTCACAAAATACATCGACTGACCAAATTTCAACAGTATAGCTCTTATAGTTTCGGAAATAATTGGCTGTGACATACGGACGGACAGACAGACAGACAGACAGACAGACAGACAGACAGACAGACAGACAGACAGACTTGACGAATCTATAAGGGTTCCGTTTTTTGCCATTTGGCTACGGAACCCTAACAAGAGCAGGTTTCATTCGATAAAACAATCAGTTAATGCACAGGGGCCCTTACATCTGTATCCAGGACAAATGCATTGAGGATAAAGCTTGACATTAAACTTAATGGCTTACTTGGTCATATTATTTACATTAATATTATTTATTTGCATTAAAAACTAGAACCTATCGTGGACCCTGTTGAACAAAGCAAATTTCATATCGCATAATAATTATTAAAAATAAGTTGAAAACATGGTTAAAATAATTTGAAATTAATAAAATAAATTGCTAAAGTTAAAGAACAAAAAGAAAAAGATACTTCAACTACAAACTTGAACTTCAAACTTTAAAAGAAATTCAGATCTGTAGTACATTCACGATAGTTTATTAAATAAGGTATCTGTGGATTGTTTTAATATTGATTAATATTGCTTGTTTCAAACCGAGATCTGAGGGGTTTTAAAAATAAGGTAAACATTAAATTGACTTTGGTGTAATAATAATCATTGCTCACTAGCGACTGATTAAAAACATTGAGCGTCATCTTCATTATAAGGTGATCTATATCTAACAGTCTATTTATTGAAGGCCGTTGATGCGATGTGATGTGAATTTTATATAGTACTTGGATATTCTATGATCTTACTTATAAGATTTTTTTTCACCTCAGACAAAATCTGAAATAACTGATACAAAACAGTTTAATACATAATTTATGCAGTAAATCCATGATTAAATTTATATTCAGCAAAAAGAATGCATCAATGAACACGAAAATGATCATGTTCATGAGAAAGAAATCAATTACTCCACTTGAATAGTCCCGGTGAAAGGTTAATGTAACCATTTTACAGTCTCGTTTAATTCTGGCTTTTATAGGCTATCTTCAAAACGTTACTGTGCTCTAAATTAAATGAAGATACGATCGCCCAGTTTTCATTCAATCGTATAAGAGTACTTATATTTAAATACTAAAATACTTGCGGTTCTAGTCGTCTAAAGTGTCGATAAAGTAGACTTTACTGTCATTATTATTAAAAGCAGCTATTATTCTAATTATGCCCCGACATTCTCAATGCATGAATGTTATAATATCTAATAATGACCGGTGTACTGACAGTAAATCGAGTAGTTTTTTAAATGATTCTTATAATTAATCTTTGCCGCACGTTGAAGTTTACTGTTGTTATGATAGACTCATTTTTTAAAGATCATCACACATCAGCCAAACATTTTCGTTGTGTGTATAAAATAAAAAGTGTGTTTCAGTAATATCGCCTAAGTTTTGCTAAAAAATAACAAATCTTTAACATCTTTCCCAGTTTAAATTGATTGAGTTAATGTATTTTTTGAACATTTCTGTATTATAATTGTTGTTCGGTTTACAGAAATAGTAATTTTCCCTATCTAGCTTTGCGTGTTGATAGTCCTGGGACCGCCTGCATGGTGCATCCCTAACAAAATTACACACTCATTAGTTCTACGGAATGTTTGTTTGTTTTTTACAACAACCGGCGCCGAGAACGCCGTGTTAAAACTAACAAAATTAGTCACAGTGAAAATGAAACTGATTCTAGTTTATTGGGTCATAGAAGTGGATGTCGTTTTTTGATGTCGGCTGTCCTTTTATGTTACCGGTGGCATCAATTAATTCGACTGTGACAATAACCCAAGTAATTAAACAGGTAATTTCTAATTGCGCGACGCCGGGACATGGCATGTGATGTCACGTTGTCTTCATGTCCCCGCAGCGTCTTTGACAGATGAATAAGTGCGTGTTGATTGGAATTTTAATGGGCGTTAATCGGCGGGACAATGACGAAATTATCGCAAGCGGAGATTTTATCGTTTCTATGCACTGATAAAGGGATGATGGCCGGTAATTTCAAAGGCAAATTGTAAAAGTCAGAACCGAAGCGCAATGTGTGTTTCAGTCACCCAAATAGGTTTTTGAAAATGAGTATTATATGTTAAAAAAACATTATTCTTTGATTAGCATTTATTTTATTAAATATTTTTAAAGCAATTTAATAGAGCAATCTATATTTATACTAATATATGTAAATAAGAGACGTTAAACTTTCAGTTTGGTCTAGCTAGTATTGTATAGTGTTAAAGACTAAAAGAATAAACATGTGCTGTGCTCGTAGGTATTCCAAATTACCTTAAACGTGTCATCCGTGGGAATGTGTCCAGAGTGTTGGAAACACACAAAAAGCTATTAACCCGTAATTGCTGCTACTACAGCCCCTCAGTGTGTGGTTTAGTGACAATAATATGTTTAGATTTTATTGTTCAGTGATAATGACTAAACGCTTTATCAAACCGGCAAATCATCACGTGACAGTTTGAACATGAGAATTTATAACTTATTTTGGAAATATATTTTCAAAGGAGATTGGAATATTTGCGTCCTTTATTTATTAAGATATATCTGAGTTGTATTACACAAATATTGTCTTTTTTAAGTGTCGCTCTTAAAAATAGTTTTGTTAACACACATAAAAACATTAACCTATGTTTTAAGCTGAATATTAAGTACTACTTTTGCAATGGAGCCCAGTTAAATGTTTTATTATTATATTTATATTATATATTTTTAGTTTATTATGTTCAAATTAATATGTTTTTTTCATTGATTTGATTTGATTTCAATGAAATGAGATATGGAATTTGTTGATGTTACCACAATTAATTTAATGGATTCATCTCTATACGGGAGTCTGGAGTTAGTTCACAATAATCCCTATAGTGCCCTTTTACACAAATAACACTACACTAACATTAAAAAATCTTAACTTCCGTAAACACACTATGACGTATAAAACTAATGATCTAAAATTCAGTGTAGCTAATGTGTACAGGAACTCAACGTCCGTTAGCGCCCTTTAACCCTGTCACAGGCCAATATGACAACGAGTTATTTGTGATTTAATGACCGCAGGCCGTGAGAAAATTTAGACGGGCAGGGAATTTATGTAAAATCATTTGTCCTTAACGTTCAGAAATTGTCCATTCTACAAAAAAAAATCTTATTAGCACATTCATAACTTGGTACAATGTTGTGTTTTGTCATGTAATCAATTTTTTTATTTAGAGTAAAATTATTTTTAGAGTTTGAATTTTCATGAAGACTGTTAAATACATTTTATACTTACAGTGTTTCAATTATCACGTGTTCCTATTTCAGTTTTAAGTTTGAAGATAACCAATATTAATTTTAATTCTATTCCTTCGTGTATATTTATGGTTTCATAGTTCTTTTATTGCTATTTCTTCATTCTAAAATTGATACAGATGTAGGTACTAAAACGTATCTACGTTACTCTTGTTGCAAGAAATACAACAATTTTATCATTTATACAAGAACATTGAAGAACATATGTTTCTTCTGTTCTATTGTACTTTGCTCATAATTATTGTTATCTATATTAAGTTAATGATAAATACTAGTGAAAAGGATTGATATAAAGATATACCTGTATATTGAAAAAATTGTTTCGTAAACATGTAACGTTTCTTTAGTCTATAAGCATTCGTACGTTTAAGCAAAAATAAAATTATTTGAATTTTTTGAAAAAAAAACATACAAAGAATTAAGCACTTTCACTGTAGGACACATCCAAAATAAATTTAAATCCGCACGGCTACAACTTATTCTAATTAGTTGGTACAAAGTTCCAATTAGTACGATTCGGTATCGGATGTTCTGTACTGCGCGCCTCGCATGCGGTGGTTAACATAAACTGCACAGATAAAATTTAAACCTTTTAATGAACTCCAGGATTGCTTTATTTACTTCGAGATTAATAAACTTTCGGGGTTCTATACGCACAGTAGGCATGTTCTTTTTATCCATGTGCATGTCCCAATAATGATAACATCAATTCGACCTGGTATCCTTTAATATGTATCTTGTGGCAACAATCATAAAGTTCTCAATAATTTATATAACAGTAGCAGTCACATAAATGTAAGTTACCATAAATTGTTTATAGAATTACACAAATATAAATCATTCTATACTTGAATTAAACAATTGATTGCATGGAGTTAAATAATTGGATAAAGTAATAAACAAGTCATTAAATATTGAAACAAAATGGAACCAGCTTGATGCGACGTTACTGATCGAAGGCTCGAGCGAGGTGCACAATAATAAGGCTAATGATACCTTTAAAGAAAAGGTGTTAAAACGTTTATTGGAATACGTCTAAAACATTATTAATAGCTTTTTAACAAGCAGACGCCTCATTTTAGGTGTGAACCTAAAGTTTTTTTTTGTCAAAATCTCCAATCGAAATTCTCACTCAGATCGTTATTCAATTATAACTATATTCTCTTATGATCAAGGTTGATCGACCCTAATATAAGGGTTCTCGCAAGCCCAATGTCTCTTCCCATATAAACCAAAATCGCTTAAGTTATGCCATAAATTTGATTACACGGTTTTTTATATGATTGTAGCTGCCCGCGGCTCCGCTCGCGTCATAGAAGTATAAAAAATAGTTGTTGGCCAATTCTCAGCCCTACCCGATTTGCACACAAAATTTCATACAAATCGGTCTAGCCATTTCGGAGGAATATGGTAACTAATACTGGTACTAAACTAATACTGGAATATGGTAATTAATAAATAAGATTATATACGAAAGATCGATAACGTATTTTTTTTAAACCAGACTAGTTAATAATAATAATATATTTTTTTTCAAGAATAAGATACAAAAATGTTAACACAGTTTGAGACTACTCTTAAAAAACACGTATTGTTTGAATCACATATTAGCTCAGTTGACATTTTGACATGACGTGTAGGATGATCATCCAGTTGAAGTAGCAACGCTTAATAACCCTCTATTTGAACATTCCTGCTACCGCTATAAAAATTTGCCTGCCGAGCAGAAACCGTTGGTCCACGCCCAGTTCCAACTTCGATAATTTCAGGCTAGCGCTCCAGACAAACGCTGTCCATCGGTGAGTTGTAGGGTCATCGATTTATTATTGAAATCAAGCCGTCACACGCGCAGCCTTCCTGTTTTTAAAATTGGTTATAAAATTGGCGACCGCTCGTGACGTACACACTCTGGTTAATGACATAAAAAAACTTACAAGACTTTCCTTTCAAATTTTTAAATTTGAGATAGAGACCAATTTATCTCTATTTTAAACTTTACTTTTTAAGATAGCTTATCTTCTTTAAAAACTGTACGATTATCAATAATCTTTTAATCTCTCCTTTATAATCTTTTTGAAAGTAATATTTTCATTGTTAAATATTTACATAAAAAACTTATAAACTTGAACGATACCATTATTGCAAGCCGAAAACAAGCAATTTGGTTAAGAAACCGTGTCTTAACAGTGTTTAATACAATATTTTTGACAATTAGGTAAGATAGGCTCTACATACGTTAGCAGAACCTTCTAATCCAGTCGATTCGACCTGAAAATATAAGTGAGGGCGCACGTGCCAGTTAACGTGCATGCGCAGATGTATCGTGCGTTGCATCTGCGCCGGCCTTGACGGCTGTCCATCTCACTCACGCTCTTTCGACATTATATACCCGTCTCCTTTTATTCTTGCATTTTAAATCGAAAACAGCAATGTAAGAGCGATGCAAAGATCCGAGCCTTTACATATTACATTATGTGACTTGTTTTTTAATAATAGGTTTTAAAATAGTTATATACTCATTAGTATTCTTTGTGCAAGTAGTACCACCACGTAGTCTATGACCATGTTTAATACTATAATCCTGAACATGTTTCGGAACTTGTTTTGTACTTAACTACATACTTCGGAATGTAGGTACATGGGTTAGTCGTTTAAAAATTTGTTGCGGTACTCAAATAATCACCCATCACCCGTCAGATATTTCTTTTATTTAGATAGTAGTCGGTAGTTTGACCATAATATTATTAAATTCAATCAGATTTGTCCTGTTATTTCGAACGAACGAATTACACAAAACATCATCTAGTCCCTTAGCAGAGCTTGTGCTATCGATACTAGACAACTGAAATAAATACATAAACATACTTTTCTTCTAAACTCCGAAACAAATATTTGCAGATCGTACAAACATTTGATACGACCCGGGAATCGAATTCGAGACCTCTTGATCAACAGACCTACTAACCACTAGACCAACAAGGCAGTCAAAAAATAAATCTAGTAATTAAATGCAAAAAAGTAACTACATAATGAGATTGAATGTCGTAGAACAAAAATACAAATTTATAAATGAAGCTTTGCCTAAAATGCAACATAGGATCAAATTGACACAGTTTATACTACAAAAGTACTTTTAAGCTAAAAAGCCCATATACTTATTTGAAATCCCCTGCCTCACGGTTTACAAGCTACAAAATTATGCCAGCTGTATCAAAGACAGACATTCGGCAGCGAATCAAATGTTGATAAAAGTGGCCAGGACGTTGATTTGACCTTGATTAATGATCCTGTATTGACAATAACCCAGTACGAGAGACCGCTCGCTGAGAAAATTAGACACAGCGAAGCTCCCAAACGGAGGCAGCGTGATGATACATAAATGTCATTCCAAAATCTCTATTTATTGGTTCCCATTATCAAGAATGTACCGTAACAAGATCAAAAGAAAGAGATTGCAATACAACATGTTTTCACTACGTCTCATAACCACAGACGTACAAAACAATGAACATTTGCTAATTTGAGCGGATTTAGTGTTGATATTTAGTTTAATGAGACTGAACGAGTCCGAATGAGATAGAACAGATTACTCGTATTTTTACGTTCACTAAAAAGATATATATAAATTTTATTGTTACAAATAATCCAAACTTTTTATTAACTTTTTAAACTCTATATGGTCTAGTGGTTAGCGTATGCAGCTGCTGATCAAGAGGTCTCGGATTTGATTCCCGGGTTGGACCAAATGTTTGTATGGTCTGCAAATATTTGTTTCGGAGTTTAGGTGTTTTCTATATATAATATGTATGTATTTATAAAAAAATATGTTTATGAACCTATTTAGATCAGTTGTCTAGTACCCATAAAGTTCTGCTTAGTTTGGAACAAGATAGCGTTGTGTTGTGTGTCAGAAAAGAAAAAAATATGTTTTAAAATAACTTTAAAAATATCGATTCCTAAAAGGTTTTACCTTAGTACCAATATTATGTATATTGTTTAGATATAGCCATAATAATGTTAGAAAATTAAAAATAATAAAACTATTTAAATTACAACTCAGTACCCCAGATAAGCGTATAATTTAATAAAGCTTCTAATTTATTTAACTCCCGAATTCTCCACCTACAATCGTTGGTTTTTTAGACCACGTTACAAACAATCTTTTATAGCGTAAAAATTTCTTAATTAAACAACGAATACGAATCTATTCTTTGTGGTTAACGCCTTTTTTGTTAAAGGATAGTGCCCGCTCGTCAATTTAATAACTTATTTTTTGATGTGTAATAATCTATTTTTTGTTAGTATCCTATCATGTTTTTTACTGCCAGTTATAAAAATCATAGCCTTAGTTACAATAGACCCATTGTTTTGCATCATATAGTTTTTTTTTTCAATGACAGTTTTATTAAACGTACAGCTTATTCCTAAACTCTTAGAGAATAAAACTGTCGCGATCTTGTACAACCTGCTTGGTTAATGACTGTGCTGTGAAGGAATTGCTCTTTAATCGTTAAAATGTTACATTTACGGCTAGTGCCCATAAAGTTTACATACATATCTACGTTTACCTGAAGACCACCAAGTAAGGGTATCTGAGGGAAATTCGCTGAGACGTCACAATTTAATTAAGGGCGACCTTCTAATTAATGTTTCCTCTGCCGACGTTATGAAACTCTTGGTCGTTCACGAACGATTGAGCAACGATTTGTTGGCTCTTTGGTGACATAAGTTTTTGAGCTTTTGTTCATTGTTCAATAAGGCGAGATTTTTTTTTAAAGTTTTTTTTAATGAGAACTTAATAGAGAATACCCGATAGAAATCATCCAGAAAGCTACAAAAATGTTTCAAACATCTACGTTCCCATTAAAATAGTTAAGTATTATAGTATAACAATACATTTATTCGTTGTTCATTCCAGTCATTTATCGAGTCTCGATATAAATGACCGAAATGTTATCTGTCAGATCTCCCTGCCACCGGGCAAGTGATGTCTTAATAATGACATGAGGTTAAATATCGTGAGACACATCTCGGGAACAAAACCGAACATCACGACAAAGGAGCAATGTCCCGAGTATTTTGTCACTGTTTAACTGATCCAATCAGTGGTACGTGAATCGTAGTTATAAAAAATATTACCGACATCCGAAAGGGCTGATACACTGATAGTCTGATACAAATTATTATTAAGGCATGCGATTATCTCTGTACGATAAAAAATGGGATGGTAAACAGAGTTGTTAATTTCTTTCAATCCCTATCGGGATACTATTCACTATTATTAATACGTAATGTCACAGACCTATTACTATAAATAAGGTGGGTAGGAAAGATACCACACGCAACTTGTAGTTAATAGACAAAAATAAAAAGCGCTACCTACCAAGTGAAACATGTAATTTGAAAGAACCCAAAATAAGACGTCAAATCAATTGTTTTGACAGAAGATGTTTGTTTTTGTATAAATCAATCATGCTATTATTTTTAATTGGGGCTTACGTTGATAAGTAACATCTGCTGAGTTTACTTCTCAACTCTAGTCAAAAAAGGAAATAAAGAAATAGATTTTTTTTTTATAAAGAGGTTTTATTAAAGAAATAGGTATTAAGAATTTCAAAAATAAAATATTGTTAAGACACATATTAGCCAAAATGATGTCACCTTGCATTCCATTCCCACTGAATCAGAGTCATTACAATAAGATTCATAATATTGTATAAGTTACAAAATCTGTAGGCCTGTAATCTGAGTAACTCACATTATAAGATAGCTCCTGTTTCTACTTTAATTAATCTTACTATTTCTTTTTATGTAAGCCTCGTGTAATAAAATGTAAAAAAAAAACTTTAAGATTATTTATTAAATAAATACTTGAAATAAACATAAACTGGTGAATGAATAAAACAACAAAGCAGTTTTAAACATTCGATTTACATAAACAAAAGCGCCGCGCTACGTCGCCGGTGTCATATTCATTATTGATATTTTCATGTCCGCCACCCAAAGAGTAAAAGCGTTGAATAAAATATCAATTAGAGCACGTTTTGGTGCTAAAAAAACTCTTTATTTCTCAATTTCGCTAAGTGAATATGTACCGAGAGTATTGGTTGTACGTCATTTGCAGTTTTTGCATTTACACGATGGCGGTTTGGGCGGTAGGGTAATGAGGAAAGAGAATATATTTATTATGTAGTATTGTTAAGGCGCAGCTAAACCAGCTGCGCCTTAACAATACTAAATACCAATACCAAATAACAGCATAATGATAAACTGTCCTGCATGACTAGTATTACTTCAGTGAAAACTATGTAAAGATTTATCTATGTTAAGATTATAAAATATTATTATTTTTATTGATTTTTCCTAAAACTGATAAATGATAAATGATATTTATTTCTGTAAGTAAATCTTTTCAGACATTTTTACAAGTCGGACTTATAGCTAGAAGGCGCCGGCATTTCCTACGACTCACTCTGGGAAGAAACGCCGAAACAAACCACAGAGGTGTCTTTTTTTCTTTTTTTTTTTAAGTCCGTGTACAATATTAAAGAGAACTATGTGAGTGCAGTATAGGGTCTGGGTTGGCCTTTTGAAGAAAGAACAATAGTTTTGAGTCGACCTGTCCATACAGACGGCACACGGGCCACAGCCATCGTGTAGCCTAACCGATGTAGTCAGGATCCACAACCCGGAACACGACACTGCCGCCAGCAGGACACTTGAGTAGGCCGTGGAAACACTCAAAACCACCAGAAAATTACTAAAATAAAACGTATGTCATGTTACTATTTTTAACAATAATGTTGCCATATTAACCTACGAACTGGCTTATCCTTAAAGGTTCAAAGTGTAAAACTCGTTGTTTTTAGGGCTCGCGACAATGTCGATGGGTCTGTGTAAACAACGGACCGCGGTAACACGTATTTTTTGTGCTTTGATTTATTGTTTCACGTTTCAAAAGTTGGTTTTTGCGTTAAGCCACACACGTACCACCTCCGTGGCTTATATGTTATTTTGCTTTTGGATCGAGTGAACTACGTATGTAAATAACTGGAGGTTCTAGGTTTTCTTATTTATTAAGGTATATTTTGTAAGCACGTAATGTAGGATAATATTAAGAGGTAGGATATTCTGGTGAAAATTGGGCTTAAAAGTTATTTCTAGGTTTATTTTGTTTTACTTGGCAAGTACAAAGAGATAAAATCAGTTTGGAAAAGAAAAATGAGCCTGTATATTTTTAGTAAATTGAATATATATTTTAATTTTTGTTTCATAACTTCAATTTTGTAAATAAAGCATTTTTGAGAAAATTTTAACAGTGTACAATTTACGAATATAATTATAAACTAATGTAAGAGAGAATGCACACATTTACAACATAAGTTACGACATGTACAAATCAAAAACCATGTTGTATTCACATTCATTTTGCAATTGACAGTCTAAACTAATCGAATATAAGTAAAAGTTGTAATGGACAAACCAAACCTTTTATTGTTCGCTCGTACCAGAACTCGTACCCGCACGACTCCCAAGATTTTATTATTAAGCTGTAAACGTCAAACATTTAATGTCGCTGGCATAAAATTATTAAAAGACATTATAATAATACCAGCTCTCGCAACCCTCCTTCTAATTGGCACCTTATTTAAATTCCTACTGGCGATTATTTCGGAACTGGACTTGCAAATGCTGAATATCTGGTTTCTCTGTAAAATCTACTTCTTTATTAAGTGAGGATCTTTTTTATATTCTCGTAATGGTAAGCATACCCACTAAGCGATCTGGTAATTGCATTGGCACTTTATTTCGTGAGCTGTATTAACCGATGTCGGTGTTCATATACGTGGATAAAAAATATCTCATATAATTTTCCATAAGTGCACGTCTTCATCGATATGAAACAACATAAACTTGGTGTTTTATGAACTAAAAGTAGTACCACCAACATAACTATTTAACATTAAATAGATAGATATTGTAAGTAGATAACGGCTAAATTGATTACCAATTCGGTTAGTTTACAACTGACGCATGGAAGAGGTTACCTTGCCTAGAAATTGAAATCGCAAAATGTTTACGAAAGATGAACCGCGAATAATTTTATCTTTTTATGCTGGAATAGTAAATCCTCACTAGAGTGTAGTAGCTCCCCGCTGGCGGTGAGCGACGTCACGGGGTGAACGTTATGAGCGGCAAATCGGTTTTTACCCCATAACCCGATCATTTAAAGATTAATGGAAATGTTTTATTTATGCATCACTTAGAACTACGCTCCCCAAGTGGGATTATATTAATTGATCTGCGTTTCATTAATACTTCATTGTTAAAATGCACTGTATACTTTTTTATTTGGCCTCCCGTCGTATCACCGCAAGTCGAACGCTTAATTACAATAATGCCATCGTCATAATGATTATTGCCGGGGAGCTTAATTTTTTGTTATTATTTAAATGTTCAATTTTCTCACAAGGTTCTTGACGAATTGAGTCCTATTTTAAGGTGGTCAAGAAAGTGATTTTTGATTTCTTTTAGGAAACCTTATTTGTAGTTTCATGCATATTTATGTGATACGCATTCTAAACAATGTTGTGGGTTTTAATTAGTTGAATGTCTTCATCAAGCTAAAACAAAAAGCGCCGGTAAAGTCATGTGAACTTAGGCTGAGCTCGGGGCTCCATTTTATTCATTTATAGCGCCATAAACCCTTAGATTGCTAATTAGCTTTATGGGTATTTTATTCTAGTGACAAGGCTTGATTCAAACTCTACCGTCAGAAGGTTATAAATATTGAAAGTTAAGTTACCACCCGTGGTAAATAGATCCGTTGATATCGGTACCTAAGTACTAGGTACTAGGCTTCAAGTCACTCATCGTGTTACGGTGTCTTATAGGCCTGACAAAGTACTGTCACTCATACATTACACATTTAACAGCTATAGAATTTCCTAACTTGTAGATTTCACATATGTATGACATTATTCACAATTAATGTAATGTGTATTCTATGTTTTATCTGCTATTTACTACGCTATCTGAAAAAGTTAAATAGAGAAACTTCATGATCATATTATTATTCATAAATATAGTTACGAAATGTTTTTAAAGGCATTTATTTTAATGAACTCATTTTTTAAATTAATAGATTTGGAGAAATATTTTTTGAAAAAATAAAAATATTACGTATTCACAACGTGTCTTGCCAGTCCTCAACTCAGACGTAAGGCGTTAACCCTCTACTTGGAGGAGACCCGGGCCCAGCAGTGGGACATTTTTGGTTGTTTGAAGTACAGAGTACCAAAGTACTTTACAGCAGTACTCACTGTGTTTATATGAATAAACGTTAGGTTTTGATAACGTGGTAAGTTACACAAAATGCAGGACATGATTAGAATACACTATTAGCTTTGACTGACTTGTATTTAAGATATTGTGTACAGTACAAGGCAGTACTACTGAAAGTAGCTTTTAATTTAATAATAATAACTAATACCATCTTGTGCCATATTTATGTTTAAAATTATTACGATTTAAGTTTACCACTAATTCCTCGTTTTATAAATCACCATTTAACTTTTTTTTCCTTTTTCATATTTAACTGACTCTAATACTAATCACATTTTTCTTAATGAAAAATGTGATTAGTATTTTTATAGTCTACGTAAAATGAAAGGAAAAAAAATTAAATAAACACCTGAAATTAATACTCACTGTCTAAAGATACAAAAATATGTGAGATTCTATCGCATGCATTAAGAACGTGCCTTACCTAGCGAGTGTGCAAAGTAAGCCTCCAGTGATCAATGTAACAACGCGGGTGGCGGTTTTTGTAAAATAAAAGTGTGACTTGGACTTTGTTGAAATTATTTATTTTATTATTACTAACATACAGCTTTTTTGCAAGTGTAAAATTACATATATATTGACGCCAATATTTATAGCTATAATTTTAAATGTAGTTTTACGAATATAAGTAGGTAGCTGTCGCTTGACATCCCATATAATATGGAACAAAGCCGGGACTCTTTGAATCGATCAAGAACAGAGTGGTCATAATTGAGTGGTAATAGAGAAAATGAAAGGAACTGCCTAAATAAAGTTGTTTTTATGGCCATGATTTTTTGATAATAATCACTATTACATTAATAATGAATAAATATGTGACAAAAATACATTTTAAATACTTTCAAATATACTATCTAAACACATAAAGTTATATATATAATTAGCAAATAGCTAAAATAAATAAAAATTGGAATAAAAAAACTTTGAATAACGTTTAAATTGGGGCACTTGAGTCTCCAAGTTATAATGACTCTTCAAGTATTAGTTATATACATGAAAATGTATTATTTAAGGGAATAGAGTCAGCTTATTGCAGCAATCACGCTGTCGTATTTCGTTGGTGAATGTCAGACCGGAGGTCCAATGATGCAGTAGCGTCTCAGCATAGTGTGGATCATTATGCTGCATTGTCTGGATATGACAACTACTCTTGGATTCTACTCATGCTTTCCATCAGGCAGAGTTAATTCATTTTAGCAGATTCAATTAAATAACTATTTACTGACTTGACTGACGTTACGTTAATACTGCGCACTGCTGGCGGTCAGAGAACAAGGTACTTCTACTGTTACTTGTCTTCCTTACTTCCCAAAAAAAAATTCTCAGTTTAAAAATTATATAACAGCCAACAAAAGACTACTACTATTAAGTTCTCATCAAAACTCAAATGCTTTTGGGGACTTATGAATACTACTTCAAACTGCAAAGAATTTAAGATTTTTTATTACACTACTATTTCCACTATTATGCCCATATTACTGTGCTCATCTGTAACTGGCCAAAGCCGGCAATAATTGAGATTGGACAAACTGCGGCAAAGAGACTACAACGGATTCATCAGTAGTTTTGTGCGATTGTAGAATTTAAAATCTTAAAATATGATTATGATCATCATACGATATTAAAGTTGTAATATAAATTAAAGAATATAAAACTAGTAGCATACGAAATTTCATTTTATACATAAAAAAAAATTATCGTTGACATTAACCCTTAATTACTCGCACAAAGAATATTACATAACTGCTCGCATGGGGTCACAGATGACCCCAAATAGTATGAGTCGTTTTTAATATATTTTGATATATATAAGTAAATAAAACTATTTTATTATTAAAGTACTTTATTTATTCTATAATATCTATAAGTAATAACATGATATACTGACTAATTATACAAAAACAAGTTAAACTAAAATAACTATCAATAATCAACAATTTGTACTAAGGTATACTGAGGTCATAATAAATACTAGTATTTTTAGGTACTCTCTGAGTCACCATTGTTACACAGTTGACAGTATATGTCAGAACGATCATTGCACACAAATCTTGTATATTTCTAGCATTTTGTTGGACCGAGTTTTGCAGTGGTTGGTGGGACGCGATTTCCCAAACTCATGCACTTCCATCAGACGTTTTTCTACCTCCTTAGGAGTTGCTTTGACTTCTCTGGCTCAGAACCTGACCCTCTAACTTCTTTTTTTATCAGAACCTCCTTCATACTCTACTAGCTATTGCACAAAGTGTTGTTCTCTCCTATCCATGACTAACTCTGACAAAAAGACTAAGCTCTTAGTAAAACGGATTTTTTTTTGATAATTTCATTGTTTGAAGCTGTTAAAAACATATCTATAACAAACAATTATTCATTGAACATATAATAATACAAATTTAATTCATAATACACAAAAAAATACATAAAATAAAAACTTACCTCTTCCAAAAAAGTTACGTAATTACTCGCATGGGGTCACCGCTCAAGAGTGTAGCGGCGAAGCCTTCCACTTTCATGACTTGGTTGCTACTAAAATACAAACTTAGACGCGCATTATGAAGCTACCGAGGGCGTGGAGGGAATCAGGCCGCGACAAGTGCTTCATTTTTTAATCCAAAAATGATTTGACCCCATGCGAGTAATTAAGGGTTAAGCTTATTAAATAGTAAGTATATATGTCAAATATTTTATGGCTAAGTATCTGAAAGATTATATTTTTATATCATATTTTAATGCTAGACTTACGACCCTAGATTTCAAGACTTGAAGCGTAAGGCTTTTAAAAATAAGACATCGTTTGTAGTTCTGAAATGCAATGCTATACTTATAAAAGTGTTGAGCGGGTATTACGGATGATTTATTACGCGGAAATTTCCGTGAATCAAACTTGAACTGATGGTACAGTCATCTGCAAATAAACAAATATAAGTATAAATAAATAAATATTTCGGACACCTGACACACAATGTCATTTAGTTCGAAACGAGCAGAGCTTATACTACGAGTACTATAAAACTAACAAATTGTAATAACATTATTTTATATATCACAATAAACTAATACCTAATTTTATTTAACCAGGACAGTAGACTGTATTGACATAAAAATGTAATATACTTGTATGAATTAATCATACAAGTAAATATTAAGACAACTAAATATCCAGACACATACTTATTTGACTTGCCTCACTTCACCTGATCATTATGATTGAAGCACTAAAAAAATGCTACCCATTTATGTTTATGAACAAGTTACAATTATGGATCACAGTATTTTGTTTTCTTACAAAGTTTGTGTCTCGTCGTTATTTGCCCACACGAGACTACATTGCATTTAAAAAGGCTTTTTATAAATGACCAGTAATCATTTTAAATTACAAACTGCTGCTTAGCGTTCTTAACTTTCTTTTTGCAAGTAAGTGCAATGAATGAAATCACGCGGTGCCGCCATCATTGACAATTGGCCACACTTACCATTGTCAAATTGCTACTTGCAAAAGCTTTGTTGTGGACCGTAATTAGAGATCATTGCCTTATATCAATTCAGATAATTACATCATTTATTGTGTGACTATATGTTAGGTAACATTACTCACGAACGTATTTTTTGTATTTCATGTTGCAGTTGTAAAACGATTTCAACAAAAACACATCCCGTTGATGTCTTTTCATAGATTAAAGTCATTTTCTAAATGTAAAATAAAGAGTTTTATTTGTAGATAATGTATAATATTACATTTAGCATATTTGTTAAAAGTGAAATAAGGACAATTTGATATAAGTAATATTTTAGGATGAACCATATTTTAGGGTAATTTAAAATCCTGGTTCAAATTCTATTTTCTCGAGAATAACACCCAATCCCACATCAATAAACTTGCCACGTGCAAAACAACCACCCGAAAAGACAATAAAATTGTGGCGCCTACCGTCACATATTATAAATATGACACGTTCGTTGTAATGACGGGGAAATTGTGTCTACGTGATAGTACGCACTGGTTTATTTTTTATACAAAAGTAAAAGTTCCTTCCGTACGCCATAGTAGCGCGTATGCAGCAGCCAATAGTTTGTGTGACTTGCATGTGAATTGAACTTATTAATGGATTATTCTGAGTAATCATTGTCCTTTTGGAGAAACTCCAGAGACAATATAAACATTCATAATTTTAACGTGTCATTTTTTAAGTATTATTAAAATTTTACGTGACCATAATAAAGCTGTTCAATTCATAAAATACTCGCTGCGATTATGATAATTACATAACTTAGATCCTGGAAAAGATTTTAAATGAATTGTCTTCAAGTAAAACTCCATAATTGCCCTTGTTACTCTATTATCTACACAGTAATATTTTGTTTCTTTCTTCTAATAAGAAAAGTACTAAGGTTCGTTGAACTGGCTCGGCGGCTCATTGACAGTATATGCGACTGCTGTGCTTGAGGTCTCGGTTTCGATTCATGGGTCGGACCAAAGGTTTGTGTGATCCGTAAAATATTAGTTTCGACGTCTGGGTTTTCTGTTTAATTAAATCAAAAAAAAAGTATGTTTATGTATTTATATCAGTTGTTTAGTACCCATAATACAAGCTCTGCTTAGTTTAGAGTTAGATGGTGTGGTGTGTGAGATGTCCGAAATATTTATTTATTGATTTAACTGACAGGCTCTATATTTTATACATGCTAAGTAATTAATGTTTATACATTCAGTATACAATAAGATAATATTTAAAAATATTTAAGAAAATAGTTTCAGTCTATCAAGACCATCGAAATAAGATTCTAGTAAGCTTAGCTCGTAAGTTTTCCAATAAGACTATTTAATTTCTCATTAGAAATCTTATTAGATTTTTTCATTGCACGCACAGAATACATTATATTTGAATATTATAGGAAGGTGTAGGTATCTTAACTCATCATCTTAACTAGCAAATATAACAAAAACTCCAACTTGAATTCTCCCAAAAGGACTTACTGCCTAATAAGACCAACAATAATTCCAGAATACATTCTAATGTTCTAACTTCGCATCAACTAGCTGTCAACTGCGCATGCTCGCTACCGACACAAATATACTGCTAGGAAAAGCCTCTCGGTCGTGATTGGAGGAACGACCTCAGCTAAGCCGAAACACCACCAATAAGCTGCGTCGACGAAACAATAGCAACAGCTAGCTACGCCTGTAACGGTATCTAGCTTTGCTCACAGTTGCGTCCACTTAGATTGCGCTAACAAGAAAACTTGCGAGAGCGGAGTATTTGTCTTATTAGAAAGCATTTTATCGTATATTATAATTTCTCGTCGTTAAGTTGTGACATTAAGGAAACTTTCTTATGGTAAGTATTTCGGTAACATAGGTTATTAAAAAATGTATACTAACACTATGGACTCTTGTCTTTGTTGAATTAATAAATATATTAATATTCTATTGTTGCTCCATAATTGTAGTAGTATATTTTATAATTGTTATGACGTCTAATGAAAACTTCTATTGTATGTGGTTGGGATGTAGTTTTTACTTATTAGTATATACTCATGTTTATAAGAATTATGTTAAGTATGGTTTTGTATGAAACTTTATAAGTTGTTTTTATTAAACTTACAATTTCTAGTGTATAATTTTGAAAATGATGTAAAATGTTATACAATGGTGTTTACATAAGTATATTAGGTAAAAATTTCGAAATACGTCACCTTATTAAGGGGTTGTGAGTGGTTAGGGGGGAGGGGGGGAGGTGTCTGAACCCCCCTCACCATTTTTACCTGCCGGAAATACTTGGTTCCCCTAGAAAAAATCAAAAACAGATATGGTAAAAATTTCTTTTTTGTAAGTTTTTTGGGGGAGGGGGGGAGGGGTCGGAATCTAAAAATTACATTTAAAAAACTGTACTAAAGCATAAAAATATGTTCCGTTTTGCATAATTGCAATTGTATTTAAGAATTTTTGGAAACTGTTTAAAAATATTTAGACGCAACTCCGGCAGCCAAAATTACTCTGGGGGGATTAAGACTAACTCCCTTTAGCCCCCTACACCACCAAACCCCTCAAATTCAGGTGACTCGTTTCGAAATCCAACCCGTATATTATGTTAGGGAAAAACGTGGTCAAATTTAAGAAGCGTCATGATTATGTAGTTCTGAAGGTGTAGGTGAGTATATTATTAAAAGACATAATCCTACAATTTTTTCAGAATTTGTATCACAAAATGTTCGCAAAGAAATTTTAAAACCAAACGTTATAGAACTTTAATGTGATATAAATCTGGTATAAAACAATGTAACATAAGTTTAAGTACCTACCTATTTCAATTAGCCTACTTAATTGCATTAAACAAAAGCTTTTGCTCGCGTCTATATCTGCGTGTTTTTCGAATTTCACAGTTAAGTCTCCAGAAACCATAGTGTTTACATGCCAAATTTCATTGAATGGTCCATCAATCTTTTGTTTAGTAGTTTTTTATAAACATATATTTTTAGAAGATATACCTCACCAGAAAGCCAATGTTTTATTAAACAAAAGTATAGATTACAGGGTTACAGAATGATTTATTTTATATTATTTAAAATAAAAGTCCCTTCGTTTAACGATTCCTCAAAGTCAACTGAAGAAACTAGTTTTTTAACTGGTTCTCACACGACAAAACACCACATTATTCTTGTGAAGGACTCAGAAAAATTTACATACTTTGTGTTCACATTGGCTTGTCACTATCCTATTTTATAATCTTAGGATTGTGTTGAAACACTATTGTTTTAAATTAGTGAAAAAATCGACATTTAAAATAAAATAAAAGAGAAGAATAAGTCCACACATATAATTCTTAATATGAATGTCGGTTTTTCACTCATTTTAATCTCTTTCTAATTAAAGAACATATTTTACTAATGGGTTGTTCCTGTGATTATGTTCACATGTTCAAAGTGACTGACGTCTCCAGTGCCCGGGGCATTTTGTTAGTACTACAATTAGAGTAACACGCTAAATATTGATAACTGTTTTGCGCTCTCTAATTTGAGCATCTTCGCCGACCATTAGTTTGGGACAAGAAATACACCAGAGGCAGTACGACGACATTTTTATACGATTAACTTATTTGCGTCATTACTTCGGCAGGAAATTATTTGATTGACTTGTAATTTTTAATTTAATTAGAGGTTAGCAGTATTTTTTTTCATTAGATAATTGTGGTAATAGAAATAAACTCCATCAGTATGTTTATAAAATGCTATAGTTATTTATGGAGTAAAATATCAAGCAGTAATGAATAAATAAATGTATATTATATACCTGACTGTATGTTAAATCAATTTATTATAAAACTGTTCCGTCACTGAATGACTGACAGCCGACGCACAGTCAAAACTACTGGACGCAGGAAGCTAGAATTTGGCATAATTATGTGTTCCTTGAGGACCGTAGGCGAGCATTAAGAGGGTGAAAGAGGTAATCAAAGTTATAAATCAAAAGAACAATTAGGCAAAGCCGTAAACAGAAACTCATAAAATATTAAATAAAATACATAGGATATACTTATTTCTCTATTTCTATTACCAGATCAACAACTATTCAACATTGCATACGCATACTTCAGTTCATCGTGTGATTCCACTAAATCTGTAATTAAATAAATGTTTTATATTTTCACGACTTTTACACATACCTATCACTAGTTTAGTTTATATTTAGTTTTTGTTATGCAGCGGGATTAATTTGCAATAAACTATTTGGAAAGTTACGATACTTCCTATTTCATGATATTTCTAATAAAAAATCTGTCATTTCTGAACAACAGTTTGTCAAGCCTCATGTTTTTAGTCAAATCTGTTATTAGTTTTTGATTATAAAAATCTCATGGAAAATTTTGTAAGTAGATACCAGTAGGTACAATCAGACTACAATAATTCGCGACTTTAGGCTATAATTCTTGGCTTCTGTCATTACTTTTATGCATTTTTAAGTCCAGATCATTATAGCTACAAGTGGCCCGCAGCAATACCAACACCCTGTTGGTATTACACACACGATATTTGCAAGCTGAACGACTATCATTCCTGTACTTTCATTTAGTATAATTAACACGCATACATACCTACATGTACCAACAGTATATAAAGTTGCAGCTATTTCCATCGGAGTCTCTTCATATATTCATAATTAATATTATACACGATACTACTTCAAGATCAGAGAGATATTCGTTTGATGAAGCTTCGCCATTTATTTGATAAATGAATAATCACTTTAGTTGTCTAAAAATAAATACAAAATTACAAGACTATGGTGTGCGAACTTTAAGCTAGAAGCATAAATAAAAAGGCGCCTTGTTTAAATACACTCGGTACCGAGGTGCCGTACGGTCGCCACTTAAATTTATTGGTATATTATAATATTACAGTGACATTTATTATTGGCTAACCAGTACCGGTATAATATGGAGAAAAAATTCGTCTTATGTGGGAAAGTTAATACAAATATTTATTAACATTTAACTTATTCTTATTCTAAGATGTTGAATGAACCTTCTTAGTAGTTTTCAGATACTCATTTAAACTTTTTTAATTATATAATATTTCATAGTTTTATCCTATATGTCTAACGGTATTTCAAATACATGTTCTGTACTACATTCAAAACATCAGATATTTTTCTGTAGAGTTATTTAATATTTACTTTAAACATTTTACACCTTTTAAATAAAACAAGTGACAACTTTTACAGTGTTTGCATAGCTTCGTTTTAAATGTCTCTCAGATTTAGACAGATCTTAGGATAAATGGTATTGAAATTGAGTTTTGTTTATATTATTACATCAGATATGTCTATCAGACCTGTGTATATAATACTGTAAAGCAATAGAAATTATTTTGATGTAAATTGAATATTTTTTGTTAGATTTAAAAGCTCGTTATGATGCCATTATTTGTTGTCATGTTGCCGTAACAGTATGCGAAACTGTCATGTTGAACCGTTTAATCAAATTGCTATCTCGGTGGCTGATGGGGTGTGCCCACGGCGTTGTTACACGAGGAGTGTACACGAATGCGTGTGTCGCGTGGTTATTCACTATTAACCGTGTCGGGCGCTCGCTACTAGTCCGGTACGCACTATAAATTACACGAATTATACAGTGTGCCGGTGTGCGACCACGTGATATATTGTGGTATGGCGATCGCGCCGAACAGCCTCCGTGTCAGCGCACGTGAAATTACACACCAGACCGCGATGTTTGCGCGCAACACCGCTAATACCCTACGCGCGCACATCGCATTTTATTTGCGATTGTTATTTCGTAAATGATAGGCCTACGCGCCTAGCCAAGTTATTTGCCTCTAACTCAAAGTTATTTACTGGTAGAAAGAGTCGGACAACGTTTGTTTCGATGATAATCAGAATCTGTCTGTGTCTCGCGACGTGGTATTATCGTTTGTATTGCATGTAGCTACGGCTAAAACACCGATGTAACGTCAGATCGCTATGTAATTTATTAAATAATGCTTTGAATAACATTCACACTCTATTGTAACAGTTACAACTGTGATTAAAGTTAATATTTTAGGTTTGGAATTTAATACTTTAACACCGATTATTATAAGTAAAACACAAATACTTGCGCTTTACTTAAATATAAACAAAATTGCAATATGACGATATAATTACACTTGGATAAGATCTTCTTTCAGTAAATCATGAAGATACCATTACTTCCAATCAAATTGATAGGCCGTCTTTCTTAATACATTAAGTCAAAAACTTAATAACCCAATTAAATTACACTATATTGATCAAGATAAATTTTACATTATTCTCTTAATTGCGACTTATATGTCTTCTTTGACAGCCGCATGTAAAATGAGTCGGCCATGATTAGTCTCAGCGCTATATTACGTGCAGCAGTAAAATTAAATCAATTTTATCTACACACATATTTTTGAATAATAATGTGTCTAAATTTTTTATGAAAAAACTGTATCGAAACGTAACAAATATTAACAACAAAATACAATCATTATCATTAAAGGTATAGGGATAATTCCACTTTCTGTCATAAAACACCTAGATTCTCATCTCCCTATTAGGTATTTATAGACTAAGGACAAATAATAGGACCATTTCACGTTTACCTTATTACGTAATTAAATCATGTATACTATTCTTGATAGTTCTAAAATTGAAAGAAGTAGAAAAATAGTTTACAATTAACTAAAGCTTAATTAACTTCAACATAAACTTATATCCAAACTATGTTGTATCGACTTCTGACGCAATATTCATCGGATACTATTTCTTAATTTTTTATATATTCCCTCTAGTTTACAGTAATATTTAATATGCCTTCTGTGGTAATTAAATAGTTGCCGCTGCCTAATAGACCCCGCAGAGTTCTGTCGTCCTGTTCAAGAAATTAAATGTGATCTACTTCCAATTAATTTTAGAAACCTGTCGAATAGCAATATAAAAAGTAGTTATGTTTTAAAATTGATTTCTATGTTCCCACGATTTGAATGACGAATTTTTCAATCAAGTCGACGCAAGATCTTAACTAAAACACTGATTTTATACATCTTCATCGATTCCTCGCTCGTAAAAACTGGCGTCGATGGTATCAATGACTTCACAGAGGATGGGTGTAATTAACAGCGAGATAATAAGCATTGCAGAGAGAAATTTATTATATTTTTAATTAATAGCTTCATTTGAGGGAGCTTAGGTGTGAATCTCGTATCATTTCCAATGCTATTGCGGCGTAATTGACTTTCGCTACTATATCAATAATCGTAAGTGAGAGTTTTGAAAGTTTAGGTTTTAGATAGGATGCAGACAGTAAATAGAATATTAGCCCTTGCGCACATATCAGATATCGCGATATGTTTTTGAAGTCTACTATACGTATAAATAACGTTACATAAAAATATCTATTGGTAATAGAAATAACTCACAAATCACAAACTTTATTTCATCATAATATTAAAACAGATTTCAGATTATTGTAATTGTAATAGTGTAATCAGTACTAATATTTTAGGCATACTCTTAACCGTCAAACGTAAAACAATTAATTAGGGCCTTCAATTCCAAAGTTATTCTAAGAAAATTTTAAAGAGATAAACTACTTGGCAGTGAAACTCAGTAAGTACTGAATAGAATAAATTTTATTGCCCAAATCTGAATAAAATAATTATCGATACCATTTTTCTAAAGCTTTGGAGTTTGGAATTCACAATGTACCTACAACAATTGTAAGTACATTGTGAATTCCAAAGTTCAAAGTATTAAAGTTGTAACTCTTAAAGAATTTAACACTCATTCAAGTTAACAACTTCATTTTTGTATACAACACCATCTATGTAGCTGAACGTACAACAATATTTATTTGCATCCACCCTTATAAAACTACCCCAACATTCATGCTTTCAAACGCCATCTGCATTTGCCAATAGAAATAGTTTTCCCTCAAATCGATTCACCTTTGAATGTAGTTCCAGACGTTTAAGGGTGAAAAGCAGATGTCGTTAGTGTTAAGGGTTGTTGTGTCTTTAAATATATTTTGGTTTCTAATAAGATCGTGTAAGGAAGTCTGCCCACTGAATCTATTTTGATAATATTTAGATGGTGAATTAATATTAACCTTAATATTATGAATTATCTAAGTATTAGGTTTTAGTACGTCTTCAAGAGACAAGAGGAGGTGTATAAATAATTGTATTACTATTAATTATTTTAGGAGAGGCCTATGTCCAGCAGTGGAATGTTAAAGGCTGTTGATGATGATGATAACTATTAAAATATTTTCAACTTGAGTATGGTGACCACTACTCTTGGATTCTAATCATGCTTTCCATTAGGCAGAGTAGAGTCATTTTGGGAGTTAATACTTAAAAAAGGATTTCAGGCCACGCATAGAATAAGGTCCCATAGTCACTCATAATGTCACGTAGATTTAAAATCGTGGATTAGATAATTGTTACGTTGTAGGAAGTTTTCGAAATAAGAGCATTTTGCATGTTAGACTATAATAACTCATGACTAACATCATAATCATGATTATTTTCAGATTTTTCGTGATAACACATACTCATGCACTGTCATCTTTCTAGCACTAACCGTTTGGAAGGTAAGTCGAGGACGGTTTGGAAGGTAAGTCATGTTCGATGACGAAACTATAAGGGTTCTGCAACATTAACAACGAAACCCTAAAAAGTAATAACAATATAAGTCCCACTTGTTTTCTCTGAAGTTAATTACATATTGAAGTCAATGTCAATAATTGTATTTTTAAATATTAGTTTCTCTATACCATGGTATTTTAAGCAAAAAACGATTAATAAATTTAGGTATCAAAGCTTCATAATAAGAAGCAAGAACGCAGATTCAAAAATATTTAACGTCACGGCACAGGTGACGTAGAAATAACGAGAGTGTCCCGCGCAAGTCACAACGATTCACACCTGTGCACCTGTCCAACCTTCGCTATAGTACGCGAACCCTTGCATACCAACCTAAAAGTAAACCAGAAACTTAAGAAGAAATGTAAGACTTTGACAATTTCAATTTTTGTGAAGTAATCAATCACACCAAGAGTACAAAAAAGCTAGATCAAGTTTTTTATAACACTTTTCGTATCATTCTATTTGATAGGGTGTGTCTAAGTTACTGCGAGTGGTTGTTGAAAACACTCGCTGTAAGTTAAACAATTTTTAACAACAACAACAAGCGAAGGAAAAGTACAATAGTTTTTGTATTATTTTTATTTAACGCCTGCCAAGGTGAACCTACTCTGCCTTATGGAATATATGTGTAGGTCCAAAAGCGGCGACCATCATACTTAATGCAGATGCACCGACCCACATTATGGCGGTCTAGTGAGATGCTTTTTCAAAAGTAGAGATATTCATTGTATTAATCCCTATTTTAGGTTGATTGATGAACAGACTAATTTTAAAGCTAGTAAAAAAAAAGTAAGGTTAAGTTAAAAAACGTCAAAAGCTACCTGCCAGTGGAAGTTCCAACAAAAACGGCTCAGCCGTTTCGGAGATTAGCTGGAACAAATAAATATTTATTTATATAGATAATCGTATAGGTAAGTGATTGAAAAATAACATAATAATATTCACCGTATATAAAATTTTGATAACTAGGTATTTATATAGGTAGAACTTTAATAATTACACCCATACACTCTATGTAAATTATGAGACACAGAAGAATACAAGCGATGGTCTTGTGTTTCTTGAAATCATCGAGTTATAGGTATATATATGTATATATATATAACGTAAACCTAACCATAATCGTAAACATGGGGACATGTTTATCTAAATATGTTTATTGTAATAGAAGAATTGTAAAACCGGTTGAACTGGTAACCGACCCTATATAATCTTGGGAATAAAAGCAAGGAAAATGATGATGATAGAAGATTTTGGTTTTAGAAAAAAGGAAATCCAAACTTAAATAGCGGAGTAATTCCAGCTACCTATCCTAGTCTAATTTGTCTTCATTCAGGCTAAGAACTTAATGAGTGGCTTGTAAAATATCAAGAGATCTAACATTATAATGAGAGTAAGCCATCAAATAAAGTGCCATTTTCAACTCAGTAAGCTAGGATCATTGAGATATATGTACATTATATGGCTAGGATGCACTTGAACTCCATCAATGCACCTGCCCACGCACTTGTTAAACGACACATGCATGATAAAGTTGCTCTGAAATTTTAATTTCTTTTAAGATTCGCTTTGGTTACAAGTAGCTGCCAATCGTAAAACTATACCATGTATGTCTGTATAGTATATGACTATGTAATTGTTTGATTTTTATCTATATCTTATGCTATAGTTAAACGTTAAGCCAGTTTCAAGATCAATTCAAGAAAATAAAACATCAGGGACAATATTAATAACGCAATATCGTCCGAGATCGGTTTACAGCCTCTATTCTCTGTAACAACTTCTAAATAGACGATACGTGCAGATCCCGTCTTCCGAACATGGTAATGGACGGGATAATTACGCGCAACGACGTGCAACAATAGCGGCGCGAGCTTACCGCTCTATGGCATAATAAGCGCCGGCGTATTTTGATCAGCGCAACAAGTAGCGAAGCGAGCGGTGGGGCGCGTGCCGGGCGTGCGCCGCGCCGCCCGCGCTGTGCGCCGTGCGCCTGCCCGCGCCCCCTCGCCCCTCTGGCAGGCGCGCGCGCTACTTAGCGTCGGGGGTGCGCGCCACCTCCGCCAATCCACCGGCAACCTTCGCGCGGCACACAAGTGCGCTCCCAATATTCTCCCGACTCGTAACACGAACATTCGCGATGCCGATGGCGGCGATTCATAGTTATCAAAATCTCAACGCTGAACAAAAATTAACTCATCTCCAAACTCAGGGCCCAAGGAGATTAGCACCTGCTCCTATGGACACAAGCCGCTGTAAAAAGAAATCTTATCTTCATCAACCTTACCCGACCCAACCTGCCTCTGTTGCACGCAGAAACGCTCGCGAGAGGAACAGAGTGAAACAAGTAAACAACGGTTTCGCAGCATTGAGGCAGCACATACCTTCAGCTGTATCGGCTGCTTTGGCTGGCGGGCGAGGTTCTTCACGGAAACTGAGTAAAGTGGATACATTAAGACTGGCAGTGGAATACATTAAAAGCTTGAAGAGACTGCTGGAGGAGAGCGATGAAGGATGCTCAGAACCACAGTCTGGTTTGATATATAGCAACACTACAGGTACCGGTCCTCATACGCCTCCTTTGTCAGAGGAATCTCATTCACCTGCCCCTTCGTTTGTGTCTGAAAGCTCTGCAGGACCAAGCTGTCAAGATGCCTATGACTCCTACGAACCTATGAGTCCAGAAGATGAAGAACTTCTGGATGTTATTTCGTGGTGGCAGCAACAATGAAATGAGGTGAGTCCATATTGATGTTTTTGGAACATGCAACAGAGTAAATAGATTAGATATTTTATTTTCAAAAGATAACACTGTTACTGATAATTCATGAATGAATTTTAAAGTGCCAACATAACCTTCAAAATCTTTGATAGTGATATTTTTATCACACTGTTTACCTTCGTCTGCCGTTGTTATTACAAGGTTCACGGTTATCTATTTTTTAGAGAAGTTATAGAGCTTAGTTTGTAGGTGTGTAAACAGTCTCATAAGTTGTCGTATCGTGAACTATTTTTTCAGCATATCTTTCGCTAACACTTGGCTTAAAGTCAGGTAGTTATCGCTAATAATACATTTTTTATACTGATCTTTTAGTCACGGTTACCTAGGGGACCGATCCTTTTATATTGCACAATTTGAATGAAGATTCACGTTCATCCTAAGCAAAAAGTAAACACGTCTACTATTGTGATTGCGTACTGAACCATGGCATAGACTTTATCTTTTCATTGTAGAATTAGGCGACACAATGGAAGGTCTACAACAATAGCATATAATAAATTATGCAGTTTTATAATGTATGTTATAGTCAAGCAACTTTTTACGAAACGCAGTTTTTTCATCGTAAGAGATAGAAAAGGCCCGCATTTTATACTCTTATTTGCTTCGATAGCCGAACAGCAATTACTTCTAACAATCTTGTGGTTCACCCCGCATGAAGCAAGAAAATTGCACACAAAAGTGATCTATTCTATTAATAGGTAGCCATCACAGATGACTTAAATTCAGAACTGGAAACACGCTCTTGCCTCTTTTTAATAATATTAGGTTTTATAGGAGGCATCTGGTCAGTGAGAAAGTTTTAGCGAATTATTTTGTTAGTCAGACACCATTTGGTCCATCGATATATTATGGCCATATGATAAATTAAGTTGAACCGGTAGCACCGTGTCTAAAAAGTAAGTATTTTAACTAGCAAAAAATGATTTGAGACGCTTCATCGAATATTAATTTATTGTACCGGAAGACGAAATCTCGAGAGGAAATAAAAGGGCGGCAAACGAAGCACACGTGTTACAATATTTGCTAAGTTTAATGCAAACATATGGTGATACGTAAAGTATTCATGAGAATTATACAGTGTTACAGTTCTCGATAGCAACTATTGAGTATTATTATATTACGTGTTGAGGATTGACTAATGCAAGTGAGTCTATTTTATTTTTGCAATATTCCTAATTTTCTTTTATTTTTTGTTCTCAGAAACCGAGCATTCTGGTGATCAAAGTGCAGCCAATTAGTGGCTTGATGACTTGAAAAAAAGAGTAGTCATCATGAAGGCCCTAGCATTGGAGCGTGAAAACCTCCAACAGAACCTCTAATTAAACGCAATCAGTTTATTCCTAATGAGAGAGGATTATGGTGGACTGTAATGACCTCGTCGAAACATTCCGCTAGTGACTGAACACCGAACGAATACCCCACGACATTTTCCACATCGATGGAATAGCACTAAGAAGACTGAATCGATCATTTATTTGTTCCACTTAAGCATTTAGTTGTAATGTGATTTGAAATAACGCTGTGCCTTAGTGTAGCCTTACTTATAAGAACTTCCGTCTAGTGTTAGTTTTACAATTGTTTATAATTGTTATCTAGTCATTAGTATTTAAGAATTATTATATTATAAATTTTTGAACAAATTAATTTTTGTCTGGACTCATAAACTCAACTTGTTTTGTACAATATAATATAGTAAATCTTGAGGCAAAGACTTGTAAATAAATAAGATAGTACCATAAGAAAGATTCCTAATATTATAATATTTTATATAATAGTTATAAAAAAGATTACCAGTATTCAACCATCAGGTTGTTTCTGTAAGTAAATAAATTCGTTTATGAACTTACCTACTATTTTTATTTCCTTTTTGCACATCCTCTTGATTATTTTTCAATTTAATAGAGAGCATAAAGAACTTGATATCAACTTGATTTATAATAAACGACGGCTTGATACTAAGTATAAATATTAAATTGCAGTCATAAATCTAGCCATACCTCTTGACTAATTTATTCGTAAATTATTCCTATCTCAAGCTCAACGAGATAGCGCTAAGACATGTCACGCACTGTGCGAAGGCTGGATCTATGGCTATATATTGTGGCCCGTTGGTGACACACATATTGCTCATTAGCATCTAAATATTAACAAAATTATGTGTAATTATAATTTGCTCGTATTTTTGATGTGCAGATTGTAGTATGTGTTCTTGGTCAATAAATAAATTATTATTATTATTTATTATCTTTTTATTGATTTATCAGACATTGTTTAATGTGAAAACAACTGAATCTAAACTTAAATTTTTAGATTTCAATTATAGTATGAGATTCTAACTGTTTTTTTCTTTTCAAAAGTTACTTCTGTATTGATTTATAGAGTAACGAAAATGTTGGTAAATAAAGTTCAGTAGTGTACTTCTAGAAATACCTCATATTTATTAGCATTTAATACCCTGTTTATTTTCTATTCTGTAATACTTCAGAATACTTATGTTCGAAAAATTACTTTTGATCCAAATTGAGTAAGCCTTTACACCAAAAATTTGAACAACACCATTTACATTGCTTTTTATTTTATTATATTTCCTATTGACTACATTTTTCACTCTGAATACTAAATAATACTTACCATTTCTTTACATATTTAATAAGATTATTTAATGTAGTTTCAAACTAAATATTTTCACTAAAACACAAAATTCATTCAGGATCACTTAAATTTGGTCAATCTATGTGAATATACTTTCATGAATAAGTTTATCAAATTTTTCACGTTTTGTATTAATATAATTCATGGTTCTGAACATCAGAAACTTTGTTAGCCAAAATAACGGGTCTTTAGAGGTTTCTCCGAAGTTTATTAAACCACAGCAAATAAGTAAATCGATGGCGACTGGTTTATGGAATAGTATCCCATCAGCTGCTATGACAAGGCGAACCTGTTTGCGTCAGAAATTTTGTCAGATGATAAGGTTTTCCTTGTTTCTTTAGTAACTTAACATTGCAAAATTATATCTAACATTCTCGATTTCATGTTTTACATCGTATTTGCTGTAAATCAGATGATACAAACAAGTTCAGTGTACGGTTATAATATAATAAATTATCACCCACACGTTTAAATGTCATGAAACAGCCTGTGCTTACAGTAGACCAACAGTAGGTATATTCTTAAGTTTTACAAACAAAACGTAACAGTACGTTGCCAAATTAGAATAACAAAAGGTGCTTTTCTACACGTGCTTCAACTCTGGTTTCATTTCGCAAAAAACCAAATAATAATATGTGTACTCGAATCACACAAAATGGGGGGCCTAAGTATACTTTGGTATTTAATTTGAAAAAGACAATCCATATTGCAACAGGATCACGTAGCAGTACACGCCCATCTAAATCAAATTGCAATAGTTATTTTTGATAATGGAAGGGAAGCACGAACAATTATGGGTGGATATTTCCGTTGGAGTATTAATTATTTGAACTTGTTTAAAGTCGTATAGGACGAGGTCTGCTAGATGCGACAGGAACTTGAAGAGCACACCTGTGAATTTGCGCATTGCTTGGTCGTCAGTCTAGTTGATTTTCTTATGAATTAATTATTGTGGATTGTTAGGCTGATACATCCGTTTGCAACAATGTTGTTCTTATCATATTGACTGATTTCTATACAAATACCTAATAACTAAAACCTAACAACTTTTTTATTTAATAATGTTTACTTTTTAAGTAATAGGATTACATAGATCAAATAAATGATCGTAATTTTTACAAAATATTTTTGTATTTGTTGAAATTTAACTAAGGACGTTTTAAGTGAGAAATACATGTGACTAGATCAATAGAGACAAAGAATTAACGGTCTGTTTAGTTTATTTTATAACTAACCAAATTCATTGAATTCCTGTGCTGGTTATAAACACCAACTACCAAGGGTTTGAGTTTTGAATGTTGACGAAGGAGACCTAAAGCGATAAAGTTTAATATATTTTTACATTACTATTTTTGATCTAAGTATTTAGCAAAAAAAGTGATCATGCCGTATATATACCTATAAATATATATGACATAATCACTTTTATATATGGGAATCAACGAGCAGACGGGTCATTACCACCCTTTACTATAAAACAGGCGTTTCGTTTTTGGTGAGAGTCGCCAAAATTTGGAACGACCTGCCTGGGTCTATTTTTCCTGATGAGTTGAACTCTGGAGCCTTTAAGAGTAGAGTGAACAGGTTTCTTTTGGATGGGCGTGTACCATCTTCGTCTTCATCTACACTTTCCATCAGGTGAGATGGAAGACAAACGCCTATTCCATTACAACAATAAAAAAAAAAGTTTAGCCTTTAAACAATTACTTGTTCCAGTCTTAATTAAATCAACTAAATGTAAAAACACATAGCTTTTGCAAAGCTTCCGCAAAATTACCTTGTATTTCAAGTAAGGTAATCGTGAGAAGCAAGAGACAAAACCAGTTCATAATATTTACAGTGGGTATAAACATTTTTTCTCATCGATGAGAAAAATATAAAATAAGGCAATATCGGCGTCATCAAACGAAGCAAGATCCAGTGCAGGCGGTACCGCGCCGCGCGCACCGATTGACTGTCTCGTGCGAGCTCGGCTCCGCTCGTGCGTTTACGAGGCACGCGACCGTCGCACGCACAGGAACAGCTGCCGATGTCCACTTGCCCAGAACCGATTGCTAGAGTGCGATGCAAATAATGCGATGGTTTCATTACATTTTGTTTTTTTTTGCTTAATATAACAGAAGTCAATTAGTATTTTATTTTCTTCTTCTATTTTTATTAAGCCATATTAGTTACAAGTACGCAGAATAACTCCGTGACATTTTACGTGCAGGCTTCATTTTAAATGTAGTACGTATCATTTTTACCAATTTTATTTTTTGCTTTGGGTGGTTTGGTGGTTAGTTCACTAACAATTTAGTAAGGTTGGCATGGAGTCCCCAAGCCAACCTCACCCACAAGTTTCTATCTGCTGATCGACTAACGAGGTTCTGGCAAACTAAAAATCCCGGTGCAGAGCAATAGGCTAGCCACTTATTACGTAGAATCAAAAAACTGGCGAAAAATGGGCGTTTAAAATACCTCTGCCTACCCCTTCGGGAAAACAGGCGTAATTTTAATGTATAGATGTTTTTTTACAAAAATCGTATTTACATCCAATTACCTTCCTATATGTGTAATATGTCACTACCTAATATAAATGTAGTTAAATGCTACTAATTATATATCGGGTCTAGCTGCCATTAACTGTTAATATTATATCTGATGGGGCTTTAAAGCTGTTTGGGTAGGTACTTGCAATAAGATAAACAATACCACCTTTTTTCGAGTTACCATTCAAACATAAATAGGACATTTTCCGTATTGCTGTCGTTATCTTAAAATAACTTAGGATAAATTCATCTTTAAAGTATAAAAAAAATAACAAAATGTCTAACAACAAAAAGAGTCCTGCTGTACGACTATAAAGGACTCTAAAAACACTCTGTATATCGGAACCAAATGCAGCCCCAAGGGTCCATGTCCTTGGTCGAAAGTGTAACGTTGCCGTCAATAAGCGTGTGACCTAAATCCCTTGGGCACCGCTTGAGCAATGTGCTGCTATTTTTGAATATCGAACAAGTTCAAGTGCCAGTGTTTGGTCGGTGAATTTCTTTTGCTCATTTTTTATAAGATTCTGGCACTTTACTTTGGTGTGCTGTTTTGTACGTTTTTGTTGATTCAAAAAAATATTGGACACAAATTATGAGTTCCAGTATTCTATATCCTCAATACTATTCAGTATGTTTTATTTACTTACCTTACGTATCTCTTACTATGAGAATAGACGGATCTTATTTAAAGGTTGCGTATCAAAAATGTAAGCATCCCCAACTGGAATAAATAATGTCCTTGAAATTTTAAAGACCTGTTCAAATATGGTGATCCTGGAATGAGCGTAATAAAAATTCAGAATACCATTCGAAACGTACAAACTGTAATGTCCACAGATAACGTCCTATTCAATGACTATTTAATTAATCAGTCGGCACAGAGGTGCCATAAATTTTTAGTCCGCAATAAACCTTATTAATGGTCTTTAATGAATTGGAACGCAGTAGCAGGTACTTTTATCCAAAATACTTCAAATAGTAAAACAAAAATTCCTATAAAATAACGGTTATATTGTCAGAGGGCGCGACACGTCAACATCCCTAGAATGCCACCCTTAAACTATATACTTAATTGCCAAACCCCGAATTTCGATCGTCAAATACTTTTGTAAATTTATTGACGTACTCTGTTCTTAAACTTTTTGTTCCTAAACAAAAATATCAGTAAGCAAAATATTCAAATCTCTTGCTTGTTAATATAATACATATTTGTCTAGAAAGATGTGTCTGTGTAGTAAGGTTTTAAACATCGCTCCATCTAAGGCTTAGGTACTTACTAAAAAACAATATAAGCCTTTATTCTTTACGGGCCTAAAAAGGAAACTTAAGCATTAGTCTTTGCGGTTCTTATTATTATTTAATATCTAATGGTCACCAATTTGCAAGAACTGTTTCACAATGTTTGGAGTGATGGAGTCGAACCATTGATATTTTTAAGGTCTTAAATGTTATTTCTTTTTTATAATATTTAAGCACTTTATAAAAATACAACGAACATACTTTGATAATTTTAGTGGTGTCATATTTAAAATTATGGGTAAACAATGAAATACTGATAATTATTAGAATTTTAGTTTAACATTATTGTATGGAATAACATGATTATAAAGAATGTAGTCCTGAATTCCACTAAAATAAATCAATAGTATCCATATGATTAAGTTGTTAATTTTGTGTAAAGTTATATTTATCTAGTCAAATAAAAATTTCCCTAGGTAAACATCTCATGGAAAGCAATAAATCAGAGAATGGAAGAACACTGCTTGCTTCTGGGTGTTACGATGCATATAAAACTTTAGAATTTAACAGAATCTGATTTTTTATTCTAAACACGTTTCTCGTACATTTTAAGATGACTTTAGTCATTAATTTAAGTAATCAATTTCGATCTACAAACAGCAAATAAAAAAATGATCAGCACTAGTAAGAACTCTAATTTTACAAGGTAAATATGTAGCTAGAATATCGTTTGATGACTAAATGGAGTTTTGGTTTAATCGATTTATTGAAATATTATCAAATGTTTATCTTGACAGCAACATCTTACAAGAAAACTGGACATTACCCTAAAGGCATCTCCACAACTTTTCTTTAATAACAAGTTATCGGCTTTAGTCAAAGGGCCGCCGTGTCGCGCTATTCAAATAATTAGGGTCGATACAACTACTTGTTCTGATCGAATTAACCACATAAAACCACCGACGATTCGACCGCTACAAAAAAGATCAACAATCATTGATGTATGAAGTCTTCGCAAACATTTCACAATCATTTACACATGTACCTGTGAAACCATACAGAACGTTAAAATAATGACTACTTATTATTATTGAATTAAACTGAATTTCGATACACGGCATTGATGATTAAGTATTTAAGTTACCAACTTTGGTTGAAAAATTTTTTAACATCAAAATGGTAACTTGGTCGCAGTTCATTGACCTATCCAGGTGTCGAGAGCCAGTAAACATTACTTATCAATAAAAGGAAGAAATTATGATACTATTGCTGTCAGTCAATACTGAACTGACCTCTCATAATGCGCTCTAGATTACGTTTAACTTCCACAATGTCCACAATCAATTTAATTTTATCGGCTCGTGTGATCTGGACAGCTGTCAAAGCATTGATAACTATTTTAGATTTTAACGTCGTGTTTAAATATTTTATCGTTACAATTTTATCATCTAAATTTTTCTAAATTGATTTGGATAAGTACTATGAAACTATGATAGGCATGGTCAGATTCTCTAATTTTGTACAATGAAATGAAATGAAATTTCACCAAATAACTGTTTGAATTTTGGTATGGCAAGTTATTATAATATTATATGCAACGAGCTTTTCCATATACATGAAATAATCAAAGTCATTAATCAGTTAATTGACCTTGGCGTCTGAAATCGTTATGTTTTCCGTCAGATGACAAAGGACAGAAACGTATACCATTTTGATTTCGTTGTAAGGTTATCGATGGTAAATTTCTGTAAGTAGGAGGAAAATGTTACCAACACATTACTTAATATGTGTTATTTGGTTATTTTCATAACCAAATTGAATACATATTAGGTAATTTATATACACACCTCTCTATGTCTGAAATTGTTCAGGAAAACAGCTAGAGGGAACATGTCATCCAGAGCGACTCTAACGAAGGTGTATTCAAAAAACGGTGTTCGCCTCCGGTGGTCTGACGCTGTCAACGTAACCCGTTTGTGCCAGGACAAGGCTTGTTACACAACAATACTGACTTGAATTACTTTATAAACCAATTATATGGCTAATAGAAGAACACACCATCTAATTGCTGTAATCTAATTGGTCTGTTTGTAAGTTATGTTCTACTAATAAATTGGTTACCATAATAGTTTTCTACTTGTAGCCTTACCATGGAGTTGTCTGAGAAACGTACGTCATTATACTGGCGGTCTATGAAAAAAGGTAGTACTCGATTAATTTTAATTGAGTTTATTTCAGTTAGTTAAGGGCGTAAATATCTTAAAACAAAATACTGTACTGTACTATGTATTTTGTTTTAAGATGAAAGCCACAACTACGCTTGTCTATCAACTGATGAAAAAAGGTTTCATATCCATATCATATATAATTCTATTGTACAGATTTGAGATCATTACAATTACTTCAAGATAATTTGTGATATTTTTTACTCTATTTATAATACGTACCTAGTGTATCTTAATTATCATGTCATACACTGTAAAATTACATTTGGCTATACCAAAGCATTTCGTACATTGCCACTAGTGAAGAAATCGATCAAAGCATTGATATGTCATAACTAATGACTAACAATCATGAAGTTCATACGGCAATTTCCGCTTTTACGGTTATTAACCAAAACGTGTGCGGCTTAAAATTTGTTAATAATGTACCACTTTCCTCTTTGCAGGTTCGAGCCGCTACGGTACTTAAAGTATATTAAACGTTAACGTGTTGGTACTGGTAGGCATTCATTACGATGGGCAACGCCCAGAAGTCTGATCATATACGATGAAATGTACGATTATAAAGCAGAAATCAGATACGAGGTAATCGTAGTGCAAGAAGCTTTTCCGCAATCACGCGATCATACATATATGCGTCTCCTCTGCGGTAGAGCTTCAGTATATTAAGGGTTGGGTTTAATTAAAACATTGACATATTTAGAACCTTAAATATATTCCCACAGTGTTAATCAAGGCTCTCATCATGATATACTACTTTATAATCACAGAGTAATCCAGTCACATTCATCAGACGTTAACGAGCCGATAAATTGATCACTAGATATAGAACCATTCACATCTACGGAACATTACACAAATGTCTGTCCGAAAGTAATTTGTAAATGCTTATTTCTAAAAGGTAGCGCCCGTATAGCCGGGTCACTTTATCGATGTGCCTTTGGATTTTAAATTTGATAAACAGCCACATTAACAAAGTGCAGAGATAAAACGAAGGATATACTAATTTAAATCCAGTTTAAAATATTGTATCTTTTCATTTCGTCTTAGATAGCGCTATCTGAATCGTTGGTCCCATAAAATTTAGTCATATTTTACCTTGATTTATCAAAAAAAATTGGTTTTTACTGCATGGGTCGACTTTACCCTTTGAACGTGTTGTATGATGTGTGTATTTTTCAATTTTTTACATAAAATTTTATTCTTCAATTTTTAAATAATAAATAAAAAAGTCGTGTGGTACTCGGGGACTGCTAAATTCCTGACCGGTAAAGCTATTGCATAGCATTTTTTATCAAGTTATGCAATAATATTTATTTATTTATTCTTGCTTTATGCAGTATTTTTTTTCTTTGATATTAATTCAAGTTTACAAAACAATATACATACACTGTCTTTTTACCAACATACACTCTAACAATATTATTGCCAAACAATATAATCATCCTATTAACCGAAAGACAATGACAACTAAACAGAGAACTTAATAGTAAAATGAGCATATCTATGGAATAAAAAACACCAAGATTCAATAGACGGTAGTGGAGGACGCGAACTATGTATTGTGTAGCTATGTATTGTGTAAAGTAGATAAGAATTGTATATTTTGTAATATTTTTTTACAATAGGAATATAGAAAAGCAAGGAAGAAGAATCTAGAATGACTGTGTTGTCAAGGCTACGCATAACGGCCGGTTGCGGCAGTACGCATGCGCTAATCTGCCTATAGAGCACTGAGTCGCCACATTCTTGTCGCACTGTCGCATCATATTCTCTAACCTTTTTTAGGGTGTTAGGTTTTTTCGTATCGGAATTTTTTGATTCGGTCGCCGCACTCAAAGCTACACGATAGCTTAAAAATCTTTGTGTTGTGATTTCACGCTTCGCAATTTGTTTAACAGATAACTCAACCGCGCTGTTCTTTACCAGACCATACGGCACTCAGTCAATTTAGACAAAGTCAGTGACATTCAAAAAATTGCTTCTGCGTAGCGGGTCAATGTCTGTGGGGATTACTTTGACCGCATGAATTTACCACCAATTTTCTATATCACTGCGTAAATCAAGGTAAGGCACGAGTCAGACCGATTGAACTGTGACGGTCGATGGTTAGAATATTTACAAATTGTAAACTATAACGTTTATCTATTTTTAAATAAAATTTAAAATAAATAAACAGAGATTAGTTTTTCTAAGTCACTTTAACACGCAAAACCCTATGTAATTAAAATATATAGTTAGAATAGGGTAATTCCATTTCAGAGGACATTAAAATGATAACAGTATTGAACAGAGGGAAAAAAAAAAATAAAAAAGAGCGGCTCAACTTTTTAAACCTCTATAGTATAAAGAAGATAAAAGTATAATTAGATGATAAAATCATTGCTGCCATCAATACTTCCGAGTCTAATTTCGAAGATTTACAAAACTTCGAATAATCACTGAATTGAAACGGGACCACCAACGTGAGTAGCAGTAAAAGGTATCTTAATTAAAGGTTAGGAAGTCAAGCGACTGCGTAGTTCCGGCAACGTGCCACTGTTTTTCAAAGCCAGTCTCCACACAATTATTGTAAATAATAATTTATGCAAATCATCAACAAGAGACCTCCAAATGTTTACATGTAAGTAAAAATATGCTTCATTATATTTATTGATTAGCATGAGTTATAAATAGTCTATATTGAAGTGTTATATGCTTAAATATAAGTAAACAAAAGTAAGTACATCAAACTCTTTCAAACTAACGGACCTCTAAAGACACAATACTTGTTTGAACTATTTAGAAACAAATATTAACTAGCTTCTATATGTTTAAAATAGAAAAATAAATTTAAGTTAACCAAAAATCGAAAGTTAACATTTTAATTATTGAACAAAGTGTAACCAATTGTAATGGTTATAATTGTCGTTAAGACAACAATGCAAGGGAGAGGTAAACCGGAGAAAAAGCGATGTGGGGAGCAATCAGTAGCAATCGCTTAATGGGCGGTAGTCGCATATCGAATGAGACAATCACTGCCACTGGTGTGGAAGCCGCGGAACTAATCGTGGACTAGTACCGTAAACAGGATACATTCGTTTCTGTACAACCTAAATTGTTTAATAGTAAGAAGAATATTATAACAGAGTTTTAGAGCATTAGAGATATTTTTGTTTACCAATTTTTTTTAACATTTAATTTAGACATAGTGACTTTAATTTACATATTTAAATGTAGGAGTAAAATCTAAGAGTAGTCACCATACTCACTCACCAACGAAATACGACAGTACGAATGCTGTCATTTTAGGTTGGTCTTCTGTGAGAGGCCAAAGCCACTGAGAGACTACTGCTAAAAAAAGATTTTTGAAAAACTTTATTGAACCCGGTTTTGAAGTTGAGGTATGCAACTACTTCTGAATGATTAAACGTATTGTAAGACCAACGCAATAGAAACATCACGCTTGCGATAAATAAAACACGTGTCTAATATAATGAATTGCCCCTTTTATTTAATTGAAACTTTAAAATTGCTTAATTGTGATATAGTTTTAATTAAGTGTTCATATAACCAAAAAATAAAATATTTTGCTTCAGCATAAAAATCTTTATTCCTGTAAAGTTCTGTAAAATTAGCGTTTTGTCGTACTGACCACTTTGATCTGAAATATCACATTTTTGTTTAGAAATTCCAAATTCAAATTTATAAATTCATTTAACTGGTATATTATTTTGAGTTTTGAAAACAGACATTCATCTGTTTATCATCAAAATATTTTTCTTTGGCGACGCTTATTACCGTACAATAGAAAGTATGAAATATAGGTATATTTCTGCGAACGAGTTCTACCGTGGCACCAGTGCTGCAGAAACAGCTCGAAGGATTAATGATGTATACGGCGCTGGTGTCGCAAAAGAAAGCACAGTACGTTTCAATGTTTTTGTTCTGGAAATTTCGACCTTCAGAACCAACCCCGTAGGCCGTAGACCAAAGTGGACAAGGAAGAATTAAAGGCTGAGGTACTTAAGGTGAAATCAGATCCATCACAAAGCACTTCAGAGATAGCTACAGGCTTAGGAGTAAGAGATAAAACTGTATTAATCCACTTGAAGCAAATCGGGATTGTGAAAAAACTTGAACGATGGGTACCTCATCATGAATTGAGTGAATCGAACTTGCAAACACGCGTCGACTTCTGTGTTACTTTGCTCAACCGGCACAATAATGAAGGGATTTTAAGTCGAATCATTACTTGCGATGAAAAGTGGATACTGTACGATAATCGGAAACGGTCGTCGCAATGGCTGAACTCTAGAGACCCAGTCAAATCCTGCCCTAAACGAAAATTGACCCAGAAAAAATTACTTGTGAGTGTTTGGTGGACTAGCGCCGGTGTCGTTCACTACAGCTTTCTAAAATTAGGCCAAACGATTACGGCAGATATCTATTGTCAGCAACTTCAAAACCAACATGAAGGAAGAACTAGCTGCTAAACAACCGAGATCCGTCGATCGCTCTAGGCCACTGCTGCTTCACGACAACGCAAGACCACAAGGAAACCACAACAAACCACTAAGTTAGATGAGCTACAATTGGAATGTGTGCGGCATCTACCGTACTCCCCGCTCGTTGCTCCAACAGCTTACCATTTTTTCCGGAATCAGGACAACTTCTTACAAGGAAAACGATTCAAATCTGATGCGGCCGTCCAAACCGCCTTCAAAGAATTTCTTGATTCTCGCCCCCATGGTTATTTTAGTTTAATAAAAGTAATAGCCATTAGGGACCAATGAACTACATATGGCAAAATTACATACATCACAACGGTGCATACTTTGATTAGTTAAATATATTAAAAAAATACTTTACATTCCTCCCGTACAAAAGGCCAATTTTATATTTAAGGACCTATACATATAAAACTTACCTAGACGAAGAAATAAATAACAAAGATATTACAAGTTTTATTGAAATGTAAAGTACCGTACTTACTAGTACGATGTAACTACTACTTGAAGTACTATAGATCTAAATTTCTATAAAAATTACATGATTCTGGTGGCCCACAGTGGCTAGTGTTAAGGTCGATGTAATGACGGTGACGAATCGAATACTCAAGCGTGCACCGCCATTATTTTAATGGATTTATTACCACACATTACGGCCAACAAAAGATCTAATCCAATACGCTTATTAACTGGCTTTTAGAGTTTTAATTGGACATTACAGTAGTAATTTAAGAAAATATGATGTTCTATATTTTTGGATCCATAACAGGTTATATGTAATTGAAACTGAATAGAAAGTTTCATAACACAAAATGATTTATAATGATTCTGTCAGCTTTGAAAATGATCATATGAGACAAGCTCACCTCTTACCGTTTATTAAGGTAAGATTGAAATGTAAATTAGCTCACAAGTTAAGCCACCGTTATTTTATGGTACTTATGTATGTTAGAAATAGAAATAAATTCGTTTTACAAACCCACTATGAATAATATTGACTGAATTAAATGGTTTTTAAAACGTTTTACCCGATTTTTAACACTTCCCTGTTTTAAATAATTATATCGAAAATAGTATCTGTGTTTTATTTATGGATTTGATAGTTAGTTAGTGATTGTAACTGAACTGAATCTCAAACCCATTAATAAAACTGATGTATAAAATAGTTGCTAAATTTCATGTTCTGTGCATAAAACGGTTTGTGCACTTAGTTTTTACTTATTGCAAAGTTATCGAAAATCATACTTCGGAGAGACAATGCTGAGATTTAAACATCCAATAAGCACCAATCTTGATTACAAGCGGACTTATGATCACGATCACCACAACTCCAAAGAAACTTCTGTCAACTGAAAACCCTGTAAATAATTTAAATAATACGCCCTAAATTGGCGAGGAATATGACACCACACGACGCGATATCCAATATGATACTAACACCATAAAATGTCTTACGTGATTTTTGACGTTACTTTTAAAATCATGGGGAAATAGAATACATTAATTTTTAAAGTTTATACTTAAACGACAGATTTACAAAACATAATTTAACATAAAAAGAAGACAAACCTAATATTTATAACAAGAAACACCTTTAGAATCTAAATCATTCAGCCTCGAGTCTATAGTATAGCATCTGGTTGCCCACAAAATAAGTTTTAGTTACGTCAGGTATAAGCTGCAAACTTGTGTACACGTTCATTTTGTTGTTCTAAAAATTATCTCAATAGTCTCATAAAAAGTCTCGTGTCTGCTTCGTGGGTAATTCAAGGTCAATGATCTTTGTCCTTTATCATTTAAAAAAATAGATTTTCGCTATAGTCTTGGTTACTAAAACTCCCATGATGTATTTACATCATGGGAGTTTTAGTAACCAAGACTATACAATTTTATGCTTTACAATTGTGTTAATACATATTTATGTATTAACACAATTGTAAAGCATAAAATTGCAATCAACTTGGCTACAAAAATATTATACGCTGAACCGTTTTTATGATACAGAGCAGACAGTCCTCGGCGCTCAGCGATACTATACATCATGCAAGATCAATTGAATCTAAGTGAACAACATCTTGTGTAAGTAAAGTTGTAATATTGATGAAATATTATTAACAATCCTATCTAAGTTTGTATGATTTATCAGTTTTTACGTTATATTTAATAAAATTTCACATATTTCTAAAATATTTGCTTCATATTACTTCCCTGTAAAAATAAACTCAGCGTCGCATCGCGTCGTTTTCGTCGCTCACACAGGACATTCACAATTCCAAAAGGAGTCAAAGCATCTATGGAAATCATAAACAATATATTTTACCAAGGTTCACAAATGTGATTCAAAATGAATATAATTCTGGAGTTTTTCCACGAATTAAATGCTGTGCGAGCAGTTGGTATAGTCTGAAAATTAATTCCATGAACAAGTTTCTTTTATGCTATTTAATAACTTCCGCCAAAACTAGTGCGAATTTCGAGGTATTTACTAGATTCTTTTAAATCGTGTAAATAAATTACTATGAAGCGGCTTTTCAAACCTGTAAGACGACGAGAAAATAAAAAAAGGTCTGGTCTTACATCGGGAAGCTAAAACTATATCGTTATAATTTATTTTTAAATATTTAATGGCCAGTCTGCAAACTCTGTCGATAATAAGCCACAACATTTACTACCGTCACTTCGAATCATCTTAATATGAATTATTCAATTTGAATAAGCATCCAAGGCAAATAAAATCATTAGGGATATTATTATTTTACGCACAAAGAGTATATGTTTTAATGACGCCATTATTTTTAATTCACGTTTAGTATTAAAGAACATCTCATAAGCTGCCTCGAGTCTGCATTGGTAGCGGTCACGCATGCTCGCTACGATTAATTCAAGCCAATCAGGGGCTGATTACACGCATTACTGTCTTACAAACTAATAAATTCATACAAAATGACTCTTATAACTCTCATCTAAAAGTCATATTTCTGTAACATGTATTTTTCTTGCATTTTACAGTAGACCTGTGCTCAGAACCGCGTTGGTCTTTAGTAAATTTAACAAGAATTTCACGCGATGCCACTCTGTTCTATGTAGGTGTAGATAAATGTTAACGGGCAAGCGGTAACTCATAATTTCTTTCACAATCTGTTATTATGCATTACAATTTAAGGAATTGAAATGGTAATTTAAATTAAAATGGTAATAGTTTGATTATACACATATATTTTGCACGAGTAAAACTACAAAATTGATTCTTACTTTTCACTTGGCTTACATCGTCTTAAGCGATTATCATTTGATTTTTAATGTCTCATAATATGTGATTTTTTTACATTCTATTAATTATATTTTATCTGAATAAAATGATAATCTTACGCATTCTTCTTTACCTTGTTTTGTTAAAAAAATATTGATGATTTCACTAGCAAATTGAGACACACAGCACATCAATGTGAAGTAGAAATTGAGACGTATTTTCTACAAAATAATTAATATTATTGTAATATCATAGTAACGTTACAAAACGTAGGTCCCGTGCTCGTGTTAATTAAACGAATATCGTATCTCCTGTCAACTCCAGTCATTTGGTGCCCTGACTGTATGGACAGGATTCACTCAGACTTTTTGAATACATCGTTTAAGAAGGTTTAAATAAAGTTCAGTTAGTGATATCAGTGATATACGAACTAAGATGTATGGGATGATACTTAACTTTAACACAAAGAGGCTTACGAACCGGTCACACATAAAATGTTCATAAATGGCATTAACCAATGTTATCTTTTGTTAGATGCATGTAATGATAGGAGCCATTTCTATCTATGGATAGGCTAACAAATACATGTAGCGTATATCATTAAGGTCCACTTTTGTTAGGTATGCCATTCTGGCTCATTAAGAGTTATCACTTCGTTTCTATGAGGCCGAATGAGGCCACAACGCACTGATCTATCTTCTGCCAAAATATGCAAAAGTGTCTACTAGCTTAATATAGACAATCACTAGAAGACTCATCTGTCATGGCTCTCAGTGCTATAAAAGGCCTCCAGAGTATAAATGAAATTTAAAGTTACATGACCTAGGCTGTTCTTAACTTAGTTATTTATAGACCAATTTGGAAATGACTAAGTTAAGAAAGAGAAAAAAAAAACAGACGTCATTTCTTTACAAATGACGACTGGGCCATAAAAGAAGTCACAACCTTTTATATTGACTCAACCCCAAGTAAATTGGAAGAAGGGTAGAAACATATATATTTATGGATAAAATCTTTCTATCCAAATAGTATGTGTGTATGTGAGTGTGTAACTATGAGTATGAGTTTTTATTTAAGCACAAATGTTACTTAAATAAGAACAAACTATTTTTCAGCTTGATTATTCTAAATTACAGTTGCTTCGGTCACGCGCAACAGTCCATCCAAAATCGTATCATTATGAACGTAAAAATTGCATTAATTTGATAATTCCTTAGAATTTCGATCATATTGTAAATCGTATTATTTTGGAAGTGTATAGCCGAACTGTACGTAAGATAATTCATGTATATTGTTACTAATTATATTAATGAATGCAAAAAAAGGTTTCTCTTTAGTACCATATAGTGTTGTCACTTACTTCATGCATATAGCATATAGTTCCCTACTACTTGCGTTTCCCAACCATAAATCTTTTGATTTTTAATGCGATGTTTTTTTTTTTTATTAAAGTCTATATAACAAACAGTACCATAGTACACTACAATTAGATATGCATGAAGTAAGCAAACATATAACTTTAAAAGGTAGTAAAGGGCTATCATTGACTGCATTCACAGCATAGTGAATAGAGCATGCATAATGATCTAACTGTTAATATATATACTTATTTATAAATACTTGTACACACGTGTTATTATATAAAATTACACCCAGAGATCTAATGAATGATCTTGCTCCTCACATGACATTTAATATGGGAATCAATCCAACGACCTCCAGCTTAGTTTCTCCAACTCGACTAGACCAAAAGACTCGTAATAAAAATAGTAGTAAAACTGACAACATTTATAATTATAGCATATTACATTGCCCGGTTCATTGTTAATTCTGAATTAGATTAATAAACTCCTCATTAAAATCAGTTTAGTAGTTCAGGTGCTACGGTGGAATATACGAATATATTAAGACTGCCAAATCTTTTCACTTAGACGTAGTTAGTTGGTTAAAACAAATTTACGTTTTTTTACAATTATGTCCACATGAATTCTTCAGGGATTTAAATTATGTAGGGAAAGTTTTTAAACTATTAAAAAGACTCACTAGTGTTGGTCAGAAAGTTACAGGAACGCTGTGGGCGTTATACCGGCTAAAAAACAGTGTGGACTCTATTTGCTGAATATGGCGGAATCATTACAAATCTGATACATTATTTAATAGTAAGTATAAATGTTTTGTATGAATATATATGTAAATTGTATATATGAGTGTATGTATGAGTGTATCATAGATATATCATATTTAATTCTTTATTTCCCATATCATTATTAATTTTAGTTCTTTCATATCTGTTTTACTATTCCCAACCAAAGTGTAATGCACCAATAATTTCCGCACCACCCACCGTAGACTGGTAGAGAATGCCTTTGGCATTGAAATTTGCCATTGAACTCTAAGTGCATAAAGTTGTTCAATAAAAATAAAATAAACATAGAATGAGAAACTTTGTCCTTATGGAAATAAAAATAATAAAAACAATTTTCGAATTACATTTGAAGCTTATCATTAGATATAGTATAGAAAAAACGACGAGGAGTAATGATTTAAAGTCTACTATTGACGATATTTACTGCTACTGGACCGATTTTGGTTATAATAGCTGCTACTGTCAAATTGTTACGGTTTCAATCTTCGCAAAATTGGTTAAATAATTGAGACTTATTATTGACACTTTTTGCGCCATCAATTTTAAGGGAAATCAACGATTTAAGATTACCTACTTCCGATCACGAAACGTTGACACGAACGCTTTGGGGATACAAATTGATATATGAATGAATGTTGGTCAAATCTTATTATTTCTAACAATTGGACCTCCTGTGATTAGTAGTCAGTAAATATGCCAATTTGTCATACACCTACCAATCCTTGTGTATTTCAGAAAATAAGATGTCACGTTGTGTGGGCAGATGCCACCAACAGCTACCTTCCTGTATCACGCTGAGCGCCGGACATAAGTTTTGACACCATTGCAGATACTGTAAAGATAAATATAATCAGAATTTGACCACAAAGAGTTCCACGTACAGTATTAAAAGATGATCTAAAAATAGTTTACACAATAACCAGGCTTATTACACAGAAATACAGCTCAAATTTGACTGACACCATAAGCCACTAATATAATTTATCATTCTATACCCAAACATCCCTTTTGTACTATCTGATCTACTTATTTGTGCTATTTTTTGCTCCGTATTGTTTCTTATCGAGGAATAATGGCGCTTAACTTTTTGTTTTAATCCCACACGACGAAGGGAGTGCAAATAAATTTAGCAAGAAATGTCTCTCATGGGGGTACGAGGGTTTTATCTTGTCTCGTAGTGGTCAAACAGATTAAGAGTGTTAAATTGATACCAAACATGTCTTTGGTGTTAAGATTATAGTAGGTAAGGAAACTGTCCATAACGGAATTACACCTAATATGGGCTCTTTTGTTTGAATTTTAAAAGCGAATCGATGTGGCTTTATGTAGTTCCTCATTATTTCCTTTCGATTTCAACTACGATAAAATGTTCCGATATCATTAACGAAATCGAAACCTACGATGCGTTATGTGGCTGAATGTCCTGCGTACAATACGACCATACAAAAGCGTCCAGACCACGCAATAAAAGCGTTCCCAATAAAAAGTAAAATTTGAGTAAAGGAAGTGCACGACGAGCGGAAATGCAAACTCTCATTGTGCGAAGTTGCACGTGTTCCGGAGTGTTTTGTGCACGCCCCTGCACTCTTGCTGCCAAAAGGTATCGTAAAAGCCTTCTCGAATGAAATTATGCCTATTTTCAGACACTACCTAGTTAGTATTTCTTGTTTTTTGACATCAATTCTCTTATTTTGTTATTCGTTAATGGACCTGCAGTTCATCCATTTCATTTGAAAAAAAACCCGAATAGTATCATAGATAAACAAATCATCAATTGCATTAGTAGATTTTAGTTGTCTAGGAAACGGGCTTTATTACTATCTATTAACTGACAGGCAGACTGTTGGCTATTCTACGAGATCTAAAATTTGTTTGTGTTGTTAGTATTGAGGGGATTGAATAAATTTAATACAAACTATAAGTATAGCATCAGCTCAAGATAAATAATAATACAAATTTCTTTGATATGAAGTTCAATTCGTACAAATCTTTAAAGTTAGCTCCAGGTATAGATAGTTCGTCAGAGCCGCTGCGACCACAAAACCATCTTACTATGTATAATGGAATAGAGACGATATATCACAGAGCTTCTTTCATATACTTTTTTCTGTATCAGTAATATGAAATGTACTTTTTCTACATGTAAAGCTTCAATAAATGAAATAAAATACGAAATTTGACCAAAAAAATGGTCGGGCACACAGCAGGGTATGTTTGTGGCTTTGTCGCGCCCACAACTTGACAAAAGGCAAATAAGAGAACAGTACCTTGGAACGATGCAAAAAACGTAATCTAAATACCATCCTATTGATGTTTAAAAGCCGTACAGAAACGCACATTGTTCGCGGGTCGAATGCGGTGGCTGTATTAGATTTGTATTATTTCGCGATACCAAGTACATTTTTAAGAAGTTTCGCAGCGAAAACCGGGAAACCGTTAAAATCGATGAGCATGCTCGGACACAGTAATAAATCGGCGTCGCCAAAATATCTGACATCGATAATTTTATTTATGTCCTCCTAAATATCGAATGACCAGACGGTCGGCTTATCAAAGCGTAGGGCGTCATAAGAACACCACAGGTTTGTCTGTAACTTTGTGGGTTATTGTTTGCAGAGCGTTAACGCAAACAACATACTGTATACATTCAGTACAAAAACTATAAGTTCCTCATAAACAGTGAGTTGTTTACACCGCGGCGACAGCAGATAGGTTTTTTTATTCTGATTTTTTTCCTTCACTACCGCCACAGGACCCGTGGCCGAATGTAACTCGACCTGATGGTATCTGGACACTTTTTGTTATTGTGGTCAGGACCAGCTGTCCTATAAAATCCCGTGTTTTGAACATTGTTTATAGACCAGCGCCATAATGACATTGTCAATCAGATATATATGGACATTGCACACCTGAGGTATATTCTTTATATTCTGCCTCGTGTAAAATAACGACCAGACTACTCTTATTTATTTAAAAATCATATAAGAAATTGATGATCAACAGAATAAATTAAAACCAACAAACATCTATTAACTATCAAATACACTTATTAAACTACTCTCAAAACATTCATGATCCACTAAAAAAGCACCTGCACAAGAAACCAACGCGAACACGAACGAACGCACTCAAAAAACCAAGGGTTTATGAATAAAATCTTAATCAGCGGCAAAAATTAAAGTTGAAAGAACAAATATGATGATTAAAAACAAATAGGTCCGAAAAAGGGGCGTGTTGATTAATTTTGTGGGCAAGTCAGAACACCTTAACCTTGTGATATAAAAATGGCAAAGGGCGCTGTCAAAATTGACGCGGTCAATGTTAGGGTGACCACTAAAAAGTAAAATAACTAATATAAAGTTATTATTTCTTTCTCTGTTTTTTTTTCTTTTATATTTCTGCTATTTTTAGCTGAAATTAAAAACAACATTCTTTGTTTCAATGTTTAACTCGAAAATTACGATTAAATAGTTTACTAAGCCTGATGAGATTCAAATACACTTTCCACGTTAAGGACGAGATATATTACATATTTTGTGTTCATGTTAAAAAAAGACACGAATATTTTTCAAATTATTTATGGAATGATGATGACGATGACGGAATGATGATGACGGAACCGCTCATAACATATTATGTTACAAACGGTCACCCACCTAGGTGCTGACCGCGCAGTGATTGCTTACCCTCGGTGGTTATTTCCCATCAACTAAGGCCACTTGGCTATGAGCGCTTTTATGATGGGTTTTTATTTATTACAAATTATTGTTCCCATTTTATTAAAATGTTAATTGATGTCAGGCACATCCTGTTAAATGATATTCCCTATCTGGCATCGGACTGATAGTGATTAAAAATCTACTCGTTCATTAAATAAAAGCTAATAAAATAACTACTATCCGATCCCAATATGTGCTGTGGTTATCCTACTCATATTTAACGGTTTTGAAAAGCGTTATTAATATTTATAGTTTTAGCAAAACGGTTATTTTTTTCTTATTTGCTAACACCATGGGGGGTATAACTTTTGGTGTGCCGCCCTAAATCGATTCAGGATTGATCAAAACCTATAACCCGTGAAATGATATACTATAAAATTTTGCAGAATTTATAGTCGCATGTAAAATTGAAAGAGCCTAACTTTTACTCCAAGGTAAGGTGAAGTCAAATGATTTAACTAGACTTTAAAATGAAATCAGTCAAATTTGACTGTACTTTAAGTGTTTAAAGTCCTCGATGTGTTAAGGCGAAGGTGTATTGAACTCCATTTTTGGTCAGAAGAAAAATCGGCATCGGCAATCGTGTCTGCCAACGCAAAGCAGATTCATCAACCACAATAGCACGTGGATTCAAATCGTGCTCAATAGATAATTGTTTTGTGTTTTTATAAGAAGTTTGCAAAGTGAGTGCATTTTACAAGTTATGCCCCGATAACCCCTGAACTAAAAAAGCTATCTAAACCATTATAGTATTTTTTTGAATTTCAATATATGGACTACTATCACGAGTTTTCGTAGGTTTTTTGAGCCAGGAATTTAACTTTATAAGGGGGGGGGGGGGACCTATTTTTACAATAAAACGCTTTAAAGTTGAATAACTCACAATGCTTTTGAAAGAACTATGATAAGATAGGGTTGCCACAAAAAACATTCTTCCCATTTTACGTGTCTTCTAGCGCTAACCATTTGGAAGGACGGACGAACGGGCAGATATGGCGAAACCACAAGGGTTCCGAGTCATAATAATAAAATAATAAATAAGTCATTTATTCGGAATAAAGCTCAGATTTACAATAGATAAATCCACCACACTGCAGAACAGTTTGTCTGTGGGATTAGCGCTTGTTTATCACAAGAGTTCCTTAAATTAAAACTTAAGATAACATAGTACCTACCTTATAATTTATAGGATTTTTTTATTGGGACAGTCATCTGTAACACAAATATGTCAACTTAAATTCATTTAATAAAAAACGCCTCAGCTTATATTTCAAGGACTTGTAGTATTTTTTTAGGAAACATGTTAAAAAAATTTGATTAACTCATATTTATAAACGAAGAAAATGGGAATGAAATCCTTCAAATACAGACATAGAGACACATGTACATATATAAATAAATTAATATTTCTGACATCCAGTCCCAATCTAAGCGGAGCTCGAACTATGAGTATTAGACAACTGATATAAATACAAACATACATATTTTTTTGTAAAAATATACATATTATAAATAGAAAACACCCTAACTTTGAAAAAAATATTTTCAAATCATCCAAAAAAATCACAGCAATCGCATACGCTACTATTGTGCTACCGAGAATGTATTTAATTTATATTTGTCTGTATTGTATTTATCTCTGCATCTAAGTGTAAGTAAATAAGTGTAAGTAGTAGTAGTGGAAGTGTGAGTTATAATATTTTTTAAGTTATAAGTGTTATAAAGGCTGTGTGGTGACGGATTAAGAATACAAAGTGTCACCACCACTATTCATTCCATGGGTGTCGTAAGAGGCGACTAAAGGAACAAAATAAGCTGCTAACATCACTGCCAAGAGAAGGAAAACAGAACAAACCCTACCAACCCGTCTGGCCAGCGTGGTATAGTAGGCCAAAACCTCCTTTCTAAGGAGAGGCCTATGTCCAGCAGTGGACTGTTAGAGGCTGTTGATGATGATGATGATGAAGTGTTATAAGTATAGTAGTTTAACATGACAGAAATGTTAAACATTTTTTTAAAAAACGTGTAAAAAAAGTACTTTAAATAAAAAGGTAGGTAGAAGCAGATCCTCTCGATGTCAAATTTAGTGAGGCTTAAACTCTGACGGAGCAACACAAACTTATAACATCGGTTAGACCGGCCGTCCTAACCCTTTTCATTTTATGACGCCAATCAAGCTATTATCCCTATTAGAGACCATTATGCCTATTATTATACCAGTAAAACCTGTAAAAGCATATTGTATGCAGTAACAGCGAAAATGTGATTTACCAGGCATACTTGGGTATATATATAACATAACATAACATACCCATAAGTATATAACATGTAGTATACCTTAAATTTGATATTGAAAGGAGTCTAAACAAATATTATATCGGAATCAATTAAACATAAGCTACATTTATAACATTTATAAAATATATAATACTAGCAGTTTTGACCGCCTCGACCGATAAGGAAGATTGATAGGTTGCCTCGTTGGTATAGTGGTCAGTGTATGCGGCTGCTAATTATGAGGTGTCGGATTCGATTCCCGGGTCGGGCCAAATGTTTGTGTGATCCGAGAAAACACACCCAGACACAAAAAAATATTTATTTTTTTATGTCTGGGTGTGTTTTCTATGTTTAATATGTATGTATTTACAAAAAGAAGTATGTATTTTTATTAGTTGTCTATAACTCATAATAGAAGCTGTGCTTAGTTTGGGACTAGATGACGTTGTGTGTTAAAATTTTAATAACTAATCTTTTTATACATGTGGCTTTTACAAATACAAAGCATCTAAGAAGGTTTAGTTCATTTTCACTCACTGAACTACGGAGCTAACTAGGAGAGAAGATTTCAGATTGTCAGAGTTGCTGTAGTGTTTGGTTTAACACTGTAATAAACACTCAAATTTTTCAATTAATTTTACAAACTTAAAGTAATAGAGTCATACATATCATTGCTTTAATTCTTATTTAAAATATTTCGTACACACAAAGTAAATTATTTATTATAGACTCAACAATGTAACCATCGACTTCATGGCGACGGAGTCTTGTTGTCAAGATTGCAACGGTCCCTATCCCTCTTTACTCTGTCCTACAAATATCGTTTAGAATACAGCGTCAACTAAGTCGCCAGACTTGTAAAGGTAAAATGAGGGTACGGGGAATTTTAGAACATTGTAAAATGTTTTAATTAATAGATTAATTCAAATTCAAATTCAAAATTCTTTATTCACTTAGGATGCAATACATCTCTTGTGACAGGTCAAGATTCTACATGTACATTTATGCCATGTTCGCAAACAATAGGTAGAGCCGGAGAAAAGAACATGGCAATAAAAACTCGCGGCCAATTATGATGTTGTAATAAATTAAGATTAATATTGAACCATATTTTTAAAGGAAACTTTAAAACAAAGAGCTCAGGTAGTACTGAAGTTTTTTAAATGAAACTATTCGTCCTACTAATATACTAATAGAAGGTGAACTTGAAATAGATCCTATAGCTAGTCCTACCCGCGTGAGCAGTGTGTTGAAGTATCCAAAAGCCTACTTTATTTGGAAGGGATCCAGGTAACTGTTTTCCTTCTGGACCCCTCCCAGCGCCTGCACGCACTGTTGCGGGCGCCGTCTCTAGGTCCTCTCCAAATTTGGCGACGTCCGGTCACTCGCGGACGCCACCCCCTCGCGGCTGGCCACTACAGCGGATGGACGGGGATTCCCGTCCCGTCCACCCGCGGCCACACTCAGGGCGGCATGAGGCGCGCCTCCGCCGCCCGGTTCGCTGGCGGCGGATCGGGTCCGAGTGAAGGTCATCCTCCCGGGCCTTCTCCGCCGCCTCCTTCTGCGAGATAACGTCCTCGCAGAAGGTTGCGACCGCGGTAAAACAACTGTCGCTACCGGCCATGGAGCCCGACGTCGGGCTTTTCACTTTTTCACGACGTGCGGAGCTTTTCACGCACCGCACGATAAAGGCGACCCCAGGGGTCACGCTCGAGACTCTCCAGCATCTCCTCTCTACTGACATCCTTGGCGCGGCAGATGGCCAACCTCAGAGTTTTTCGAGCTTCTCGGTACTCCTCGTGAAGCCGGTCTACCTCCTCACCGACCCCGCGATGACGTCGCCTGCTACTAGTTAGGGACCTCCGGGCACGAACACACGCCGCACGGAGGTCCGCCAACTCCTGGACCCACCAGTAGACCTTCTTCCTCGGAGGCCGACACCCACGAACGCGGGGCATGGCCGCAATGCAGATCCGCGTTAGCGCGTCAGCGAAGCGGCCAGCTCCCACGTCGATCCCCTCGGTCGGGGCCCGCGGAGACAGCCAAGCGCTGAGAATGGCCGCCTCCTCCAGTAGGTCCCTGTCGAGCGTGGCGACAGCCCACCGCGGCAAGCGGGAAGGGCGCCGCGCCACTTGACCCCTACTATCCAAAAACCTACCTAAGGAGAGGCTTATGACCAGCACAGTATTATTAAAGGCTGAATGATGACTGAAAAAATAACACTAAATCATCCCATCAGTTTCAATAGCAGTTACATATATTGATTAGTTCAATATAAAAATAATATTTAATGTATCGGAAATAGATTTTAAATAAACAAAACACTCCTCCTATTCTATGTGTAAAGATTGTTTTCTCTTTCAAGAGCAATTAAATTTGTGTCAATTATTAATGTTATTTTTGCTTTATTAGATTTTTACAATAATTCTACACCTTTTCATAAATAAAGCGACATAACGATATTCTTAAGCTGTGCTTAATAAGAATCTACTACTTAATAGTAAAAAAATACGTCGAAAATAAATGTAAACCCTATTTTTAGTGCTGTTAATTATAGTGTTTTCGAATTTCAAGTACAATCAAAAGCTGCAGGCGAATATTGTGTAAAATCAATCAGCCCAAAAACCATTGTTATTGGTATTATTAACTGGTTGATATTTAGAATTATTCCAGTACCTCGAATTTTCATAAATATAAGCGTTCGACCTCGTACATTAATAATTAAGTTCATGAATAGACTTTTTTTCAAACATTGATATAAATGACACTGAAATATTTTTCGTATCTTAGTAACTGTAAAGATAGCTAGCGGACAGGACCGACACGACCGGGTTAGCAATTGTGCTTTCGTATTTCGTTGGTGAGTGTGACACCAGAGGCCCAATGATGAAATTGCATCTCACTAGGACGCCATAGTGTGGGTCACCATGCTGCATTGCCCCATTTACAATGATAATGGTGACCTCTACCCCTGGATTTTCTTATGATTTCCATCAGGCTGATTAGAGCTACTTTGGTAGGCCTAAATACAAAAAAATAAGAATGGGTGGCATCAGGACGTTGGCCAGACATAAAAATAAAAGGCAAAAAACATTTTGCCAAACATTTTGAGTTTTCCACTTGGTATTCTCGATTACGCACATCAAGGAGAATGGAAGAAGAGAACTCATTGCTTATTGAAGATAATCGACAGATTTTATATCACGAAATATATCGTAAAAATCTCTTAACGGCATGCTCGTATCTCACTTTTCTTTAATAAATCTACTTGTAAAATGTCTAATATTAAACGATTATAAATTTGGAAACAATTTTTTTTAATAATTACTTTAATAAATTATCTTCAAAAAAAATTTTATTGGTTATCTAACACAAAGCATCATCTGGTCCCAAACTAAGCAGAGCTTGTGCTATGGGTACTAGACAACTGATATAAATAGGTACTTAAACATACTTTTTTTGTAAATACGTACATATTTTTATCCTTCTCTTTGATCCAGCCTAAGGTTGCCTGGAAGAGATTGCCCTTGGCAATAAGGCAATAAGAAATATGTCATTTAATGTCCTATAATGTAATATTGTAATAAGGTGTAATTAATAAAAAGTTTAATATTCTATTTTACATAAAATACACCCAAACTCCGAAACAAATAGCAATAAAGCAGATCATACAAAAATTTGATCCTAACCGGGAATCGAACCCGAGAGCTCTCAGTAGCCTCATACGCTAACTACTAGACTAACAAGGCAGTCTACTGTATCTATAATACTGTATCTTGGTATACAAATAAATTAAATTAAAGTGTCTGTTTGTAATTTCAAATAAACAGTTTTTTACGAAACGCATATCAAAGTATAAACGGTATGTACATCAAAAAATCATATTTATATTTTTAGTCTGTCTGTCTGGTTGTTGCTGGTAATCTCTGAAATGGCTGGACCGATTTTGACGGGACTTGCAGATAGTTGATGACGTAAGGAGTAGCTTAGAAGTACCTTTTTTGGACATATTTCGCACTGTTTATAACAATAGCCGCAGGTGTGCTACGCGGTTCATTGTTGTACTTTCCTCCTCATAAACGTATGCAATAAGAACACATTCTTTATACGAAATGATAAAAATAGGACCTTAATTTTAATTGAACCAAAGTCTCTATTATTGTAATTATAACCGTTTCACTATATTTATAATTTCTTTCTTTCTTTGTGCAATATATAACACGAAAAAAACTGCAAGTACAGGTTTTACAACAACAGCAATTGGTAAATCGAAGGAACTATAATTATGCATTGTTAAAGAAGATAAACATAAAGATTCTTTTATAAGTCCCTGTTCTTGTTAATTATCCGTTTGAGAATTCCTAAAACTTCTGATAGAATATATCCATAGCATAAATAAAACAACAAAATGTTACATCGGTACTTAGACTTTTAAAACATCATAATTATTTAATTAAATTAACATTAAGTCTATATAAAGGTACTTAAAAAGTTTAAGATCCATTTTAAATACCACACATCCGCTGGCAAGCATTAATGAATGTACGCAGTTTGATATCACTCGTAACGGAGCAATGTTCAAGATCTCATTTTGTGATAGTCATCAGGCCAAGTGAGACTCGCCAACCACCACATAATAACCCAGCTACTTAATTGGAACTCTCTCATGGATTTGTTAATAGTCTAGTTAACTTATTAAAACTATTTACGTTTATTCATAAAGTATTTAATACTCGTACATATGTGTATAACTATCAGCGATTTTCTCCAGATAAAATAAGGTAAAGGACTATTTATAAGCTAATAAATTCGATTCGTAACAAGCATCACTACACAGACTATTTTCGGGAGGCGTCTAAGTCTGTTTATTCAAAGCACATTTTAGTTACTAACTCAAATAATCAACCATGAGGTTAATAATAACGCTTGAAACCGATTTCTTTTAGTTACGTTATTGATTCCATGATCCTATTAAATTGATATTAATTGTAGAAGTTTTAGTAGCTTATTTAAGATTCTCAATCATCCCTAAGTATGTAGTCGAACGAAAAATTATATTTTATAATTATGACTAAAATACTTTTTTTCTTCCATTGAATGTTTTTCGTACTCTAAATAACCTGTTTCATATTTAATAATAAATTATTTTAAATAGACTTGTTTTTCTTACCGCCTAACGTTATGATTTTTATTATTAAAGTCGTGAGATATTTTATTTTCACATTTAAGACAATATCGTAACTTAAAACATAATAAGAGAGTTAATATATGACATTTTAAAGTCCAATACTAAACGATTTTGATATAATATTTTAGAATGTAAACCGTTTCAACCTTAATTAAGACGTTTGTGTCCGAATAAAAAGATATACCGACCAATACTACCTCTAATAGAATATACGACCTCTGCGTCACTGACACAATGCAGCTGAACTAATAGCGTTCAGATCCTAAATTTATTTGCTCTTAAACCCATCCAAGGGTCGCCCGAAACAAGGCATTAATGGATGTTGATTGGTCGAGGTGAAAGCCTTTAAATGAGAATGCTCAACCACTCATCAAATCTGCATTTGGCTTGTAAACGGCCTCTCAATGGACACTAATGAGGTGTTAGAGAATTAATCCGTGAGATCTTCACCCAGATAATCAAGATTTTATCCATAAAACGGTAATAAGGAGCTTTTCATGTGACATTAACGAGTGACTTACGATTTCGGCTTTTCATTACGTACGTCGAACATCGTCTGGATTCTTTAATTGCTTCTATATTTCCCGAGGATGATAAACAACTTCCTATCCGTTAAGGTGCCCTTTTTTACAACACCGCTGCGATGGTTCACGTCACTAACTAAATCCACTTCTGTATCGTCGACGTCAATTGTGGTCATAATTGTACCATTAGGAACTGTAAAGGCTATAAATTTCTCTATATCGGCGGCAGTAATACAAAATCAATCGTTGATAATCGCTGGCCACTGATCATCGCTAACAAGCGGCACGTGATCATTAGGGCAATCACATTCAAAAGCAGGAGCATCGTTCATAGTTTTGAATATCGCTCGTCTGATCAATATGGTTATCTTACCTAATGGGCTCACGATGACTTTCTATAAATTAATAACAACTAGCTTGTCGAGCCTCCGATGATTGGGGCTGCCTAATGAAGAAGCACATCTTCATCTTTGTGGCCATAATAAATGTATGCGTGTTTTTATCGAGTTCGGCTTCTTATTGTTTTATTTTAGATGTTACAACTTCTGTTACATCGGCGGCTTATACCATGCCCATGAAAATTTACATACATTTGTGTACTACCGATAACATGTTATTCAAGCATAATTAATTACTTTATACATTTTCGTATGGCTATACATAACTACTGAGAATCTCTTGTTATAAATCATGGTTGTAAAGACCTTTGTTATGCCAATTTATTATGTTTAATACCGTAATTTTAGTAAACGTATCGTCATAAATATTTTACAACTGAATGATGGTTTTACTGCTGTTATTGCAGTGTTACTTCCTTTGCCGGTGTCTCGAGGCGATTCAATGCAACCGGAAAGAATTTGTTACACCACAAGTGCATTGTTGTACGGAGTTGGACTACTTGCAAACTTCGTTTTGCTTTTACTTTGCTCTTCACGAACATGCGTTCTAATATTTATCTCTATCATGTTAGCAATTAAAATTTGTTGATCACTAATTTGTCGTTATATTTACTATCAAGCCTATTTCTTCCTAGCCTTATCCCCAATAATATATAGGTTCGGTTACTAGTTCAACCGGTTTTACCTGAATATCAGTTTTTCCACGGAGCGACTGGCATGACCTCCGCAACCTTAAGGGAGAACTGAAATTCGTAGGTTGAACTAGTTGTCAGTAAATTTGAGGGCACTGACTAATTAATTATTTGAGCCTACATCAAACTTAAATTGAATGTAACGATGTTAATTTGGTAATTAATTGTATGCCATTTGTTTTATCTTTTTCTTATAAAATTTGAAAAATAACCAGCAGTCAGTGACACAAGTGCGGTCTTATTCTTTTGTAACTTGTTTTATCAAAAGTTTGAGCCGCTGCACTGGGCGCCCTAAAAACCACTTCACACATCTGGTAGTCTCATTGTAATGTTTATTTATAATGTCCCTAACAATACACGACATACTCGACGCGCAAATTGTCATCTAGTGAACTTTTTTTACAATAGCACACGCCTCACAATTTCCGTGTAATTCTAACTTTTATCTTTCAAACCATTGTGGTGTGAAGTTGGCCATTTATTTCCAATTATTGTCTCTTCACCAGGGGGAGTAAGTTCGTAAGGCGTTATGTTTGCTTTGATACCGCTTTAAAATTATTATCTATTCAAGAGCAAAAATCATGTAACATAGTTAAACATTTTGGTCTTAGTTCCGTTTTGGTAAGGAGCAGTATTCATTGAATTTTGGTATGATGTGGCTTAAAGTGTAAAATCTCAATAGATGAATTGGGTACATTTTGTCACGTGGCAAGTGAACTACTTATAATGAGACAAATGGTGAAGGATCCGTAGGAGGCAAGACCAGTTTTTTTATTAAGATTACTGATACTTCAACGTCGCAATACTGAGTTTTGTTTATACAAGGTTGTAAACTGTAGTCTTATGACTGCATATGGCAATTGAAGCAAGTATTTTTACCATTGATGTTTTACATTAAATTTACATTAAATTTGTGAATTTTATTTTCTCTAATTTGAAGTACTTCAAGTTTCGGTACTTTATTTTTTACTGTTATAGTTATCAAATTGTTCAATAAAACGCTCTGGTTTCTCATTTTTATAGAACAAAGTAAAAGTTAAGTAAAAAGCAAGTTTAAATTCATGCAAATGACTAAATGATAACTTGTTGCCACAATAGTTAGTGTATAATATAAGTGGACTTCATTAAACTTAACTTACGTACGTACTTAACTTAAATAATTTGTACCTTCAGTAGCTTGAAATAATTAATAACATTAAAATGTTTATAGAACAATTAGACGTTTTCGTGCAAAACAATTACTTTAGGTCAATGAAGAGGATAATTTCTACGTTCTTAACAAATTGCTGTGGCGTTGAATGCTCCAGTTTAATTATTAAGGTAAAAGTTTCGGATACAAAGCCATTAATTAACATAATGAATTTATTTATATAAACTCTGTCGCCCTTTTACTTATGTCTTTGTCTAAACGATATTTTGGTAAAGGAAATTAAAAGAAAACTAAAGTATTTTTTAAAGTTATGATCTAGACCCAGTCATAGATTCAGTTTTTAATATTCGACCTTTTTAAAGTACCGAACACTACGTTTAACTTCAGATAATTTGATAATAATTTACTACTACACTAAGGGTATACATAAAACATTTAGCGCAATTGTCATTTAATATATTGCGTGCACACTTCGTATGAATCCTGTTTAGCGTTATGTTTGGGTGGGATGAAAACGAAAATAAATAAATAAAATAAATAAATAAATATTTTGGACATCTTACACACAACATCATCTAGTCCCAAAGTAAGCAGAGCTTGTGTTATGGGTACTAAACAACTGATATAAATACATAAACATACTTTTTTTTTGTAAATACATACATATTATACATAGAAAAACACCCAAACTCCGAAACAAATATTTGTGGATCACACAAACATTTGGTCCGACTCGGGAATCGAACCCGAGACCTCTTGATTAGCAGTCGCATACGCTGACCACTAGACCAACGAGGCAGTCAAATTACATTGAAAAGCGATTACATTGAGTGTGAAATGTTTCAATATAAGATAAGTTTAAATATAAGTAACTATCACGAGTGTACTCACTTTGTAAGACTCATTTCAGGCAATATAAAAGTAGATACTTTAGTAGCGACGAAAAGAAATCTACCGTATTTATTTATTACTCTCTCCAATTTCGAATAGAACAATGGCGAGGTAACAATTTAAAGTAAAACAACTATACTAACTATGCATTTTTCTTCAACATTACCTACAAGGCCATCTGCTATCAAGTGAAGACGAGCAAGGCGTGATGAATGGCCGATCTAAAATTTACAATTTTAAATGAGTTCTACAATTGAGGGTTTAAATTACAAATCTTGAACATTTGTGGAGAGTCGTGGAATGTATTTTATTCGAACGCGAGGCTCGTTCCACTGTACTCAATTGTAAGCATTCAATTTGAAACATATAAATGTTTAAAACATACATTGTAAAGAAAATTTTGATTTTTGATAGAGACTTCCAGCGAAGAACACCTAGAAAAGTAGAACAAAATAAATGAAAACCGCATTCGAGTTTTCGACGATCGTTGATTACGATACTATACGATTGATTGTTGATACGATTACTAATACATAAAGAAACGGACGCTATATTATAATCAATGGTATTCTAAAAAAAATGTTTTAGGAGTCTCTTTCAAAAATATCGATTAAAAGAATATTGCTGTTCAATTTTTTTCCTACTATTACTTCTCTTTACCTTAGGTCACTAAAATATATATTCTGAGCATAGATAGAGCAAAGATAATTCATATTATTTAATAGCCACAGACAAATGTATATTAGATATAATTTAAATTAAATCTCAAAAGGGTTATCTCTTATTTCAAACCTGAATGCCTAGCGAGAATGCCTCGTGATGTTAAAAGTCCACCTTTGTGAAACATTTGCAGTTTTAACTAAAATATACAAATGAATACAATTTTATTTACATTTCATTAGGTGTACTGTACTGTCAACCATTTTATTGAAGTTATGTGAAAATTTAAATAAAATGCAATAATTTATACTTATCAAAATCCCTCAAAAAAATCTCTATTTCGTGTATGTCGGTTATCGCAGTAAAATGTAGCCTATGTCCTTTTCCAAGGTTCCGTCTATATCTATGACAAAAGTTATCAAAATCGGTTCAGCGATTTAGGCGTGAAAACGTAACAGACAGACAGAGAGACAGAGTTACTTTCGCATTTATAACTTTAGTATGGAAAAAACGGCTAAGTATTTTTTCCAATGTCACAAAACAAACTTTTAATTCATGTATGGTTTTATTGTCATATCAAAGTATCCTAGCGTCTTTATTATTACTGTGCACTTATATTAACATGCATCTATCTGTGTGTTAAATAATCAAATGTAAAGTACTGTTATCAGTACAAATTTCTAAGTAATACTTCCTTCGCGTGCGGTGTCGTAGTATCTTTGGTAAATATTGACTAAGCGTGGGTGTGAATATCGATTTAAACGTAATCAATATCAAGTATATACTTGTGCACACATTATACAGACTTGACGATACAGTTAAGCTCTTACGAACCATCGTCAAAATATCAATTTGTACCACTTACTACTTTGGTATTCAAATGTTATTATAAAGAGAATTACTAGTCACTTGACTGTAAAAAGATACACTAGGCTTTGAATATGTTTTACTAAAGAGTTATAAGTTGATTTCATTTTAATCAATAGTATACAGATCGGTAGAACCGAACCGTATTGAGCTATTCTAAAGGTCCAAAACCTTGTAAAGTTTAGTTACTAAGTAATAGACAAAAAAATACATATCAATGATTTAACGGTTTCGGAACGGGTAGACGTGAAATATTTATTTTTCTAGATCAAGAATTGTTGTTGAACGTTAAATGATCAAAAATTTTGAATCCGGCATTTCAAAATACTAAAATATATTAATAAGAACATTGAAAGAATAAAACTTATCCCTTAAAATAGATTCTTTGGAGGAATCCTCGAGAACTTGATATTTAAAGCTTATCAACTTGTATGCAATTAAAAATCTACATTGTAATGAGCTGGAGACCCACAATTAGCATTCAGATCGAAAGTGTGTATCTAAATGTCGCCAACAAAGTACGAAGGAATTTAGCTCTTAGCCAACCGACTTACCTCGTCGACTGGTAAAATAAGATATTATTACCGTACTAATATTGAAACGATAATTACTGAGCACTGCTGATGATACGCAGATACGTAAAACGCAAGCAGAAACCATGCTGGTTAAGCATGTGAAATGCAACATTTTACTCACACCGAAATCATTTTAAATTGCAACTAATAAAACGGTGGATGCCCAATATTATGCCATAACAAGTCTGGATACATTGAAAATAATAATAAAACCTTAGGCCAATGAATGCTGATGAGTACGAGCATGGGATATAAATAGCGACGGATTATTGAATTGCTAAGGTTAAACAGTTCAGTTATGCAACATATATAAATTTATAAATTACATTTCCTTTTAATTCAGACGTTTTATTATACACCATATTGTTGTGAAGATAAAGATGACATTACTTAGTACAAAAAACACGAGATAAGCTGTTATAAATTAAATGAAATGTTAACAGTACCTAGCTTCTTGAATTAATCTCAATTTGTAAGCCGCGTCTTGTCACGGTGTTTGTATAATGAAATGGAGCAAGTCTGTATCATTCATTAGAGTCGGACACTTCTATACAGTTAATTGTTTGAACTTGCCCGGGCTGCCGTTTAACATCGTCTCGGCTAATCAAGCTACGGTTAACAACATCCGCTTGGTAAGTGGCTGGCCGATGACTCGATGCATCACTCGATGATGCAATTGTCTCGAGTTCAAACTGTTATGTAGAGAATCGCGTCTTCAATATCTACAACTTCCGATTGAGTGTCAAGGATACCCCGCAAATGTCAATCGAGTTGAACTTGCCTGAATTGAGTCGAATGCATCAATTTGACTATATTGATAGAAGTCATGTGGAAGTTCGCTTTAATTTGTCGAGAGATATTCTCAGAACTTGATTAATGATTTCATCATTGATATAGGCGATAGATATATGTGTCATATGTATTCGTTATGAGTGGCACCAGCTTTGAATTATATACGCATTAGAAATCATTTACATAATATAGGTAGCAGATTAGAAAACTTGATGGATAAAGTGTTTTAATGTATTAAAAGATATCATAAATGTCTGTTTTAAAGTACCATTAATTTTAGAGTTTATCTTTAGTTTAATTAAATAAGACATAAGCATACTAATCGTATTAACTGGTATTAACTAACCAGTAATCTAAACCGTATTTGTATATACTTTTTAACATTAAATCAGGATAGATTTGGTTAATCTGTAGATTTGTGCTTGTAAAGGAAAGTACTATTTTATTATCTTCAATGAGTGTTAGAATGTGTCGCTATTAGTTTATTAAATTCTAATTTTATAGTTTTAAATTCCTACGAAGAAAAATTAAAGTTATTATGTAGTTAGATTACATTTTTTAAATCTGTAGGAAATTTTCCGCTACAAGTTTGAGTACTCATCTAAGTATAACAGAGCTTTTACATATTAAGTTACTTAAATCTAGGATAAATTGAAGAATACAGTTTTAACACATTGAAACAAGTGACATTAAATTCGAGTTTGTTAGAGTCATCACAGTGCTCGATTATCTGATCAACACGCTGTTTGAACGCCATCTATCTAAAGTAATGAAAACTACTTCAAAAAATATTTTTTCTTGCTAAGGCCATTCACACACTGCACCGCGCTCCGCGTAGCGCGGAGTGGCAGATTTTAATATTGTATGCAAGTTCATCGATTATTATAGAAAACACGCGAGGTCCAACACACCAAAAACGCGCTACGACGCGTAAGCGCGTGCCGCTAGCAGATTCGGGATTGGCTGCCACGCGCGTGTTCGCGTCGCCAGTGTGCGAATCGCCTTAGTTACTAAACTCCTTATGTCATCGGCTTTCTGCTAGTGAAAGTCCCGTCAAACTCGGTCTCGCCGTTGCAGGGATGAGCCGGAACAAACAGACTAAAATGTAAAAATAGCTTTTTATGGTTTCGTAGCCAAATGGCAAAAACAGAACCCTTATAGATTCGTCATGTCGGTCTGTCTGTCTGTCTGTCTGTCCGTCCGTATGTCACAGCTATTTTTTTCTGAAACTATAAGAACTATACTGTTGAAGCTTGGTAAGTAGATGTATTCTGTGAACCGCATTAAGATTTTCACATAAAAATAGAAAAAAACAAAAAAAATTGGGGGTTCCCCATACTTGGAAGTGAAACTCAAAAAAATTTTATCAACGAACCCATACGTATGGGGTTCTATGGATAGGTCTTCAAAAATGATATTGAGGTTTTTAATATTTTTTTTTTCTAAACTGAAAAGTTTGCGCGAGAGATATTTCCAAAGTGGTACAATGTGTGTGTCCCCTGTAACTTCTAAAATACAGGAGTGATAATACAAAAAAAAATGTACATTACCATGCAAACGTCCACCGAAAATTGGTTTGAGCGAGATCTAGTAAGTAGTTTTTTTTAATACGTCATAAATCGTTACCCGCAATTTAGCTTTCATTCAATCAATACACTATTCTTAAAACATCGATCAAAGTTACAACGAACTCCAAGAACTTTTATATGATGTTACTTGCTTCTACGGAACCCTTCATGGGCGAGTCCGACTTTGGCCGCTTTTTTTATACCTATATCCATTTAGTAAAAAACATTGGATTTGATATTACATACAGACACTCCAATTTATTTTTTATTTATTTCTTATTATTCTAGTATCATAGCATGAACATACTAATTTTAATACTGTTCTTAAACACGAGAAAAAAATATCACTCTGTAACTGTTAAAATCGTGTTCTTTAATACATGCCAAGCTATGACTGCCTTTTTGGTCTGGTGGTTAGGGTATGCGGCTGCTGATCAAGAGGTCTCGGGTTTGAATCCCGGTTCGGGCCAAATGTTTGTGTGATTCGCAAATATTTTCTATGTACAATTTATTATGTATTTAAAAAAAAAAGTATGTTTATGTATTTATATCAGTTGTCTAGTACCCTTAATACAAGCTCCGCTGAGGTTTGAGACTAGTTGACGTTATGTGTAAGATGTCCAAAAATTTCATTTAATTTATTTATTCGTTATAATAAGATATATTGCTGTGAATTGTAATTGTATGTTTTTTCCAATACAAATTAATTCTAATTTGTTTATATAAGTCAATTATGTCCTGTGTCTCTAAATGTATTATAAATATAAAGATTGCATTTCAAGGAAAAATATAAGCCCTTAAAAATATCAACTGTCTCACTAAATTCAGTATCAAATTTTTTGCTATAGCTGTAGTGGAGACAGGTTTGACGGAATCAATTAAATCGGTCATTACAATTCACTCACTCACCATTATTATTGTTCTCTGCACTTGCGGCGATATGACGTCCGCGCAACACGTGAATTTGATGCGATATTTTATCAACGTGCCTCGAATTTATAATTCTGAACTTAAGTTTAGTTTAGTGAAACTTTTTGTACATAAATGTGCCCAATTTACAGCTCGTATTCAAAATAATGTCTGTTTCCGCTCCACTAACTTTCTAATCTAATTAATTATAGTAATATATGTTATATTTAAATATTTAACATATTTAGTTTTTGATAGTACTACTGCGACAAAAAACTTCTTTTTGCCAGAACTCTACTAGCGCCTAGTATATTGATTACCGCTGCAAAGAATTAGCTAGGTATGCCCTTCCTCAAGAATCACTGTATCTCCCTTCCAAATTCAGGTTTTACGGTTTAGACGTGAAAGCATAAGAGACATATAGACAGACAGAGGTTCTGTTGTATTTATAATATAGATTACACCTTACGTTGTATTTTACCTTTATAGCATGGATTTTGAAAAATTGGATACATATTTTTTGTATCTACTGGTGGTTTGGTATTCGTGGTATTCGTACTGTTGGACCTAGTTACTCGGTTTGAATCAAATACATGCAATACGTGTGTTATTCTTATCATATTAATATGGATTGGAAAAGGTTGTTAAAATTAAATATCACTAGCTAAGGGGCTTCACCCTCGTGCATGTCGGTAATCGGAAACAATAGCGAATGACTTCTACAAGAATCAAAGTATATCGAAGAAAAATTCAATGAAATGGGTGCAGCGGTTTAGCCCTAAAAGCTTATCAGATAGACAGACAGACATAGTTATTTTCGAATTTATAATATTAGTATGAATCAGTCGATAAACGTTACAAACTATAAGTACCTAGGTAATAACTCTATTAGAATTTTTTTCGGTGCAGTGAAAATGATAAAGATAATACAATTCTTTAAAAACCAATTGCGCAGGACTGCTAAGGTCGCGTTCAACATCATCAACAGTTAACGGCTTTTCAGATTTGTTCAGTATTAGTTGTGTCGTACAATTTTCCCAAACTTTACGACTTTTATCGAGACATGCGAATATTTTTCATCAGTAGCGAACGTTTTAACGGTAAAAAATGTAACTGTGACAGGAAAACGCCATTCTGTGGCATTGCAATCTGTCTCGGATTGTAAAAGAGTATCCTTGAGCCAAGTCGAAATGTTTGTGATATTTCCCGTAATTATTGTGACACTATACAAGCCCTGTAAATTGTTCGTGCTATCCTTAATTATCTCTCATAATTTTTAAATTCAAGATCTCTCATAATTTATAACTTTAATTTGAACGTACGACTTATTCTACAATGTTCAAAAATAGAGTACCCATAAGACCCTTATTAACCTAAAGCAAGTGCAATTACCTAAAAGCAAAAATCAGTATTATTTTATTGAACCGCCGATGTGAAACAATAAAAACTCAATTACCAATTAATTGATTATATATAAATCGTATAGTAATTGTTTATAATCTAGTAATGAGATCGAGTGAAATTTTGCCTAAAATAAATTTACATCAGTGCTACATGTGCTTAAAAATGTATTCATTATACGAAAAACCTTAAATGTTTGCAATTTATTAAAGAAACTTTTTAATAGATCAAGTAAATAACGATCAAATTAAATTTCACCTGTAAGGCTTTGTTAAAAGTCCATATTTTGAGTTAACTACAGCCTTCCGCGTCGAGAGTAAGAACCTTCAAAACAGGTAATTTTGTATTACATAATTCTTAATTTTATGGATGGACCACATCACTTTTCTTTCCTGCTAAAATTAATTGTGGCATAATACCCATCCTTATGTTTTTGTAATATACTTGTGGAAGTATCGATTGGCGAGTTCATGGTTTTCACTATCTTAAAAGATCTAAAGTCTGTTATTTTGATCAATTTTATTCTTGCCAGTCACATAACTAATATTCTACCGATTTATTATAAAACTATAAATTTTTCTTAAGTATTCCGTCGAAAACATAATAATATGTATTTCGCTTGATACTTCGCTGACCTATTTATTAAAGAATAAGTTGCACTCAATATCTGATAAAATAACTGTTTAGTTTTTTATCACATGGTAAAATACACGGATGCTTTTCAATAAAATTACCTGCTTTTTGTAAGGATTTCGTAAAAGAAACACAACATCTGAGTTTTGTTAGAGACAGTTACAATTTAGGCCGTTATAATTGTATAGAATTTCTTTGTGCGGCATAAGAATGAAACACTGAAATCTACAGAGTCGACTATATAACACACCTGATAGTTAAATGCACTTCTAGGACAATGCACATTATTTATAAGCTGATTTATAAGGTTAATTTTACACAACTGGATGCCATTAAAAAACTTATGAAAATTGCGTAGTCTGACCAATTTCTACTTGTAACTCTTCTTTGTTCTACATATACACGTACTTTGTACTAACAATCTTTTAAAGACCGCATATTACATAAAGAAAAACAAATTACAAAAACTGTTTTAAAAATTAATATATTCAGACTATTTTTTCAATACGACTACTCTAAGTATTTTTATTCTAACCGTCGCGTCGCTCGTACCTGACATCAAGAATTGCTGAGAAAATCCTCCCAAAACACAATCTATAATCCATCGGCAACACGTGCACGAGGCTATTATTGATTTTGCCGTTTTTTCTACAAAATTGCATGCCCGTCTCGACTTGACATTGAAAAAATATTTACTAGGGTGCCGTGTGAATGGGCCTTATTATAAGCTTGTGCAATGACATTTTGGTTTTTGTGGAAGGTTCCCGGTCGCGTGGCACCGGAATGCGAAGGCTTCTGCAGTTGTACCTATTTTTATATATTCTGTACCTATACACGTCTATTCATATACATATAGATAGATATAGGTACAGATGCGATTATATATAGTCTCATTGCTTTAATTATATGACAGTAAAAGGACTCAATATAATTAACAAACTAATTTCCTAAAAGTGATATACATTTATATTATGAGTTCCTGAGATAATCTCTTAATGTTAACTTCGGTTTCCCGAGCTTTTATCTTATTCATGATAACCTTTTTAAACGGTATTAACTAAATTAGGTCATAAATTACTTTGTTTGCTTTTTTAAGATAGTAAAAACACAAACACACTTCCAAGTTAAGTCAGACTACTAGCGGATATAATGAATTAAAGTTAATTAGTTTGATAGGTACCGTTTACAAAATAAAACTCTAATAGCGTCAAACTACGTTCTTCAAGGAAGGAATGCTCATTGTGATAAGTTAAAAACATTCCAGATTTTTATTTTGAAGAAGAATGGTGTCTATGCATGTATTATGATCAGAGATAGTTAGAAAATTTTGAAAGTTTATGTTGGCATCATCGACATCCTTTATCGAGACACTGCTGAATATAGACATCTTATTTCGAAAAAAGTTTGGCCTATTATACTAACTTCATTTAGCCTTTATTATTCTCAAGATTATTTGGGGTCGGCTATTAGTTCAAGCATTTTTACCTGAATATCAATCTGTCTTTCCTCGAAAAGACTGACGTCGGAAACCCGCAACCCAGAGGGCGAACTGGATTCGAAGGTTGAACTAGTTGTCAGTATATTACAGGATAATGTCTTCCCAATAACGATTGCCGTAGATGATGTTCATTACAACTGGAATGGACGTCTTAATGTGCTCTCCGAGGAACCGTCGTGAAACACCGCTATTTCCGATACTCCCAGCTGCTATTAAGAATTTCTTGTAAGAAAAACCCAACAACGCTCCGACTGGGAATTCGGACCCCAGACCTCTTGATCAGTAGTTGCATACGATAACCGCTAGACCAACCAGGCATTCCTAGTCCATTATATATTAATAGTTTGACCAATAGTAATCTCCTATTACATAAATTGTACGATTACATTGAATACTTTAAATTAATTAAAATAACAGTTCATATTCTTCGAAAATTGATCTAGTAATTCAAAAAGCTTGTATAATATTGAAAAAAAAAAAGCCAATGTTTGTACGGATGTCAACAGCTTTGACTTTCGACCCGTAGCTACATAGCTCCGGAAAAAAGGTTTTGAGTTTCAAGTGATGGCATGTTACCCTTTGATTGGTATACAAACATTCATTCACCTCATATTTCATTGTATATACAATACTTTAATATTTTTGTACTTCAATGTAGTTTAGTCCATTTTGACAGAGGCAGAAAACTTCAGAAATGTTTAAGAAAATCTTAAATCACTTCTGGCTATATTAAGTATATTATGATCTAAGTTTATCTATACATTAAAGATTTTATATTCGTATTAAGCTCATATTCTATAAAGGCCATAACTTGAATCCCGGGGATCGTTTTCGAGTCATGGTCTCAATGGCGGCTCAAGAGTAAATGATGATATCCATGATGTACAAGATATCAAAAGATTTTAATGTTATTGGTATTTCAGTCTTAATAAATTGATAATTTGATCGAATTTTTAAAATATTTTCTTCTAGTTTAAACTAATTACACCTCAATCCGGAGGCCAGGAAACTGATGTGCCAAATTACCCTATTTAGTAACCAGATTTATTTTCTACTGTCATAAGCTGTTCTTTGTGCTCTTCTTACAAGTTAAAGAATATAAAAAGAAGTAAGAATAGTTTGAAAAATACACATACAAGAAGAGTAGCCAAATTTTCGTCGGTTAATTGCTGTTGTCTGTCTCTCGAGAGCAGTAATTGAGTTTTGCATGAAAGGTGTCGTAATACTTTTTATTCTCCTGGTAAAACATAATGTTTAATTTAAATATTAGAACTGATTTCTATGCAGTGTTATATGAGTATGTTTGGTAGAAAGAATATCAATCCAGATTTACTTTGTCATCAGTGTAAGTTGACTTAAGTATGTATTTCAAATAACCTTTAAATGCGTGTTTTTTTTTTATAACAAAACAAAACATTGAATTATATTTTTAAGATTTAATTTCATTAGGTATATAGTGATTTAACAGTACACTTATCAGTTTAATGGAGAGAGTTTGCCAATAATCTGGCTTAGAATATGGACGCCCTTCCCTAACAGATTCAGTTTAATTGATAAATCAAAAAATAAATATTTGTAATTCCTAATGCATACAGTTAAAAAATAAGTTCCTTAGAAGATTTTTCTTTCAAATAACACAATGGCCCTTCCATAGACGGTACCAAAGATAAGATAAAGCGATCAACTTCTCCGGAGAAGTATCACGTCGGCACATATTATTGTATTACAGATTACAGGCGTGGCGAAGATAAGACAGTCAATAGAAACCCTTAAACACCGATCATGTCAAAATATTTATTACATCAATGAATTCACTTTACATATTTATAGTCACAGCGTCGTGAGAACTGACTTTATACAATGTATTCAGTGTATGCTTAAGATTATATTATTAATCTGTTTATTTTTTAATTGTAACTTTACAACTCATCTTTTCGTGAGCAACAATATAAAAAACTCTTAGTCTATTTAGTTTCAATCTGTTAATATATTTTTATGATATGTGTATTCACTATAATATTTTCAATCTCATGTATGTATGTCATTCATTTATGAAGTAAGAAATGTGCAATTTTCAGGTACCTAACAATAACATTACTTAATGATAATACATTAAAATAATCTTAATAAAGGTAGACTTGAATACTAGTAGAAATACAATTCTAAATTAACTAACTTCTTTATACATTCACTTTGCAATGAACATTTTGTTTGCATTTTGTATGCAATGTATTTATCGATATAATAAATAACTAAAAAGTAAATAGTGTCTTAGTGAATACATGGTACATATATCATAATAATACAGTTTTAATGAAAATCCTTCGAAAGGTTTAAGTTTTAATGATTGTAATCCATAACATTGATATATTATTATTAATACTTATTGAATAAATAGTTTGTGTGAAAGATGTTGAATTTAAGCCTGATATTTGATTGACAGTTTTGGTTTTGAATAAATAATATTAACTTGAACTTTGTGGTTAAATGTTTGTTATTGTTTTTTTTTTAATAATAAAGGAAACCTCACACGACTCATCCGTTAGCACGACAGACACAACATGCCGAACTACAAGATTGATGGCATAATAAAATCAAGTTTTTATAACTTACATTATTGCTTTATAATCTCAAATTTGACTTTTATCTTTTAGAAAGCTTGTATAATGGATAAACTATCTTTGGGGACACGATCGTGTTGATTAGTCAAACCATCCCGTACAAGTTTGATGCCCAATTAAGACGTATAAATAAAAATAAGTTTCTTATAATAAATTTTAACAGTGGTTTTACAGAATTAATGAGTTATTTCAAACACAATCATAAGCTAATTTATAGCTGTTTGAAATTAACTTTTAATATGAAATGTCATATAATATCTATAAAGATCACGGAACAGATTAGAAGAGAATAAACTGAAATAACGACAAGGAACAACCTCCCATGGTATTATGTGAGAGTCTATAAACCGTGACGATTATCAAACATAAATTAACAAGTGGAATATGTTTTTGGACATTTATTGTGGTGCTTCCAAACACAGTAACGGCACTTCATATAAATGTGTAACTTCCTTTCAAACATTCGTATTCACGAAAGTACACAAGTAGACGTGCTTAATGTTTACAAAACTAGGGTTTTCAATATCATGACATGTTAAATCTATTATGTTTGTGAATAGTCAATTATCTAACTCTGGGTTTCTCTATCGGTACAGATTATATATGTACGAGTAGTTTTCCAAGCACTATACTGGCTGACGCATATACTTCATGCACCTCATTTAGACATCACCGGTACCTATCGATCTAAGTGTGACCATAATCTTAGGCACGCCAGCAAAACACAAATAAAAAAAATACGAAAAGCAAACTACGCGATACGAAAATCATATACTACAGCGTCCAAAAAATATTGCCATTGTATTTATTTTGAAAATTCTTTATTTATTCTTCCAAATCAATTTTATCCCCTTCAAAGTAATCCCCTCCCGATGCACTTATGCCAACGGATTTTCCAATCTTCGAAACACCGGTTGTAGTCACTTTCCGGGATGGCCTTCAGTTCCGTCTTCGCTGCGGCTTGAATCTCCTCTATCGTATCAAAACGGTGCCCACCAAGCACTAGACAGGTGAATACGGTGGTTGCGGAACGATATGGGTTGAGTTTTTGGCGAAATGATCACGAGATTACGAGTCACAAATTCAATGTTTTCGGTACCAGTCGAGATTTGTCGCCCTTTAGGACCAAAACATCCCTTAAAATGGAGCCTTTCGATATGCCAACTTCATCAACAAGGTCTCTAATCGTTAATCGACGGTTTTCAACAACAAATCTTTGATTTGTTGTACGTTAGCTTCGTCGGTTGGGGTTGATGAGCGCCGAGGACGCTCTTCGTCTCCGACACGTTCACGGCCGGCTTGGAAATCACTATAAGTACCACTTGTATACATTTTTTTTAGATCACCAAAGGCTTTCTGCACCATCTTCAACGTATCCGTGTAGTGACGGATTAAGAATACTGAGTGTCACCACCCCTATTCATCCCGCGAGTGTCGTAAAAGGCGACTAAGGTATAAACTATGCAAGACAACATCAATGCAAACAGAAGGAAAACTTGAACCAACCCTTTTTTTTTATGTCTGAAAAATCATCATGGACCGTCACCCCACCGGGGGTTACGGCGGGGTGGTGTGTCGGACTTGAACCGACTAAAAAACACACAGTGTGCCCTCTCCGGGCTTCTCCGTTTAGGAGGAGGAGAAGTCCAGGGTGGGATCTCCTTCTGAAATTCTCCAGCGCCTGCTCGCTCCTGATGCGGGCACCGTCTCGGATGACGACCCTCTCTTAGGCGGCGTCCGGCACACACCGACGCCGCCCCCTCGCGGCTGGCCACATAGTGCGGGTGGAGGGAAAACCCGTCCCGTCCACTCGCGGCCACACTCAAGGCGGCATGAGGCGCAGATGTTCGCGCCTCCGCCGCCCGAGTCGCTGGCGGCGAATCTGGTCCGATTGGATATCGTCCTCCCGGGCCTTCTCTGCCGCCTCCTCCTGCGTGATTACGTCCTCGCAGAAGGTTGCGACCGCGGTAAATGAGCTCTCGCTGTCGGCCATGGAACGAATGACGGCCGGAAGCGAGAGATCCTCTCCAATAAACCAACCCTATACCAACCCGTCTGGCCAGCGTGGTATAGTAGGCCAAAACCTCCTTTCTAAGGAGAGGCCTATGTCCAGCAGTGGACTGTTGAAGGCTATTGATGATGATGAGAAAGCACACAAAACGACGCGTATCTCAAACCCTAATGAATACTTTGACATGAAATTTCAAATAGATGTCACTGACAGTACCACCAACGTAAAAAAAAAATCTCCAAATCCTTCTACGTTCGCAGTTTGAATTCAAATGTCACATTTACTTTTCGACACATTTTTCTCTTTCTTCCCGGATGTTTGTCTCTAGACAGCTATAGTTTGTGCTAGTACACTACAGTGCACTATAGTGAACTACTGTAGCGGTCATCTTACACTTCCACTTAGACTATTTCCTTTTGCAGTTTGCCTCGATCGTGCAGTGGTAGTGTTGTTTTATGTCACGGGTTCATTAGAACTTCGGAATTCGTAGCACATGTTTAAAAGATCTACAAATATTGATCTCGGCTCGATTGAATATTTTTATTAAAAATATTATACATAGAAAATATCCAATCCGTCTTTATGTAACCCTAATTTATTTAAAAAAGAAAGCATAACATATATATGTCTAAATATTCTATTACGCAATATAGCTAAGTAGCTCACGTATAACTTCCGATCAATTTATATATCAAATCATTATCATCATCATCATCAGCCTATCTCAGTCCACTGCTGGACATAGGCCTCTCCCATTGCACACCACTTTGATCGATTTTGGGCTTCTCGCATCCAGCTCCTGCCAGCCAAATATTGTCATAGTCTATAAATGTCCTTAGTGTCTTTAAATATCTTTATATATTCATGGTGTTTCTTGCCTTTTCTTTTTATTTAATGTAACACGCAACTAGTGTGATCACGGACTTTCATTGACATGACTCTAGTTTGATTTTAATTATACATTTATACTTATTTAAAATTGTACTGAATTACTACTTATCAGAACATTTTATTAATGAAATATATATACATACACATTTAGTGGTTCTGTTGCCAGTTCATAAGAAAAATAAAATAGACTACCAAAAATTGCTTAACACAAATTACAGCCTTTGGAGAGCAGAGGTTTATCTAATGACACTCGTTAATTTGAAATCAACTATGACATAACTGACACCTGTGAAATGAGTGATTTTTAAATGGTTTTTATAGCATTTAAGTAACAACACGCAAATAGCGCACGACTAATGTGATGACCAACTTGTGAAACCATGAATGAAAATTTTAGTCACCTGCCATAATTTATTTAAATCACCATTTAAAAAAATTACAACATGCTATCGGATTTAAAAGAGCAACCAGAATTGTAACCAAGAAATGTCATAGTTACAAGTAGCCATATATATAAAAAAAACTATAAACGCTTCTCTACAGTGATATAGACCACGTAAGTTGTCAAGAAGCTTTCTAGAAATATATTATATAAGTTATTAAAAATATGTTGAAAAGTTAAGAATTCTTGTCTGTTCTTCAGAATTTACTTACTGTCACTAACCCATACTTACCACAACTGGTTCAATTGAAATCAATGATTTTGATAGATATAAACATTTCGAAAAATTCTTTCCACTAGAAGTAGAACACAAACAGGAAGAGGAAATCTTCTTGAGGTTCGATACCGCTCATGTGATTAGGATTATCGACAATCTACAAGACAAGTTTCTAAAACAGGTCAAACACTAGCTTTAATTCCCACCTGGTACACATTTTACTACAAAATTCTTTGCATATAAACTAAATATTTTACTAGATGATATTATCGACACGCTTCCTGACATTCCACTCCAATATCAATGCGTAAGATAGTAACAAAAAATTATCTTCATCGATGCAGCCTAAAGAACATAACAGTTAGAGAGGTATCCGCTTCTTATTAAATAGCAAAGCTGAGATGAATGGTGAATGTGTGAGAGCACTAGACGATGACACCAACCCGGCAATTCTCAATGTTACAGCTTTTTGTTTCACTTCGGAAAGATGTCATCATGCACGCCAGTAGCGTTCCTACATGCTATTTGTCATTTTTACGATGTAATATGATTTTGTTGAACACAGAATCACTTGCAAGTACCATAACATAATATTGCGCCTGGAATAGTCAATACTCTAGGTAATTGTGTAAATAAAATTGTAGCATGTTTATACGGTAGGTTATAATTAAATTATCGGAAAGAAATAAATACATATGAAACTCACATAAATAAATAGTTTGACTGCTTCGTTAGTGCAGTGGTAGCGAACATGACTGCTGTACTGTGGTCTCAGGTTTGATTCCCGGGTCGGATCATATGTTTGTTTAATCTGCAAATATTTGTTTCGGAGTTTAGGTCTTTTCTATCTATAAAATGTAAATCGGTATTCTACTAGTCAATCTAGATTCTTTAGTACAAGCTCAGCTTAGTTTGAAGCTAGATGTCGTTGGGAATCAGATGTCAAAAAAATTCATAAATTTCATACATGATGGTCATGTATGAAATTTATGAATTTTTTTGACGTATAATAAATTTACATTTACATGCGCAACGAGTTGAAGAGCTGAAGACAAACTAATGTTACATACTTATCATAAATTGGAATTGCACTGAAGTTCTAAGCACAAGTATATACTATTTATTTATTACTAACAATAGAATGTTTATTTATTACTAACAATTAAACACTTTATTTATGTGTTATTATAAATGTATTTAATGTCAGCTAAATTAAATATGTGCGTATATTTCCACGTTAATCAAAAACTAAGAATTAACAAATAGACCGAACAAACACTTAAAGTTAAATAAAAGCTTGTAAAACTAAGGTTTAACATTTTATTATCATAATAAGGAAATACAAGTTTCATTAAAAACATATAAAACGTTAAAATTTGTAAAATATTGTCATCTGAATGGTCGTGTAGCATAAATAATGTTGTCTTATCCATGACTTTAATGATATCTGTGGTCGATTGGTATCACAAAGTAATGTCATTCAAAGATTTTCCGAGCGAAGCGTCTCTCGACTGCTGCTATATATTCGTTTTTTTATAACAATAAGAATTTGTTCCTGGTTGACGAGTAAAGGAATCTCGCTCGTTCCCTTGTTACATACCGCTCCATCATAAAATGTAAATATCATCGATATAACTCTTTTAAAGTATCACAATAATTAACGATAACGATATTTGACAACATTTTTAATAACTTGAGTCGGCCACTGTGAATTAAATTTTATTCAAGCTTCAAATATTTTCACTGAATAAAAAAGTTTCTAGAACATAAAATGAAAAGTAACGGTAATTGTTATTAAATCGTCGAAGTTCAATGAGGAACATAACGAAGAACTGGAAGAGTGGACAACGCGCAACAAAATTTTTGATGAAACGTAGCAACACGTGTCGACACTTCCAGTTATTGCCATCTGCTCCTGCAGTACATCGTCACCTGTGTGCTTTTAAGCCAAGATACTCGAACATTAATGAAAATTCGTGAAAGTCAGTTCAGAATGCTACACAACATGTTAGTTTGGTGTCTGCATTGACCGCTATATCGATATACATCTTGATTAACATTACAGGGCCACTTGCCGGTTTGACAACATTATTGTCATTAGCTTTGAGATAATTTATTTGCTCTATAGTTATTTTTGTTGTAGTTATTTCTTATGTCAATTTTAGGTGAAGTCAAAATGTTATGAATGATTTATACTTCAACACTACGGGTACGACAATAGTGTTTGATATAGCCCTCTGTAGTCAGTTTTCGTTGATTTGTAGGCGATAAAGCTCTCCTATAAACTCTAACCTAAATACCTGTAGGTACCATTCCAGTTCTCATACTGCATTTCAGATTGTATGTAAATATATGGAGAAGATATATTAAATCTAAATTAAATCTCTGAATTCAGCATTAAGTAAGAGCATAGCTTCTGTGTATTACGGGTTCTAGACATTCGAGTTCAGATGAAGTACAATTGTCTTATTCTTAGCATCTAAGAACTGTCAAATTGACAGCACGGTTTGTCTAGTGGTTAAAGGGATCACTACACTCCTTTTTAATGCGCTAAGTGCTATGGGTTCAAAGCCCACATGGGAAAACAAACAACACACAAATTGTTCGTCCGAGTCTGGGTGTTTGCGTCTGTTTCATGTATGTTTGCATATATGTATATATATACATATATATTATATTTTCTAAGGCAATAGATATAATGCCAAAGGACATATATATTGTCTGTAAAAAAGCAACAACAATATTTACTAGTGCCATTCTTCACAAAGAAAAACACAATTCCTTCTACAACGAAAAATTGATCATGTAAATCAAAATAATAATAATAATAATGGTTTATATGCAAACTTTTTTACATATATCCTATGAAGTCCCTGACTTCTGAGCTAGGTAGAAACCTGTGATACAGAAGTCAGAAGAAATTTTTATAACAGGACAATAAACATTATAAAACCATAAGAATGTCAAGAGAAATTTTAAATACACTTACCTATAATAATTACCAGTAGAACAAACACTTAGTCCTATAAGTAGCTAATATTACTGTTACTTACAAACAAGTTACAATTTTAAAGATATTTTTAGCAATAGGAAATCACGTATTAAGCTTTTACCTACTAAGTAAAGCATTTATAAAAATAATAGTTGTACTTTACTTTTTATTTAAAGTCAACTAGAATAACACTGCATTTGTTTTTCTTTTCGTTTTTCATAAGACATTCTGATTTCACCCAGTCAAATTTTACGAGCATCGCAAAAAACCTGACAATAACTCTTAATCCAGTTACAGAACCTATGATGCGCTGTATGTTTACATTTATTTGGCACTTTCTGTTTTTACTTTCAAAGGTTTCATACAGATGGGATCACTAACGCTAAATTTAACGTGAGACATGCGCAGACGTGTCGGCAGCTTTGGCCGTCGATTCGTATTCGAAGAAAACGATACGCCATTGTTATGCCTGTTATTGAGTATACTGTTACAGTTTTTCATGGCACATTACTAATGTTCCCTTTGTAAGGGTTTTTGTATCTCAAGTACTCTGAAATGCTAGGATCAAGAAATGATAGGCTTTGGTAATGCTGTTATGGTTAATAATATTAACATAATATCCCAAAACGCAGATTAATTTTATATGAATTCTCATATCTGTATCAAATACCCAATACCTACAACTACGTATCATTAACAATAATCAGCATCAAAAAGAACAAAATTAAGAGCATGCCCGATTCAGCGAACTTCATACTGCCCAATTTTGATTTTATGTTCTGATAAGCCAAAAATAAAAACACAGAAAACTTGATCGCAACTCCACCTACCGAATCCTAAACTAAACTATTCTCTTGAACACACCACTTGAACACATACAAAAAAAATCACTAAAAGTTTTAAAATGACTCTACTCTGCCTGTTGGAAAGCATTAGTAGAATCCAAAAGTAGTGGTCACCATATTAATTGCGAATGTAGACAGTGCAGTGTAGTGATCTGTTGAGATGCTTTAGTACCATTCGGCGTCCGGCCTTTGAATAAAATTCCTTTAAAAGATTTGAAATTTATTCTTAAAGTATGTACTAGTCGTACGAAGTTTTATCTGCATGGTGGTTCATCACACTCTGATATATCAAACAAAAGCAACTACGAAAATGGCCATATATATAGGATTTAAATATAATAATAATAAACAATATATAGAAAATGAACACAACAAAACTGTTAATGTTAGTAAAAAGTAAGTATAAAATGATGACACTGGTGTAGTATCTTTAAAGTAATAAAATATCCATAGTAACCAATCTAAGCCAAATATTACCATTAATACTGATATTAATTTAACTTTATTTTATAACTAATTTAAATTCATTCATTGTATTACTAATATTTTAAGTACTTTCCATTGTGATGAAAATTTCAGCGCTACAATTAGTAAACTAATGTTAATTTACGGCTTCTGTTAACTGCTAGCAACAAAAAAGAAAATACATGAGAAAATATTGTACCAGTACCATATGAAACTATTCCTTAGGAAACAATATCTAATCATTACAGCAGTTGGTACTTGTAAACCAATTATTGAGCTTAAGAGGTGAACTTGCTATTACTTAATAACAGTTTCACTTAACTTTGATCAAGCAGACCTGTTTTAAATTTTTACATCTGCCGGTATGAGGCAATGAGATATACTATTAAATGTATTAGAGTCGACTGCCGCGGTAATATCTCTACCCCACAAAAAACAATGCATTTTTTTTGATATACAAAGGTATAATCTGATAATCTGTTAGTAGGAAGGGTGTCATTTCCTATGTCAGGAAGATTAGCTATATACAAGTGACTTAGGTATCAGTAAAAACTGGTAACTATTACGTGTGAATACTAATTTGAACTTTCCATAAACGTGATAACTTTGGTAACAAAAAGAGCTGTTACGTTCTGTAAAGTTTTCAATATACATATTTGACAATGGTATTTCTTTTTCATGTTTAAAGTTTGTGCAAAATTTTAGCTATTTTTACTCAGTTATGGAATAAAAAGGGCTGTATGGGTTTACTTAAGATTTTATTACGAGTATTATATATTTATGTCTTATATTGATATCTTAACGAATGTGCAAAACATACTAAGTGCATATTTAGTTACGTCAAAAATAGGTTACCGTAACTTTCAGTGCCATAGATAGGTTATAAAACTTTTAATTATTATATACTAGCTTTCGCTCCCGGCTCCACCCGGCATGTATCTCGATTTTTGCAGTAAGAAGTTTGCTTAAGCCTAAGCCTAAGCTTTTGTGTTATTCTAACATACAGATTATATTACTGTAAAGTTTCATCCAAATCCGTTCAGTAGTTTTTGCGTGCAAAACACCTACATACATACTCACAAATTTTCGCGGTTATAATATTAGTAAGGATATAATTGAAATTAAGAATAATATAATGCTATATTTTTTTCTGCGGCTAATAGAAACACAGGTCAGGTGGAGTGATGATTTGCTCAAGACGGCTGGTAGGAGCTGGATGCGAGTAGCCGAGAATCGAACTAAGTGGCGTGCAGTTGGAGAGGCCTATGTCCAGCAGTGGAGTGCCATAGGCTGATGATGATGATGTTTTTTTTGATATTCTATTCGTTGTTTGATGGTAATGATAAAATTTATTTTTTTAATTAGTTGTACGAAATTATAACATGTATTTGGAGAAAAATGTAATTCCAAGCAAAATATTTTACTAGTGCTAAACGCTTTAAACAAATCTAAGTATATTAAATATGAACTATACCAGTCGTTGTTGCATTATAAAAGGTAGGATAAGCATTGCACTATTGTTAATATACTTATTTATGTACTTTTGTTACAGATTCGAAAGGCAGACCACCGCGTAGAAAATAAGACATCAGGCAAATTGAAACGGATCAAAGGGAATGACAGCCTTCGTGAAGGCATTAGAATTGACCGTTTTCTGCGCGTTTCAAATAAATAATACCAAATACGAGATTCTTCTGACATTATTACCCTCGAAGATTTTATATCTTTAGGAGCATACAGGATGTTTTGAGGAAGTAACTTACATTTATTTTTGAGTCAAATATGAAAACGCATTCTAATAATTCAAAACATATCGGATAAGGTCTGTCGTTAAATTTAAGTAAATATACAAATTTAGGTTTTCTTATGAAATCGGCACAATGATCTTATCCATCACACTCGTTCCTGTTTTTAATTACGTTAATATCCAGTTCAGTTTCATAAATTTAAATTATCTCTTCATAATTGGAGGTAAGCTAAATAAAATAATTTAAGTCATGTTCCCAACTGGAATCATTAAATCCACTGATATTATCGTAATCTGAAAAACGAATCACTCCTAAATGTAAACTGTCTTTAAAGTTCAATCGTGAATCGACGAGGCCACCCGTTACATGACTTTTCCCGGTGGTCCAATCTTCAAGATGATTAAATTAGGATACCAACAGATATAACATGCGAAATGATATACAATGAACTGAGTCCGATTCCGCATAATGAAGCAATCAAATAGTTTCCATTGTACCTTAGCTGATCCCGATGTAGTGATTCAAACGTTTACGTTTGCGTTCTGTTACAATTCAAACTTTAGCTCTTTAAACAGTTTAATATGTCAATTTGACACACATTTTATCAAAAATATTATATAGTAATTTGATTTAATGTGCGTAGTTTCATTATGTTTAGCTAACATTAATAATTTTAACATTAAAAGTAAGTCAGTTTTAAAAACTAAACAAAAGTTTGCGTTTATATTACGTTTAGTACCTACTGCCGAAGATTTGAATGTCCGTGACCGCTTTGCATACGGTAATCCCATTCCAAAACTCCACAAAAAGTTGTTGCATTTTAAAATACTTTACGAAAGCAAACATTTGACGTTTCGGGGGAAATTGAGCGGAAGACTTTTTGTGGGCCTCTTTGGAATGGATTAACGCAGAGTACACGTACACTAAGCTGACGTTCAGTAGCACAGCACTCATATTCCAATTGAAAACGACTTTTTGACTGCTCGCGCTCCAGAGATTATTTAAGCCTTCATCTTTATTGATTTACTCCGAGCTCGAAACAGATATATATTAATATCACAGTCGTTACGTTCGGGCGACCGTTTATTGATGCTACGTTGTCAATGAGGCGCCTTTGTTCGCACCAAAATTTATAAGTTAGACGTCTGTCCATTGTATGGCAGCATAAAAGGAAATACTACAATGCGATGTATTTTATACCGAATCATAATCCTGACGTGTGGTCAAAATGTGTCGAAGCGTTAAAGATTTATATCAACGGACAAGATTTTAGTCCAGTGGGTCATATATCATATCTGTCTTAATCACAAAATCTATATTACTTTTTAGATCTATGAGTAAAGATATCAACTATTCAAAATATGTATTTTAAAATGACTTGTTTTAATAAGTTCCAATAAGTTCCAATTTGTCTTGCTCATTTTGAACGTTGAAATAAAAAAGATAAAATTATTTGTTCCAGGATTATTTACGTTTAATAATAATAATGGTATTCTTGTAAACTATATAATATATATAATAATTCGTACGTAGACGTGATTCACAATCACAATCCACAGGATGATCAAAGCCAGACCGGTTAATGATTTGGAATGCACCTAAAATTTTGTAATGAATTCATAAAATCTACATACATGATATTATTGTGAGGCGATAGGAGGACACAAATTAAGCCCACAGTCGACGGCAGTTTTAGTAAATTAATTTCATTTTATAACGTTTCCATAGTCACATAGTACACTAGAATGAAATTTAACGTTATGAAGAGAGTCCAAGTATGAAGCCATACATAATTATAAGCCATACATACATAATTATGGTAAATATTACCCGGAAATTCATTGCGAATCTCTTGCTATCTCTTTCATTAAAATCGATAAAATAGTTTAGGCTTTACGGTAGAACATACAAGGATACACATACACTGAGAAAATAAATCTCAAATTCCTACGGTCCTGACAAACTTCCTTTGCTTCTTCCATATTCTTCAATGGCTGCATACATGACGGAATCTCAAAAGCGGGCACTTAAGACTATGGTCTCTAGTACGATATTTCTCACACTGAGAGTCGTCATAGAACAGTATTATAAGGAAATAATTGAGTACTATGCTCATCAGCCCTCTCGTAGTAACTATTTATTAATCTGTGCCAGAGTGTGATTCAATCTTCAAGAGTATTTAAGTAGGGAGTTTTTTATTTCTTCCAGAATACTCTCTCAGACTAAAGACGTTGCAGAATCTCTATTTTTCATGATAATGCTGTTCCCCACCACTAAATGCTATAGGTTTAAATAGGTTTCAAGATACATTACAAATTTTACATGTTTTGTTAGAATCACAAAGTAAGTTTACTCACCTACAATCATTAAAATTTAAATCGAACAATAAATTGCTTTCAATAACTATTTCAAAAATTTTTGGGACGGAAAGTACCTACAAAATTTTCATGTCCATTAATTTTATATCAGAAATAAAATATCCAATCATACGCACAATATAACGCAAAGTGAACATTTTACAATCGACTGTGCATGTCTACGAAAGGCGGCTAGTAGAATACTTGGCCCGCCTCTTTCGGCGTCACTTTACTCATTATTGTCATACGAAACGACACTAATTTTATTTATTAGTATCTTTTACGACATGTCAAATTGCGGAATGGTACCTACTACATGACGGTGGGCGGCAAACTTTTGTACAACCGCACTGTGTCAAATCGATTTGTTTTTAGGGTTCCGTGCTTGGAGCATGTTGAAAAAATTTGCCGTATTATTTTAAATCATATTTGTACTTGAACTTTAAATATGTACAAGTTAATAAAGTATCTGATAAGGTTATTTGAGGTGATAGGGGAGAGATTTTATAACAAGGTAAAATCCATAAGAAAAATATATTATTTTATAATGTTAACTAACCGACATTTTAAAATTGTATAAATATAAATTTCTTTACATTTACGTGTACCTGAACCCCGTATAGTTATTTGAATTCACACTTGCCTCTTTTCCTAAGTAATGCTTTCGACGGTCATTTCGCGCTAAATGTTCAACGGTTAAACTACCGTTTCTTATTTAAATTCAAATGCTTGCTTAAAACTACGATAAGATACAGATACAGACAAGATAAGAAACTAATATACTATTATTTAAAACAGACAGCAATTAACAGCAGACACGATAGAATACGACGTCTGGAGAAACAGTAGTTAGAACAAAGAATAACGCTCGACGTCTCCCAGTGTGAAATTTATTGAATACACCTAACGAGCCAACAGTTTTACATAAAAGAAAGAATGTTAAGTACCTGTTGCTTTCTTTTTAGCATGAAATGTAAAGGGATGAATGAATACAAATATGGCTGAACAGTGAATATAAATTGTGTGTTTACCTCATGAAAACATTTAGACTTTATCTTCATCGTAAATTGAGCTAATTAGGAGTTATTAGTTTTAGTAATGTTTCACAAGTTTTAAAACGAACATTTTAGGAAAATCAACTCAAGCTCTTTATTGTATAAATTGTGTGCTCTATTGTGGTAAAGTGGATTTTTTCTTTAACTTTTTAAAGATATAACATCGCACATGCGCACTAGGAATGTCTATAAGTCGTAGGAGATATTATAAAATACGTGAATCGGATGTAAAGAACTATCTATATACTATATTAGTATCCATCAGAATAAATTAATAAAACTAAAAATGTATATTAACTTATAACTCTAACTTTATGCTTAATAGTAAAGAATTTTATTTTATATTAATGACACCTCTCGATGTTATGAGCGATTGTTATTGTAAAAATATAACTGCGCCTGACACCGGGTGGTGAAGCGAGTCTAAACAGTAGCTTAAATAACTTCTTATACCATCTACCACTTCCAGCTATCTGCACGAAAATTTCTCTCTAATCGGTTCATCCGTTCTAGAGATGAGCCGGAACAAACAAACAGAAATTTAAAAAAAAATGTAAGTATCGGATCTACTTTCATATATTTAAACAAAAGCTGTTAATTTGAAATTACAAACTTTCAAAATTCAGTTTCATTTATTCGTATAGATGATTCTAATCTTTAGCTCTTTATCACACTTAGTTTACCGGATAAGTCAAACAATGACTTTGCTAACAAAATCGAATCTTATCATATATCGTTACATGAGTCGGTATGTTGTACACTGTTATAACCTCGGGGCAAGGTCTTTCACACCTTGTACTTGGTCAATAAGTTGATAATGTCCATACCCCATTATAGCCGTACCGCATTGGTCACTGACTCGACTTGAATGCTTAAAACCGCCCTTAGAAAGTCTGACACACAACCGTCTAAGACGTCAAACAATGCATTTTTTTACTAATGTGATTGTTGATATGTATTATTAATAACTGACGATTGTGTCAATAATTCTATTATGTTTAGATTTTTTACCTTCTTTTTTTAATTAAATTGAATTTTAACTATACCAGGGTTCACCCGCAGATTTTTACTATTTTCTTTTAAAACGGAGTTGCTTTAAAGAAACCTAGATTGGAACGTTCTTCTGTCATCTAAGTAGAATAGAATAGAATAGAATATACTTTATAGTACACCAATTACAATGTCGCAGTTGAAAATTACATGTTGATATGTATGTAAAATGGGCGGCCTTATTGCTAAGTAGGTATAACATTATTTTGCGAAGTGAAAAAAAAAACAAGTTTTAGAGAAATCAAACCTATTTTCGTCAATCATCAACAACCCATAGGGTCACCCTCCTGGGCTCGGATCTCCTCTGAGGATTGTATATTATACTTCATTAAAAAGTTACTGATAAACTATCTAGCAAAATAGTTAATCGTTAATTTTTATTACTATAACAATTAACTTTTGACTATTCAAAAGTTAAATAATGTTTTGTACCGTGTGTCTCGTATATACCATCTGCCTAACCCGTGCATGCGTAATCAAAATAAAAATATTATTTTAGTAGATTTATTCGATAGTGGTGGGCAGATGTGTCGGCGCGCGCTCCTTGCACTCTATTTTTCTTTCTTCATTATATTTGGGCGAAGGCCTCAAAGGGTCAATATCCAACTTGGCTTCCGTTTCATGTCCGATTCAAGTTTTGTTTTTTCTCAAAACATCGTAAATATCCGCCGTCAATCATTTGCAAAGAATTTTGCATTAGCTGGAATGTTTTCTTTGAATTTAAGTACCCCTAAATTCGTTCAAGTCGAGAACCTGCTTGTGATGAATCGATTTTGCAAAATTGGAATGCTAAAATGAAATATTTATTGTATAGTTTATATACAACATTCATAGTTAACTAGTATAGCCTAGTTTTCTAAAATATTAAATAATACTTAAATTAAATTGTGAAATCCGTTAAATGTGTGATTTCTTTATAACATTATTATAAAGAAAACATATACGTTTTTCTTTACAGTTTAATTTCTCATATATATATATATATATATATATTTTATTATAAATTAAATGAATACAGCTATTTATGAGTTAGTCATTGATTTACTAAAATTAATTAACATCCCATTTTGAAGTTTTGTACTTTCCAATCTATTTTTATCGCTCATTAAAAAACCTGTAACTGTTAAATGCTAGAACCGCAATAAAGACAATGACATGCAGGTCTGTATATGAGTAGATATAAATACGTAAAACACTAGCAATGTTACAACATTTGTATTTGCTCCGTGATCACAACTAAGGTGATTTAGTTTTTCAAGTTTATTTAATCAAAACATATGAATAAGAAGAAAATAAAGTAACTTTTGAATTTAATCACAAATGTATCCCGATTTATTCAATTACCTACTTCTTAAATATGTTTAATAGTTCTCATAAACTGTATTTCTTTGATTGAGTACACAAAGTTATCAGTAAGCCCATTTCTTACATTTATAAAATAAAATAATAAAATAAACACATCACATTCTTAATTTCTAACATAGGTTAAGAGAAATTGTATCTTAACACTATGGACTTTGTGTGAATAAAAAAATAGTATTATTATTACAGAAGTTTCCATTTAAAAGTTATATCATAAAATACGACCCACAACGTCCATTGGCGATCGAATTAACACTATTTACTCGTTGTTTCACATTAACCAGTCCACTTTGTCTTTTTAATGTGTAAATTAATTTAAATCGACCTTTGAAGCATTAAATTCCCAATCCATTACTTGCAAGACAGTTTAATGCGCCGGCCGAGACTCCCAGTGCAATAGAACACCGCTTCACCACATATTCACAGTACTTACGTATTCGCAAATCGCGTATCTCCTACTTACTCTCACAGGTGGAAGATTCTTCGAATAGAAAAATCACCCATACATCTTCTTAACTACGTTTTATTCCTTTTCATTATAGACTATAACGAGGAACTTTTTCATTTTAATTAAACGTGCATTAATGTTAAAAGACGAAGGCTTATCGCGCGTCTAGGTGTTAAGAACTAATTGATAATCGAAATAAATGAACACCTTTGGTTGGGACTAATAGCCGTGCGTCCGTGTGAACGCCGCGTAATCAGCAGCCACTTTTCAGTTGTCGCTCACACACGATAATACCTGTGAGCTGATCATACCGAGGCGCGAGAAGTGGTTTCACTAACCAAACCAGAGATTACCTCACAATCTCATTACCGGCGAGCCAGCACCGTGTTTATTAGCGGGGATAACATGGGTATATGTTTTAATTTTCGCATTTGCGCTCGTTAATACGTCCCGTCGATCATTTTATTCTCAGTACCACAAAAAAATTGCTTATTACTTTTGCCTCAAAGTTCCAATATCGAATAATAGGTGCCATTTGTGTCCCTTAATAAATACGATTATAAGGGTTAATAGTTTGGCATCACCTAACTGGGTTAATAAAATAAAATGCTTGAATAAAACTTATAATTTAGTGTTAATTACATTTTAATTTATTTTGAAAAGCATGCGAGTTTACCAAAAACTTTAAAAAGTATTCTACGTAAATTTTTCAATTAAGCCTTTAAGTTTCTTTCGTTCTGATTTAGCGTTTTAAGTACGGCAAGACAACCCTTGGTTATAAACAGTCGATTGACAATCTGAGCCTCACGTCTCGTTGCGACTAAATAAATGCTGACCGCAAAGGATTATTAAAAAATATGACCACTTTAGAGTGTTAAATATCGCAAAAGGATGGCAATATTTTCAAAATAATTACGTCAATAATTGGCACACAAACGGTGAGAGTAGCTCATAGAGTTCATTTCATTATTCGTGGGCAGATTTTACCACCAACCGCGACAGATTAATCGTTTTGACAATGTAATACGTTTATATTCAAGCGTAGAACTTGGTTATGTCAATTAGCAGCAAAAATACAGCTATCTATTATTCATAGTACGGTTGGTTAACTAGCCTGTGTTAACTAAAATCATATTGCATGCGTGAGAACGTATATACTTGGTCAGGACTTTCGGTATTTATGAATCAATTTTATTGTATTTGTTTTCTCTCTAAGAGAGAGATGGTAACGTTAAAACAGATAAAATGTAACGTTTTGTTTGTATTTATTTGATATTTTTTATGGGTACATGTGGGTTATTATGGTTTTGGGTTAAATTTTACGGGAATACATTCGAATAACACATAAAACTTTGATCTAAATTTATTCAGTTTTTTGCGTCTAGAGTAGCAAACTTTCTTACATCAATACAAACTTTAACTAATGAATGATACTAGTATGGTTATTCGGTTATATCACTACATATTATAAAATAAAGTCCTACGCCGCGTCTGTCTGTATGTATGTTCGCGATAAATACAAACATCACTGCACCAATTTAAATGAAACTTTGTACCGCAAAATCTAAAGCCAGAAAAATTACTTTTTACCGCGATAACCCACATAGACGCCAGCGGTGTAAGCTAGAAATATATATTTAAAAAATAACCCTCTTTTCCTTTTTGGCATACACTTATGTTATCTAAAATTAACTTTTTGTAGTTAGTTATAATATATTTTTATTTTTTTATAGTTGTAACGGAGTAGGCGTTTGTCTTCCGTCTCACCTGATGGAAAGTGTAGATGAAGACGAAGGTGATACACGCCCATCCAAAAAAAACCTGTTCACTCTACTCTTAAAGGCTCCAGAGTTTAACTCATCAGGAAAAATAGACCCAGGCATGTTGTTCCAAATTTTGGCGACTCTCGCCAAAATAATTATAATTACATTGTTAATTATTCTATAGTTGTAATTAATTTGTTAATAAGTATAAAAAAAAACACTATTAAAGCATAAGTGACATCGCAAAAAGGATCAATTCTAAACTTATCTTATCCACAATGAACACAATCTACAAATACAGTGACAAGAATTTAATTCAAAGCTTTTCATTCCGTCAGTGTCTATTGAATGACGAACCGAGGATCGTTATTTCAAAGTTCCCGAAACTACAATAGCGTTGAAATATATGAATACTATCGTTGATCGATCGGTATTATGTATCCATATTCTTGCTTACACTGTCAAAAACTCGTAATGGGGCCACTAAAATAACTTTTAAAAGTAATAGTTATAAAATGATAAAAACGTCATGTAAATCATATTTAGTTATGAACATAATATGTGTTTTTATATTTGCGATGTATCCATGCTTCTGTGTTTACTAATAATAAAAAACGAAAGTAACTCTGTCTGTCTGTTACGCATCCACGGCTAGCTCAATAATGAATTTAAATAAATTTCACTTTAGAAATAGATTGTACTTTGTAGAAGAATATACATATACGAGATCGAGGCCGAGAGCGAAAGCTATTATAAGTATAAACACTGCAATGAATAACTAACTATCCAGTTCTTATACAGCCCAGATACAGACTACTAGCTGTGGAAAAAGGATGAGCATGATCAGCCCTTGCATGTTTCTCTGATGCCTATACTTTCTCATCTTGTGAGTAAACGTGAGCGTGTGAAAGTTGGATATTTAACCTTGACAGTTATGCAATAAGTACATAACTCCACACAGGGCAGCAAATTGCTTATTTTCTAATCTTTTTGAAGATTTATACTACATCTCTACATGTGTCTTTTTTAACCGTCTTTGAAAGGTAAGAACTAATTTACACCACCGCCCATCGCTCTGTAGTCCCAAGAGGAAAAAACGTTACGTTTTGCCAACCTTTCATCAGGTTTTGTAAGACTCGATCCAACCAGCGGAGTTGTCGCTGTCTTAGGTACGCCTCTATTCCTAAACAAATCATATTTATCAAACATAACATTTTTACTGTTCGGGATTGATTTACTTTATATTAAACTGAATACTTCTGTATTTGTGTAAAATTGTTGGTAAAAAAAGTTATACTAGGTATATTTGGTTATATTTAAACTATTTTTTTACAAAATTATATTTTATCTTTTATTTAAATAAATAAATGTTTCGGACCAATTTTTGTATTGGTATTTGATATGGAACCTTAGGTACAAAAGTTTTATCAGTCATTGATCAGCTCCTTGATTTTGTTAATTTACATTCACTCTTAGATTGATTGCCGCTAAATTTTGATATAGTGAAATAATTTTCCCCAACTGTACTATACCCCTATACTACACAATAGCTTCTTGATTTTACTCGTAGTAATAAAAAATGACAATCATACCGTTGATTTAGTGGCCACAACGTCTCAGCCTTCAGATAAATGTCTACGACATAGATATAATCAAGGACGAATGTAAAGAATACAACCATAATACTCGTGGTCAAAACATATAAACATGGCGATTGTGTTGGTGATTATTGTTATTTTTAATCGTCTTCTGATTAAAATCTGTGGTGTGAAATAGCCTCTTAGAATTGCACACAGTGATTTGTGTGCAATTCACCTCAGACCATCTTTTATGTGCCTACTATCAGATAGGCGCATTTTACCACAGTGTAATACTAATGTAGTTAATTGGTTTAAAAGACCATAATGTGTGAGATAATTAAGAAAAAGCGGCTATTTTATCAGAAGAATACTATCTCTTATTTTTAAAACCTTGTTGGCAAGATTCTCATTAATAAAGGCGATATCTTGTTATTATAAATTTATTTCAATATACAAAAAATATGCAAGGCTGCACAGTTGGCCTAGTTGATTAGGCGGTCACCACGCCCCTCAAGTCTACTCAGGTCTACTGCGTCAAGTGCTGTGAGTTCAAATTCTACATGGGGCAACACTTTGGGTGATCCAAATATTATTTTTCTAACTCTGGGTGTACTTTGTGTCCGTTTTATGAAGTTTTTAGAACCCCTGCGACACAAGATTTATATTTTTAATGCAGAAGTTGTCTTTTAAGGTTCGTAGTTCATGACTCGGAACCCGTATAGATTCGTCATGTCCGTCCGTCCGTCAGGCCCAAACTATTGGTGCTAGAAAGACGAAACTTTGCACGAGTATGTGTCGTAATTACGTCGAAAAAGTGCTATAATCAAATTATAATTATTATTTATCGTTTGCGAGTTATTCAACTTTAAAGCGCATTTGTTTTTGAAAAAACAGGGCGTCCTCCCCCCACTCTAAAAGCTAAACGACTGGCTCATAAAATCTGAAAAAATCATGATAGTAGTCCATATATTAAACTTTATAAAATTATAACGGCTTAGATAGCTTTGTTAATTCTTTGGAGGCCTAACTTGTAACATACGCTTACTTGAAGAACTTCGTACAAAAATAACGAAATAATATGTAAACATAACAATCATTTAATGGACATCGCTCGGCATTGTATATGACTACGAAACCCTATTCTATGCGTGGCCTGACTCGCACTCAACCGATTTTTTTTAAAAAGAAAAACAGTCGTTGCTTGTGTCCACTGTCGGTACTTTTTAGTAGGAATCTAAACCAATCAATGGTAATTACTATCTAGGATCTGGGTATCTGCTACACTATCTACGGTGATAGTATTTTTAATTGTAATGCAAAGTAAAACATAGTTCTGTTATCAAGGCAACAAAATATTATCAAATATTCATTAAAAATAAAAACAGTAATATATTGTAATATGTCGCATCGCCACCGCAATCTCTGGTTTACCCTCAAATTCAATTAAAATATTTTTATTGCAATTTACCTGTTAAATTTACTGTAAATAGGCCTTTATTAATGTATTATACGTTATACCATTAAAAATTTAAACAAAACTAAGTAGTATAGTAATTGTGTACTGTTTGTCATTTACTTGTTGAAGGTCTTACCTGCCAGCAACTTTGTAACATTACTAAAGTGTTAATATGGATAAGGGTTACAGCTGAAAAGAAACTTTAGTGAATGTATATATAAAACTTAATTGCCTGTCTGACTTAAATGTAGTAATACCATAATCTTATAGAAACCTGGTCCTAAGCAATTATTCTGTTGTTTTTACCAAGTAACTAACTACTGATCACATTCATGACTACCTTTTTTTAAGACGATATATGTGTTTAATCCTGCCAAAGTGTCTCCCCTCTGCCTGGTGGAAAGCATTAGTGGAATCCAATATTAGTGGTCACCGTCCTTATTATGAATGCAGACACATACTATGGTGGCCTAGTGAGAAGCATTTGCATCACTTGCACTCACAAAAGACAAACACGACCGCACGAATGCTGCAATTTTAGATTGATCTTCTGTGCGAAGGTAGCAACGCCCAGGCCGAGTCGAGTGAAATCAACATGGCTCTAGTACTTTGAGAAGAAAAGCCTTCAAAATCAAACATATATTATAATATCCATTTCAGTAACAGTTTCAAGCAGATAAACATTGGTTTAGTTTGAAAGTTAGAAACAAAAGTAGAGCAAGATAAAAAAATATTACTTTTAAAGTAAGATCGATAAATCGTTATGCATATAGTAAATACAGACTGTTTCCAAATTCCGAGACATTTATATCAGATACACAACTTTTTATTGAATAGCGACACGTTACAGAGTTAATCACGATAACGGTGGTTCATACTGGGTGCTTACATTTAAACGAGGGTTGTTCTTATTCAAACAAAACACGTTTATTTGCATATGACGAGTGTAACGTGTTTTTACTATCGTTCTGTGTTAGCCGTTTGTAGGGAATCCGTTGATTTTTAACTCAAATTACTATGTAGACATATTTTTATTATGTATTTGTTCATTAGTAAATAACGACGTGCCTGTTGGTGAGTCAATCTTACAGCCAAACCGAAGGTTGTGAATACAAATCCAATTTTCTGTCACGGTGTAAATTTACTAATATGTAATAATCTATGTAGATTAATAAAACATAACTATTAAGGCGCAGTCTCTGTACCACAGCACTGAGCACTAGTTTGACTCAACTGCTTTGGGCAGTTTGACGCTGTTTCTAACACGAGCTGCAAATACATTTTTCATGTTAATGGCAGTAATGTATAACAATAATAATTTATCCTAATGTAATTAATGCTAATACTGTTAAAGTATGTAGTTACAAATGGTGATTATGAAAATTTAAATTCTCACATTATGTGATATTTATGTAACTAAAAACACTGAAGTTTTAATTACTCGTGAATCGAAACTCAACGGTCACCTTACGCTATATTGACCTCGTGTATAGCAATGCATTTTGGCCTTAAAATCCCTTAAATAAGGGGTGCAACACACCTGTCCTGCACCCTCGCTGACACGCGACGATTCAACTTGCACAAACTACACCACCAGTTCAAAAAGAACTATTTTGAGGGTGTTAGCTATATATATTATATTCATACTATTCAACAGACGAGAGATCTTAATATACTGGATGTCCGCCATTAGGGTGCCAATGTACCATACTCTTAAAATCAGGGTATGTGTAACGCAATGTGCATTGTTATGGATAGGGTGCTTTGGCCCTGAACAAGTTTAAGCGTGGTGGTTAAATTTTATTATTATTATTTGCATAATTAATGCAGAGTATTTAACCTTTTTAACATAAATAAACAGACAAGAAGTGTAAATAAAAACTACAGCTTTCAAATAAAACACTGTAAGTAATAAAGCCTTTTGATTGTATTGACGGTGATCAATTGTCCATTGTGCGGTCTCAAATTGCTAAAAGTATTCCCAAGCTATTTTACGTTTACGGGTACATTTTACAGCCGTTTCTACAAGTGGTGACACCTACATCAGTGATAATTCGATAATATATTGCCAGACCCATTTGAGTTATTACTACAAAGTATATTGTGAGGAAATAAAGTACCATATAAATCGTTCTACTTTTAGAAAAAATTAAATATTGTTTTTTAGAGATGGATAGTTTTAAATCTTATGCTGACTGTAGACAAATATATTAAAGGACAAAATATATGTGATTTTGGATTTAAGTTCACACAAAAAACAAGATTTTATCAGTTTTTCTTACCGTGTCTTACCGTGTTATTTACTAACAATGTACTAAGTGAGACTAAATTATTAACTCTAGAAACGCATGATAAATACTAAAGTTTTATTGCAATGGTAATTTCAATTTAAATTTGAAAAGGGTAAATCACACAATGTATCCTTTGTATATTTTAATTGAAAAGAAAACGTGTAATGCGATCATATACATTGTAAGAGAATTTTGGACATAAAACACAATGCGGCTCATTATAGGACCGGCTTTACATTTTATGATGCAAATAGTCATGCATAATGCAAAATTCACGAAATAGAATAATAATAATGCAGAGGGTATCGCAAAGGCGCGTGGCGTGCGCATGTGACGGACAGGTGTGCTCAAACCCTTATTGTCCGTACAAGGGAGGGTGAGGGCGAGAGGGTATGTGTGCGTAAATTTGTGTTTACGCATGAATTACCACGATTTGATTCCATTTGTAATAGTACAGTAATTTATAACCAGACTAGTCAATGCCCCCATCGACGCTATACATTCTGATACAAACCTATAGACATTGAACAAACTGTTGTAGGTTTATGTAGCATAGGTTTATAAATACTGTTTAATACCAACTATTATTTTACATGAGAATTAATAATCTAGATAAAGTTGTTAGGAATGTTGACATTAAAAGATTATATGATGTTGAGCTTCTACCCACCTACGGCTCACTACAGTTTTAACAGACTAATATTTGCACTATTCAAGTGAACACCACACAGTAAGACTTACTTTCCCCACGTCATCTCATCCAACAATCTCAAGAAATAGTTTCATAAAAACATAATAATTTAATTTGTCATAATTTCACAACAACGTAACTTGACCTCGAGTCGTTGGAGACATAATAGCCTTTCTATCCGCTCATTAGCCAAAGCTCATTACGCGTGCCCTACCGACAACGGAGACAAAAAGCTACTTATACATCCGTTACCGCCACCGGAATACTGCGACCGAAGCCTCTGTTCCATATACATTAAGGTATATTCAGTCAAGCTATAATATGTATGTAGTTATAAAGATACCAAATATATTTTATGTGATAGTAAATGTTTAACTATACTTCTGTATGCCATCACGCCGTCAAACGATAGGTTTTCTTGAATTGACCTGTTTGCATGACTTCAGAAGGCTACATCAGAAGACTGGTACAATTTCAACACCCTACAAAAAACTTAATAATACCCAAGTACAAAAAGTTTCATTCTAAGTTGTCATTATTTAACTAACAATTTGTTTATAGATAACATTACATCTTACAATTTAGTAGATTATTTCAATTTAGTAGATTATTACTAGAATTTAAAAATAACTAATTATGGAATATGTACATTTTGGTGTGCTTTGATTATCTCCTAAGTTTAACATAATGATGAAATTGCATCAACTACATAAGTAAACCAAGAAAATTCGATAAATCCAGATCAGTGCAATAATAGCCAATAGCATTTTGTTCAAACCAGAATGAAAGATAACCCAAAAACTAAGAAAGACGCCATGAATTACCATATCAAATAAACCTTCCATGACATACGCTAAGTACTAGGGGTAGTAAATAAATACTTTGGCGTGTGTCCCGATCTCGGACGGCAATCAGTGCAAATATATTAACTGTAATATTAGCCTGCCGCCGAGGGCACAGAGAAGCCCGCCGCAGTTCTCGCGACGTGGGTGGAACTCACGTGTTGCAACTGACATTGATAATCTGACATATGACAAAAAGCCTAAAAGATAATTTTGACAACACACTAGTAGTAATATTTATTCTATCCTCCAGGTGCCACAGAAGAGTGTTGTTGGGCAATTAAACGCTTAAAAAATAATTCGTCGATGCTGTCAATTGAAGTATACCAAATTGAGATGTAAGTAAATAAACTTAGAACAATTTTAAAACAATTTTAAAATTCCTATAATCTTCGTCCGCTTATATTAAGACAGGAAAACCACTACTGACTTACAAAATTTTGAAACATTATTTTGTGTAAATTAACCGTTAAAATACCCAAATGTAGAAGTGTTCTGTAAATTTCTTAGAGGAGTTTTATGTGGTACTTAAATATCAAAACTTTTCAAATAGTCGATTTACAAATTTAATGGAAACTTCTTAAACGACGACCAAAAGACTTTAATCTTTAGACATACTCATGTCTAGCAAGTATCATCTTCACTAATTGCAGGCTCCCGTAACGATTTTAATCTTCTCATAAGACATTCTGCAATACACAACATGCACGATTTATTGGTGGGATTTAATAATTGTTTATAATTGAAATGTAAAATCCATTATGTATGTTACCTACCGCTACACTGCCCTGTGCAGTTTGTATTGCCGAAAGCACGAAGAGTCTGTTTATTAAAGGAATTTATGCAGAGTGCAATTTTGATGCACCTTGATGTGAGTTTAATGCCCGCAATTTATTTTATCGATAAAGTTTACATAAAAAGCACGTCACTACGGCCCTAAAGTACGAACATACAGGCTATTTGACCTATATTTCGAGCACATTAACTTATAAAAATAAAATGTGTGTGAACTGTGAGTGTATACAATGCAGCAAGGAGACCCACACCACGACGGCTTGGTGAGATGTTTCTGCATTAATCTCCCGGCTTCCTGACCGTAAATTGATTAAAGGTAAACTATTTACAATATCTATAATATTGAGACATGCACTAACTATGAAGTGGCACTGAACTGGTCATATCGCAAGTTGCACAAATAAAAAGAAGGGACTATCAGGCAAAAAAAACGAGTAGACCAAAGAAGCGATGGATAGACGACATCGTGCAGACGGTGCCGCGGTGGGGAGAGATTGGCTCGACCATGACAAGGATTGGGAAAATGGAAGAGGGAGAAGGCTTATACCCAAAATAGGGTCCATTTCCAAAACTAGATTTAACTATTGTTGTAACCAAAACCAACACTAACTACTAAACATATCTATAAAAATACTAACAATATTTGAACTATGAAGTTAAGGGTTATGGAATAAATGAATTATTATTATTTACAGTATCTGAAACGTAATATTGTAAAACACTTTTCTAAACACTCCTTGAAGTATTTCAGACTGCAGAATCAAATAAAGGGTTTCATTCTTTATTTGTTACACAAACAAAATCTGTTTAGATAGTATATGGTCCGATAGGAATAAGACTTGTCTCTACTGGTCCCCAAAATAAAACAAAGAGTAAAATAGACCTCGACCAAATTAAGTAAGGAGAACTTAACTTTTCATTCAAGAAGTAATTAAACTTTCAAGTTTTATGACATAAAACCTACTTGATCTTATCTATGAGGCCATACTTGCAATTATGAAAGAACAGTTTTGACTCAGTAATACATAACCATTAGGTACGGTTTATTGTGATTGCTATGCTTGGTCCAGGTATGCTACAACTAGGCGTGATCAAGATCTCAATATCGAGCACCTCTTGTACAACGAGATTAACGCTTAAGTCAGGATTAGACGTATGTTTTTATGACCCATAGACTACAAAAATATCGGGCACCACAAAAAGACCTTCGTTAAGTAGCAAGGAGGTAATTTAGTTTTAAATATCACTTTAAAATAAATTACGACTAAAAGATTTATTACGATAATTATCAAAGGATGAAGCTATTCATTAAAAATTTAGTCTTTCACCAGAATAAATTTTACATTAATGGCACGTGTGTATTACAGGTGCAGGGTGTACCACACAGGTAAGATTAAGTTATAAGCTTACGATTTATGTGACCAATAAAATGTCAAAATGATGGGTGTGCATGAATTTGAGAGTCCCAAGTAAACGCACCGACTACCGAGAAACTTATTAAAAAGTAACGTTACCTCACATCAGACTGAATCGTTGCACTTTATAATAACATTGCCACTTATACAACCGAGTATTTTTCAGCTGTTGATGTAACTTTATCTTGATACTTGTACCCGACATTACCTTTAAAGTTCACGTAAAATAAAAAGTTTGTTTATCTATACATCGTTCTCTATTTTCTTCATTTGTTTTTTAGGGTTCATGTCACGTCATGTTTCATGTTACAGTTACGACTTACCATCGGAACGATCATTAGATCTTTTAAAAACATTAAGAGTTTGCTCACACAATTTTTTGATATTTCCTTCGAGTTGTAGTTTGTAGTTGAAAATGAAGTAAAATGAAATATACTAGAGGTCTACCTTCTTATTCAGCTTTTACCTCCTGTAACTTCCTTGCTATTTGGACTGAGGCTATGTGCAGAGTTCAAATTCAATTTTCTATGAATTTAAGAATTTCGCTCAATTCATTACAAAATTTTGCAGTATTGTAATGTTCTAGGGTATAAATAACAAAGTGAAAGAATGTCCTTATGTTGACTAGCTGAGTCCCGCGATGTTACCCACGATTATTGTTGTAAATCGCGAGTATCACCGCGTTACTCAAGTTACTCCTTGTGTCATTAGCTTTTTGCCAGTGAAAGTCAAGTCCAAGCGGTCCGGCCGCTCCAGAGATTACCCGGAACACGTCAGTCATACAAAATTAACTGATTGATAGATCAACGCAGAGTTAGTTTAAACTATTGTTGTGGTTGTATAGATTATTTTAAAGGCAAAGCAACGCTTACCAATTACACCGGCGAAGTCACGGTCAAAAAGTCAGTGATCCGTTATGAGTTTATTTTTATTATTTCTAAAACATGATTAATGACAGAAGTCTTTTACCTCAAATCTTCTTAATTTTATCATTTCCGTTAACATTGCAATTTATATACTGGGAGCAACATAATCCTGAACTTTTTATTAATTTTAAAGAGTAATGTGATTATAATTATACATATGTGTAAATGAGCGGATATCTGTTTAAGAATAAATTAATTCTCACTTAATTGTTAGTAAAACCATCAATCATGCTAATTTCCTTAACTAGAAACGAATATGTGGTCAAAAAAAATATTCGCAACACTATAAGGGTGTAACAGAAATCGTTATAAATACATTTCGTTCGCGCGAAATATAGGCGGGGCAGGGGCTGAGCGATTTCTCATCGTACAATCAAGAATCGGCAATTCTTAATGAGATTAATGACATTTAACTACCTGTATTCTTTTAAATAAAATATCGAGCTTCCATGTTATCACCTTCTGCAAATACCACTCATCAGAATCCAAGAGCATTGATACAATCATTATAACTTGGTATTACAGTCAGGTATAAGCGACATGAAACTACAAAAAAAGTATTTTGCGTAAATCATACAAAAAGGTGAGTTAAGAATTTTTAATCTTAAGTTATTCATAAGAGTCCACTCAAGTAAAATAATGTAAATGTAACATAATTTTTAAGAATAGGTTTCTCCTCTAAACACATTTTTTTTTTTTTTTTTTTTATAAATATTTCGGACATTTTTACACACAACGCCATCTAGTCCCCAAACTAAGCAGAGCTTGTATTATGGGTAACTAGACAACTGATATAAATACATAAACATACTTTTTTTTTTTGCAAATACATACATATTATACATAGAAAACACCCAAACTCCGAAACAAATATTCGTGGTTCACACAAACATTTGGTCCGACCCGGGAATCGAACCCGAGACCTCTTGATCAGCAGTCGCATACACTAACCACTAGACCAACGAGGCAGTCATATAATCTGTTTATATTGTAACGGTCAAATTGAAACAAATGAAGTCTTGATTGGTTAATGACAACTCCTGCCTTTACTTTTTAAAATATTTCTCTGTCATTAATAAAGAAAGTTTAATGTAGTGGAATGGTATTAGGGCTGTACTGCAGTGATTTTTTTTTAATCGTATTTAAGAGTACATAAATATATGTTGCTGGTATGCTGTTGAATTCATTTCTCATTTTCCCAAATAAATATTTGTAGTTCACACAAACATTTGGTCCGACCGGGGAATTGAACCCGAGACCTCAAGCACAGCAGTCGCATACGTTACCACTGTGCCCCGCAGGCAGTCGACTATATTTTATAGTTATAATAAAAGTTCACATTGCAAAATATTATTTTCATATTGAACGATAAGCAACACTTATAACCCGTTTGGCAATTAATTGAACAAAGTACCTAATCAATCACTAATTACAGATCAATGACCCGGTGAGACATGGCTGCTCATTCCTAATTGCTAACGGCTTTAAAACCTTTATTTAGTACTTGGAGGCTTTATCGCAATAATTAAAGGCTTATCTTCAAGTCAGAAAAGCCGTCAGAACTTTATCGTGGCGCGTCCACCCTAACGTTATCTTCATTACGAGTCTGCACTGCAACTTTAATTCATATGTCCGTTTACTTTAAAGTCTGGTGCACGCTTTTGTTATGTCGTAACAACATGACTATTACCAAGCTAGTGATCTTCGTGCGATCAGTAGAAGTACGGTACATCGTTAACATCTTGTTACTGGTTTTATTGCAACTATTTTTGGTATAAATAATCAAATACGTACTTTAATGTTAATTAATAAATCGTTTATGTAGGTTTAAATAGTATGTTTTTGTTATTGTGTTTTCCTTTTATCATTAGTTTGTAATACTTTTACTGTCGTATTTACATTTATTGGAATGAATAGGGGTGGTGACACTCTGTATTCTTAATCCGTCACCACACGGACTGGTGTCGTCGTAAGAGGCGACTAAAGGAACAAAATAAGCAGCTAATATCACTGCCAAGAGAAGGAAAACTTGAAACAAACCCTTTACCAACCCGTCTGGCCAGCGTGGTATAGTAGGCCAAAACCTCCTTTTTAAGGAGAGGCCTATGTCCAGCAGTGGACTGTTAAAGGCTGTTGATGATGATGATGATTTACATTTATTTAGCACTTATACGTGAAAACATAACAGACAAACACAGCAATTTTTGCTTTTATAATATTAGTAGGGCTTAAAAGTTTGGTGACAGATATCAATAATATCATCATCAACAATAGCCTATTACAGTCCACTACTGGATGTAGGTCATTCCCATAGAATAAAAATAAAAACCCTAGAAGCTATGATGGCCGTTGTACTAACTTCAACGAACCAATATGAAATCAAACTAAAAAGAGGATTAAATTTTAATTACTTATTTTATTAAAACTTTATTAGTTGAAACCTGATGCAACATGAACTGAATAGCATAGGTTAAGTTTTCTGAGTGAAGAGCTCTATTAGAAAACTAGTTGAAATGTGATGCAGGTTAGTCTTTCTTATATATAAATATATACATATATATATGTGTATATATATTATAGCGGGACTTCATAAATATTCACGAAACATGGATATAAAGAATAGCCTGATTCAAAACACCAATTTTTGCATCATATAAAGTGTAGTGCCGTGTGCGTTTGAAACCCTTAACACCCAGTGCAATAGGACATGGCGAGAAGACCGCATAAGCCATCACTCGCACTATCGATGCGTGTTTCGCAGATATGTTGGGATTTTTTTATAGGTACTGCTATAAATCAAGGCAAATCAAATGATGTAGAACTAGGGTGTAATCTTGATAACGGAGACTGGACTTCTAATTGTAGGTTCTGTTACATAAGTGGTAGGCTATTGCTATAATTTAGGCTTTGCTATTTTGTTCCTCTAGAGATTATAATAAATAATGGTTCTCTAAAGCTTTATCCACCTTGAATATAAATACATATATAAATTAAAAAAAATTGATAGCAGATTGGTAACTTTAGTTCTAAGGAATAAATAGAGGTTTAATTGAAATGAATTGTGTTGTACTCTTATTGTTAGATCAAAATCATCATCAATGATAGCTTTTGGAAGTCTGCTGTTAAATATATGCCTCCTTAGAAAGGAGTTTCAGCCTAATGAACGGATCCCCAAAGAAATAGAGAAACATATACTTAATAAACTCTATATTAAATATGGTTGGTTATCATTCGTAGTTTGTTCACCTAGTCGGTTCTTAGGGCACCCATTAGAATCTCGTATGTTTGAGTAAGAAAAACGTTTAACTACTACATAGGAAGACATCTAAAATACAGATAGCTTAAACTCCAGGCAATGTTATAATTACTTACTATAGAAATGTTATCTATGTCAGTCATTAAAGATTTTAAGTCATATATGTACGTGAAGTTAATTAGATTTATCAGCTTGAGCAAAACAAATGTTTATAGCATTAGCCAAATATGATCCTCATGTGAGAAAATAGAATTGGAGTCGCTTGACTGAATAATGTGTGCTTGTCCTTAATCATTATTTTGTAGATGAGCACTACTAACGTAGTGATTTTCTTTTATTGCAGAGTTCACCCATAAATTAAAAGAAGATTTTAAAACCGACATAGATACTCAACATAAACTTGAACAGCAATCATCAACTCTTGAAAACAAGCACACAACACTACACGCTGAAGCATATAATAAGTTGGTACGGTTACCTAAATGGTATTGAATAAATTCAGATCTTATTATATATTTTGTTATGCTATGTATTGCGTCGTTAAGGTATAAAATACACTTGAACATTCCTTATCTACGCAATCCAGATATTGATATGTTTTTAAAGGTGTATTTCTCTGTGTATGCTGTCGGCATCATTGATCTGGTCGGCCTAACAGTGACAGATTACTATCGCCCTTATACATTAACAGGTAGGACTCCTTAGTAAGAGATGTAGGTACTCAAGATACTGATTGATCTTACCACGGCGACAATTTTATTTTAATCACTAGCTTTTGAATGCGGTTCTCCTCTACTCTGAATGTCTTTTAAAAGATAACATACTGTATTTAAAATAAGTTATTTTTCACGAGGTACTATTAAGGTTAGTTAGGTTCCCGTGTGAAAAATATGGTTCTGTGTTAAATGTGAAACTCTAATAAAGAAACAGGTACCAAAATAATGTTAGTATAGATTTCGTACCTACTTTTAACAAAAAAGCTTGATGTATAGACAATGTTTTTCTTTTAACGAATGAAATGACTTAACTGGTTTTACTTGCTTATCAGTTTTTTCACTTAGGGACTGACATCGGAACTCAGCAACTCACATGATGAACTGAAATGATGATTGAAGTAGTTGTCAATATATTTGAGATGACTGGTTTCCTAACAACAATTGTACTAGATGTTCCTGACAACCGGGACAACTGATCACTTTGTTCGATAAAACATTAAGATTACTAAAGTAAAACAGCCATCCTGTTTATAGATTTATCGGGAAGGTGCAATTAAAATAGTTTTATACTCACAAAATATGTGATTTTGTGAGTATAAAACGATTTAAATACTGTTGCTGAGTGGAGAGTTTTGTTTCAAATTAAAATTTATAAGGCAGCAGAGTAACGCTGATTTCAGCACAAATAAGCGGGCTTGACGGAGGCAGTACTACTCTCACATTTCGTTGTTCAGTGTAAGAGTGGAGGCCAATCAATCTCTATTACTTAAAAATGAGTTCAAGAGATTGATGATGCAGAAACATCTGACTAGGCCCACACCATGGCTTTGTCTGTACTCACAATAAGGATGGTGACCCTACCCATGGTTTCCATCAGGCAGAGTAGATTCACTTTGATAGGCTTCATTATAAGGAAGATAAGTTTCATAGATAAGAAGTAAAAACAAGATCAATCAAATTGTTTTAGCATTCTCGTTTTCAAATATGATAATAAACTTCAATTTTAGCTCCTCCTATCAACTCAGTAAAGGCTGAATATCACGATTTTTATTACGTCTAGGTACTTTAATTTTTCTTCATGTTATAAAAATTTGTTATATTAATATAATTAATTTGAAGGTGACTGTCTATCTGTAGCTCTTTCACAGTCAAACCACTACATCGATTAAATTTAGAATAGAGATACTTAGGGTCTGGAGAATTGAATGACATAAGCTACTCCTTACTTTAATAATAAATAATAATATTTTTCTAACAAAATATTAAAGTTTAAAAAATATATATATAAAGATTTTCTGAAATAGATCTTATATATTCATCTTTATCTAAGACATCATTTAAACTGGTGTACAATTAATAAAGCGACACCTAAAACTTTAAGTGAGTGTGCAGTAAGCACACATTTAAAAGTTATTTTTGAATGATGTACACGAATTCTCACGTTATAATAAGAGACAATGACGTTGACTGTACACTGCTCAATGAAATAAAATTTAAAATGATCTGTCGTTGCGTTCTGATCGTGTGCGCATATCCATCCCACTCTTAATTGCTTGTCAACAAATTCTTGAATGGACAGCTTCAGTGGACACACAGGATTCCTTTTTTTCATCAAGCCAAAATACTTGATAAACAAGTCATCAAGTTGGAACCTTTTCGAAATAACACGAAACGAGGTGAAATGAAATTAAATATCGATTTCATATGTTTTTTTGCTTTGCTTCGATAAAGTTGCTTTGCACTGTTAGCGTAGAAAAACTTTTAATTCAACATGAATTATATTTTATTAATAAAAACATACAAACCTGAATATCTTGAGTTGCACGAACATTGAACTTAGTCTGTCGAATGTAATGTAAGCTTATCGTATTCTACTAATTAAAGAATGATATGATATATATGTGAATTTATACTTTTAAAAGGTCCAACCCACGATTAAAAAAAAATGCTACGGGAGATTTGTAAAAGATAGCCTTATGCAGTTTCTCTAGGTGTTAATTAATGCCGACACTTCACTTATTAAGACATAAATGTGCTTCAACTCTAACTCTAAAAGGAGAATTTAAATTTTCAAGAATTATCACATTACAACTAATATTGAATGTAAGCTATTGTGTTAAAGTAATAATTATTATTGCAGGTAGGCTGCAAGACAGAAATAAAGTTAGTTCTGTGAGGCTGTTACACCTATATGACAAGCGAAGGCCTATTTTTATTTAGGAATAATTGTCACTTGCGTGGAAACCTGTCTCCGAGCACGTTCCTGCCACGCGCCAAAGCCCCCAACCGTCCGCCGCTTAGCGGTGGCCGACGAGACGCAACGGATGTGTTTTTGCACTTTACATATGCAATGAGTGATATCTTATGGTTTTATTATATTTACTTTTAAATTATCACTATAAGAAATGAACCTGTATGAATTTATGTTTGAATCTTGCAAATATAAAAATGAACATAAAATGTCAATTCAAATATAAGTAACATTGTGCGTCACTATTATTATAACGATGCTTATTATTTAACATAGAGAATCAATATAAATTGAATAAAATATTTACTTATTTTCGAACATCTTACACACAACGCCATCTAGTCCCCAAACTAAGCAGAGCTTGTATTATGGGTACTAAAAAACTGATATAAATACATAAACATAATTTTTTTGTGAATACATACATATAAAACACCCCAACTCCCATACAAATAATTGTAGATCACACAAACATTTGGTCCGATCCGGGAATCGAAGCCGAGACCTCTTGATCGACAGTCGCATATGCTAACCACCAGACTAACGAGGCAGTTATTTTTAATATTTATCATTGATATTAAAATTTAATGCTTTGTTCACGGTTTTATTAACATTGACGTAAATAGATCATTCGGTAGATAGACTGCACTAGTCGGAATCCACTCGGGCGACCTTCAGTTATTCGATCGCTGCGGGTACAATAACCAGCCAATAACCACCGCATCCAATTAAGTTCGGTAGCGCCTCTTAAAGGCACACAAGACAAGTTTTTGTCACATCCCATGCACTCTGCAGACCCTTAATTGGCGGATACTCGTCATTAGGTATGTGGAATGCAACTTTGCGGTTAGAATTACTTTTTGCATTTTAATTTGTACATTTGTTTATCTAGTTATTAGGTCCTTTTATTTCTGAAAGTACTCTTATTAATTTTGATGAATTTTACAACACTTCTAGAAGCATTTTTGTGGAATTTCATGCAAGCAATAGACTAATTTTCAGTTGTTTAGTTTACCAATAAAATATAATTGATATATTTCAATTTTAAACAGTTTTCGCTATCGTATTCGTATTGTTTTTTTATATAATATTAAAAGTACTGTTATTAGTTATTTACTAATTCATTGATAAAAAGCTTTACGTGACTACGAGGAACAATCACCAAGGTAATCAACGACGGCGCGGTCAGTACTACTACAGACAGACTAGATGGGTGACCGTTTGTAATATGATATGTTATGAGCGTTTCCGTGATTCGGAGGTCACACTAAGCAGTCGTTCCCGGTTGTTATCATTAGTTAACAGTTGTGAAGCTTAGTTGGAGGCCTTCGGGTGGCTTAAAAACATCCAGCGGTAAGATAATACATATCCACAATGTTTCTTGCCAGTCTCCAATACACACTCGGACAGCGTGGGGACATATGGCCTTAACCCTCTCCTGAGAGGAGACCCGAACCCATCAGTGGGTTGCTAATGATTAACTAAGCCATAAGTAGTGGTTTTGATTCCCATACTGTTCAAAAAGCTATGTGAGTCATTAGTTCTTCATCCGGGTATTGTTTATCACTAAATTGAAACGTCTGTGTGTATTATCAAAATAACAGTTTTTTTCTAAATGCATATGAAAGCTAATACGACTTGCATAAAAAGAGCATATTTTTAAATTTGTCTTCTTCACTCCGCAGTATTACTCGAAATTCTCAATAATAACGAGTTGTATATGGTTCAGTTTAGAATATGTTTCTGTTTAAAAAACATAAGTATGTTTAAGTACATACAGTTTAAGCTTAGTTTGAGATCAAACGACTGTAAAACAGTTTATATATCACTTTAAACTACATACTTAAAAAAGTAAAATATATAATGCAAATGTATTTATATCAGATGTTAAGCATTACTACAAGCTCTATTTAGTCTGGGACTAAATGGCGTTGTGTGTCAGGTGTTCAAAATACTTATTATTATTTATCTTTATTTAAGTACTTAGACTCATTTCAATTTAGAGCTATGATTATTCATTTTGTTGAATTTTACATGACAAACACTCAACTATTATATACTCAGTTCAGAATAAAATACTTGATTATAAGATTATATATAATTGTCTTTTTCATGGTTTTTTGACCTTATTGTACTCAAAGTTGTATCAAAGCAATACGTTTACAATTATATACGAATGTTTAGAGCAACACCTGTCGATTGATCTGTTCAATTATTTATTTATAAAGTAGTCGCATAGTCCAGTCGTCTCCTTACTCATCACACATTACTGATGCTGTAGCCAATCCAATTCTCATCAATGTTGTATCTATCCAATTACACCTCTTGTCACTGAGATATTATTTACAATCATTCTGTATGTATTTATTAAGAGATAAGGATAAAATATGGCGTTCATAATCTAATACTTTTGCTGTAGACTATTAAAGAATTGTAATTAGGTACATCGATGATCAACATCGTTATCTTAGAAACGTATATATTGGAGGCAGACAATCTATGTTTTAACTGTTTTTAGACTTTTACAAATACTTGTACTTGTGTAATTTTGCTGTAAACGGGACTTATGAGCGATAAAATTAAAAAGTTTACGATACCTTCTACTTTTCGACGGTTCGAACGGGTTAATATGTTTGGTTTTTAATTGTAGTGTATTGTAGCAGCATCAGTATTAGATTATGAACGTCATATTTTATCCTTATTCCTTCATAAATACATACATCATCATCATCATCAGCCTATCGCAGTCCACTGCTGGACATAGGCCTCTCCCATTGCACACCACTGTGATCGATTTTGGGCTTCTCGCATCCAGCTCCTGCCAGCCATCTTACGCAGGTCGTCACTCCACCTCGCCTGTGGGCGTCCTACACTACGTTTACCGAGACGCGGTCTCCACTCAAGAACTCTTCTGCCCCAACGGCCATCAGTTCTGCGGCTAATATGGCCAGCCCACTGCCACTTCAGCTTGCTAATCCGGTGGGCTATGTCGATGACCTTAGTTCTCTGACGGATCACCTCATTTCTGATACGATCTCTCAGAGAAACGCCGAGCATAGCCCTTTCCATAGCACGCTGAGCAACTTTAAGCTTATGGACCAACCGTACCGTAAGTGTCCAGGTCTCGGCTCCGTATGTCATGACAGGTAGGACGCACTGATTGAAAACTTTCGTTTTTAGGCATTGTGGGATCGACGACGAAAAGACTCGACGTAGCTTTCCAAACGCTGCCCAACCCAACTGAATTCTTCTATTCACCTCATCCTCGAGGTTGTTTCTACCCAACTGCAATGTCTGCCAAGGTAGACATTTTTTTGAACAACCTCGAGAACGGTATCGTGTACTGCAACCGGTTCCGGTAGAACATGTTCATTGAACATGACCTTGGTTTTGTCCAAGTTCATCCGTAGGCCGATGCGCATAGAAGAATCAGCTAGGTCATTCAGCATCTGTTGCAGGTCCTGCAGTGTCTCTGCCATTATGACGATGTCGTCCGCAAATCGCAAGTGAGAGATGTATTCGCCATTAATGTTAATGCCACGTCCTTTCCAGTTTAGCGTCTTGAACATATCCTCCATTGCATTTGTGAACAATTTCGGGGAAATAACGTCCCCTTGTCTCACTCCTCGATGCAATGGTATGGACCTTGTTTGCTGATTCTGTACTTGGACGGACATGGTGGCGGTATCGTAGAGACATCTCAGCACTTGGATGTATCGCCAATCTACTTGACAACGCTGCAGGGACTCCAGAACAGACCAGATCTCAACCGAGTCGAAGGCCTTCTCATAGTCCACAAATGCCAGACACAGGGGCTGGTTATACTCCTGGGTCTTCTGTATAATTTGCCGCACTGTGTGTATGCGGTCTATGGTGCCGTATCCGCTCCGAAATCCGGCCTGCTCCGGTGGTTGAAATTCGTCGAGTCTTTGCGCAAGACGGTTCGTGATGACTCTTGAAAACAGCTTGTAGATGTGGCTTAGAAGGGAAATGGGTCGATAGTTCTTCAATAAGGTCTTGTCACCTTTTTTGAAGAAAAGCACGACCAAACTCCTACTCCACACCTCCGGAGTTCTCCCTTCAAACAGGACAGCGTTGAAAAGCTTTTGGAGCTCCCTCAGTACGGGTTTACCTCCAGCTTTTAATAGCTCTGTTGTAACGCCATCCTCTCCAGGGGCTTTTCCATTTTTAAGCTGTTTAAGAGCCATCTCGATTTCATCGGTGCTGACTTCTGGCAGGTCTTCGGTGTAGTGACGCGTTAATGTGGCTCGGGTGTCCTCATTTTCGGTATCAGGTCGAGATGCATGCGAAGCGTATAGCAGACTATAGAAGCCTTCCACTTCCAAAAGGACTGCCGGTTTCGAGGAAACAACTTCTCCACTTGTTGTGGTCAACTTCGTCAGTTCGCTTCTACACAGAGATTGTACGAACACTTTTGACCCCCGATTTTGCTCGATCGCTCTTTTGATGGTGCGAGTATTGGAGCACCGGAGGTCGTATCGGACGAGTTTCCTTATCTCTCTGTTCAGCATTCTCTTTGCCAACGAAGTGACGGGTGGGTTTTCACGCCGTTTCCTCATCAACCCTAAAGTCTTCTCTGAAAGCTTCGACTTCTTGCCTTTACGCTGCAGTTCACAAAATCTCGTACCTTCGTCCCTGAGGATTCGAACCACATTTTCGAGGTTCTGGTTTACGTCTGTTGTGGTTTCCACGGCAGCGAATCGGTTTTCCAGGTTTGACTGGAACGTTTCAGATCCTATCATGGCTTGGAGTAGAGTTGGTCGGAGCCTGGACTTCATCAAACGGGCACGTTCAACTTTGAAGTTGATATTCAGAGAGCCTCGGACTAGTCGGTGATCGCTACCGGTATTAAACCTATTGACCACTGAGACATCTCTGAATATGTGCCTCTTGTCCGTAATTATGAAGTCGATCTCATTTTTTATCACAGTGTCGGGGCTTTGCCATGTCCACTTGCGTTGGGGCTGTTTTTTGAAAAAAGAATTCATCAAAAAGAGCCCCTCGCGTTCAAGGAAGTTGACAAGCATTTGCCCCCTATGATTTCTGACTCCAAGTCCATGTGATCCTACTACCGATTCGCTGCAAATCTGTACTCCCACTTTAGCGTTGAAGTCACCCATAACAACGTTGTAGTGGGTATTAGTGGTTAAGTGGAGGGCCCTCGATATGTCATCGTACATATCCTCCACCTCGTCATCCGAGTGCGTCGAGGTCGGTGCGTACACTTGCACAACCTTGAGGCTATACCTCTCAGTGAGCTTAATAATGAGGTACGCTACCCTGTTCGACACACTGGAAATTTCCACAACGTTGTTAGATATAGACTTATTTACCAGAAACCCCACGCCACCTTGGGATTGTTGGTCTCCCTCGCGGAAGTACATTAGGTGACCTGACTCAAGAGTTACGGTGTCCTCCCCCTGTCTTCGGACTTCACATAACCCGAGGATGTGCCACCTAATTTTACCCAGTTCTACCTCTAGTTGTGCCAGATGCGAGTCTAGCCGTAGCGTGCGTCCGTTGTACGTAGCCAGGGTCAGTCGGTTGTGGTGGCCTCCCGTAACCCGGAGATTCTTAGCACCCCCTGCCCCACCGTTACCGTGGTCGCCACCATAGCCAGGAATAGTGGGGCTACCGGGAACTGGGGGCCGTGGCCTCAGTTGTCTCTGCATGGGAGGGTATGCCCATAATCACCACGCTGGGCAGGCGGGTTGGCGATCGCAGGGTGCAGCTTATTGTACCGGTGATGCTGCTGCCCATCACCAGTCTGTGGTATTTAGCTACACGTATTTCGGATGGATATACCGCCATCAGTCGGTCGCCAGAGCCTCGTTTGTCGTTCAGCAGGACGCACCGCGTGCAGGTGAGGTTGGCTTGGGATAAAAGATGTTGGTTCATCCCCTTACATCCCAAATACATACAGAATGATTGTAAATATTGTATTTTAGTTTGTGAACATTGAAACATGGTGATGTTTCAGAGTGATGTTTCATTAGTAGAGACAAACTCTCTTCAGCATGAATAGGCCGGCTCGACCGAGGCACTACTACCCTTACACGGAAGTCAAACCTAAAACTGGCAGCATTCATGTTATCGTAGTATATTGGTGAGTGTAAGACGAGAGGCCCTATAATGCAGTAGCATCCCACTAGGAAGCCATAGTGAGGGTCATCATGCTGCATTTTCTCATTTAAAATGAGGATGGTAACCCATATTCCTTGCTTCTACTCGTGCATTCCATCAGGAGAAGTAGAATCACTTTGGTAGGCCTAAATATATATGTCTAAAATATAAAATTTCTCGTGTCACTGTGTTTGTTGCCAAACTCCTCCGAAACGGCTGGACCGATTTGTATGCAATTTTGGTTGCAAATCAGGTAGGTTTGAGCTTCGGCTAACATTTATTTTACAACGGCGGGCATCAACTAGTAGTTTTGATCCTATCCCTATTTGATCCCTAGATATGTATTTTTCATTTTATGATACACGCCACATTAGCTTATTATATTCATTCGGTACAATAGTTTCAAAAGGTCCTAACTGATTTTAATGATAGATGTTTGACAATGATTCACTAATTGTTTACTGACTCCCCTAGAGTTGTAAACTTGCTAACGTCATACCATAACGTAGTAGTAATTTAAAAAATTGGATAGTTCAGTACTGCGATGATTGCCTCACAGCAATAGTAAAATTATAAATACTTATATGAGGATGTATATTAAAAAATGTTGCAATTTTATATTTACACAAGAAGACTGGTTATAAATTTTTAATTTCATTTTCCTTGAATGAAGAAGCCATAGCATGGGCCGCAAACGTGTCTCTAAGGTATTTCAACGGCTGGTGCACTTCAACGCGTGCGTTTGTCGCGGCCACGAGCATTAGCCCTTATTGGATATGTTCAAAAACCTGCTGTGGTTACACATTATGCCCATAGCTCCCTGAACTGGTCCCAATATCGCTTATTATGTATCGCTTTTGTGTTAATCATATCTTTCGCTCAGTATGGCAACCGTATGGCTACCGGTCGCTGGTCTATTAATAAAGGGCAGGCTTCGGACCGACGGAATGCCCACAACCTGCTATTGTACTCTAGCGGTTGAGAGATTTGTCTTTTTAATCGTACTGCCTCTCTTGTACCCGGAGCCTATTATTAGGGTTAATTGGAATTATTATAGCTTTCTTTTTAAGGCAGCTAAAAGTTTTAGCAGATAGTTTAATGATGCAGAGAACTTGAGTGAAGCGAGCTTTTAAAGTAATATATGGTTTGGACGTAAGTTATGGACGTCTAGATGTATATTTCAGGATAAAATTACTTTCACTTCTTTTTAATAGAAGATTACATGTAATCTTTTTTTCTCTCAGTTTAACTCGTAGGTAACTTATAAATTTATAATTAAGTGAAAATAATAATTTTACGTTATGAAATTGATACGTAGAGTATTAACAGTCACTAATAGGGTTCTTTTCTTTGCTATGACGTTGCTAGTGATATGCCACCGCTGTGCGGAGGTCTCGGGTTCGATTCTCGTTTTTATATTCGTCGGATTTTTATTCGTTCTGCAAATATATTTTTTCGAGTATAGATGTTTAGAATTATCTATATTATATGTTTTTAGTATAATATCAGATAATCTAGCTATCATAGTATAAACTCCGCTACACAACGCAATCTGGTTTGAAACTGAAATTAGATGGCGTTGTGTAAACAGATCTTCAAAGAATTCAGGAATAAGGTAGGGGTATTTTTTTTCGCTTCTTTGATTATATATAATTGTTTTAAAATGTTTGTGTAGACATGTTCGAAATCAAATTGCTTATAGCCTTTCTTAGTGTACTGCTAAGCTCTTCGAGCAATCGCTACATTTGATCACAACATTTTGTTACTACAAGCATTTATTTTAGCTTTCCAGATGTCTATATATATATATATACCTTTAAGCTTATCTTTGTATTTGTTATTATTAAAAAAAAAAAAAACAGGTATAAATTGCTTGAGTTGAAAAGTTATGTGTCAGCCCAAGCAATTACGCCTGAAAGCTTAATATTGCAAAAGTGTTGCAAAGACTAACAAACCCTGTTCCTCCTGTGTGGACAAACCCTGTCCCGACTTCTGTGCATTCTGTGCAGTACATAACAAAAGGCTGCTGCTGGTGATGATGAAAATTCAGAAAACAAACCTTAAATACATGTAAAAACATTATTTACTTTTTTAGTTATTTACAATCATAAACTAAAGTTGTTCGTTTCATACACATTACCAAGTCGGACGCAACATTTTATCTGATCTTTTTCTATGTAGTATCCAGTTTACTTATGTCGATACATCAAATTTCCTCACGTATCTTGTTAACTACGAAATTACATATAATGTTAAGGCCTGACAAGTTTTTTATCCGTGGAATATTTTTGCACTTATTACTACAACTGTTCAAGTTCTCTGAGTATTCGCTGTATCGTGTGATTTGTATGATTGTCGTTAATTAAATGTAAAGACCGTGACGATCGTTGCTCAATGAGCTTGCTGCAGTATTTATCATCAAATTGCTGACATCTCCTCCATCGCAGTACAATTATCTGCAGTTGAGTGTAGCACAATGTCGCCAATCGTATAGGCCAATTTTTTAAACTGTAATGATAATTTTGTACCGCCAAGTTATATCTCAGCAGGAACTGATAGTTATAACAACTAAATTAATATTTAGTGAAGAACTGGTTATATTTAATTTCTATTTTATGTAACATGTCATAATAATATATGCGAGTGTCATTTTTTATGTTAGATATTTGGAAACTAAATAAACTGTGAACTTCATTATATGAGAATCACGGTTATTTGTTAATAGACCAATTTGTTACAAGAAAAAACAAGTTGCGTTTTTAAAATTGGAAATTGATTTTACACCAACCAGTTTTCCTGCTTAAAGCACAAACACGGGTTTAGTTAAAATTTATAGATTATCTACCGTTCTTTCTATCTAAAATACAATAGTCATAAACGAGTTTATAGAAATGACTTAGTGTTCTCCATCGGCTACTTACAAATTCATTATATTTATGCAACCGAACCGATTACAATTAAACACGCTACATTAGAACAAATACCCCTCAAGGCGACGGGCCTAACCTGTTATCTATTAAATCTACGAATACACTCTTTGTCATTAACACAATATAAATATTTGTTTATCAACGGCCAATCAAAACAGAAGCGAGAGGATAAAGGACCCTCCTCAATAGTTTTAAAGTTACAAGTCGATTTGATACAGTAGATACTATATCACATCAACATTATGTTTCGCCTCGATGTGATATAGTAGATACTATATCACATCGAGGCGAAACAATCACTGAGGGTAAGCAACGGCGGCCCGGTCAGTACCTGAATGGGTGAACAGGAGTAATTCATGTTTTTTTTTTCTAACACCTCCGATATTCTTCGGAGCCTATTACTACACTTTCCTTTCATACCAGCTCTCACTTTTGCTACTTCTCGTACTTTCATGCTTCATACTAATTCTTTCTTGCACTCTGCCTTTCATGCTTTTACAGGTGGGATTCCTGCCTACTACTATTTGATTCATGATGTTAAGAGCGTCGCCGTGATTCGGAGGTCACGTTATGCAATCAGTCCCGGCTGTAATCATATTATAACAGTCCTGGAGCTTGGTTGGATGCCTTCAGGCGGTTTACAAACATCCGAAGGCAAGATTACATAGCCTCAACGTTGTCCTGCCAATCCCGAAACCGCAATCGGCCAGCGTGAGGCCTTATGGCCTTAACCCTCTCCTAACAGGGGATCTGAACCCAGCACTGGGACATTATGGGTCGTTAATGACTTCTACTAAATTGATATGACATTTGTTATCTATATTTTTACATTTCATTCTTCATTCATTCATTCATTAGATGGTAATGAACAATTTATTTTATACTACACCTGATCGGAACAGTATTCATTATTCCCTATAAATGAAAAGAGAAAGTTAGTCTTTTCCTAGACCTAAATAAGCGGGAGGAAAAAATGTATGAAAATCCATTTCTAACGTGTTTTAGCGGGAGAGAAAGTTGTATGAATTTTCATTTCTCATGTGTTATCTGATCTATGGCGCGCGCCTGACCAAAGAGTTTTCATATAATTTAAATATGGAATCTCCGTGCCGCTGACATCCTTTTGTGAAGAATAAAAAAAACAAAAAAAGCGCGAAATATTTATAAATATTATGTCAAGTTCTAAGCTAAATTGTGACTTACATGGTGTCTTACGTTTTGATTTTATTTTATAAATACTTTAAATGTTCCTCACAGGTGTAGTATAAAGCACTGTGTAGCACTCGGGTGAAAGTCCCATTCCTGCCTCGGGAGTATTGTGGCCCTAGGCTGCGCCTTCGGGCCACAAACTGCTCCCTCGCTAGTAATCGGTTCTTTTCCTCCCTCGGTGAACAATGTACTATTAAGTAAATTCAAGAAGAAGAAAAAATACTTTCAACATGATGCGGCTAGACAAAGTTATGTAAAGTAAAATTATACACTAAGGGTTTATTTTAAAAGTGCTAATTTAAAAAAAATGTTAAAGGAAATATTTAGGGATTTACTTAAATCGGCTGTACACTGTAATTATTACTAAATACAGGATTATACTATTATAAACAGATCTTGGGTCTCATTACAACTGTTAAAGATGTACTCAAGTGAATATTTCTATAAATTGATCAATATTTCAATCCACACAGTAAAATATCTGAATATAGTGTACATTCCCCTTTATAAAAACAGAAACACAGAATTCGACACTTCATTAAGAGCGCAGCGGCGCCCGCGGCTTGCCCAATAGCACCACTAAAACAAACAACTCTATCAATTCGCTTTTACTTATATAAATCTACTACCAAATTATATAGCCCCCAATATTAATCATCGTATGTGTCTAAAACGATAATCGATATATATTTGAATATTCAAATGGAAAAGTAACTCGGTGTTGCTTTAAATAATTTGGTAATCGATCAAGTCATTAAAAAATAATTATAAAGTAACATTTGAAAAAACACTTAATAAAACATTGAATTCCAACAAAAACAGATTAATTTTCTGAATAATCAGTGTTTCATTTTCAACTAATTTGTACACATGTTAGCGCTTCAGTTGAATATTGTACACAAACAGAGGTCATGTGTTCTATTCTCATGAATGATCTATAATTATTGTGTCTTGCTGTAGTTTGTCTATAATTAGAAATAGTAAAAAGTATACTTATCAGCAATGGTTTTCAGAGCACAGGATCTTTTTAAGCAACAGAGCTTTGGGCTCTGACACCCGTTTGTGAGATGTGCGAGGTTATCATTATATTATTAAGATAGTTACTGCTCTGTTTATCTAGCAGCTAGTGCATGCGACTGTTGATCAAGAGTTTGTAAGATTTGTTTCGGAGTTAGGGTTTTTTCTATTTATAATATGTATGTATTAAAAAAAAGTATATAATTAGGTATTTATATCAGTTTTCTAGCACCCATAGTATAAGCTCTGCTAAGTTTGAAACTAAATGATGTTGTGTGTTATTCGTCCGAAATATTTATTTTTATTATAACAAACACAAGCAAATTATTAATTTTAATTTGATTGTATACATTACTTCATCAACAACCCATAACGTCCCACTGCTGGGCTCGGGTCTTCTCTCAAGAGAGGGTTAAGGCCATACGTCCCCACGCTGGCCGAGTGCGGGTTGGGGACTGGCAAGACACGTTGTGGCTACGTAATCTAACCGTTGGATGTTTTTAAGCCGCCCGAAGGCCTCCAACTAAGCTTCACGACTGTTACCTTATGACAACAACCGGGACCGACTGCTTAACGTGACCTCCGAATCACGGAAACGCTCATAACATATCATGCCACATACGGTCACCCATCTAGGTCCGACCGCGCCGTAGTTGCTTACCCTCGGTGATTGTTTCCAATCACCTAAGGCCACTCGGCTATGAGCGCTATACATTACTTAACATTTAGAATATTATTCCAATAGGAATTTTTTTTCTAATAAGAACATTTAACTATTAAATAAAGTAATATGAATAACTTTTTCATTTAAATATTTGTCACACATTTATACGACACTAAAGTTACCGCTTCTTGATATGCCCATTTAAAGTCAAAAATTATTACATCCACAATTGGCAAGAGTGTAAAGGTTTAAAGTCACAGATACAAAACCGATTACATTTTATGATCTACTTAGCACAAATTCGATTGTTGGACTTTTGGTGTCGGTATCTCTCCACACAAGAGAGAAATATATCGCGAAACGGATAATATGATCATTAAAATGCATTTAACGTCGGATCTGATTCGCATAAGCTTGATCAATATACTTTCTATTACTCGTAATATCATTTTGGTTTCAGATATCCGTTTTATCTCCATTTATTTTGTGTAAGTACGGTCGTTCATATGTTCCATGATTATTTTTTTTCGTGATAATAAAATATTTAAATACAAAAGGTACCATGCCGCTGTATGATAAACGGATCTTATGAACCCCGAAGGCAATTCATATCTCGTCCGAACAAATCACTGTTTTATCGTTACTCCCATCGTAAAAAATATTGATATCAACATAAAAAGTGGTTCAAAAACAATAGAACGGATGGATTGAAAGGATTCTTCCGTCAGATAACGATTTGACTTTAAAAAAAAGATGTTTTAATAATAGCTTTAAAGTGACCTGTACTGAAGTGCTGGTCATTCGGTGTGCTTAATGGTGTCATTTTAAACCCTATCATTCAAAGATAGATTTGATACATTTGTAATATGGAACACGGTACCTTTGTAGCCACAGTATTATCTGTATATTTTTAGGATAGCCTAATTGGTCTTGAACGTGGCAACGACAGGCGTTTGTCATTATCACTTTTTCCATTTAAAATTATCATTTTCATTTAATCATCTCAAGAGCCTACAATGTGAATTGTGTAAGAACTCAAAGCGTTGTTTGAGATAGGGCGGTGAATGTGGAAGAAACAGAGTACTATATAAAATAGAGAGAATATGGGCATTACGGCGAAGGCGGATAGGTAACCATTTGAGCTTAATGCGATACTCGGAGACACATTTACGTAGGCCAAATATGAATCTTATGCAGACATTTTGGAGACGCTCAAGTTTGTTCAACTGTTCTTCGGTAAGATCTAGATAGCTAACATCACTATGGTCAAGGATAGGAAGGAGAAGGGATTTAGGACATAACTTTACGATATAAAAACACTCGATTGAGTTTTTTGCTTTTTTCCCTTTTGTATTATTATCAACCTCCTACACAAGAAACTGATAAAGAGACGAGTTACTTCTAAATTTTAAAATATTAGTAATAAGAATAATGGTAATGCTTAACTTTTATACATATAATTTAATAGCCACCAAAATAATTAGAAATGTTGTGTATTTATGTATATTTACCTCTATGTCTACACAAATAAATAATATTGGAATGTCTATACATAATATCAAATGAACAGTTTTTTTATTAAATGCTATAAATAAAGGATATACGGATATACTGACATACAAAATGCATTTTTTTTATTTTTGTGTTTGTCCGTCTGTCTGTTTGTTCCGGGTAATCTCTGGAACGGCTGGACCGATTTTGATAAAAGATATAAGGATATAATGATATAAGGAGTACCTTAGACTATCGATATCTGTTTTTTAAAGATCAACTATTCATTAGTTAAAATTTAAAAAAATGCATTTTGTATGTCAGTATATCCGTATATCCTTTATAATAAAAATCTGTTCATTTGATATTACGTATAGACATTCCAATTTTATTTATTTGTGTAGATATAGAGGTAAATATACATAAATACACAAAATTTCTAATTCTTTAAATATAATACTAAAAATTATGGTAATCCATTATGTTTCGTCGTCTGAATTTGAATGTTGTATAAAAGTTAAAGCAAAAAATAATTGTTTTTTTTAAAGACAACTCTCGCATTAGGAATATAAATCCTGTGACGCGGAAACACAAAAACACCCAGAATCGGTACCACAATTTGTGAATCACACAAAGTGATGTCCCACGTGGAATTTGAACTCACGACACTTTTAGCGAATCGTCGTGGCGTAGCGACAGCTTAAACCGTTAGGCCAACCGTGTGGATTATTTACTTTATTCTTAGACTAGCTTATTTTTTTTTGTTCATCAAATTATTACTTCACTTAGGAAAAGTACTTTTTCTAGGAATCATAAAATATATTTCTAACCAAAATGTACTAAATATCTATCTTAGTTTAAACTAGACAACAACAAACAGAAAAAGCATTCGGTACAAAAAACATATCTAATCAGTTTGATCACCAAAGCGTATAAATTACAATCATTTAAATCGTTTTCGTTCTATGGTAATTATATTTTTTCTCAACATCAATATCATTATTAAGAACTGCTAAATATTATTTGATATTATTTAAACCTGACCTACCTTCATTCAATAAATATTAATCAGTTGGTCATTGAAACTAAGTTACCGATATTTATTGGTATGAAGCGATGACTTTGTAATATAATATAATAACTAATTTGCCGGATTAGATTAAGACGTCAAAGCGTGGCCATCATTTTACGGTCAGCAGCAAAGATACGGTTACTAGGTGCATTTGTAATCGATATTTCGTTCGTCGATAGAAATGTTGTAAAAAAGTGATGGTTAAACAGAAATATCTGGTGGATATTTATTTATCTGATATATCTATCGTTCTAATAAGATTAGATTTCAATTCAATATCAGTCATGCATGCGCCCATGTTCGTGTTTTCTGTAAAAGTGTTAACGTATTATATTATTATACCGTGAATACTTTTGATATTTCACATTTTTGTATTTGATTAAAACAAATTGTTTTGGGATTAATGACACATTTTTTTTATACTTTTATTTCCCTTCTTAATTAGCCCAGTAGCTTTTTCCGGTGGTTCCGTCCACATTTATATATCCGATATCATGGTAATCAGTTTTCGGGTTAATAACAGTCAGTGACACTTACAAATAAAGTGGATTTCCACTAATATAAAAAAATCTGTTGTCGGTTCCGTAGATCCATAGATCACCACCAACAGTACGAACTCACCTCACAAACTCTACCTTTTGAATATGTTAGTATACAATTATTACAATGATGATGAATAGTAATCATTTAAGATGACCTCACTAGAGAAACGTAGAAATATAATTGACTCCCTTTTCTTGTTTAAGTTGGTAAGATCCCAAACTGATTGCCCTCCGTTATTGGAAAAAATAAAATTTCAAGCCCCTGCAAGATATCCTCGATCCCCCATAACGCCCTTGCATCCACCTCTTCGTAGGACGGTCCTTGGTGCTGATTCCATTATTCCACGGCTGTGTAGACTGGTTAATGGCTGCAGTAATTTGGTGGATATTCATTCTGACTCGTTTGGCAGGTTTCGGGAAATTGTATTTAGTTGTAAGTTTTGAGTGGTATTAGATTTGAATCTTAAAATTATAAAAAAATCTAACTTCAAAGAAAAATGTTATTTAATTGTGTACTGTACATTGTATTAGGGGCATGCGGTGCTTATCTGTAAGTAATTGTTACACTAGACTAAGAATTCTTTAAAATTGTTTTTAATTTGTACCTACTCAGTGTAAATAATTGTTGATGAGCCAAATAAAGAAAATAAAAATTAATAAAACAATGAAAACGACCTATCTTATAATTATTATCTTCAATGGTAGAGTCAAAATAGAAATAACAAAAAGTAGTTCCTAGCAGAGCGTGGTTTCGATCCACGGACCTCTGGGTTATGGGCCCAGCACGCTTCCACTGCGCCACTCTGCTTACATCTACAATTTGTGAAATTTGGTGAGTGTATCGATGTTGGCAGTATTTACCTTATTAATCTTGCTTAATATGAAATAGGTTATAATAAAACTGTGATGAATATTAAATAAATGTTGTTCTATTACGTATTTTGTCTCTTTCTTTTTTAGCATAAAGTACAGTATTAAACAGAGTTGAGGAAAAGATTTCAGTAACTAAAATAATAATAGTGTATCACTAATCAGTGTAAGCTAGTATTATATGAAATTGCTATAGGTGTGACTGATATTTTAATGTAGGTAAGAAAATAGTGAAAACAGTTCTATCATGTGTTGTATGTTTTACAAATATAACTTATTCACTGACTGTACATCACAAAAATATGAAAAGAAAATTCTATTGATAGGTGTATCACATTAATTATAATACAAATAAAACCATAGTTTTCCTTACAAGATGATTAGACAATCACAGCAATGAACAATTCCTATGCATCCCAATGACATTATATTTGCAATTAGTTGTGAAATATTTCACATTACAACTCGTTAGATATTTAAATTAGATATATTGTGAATGACTTAATTAGTGTCACTCTCCATTCAAGTTTTATTTAAGCTATTCGTTAGGTACGCCATTAGATACCATACATAATGACCTAATTTGAATCTACGTAAAAACTAGCAAGGACGACAACATGTCACTAGATTTTTTATTTATTTTTTATGGTTAGAATAATATTTTTGAATAGCTGTTTTGTTACAGGCTTTGTGTAAATTACAGAATTGCTTAGTTTGAATTAAATTTTGCATTTTCTTAGTGCATTTCTATGAGAACATTGCCAAATACCCCTTTTTAGACTTGGGAAAACCTCTGCCGTCAATAATGCTGGCATGAAACTTTTGTTTGCTTCTAAGAAATGACAACGCATTAGGAATATATATTGTGTTGCGGGGGACTTTACATGAAACGGACAAGAAGTACAACAACTTATGAACACAAAGTGTTGTCCCATGTGGGATTTGAATCCACAGCACTTGGCGCAGTAGAAAGCGGCGACCGCTTAAACCACTGGGACAAACGTGCATTTATGTACCGTATTATTGTTGGATTATTAGATCATGTTCTTAGTCGGATTTGCTCATGTCCAGCAGTACATGTTGGATTAGCATACAGGTGAGGCTAATAAAAGCGTGTTAAAAATAATGTAATAATCACTATAGAGCGTTAACATAGAAAAAGTTCATATTTGAGTATCAGTATAAAACTCTCAGGTAAGTACCGGCAGTTACTATAAATTTATATAATCACCCATTACGTTCAGCAATCCTATTCTGAAAAAAGTCCGACGAATATACAACCCACGCCCACCTGATGACAGTCCGTTATCAGTTTCTGTACGCTACTGGCACACCCTGTCGGCTGTCCTTGCAAAAAAAAATGATTTGGCATCATTCACTGTTAAAATGATGCAGTCAGGTAAAACAATAAAATTTATTATGAGAAAAATGTAATGTATTTAACTTGCCGATTTATGAACAGTTCCATTTATACATCAATGAAAGTATATAAAATTCTACGAGTATGTCCAGAAATGAACTGCTAAAGGTTGTTGTTGAGAGATGTGGTGTGCTAAGAACCTACCTTAATATCTCTTAGTTTTAATAAAAAATAATTGAAATATTAAATTAATAAAATTAACTTTAAATTTTATAGTAAATTTCAGAAATAATTCAATAATATTGGTAATTTAGTAAGGAAATCCATGCTGATTACAGTAGGAATGGGCCGGCTTAACCGGGACTGTACGGATAGTACAGCACACCAAACGATATGTACATCCGTACGTCATATCGTTTGGTACCAAAGCATCACTTAATGCTGTCATTTAGGATAATCTTCTGTGAGAGGGTACTACTAGTAGTAGTCTTACTGACGTGTTTCGTTGGAGATTGCGAGACCGTACGCCCAATAATTCAGAAGCATCTCAATATGCCACCATAGTGTTTGCCATCATACTGCGTTGTCTGTATTCGCAACGAGTATGATGACCATGACTCTTAGACTCTACTCATGTCTTCCTTCAGACAGAAAAAAGTGTAGCAGGCTCATGTAAAAAAATGAATTGGATTTGTCTTATGTTATCTTTGTAATCAGGTACAAAAACATTTAAAAAGTAATATTATTGGTAATTACATCATTATTATAACATAAATAGGGACATATATAGATTAGATTAAAATTTAATTTTGTTTCGGTTTTAGTGTTGGTAACTTCATATTGTTTACTACTTTCATATGGGTAAACAACACGAGAACCGCGGGCATTAGCTAGATATAAAATTCTCGTATCACATTGTTAGTTACCATACTCCTCCGAAACAGCTTGACCGATTTTCATGAAATTTTATATGCATATTCAGTAGGTCTGAGAATTAGCTAGTGCCTATTTTTCATACCCTTCGGAAGCGAGCGGAGCCGCGGGCATCAGCTAGTTATAAATAAAATTGTGATTTTCCTTAACTAATATAGATTGTAATTTTTTTCTTATCTTGTCATAGCTGCCATTTACATCACTTTTTTAATTAGAGAAACAATAACAAACGCATGTTCGATTTTATCTGGGACATGCTTAGAACCTGAAACGATTCTTTTATTTCGGCAAATCGAGCAGTTTAAAGAACGTTATCGCGAAACCAGAGGCTTATCAGTATTTCCCTTGTTCTGCGGCAGCAATAAATTGTATAAATACACCATAATTCTCTGCTTCCTAAGATCAAGCTCTGATAAGTGTTGATTAGAACACGGGTGGTAGAATCTTGTGCCATATCGACATAAAAACAGGTGAACTACAAAAACTTGCCGACTTTTTTGTCATTTGGCAAATCTTAAAAAATGTTCCAAAAAATTTTGAGCTTGTTCAGGTTTTATTGTTGTTTGTTTAATAAATAAATAAATGGCTGCGAAGGTTAACATAGAATTCGTGTCGTACTGACAGATCTGCTTCATTTAAATAATTGTAACTTATAATTAATTGTTTTCTACAGTCAGTTTCTGTTTTGCAATAAGCTTGACGGTTTTAAAAATTAGAGACACTTGGAATATCTGATAACATAATTGTATTTTGTGTTAGGGATTTATCTTTTTTTGATGTATTAAACTTCAAGTTAATTAAGGTTTCGAGACATTAGGTGAATGCTATGTGCAGTAAGACAAACGAAGTCAAACGGTGCAACAAGTACAACAACCAGTACACATAATTTCAGATGACAGATGAATACTAGTATGTGATCATAAAATAATAGCAGAGGAAAAAATATTGCTTACACATTATTTTACGTTGTATTACTGCATTTACCTTCTCCATTAAAACTTTAATTAAAATTTCCTAAACCGGGTTGTAGTATTATGGTCAAAGACGTTCATTTATAAATGACATAATAAAGATGTGCATGAATTACGATATCGATATTCAATGCAGTATATTAACGATGCAGATCGACGCATCCCAAAGATTTATGAGATAAATTTGTCTCCCGCTTGCGTTGTGTCTCATTGCTGTTGCCGACAAAGCTTCGCCCAGCCAACATTTGTCACGCGAACAGTTGCAAATAGCGAAATTCTTTATAATTTATAATTACAAACTCGCGATCTTTATTGGCTAATTAGGAACGTGGCGTGCTTTGCGCTTAAAAGGAATAACAAGCGAGAAAATTACATGAGATGTGACAATAAATCAGAGGAAGAAAAAATTGCAAATTTCAAGTTTTTCGATAACGACATCGATGATTTCGAGTACAGGCAAAGTGGTGTGAGGAATTCGCTTATTAAATGGTGTTGAGATGTTTTCCAATTTTGATGTGCTGCGGGGTATGTACTGGAGCGGGGAATGTGTTTCTGTACAGCCAATGCACGTGTTCTTTAATATTCTGATCGCAGCTCCCTCGAACGCTTAGCTTTCAATAGCTGGCATGCTGGATTTTTTCCTTAAAGTTGCATAGTATAGGTGTTGTTTTATATGAAATATTAATTAAATTGTGAAAATTTCAAAAATGTGTTAATTTTTGGTAAACAAATATATTATTATTATTAAATACGTCTTGTAAAAACTAGTTGTAATGCCTTTTTCCAAGGAATACCTAAATCAGTAGACTGACAATGAGATGAACTGAGAAAAAAATAGATATTCAGCCTAGTAATACCTACTGCTGAACGTTTAATATTAGAAGTTTAATATTTGACCTATTTATATTCACTTTATATTTTATATAAAAAATAAGTGATTAGATGATTTCTTAAGTTAAAGATTAAACTGTTTTGTCCCATGATGGCACAACTTCAGTTTATACTTTTGATTCACATATTAAGTTTTAGATATTAGCTTTGAAATGAATCGATAACTAATCACACAGGTGCATTAGATCATGATTTATTTTTAGCTTAATATTTACTGTATTTACGTTCACTACTGGAAAAAATAAGTGTCACTTTGTCCTTTCGGCAGGCGACACTTATTAACGGATAAACAAATTCTCAACTAGCAGCCAGTTGGAAAATCTGCAAGACATTACGTGTTCTAAAGATATCGCCCTCTGCCTACAATGGGATCGAAAACTATTACCGCCAATGTATGGATGTACGCGTGTATCGCCAGCAGTATATTGGGGCCACTTAATGTGGATTCCCAAAGGAGTCTCCAGTAAATAAGGTTGGTTTACGAGGACCGTGCTGTGAAGGCGGTATGCCATTGTAACAGCCTTCGACGGACACAGTTTATTGGCTAATTTTATTCAATTAAATTGTTCTCGTTGCGCGCCGACACCCATGCCGGGCTCATTTTAACGCCTTGGAAATTATTGCAATAGATAACATAATATACGCCTCAAGTTTGTGTGGATGTGATTTAAAAGCCGCTTAGGCGTTTATGTTTACTGAACCACTTGCGGGTCGTTCGAATTTATTGTAAAGGGTAGGCTTGATATGCATTGCTACTCTTTAAGCTATAAACATAAACAAATCAACGTAACTTCTAATTCAATCTGTCGACGAACGCTTTCTGTAGGGTTAAAAACGATTATAATATGTTAATCTCAGTAATATTACAAAGCGGGTGGTGGCTTCCAAACAGTGAACTCACCGTCAGCCTCATGCTGTGAATCCACTAAGACGTTTCATCACAATATTGTCCAGGGGACAAAACTATTATAACTACCCTTTGTTGAATAAAAAACTTCATTTCACAAAACTAAGTTCGCGTCATGCTGACAAGACATTTTACAAATCATTTATAACAAAACGCTGTTTTAGACGGAATCTCTATGTGCACCGTTGATACTATCATAGTTATGAATGTTGACATATGAATAAATGGAATGTAAAGGGGTAGTTATTTTATAATGTTAGAAACTCATGTGATGTGACGTGGTGATATTAAAAATTGAAGGCAATTGACACTTCGTCAAAATAACTTTTATTTTTAGAGTCATTATCGTTTGCATAAAAAATACTGGTTTACGATGTTTAATTATCATAAAGATTTTGCAAATCCACAAAAAATATGGCGGCAATCCCACATAACAGTCCGTTTTATACAGCTCCCTGATAATAAAACACGTCAAAGCACGACTAAATGTCAACTATCTATAAACAAGGACATGGCGCCTATTCATAAATCCTAACAAAAACAAATAAAATTATGTTTAATAGGCTCGTGAGAACTGTCGCCTGCCACCCACTGAGACAGGTTCGTTAAATATTTTAATTGCGCCGCTAAAAAGGTCCCAAAATTTTTATTCCTCGTAAATCAAAGCGGTGTCCACGGTAGTGTCGGTAGTCCCTATTTTTTCCATTCAAAAATGTCGTGGTTGATATCTGATGAAAAGATACATGGTACAATGATTGGGACGTTATAATCACTTGGTTTTTTAACGGTGAAAATATAATTTGCCTATTAATCGATCTCAAAGCTACAGATTTTAAACACAGCATAATAGTAACGTCGTCATTGAATCGTGAAAGTAAATCGTACAGTTGAACATCGATTAGGATCGCTTACTGCGCCCGTCAGCCCAATTTTTTCGCCTCCAAAGTTTTGTTAAACCTGATATATTTACCGCAGGCTGATGCACAGATAAACTTTGAATGTGCCGTTCTATAATTTCTGGAATGTTATACCTCTTTTACCTACCTACCGTATTGAGAAGGCCCTAATATGCTAAAATAATATATCTTATACCAATGATGATATTAGTTTAGTAATAACAAAATTATTTTTACCAGGTAAATTACACTATCTTACAAAAATGTCAATCGTTTTCCTATCAAATCTAAACATGGTACTTTATAATTTTGTGGACGGAAGACGTGAGAGGTCGAGAGTCATTCGAAATCCATCACTCATTGGCAACTAGATATTTAAACAAAAATTTCCGAGTCAATAAATGTCTCTGTTTGTATTTCAAACAGGAAATCTATTTAGTTTTGTAAAAAGATTAGTAAAAAACAAAAAGGATCCGTGTGGGTGGCTGCTGACGACAGTTTAAGTAGTGTAACTCAATACGCGAGTCCAGTAGTTTGTTTTTCTTACACACTTAAAATTGTCGGAAGCCAATGAGATGATGATATCATTTAGCAAAAGACTCATCATAGACCCTAGCAGCGCTTATTACGGTACGTTCTACTATTTACGGAAGCTTTTTTATGGATTCATAACTGTAAACTTGGGATAACGATTTCAATTAAAGCAAACTTATTTCACTTAGTAATAGGCATTATAGTTTATTTGATTACGTTCCTTTTTTGTACTTTTTTTTTATTTTTAATTATTTTATTTTATTTACTTTTAAGTGTGTGATTTTTACTTGTAACATGATTAAATAACGTAAAGTGATCGTAACACTAATCATCATCATCATCATCATCAGCCTATCGCAGTCCACTGCTGGACATAGGCCTCTCCCATTGCACACCACTGTAATTGCGTAACACTAATGATTTGTGTAAAACTTTTTCGGAAAGGATATAAAGTAAATACTATTTTAGCAAAATAGCAGAAGGAAAATCACACACAAATTACTTGTAGTGCTTTCCTCCTAAACGAAATTATAAACAACGAGTTTCTGAAAACTCATACTTTGTTTGTCATTTTTCTTACCTTCATGTATTCTAAATAAGTATACAGTACACAACTAGTAACAAAAAGAATCACAAAGATTTTTTCTATAGATCAATAAAATGATCAAGGGTTCCCCATCCTTGCATGTGTGAGTGCTCTGTACGCATTAGGAAAGAGATCACGTGGCTAAACCCTCTACTACACAACCCCTATTGATATCTCCCATCCTTTTTAAGTGTTCGAAATTATGGTATAACGGAAAGAGATAAAACTTTGCTTTCGTTTGTGTGCAACGGCGCGGGCCCAAACATCTGCCTGGTTTCTGATATTTTTTGGTCGGTTGGTTTAATAATAATACAGGATTGAGTTTTGGTAATATCAGAATTGATTTTGCTGATTGCTTACATTTAGAAACCTTTAAACCTATGTTAGAATATTAAATAAAATCTGGCTAACCTTAATAACATTAGTAAATGGTTTGATTCTAGTACGCAATAGGTATATGTTAGGCCTTTATTTATGTATTTACAACATACGCGATAATAAACACGAGTATCAAACAAAAAACAATTAGATTAAACGTTAAAATAAGCGCTAACGTCAGTACTCTACCGATATATAAAATAGATTTCTGAGAGACACGATTTTTTTTATTCTAGATGCAAATTATGTCTCTTCTCACATACTCAGGTACTATTTTTAAAATTCAACTCTTTGTATAATATTTTCTTTGTAAAAGTAAATTCAATAACTTTTTATTTGTGCTACACGTTTTACTTTCAAATGAAATGCTAATTCACAACATGTAACGGTTTTTGCTATTGAAGAATGGAAAACAAGTTGAACAGAGTGATTTAAAAAAAACTTGATCTTGAAGCTACCAAATTACAGAATCCAATTGCAATATCCCAGAACGTATGCAACAAAACGATGAAAACCAAACTTAGGGTGCTTTTGCAAGTGCAAATATAATATTGTTGTATTTTACATTTAAGAAGTTCGTAAAGAGTTCATTGAGAACGAATGCATTTCTTAAGCTCTTAAAGAAAGGGGCAGGTCCGAGGGTTCTATATGTGGTATGAAGCAATGAGTTTTGAATGAAGCATTATGTCTGGAGTAAATTTTTGTATATTCTCAATTTTAAATACCTGTTTGATATATATAAATATAGGTATAGAGTCTGTAACAAGAGAAGTAACATGGACCATACTTTTGTATTGAAAACAAAAATGTTTTTTACCTACTTGCCAAGGAATGGTTATATTTAGATTGTTTTGTAATATTCTGTAGATGTTTTGGTATCCGGTCGATTATAAATTTGTCGTCTAATTTAAGTCAATCTTAAAACTGTATTCTACTAAGAACGAAAATTTTCACTTTCCCTATTCATTATACTTTCATAATTCCATAGCTAAACAAAAACACTTTTACTTTCGTATTAAATGTTTAGATTCTCACTCTAAGGACGAAATAAATTGTTCGTTCTTTGTGCTACACATATCCAATATTTAAGCGGATATGCTTACAACTCCCCCTTGGTAACATACCCATTGAATAGCTAGCCTAGTCGTCTAGATGCAGTCTAAGAACCCGAGACGTGTCTTTGTTGTATTGACCTTAGCTTATTTAACTTTCAAGTTGAAGGTCCTCCTTTATACGAGTTTCTAATAAAGAAATAATACGTCTGGGTCGGGGAAGCCCTCAATGAGCTAGCTATTTCAAGGTTTCCTATATTGAGATAGGTTATAGCATAAGGTTAGTCGACTGCCGACAGGAACTTACTATTCATAACACAGCTGCACACAAACAGTCTTTGAGTATGAATGCACAGGTTAGTTTTTGTTTTATTCTATCGTCTGGACCTTGATTTCATTTGTAAACAATGTATTTTGATTTGTAATGTACCGAGTATATTTACATTAATTCATTGTAAATTGGAAAATACACGAATAAATTATTGCTTTTTGGTGTTCATTGTTGTATGCAAAATAAATTTTAAGAATGTGAGTAAAGTTCGGCTAGGTACATAATATGTCCTTACATGTTTATTAATGTGTTGAAGTAAAATTGTGTTTTGATTTTTAAATAGCTTTATAACTAATTAAACTAGATAACTTTACTACAAATAGAACCCCCCAATTGCACAAAGTTTATTTCTCATTTTTTATTTCTTTGTGTAACTGTCTTTTAAATTCCAAGTTGATATATGATTTGATTACAGAAGTGTTTACGAACTGTACTGTTGTTATGTCTTTTTTACGATAAGAAACCATCTATCTATTATGAAATTTATTTAATGGAACCATCGAGCTGAGTAACGTAGAGAAATAGTACCAAGCAAGTTAGTTAAAATTGGAGGATTATAGAGGGTTTTATTTTAATTTAGTAATTTTTATTATAGCAGTAAGCGATATCTGTTGCTATTCTTTAAACCCCGAAGTTACCTGCGCAAACAAATTGTTGTACAGGCGTATATATTTTAATTGGTCTTCAGTTTTCATGCTCTTTTCTATTTCACAAATACTTCCACTATTATCTAATCTATATTTGACGGGATTTCCATTGACAGTTAGCTAATGACATTAGGCATAACTTAGGCTTTTTTGATAGACTAGCTTTGCTCCGCGGCATTACTCGCGATTTAACAATAACCGCGGGTAACACCGCGGGACTGAGCTTGTTATAAATATGAACAGTATACAAATATTATCATGGTAGGTATTGAAGTACAAATTCATCGCTCTTTTCTACCAAATTTGAATCGAAATCTATCTATGGTTCTATAAAAAAAAACTTTTTTTAAAGGGTTCCTCTGTTTTGATAGATTGGAACACCTAACTCCCCCGGTGTCTCCAATTTTCTGCACCTTCCCCCAAGTTATAACCATATGGCCAGACTAAATATAGCCAAGATAGTATGCACCATAGTTGCACTCACGGATCCCACATGTTCGCAAGATGGTGAGCTTCGTCTTGCTGAGCGGATTGGCGCGAAAAAACACGACATCTTGAATTACAGGATGCACTTTTGAGTATTAGGCACATAACGCTCGTCTTACCACTAATCTCTAGATTTTTGCCGTTCGCATTTCAATTTAATTGGTGAGATTTTAACATATCGTAATTTTATTTAGTATTATTGAATATTTTAATAATGTGTTGCATATTCTTATCGGTTTTGTTCACTATTATTGTATTTCGTATTGGCACAGTCAGGAATAAAAAAGAGTCAAGTGCGTGTCGGGCCATGCATAAAATATGGTCCCGTAGTCATCCATAATGGCCCGTGCATTAAAATCTTATCCAATAGATATTAGCTATGCTTACTTATTACTTCGTTGTTTTTGTATGAAGTATTCCAAGTTAACGCATTTTATGGATTAGGCCTGTGTAACTCCTAAACTAACAAAGTTATCTGAGCTGTTACGAGTATAGTTTTACTTAAAAGTTTATCACATGGAATACCATCTACTATTGGTTTAGCTTTTAGAGGGGGTGGGGGACTCCCTGTTTTTCCAAAAAAAAATCCTTTATATAAATAAAATAGTCGGCTTTGCAAACTCCCAATATTTTTAAAAGGCCTATGTAATGATACTCAAAACAATGGTGTCGACACCAAAAAAAGCCCCCACTTTGCCAGTAGGGGAGGTACCCCAAGATAAATATTTTGCGATTTTATTTTTGCACTTGCTTGACCTGATAAAACACATATTCATGCAGTTTCCTTTTTCTAGCAGTAACCATTTGGACGTCGAACATGGAATCGACATTCGATGACGAACTGACAAACGGACTGACATGACGAAACTATTAGAGTTCCGAGACATGAAATACGGAACTGTAAAAACGCCGAAAAGTTATTCCTGTGCTGTCATTGCTACATCTAAATATTATTTTAATGAGACACTGAAATTAAATATTTTTTGTAAGTTAATTGACCTTTAGAAAATAAATAAAGAAAGCTGTTAAAAATTTATATTGACGACCTTATGCTTTAGGCCAGTTTCACCAGTTCCTGACATAGTTTCAGATAGTTATCTGTCAAAAACACAGATTACCCAGTAATACCTCCTTTATCAGTGTTATATGGTCACAAACTACCCCAGTTTGTGACCATATAACACTGATAAAGTTGTATGGTCAATTAAATAACATGTATATCTGTCATTTTTGACTTGCTCCCAGATTCGCAATACCTATGGTTGACTGGTAGGCAGATAAATACTTAATAGTCTATTAGAGCCTTTATCAACGAGCTATAAATCTGAACTTTTTTTTTTAGTTGGTCAATTATTCTTTTAAATCTTTGTTAATTAGCTAGTTAACCATTGACACTAACTACTATCTAAATGTATTGTTTACTTACATTTTTTGTAAACGTAAATAATCCTCAGTTACAGATATTAATGTACCTACATAACCATAATGTAACTGGAGACTTGCAGTGCATTATACTAATCTATACGCTATACCCTACGAATTTGTAGACTATACCAATAAAATTCTTTCTGAAAAGATGTAGAAACTATTTTGGACAAGAGACTGTTAAAGTTTGGTACCATTAACACATAGGTATTATTATTATTTTTAGTTATGTTTTTCTTCATTATATTTAAAAAAATTAAAAGATATTTATACTGCATCTAATTTTAATAACTAAAATATACTATAGTCGTCACAAAATAAGAAGCCCGTTTTGACATTTGTCATTTTACATGTCGCATGTAAGAAATTGAAAAATCAAATTCATAATCCTATTTAATTACTATGTTACCTATACACTATCACAACGCATATCATAAATAAGCATCAAGTTTAACTTTATATTGAAAAATTGCACTCAAAATCACGAATTAATCGTATTAGTTACGTCACGATGACAAATGTCAAACCGGGCTTCTTATTTTGTGACGACTATAAGTACTTACAACCTACGCCTGGACTCAGACGGGCCTCAGGTAAAATTCTCGAGATATTTTGCTGTTTAATTTAAACAGGCGCTCCTCGGAGACTTTATAAGTAAGGAGTATATTTTAATATATTTAAATTTTAACTATGACTTACGCTTGTAGATTTTATCAGCCTTACCAATATTTATATAAAATGTTTTCACACTTTTAAAATGATTTTTCTTCTTAACTGAGAAAAGTAGCGACTAAAACAGAATCCAGAAACAGAGTCAATTATTGATTTATACTAGAAAACATAATGCTCTGTCAGAAAATGAAAAGACAAATGTTAATCACGGACAATTAGGGGTATAAAGGGGTATAACACTCAAAACTTTAAAAAGATAGTAAATACCCTAAATCTTTATTTGTTTATCTAACCCTAGAACTCTGAATGGGTTCTAGGGTTAGATAAACAACAACAAACTTATTTGTTTTCTAAATTTCTCATCAGCAGCATTAAAATAAAAGTTTTGCACAAGGTGTTCAAAGTAGCACTAATTTCTTTGTGGTATCAAGTTCGTAGTTATTTAGAGTAAACCATTTTTTCTTTAATGGTTCTTCTGATTTTAGGAATCACAGACATTTTAGCATGGAGTACTCCAGTACCCCAGAGTAATTTAACGTAGAATGATGTATTATTATACATATATTCTAAGATAAAACGTATTAATATATGTTCGATTCCCGGGTCGGACCAAATGTTTGTGTGATCGGCAAATATTTGTTTCGGAGTTTGGGTGTTTTCTATGTGTAATATGTATGTATTTACAAACAAAAAGTATGTTTATGTATTTATATCAGTTGTCTAGTTACCCATAATACAAGCTCTGCTTAGTTTGGGGACTAGATGGCGTTGTGTGTAAAAATGTCCGAAATATATTATTTATTTATAAAAAAAAATCGGAAATTTTATACACAACGCCATATATTCAAAAATTAAGCAGAGCTTAATTTTGGGTACTAGACAACTGAAATAAATATACAAACTTACTTTTTTGTAAATACATATACATACATAGAAGACACCCAAACTCCGAAACAAACATTTGTGGATCACAAAAACATTTGGTCTGACCCTGGAGTCGAAGCCGAGACCTTAGAGCACAGCAGTCGCATACGATACCATTGCGCCACTGACACCGAGACAGTCAAAGTAAAGAGGCAGGCAGTATGTGCTAGATAATTTAGGGTTCTAGTGTTAATACACACATTTACCTAATTAAAGTTTAATAAGTATCTATACTACTATTCATATATCTATACTACTACTAGCCATAATTATATATTTATAATCTATATACTAAACTACAAGAAATGGGTATGTCACGCGGTCCTTCTTTATAGTTTAAGTGATATTGTTTTATTTATTTATTTATTTATTTATTTAGACTTACTGCACTTAATGTACAAAGGCGGACTTAATGCCATAAGGCATTCTCTGCCAGTCAACCTTGGGGCGATGTAGAAAAATGATGCGGTAGGTGCAAGGACTAAATATTGAGAGCAACAAAGTTCACAATGGTAAAGAAAAACACAAATAATAATAAATATTAGTGATAATAAATTTACTTGATACTATGTATATTAACAAATACATATAAATTTAATAAACATAACACATATATTACCAACATAATATATAACATAAATATAATACGAATATACATACATATACTTAATCTATATAAAATACACAGACGGGCACTAGTGTTGTGACTGTACTGCCAGTTCGCCCTGTAAAAGTTCGCGCACTTTTGCCTTAAATGTAAGGCGGCTTGTGGACATCCTGATTTCGGCAGGCAGTGCATTCCAGAGTAGGACTGACTGCACATAGAAGGAAGAATGTATAAAGTTAGAGGTGTGAGAGGGGCATAGAAGGAGTAAGTTATTAGTTGACCGAAGACTTCGATCGTGGTTTGTGCATAAAAAGCGAAAGTGTGGTACCAGGTATTCGGGTAATGATGGAGAGTTAAGGAAAGAGAAGAGAAAAGTCAGAGCTCGCAAACTACGGCGCTGACGAATTGGGAGCCATTGTAATTGGGAACGAAAAGTAGACACATGATCATACTTGTATTACATTACATATTGTATCCCTAATCAGTTTCTCGTTTGTGTTTATGGCTTATTTACTTTTAGAACGACGTTGCCTTTGATTATCTTCATCTCGCTTGAGTAATATAACGATATAAAACAATTAAATCCCAAAGAGATTTTTAGCAGTTATCTAGTCAAGTTTATTACATACAGCAATACCAGCTTAATAAAATTCTCGTGACGACGACGCTTGAAATAATGAGTAAAAGCAATTATTTTCTATTCTAATTAAATGATTTATAATCGAATGTAGATATAAATGAATGCAAGATAAATTAAATTGAATATACATTTCAGATTCATCACCAGACTAGACTAGGATATCAAAGCAGTAGAGCCACGTTGATTTCAACACAAATGGACCAGTTCGACTGGAGCGTACTCTACCCTCGAGACTGGAGGCCCAAAGGATGGCCGCCATAGTTGGGGTCTGTTTAGGGTTCATGTGAACCTAATAAAATACAGTGGACAGTAATGCTGATCCTTCACTCATTGAGATATGACAAATAAAGGAAGTCGGTCCGGAAGATGAATCCCTAAAGTGAGTGTCGGCCGTTGGATTTGATGTCGCACCCGTAAGAGTCGGCCCCCCGCTCGCCGCTCTTCGTCCGGCTTCTTTCGCAGCACGCCACGGCGCTGATGCTGGCTACAGTCCTCTCTAGTTAAAGCAAAAGCATGGTGACCCTTTTGTAAAAATGTATATGTATTTGTTTGTATTTGTAATATATTTGTAAATGTGTAAAAATACAACGCAAAATGGATGAATATTTTCATTGGCAATATTAGAGAGACTTGGAACAGTGTGTTTAGAAAACTAACAGTAAACCTAAAAGTGTGGTAGGTATAATTTTAGAGTTTTTTTTAACATCAGCCAGTCACAACTACACAAAGAAAAAAGCATGAATGGTAAATTAAAAAAAAAAACCTTAGAACTCTCAGCAACGTTAAAATAAACGATTAATAGATATCAAACGATTTTGTGTTGGAACAGCATACTCCGAATTTCAATAGATTTCAAAAGTCAACTCTATTCAATTACAACAAGAGTTAAAATTTCAAAATTATTATTTGCAGTTGCATTAGAAGTCTATAATAATGGTCATAGGATAGTGGCGCGTGCCACTACACAAAAGCTAAAGGGCACGCAGCTGGCGTGGGTGTAAGCATACACACATACACACACCGACGTATGTACAAATGAGATAGGTCAGAAAAAATAATTATTGTTTCTATCTATCGATTAATATAATTTGTATGGTACTTAACGTAATTAGAAGTTTACATTATAGATATATCCTCATTTATAGAATACTGAACGATATGAAATTCAAGTTAGCTTGACAGAAGATATATTATGCTGTCCATACGTAGGTACATACATAACATTGACTAAAGGAATAACAAGAAACTAAAAGTTTAAAAATGTCTTGCTTCCCTACACTTCTAGTATCGATAACCGTATAAAACCATTATTTTTCATACTCGAATTGTACATGTGAATAAGAACTTGATGGTGTGTGAATTATACTTTCATAATAAAACTATGTACAGCCATGTAATGTAACAGACACACACACACACATAAATGCACAGCTATAGTTGGGTGCGACACCCCATGGAAATTATATTGTCCTCTATGTTGTTCAGGTTTTGGGGCATCGTCATGGTTCAGTTTGAAACAGCTTTATTATTATCTTTGAGTATACATTTATTTTATTGCAATTAATTAATTTCGTATGTTTAATTAAGTATGAAATTACTATGTGAATATTAGTATTGGCATACATTTAAGATGTTCGAAATATTTATATACAATTAAATACAACAAGTATCAATTAGAGTAATCATACAGATCTATTTTCATATATTTAAATCACCATTTATCAAAAACCTTAAACTTAGTTTTAGAAATTTATTATTAAACTAGCTTTTACCCGCGGCTCCGCCCGCGTGTATGTCGGTTATCGCGATAAAAAGTAACCTAGGTCCTTTCCCAAGTTCAGTTCTATCTTCATACAAAATTTCATCAAAATCGGTTCAGTGACTTAGGCGTAAAAGCGTAACACACAGACAGACAGAGTTACTTTCGGATTTATAATATTAGTAGGGATTACAATATTTTGAGAACCTGAACCAATGCAAATTATACTAAGGTTGTTCGACATAGTTTTAGTATTCAGAAATTTCATTTTAAAAAGCTGCACACTAACAAAAGTAATCCTTGAACACAGACGCTTCCCCATTCCGCCCCTCGAAAGAGCATGTGTGTAACTAGTAAACGTAAGTACCCCTGTTGATCCCCCCGCAAGCCACCCCAGGTGCGTCCGCGCGGCACGCGCCATTCCTGTCGCGGCCGGCGCTCTGACGCCATCACAACATTCCATCTTCCAGAAAACGGCAATTTTTATCTCTCTACGTGATCCAATCTTAAATCAAGTCCGCAACTAATGAAAGTTAAACAATCGTAACATGTGAAAACGGCAACTCATCTCGCCGAAATGAGTTCTATCGGTGTCGTGGTCTTCCGCAACTCGCCACTCGGCAAAGTGCAGGTGCTTCAAGAATCCGTAAATAATGTTGTGAACATAACTAATAATGATGGCAATCCAAACACTCCTCGTGAAATTATAATTGTGAGAAAAAAGCAAAAGTTACAATCTCCCCCAACAAAAGTGTCAGTGACTTCATTAGTTAGAGCTGCTGAGCCTCTCTCATCTAATGTAATATCTAAGAAACCTCGGCTTCATGAAAATAGTACAGAGGACGCAGTACGGGCTCCAACTCCGCTCGCTGTTGCTCGAAGAAATGCGCGCGAAAGAAATAGAGTGCGTCAAGTAAACGATGGATTTGCAGCACTTCGGAGACATATACCAGACGAAGTAGCAGCTGTTTTTGAAAATGCTAACTCAAACAGAGGCCCAAACAAAAAACTGAGCAAAGTAGAGACTTTGCGTATGGCTGTCGAGTACATTCGAAATTTGGAAAATTTGTTGAACATTGGTCATGCCGATAAAGAAAATACTTCACATTCTGCTATGGAGTCCTTTCCCTCTCCAGCCTCTTCCTCGCCTAGAGGAAATAGCCAAGAAAGGAGCTATTTTTCATTGAATTCCCCCGCAGTTGAGGATGATGACATGGAAGAAGACGATCTAGATGGAACTCTACATCTTCCACATCAGCAGTATGTAGAGATACAAGCTACAGAACCTTTTCAATTGGTAGCTACTCCACATTTGTATGATGAAGAAGAACACGGTACACAGCCTTTAACACCGTCATCGGATCTCCTAGGACATGACGAAGTTAATTCCCATATACTGGATGGTCATTTTACATTTCCGAGTGCAGTTGAACAGTTTTCAGTGATTCCTGATCGCAATTACCTTAGTGAAAATGACGTTTTAGTAAATGAAAGTGATTTTGAAGTAAAATATTCTGAAACAATTAATCAACTGCATCACAGTTTAAATGAGGAGGCAAGTCTTCCGTTGGTTACTATTGATCCTGAGCTAATAACACACAATAACTACAAATTCAAAGAGGAGGACGATACATTTGTTCAAACTCAATATACTGAGGATTTGGGACTAAAAAAAGAGTTACCTGATATACAGGTAACGCCTGAAGATCGTGAGGAATTTGAAGAAACCTTGAAATGGTGGCAAGAGAAAATTAGAAAAGTCCGTCCCTTAAATAAAGAATAATAAATAAATGTAGAATATGCAGCATAAATGAAATATGTAATGATAGTTTTCAAACGTAGTTCTGAATAGATAAATAATTTTTAGTCTATTTATTGCGATAGTACTATAGCGTGAAACATACAGCTGTTAGTACCAAAGTCAGTTGACAGCGAGGGCGCAAGGTGTACCGTAACGGTCGTACATGCCTTTGCCTTGCCTTAATCTTTGTATATTTATTGTATAATGTATTAATAATTTAGTAATCAATTAAAAGATGACTATTCATAATGGCTACGATTAACAAAAAAATGATGTGATCATTGTTAGCAAAATGATTGTAAATACAAATGTACCTTAGTAGTAAAGGGCACCTTTTTATACAAAATAAATAAGTTAACTTAGTGCCTTCTATAATAAAACATTGTGATGTTAGATTGTAGTGACTTTATGACAATAAATAAATTAGAATTTGTGATTGTTTTCTTTTATTCCATATAGAAATACCATTAAATGTACGAAGAACAAATTCTAAATTAAATCCACGAAAGCTTTAGTTTTAATAGTAAACTTCAAATTTTTTAATTTATTTTAAGTACAACACATTCGCTACAAATGTATGAAAAAAAATCCTAATAATTAAATTGCTTGTTATGTAAATGACTCCATTAATGACACGTACCCTAATGTCGGTAACTGAGACAAAGACCCATATGCTAATGCACCAAATCATTTCATAGTAAACGACCTACTTAATCAGGCTTAAATATTTTATACCGCAATGGTTAACGACCCCATATTAACCTTTAAACTAAAGTTTAAGACTGTATGGTTTATAAGATTCTTCTTTGCTTTATTATTAACATAAATGTTCATCACTAGAACTATGGTAATGACTGTTACTATGGGATGACTTATTTGGAAATTCTTTAAAATATTAAAAGTAATAGTTTAATAATATTTGCTGTGTTCCAACTCCTTTCTCAAAGTTTTATTTCAACATCCAATGTGATCTTATGTAATTATATATTTTAAATAAAATTAGAACTAAGTTACTAAAATCTTTTGTACAAATGTAAAAATTCTAAATTAGAGTTAATCATTCGTTTAAGTGATTGGTAGAATCAGTCCAAAAGTTTGAGCCGTTAACGGTAAGGCGATAGTGCTATTATAATTGTAATGCGCCGCCGTTATCCCATGTAAAAAATAACCCGATTCCGAGGGCGAGTCGACGAGAATGGTTACGATTTAAGGGTCGACTTTTGAGATTTAATTTTTATTGTACGTAGTTGCATTGAGAGACTTACAAAACGGGCTCTCCCAACGGTCGTATTACACTTAGGATGATCGTCAATAGCAATTCAACAAAGACTACTATGTTTTGTCATCCAGGTTAGGTTAGATATTTTAAGTTAGAATTTCGTAATATTTGCGAAATTCTAACTTTTAATTTTACATTCTGTTGTATTCGTTCAAGAGTTAACACGGCCGAGAGGTACAACTTTTAATAATTATAAAGCTCATTAATTTGTGGTATAAAAAACAAAGATAAGCCCCAAATACAAAAAAAACTATTCCGGTTTTAAATACTTTATATAATAACTGGTAGGTAATAGAGCCACGCTGATTCCAGCACGAATGGGCCGGCTCACACAGAAGACCATCCTAATAATGACAGCATTCTTGCTGTCGTATTTCGTTGGTGATTGTGAGACCGGAGGCCCAATCATTCTACATCATTCTCCTGAGAATGATGCAGAAACAACTGACCAGGCCGCTATGGTATGGGTCACCATGCTGCATTGCCAACCCTGACAATGAGGATGGTGACACCTACTTCTGGATTCTACTCCTGCTTTCTATCAGGCAGAGCAGAGTGACTTTGGTAGTCTTAAATATACAAAATATATATAATAATATTTATATATTCAGTAATGCTCTCATAATAAATTATTGTTTACATACGATTATCTGACCCCAAACTAGGTAAAGCCTGAATACAGTAAAGTGACCTGCCTGCTAATAAACATACACAAATATTTCAAATACGTACATATTATAGATAAATCACACCCAGACACCGAGCAAATGTTCGAATTCATGACACAAAGATTTGGACAAGGTGGGAGTCGAACCCATGAACGTTTCTTTCTTTTAAAGCGTTTCTCTTCCACTAATCATAGTGGAAATGAAACGCTTCAACTACACTCCTCCCAGAATAACTGGGTCCTTTAAAAGAAGTGTCAAAAAGCATCTCACTAGGCCGCCATAGTGTTAGTGTGATGGCGCCCGCTCTTGGATGCTATAATATATTTCCATCAGGTAGAGTACAGTTACTTTGACGGGCTCCAAATAAAAAATAATAGCATCAGTTTAAAAATAAGTTTAGTTACTTAATTTATAAATTTCTACCACAGTATTTTTCTAAAGCCAAAATTGCGGAAGCGCTATCCCGGAGACATGCAGTCAAACTATTTCAAAGTTTGTATACATTTAAGTTCCTATTCCTTACTTCGTTACGCACGCTCGAAATTTCCGGGGTGTAATTTAAATTTCTCCTTTAGTTTTTTTAATCAGAATATTGCCATATTTTACAGGGTAGTTCCACGCTATTCTGACTTCCATTTAAATATTTTCCGCCTCATTCGTCAGGCGCTGTTTCAAATGATTAAAGTTTTTGTTACACTTGGATGGATATTGATCATATTTAGACAGAACTTAGGTTCCTGTTACTTTGTTTTTTGCAGAAGTACGTAATTTTCTATAAAATTGCTCTTTGTAGGTCATTTAATTCAGACCATAGAATGGAAAGCAAGTATTTTATTATTGTATTACACTACATTAATTTACATGTCAGCTTTTGTACTTACGAAACTAATCAAAACATGCAACCGATTTAAATGATAATTTTCAAATAGTCAAACGGAAGCAATAACCGAAATCTATATTTAACTTCACGTGTCATGATAATATTAAAATAATGGCACCTTTAAAGGGCAGAAGAAACTAGTTTTCTTTATACGAATAGAAAGTTGGTACACAAGTTCATGATGTCGTCCAACTATTTTAGAAAACATAAGTACTTACTTAATTGTTTTGAGAAAAGTGCACTCAATATAATTCAAAAATCAATATAATTAAATAATTGTAACATGTAACGACAAAGTTTACAAAAATTAATTACAATATAAATGCATTTTCAAAAACAGCGTTGCAATATAACATGTTCAAACCACTACGACATGTCTGTCCATTAAGATACTTTTCATTCAGGCAAACCTAGTAATATTAATATAAATTCAAAAGTAACTGTCTGTCTATCTGCTACGTTTTCAAAACTAATACTCAAAATAGGATTTAAATAAATTTCAGTATAGAGATATATTGGGTATTGGAGTGAAACATTGGTAACTAATTGTCCCATTAGCAGACATAAACGCGGTCGCGAGTCGCTTTCAAATGCTAATAAAAATAAAAGAATTACGAGGAGAAAAGAGGTAAGTTTAAAATTATTAAGTTTATATAATTATACGAAAATGATTTATTTTGAATTAATATAACAAGTACTTAAATTTATGTTTAAATCGATACATTGCAGTATTACATTCTAGTATAGAATAGGTGTGAGGTCCGAGATCTTTTTGATAATTAAGCCTGCCGAAACGATTCTAGTCTGCCTGATAGATCACCATTCGCATTGAGAATGTAGACAATACAACATGTGACCTACACTCTGAAGCTGGCCTAGTGAGATGGTTCTGCATCATTAGGCCACTGGTCTCACACTCATTAACGAAATACTACAGCACAAATTTAAGATGTATTTTAGAATGGTCTTCTATGCGAGGGCACCGCCCAGATCGCTGAAATCATTGTTACTTTACTACCTTGAATGAAAACTCCCAAATATGATTGGTGGAACGTTTAATCAACAAATTTAATAATCTAGATTTATATGATTTTGACCCTAATATTGTCTTTAGCCTAAACTACAAGAACACCAGACAGCAATTAACGTCATTATGTACGAGTAGATGGTTTAAGAACGATACTGTTAATATTATGAGCATGGTTTTTTTAAAAAAAGAACAACTTAACACTAAAACATCTTTGCTGTCCCTCCTTGTGCATTCCCTTAAGTTGTTATCAGTGCAGTAATGCAGGGCTTTGAGCACTTGCTTAAGTTTATCGGTGTAGATTATTATTCCACTTCAAATGATTTAGTTTTACAGTTAGGTCCTTATAAGGTAGTTAATAGTACTAAACTAAACTATAATAAAAGCAAGGTAGGGCAAACCTGAAATTCAAATATTCACCAAGTTAACTATTTGTCTAAATCAACCGTTATTCATAAATGATGTTGTTTTACGTATTGGTATCACTTCATTAAAGTACATACATATGTTTACCTACTATAAGAAGGCTCTCAATTCCATGATTATTTCTATGTATGTATGAGGAATTAGTGACTTAATTTCGAAAATACCTTTTCAATACAAATGAATTAAATTGTCTGTATGTAATATCAAAATAATAGTTTTAAATAAATGCACAATAATATGAAAGATAAGTAACATTATTATTTTCTTCTGTCGGAACGGCTGGACTGTTTTTGACACCATGAAACTCAGATAGTTTTTAATGAAAAAAGGGCATATTATAAACAAGATTACTCTGAGTAGGTCCAATTTCAATTTGAACAATTAAGTCTAACTCTAAAGGTTACAAAAATTCAAAAGGTTAAGCCATGCCACTCGTAATTTGTGAGAGAGAGATGGGAATGAGAGTAACATAGAAGTGTATTTAATTCAATGTCCAAAATATTTATTTAAAAAGCTAATTATAAGTCTTCTCTTAATGAGAAATAAAGATCTTTAAACCGAAGTCTATTCGGATAAAAAAATGTGAATTTAAATATTTAATCAGGTTTTCTGCGTGGGAATACCGGGTTCACTTATACATAACAAAACTTACACGGAAGATACCCTGATCGATGCCGCTTTAAAAAAATCCGTTACGAGCCGCTATACCTTTTGTTGTCAACAAAGTACCGCGATACAAACGTTTTGATACTTAATTCACTTCATCTGTAGTTACAGATTTTTTGTAAATTAAATAACTTTATCAATCCAGTAGTGATTTTTTAACCATATCTATAATATTACACAAAGTTAAAATCAAAATTTATTATATACTAGATATTGCCCGAGGCTCCGCCTGCGTGTATTCCGATTATCGCAGTAAAAAGTAGGGTATATGTTATTCTGATATATATGTTATATTACTGTAAAGTTTTATCCAAATCCAATTAGTAGTTTTTGCGTGAAAGAGCAACAAACATACATACATACTAACAAACTTTCACGTTTACAATATTAGCAAGGATAATGTCTTCTCATTTAGCAGTTGCGTACCGTACACCAATCACCAACTTAAGTGTAAGTTCACTCTCAAATGAAGCATTCGTTTTAGTCGACAGATATAATGACAGATTAAAATGACTTTATTAAAAAACTTTTAATTACCTTTATATTCAATTGTAATACATACATTTATATTTTATATATCAAATGTACATATATATTTAGGTACTTGTAATAAAGACGTAAACTTTTTATAAAGCGTAAAGGTATAACTTAATAGTATACCTACATACTTACTTATATTTATCAATTTTTATTATTTAAAATCCCATAGAAAATCAGTTTGCAAGCCTCAAGATTGATTAAATATAGTATACGCCAAAGTAAAGTCAAAGAAGCTACCTACCCTATTGTTGTGTAATATTTATTCTTGCTCAGATCTCCGCGGAGTCTTTCAGCGAGGTCGACACCATTGTCACAGGGTTCATGGGAACGGGCAAAAAATGGACTTTACCTTTAGGGTACAACCAAATTTACTAAAGAAACTGAATAAGCACTTTTTCTACTCATGGTTCGCGCATCCACGTGTTCTCAGATTAGGATGACGTATATTTTGTATTTAATAATCTGTGCGTCTTATGCAGAGGCCCTCGGGACGGAGCTAAAGATTTTTTGGAAAAAGCAAATACCAAGTTTATTTATATTTGTTCTTCTGCGACAGTATATAGTTTTGCACAAAAAGACGCTGTTACTTAATAATAAACATAGAGTTTGTATTAAGCTTTTAACACAATAATGAAAATAAAAAAGTTACTATGGTTTACACATAAATTATCCCATTATCAAGGTTGAATGACAATGTAAAAAAAAATGTATAAAAATCCATTTGGAGAGGAGATTTAATTTAGATAGGAGTCCAAATCTCGATTCGAAGATATCGTGATTGGTACAGAATTCGGTGAAAACTACAATGAGAATTAATTTGCTTGTTTATATACTTGGTCTGGCCATAAATACTGTTGCAATTAAAATAATTAAATATGCATAGCATTTTAATTTCAAATTCGTCATTATTTTATGACAAGTTACTGTGTCTTCTCATTTGTCGTCATTTGGTTGTCAAATATTTTTGTAATAATGGATTTTTTAACAAGAACTTTGTTTTCTAAAACAAAAGAAAAAGAATTTAGATAAAGATGGAGATAGAAAAGTTTGGCAATTATAAATGAAAAATGATATCTGTCAAATGTCCACCACGAGCACGCTGACAGATGTCGATTCTTTCATTATAGTTTATAATCACTTCTTGGCAAAATGGTGGGTTTATTTCGATAATCACATCACGGATTTTGTGTATTAAGGTTGAAATCGATTCGATTGGCTTCGTATAGACTCTGTCCTTAACATAAAAATAATCCCCATAAAAATGAATCCAGTGGTATTAAATCACACGATCTGGCTGGCGATTTAACCGCTGAATTTCGTGAAATTATTGAAAAATTCATGAAATAATTTCGTGTAATTAATGAAACAATGTGTTGGTACATTTTGTACCGAGCCTGTAGACTTAAATTTTTAATAGCGGTATCAGAAGGACGATTATGTTATCCGAAAATATCACGAATGTTACGAAATGTTCCACCACCATTTTCATAGTGGATTTTAATTATATTCGTGCGATTTTCGAGCGCTTATGTGAAATGTTTGTGTACAGGGCTATTGATAGGTACAATGTAACCTCTTCTATTTGTGTGGAAAGAAGATTTGGCAGGCCACAATAGAAATATAAAATATTTAATTTCAGCACAGCACTTTCCTACAAATATATGTACCTATACCTATCCCTTATCGTGACCTTTCTTCTTTATTCACGTTTTAGTTCAACATAAACTGTTAGTATTTAACTCATAAACCATCCACAAATAAGCTTTTTATACAATTTACCAATTTTTCAGATATCACATAAAGAATAAGGAACGCCTGATTGTAAACGTTTGCCTGTATTTCCATTTGAGTATTGCTAATCATATTTTTTGTGCTTCGGTCATTATGCTTACGCACATAAAGTATGACGTTGGTTGTTTGTATAAGTTTCAATAAGTTATTTATCCTGCTGTGGAAAGTAACCAATGGAAAGTAAAGAAACATTATTCGTGCCAAAATAAACTTGCAAATGAAATGACATCATAGTAACGAATAATTTATATTTATACAAATAAATTAAATTGAAGTGTTTGAAACAGAAAACTCTTATTATACTCATGAAAGTATATCCATACGGTATTTACCTCATTTTGTTTTATTCTGTCTGTTTGTTCACAGAACAGCTCGACCGATTTTGACCAGAGTTTCACTGGTAGACAGTTGATGACATAATAAGTAACGCTCCACGGCATTCGGGATTTTTGTGTAGAATCTTTCAGACATAATAATTTGTTTTAGTAGTCAACCTTTGATATAATTGCGATTGCCAGATGCTTTTGACACGACTAGTTTGTTGATAGGCAATAGATAACTTTAAATCCATAGAAATATACTAAATTAATAACGCTAAACTAATTATGTTTTAAAGTTTTATTTAATGTAAACTAATTTTATGGTCAGTTTATTGAGTTCAGCCTTATCATAGCGGAAACCAATCTCTAACCTAGATTGGTTAAAATTGGCACGGAGGGAAAAAAATAATTACTAATACGCACGATCTGTCTTTACATCTATGCAAATAAACATAAATTGATGTGTCAGTTTGTAATATCAAATAAATATTTTTTAACTAAATGCATTTGAAAGCATATTTTTACGGTGCGTTTTAAAATTGATGATTGATTTCCATTGATAGATAGCTGATGTCACAAGGAATAACTTAAGCTATTTTTTAAGAGTAGCTTTGCCTCGCGGCGTTGCTCGCGGGTACACAACAACTGCGTCACTCAGCTACGAGTAGTATCGAAATACAATTGTGCAATCGTATTTACTATATCAACAGAGACACTAAAATGTTACCAATATACTTATCTGTTGACTAGTCACGAGTGCGTCAATCGGGGTCAAAATGTCTGTAAACTCGTAATCAATTTAGAAACATTATGAAGCGTCTAATCAAAATTTGTTGAGACCGAAGTACTGGTTTTTTTGCTATACACAAAGAAAACACATTTTCATTCCACACCAATATTTTAATATCGTTATGACTAAATGGTTTGTTTTTGTTCTTTGAATAGTGTAATACATAATTAATGTGAAGGGTACATTCGGTTTCTTTTACTAAAACAACTGTTTAAATTTAATTAAAATAATATTTTAATATAACTGTGTATAGACAGACAGCGCATTAATATAAAGTTGTCGACTTTTACTTAATAATATCATATAGTTTTTTTATTATTACTGATTTTTAGGGTTCCGTAGCCAAATGGCAAAAAACGGAACCCTTATAGATTCGTCAAGTCTGTCTGTCTGTCTGTCCGTCCGTATGTCACAGCCAATTATTTCCGAAACTATAAGAGCTATACTGTTGAAATTTGGTCAGTCGATGTATTCTGTGAACCGCATTAAGATTTTTACATAAAAATAGAAAAAAAACAATACAGTTTGGGGGTCCCCATACTTGGAACTGAAACTCAAAAATTTTTTTTTCATCAAACCTATACGTATGGCATTTCTATGGATAGGTCTTCAAAAATGATGTTGAGGTTTCTAATATCATTTTTTTCTAAACTGAATAGTTTGCGCGAGAGACACTTCCAAAGTGGAAAAATGTGTGTCCCCCCCCCCCTCTAACTTCTAAAATAAGAGAGTAATAAAACTAAAAAAAATATATGTTGTACATTACCATGTAAACTACCAACGAAAATTGGTTTGAACGAGATCTAGTGAGTAGTTTTGTTTTTATACGTCATAAATCGTAACACGCAATATACCTTGCATCCAATCAATACACTAGTATAAAACATCGATGAAAGTTACAACGAACTACAAGAACTTTTATATGATGTTACTTGCTGGTACGGAACCCTTCATGGGCGAGTCCGACTCGCACTTGGCCGCTTTTTCTCCACAATATTGTTTTTATTCAGACTAGTACGGTCAAAATGACGAGCGTTTAATGTAGAGAAATCTAAATATAAAAATAAGTATTTATGTTTATTACTAACTTCACTTGAATTTTCATTACTTAGATACAAATACATTACATAAATTATTTTTATCTATCAAAGTAGGTATCCGTATATTCTGAAAATAAAATAAAATCCGCCATATGCTAAGTTACCTTTTTATCTAAATAAACTACAATCAGAATAATATATCTTCTGTTGCATCCGACATGGAACCAGATTGTTTGAGATAGTAGACAGTGAAATTGCGGCAAGTTCCTCGCATGACGCCATACGGCGTACGCGACCCCAAACCATCTGGTGATCCACACAGATTGTACAAAAACTACAAATTAACTTCACATTTCAAAAAGTTGAAGTCACGGTGGCATATGCTTTGTTTGTTCATAATTAGTGTAACTCGATTTGAGATTAATTAACACTCGGTTTCCTACTATGATCATATATAGGACGACATGGTATACGATATTTTTAATAGTCCGTTAAAAAAAAACTTAAGTGCCCATTTTTAATTATATATACAAGATATATATGGTAGATACTAATATCATAAAAGTTTTTCTAAAATTTTTGTCTGTCTTTTTGTTTGTTCCGGCTAATCTCTGGAACGACTAGACCGATTTTGACGTGGAACTCAGCTAGTAACAGATAATACTACAAATTAATATAGTAAAAAATCAGACTAGGAATGAATTCGCATTTACATATAAATTTTGTGGGTTTACATTGTATTGCTCTCAAATAAGATAGAATTTTGATGAATAATAAACTAGTTTACTGTGAATTAATTGTTTTTTAATATCTCATTTTCGTTCGTCCAATTCTACAAATGTTATAAAATATCATACGATATTATGTCGAAACAAAGTAAATAATCCTTTGATTTAGGTACATATGACACAAAGAAGAGTAATGATTTATAAAATAACTAGTTGATGCCCGCGGTTCCGCTCGCGTCCTAGGAGTTTAAAAAATAGATGTTGGCCGATTCTCAGACCTACCCAATGTGCACACAAAATTTCATACAAATCGGTCAAGCCGTTTCGGAGGAGTATGGGAACGAACATTGTGACACGAGAATTCTATATATGACTTAGTTGTAAACTTGAAATAATTCGGACATCTTATACACATCCTCATCTAGTCCCAAACTAAGCAGAGCTTGTATTATGGGTACTAAACAACTGAAATAAATACAAAAACATACTTTTTTTGTAAATACATACTTAATATACATAGAAAACACCCAGACTCCGAAACAAATATTTGTAGATCACACAAATGTTTAGTCCGACCCGGGAATCAAACCCGAGACTTCTTGATCAGCAGCCGCATACGCTAACCACTAGACCAACAAGGCAGTCAAAAAGAATAATGTACGTGAAAATTGACAGGGTATTTTAAGTACTTCTGTATACAATAAAATCCAAGAAACACGAGAAGAATTTAAGAATTGTGGTCACTATATTCATTGCGAATATAGACTATGCAGTTGGGTGAGCCACACTACAGTGGGCTATTGAGATAGTTCTGTATCATTGGTCCGCTATTCTCTCACCCACCAACGACACTCGATGGCATAAAATAAAAGTCACTACTCAACTTGCAAAATTATACATATTATTTAAGAACTTATACAAATATCCTGTCAAAGTATTGTTGCCTTAGCCATTAGCAAAAGAAAACAATGTAACTGTTTTTGTGTCAATTGTTTCATGGCCCCTAAAATGTATTTAAATCAATACTGTAAATTAGTTTAAACAATAACATCGACAAACCTTGATAGAAGTATATGTTCACTCAATAACATTTATCCATTTAATGAAAAAAATATTCTAGCATAATGAATAACAACGTCAATTAGTACAAAATAAAGTTATTTTTATTAAGACGATGGTCTTCACATATAACTTAATTAGTTTAATTACCATAAAATAAATAACATATTGCTATCAATTAAACAATGTTCTGCCAGATTTTCCCTAACCCAGTTAAATCAGACCTAAACCTATACCTAAACAAACAAACTTGAACAAAATATTTATTTATCCTTATTATATCCTGTTATTATGTTAAGAAACTCTTACAGTAAGTATAATACAAAATGAAACATTTAGATAGCATAAAAAAATATTTCAGAGTTTTAATTTTAAAATAAGTTACGAAAAAAACCGAAACGAATATTTAGTTTATGTTTAGTGTGCCTGCGAAATTACGACACCTAATAAATTGGTAAACATTATTTTAGATAAATAAACTACTTATTACAATAATAAATATTATTCAAATATTAAATATTACAAATATCTAAACGGTAATTTGTAACTAAACTAAATATATGTCTATAATTAATCTTTAAATAAAAATATTTCCTCATATTTAAAATTAACAAAGGTAAAAACTGAGGCCAGTTTAATTATTACCAATATTGGTATTGCACTGGTATTGCGACATCCCTGTAGATATCACAATAGACTCGCAAACATTAGTCACGCGGGTATTTATCGTAAAATATTACCTATTTAGTTTATTATGATTTATTAGGTAGGTTTACACAGCTATATAACATAACATAATATATATATATTATTACTTCATTAACATTTGAACCCCTCCCATATTTAAATTTCTCGCATTCTGTTACAAAACAAATATGTATGATTTTGCAAGTTGAGTAGTGACTCTTATTTTATGCTATCGAGTTTCGTTGTGAGAGAGAGACTGGCGGACCAATGATACAGAACTATCTCAATAGCCCACTATAGTGTGGCTCACCCAACTGCATAGTCTACATTCGCAATGAATATAGTGACCACTATTCTTCTCGTGTTTCTTGGATTCTTCTCACTTTTATTCTCAATTTTGGGAACATTGTCTATTTGTGTGTGAGAACTACAGAATGATATAATTTGAATTTTGTTGTTAATAAAATAATATTCATCAGAGGGCACTTATAATACTCATCTATTCTATAACTGTAAAATCACTCTGATATATCTCTGTGCATTTGATTTCGCAAAAGTATTTTTCCTTTATATCTAACTAGCTGCACCCCGCGGTGTTACCCGCGTATTTGCGGGATAAAAAGTAGCCTACTGTGATTTACCAGAACTCAACAGATAAAACAGAAGCTATGCAAGTGTGTGCATAGCAACCTGTGAAGTTTTGACAGGAGATAAACAGTGATCCATTTTGACATGTAGGATTTACATATTTTTATAGTCACCTAGCTTTCACCCATGTATCTCGATTATTGCAGAAAAAAGTAGCCTGTGTGTTATTCTGATATATAAGCTATATTGTTGTAAAGTTTCATTCAAATCCGTTCGGTAGTTTTGGCTTGAAAGAGCAACAAACATAGAGTATGTATGAGTATGAATGTATGTATGTGTGTAACATACATACATTCATACTCACAAACTTGCGCGTTTATAATATTAGTAGGATTTTAATGAGTAATAAAAATGAAACTTAAGTAATAAATTCTATATTTTGATATTATGTGGTCGTTATTAATACATTACCACTAACACTATAATTTATGAAACATATATGACAAAACATTCTATAACATTTCCACTAAACATACTAAATTACAATACATTACACAAAACGACACTGCAAATAATCATAGTAAAGTAATGAAATGGGTTAAAAAACAGTTAATCTAAGGTTCGGTACGACCGTATTCTATCACAATGTGCATAAACATTAATATATTTAATTTAAACAACACACAAAGATCAAATGAGGTCATATAACAAAGAACATCACAGAAACATAATAATTTGATTATTTCAGCAAGTCACGTACGCCTATCATCTACATAATTTCAATACACCAACTTTGTTGAGTAGATAATGCTTTATATGTATCACATCACATCAATAGTCCGAAAGAGTACCTCGTTGGTCTAGCAGTTAGAGTGTGCGTTGTTGGGTTTTTATTACAAAAATTCTTAATAGCATGGAACAAGGCGGTGTTTCACGCCCGTGGCATGGAAATTCGTCGTTCTGGATGTCATGAACATCTATGGGAAGCGTTAATGGGAAGTCAGTCAACCCTTAAATATACACTGAAAACTAGTTCAACCTTAGAATTCAGTTCGCCTTCAGGGTCGCGGAGGTCTGGTTTGTTTCAAGTATTCTTTGCAATAACATTGGCCTGCACTCATGACTGCCTTAGTCGTCCCTTATGACATCCCCAGGGTCCACCACTATACGGATGTATGTAGCATGTACTCAAAAAACTGTTAAAAGAATTATGGAACAAAATTTAGAGAATTTCGTACATAAAGAATACTCAGATTATGACAACTGATACTGATAACATCAAAAACTTGTACTATTAACAGAAAAATATAATTTAAAAATCTTTCACCTACCAGTGCAGTGTTAGTTTAATACGAGTATCATTAACAGTTATTGGCCTTACTACGATTCGTCTCATTTAATTTGACTTTCAATGCTTAAAAAGTAAAACACACTTAATAGATGTATGTATAATATTACATTAATTTACATAAAATATTGATAATGCGACAATATTATCAAAGCGACACCGGAATCACGGATAGCAAAGCGCACATGCTTGCTCGTGTGAGTGCATGGCCTTAGTTCCTTACCACACGGCACATGTCATATGACACGTGTACACACAGTTTAATAATACTGCCTTATGAATAAGTTATATTTCTCTGTTTGGATGAAGTTTTTATTTAAATTTCAATTCTATTTAGAGCTTTCAGTCAGCAATGCACTTGCGACTTTTCAGTTTCACGTGTTCGTTACGTTTTTTAGAAGTTTGTTGGAACTAATATATTATGTTACATAATATTCAAACAAAAGACATTTGATTCTATTCTAGGAGTTATGAGTTTGAATAATACGTAAAGCGTACTGGACATAGGTACGAATAACTTCATTTTATTCTTAATACACTAAAATACAAGACTTTTGATTTGATTTTTTTTCTTTATACTGAGATAGAATTACTTTATCTGAACTAAAAGCATTGCTGACTGAAAGCTCTAAATATAATTGAAATTTAAATAAAAACTTGTTTTGTTATTAGATGAAAATTTTGCACCGCCAAAATACACTTCATCGTCCTCTGTAACTCACAACTCTAGTCGTGATGACTTCTTTACTATCGTTAAGTATAGTTTTCACATATTTAGTAAGTAAGCAACTGCTAAATTTCCTTTAACATCTTCATCGACAACCTTTAACAGTACACTGCTAGACATTGGCGTCTCCTTAAAAAGTATGCTTTATTATTATTATTAAATATAAATCCACACAATTATTGTGTTATAGATTCAAACTAATACAAAATACATTTGCAGGATCTTTTGTTTTGTAATATACTCGTCTATCATATTACTTCTAATGAATATTACATCGGCCTTATACAGTTTTTCAACACCCAATATTAACTGTGTTATCTAAAATAACTACTGGCAGCTTGCTATTTTAATCACACATTCCGTACAAGTCTGATGTCATGAAGTTAAGGGTCTATCGCCTTGATACTGTAATATTAAATATAGCATGGCTTCTGTGAAACTCACACGTAGTTTGTATAAGTGTATGTAAATATTAACATCATTTTACAAACTATGTACTTATGTTGTTTATATAATTATTAACGTAATAATGTTCAATTAAGAGTATAAATCCTTTCTGAAATGAATGCGCACACAGATGTTTAGTCAGAAACTGGTGATAAGAGTAGCTTCTCTTATTTTCACAACTGTTTAAAATGCGCAAAATTTTCGCAGAGAAACAAATGTATCACATTTAGTTGTTGAATTTTCTAATCTATAGATTAGTCTTACAATTGAAAATGTATTATTGTCATTTAATTTATTTGATAAATCTACATAAATTTTATCAACCTAATTGCAAAACTGAGCATGATAAATTTCATTTCCTACATTTGGTTTGGTAACATGAACCCAAGAAGCGAAGCAATGATATGATTGCATTAAATTGGTAATAATGTAATTTCAACCTAGTCAGAAGAGAGATAAATGTTTATCTTAACACACCAAACACAAACACGTAAAGAAAGTAAACACTACAACAATTTGATGCATCATACAATGATGTATCACAATAAATATTGACAGTGACATCTAATTGTAATAACTTTACAATGTTACATATATGCGTTAGATAGTGATAATCTTAGTCAGACGACACATTCCACTTGTCGATATTTGCACTTTAAGTAACGAGCCTCAGATCATATGATGATATGAGGTATATATGTATCAGTTGCATAGTTTGACTCATACTAACAAAGGAAGGTAAATTAAAGGTTATTAATAATGTAAATGTACTTTAACTAAAGTGTTTTGTAATTTATGATACACAAACTAATACCATCATTTCTTCATATTTGACAGCATTTGTCATGATGTAGTCTAGTCTCAATCAAGTAATTCTAGTCCATTACTGGTGAAAAAATTATATGCAGTAGAATCAGTTGTATTAGTATCCAATCCCAAATAATCTTCAGAAAATTAAAGGCTGGGATTATAATATTTAAATATATGCATATATACCTAATAATCTTTATTTCTCACCACAATATCTTAGGTAGTACAAATAATAGGCTAAGGAACTAGTACAAACACTCAACACGATATTGTGAAGGACTGGTGCCTAAGCTGGGTATTAACCTATGTTATAGGTGACCAGGTCTCCGCTCCGTGATGGAGTAACTGGTGAATATTTATGTACCAAAGCTTATGACAAATGCAAAATTCAAAAGTAAATTCTGTTTAGAATGAATTATACAACAATTTAAGGTGAATTTTGTGTGTGTGTGTATTTGTGTATTTGGTTGAGTTAACATACAAAAAGTTTCCGTTTAGTGTATATATTGGCTCTATTAACAAGTCTATAAAATGTTAACAACATTTTCGGTATTATCGTATGATAGTTCTTGTAGCCAACTTTTTTTTTTTATTTTGTTTTATATGCATATGTCAATACATATGGCACTAAATCACAAATAATTATTATTTATGAGATAGGTGTAGTGCAACATTTCCAACACCTTTAACACTTTTGTTGTTTGAATTCTATTTGAAATTATATTCCCACGTGAAATATTTTTAAGTATTTGCTATTAACTCTTTTTGTACTAGAAATATATTAAACTAAAAAACTAACTATAAGTATGGAACACTATTTACCCAATAAAATATACGTTGAAATTGATATATGAATGGCTGAAGCCGGAATCAAATAACGTTTTAAAAAGCAGATTAAATTAGAAAGTGAAAAATTGTAACCCTTTATTAACGAACGGAGGGATTTATTTATGATTTCGCTTTCAAGTTTATAGACACGACTCCTCCTACTTCTATTTGTACCTTCAATAACATTCCAATCAAGTTTTTTTATTCATCCTACTTCTAATTGATAGCACGTGCATAGTTTCCGCTCAGCCACGTGTCCTATTGTTAATTATTAAAATATTCGTTCTGCTTAAAGTTAGCCCTGTTTTTTATTTCTACAGTTATTTGTTATGCGTAAAACGAGATAAAATAATATAAAATACAGGAACTACTTGACAAGAAAATAAGCCCAATTTATTAGTGCATTTTAATTTATACTAAAAATGTAGTATAGGGTTGAATGCGTAAATGGGTAAATAGCATAACTTAAAACCACCACTTAATGTTTTATTCACAAGTAATAATGTTCAAACAGAATAGTAAAAAATAACATGTTAGTAAAATGTTGCCAAGTGTTACTGATTTAAATATGTGCAAATGTAAATTTTGCACTTGAATTAAGTACCTAAATAAATGGTCTAAATTGATGGAAAACAAAACCTTGAAGGCAAATCTTTAAATGTTCAAACACAAGTTCATTAACAAGTTTCTTACACTTTACTTCATAAACACTCAAGTTGGCCCGAAATAGATAAGTCTTGCTTCCAGATGTTTTCCTGGTTGTTTTTTGTGAGACCAAACATGTCGCGTACCAACGTGGGAACTCTAGAGAAAACCAAAAAAACTTTTGCAGATGTAGCAAATCTTATAGTGCTTTGGTCCACATGTTAGGACAGGAAGAATCGATAATTTACCGGCGACGCGTGCCACTTGTCTTAACTTTAACAGCCTGTGAAATTGACCTACTGTTTTTATTAGGAACACATATATATGGACATGTGTGACTTTAACTAAACATCCTACATTAGTTCCACTTGGTGAACAATGTACAGTAGTAATTTGTTGTTGTTCTGTTAAATGGGCGTGTTAAGGTGTAAGAACATGAATTAGATGGTATTACTTTTTCAAGGTCTAATAGCCTCAAGCAATGTCAAAAAATATGTAAACTGACATGATACACATTTAATAATGGCCATTTTTTGTTAAAAATGTTTTACAATAAAAATATGTACTATGTTTATGAATAGGCCAGAAAACTCATTTCACAAAAACATAACAGTCACGTTAATAGGCACAAATTTTTATTATTTTTACATATTTGCATATTAATTCAAACTTGCTATTAAAATTCAAAATAAATTATTAAGGAATATTTTACTGAAACAGAGGTTTTAGAATTAATATAAATAGCTACATCTATAGCTTCTTTTTTCGATATTTAGTAAAAATTCGTGTTTCACTTATTATAGATATTCAGATTTCTGATACTCATTCAGAAATTAGATATCTAATATATAAAATTCTCGTGTCACAATGTTCGTTCCTATGCTCCTCCGAAACGGCTTGACCGATTCTTATGATTTTTTTTATGAATATTCAGTAAGTTTGAGAATCGGCTAACATCTATTTTTCAGACCCCTAGGATGCGAGTGGAGCCGCGGGGATCAGCTAGTTTTAAAATAAAATAATGTGTTTGTTAAAATGTCACCTTAGCCTAGTCTCTAGGTCATTTTAAAGTTGACAAACCTTGTTGATTGACCTATCTACTTATACCAACCTACTTATGAATAAAAGACAATCCAAACGTTGTTTCAGTTGTTTAATAAATTACATGCTGTCTGCTTGGACTTTATAAATTCTTTCCAATCTACTAAATCTGATATCACAAGATTCACTGATGCGTTGCTGGTTTTGAAACACGGAAAGGGTGGTTCTATGATAGGTTCACTGGCACTGTAAAATACTGTCAAAAGCTATAGAAAACCAGACAAACTTGAACGAATACAGAATTTTTATATCAGTTTTAGATTTGGCTTATATTCACTTCCTTAACGTTATTCCAGTCTAATTTTCCTCCATGCATTTCGAGCATTTCGTTCCCAGGAGTAACCTCTATCGCTCCTCCTCTGCATTTCTCCTTCCGAAAGGTAAAGTAAGTATGATAACTCCTTCCGTATAGCGACTGTGTGGTTGTGGAATACCTTGTTGGTGACAAAATGTTAAAGTCCCTCTCTGATTTTTAGGGTTCCGAAGTATATCACTCGGAACCCTTATAGATTCGTCATGTCCGTCTGTCCGTCCGCCCGTCCGTCCGTACGTCCGTCTGTCCGTCCGTCCGTCCTCGACTTACCGTCCAAACGGTAAGTGCTAGAAAGTTGAAACTTAGCATGAATATGTGTTGTAATTACGCCGACAAAGTGCTACAATAAAATTATGAAAAATATTTTTATTAGGGGTACCTCCCCTATACGTAAAGTGAGGATGATTTTTTTTTCTCGCGGTTACCCCATCGAGTGGGGTATCATTAGATAGGTATTTTAAAAACAATGAAGGGTTTCTAAGACAATTTTTTGATTTAAGTATCCGTTCGCGGGATATTCCACTTTAAAGGGCACTTTTTTGTAAAAACAGGGCGTCCCCCCCCCCCTCTAAAAGCTAAACGGCATGCTCAAAAAATCTGAAAAAAATTGTGAAGGTGGTCCATATAATGAACTTTGAAGGAAAACTATAAGAGATGAAATGGCTTTGTTAGTTCAGGAGTTATAGAGGCTTAACTGCTGAAATGCGCTCACTTGGAAAACGTCATACAAAATTAACGCATTAATACGTAAACATAACAATTATCTCTTGGATATGATTTTTTATGCTTAGGTAATTCAATGAAATCTTGCATAGATATACTTTTCGATTCTCGAAAAAGAACACAGAACAATCTTCACCGCGATAACCGTCATGCAGGCAGTTAGAGCCACGGGCAAAAGCTAATTGATAACATCGATTTCTACGAAGCAGTCATCTAAGTTCCTCATTCTACATACAATGTACTTACAATAATTATTTGACTTCATAGTTGGTCTAGTGGTTTAAGCGGTCGCCACGCCGCTTCTACAACGCCAAAGTGTTGTGAGTTCGAACCTCACATGGTAATACACTTTATGTGTACAACAAATTGTTAATCTGAGGCTGGGTATTCTTTAAATCCATTTCATGTATGTTTGTAAAGTCCTCCGCTACACAAGAATGTTCCTGGTGTGGAAGTTGTTTTTAACAAGCCCACTAAAACTATAATACCCCAATTAGACCAGTGCCGATAATGTTTGAAACAAAATAAATTATAGTAGGATGAAACCCATTGTAAAAGGAGGAGAATATTACAAAAAATAAATAAAAATAATAATTTACGGGCGATCTGAGGTCGGGAAGGGGGAGAGTGGGGGGTTTTAAGGGAAAATATGGCTTATCTCGATTTCCGGCAAAACTACAAGTCCTATGGAAAAAAGTTCAATGGCAAAGTTGCAGGTAATAAGAAGATCTACATTTGCATTCACACTTTTTTCACATAACGTCAAATTTTATGTGAAAAATTCAAAAGACCAAGTTTTTGGTTTTTTATTTTTATCTTTTACAAATAAAATTATTTTTACAAGAAATTTGGTGAAAACTTACCATTTTATGTCCTGAATACACTGTAATTTAATTGATTTGAAATATCTATTTCTTCACCTCATTTTGACTTAATACCGAAAAAAACCTTAATTTTCAATTCACCACAAAATATCAACTTTTTTGCAAAAAAATTGGGTGTTTTCTTTTCGATGAAATCTCTACTTTGAGAGGGGGGGGGGCCTCTCCCCCTTCCCGACCTCAGATCGTCCGTAAATATTTTTTTCTTTAAATTTTGTAAAATTCTCCTCCTTTTACAATAGGTTTCAGCCTACTATAATTTATGTTCACTTTTTAGGGTTCCAAAGTTTATGAATTCGAACCCTTATAGATTCGTCATGTCCGTCTGTCCGTCCGTCCGTCCGTCCTCGACTTACCGTCCAAACGGTAAGTGCTAGAGTGATGAATATTTGCATGAATGTGTATTGTAATTACGTCGACAAAGTGCTGTATGAAAAATATTTTTATTTGGGGTACCTCTACGTAAAGTGGGGATGATTTTATTTTTCTCGCGGCTAACCGATTATGTGGGGTATCATTAGATAGGTCTTTTGAAAACAATAAAGAGTTTCTAAGAGAATTTTTTGATTTAGGTATCCGTTGGCGAGAAATTCCACTTTAAAGGCCACTTTTTTGTAAAGACAGGGCGTCCCCCCCCCCTCTAAAAGCTAAACGGCGGGCTCAAAAAATCTGTGAAAATTCGTGATAGTGGTCCATATAATGAACTTTAAAGGACTGTAAGGGATTAGATGACTTTGTTAGTTCAGGAGTTATAGAGGCTTAACACTTTTACAACACAACTGTTCAACAATGCGCTTACTTGGAAAACGTCATACTAAATTAACGCATTATTATGTAAACATAACAATTTTATTATTCATTGGATGCGATTTCTAATCCACGTACCATTATGAGTGACTGAGGAACCCTTTCCTGTGCGTGGCCTGACATGCACTTGGCCGATTTTTTTTCTGGAGGAGAAACAGCCATTATGATATACAACTTCCATAATTAGACCTTGAAAAATAATCAGGTTATATGTATTAAAAATGAAATTATGTATTATAAATTATTATAGTTTAACTTATATACTTTTTCTATTATGTATGTATATGTACACATGACTTCGCTCATACTTTCTCCACTATCCTCTAGGATCTCGATATCAATTCCTCTACCAGAAAGATAACCCGATTTTCTTTCTGTTTCTCTTTTGGACAGGTTCCGAACAAAATACTTCAGGAAATAAAGTCGTGTTTTTTTATTAGTCATAAAAGGCAACAAGATTTTTTGCCAGGTTTGTGTTAAAAACATTATTGAGTTTTTTGAATTAAAATTTCAATTAGAATGTTTAGGGATGCTGAGATGTATGTAACTCAACCAGAGGAAATATTTTCACTCTGATGATAAATTTGGAGTATTATCATATTTAATAAAATACAAACATTTTTGTACCGATAACAAACTTATCTAATATTTGTAAAAAAATGTATACTCACGCTTCATTTTGTACATGAGTAATATACGTTACTAAAACATCGGCATTTCGCTTGAGTGATAAGGAATAAAGTTAATGACTTATCTAAATTTCCTTCTCATATTTAAAATATTTGTATTCAATTTAAATATTAAAATAATAAGTTAAATAACATACATATAACAAGAGGTATATATCAGGTACGCTGTCAATCTATTGTCTGTAGTCATAAACATCTATTGTAAACATTACTGGAAAATCAGTGCTCTCGAATATACTGAAAACTAGTTCTACTTTCGAGTTCATTTCATCGTCAGGGTTTCCGAGGTCCGATGCCAGTCTGATGTAAACCAATATCCAGGTAAATCCGGTTGAACTAGTATCCGACCTCGAATAATCTTGGCGATAATAAAGGCTAGGAAGATAATGAAGATGTTACATTTTTATTTTAGAACGGGCAAACAAACAGACGAGTCACCTGATAGAAAGTGTCTGCAGGTGCCCACGAGCACCTGTAACTTAGGAGTCAGAAGTCCCAAGCGCTTTACCGGCCTCTGGCGATGTACGCTATTTCCATGATGGAGAAACAAATCCGATATTACCGCAGAGGATAATTTATGTCACAGAATTTTTGTGCAAAGCAAAAAGTATTTTGAAAAGTGGACAGTGGTGGATTGCCAGTTATTCAAGTGATGCGCCTGAAAGTTTGCCTTGTCAAATAATGATGAAAACTTGCGGAAAGTAGGTATTTAGGTAGGTTTATATTAAACATACGATAGAGATTGCAGATACTTGAAATTTTACATAGACAAATAAAAAAAAACAGTAATTAAATTATCATGTAATTAACTGTATCACAATGCTATATCAATATATTAAATATTTAACTTTTTAAAATTGTTGAAAACATAGATGTAATTACTGTAATAGTGTAAAATTAAATATTTGAAATGTGTCTAAAAATGTGTGTTTAATTAAAACTATTTATCTACAAACACAACTCACTAAATAAAATATTGCTAATGTTTTACACATTAGGACATTATCAGAACAACTCATACAATTTTGATTTAATTAAACATACATCGAGACAATTACCAAATACAAAATAAATATTATTATCTTCCAATTGTCCTTAAACATGTTATTACACAACTTATAGTACCTTGGTTGTTAACATTGGGTTATTATCTGGGACCTACTTATTAATGATAATGGTAATACAATATGAACTTTGTTCATCAACCTATTAAAATAATTGCTTAATTATCTCACAGCTATAACTCCTTATATTATTATGTAACTAACTAATTTAAGGGTATCTCAAGGTAAGCATAAATAATATTTATAATTTACAATGGTGTGATTAAGAACGCACGAGCGGAACTGAAGTAACTGAACACATTAATTTAAAATTATTTTTTTATTTTCTTTATGTGTAACAAATTGTAAAATTTGATATAAAAACAAGTCAATGATTGATGTGTACTCATGCACATTTTAAAAACATTTTTTAAGCATTAAACTTTAAAGATGCTACATTTTTAGTTTTTAACCAAATCAAATATTTCGTGCAATATTTAGGTATCATTTTTCTTATCAATATTAACAAAATTGTACTTTTAATATATTTAGTTTACAGTTAAACAAATATTTGCATGATAATATTGAACTTGGGACAAAATAGGAAAGAGCGAGGTGGTAAGACAATTAAAAACTACAGAAACTCTATATATAACTGGTTCTACGCAGCTTTCAATTTCATTTCATATGATCGTATTTACTACCACTGCGAGATATTTGATACAAAACCGGCAATGTCTTAGACCCAAACAATTAAACAATTAATAATTTACTACATTTTTACCCATTGCTGCATCATTATACTTCCATATTTATTCTAAGGGTAGAAAAATAATTTCTCATTCTTAGAACGAGTGTCTATATCCATATATAACCAGGCGACATGTGTCTCCTATATTGATAGGAAGAGTCGAGTTCCTTAATATGTATATTTTGCTTTTAAGAATTACCCAATTATATTAAATGAAACAGTTTTTTTTTAGTTATAGTTATATCTTTTAGTTTTAGTTTTACTTTTAGTTATATCTATTTTAAATCTACACTATCCAAATTTTTAATTTATGATGAACCAAAATTGTATCGATAATAATCTTCCCATTTTGTTTATATTAAATACATTTGCTGAGATGTTAAGATTATAATTATATTATAGTTGCACATTTAAAAAAACACTACAACAGTAGTAACAACTACAATTAAATTCTCTTCCATATTCTGATCCTTAAAAGAGCTGCCTTTAAAATAATTTAAACACAAATAACCCACCTCAATAACATTTTCTACTCTTACTTCTTATACCAGTCATCTATAAGGTAAGTATCAAAAAGCAAACAACAAATCACACCTCTCATTAGAGCTCTTTTTTTCATTATTTTAAGCTGTTTCTAACAAAATACATTCAGAAAGTCACTGTTACTCAATTAGAACAATTAATTCTATTTTTGTGGTATAACTTTCGTAGAATTTACTGTCTGAAACAATTGCCGTCGCGTAATGTTACCACATTGTTACTACTGACGATTGAAATTATTACGAGTTTTTATCATTTTATTTTCTTACCCGGCTTGAATATCACTTTGTGTATAGATTCTCGGTCATTATTCCATTTTTTATTTTTTTTAATATGATTTATTCACTACTTTATTTGATATACAAAATTTTTTGACAAGTTTTAGTGGTCAAAAACCAATATTCATATGATGTTGAATTTAGATTGTTTTATATCTATAGTAGAAAGGTTACTGAAAGCGGCCACTAGTAGTTGACTTTAGTATTTGCAGTTTATTTTAATTAGCCTTAATTTTACCATACCACCGTTAACTTTTTGTTTTACAATAGCTATGAAAGAAATAAAACATTTACACGTCAAAGACTATTATACAAATTAAGTTTAAAACGTACGGATGTTTTAATAATCACTTATGATCTAAGAGATCAGACTTTAATTTCACACGGAGCCTAAGTTTTGATACAATGTAACTAAATGTTATTACAAACTTCTTTTTCATCCTTTTTCTTGCCGTACCTAAAGTACTCCTCAATTTGCAATAGTGTTTTATTTTTTGTCTCTGGAAGATAAAAGTACAAAAATAATGTCCCACACGTAGTTGCCAATCCATAAAATAAATACGTTCCGTGATGACCTACACTATTAAACATAGCAGGTGCAGACTTTACTACTGCAAAGAAAGCAATAGACGTCATCATAACACTAAGACCAGACCCCAAGCCTTTTGTTTTAACCGCGAAAAGTTCTCCTACCATATTCCACGGTAACAAGGCAACACCCATGTTAGACACTGCTATGTAAAATGCCATTAATCCTAATGATACAAAGAGTGACAGATTTTGTATGACACCAATTTTGTAAAGATAGAGATATAGAGCTAATGATATCAAAGATAACGAAGTAAATACACCACTGAAAAGAGCCATTGGTCTCCGTCCTAAGCTTTTTAATAAAACACATGCTACTCCGAGGGCGACACATCTTAATACATCTATACATAGCATTGCCGCATAAGTAAAAGAAGTGCTTGGGTTATCTCCCATCAATTGTGCTATCAGATCAGTTGTGTATGCGGAGATGACATTAACCCCAGTAAGTTGACAAATGATAAAGAAAACGATCATTATGAACAATGGTTTATAAAATTCCGGTTTCTTTATGTTTTCTGCAAGGGCTTGCATCTTACTTTCTGTTTTATTTTTGTTATTTAGGTCTAACAACATTTTTTCCAATTCGATTTTCATTGCAGGAGTCTTTCCTCTGTACCAGTAGAAGGACATTATAGATTCGTCAATTCTGTCTCTAGATGCTAGCCATGCAGGCGACTCTGGTGCATTGTAGATTATAATTCCACCAACCAAAGGGAATAATCCACAAAGCATTGAAGCCAGACTCCAATGAAGGAATGTGCCAAAGAAATGAGCGAAGAAAATACCTACAGCTATGGCCAGGGACAAGGCTGCTAAAAAGAAGCCTCTGTAGACAGGAGAAGAAATTTCACCAACAAATACGGGGCCTAATGGTCCTAACCAACCTTGACATAGACCAGTAACAAATCTTCCTAATAAAATTAAATATAAAAGGTCATTGGAACACCCAATAACCAGCCAACCAATCATAAAGCAAGTTGCTAGTAGTAATTGAGATAATCTCCTTCCAAGTCTTTCCATTAAATAGCCAGATATCAGGTTACCGAAGAAAAGCGCCAGGGATGATGTAGCGGCTGTAAAAAAATAAAAGCTATCATTACAACTGTCTTTATTATTGTGTGTACGATTACCTAACTATTAATTTTATTTTTTTGAAAAATCAAACAAAATGTACATACCTACCCATGACACCATTTCTGTTGTTAAGTCATTCCTGGATTTTTGTAATTGTGGTATTAGGATTGCTGAGATGCCTGATGTGGCACCAGCTCCTAATGTCAGCATAAATACTCCGAATGATATGAAAGCCTAGAATGGAATAGCATTAAATAGTTATAGAATATTATGATAAACTTAGACAACTTTCACACTTTGAAATTGATTCATTACAATAAAGTAATCTATTTCCCATCCTTGTATTCTGTTGTTACTTATTTTTCGCTTTACAAAATATTACCAAAGTTATTGTCTTTACATCTTAAATTTCTTTGACTGAAATTGGCAATAGGCTTTCCCATTTTACACGACTTTTTGTATGTGGCATAGGTAAAATAAAATAGTTTTTTTTGTTTTGTTTAAATATATGAGCCTGCCAAAATTGACTCTTTTCCACCTGATCTGAAGCATGGTCAGAATCCAAGAGTAGTTGTGACCATACTCTTCAAGAATGCAGAAAACGCAACCATCCAACATGGTAACTTACGACTTAGCGGCCTATTGAGATGTGAGTTGAGGCCTTGTGAGTCACATTCTGTCTACGTACGTACATATGTATAATTGTTAATAATAAGGTGTATGTTATAGATGCATGATATTCACATCTCAATCTCTTTTTATTAAATACCAAAGGTACCAAACAAATATTTAAAAACATAGCTTTTTTTTAAGGCAAAGAACAACGTCGTTTTACTTTTTAGCTTCTTTTTCCGAGCCTTCTTTTCCCAATTTAGGTTGAGGTCAGCTTTAAGTCTACCTATTTTACAGTCAAACTTAGATTATTTTAACCTACGACGCAAAAAAAGAATTATAAGTTTGAACGCTATGTTTGCCTGTGACATTAAATCTTCAATTTGCTTGTATGTATTCTTAGCCAATCATGATGAAGATCAATCAATCAAAAGTAAAGGTAACTAACAGTAGGTGACATTTTGTTCATACGTCATTGATGTGATGATTTCATCAGACATTTTAATTTCACGACTTTATATTTTCACGACTTTTACACATAGTTTTTTTTGAATGAGCCACGCCGTGCAACAAAAACTACATATTGTACATTAATTAAAGAAATAAAAATATGGACCTAATTTGATAAAATTTTATGTGTGTGTTCAAGTGGGTTCCAAAATGGTCTAGATTCACAATAATTAGACTCGATAGGTAGTGCTGCGATAAAATTCTGGGATTTTGATTTTTCGCACATCAAATCATAACCTCAAAATAGGGCGGTACGAAGTTCACCGGGCTAGTCAGTAACTCTTTTATTAAATACCATTGCATTACTTAGCTATTGAGAATAACTTTACCAACATTTCATAAAATTGTATTTTTTTTGTTAGAGTTTGTAATGCACGAATCCACGCATACTTGCACGCACGTACGCAAGCATGCTGGCACATACATACCCACACGCATACACATTTGAGTTTGCAATTGTATGAAGTGTTTCTAACCAAAGATTTTTTGTTACAAATAATTATTATGTTGATTAACATGTTGTTTGAAAATGTGGCAGATCGGAGTCTTCAACTACAGGCATTCTTGCCTAGTAGAAGATTCAGAGCACTACGGACTGTGAACATTTTTTTTTAATACAATAAATTATATTTTTTATTATAAACTACCCTTCCTTTTGGCTTTTCCGTAGTGGGGTAAAAAGATAAGAATCTACTCACCTGCCATAAATAATTACTATTAATATGACTTGCATACCATCACTTATTTAAACTGCGAGGCGGTCTGAGAGCTTTATCATTTTAATGAGAGGAACCTAAATTCATGTATTTAGAATGAATATTGTCTCACGTAGACAGTTTAAACGTACTAAGCTAAGTAATTTTTTATCTATTCATCCTTCCTCTTACTACATTTGAAGGCAATACCCCGTTGATTTGATAGGTTAAACACTAAATAGTCTGAGCTTATTTCTTTGAGTAATAGGGTTAAACGGTAACCAATCCTAAGAATAACAATATTTATTTATATAAACAATATGAATTAAAAAAAATGTAGTAAAGAGTGACACAATGTAAAGACGAAATAAAAGAAACAAATGTTAAATTAAACACAACTTTGGAGTTTAATATTGAAATAAAACAGAAAATAGATTTAAAAAAAAAACCTTTTATACAAACCTGCCTCCTAAACGGTGAATGGGAACTATAATACTGGTCTTCTTTATTTGCATTAACATCTTTATCCGTACTCTTTTTATTAATTTGTTCTAATTCGGACACTGAATTCTGATCCATCTCTAAACGTTTTCTGACACTGTATCACACACGATGAGAATCAACGACTTTGTGAACCTCGGAACACATTGTTATCTTATCTTGTCAAGCACTCAAATTAACTTTGATTAACTCTACAAATGATGATTATATTTGTAGTTTAATTTTAAAACGAATAGTAAGTGGTAAGCTAAGGTGGGTGTGCATTTAATGTTCGCGTTAGTCAAATAGTTGTTTGTTCTAGTTGCACAAAAATCAGTGTGTTCAGAGTTGATCTTATATTGCAGTTTTAATAATCATATTATTTAAAATGGATAACATTTTTCAATGTATTAAGATTTATTAAAAAATTATCGATTTTGTAAATATGTGTTATGAACAGACGGCAGATATTTAATTTGTAACCAGATTTCAATGATAATATTAAATATTTCGTATGTATAACACCATCTAGCTTCAAAATAAGCAGAGCTTGTACTGTGAAAGCGAGATGGACTGGTGGAATACTTATATACCATTTTCTTTTGTAAATACATATGTACATAGAAAACACCCAAACTCCGAAGCAAATAGCTGTAGATCCTTCAAACACTTATATTATATGAGTTCGACCCTGGATTTGAACCCAATATCTCTAGCGGAGTAGTGGCACTACTACTGAATTATATAAATAGCATTGTCTTATATAATGTAATATTTTTAATGTATATTAATATAATTTAATAAATTACATAGCATAGCAAATGTCCAAAGTAAGTTACTTTTTTAAGTGAGTTAGTTAAGTTAAATTTATTCAATTAAATTAGTTAGTTTAGATATTCAGTAAGTTCCATTATGTAAAACAAGAGCTTAATCCTTACTCTGTCTGTCTGTCCGGCTTTTACGACAATTTGGCACACAGTTTAGAGCCTAAGAAAAGACATGGCGCTTCTTTCACCGACATGGCGCGTGCAAAATCTAGTAAGAATTTAAATTAGTCTATAGTGTGACTTGTTAGTGATTTCAACCAACGAAAAATCTTATTTTTCATTGATTATATTGACAAGTAAGAATTGTAATTACAGCCGATGTCAATTTATCTTTGTATTATGATTCTTTAAGCATGGTTACTGTAGGTATATGTAATTAGGTCACAACACTAATAATAAATATATGTGGGTAGGAGGCCCGATGAGGCGCCGGTGATTGAAATAAAGATCAATCTTGGTTTAGACGCTGTTTGATTTACATATCCCCTTGCACCCCACATAACATGGCGCAGTCGGTATAAGATAAACTGCATAATACGAAGGAAATTAGACATTGAAGTGACAAGTAGGCATCGGACAGTCAATAAATAGCAATATTTTTAAAAATTAGAAGATATTATGGAATCCGTTCTCCAGCCACCGCCACCGTTTCAATTTGATAACAGTTTGTGCAACATAACTTCTGGGAATCTGAGTACAGAATGGCAAAAGTGGAAGACTGCATTCAACATCTATTATGAAGCTTGTGAATTATCCAACAAAAATAAAAAAACGCAAGTTAACATTTTGCTACATATTGTTGGCGAGAAATGTCGAGAAGTAGCGGCACAATTTAATGAACAGTGGAATACGGTGGAAGAGTTATTAAAAAAGTTTGATGACTTTTTTATACCAAAGAAAAATTTGGCAGTGGAACGCCATAAGTTTTTCAAGAGGGACCAAAAGGAGTTAGAATCTGCAGAACAATACGTTTTTGAATTAAACAAGATGGCGGTCCAGTGTGAATTCAAAGATTTACGGGACGATCTTGTCTGTAGCAGGTTAATATGTGGCTTAAGGGATATAGCCCTATCGGAAAGACTATTACGGGAACCTAACATGATGTTGGAAAAAGCCATAGAAATATGCAGATTAGCGGAAATGTCACGTATGCAGGCAAGGAACATGCAAGAGGATAAATACCAAATGGAAAACCAAGAACATAAAAGACGGGTACACGCGATTACTGAAGAAAAGATAAGCGAGCATGATATCAATTGGATACAGCGACGCGAGCAGTCCAGGCAGGGTTCACACTCATTACAGCAGCCAAACCCCGGCCGTTCTCGTTATGACCATCCGCCGAGAAAAGACACGGTGAACCACTTAACTCACACGCCTAAACACGTACAGCGATATCAGCATGCGAATAGATGTGGGTACTGCGGTCGAGTTCACAGTAGGTACGAGTGTCCGGCGCGGGGTCAAAGGTGCATGAAGTGCAACCGCATCAACCACTTTGCGAGAATGTGCAGAGTTCATACCGTACTGGAGGACTCCACCGATCAGGTAATAAACAAAAATATTTGCAATTGTAATGAGTGGCTAGTAGCACTAGAAATAGTAAATGGTACGATAATTAGTTTTAAATTAGACACTGGAGCCGACGTAAATGTTTTACCTCGTAAATTTCTCAAAACAATTAATTTATCAGAGAATGATTTATTGAAAACAGCAATTAAATTAAGTGGGTACTCTGGTCACGTTATATCGGTGATAGGCAAGTGTTATTTGAAAGTGAAATATAAAAATAATGTTTTCTTTTTGCAATTTATCGTTGTCGATACGCCTTCATCCCCGATACTGGGTAGAAGTGCATGTGAGGAGTTGCAATTGGTTAAGAGAATAATGTCAATTAGCCAAGACACGCAGTTTTGTTACAGCATTTTGAACGAGTTTCCTAACGTTTTTGTGGGTATGGGCTGTTTACCTGGCGAGTACAAAATACAAATAAAAAATAATGTCGAGCCAGTTGTACATGCTCCTAGGAAGCTACCAGTTGCAATTCGAGACCAGGTGAAAATTAAGTTGGAAGAGATGGTAAGAGAAGGTATAATAGCTAAAGTTGATAAACCTACGGACTGGGTTAATAGTATGACGGTGGTCAAAAAACCTAACGGGAGTTTGCGTATATGTCTAGACCCTAGGGATCTTAACAGTGCAATCAAGCGGGAGCATTTTAAACTACCTACGTTTGAGGAAATAGTTACCAAACTAGCAGGCTCCAAATATTTTAGCACTTTAGATGCAAAGCAGGGATTTTGGCAGGTTAAATTGCATAAAGATAGTACCGATCTATGTACGTTTAACACTGCATTTGGCAGATATAAATTTTTACGAATGCCGTACGGTATCTCGTCCGCGTCAGAAATATTTCATAAACGTTTGTATGAACATCTTGACGATATTGAGGGGGTAATTTTATTTGTCGACGATATTTTAGTAATGGGTCCAACTAAAGAAATACACGATCAATGGTTACGTACGGTTCTAAAAAGATGTGAGGTCATTAATATAAAATTAAATAAAGAAAAATGTAAGATTGGTTTAACCGAAATAAAATATTTAGGGCACAAAATTTCCAAAGATGGTGTAAGCCCTGACGATTCGCATATAAACGCAATAAAAAATATGCCCACTCCTACCCGCGTAAAGGATGTGGAGAGATTTCTAGGTTTAGTTACGTACGTTGGTAATTTTATACCCAACTTATCAGACAAAACGTGTGTATTAAGAGAATTACTTAAAAAAGATATAGAATGGCACTGGACGAACAAACATAATCAATGTTTTAATGAAATAAAATGTCTTCTTGTGAATCCACCGGTCTTGCAATTTTATGATCCACTGAAACCGGTTATAATATCCGTGGATGCGAGTAAAAACGGTCTGGGGGCTTGTTTATTGCAAAGTAATTTGCCTGTATGTTATGCATCAAAGGCACTAACTAAGACCGAACAGTCATATGCACAGATAGAAAAGGAGTTGTATGCCTGTGTCTTTGCTTGTGAAAGGTTTTATACATACATTTACGGACGAACAGAAATAACTATAGAAACCGATCATAAACCTTTAGTAAATATCATAAATAAGCCTTTAGCAAACGCACCTGCACGCCTACAAAGAATGCTAATGAGATTACAACCGTATACGTTTACATTAGTATATAAGCCCGGCCGATATTTATACATAGCCGATACACTATCGCGTGCGGTTGCACCGAGCGCGGAGCCAGTCGATTCAGTTCACTCACGTAATCACTACGACGCGCAGGCGCAAGTATGTTCGATCAGTGCTAGTAATGTATTGACGGACACGCATTTTGTGGAAATTCAAAAATGCACTTCAGAAGACGAAGACATGCAATTATTAATCAAAACCATAAAACGGGGTTGGCCAGTTGATAAGAGCACTCTAGATAATAAATTAAAGCCCTTCTGGGAATCTAAGGAATTCTGGGAATTTAAATGTAAACTTCGAGCTCGTCAAATCATGTATTGGCCTAACATGAACACGCAATTAATAGATTACTTATCGAAGTGTCAGGCATGCTTGACCTATAGAAAACAAAATATAAAAGAACCCTTAATTCCGCATGAAATACCTGATAGGCCGTGGTGCAAAGTCGGTATAGATATATTTCATTTAGGTTCCAAATCGTATTTAATAGCAGTGGATTATCACAGTAAATTCATTGAATTGGCACAATTAAATTCAATGACCTCTGAAAATGTTATAAATAAATTAAAAACAATATTCGGTAGACAAGGTATTCCAGAGACGGTTATGTCCGATAATGGACCCGAGTTCTCATCTTTAGCATTTTATGATTTTGCAAGAAACTGGAAATTTCGTCACGTCACGTCATCGCCTAGATACGCACAGTCCAATGGTCAGGTCGAGCGGTCCATTCAAACTATAAAACAAATAATGAGAAAAACTACGTATGATCAATCGGATTTTAATTTGGCATTGTTAGAGTATTTAAATACACCAATTAGCAAAGAACTACCATCACCCGCAGAGTTACTATATAATAGAAAACTACGTAGCATCGTGCCGTGCAACCCTATATTATTAAAGCCAACATTACATAATAAAACGGCACAAAAGATTAAAAGTCGTCAACAAATACAAAAATATTATTATGATAGAGGATCAAGGAACTTAACACCTTTATATGTAGGACAGAAAGTAAAAGTTAGAATAAACAATACTTGGCAATCGGGCATTGTAAAAAACAGGTTTGGAGTGCGATCATATGTTGTGTTATTGAATAACGGAACTAGTTTGAGACGCAATAGAAGACATTTGATTGCTGATTCGAACCGCACTTGTTTATCACCACGGAATGAATACAGTTTGTCATATGACGACATAAACTTAGACGCATCTCAATCCACGTCTGTTGGCGGCTCCGGTGAACTAGTCTTACAATCAGCTGATGATAACTGTTCTAATGCATATCGTACTCGTTTCGGCAGGATAGTGCGGCCTCCTGATCGGTGGGGCTACTCAAAAACAGATATTCCATAGGTGAGTGTAAATGAAATGTAAATAGAAAATAAAATGTATATCAAACTTATTTAAAACTGTAATATAATTTTAATGATATGATTTCATAATGGAATGTTTTATTAATATTGTCATTTTGTAATACAACGTCTTAGATCATAACTATAAATACCATGCTAAATAATATGTTTGTTTGTTATTTTAAGTGAAATATTTTAAACCTAGATTGTGGTATTATGAATAGAAATTAAATTGATTACTTACATAATTATAAATTTAAATTAATTAGTATAAATGTATTAAATGTAAATTTCATATTGATTTAATCCGTATAATGAGCTCGTATTTATTTTAAATTCTATAATTGAATAAATGAGTGGAAAAATAATACAGATTGTTTAGGTTGTAGGTGCTTATAATTGTTTATAAGTACCCTTTTTAAATGATTATGTGTACTCGTATGTCTTATGTATGTCTGAACAGATTTAAATTATCTCATTGCATGTAAATTATCCTTTATTATCACATATATAACGTTACTTTGTAATGATTTGATTTTGATTTTATGCAAATCACTTCACTTTTAATTATTGCATGTTTATACTATTTTCACGTTTCTATTAGGGACATTGATTGTTGTTTATAATTTGTAGTGTTGAATTTGTTTATTATTATTATTGTTTATATTATAATTATAGTTATTAATATAATAAATAGAAAAACTTTGTTTGAGAAAAGGGGTTGTAGGTATATGTAATTAGGTCACAACACTAATAATAAATATATGTGGGTAGGAGGCCCGATGAGGCGCCGGCGATTGAAATAAAGATCAATCTTGGTTTAGACGCTGTTTGATTTACATATCCCCTTGCACCCCACATAACAGTTACCAGATACTGACGCTTTGCGATTGTTAAATTGACTCTCGCAATGTTTTTGACGTGAAAGAAAATGTTTTCTTATGTATAAAAATGAATGACTGTTGGTCATTGTTAGTAAAAATTGGGTTAGACTGTTTTGGCTAATTAGGGTCTTGAATTGTTGAAATTTTCTTGAAACGATATTATACGTTAACGTTTTAGTAAAGATTCAAAATCATTATCAAAATGAAAATCAATTCATCGTTGAATATTGATGAGTGCAACATTGTCAAATAAATAAAGTTTAATAAATTAATGTCAATAACATTCGTTTCAGTGTAATTTAAAAATATATTTTTTCCATTTACATTGGAGTTAATGCATTTTAAAAATTCATTATTGAAATAAAATGGTAATTTTAATTCAGCTGACAAGTTATTACTAACATTTTAGAACATAACATTTATTGATTCTGAAGTGAAACAAAGCTCGCCAACTCAACTACTTTGACCTGTACAAAATAAGCAGGTCGAATGCCGAATAAAGAATAGTGAGAGTCAATGTTGGACTAGTACTCTCCCCAGGCATAGCAAACAAAATGAGGCCAAATTTCAAGGTAGTAGAGCTACGCTGATTTCAGCACGAAAGACCCGGCTCAACCGGGGCGGTACTACCCTCGCCTAGAAACCAACCTTAAAAATGATAGCATTATTGATGTTGTATTTCATTAGTGAGGGCAAGACCGGATGCCCAATGAAACAGCAATGTGGGTCATCATGTTGCATTGTTTGCTCTTAAAATGAGGATGATGATTATTACTCTTGGATTCTGCTCATGCTTTCCATCAAGCAGAGTAGATTTTCAGAAGGCTCATATTAAAAATAAAAATATATAAGAGTCTTTCATCAACAACCCATAACGTCCCACTGCTGGGCTCAGGTCTCCTCTCTCAAGAGAGGGTTAAGGCCATATGTCCCCACGCTGGCCGAGTGCGGGTTGGGGACAGGCAAGACACGTAAGAGTCTTTATCAGTGGCTAACTGCACAAAGCTCGACTACCTTTCATCCAGTATAAGTGTAATCCCTAAATCGTAATAAATCTGTTTAATTTACTTACTAGAGTATTTGCTGTAGATATATAAATTAGTATAAAAACTAATGTAATTCAAATTTAATTCGATTCACACTTACAAACTTTGTCATTAATTAAACGATCATTTCACTATTATTAGGTCACTAGTCTATTCAATTGTCAATATTTACGTAAAATATAACTAGAATGATCTAGCGATGTCTTTATCAAAACTAAACTGAATTAATTTTAATATACAGATAGCGCCATCTGTTGAAAATAATCTAAACTATTAATTATTGTTTTTGTTGTAAAGTCGTTTATGTACTATATATATAAATAATTTTAACCAAAAGAAACCGACTTCAAAGAAAAACTTGTTGTTGTGCCTATAATATTTGAGGAGTTCCCTCGATTTCCTTGGGATCCCATCATCAGATCTCGATATGGCGACGATGGGACCACCTGTAAGCTACGCCCATTCCAATGGAAAAAGAATTTTTGAAATCGGTTCATAAACGACGAAATTATCGCTGAACATACATAAAAAAAAAAGATTCCGACGAATTGAGAACCTCCTCTTTTTTTGAGGTCGGTTAATTAAACGGCTTTACTAAATTAACTATAATGAATTTTATATTTTATGACAAATAATAACAGGCCAAACCTCACGATACATTCTACACGGAAAACCTACATCAATATATATAAATATAACAGTTTCGTTACTGACTGATAGAGACGCACATCTGAAACTACCGGGTGCAGGAAGCTTAAATTTTGCATGTGTGTTCCTTAAGGAGCGTAGACGAGCGTAGACGCACTAAGAGAGGATTTTGGAAAATTCCGCCCCTAAGGTAGCCCGTAGGCTCACGTGAACGTAAGTTATTAGATGACACACTTTTTACATAGTTAAATTTTAAAGTTAAAATAATTATTATATATTTTGAATATAAAAAAATAAACTGCCTACTAAAACTCATATTAATAAGTAACTAATAACTTTAAATAACAACAAGCAATCCAATTTTGATAATTATTTTTTATAGGAAAGGGTATATATATATATATACACGGTGATTTTGAAAGCGTTTTGAAACCGAAAATTTTGAATTAGTAATCAATAACAGAAGCTATATATAACGTTAATTTAATAAAATATATAATAATTTTTTCATCAAAGTCGATATTCATATCGTTTACAGATAAAAAGTGAGAACCTAGCACTATTCAATCACACGTAGGTACATACTACAAATAGAAATACTATGCGTTTTAAATCGTAAAGACGAAATCGTTGATTTTATTGGCGATTAACGAATTAATTTTTATCCGTAAACGATATGAATATCGACTTTGATGAAAAAAATATTATATATTTTATTAAATTAACGTTATATATAGCTTCTGTTATTGATTACTAATTCAAAATTTTCGGTTTCAAAACGCTTTCAAAATCACCGTGTATATATAGTAGGCCAAAACCTCCTTTTTAAGGAGAGGCCTATGTCCAGCAGTGGACTGTTAAAGGCTGTTGATGATGATTGATGATGATATATTAGTTTGAAATTTAAAAATAATAAACGTTTAAACTATCTGTAGATGTATGTATACTCTCAATCTAATTACATATAACGAAACCATATCTGTGAAAATAATGGTTTTATTTATTAAAAATTGTACCCGAAAATGTGTTTTGACCGAAATAACACAGCATTTAATTAAAATATTTTAGTTTTGTGCCATTTTAAAACTGTCATTATAAGCCCTTTAATTTGATACCCACAGCATCTTTTGAGGGTTCCGAAGTTTATAACTTCGAACCCTTATAGATTCGTCATGTCCGTCTGTCCGTCCGTCCGTCCGTCCTCGACTTACCGTCCAAACGGTAAGTGTTAGAAAGATGAAACTTTGCAAGAGTATGTATTGTAATTACGCCGACAAAGTGCTACAATAAAATTATGAAAAATATTTTTATTTGGGGTACCTCCCCTACACGTAAAGTGGGGATGTTTTTTTTTTCTCGCGACTACCGCATCATGTGGGGTATCATTAGATAGGTCATTTAGAAACAATAAAGGGTTTCTAAGACGATTTTTTGATTTAGGTATCCGTTTGCGAGAAATTCCACTTTAAAAGCCACTTTTTTGTGAAAACAGGGCGTTCCCCCCCTCTAAAAGCTAAACAGCTGTCTCAAAAAATCTGGAAAAATTCGTGCTAGTGGTCCATATAATGAACTTTAAAGGAAAACTATAACAGATTAGATGATTTTCTTAGTTCAGGAGATATAGAGGTTTAACTTTTTAAATGCGCTTACTTGGAAAAAGTCATACAAAATTAACGTATTAATACGTAAGCATAACAATTAACCATTGGATACGATTTCTAATCCATGTACCATTATGGGTTTCTGAGGAACCCTATCCTGTGCGTGGTCTGACACGCACTTGGCCGATTTTTTTAACTTTAAAGTCTAGCATCTCACACGTCTTAGTTTTAGTTTTTTCTTTTTTTCGTCAACTATCTAATAACACTTACCAAGTTTACCAAGTTGACGATTTGAAACGATTTTAATCGAAGTTTAACAATATATCCATTCAATCAGCTGTTTAAAAGATATGAGGTAAAAAAGAATATTACACACATACAAGATAGGCGGGAAAAACATAACCCTTCCTTATTAGACGGGTATAAAAACCTTTTATCGGTAACTTTGTATCAACTGAATGTTTTGTCCACAGCAGCAATGAAATCAATAATGACTCTAGCTCTGTCGATTATTTTGTTGGCGATGATTTCCTTACTATGGGACGTTCAAGCAAATAAACTGTCAAGACCAGACAAGTCTTTGGTATACGATTCTATTTTACTTCCGTTTAAATGTAAAAATGGCTATCAGAGAATAAATGGAAAGTGTAAACTATTACCTAAAGAGGATAGCAACAGTGATGAGTATTTCTAAGATTAAGACAACTAACGATTCATGATTTTAAAATGAAGCTAATATTAATATTAAAATTTAAGACTTTAAGACACTTTAAGGAATTTTATTTGAAACTGTAGTGTGTAAGTCTCGGAACGCTGAATGTTGACTAATATTAAGAGTTTTATGTATATTTAAAAAAATTAGTAAGTTTTATTATGATGGCGCGTGATTATGTACCATAAATTACATTACTTTTAATATAATTTATTGTGATCATAATTCAATATTCAGATGTTTTGTTTTAGTTTTAACTGATTCTGTAATCGATATGGAATGATATTGAATGTATTTAAATAAGAGTGGATAATTTCCGAATGGGGTAGTTTGTGTCACGCCACAGTCATGGCGTTTGGTCATTCTACCGACAGCTGTCGCACGAGGCACACATGTGCTAACATGTTGACTCTTAACTCGTTTCAATCTTGTTCATCGTTTATGATTTTGTGTTAATATGTAAGATGTTTAAATCATACGACATTAGAAAATACGAGTGTACACTTATTTTGAAATTCTTGCCGTTGCACTGCCCACGATGGATAGCCACAACAAAGACTGCTGTGAGGCCTTGTCTGACGCCCCGACATATATATAAAAATCTTACTATATATATTTTATAATACATAATATTTAAACTTGACATCTTTACGAAGAGAGAGCAACAAGAAATGGATTGCGGAAATTTTTTAAGAGGTCTTCAAAAGTAAAGAAGCAAGGTGAAGAAATATGTGATAGAGATGTCACGTAAATATTTCCAACGTTTTAACTTTTTTTATTCATAAAATTGTAAATAAAGAAACGACTTGATAATATAATTAGTCAATATAGTGTTTATGTTTTAATTTCCGTCCATAAAGTATGTAAAAAATGGACTAACTGTTGTCAAATTATCATAGGATGTATATTTATGTACTCTTTTCTGAGATATAATCTTCATACATTTGATACATTTATAAACTAAAATATTGAATAATGTTACATAAGCATTGTTCAGTACCTATGTTTAATAATAAAACTATCCGACACCAGAGAAAATATGTATTTGTATACGAACAATGAGTTTGATAACATATTTTGTGGGTTAGCAAGGCTTGCATTTTTTGACTGACTCCTTGGTCCAGGGGCACTTTCCCCTCGTGAATTTTTAAACTGTTCAGCATCATTATTTGCCTAAATCTTTGTAATATTTGTCAAATACTAACAACATTTTTGATTATCTAATAACTTTAACCTTTTGAAATTATTTAAAAAGAAACATTAGTTTGTATACCATTTTATAAGTGCTAATGAAGAATGGAATTTTTAATTAGTTTAGAATGTTTGAATTAACGTTTCGTAGTCTTTCGATAATATCCAGGAAATCATCATTGCACCTAACCAGTTTGGATTCGTAAAGGGTAGATCTTCAGAGAATGCAACACTATAACTTACAGAATGCATCACAAAAAATCTAGATAACTCTTTGAAGGTGTCTTCGATACTGTTTCCGATCTCCTACTAATTTTTAAGTTCAAGTTTAAGGAATCAGTTGGTATTCGTGGGGTAGCAATTGATATTTTTCATTCGTATCTCTCAAACTGAGTCTGGGTGTCCTTTGTGTCCGTTTCATGTATGTTTGTAAAGTCCCCCGCGACACAGGAAATTATATTCCTAATGCGGGAGTTGTCTTTAAAAAAAAAAAAAAAAAAAAAAAAAAAAAAAAAAAAAAAAAAAAAAAAAAAAAAAAAAAAAAAAAAAAAAAAAACCGAACCCAGTGCGTAAAAATTGGTGTAAACACTAGTTCGGTAGCCTCCATTACGTATGGTGTTCCGCAAGGTAGTGTCCTCGGTCCTACTCGTTTTTTAGGGTTCCGTAGCCAAATGGCAAAAAACGGAACCCTTATAGATTCGTCAAGTCTGTCTGTCTGTCTGTCTGTCTGTCTGTCTGTCTGTCTGTCTGTCCGTCCGTATGTCACAGCCAATTATTTCCGAAACTATAAGAGCTATACTGTTGAAATTTGGTCAGTCGATGTATTCTGTAAACCGCATTAAGATTTTTACATAAAAATAGAAAAAAAACAATACATTTTGGGGGTCCGCATACTTGGAACTGAAACTCAAAAATTTTTTTTTCATCAAACCTATACGTGTGGGGTATCTATGGATAGGTGTTCAAAAATGATATTGAGGTTTCTAATATCATTTTTTTCTAAACTGAATAGTTTGCGCGAGAGACACTTCCAAAGTGGAAAAATGTGTGTCCCCCCCCCTCTAACTTCTAAAATAAGAGAGTGATAAAACTAAAAAATATATATGTTGTACATGACCATGCAAACTACCAACGAAAATTGGTTTGAACGAGATCTAGTGAGTAGTTTTTTTTAATACGTCATAAACCGTAACACGCAATTTACCTTTCATCCAATCAATACACTAGTATAAAAACATCGATGAAAGTTACAACCAACTACAAGAACTTTTATATGATGTTACTTGCTGGTACGGAACCCTTCATGGGCGAGCCCGACTCGCACTTGGCCGCTTTTTGTGTATATAAACTCTTTATGTACCAAGGACCTACCAAATTGCAACATTGACCTAAGCCGATAACACAGCATTGATCATTCATGGTGAAAATTGGGATGATGCCAAACAATACACTGAAAACTCACTTGGAGAGGTATTGAGATGGCTCAGTGATAATCTCTTGACATTAAATATTAACAAAAAAAAACACATTGATTTTACCCATCGTGCTAATACCCAACCGTCTGTTGATTTTCACATTGTGGCTCATGGTTGCAATTCAAAAAATAGCTGTACATGCCCGTCATTGGTTCGTATTTCTCACATAAATATCCCGGGTATTACAATTGACAGCATTCTAAACTGGTGTGCACACATAATCAATGTTTTAAACCGTATTCGTAAACTGATTCCGATCTTTCAAAAATTAGACCGTCCGCAGACTACCGGACCTTAATGAGTGTTTATTATGCACTTGCTCAAAGCCTAATACAATACTGCATCGTGAAATGGGGTAGCATTGGCAGCTCAATTATTATTATATCTGTGTATTAGCTACGCTAGTAAATGCGAACCTATCACGGGCTTACGCCAAGTTAGTTGGTTCGTTATCAACTACTGTTGGTGTTTGTGTAGTGCATATTAGGAATCGTCGAACTATGGAACTTCTGTTGATTACAGCGGACCTTTGTAGTGAGATGTAAGAATTTCTATGTACTTCTATTTCTTTTAGTGAACTATGTAATGATTTCGGAATGAGTCCTGTTGATGATATGATGATTGGCATCATTTTAACAGTATGATATTCTTTGCACAATGTTAGGACCCTGTGTACGTATGTAAACTTATCCAGCGTTCCAACATTAGGCTGTCCCGTCTGTCACACAATACACTCAGGAGGATGTGTGTGCTGTTGCGTACTCTATGAAGCCACGAGGCGCTTCGTTTGTGGATTATGGCATGAAAACTATCAACCCTCGCTTTGGTAAACATGGCTTTGGATGGACTTTGGCAACTTTGATTATAAATATGTCTAGATAGAGAGTTCGAGCGTCAAAACGTCCAAAAAAATAGTATTTAACTGTAAGAGACTAAGCTCGTCGCGGCCGATCAGTGGCGTTACTGTCATTGTACGGTAAACACGTATTGAGTGGCGTATAAAAAAGACGTTTTGCATGATAAAAGTGTGCAGGAATTACTTTGGACGATTGAAATCAACTAAAAAAATTAGTTGTCATCGGTAAATAAACTTTAAATAACTATATTGTAAAGAAATAATTAAATTAACTCAGTGAAATTTTATCAAAGTTCGACCACCATTTTGACGGCATTTTTACAGGGTAGCCTGGTAATTGAATTTAAATTTCCCATGTGAGTGTTAGCCAATTTACAAAATGTTCAATCATGATTGAAAAAGTATATTTCGAGGATTCAAGTCAATTCAATTTAACCATAGTGCTGGATAATACATATCATGTATTATGTATATATAATATATGTATGTGGTGGTAGATATTGTTTATTTTATTTAAAATCTAATATGCGTGACGATGTTGCCGCTCCATGGATGCTGATAATGGAAGTAGTATGGACGACGTTAAGTTGAAGAGATTGTTTGTTTGTTTAAACGCGCTAATCTCCAGAATTTCTGAACCGATTCTGAAAATTCTTTCACTAATCGGAAGCTACACCTTCTCTGAGTTCTTAACGAGAACGATATAAAAACAAGATTTACGAGAAATTGCGGGGAACATCTAGTTAAAAATATAGTAATTAAATTAAATATAACTATGTTGTATATAACTTAATTAAAGGCCTCTGTGAGTTGGCTTTCCTTCGTCCGCCTTTCAAAGTACCGGAACCTCACAGGGTATATTTTTACCAAATTGTTGTTAAGTATTAAGAATAAATAAGCTTTAATAGCAATACCCTTCTTCACCAACATATATTTTACCTAGTAACTCAAAAGCAAAAACTCAACACAATATATATTGACTGACTTTAAATTTAATACAAATTACTTATAAATCTCAAAATCAATACACAATTATTTTCCCTCCTTTTATGGAAAACATTCAAGGGCTGGTATCACTCAGAACGCTGCCACGTCTTGCGCGCGCCCGTAGGCTACGCTTGCATGTGTGTGTAACATGCACACAAGCCCTGCAAATCTGGCCTGTTGTTTTTATTGCGAATGCAGCGCAACACTCCATCTAGACATGTATATAATCAAAGTTTGGCAACTACAAAAACGAGGCAGCCCATTCAGCATCGTGAATGCATAAATCCGTATCCAATACAACAAATTGGATACGCAGAGCATCGTATGCCCCTTGCGTATATCTAACTCATAGACTACACATGTAAAATTATGTTAAGCTTTTAAGTAATTTTTGTTGGTTTACTACATCGCGCAAATTTGTGAATCAACATATTACAGCAGACAGAAAACGACCTGCGTTCCCTCTCCAAGTCTAAATCATCATTCATATTATCGGTGACCCAGGTACTTAAAACGCGTTACTTTCACTAGAGTAATGTTACAAATTATTACCCTCGCGGGATATTGGGGTAACATTTAGTGTCAGCCTTAAACCCGAGCAACTTGCTCTGTCTCGCATTGTACCTAAGCCCGTAGGCCAACGCATAATCTTCTCAATAGTTTAAGGAGTCGTCTGAGAACGCCAATCGATGGACCCAGCAACACCATGTCATCGGCATAACTAATGTTATTAATGCACACGCCATCAACGTGACAAGCGCTGTTAGTGTTGCTGAGTGCAACGATCAACCGGTTAATGTACAGGTTAAAAAGGCGTGGGGAGGTAATCCCTCCCTGGCGAACCCCACATTCTGTTCTATAAACGTCTGATACAGCACCCCCCATTTTAAATAATTTATCGGATTTTTGTAGCAACATTTAAGCAAAGATATAGCTGCAACATCGACTGTATTTGCCATGCTCAGAATATAGAATAAAGAAAATAAATACTTAATTAACTTACTATACCTACTAAAAACTACGACACAAATTTACTTCCCTGAAAGGCAAGTATACCTACTTAGGTTAGCATACCCAATTAGGTACCCCTAATTGCAAATTATAATGCACCACGCAAGGGTCTAGCCAGTACGGACATTGAAGACCGACTAGTCGTCGTAGCCAGTGGCCAATAACCAATAAAAAAAAAATTTAGAAGAATTAATTTATTTTTTGCGTTTTTTTTTCGCTAAACCTATTCAGTAACATGAATGCAACCCCCAAGTTTTCGATAGCAGTCTTTTTACACCCTGTATTGTTGCCCATGCGAATAACACTATGGGCGTAAATCTAACAATCAAATCAAGTGGATATCATAAGTTTTGTGACATCTTATATAGAGGAGTCTAGGACCCCAGGTCTATTGTTTCTGTTTACTGTCTGTTACTATCAAGCTTATTTTTCGTGAGTAGCTTAATTTTTGCCAAAAATTCTACTCTTACTCTTACAAAAGTTAACGAATAAGGTAGCTAACAGAAGTAGTAGGGATAAAAATTAAAATTAGCGGTATATTTATTTGCAAATGCTGACAGAAACACAAAAATAATAGTCTTTTACTAATTTAAAAGGTAAACGGGTACCCTTGCGTGTGACTCTAGGTAGAAGGATTCCTAGGCAATCAAAGTACTTGTGACTATCGAGTTGCAGGTGGATGCATCACATTCCGAAATAAGTAATTTTACATTCGCAAAAAAAAGAGAGTACGGAGGCCGGGAGAATGATGAAGATTTATCTGATCAGTCTGGCATGGTATGAGCCACCGTGCTGTATTGCCTATACTCACAATTAGGATGGTGACCCCTGCTCAAGTACTCTGCTACTCAAGTTTTCCATCAGGTAGAATAGTCACTTTGGTAGGCTTTAATAAACAAAAAAAAAGCGTGTGGCACTCGGGGACTGCCGCGGTAAAGCTATTGCATAGCATTTGTATCAACTTACGAAATTTATTTATTTATTTATGTAGTTTTTTTATAATAATTTAAGTTTACAAAATAATATACACCGTTTTTTTACCAACATTCATTCTAACAATATTATTGACAAACAATATAATCATCCTATTAACCAAAAGACAATGAAAATACAATTAAACTATGTTCTCTACATACTAGTAATTTGAGCATATCTTTGGAATAAAAAAAAGAAGAATATAGAATGACTGTGTTGTCAAGGCAACGGATAACGGCCGGTGGCAGCAGCACGCATGCGCACGAAGCCGCCACATCCTTGTCGCACAACAGTTACAATCATAATATTTTCTATCCTTTTTTAGCGTGTTAGGTTTTTTCATTACGGAATTTCTTGATTCGGTCGCCGCGCTTAAAGCACGCGATAAAAGCTATACAATACCTTAAAAACGCAAAAAGTACACGGAAGATAGAATTACATATTATGTTACATTTTATCGTCATAAAATTGTGCATATTACTGAATAGTCAATACAAAGACTGGCCGAAAACATCGAACTGAAAATTCTCACAGATTTAAATTATTTTTGGAACTTATCTTAAATATCCTCACATATTTTTGATTTGGGAAGTTGTCACTTCAAAATGATGCTTAAAAAAGTCAAATATTTGTGCTGCGTTTCTGTAGACAGATATTGTAGAATTAGTTCCTAAAGCAGATATAATTGCCGATGTTTCCATAGTTATAAATTTATGCTCGGAACTGTACATAAACACTATGCTATCTATATTTAATTTATTTTTGAGTATGAGTATGAGTCGCTTTTACAAATAAATTGACTGAACTGTTTATGCTATCATAATTACAATATTTTTTCAGAAGAGTTTGAGGCACCAAAAACTTTTAGTTTCAATATACTTTTAATAAAATAAAAATTATTATTAAGTCTTACATTACATAATTTTAAACTTTTTTTTTCTATCTTCTACAATGTACTTAAGGAATATGTCCAAAAAGACCTAGTCATATATTTTTGTTTCCAACTAAACAAAACTTTTATAACTAGCAAAAATTCAGATTTCTATGTATTAATCACCTCAATTTATAATATTATGTTAGAAGTACCTTTTAGTCATACATCTAAATATATTAAACAAAATGTAGTGATTTTTATTAATTATTATTCAAAGTACTCTCCATTGTCCGATGGTGTCTCTATAGGCATGGATATACAATTTCCATATACTTTTGGATTACCATCTGGACATATAAAAGACCCCGTAATAGCACCTTCATTACTTTTTGGAGATAACATAAGTGGCTCCAGCATGGTATCGATGACTTTTAATAGCTTAGATTTCTGCGCTCCTGATTGTTTATTTGCTTGAACATCACATATTAAGGAAAACGTCACCAACAATGTTATAGGCAGTATGAAAGTCATCATTGGTGGCATTGCTACTGTGGACAAAACATTCAAACTTGAGTCACAGTGTGTGAGTAAAATCAAGTATACATTTTAGGTTATTTAAATCATTTTAGATTAGATTATGAGTGATTATATTATATTGTATGGACAATCTACAAGCTATGTAAGGAAGAGGCCTATGTCCAGAAGTAAAATATGAGCCGTTGATGCTGATCATATAAATTGATTGCAAAATTTATTATAAAGTAATTTAAGAAAGTTCGTAATATTTAATTTAATTTTATTAAGGGACGACGAATTCAAGTTTAGTTTTCATGAAATTTGGAAAAGAATTAGCGAAAAAAGGTTTTTATCTAAAATAACTATTTTTAAAACAATTAAAATTTGTAACCCATTTTATTACTTACTAATGTCAAAAAGATTTTTTGTAAATTACTTAAAATAACCATTAAGCAAACGTTAAAGTTACCTATAATAAGTAATTCTAGTATGATTTATTTAAAATAAATATATGAAATATATTTAAATATATATTTTTGTAGAAGCCTTTAGAGGAGGTTTATGAAAAGAAGTTTTAGCAAAATTCAAGGCATTCTTTGATAACATTTCTTTCAAGAAAACATTAATTGATTATATAATAAAAACAAAATAAAATTGCAGTACCTTGCATTCAGTGAGCAACTCTTGAAACGGGAATATTATGAAAATAAATACTACACTGGTGTTCGTTCTTGCTTTTATATACAGACTATACATATAACATTAACTTCTTTCCTCATTTATTCTGGGACATTGCCGTGTAGGTTTGTTCACACAATTTGATCTGGTTTCATGTAAGGAGAAAAAATAATAATAATATCACTGTTAGGAATTTATTGCTCTCCCACATTTATTGTCGTCCCTTAATAATATTACAGAATACATAATAGTACTGATACAGAAGACTCACTCCGAAAGTAAATTATAGAAATCGGGGCCCTAGGCGTCAAAAGATTGAGTTCAATTCAGATCGCACAGCGCCGAATCAACTACAATTATATTTACCTACCGTTGCGTCTCTTTCTATCATGTAACTCTTACCTGTTCTGACGACGTCTAGTCGTAAGGCATGCTCGTCCGGGCAGGCAGGCAGCCGACTATACTTAAACTGCGGAGTGGCACCCCCCTGATAATATCACTTTATTGCTCTCTTACATCTTTTCAGCCAATATTTATTAGACTATATTTTATGATTGTAATACATTTCTCTGGTCCCTGCTTGCAAAACAAAAATGCGTTATATCAGGCTTGGAGCAGTCACTTTGGCAGGCTCAACCAAAAGAAAAGATAAATACACAATTTGCTATTTTTTTATAATGTGTACTCAAGAATGTCGTATACTCAACGACGTGTACTCAATACAGTCACAGTTTTTGAGTTTCTTTAACTTTCAGAAGCGGAACTATTGTAGTTTTGTCATGTCCATTTCTCACCGACTTTGAGTGCTAGAAATCTCTAACTTCAATTGATGTATTAAAAAACCCAAGATACACACTCAGCGTCTCAAAACCGTCCTCATAAAATGAGCGCACAATTTAAAATTGTGCTACCATTTCAAATAGTCTCGCGTCGCTCGCGTCTCTGTGCGCTTGTTAAAAAATGCCGAAGTGTTCGATGCGGAATTGTAAAAAATTTTACGTCAAGAACGTTAAAAAAGGATGGAATATCGTATTGTCGGTAAGTAAAAGAGTTTTTTAATTTGTTTTTGTTATTTTTATGACTAAATATCGGAAGCAATGTGTGATTTTGATTTAATTTGTCTAAAAACTTCACTGAACGGTCCAAGTATAATACGACAAATTTCAATGGCCGCTTTTTCGGTGTAAGAACGACTATTACACATCCTTTTATTTTAGTCGCATAATCCAAACGACCCTGTTCTGAATTTAATGGAGTCGATTTTTTCTATTGTATTCATTTTTTTAGGGTTTCGAAGTTCATAACTCGGAACCCTTATAGATTCGTCATGTCCGTCTGTCCGTCCGTCCGTCCGTCCGTCCGTCCGTCCGTCCTCGACTTACCGTCCAAACGGTAAGTGCTAGAAAGATGAAAGTTTGCACGAATACGTGTTGTAATTACGTCGACAAAGTGCTACAATAAAATTATGAAATATAATTTTATTTGGGGTACCTCCCCTACACGTAAAGTGGGGATGATTTTTTTTTCTCGAGGCTACCCCATCGTGTGGGGTATCATTAGATAGGTCTTTTAAAAACAATAAAGGGTTACCTAGACGATTTTTTGATTTAGGTATCCGTTTGCGAGATATTTCACTTTAAAGGGCACTTTTTTGTAAAAACAGGGCGTCCCCCCCCCTCTAAAAGCTAAACGGCTGGCTCAAAAAATCTGAAAAAAATCGTGATGGTGGTCCATCTAATGAACTTTGAAGGAAAACTATAACCGATTAGATGACTTTCTTAGTTCAGGAGTTATAAAGGCTTTTATGGTAAAATGTGCTCACTTGGAAAACGTCATACAAAATTAACGTATTATTACGTAAACATAACAATTATCTATTGGATACGATTTTAAATCCACATACCATTATAGGTGACTGAGGAACCCTTTCCTGTGCGTGGCCTGACACGCACTTGGCCGATTTTTTATTAATAAGTTTATTTAATTTGAACTTTTTTCTATTTAGTTTTTATTAAGTATTTTTATTAAGTATTTTTACGTTACCAAATATATAATAATAATAATATAGTTATTAATCGAATTGCAAAAGGAAAGGAGGTCGTCCAAACGACGTTATTATTAAAGTTCGTAAATATTATATTACTTAATTTATCGATTAATTAGGGGACAACTTATGGGTTCGCGACATACTGCATGCTAACTTTCACATGGATTAGAAGATCGAGTTTTGTGGTTAGAAGCCACTGTGGGTCGAAAAGTATAACGGCGGCTCCACATTAGTGCCGTGAATTCAGAGTGACACCCCCTGGTAATAATATGTTCTATTACGAAAAATTGAAATAAATGATTTTAAGAGATAACATTTTGTTTCATTGATGTACACATGTCCTACCTAAAAACATATTTACGCTCAGATAAAAGTATAATTATGGGCTTAGAACACAATTTAACTAACTTTTAAAATACTAACTCAATGTATTATAATAAAAAAAATATACAAATATTCGTCTTCACTCCATATCCTGTCCTGCCGGGTAGCTTCGGTCGTAAATTTTTATTGGTCATTGTACACTGCTTTGTATTAAAAACTTTAAACAATGCGCGTAAGGTTGAATTTGCAAAAGATGTGTTTGTACGCTGGCCAGACGGGTTGGTATAGGGTTGGTTTCAAGTTGGGGTGCTGCTGGCTAGAAAACCTCCACGTGGTGCACCCTGGGCGCTGGCGATAGCACTGTTCCTCCTCATTTCCTCCGCGTTATCTGGAGGGGAGGATTATCGCCAGCGGCTAATATTCTAGCTGGAGAGGAGCCATCATCGGCTCCCGGGCAAGGCCTGGTCCAGCGGGGCGGGCGTTTCCGCCGTTTCCCCTGCTGGCTCTTCGCTCTTCGGAGCAAGGAGGAGGTTAACCTCGTTAAAAAACCGAAGGTGGGACCCTTCATGGGTCGGAGTTTCTCCCGCTGGTAGCGGTGGAGAAAGGAGGGCGGGCTCGGCGTGTATTCACATTACCACCGAGCAGGCAGGGTGACGTAGTCTTCCGCCACCGTCGGCATAGCGTAGCCCCGAGAAGAATGCTCTGATCGGGGGCGTGGGTCTTGGCTTAACCGCCTGGACCGCGAGGAAGAAAACCTCTATAAAAAATCACCCCGAATCTCAAGCTCTGGTGCGTGGCCAGGGGATGCATGGCTGATGGGAAGTTCAGTTGCGAACGCACCCCAAGCCGAGGTACCTGCGGACCCCTCGGTTTGGCTAAAAATTTACGCTTGCCCGGGTATTGGGGGATCTCTGCCCGGGTCGACCTTGTATTTCTCCCCCTCTCGTGGGTTCAATTATGGATAATTTAAATTTAAAAACTCAAACCGAATCGGAAAAACCAAAAACTAACGACATGGCAAGCACAATGGCTAACGCAATCGAAGATGGCAGGAAGGATAAAGAGAGCGAGGTGACGAGCATCCTGGAGGATACGTCGTCTATAGAGGAGAGGGTGTTGTTGGACACGCCCATCGTGGAGGGGCAGTAGTCGAACAGACGACTGGGAGCCGAAGAGTGTCGGAGCGCTTGCGCTCCAAGACTGCCGCGGCGGACACGGATGGCTCGGAGCCAATGCAGATGGAGCCGAGCGACGTCCGGAAGAAGCGCGAGCACGCTGGGAATGACGACGGTGAAGCATCCCAGCCGAAACGTAGAACGGCGTCACCCTCGCCGGTCCCAGGCCCGTCAGGCTCCATCTTCAAGCCGGAGACCTACCGGCGCAACAGGGCCGACAAAGAGGCAAAGGCGGAGGAAGATGTAGAGGAACTCTTGCAGAGGGTCAAGGAGCTGATGACGACGGCGGGAGATGTACCGCAGGCTCCTCCCTCCGTGCAGGATAGGGCGAAGGTGGCGGTGGACGTGATCCGCCGAGTGGCCACCAAGTCCACAAACCTGAAGGGCTCCTTCGTTAGGGCCCTTAAGGAGTCCTCCTCCGCCATCACGGGGGCCGTAGACGAGCTCGTCGGAGACGTGGCTCGTCTGCAGGCGGCAAATGACCGCTTGACAGCGCAGGTGGCTGAGCTCGGATACAAGTTCGCCTGCTTCCAAGCGAGTCATCCCGAGATGGTGGCCGCTGCCCTGCCCCAGCCTGCCCCAGCCCCAGCCAATGCGGCGATGCCTGACGCCCAGCTGCGCCAGGTGCTAGTCGCGGTGGGGCACATGCTGGATGGTCGCCTGGCGGATCTGAAGGCAATGCTGCCTCCACCCCCAGTGGTACGTCCGCCGCTGGCATCGCAGAGGCCGAAGGCTGCAGCGGCGCCGACCAAACTCCCCGTTGAGGGAGGTCCGGTGTCGTATGCGGCGGCGGCCGCTGCCCCGGCCTCTGAGGCTCCCCAGAAACAGGGGAAGGGGGCCAAGGCTCAGGCGAAAGCGCCGGCGAAGGCGCCGGCCCAGACGCCAGCAAAGGCGCAGGCGAAGGCGTCTGCCAAGGCGCCAGCGAAGGCGCAGGCGAAGGCGCCGGCAAAGACACCGGCCACAGCGCCGACCAAGGCGGTGCCGGAAACAGGAGAGGAGTTCCCCCCTCTCCCCACTCCAACACCCCTGCCGGGCACCTCCACATCTGCCGCTGCTAACGAGAGCTGGCAGGTCGTGGGGAGCTCAAAGAGGTGCCAACAGCGGCAGCGGCAGCGGGCCAGAAGGGCCGCCGAAAAGGCAGCCGAAGCCTCGCAGCCACCGCCGGTGGTGACAGCGGCCACCAAAAAGAAGCCGCGAAAACTGCAGCCGCCTAAAACCGCGGCTGTAGTGGTGACCGTCACGCCGGAGGCGGCCAGTGGCGGACTAACCTACGCGGACATATTTAAAAAGGCCCGGGTTAGTCTCGCCAGCGAGTTTGGACCGGCAGGGGTCAGGTTGCGCCGCGCCCAGACGGGAGCTCGAGTCCTCGAGTTCCCTGGAGCAGAAGGCGCGAAGACGGCGGACAAATGTGCCGAGACGCTGAGGGGCATGTTTGCCGACTTGGATGGCATCAAGATCGCCAGGCCCACGAAGTGCGCGGAGCTGCGTATTTCGGGTCTGGACGATTCTGTGACAGCCGAAGATGTCCGCGATGCAATCCGGGAGAAGACCGGCTGCAGCGCGGACAATATCAGGGTCGGCACTATTCGCCCCGGTCCAGGCGGGCTAGGCGCTGCATGGGTCAGCTGTCCCGTGGCGTCGGCCAAGGCGCTAGACGACGCTGGCAAGCTGCTCGTCGGTTTCGTCAGCGCTAGAGTCACAGTCCTGGCGGCGAGACCGACGAGATGTTATAAGTGCCTAGCCGCAGGCCATACTCGCTCGAAGTGCGAGAGTTGCTTCGACTGCAGTATTCTATGTTTCCGCTGCGGTCGACCGGGGCACAAGGCGGCAGATTGCTCTGCCGCCCCCCACTGCCCGGTGTGTGCGGCGGCGAATAAGCCCGCCAATCACCAGACCGGGCAGGGGGGCTGCAAGCCTCCCCGCGCGTCTCGGCAAGCGCCGGAGGCCAGCCTATCGATCCAGGCTGCCTCCGATGTCACTAGTGCGTCGGCACCGATGCCCATGGAGGAGGTTGTAGAGACGAACCCTTAATGGATCAAGTCTCCAACCTTCTCGTCCAGACGAACTTGAACCACTGCGCCGCAGCGCAGGATCTCCTCCTGCAAACCATGGCGCAGTGGTCGGTCGGTGTCGCCGTAGTCGCGGAGCCCTACTTCGTCCCTCCCCGTCCAAACTGGATGGGTGACCGGGACGGCTCCGTGGCAGTCGTCGGCTCCACGGCGGCTGGTTCCTCGCCCTTGTCGCTCAAAGACAGGGGCACGGGATATGTTGCTGCCGAGTGGGGGGGGATCACCGTTTACGGTGTCTACTTCTCCCCCAATAAGAGTTTGAGCGACTTCGAGGTCTTCCTGAACAACCTGGAGACCTCGATGCGGCAACTAGCGTCTGGGCGCGTCCTCGTGCTGGGGGACTTCAACGCCAAATCCATTGCGTGGGGTTCCCCGGCGACGGACGCCAGGGGCAAGGCCGTAGAGGAGTGGGCGGCCTCGGTGGGCCTCTGTCTACTGAACAGAGGCTCCACCAACACGTGCGTGCGACAACAGGGGGGGTCGATAGTGGACCTTTCGTTCGCTACCCCTGCACTCGCCGCACGTGTACAGAACTGGCGTGTCCTGGATGAGGTTGAGACGCTCTCGGACCATTTGTATATCCGATTTGAGCTCTCCCGGTCCCAGGACGCCAGTAGGGGTCACGCGGCGCGGCGTCCCTCCCGCTTTCCGCGGTGGTCTGTCGCCAAGCTCGACAGGGACTTACTGGAGGAGGCGGCCATTCTTAACTCTTGGCTGCCTCCGCAGGCCCCGGCCGAAGAGGTCAACGTGGGGGCTGGTCGCTTCTGCAGTGCGATTACGCAGATCTGCGACGCGGCCATGCCCCGCGTACGTGGGCGTCGGCCTCCAAGGAAGGAGGTCTACTGGTGGTCCCAGGAGTTGGCGGCCCTCCGTGCGGCCTGTGTTCGTGCCCGGAGGTGCCTCACTCGTAGTCGGCGACGCCACCGCGGAGTCGGTGAGGAGGTGGACCGGCTTCAAGAGGAATACCGTGAGATCCGGCAAACTCTGAAGCTGGCCATCTGCCGCGCCAAAGAGGAGAGCCGCAAGGAGATGCTGGAGAGTCTCGAGCGTGACCCCTGGGGTCGGCCCTATCGTGCGGTGCGCAAAAAGCTCTGCGCGGGGGGCCTGCCCCTCACGGAGACTCTCCAGCCCAGCTTCCTGCAGGAAGTGGTCGAGGGCCTATTCCCACAGCGGGCGGAGCACACGCCCCCGTCGATGGCCGTCATGGCCGGAGGCGACGACGAAGGCGAGGCTGATGTGCCGCCCGTCAGGGAATCATAGGGGCGGCTGTTTTAAGGATTCGATCCAAGAACACCGCCCCCGGGCCAGACGGGGTACCTGCCCGAGTGCTGGCCCGAGCCCTCGATCATATGTCGGACCGCCTCAGGGGAGTGTTAGACGCTAGTCTGGCGTCCGGACGCTTCCCTGAGCGTTGGAAAAGCGGGAAGCTGGTTCTGCTCCAGAAGCCAGGTCGGTCTGCCGACTCGGTCGCGGCCTATAGGCCCATCGTGTTGCTGGACGAGGCGGGTAAGCTGTTCGAGAGGGTGCTCCACGCCCGCATCGTCCGGCACCTGCGCGAGGTGGGCCCCGATCTGTCGGACGCCCAATTTGGATTCCGGGAGGGGCGTTCGACGGTCGACGCAATTCTGCGTCTGAAGGCCGTGACCGAACAGGCGGTGGGCTGCGGCGACGTGCTGTTGGCGGTGTCGTTGGACATCGCCAACGCATTCAATAGTCTGCCATTCAGCTGCATCAGAGCCGCACTCCAGTACCACGGAGTGCCACAGTACCTGAGGCGGCTAGTGGCAGACTATCTGACGGAGCGTACTGTCATGTACGAGGACCGAGAAGGAGTCTTGAGACGTCGGGCCATGTCGTGCGGTGTTCCACAGGGGTCTGTCCTCGGACCACTCCTGTGGAACATGGGATACGATTGGGTCCTGCGAGGGCGTCTCCCCCCCGGCGTCGGTGTAATTTGCTACGCCGACGACACTCTTGTGACAGCCCGGGGGGCGACCTTCGAAGAGGCAGCATGCCTGGCCACCACAGGAGTCTCCCTGGTGGTCGGGCGCATTGAGGCGCTGGGTTTGCGGGTGGCCCTAGAAAATACGGAAGCCCTACTTTTCCATGGGCCCCGTCGTGGTCCACCCGCCGGCGCCTCCATCGAGGTCAACTCGGTCCTCGTACCGGTCCGGGCCCACTTAAAGTATCTGGGTCTGGTCCTAGACGGTAGGTGGCTCTTCGACGAGCACTTCCAACAGCTTGCTCCGAAGCTGATCGGCACTGCCTCCTTCCTTGGGCGTCTTTTGCCCAATCTGGGAGGAGCCAGTGTCGCCACGAGGCAGCTGTACACGGGGGTTGTCCGGTCTATGGCACTCTATGGTGCACCGGTGTGGGCGGCGGCTCTGACCGAGCAGAATAGGGCGAGCCTCAGGCGGCCTCAGAGAACTCTGGCGGTCAGAGCCATACGGGGCTACCGCACCGTATCGACGGAGGCGGCGTGCGCCCTGGCCGGAACACCCCCGTGGGATTTGGAGGCGGAAGTGCTCGCCGACGTTTATCGGCGAGTGGCTAACTACCGGGCGGAGAGTGGTGGAGTTGGACCTCCGCCCGAGGACGTGCGCGAGTGGCGCGAAGCCGCTCACCGAGCCACGATGGATCGCTGGTCGGTCCGGCTGGAGACTCCACGTGCTGGCTTCGCCACCGTAGAGGCGCTTCAGCCGGTCATCGGCGAATGGGCAGTGCGGCAGCACGGGACCCTTACCTTCCGACTGACGCAGGTTCTTTCCGGGCATGGTTGCTTCGGAAACTACCTGCACTCGGTCGCCAGGAGGGAATTGAGTCCCGCCTGCCACCACTGCGACTGCAGTGAGGATTCGGCTCATCACACGCTGGCGGTCTGCCCCGCATGGGAGACGCAGCGCCGGGTCCTCACTGCAGTCATCGGAGGGGATCTCTCACTGCCGGCCGTCGTTCGTTCCATGGTCGGCAGCGAGAGCGCATTCACCGCGGTCGCAACCTTCTGCGAGGACGTAATCACGCAGAAGGAGGCGGCGGAGAAGGCCCGTGAGGACGACATCCAATCGGACCAGATACGCCGCCGGCGACTCGGGCGGCGGAGGCGCGAACATCTGCGCCTCATGCCGCCTTGAGTGTGGCCGCGGGTGGACGGGACGGGTTTTCCCTCCACCCGCACTATGTGGCCAGCCGCGAGGGGGCGGCGTCGGTGTGTGCCGGACGCCGCCTAAGAGAGGGTCGTCGTACAGAGACGGTGCCCGCATCAGGAGCGGGCAGGCGCTGGAGAAGTTCAGAAGGAGATCCCACCCTGGACTTCTCCTACTCCTAAACGGAGAAGCGCGGAGAGGGCACACTGTGTGTTTTTTAGTCGGTTCAAGTCCGACACACCACCCCGCCGTAACCCCCGGGGGGGTGACGGTCCATGATGATTTTTCACACACTAAAAAAAAAAAAAAAAAAAAAAAAACGGGTTGGTTTCAAGTTTTCCTTCTCTTTGCATTGATGTTGTCTTGCGTAGTTTATCCCTTAGTCGTCTTTTACGACACCCGCGGGATGAATAGGGGTGGTGACTGTATTCTTAATCCGTGACCACACGGACATTTGTGAGATATAAAGCCTCAAGATGTTTGTTAATCTCTACCACTAAAGGCTTTACTTGTTTGAGTTTTATGAAGAATAGGCAACATTACACAATGAATCCAGTTTGAATGTAACCAAATAGTTCTGCGTAAATAAGGAAGGAAATTAAATCATCAACAACCCATAACGTCCCACTGCTGGGCTCAGGTCTCCTCCCAAGAGAGGGTAAATTAAATATATAAAAAAAATACATACATTACAAATTTAAGAGCAATAACTAACACTTCAGTGTAAAATATTAATTTAAATAAATAATTCCTGTCACCAGAGTTACTAGCTTTAATTCAAGGTACTATAATTTTCGTTTCTATTTTTTTACGTAATTGCCAAAGAAGAGTTATATCTTTCGCACGTTTTGGGTAATATTTTTATCACCTCATATATTTGATACTACTTCATGCATGTGTTTAATTTACATATCGTTAATCGTAAGTAGAAAGACGTTAGTAGAAACGAATCTTGATAACTCCATTGTTCTTTAATAGGTGACTAAATTTCTTCACCTCGGGGGACTGTGACGCAGAAATTAAGACATCATACCAGCCTGACCCGAGTCGCATTAAACTATGCTAAACGTAGACCGAATCACGGCTCTCGTACGTACGCTTCAGAACAAAAGTACCGATTCTCCAAGGGCGCTCGACTACTATAAAGCTTAATCTGGCCAACTAAAGCCCCGAGTATCCATACCTTAGCACCCCAAACTCAAACGCACAGCATACACATCTTACACACCACCTCCGTATAAAACTATACAAAGATAGATTACCGAAAATGATTGGAAAGTAATTTCTATATTTCGAAAATGATTGGAAAGTAATTTCTATATTTTAATATTGTTGTGAAGGCGGAAGGCGGCACAGGGTTATTGGAGAATGTTGTTACAGTCTTATTTTACATTTAACTTTTATAATATTCGTAATTGATAGCTGAAATTTACAGGCTTGTTTATTGATGATATAGTTAAATTTGTTAGAGTTTGCCACATTTTCTTGCTTAATAGGAACTGCGTATTCGATGACTTAAATATACCATTTAAAATCAATAATATTTACTTATATCTTCTTATAGCTTAAAGTTACTTAATTCAAATTTACAGTCATTATAAATATGAACCATGGCTACATGTTACATCTTTTTATTTGATTGTTAGTATACTGGTTTCCTAGCAAAATTGTTTTTTTCTGATTTTCAAAACCTTTTCATTACATCGGTGTTCATCTAACAATATCAAATACAGGTCTATCGATGGTGTTTTTTTCAAACTTCTGCGTTCAGCCATTTTCAAGTTTAAGACAAGTCCAAAAAAATTGACAATAACTTAAAAACCACAGCACACACAAATTTTGCTGTTTGCTAACATTTGATACGTAACAAAAGCTTCTTCTTAAATTCATGTATTTCGTTAGGGTCTCAAACGATTAAAAAAAAACTGGGGTTACGTTTGAAATGTTACTCCAGCAAAAAGTGATTTTGCACGCAAATTAAAGGGCTATAATAAGGGCTGTAATAAATTATGACTATATTTTACAGCAAGAAAGTTATTAATTTTTTACTGTTCAAGAAATATTAACTATTCCACTAACTTATTACTCCATGAAAAAGAAAGATAATTAAAAAGCTTTTGTCTGGACTTAGAATTACTTCGTAAGGTTCAAAATTCGTACAGTACCGTTTCTATTTACAAATTCAAGTTTTTTTTTTTTATTGTGCAATGTGAGACCGCGTTACATGTCAGTTTTAAACTGTAAAGCTTATGATAACCTTTTAAAGTTCAATCACAGAAATAATCAACAGGAATTATCATAAATAAAATCAAAGAAAAAAGTGCAAAATAAACCAACTGTATAAAAATAACTAAAAATAATCACCAACTTTAAATATAACTAAAACGAAAACACGAGTTCAGTTTAGAAATGTAGAGGGTAATTTAATGACTATAACATTACGATGATTTCATTTTCAATAGAACCATAAAATAAAAGAAATAAAATTGACTGCATCAGTTGTGACATGTTAATTAATAAAGAGTAAAATCATTCTATCCAATCTGGGTGTCAAGAATGGTTACCCATGGGTAGATAAAATGTGTCTTTTATTTTAATAAATAAATTACATATTTTATCACCAACTTTGAATCAACTGATACATTTTGAATATTTTGTCCACAGCAGCAATGAAATCAATTAAAACTTCAGCCTTGCTCCTCACATTGTTGGCGATGTTTTCCTTAAATGTGACGTTCAAGCAAATAAACAATTAGGACCAGAGAAAAATAAGCTATTAAAAGTCATCGATACCTTATTGCAGCCGTTTATGTTATCTCCAGAAGAGGATCTAGGTTCTGGTTTAATTCTTTTGCAATGTCAAATTGGCCAAAAGAAAATAAAGGGAGTGTATAAAGACATACCTCAAGAGGTTGATAAGACTGATGAGTATTTTGTGTAGCAGAGGATACGATTAGAAACGATCTTCACTCATCTGTGTGTTGGATGAAAAGTATTTAATATTAAATTTAATATATTAAACAATATATCATGGGTGGGTTGACTGCCTCGTTGGTCCTAGTGGTGAGCGTATGCGACTGCTGATCAAAAGGTTCAAATTTCAGGCTAAAAGTGTTGTTGGGTTTTTCTGACAGGAAATTCTTAATAGCAGCCCGGAGTATAGAAGTTTGGCGATGATTCATGTCCGTGCCTCAGAGAGCACGTCAAGCCGTCGATCCCGGTTGTCATGAACATCTATGGCAATTGGTATTGGGAAGTCAGTGCCCTCAAATATACTGACAGCTAGCTCAACAGCAGAATTTCAGTTCTCCCTCAGGGTTGCGGAGGTCCGATGCTATTCTCTCAGTGTGTATCGAAATACCTGTTTATTTAAATTTGATATGAAATACATTTCATTCAGTAAGCAGATGGGTGTGGGTAGTTTTAATTCGAATCTAAGACTATAGATTAAAAAACTTTCTACACAAGTTTTAAAATGAAACTAATATTTAAATTTCTGATTATTGAATGGTGAAAAATGATGGAAAGAAATAAATACTTAACACCGCCTTCAAAAAATTGTTTTAGTAAAGAAACAAGGTGTAGAAATATTATTCTTTTTTTTTTTTTTTTTTACGTGTGGAAATCCCCGCGGACCGTCACCCCGTCGGGGGTTACGGCGGGGTGGTGTGTCAGACTCGAACCGACTAAAACCACACGGTGTGACCCTCTCTGCGCCTTTGTATTGTAAGGAGTCCGGGGAGGGGATTTCCTTCTGGACTCCAACCGGCGCCTGCCCGCACTGTTGCGGGCACCACCTCTAACGTGTACTCTCTAATTGGGCAACGTCCGGTCACACGCGGACGCCGCCCCCTCGCGGTTGGCCACTACTGCGGACGGACGGGAAACCCGTCCCGCCCATCCGCGGCCACTCTCAGGGCGGCATGAGACGCAGGTATGCGCGCCTCCGCCGCCCGGGGCGCCGGCGGCGGATTGGGTCCGATTGGATAGCATCCTCCCGGGCCTTCTTCGCCACCTCCTTCTGCAAGATTACGTCCTCGCAGAAGGTTGCGACCGCGGTAAAACAACTGTCGCTGCCGGCCATCGATCTTATGACGGCCGGCAGCGAGAGATCCCCTCCGATGACTGCAGTGAGGACCCGGCGCTGCGCCGCCCAAGCGGGGCAGACCGCCAGCGTGTGCTGGGCCGTGTCCTCACTGCAGTCGCAGTGGTGGCAGGCGGGACTCGGTTCCCTCCTAGCGACCGAGTGCAGGTACTTTCCGAAGCAACCGTGCCCGGAAAGTACCTGCGTCAGCCGGAAGGAAAGGATCCCGTGCTGCCGCCCTGCCCACTCCTCGATGACCGGCTGAAGAGCCTCCACGGCGGCGAAGCCAGCGCGTGGGGTAGAAATATTATTCTATTTCAACTCACGTTCGTCTTTAATTTAAATTTTGAATTACGCAAAATCATTAATTGCTGATACCATACAATTTTTATGAAATACTAACAACATTTTAAATTGCTTAATATTTATTTAAAAAAACTTTAAATCGAATACATAACATTTTTTGTAATTACGAGTATATAAAGAAAACGTTTGTTTGGTTTGTTTCACAAGTACTGATAAAGAATACAGTTTTTAACTGGTTTGAATTTTTAAGGAATGCAATAACAAAACCGCAGCTCCCACTTGTGTGACGTGCACGTGATTTAAGCGAACAAGTGATCACCGAACTGGTGATACTAGTTGTCCAGCCAGGAAATACGCTGAGGACAGATATATAAATTCAATGGACTATGTAGGCGCCTAAGAGCGCTAGAAATTAATTGATAGAATAAGCACTTAAAACCACCTTTATTTTTACTTTAATCTTTAATTCATTACATATATAACAATGAATAAGCAGTTGCTCTGTGACCTAGATAGTTTTTCTGTGTCTGAGTTTAAATATTGTGAAGTCGAAGACTGCAAACATTATGACATGTAGGTATAGAACACAAAAAAATCACTGACACTAATCAATCAAAATATTCGCAGCATACACAAAAACATGAATGGTTTTGAGGTTCTATATCATGCTCTTGATGTCTACTGTGATATTATCTTTCTGACAGAATGTTGGTTAACTAATCAGCAGCCTCAATTACCATCACTGACGGTCACCCATCTAAGCAATGATTGTATTGCTTACACTCAGTTATTGTTTCCAATCATGTAAGGCGACGCGTCTCTGCGAATATGTGCACATTTTTCACTAATTTACTAATTAATATATATTAAATGCGTATGAAAGGTCAAGCGTGTGTAATTTTAATGAGGTATGATGACTAGCATTGGACGCTATTGTGCATACATGTTAAAGACAAACGTATGTAGTACGTAAACTTGTTTACATACTACTATAAATATAATAATTTACTTAGAAGGTAGTAAAACCACATTTGAGAACCAAATCCGTTAATATAAACACTTTATATGCTACTTACTTTAATAATCTTCATGAGAACTTTGTCGACGTAGTGACAACACAATATATTCATTCAATCATCCGCGTAAGATACTATGCGACCATTAGGTAGCTTTAGGCTACAAAGGTCATCTCTCTCAACTTCCCTGAATTCTCTGTGGCAGTGGCTATCAGCCATTAACCTAAGCCTTTCTGTACAGAAAAGTGTTATTATAGTCTTTACAAGAAAGAAGACACTACCACAGATTGATGTCCAAGTACGGCTGCAGGAATTTCCATCTGTAAATAAAGTCAAGTTCCTAGGAGTATACCTTGATTCTAAACTGACTGGTGTTCACCATATTAACTACCTAGCTGCAAAATGTGAATGAGTTATTAGTGCTAGCTAGAGTCTGGTGGGGCGCCCACCCACATACCATGAAGCTCGTTTATAGCGCTTTGGTACGTAGCTTATTCAACTATGGCCTTTTTTTATAGGACTCCATGCAATAAAGGTGCATTAACAACCCTCGATAGACTTCAATCAAGGTGTCTCCGAATCATAACTAGTTGCATGAAATCCTCCCCTATTAATGCTTTATAAGTCGACTGTTCAGAGCCTCCATTAACAAAAAGAAGACAACTCCTTGCATCCCGCATTTTTTTTTAATCTACACATCCTCTTCTCCGAAAAATCTCAGGCTTAGGCCTCTGCCTCGAATTTTGCGGGTAGCGGGGCGGAAGCGGCGGCGGCGCGGTCGCGGTCGCGGCGGGATCTTATGCGTAAAATCATATGGACCGGTTTTTGAAAACAGCGGCGCGGCAGCGGCGCGGGGGGCGGGCAACGAGCGGTGCACTTCAGTCAAGTGGTGACTGCTCGCGCTGCGCGTCTGCATTGTGGTATAGTGTAGTACAATTTTCTTTTGTGACATATCAAAATGTCATCGGACGTGCAAGAACAAATTATTTCGGCAATCTTTGAGAGGAGACCCATATGGAACAGCAGAGATATCAACCATAAAAATAGAAGAATAATTAACCAATTATATATTTATTTTCCTTGCCCTATAGTAAGGATCCACTTCTTCTTTTGCCCACAATAAATCAACCGTTAGGAATAAATTTGAATCAAAAAGTTGTTGTCGCCGTCTTTGAGACATTTTGTTCGCGAATAAAAATAAATATCTCGACAACACAACTACGAACACAACATTATGCCGCTATAGTACCGCGCGATCTGCCCGCTGGTTTGGAGAACAGGTTTGTGTTGACCGCCCCGCTCCCGTGCCGCCGCCGCCGCCGCCCCGCTGCCCGCAAAATTCGAGGCAGAGGCCTTAGACGCTATCTGTAATACATCTATATACTTTGCTCATAAAGAAATTCCTCTGATTTACAATCCTTCCGGCAATACTCGTCTTTTATGAATTCTGCTATGAAATTTGATAAACTTCCTCTTTTCTCCTTTGATTTTAGTATTCTCTGTTTCAGGCCTAATGTTATTTTGGATACTGGTATTCCTAAGAGTTCCGCCTCTGCTATCTCCATATTTAATGCACATGTTGATGACCCTTGGGTTGGGTTTGAGAGATTTTTTACTGATGCATCCAAATTTCCTAGGGATAGTGATACTGGAGCTGCTGTATATTACTAAAATTCTAAAATGATCTCACAGTGTAAATGCCCCAAAGAGGCTTCAGTATTGCCTATAGGTGAATGTGTTGCCATCTTGGAAGCATGCCTGTATACTGACTGCCATAACATCAATCAGGCAGTTATATTCACCGACTCTCTTAGCTGTCTAAAAGCGCTACTACGTCATGCTCACTCAAATGTCACGCTGATGGTGGCGCGTGTGTCGGATCATTTAATTCCCTTCAAAATGGTTGAGTTGAAAAGTGCTGATCCATGCGTCATGTTCGTGAACGGGCGCTGTCAGTTGTGACTGGTCATCTCTTAGTTGCCACGGCTTATTTGAATTAATTATTTTAATTTTGAATTGTATTTTTGTTGTACTATGGACACTTTTAACGTGCACGTCTTGCTACATCGTTCTCACATAATGTACCATCTCAACATGAATGATGTAACCAAGATTTTGTAAAAAACATTTTGATTTAAAAGAGTGTCCATGGAGTTTCTTGCCCGTTCTTCTCCATAGAGATCTACGCTAGGGAATGGGCAACTACAGTACTTTCACAGTTTTTATGTCTTGTGACTGGGACTGTAGCTACATTTAATTTTCATTTTTGTTTCGACAATTTAAAAGTGCCTGTAACTGGCCTACTTGAAATAAATGCTTTGATTTTGATTTCGATTTTGACTGCAGGATCTATTCCATGACTAACTCCATAGTCCATTGATCCTGCAAATCAAGACAAGCCTCTTTAATAGTTCCAAGAATGGTAAGATGGTCCAACTAGTATGGCTTCCTAGCCATAGTGGCATTGTGGGCAATGAGTGTGCGGACTCATTGGCCAAAAGCGCCATTACTTCCCCAATGGCTGACCAGAAACATCTGATCCACCAATAATATGACCTCATAAGGCTACCACAAGGCGAATCAATCACTTCCTGGCAAGAGGAATGGGACAGCTCCTCTCAATACAAGGGTCGGCATTATAAAACAGCCAAGCATATCCCCAAAACCATGGTATTTTAAATTTAAAAAGGTATCCAAAGATCATCTCTACTATATGCAGGCTTCGTGTAGGTCACTTCAGCTCACCTGCCTTCTTACACAAAATTCGGATTCGTCTCTATGCGAATGTGGCTTAGACGAAGGCAATCTGGACCACATATTCTTCAGTTGTACTAACACTAGCCCATCCTTAGACTCATATTTAACAAAACTAAAAATTTCTCTCCCCGTTAACTTTACATCTCTCCTAATATTTTCATCCCCCAACCTCCTTTAAGCCTTGATGATATTTATTCGCTGCAATAACATCAAACTATGACATGTGTAGCTAAGAATGTTGTAATGTCGATTTGTGTTTTCCGTCTTATTACTTATATATGACTAATACATATTTTTATTTATTTGTTTCAGTGTACTAACCACAACCAGAAAGCCCCACATTCAGTCCAATGTTGTAATTTCCATGACGTTTCATTTTAAATTAAACTCACGTACTGCCAACGCACTTGACATTGGCAGAATTGTCGACATCGGCACAATTTGCCATTTATTAAGAAGAAGAAGAGCACTGTAGGTATATTTACACTGAAAACTACTCAATTCACTATAAGTTTTTTTGAGATGGGATACTTTATAGGGTGTTTATCAATGTCACAAATAACACGCAATGTATTTGGTATTGTCTGGTTGGATAGTGAAACTTGCGCATTAGTGTACTGACACTTCGGCAAGAAAGGGTGTGTTCCAAGTGTCGATACTTTGTGTTAAAATTGAAAATGTGAGTTTCAAATATATTTCATTATGAAAAAAGATAATTACACATTTTTTAAAATATATTCGCTGCTAAAATGACTCTGCCCCTCCTGATGGAAAGCATGAACAGAATCCAGAAGAGGCGGTTACCATCCTCGCTACCACAGCGGACAATGCAGCACGGTGACCCACACTCTGGCGGCCTACATTACAATAAACAAAGTAATTGAGCTAGTCAAATTAATTTCATTTTTTTTTCAATTTATTTAAAATCATCTATTTATTGACTTAAATTAATTAATTACAAATTTATTCACACTGTCACTTTAACCAGGGTCTTTTGTGCTGAGTAACAGTTACAATTCAAAGTTGTAGTTTTCTAGTTGTGACTAAATACGTACTTTACTTTTATTGTACAAAAAACTTTTATTATTACCTGAGTTTAAAGTTTTAATAACAAAATATGTAGCATATAGGAAAGTAACAAATAATAAAGTGACATGCAAAATAACAATTAAAATCAAGAACATTGGTGTTGTACGGAAGATGTATAATATAGTAAGTATGTAAATATGTGTAAAAATATTTATTGTGTTAAAATAAACATGGTGGTGACGCATTTGTGTGAGTGTAATTTGTGTAAAATTAAACTGATTAAAATATATCAATGTAATTGTTATGTTCGTATAACACATGTCAATTATGATGACACATGAATGTAGTTTAAGCTCGATAGATGTCGATGTACTGTTTTTACATGTCGGTGTTAAAAGTCTCTTGCAACTGATGATCTTGCTTATGTAGTACGAATTAAATGCTTTGATCCGATCCGAACTACAAAGCGGCTCCTCGGGAATTTTTGGAAATTGTACAGTAATAGTTGTGTGTATGTGTGTGTGTGTGTGTGTGTGTGTGAATAAATGTATTATGTATGAGAGATTATTTATCATTGCAGGGGCAATTTACATATTTTTAAGTCGTACTGTAAGTGAAGAGAGGGACGCCCTGTTTTTACAAAGAAATACCCTTTAAAGTGGAATATCTCGCAAACGGATATCTATCTCAAAAAACTGTCTTAGAAACTCTTTATTGTTTTTAAAAGACCTATCAAATGAACGGCCACACGATAGGGTAGCCACGAGAAAAAAAAACATCCTCACTTTACGTGTAGGGGAGGTACCCCAAATAAAAATATTTTTCATAACTTTATAGCAATTTGTCGAGGTAATTACAACATAAATTAATGAAAAGTTTCATCTTTCTAGCACTTACCGTTTGAACGGTAAGTCGAGGATGGACGGACGGACGGACAGACGGACATGACGAATCTATATGGGTTCAGAGTCATAAACTTTGGAACCCTAAAAAGTGTATGTGGTTGATTGATTTCTTCTTTTCATATAATGGCAACCAGCAGAATAACTGGGAAAAATAGAACGACTCCACGGAAATTATTTTAATGGTGATTAGGGAATAAAATTGATTTCCTTTCACTGAATTACGTTTCTGAGCCATGAAGACCGTCTACGAAAGAAAATCATCATCTTCCTAGCCTGATTCCCAATTTTATTTGGGGTCGGCTACTAGTTCAATCGGTTTCACCTGAATTTCAGTTTTTCCACGGAGCGACTGGCATCGGACCTCCGCAAGCCTAAGGGAGAACTGAAATTCGAAGATTGAACTAGTTGTCAGTATATTTGAGGGCACTGACTTCCCAATAACGATTGCCATAGATGTTCATGACAACCGGGACCGACGGCTTAACGTGCTCTCCGAGGCACGGGCGTGAATCACCGCCAAACTTCCAAACTCCGGGCTGCTATTAGGAATTTCCTAAGAAAAACCCAAAAACACTTTTTGGCCCGACCCGGGATTTGAACCCGAGACCTCTTGATTAGCAGTCGCATACGCTAACCACTAGACCAACGGGGCAATGTCTACGAAAGAAAATAATAAGCGAATAAGACTGAATACCGTCAGAAATAACATTATCTGTAGCAATTACTTTAAAACTACTGATAATGAAGGGATGTAAGGGTGCGAACCAAAATCTATCGCTTCAAGCCAACCTCACCTGCTCGTGGTACATCTTGCTGAATGACGAACGAGGCTCCGGCGACTGACCGATGGCGGTATACCCATCCTAATAGGCGTAACTAAAGCAAACAGGCCGGTGACGGGCAGCAGCGTCATCGGTACAACAAACTATGCCCTGCGATCACCAACCTGCCTGCCAAGCGTGTTGATTAAGGGCATTAACCTCCATGCGTGAGCATCAAAAGCCACGGCCCCTGGTTCCCGGTAGTCCCGCTATTCCTGGTCATGGTGGCGACCACGGTTACGGTGGGACAGGGGGTGCTAAGAATCTCCGGGCTACGGAAGGCCCCTACAAAAGACTGACCCTGACATTTAATGGCAGCACATTACGGCTAGACTCGCATCTAGCACAACTTGAGGTAAAACTTGGGAAGATTAGATGGCATATCTTGGAGTTATGCGAAGTCCGAAGAGAAGGGGAGGACACCATAACTCTCGACTCAGACCATCTTATGTACTTATGTGAGGGAGACCAACAATCCCAAGGTGGCGTTGGGTTTCTGGTTAACAATTCCCTTTCTAACAACGTTGTAGAAATGTCTAGTGTGTCGAACAGGGTAGCGTACCTCATAATCAAGCTCACTGAGAGGTTTTACCTTAAGGTAGTGAAAGTGTACGCACCGACCTCGACCCACTCGGACGATGAAGTGGAGGATATATTCGATGACATATCGAGGGCCCCTTCACTTCACGACAAAAACCCACCACAGCGTTGTTATGGGTGACTTTAACCGAGTCTCTCTGAATATCGACTTCAACACTAAACGTGCCCGCTTGATGAGATCTAGGCTCCGACCATCTCTGCTCCAAGCCACGATGGGATCTGAAAAATTCCAGTCAAATCTTGAAAACCAATTTGCTGCCGTGAAAACCACAAGAGACGTTGACCAAAAACTTCATAATATTGTTCGGATCCTCAGGGAAGAAGGTTCAAGGTTTTGTTAAATGCAGCGTAAGAGCGGGAAGTCAAAGCTTTCAGAGGGGACTCTAGGGTTAATGAAGGAACAACGTGAGAACCCACCTGTTACTTCGTCGGAAAAACGGACTCTGAACCGAGAGATCAGCAAGCGTGTACGACATGAACTCCGATGTTCCAATACTCTTATTGAAAGAGCGTCGAGCTGAATCGGGGGTCAAAAGTGTTCGGGCAATCTCTCGGAAGAAGCAACCTGACGAAGTTGACCACAGCAAGTGGAGTAGTCTTTACTTCCAAGCCGGCCATCCTCTCGGAAGTGGAAGGCTTCTATGGCGTTTTGTATGCCTCGCATGCGTCTCGACCTGATCCCGAAAATGAGGATCCTAGAGCTAAATTAACACGCCACTACACCGAAGATCTGCCAGAAGTCAGCACTAACGAAATCGAGATGGCTCTTGGACAGCTGAAAAATGGAAAAGCCCCGGGAGAGGACGTCGTTGCAACAGAGTGGTTAAAAGCTGCTACTACTAGTACTAGTTATAACAATACTCGTAATACAATTAAAAATAGCGACGAACAGAAACTAAGTTCTACATTCGTATAGTGGCAACACAACCACCCGAATAGCCTATTGCCTAAGCAATATAGCTATAGCATATGGTATCGCGTCAGCAATTTCACATATGCAATATACAGCGCAAGACTGTACCATGTAAACCAACAGTTCTATTGGGAGCAGAGCTCTTTTCTGAGTCTAATCCGAAGATAGACTCCCCGCACAAAACAGTACTAGCTCTTTTAAAGGATAGGCCACGCCTCTCTATATCCCTCCAAACAGCTCTGTTCAATGGCGTACGGAAATACGTCACGTGTTTACTCGATACAATTTACAAAAAGGATTTAAATCTAATTAGTTTTACATTTAGTATTCATCAAATAATCCAACAGGAATTATCATAAAGTTATAACAGTGTTTTAACAACTATAATCTAAATACAATATCAAAACATACTGTCAACAATGATTTCAACAGTACCCACATAATATTAAACCTGGTTCCAAATTTATATTCTCAACCAACTCCGACATATATATATGTCGGAGCGTCAGGGGAGGCCTCACAGCGGTCTTAGTTGAGGCTATACATCGTGGGCGTTGCAACGGCAGGAATTTCAAAATAAGTGTACACTTGTGTTGTTCAATTTCGTATTATTTAAACATCTTACATATTAACACAAAATCATAAACGATTAACAAGATTGAAACGAGTTAAGAGCCAACAGGTTAGCGCATGTGCACCGTGCGGTAGTCGTCAGTAGAATGACCGACCGCTATTACTAGTGGCACGACATGAGACTACCCCCATTCGGATCCGTTCATTCGAATCCGCTCAATATCATTCAATATCGATTACAGAATCGACTAAAACAAACAAACTAATACATTGAGCTATGATTACAATAAATCATTATTATCAGTAATGTAATTTATGGTACACTAGTTGACCCAGCGAACTTCGTACCGCCCAACTTTAAAATTCCAGAACTTGATCGCAGCGCCACCTACCGGGTCCAATTGCGAATCTAAACCATTCCCAGATCCCCTTGAACACACACAAAAAATTTCATCAAAATCGGTCCATTCGTTTGAGAGAAGTTCAGTGACATACACACTCACAGAAGAATTATATATAAAGATATTCATGCGCCGTCATATATATACCTATACATATATAAATATACACAGGAATTTCTAAACAATCGTACCTGAGACATTATTATTGTTATTGTAAAATATACTGAAAATTATATAAGTCTCTTTAAAGCGCATCGGTTTCATATACAAAAAACCTCTCCGAATTCAACCTGAAATGTATTTGATTCAGAACTTCTATTTGCAGTAGTAACAATTATTTACATTGTCTCCTTGTACATTGTCTTCACTGGAAGCCAAAGAAATATACCTACAAAATTGTGTTCGGGAGTTTTCGCTCGTTTATATTCCACTTAGCGAGCAGTTTAGGTATGAATATAGTAAGTGTTAGGCACTTGGTAAATTAATATACTAATTTGACATTCAAATTGAAAGTCAGTTATAAGTAGAAATTTAACAGTCAAATTCAATCTGATGAAAAACAGAGTTAAGTACTTAACAATTCCATCATTGTGCCGTGTAATGTTAATTATGTCAATGAATTGATTGTGAACGTTATAAATTGCAAATGTATATTAGCGGCATGTATTGTTGCTCTATGTCTTGTGTTGAACGTACAAGGGTACCTAGGAGTACTAGCAAGGTATACCTTAATTTTGAAATTGAAAAACTTTATAGCTGATTTTGGGATTTAGTTATTGCCTACCGGAAGTGTGCTCTTAAAAAGTTAAAACTCTGTTGTTGTTATTGTGAAAAGTTTTTACATTTGTTTAAGTGCCAAAAAAATATTATTATTAGCCATAGGGTGTATTCTCGATTTCGATAAGTATGTATAGTAACTACTACTAACAAAATGCAGTCAACCTCATCAACAACCCATAACGTCCCACTGCTGGGCTCAGGTCTGCTCTCAAGAGAGGGTTAAGGCCATACGTCCCCACGCTGGTCGAGTGCGGGTTGGGGACTGGCAAGACACGTTGTGGCTACGTAATCTTGCTGTTGGATGTTTCTAAGCTGCCCGAAGGCCTCCAACTAAGCTTCACGACTGCTATCTTATGATAACAACCGGGACCGACAGCTTAGCGTGACCTCCGAATCACGGAAACGCTCATTACATAAAATGCCACAAACGGTCACCCATCTAGGTCCGACCGCGCCGTCGTTGCTTACCCATGGTGATTTTTTTCAAATCACCTAAGGCCACTCGTCTATGAGCACAAAGCAGTCAACCTAGCTTTGTGCTAAATTGGTTTTTTTTTTGTCGACCAGCCAGCGATTTTGAGTACGGAGACCTCGTAAGACCCATTATTTTTATTATCAAACTTCAAAGATTTATAGAATTATCAAAGAGTTATCAAACTTCAAAATATTTGTAGGAATTTTTAAAATAAGATTATTATTATTTTTTCTCCACAAGTTTTTTCATACTGTATTTTTTGTTCTAGCAAAATGGTGGCAAATATAGACGGTGGACATGAACTAGACATAACATGGCTAATATTTTACCCCGTCCTGCTTATCGCATCTACCTTGTGGATTTTTCACAGATGGCAACAACAGTCAAGGTTTCATAAAATGGGTAACCTAATTCCCGGACCCGAAACTGTGCCGTTTTTTGGGAATGTACTTATGGCTATAGGAAAAAAACCTACCGGTAAGTTTTTTTTGTGCCCTTCCATGGAATTGTTATTATTATTACCTTACCCAAATATTTATGAAAATATTACGAAATTTTCTCGTTGAAAATGCGTTTTATTATCAAGATACGTTTATAGCTAACAAAAGCAAATGTGTTCATGATACTTAAAGGACGGGCACACTCTACGATTAAATTCAATGGAATGTTGGGTTACCATTGTTAGTGGCACAAGCTTTTGTAGTTACAAGTGATTAACTGAGGTACATTGTTTTTTGTAAAACTTTATGCTAGAAAAAATGCTGCTGAAATAATGCCAATTGTTGTACATATAATTTGTAACTCATATGATTCTTTTCTTTTGTACTATTTTGTATTAACAATGAAGACAATAAATAAAAATAAATAAATTAATATGTTAAAATATACTGTAATATATAAACATACACATAGACAAATACATACATACTTAAATTTAATATTACATAAAATACATAGTCGTGTACTAGGGTTGCGACTGTACTGCCGACTGATTCGGAAGACGAGGAGGAGAACTGTTAGGAGTTGGAGTAAAATTATTTAAGTGTGATATGTTTGTGTATATATATCTTTTAATTTATTCAGGTGATGGAAGGTGCAACTCCTTAACGGTTAGGATTTGGAGGATATTTATTTAAATTTCAAATGTATAATGTACCTATACGTGTATACTTTTAACCTATTCAGGTGAGGTGACAGTGAGGAAGTTACCTTAATTTGTATTCTTTCACATGATCTGATCATGGAATGTAAACAGGTTAAGCTCATAGCCGAGTGGCCTTAGGTGAGGGTAAGCAACGACGGCGTGGTCCCACCTAGATGGGTGAACATTTTTGGCATGATATGTTATGAGCGTTTCCGCGATTCGGAGGTGACGTTAAATAAAAATAAATAATAATAAACACAGAACAACATCCGACGGCAAGGTTACATAGCCACAACGTGTCTTGCCAGTCCACAATCCATACTCGGCCAGGGTGTGACGTATGGCGCTAACCTTCTCGTGAGAGGAGACCCGGGCCCAGCAGTGGGACATTATGGGTTGTTGTTTGAAACAGGTTAAGGGTTAGAGCATGAATATTTTAATAGCTTATGCACAAATAGGATCGTATTATTATTCTTTAAAATTGATTGAGTGATCTAACAGCTAAGGTTAGAATTTAAGAAACTTTATTCTCTAAGTGACTTCTGTTCTGTAGAAAAGAAAATACATGCAAGGCTGAGGTTTGGATTAAGACCCTACACATCCTTCATCTATACACCTAGCTTGTCTTATTGTATTATATTAATACTAGCTGCGCCCCGCGGTGTTACCCGCGTATCATTATGGTTGCTATGCAAGTGTGTTATGCATAGCAACCTGTGAAGTTTTGACAGGAGATAAACTGTGATACATTTTGACATCTATGATTTTATGTATTTTTATATGACCTAGCTTTCGCCCGTTTATCTCGATTATTGGAGTAAAAAGTATTATTCTGATATATAATCTATTTTACTGTAAAGTTTCACCAAATCCGTTCAGTAGTTTTTGCGTGAAAGAGCAACAAACATACACATACACATACATACTCATAAACTTCCGCGTTTATAATATTAGTCTAAAGTGTTCTGTCGCGTAACGCTTTCTCTTCGCACGATTTCTTAGGCAATATGTTAGGTTCTAAATCGCAAAGAGGAACACCATCGACAGTGTTTACGATGCTCAGTGCACGGTTTTTTTAGATTAGGCATGGATGATGGATGCTTGACTGAATTTATTTACATCAGATCAGTGACCGCAAGCTTAACCACACTAATTTGAACACTGAATGCGTTAGCGTTGCGGTTAGTGAAATGATCAGAGAGCCTAGTGTGTTTTTTCTTACTGATTGATGAATCAAAACCATCGATTAGACGTGATATGAAATCTCGCTAGACTCTCAGGAGTTTATGTAGGTATCATAACCACCCAACTGAAGATTAGCAGTAGCATTCTCCATTTAAGATCCCGGTAGCGTCTTGACAGGCGGCTAATACAGGCATTACGACAAGTAACCCCTCAATGCCTTTTGATTTTAGTAACTCGCCTGTTTCTATTTCATCAAGGCAAGGTGCAGTTTATATAAACTTGGACACGATCTCCATTGTTTCATAGACCACGTTTTCAGTAACAGAAATTTTGCGTCTGAACATAATTTTGGAACTCAGTTTCAAAAAGTGCTTGGCTTGGCGCCGACATCAAACAGATTTTATGTAAATAGCACTCATTAATTTTCCTTTATTTAAATGAATAGATAATTAGGTATCGACAAGAATTTTTCCATAGTAATTTAAGCCAGTTAAATTTGTTTTACACTTTCCAGTGTCCTAACAGGAAGTTTGCGTGGGATGTGTTATTTTGAAGTCGGTCGATCTTTCATCTTGGCGTCGATCTTTTATTTTTTCAGTTTTGCGTGGGATGTGTTATTTTGAAGTCGGTCGATCTTTTATCTTGGCGTCGATCTTTTATTTTTTCAGTTTTAGTTCAAATCATTGCAATTTGATAGATTTGGTATATTATAAAGGGTGAATTTTTGAGACGGGACAGTAAGGGTAGGTACCTTAACGGTTATAGTTACAGTAAAACGCTTTTAGGAGACTATCCATATTTTTTTAAGATATTCTGAACTGCATTTACAGATTTTGGAAAAAATGTACAGCCAGCAAGAAAATGGTCATTTTAAACAAAAACTATTTTTGATGCCAATCGATCCTGTTTCTTATAAGAATCAAAAATCTCTACTGGACCGACTGAGGTTTGAGTACTAGAAATGTCAGAAATCGCAAAAAACTTATCCCATACATTTGTACGGAAAAAAATCATTTTAATATGTATTTTATCTTTTTTTTTATTCTTTATGCGTATTTAGTAAATAATAGGAACACGGAATTTGCATTGGTGTGGTACACGAATAAGTTTCAACTGCGACAAGTATCGAGTGGTAATGGTGGAATTTTATGAAGGTACTCTTAATTCTGCCGTATATAACGACGTCGGAGTTAGAGAATCTCCAAAACCAGTTGGATGAATGGTTCCTGTCAGAATTACGAAAAGTTTATTTTCAGCAAGATGGCGCTCCGCCACACAACAGCTGCGTATTCCAGTTTGAATAGGCAATTCGGGTCACAGTGGATAGGTACACATGGTTCAACCAAGTGGCCACCTCGTAGCCCCGATTTAATGCCTCTCGAAATTTTTCTGTGGGGCTACTTAAAATCGAATTCTCCAAAAAAAAATACAACAGTATTCAGGAACTGAAAGATGCATGAACAAGGATTTTAAATGTATCTATCCAAGAAAATTATCGGCTGCTACTAGCTCAGTACAAAATGTGTGAACTTATGTATTCGTGAAAACGGCGGTCGTTTTGAGCAATTTATTTCGTAGATCATCTAAATGTAAGCTATGTTAGTATGTGTCTAAAATACATATTAAAATGATTTATTTCCGTAAAAATGTATGGGAAAAGTTTTTTGCAATTTCTGACATTTCTAGTACTCAAACCTCACTCGGTCCAGTAGAGACTTTTGGTCCTTATAAGAAACAGGATCGATTGGCATCAAAAAAAAATTTTGTTTAAATTGACCATTTTCTTGCTAACTGTACATTTTTTCCTAAATCTGTAAATGCAGTTCATAATTTCTTAAAAAAATATGGATAGTCTTCTTTAAGCGTTTTCCTGTAACTATAACGGCTAAGGTACCTGCCCTTACTGTCCCTTCGCAAAAATTCACCCTGTATATTAATAAATACTTAGCTCTGATCTTGTAATTATTTAAGAATCACCGTTGTGCTAATATTTAGTTAAGATATAGGTTATCCTCTCTAATATTTATACTCTCTAGAAAACAAAACAAACCTCGTGTAAAATTTTATTATTATTTTAGCTAAGAAACTTAAGTTTTTCTTTAATGGAATCCTTAGTTAAGCCTCTAATTACGACGTAAGTTTTATTACTGGAAAAAGAAAAAAGATGCCAAGGGTCTACACTAACGGCTGCATACCCTCTCAACGACAACCATGGTATTGTCTATATTTTGACTTATTTTGAAACGATACAAAATCATCTATCAATTAGACGCCCGTTAAAAATAAACCAATGATATTTTTTAAACCTATTATTTATTTGTTTAAGCACTTCTTTTCATACGAGTAGTTTACAGTAGGCAGAGTATACAGACATTATAGATAGAAGTAGAAGGGTATTTGTGTAAGTGTAAAAATTTATTTCATCTTTTCAGATATATTGAAAGCTTGTCTCGAAGAGGGTGCTAAATACGGCAGTGTAGTTCGAGGGTGGTTTGGCTCCAAGTTAGTAGTATTTCTCGTGGACGCTCCAGATATCGAAGTAATTCTTAACAGTCACGTACATATTGACAAGGCTGCTGAATATAAATATTTCAAGCCTTGGCTTGGAGAGGGACTACTTATTAGCACCGGTACGTTAGTTTTACGATATCGATTACAGTAAATTAGTTGAAATTTTGTTGTCACAAAGAAGTCAGTGTTCATTAATAAAATCATTTTTCTAAAGACACACAGCAAAAGGACGTTGTACAAACGTTATTGTAAAGGTTCTTTGTGCTTGAATTTGGAAGAAGATGAACGAAAATTATGTTCATAATAATTTATAAAGACCGGAATCAGTTATTAGTTTCAGAGTTGTCTGCATAGTTCTTCCCTGTAAAAATTAATACATACTATTATTATTAGTTTTGTGTAGTCACTAAAATTATTGATAAAAATTATTAACTAATGTATACATATGTTTTGCAGGTAATAAATGGCGTTCACATCGGAAAATGATAGCTCCCACGTTTCATATCAATATTTTGAAGTCATTCATTGGTATTTTTAACCAAAACAGCATGAAAGTAGTCGAAAAACTGCGAAAAGAAGTAGGCAAAACATTTGACGTACATGACTACATGAGCACAGCAACAGTGGATATACTTTTAGGTATATATTTATATTAAACTACACTCAGACATTAATAGCCTATGATTGTCCACTGTTAAAAATTAACAAGCAAGCAGTGGACTGAGATGGGCTGACGATGATGATGATGATGATGAAGTTAAACGATATCTTGTGTTTGTTTGGACTAACCATTGCTAAAATGTTCATCAAATATTTTGTTTTTATAGAAACAGCTATGGGTATAAACAGAAAAGCACAAAATGAATCTGGATTTGATTACGCAATGGCTGTAATGAAGTAAGTAACATATATTAAACTGTTGTGAAAACAAGCAACAGTGTACAGATTAACAGTACATAGTTAGGAATAGCAGGGTTGGTAGTTCGATAGTTCTTAGGATTGTGTATGAATTTAAATGTGTAACGATTACCTTGTCAAGTCTTAGTAAGAAGCCTTTGTCAATTAACTAAGAACTCATCGTACCGCTTTTTTGCTATTCTGTGTCAAGAGAATGCAATTTACAAATAAGAAACATACCATTTAATGTATCAAATCAAATCAAAGCCAACCATTTTTATTTCAAATAAACCAATTCCACGGCACTTTTGAAACGTCCAGTAGTCAGTCAGTAGTCAGTCGTGAAGCTAATTGTCTGTTCCAATTCGTAGATCCTATGGAGAAGAACAGACAAGAAACTCCATGGACACTCTTTTCCAACATAGTTTTTTCAATTTTTGGTTACAATGTTTTAGGCATTTTATTAAGAAAATAGTTAAAAGTGAGAACAATGTAACGATGCTAATATTTACACAGGTGGTGTCCAAAAATAATTAAACAATAATGTAATATAGCAGTTGTAGGGTGACCAGCCCCGACTGGCGGCGCTCGTATCACATTAGCGGGTTACTTTGCCTTACAGTTTCTTAACAAGTATTTACAGAAAATTTAATCATGTAATGGTTTTAGGCTTTCAGGACTTATCAGTTACAGAAATGTCTCAAATCAATATATATTTCGGATATCTGACACACTTTCAAACTAAACAGAGCTCTACCGTTTTTTGTAAATACATACATATCATACACAACCAAACTCCAAAATAAATATCTGTAGATCAAACAAACGGTTGGTTCGGGCCTTGATATTAACATTAGGATTAGGCACAGCAGTCGCATACACTAGCACTGCGCCATCATCGAGGCAGTTTTTTTTTTAATTTCTTTATTTTTTCAGAATGTGTGATATCTTACACCAGAGACATTACAAGTTTTGGTTGCGTCTTGATGCCATATTTAAGTTAACGCCCTTATTCAACAAACAAAAAAGACTTTTGGAAATTATCCACGGCCTTACAAACAAGGTTAAAAATTAAGTAATAATTGATATCGTAAATGTTTTACTATAACTTAGTGCTTCATTAGGTAAATTGTCGGCTATCGACCGGTTGTAGCTCAAACCTTGGGAGAAACATAACTGAGATGGTGATAATGAAGTATTTCGTGGTAGAAAATACTTAGAAATAGTAAAACCCTAGTTCATATACTTAGCTGTCCTCTTAGCATGTTTTTGTGATTATATTTAAGGCTACCAAAGTGACTCTACTCTGCCTGATAGAAAGCATGAGTAGCATCCAGGAATCAGATGTTTCTCTATCATTCTCCAGGCTTCTACCAATGATGCAGATAATTGGGCCTCTGGTCTCACACTCACCAAAGAAATCCGACAGCAAAAATGCTCTTATTATTGGGATAATATTGTGTGAGGGTAGTACTGCCCCAGTCCAACCGGCCCATTCGTGCTAAAATCAATCTTTTTAGTGTTATTGAAAATGGGCATTACGCCTAGGGATTTATCATTTATCTCAAAGTTTCTAAACACCTTTCAGGTTATAAAAAATAAAAAAGAGACGTATTTTGCAAATAAATCAAAAGGTTATATTCCACCTACTCTAGACGAGTTGACAAGGCATAATCCAGATGAAAACTTACTGGGCGACCAAGCGAAAACCCTTTCTGATACTGTTTTCAAAGGTTATCGGGATGACTTAGACTTTAATGATGAACAGGATGTTGGTAAGTACACTGTGTACGGTGATTTATTTTGGATCATAATAACCAATAACACTGACTGAGATAGCTTCTGAAATTTGAACTTAAAAAAATTTGTTGAACACCATCCTGTATATCCATCTTCCACGCAACGCTTTTATACTGAAAATCATACTATGATTTGGAATAATAATAAAACTACCTGGTCTGTGCGCAAATCCCCCCGGACACCACTAGTTGGCGGTTATGTCGGACTCGAATCTCGTCTCATCTACCTACGGCTTGCAGATCCTTCGTGATGATCACTGACTCAGTAGCGCATCGTGCATCGATCCTGGCCTACTTCTGCTAGAGTGACAGATGGCTTCACCTGTCACCCCCAAGCTAGCGCTTATGGAGGACGGATATCGATCTGCGACCTCCGGTCCTTGAGTCGTCCGCGGTACAGGGCCCGTTCCCGGGCCGGCTCCGACGTCTTCTTCGCAAGCATAACTTGAACACCGCGGTGGAGAGAATCATGTTGCCGAGCGAGAGAATACCCACTCCGATGGCCAAAACGACGTCACCCTTCTGCGTCGCTGAAGCTGGGCATTTAGCCAGTGGCAGTGGTATCATCACTCAAGCGTTGGCTCTTTTCAAATTAGATACAGGTTATCTCTGAAGCATCCTTTCCCAGTGATCACCTGCGTCAATCGGTATGAGAGGGTCTCGTAGTTCCTCTAGAGTCAATCTTCCATAACGGGTCTTACCGCTGCAATAGCGGCGTGCTCTTTGCTTGGTTGTCCAAATTGTGCCTTCCACTCCTCCACGAGGACCTGGCGGAGTAGGGATTTCTGATTCCCTATTTCTCTAGATGCAAGAGTTGGGTCGGAGTCCTGCTCCGACCCAACTCTTGCGCCTCCTTGCGCCACTGATATAGAGCTGCAAGGGCTCTCGCCTCCAAATTCCATGGTGGAGTTCCGGCCAGGAGACTTGCCGCCTCAAAGGAAATTGTGCGATACCCCTTACCGCCCACAACGTTGTTGGCCTTACGATGGAATAATAAAACTACCTAAATTTATTGTTGTATTATACACATTCACACATTTAGTCGGAATAAACAGAATTTTGAACAAAAGCGTTTCTGACTTTTAGGTGAAAAGAAACGACTTGCTTTCTTAGATCTTATGATCGAATCTGTTCAAAATGGTACGAATCAGATTACTGATGAAGAAATTAAAGAAGAAGTGGATACAATTATGTTTGAGGTAAGTTTTAATGTCAAATAACAAGAGGGTGGGATAGGGAACGGCCACTTATAATGTTTTTTCAACTTAATAGTTCATTTTTAAAAAGAGTGCTCGATAAACATTTTAAACTTAAACTCATACATCTAGAGATTCTTTGAAATCAATTCATATTGAATATACTGTAATATTGCGATTTTGACCATTGCCATTTTACTTTCTTCTTACGCGAGTTAAGACTATAACATAATTTAAGTAATTCTCCCTTTATTTATATTTAATATTTTAACTGTTTTAATTGAATAGTCTAAATTGTTTGATTAATGCTTCTGCTTGCCTAAGATTAGATAGTTGCAATAAACTAAAAATATTATTTGTATTTAATAATAATGCAACAGACAAGCCCTCAGCCTTTATTATTAAATTCCAGGTTTTATAACGTATGTTGAACATTACAGGGCCACGACACTACAGCAGCTGGCTCTAGCTTTGTGCTTTGCCTACTGGGAGTTCATCATGACATCCAAGACAAAGTTTATAATGAATTATATAGCATCTTTGGCGATTCAGACAGACCCGTCACGTATACTGATACATTGGAGATGAAATGCCTAGAAAGAGTTATACTAGAAACATTAAGATTATACCCACCAGTACCAATCATTGCTAGGAACCTAAATTGTGACGTCAAAATAGGTAAATTTTTCATCATTTTAATTTTTGCAATTTACAACGTTATCAATGTTGATCTTGTTAATATTGACTTCAAACAAGGGTCATGATTATGCCGTCCTAATTTTATGAGAATTGTATTTGTTAAACCGTAGCCACTACGTGTCTTGTCAGTCCCAACCCGCACTCGGCCAAGGTGGGGACGTTTGGCCTTAACCCTCTTCTGAGAGGAGAACTGAGTTCAGTAGTGGGACATTATGCGTTGTTGAAGAGAGAAGGCCCGAACCCGGCAGTGGGTTGTTGATGAAATCAAAATGAAAGAAACCTTTAGTGTTAGTTAAGAGTTTTCTTATTTCAGAAACCAATGACTACGTTCTTCCTAAAGGAACAACAGTAGTGATTGCTACGTATGCACTTCATCGCAGTGCCAAGTACTACAAAGATCCTGATACTTTTAATCCTGACAATTTCCTGCCCGAGAATGCGTCAAACAGACATTACTACAGCTTTATCCCATTCAGTGCTGGACCTAGAAGTTGTGTCGGTATGTACGATTAATAGAATATTTGTATCGAAAACAAATAAACTATTCTGATCCTGGACCAAGGATCATTTATTAATCATTTTACTACTACCTAAGTCCTTCCACAAAGGCAGACTTATTTATTATAAGTTTAGTAAACAGATACACCTGTAAACAGTGACTTTCGAAACATTCACTTCAACACACCCTTTGTTATACCAGAATCATGATAAATTATTCATTTATCTTTATTTTTCGTTCCTTTCCCTGTTCGTTAAACTCTTTTATAATACTAGTTGATCCACCCAGCTCTGTCTGCGTCCGTTAGCTAGTAGCTATTGTTCGTTCGTTTCTCTTATAAAGATTTTAGTGCGTCAGCCTTAAAATATAGACATTTGCTGTTGCGGACATTTATTAGAACTTTTCAAAAGGAACAATTCTTTCATACATTATTTAAAAAAAATTGAACAATTTACGCAGCGTTGCTCTCAAAATAAATAATTTTTAAAACATTTCATTAATTTCATTGACACCACTCCTATTATTTGACCGTCTTCCTCGATAAATGGACTAACTAACAGTAAAAAGATTTTTCTTGAGAATAGCGCGTTCAAACATACAAACTAGTCACCTTCATAAAATTTGTATAGATTCAAATTTAAGGAAAATAACAATTTTCTTCTAAAAGCTCCTGTCAGAAAACTATTTAATAAAAGTAATCACACAGATTGCTATGTAAAATATGTTAAGCGTTTATTTTCTCTCAATCTATCTAATATCTATAAATGAGTAATTCTTGTATATATATCACAAATTTTAATATATATAGTATATACATAATAAATATATAATATATATCTCGGTAACGGCTCTAACGATTTGACTGAAATCACTCAGGTACTAAATATTCTAAATAATTAATTTGACTAATTTTATTCCTAAATTTAAAATATTTTTTCGGCACAAAACTACAAATTTGATTCATTTCATTTATACTTTATTGTACACTCGAAATATATAAATTACTTGAAATGTTACATACAACGGCGAGCTTAAACCCAAAACGGAGTTTGTACACGTACCCTCACATTTCTGTACTCAAAATTGAGTACAGAAATGTGAGGGTGAAGTCATACGAAGTGTAGATAATTGAATATATTGTATATACTAATACAAACATGCAGTATATATACATAGTAATAAACATACACAATTACATTACTACACACAGATTTCAACTCAAAATATCATAAAAATCGGCCAAGTGCGTGTCAGGCCACGCACAGAAAAGGGTTCCTCAGTCATTTAAAATCGTATCCAATAGATAATTGTTATGTTTACGTTTATGGCCTCATTCACACGACAGTTTTTTAAACGGACGTTAAAAAAACGTTCATATTCAACAAATACATTCCCAAGTAAACTCTTTAGCAAAAAAAATGGGCACTTAAGCAAAGAAGTTTAAGCTCAAAACACTCTGCTCGTTGAAAAAAATGAAACGCGTTAATTTCTTTGTTTTTATTGAATACATTAAAAGCAGATAAAAGTTTATCTGCTTTTAATGTAGTATTTAGTAGGTAGTAGAGCCACGCTGATTTCAGCACGAATGGGCCGGCTCGACCCGGCCAGTACTACCCTCACACAGAAGACCATCCTAATAATGACAGCATTCTTGCTGTCGTATTTCGTTGGTGAGTGTGAGACCGGAGGCCCAATCATTCTGCATTATTCTCCCGCCCTTCGAAGGCCGGGAGAATGATGCAGAATAATCAAACCAGGCTGCCATGGTAGGGGTCACCATGCTACATTGTCTACCCTCACAATAAGCATGGTGACCCCTACTCCTGGATTCTACTCATGCTTTCCATCAGGCAGAGTAGAGTCACTTTGGCAGGCTTAAATATAAAAAAAAAAAAAAAAAAAGAAAAAAAAGTTTAGTATTGAGTGTGACCCCCTCTTGCTGAAATCACGACTTGCATTCGTCTCTGTATGCTAGCAAGTATATCTTTTATGGTTTCTTGGGGAATACGTTCCCAATCCGCGGTATTCACATTCTTTAGCTCTCTGATGGTCTGCGGAGCCGGCTGCACTAATCTTACTCGTCGCTTCAGAACGTCCCAGACATGCTCTATGGGATTGAGGTCCGGACTTCTAGCTGGCCAGTCCAAACGACGAATTCCAACTTCTAGCATATACGCTTCCACATCGCCAGACCGGTGGGCGCGAGCGATGTCGTCCATAAAGTGAGTTTTCGCCAAGAGCGGTTAACACGTTCACTGCGGCTTGAGGTTGATTCAGCCTCATGGTAGACTTTACGCTGGTGCGGCGCGTAAAACTGTGTTTTCTCTCTAGTGCGGCGGCTGTTTACACTAAACCGTATGAGGTATGACAAAGACAAATATAGCTTTCTTTATGTCTGCGAAGCATTGACTCAATATTGTAAAAAAAATATTTGAGGTCGAAATACGCCTCAAACGCACTGATCACAAAATTAGTGAATAAGGTGCGGGTTGAGGCCGATTTCGACCTCCAGCGTCGGGACGCGCGGGCGGCGTGAGAGCAGGTAAGTCGACTTTAGTGACGCTACCATAGTCGATACTGGAGCACGTGTCTTTGCGCAATCGTGTTAATTGTTTGTTTTTTATTTTTGTTAAATTCTTTTGTTTAATGTTTTTTGTGTGTGTTCAGTTATATATTTATAGAATGAGAGCCCCTGACACCCATACCTTAGTTATATTATAAAAGCTGAAAATTCTTCTATATATTTATTTATTTACACTTTCTGCAAAACATAACATAACCATTCAGAGTCTCAGCACATCCTTGCAAAGGGTCAAATAAGAAAACGTTGCGTCATTTGCTATGCAAAATTACGTCTTACATTAGGTGATATGCAGGCTGCAAAGAAAGTAAACAAATTATGACTATTTGTTCACAATATAAGAAAGCTATGTGCTTGCATTGTTTTAACGAACAGCATGCAAAGTAATATAGAATAAATTAGATGAACGAATAGTTTGTATTTTATTTAACAACACCCCACACTTTTATGCACAATACTATAACAATATAAAAAAGTAAAAGAAATATAACATAGACATGGAAATCATCGATATAAATTCATTCCCATCACTAATGCGGCCCCGATTCAGTGCGATGTGTGGTCTAAAACGACCTCAAATATATTTTAGGTGTTTTCTCTAAAACTAAAAATCAGAACCCGGGGCGAAGCTAGGTGTACATAAAACAATACCATGCAAGTAATTTTAGCATAAAATTAAACATCGAATCACGCTCCTGATCAAGTTACAACACATTTACCAAATGACTGAAACATGAGGCAGAAAAGGCCTCAACCGCATTACAAGGAAGTTTAGCTTGGGGCTGATTCGACCTCAGCCGCACCAGCTGAAAGTTCTTCAAAATGTGGCCCGCAGTGAACGTGTTAAAGCGGGTTGTGCACAAGGAATTAGAACTGCCGCTATGTATCGGTGTCCAGTCAGTGTACCGTTTTCGATGAAGACTAACTCCGTACGATCCATAGAATTTATTCCTGCCCAAAACATAACAGAGCCTCCTCCATAAGGTGTGATTTCTTTAAAACATGCCTCTGCAAAGCGTTCTCCTCGTCTACGTAGCATTCTTCGACGTCGGACTTCACCATGCAGAGATATACTGGCTTCATCGGAGAACAATACCCTATCCCAGTCTTCATGAGTCCATGACACACAATTTCGAGCGAAGCTAAGCCTGGCAACTCCATGTCCACGGAGTAATTTAGGGCCGCGTGCCGGGCGACGACTGTGTATATTATCAGCGAGAAGCCTCCTCCTGACCATCCATAGATTAATTTGCACATTTCTTACTTCTTCGAGTCTGTTCTTGAGGTCCACATAAGAAGATTTGCGATTTCTCAACGCTTGACTAACTAGAAAATAATCATCCCGTGGTTCGGTACATGTCTTTCTGCCAGAACCAGGCCTTCTCTTGACGGAACCGGTCTCTTGATAGCGCTGCCAGGTCCTTTGAACTGTCGACCGACTCACATTTAGCCTCTGAGCCACGAAGCCTTGGCTGCGACATTCTTCAAGCAGCGCAATAATTTTACTCGTTTTTATCACTTTATCTACCATTTTCGAGATTGCTAAACAGCAATAACAATACTTTTAAATGTCAAGGACATCAGATAATTTAATAAAAATTGACATAAAGTTAATTAGAGTCGATTTTAACTATAGGGAATTCGCGCCACAAAATGTAGTTAAAAGTTGTTTTCTTTGAAAACCAGGCTCAGTCAAAAATTTGAATTTGGAAGGTACTCTTATAAACATTATGCCACTTTTATAACTGTCCAGTAACATGTTCAAATGATTAAAACCTTTTCGGTATTTTATTTTTTTCAGCCAGGAAGAAAATCGAAACCACCCGTTTTTAGGGTTCCGAAGTTCATAACTCGGAACCCTTATAGATTCGTCATGTCCGTCCGTCCGTCCGTCCGTCCGTCCGTCCGTCCTCGACTTACCGTCCAAACGGTAAGTGCTAGAAAGATGCAAGTTTGCATGAATACGTGTTGTAATTACGTCGACAAAGTGCTACAATAAAATTATGAAAAATAATTTTATTTGGGGTACCTCCCCTACACGTAAAGTGGGGATGATTTTTTTTTCTCAAGGCTACCCCATCGTGTGGGGTATCATTAGATAGGTCTTTTAAAAACAATAAAGGGTTTCCTAGACGATTTTTTGATTTAGGTATCCGTTTGCGAGATATTTCACTTTAAAGGGCACTTTTCTGTAAAAACAGGGCGTCCCCCCCCCCTCTAAAAGCTAAACGGCTGGCACAAAAAATCTGAAAAAAATCGTGATAGTGGTCCATCTAATGAACTTTGAAGGAAAACTATAACCGATTAGATGACTTTCTTAGTTCAGGAGTTATAAAGGCTTATATGGTAAAATGCGCTCACTTGGAAAACGTCATACAAAATTAACGTATTAATACGTAAACATAACAATTATCTATTGGATACGATTTTAAATCCACATACACATTATAGGTGACTGAGGAACCCTTTCCTGTGCGTGGCCTGACACGCACTTGGCCGATTTTTACTGCAATAACCGACATACACGCAGGCGGAGCCGCGGGCGAAAGCTGTAGCAAATTTAGTCTGCGTTTTTCATTAGTGCTCGGCTCCATTTGATTGTAACGTGATGTCATAATGCCAATAACCCTCTTTATTTTTGCTAATGAGTGTATATGTTCACATGACAGCGTTTTTAAAACACGACGCTTTTTTATCGAGCAGTGTTGCATTTTCAACTTTGGGCGTTGTAAATAGACCATAATATTATGCAACTTCTTACTTGAACGCTTTTTTAACGTCCGTTATAAAAACTCTCGTGATTGAGGCCTTAATGCGTTAATTTTGTATGACGTTTTCCAAGTGAGCGCATTTTACAAGTTAAGCCTCTATAACTCCCGAAATAACTAAGTCATTAAATCTCTTATAGTTTTCCTTCAAAGTTCAGTATATGGACCACCTTCACGAATTTTCCCAGATTTTTTGAGCCAGCCGTTTAGCTATTAGAGGGGGGGGGACGCTCTGTTTTTACAATAAAGAGCCCTTTAAAGTGGAATATCCCGCGAACGGATACCTAAATCAAAAAAATTTCTTAGAAACCCTTTATTGTTTTTAAAAGACCTATCTAATGATACCCCACACGATGGGGTAGCCGCGAGAAAAAAAAAACATCCCCACTTTACGTGTAGGGGAGGTACCCTAAATAAAAATATTTTTCATAATTTTATTGTAGCACTTTGTCGGCGTAATTACAACACATATTCATGCAAAGTTTCATCTTTCTAGCACTTACCGTTTCGACGGTAAGTCGAGGACGGACGGACGGACAGACGGACGGACGGACATGACGAATCTATAAGGGTACGGAGTGATGAACTTCGGAACCCTAAAAATGGGGCTAAATTCTTCTCTTTACTATTATTAGAAAACGTAATATTGTAAATATAAAATTTTAAAAAATTCTGTTTTTTCTTTCAGGCCGTAAATATGCGTTACTGAAGCTCAAGATTCTACTTTCTACTATTTTGAGGAACTACAAATGCATATCAGATGTTCCTGAAAATGAATTCAAAATGACAGCCGACATCATTCTGAAGAGATCAGACGGATTTAAACTTAGAATTGTACCTAGAGAAAGGGTACCAATAACGACAGTTTATCCTTAAATAAAATATTATTATGTAAGATAACATTATTAATTTTTCTAATTGTAGATTAAAGAAAAGGTTTAGATACATTTATTTCTTAGTCGGCTCGTAGTAGTATTATAACCTATTGTATGCATGTGTTTCGTTTTAGACATAAATGGTTCGAAAATGAGCAGATTATTAATAAATACATAATTTACTAGATACTAATATACTCGTAACTACGTGTCTTGATTTTTATTTTAACAGATTTCACTTATTATATATATTTTTTTTAATCAACAACAGTTGCAATCGGGCACCCATACTGCATTTGTAAGAGAACTTTTATCATTTTTAGGGTTCCGTTGCCAAATGGCAAAAAACGGAACCTTTATAGATTCGTCATGTCTGTCTGTCTGTCTGTCTGTCCGTCCGTCCGTATGTCACAGCCACTTTTTTCCGAAACTATAAGAGCTTATACTGTTGAAACTTGGTCAGTAGATGTATTCTGTGAACCGCATTAATATTTTTACACAAAAATAGAAAAAAAGCAATAAATTTTGAAGGTCCCCATACTTAGAACTGAAACTCAAAATATTTTTTTTCATCAAAACCTTACCATCTATGGATAAGTATTCAAAAATGATATTGAGGTTTCTAAGATCATTTTTATCTAAACTGAATAGTTTGCGCGAGAGACACTTCCAAAGTGGTAAAATGTGTCCCCCCCTCCCTGCGTAACTTCTATAATATGAGAATGATAAAACTAAAAAAAATATATGATGTACATTGCCATGCAAACTTCCATGGTTAATGTACATCATATAATTTTTTTAGTTTTATCATTCTCATATTGAACGAGATCTGGTAAGTAGTTTTTTTATACGTCATAAATCATAAACCGCAATTTAAATTTCTTTCAATCAAAACTCTATAAAACATCGATGAAAGTTACAACGAACTACAAAAACTTTTATATGATGTTACTTGCTGCACAACGCCACGAGGCAAAGCTACTCTAAAAAAAGCGGCCAAGTGCGAGTCGGACTCACCCATGAAGGGTTCCCTTCATGGGTGAGTCCGACTCGCACTTGGCCGCTTTTTCGTTCTCATTCCGGAATCGAAAAATAGATAAGTAATTACGCTGTCGATGGTCAGTCGAAATATCGTCAAGTAAATAATCACATGATGATCAATTACGCGACCCTAGCCTGCCCAAGCTATTGCAGTCACAGTATAAATACTCCACACGACCCATAACTACCTCGTCCCTTTCCTACACTAATCAAAATCATTTTTGTCACATATGAATTCTTTATATAATCTTCTAATATATAAAATTCTCGTGTCACAGTTTTCGTTGCCATACTCCTCCGAAACGGCTTGACCGATCTTTATGAAACTTTATATGCATATTCAGTGGGTCTGAGAATCGGCCAACATCTATTTTTCATACCTCTAAAACGCGAGCGGAGCCGCGGGCATCAGCTAGTAATATATAATATATATATTACCCACAAGATCGAAAGCTTTTCAAAATCTCTGTAAATGGTATAAGTTTTACAAACACTACCTTCAATTAAATCCAGTTTTAATGGTGTATGAAAGCGATCCTCCTTGCTAAGTGATTGGGCTAGGGTAACTAAACCTGGTAGGGTAATAGAGTTACTCAAATTTAAAAACTCACTGAAAGTTCAACATGGCGTTATGTTCTTACTAATCAAAATCCAGCTGACATAATTTTTAAGAGGAGTTAACATCCTGATCAGCTCGGAGCAATGGATTTATGGTGGTCTGGTCCACAGTTTCTTAAGTGTCCAAAATCATTGTGGCCAAGCTTAGATGAATCATTATATGAGTCAGATATTCCTGAAATAAAATCAACTTCCATTTTAATCAATATAGGGGCGACAAATACTCTAGTTTTACCAAACTGAGACGTGCATTTGCAAATGTCAAATGTACGTAAACGTATAAATATGTGTTGTGATTACGTCGACAAAGTGCTACTATAAAATTATGAGAAGTATTTTTATTTCAGGTACCTCCCCTACACGTGAAGTGGGGATGTTTTTTTTCTCGTGGCTACCACATCGTATTTCCATCATTAGATAGGCCTTTTAAAAACAATAAAGGGTTTCTAACAGAATTTATTATCGCACCATTCATGTAGATTTCGCTGAACCGTTTTATACACTGAATAAGAAAGTTCGAGGTGCTCGTGTAACCAAAACTTACTTTTGTGTATTTGTTTGCTTTTGGTATAGCTTAGGCAGTTAGCGATTTATCTAAAGAGTAATTTACACTCACGTTAAGTCGATCCATATCATGCTGAAATATTCTCTGATAATAGTCGCAATTTTGTTGCAGGGAAATAGGCGATTTCTTCAAAGGCTAATGAAACTTTTATCGCTGAGTGTGGTCATAATAAAATAGTTAAAATTGTCTTATTAAATGAGGGTTACCCATAGTTAACTCTCATTTAATATTTGAATAGATATCTACTCTTGTCGCACACGTAGAATCTATATTGAACAGTCGTCTCATAGGTCCTCTTTCCTCATCCTTGACTGTAATTGCCTAACACCTGGGCATATTCTGATGGAACGACCGCTAAATTCTTTATCTTTCACTTGGAGATCAGAATGCAATGAGCCTTGAACGCTACAAAATTCGCCAATACTTTTGGCAACGTTGACAGAAGGAATATATTGCGGGATTGCAGCAGCACTCCAAATGGCACTCTAACTATACTGAACTATGAGTCTATTGCAGGAAGACAACGTCCCACCACCCTATTGCTGCATGTAGCGAATCAGCCGCTTGTTTAATGGAGCTGATAGCATCTCACGAGTTGCAGACATTGAGATCACTCAAGGCTGTTATATACAATCATTTACCCGCACCTGCCCAGTGCTGACATCCGATAAAGACTGCAGTTGAAAATTTATTTCCAACGAGGTGGACACTGTCTACGCGCATAAACATTACCTATATTATTGGAACGCATTCATACCTTTTTTTTTATTTTTACCTACATTTTTTAAGGTCTATAAATTTATTGTGATATTGAGTCACTTCTATTATGAATTTGTTGCACTGTACCATTTGACAATAAATAAAATGTTTTTTGTATCAAAAAATTGATGTTTATCATTTCAAACTAAAAAATAATCCATACGAGACAACAACAAGATAAAACAATATAATATATTGTTTTATTTTGTTCAATTAATATATTCAGCAAAATAAATTATTTGGTCTCAGCCGCGATAAGTCAAAATACCTATAGTTGGCTATGAGTAAAACTTCGGAACTTGCTGATAGACAGCGCGAGCTTGAGATGTTTTACCAGAAAGTCATTTAAATTATCAGTTCAGTTAGGACCATCGGATTTCCTTTCATGTAAATCAGTTGACCAGCCGATGAGAATGGTCGTTACAATTACATTGTCCTTCAATTCCTTAATAAGCAACTTCGTCTCATTGTCCATGGAGTGGGGCCTTAGATTTGTTAAAAGTGTGATTGGCGTGGTTCGGTATTTGTATGATAGAGAAATCTAGATTCTCATTATTATATACACTCTTTGACGCTCTGCCTACCCTATGAAGACGTGATGTTACACTGATTTACACATACAGGAAGCATTAGTCAAACTTTATGTGTTTAGTAGCTCATCTGTGGTAGATAAAACCGTTAGTCGCTCACTTAGTAGAGTGCAGTTTCATAAATGACATTTTAGAAAAATAACAAACTTAGTAAATGTTGAATATTTTACCATGTAAAGGTTGTTATTGTGACATAATTATAATAGTATGACATCACTTGCTTCATTGTCAGTTTATAAAATATTTATAGTTTTCGCAGCGTAAGCAAATTAGCGATTTTTTGGGAATTTTTTATCACCTTGGGTTACATTATGCTACATTATGAAAGTACCGACTATTGTTTGAATCGGTGGTAGAGAACACTAGCATCCGAAATATCTGCAAGTACTTTAAACCCTCGTACAGCGAGCAGTGGTTATCCTTGTCTGATTGGTGATGTTACGCGCTAGCTCTCATTCAATCTTTTACCATCTTTAACAGCCAGCAACCATTATTTAAGGTCAGATTTAACTGGGCAAACTATATAATTATAAACAGAAATAAAAAAGCTTTAATTTAATACACGCCTACCCTCACCAAGAGGATGGTGATCCCTACTCCTGGATTTTACTTAGTAATCAAAACAAACAAACAAAAAGAGGTGTGGCCAAGTGCGCAACAGCAGTATATTGCCATGAAGTAGACAACGATGCATTGAAAAAATAAGTCAATGATTGTTTTATCTAAAAATACATTATTAATAATTTGATTAAAAATACCAGCGGCTACAACTTAATAGGCAACCTTTTAGATATCATCATCAGCCTATCGCAGTCCTCTGCTCGACACAGGCCTCTCCAATAGCCTCGTCAATAGTTCCATCCTCGGCTACTCGCATCCGGCTCTTGCCAGCTGTCTTGCGCAAATCATCGCTCTACCTGGCCTGTGGACGCCGTACTACGTTTGCCAAGACGCGGTCTCCACTGTGGGCTAAGTCGATAACTTAAGTTCTCTGCCGGATCACCTTGTTTCTAATACGATTCCTAATCTTCTCAAGTTCTACCTCGAGTTATTAGAGTCTAGTCGTAATGTGCGGCCATTAGACGTTACTAGGGTCAGTCTTTTGTGGTGGCTTCCCTTAACACGGAGATTCTTAGCACCTCATGTCCCGCCGTTGCCGTGGTCGCAACCATGACCAGGAATAGCGGGACTACCGGGAACTGACTGACGTGACTTTGGTTTCTTACACATGGAGGTTGATGCCCTTAATCTCTACGCTGAGCAGGGGAGTTGGTGATCGTAGGGTGTAGCTTGTGGTACAGATGACGCTGCTGCCCGTCATCGGTCTATTAGATTCAGCACATCTGGTAGATATATATTCCTTATCATAAATATACACAAAAATTGATTTTTAAAGTGCAAGCAATATTTTGAAATCATATTTGTGAGAGGGTTTCAATTTAAGAGTTCCGTACCCAAGGGTAAAAATTTGGTTAAATGGTTTCGTAGTCACCCACACTTGGATTTACCAAATATTTTATATTTACAAGTAATACATCAATAACTCTTGAACCAACAAAGTTATCTAAGCCGTTATTGTTTTGCTTTAAAATCCTTCACATGGGCTACTATCATGAATATTTTCAGATTTTTAAAGCCAGATGTTTAGCTTTTAGAGTGAAGAGACGCACTTTTTAGGGTTCCGTAGCCAAATATGTCTGTCCGTATGACACAGCTACTTCTTTCCGAAACCATAAGAACTATTTAGTGTTTGTAGTTTTTTATTTAACACGTCATAAATAGTAATCCGCAATTTCTTTCATTCAACCAACACACTATTATTAAAACATCGATCAAAGTTACAACGAACCACAAGAACTTTTATATGATGTTAATTGCTGCTACGAAACCCCTCTAAAAGCTAAACGGCTGGCTCGAAAAATCTGGAAAGATTCGTGATGGTGGCTCATTTAATGTACTTTAAAAGAAAACTATAACGGTTTTGATGACTTTGTTAGTTAAGGAGTTATATAGGCTTAACTTGTAAAATGCGCTTCCTTGGAAAACGTCATACAAAATAAACGCATTAATAAGTAAACATAAAAATTATCTATATGATACAATTTTAGATCCACATACCATTATGGATGACTGAGGAACCCTTTCCTGTGCGTGGTTTGACACGTACTTGGCAGCTTTTTTTTACCTTAGCAATATAGGTATTAAGTGAAATGTCGTAAAAAAACCATTTCAAATATATCTATATCATATCATATTAGTATTACTCTTTTAACATGAACCAACAAAACGCGTTCAAATATTTATATGAGTATGATTTTCTGTGTGCATGTGCAAACAAGTTTGTTATATACTGGGCATGTAATTGTAATATTGGTAGATAATTCTATATCTACCAAAATTACATTTATTACTGCATGGGGCACCATAAAGTGTTTAGTAAGTGAGTAAGCTTTAGCGTACTTACGACCATAGAAACGAAGACAGATTAAATAATATCTTATGTTAGAAAGTTATGTTAATAAAATCATGAAAGAAGTCATGACTTGTTACTTTTTCGCAAGTAGTTATAAGAATGAAGTAGGTATGTTTATAGTAGTTAATGATATGTTCTATTGTCAATGAACAACAATGACGTAAGAATTATAAACATTTAGTTTGTCGGCCCCTCATTATACTAAACTGAAAGATTTTTGTTTGTTTTTGTTTTTTAAAAAGACAACTCCCGCATTAGGAATATAAATTCCTGTGTCGCGGGGGACTTTACAAACATACAAGAAACGGACACAAAGAACACCCTGACTCAGAACAACAAATTGTGAATCACACAAAGTGTTATCCTACGTGGGATTTGAACCCACGACACTTGGCGTAGTAGGAAGCGGCGTGGCGACCGCTTAAGCCACTAGGCCAACCGTGCAGTCATTGATGATGAACCATGTAACAGCTCGATTTAGGTCAGATTATGTAAATAATCCGAACATCTTAGCCTTCTAGCCTAGGAAACCTTTAATTTTGAGAGGAGGCCTATCTGACAGTAAAATATTAGAGACTCTTGACAGTGATGAATGAGTGAGTTCGTTCTTAACATATTATCAGATGAGGTAGCTGTTAGGTTGATAATGACTTTATAGATATCTGGTACAGTTTTAGTAGCACCATGGAGATCGGCTTTGTTAGCCACACACCTGCACACCAACGACAATCTGAATAGAATTAAAGAGGTTATTTGCAAATTGACCGGAAATAATTTTATTTACACATTACCTACTGAAACCCCAATACACTTAGATCGACAGGGATTACCAAGATGACCTACAAACACATCGAGTTGATAACAACTCGATGTGACTATTCCGAGAACTTCCAGAGTATAAACTCGGGAAGTTCTAGGAAGTTAAAATGTCTTGAAGCTTCATTGGAACAATAAGTTAATTAAATATCCATATACAACGTTATCGACACAGACTTAATTAATGAGAATTTATTAAATGAAAACAAAATACATTTACAAATAATGTAACATTTACACATATGAGGTGGAAGTAATAATGTATTCGATGATGACGTCCCCGTATATATAAAAGTACGCATACAACAAACAAATTACTGCGGAGTGGAACATCGCCGAAATAGGATCTAAGATAATTGATATTTTTAAAACAGGTAGGTTGAACTTGACATAACTTTTTTGCTATGCATGAGTTTATAAATCCTATATATAGAACTCCTTACAAGGCAATTAAAACTTTTGTGACTACGTGTGGCAAACTAAAACTTGCCTCTATCATCATCATCTCAACAAAAAAACTAATAGCCGTTTTCATTAACATTCTACCTTAATTTAAGGGGTTACTTACAGAGACTTGGGCAACCCTTACGCCGTTTGTCCACCGTCACCAGGACGTCACTGACATTGAGGTTATTTATGGCCCAGATCACGTTGACGTGACGACGATTGTTTGTCCACCGCGCCGATATCTCATAATTCAGTTCACTAAATCGGCACCGTTATCTCGTTGACGGTGAGGTCCCATTGACGGTGGCAGTGATATTTTCATTTTCCACTAAGTGCTTAGAGAGCCCCTAGTAAGGAGACGGTTTAAGTATACTTGGTAAATGTGGGCATAAGCTATCTGTATCAGTTTTATTAAAAGGAAGAGTACTAGACTCATAGCATTGCCAGTCCTTTTTAGGCACTGCCATTACTGCATATTCCCCTTACCAAGAGGGTATGAAACTTGCATGATGCTTTTTTTACTCGTTCTGGTCGATGTGATTTATTTTTAAATCCGCCATTTTAAGGTGAAATAACATATATTTTATTACTTTGATATTGCTTTGATTTTCGTTTTGATATTTTTAGGGGTTTTTGTTTGAAAATTGTAAAAATATTACATTGCCAAGTAATATGGTCAAATTAACCACTAAAAAAGGAAATGAGGTAAACGGGACTTATTCGCGATAATATTGTAAAGGTTACGATACCTTCTATTTTCCGACGTTTCAAACGGGTTATACCGCTCGTGGTGACGGGTAAACCCCGTTTACAGTAAAAACATGAGTATGTATTAAAGTCGCGAAAGTCTAAAAACAGTAAAATTATTAATTTTTGAAATTAAAAATATTCAATCTTTTTGATAAAATTATTAAAGACTTTAAAATGGCAATGGTTATACGATTGCTCTTTAACCGCTTAATATCCTTTTTTATGTATGGATGCTCCCTTGGCATGTTGCTCCTTTAGAGTTGGTGATAAGACGGTGTGTTGAAATTGAACCAACTTAAACCACCTTATCATCATCGCAGTCCACTGTTGGCCATAGGTCTCTCCCATTGCACATCACTTTCATTGATTTTGGGCTGCTCCTGCTCCTGTCACCCATTCTGGGTAAATAGTCACTCCACCTGGACAGTGGGCGTCCTGCACTTACGTTTGCCGAGTTGCGGAAAAAAAAAACCACTTGGTGTGCCACTTTGTAATTTATTGAAAAAGGATGAATCCGGGAGTAACTATTCTTAAGTCATCCGCAAAAGCGTAGGTACTGCTAACTGTTGAAAAAAAAGGAAAACGTATCCCGCCCACCCGCAGCAACACTCAGGAAAAAGTTAAATAAAATAATTAGTTTGGGACATAAACGGCTATATCATACATAAATAACAAACTGCCTAATGGCTTAAAAATTAATATTCAACGAAAAAGGCAATGTTAAAATAATCCTTTTGTTTATTTCGTGCTGAAAATTTTATGGAAGGTCGGTAAATTATCCTAATAATATCATAAACTTTACTGAATTAAGTAAAAAATAATTCGCGATTTTATTACTTCCTTCAATATTTGAGTAGGTATAAAAATACTTTACCGAAATATCCTACTTTACTTTTTATACTAATTGTTACTCGTAGTGCCCATCGCGTATCTCTTTGGGTGGAGGTCAACTGGCTGATTTTAGGCGGACGGATTTATTTCCTAGTATAAGTTTTACCGACCAATCTTTACACGCATCAAAAGACTAAGACAAAAGAAGGACCTTTGAAAGTGTAAGCAAATAACTGTAAAGTACCATTTTGTGAAGACAGTCCTTTCTCATACAATGTCCAAATTTACAATGGTATAAGTATATTGGTGAAATGTTGATATCAAAAATCTTATATTACTTCTCTGTGACAGCCTTGTAGTTACGGTACCTTTGGATTAAATATGTAATACATTTAATAATACATAAATAATTCTATCTACTAAAAAACTACTATCCTCTTAAAAATATAAAAACTCTAGCTGATGCCCGCGGCTCCGCTCGCGTCCTAGGGTTATAAAAAATAGATGTTGGCCGATTCTCAGACCTACCCGATATGTACACAAAAGTTCATACAAATCGGTCCAGCCGTTTCGGAGGAGTATTTTATATATAAGAAGATTAATGTCCATACGAATTTGTAAATTACATTTGTTTTACTAAACATTAAAATCATCTTTGCAGAACAATGACGGGTGTGGTCGAAGATACGTACATACCCAGCTATAACACTAGGTTGATCTTCTACCCGTTGCTTCTTCTGGCATCGAGCATCTGGATCCTTTACAGATGGCAACAAAAATCTAGACTTTACAAATTTGCTGAAAAAATTCCAGGACCGCCGGTAGTACCTTTCTTAGGAAATGCTCTTTTAGTACTCAAGAAAAATCCAAGTGGTAAATAAATAAATATGATTAAAACTCTTAACAACATTTTTATAATTAGTTTTAAAATAGATTGTTCAAATTCCGTACCTTAGAAAATTAACAAGATATTTCAATAGATTCGTGTCCATGAAAATTCTTGTAAGTCTGTTTCTTTCATTGTGTATTTCAAAAATTCTTTCATGAATGAATTTTAGATAAGCTAGTATGAATTTTAATTTACAGAACTTGATATACATTTTTTACAGAAATCGTTCAATTGGGATTGGAGTACGCCGAAAAATTCGGCAACGTTGTCCGATTATGGTTAGGTACAAATTTGATTGTGTTTCTTATGGACCCCGACGACATCGAAGTCATCCTAAACAGCCATGTTCACATCGATAAGGCTAAAGAGTATAGGTTTTTCAAGCCCTGGTTAGGAGAGGGTCTTCTCATCAGCACAGGTATATGTTTTTTTTATTTCAAATCTCATATATTTTTACAGACCGAATGTTACTTCTAACATGAAAATGGACATAAAATGTTACTTACTTTTAAAATATGTCGGCATGTGTCTATCAAACCAAGATATTGGTTGCTATGCAAATATTTGTATACTTTTTTAACATGAACTTAAATTATTATTTTTTTAAATATACGCCTGCCAAAGTGACTCTACTCTGCTTGATGAAACGCATTATAGTCCATTGCAAAGTTACATCTGGGGTTGCGTTTTTTAGAGGACGCAATTTTATTTTTTTGATGTGTAGGAGGGGTCAGTGTAAAGCTAAAACCAAAATTGTGGTGTCGCCAATCTTGTCCCACAGCCGCCATCTTGAAAATAGAGGTTGAAATGGTTTGTACAATATATCTCTTATACTATTTATTTGATAAAAAAAATTGTTAACATTTTTTGTTGCATATTAAATTTTCTACAACTTTGGTCCAGTATTTTTTTGTCGTAGAACTATAAATAAAAAACTTATAAGTGAAAATGTTCAAAAATTCGAGAAAATATTTATATTTTATTTTTTATAACCAAAAGAACATTTGCCTGCTAGTTTCATTATTATTTCTAACCTCTTTTATTGTAAGAATAAGCTAATAATACTGTGTTGAAGTTGTCGTTCAACTTATATCTTTTACTTATTTCTCTACGTGCGGATGTATTTTATTCTGTTTTTATTTGTAAAGACGATTTCGAATGATTTTAGACACGATTTTAACTTCAGTAAACTATTTTTTTTTATTAAGACTTTTTAGGCGTGCTTTTTCTATTATTCCATATTATTGAAAACAATTAAACAATTACAACAAAAAGAAATGTAACATTTCAATGGACTATTAGTAGAAGCAAGGCGGCTACATAACGCTACATATGAACTACCTAAATAAACTTATTCATATCGTACGGTTTTAGTTTACACGGATGTTTTAAAAATGGAACATATTAGTTTCGATAAAATAATTTTGTATTTTCATTATTGATTATATATATATACAATTGATGTTAACAAATTTTTATGTAGGTATTCTTATATAAATTCAGATAAAGCTTTATATGAACAGCAATTAAATAGATGGACAAATTTTAATTCAAAAAAAAAATTACAAAATAAACGTAAATGTAGTCGTGCTAAATTGTTAACTGACTGTAATCTAACTATAAATCCATGGCACTCATTGAATATTTTATGTCAATTTAGGTGAGAAATGGCGCTCACACAGGAAAATGATTGCTCCAACATTCCACATCAATATTCTGAAGTCCTTTGTAGGCATTTTCAACCAAAACAGTAAGAACGTTGTAGAAAAAATGCGTCCCGAAATTGGCAAGACTTTTGACGTTCATGACTATATGAGCGGTGTCACTGTAGACATTTTACTGGGTAAGTTTAAAATATATTCGAAATTAGTATAAAAAAATATAATATATTTGTTCATTTAAAGTAAAGTTATTTTTATGACTTATGGTTCGGAACAACACATACTTCTCTATTATGTTTGAAAAAAAATTGATTATACCCATTATGATAACAGTTTCTAGATGGTTGATAAATTTTTGGATACTTTGACAAAAGCGCAGATGTAAAGCAATACAACACAAACTAATCTAAACTGAAACATTAAGTTTATAAAAACTAAAACATTTAACCACGAGTAAAGTCACTTAATGTTAAAATCAAAAAATCCTCACCTTGAAAGTTACAAAGTAACTATTCAATATTTCAAAGAATATGTCATGTACTTAACAGTAAGTATATCTCATTGTTTTCACGATTGCCATAAATTATTTAAATTAATTGACCTTTGCCCATTTAAACTGTGTTCGTTTCTTTTGTGTGCGCAAATACTATACAATAAATTTAAATTATATGGACGTCAATATTCGAAAAACTATCAACACAATAGCTACAACTGATCAAAAAAGTCACACTCATTATACACTCAAATTAAAGAAATTTAAAAATGACAACTTGAAGGGAACAATGGCGAGCTACCGAACAAAATTTTATTGCTATATCTTTTAGCGTGCATTGGTGAAAAAATAAATGGAATTCCTAAACAATTTTGAGTAAGACGTCATAATAACAGAAGTCGATTCCCATCCGGGATAAATCGTTGTGGATAAGCACGATCATTTGTTCTGTAGAATTAGAAGTTGTAAATCATTAATTACGATATTTTTGTAACACTACTTTTGTAATGGCACACTGCACGTGTTGGGTAACTGTAAGTGTAGTGAGCAGTTGTTTATGAATAAATAAATAAAGTCAAGAATTAAAGATATTCCAGGTTGTACTTAAAAAGGTTAGGTGGATATTTAATTTTTACTTCTTTAAAAACTAATATCAATATAGACATAAACATGCTAAATGACAAAGACTAGAGTACTTGGGAGACCCGAATGTAATCAGAATGATTTTCAAGTTTTCTACCTACCAAATGTATTTTTATGAAAGTAGGATATTAGGAATTGCTATTATTATTTTCTATTAAAACTTTTTTTTAAATTGAACTCTTTTTTAATCGCCTTAAACATTTCAGAAACGGCCATGGGAATCACAAGAAAAACTCAAGATGAATCTGGTTTTGATTATGCTATGGCTGTTATGAAGTAAGCATACACTAATAAGTATTTAACTATATATATTACTAGCTGCGCCCCGCGGTGTTACCCGCGTATATTATTATGGTTGCTATGCAAGTGCATGGCAACCGGTGAAGTTTTGACAGGAGATAAACAGTGATACATTTTGACATCTACGATTTATGTATTTTCATAATCACTTAGCTTTCGCCCGTGTATCTCGATTATTGCAGTAAAAAGTAGCCTATTTGTTATTCTGATATATAAGCTATATTATTGTAAAGTTTCATCCAAATCCGATCAGTAGTTTTTGCGTGAAAGGGGAACAAACATACATACACACATACATACACACATGCATACATACATACATACTCACAAACCTTCGCGTTTATAATATTAGTAGGACAACTGTAGAAATGATGACTTGCATGATAATTAGTTCAAAGCAATACCCATTGAATTGGCTTATTATAAATATTATGCCCTAAACCTAAATTAACTATAGTCACGAGTCTAAGTAAACTTTCTCACTATCTTCTTCTTCTTTAGCATCGGACCTCCGCAACCCTACGGTAGAAATAAAATTCGAAGGTTGAACTAATTGTCAGTAAATTTGAGAACACTGACTTCCCAATAACGATTGCCATAGAAGTTCATGACAACCGGGACCGACGGCTTTGCGTGCTGTCCGAGGCACGGGCGTGAATCACCGCCAAACTTTCAAACTCCGGACTGCTATTAGGAATTTCCTAAGAAAAACACTTTTTGGCCCGACCCGGGATTTCAACCCGAGACCTCTCGATTAGTAGTCGCATACGCTATCTTCTAGTTACTACACAAAAGCTATCTCACTATATGGATATTAATTGAATATTTATATTCATAGTCTAAGCCTAAACTATTCTGTTGCAGCACTTAATTCACTGACTTATTTCACGTGAGTCATAAAAATATGCTTGTAAGGGTGAGAACATTTTGACTTATACATCACAATCAAAGTTGGCTTACTTTGATTTCAACAGCAAAAACCTCGTGAAATTTTGGAAATCATTACATTGATTTAACTCTCTCTCTCTCTCTCTCTCTCTCTCTCTCTCTACAATTGTTTCTCATGCACTTTTTTAAAACTCACATAATTTTACCGCTTCTTTTACCAGGATGTGTGACATCATCCACCAGAGACACTACAAACTATGGCTTCGATTCGATGCATTTTTCAACCTAACTTCATTTTATAACCAACAACAGAAACTGTTGGGTATCATTCACGGACTCACCAATAAAGTATGTTGAAATTATTATTTTTCATGAGTATTAACTGCCAAATAATTAATTAATATAACATTTCCTATCATATTATATTGACTTTTTCAGGTTATAAAAAATAAGAAGGAAACGTATTTTGAAAATAAAGCCAAAGGTGTTATTCCACTAACACTGGAAGAGCTGACCAGAACTCCTGATGATGTGCTCGCAAACAACGACAAAACTCTCTCAGAGGATGTATTCAAGGGCTATCGTGATGACTTAGACTTTAATGATGAAAACGATATCGGTATGTTATAACCAAACTAATATTTAATTTAAAGTAAAAAGAATTTATTGAAATAATTTGGACCCTTATAACTTGTAGGTGAAAAGAAGCGATTAGCTTTCTTGGACTTGATGATTGAATCTGCGCAAAATGGAACGCACAATATCAGCGATCACGAAATAAAAGAAGAAGTTGATACCATCATGTTCGAGGTGAGTTATCGTACAAGGACGAGATAGTTTTTTTAAATGTCAACGAATAATGAGTATAATTTTGAAATCCAGTTGTGTTCAAATATATGTACATACACTTTTAAAATCCATTCTCAGGGACACGACACCACAGCTGCTGGATCTAGTTTTATGCTCTGCCTGCTAGGCGTTCACAAAGACATCCAAGAAAAGGTTTACGATGAACTTTATGAGATTTTCGGAGATTCAGACAGGCCAGCCACTTTTGCTGACACATTGAAGATGAAGTACTTAGAGAGAGTTCTTCTAGAGTCATTGAGAATGTATCCCCCAGTACCCATGATTGCCAGAAAACTCAACCGTGACGTTAAAATCCGTAAGAACTTCTCTTTATAAATATTTTTCTTTCCTTAAAATTTGATTCAAAATTTAATGATTTTTTTTTATAATTTTAGCATCCAAAGGCTATATTCTGCCTAAAGGCTGTACTGTTGTGATTGGTACTTTGAAAGTTCACCGTAACCCTGACCACTACAAGGATCCAGATGTATTCAACCCCGACAACTTCTTGCCTGAAAACGCATCTAAGAGACACTACTACAGCTACATTCCATTCAGCGCGGGACCAAGGAGCTGCGTGGGTATGTGTATTAGATTTTTTTTTTATATTTCTGCACACTCATAATTTCAATTACATCATGCAGCTCAAAAAAATGTTTACAAAGAAACTGAATTTAATGAAAATAAGTCACATTTATTCTTATAAATGTAAAAGTGACTCTGTCTGTCTATTTGATATTAATCAAATTAGCCATGGAGATACATTGGTTATACAAAAACATATCCTTTCTCATTCCTTTAACGCGATAACCGTATACGTAAACGGAGCTGCGAGGAAATTATTATATTCTTATTTATTTCTTTATTTATAAAACAGGTCGCAAATACGCCCTCCTAAAACTGAAAGTGTTGTTGTCGACTGTTTTGCGTAACTTCAAAGTCGTATCGGACGTCACTGAAGATCAATTCTCACTACAAGCTGATATTATTCTGAAGCGAGCTGATGGCTTCAGGTTGAAGATCGAGCCCAGAAACAGGGTTCCCTCGACAGTTGCTAGCACAGCTTAAACTGTAAACATGTTTCATGTATGAATGTCTTTGGGCTAATCTGATAAGAATACACTTAGACAAACGTCTTTTCTGTTAGATTGGCTGTTTACCCAGAATTAAGGTTCACTCTACGTAAATGTGATACGTAATGCTTATTAATCCCTATTTCTCGTAGGAAAATTCTTGTTATAAATTAAATTAATTATTTTCAAAACTCTGTCATATAACATCCAGGGAAGGTACAAATTATTAATATTTGATTGAAAATAAAATTATCCTTTTTCACTGGTAACAGGTGTATTTTTATCATATTCGATTTCATCACTTGGATTTAAAACTGTTAAACACAACTACTAATTGTGGTTTGAAGACGTAACCTTGTGTCATATTTCTTGTATTTTCATTCTTCTGTAAAATAAGAGTTGATTGATAATACTTCCCGTACACGATCATTCGTTGCAAATGTTTATTTATATAATTTATATGATTAAATAAATATTTTTTTGTTACTTGTCATGTTTCATTTTATCATCGTCTTTACAGCCTTAAAAGTCTACTGCTGAACATATGACTCTAAAGGTGGTTTCGGCCTACTGTAAAAAGCTGAGCAGACGATCACCATAAGGATTGCTTCAAAATATTATCCACGGAAGTCATAGAACTGATTAAGGGGCAAATTATTCAGTGCAAAATGGTTTTATTTAAAATAATAAAAATATGTTTCTGATTAAAAAATATAAGAATATAAAATTAACGATAAAAGCTTCATCCGTCGGGCTCCCTCTTACGGAAACCTCCTTTTTTATTTTTACGTGACTTAACTGACTGACTTAACTTGTGGCATCCAGCCAGCCATCCAGAACGTCTCATGCTGTACCTATTCTGTTGTTGCCTGTCAGCCTATATTGATCGATGGCAGACCTAGGAGTACCAGACATACTGCTTCGTATAGCAAAAATATATCATCTTATTCACCTTTTATTCACTTGTATGCTAAAGACCACTGAAGAAGTCAGTGACTAAGAAATCTATAATTTGGTATGTACATAATACATCTCTTAATATATTCAACAAATGTTGAAGAAAGTCAATATATCATCCTCTATGTCTATATTCTATGGTATGTTGTTTATTTTAGCGCCTGACATAACCTTTAAATGAAATACTTATACAAGTCATAAATAAATTTTAACAGTGCTATCAAAACGAAGGCGCTAAGTAAAAAAAATTGACTCGATCACGGTGACTAATATTTACATATCTATTTGCATTTCTAAATGTTAAAATTACGTATAATACCGACGTTCTTAACATATTTATTAGAGGTTAAAGTATGAAATTGCCGATTATTTAATCATTTATGCCTTTGCGATAGAACTCTAGTAATCTAGGTTCTACAAAAGTGTGTGAAAGCATTTTGTACTGCCTCCTGGGAAGAAAACTTTTTATCACGTAGAAAATTGTCCAAATCGTAGAAAAAAGAAATGGTAGTCGGTTGGAGCAAGGTCTGGCAAATACGGAGGGTGAAGAATGGTTTCTAATTACAGTTGCTGTAGAGTTAAAACGGTTTCTCGTGCTGTATGAGGTCTCGCGTTATCATGGAACTATAATGGTGAAGATCGATTCATGAGTCGGGGCTGTTTCACTCCAAGTTTTGGTATCATTGTTCGGAGTTCGGCACAGTAAACATTTGCCGTTATTGGCGGTTGAGAGTATGTCATGCTCACTCAAATGTCACGCTGATGGTGACGCGTGTGTCGGATCATTTAATTCCCTTCAAAATGGTTGAGTTGAATGGTGCTGATCCATGGGTCATGTTCGTGAACAGGGACTGTCAGTTGTGACTGGTCATCTCTTAGTTGCCACGGCTTATTTGAATTAATTATTTTACATTTGAATTGTATTTTTGTTGTACTATGGACACTTTTAACGTGCACGTCTTGCAACATCGTTCTCACTTAATGTACCATCTCAACATGAATGATGTAAATTGATGACTGGACTATAGGTTTTTATGCGAAAGAGGTAAAGCGCTAACTCAATACAATATTCAGAGCAATAACACCAAAATATAATTCAAGATATGCATGTACTACACCTGTGTCAAGTAGTAATTTTTAATATTTAAAGTTGAGCTTGGCGTGCTATGTATTCACAAACAATATCCGGCAGCTCGTTAAAGATTTTGGCCAGCACGTATTTGCGTAGTTGCATAGTACGTGCAATGAACAGAAAACCATTATTGTAAAACAGGAAGGTGCTACTATCTATTTCGTCTTATAGATGATTTTCTTCTTATCTACTATAAAATAAAAATATTCTCGCCAATACTTACTATTTAAACATATCATACTCGTTTCACAGTTTTAATTTAAATATCATAAATAAATGGTTTTTGGTAATGGGAATTCGTGTACTCAATACTATTTCATTATATTCAATATATTCATTTCTATGTGTTTATTGTTAAATTTAAATGAACTTGTCAATATACAACTTCGATTGAACCAGCCCATTTGTGCCAAAGTATGACTCTACAAGACCTAAACTCTAAACAGTTGAATAACTGTAAGGAAAACGGAATTTAATGAAGGCTCAAGACTTAAATTGATGAAAAGGTTTCTCTTAATGTACCACCAAACTGAAATGAAACTGTAAAATAATCGGTTGATTGCTTGTGATTATACATATCTATGGTGTAAATCATTAAAATCTAAGCAAAACTAGATTTATGTCGTATGAAAATGAAGATCAAATTTCAACTTAACCTATAATGAACGAAGTAGTTATTGCGATTTACGTATTTATTTATTGCAGTTGCATTTTTTATTAATAATATTAATTTGCAAGAGCGTTAGTCTCGATTTAGATACCTTTTTATATAGTTGGATCATCAGAAGGTAAGATTTTTTATTCAAGTGTACATAGATGTTTTATGTGATGATTTGTTTGTAAAAAAGGATTATGTAAAAATGTGTATATGTACAAAGAAGTTGACGGTGGCTAATTAAATAATATAAATATTTGAACATAAATATAAATATAAATAATAATATTATTCTAGTATGATTATCGCCTTGAAAATAATCCGAAGCCTCATTCATTTAAAAACAAGATTTTTACATTTATCCATACTAATATTATAAATGCGAAAGTAACTCTGTCTGTCTGTCTGTTAGGCTTTCACGCCTAAAGCACGGAACCGATTTTGATGAAATTTGGTATGAAGATAGAACTGAACTTGGGAAAAGACATAGGATACTTTTTATCGCGAAAAGAAGGGTTTGAAATAGGGGACGAAAGTTTGTATGAAAGTTCCTCATTGTCAAACATAAAATCATGTAAGAAGTCTAAACCTTGGGAAAGACTATAGGCTACTCCTTACCTTGTCGCGCGATATAACCGAATTCCACGCGGGCTAAGCCGCGGGCGGAAAGCTAGTATAAAATAAAACTAATTAGTGAACGGAAAGCATCTCGGTCGTATCCTAATTTTAAATACTTACCTATCACTTTGTGCTTAAACTAATATACATAATATATTTAATGTCTATTATGTTCTCTTAGTCGATTTCGGGCAAGGCGGCGAGTCTCAACAAAGATCAACCAACTAAGTATAATAATACTAGTATAAGAGTAAGAGATATAATATTGATATAGTCATTGAAAGATGTTCTTAGGTTAGCTACGTAGTTACAGGGGTTAAAAGACCCTCTGTCTTATGAAATTCCGTAATTAGCACTAGTAGTAGCGACTGAATACATTATTGACTTGGTGCTACATGGATTTCATAACTTTTAATGGTAGAAGAAACAAGTTGAGAGACTAATAATTTTTTAACAAGTTTTGTTTTTAATGGCATTTTTATAGTGCGGAATAAATTTTATCTCTGATCTATTGTTACTATTAAAATCTTCTTATCAAACTAAAGTATACATAAATTTTGTTGTTTCAGACCCGTTGCTCAATGGCAGAAAGTGACTCTTCTTGTGTTACTATTATTAATTCGCTAATTATGAAGCACTACCTAGTTGAGTCTTGCGCTGTGTACTCTATAAGTAATTGTATAGACAATTACTTATAGAGTACACAGCGCATTACGCTTACCTATAGAAGTAATTTATTTATAAAAACTTTAACAAAATAGACCCAAATAACACTAAAGTCTATAATTATGTTTTACCATTTTTTTTCTGTGCGCTCTTTTCTGTACATACGTAACATCTGTGGCTACTGAAAGAAATGTTTTAAGAAGAACAAGAGTTATGGCGGTTTTAGATAGATTAAAAATAATATCATTTAACAGTATGTTACACAATCCTCGTCGAGGTTAGGTTAAAGCGTTTGGTAACCTACGAGGGCGTCTCCCCCCCGGGCTGGGTGTAATCTGTTACGCAGACGACACTCTGGTCACGGCCCGGGGGGCAAACTTTGAGGAGGCGGCGCGCCTGGCCACCACAGGAGTCTCCCGGGTGGTCGGGCGCATCGAGGCGCTGGGTCTGCGGGTGGCCCTGGACAAGACGGAGGCCCTATTATTTCATGGGCCCCGTCGTGGTCCGCCCGCCGGCGCCTCGATCGAGGTCAACTCGGCCCTCGTACCGGTCCGGGCCCAGATGAGGTACCTGGGTCTGGTCCTCGACGGTAGGTGGCTCTTCGACGAGCACTTCCAACAGCTTGGTCCTAAGCTGGTGGGCACTGCCTCCGCCCTAGGGCGACTTCTGCCCAATTTGGGCGGGGCCAGTGTCCCCACTAGGCAGCTGTACACGGGGGTTGTCCGGTCAATGGCACTTTACGGTGCACCGGTGTGGGCGGCGGCTCTGTCCGCCCAAAACAGGGCGCGCCTCTGGCGCCCCCAGCGGATACTGGCGGTCAGAGCCATACGCGGATACCGCACCGTGTCCACAGAGGCGGCGTGTGCCTTGGCTGGAACACCCCCGTGGGATCTGGAGGCGGAAGTGCTCGCCGAAGTTTATCGGCGAGTGGCTGACTTCCGGGCGGAGAGCGGCTTTCGCCCTCCGCCCGAGGACGTGCGCGAGTGGCGCGAAGCCGCTCGCCGAGCCACCATGCAGAGATGGTCGTTCCGTGCTTCGCCGCCGTGGAGGCTCTTCAGCCGGTCCTCGAGGAGTGGGCAGGGCGGCAGCACGGGACCCTTTCCTTCCGGCTGACGCAGGTACTTTCCGGGCACGGTTGCTTCGGAAAGTACCTGCACTCGGTCGCTAGGAGGGAACCGAGTCCCGCCTGCCACCACTGCGACTGCAGTGAGGACACGGCCCAGCACACGCTGGCGGTCTGCCCCGCTTGGGCGGCGCAGCGCCGGGTCCTCACTGCAGTCATCGGAGGGGATCTCTCGCTGCCGGCCGTCATAAGATCGATGGCCGGCAGCGACAGTTGTTTTACCGCGGTCGCAACCTTCTGCGAGGACGTAATCTTGCAGAAGGAGGTGGCGGAGAAGGCCCGGGAGGATGCCATCCAATCGGACCCAATCCGCCGCCGGCGCCCCGGGCGGCGGAGGCGCGCATACCTGCGTCTCATGCCGCCCTGAGAGTGGCCGCGGATGGGCGGGACGGGTTTCCCGTCCGTCCGCAGTAGAGGCCAACCGCGAGGGGGCGACGTCCGCGTGTGACCGGACGTTGCCTAATTAGAGAGTAAATATTGAGATGGTGCCCGCAACATTGCGGGCAGGCGCCGGTTGGAGTCCAGAAGGAAATCCCCTCCCTGGACTCCTTCCAATACAAAGGCGCAGAGAGGGTCACACCGTGTGGTTTTAGTCGGTTCGAGTCCGACACACCACCCCGCCGTAACCCCCGACGGGGTGACGGTCCGCGGGGATTTCCACACGTCAAAAAAAAAAAAAAAAGCGTTTGGTAATATGCAAAATAACAAATAAAGTGCTACCTTAAGTAAAATTTCACAATCATACCAGGTAATTTGCAGATTAACTAGTAAATGCGTCATCATCATAATCATCATCAACAGCCTTTAACAGTCCACTGCTGGACATAGGCCTCTCCTTAGAAAGGAGGTTTTGGCCTACTATACCACGCTGGCCAGACGTGTTGGTATAGGGTTGGTTTCAAGTTTTCCTTCTCTTTGATATTGTCTTGCGTAGTTTATCCCTTAGTCGCCTTTTACGACACCCGCGGGATGAATAGGAGTGGTGACACTCTGTATTCTTAATCCGTCACCACACGGAAATGCGTAGATTAACATATTTTATATTTTAACGGTAACATATGGATACTTTATATAACTTATACTCTCGATTGTCGGCTCATGCTGGAACTTGTTAAAATACATTGTTCAATAAAAATTTAATAGTGGAATAGAAGTTCAAGTGAGTTTAATTTAACAATGTAAATGTCTTTCGGTGTACTCAGAAGAATAAAAACATATTACAATAAATTCATATTTCGCCAAATTGCTCAGCTGTGGTAGGCACACACGTTTTAGTCGATACAGAGTTGTAATTTGTCAAATGAGGGGAATTTAACAAGTTTTGGATACTCTTATTCTTTACTAGCTGTGCCCGCGACTTCGTTCGCGTGGTTGTCGAGAGCAAAACAACGTCGTTTAGATAAGAGTATATCACCTTTTTGATGATTTAGATAAGAGTCCTGACTTTGGTATAGTTGATTACGTTAATGCTTCTCTATATACTATGTTAGCGGTGGAATTACCCGGAGCATATACAAAAAGGTTGTTTGGGTTGCTAACACGTGATAGAGAAACATAGAGTTGGCCGTGTGAAAAACAATCAAAAGTAAGGTCTACACCCGCAACGGATAACGTCTGGCCTTGGGCTTTATTAATAGTCATAGCGTAACAGAGGCTTACAGGAAATTGCACACGTTTGAAAGTAAACGGAAAATTATTGGGGATAATGGGTATCCTGGGAATGAAAACAACATCACCGGAGCCGCAACCTGTTAAGATTTCGGCTTCGATGACATTTCGTTGGAGATTTGTTACTCTCAACCGAGTTCCATTGCATAGTTTTGGTGGGCTTAAATTTCTGAGTAGAATGATTGGTACTCCGACTTTTAAATAAATTTTGTGTGCTGGAAGACCTGGTGTATTTAGAGAGTCTAAAAACTCTACTGGATAGTGGGTGGCATCTCCTTCTTCTAAAACCGTGTTAATAGATAAATATTCCCTACTTTCTCCAGAAACATGTACCAATATTTGAGAATTTATTGCTGCTGCTTGGTCGTTGCGAGGTGCCAAAATAGCTCGTTGGCATAGCCAAGCAGCGTCATGGTTCGAGATCTCTGATGGATCTCCGTATACAGAGGAAATGAGTTCCTGCTGTGAGGCAACAGAAGAACACAGGCTTTCGACTAAAGTTACTTTACCTCCTTCTTGAGTCGGGTATGTGCCGTTACCAATTTGAAGTAGTAAATTTGAGAAAACCTGCGCGTTTGCGTCACCTCCCAAATATGCTCGCATATTAAAGCTCAAATTAGTTAATATGACACTACGCCATAAAATAGAGCTCTTTAAACAGGCACCTATTTCATCGGCCCTCGTTCCTCTGGGTATTATAGGGAGTGTCTGCCTGAAGTCTCCACAGAATAGCACCGTTAAGCCTCCCATCGGTCGGTCATTTTGTCTTATATCTCGCAACGTTCTATCTACAGCTTCCACAGCTTTACGATTTGCCATCGTACACTCGTCCCAAACGATAAGGGCGCAATCGCGTAAAACCCTTGCTTTATCACTATTGCGAGACACGTTGCAAACAGGGTTTTCTGTGCGGTCCAAGTCGATTGGTATTTTAAATGTTGTATGTGCAGTTTTTCCTCCTGGTAATAAAGTGGCAGCTATTCCTGAGGAAGCGACGGCAAGGGCAATTTTGTTTTGGCTCCTTATTTGAGCCAAGATAACTTTAGTGAGGAAAGTTTTACCTGTTCCACCAGGTGCATCTAAAAACAGCATTTCTCCTAATGAATGTTCTACACTACAGCATACTCTATCAAAGATTTGACGTTGTTCTGACGTCAAATTTGAACAGCCATTTCGCAATATTTCTGCTAACTCTTCGGGGTTGTAATTTATTTCAGATGTATACTCCCTATTAATTCGTTCCCCACCAACTGTCGGTGTCGGCAAGCCGTATTGACTGAGGGGGTTCCCTCCTATACTTGTAACTATATCTTGTATAGCCAGCAAAGCCCTATTATGGCAGCTTTCACGTACTTAGTCAGAAGTTTCACTATTTATATTTTGCTGTCTCAAAAAATCTTCGGCAAACGCGTCTTTATATTTTTGCCACAACTGCCCAGCGTCCGATAGGCCACAAAATGTCAACAAAATGGCAAATAAATGGCGCAAACGATGTGGACTATCACTGACGCATGCTTCGGCTAAAGCATCATCCCAATGCTGATCGCCATCTAATAAATGCCGTGCGCGGCAAGCAGCTTGAAATGTGGGATATTCTATATCGTCCACTTTGCGGAGCTCAGCAAAAGAAGTAGGTCCTCGCACTGTGTGAAGAAGAAGGCGTAAATAATAACACTCTGCATTATTTGGGTGCACCGTGTATACTCTTCCAATCACGTGTTCTTTAAAAATGCCGGACTCGCCTTCTACAGCAGTTCCACGTCTCCTGCGATTAAAAACACCTTGCTGCTTGTTATAAGTATAATAATGTGGCACTTCATTGTACAACAGAGACTTAGCGAAATTGTCTCTTTCGCAAAGGCGAAAGAATGCGAGCAAGGTGGTTTGTCTTGGGTTGTTCATTCTTTCTGCCACATTTTCTGGCTGAAAGTAAACTCGCTGCCCGCCTTCCAGGTGCACGTCAAGATGGATGACTGGCGGATACCTTTCATGAATAGGGAAACTCAAAATGCGCCAAACTGCCTCCGAAGAGCTTATGTATCGGCCAGATTGATACCTTGTCACTTCATCAAATTGGTTGTTATTTCTTAGTGCTATCATGGCTTGATCACTACCTTTATTAACATATTTACATATATATTTTATAGATTCGACGCTATTACAAATTTCAACATTAATGTGTGCTTGAAAAGCGTTTGACAAAACTGGAGAATACGGTACCACCCAACTATTATTTAGAATTATTTCTTGTCCACGGAATCTGACAGTAGCTGTGAAACCACCTTGTGACGGTGATCTTCGCCGGTATTGCGGATACCCATTTTCCCCAGCCATAGTTAGTTCTTTCAGTGCTCTGGGGTATTTTTTTGAGCATTGACCATCTTTCATGCACGGTGATTCCCTGTTTAAGAGGCCACATGGCCCGTGAACCATATGTGTTTTTACTATGTCATGCAAAATCGGATCTGCATTATAGTCCGGAAATTCTGCACTTATGACACTGTCTATAGCATCGGGACGAATTTTTTCTTCCAGCCACAGAAGAATGTGCGCGTGGGGTAAACCACGCTTTTGCCACTCGACGCTATACATAAAACAAAGAGTTGAACCGAAAACTTTCTCCTTTGTAAGTAGATTAATCAAGACTTTGAGTTTTAAATGAAAAATCCTAGCAATAATGTCATGTCTGTCGTATGACGCCTGTCCTGTGAGAAGTGCCTGGCAAATCTCCGTCCACTTTGGATTTGTTGTAAATGTTATAAAAAGGTCCGGCCGGCCGTATTTACGGACGTAACAAAAAGCATCTTGCGTTCGTTCGTGCATATACCGCGGACCGCCTGTGAAACTGGATGGCAAAATAACCAATCGACCACAGATCAAAGAAATACAGTAGAGATATGCAATTGAGGCGTGACGCTTGCGAACGCATCTGGCCTCAAAGCGGCTTGATGCCATTTTCGGACATTAGTCGCATGTCAACTTGCGACGTCTTCACTGCTCTTGATTTTTTACAAAATGCCGCGTTGTTCAGTGATTGTTTGCAAAAATAACAGCTGTATTGTGAATTACAAGAAATATGGCATCTCATTTCATATCTGAATATTATAATATTTTAGTTTTTCATACTGAATTCATTAAAACATTTTAGAAACATGATAAAATACCAAATTAATCCTTTTCATTAGGAGCTAAAACCATTGCTTGCTTAGTACAAATCAATGAATGAATCGGCTAGTTTAATAGCGCAATGGATAAGTGTTTTATTGATACTCTCACTGACACGATAGTTTTGGGAAGCGGCCGCTGTCGGCCTTTGTATTAGAGATGTGATGTGATGTTTATGATTGTCGATATTTTAAACGATCCTATTAAGTGCGAATGATTATTAAAGATATAAATAAATTGTAATATTATAATTATGTAAACGTATAAAAAGTGTAGATAAAGTTTTGATTTTTAATTTATTCTGGCACTCAAGCATCATTTCTACCTTGCTTTTATTTCAAAATTTTAGCTATCCGAAGGATCCAAAAACTAAAGAAATGTGGATAAATGCGACAGGAAGGGTCCAAGCTGGTTCCCAACAAAAATAGCACAATATGCTCGCCCCAACAAATTTTCACCAATACGATCAATCGCCAATGAATAACCATTTAATAATACTAATAAAAGCCGTAATGGAAAAATATGCAACCGTAAGATTACACTACTTAACTAAGAACGCAACACCTAAACTGTCTAAGCGGCAAGTTTTAAATAAATATTTACATTTAACTGGTCAATAAAATCCTTAACAATAAAATTCTTGCAGTTTTACCTGTGTTCTAGTCTATATTAGAAAAGATGATATCCAGTTTTTTGGTAGTTAATTAGTAAATATTCCAATTATGATAAAACATCGCTTGTATAGAGTATATTCGAGCGAAACTCCTGTTTAGTTTTCTTTTCACAGTCAATAAAATCTTAAGGAGAAAGAGCGGATAATACAGCTAACTGAATTTCATTCGATATTTTTCTATGATTATCACTTCACATCATTAATTGCATAACTTGCACATGTGTGTTTATTCGAAATCCGTAGCTACAGGTAGAAGCGCCGCCCTCTTTTCGAATGTGTTCTATTAGTGGGTTTATTGGTGTCTCTGTAAGTTTCTTTGTGTGCGGGAGAAATACGAGCGTGTGTGCCGTGCTTACAATTTTTGGTTTTGTGTTAGTGAAGTAAGTGGGGGAAACGCGGAGACATCTGAACACGAATAAATTTGTGTACAAAGCAAATCTCCTGTGTTTCTTTTATCTGTGCAATCGACCCAAGTTTTCGACGTTATTATCTGATTGCATGGCGTCCCGCAAGTGCACGTATTCTTCAGCGCGTAACCGTCGCTGGTTAGTGCGAATATACACTAAACGTTCAGTTTCTATTTTTGCGTACATGTCCACAATAAATTGGCTGAACAAACCACGAAATCGTTGCAAATATACGAAACTGTTTTGCCTTATTTGTAAAAGGTAGGAATAGTATTGTTGAGCAGATATTTTTTTTTGATAATTAGTGACTCTCGTAGTAGGGTTCACTTGGTACAGCCCAAAATTGTACCCATCTTCACCATGACAATAGATTAGTGGATATTGCAGGGCGTCGTAAGCTCGGTGGGTTTCCAAAATGCGTTGAAGGCGATCGTCGCGTGTACGCAACACGATATCACGTCTCTCACACTCCTGGTCGACTAAAACAACTGCAACTTCATCTGCGACGGGTGCATTGTGTCTTCCACGGTGTTCACCCACAGGACGTCTATCGGCACTTATAACAATTTTGAAATCATTGCTGCCTTGTGGAATTGACTCCAATGCAGCTTTGAATTCACGAACGTACTGGTTAACGCGATGCAGCAATTCTTGAAGTTGACCCAAAAGCTCAGCATTGAGCTGGGGAAAATTGTGATTTCTAACATTGAGCTGTTGCGTGTAATCGGATACAAAATAAATTTGGAGAAATTTGGGTTCATTTTCTGGCAGCAAAGATCCAATAAGGTGATAAACTTGACCTTGTACTTTGAAGGTTGGCATGAACGGTCCTTCCGTTATTTGTTTTGCCCCAAAGGAAGTCATTTGGAAAGCACTGTTATATAAACGAATATTATCCAAAAAACGGTTCGACTGGGGATGATCGCCATTCAGGAGACTTATAAGTAAGTGTGGTGGATCTTGGAAATTTGGAAGAACAATTTTTCCATTTGAGCAGCACATTCCATCTGTCTCTTTCCTCCATTTCAAAGCATGACAAAAATTACAAATTTCTCTCATGTCACCCACGAAAGTAAAGCCAGCATAATTAATTCTAGACGAATATGTGAACCCTGATTTTTCCCTATTGTCCCAAGGTAATAAAATATTTGCATCGTCATTTTCCATGGACTCATCAGCTCCGCTATTTGTTTCTCTATTCATATGGTATCGAGCTCGTTCTATTTCTAGGCGAGATTGACGTTGTTCTGCTGTTTCTGCTCGTCTTAGTTCATCTATTCTTTCCCTTTCAGATGCAAGATAACTTTCATTGTTTCTTTGTACACCTACATAGTTATGTCTAGCTATTTCTAATCGTTCTTCTCTTTGGGAGAGAGATTCAGACTCGCGCGAGAGAGCGTGTCGCTCTCGGTCAGATGACAGACGTGCTTGGCGTTCCTCGATACTCTCTTGAGAACGCAAAGTCGCGGTCCGAGTTCTTTGCGAACTTAAGCGCGACTCCCTTTCTGTGAAAGTCTCTGACTCGCGTGAGAGAGACTGGCGCTCCCGATCAGCAGACAGCCGAACTTCGCGTTCCTGGATATTCTCTTGAGAACGCAAAGTCGCGGTCCGAGTTCTTTGCGAACTTAAGCGCGACTCCCTTTCTGTGAATGTCTCTGACTCACGTGAGAGAGAGTGGCGCTCCCGATCAGCAGACAGCCGAACTTCGCGTTCCTGGATATTCTCTTGAGAACGCAAAGTCGCGGTCCGAGTTCTTTGCGAACTTAAGCGCGACTCCCTTTCTGTGAATGTCTCTGACTCACGTGAGAGAGAGTGGCGCTCCCGATCAGCAGACAGCCGGTCTTCGCGTTCCTGGATACTCTCTTGAGACCGCAAAGTCGCGGTCCGTGTTCTTTGTGAACTTAAACGTGACTCCCTTTCGGTGAACGTTTCCGATTCACGTGAAAGAGCGATGTGCTCTCGGTTAGCAGATAACCGTGCTTCACGATCTTCTTCCGATTCCTGAGACCTACAAAGTCTCATCCTTTTCGCATTTCGGCTACGCAGCGAAAGGTTAGTTTTTTTTCTTTGAGGCATTTTCAAGGAAAATTAAAGCAATAAACAAAACTAACAACACTTATGACTGAATAGCCTACAAACTTAAAAGAACGGTGCGTCGAACAGTCTAGTGTGACAACGTATCGTCTGTTCGTGGTCGTGACTCAACGAATTGGCAACACTAACTTACTGTATAACGATTGGCACTATTGGATTCAAACTACGAAGTAAATCAAATACAATCTTAACTTCGTACTTCAAACCAATGACCAAAGTTGACCAAACGAAACCAATAAGATAAGCAAATACTTTTTTTTCGACCAATTTAGAAAATCGATAAACCAAGCAACCAAAGAACTTTTACGACACACGCAAGAACTTTTAAGACACCTAACGAAACCCAATTTGCCTAGTAAACACGGTGGACGTCATCCTCGCGCGGAAAATCTTAACACCGCGATTCAGAAAATGACGTCATTTGCACAACGCCATCTATCGGATTTAGATTTCAACTATCAACATTAGTTCTATTTTTAGTCTTAAGATGTCGTTGCAAGTACTATACTTAATTGCGTAACGTAATATTTTACTTCTTGAACTCACTAAATTAATCATATCTTTTGATAGAGTGAACCGATTTCGATGAAACAAAAACTAAGTTAAACCTCAAGTTGCGTATAATTTTTGTATATAAACATTGTCAGCATTGAATTCGTAGATTTTACGTGATGTGCGCACAAACAAACAGACAAACAGACAAACAGACAAACAGACAAAAATTTCAAAAATGATGGAAATGGGTTCTGTTACTTATCTTTTCACACGCTGGCTATTTTTTGTTTCAATTTCTTCAATGTACAAAAATGACTTTTCTACAGATTTATTATATGTATAGATTTTGCAGTATCATTCAATTCTTTATACACAGTTATCAGTGTGGTTAGGAATTAAAGCTATAGAATATCACCGCCCTGTTCATCCCTTAGGTATCCTAAAAGCTAAGAGGGAAAACTAAGGGCCTTTACTAAGCAGTATAACATGACTGCGAAGGAAAGGAATACTTGAAATGAACTCTTTTTAATTTGTTTAGTGTGAAAACCCCCACGGGCCGTAAGCCCACTTGGGTTTGTGTTGGAATCTCACCGACGGCGACATGCGGAGCAAACCGCCAGCGTGTGCTCTGCCGAGTCCTCACCGCAATCGCAGTGGTGATAGGCGGGACTCAGTTCCCTCCTAGCGACAACAAGGCCTCCGTCTAATCCAGGGCAACCCGTAAGCCCAGCACCTCAATCTCCTGAAATTTAGTCCCCGGGCTATGACCAGAGTGACATCGGCGTAACAGATTTCGCCCTCGCAGGGCCCAGAAGTATCAAATGTTCCATAGGAGTCACGGACGTCTTAAAACACCATCTCATCTGTTAAATGATAATATTTTTAATCTATCTAAAATCGCCAATACTCCTTAACTCTTATTCATAAAGCCGGTTCCAAAAATAACGGGTCAGTCACATAAACCCGAATATCTCCCGAACTACGTATGCCATCCTAATGAAACGAAGACTGTTCAATTGAGAATTTAATTATACAGATAAAAAATAAAATAAAACTTAGTTACACCCACAATATTAATCTTAAATTAAAAAAAAACTAAAGTAGTCATATTTTTCTTAAGATTACATTTTTTTTATGATTGTTTTTTTGCTGTTTTTCATCACTTTCTTCATTTAATACTTTGTATTGCCTCCACGAGCTCTTCTGACAGCTTCCAGGCGATTAGGCATGCTGTACACCAAATTTCGGAGCCGGTGCTGAGGAATACCTTCCCATTCCTCCACCAGTGCTTGTATGAGCTCGGGAAGCGTGATTGGTGGGGGGTTTCGACCTTTCACGCATCTCTGAAGCTCGTCCCAGGCGTGCTCGATGGGGTTTAAGTCCGGGCTTCGCGCTGGCCACTGCATGAGTTCGATACCGACCTCTTCAAGGTAGTCATGTACAATTCTGGCGGTATGGGGACGCGCATTATCATGCATTAATATGCCATGCCGGTCCATCCTGGCCATGAAAGGACCTACATGTTCATTGAGGATCCCTTCCACGTACCTCTCTGCATTTAGAGTTCCATTTTGAATGAGCACCAGCTCGGTGCAGGCCTCAGCAGAAATCCCAGCCCAAACTTGTACGGAGCCTCCACCGTACGCCACTTTTTCCTCCACACACGCTTGATGGAAGCGCTCCCCTGGTCTTCTGTACACCAACTGCCTACCATCATGCTTATAAAGCATGAATTTAGACTCGTCCGTGAACATTACCCTAGACCAATCGTCTAGTGTCCAGTTTAGGTGTTCGCGCACGTATCTCTGTCTTGCAATTCGATGTCCCCGTTCCAGTTTGGGGCCATTTGCGGGCCTCAATGGTTTCAAATTTGCTTCAGCAAGACGTCTTCTTACTGTTTGAGCGCTTAAATTGCCACCTCCAAAGCGAATAAAGTGAGTTTTTAGACCAACAGCAGTTTGAAAACGATTTCGGAGCATTGTAGCCACCAGTTGTCTGTCTTCCCTGGCCGTTGTGCATCTTGGTCTGCCATTTCCTGGTCTTCTAAGGTGTGATCCGGTCTCTTGGTACCGCTGGACTACCCGCTGAACAGTCGACAAAGATACACCAAATTTTTCTGGCTGTTTCACGCTGGCTCCGCCCAAGTTCCAAAAAAGTTAGGATTCTGGTACATTCCTCTAGCGTGACTGCCATGCTTCACCTCACAGAATAATAATTATGCACGTGGAAGACGTTCACGATAATTTTTTTTGTGACAGAATAGAAATGGAAAGCATCCATAATGACATGAAACAAAAATTTTGTTTTTAAAAATAGTCATTTTTTTAAATTTTGTTTTTCTAATGAAGTTTTTTTCATCAACCAGTTTAAATAATATGCTATTAGAAGCGCAACTAAAAAGTCTTTATTCTGTTTTTTATTTCATTGATCTAGCTTTTACAGTTCTGGAGGTATTTCAATTTTTGTGACTGACCCGTAATTTTTGGAACCGAGTGTATTAAAACGTTTTTTTACGTATTAAAACTGATATCTATAGTATCTTTTTTTTTTTTTTTTTTTTTATGTGTGGAAAATCATCATGGACCGTCACCCCACCGGGGGTTACGGCGGGGTGGTGTGTCGGACTCGAACCGACTAAAAACCACACAGTGTGCCCTCTCCGCGCTTCTCCGTTTAGGAGGTGACGACGGTGGTTAAGACGGTGCCCGCTCCTGATGCGGGCACCGTCTCGGTTTGACGACCCTCTCTTAGGCGGCGTCCGGCACACACCGACGCCGCCTCCTCGCGGCTGGCCACATAGGGCGGGTGGAGGGAAAACCCGTCCCGTCCACCCGCGGCCACACTCAAGGCGGCATGAGGCGCAGATGTTCGCGCCTCCGCCGCCCGAGTCGCCGGCGGCGAATCTGGTCCGATTGGATGTCGTCCTCCCGGGCCTTCTCCGCCGCCTCCTTCTGCGTGATTACGTCCTCGCAGAAGGTTGCGACCGCGGTAAATGAGCTCTCGCTGCCGGCCATGGAACGAACGACGGCCGGAAGCGAGAGATCCTCTCCGATGACTGCAGTGAGGACCCGGCGCTGCGTCTCCCATGCGGGGCAGACCGCCAGCGTGTGATGAGCCGAATCCTCACTGCAGTCGCAGTGGTGGCAGGCGGGACTCAATTCCCTCCTGGCGACCGAGTGCAGGTACTTTCCGAAGCAACCATGCCCGGAAAGAACCTGCGTCAGTCGGAAGGTAAGGGTCCCGTGCTGCCGCACTGCCCATTCGCCGATGACCGGCTGAAGCGCCTCTACGGTGGCGAGGCCAGCACGTGGAGTCTCCAGCCGGACCGACCAGCGATCCATCGTGGCTCGGTGAGCGGCTTCGCGCCACTCGCGCACGTCCTCGGGCGGAGGTCCAACTCCAATATCTATAGTATCTAAGCTAAGCCACAGATGCTACGTACGAACATTAAGACAGCGCACAGAAATAAAAAAAAAATAAAAAAAAAAATGATAAGACATAATTACAGACTTTAGTTTAGGGTCTATGCTGTTAAAGTTCCATTTTTTTTAAATAATGTTCATAAAATATCAAAGATAAATGCTAATATTATATAGTGGAAGACATTATGACAGCAGTTAGTATCAGTACCACTTTGACTACATTAGAAATCCTGTTTATTGAGGCAGGTTGTACAACAACAGACCACTTAACACGTAACCATAAATATTGAACGACGAGACGGTCAAGTAGAAATACATTATCTAAGTTCAAGGTGAAGTTAATATAATAAATATTTTTTCGTAACATTCAAACTTTTTTTTGGGTTTATAGTTAAATGGTAACCGAGTACGTTGAACCATTGCAAAGATACAGGTTCAGTATACATCCGTATACTGATCTGGACAATATTGCAATGTCTTCACATATTGAGACCCCTTCGTGACACGGTAAAACGTGCCAATTACGTTATATCGTGCACCACGTTTATACGAGTAGTTGGCGTCCCAAAGTCTTCGAAATTAAGTACTTGGGCTGTGGAGTACTACGAGTAAAAAGCGAAATACCGCCGTATCGTAATAGATTTAATGCTGACCCTAGCTACAGAAAAAAGGCTCGTAAAGAGGATTGAGTCCAATGCGAACGAAAGAACTGTTAAGTAGCGTCAATTTGCGTGACCCATATCACTCTGGTCAAACCTGACCGTATACCAAGTCAAAACGTCCAGTCAATGAAAGCTTAACTTTGCCATTTTGAGTTGAACTGCTCCCAATGCGAAAATTTACGTAAGTGTTTGGTCGTTTTTACACCTTTGCCGTCAATCCAGCATTCTGCAATTTTAGTATATAATTCCTTCAAACTATTTGTTCACTTTTGTATTATTTTTACACCATATAACATTTTAGGCATTTTTTGACAAACTTACCGAACCACTTTTATGATACTGAGGAAAAGAAGCGTAGTTTTGATACACATGTGTGCGTGAGCTTACTTCGTATTTCGTTGGTTAGTATGAGACCGGAGGCCTAATGATGCAGTTGCACCCTACCCAGTGTGGGCAAAAAACCTAGACTTGCCATAAATAATGTGAGGTGACTTCCACATACAGCGCCAGCAAAAGCGTATAACAGTGTCATCTACCGATAATACACTGAACCACGGAGTAACAAACCCGTCTTATTCGATTCAGATTCTCACCGATGCAGCCGTATCCAGTGAGTATCTGAGTTAATCGATAGGTGACATGGTAGGTCCTCTACCCACGCTTCGAAGTTCGGCAGAACGGCTCTGACAGTACATTGGTTAGCACAGCTCCGAATTTCGGGCCGAGCCTGCCAAGTCTCCAGAGCTTGCTTATGCGCGTTCCGCCATAGCATTCCAGGCTCATAGTCTGACGCGACCACTTTACCACTTTGACTACGGAATGCATTTAATCGTAGGCCATGCGTCCATGTCTGCCGGAATGTCGATATTGTGCGGTAACCATTTCAAAAATATACACTGAATATTTACATTTGAATTATCGTTTTAACATAAATTGTTGTAATATGTTGTTTTTACATAAATTGATGTTTACATTTAAATTATCGTTTTAACATAAATTGACAAAAAGTCTGTAAAATATATCGGGACGACTACGGGATTTGAACTCAAATTGACATTTAGAAAAAAATAAGTTTGTAGTAAAACAATTGTTAAAAACCGACTGCTTAAAAGTAATGAAATGAAAAGAGAAAAACAATTATCACAATATCCACATAAAGCTGGACTGACTCATGCATTGTTTTGTAGCCTTACCAAACACTTTATGGTGCTGCAAGCGGAGACTGGCAACATACATATAATTATACGTCCAGAGTAATGGCCGCTGGTGTCAGCATCTGCTGGAGTACAGACCGTGCTAAGGCAAACGCAGTGTAGGGCACTGCAGGACAATACTCGTATAACGACGACTTGACTGACAATGACCGGTCCCGTCGAAATCGGTCCAGCCATTCTAGAGATTACTCAGAATAAATAAACAGACAGACTTATATAAAATTAAAAAAATGTTTTTTCGATGTAAGTATCGTGTATACTTTCAAAGGCACTTACTAAAAAACTGTTCATTTAATATTTCAAACAGACACTTCAATTTTATTGCAAAGCCGTTATATATTTTTGTTTAGTGGGTATTATGAACCATCATTGACGTCACATTTTATGTAAGCTCGACTCAGCTGCTAATTGCATATGCAGAGGCCATAAACACAAAATATGACATAAATGGTATTTTCTAAGTGATAAAAATTCTTTCTAGTGTCATTTACACAATAATCGTAAAGATTTTTAGGAAGGTCACGACTAACCAGTTTTCTTTATAATAGAGTACATACTACCGAAACATGTACATATATCTTTAACCCAAGAATCACATGTGCATTGACGCCCCTTGTCTGCCCTACAACTTTAGAATCTCGTTTATTACTCGATGTCATGAAGCTGAACGGATTTTGCATTAACAGAGATGATTGTAGTGTAATTATTAGCAAATTATATGGTAACCTACATTGTCCAAAGGTGAGAGAATCGAGTTCCCAAATTTTTCTAACAGGCACCAGTATAGCCCCATACTGGATAGTGACAACACACATTTTTATATTCTGTATGTATTTGCCCCTACTAACTGCCTATTTAAAAACAGGCCGTTGAACTTCTGTGTTCAATGAATGGTCAATGAATCTCAATAATCAGTATTGAAATTTGACGATTTAATTGTTCTGCAAAACTTTGTTGTCGTTCTTTTCATATTTGACTATTATTATTTGAAACTTAACATTTACGGAGTAACATGACTTTTGTTAGAAGGGATGGAATATCTCTTTGGATCTTTAGCTAACCGGGGACACGAGAGCCAGGAGTATTTAGTGTGTGTCAACTAAAAACAAACATGAACACCGGTTTTAGGCACCCAGGTCTCAGGAACCTGAACCAATTATTTCAGGTCCTCCCCAGAATCGACGTCATGCCTACCCAGACTCTACCCTGCGGGATCCCGGGTTTCCCCCTGCCTATCGTCTCAACATTTATATGATTGTATTTAAGGGCAAGTTGCTGATGTACGATCCTGCCTACTTGGTTGTGTCTGTGCAAATATTCACCGTTAGCAAGACGTGAACAATCAGAAATAATATTATTATTCTCTTTATTTGATAATATTTACATATAAATTACATGTTTAAATATAAATATAAAAAATATATTTAAAAATATAAAAAATAGTAGACCACCGACTTCGTGTACAGGGACCAAGAAACCGGTGGTTAGGGCTCCAAAGACAGGAACCTCCTCACTGTACGTGCCGTGCTAAGAAGAACTGCCTTCTGCATCAGACCCTTGATCCAGCCATCTAACGTGAGCCTCTTAAGATGTTGGTCGAGGCTCTTGGCTATCAAACCATGAACAGAAACGACTATCGGAACAATGATCACGGAATCGACATTCCACATATCGACAATCTCGTGAGATAAATCCAAATATTTTATTTGTTTTTCTTTTTCCACCTTCACGAGATTCTCGTCACGAGGAACAGCGATATCGACAATCATTGCGCGGCGCTCTAATCGATCTATCACCACAATATCAGGCTTATTGGCAATAGTCCCGTCTGTGATAACAGATCGATCCCAATATAATGTAGCACGACCATTCTCGAGAACTGGGTCGGGCTGATACCTGTAGTATGGCACCTCCAAATTCACAAGTTTGTATTTAAGGGCAAGTTGTTGATGTACGATCCTGGCTACTTGGTTGTGTCTGTGCAAATATTCACGAGAACAACCAGAAACTATATGCCTGATAGATTCCCCGGGACGGTGACATGCCCGGCATATGTCAACCGTACCATCCTTCAGGATATATTTTCGATAATTATTCGTCATGATAACTTCGTCCATAATTGCACAAACAGAACCTTCGGTTTCTCCAAAGAGATCACCATACCGTAGCCAGGAAGTTGATGCTTTAAAGTCTATATCAGGCCCGTTCAAAGCCCGATAAAACCGACCATGAAGCTCTTTACCCTTCCATACCTCCTTGCGATCATCAGTACCAAGTACTACAGGTTTGCGCCAATTCTCTTTAGCCAGAGCGAGTGGAGTGAAACCGTTATCCACTGCAACCACATTGCGATGCACTCCCACATCAGTATTAAGAAAATATTCTCTGAGATTGTATATCTCGCGATTATGTAGGGTCTATATTTAAAAATCCACGACCCCCAAACTTTCGCGGGATGTACAATCTCATAACCGACGAACGTGGGTGGTGCATTCGAAATGCAGTCAATAAGGTACGGACTCTCCTCTCAAGGGCATCTAATTCGGTCTGAGTCCATCTAAGTATACCAAAGGAATACATCAGAACCGGCATGACCCAACCATTGTAGGCTCGCACCTTGTTACCCCCTGACAAAAGACTATTTTCAGGCGGCCAAAGAAGCGTTCCCGCAACGTTTGTTTCATATCAGATTCTGGTATTCCTAAGGACTGCGAAAAACCTAGACACTTGTAGGTTTCGGTAGCAGAAAGAGATCTGAGTTTTGTTGAATCTGAAAGTTCTATTCCTTCAGATTCTACAATCACACCTTTCTTCACATACATGACTGCACACTTGTCTACACCAAATTCCATCTTGATGGAATTACTAAAGTTTTCAGTGACCTTCAGTAACGCTGTCAATTGTAATTTAGTGGAAGCCAGAAGTTTCAAATCATCCATGTAAAGTAGGTGAGATATAACTCGATCATCTTTCTGCAACCTATAGCCTAACCCTGAACCCTCTAAGAGAGTGCTAAGAGGGTTTAAGGCCAGACAAAACCACAAGAGACTCAAACTATCACCTTGAAAGATGCCCCTCTCGATCTTTATAAGTACGTCGTTTACCGCAGTTTGGCGACATCCAGGATAGCGAAGGACTGTCCTCAATTGCCCCATACACGACTTCAAGAAAGTGCATAGAGTTGTATCAATTTTATACAACTCCAGCACCTTCAAAAGCCATGAATGTGGGACCGAGTCATATGCCTTCTTGTAATCTATTCAACATGTCGCCAAACTCTTACGATTACGACGTACCTGTTGGCCAATGGTCATGTCTATGATAAGGAGCTCTTTAGTGCCACGCGTCCCACTTCTACATCCATTCTGAAACACGGAAAGTATCGAATTATTATTAAGATGAGTGGTAATTTTGAGTCTCAGAATAGATGTAAGAAGTTTGTATAATGTTGGTAAACAAGTGATAGACCGAAAATTTTTGGGATCCGTGGCAGCACCAGATTTATAGAGTAAGTGGGTTATGCCAGTGGTCAAAAATGGGGGTAATGAACTCGAATCCAACGATGTCTGAAATTGCGATGCCAAACACGCATGTGAGCTACGGAACCACTTAAGCCAAAAGTTGTGCAGTCCGTCTGGACCAGGTAATTTCCAATTCGGTAATAAACGGACTGCACAACTAACGTCCTCTGGACTGATGGCCACAGGTTCCATGGGTTTTATAGGCTCACATGAACGCTTGACATCCGAAAGACAATCACCATCTGTATGAATGACAGGCACCGACCAGATGTTTTGCCAAAATGTATTTGTGGTATTTTGATCTGGAAAGTGCCCATCATTCACACATGGATTCGATTCCTCCCATTTTCGGTACACCCACTTCTCATTACTTTGGAACATCCGATTCTGATTCCGATCTACTCGTTTTTTATACCGCCTAATTCTGTTTGCCCATGCATAAACTTTTTGTTTTAGAAAGTCTATGCGCTCTGTGTCACATGACATATACCGTTGAGGACTAATAGCAGTCCCTAGGAATGCCTGTTTCGATTCTATACTGCCAAGCTGGCATAGTAGTTTTTGGTCGAGTAGCAGTTATATTTTCTATAAATTTAACACCAGCTACTCGACAAACTGCAATTGCCGCACAGTATAGAATGGAATGTGTATCACTAAGATCTTCGCTATTACTTAAATAATCCGGTAATAACGAATCCAGGGCACTCAGTAGCGCTAAATTTCGTTTATGAATGGGCAAACGAGACAACCGGGGTCCGTTATTAGAATTAACATATCGGTCTTTCTATATTATTATTATCATTATAAGACCTGTTGTTTAAGTAGATAGTAGCACGCTACATGTAAGTATCCAATAACAGATTAACTTTAATGGGTTTCCATTTGGTTCACGCTTCACGTGACGTATTATTTCAGTAATCGGATACAATTTAAAATTTACTTCCTGTTAACAAACTTTATACAGGGTCTCACATGATGTGCGTTTTATCATTATTGTTTCTTATTAGTCTTTGAAGTTTATTCATCTGAGTTACAAACCTTCTGTTAATGCATTAAAGTAGGTACTTAATTACTGAGAATTTAAAGACTTAATTGATCTGAATTCATGTTAACACAAATAATTTTTATAATCAATTAATTCCAATATATAGTGAATACACAAACAACAAGTGAAGTCCCGATCGCGCCGCTTTACATCGTAATCGTCCCCACTTCGACTGACACATAATTGTACATTTATGTCACATGTTCTTAAGCACTTTATCATTCAAATACCATCAATCCGACAAAAATGTAAGCGTTCACACCTTCACACCTAACACCCTGACATGAACATCTGATTTACTTGTAGTCTTATTTTAAGACTATCCATATATATATACACATATATAAATTCTATATTTAGTATCTAGCGTAGCAAATGCAAATTAAGTTAGTAGCAATGATCTTTATTAACTTTATAATATAAATCATATTATTAGGTTTTCGGGTAAACTACTCATGAACCAGTTTCCAATATTATTTATTTTGGGAAAATTAATAGATAAACAGAGATATTGCAATACGAATGCGTAAATAGCACATAATTATAGAAACAATTCATATTTGTGACTAGTTGAGTCCCGCGGTGGTACCCGCGATTATTGATGTGAATAGCGAGTAAAGCTAGACTAAAAAAAATAGACTGAGTTATTCTTTACGTCATCAGCTTTGTGCCAGTGAAAGTCCTGTCAAAATCGGTACAGCCGTTCCAGAGATTACCCGGAACAAACAGTTAGACAAACAGACATACAAAATGTTGCTTTTGTTATTTAAGTACCGTATATGAAACTGTTAATTTGATATTACATACAGACACTTTTATTTTATTTATTTGTAATAAACTGACAACAGTTGATTATCTTGCATAGGATCAAATAACATTGTGGATGTATTTTTATTAAAATTTAATAATACGGTTCTCACACAACTCACACATGACTGATCCTAAACTAGGTAAAGCTTATAATGTGGTAGAGCACCGATAAACTAACTTACATATTGCTAAAAACAAAGTATTGACTTCCTGTTTACAAACTCTGTTTGACTATCTGTTACGATATCATGACTTCATAAATTACAATTGCATGGAGCATGGAGAAGATGCTTACACACTCAAGGAAGAACATGGGCTACTCTTTACCACGATAAACGACAAAAACACGGGCAAAGCCGCTTTCAAATGCTAGTAAAGTGATAAATTTGAATCCTCTCTCTGTCTGTACTCACGGCTAAGCATCTGCACTGAATTACAATATATTCGTCAGGGGGGAACCAGAAAGGATATATAACATGTGTATATATCCTTACTGGTTCCCCCATACAAAAACATTTAGTTTAGTCATTTAGTTTGGTTTCATAAACACACACAAAATTAATATACATACATACTAGTAATAATTTACATACATACTAGTAAATACTTAATTTTGTAAGTTTTTATGAAACTAACCGCTTACGCACATGTAGAGGAACGGGTATCATGTTCCCCCATCACAAAGGGAGGATTTATTAAGCGTGTTTTATCATGGTAGCGTGTGCAGTACCTGGATGTAACGCTTCCAAGAAATAAAATCCACAAAATCTTTCATTTTACATGTAAGTAAACAATGCCATAATTGGCTCTAAATAAGCTTTGTTTCAATGCGCTATCGTATATTTTATATATCAATCGGTAGGCAATATTATCTAGTTTAGTTTCATTTTAAATTAAGATGCTTTCGCATAGTATAAAAAGAATTATTAAATACGTGAATTTATGTTGTTTCTAACCTCACATTCCTAGAAGTGTGAAGTGACAATGTCGATAATAATATCGATAATAGTCACAGTGGTCAAATAATAGTTATCAATTAGTTATAATAAAACCATTCTATACTGACTATTTGACAACTTAAATATATATATTAAATATATTGATATGGTTACAGATTACCACAAAATGCAGACATTTGAGGAAAATGGTTAAAAATGGTGAACAGGCCAGATTGGGTCCCAAAAAAACGTTCAACCATTTGTAGCAGGCATTTTGAAGAAAACTGTTTAGTAAACAGAAGTGCACAAAGTATGAGCAATATTGCGTAATATTATTATCACTTAATTAACACATTAAACATTTAAATAGTTATCCATTGTTTTTGTGTAAGTATCCAATAAAAATTCTATAAATAAAGATGTCTTTTTAATTTTGTACTTATAATAATAATAATTTATTCAACTATAAACTCTTATTTCTAGGATACAACATTTGCAAATACACATTCACAAATTCACAAGTCAGTTAACATCCGCGTCTAAGCTAGATAACTAAATATCTGTATTTTAGTCGACGGCGCTCTTCCTTCTTAGAATTTGCTTACAATTGATTACACTGTATGTGAATAAAACGGACCAATGAATAAATTAATTAAAAATAAAATGAAAAAATACATTAAAATCATAACAAGAAAAATAAAATCCGGCCTCACTCCAAATATTAATATTAATTTAAACTAGAAAGTGAGACAATGGAAGGTACCATTAACAATATTGTTAATCCTACCAACAGTAAGGTACCTTCTTGCACTCAATTAGTTAGCAAAAAGGGGCCTCATCAGAACACCTTAAAATTATTCCACCAAAATATCCAAGGCATTTCTTCCAAATTATTAGAAATTGAATTGTTTTTAGAAAATAGTAAGTTTGACACTATTTGTTTTACTGAGCATTGGCTACAGGATTACCAAATGCTTATTAACTTTGAGATCTATATGGTGGGTAGCTGCTTTAACCGTAAAACTATGCTTCGTGGAGGTTCCCTAATTTTAATAAAAAATAGTTTTAAATTTAAGCAACGTGATGACATAGTGGATCTTTCGGTTGAACATTGTGTCGAACTGTCCTGTGTTGAGCTAGATAAGCATGTAATTGTGTGCGTGTACAGACCCCCAAACTATCAAAACTTTACCTTATTTGAATCGATAATGGAAGATGTCCTGGCAAAACTTGCAACTTACTTAGATAAAGCCATAGTAAATTGTCTACCGTCTGACCATAGTGGACAAACAGTAACTTTTAGGTGTAACACGCCATTGCAAAAAGTTCAGATTAAATTTAGACCTATAACTTCCAGCAAATTAGATAGGTATAATAATTCCCTACAAAACAAATTAAGTGTTATGAGCCTTGACGATATTAATATAAATCAATTGTATGAGCGTTTCTTTTCAATAGTTCATACGGAATTCAACAAAACTTTTGAAAAGAAGACAAAAAGTATTTGCCCTAAATTTATATTTAGTGATTGGGCAACTAAAGGTATCAGAATAAGTAGGGAAAGACTATTTGAGCTTTATGGCCTTAAGCCTTTTATAAACTCTGAAACTTTTAACAAGTATGTTGCTAAGTATTCAAAAACTTTTAGAAATACATGCAAGGTTGCTAAAGCCCTGCACATTAGCAACAAGATCAAATAAGCAGAAAATAAAATAAAGACAGTTTGGAAAGTCATAAATAACGAGACTAACAGGAAGAAAATACGTAACACTAGCTACACATTAGATACAGCATGTGGTCCTAAAAGCTCAAATCAGGAAGTAGCTGAAGAATTTGTAAATTTCTTTACCAATATACCATCAAAAACTACTGAGGCTCTTAATTCCTCACCTGATGTCTCAATTGATTTATTAAAGGCGAATGTGTCTAGCTGCCTGGCTGAATTTAAATTTAAAAACATTAACCCTATGATAGTTATTAAGGCTTTCCGGCAAATAAAAATCAAACTGACCGAAGATCTATGGGGAATGTCTATCAAAGTTTGTACATCCATACTTGAGACTATAGCCCCATACTTAGCTTTAATTTTTAATTTATGTGTTGACCAAGGAGTTTTCCCTGATTTAATGAAATACAGTAAAGTAATACCTCTTTTCAAATCCGGGGACAGTAAAGATACTAATAATTATAGACCTGTATCCGTGTTACCAGTTTTTAGCAAAGTTTTTGAAAAGGTAATGCTTAATCAAATGCTCGATCATTTTAACACCAACAGAATCATACATGATCAACAGTATGGTTTCACCAAGGGACGTTGTACAACTGACGCCGGTGTCACCTTATTAAAGCATATATTTACTGCGTGGGAAGAGTCCCAAGACGCCATAGGAATTTTTTGTGACCTCTCCAAAGCATTTGATTGCGTAAATCACGACACATTACTTTTGAAACTTGAGCATTACGGACTAGGAAAACTTGCACTGAATTTGGTTAAATCTTATTTGAGTGATAGACAACAATATGTGCAAATAAATGGTGTTAATTCACAGGGTTTAAAAGTAAAAATGGGGGTTCCTCAAGGCTCAATATTGGGTCCTTTCCTCTTTCTAGTATATATAAATGATCTACCATATTTATTAAAAAATCAACCTCAAAATATGGTGTTATTTGCTGATAACACTTCCTTAATTTTTAAGATAAATAGACGGGCCTAAAATCTAGATGACGTGAATAATGCCCTAGTTCAAGTCCAGAATTGGTTCACAGCAAACAATTTGGTATTAAATGAAAAAAAAACCAAATGCATAAGATTTGCTTTACCGAATGTTAAGAGTAGTGATTGTGATATAATATTGAATAAAGATAAACTTGAATTCGTAGATAAAACTGTTTTCTTGGGGATTACGCTTGATGCAGGGCTACAATGGGGTTCTCATTTAACATCTCTTGCGGGGCGGCTAAGTTCAGCAGCATATGCTATTAGAAAAATCCGTCAATTTACTGATGCAGATACCGCTAGACTGGTCTATTTCAGTTACTTTCATAGTATAATGTCTTACGGCATCTTGTTATGGGGACGGGCTGCAGATATTGAGTCTATATCTATTCTGCAAAAAAGAGCCATCAGAGCCATATATAATCTTCGTAGGCGCGATTCTCTAAGGGAACTGTTTAAGAATATTGGCATCATGACGGTACATAGTCAATACATCTACGAAAACATAATGTACGTCAGGAAAAATCTTCATCTTTTTGGCAAAAGAGGTGACAAACATAATTACAGTACTAGAAATAGGGACCAACTAGTTCAGCCAGGCTTTAGACTAGCTAAAGTAGACTCTTCTTTTATGGGGTACTGTTTGAGATGCTATAATAAAATTCCACAAAGTATTCTTGAACTGAATGAGACAAAATTTAAAACATGCATTAAACGCACACTATGTAAGCAAGCATATTACAAGTTGAGCGATTATATCGCTGATAAAAATGCTTGGCTCAATGCTGGTCCTGCTTCACAAGGACAGGGGCGCATAAATTGATAGCATTAAATGGTATTGTTGGAGCTGCTGAAGATTGTACAACTTTCTTTGCATTGTATAGATTCAATCTCTTTAGTATTATATAATCGCATAGCCCATATTGTGTGAGTACTATGTACTAGGAAGCTATTCAAGTTATCATTCACTGAAAACCTACGTCTTTTCTTGACTTGAATCTGCCCTGGCGGTTGAGAGTATGTCATGCTCACTCAAATGTCACGCTGATGATGGCGCGTGTGTCGGATCATTTAATTCCCTTCAAAATGGTTGAGTTGAATGGTGCGGATCCATGCGTCATGTTCGTGAACGGGCGCTGTCAGTTGTGACTGGTCATCTCTTAGTTGCCACGGCTTATTTGAATTAATTATTTTAATTTTCAATTGTATTTTTGTTGTACTATGGACACTTTTAACGTGCACGTCTTGCTACATCGTTCTCACATAATGTACCATCTCAACATGAATGATGTAACCAAGATTTTGTAAAAAACATTTTGATTTAAAAGAGTGTCCATGGAGTTTCTTGCCCGTTCTTCTCCATAGAGATCTACGCTAGGGAATGGGCAACTACAGTACTTTCACAGTTTTTATGTCTTGTGACTGGGACTGTAGCTACATTTTTGTTTCGACAATTCAAAAGTGCCTGTAACTGGCCTACTTGAAATAAATGCTTTGATTTTGATTTTGAAAACTAAAGTATTGTAGAGTGTATCCTCCTTGTGTATAATATGTATGTATTACTTATTATTTTTATTTTTTATTTATTAACTTATTTGCACTAAATACGTAACTCTGATCCTGTGGATTTATTTATACCTGTTTGTGCGTTACCGAAAAAAATAATTTTGCATGGCGTATCACTGGCACGTTACTCAACATGCAAATTTGATGCACACCATTGCATTTCTTTTTTGGTCTCGCTTATTGAAATGTACAACCAATCTATGGTATTCTATATCTATGGTTACTTCATTCTACTTTTCTTTGCTGTTTTAAAATACATATTATTTAGTGTCTGTCAATATTGTATTCAGTGTATGTTTTTAGAAAGATTTTTCATTACCTCTTATGCCATCGAAATGCACTTTCGATAAAACTAACATTTTCGAAGATCAAGTATCATGAGGCTAACTACTTCCATCTTGATAACAGTTTTAATGGCAATAGTCAAGAATAGGATACAGTCGGTGATACATTAAAAATAATGTGTTTTGCCTTGTACCTTCTTAATTCTTAAAACATTCATTCAATTGATCTATAGGTAATGTTTAGCAATTGTTCTTGATACTTCAATGATTAATTAACGATCGAAGACAATTTGTGTGTTACACTAGCAGTAACCTATTATCTTGTGTATTTTGCCGAAATGTATTAATGCTACTACATAAAAATTCGTTTCGTATTGTTAAAAAAAAGTAAACATGCTTTTAGCATTCTAATGATGATATTATTAATTTTCTTATCTTCCTCAGAATGATTGACTTTCTAAAATTAAGTGTATTCTAATTTATTATAGCTTGCACGCATATATTATAAATATAAACAAGAGATTAAAAGGAAAGTATTCAGTAAAGCGCGTTTAAGTAACTAGTGATATCCCCACATGCAATGCGAAACTTGAGACAGTGAAAAATTATCTCCGACTTTGGTAAAACAGGATGATTACATAGTTTTTAAATGGACTAAACAAATTGTATCACTTTATTTTCATGATAGTCACGGTGTTGGAAGGACGTGCGCGATGAAACAACGGCCTTAGTGACGTGAGATGATCCGAACGTTGGGAATTTATGTTACATATAATTAAACGTTAGGCGCTTAAGCGATAAGTGATAAATTCAATCTTGATATCATCTTGTTTTAACAAAAATGGATGAAGCATTCGCACATGTTAAAGGTGACAACAAAAACTATAAAAAAGGTCTGATACCCCCTGACGGAGGGTGGGGATACGTCGTCGGGATTGGTGTTGGTTTCACTTTTGTAAGTATTTTATGAATATTCGTAATATTTGTTTTATTAGCTTTTTTACCTAGTTTATTTGATCTCATTGATTATTTTTTGGGTGGGAAGTTTCATGTTCAAAGTGCTTACATTAAAGATTTGTAGTTTAAATTCAAAAGTTAAAATTAAATATATTAAAGAAAAAATCGAAAGTATAATGTTCTAAAACTTATGAGCCGTTTAGTCCAATGTTAATTAATGATGTTTTGAGTAAATTAAAATTTGATGTAGATTACTAGATGACTTATTATTATTATGTTATATAAATGGTCAAGAAAAATATATTACATATAGATAGTAAAGATAATAAATATTAAATAATTAACATTGTACATGTGTAAAGACTATAAGTTTCCAACTCTTGCCTTTCATAAATCACTCACAAATACACATTACAAGAATCTTATTTATATTGAGAAATTTATGAAGCAATTGTTTTGATTTAACACATGTATTACATATTGAAATAACTTTTTATACAATACGTTTAGGGGGGGGGGGGGGGGGGGGTAAAATATTGATAGTTTTATCTTATTATGACGACATAATATATAACTAAGTGATATGAATGTAATATTAATAAAATAAATATGGATATTTTGAAGACACCAATAACGCAACCCATTAGAAAATTGAGTCAGCACCTCTGTCTAAAATTATAATTTTAACAAAAAGGAACCGACTTCAATGAAAAACTATTCCGATTACCCAAATCGCGACAATTGTGCCTATGATATTTGAGGAGTTCCCTTGATTTCCTTGGGATCCCATCATCAGATCTCGATATGTTGACGATGGGACCACTTGTAAGCTACGCCCATTCAATGCAAAAAGAATTTTTGAAATCGGTTCATTAAAGATGAAATTATCGCAAAAATAAAATAAAAAGATTCCGACGAATTGAAAACCTCCTCCTTTTTTTTGAAGTCGGTTAAAAAGAGCCGCCACTAAATCATGTTTCTTTTTATTGTTATCAAAGTCATGGCTTCGGTCAAAACCTTTACTTGTTCACTCTTTAGTTAGTAAGTCTACAGATATTAACATCGATATTAATAATAATAATACAGTATTGTCATTCAATGGATTTGTATGAATTTCCAGACCGCTACCATCCTCATATCATTAATGATTTCAAACTTACATCCTAGTATAGGTATGTCGTGCAACGTGACCGCTAAAATTGAATGGCTGGGTCAAGGCTGATGTTGATGAATATATTACTTTAATATAGCTTTAGTACTAATTTATTGTATTCACAAAATAATATTTTTTTAAATTATTCTAGCTACACCCTATCAAGTTTTGATGTGACACATTATATGTTTGTATGATATTGATAAATTCGTAAGAATTGTGAGAAATTAAAAATCGTCGTGTGTTGTTGTAAATAAAAACAATCTTTTAAACAGCTTGTATATATATCGTCTCATAACTCAAGTTAAATCGGTTCAGGATATTTGATGCTCTTGAAGCGTTCAAACCTAAAACTTTTAATATAACCTTTTCATATAAATATAGTTTGCGAACTTAAGGACCTTGGCTATCCTTAGTCGAATCAAATTACAAATAATATTTTTTTTTACTAAATTGAAATAATATTGAAATAAAAAGATCTAAAGGTATAATAATTGGAACGGTAGCAATTATGTTTTATAATTATTGGAATACTTGGATCTCACTCATGTCTGATCTTTGTAACGTTTTTTTTAATATATTTAAGCCTACTAAAGTTACTTTACTCTGCCCAATAGAAAGCATTAGTAGTTCGTTTTAACCCCAAAATATAACGTTAGTCTTGGAGGCGTCCGCGAAAAGGATATGTCGCTGTCATTTTTGCCATTATCATGGTACCAAACGTAACGTAACGTAACGTGTGACAATGGTTCACGTCTATCCCTGTATCACAATTATTTATTGCTAAACTAAATAAATTGACGATTGTGGGCACGATTAAATTAAAAGGAGAATGCCCGAAAAACTGAAAAATATCCGATCTAGACCAGTAGGGTCTTTGACTCTATTATCATTCAAGCCGAAGCCATAGAAGATGGTGTATATGTTGTCCTCATGCGATGAAGGCACTGTTATAACTCCACAACAGGTAAACCTGAGATCATTCTGGTCTACGACAACAAGACAAAAGACGATGTCGACTCATTTGACCAGATAGATTCTTCGATGTCTTGTCCTAGTTTTCTAGAGCTCTTTAGTAGGTTTAGGTTACTATTTAGTAACCGATGGCAGATGATAATATTTCTTCTACTTCATGTATGTTGAGACTGAATATATAGTAATTCATTAGTTAGTATGAACAAAAACGATAATATTATTTATTTGAAAAAAAAACTACTTATAAAAATACTTATAGTTTTTGTTAAGGGTGTAAGAAACCCTACATAATTTTCTTAACAATAAAAGTAAAAACATACTATACATTTGTGTTTTATTAACTTTTTATTAACCTACCTAACCTGATTGCATTACAATAAAAATAAATGTTATTTCATTTTGTAAATAAGTTTTTAATATTGTGGTTCTCTCAGGCGCATGTTTATCATTTGATTACCATAATATGAGGTTATCTCTGTAGGGTTAAGCTCCTGACAATGAATAGTGTAAGTCACTCGTTTAATTTTTTTTTATGTTTTAATAAGACTTCGATAAGATAAATGTTCAAAATGTTGATAAATGTAAAAGACGCTATAATTCATTAAAATCTTCAACGCCAAAACAAATTTTGCATAAACATTATTTAAATTAGTTGAGGTAGGAACATGTTGTTTATTTATAACTTTTCTAATTTGTCTGTTATAAAATTGTTATGACGTGTTCTAAAAGGCTAAGGTGTTCTATTACCCCATATTACGTAACGTAAACGCAATATTGACAATACAAAAACAAACACTTTAACCTTCATAATAACTACATATATAACTTTGCACAACACACAGCCCATTAATCCTATTCACCCAATGTCTATATTATTTATTTATTACTAGATTCGCCCGCAGTTCCGCCCTCGTGTACGTCGGTTATCGCGATAAAAATTAGCCCATTTCCTTTCCCAAGGTTTCATCTATGTCCATACCAAAATTCATCACAATCGGTTCAGTGGTTTAGGCGTGAAAACGTTACAGACAGACTGACCGACAGAGCTGCTTTCAAATTTATAATATTAGTGGGGATTATGCATTAATACCTACAGTAGTCTCTTCGGTAATTTTATTACATTTAAATGTTTTAATCAAAGTTGCATACATTTGCTATTGTAGGGCGAATTATAATTATGTTTATAGTTCGATTTCGTTAAAATTGAAATTTTAGGAAAAATAAGTTAATGTACTCGTAACTATGTGGTAACCTAGCAGGTTAAATATATGGCAAAGTTAAGCAATCTTAGCTAGTTTCGTCTGTGGATGCGATACTATTATTAACATATTGAGACCCCTCTGTGCATAGCAGAGCAGATTAAGCTGTCGGTACCATAAACATTTTTGACAATCGTTACAGAACAGAAGAGCCTATGAACAGAAGTTCGATATCACCTAGTACCTGTTTGTGTTGCAAAGGTATGATGGCAAAAAAAAACTACATGCAGCCATATTTATTTATCTTTAATCTTTTTAACTAAGTAAGTACTCATTGCACATATACAAAAGTGGACTTAAAACCACAAGATATTAAAGGCGGACCTCCCAGTTGACCTTTGGTTTTGTAGAAGTCGATACAGTAGGTACAATTTGTTTTATTAAGTTCGACAAAGACAATACTCGTAAAAATAGATAAACCCACACCAGATATTACTGGTCTACACAAATTTGCTACTAAATGTATATTGTTATATCAACAAATACATAATACATATAAAGTAACACATACATATATTTAATTTATATAGAATACACAGATACAGTACCTACTAGCATATTGTAGTAGAGTTGAGCCTGTCCTCAATCTGGTTTAGATCTATTTCGAGGGGAGTCGACCGTGTCTTTTTTTTACAAGCAATACAAAAATAAAATAAGCATAGTTATGAGTAGTGACTAGACGCAAATGATTCCATTCAACATGAGTAAGCTTTGCTAAAAAAAATTTTTCCGTGCGGAAATTTTGTTGGTGGCTATGTCGGAGTCGAACCGGCTAAAACCGCACGCTGTCTCGGGTACTATAAGTCAAGGAACCAGGTATACCCTCGAAGGGAAGTCCCTGGAATCCCGACGCACCTCGGGCCATCTGTGGCTTGCAGATTGCCCCCTACCGTGCAAGAACGATGCTCCCCTACGACCAAATATCGAAGCGTTTTGTAGCGCTCGTGTTGCCACCCCGGCCAGCTTCTGCTAGGGTGGCAGACGGCCTCACCTGTCACCCCCAGGCCTGCGCTTATGGAGGACGGAGATCTTGCGATCTCCGTCGCCTGAGTCGCCTGCGGTACTTGGCCCGTTCCCGGGCCTGGCGGGCTGGAAGAGTTCTAAACCTCTCCCGGTCCCGCTCCGCCATCTCCTTCGCAAGCATAACTTGCTCGAAAAAAGAGACGGCGGAGTTCCACGCTCTCTCGCTCCGTATCATGGCCGCAATCCATGTTACCGACCGAGAGAATCCCCACTCCGAAGGCGGCCACAAATACCAGTCAAAGATTATCAATCAACTCAATCAATCAATCAAAGTCAAAGATATTTATTATTCTTTTAGATTCTTATGTAACAAATATTAAAGGAAGGCAAGGGTCCCCGTTGTAATTTTTTTCTTATTTAGGGGAAAGTAGTAAATGTCGTAATAAATGAATGGCGCCATATGATCTTCTCTACTGCTTTACGATGGTACCCTTCAAGCATTTGATGTCAAGAATTTCGAGTTTTAAAGTTACCAAAATGTAGTTTAGAAGATCCAGAAAATCTCGTGAATTTAATTTCAACTTTTGATAATGTTTGGCGAGACTATGATAAATATTATTATGTTTTAACTAATTAATCAAAAAAAGTTAACACACTAAGGAAGTTGACCGTTTTCCGAAAGTTCCGACTTCAAAAAAGGATTAGGTTCTCAATTCGTCGGAATCTTTTTTTATATTTATCATTTCAATTCTATAAATTTACATCAATTACTATTATTTAAATCAAATTTGTCACGTTTTGAAATAACTAATGTTTCTTAAATCTGCTACTATAGCTTTAAAGTAGCCCGCTATATACGTAGCGATAAATCATAGCAATTAATAATAATATTTTTCCAATAGTTTTCCAATAGATGACTTCAGACTGTCTGTACCACGCTTTGTATAAGTCCGATCGGGTTCCACTGAATAGCATTAGAAGGATGAGATTCCGTACTAAAAAACCTTGTTGTTGCTGACTCAATTCATTCAGATTCACAGCCTTTAATTGTATGCAAACAGAATGGATTTCTTTTTACTACGCCTATCATACAAGGCCTGTTCAAAAGAAAAGGTGAATTTTGAATTTTCGCTCGCTGTGTACATTTGATTTTCCAAAAAAAAGTTGTTATGTTGGTTCACATATGTGGTATCAATCAATTCGGATTAGTAATTTGTTGTTGACAACTGAAAAGCTTAGTCGCGTTTTTGTATGTTCTTCAATATTTTACTTTTGTATAGCTCAGGAGTTTTACAATGACGGTAACGATAATCCAGATTTACTCAAAAGGATCGTAATTAGTGACAAAATGTGGATATATAGTTTATGCAACGAAACCAAAACGTTTTTGCCACAATTGATGATATAAATTCAGGATCGAAGAACGAGCTGATGGCCATACCGAAAAGCGCATGCTTCGAGGATTGGAAGAAGCACTGACATAAATACATTATTTCTGGGCACGCCGTTATCGCAGCGGTAAGACCTATGATGGAGGATTGGCTCGAGAGGCATCACGGCAGCTTCTCATATCAGCTGACACAGGTGATCATTTGAAAGGGATGTTTCTGATTATCTGTGTGTAATCCACAAAGAGTCAACGCCTGAGTGCCACGACTGCGGTGACCGGACCGTGGATACGGCGGTCCATACGCTGGTACAATATCCGGCGTGGGAGGAGCTGAGACGCGACTTTCCTGCGGCACTCGGAGAGGAGATTAACTCGCTCCGTAACAAGATTGCTGCCATGATGCAAAGTCAGAGCGCTTGGAATTCCATTTAATTAAAAAAAAACAAAATTTATCTTTTCTTTTGAACAGACCGTGTATGCCAAAACGACTTATTTGCGCAGATTTATCAAACGTTTGTATCGTATTTGTTACTGATTTTCGTTGATCACTGATCGATAAATCTAAGGTATGGGCAAATCGGTCTGCACAGATAAATCGCCACGATTTATAGTTACGTGTGTAGCAGCTATTTGGGTGTGAGTATAGTGTAGGTATATTTTTAGAGCAGATTAACTTACTTTTATTGGTTTCCTGTTAGTTCACGCTTCATATGACGCCTTATTTCAGTAATCTGATACTATTTAGGGTTTGTTTCTAGATAACAAATTTCTTTTACGGTTCTGTATATTTTATATTATCAAATTATCTGTCAATGAAGTTGACTTATAAAATTGTTATTATTTCTGAATCCTCCCATACGTCCGGGTTTGGACACTTATTTTTTTGTACAGTTCGTTCTTCTTTGAAATGCGCTCTCCTTCGAGGTCAGGATGGCTACTAACGTTTTGTCGTTCAAGATAAAAGCAAAGCAGTATTTATTATTCGGGAAATTTTTAATATGGAATAGAGTTCATTATGCAGACCTGTATTTAAAAATCACAACCTTTCTTGTATTCGTATTATATGAAATTGCAATTTTTTTCAAAAAAACCGTTCCTTTTTTTAATCAAAAAAAAAGATTCCGACGAATTTCGAACCTCCTCCTTTTCTTTGAAGTAGGTTTAAAATTAACTTCAGCAAACGTAAAGCTAGACAACTTCTATTTAATATTCCAATACCCAAAATTGAACTGTTTAGACGAAATTGCGTGTATATGCCTTATTTATAATACAATACCCAAATGGATTTCTGATATACCACTCAAGAAATGTTGTGTTGTGCTTAGGAAATGGTTGGTACACAATTGTTATTATTCTGTTAGGAGAATCGACTAAGGCTTGTACAACGCTATCTCTAAGTTTACTTTAAGCCTTGTTGATACACCTTTCAAAGACTGTAGCCGAATTTTTAAGATCAAAGGGCGTTGTTGTAGGTATGGTTATCTGTCATATTCGTCTGTAGCCGATACTTGTGAAATCGGAATTTGACTAATTATATCTAGCATGTAACATAATAATAATTGTAATCAATAGTCTATCTGAACTGAACCTTTCATCATCATATTGACCATCTTGTGAGGAACTCTCGTGAATAACTTACACTTCTAGAAGGACTGAAACTTTTTCGTTATTGAACACTCTTGTATAAAGTCTACCCGTAAAACTCCTGTAGAGACGTAACGTGTTGGTATGTCATCGATAAAGAATTCAGAATATATGCGTAACTATAATAAGATTAATAAGCATTCTAACTAATTTAATTTTGTCCTCATCGTTTCAGACAGTATCTATATCCTAAAGAGCTGAGCTTAGTTTGGGTATGCTTTTCGATGAAGTTCATTTTTGTAAAAAGAAAGCAATACGGTGAACTGTCACCGGTCGCACGCGCCAGTGCTCGGTTTTGCGTAAGTGTAATTTCAGACAAAACATTGTTGCCAGCTAAAATAATCGATACACCGACAGACTTATAAAATAACAAAACAAAATGTGACTTTATACAGAGAATACAAGAGTAACCAAATTGTTTTTTTTTATTTTATTATTTATTAGCTATTATTAAACTAAGTAGGTTAATAGCCCTGCAAGACAAAAAGAAATTTACAGAGACCCTATTTTGTCAAATCTAAAGGTCTACGTGTTAGGACCTAGATCTACAATATATTACGAGAGCTAGTAGACATTCTTGGTTAGGTGTTTAAGGCACTGTTTAAATTTGTCAGAGACCTCTTCCATGATATCCTAATTCCTATTACAGAAATGCAGATTTGGCTGAAAAGTAGCGGACATTTAACACTACAATCAAGTTACTGAAAAAATGTTTCACTGGTTTATTTTGTGGTGATAAAAAAGCTAATTGTATTTCTAGGAATTCTCAGAGCCAATATTTTTAAAATAAAGTCCATTTAAACGTAATAAAACATAACAGTTTATACAGGTCACTAATTACGATTAAAACAAAATGTCATAACACTGATAATAAATATCTTACAAAAGTATAATATTTATACTTTTGTATCTTTGTGTATGTTGTTATCTTACAAAAGTATTGAACTTGGGATTTTTAATGGTAAGATAAACAAAGGAACTTACAAGTATTTTATAGTCAAATGTTTTTTATCATATTTAACTTAAGGGTGTTTATTCTGTTGTTGTTTCACTTGACTAAAAATTTTCTAAAAACATCGTCGATTTTCTAAGTATGTGATTTTCAAATATGCTATATAACGTCTACTTTACGAAAAAAATATCTTATTGTAAAAATGATCATTCACCATCATCACTATCTAGTTTTTATTATAAAGAGTTCTGAATGACATTGACAGACCTTACAAATACAACGCAAATTATATAAACTTCAACTTAAATAAGGATTATTTGCTGTCCAATAAATACAGCATTCCAGAAGACATATTGAAACATATTTAATAACGGAGGAAATAAATATATTTTATGTGTAAGTATATTTTAATATTAACCATATACGACCATTATTTTATTTTTAAAGTATTTCGAGCATAGACCCGTATCTATGCTCGAAATAAAACATTCACTAAAAATCGGTCAAGTGCGTGTCAGGCCACGCACAGAAAAGGGTTCCTCAGTCACCCATAATGGTGCGTGGACATAAAATCTTATCCAATAGATAACTGTTATGTTTACTTATTAATGCGTTAATTTTGTGTGACGTTTTCCAAGGAAGCGCATTGTATAAGTTAAGCCTCTATAACTCCTGAACTAACAAAGTCATCTAATCTTTTAAGTTCATTAAATTGACCACCTACACGAATTTTCCCAGATTTATTGAGCCAGTCGTTTAGCTTTTTAAACGGATACCTAAATCAAAAAATAGTCTTAGAAACCCTTTATTGTTTTTAAAAGACCTATCTAATCATACCACACAAGATGGGGTAGCCGTGAGAAAAAAAACATCCCCACTTTACCCAAATAAAAATATTTTTACACATATTCATGCAAAGTTTTAACTTTCTAGCACTCACCGTTTGGAGGGCAAGACATGACGAATCTATAAGGGTTCCGAGTCATAAACTATGGAACCCTAAAAATGGGTAGAGCAAAACACAATTAAATAAAACCTGTTTAAACAAACATGAATTAGCCTGATTCTTTTTTCTTGCAAATAGCAAATTAAGACTCCAAATCTCAAGAACTAGAAAAAATAAAAAGTCCACACATGCCAATCCGAGACTTTGTACAGTTGAGGTCGGTATTCTTCCTTTAGATGTTATTTGCCAAACGATTAACGTGGTGAGTTGTTCATCGTGTAAAGGCTGTCGATTATAATTAAGCAAGGCAATGCTGCTACTGCCACGAGCATCTATTCAAGTATGGTTTTTTAAATTAGTCACAAATTCCCTCCTATATGCGGGCTACCAATGTCACAAAGCCATTATAAGAAAAGAGACAAAAGCGTTTTAAAGCAATTGTAAATCAACTTTCCTTAAGACTATAGTCACAAGGAATATTGAGTTACAATTACCATTCTGCAGCTCCTTTGCTCTTTATCATCATTATAGGCAACAGCCTTTAACAATCCACTTCTGGACATTGGGCTCTCTCTAGAAAGGAGCTTTTGGCTTACTCATTCATAAAAATAAAGCACTATAAGCGCTATCTATTCCCGAACTACGCAAAGCTTGTATTGTGGATACTAGAGATACTTTTTTTATAAATACATACATATTATACATAGAAAGCACTCAAACTCCTAAACAAATGTTTGCGGATCAAACAAACATTTGGTTCAACCCGGGAATCGAACCTGAGACCTCAAGTACAGCAGTCGCATACGCTACCAGTGTGCTACAGAGACAGTCAATTGAAGTCATACTTATGACGATGTTTTGAACCATATAATCTAATAGATATGATAATTCATACAAATTAATTTTACATACATTGAAGAAACATCTCACCGTGCAGTATTATTTATTGCTTTAAGTAAAGCAACATGAGCCTATGGACTTCCCAGATGCTTATCTGAATCCCGAAGAGCTAATGACATGCATTGTAAAATAAATAGCATTGTAAAATACCTCATAATACTTTTATTACCTATAATGTACAAACTGATATGAGAATAATCAACAGATCATGTGTTGCAAAACAAGCTAACTTGTGAGTTATATGAAAGTATGTTGTGTTAAGATTAGAGTGTAGTTGCAACTTTTCATCTCAACGAAAATCCCCATCAATGAACTAAAAAGTTTTGGTACTTACAGAGAACCGACTTTGCAAAATATTTTTGTCAATAGTAGCTCTTGCTCCAAAACTAAAATTCTAATCAAGTTCATGCACTGCTAAATTCACTTCAGTAGGTTTTTGAAAGAATAAGTATTTTATTGTAACTGTGTGCATATTACATTTAAACAATGTATACGTATGCAATCTACTTTATTATACAATAACAAAGATTTTCAAAACAGAAAAAAATTAATATTTCGGCATACATTCTATATACCTACTGTGATCTGAGATAAAAAGCGTCAGGTATTTGTGCAATAATTTTGTGCCCCTTTTTACGAAAATTGCGTGGACGGAGGAATACGAAATTTCGCACACTAATAATTTATGTGGAGAACGAGTGCAGGATTTATTTTAGTGTGCGTAAAAGGTATGTTACATATGATCAATAAATAAAACGTCACATACACAACCATTTAAATTACTTTTAAATATTACCAAATAAATTACTTTTGAATAAAAAACACACACGCATAGATATTCTTTTGTTAAATTAAAGTTTTAGCGTAGCCTTGGCAATACTAAAGTTAATCTTAATAATTTTGCCACCATTCAACTTAGTTAGATATGGTCGAATTTTGACCACTTGGCGACCACTAGTTATAATAATTCCATGAAAATGTTTTCCATAGGTTGTTTTTTCGTATGTCAAGAATTTAGAACGACACACGACGCGAACAAAATAGCCCAAGATCCTAATTCAAGATTTTAGTTATCAATTAGCCTTAAACAGTCCACTACATGACAGGCATCTCCTTCCAAAACAGGTTTTGTCTATCTATAATTTAACTCGATAGCGACTGATTAATTAACTCTTCATAACTTTTTATAAAGTCTGTTTAACCTTTGCTATTATCCTTACTAATATTATTAATGCAAAAGTAACTTTGTCTGTCTATTCCGATTTCACGGCAAAACTACTAAACAGATTTAAGTGAAATTTGGTACACAGATAGTTTAGAATCTCAGAAAGGACGCAGACTAGTTACTGCCGTTTACTGAAATACACGAAAGCTGATTTTAATCTTTATTTATATTCGCCTTACTTAAATGTTTGTTGCTACCTACGAAAAATAGAAGTACTAAATGAAAAACAAACCAAATAGGTACAACTTTACCTAAATTTCACAATGAAAAAGTATTAATTAAAACAACAGTAGTTTTGTTTTTGTAAGTTGTTTTTACCAGTTTATTGAGAACAAGGTGGGTTTTGTAACATATGAATAATGTGTCACATTAGTTACCTAGAAGTTTAATTGTTTTGCAATTTTCACTTCCTTACTTAAATTTATGAAAATGCGAAAGTAACTCTGTTCGTCCGTCTGTCTGACTGACTACTAAACTACTGAACCAATTTAAATTAAATTTGATCCACAGATGGACTAGAGCCTGAGAAAGGACACAGGCTACTTTTGAACGCGATAACACACATGCAGGGGGCGAAGGCTGGTTTAGTGTAAAGATCATAATTAAAATTGATCTAAAACAGAACTTAATATTAGTAGTATAAAATATAATAAATATTGGTCATGAACATATAGGTAATAATTTATGACCTACCAACTACCAACCAAGTAAATACAAAAACGAACATTAAAATAACAGCAGTTCACTTTTAATACATTAATAACTACAGGTAAACATGCATTTATTTTCTCAATGTCCTCTGGAATCGTAAATATGTGAAATTCGGATCCTTTTTTCAATAATTTAAGCAACTAAATACGATACCATGTGCTTTTATAATTCATTCATCAAGAATCAAAGATTCTTCGTCAAAAATTTAATTAAAATCGTTGCAGCGGCTTAGCCTTGAAAGATTTTGGAGTTCAAGACCCGGTTTTTTTTAAGTTAATCCATATAAAAAAATAGTTCAAATGGTGCCAAACTCTTTATTTTGAAACAAGTTTTTACCTGATTGCTTCAGAAGGAGGATTATGTTGTTGCCACCAACCAACCAACGTACTGTTGGATACCTTCAGGAATCTACCAAGACTACGTTTGTTACCGCATGCAGTACCATAAAATGTTTACCTAGTAAGCTTAAAAAACAATGCATTAATCAATTGAATTATAGATATTATGATAATTATTTTTCTCTTTTCAGTTCATTACTTTTAAGTAGTCTGGTTTTTTGTTTCTATAATAATTATTTTATTAACTAAATTTTATAAGCTTTCATTAGAGTCAGTAACAAAAAATATTCCTTAAAATTTAAGAAACCTTTTTGATATAGTATGTAGTGATATACTTTGACGATCTTTAATTAGCTATTGTTGCTTGGTTCCATAAATAAATATAAAATAAAACTTTAAGTTACAACTTTCAAAGGACAATTTCAGTATTAAGTCTCACGTTTTATACTCTTAAAATAATATGATTACTTTTTTAAGTTTCCATCAGCAGTTCTAAACCTAAATTAACATTTAGAAACTTTACTAAAAGTACTATCATTGATACTAAATGTAGATTTATTGAAGGGCCATAGGGATCTTTGGATTTGGTAAATTGGGGAATAAATTAAAGTTGTATGTTTTTTCCACTTCGTGAGTGCGAAAAACGTTAAAGCGTAAAGGTTTAAAATGTAAGGCGAGAAAAAGAAAATACATTTTAGAGGATATGTTAACTGGACGATAAACTGCCTTTATCTAAATGTTTGACGAATTCGTAGCGACATTTCGCAAACGCTAACAATCTCCATTTCGAAATACTCGAGTGTGTTAGGATGTTCAGCTTTATGTTTTTAAGTCTGGCGGTATTAAGTATTTTTGGTTTATTTACTCAACTACAATATATTTATTTATTTCATTTTTCGGACATAGAAAACACCCAAATTCTGAAACAAATCGCCCTCCCCACCGAACAATATCGTAATGGCAATTTCTAAATTTTACAGGAAAATTAAATACTGTTTTTGAGTATTATCTCAGCAAGGGAGCATCGTAAGGTAACCATTTATGTGTCAAAACAAAGCTAATTTAATTACTTTATATTTTCTTTTGGTTTTTTTTTGTAATAGTTTTCAAAATAAAGTTATTGGCGAAAATAATATTACCGAAATTGCAGCTCAAAAGTATATTGTGTAATGCATCATTGCCATATTGTTCGCGTGTAAATCCAACAATTTTAGTCAGTATTAGTACATTACAGTAATATTCGTTGAAATGTGCTGTTAAAAATGTTAACTGTAATATGATATTACAAAATTATTTGCGTGAAATCAAAGTGATAATTTAAAAACTTTATAAAGTTTATCTATATGATACCGTTAACAGCACTAGGAATTTTCACAATTATCTATCATGTATTGTAAGAAATCATTACCAAATTGCGTAAATAAAAATAAAACCCTAAAATAATTGTTTTACACCTTACATGAAACACACTTATGTATTTCTTCCACGAATAAAATGGTAATAGTCACTTATCGAAAAAATTAACTATTACATAATCAGTATTAACTTGTTTTGGTATTATTCGTGTAAAAGGGTATGTTAGATTTTAAACGAGTAATATTTTTATGTTCATCACGGAGTCATTTAAATTAGTGTACTTTTCTAAATATCCATATAAAAAGTACAAAAAAAAATTATAAGGTGTAATTAGTGTTCTAAATACCGATTATGCAATAAAACGTAAACTATCGTAATTGCACATTATCACATTATTCGCTGGGGAGGGCGAAATATTTGGGATAAATACATGCTGCGTGTAATTAACCGAACGTATGTATCTTAATCCCATCTTCTTCATAGTCTTATTCCCAATATTATTTGGAGTCGGCTACTAGTTCAACCGGTTTTCCCTGAAAATCAGTTTTTCCTCAGAGCGTCTGGCATCGGACCTTAATCTCATATGATTTCTTTTTTCATGAACTGTCCTAGCCGTGTAGCCCTATATGAAGGGTTTCTGTATGGCAAAGGTACTCGAAAGGATGTTAGGTGCTACACTCCCTATATAATCGTTCGAGTAAATCGCGAAATCTCTTCCTGGAGTTTTATCTATGCGTAAATCCCACCAAAACAAGTGGACTGTTAAAAGCTGGTGATGATGATGATGGGAAATGAAACCTCGCACAGACTCTCCATGGAAACCCTCTAAATCATGATGAATTCGTGTAAATCCGAACGAATGGCAATTCCAGTATGTGAATCTATACAAATAAAGAAAATTGAAGTGAAGTGTGTAATACAAGTGAAAGTATGAATGATACTTACAACAAAACAGCAACCTATAAAGTTTTTATCTGTCTGTCCGTCTGTCTAACAGTCTGTGTGTTCCGACTAATCTCTGAACCTTGGGAAAATTATTGGCAGATAGCTGATGACATAAGGAGTAACTTAAGCTATTTTTTTAGACTAACTTAGCTCCGCGGCGTTACTCGCGACTTACAACAATAACGTACAATGATTTTTTTCGTATTCTTATTCGATATGCTTTAGTACGTATTGTGTTAATCAAATCATCTTACCTCATATTAACTTTAACTCTCCTCTTCAACATTAACACAATATAAGCAAAACATTAAAGAGAAAAACAGATAGGTCCCATTTTTTTTCGGTTCACAAAGTCACAAAGTTCAAAAACATTAAAAAGACAAAACACAATAAAGTACTATTAATTTAGAGATAGATAAATAAATTTTTAGTCACAATCACATCGGCCGTTGAGACCATGACGTCTGTCCTATAGGACATAGATTTACTTCGGTACAGTAACTAATAGAACCAATAAAACTACACACCATCGTTTAATTGACACAACACATTGATTTATTATTGTACTATTTCATTTTACAGATATGGTTCCGCACGCGTACATTTTGGTTATCGTGACAAAAAGTAGAATAGACAAAAAGTAGTTTTTTAAATTGTAGCCACCAAAGTGACTGTACTCTGCCTGATGGAAAACATAAGTAGAATCCAGAAATAGAGGCCACCATCCACTTTGAGTGTATACAATGCAGCATGGTAACCCACACTATGGCGGCTTAGTGAGATGTTTCTGCATTCTGTTTCCGGGAGAATGAGGCAGAATGATTAGGCCTTCGGTCTCACACTCACCAACTAATGCTGTCATTTTAGGTTGGTCTTCTGAGTGAGGATAGTCTCTTTCGAGCTGCTCCATTCGTACTGAAATCGGGATCTACTACTGGAAGTCCTTCTCCAAGGTCCAATTAATTGTATACCAAAATTTATCCAAACCGGTTCAGAGGTTTAGTCCTAAAACTGTAACAAACAGACAGAGTTAATTTCGTTCTTAAGTATTAATAAATTGGCATGGATATAATGCCAAAGAAGGGAAGAGTTTCTATATTTTATATTTTGTCCATTGGAACGAGAAACGAAATAGGTAAGTTGACTGTCCTGTTGACCTATGGTGCTGACTGCTAAAACATAGGTGCTTTAAAAGAAGACAGAAAGACATTCTTTTATCCTGATATTTACAGGTTTATGGCTAAAATAAAATATAAAGTAAATAAATTACCGTATGCAGTACCAGAAAATTAATGCGATTTGAGGGACTGTAGCTCTGGTAGTCTGAACTGGTCTGGAGTAGAACAGAGTATGGAAGTTTGGAGGTGTTTTACACCCGTGCCTCGGAGAGCACGTTAAAATGTCGGTTCCAGTTGTCTTGAACATCTATGGAAATCGTTATTGGGAAATCAGTACCTACAAATATACTGACAACTAGTATCATCTAAAAATTCCAGTTCACCTTCAGGTAAACGCAGGTTCGATGCCAGTCGCTTAGTGTAAAAACTGATATACCTACAGGTAAAATCAATGGAACCAACAGCTGACCTCAAACTAATCGACTGACGACCATAAACATAAAATTATTTTTGCACAAAATATTTATAGAATGTTAAATGTTATTTTGTTCCATTTCATGTTAATTTACACACTATATTAAACAGAGTTCTGTCGAATAATCTGTTATCGGTTGATTATAACATGATGATACCATAATTTTTGTTCAACATAATTATTCATTATAAAGTATAATAACACATTTAGTAATTTAATTATTATTGTTACACATACCAACCATAGATTTTATATTTTAACTTTAATTATTACATAACTAAGATATATAAAATAATAAATCTCATTAAAATATAGAACTTATTACCTAATTTGCAAAATCAGTAACATAGATCATTGAAACTTATCAACTCGTTACAGCTGTTAGCACATTTTTTAAACTATCCCCTGCACATTTATTTCATTATTTACCGTCCTGTATTCCTATTCATATATTTTTAATTACTATAAAAATTATATTACTAACACACCTTATGAAGTATAAAATAACTGTTTGTCTAATTTAAACATTAGGTTTACAATAAGTATGACATTTAAGTTAATAAATATAAAAAACGTTTTTCCAGTTTATAGATAAAAGTCATTATCAATCTCTATAGGAGATCATTTGGATAAAAAAATGAATTATTAAAAAAATACTTAAATAATTTATAACAGAACTTGAATGATAGGTTTTAACCGTTCATTCAAGTTCTATTATAAATTTTAATATAAACATTTATAGTGGTGTTTTTAAATTTTACGGTACTATGGCGTAGCCAAAAGTAACGGAAATAGTTTTGGTAGTGTAGCTATGTTCCTCAATAACTTAACTTTTAACTGATCTAATGAGTGAGGTGACTTATTCGCAAAAATAGATTCGCAAAAAATGGCTTGTGTAACATAATCAATATGAATTTTGACAAAAGATTTCTCGGGTTTTTAAACTTTTTTTTTAATTCCTAATCGAAATGTAGGTTTTGTCCCATGGACAACGACCAAATAACGCTGTAATTTACCATCTAGTCGTGTGAATTGTTGACTTATTGTTTGTCACCTGTAGTATAAAAAAAATAAGTTTCTATGACCATCTGTATTTTTTTTCAAACAATGTTTTCATTCAAAAATATGTTTTTTTTTCATTCAGATGCTCGGATTTGGTTCCTCAAATGCTTTTGGCATTTTGTTTCACAATTTCTTCGAAGAGCAAGGAGGAGGAAGCGGTCTACCTCTAGTGATTGGTGTATATAATGGTGCACTTTCTATAGCAGGTATTTGTATATTAATTTTAAATTGGTATTGCTACAAACCATTTTCCAGAGTAGGTTGGTAGTTTTAAGCCTACTACGGCAGGTACAGTAAAGTCCAAGCACAGGTTTAGGTATCAAAGTCTTTTAGTAATACTTAAGGAGCTTGTAACTCCGTAGCTCCAACTCGTAATGATTGCCGCATATGTTCGAATGACAACCGAGAGTGTCGGCTTAACGTGCTCTACCCGGTTGAAACGGAATCTCAAACTGTTAATAAATGGTCACACATCCATAAATGCTGCAATAAGAGGTTGGACTTCTATGTGAGGTTAGTACCGCCGCGGTCAAACCGTACCATTCGGTATAACCGTGCCTCTACTGCCTTGAAATAAATACCTTGTAATAGATACTTTGAAATTTAGAACTTTGCAATATGATACTCGGTTACCACTGAGCCATGGGCGTTTTTATCAAAACTAATGGTATTGAATCATGTATATTAACAATCGAATTTTAACTACAACCAGTACCGCCTACGGTCGTACTCTTCTATTAATAGTAGTTTCCGTTACATAGTAATGTCGAATTGAAAAGTACAATTAGTGATAATTCAAATACCGATCGATCGGAATTAAAATCAAGCAAGGTAGAAACTTTAGGAATTTCAAAGCACGTGATACCTAAAATATAATGTTAACTTTCGTTTAATTGTTTTAAGCGAGATTTGAGAGTGTTGTCGCTACTCACTAGGCATGAAAAGGTTTTTATGTTTATCAAAACATATAAATAAAACTGAATAAAACTTCCATAAGGAAGATACATTAAATATAAATAATATTTGTTTATAATATCATGTTTATATTTATGCCACATTTAACTCAGATGAGTTATAATTAACAACAAATCTATCTCAATGATTATTATGCATGCATAAGAGGGTAATGACACATCAAGTCGATCTCATAATCAAGTTTAATCCAGCCAACAATTCATCCAATAAAACGAACCTAACTTCCAATGCTTTTAACTGTTTTTAATTATGACTAGTTAAAATATCGCTTGTGGTTCAATTTACCATTAAAGCAAAGTAGAACAAAACAAATACCTACGTAGGCACAATTTAATTGAGAAGATTAGGCAAAGAGACCGAATCCGAATGATTCGGTGACTTACATTCGCAATTATATTTGTGTAATCAATTTACAATCATCTTAATGTCCCTCAAGTCCCCAGTGTGCAGGGCTCGGGTCTCCTCTCAGGAGAGGGCTAACACTATAAGTCCCTATGCTGACCCAGTGCGAATTGGGAACTGGCAAGACACGTTGTGGCTACATAAACTTGCCATTGGAGGTTTTTAAGCTGCCCGAAAGCCTCCAACTAAGCTTCACGACTGCTTTTTTATGATAATAACCAAGACCGACTGCTCAACGTGACCTTCTGAATCACAGAAAAGCTCATTACATATCACGGTCACCCATCTAGGTCTGATCGCGCCGTCGTTGCTTACCCTCTGTGATTGTTTCCAAGTACCTAAGGTTATTCGACTAGGAGCGCTAAGTGTCCCTACTATGCAGTAAATTATACAACTAACTTTGCACTTGAGAATAGATCAAATTTAAGTAAATATAAACCTGAATTAATATACATATACAAATAATCGACTGCCTCGTTGGTCTAGTGGTTAGCGTATGCGGCTGCAGATCAAGAGGTCTCGGGTTCGATTCCCGGGTCGGAACAAATATTATTTGTGTGATTCACAAATATTTGTTTCGGAGTCTGGGTGTTTTCTATGTATAATATGTACGTATTTACAAAAAAAAAAAAGTATGTTTATGTATTTATATCAGTTGTCTAGAGTACCCATAACACAAGCTCTGCTTAGTTTGGGACTAGATGATGTTGTGTGTCAGATGTCCAAAATATTTATTTATTTATTTATTTAATAGATAACTTATATATATAAGAATTGGTCTAAACTCCAACCTTGGAGAGCTATACTTAAAAAATGTATATTGTACACGTACCAATGCATTCATTATAAATCTATCATTACTAGTCCTTACTTTCCTTAACGTTACTAATATTATAAATCCGAAACTAACTCTGTCGATCAGTCTGCCTGTCTGTCGCGCTTTGACGACGACTTTCTACAGAACTCGTATACTACGTAACTCGACAGGGATGCTCGTATATTTGTCTATCGTCTCTTGATTTTCCACATAAATACGCCATTTATTAAAACTTATGAAAAATAATTTTAAATTTAGTCGTCAATCTTTATCGTATATAGTAAAATTAGATCTTTTTAACAGCAATAACATAACTTAAAATGTTACGTAATATAATGTAATGCAATAAATATTTAATTTTATTGTTTCTATTAATATTGACAATTCTGTAAGGACAGTCTGGTTAGACTGGATGAAAAGAGATTATGACACTCTTGTCTGTTTTCAACAATTAACCTCAAACAGTCTCCTTGCTAGGAGCTCCCTAACGTAGATATAACCTTAATTTTAAAGGAGATCTGAACACTTAGGAACCCCCTAGGGAAACCAAAAATATCTCGAAGAGTCACCTACATTACTCTCGAAGTTGGCATGGGTCTTTGATTCAGGGGATGTTGGTGACAACGGTTATCTGTATCTTTAATCCATCACTACATGAAGAACTAAAGATACGATACTTACCTATCTATAAGTACTTCACACCAATTAAATTATTCATATATTGTTTCTCGGTGGCTTTCGATTTCAACTTTCACAATACACTCATATTGGTTAAAAGTAACGGAAGTGGTATTGTTTTGCTTGGTTAAGTAAAACAATACCACTTCCGTGATTTATTGTGGTGAAATCGAATAGCTGACCTATCATTATAGACTAGCTTGACTAAAAACCCCTCAAGGTTTTCGGAGTTTCGATACCCACCTCAAGACAAAGAACTGTGGTGAGTACTATAATTTCTTCATCAATAATAACCCATAATCTACCACTTCTGGGTTCGTGTCTCCTCTAAGGAGAGGGCTAAGATCATACGTCCCCAAATTAGTGCAGGTTGTCAAGACAATGCAGTTATGGCTGCGTAATATTGACGTTGGATGTATTTTTGTATAATATATAATATTATAATATATAATATAATATAATATATTATAATATAATGCAGCGTCTTCGCGATTCGCAGGTCTCGTTAAACAATCTTGAAAAATACATCCAACGTCAATATTACGCAGCCATAACTGCATTATTACTGGCATGATACCATGTCACCCGTGCAGGTACTTTATGACCGCGCCGTCCTTGCCTACCCTCTCGGTGATTGTTTCTAATCACCTTTTGTTCATTGCCTAGATAAAATTTATATGCAATATTACAAGTTTAATTATAAAGACACCACCTAATTTAGAATCTGTAAGTGAGATCTCTTAAGTCACTGATGTTTCTTTTATTTTGAATTACTGGTACTGTAAAATTTTTAGTATACAATAAAGTCTACTTTCTATCCTTACCATCAATTTTATCTCAGGCTAAAAACATCCATTGTTTGAAAGTGATAGATAAATCTATAGTTGTAATTCATATTTTCAATTTGTTTTATAACACGTATATTTTCATCATCTTCCTAGCCTTTATTCCCAAGACTCGGCTCCCCAAGGGGTCGGCTACTATTTCAACCAGGTTTATTTTATTTATCAGTTTTTCCACGAAACGAGTTCCATCGGACCTTCCTGAGGGACAGCTGAAATTCGCAGGATGAACTAGTTGTCAGTATATTTGAGGACACTGACTTCCTAATAATGATTGCCATTTATGTTCATGACAACTGGGACCATCAAGCCGCTCCATTCACGTGTAAATGAACCAACGTTGGCTCTACTACTTTGATTTTTAGGGTTCCGTAGTTCATAACTCGGAACCTATATAGATTCGCCACGTCCGTCCGTCCATCCTCGGCCTACCGACCAAATGGTTGGTGCTAGAGAGATGAAACTTTGCATGAATATGTGTTGTAATTACATCGTCAAAGTGCTACAATAAAGTTAATGAAAAATATTTTTATTAGGGGCACGTAAAGTCGGGATATAATGCGAGTAGCCGAGGATCGAACTAAGTGGCGTGCAATTGGAGAGGCCTATGTCCAGCAGTGGACTGCGATAGGCTGATGATGATGATGATGATGAAAGTCGGGATTTTTTTTTTCTCGCATCTACTCCATCGTGAGGGGTATCATTAGATAGGTCTTTCAAAAACATTACAAGGTCACTAGAATCATTTTTCGAATTAAGCATCCGTTTGCGAGCTTGCAAAAACAGGGCGTGTCCCCCCCCCCTCTAAAAGCCAAACGGCTTTCTCAAAAATTCTGAAAAAAATTAAAATAGTAGCCCATCTATTGAACTTTCAAGGAAAACTATAGCGGTTTTGATAACTTTTATTATTTTAGGAGTTATAGGGGCCTATTTTGAAAAATGCACTCATTTAAAAATTATAACAAGTTATAATAATTTAAAATCAAGGCATTCTATCCTTATTTTATGAGAAACCATTTGGATCATTCGATTATCATGAAATTTTCCATATATAACTAATTGAATAAAAACGAATTGTTGAAACCGGCTCACGGCGATCGACGGCGTCACATGAAATTCCTACATCAGATAAAAATAGACTACTCTAACGAAAGCAAAAAGTTAATCTACGTAGAAACGAAGGCAGAAATTGAAGTATAAATCTTATCTAATATATAAAATTCTCGTGTCACAGTTTTCGTTGCCATACTCCTCCGAAACGGCTTGACCGATCTTTATGAAACTTTATATGCATATTCAGTAGGTCTGAGAATCGGCCAACATCTATTTTTGATAGCTAGTAATCTATATTTTTCTATAGTTTTATTTCTAGAAATTTTAAAAATGTTAATTACACGTGATGAAAAGTAAGTCGAATTTCACCGAGCATTTTTTTATTAAATAGCTAAGTACTCGTATTTATTAAAGAATACTTTAACTAAAGGTTCGATTGTTCATCTAAATTATTCTTCAGTAGAGAAGCGACTGGGAGGAAATAATAAAAATTAGCATTGACAAATATATTTCTTCTTCAGGTTTCCTCGGAGGAATAGCTTTAAAGAAATATTCATTTAGACAAGTGGGTTTAGTTGGTGCTGCTTTGTTTGTTCTTGGAGATATTTTGACAATATTTGTCCAAAAAACATATCAACTTGTATTTACTTTCGGAGTTATAAGAGGTAAGAAGAGATATCACATTGAAATGATAATATTGGGTACTATACTAGTATTTATATATGAGATAGAGAGAGAGAATATCTAATATAAACTATACTTATACTGTTCATAATGTACGTCCACCTGTAGTTGCAGTGGGCAAAGGTGGGTAGGTTATAAATAATATCGAAGAGTGAAGTGAAGAGAGAGAGTGCTATTTGATATCATATCGATAGTTCATCTTTTCTTTTAAATTTCTTCAAAGCCATTTTGTAAAAATAATTCAATCTTTATATTTTAGGTGCCGGCTTTGGTGTTATGATACCAGTTAGCTTCACAACATTTAATTGTTATTTTACATCAAAACGTACAGCTATGATGAGTGCGAATCAAGCCATGAGCAGCTTGGCTTCCATAACCTTTCCTATATTGGTGACTGTCCTACTTTCGGAGTATGGATTTAGGTGGACCCTAGCGTTGATCATGGCCGCAGATCTTCATTTAGTTTTCGCTATGCTAGTCATGCATCCAGTTGAATGGCATATGATTGTTTCTCCTGATGCTTTAAATGGCGGTAAGAATTTGTTTCTTATACATTTGAATCGATTTCTCCTTGGTCCTTCGACCCATTACAACGTTTGTTTTACTTGAAAATATTTCCTAATTATTCCAGAAACTGCTACAAGTTTGGTTTTGAGTATAAACACTGAAAATATTAGTAATAAAATTAATTCAGAAGTAGTGGTTTCAATGAAAATGATCCGGCATAATGAGAGAGACCCAGAAATAAAGAAAGTGAAACGACGAAATCATGAATCGATTAAAAAAAGTATAGCGTAAGTATTAATAACATAAATAGTTTAATTCAGCTTACTTTTGTGATTTTCTCCTAAATAATGGAGTGTAAGTGAACACAAGCTTTATTGGACCGCACGACAGAGGAAATCCTAGTGTGATAACAAAATTTTTTTTTTGGCTTAATGATTAATTGTACTAATTACATATAGATTATTTATTTATAATTATTATTTAAAAGATAAGAAGCTATTTAATTCGAAGCAAGATTGCTTGGAATTAAATAGTTACTTAAGTTATATGCATAAATGTACAAGAAATATTACTGTTTTGAGGAAAGTCAGATGTCTTCCCACAAAATAGTAATATTTGTTTGCCCAGTTACTATTCTTATTGTTTATTCCATTAATGTAATTTCAGGAAGATAATTTATGACAATGTTGAATTGGATTTATTAAAAGATTCGAAATTTTTAATTACATTAGTGGGACTTGGTTTTGCATTCGTCTCTGATGTCACGTACTTAGCCATGGAACCTATGCTTCTATTTTCTTATGGTTACAGCCAGGTAAGATATCAAAACTGTATAAACAAATTAATACAAATGTGTAAGTTTGTATTTATTTATTTATTTTATAACACACGTCTACCATTACAGATATGTCGAATCTAATGCGGTATACGTAGACAATATGTTTTAATTAACTTAACTGTTCGTAAGTTACCCTGGTGAATTCGCTCAGTGAACAAATAAATATGTCAACGACATTAGCAACCGCATTGGGCGCACGCAAAGCACGCGTGAGCGCGCCCGGGGCACAACCAGTAGCTGCGGTCTCCGTCGTCGCCCAACGTAATCATTGGGAACACAAAAGTTTATCTGGGATAGAATCGGTGGATTGTGTATTTTGCCACGTAACAACTTGAATAAGTAAATCACTAGTGATACTTCGCGCCTCAACTCTAAGTTATAATAACCTACCATGCCGAGAATAAACAAGGACGGATACAGCAATGGATACCCTGGGTATACTCCGTACAGTTTTAAATACATAAACCGGATATACTTATTCTGTATCCGTTCAACCATTGTTAAGTACTTCGTTTCACTAGGACTCCAGATAGCCGCATTATGTTCGAGATGACTCTTCACAAGAGCCTCATATAAAGCCTTTAAGGCACAAATGTTCGTGAATTCATTCGCCTGACGTAAGATAAATCCAAGATTACGGTATGCCTTTTTACAAATATCAGAGATGTGCTTCCTAAAATATAAGTCACTGGTGAAACGTATACATAAAATCCCTTACCTCTTCCAAGCGCTGCAAAGGCTTACCGTCCATAAGGTACTGGTGGTGTATCGGCCCATATGTACGTGTGAATGAGACCACTGAGCACTTAGACACATTAAAGAAGAGCTTATTGTCGTGGCTCCATTTAACAACACTATCTAAATCCCGTTGTAATGAAACGCAATTAGCAGAGTCCTTAACAACCACAGACATCTTGAGATCATCAGCAAACAATAGACATCTTGACCTCACAACTTTAGGTAAATCGTTTATCATCAGGATAAACAAAAACGGTCCCAGGTTACTACCCTGATTCACCCCGGATCTCGTGTAGTAGGACCCCGAACAATGTCCAACACAATCGACAAATTGCTGTCTAATATTTAAGTAACTTGCGAAGAATTTAATTGTGTGTAGTGAAAAACCAATGTCCGCCATCTTCGAAAGGAGAACATCATGATCGACCGTGTCGAATGCCTTCCGGAAGTCCAGATAAGCTACAGTATTATATAAATAACCATGGCCAATATTACTGGGTTGAAATATAAATTTCCATTTTATCGATTAAGTTCAACTTGAATGTCTATGAGTGTATCCATGTTTTTTGGGAGATATAATAATTAAGTCACTTGATATTAAAATATTAACCAAGCGCCATTTAACCATTAAAAATCAGGCTCGTACAAACTAGAGTTCCGAAATCACTCATAATGGCACGTAAATTTCGAATTGTGTCCAATTGATAATTCATTTATTTATTCATCATGTACTTTAAGTACATTCAACCATTGGGTGATGCTGTCAAAATGGTAGTAGGTGCATTTCGGTTATAGTTAAAATTCATTTACTAAGTACAAACTGTACACCTAAATTTATAAACATAATACACAGCATAATGTACAATACTTAATATATAAATAAAATACAATACATAGAATGTGTTTATATACTTAAATAGATATGAATTGGTTGATTCCGCCGGCTGTTTCACTAGAAACTGCTTTACTTTTATCTCGAACTAAGAAGGTGGCTGTCCATACTTGATGGAAAGCTCATTCCAGAGATGAACGGACTGTACAAAAAAGGATGAGCCAACAATTTCAGATGTGTGAGAAGGACCACGAAGGAGAATGTTATCAGAGGGCTGGAGGTTTCTATCATGATTACTACATAGAAGTTGGAAGTAACACTTTAAATATGTTGGTGAAGATGGGTCATTAAGGATGGAGTATAGGACAGTTAGCGCGTAGTTTTCGGTGTGAATAAATAGTTAGCCGATTGAGCTGCAAACGGAAAGAGGAAACATGATCATATTTACGGAAATTATAAACAAAACGAATGCAGTTAATAAGAAGACGGTCTAATTTATCAAGGAAATCTGCATTTAGGTCGTAACAGTACACATCACCATAGTCGATAAATAGGAAAATAAGGGTTTGCTCAAGTATTGTCCTAGTTTAACGGGTAGAAAAATTCTCAAGCGATTTGGAACACGAAGAGTTCCAGTAGACCTCTGTCACTATTTTGAAACTTGTTCACAGTCGAGGTGCAAACCTAGATCCTTCACCGACTTACAAACAGGTATAGTAGTACCAATAAAGACAATAGCTGGAATAGTCTCAGTGTCCACTCTGCCCATCAATCGGCGACTCCCGACCACGTTGGCTTGACATTTTGTTCCCTGATAATCCAAAACTTTGAGCACTAATTGTTTCAAGGTCTTTATTGGCCCTTCGTATTGCTAACGATACGTCTTCCACTTTACTCTGAAAAAAGAGCATACAGATGATACGAACACAAACGTTCTAGGGTTAAGAGATATACATAGAAAATAAAAGAAGGGAAAGAAAGCGCCTTGAGGAACAGCAGAGCCAAGATCACACCAGCTTGACGTAGATTCGTCTATTGGCGTCCCTGAAGATAAGATGAAAACCATTCTAGTACTTCTGGCGACACCGCAAGATAGGTAATAATAGATACTAGGGTATCATGATTGACCACGTTGCAGGCATTGGAGAAGTCTATCAGTACCGAAACATTTACCTCCGTCTACTCCATACCCGCCATGAAATCATTTTTATGTTTATTTATTATTTCGTTATTTTTGTACGAAGTTTTCAAAGTACGCGCATTTTACAAGTTAAGCCTCTAGAACTTCTGCACTAACAAAGTTATCTAAGCCGTTATAATTTTCCTTTAAAGTTAGTTATTATTTAGAGGGCACGAAGCCAACAAACAAAACATTTTAAAGTTAATAACTCGCAAGTGGATACCTGAATCAAAAATCACGAGATTTTATGAGACTTTTGAGACAAATTGTATAGCATCAATATAAATGTGTATACGAGTTTACAAATTATTTTCTCTCATTCTGAGGTTGACCCCTTTAGTTTTCTTATTTGACTGGACTACTACCTAGAAAAAAGTCCGCATCGATCGATAAATCGAATCAACAAGTAAATTAACCCACGTCGATCCATCAGTCGAATCAACAGGAAAAAATGTCCGCGTCTTTCGACCAACTAAAAGAAATACACTTTACTTCCTTGAGAACTTACCGTGATTGAACATGTGCAAGTAGTTAAGTTATAATCCTGGCTTTTTCAGATGGAAGTGACTACATGTGTAATGGTCGGCGCTGTATGTGATCTCATAGCTAGAGTAACCTTGGCTATATTTACCTACTTTTTCTCGGTCAACAGCCGTTTTTTCTTCTTTATCGGTACTTGCATCACAATCTTCCTTCGTATTGGTATGTATTTTATTTTTTTCAGAAACCATTTAAGCATACTTTGTAAGACAGCTATTCTTATCGTTATGTTGTGAGATTGTCTGTATCCTTATGTTATGTATTGTCGTTATGTAATGATTATTATCATCTGAGAAGAGACCCAAGACCGCCAGTGGGACATTATGGGTTATTGATTGATCAGATTGTAGTAGACCTGCTTTAGCTATAGTAAGAAGAAGAACGAAAACGTACGAAAACCTGGGTTCTCCGCCAACCAATCTTAACGTAGTTTTTAAATCGAGCCTATGTATGTTTATGGCATATCTGTAATAATATAAATAAACAAATATTTCGAACATCGTATAGTACCAAACTACGCCAAGCTTATATCATAGGTACAAGGCAACTGATATAAACACCGATGTGCTTTAAAAAAAATACACACGTGTTATTCATAGAAAACATCTAAATTTTAAAACATAAATTTGCAGATCATAGAAACAATTGGTTCGACCCCGAACCCGAGACCTCTTGATCGGCACTCGCATACGCTGGCTAGACCTTCGAGGCAGTCAAAAAATTAGTTTATTCACATCCATTATCTGCATTTAATTGTCTAAGTTTTGTGTTTCTTAACATTTGCCATGCTTTTATCATAAATGATACCTACTAGGCCAACAGTAATCGCATGACCAACATAGATATTTATCTTTTAATTACTTCATCTTGATAAAACATAAAAAAACATCTAACAGGTTATAATAAAACGAGTTACAATATTCTCATATCAGTTGTCAATGTATGAAAATTTATTCAATCTCGATCTATTTACGTAGATCTATATCATACAATTTTGTTTTTATTAACTATTGAATACAGATTAAATAAAACAAAATATTCAAGTTTATCACGGGATCTTATTTATATAATAACTTTATGTATAAAAATTAGTGTTATAGGAGTTCTCTATCGTATTATGGAACGGGAATGAATGAGAAGGTGCAAATAAATGACAAAAACGACGAAATAATATGCTCGTAAATATCTTGTCTTGTCATAAATATTGATACAAGGTTTTTTTATTTTGTTTCATATAACATTCATTACTGTATTGTGTGTTAGTTGATACAATATAAGAACATTTAAAATTGGCTGCTATCCTTTAAACGTTGAGGCCAGTTTTCAATAAAAGCATGCACTCTTACAATGGGAAAGATTCTTCACTGCAAAACTTATTGATTGTGTTAGGAACTCCAAATTATTATGACCTTTAGAGCACATACTCGCTAAAACTGATTATAAATAATAATTCAGTAGATTGAGATTGAAACTAGATGACGACCAGTCTTCAACTCTGATAAGCTCCGCAACATTCGTTCTCAACCAATGTTAAGTCGATCGAGCTTAATGACCCGGCGCTAAGTTTCTTTTAAAAGACCTTGGCTGGTCATGGTGTTCTTAAGTGGTTTAACTACCTTCTCAAGAATGATATCTTAATGTGCCATTGTTTTGATACTTTTTTCACAACAATATGGCTCGGTCACTTCTTCTTAAATAACACAATATCGAACCATCATTGAAGTGGGATAATATCCACGTTGTACTCCGTTGAGTAATTACTCAAGTTCTAAACAAGCTTTGCAATTTTAGAACTTTGAGCATAAAATGTCTCTTAAAGGCTACAAGGCTTAAGTCATATTTTAAAATACACGACGTGGTTCTAGGAGCTATCTTCATCTCCCGGGATGAAATCTTTTGCTTTGTGACAGGATTTTATATTTTTCCCTTACCGCTTTGATTTTTTTTTCCTTACGAACAGAATTTATAGCCAGACTAAGTACATCAATACATATATCATGTGTAGGTATAGTTAAATAAGATCCCACCGTGATCCTCCTATTTGTACACTATTCCTGGGCCTGCGTCTATATTAGTAATGCTTCAATGCATACACATTTTCTAATTCTGTTTATAAAATATGCGTGCATTGAAACATCACACACACTTATGACTGAAACTAGTGGGACCATCGATTCTACATACATTTGTATGTAGAGTCAAGAGTCTATATAAATGAAACTAAACTAAAAAGAGGCATTTTGTACCTTACAGCTTTAGTGAGTTCCAGCTCTTTGTGGTTCGTGTTTGCCATAACAGCTATATCAGGCTTAGTGAGGTGCACTGTCCAGGTGCTATTCCCCTTGGTCCTGGTAACCGCAGCTCCTGATCGATTTCCAGCTGCACTGGCTTTACATATTCTCTTTTCTGGAATTCTGATGCTGTTGGCTGATCCTATGATTGGTAAGTAGATGATTAAAACTGACAGATAATTTTCACATCCTAAACTAAAGTGAGACCATATTTATATTTTGATTTATCGTGGACGGTAAGGTGACACATAATTTCATATTCAGTAGTTTAAATCATTACCAATATTATAAAAGAATTTAGAACCGTCTGTCGGTCGGTTACGCTTCAAGCGACCTGAGGTAAGTGACACTCTGGTGCTACAGGGAGGTGTTGTCTAAGGCGAGTCAGTGTTTCGCATTAGAATATTGAGATGTGCGACATCATTCTGCCCCGGGGGAGTCTCTGGTCACCCTGGGATGTACCTCAGTCATGTCCCACGCCCTTCCTTTCTCCACGGAGGGTGTGGTTCGAAAAGAATTCTCGCTATAAAAAAAGCGTATTAGAATGATTTATGTACTAAAAAAATATTTTTCTCTTGTTTCAGGAGTGATATACGAAGCTACAAACAGTTATGTGTACTGTTTCCTAGCCATGAGCTTCTGTTGTGTATTGTGTGTGGTTTTGTGGACTTCTGAGTATCTTGTTGGTCGTACACGGAAGCGTACAAGCAAATAATAATTATCAATGTATTATCGTAATTTATTAAAGAGATAAGATTGCAGAAAGTAGTTAATTTTATGTATGTACATTAATTAGCAATAAAGTTTGTAATGTATACCTATTTTAAGTGACAGCCATATGATCATACTAGCTTTCGCCCGCGGCTCCGCCCGCGTGTATGTTGGTTATCGCAGAAAAAAATAGCCTATGTCCTTTCCCAAGTTCAGTTTTATCTTCGTACCAAATTTCATCTAAATTGGTTCAGTGGTTTAGACGTGAAAGCGTAAGAGACAGACAGACAGAGTTACTTTCGCATTTATAATATTAGTAGGGATTAAATTGTTTCCTTTCTTCGTTCTTTCAATGTTTAAGTTTAATTCAAACGAAATTCTTAGAATTTAAACGCTAGCTTGAATTACCAAAGTATTTGTAAATAATAAATTATATTCTCTACATCTATAATCTATATCTCTATACATCAGAGTGTACAGCTTTAACTAAGAATTTCAATTTCAAAATTGATCAGATTTAAATACTAAGTATTAGACTAAAGTAGAGAACTAAGATAGCACTGTAAAAATACAAATGTAAACCCAAAATAAGGAACAATAAACGTGTCGTTAATCTATTTTATTTTTATTTTTAAAGATATAATACTCGTGCCGTGAAACCTTTATGTGATCCTAATGAATTTAAATTTCAAATTTCATTTACGACATTTATTATTAGAGCCATCAGAGGCACCACCTATACAAAGTGTTCGATTTCATTTCTGATATAATAGCAACAGGTACATAAAGGTTTGTATAAATAAATAATTGGCACTACACGTTTCTTAGGCTCACTTCTTATCTGACTACATTAAAATATAAAACATGATATTGAAGACTTCTGAAATGAAAAAAATGAAAAATTCTGAATCTGAATGAATGAATGTATTTTTTTAGGACATAAATCAGTTTAATCATTTGATATGTCCTGAAGAAGCAGAAGCCATTTGGCTTCTGCTTATTTACAAGAAAACCAATAAACAAGTTTGTTACCTTAGACCTTTTGATTGGGTGAACCTAAAAACTTGACGTTAAATACTAACTTGTGACAACTTAATAATTACAATTTGTAAATTTATTTGTAAATTTGAAGGTGCCATACTACAGGTACGAGTATGTGCCCGACCCAGTTCTCGAGAATGGTCGTGCTACATTTTATTGGGATCGATCTATTATTATCACAGATAGGACTATTGTTGCCAATAAGCCTGATATTGTGATAATAGATTCTCATGACGAGAATCTCGTGAAATTAGAAAAAGAAAAGCAAATAAAATATTTGGATTTATCTCACGAGATCGTCGATATGTGGAATGTGGATTCGGCAATCATTTGATATTTTTGATGGCCAAGAGCCTCGACCTACACCTTAAGAGGCTCACGTTAGACCTGGATCAAGGGCCTGATGCCGGCAGTCCCCCTTGACACAGCACGTATAGTGAGGAGGCTCCTGTCTTTGGAGACCTAACCACCGGTTTCTCGGTTCGCACCCGAAGTCGGTGATCTACTATTTTTTAATTTTTTTAATGTATTTTTTAGATTTTTATATTTTAAAATGTAAGGAATATGTATTTTAATAAAGAGCATATAAATATAATAATATTTATTTGGATGTAAATATATATAATAGTGTCAACCCATCGCCGTCCACTGCTGGACGAAGGTCTCCCCCAAGGAACGCCAACCATCCCGGTCTTGGGCAGTCCGCATCCATCCGCCGCCAGCCACCTTCCTCAAATCATCGGTCCATCGTGCCGCAGGGCGTCCTACACTACGTTTGCCTAATCGCGGTCTCCACTCTAGCACCTTTCGGCTCCAGCGTCCATCAGTTCGTCTGGAGACATGTCCGGCCCACTTCCACTTCAGCGTGCTGATTTTCCATGCGATGTCGGTAACTCTAGTTCTCTGTCGAATAATATCGTTGCGTATTTTATCGGACAGAGAGACACCCAACATTGCACGCTCCATCGCACGCTGAGCTATTTTAAATTTATGGACCAGTCCGATAGTGAGTGTCCACGTCTCGGCTCCGTATGTCATTACGGGTAGGACGCACTGGTTGTAGACTTTGGTCTTAAGTGATTGAGGTATTTGTGACTCAAAAACATGACGTAGCTTCCCGTATGCCGCCCAGCCGTATCCTTCTGTCGGCTTCTAGATCGAAGTTGTGCCGGCCGAGTTGGATTATTTGGCCAAGGTAGATATATTTTTGCACAACCTCGATAGCAGCGCCATTTACGGTTACGGGACAAGGTGATACATGCCTGTTATGCATGACTTTAGTTTTTTCTATGTTCATCCTCAGTCCCACTCGTTTTGAACAATTATCTAGACTGTTGAGCATTTCTTCCAGATCCTGCAGAGACTCCGCCAGAATGACTATATCGTCTGCGAACCGCAAGTGTGAGAGGTATTGGCCATTTATATTAAGTCCCCGTCCATCCCAATCGAGCATTTTGAAGACGTCTTCCAATGCATTGGTAAACAGTTTCGGAGATATGACGTCTCCTTGTCTTACCCCCCGATGCAATTGGATTGGTCTTGTGCTCTTTTCTTGTACACGGACGGTCATCGTTGCGGCTTCGTAAAGACCTCTCATCACCTGGATATATCGGTGGTCCACCATGCACCTCTGCATGGACTCTAGGACGGCCCAGGTCTCGATGGTATCGAAAGCTTTTTCGTAGTCCACATACGCTAGGCAGAGAGGCTGATTGTACTCTTCTGTCTTCTCAATTATTTGCCTAATAGTGTGTATGTGGTCCACAGTACTGAAGCCTTTTCGAAACCCTGCCTGTTCCACGGGCTGGAATTGGTCGAATTTTTGGGCAAGACGGTTCGTAATGACCCTCGAAAACAACTTGTACACATGGCTCAGGAGTGATATTGGGCGGTAGTTCTTCAGTAGGTTTTTATCTCCTTTCTTGTAGAACAATACCACCAAGCTCCTGCTCCATGCCTCCGGTATAGTGCCAGTGTGGATGACGGAAGTAAATAGTCTTGAGAGCTCTACTAACATGGGTGTACCTCCCGCTTTTAGGAGCTCTATTGTAATTCCTTCTTCGCCCGGAGCTTTATTGTTCTTCAGTTGTTTGAGTGCCACTCTAATCTCGCCCAGATCGACGTCGGGAAGCTCGTCTGTGAGGTGGCGTATTAGTCTAGCACGCGGATCGTCCGCGCTGGGGGTCTCAGGTGGGTGGGTTCTTGAGGAATATAAGTCCTCGTAAAACGTTTCGATTTCAGCGAGAACTTCTGATTTAGAGGTGACGGTGGTGCCTTGTGGTGTTTTTAGTTTAGTCAGATGGCTATAGGAGGCATTTGGCTTAGCAAAGACTTTTGTGCCCTTATTTTGGACAATCGCATCCTCGATTTCTCGAGAATTTGACTGTCGAATATCACGTCTTATTAGCCTCTTCACCTGCCTGTTAAGATCCTGGCGCTCAGATGGAGTGGCGTTTGTTGTTTCTCGTCTTTTCCTCATAAGATTTAGGGTCTCGCTTGTGAGTTTCGACTTGCGTCCACTGCTCTTCGGTCGAAAGTGTTTAGAGCCCACCTCACGATCGATCCGCACCAGACTGTCAGCGGTGTCGTTTACGTCCTGCACGGTTTCCAACATGGCGAATCGGTTTTTTAGCTCCAGCTTGTATCTTTTGCATTCAGCTTCAACTTGGGGCAGAGTCGGTCTAAGCGTCGACTTCATCAAACGCGCTCGTTGTATTTTGATGCTTAGATTCAGGGTGCCTCTTACGAGTCGGTGATCGCTTCCGGTGTTGAACCTATTGATCACGGAGACATCCCTGAATATTTGGCGTTTGTTTGTGATGATGAAGTCGATTTCATTCTTCGTCGCACTGTCGGGGCTTAGCCAGGTCCACTTCCTTTGAGGTTTTTTCTGAAAAAAGGAATTCATCAGGTATAGCCCCTGGGCTTCGAGGAAGTTTACCAGCTTTTGCCCCCGGTGATTTCTGCGCCCATAGCCGAACGGTCCAACCTTGGTTTCGCCATAGTCTTGTACTCCCGCTTTTGCATTGAAATCACCCATGACAACCGTGAAAAAAGTGTTGGTACGAGACAAAGCCTTAGCTATGTCTTCGTACATGGCATCTACCTCGTCGCCAGGATGCGTGGACGTAGGTGCGTATACTTGAATAACCTTCAAAGAGTATCTATTCGTTACTTTTAGGATAAGATACGCCACCCTTGACGATATGCTGCCAACTTCCTCCACGCTGCCCTTGAGCGATTTATGAACCATAAATCCAACACCGCCTTGTGATGGTTGGTCTCCCTGTCGGAAGTAGAAGAGGTGACCGGAATCTAGGGCTATCATATCTTCACCCTCTCTTCGGACTTCTGATAACCCCAAAATATGCCAATTAATATATTTTGCCTCGGCTTCCAACTCTGAAAGGCGATCGTCCAGCCGCAAAGTGCGTCCATTGTACGTCGCCAGATGCAGTCGTCGGTGGTACCCTGCCGTAACCCGGGGATTCTTCGCACCCCCTGCCGCACCGTTACTATGGTCGGTACCATGACCAGGAATAGTACGACTGCCGGGAACTGGGGGCCGTTGCCGTTGATTGCAGTCCATGGGGGGAAAAAATCGCCATAGTCACCACGCTTGGCAGGCGGGTTGGTGACCGCAGAAGCGAGAATCATTTCTCTAGTGGCGCTGCTGCCCGTCACTAGGCTCAAAATTTATTGATTCCCATAGCATTAGTGTGGTTATACCGCCACGAGGGTGCACCACGTGCAGGTGAGGTTGACTGTACGCGGCCTGGGATGTTGGTGGCCCCGTTTACACCCCGTTGATGTAAATATTAGGGTGTAAAGTATGAAATTTCCATTAATTTTACGGGAATTAACGCCATCACTTATTAAGGGTATTACATACCTCTGATTTGCCTGACGTTTCGACCAAGTTGCACTGCAGTCAGCCACGGCCAGTGCAACCTGGTCGAAACGTCAGGCAAATCAGATATTCATTATCATGGAAAACGAAAGTTTAAAAGTTAGTATGGAATTGCCGATTAGTACTGAAAAAATTAAATTCGTTTTTTTTTCATTTAAAATATTAACTTAATCAAAATATCTACCATTATTAACTATTCATTACTACCATCTAATAGTTATGCATCATTTATGCCTTTGCGATAAAACTCTAGTGATCTAGATTCTACAAACTATGTGAAAGCATTTTGTACTGCCTCCTGGGAAGAAAACTTTTTATCATATTGCGAGCTATTTCTGCAGACCTAACAAGACTTAACGGTTACTCTAACGGTAATGACAGAAATAGGTATAATTATAAAGTCGTTTCCAATTTTTTGTTGGGTTTATCAACTTAATTTCATAAGACGTAATTTAACTTAATTTTTGTAGAAGATTTTAGCACGAATGGGCCAGCTCGAACGGTAGCAGTAACTACTACCCTCACACAGAGGACTAACCTTAAATGACAGCATTCGTGCTGTCGTCTTTAGATAGTGAGTGTGAGACCGAAGGCCCAATAACGCAGGGGTGACAGTTACCACGGTGTGTGTGCGAGCAGTGGAAGTCGTCCAGGGAGACTCGTAGAAACTTTGGTGCCGCTGGCCACCCGCGGCATAAATAGGAGCCCAAGCTCGGTTAACCGCCCTGGGAGTCTGCCACGTCAGGTCGCGCACAATTGTGGTGGAGTTCACAAATATCTGTGTGGACATGAATGCCGTCTACCATCAAGGAATTCGATAGCATCTGGCACCGATCGATGCTCTCTAAGCCTCCGGCATTCCGCCTGCCCGCCAAACTGTTCAGCTGGATTGCCACCTTCTTGCACCATCGCTGCATCAGGGTCCCTTGCGACGACGCGGCCTTATACTTTCAGCAGGTAAACGCCGGCGTATTTCACAATGGGGTATTGAGAATTTGGTCGAGTTCAATGTGACGAAAACACAAACTCTACTCGTTTTTAAGAACACTCAGCTGCCACTATAGGATAAGCCCGGTATCCTAGTATATTTTCCGGGACCGTAAGCGACGGGAATAAATTGAGAGCGACACAATAGCGGCAATGCAGAAGTTAGGCATACTAAACAAGGTGATACGGTTTTTTTTCGTCGGAGCATCTGTCTTTTTTTTAAGGCCCAGGTTCGCTCCTGCGTAGAGTACTGTTATCACCTCTGCGATGGATCCGCGCAGTATTTGCTTGACTCTCGAGCAACGGCGAGCAGCTCACGTATTTCCTTCCATTATGATCCCGGGTCCTTAAGAGGGCATGAAAAATCATCTCACTAGACCGCCATAATAGGGGACGGCATCGCCACACTGCCTGCATTCGCTGTGTGATGGCCCCCCACTCCTGGATTTTACTTATGTTTTCCATCAGGCAGAGAAGAGTCACCTTGGCAGGCTATACTTTTTTTGATATAAAAATACCATAAAAATTAAAGGTGTAGCAGGTTGAACGTTTCCACGTATATAATCTTTGATGGTTATCGATTCTCAGATGTTATTAATATTTCATAGAGTTCAATCAATATTCATGTAACGATGTCTATTTCTTAGATCATAGATTAGAACTGGTTCCGATTTTTCTCATGTAAATTACCTTATTTTTTGAATAAAAAAAAATGTTAAATATTTGACACTAGTTTTTGCTCGTGGCCCCAAATGCCAAGTCACTATATTCTGTGAAATTTAGCGTACTAGCTTTGGCTCGTAGTATGTAAGTATCGGTTAAAACCGGCAATCTATCTATATATCACTTCCGTTACTGACTTACAGACAGCTAACGCACAGCCGAAACTACTGGACACAGGAATCTGAATTTTAGCAATGTTCTCGTTGAGAAACACGCGGGCGAACAGGAGGCGAGCACTAAGTGGATTTTGGAAAAGGCAATTAAAGATAGGTATAGATGAGAATAAGGCATAGGTGAAGCCACAAGCAAAAGCTGATTTACTTGCGCTGGAGTAGTTTGTTAATGGTTCACAATATTTAGTCACAAATTTAGGACAAAGTGCCAGATAACCGAAGCTGAGTCTAACATTCGTGGCTTAATTGAGCGTCTTTAGTGCAGCGAAAATAAAACCAGTTTTGTGGATAAATATTTTTATGAATTTGACAAATTTTATAGGAGACGAGCATCAAAAGCATAAACTCCTATCGTGTTCTCAGTATGGATTCCGACGTAGTAGGTCGACCAGTGATGCAGTACATGAACTGCTTTCCTCAGTCATAAAACAGCTGGATGAGAAAAAAAAATGTCTGACAATATTCTTGGATTTAGCAAAGGCCTTTGACACGGTTTCTGTTCCCCACCTCCTGGAGAAGCTTGGGGGATTTGGTGTTAGAGGAATGCCTCTTGAGTTGATGGCGAGCTATTTAACGGAGAGACGCCAAAGGGTTAAAATAGGGGATTGGCTGAGCGACGAGATATCCATTGAATTTGGGGTACCGCAGGGCAGTATACTTGGACCCACCTTGTTTCTGGTGTACATAAACGAACTGTGTGAGCTGAAAATCGGCAACGGCAAAATAATTACATTCGCTGACGACACCGCTTTATTTTTCAGTGGCGATAGTTGGGAAGATACCTTCAAAAGTGCTCAGTATGGTTGTAGTAGGTAGTTGACACTTAATATATCAAAGACCAAATACATTACATATGCTCTAAAGAAAAATTTCCTGCCACAGTCATGTGAACTTAGGGCCCACAATTGCACGACCCTTCATCAGTGTTTATGTCCCAGTCTTCAAAGAACTGAAGTGATTAGGTATCTAGGTATTACCATTGACCAAACTCTTACTATTGAACCATATATTCGCACCCTGGTTTCACGGCTACGAAAGATGATGTATATCTTTAAGACCTTAAGATATACTGCTAATCGAAGGATTATCAAAATGATTTACTTTGCGCTTTGTGCTTCTTTGATTAATTATTGTATAACTGCGTGGGGAGGTGCTGCCAAAACACGCATTTTACAAGTTGAAAGGGCACAGCGTGGTATTTTGAAGGTGGGTGCAGGTCTCCTATATCGATTTCCAACGTCTCAACTTTACAGAGATTGGGAGGTGTTAACTGTAAGACAGACCTTCATTCTCAATACCATACTTCGGCAACACAAACTAATGCCATACAAACCTGGTGTCCACAGGGACAGGCGACGAAAAGGTAGGGTATGTATGACCAGGAAATTTAACACGACACTTTCTCACAGTTCTTTCTGCTTTCTCGGACCGTACCTTTATAACAAGCTGAATAGCGCATTGGAGATTTATCCATTAACTACATTGAGATGTAAGAAGGTGGTTCTTGACTATCTTATGACTTTAGACTACCAGAAAACGGAGAATCTTTTAAAACCTCTGATTTAGTATTTGACCGTATGTTTCGCCAAGAGGAAGTTGGGCAGTGGGAATTAACCAATATTGTACACTCATACACACACAATTAAACACACATACATATTTTGCTAAACAATCATTCTCGCCGACATACTATTATCATTTCACTGATCCTTATCTACACTTTTATGTTTTGTATTTGTTGTTTGTTCTTATGGGAGGTATTTATCTTACTTAGATTAAATTGATATTTTTTAATGTACTTAGCAATTAGTTTTTTCTCATATTATATTACACTTAGCGGGAGGGCCCTGGTGACCTGTAATACAGATTTTAACAAATCCACATCAGGCACCAGTCTCTCACATTAGTTTTAGGTGCAAAATGTTTTATTATGCTTAGAAAAAAACTGTAACCTGACTAATAAAATTGTAAGGAGAAAAATAAATAAATAAATAAATGGTTACAAATATGGGGTTTTTTTAAGGGACGCAAATGAACTTGTGCGGGTTCGTTAGAAATAAAACAATGTGTAACTTCCGTTCACTTGAATCCTCATCTTTCTCATTTTGAATTTATTTTAAAAATGTTTTGCTATTCATTTTACATAAGTCAATAATTAAAAAAAATAAGTAAATAAGATATATACTAAGTCTCGCACCATTCAATTACAGCATGCTCGCTAAAATGTTACTATTTTTTTAACTGAGACGTCGATTCTATTACAAAACGTACATTTTCATTTGTCTATGGAATAGTTGTCTAGAAAACATTTTAAAGAGCAAACTTTAACATTAGAAAAAAACAAGGCCAATAACAATATTACAAAAAACTTAACAAAGTTTATTATTGTCAGAAAATTTAAATATAAAATGTTTACACATGATTTTAGTCTGGAAATATTATTATTTTATTACTAATATAAGGACATCAACAGGTTTATTAACATAACCTATTTATATAGAGAGGTAAAGGTCTATTATTAATGTTTTATGGTATGGAATATCCATTCTTTATATGCACATTATATTTAATTGATTTGTGTCTTCATCATCATCAACAACAGCCTTAAACAGTCCACTGCTGGACTAGAAAACGCTCTAAAACAAAAAAAAACATCAATATTTTGTACAAACTTTGATGTGATATAGAAGCAGATTTTTAGATAATATTTATCCTTATTTGGCGTTAGGTGACAGCTAAACAGGGTATGAGGGTAGTTACTTATTTCATATGCAGTCAGATTCCAACAATAAATGCACAGAGAATCGTGTCAATATCGACAAAGACAATCACAGTTAGGGGCCGTCCATTAATCACGGGCGGGCGGTTCGACAAAAATCACGATATATCACAAGGGGGGACGGAGAGTATAGTACTTATATGTCATCACGTGTCTTAATTTTTTCGTCAAGCGTGCTATTTGTAAACTGAGAACGGCGTGCAATGTCTCCTTGCCGTTTCCAGGCTCAATTTTAAGATGTTTTGAAGGTACTAAATAACTACACATGATTTTGGTGGAGGGGGGTTGTTCTAAACCTCACCACGTATTACCAGAGGGGAGGGAGGGGTGAAGTTAGGCAAAAAAAAACATCACGTGATTAATGGACGGCCCCTTATAACATAGAGCAATACGGTGTAGCCATACGCAGGCGTTTTAATTTCAGTTTTTTATTTTGCTTCAATTAGTTTCTCATAACATACTACTTTATCTTAAGTGTTACTTTACTACCTGAGTTAAGAAAATACATATGCATACCAATAGGAAGCAGGCCTCGTTCATTATTTACCCGAATGCATTCTTCGTGCAGTGATTTAAATAATATTAGGTAATACCTAATATCATTTTAAATGAAATAAATGAACTGAAATATGATTATAAAATACAATTTAAAATCGTCATGATAAGCCTTTTAATCGTAGTCTCAATGTAATATCTCAGTGTAATATGTATATGGATATTCTTTATTTTAAACTATTGCGTCTCATAGTCGTCATTCTGGTTCGCGACAGAAGGGTATCACGCGGGGGAACAGTATCATGTTTCGTTTTGAGCCAGGTGCCATCTTAGCTCGCTAGTTATATTGTTCTATACAGTTATAAAATTGTTGTCAAATTGTCCACGTGGCTCATCCATCTAACTTTGCTCCGTGTATCATCATGTTTCTGGACAAAAACCCTTTAGTTTTATTCGTAGCTGTTATTTATGTATTAGTATTGTAGCTATTATTTTTCGAAACGAATCACTTCGTTCTTATAATATTATTTTAATATTTTTCACCTAACGATAAGTTGAAATCAAAGACAATCAATATCAATATTAACTTTTATACAATTGGCACGTAGTTTCAAAAATTGTTTTGTATTAAATTATTTTCTTCAAACGACACCTCTTTCTCTCTCTCTCTCTCTCTCTCTCTCGAATCAGAAATTCGTATTAGGAAGTAGGTAGATAATTATTCTTTCTTCTATTTTTCACATAACTAAGGACTTAATTAATTAATCTTAGGGTTACAATATTTTTGGTTAAACTTTAAGTTTAAATTTAGTAAGTTAAACCTTAATTTTGTTTTGAATTTTAAGCTTCCAGAATTTTTATTGAATATCCTTACTAATGTGTCCTTGGTATGCATAAATAAACGCAAAAAATAACATGTAATGAACGCACATAAACATATTTTTTGTCTATCTAACGTTTTTTACTATATATTACTTGGTCAATCAAAGTAAACCTCTACTGCATACATTGCTGGCCAATTAAGCATTACCAATAAGTACTGGAATACAAAAAAAAAACAATAAGCTATATATCCTTATATAATTACTACACCAATTATTGTATGGTAGGAAAACCATATTTTCGCACATATGGGCTAACTCTAACTACTAACTCCTGTACTGTACAGAATCAACAGCAGTGATCACAAACACACCGAGTTACGACGAGAAATTAAAAGAAACATTAATCAAATGGGCTGGTTAGACCACGGCCTTACAAAAGTAGACTCTAAGCAATTATCTTTTGATCGAGTAAGTTAGGTTTTCATAAGTCTCTGTACCAAAAAAAAAACTTTTTCCGATCCAAAACATTAAAAGTACCATATCAAATCGAAATACTTGCATTCAAATGCATGCAAATAAATTTTACTTTCATTCCACTATTAAATTGAAGGTACATTAACCTTGAAAACCATATAGCTAGACTGTTCAATTCAGTTTAAATAGAGGAATAAAAGTATGAGTGAATTTTGTTTACGTTTTCGAGTTGTTTTTCACCTCAATAGAGAGTATAAATAATATCAAAATATTTACTTACATGAATAAGATAGTTCAACCATCATAATTCTAAGCCGGTACCATTATAATATTTTGGCAGTAATTATTAGTAACAATTAAATGCTTAAGGGCCAGTTTCATCCGATAGTGTCAGATAGTTATGTCATGTAACACTATTTAATAGATAAAAGTAACTAATAAATATATGACCTATGCAACCGAAATGCTTATGTTTTAGATAGTTTCACAATAGTCTATCAGATTCTTTAGACTGGCCCCTTTATCTGTGAGTGACTAACTCATCTAAATAATAAAAGTGTGGGTATATTTGAATATGATAATGGATACAAGTCATGGGTTTTACATGGCAGAATTCAGAAATTGATAAGTCATGGAAGAGTGTTAGTCATGATACTACATGTACTTAGTCTAAAAACGGTATAAATGAGTAATAAATGGTCATTTAAACAAAGAAAGAACATAAAAGTAATATCTTTAGAACAATTAAAAGTAATTAAAAAGGTACGCCTATTAAGAGTTTTTTTTAATAGGCTTGTACTATTTATATTTTCAAATACCTACTCTAATTAACAAAAAGTATAAGAAATTAAACCTCAAATAGTGCACTCGAGATATAATTTGTTATTGTTATTAGTATTATTATAAAACTTCATACACAATCCTAAGAGTGCTTGGAAGATTCGAGTGATATTTAATGTGAATGTATTCTATACATTTCTGTAAGTACACTATTTTAAACTCTAAGTACAACATAATTATTAAGTCATGTGAAGTTATACTTATCAAGGATATAAAATTGCTATATTTTTATTGAAGATAGAGATATAATTCATTTATTAAAAAGACCTACAGTAGTCAGCTAAACACTTTTTAAGGTTTGTTCCACTTTGTTCACCTGAAATAAAGCATAATTTGGGTGTCCTTAAAATAATGCGAGTTAAATGTCTTTGATAATTTTAGTTTTCGTTATTGTTAGTTATTTCGAGGTGAGCAAAGGGTTATTATTATGAGTTGCCGAAGATCGAACTAAGTGGCGCGCAATTGGAGAGGCCTATGTCCAGCAGTGGACTTCGATAGGCTGATGATGATGATGAGCAAAGGATTCACCTATGTGATGTTAACTAGGTGATATGAGGACACCCAAAGTATACTTCGTTTGATATCACCCAGGTGAACAAAGTGGAATAAATCCCTATTTGTCTTTCATATATCATACTTTCTAGTACTATTATGTATAAATTAATATCGTCTAAAAATACACACCTACAAAACTTTCCATAACTACGAACAGCCATCTAAAAATATTAACTGTTTATAAATCAACTTCTAAAAGTTACATTCTCTGTACTCGACATGATGTTAAATATTCCAAAATTACTGGTTCGTGATTAAAAATAATCTTTGAAAATAAAACTAGGTCTAGGATTTCCATATCAAAATTGGTTAAACACTTGACTAACAAATCAAATAAGTTAGTCCTTTAAAATGGTCACATACCTATCTATTGAAAAAATATTACATAATAAATTAACCTTTTTAGTTATTTGATTTAACATTTTTTCGTGTATAAAATAAAATAACAAACATTACACGAAACTATTAATTCTTATATAAGACTATATATTTCATGAAATCTAAGATTTTTTTTCAACTTAAACAACCTGTCACTAACACGGTAACACAAATACGAAACAAGTTTTTATGTAATTGTTAAGTAATATTATCAAGTATTCAAGTTCAAATGTAGTATATATATATATATAACTATAAAATAGGCACATATTAAGGACACTGCATAATAATAAACTATTAGATTATCTAGATGCGATTACAAGTACTTTTTGCACTCGGTTTGATGTAAAAAACAATACATTATATTGTCAATATTGATATGGAAATTATGTAGACTTACAATGTGACATTTAAAAATGTGTTTCTGATAATATTTTTATACAAATATATAAATCTTAATTAGTTTACAAACCAATTTCAATCAACGTTCCTATAGACACCAGTGCCGTAGGATATACAAATTGCTAACCTAGTTTAACAAAACAGTACAATAGACAAATTTAATTTCATTCTGACATAGGTTCAATAATCGACGGTTCGATTTAATCGACGTTCGAAACTAACAATCTTAACTTTTTTATTTGTTTAATGAGGCACAGGCTTCAGTAACCAATTAATTAATATAATTTTATTTTGTTTAATTTTAAGGCCTATTAAATAATTGCATTGCAATATAATAATATAATATTATAGAATGTCTACTGTACTGTACATGTATCAATATGTGAGATTAAATACAAAAATTACTTCAAAATTGGGCAAATATATTTGGCGTTTCGTTATATTATTACGCTATTGTACTTCTTAAGCAAATCTACATAACATGTCTACATTATTTTTAAATAATTATAGCAATTATAGTTTATACCAGTTCCAGCTAAATGGAGGATAAACAAAGAGGAGCTGGCCTGCGAACCTTTAAGCTAATGTCCTTCTATCCCCACACAAAAGTTTTCTTATGTATATTGCAGAAGAAAAGTTACAGCACATACACCGCTATGTATTACGAAGAATACAAACAACATAAGAATAGAAAATAAAAATAAAATTTTAATCTAACAGTCAAATAAATCGGCTAGTTTCGACCACGTTTAATAATGCTACGATATCTTCAGTATGATCTGAACTATGATCAAATCCTGTTCTGAATGAAACGATACATGAAAAACCATGGCCAATTGCAACACATATTACTTTTTCTCATATTTAATTAATCTACGGTAAATAAAAGATATCAAATTTAAAGGCTAAACACTAGTGGAAGATCAGGAAAGAGCTAAGACGCCGTTGAAGTAACATTTGGCCACCCATAGCGCCTATAATATCACATATTTGTCATTTTTTTTATTTACCACAACTGCTCTCGGTTTAAACGCTATGGTCCAAGAATGGACTGGAGGCAATCACTAAATTTGGACGACTTTCCTGCGGCGGAAGAACGCTAGAGCGTATTCGATGCCCCAAACGAGAACACATGACATGATGAGAGCGTTCTGTACGTGAATACATATAGAGAAGCTGTTTGTGTAGTCTCTTACGTAGCCTGCAAATAATAATAAGTATTATTAGTACATTTTATACTGTGCCGACCAAACTATATTTCTCTATTGACCTTGGTGGCGCAGGGGTAGCGTATGCGACGGCTGTGTTTGAGGTTTCGGGTTCAAAAATCCTGGGTCGGACTAAATATTCGCTTCGGAGTTTGCGTACTTTTTATTTATAGTATGTATGAATTTACTAAAAAAATGTATATTTGTATTAATATCAGTTGTCTAATACCCATAGTACAAGCGCTGCTTAGTTTGGAACTTGGAGACGTTGTGTGTAAGATGTCCGAAATACCTATTTATTTATTTTTACTGGAAAAGAATGAGAAGACTGTTTACTGAAAGAATATGTACATTGTTCTCGGGCTTAAAAAAAGCCTTGTAGTTTGTTTCGACATTTCTTCCCAGACTTAGGGAACGTCGATACATTCTAGCTGTAAACGACGTATTGTACAAAAATGTAAGCTTTACTGACAAAATAAATGTCATTTATCTTTAAGTTCATGCGTATCTATTGTTTTTGGGTAATATTTTTTAAACTAAAACAAAGATCGCATCTCAATTACGGGAATGCATTGCTAAAGAATACCAACATATTATCTCATACTATTCTGTATTATCTTAAATATGAATAAAAGCAAAATTCCTGACAAATTTTCTTTTTCTATAGTTTTTGAAATCAACAAATACTTCACTTCTGATTTTTGGTCAAAAGAATTATTTCGTTTCTAGTCATTTTATAAGAACATTAAATAAATATTTCGGACGTGTTACACATCATCTAGTCTCAAACCACAGAATACATAATAGTACTAGTACCTAAGTCTGGCTAGTACTATGGATACTAGACAACTAATATAATCAAACATATTCTCTTTTTTGTGAATACATACTTAATATACATAAAAATATTTGCAGATCGTACAACCATTTAGTCCGACCCGGGAATCGAACTTGAGACCTCTAGATAAACTAGGCAGTCAAACGTAGCGTAGATTACAACGTTTTCATTAACAGCACTTATTGGCAGTAATAAAACTACTTTACTTACCAATAATCGGTCCAATGGCCACAACGAATACACCTTTACTGACCATGTGCAGACCGAAGGCCGCAGGCAGTTTTTCCAACGGGCAGTACTCAGATATTGTCAAGGTAAAGTTACTGAGACACATGCCTCTGAAGAAACCGCAGATTGATAACCATATCATTAAAGGCACCCATTCCGATTGTTCAGCTAACACTGAAAAGGAAAATGTATAAAATATAATTTCAGGTACTATTTTTGATAGATAGAACTTCATTTTGTCACTAAATGAAATAAAAATGTTTAGCTCTGTCAACGAGAATCTGTTAAATACTTAATTTCTCTTATAGGATACGACGTCTAACTATGACTTAAAGCCATCATCTTCATCATCATCAGGCCTTCGCAGTCCACTGTTGGACAGGCCTCTCCTATTGCACACCACTTTGATAGATTTAACCATTATGGTCATCCTCTTAAAGATTTAAAACTACCACTTTTGGTTTGTCTTACTCGTAATTTCAATAATATGACTATGACTGAAAGTAAGCTTATCTGTGGCTAATTGTTACCTTCTCTAAACTATAATAAAATTTACTTAGGGGCAATCAAATAATACATTACTTTTTAATCTTATCAGTGCAATTCTAATGTACGTCACTTTAAACATGACGAGATACACTACTTTATACAAGTGCCCATAAAAGCTATAAAACTAAAATGTTATAGTAGATGGTCCACCACTTACCAGATCTGGTAGCCGCTAAAAAGAAAGCAGAAATGAAGAAAATCATTTTCTTAGAAATAGTCGTCCTATCAAATATAGGCGGCAGGATCAACCGCACTAGAATATCAGTTATAGCAGTTATGGATAAGCAGAACGCAGTGTCGTTCATGTTGTAACCCAATCCTCTTATAAAGAATGGTGTTAACATCCTAAATTGCAGTTCCCCACTCCAAAATAGAGAGAGTCCGAGTAAAAGGTTCAAAAATGACCAGTCTTTAAGTAAATCTAAGTCCATTAGTGATATAAACTTTTTTATGAAGCCTTTCTTTTCTTCAGCAGCTTCGTCCTTTTTAATTGGCTTCATTTGGATAGCTTCATCATCCGCCGTCTGTAAAAATATTTTAATTTGGAAACCATAGGGAGACTAAGAGAGAAAAATTATTGTTCAAATCAAAGTTTAACGACTACATAAGAGAATTAGGTATAGATTATATTGACTTTTTTTTTACTTTCACTTATCGTTTGGGTAATTGATATCGCGTAACCTTGATTAAGTTTTTACTTATCTTCATATAAACAAACAATTTATATTATTATACAAGCCCAACACATTTAAAATTATTGTATGCATGGGTTAGGGATCGTGTGGCCCCGTGTGGGCGTGCTATACGTTTCAAATATTTATTACTCTTGTTGAGATTCTTTATTGCAACCCTGACATTATTAAACATAATATTTTTTGAGACTTTATTGAAATCATTATAATGTACGCTTTATCATGACATTTGTTTCATATTTTCCTTTAAAACAGAATTATAGATATAAGCCTGTTTCGCAGTGAACTTAAGATACAGACATGAGACGCACACAAACAAGACAGTGATGTTATCAAAAGTTTCATATTATACTACAGATTGTAAATAACCTTTGTGAAAGAAAATAAGTAAAAATATTATAATCATTTTTTATTGATAACATTTCAGATACTTAACTGCCATATGATCGCATTTAACAAATAAAAGTTACTGTACATGGCTAGGAGTATCTAAAGCCGGGTACTCATTAGCGAACTGTAACTGTAACCGGACAGTTACAGTAACGTGGTTCTAGTGTGTACGCGTGTTGTAGTCTTCGTGTCCGTCGAACTGAATATGTCCATCGAACGCCCTAACCCACCGTACTTATTCAGTCGGCTGTAACTGTTACCGAACAGATACAGTGTGTGTACGCGATGTCCACATTACTGTGAACGTAACGACAAGCCGGCTCTGACGCAGTGTTCGTTTGGAGCCTGGCGATGTCGGACGATATATCTTTCGTGTGTGCAGCATATATACTTATAGACGCTTTACTCGATAATTATAAAAGGCCACGAAAATGGTGGACTCATCGAATGTACAGGGAAATAATTAATCTACTTTTTCTTTGTTTTTTGTAGTAATCTTTGTCTTTCGGATTCCATAGAACACTGACATAGACATAGACATTTATCCTCTGTCCACTCACTCATCTCGAGAAGAATACTTATACATAGGTTCGTGGTGTGCAACGACCTTCTTTGGACGTCCACGAACGCACCGCGAGCTTCCTTTGGTTCGCGCCAAAAACCGACATCCATCGGCTCGCTGCGAGCCGCTCGCGCACAGCTCGCGGAAGGCTCGCGTACCACGTACACACTATGATCTGTGGTTACAGTAACGTCGAACGGTTACGTTACATAATGAGTACCTGTTTATCGTCGGCTCGCTGCGAACTGCAACTCGAACCGCTCGCGGCAAGTTCGCGAACCACGTACACATTACAATTTTTGGTTACATAAACATGCAACAGTTACGGTTACAGTTCGCTAATGAGTACCCGGCTTAACATATTTGTCTCTATCCGAGAATTTTTGAAAACGGATTATGTAGTTATCTTACAGATAAGTTCAAATTAATCTATCACTTTTTCAACAAGTGCTGAACTGGATTTAATTTTATAGAAATCAGTTTTAAAAGCTTTCACAATTAATACTTACGTCGAGGTATAATTGCAAGTAACTGCCAGTGAAATCCATGTTGGAGATATTTGAAATGACTGATACTTTTCTCTTTCTAGCCGCTTCACTCATACTACCACTGGACGTCACTCTCGGCATCACGGCTACTGATGCCGCAGTTGTCAAACCTGGATACAGTTTACTTCTTTTGTCAAACTCGAATTCCGGTAAAGGTTTGTCACAGGTTTTCGCACGAGGCAACCCTATCGTTCTTACTGAAGGATGGTTCATATTTCCATGAGAGCGCTGTTTAACTATTTTTGGCATTGGATGTGACATTAGAGGGTTTATTTCAAACTTATCTTCGTTTTCTTCGTCGCTTTCCATTATACACTCCATTTCCTGAAAGACGTTAAATTTAACATCAGCTCAAAAATCATTATGACAAGGATCGATGAGTACCAATTGGAAAATCATAGGTATCACCATACCATGTGGTAAAAACTAGCGGGCTTAACCCAATCAACTGTCTTCAGCTTAATAATATTACTAAAAATTATCATCAACAACCCATAATGTCCCACTGCTGGGCTCGGGTGACATCTTAGGAGAGGCTTAAGATCATACGTCCGTCCCCACGTTAGCCGAGTGCGGGTTGAGGACTGGCAAAACAACATTGTAGCTACGTAATATTTAAAATAGTGAGGATTACAAGAATGTAATATATCAAAATTAAGCAATGGGGGTATTTAAGTAGTAAAGCTAATTTGTTTGGAAATTTTAACATTTTAAAGACTGCTAAACTTTCTAAGAAGCTGACGAGTACCGAAATATTCACGGTACATTGTTCTTGTTACAACTAATTTGCGTGTTATCTAGTCTGAATAATTTAGTCTAGGCAATTGCTGACGTCTTTACTTCTGAGTTAATTTAAAACAGAGTAAAGACCCAACGTTTCACCTTGACTGTCCAACCTCTTCCATATTTGAATATGCTCTTTGCTTGGTATTTGGTATCGAAACAGCGCCTATATTTGCATAAAATTGTATGAATAGCGCACTGACGTAATATTTATTTTTAACTTTAGCGACATGTCGTTTTATTTACGATTAACTAGTACGAGAAACTTAAGTGATAAATATGATTATTTAGGATGGTTCGGTTGAATATACTCGTATGCATTATATTTCTTGTTTATCACCACATCACATTGTTTGAAATACTTTTCGTAGGGAAGCAATAGTGTTTAACAGGTATGTTATCATTATTTTTTCCCTTAAAGCCCTTAAAAATGCTTTCAGGTTTAAAAAATATATTAATTTATTCAAAGATAAGAAACGAACCAACAGACATTGGTGTTTATGAAGTCCGGTTTCGTATGTAAACGATGAAGAAAAGAAAGTTATCAAAATGTATTTCCTCTGTCGTTCCCGACACATATGAAGTTACTAAATCTTGGACAGATTCAAAAATATTTATTTAAGAAATCATATAGGGAGGCCGAGTAAAATTTATAACATTTTGCTGTCATCTTGTTCTCTTGTTTGTGTTCTTTTAAACTTCCACCGGTAAGGTAGAAAAATAGATTGGATATTCAGTATATCTATATCAGTAAAGTAGGTATTTCAGTAAACATATATATATAAAAGTACAAGTTTTCCTAACAAACCAATGCCATCGCTGAGTAATTTTGTCGTGAAGTATGTACCTAGTCAAATGCACCGGCTTCGTGCGAAGCCGTACACATTTGAGACAGCATAACGACTAACGAGCTTAAGGAGTCAATGTGATATAAACTATTATTTCTTTTTGATATAAAAGTTTTATTACTATATACTATTAACTGGCAATACTTTTAATTTGGGTTAAAGTGTAGTTAAAATTTGAAGAATGTTTGAGCGACATTATGGCAGAGGATCACGTAACCATAAAGAAAATTAATATGTAGAGTGAAATATTTCCTCGATATCTAGCACAATGAATGATTGGTGGTCACTCCAATTACATAATGAACTTCTAACATCATCATCATCATCAACAGCCTTTAACAGTCCACTGCTGGACATAGGCCTCTCCTTAGAAAGGTTACAATAACGGTTGGCAGAATACGAACAACAAAAATCAGACGTATCTCACGATAACATAGAGACTTATTATCAGAAGACATGAGCTTTTAATAGTTGCACTGACTAATTAATATTGTCTATTGTCTTGTTAAAACTTTTTTGGATGCATTCCAAGTTTCGTGCCGTTAACTGTTTGAAAATAGATTGAACACAAATGTTAAGGTAATAAATTCATTTTTAAATCTCCAGTAGATGATATTATAAGGTACAACAGTATTCAATTGATACAATGGCCTTGATATTTTTCATTACCTATATAATTGCGCTTACTATATAAATAAAACTGGTGTTGCGCTTTTCAAGGCAATGAAATATTGTTATGCGTGTTTTATCAGGAAGTTATGGTTTTTTATCGACTTCATTAATTCTCAACTCAACAGTTTTTTGTGTGTTTGTTAAGTTACATCTCCATGATTAATGATCTGATATATTCAAGGTTGATCTCGTTTAATATGAAGAAAATATTTCCTAGCTATTTCTAAAAGTTAGACGTTCAATGTATATATTGGCTTAATACCTTTGCATGGTACCTGGTACCTACATTTGTATTGGAAACAATGATACAGTTGATTATTTAAGTAAACTAAACTGCCGTGTGTTTTTAACTTGCTTGAGTGAATTGGCGTGATTTGAAGCCATACATATTTAATAAATTTTATACAAAAAAGAATTCAAAAAAATATAGCCCACGACTAGCACAAATGTGTAACTATTCAACTAGAAACTGTACCGTAAAATGTTCCTGTTATAATGGCAGGGATTCTGTTAATAAATCACGGCATTAACCATCACTAAACTGACCTAAACTAAAATTTAGATTTTGGATAATATACTTTAATAAATTTGGTTCACAGTTCATTCTTCAATATCTCAACAACATATTTTAGTCAAGTTAAATTTGTTGATGTTAACAAGCTAATATACCAACCCGTCTGACCAACGTGGTATAGTAGGCCAAAACCTCCTTTCTAAGGAGAGGCCTTTATCCAACAGTTAACTGTTAAAGGCAGTTGATGATGAGGATAAACTAATACACACACATACCAGATGTATTAATAACATAGTTACCTTAACTGTCTGCATTTCGCAATCCACCGGTACTTCTATGAGATGTCGTTTCACCGGCTGAAGCAAACAGGACCCAAGAATTGCATGAAAGGCCAACGCTCCCAATATGACGACCGTCCACCTAAACCCATACTCGCTTAGTAGCAAGTTCACCAGCTGAGGCATAACCATTAAACCGAAGCCAGTCCCTGCCATAGATAAACCCACAGCTTGACCACGCTTCTTGGAAAAATAATGATTTAAGGATACGAAGGAAGACGAGGATGCGAGGCCCACTCCGAAACCTGCAACAGAAATCAAAGTATATATGCTTAAGACATATATTTTTTAGTCTGCTTGACAAATCGTAACGATTAATCGGACAGATCAATTCATATAATCGACCTCCGATCAAATAAAATCTGCAGCGATTACTCATATTATGGAAATATTACAGACAAGCTACCAATACTGATTAAAATGCCCATTAAGATTTTATAATAATATTATCACTGCAACAACAACCAGCTGTCCTACATGAAGACTGTTGTGACCTCTGGAGGTCACAAAAGTCCTACAGAGAAAAAAATTCATATTGCACGTTATCCACAGCGATTAAGTGACCTTTAATGACTTGTTGACATGACTCAGTACTGCACATTAGTTTTACTAATTACTTACCTACTTTTTAAGCATTTAAACTGTATAACTTTACATAGTATAAAATAAAGTGAAATAAAATAAAATCACTTCCTATTCTTGTACGTTTAGAAGATAGATTTTGATGGAATTTTCGTCACTAGAGAGTGATTTTAGAAGTAGCTATATTTACAAAATACATGGATATTACACTTAAATACATTAGTATCTACATTACAACCTGTTTGTGGCGCCAGTTGTGAATAAATTGTACATAACTTTATAGTATCTTTTTTTAGGTCAAAGATATGTAATTTTAAATACAATGATATTCAGTTACTTTCAGCTCTCTGTGCCTTTAAATTCAATGAAATTGTGTAGACTTGGTGATATCAAATAAAGGTCTAGTAACTAGAACAGGGCTACGAGGAAAACGGTCATAATTAATTGTATACAGTATAATTATTTGTGTTGAAGGGCAAAGATAATGCATGATGACCAAGAACTTAAATGATTTATGAAATACACGGCAATAAAAGATAAAGTTCGAAAAAGAAATTAACAAAAACAGAACAATCTACTGAGCATTGTCCTCTTATCGCAGTTCCCCAGGATACTCTTAAATGAGGAATTTACTTTAACAATATTGGCCAAGGCTCTGAATCATTCTTTTTATACTATTGTATAGCCCAAGAATAAAGATAGAACTAACAAAAAAATAACTTAACTAACTAACAAAAAGAAAACTTCTTACGAATAAGCAAACCTTAAACGATATCTTTGCATTTACTATGTTTAAATAGGTACGTTTCATAATATGCCCAAAAAAATTATATATATATAAAATTACATATAAAATTCAATTTTAAAACGAACTGTATAAAAAAGAAATTATCTCTAAAGTAAAGTGAACACAAAGACACTTGAAATTATTTTACGCATTTTATTTTAAATTTGAAATTACCTTAATTACACAAACTTTGTGTTTATCACATATCTAAATAATCACCTACATTATTTATGTATTAATTATGCATTAATTACGGACATTTAAACTTTGATATATTTAAGACGTTTGACGTGATTTTGCTGACCGTTGACGAGAAATAGAATTCCCTAATCATAAGGACAGTGTTATATTATACCGTTAGATAGATCAAGATAAACATTTATTTTCCTCTTAAAACAGCTATTTCTTTCATATTTGTACTAGCTGACCCGACAGACGTTATCCTGTCTTAATTTTATAATTTTTCACGAATTTTTTTAGTACTTTTTGTCATAAGAACCTTCTCCTGACAATAACAAACACGACAAACAAAAAAATACTGAAGCGCATGCCTGGGGGTGATGGGTGAGAGACCATAATATATGTCAAAGAAAATATCGGGATTCCCACATAGAAGAGCGTCATCTACAAATCGTAGTTGGCCCGACGAACGTCGGTTCCAGGGACTTCCTTTTGATGGTATACCTGATTCCTCGGCTCATAGTACCCGAGACGGTGTGCGGGTTTAGTCGGTTAAAGTCCGACATAGCCACCAACTGGTAGTATCCATGAGGATTTACGCGGGATTTAAAACAAAAAAAAGGGGGATGCCAGATGTCGCCACTGTTTGTAATGAAATAAATGTAGCAGCGATAATCATATCCTCTATAGATATGTAAGGCGCTGCGATATTTACTTTATTGCAATGTAAATACTCAACATTGAATCTTTTAGAATTCCATCCGTCCGTCCGTCCTCGACTTACCGTCCAAACGGTAAGTGCTAAAAAGATGAAACTTTGCATGAATATGTGTAGCAATTACGTTGACAAAGCGCTACAATAAAATTATGAAAAATATTTTTATTTGGGGTATCTCCATATCTACAAATACAGTGGGGATGATTTCTGTTTTCTTGCGGCTACCCCATCGTGTGGGGTATTATTAGATAGGTCTTTTAAACATTATAAAGGGTTTCTAAGACGATTTTTTGCTTTAGGTATCCGTTTGCGAGAAATTCCACTTTAAAAGGCACATATATGTATAACAGGGCGCCCCCCCACCCCCCTACCCCCTATAAGCTAAACGGCTAGCTCAAAAAGTCTGGAAAAATTCTTAATGGTGGTCCATGTAATGAACTTTAAAGAAAAACGATAACGGATTAGATGACTTTGTTAGTTCAGGAGTTATAGAGGCTTGTAAAATGCGCTCACTTGGAAAATGTCATACAAAATTAACGCATCATAATAATCTATTGGATACGATTTTAAATCTACGTACCATTATGGGTGACTGAGGAACCCTTTCCTGTGCGTGGCCTGACACGCACTTGGCCGGTTTTTTGTATGTTATAACGTTATCACGTTATTATTCGTCTTATTTACGATCCAAAAACAGTTGCAAAACCTGATACTTCATAATTCTAATGTATTATGTTTAACACCTAGTACTAGTAATGTATGAAGCTGTTAACGCCAGTTAGATAACCCAAAACCCCTACAGGTAATTGTCATCCAATTTGATTGCTTGTCACAAAATACAAACATCATATTAAGTCGCAGATATACTGCCACAGTTCACAGAAGTGTGTTACACTTGCAGAAGAATAACTTATTGAGCCTTAAAGCCGAGGTATTAAATACTGACACAGTAGATAGTTAACTTACTTAAATGGAAATAAACTTTTCTACAACAGAAATGTATATAGCTTACGCCTCAAGATAGGGTTTTAATAAATATTTAACAGTTTTATCATATCTATACTTGTTCGTTTGGTATAGATCGAGGAAGGGTATAGGCCAAAAAGAGCGGCGAAACAAAAAATGTTACTAAAACTGGGGGAAATTATTTTGAGAGCTTCCACCGAGTGCGCAGCATTAACGGTTAAAGTTTCTCAAAAAGAATGTATTGAAAAGTTATTCCCCTTATAAATACCTAAAAAAATCCGCAACACCAAACGTCTACCTTTTAGGATTGGGCTTACTATTAATAAATATTTTTCACACACACGCCACGGAAAATTCAAGTAAGTCATAAGACAACCGGTTGAATTTCTAGCCGATCCCAATTAATCTTGAGAATAATAAAGGCTAGGAAGATGATGATATAAATAAAATCAATTTATTTTAGACAGTTCACTCAGAGCATAGAAAAAATGCAACATCAAAAACTCACAATTATTCATTCGAGAAAAATTACCGTTGCAAAAGGACACATTAATTAGTGGAAATAATGATTACGTTGATTAATACTCGTATGAGTGGAAATAATTCGCCGGTAAGTGTCGGCGTTGATGTTTATGAATATGCGCCCTAACTAACAGCATCATTCATCAACATCGTTTATTAACCGGCTTCAAAATTGAGGAGAGCTTAATTAGGATGTTTATCTTCTTTTATGTACGTTCGGTCATAGCTGCGCTATTTAGAGACGGACTAGGTTTTTAGGCTCCGTCCATATATATGATTGATGCGGTTCATAGTAGCCTATGCTCTTTCTCAAGAATCAGAGTATTTTCGTGCCATTTTTTGTTTATTGAAATCGGTGCATTATTTTAGCGGTGATAGAGTGACAAACACTGTTACTCAGCCTGTTTGTCAGTTTATACTAGTACGGTTACAATAATATGGAGTAGGGATTAGTATTTTTTTTTTTATTTATTTATTTCGTATTACCAAATATCAATAAATATAATTTATAATATATATATATATATATAATATATATATAAGTAGAAAATGTAAACTACATGCCCTGTGCTGTGAAATGGGCTTATTATGAAATGGTAGCATAAAAAATTATATAGTAGACCTGATGGTAAGTTTAGCTCCTCAAAAAATTACAAAAAAATCCACAGCGACAGCTGTCGTAGAATAAAGATATGCATTTTTACTCTATCACATAGTTTTGTTTAAAGTAGGTTCAACTTATTTTAAGTATTATAAAAGTTCTCAGATGAATAAGAAAGGTTGATAACCGCACGGCCTTTGTTAGCAGTGAAGCCACAAAACTGAGCTCGTCCATGTATACACACGCGCCCACGCACACACGTGTATCAAAACTACGCTCCAGTATCTCCTCAGTATCGTACGAGAAATAGTTCAGATATAAGTAACATCTAATACTATATTAATTTGATAGTAAAGTAAGTAAAACAAAAGAAGTGATCAACATTACAATTACACGTACCAATTTAGACAATGCAGCATGGTAGCCTATTTAAGTTTACTATTTTATTATCTCTATCTGGTACGCTTTCAGGGCTAAACCTCCAAAAAGTATTAGGTTTTATGATTCTTGATACATTTGTTTGGGCTATTTAGAGTATCCATGGCCTATAAGAGGTACTATACGAGGTCAATCGATTTACGTATTTAACGACAGTCGTCCAAAGGAAAACTAACGGAAAAGCTTACATTGTTGCCATTAAGGTCACGATCATTATAAAATAACTTATAAACCTCATATGTATTTAAGGTTTATAAGCTGACTATTACGTAAACCACACATTATATATCCAAACAAGTCAACATACATGTATAAATTATTCCAATAATATCGTTAAGGTTAGTGTGTGATGATGATATTTCTTATATATTTTAAACTAGCTTTCGCCTATGACCTTCCCTCAAGAATCAAAAAATCTTCATGCGGTACTTATTTGAATTCGATGCAGTTGTTTAGCCGTGAAAGCGATAAACAGGCAGAGTTACTTTCGAGTTAATGATTAATAATTAGTATGGATATCGGATTGGTCTTCTTTGACATAAATATTGACGGCTTCGTTGGTCTAGCGGTTAGCGTATGCGACTGTCGATCAAGAAGTCTCGGGTTTGAATCCCGGGTCGCTTCAAAAGTGTTGTTGAAATTAGGCGGTGCGGTGTTTCACGCCCATGTCTCGAAGAGTTAAGCCTTTATGAACATCTATGGCAATCGTTATTTGGAAGTCAGTGCCCTTAAAATGTCAGCGTCTAGAACTAGATCGTAGCGCCTTTTGGAACACCTTGGCCATATTTTTTTCGGAAAATGTATAACGTGATCGAAATTCAAAAAAAGATTTAAGTAGGTATCTCCAAGATAAATAATAAATACACACACAAAGGGAGCAAGGATATCAGTTGAATGACTTGTCAAGTAGGTACTTAATCTTATTTTTGCGGCGATAAAGTAAAATAAAAAATATCAAAGATTTGATTTATTTGTGCCGATATCGAGTTGAAAGATAATGATATGTCCAATCAATCAATATTACCCATTTTCAATATAGTAAACAAATTTAGACATTTAAAATAAACAACCTGATCATGCAGTCACACACAATAAGTCAAATAACAGGTAGAACTTGAAAAAATAACAAAAAGGTCCTTTCCCTGAAAATACTAATCAGTTATTTTAATAATAACGTCAAAATTAACCAGCCGAAGCTAAGAATATTTATTAATGAAAGTAGACATCGCTTAACAATATAAAGGCTAACTAAAACATTAAATTAAGTTTGTAGATTAACAGACACAACAGATAGAACAACAGGCGTTCTTAAAAGCTACTAAATGGTTTAGAAAATATATAATTAACTTACCTCCTAAAATACTGTAAGTAGCTATAATGTGACCCATGCTGTTCGCCGGAGCGGTAAAGAGCAGTCCTAGAGCACATATCGTTGATCCCACGAAACACACTTTTCTATACGAAAAGGTTTTTATCACAGGACCCACGAAGAAGCCAGAAAAATTGACTACCGAATCTAAGGTACTAGCGATGACGGAAGCACCAGTGGTATGGACGCCAAGGTCATCGAGTAGATCCTTAAAGAGGAGTCCAAACGAAGGTTCTAAGGATCGCGTAGAAAACTGAAATAAAACAAATTTGGTAATGAATCACTGGTTATATTAAATAAGAGTATTAAATTAACGAGTGTTAGGTAACATTAATTTTAGATTTCATTTATAGGACTGAAAACCGCTATTCGTTATTTTAAATTTATCGTTTAACCTATTTGAGAAGCTGGCAAAGAGGACTCTGTCTGTTTATTTTTTGCAAATTTGCTTATTCTTGCATAGGTAATAATGAACAATGAGAGTGATGTCAAAATGTTTGTTTTAGAATGCTTCAGTAAATCGAGTGTTTCTTTTTTTCAGACGAAAGACTGTAAAACAGGTGGACCAAAATGTCTAGAACTAATAGAAAAATTCCATACAATTAGCTGAAAACACATATGTTTTTATACATATGTTTATATAAACACTCCAGCTGATTTGAAACAGACTGTTTCGGTTCTTTTTTTATAAATGTGAGAAATACGAATCTTTTAAAACGATTTACATACGCCTACCTATATCCTATACCTAATCTTTCAGTATAGATAGTTTCTTTCTGCCTAAACCAGAATGTAACATAAGTATCAGATGGTCTCACCTAACAGTAGGTAGATACTTCATGTATAGTAATATTATAATTATTGTAAGGCTGAAGAGTTGCTTGTTTCTTGGCTGAACGCCCTAATCTTAGGAACTACGGATTCCATTTTCAAAAAGTTGTCTAGTGTAGGATAACCCAAATCTTCTTGAATAAATATATCGGAGAAGTGTCAGGGTATAAAATATCTTGCTATGACTAATAGCCATCGTACCTACAAACTTATTTGTCCTTATACCTGAGTACCTTTTAAATATAGTGTTTAATCTGTTGGGTAGTTTAAATGATCAAAACCAGGGGTTCCCAAACTTATTTTGTCTATTGCCCACTTTGAGATTAAATTACTTCTTAACGCCCCCATTTTTCACCTACTTAAAAACCACTATTAGGTACTTAAAATGAAATTTATTAATTATTGTGAGCTATATTAGCTATTCGTGTGGTGACGGATTAAGAATACAGAGTGTCACCCTATTCATCCCACGTGGTTGTCGTAAAAGGCGACTAAGGGATAAACTACGCAAGACAACATCAATGCAAAGAGAAGGAAAACTTGAAACCAACCCTATACCAACCCGTCTGGCCAGCGTGGTATAGTAGGCCAATACCTTCTTATCAAGGAGAGGCCTATGTCCAGCAGTGGATTGTTAAAGGCTCTTGATGATGACGATGATGATATTAGCGAAGATTAAACATTCATTATAAACTGCGAAGGTGCGATCTTGATGATGATGAACGATCGTTTATCTCATTCGACACTAAATTTTACTCAACAGGTAAGAACAAGTATTCTATTAACCAGGCGATTGATACAGGAATGCACAAATTGGGTTATTTAACAAAAACTTGTTAAAAGTTGATTAAATGATTGCCCGCGGTCTATTATCTACGAAAATTACCTATCTAGGAATACTTATAACTATTAAAATGCGAAAGTGTGTCATTTGCCTCTTCATTTGTTTGTTAGTGTCTACCTTTATTTCGAAACGAAGCGAGTGATTGGCATGATTTTTCTTTTGTTTGTGAATAAAACAGAACAGATATATGAACTACTCGGAGAGATATATCGAACCGAGTTCGACCAATCTCTTAATTAATATTAGTTGATGTTCACAAGTTGTACACGAGAGTCGAGAGCTCAGTTGAAGACTAAGAGTCCTGCTAGCTAGAAGAAATTACAAATCGTCCCCAAGCCTCTACACAACGCCCCCATTTTTTTTATTATCGCCTTATCGCCCCCCTTTAGGCCTTCAGCGCCCAAAAGGGGGCGCCTACTTTGGGAAAGGCTGATCTAAACTTACAGACAGCGGAAACTACTTCATTTTATACTATACTAGCTTTCGCCCGCGGCTGTGCCCGCGTCGGTGACGGTTATTGCGGTAAAAAGTAGCCTATGACCTTTCTCAGGCTTAAGTCTATCTGGAAACACAAAATCGGGTTCATTCAAATTGGTGCAGTAGTTTAAGAGTTTATCGCTAACAGACAGACAGACAGAACTTTATCTTATAATATGAAGTAATAACGATAAGGAACGGTACCTAAAATAGACAAAGTATCAGGACACATAAAAATAAACAATTAACCTTATTTTACAAAGTTATGTGACTCACTGTAGTAATAAATATTAACGAATTTCCACTGGTAAATGTTGTTGAATATGATGACACAATTGGATTCAATTCCAGACTACGTTACCATATTAAGCAACGTATTCTTTTTATTCATTTATGAAACGAGTGCTATTTTGAATTATGTAAACATGCAATTTTAAAATACGAACAAAGATACTATTTGTTAAAAACTCCCCCAAACTATAGATACTTGACATCGTCGGGGCAAAGGTTGAAATTATAAACAAAAGAAGCACGCTATAGTTGCCAAATAGTTGTTAAGTAACGTCTAAATAATAATACGATTTTTGGTAAGCTTCATACGCTGACGACTATTATTCAATTCACTCTACTAATATAATATTATAAATTCGAAAGTAACTCTGTCACGCTTTAATAGCTAAACCACTGAACCGATGTCAATGATATTTGAAATGTCTGTGATACTTTAATTTTGGTCAATTTTGAACAATCACATATTTATCATATATAATTAAGTAATTACGAATATCATATTATCTACAACTCGTGTGACTAATAAAATTGTACCATGTTTTAGGTTTTGATTTATTTAAAAAGCTAAACAATAAGTGTCTTAGATCTTGTAGTTTCTTACTCTAATATGTACATTCTTCATTATTCTGTAACAAGAACATTGTATATTTTTGCAGCTTGAACGTTAATGTTTTATTTATTATAGAAAGGTGTTCGGATTTCAAAAACAATAGTTTAAAAAAAAATTAAAGTATGTCTCTTAAAACAAAAAAATATCATCAAAAACAAAAATAAAGTGATATTTTGTTTGTCAATTGTGAACTAATTTTAAATTGCCTCTAAAGTGCAATAAAACAAACTGATCGCGCATTATAAATTCAATTGCATGTATTAGAATAAAAATGCATTTATCAGTTTACAGTGAGATTTCGTTTGAAATAAATATATTAGAGGGTTTTGTTGATTAACGTACACAGAAAAGACAGGTGTGCGCTTTAAAGTAGGTAAACAAATTGTTGTTTTCCATGACTAGTGTAAATATAGTGGAAAACGACTATTTGTTACCTATCCTACGTGTGTACTCATAGTAGACCGTAATGAATAAATTAATTTTGTTTTTCTCAATACGTATCATAAACAGACAAATCCAATGAAATCTAGAAACTATCTTTTATTAGTCCTCCTACTTCTTCAGTTACTTATATTCTATTCTATTCTATTCTATATTTAAGTACATTTTGCCAAAACATAACTAACTCTTATTAAATATGCTGAAGTGTAAGTGATCAACTAATTTCCCATTGAATGATTTAAAGATTAAAGTATAGAGAGTTTAATAGACAGATGAGTATCTTGACTGACAATAAAATTATACAAAATAGCATCGTTAACTTTTAAAGTTCAAGATCAAGGTCACAATCTATTGCGATATATTTCTTTGAGATTATGAATGATATTATTACTAAATTGTATTGTTATAAAAGTTGTTTTACACATCGCATCTGTATTGTTCAAAATAATATTTTGATTTAAAAAGCTAATAAATAAAACTCAGTTTTACGCTTATGATGACAATCGTTCGAATTCATAAATAAAAAATTACTTATATTGTTCCTAAGCAAAATTGCATCTTTTTACTTATATTGACTGATGTCCATTATACTGTGTTATTTTATAAAACGGTAATTTTACATTAAAACTACGTTTTTCTCATGCACAATTATGTTTTATTTGCGCAACCCCAAAATATTGTGAAATCTTGAAATTTAATGTTAAAATTTCAAAATATTTTTTTCTCCTTACAAAGTGAAACACCCTTAGGGGTATACATATAGACATATATTTATACATGCGCACGCTCGAAAAATATTATCCTTCTTCTGACGCAGTCGGGTAGCAATAGATAGGAATTGAAAAGAAGTTTGCGATAGTGACAAAATAACTATAAAAAATAAATGTCAACGACCTCACAAAGAATACGTAATGTTAAAAAAACTAACCTTTTTGTAACTACTTGTAATAACCTTCAAGTGACTACACGTGTTTAATTATTTTAATTTTTCACACACGGTTATGTTGTAATATACATTTATATTCGCTTTAGCAGCCCTAATAATCTTTGAGATTAAGTATCTACTAACTCTTAAAGATCATTATTATTCTTATGTTATAATGTAATTACAATCTTAAATATGTATTATTATTATTTTGCAAATTTTCTAGGCGCTGGTTTTTCTAAGATTTCTCAAAAATCGCAATTGGTACAAAATGTTCAAGATTTGATCCAAAGACCTGATACTTAGAGCTACAAGTACCTTTTTTATATTTCTTGTAAGACCATTTCTCAGGTTTGATAGGTTTTTACGTGTTTTTCTTTATTTACAAAGTATCTGAACAAGTTAAGCGAATGCATTCTAGTTTGTTGAGTACTCATTTTGTGAATAATAAACAGAAATAAAAAGGCGGACTCATGATTGCGTGAACGATTTCATGAACTGTTATACAATTGCACGCTGTAGTTTTTAACCTTGAACTCTAAGTACTTTATTTTTTGTGATTAAATCTTTAACGAACAAAACAATAATCAATATTGTTTTCTTCGTTATTTACGTCTATCTCTATTGCTCTCCACTATTCTATAGTCTCAAAGTTGGTATTGTACTATAGTATGTTCAACAACAGCCTGATAATACAGGTTCTATCGAATTTGGGATCTGACGGCCGGGTGCGGAGTACGAGTATGTCAGGGTGTGTATTTCAGCTGAAATCTATGGTAATTTTTTTTCTATTTTGTATGCAAGTATCTAAATTTTATATCTTGCCTTTTCGTTTGTCTAACAATTATATTATTTAAGCAAATAAACAAGATGGAAAAGGCATTCTCTTCACACTTTAATAATGATCGTGACACACAATGCAACAAACAAGATAGCATGTGACTAGTTAGGTAATCGTAATTGATGGACCGAGAACTCGGGACTCGATACATTTCAGCATTGTCACGTACGCACTATTGCTATTCCAACCAATTTATAAATATCCTTGTTGATCCGGATATGAAAAAAATAAGACTAATGAAAATAAAAAAGAGAGATTTTATAATACCACTTACTAGTGGTAATGTAAGTTAATGATAGAGTTAGGAGGCAGATAGCCGAATTGTACACAGTTTCGTCCAAATTTTTTTTGGTAATTGGATGCCATTAGTAACTTTTCAAAACAAGTTCAGCCATAATCTGGCAAAATATTAGATGACTACTATAGGAATGAATTGATTTTTATAGCGCCATCAATGGGACGCAATATTTGTAATCTCCTCGCGTTTGGTTTTATATTACAGTGCAACCTTAATATAGCGAACCTCAATTTAACGAATTCCTCGATTTAACAAATTTTTCGTAATCCCCTTGAATGGTCCATAAGAGTCAATGTAAATAATACCTTTATATTACGTTTTTTTTTACGAACAACCTCTTTATAACGAATTTTCAACTAACAAAAAAACTGTAAATACCTCTAATTAACGAATTTTGTCAACTCAAAACCTCTATATAACGTTTCCATCAATATGACCCATAATCCCATTGTATGCGATTCAGTCGCAACAGGTTTTTTTTAATACATTTTTTTCGTAAAACAATCTAAGTTGTTTGATGGAAAGTAGTGTTAACAGTGCTGCTCGGCACTGTTGTTGAAGATTCTAGTAGCAATGACTCAGAAACGTAAAAGGTGTTCCTTATCAGTCGCAGAAAAGCGAAACATCAACAACTACGTTGACAAAAATCCTACAACGAAAAAATTAGACATAGCTAATAAGTTCAGGATTCCCGCAAGTACATTGACTACAATTTTAAAATTTAATGATATGTTCTCGGAAGAAGAAAGTTGAATGTAAACAGTAGAATAAAAAAATGTTTTTCACCTCTTTATAACAAATTTTAGACCAACCTTACCTCAATATAACAAACCTCAGTTTAACAAATTACTTGATATAGCGAATATTTACGAGTTCCCATCGGATTTGTTATATTGAGGTTGCACTGTATTTTTTTCAGTTTACATTTTGTTTCTTTGAGTCATAATTCAGTTTAAAGAGTACAATAAATCAGTCTGTGTAATGATGCTCAAGGGGTAAATTTTAGTAATAAACCTTCAGTTCTCCATCACACAAGTGTCATCAAAGGTACTTTCGTAATAAAACATAGAACATCCAACGTAAACTGTAATGTGATTATATCGTAATGTAATTGAAACTTCATTCGAATTCCGATTGAAGTATTCTGCTACTTTCTGCCACTCGTGGAGAGCCCATTCATTTGTGGGCTGTCTCCAGGAATGAATATTATTCCATCAGCGTATCGGCACACTCATATGAAAATATTAGAAATACATGATACGTCGATAATTAACGGACTTATTTTTTGCAGCACTATTTCTTATCATGAACAAGTTTGTCAAATACACATGAAGGTATATACGGTATTTACATCAAAAAATCAATTTTTGAAATCAATTTTGAAATTTCTTGTTTCTCATTCTAGCTGTTTGTTCCGGCTAGTATTTGAAACGTTTTCCCCGATTTTATAAGCCCTAAGTAAGGATACTTTTATAATTAAAAGTATCCTTACTTAGCGCTTATAAAATGTAATCAGTCATAATAGACTGATTACATTTTTTTGTTATTTCTAAAAAGTTAATCTGTAAACAGTTCAGATTAGCTCTTTTTTTGTTAAAGAATTTCAATATAGCCAAGACCTATATGTGTGGTGTTGTATCTATCGATAACAGTAATAAAGTAAGATTAAAGCTGAGAGTTTCTTAATTCGATAGAAGATTATGAAAGATTCGACAAAGATTATTGATAAACGTCAAGGTAAATAACCTATAGGTACCTGTACTAGGTACCTATAGGTTATTTACCTTGATCATTTGCTACTAGCAGAAGAGACCGAAATTTAAATTTGGAAAAAACATTACATGTCACGATTGATCAAAACTCATCGGTTTACGCTATTAGGGCCACCGCAGACTAGCTACTTTTAGCATCGGCGATAGGCAACTAGTCGCTTTTTAGAAGCTAAATACGGCGACCGAACGCTCCACACCGCACACTTAAAAACGCCAAACGTGGCGATCGAGTCGCTTTTTAGAAGCGCGACACAGCAGCTGAACGCTACTTTCCGCACTATTTCGGATGCCGGTAACAGCGACTTGGCATCTGAGCAGTTGCTAAAACGCGCGTTTCCGATACCGCGATCGAACGCAGGAAGTCGCTAAAACGCGATGCAGCATCGATGCAGTCGCCAAATCGCCGATCGCCGATGCTAAAAGTAGCTAGTCTGCGGTGGCCTTTATTTATATCTATACCTATTTTTAAGATACGTCAAAACGTAAAGTACATTCAGTTCTTTCTTTGAATCGTTTTTCTATTTATTGGTGTGTTCAAGACTTATGTCTGAAGTCGAAAGTTCAAGAACCTTTCTTTCTATAACTTAAATGGCTAGACGAAAAACTAATATATAAAGTGAAAATAGAAGAGTACGATGTCCCTTACACGGCTCTGTGAAGTTTTGTACTTTCTGAAGTTTTATACTTCAGAAAGGTGTCAGATAAAAGATCAGGAGACTGTATGTTGTATACTATAGGAGTTCAGTCTTTCTAAAACCCTTGACGTCATGCGGTCTTGAGATCTATGACTGTATTAAACAAACAAATGGACATTTTAACACACCCGTGATGGTGATGGCACTTATTTAATTTTGATGATGATGATACCTTTGATATAGGCTAGTGACCACAGTTTTCCCCCAGGTTTCACTTAAGCTTTGGTCACATGTATTTGGTCTAAAACTCATTATGTATCGCTTAGTTACGATATGAGTATTTTTAATAAGTTAATGATAAGGATCGCCTATTTATAGCACCTCTGTATTGTTCTGTAAAGAATAACTGTGTCATGTATTGAATCTGTTATACAACTATCTATCGAATCACGATTATTTATCGATCATCGATCAAAGAGTCGTCTGAGAGAAACAATCGATTGTTGTATATCGAACTGATAGGCAATTTGTGGTATAAATTCAGTAGGAATAAATATAGGTATGAATCATTGGTGACTACAGGCAAATAGAGGAAAAAAACGATCACACTGTGTATGACTGACCTCGAGGTCATTTACTTGGTAATATAATAATAGCAACTATTCTAAAAATAAAACTAACTTCCTTCGAAGAACGGTTTTAAAAAACGTCTTTTTGTGCACTAAAAGAAACAAACAAGACCGATATTTCAAGTCAGTCTAGATTATATACATTCGATTTACAAGAAGATTGTTTCTTTGATTTAACGAGCTAATTGTGAGCAACTGAAACCATAACGGCCCGTTTACGACCTTACCGCTGTGAGCGGTAGCTAAGAGCGAAACGCCGAGCGGTAATATCAAAAGTATAAAAATGTACGAGGCACGCCACGAGTCGCCGCTCATGGCTATGAGCTTAGCTATGAGCATATAGCCGAGCGGTAATATCAAAAGTAGCATTTTTATACTTTTGATATTACCGCTCGGCGTTTCGCTCTTAGCTACCGCTCACAGCGGTAAGGTCGTAAACGGGCCGTAACGGCTTCCTGTAGAATCTTGGTAATTCCTATTCTGACCTATCAAGGACTTGAATAAGCATATTAGAAAAGAAGCAAAAAAAGTCTATTCATATCATATAATTAATAAAAATACAAATCTGTTTACTTACATTAACTAAACTGACTCCTAAACAAACCATCCACGCCCAACCTCCGTCAGGTGCGACCTTTTTGGTCGCCGGAGGCGGTTGCTTCTGGTCTAGGCCTTTACTCTTCTCCACAGTCATTTTCAGCCTTTGTCACCTTGTCTGAAAAAAAGAAATCTTATGTTACACACGTGAAAAAGCATTTTAGTACACACCAGAGTTGCCACCCGTCCCGAATTTCCCGGGACAGTCCCGAATTCGATGATATCGTCCCGCGTCCCGACAGCCTATTGATTTTGTCCCGATTTTTCACAAATGTAACAATTGCTCAATTTTAATTTACCTTCTTCCCCTTTCGCGCAGTGTACATAAAAAGAAACAGCTATTGGGTGCCAAATGGAACTAATTTTTTACCACCAAAATCTTTATTTGTTGTATTCAGTGGAGTGTGTCTTTTCGTCAGGGCGGATGACTGAACTGCCCACGCATTCGCTCTTACGCATGACCTCACCCAACTGGTACTCCAGCACACCAGGATACCAGACATATGGAGTCAAGCGCCCTCCTTGCTAGACCTGTTGCTGGCGAGCCGCCCAGCGCAGTAATGTGTGTCGGTTCTCGCCCCTCTAGGCTCCTCTAACCACTGCTTGGTGTCCACCGTAGTGAAGTACGCGCGGAGCTTCGGTCACTCGTCTTCCGGAAAGCCAGTGGACCTGACGGGATCCCAGCGGTGGTTCTAAAGAACTGTGCACCAGAGTTGTCTCTAGTACTGAAACGCTTGTATTGCCTGTCATATTCCTAAGGAATTGTCCCGGAGGCCTGGAGAGAGGTGAATGTTCAACCTATCCCCAAAAAAGCTGACCGCTCAGATCCCGCCAACTACCGTCCTATAGCTGTCACCTCCATATTCTGCAAGGTGCTTGAACGAATAATCAACCAGCAATTGGTTCATTACCTTGAAGATCACTCTCTGCTAAGTGATCGGCAATCTGGCTTGAGACCGAACCGATCCACGGGTGATCTTCTCACGTACCTCACGCATCTGTGGGGTGAGGCTTTGGATGGGTATGGAGAGAACCTGTCCATCAGTCTAGACATGGCCAAGGCCTTTGATAGGGTTTGGCACCGCTCGCTTCTCTCTAAGCTTCCGGCATACGGCCTGCCCACTAAATTGTGCAGCTGGATTGCCGCCTTCCTGCGCCAACGCCGCATTAGAGTCCTTTGTGACGGCGCGGCGTCTGATTTCCAGCAGGTAAACGCAGGCGTACCCTAGAGCTCTGTCTTGTTGCCCACGCTGTTCCTTCTACATATTAATGACATTTTGTCGCTCTCGATCGGTTGCAGGGGCGAGCAGTTCGTTCATAGACAGTCCCGAAGCCACCGAGTTCCTGGAACCTTTGCAGTTGCGAAGAGATGTCGCCTCTATGGCAGTCCTCTATCGCCTTTAACATGGAGTGTTCTGAAGAGCTCCTCCACCTCATCCCACCCTCTCTCTTCCTCTACACAATAACGCGATCTGGCCAGGGAAGTCACCCCTTCAGAGTGGAAGACATACGCTCCAGAACTAAGTGGCTCGGGTCTTCTTTCTTGTGTCGAGCAGTCAAAAACTGGAACTCATTGCCAGCTGATGTTTTTCATTCCTACTATGATCCCGGGTCCTTTGAGCTAGGCGTGAAAAAGCATCTCCCTAAGCCGCCATAATGTGGTTCGCCATACTGCATGCTTGCATTTGCAGTGAGTATGGCGACCCCCACTTGTGGGTTTTACTTATGCTTTCCATCAGGCATAGTAAAGTCACCTTGGCAGGAGTTCTATAAAATAAAAATCCCCTTTAAAGTTGAATAACTCTCAAATGGATATCGTAATCAAAAAATTGTCGGAGCAACTTTTTTAATGTTTAGAAATGACCGATCTAATGATAGCCCTAACGATAAAAAAATCAACCCCACTTTACGTATAGGGATGAACCCCAAAAAAATTTTTTCATGACCTTATTACTTCAGCACATTGTCGCCATTGTTTTCCAAAAAACTGCTTTTTTATCATGATCTGAATTAGACTGAAATTTGACCGACTGTCCACATAATAAGTATTGTCCCGATTTTTTTTTCCAAAAGGTGGCAACCCTGGTACACACACAGTAATATGTGTTATTTTTTCAATGTGTAGGTATAATACATTTAAAGTTATTACATCACCTTTGGATGTACTCTACATGATTTCAAAGTCACTTTTCCTATTATTGTATATTTAACCATAATTTGTAATATTCCAATATTCTTTTGACTGGTTTCTTTTATTGACAATAACAGCACGATGTCTGGTCTTCCTTTGTAATATAATACTTTTCAAAGCAAAAGGTAAACTTGGAAAAGGGAAAAGTTATTGTAAGAGTCGAAATATAATTAAGCCTTGATGTAAAAATGGTTAAATATCATTGCTAAAACATACTATATTATAACCGTGTTTTTTTAGTTGTAACTAGCAGAGTTATTGTTGTACATCGCGAGTAGATCCAAGGAGAGAAGCTAGTCTAAAAAGCGGCCAAGTGCGAGTCGGACTCGCCCATGAAGGGTTCCGTATCAGCAAGTAACATCATATAAAAGTTCTTGTATTTCGTTGTAACTTTCATCGATGTTTTTATACTAGTGTTGATTGGATGAAAGGTAAATTGCGTATTACGATTTATGACGTATTAAAAAAAACTACTTACTAGATCTCGTTCAAACCAATTTTCGTTGGTAGTTTATATGGTAATGTACAACATATATTTTTTTTAGTTTAATCACTCTCTTATTTTAGAAGTTAGAGGGGGGGACACACACATTTTTCCACTTTGGAAGTGTCTCTCGCGCAAACTATTCAGTTTAGAAAAAAATGATATTAGAAACCTCAACATCATTTTTGAACACCTATCCATTGAAACCTCACACGTATAGGTTTGATGAAAAAAAAATTTTTGAGTTTCAGTTCCAAATTTATTGTTTTTTTTCTATTTTTATGTAAAAATCTTAATGCGGTTCACAGAATACATCGACTGACCAAATTTCAACAGTATAGCTCTTATAGTTTCGGAAATAATTGGCTGTGACATACGGACGGACAGACAGACAGACAGACAGACAGACAGACAGACTTGACGAATCTATAAGGGTTCCGTTTTTTGCCATTTGGCTACGGAACCCTAAAAATAGCCTAAGATACTCCACACAAATTTCATCAGCTTTCTGGCAGTGAAAGTGTCGTCACAGACTGACAGACAAAAAAAAAACACTTTTTTGATTAATTACCGTATTTACCTTTAATTGCCATATAAAAAACTGTTAATTTGAAAATAGACACTTCAATTTATTTATTTGTATGTATAGATTTACTATCGTTAAATCTAGTACACTCCAAACAAAAATAACGAGCCGATATCTACAAAACATATTTATAGGCGTTGTAAAATATGTTATACTCCTGTTATTATCAATATCTACATAATCATATAGGTTCAATGAAAGGCTTATATCACAGTCAATCGCAATAACGTTTAGACACATTGCCACACAACGAGTTATCAACTTAGCGATAGCATTTGTTTTGATTCGAGTAAATTTGCTGGTCAGTAGGTACGCGCTAACAATAAATCGAATTATAAATGTAAAATATGCTTGGTCGTATGAAATATGGAAGTAGGAGACTGCCACGTTAGTAGCACGTGCCAGATGACCCACACAAGTACCTCGTTTCATTTGCCACACGCTGACAGCATGCAATGTTATCAAAAACTAAACTTATAATTTAACAAATATGCCAATCAATTGTTTACTTTAGTTTTATAAGCATTCAACTGGTTGCTCGCATAAAATTATATGGAGTCGGCTTAGCATAATATACTATATTTAACACTACATAAGCTATAGTAACTTAACATACTCATATCGTTGGACCTACTGATAAATAAGCTTGCACAGGAATTGGTATAAAATTTAGAGATAGTATTTGAAATAAATTAACATTGAAGAACATAGTTCAACTTATAACCTCACTTTTTAACGTAACCTCGTCAGGGGTAAGCACAGAATGCTAAATTAAGAGTAGTGACCATGACCAATGTTCGTATAATGTCAACAGAACACACAGTAACATTATAATGTGGGATTGCGCAAAAAGGTCAGGTATTTAAGCAATTTTCATGTAATTTAGATAGTACAGGGATCATCTAGTAATCAAAACAAAACTATTTGTTGTCCTAGTTCATAACCACATACCCTGGCATAGAGCAACACGTCAGCGAGCCTGAGACTCAAGTTCGAAAATCGGTAACAACTTATTTTTTTAAGATCTTGTAATATTTTAAAAAATTGGTTCACTGCAAGTAAATTAAGCTATCATCAAAAGTAGTTTACGTTTATTATATTTTTTACATTTATTAATTTAATATGTATTATACTTATATTTACCATCACTTGTGAAGTTGTAAAAAAGTCCGTGTTTCGGCTGCCGAGGTTAGTTTATGAATACTCGTACATTTTTAGAACTATATTTATAGAAATGCTTAGTATAACCTAATTAATTAAGAGAGAGCAACTAGATTTGCATAGACCCGCAACTAAGTAACAGTACTTTATTTTAAAATTAAACTAACTGAAAACTTCTCTGACTGCAAATGCAACATAATATGTGCAAATATTTACTAAAGCCGATCAATTCTTTGACTATATAATATAACCATTTACTTCATGTACCTGTAAATTCTAGGCCAATAGTTAGTATCCTATAAGCTGTAAGTAACTTGCAAGTATTAAAGTTCATGGCACATTTATTGATTTTAGACTCGTAATAAATATCTATGACGCATCAAACAATTATCTATACAAATGGTATAAGCAAAGCACCATTGTTGTAACGATACTTAAAGCATATAATATGTTGGGAGGTACATATTTATCCTATATAGATTGATATTACTATGAATACGATATTGATAAGAGTTTATAATTTTCCCATCGACGAGGTCTTAATCTGAGTTACTTTATATCTTATTAGCTGAGCGGCAACCACGTCTCTCTGAGGAAGAAATATTCTACGTTTACGGAGCATTTTTCACTGCTGATCGGTTATTCGGTGCAGTCTTAGAGTTATGTTTCATAGTCTAGAGACCAGCAGGCTAAACCAAACAAATTCATCGGTTTTATGATTTAAGTATAGATGCCACCGTGTGAGTCTAATAAATCTAAACCCGTCAATTCAATGACTGTAATTCAGACATCTATTTGTATAATATTATCAGACGATTGAGCACGTAATACCTACATGAAAATAAAAAATCACAAATAAAAATTTATGAAAGAATATAAAACCGGTGTTTAGATTTTGATACAAACTTATGTTAATGATGTATCAATCGGACATTGAAGGATTTCAAGATAGGCGTAACACATACTTAAGTTAACTAGGTAACTGTGTGATGAAATTCGATGACGGCCAAATTCATATAAAGGAATCCCCCGTTGTCACCCGCTATTGTCCTTGTTGCCTCCGTATTCATCTCCATTTATAACAAGCGCGAGTTACGTCGCAGAACGCTTAGGTTACTCCTTATATCACCAGCTGTCTACCAGTGTAAGTCCTGTCAAAATCAGTGCAGCTGTTCTAGAGATTAGCCAGAGCAAACTGACAATACTTTTAAAAATTGAGTTTTTGATGTAATAACACTAATAACCATATATTTATGCTTTCATAATTATGCTGTTCAATTATGTTTGTTTCTATAGATGTAGATGAGAGATGTGTTAATCATCTCTCACCCGAACAGTTATCATTTAGATTTTTTTATTTGAATTCTGCTAAGGTGACTACTCTATCTGATGGAAAGCATGAGTATAATCCTGGAGTGGGGGCTACAACACTGTCTGCGAATGCAGTGTTGCGATGACAACCCACACTATGGCTGCTTTGTGAAATGCTTTTTCACGCCCCTCTTAAAGGACCCGGGATCATAATGGGAAGGAAGTGAGTTGGTAGTGAGTTCTACTATTTAAATGCTCGGCACAGGAAAGAAGATCCGAACCGTTTAGTTCTATTGCGTATTTCTACCACTCTAAAGCGGTGACTTCCAAGGCCAGGACGTGTTGTCCTATAGAGGAAGGGAAAGGAAGGTGGGATCAGTTGGAAGAGCTCATCAGAACTCTCCCCGTGATAGAGAACTGCCTTAGAGCCGATATTTCTTCGCAGCTGCAAAGGCTTGAGGAACTCGGTGGCTTCGGGGTTATTAATAACGCGGACTGCTTTTATATTTGTAAAATGTAATAGCTGACACAAATAATGAGATATAATAAATATCTCATTTTTTTATCACAGAAATAAGAAACCGTTAAAAATTAGAAGAAAAATGTGAAAGCAAATTAATTTATATGCTACCGACAATTGTAACACATGTTACACAGTACTAAATTCGTGATGAAATAGTTTATTCATTCGTTATTGAATTCAAGAATATAAAGTTTTTACTATTGTAGCAGCTGTTCTGCGCGCATGTATTTAATTCCCGTCAGCTAAACCAAAATTAAATCTATCAATGCCGAGCTTGGCATAATGAAATTTTGGTTGGCCTTAGCATAAATTCGACTAATTACTTTAACTATTTAATCCCTAAAAATGAGAGTTTTGGCCTACTATACTAACGTCTGGCTAACGAGCCAGATGGGTTGGTATAAGATTTCTGCCAAGGTTTTCTTCTCTTTGCAGTGATTTAGTTCTATGTAGTTTTTTTACCTTAGTGTCTCTTCTAATAACACCCTTGGTATGAATAGGGTTACAGGGAGATAAGGTCAAGTTATAATTACAGTATATTCCCGGAATGCTCTTTGGTCATGACTATTTTACAGTTCCAGTCAGTGTCTACTCTGTCAGTGACTTCTATCAATTTCTGAGAAGAATAGTAATATATAATTACTAAAACATTTATCATGTAATATAATAAATGACTCAATAAATGACACTATTCTGAACAAATAAAACAATAACAGTCGTAATAAAGAAGAAATATCGTTAGTCATTCAAGAACAAGGAATATCTGCTCTGTTAATAATAAAGGGATAGACGAATTCATGTTCTCGTGGTATTTGGGTCAATGTTAACATGATCTATTAAACATCTTCACAATTATGTAGATGAGACGAATGATAATGAAATACTAGAAGTGGTCTCGTTTATAATGAACAAATAGCTACATACATGTTAGAAGCTATCAGCTGATTCGCACTGCTTATATACTGCGTCTCTCAAAAGAAATTTGGACAATTTTGCAACAATTTTCAGCGGCACTCAGTCCTTTTGTGTTAGGTTTTCTATATATAAATGGATCAGTTGTTCCTGATATTAGTATGTTCAACTACAAAAAATATTCAGTTTTAAATTAATAGTATGTTTTTATGAAATTAATCAGAATTCTAAAATTATTTTAAATGCTAGCAAAAAGGTAACACCAATTAAATATGCATTTTAATGTTTTGACTGTTAATTAGGTTATTATAATTTTTAAATTATTAAAAATTTGTGGTATTACTTTTAGAGAATAGTATATGAAATATTTTAAGAGTTTTGGTCCCTCTTGTTGGTCATAGGAGTGCCTTAACAACATTTGTGCGTCGTTGTTTAAGATAATCCAAGAACTTCAGGCCATTAGTTTGTTTTTCTTAGCAGACAAGGATCAATTTCATTCAGCGGAAACATTAATAACAATAATTTGCAGAATTTGAATAGTACCAATGTAAGTGCTATCCTATAATCTCACGCACTACGTGTTTCTAAATAATTTCTAACCGCGGTAATGCTGATACTTCAATTGTTTTTACACGCTTTTTATTAGCTTCACCTGTAACCACCAAAGGCCAGATTTCGTTCAAACTCTGTAGATTTATCGAGGATCGATGACAATACACTAATTTGATAAAAAAGTAAAAAAAAAGTTTTAGTCTTTATTCTAAAAACAGTTTTAAAAAACTAAACAAACACGCTTTTAAACTAAAAAGTAGAAAATAATTTTAATGTAACAAAGCGTGGGGTGCTTTCTGAAAATATTTCAATAACGTCGACCCACGCTTTTTACATTAAAATTATTTTCTACTTTTTAGTTTCAAAGCGTGTTTGTTTAGTTTTTTAAAACTAATTTTAGAATAAAGACTATTTAATTGTGCCATTCAAAGGCTCAGTAGTGCGTGATTGAAGTTTAATACCTCGTTTATACTGGCCGCTCATAACCAAAAGAAAGCTTTTTGTCAACGATTAAAAATAAAGAATAGTAGAGAGTAATGTTACCATAAAAATAATAGTCGCAATCTGAACTCGACTGCAATGTCAACATTAACAACTATTTATTAATAAACACTAAAAAACTAACTAAACAGATAAGAACTTCCATTGAAATTAAATGTTGATCTTAATCCTTGAACCGAGCTTCCATATCTATAGATATATAATTACATAAAAACCTTCTCACAATCTCTAAGCTAAGGAGCAAAAAAGCGCCCACATATCGAGAGGAGTAACAAGTTACCTCAAGATGTCGAATAAAAAACTAAAAAACTACAGAGTAATCCACATACTAACAAGTCAGGCCTTTTTTGTCGCTTCTTGTTCGGAGGCACGCCAATTCTCGAAAGTACTCGAAAAATCTAACCTCCCCCCCCTCCCACCCCTACAAAGGAAACCTAGATATGGTATATCTAGGTTAAGTACTAAAAATATATCTAGGGTACTAAAAATTTGCCCTATTTAAAAAAACAGATGAGCACATTTTTTGTATTTCTGGAATACACGTTCATGGATTGTACTGTATCCATTAACAGCTTAATAAGATTAATTTTCATCTGATATAATAGAATCTTTTATTTATTCTAAACGATGATTAGCCAGTGTCACACACACAGAATAGTGAACTGAAAATGTTAAATCACTGCTTTATAATCTTCCGGTAAACCAGGCTAGATTCGAATAAGTTAACTAGAAAATTCATCTCATAATTAGGTAAACAAGTTCGCACAAAGATATAATCAAAGATGATATATTGCTGATCGTTGTTGTCTCGTCAATTACATAGTATGAAAATTGATTTTATTTAAATGTTGCCCTTCTTTTAGTTATTTTGGCAATTTTGCGACATTTCAGAATTTCCTTTGGAGGTACTGCGTGCCCCTGCGTGACTCACGAACAAAAACCCTAATACGTATACATTTTTGGTTTTGGGTACACATAAAATATATCGTTGTAGATTTGGGCACTTAATTTTTTGCTCTAACACTACTTGCATGCGTGTTCATTTGTATTAATAATGATTACCAGCACTTTCCGAGCGTGTTAATCTAAATGATAATAAGTATAACAACCTTGCGTATAGAACAACTACTTCTGATCAGTTACCATTTAAATTCATTTATTTAAGCAATTGCATACAGCTAGAATCTTGTTTTTATAGGTAAAGAATGCGATGTGCTGCGATTTAGGGTACTGCCCCTGTCATGCTTCACTATGGCACACTGTGTTTGGATTGATAAGAAACGAGGAACAAAACTGATACATGATAAAAATACATAAAACAATATTTACGAAGTCTGACAGTACAAAGTATGAGAACCGAAAAATAAACATTCTGTTTTGTGAACCACTTCTGTTATTTAAATTTTGTCGGTAGAACTAATTGCATTACAGTACAATTCTAATGAACTAACGATAATAGATAGCCCCATTGCTATGATCAATAAATATAATTCAAAATGTCGGTCAATGAGCTACTTGCCATATTGTATCTTAGTATTAATTGTAATTTGTATTGCGATAATTACAACAGGTACTTGAAAAACGAGAATTGGATTCGCAATGCTTTGTTAGATAACGTTCCATGTTAAAGGGAGGTGCTTCTGTTATCTACCTACTATATTTATTTATCACATTGATACACTCGTTTTTGTTCACACTTCGACCTACACCCGATTGAACTTTAACCTGTCAAACAGATAGCGAAAAATATATCTACAGAAAACAATCACATTTTGGCCGCCGCATGAAAATATTTAATCATTTCACTTTTTAAGTTGTCAGAATGTGAGAGAGTAATCATTTCTGACCCGAAACAGCTTTCTTCCTTGCGAAATTCTTGAATTGGTGATTAACTCTTTTTTCACTTTTGTTCATTTGCGTGATTGAGACAGACAGATCATCACAGACGCGGAAGAATTCATAATTGTTCACCATAAAAAACAATTTACACAAACAGTAGTGCAAATGAACTTTTATCGCTAACTAAAATTTCCCACTTGAGATTAATTCAAAATAGGTATATTAAACACACATACTCGTAGATATATGGTATAGCAGTAATTTTTTTATTTCATTATCTGTTCTCTTGTGTCATTGGCTAATATTTTGTTTTGATCACGTGACTGAGTGACATTAGCCAATCAAACAAGAGAATAGGGAAATAGAATAAAGAATATAACAAAAAACTAAAAACGTTTGGAACTTGGCTAGGGAGGCAGATCCTATAACACTGGGTTGCGTGCATATAAAACGAAGTCAAACTCATTTATTTATTATTTTATAGATAGATAGATTTTTAGGGTTTCGTAGATAAATGGCAAAACACGGAACCCTTATAGATTCGTCTTGTCTGTCTGTCTGTCCGTCCGTATGTCACAGCCCCTTTTTTCCGATACCTTAAGAGCAATACTATTGAAACTTGGTAAGTAGATGTAATCTGTGAACCGCATTAAGATTTTCACATAAAAATAGAAAAAAAACAATACATTTTAGGGGTCCCCATACTTGGAACTGAAACTCAACATTTTTTTTTCATCGTACCCATACGTGTGGGGTATCTATGAATAGGTATTCAAAAATACTGTTGAGGTTTCTAATATATTTTTTTTCTAAAGTGAATAGTTTGCGCGAGAGACACTTCCTTTGGACTGTCGATTTCAGATTTTAGCCATGATTAAAATACACATATCCATAATCCATAATTTCTCCATAATTTCTCAGACATAATATAAACAACAATGATTGATTTCAAAGTTCCCTGTTTGAACACAAGAAAAGTGTGCAGTGCACTTCGAAATCTAATCTCCTGGTGGTACAGAAGGATTGGAAAAACAAAACAGGGTTTTGTCCCCAATGCCTTCCAACACAATATTTAAAAATTCCATTCTCCAAGTCAACGGCCTTATCCTACCTTTATGCTGATGGCCTTAAAATTTATACGAAAGCACCGTTACATAAATTGACTGAAGTTTTTTTCCACTATTAGTACGGACGCGAGTAAAGTAATCCACTTAGTTTCTGATACTGGTAGTGAATCCTCGTAAGACTTTGATGATATTTATATTATCATAGGTTATACCTATAAAAAAAATTATCTGCCTTTATAGGTACCCACCATTTTAAAAAAACCTATGATGTAAGGGTTTTTCAATAAGAACTTTAGTTTTCTAAATCAAAATTAAGCAAAGAATTATATGAAGATGATTTTAATTTTTATTGTATTTCGAAGAGAAAAGTTTGGTAAGTATTATGTAGGAAAAATGATATCTTCACCACACCACACCGCACCATCAAATCCAAGAGCAATTATTGAGAAGCCTTACGCTCAACGAGTCACTGTATGGTGCACTATGTGGTCTGGAGGCGTGATCGTTCATTGCTACCACCCATAGATAATATAATACCATACATAATAAAGGACAAAGAGAAATGCTTGAGACTTAACAACAAGAAACTGAAGCTTATAAAAATGTCCTTAAAAATTCCTCACGTAGATTCTTAGCAATCTGATCGATTGTTAACAGAATCGTTTTAGTGATGATGGGGGTCTCGAAAGAGTATATCAATACTATAAAAATAACGGACCAATGATTTATGGAAAATAAGTTGAAACAATTATTACGGAGTTAACCGATAACAGAATACCTACAATAGATTGATCTTGAATTTACAATTCCGTCATTCGGCATAGAATAGAATATTTATAGAAGACATAGAATATTTATTTATTTCATGAAATAATTCTACGCAAATGATTGCTGACGTGAGTGTCTGAGTAGACACAGATGTATAAACTCAATAACATAAAGGCGGCAGTAGATCTAGGACTTAGTTTGTGCTAGCTTTCTCTTAATGTCAGATGAATTGACTGAAACTGGCACAGATGAGTGTATATTGCTGTACATCTCTAAACTGACTATTGCGAATATAAACTATAGATTTACGCTCTATCCAAAATCCCTATACATTTTTTGATGTAAATTCTATATTAACATGAAGTTGCTTAACACTAGAGAACTAATCAATATTAGAAAAGCGGCCAAGTGCGAGTCGGACTCATATAAAAGTTCTTTAGTTCGTTGTAACTTTGATCGATGTTTTAATAATAGTGCATTGATTGAATGAAAGTTAAATTGCGGTTTACGATTTATGACGTATTAAGAAAAAAGTACTTACTAGATCTCATTCAAACCAGTTTTCGTTGGTAGTTTGCATGGTAATGTACAACAAATATTTTTTTTTAGTTTTATCACTCTCTTATTTTAGAAGTTACAGGGGGGGGGGGACACATTTTTCCACTTTGGAAATGTCTCTCGCGCAAACTATTACTAGTTTAGAAAAAAATGATATCAGAAACCTCAACATCATTATTGAAGACCTATCCATAGATCACACATGTACTTATGGGTTGGATGAAAAAAAAATTTTTGAGTTTCAGTTCCAATTATGGGGACCCCCAAAATGTATTGTTTTTTTTCTATTTTTATGTGAATTATGTAATTACATTTACTTGCCAAGTTTCAACAGTATAGTTCTTATGGTTTCGGAAAAAAGTGGATGTGACATACGGACGGACAGACAGACAGACATGACGAATCTAGAAGGGTTCCGTTTTTTGCCATTTGGCTACGAACCCTAGAAATGCTTTAAATACGTAGAAAAAGGTTTAAGTAAGCCCAAATACGTTTGGTTATCGATTTGGGTTCAACTGCTTCTTTAGAAGAAATATTTCGGACATTCGGTCAGTTTTTACACACAACGCCATCTAGTCCCCAAACTAAGCTGAGCTTGTATTATGGGTACTAGACAACTGATATAAATACATAAACATACTTTTTTTTGTACATAGAAAAACATCCAAACTCCGAAACATATATTTGCGGAACACACAAATATTTGGTCCGACCCGGGAATCGAACCCGAGCCCTCTTGATCAGCAGTCGCATACGTGATAGAAGTGCAAGAAGTCTTCAATAATGTCATCGTTGAACGTAATATGAATATTCGTAATGTATAGTCGTCACAAAATAAGAAGCCCGTTTTGACATTCGTCATTTGACATGCCGCGATGAACTTTGTAGTAAGAAATTGAAAAATCAAATTCATATTCCTATTTAATTACTATGTTACCCATACACTATCACAACGCGTATCATAAATAAGCATCAAGTTTAACTTTTTAATGAAAAAATGCACGCGAAAACACGAATTAATCGTTGATTAATATTCACGATGACAAATGACAAAACGGGCTTCTTATTTTGTGACGACTATAGTAATGTAAATGTGAAAAATATGGTATTCTTTTTAGTTACATGTGTATAAAAGAAATATAACAAAAAAGTGTAATAATTTGTAGCAACTCACAAATTGTTTGGTTAGGTACTAGCTACAGAACAATTATGGTCCCAGGACCCATAAATGGTATGTGAAACACTAACAGTCAGTATGAAATCACTTAGGCATACTCTTATATAAATAAAAAAGCGGCCAAGTGCGAGTCGGACTCGCCCATGAAGGGTTCCGTATCAGCAAGTAACAAGTTCTTGTAGTTCCTTATAACTTTGATCGATGTTTTTATACTAGTGTATTGATTGAATGAAAGGTAGATTGCGTTTTGCGATATATGACGAATTAAAAAAAAACTACTAAATAAATCTCGTTCAAACCACTTTTCGTTGGTAGTTTGCATGGTAATGTACAACATATCTTTTTTTTAGTTTTATCACTTCTTATTTTAGAAGTTACAGGGGGGGGGACATTTTTCCACTTTGGAAGTGTCTCTAGCGCAAACTATTGAGTTTAAAAAAAAAATGATATCAGAAACCTCAACATCATTTTTGAACACCTATCTATAGAACACCCCACACGTATGGGTTTGATGAAAAAATTTTTTTTGAGTTTCAGTTCCAAGTATGGGGACCCCCAAAATGTATTGTTTTTTTTCTATTTTTATGTAAAAATCTTAATGCGGTTCACAGAATACATCAACTGACCAAATTTCAACAGTGTAGCTCTTATAGTTTCGGAAAAAATTGGCTGTGACATACGGACGGACAGACAGACAGACAGACAGACTTGACTGACGAATCTATAAGGGTTCCGTTTTTTGCCATTTGGCTACGGAACCCTAAAAACGATAACAATAGAACAACAATAAGTAAAGCATGAGAGTAAACCAAAATCAGGATTAAACGATCTTTTCGTTTTTTCCTTATCAAGCCATGTACTTAGAAATTCACCCTCAAGCAGTCTGTAAGTCGGAAAAAAGTATTGTTTTGGAGCTGAAAGTTTGTTCCTTAACTAGTCTAACTACCAATTTTGGGAATAATAACAATAAAAAATAAATATCAAAAACTGTCCTATAACACATATTTTAGTACTACTTGCAAGTGCATGAACAAGATATTTTTTTTTAAATATTATTGCAGAAGCTTCAGACTGCAAACAGCTATCTGTAACCGCTATACAGTACAGTACAGTCTGCTAAACACTGAAGAAACTAACAACAACTTTATAGGATCAAAAAATAACAGATACAGATTTTGAAGGGCCAACCAATGATAAACTTGGGTACAGATAATTTTCAGCAAATTTAGATACCCAACATTTTCCTCGCCAAGATAACATATTAATCCTTAACTTTTGATCCAGTACCACTACTTTTAAACTTTCTCATATTTATTCATTTTTGACATGATCACACATCCATCTCAAAATTCTCATTCCAGCTACATTAGTGGCGTCCCTCATCCATCTTTCTTAGTGGGCCAACTTAAATACTTATCAATACATGGACGCCTGGCTGATAATATTATAACTAGTTAAATTACACATATGCCATGTTATTTCGTTCTCATAAACTAATATATTTTGTAAGCACACAAAACATTTCTTTGAGGTGTCACATATGAAATTTGCATGAAAAATATAATGTGTATCAAGACTGTGACAAATACACTGTATTGTTACTCAATGAATATTTTAGTGTCAAAATAATTTTATTCAGAATATAATTACAAGTATTATTTAAAAAATGTACAGAGATCAAAGTATTTTTTTACTAATGCATGGCACTGTCAAGTTACTGTTGAAATTAAAGCAGTCCGAATAGTGCAAAGACTTCATCCTACTAAAAACAGCAGTGTTAAGTTCATCCTTCTCGCTGATGAAATAGTTTCATTTGAAGGATAAAGAGGTCATGTTTTACAGTGAATAAAATCATCAACAATTCCACTGCTGGGCTCGAGTTTCTTCTTAGGAGAGGGTTAAGGCCTAAAATTCACAGATTGGACCAAAATCTCTGTATGATCTACAAGACTATAGGCAGATGATGATGATAAGATCTGTTTGTTCAGGGTAATCTCTGGAACAACATGACCGATTTTGATGGGAAGGTCACTGGTAGAAAACTGAGGACCTAATGAGTGTTTAAGGCCTATTTTCTTTTGACTAGCTCCTCTCTGCCATATAACTCGCAATTTAGACCTAGAGAACCATGGGACTCAGTTGAGCATAATTTTTTTAGTTGCTTAATTGTTTCACAAAAAAATGTCATATATACCTACTTACTATATCTGCATCAGGAATCTAAGTCACATGTAGGTAATAAATAAAATAAAAGTTTACATACATGTACACCAGTAAATCTAAGATTAAAAAAAAATTTGAAGAAAGCTTCTAACACAGACAAAAGAAATCATTTAAAAGTTGCTTTAAGATAACAATAGCCAGTGGAACTATGGAACCTCTTTGTTGATTACCTACTTACTTACATTTATAATTTATAAAACAATTAACTATAGCGAAAGTTTTATGTGATTATAACTTATATGTTCTTCTTAATTCATTTCTTTGGTAAGGTACTATTACCTAAACAAATGTAAATTAGTAAAATGGACCATCAAAAATCTATGAATTGACGAAACTATTTAAAAAATTGCAACTTAGGACAACTGTTTTTGTTTTCGTATTTAAATACGTTTCCATTTCTAAGTAGGCCAGATGATTATGTTTCATTTAAAATGAACACATGTTAACTAGTAATATAGCGAAATAGTATTATGAAATTACTTACTGTTTCAAACTTATTTTCCATAGAATATTTATTACATTAATTCACTTAGAAGTGTGACAACAAAGACTTGCACATATCCGAGTTTGCAAACATTAAAGTATAAAACAATTTTAGAATGATAAAAATTATATTATAACGATTCGCAGTGTCTCTCAGGCAACAATTAAAAAATAATTTAAAATAAACACGAATTATAACGCAACACAATTATCTTAAAACAAAACAATAACTTGTTACCTCCTCCACAAAGAGTACTAAAATCACATTTCTGTTCATCAGTCAGTCAGTGTGCTCATTTTTCTACACGTTAGTGTTGCCCACTTTACTTTTAGGAAACAGAATACATTTGACAATTTTATGGATATTTATATTATTTTTCTATTTTAAAACTCAAAGATAGTAAATTGTGTCAGCAAAATAATAAGCAGCAAAAGTGATATCAGCCGGTATTGAAATAACAATTTAAAAGTCTTTATTTGCAACTTGATTAACAAATAGATAACCAGCAACTGTGATAAAATTTCTATTTTAGTAAATTTTTTGTTGTAAGCCCCTTACGGTGCCGGATTTATTTACACATTTGTGGCCCAAACGCTCTGAACTTTTTGTCGCCTCTACTGACTTAGAGATATAGTCGCCTCTATACTTAGATACACTGTTCACAATAAAGTTAAATCCTTTTTTTATTCGGGAATGTTCTAGTTTCTAAATTATTTTTTCAACTTTTTGGGTAGTAATTTAAGCTAAGAAAAGCAATATTTGTTTTTACTGCGCTAATTTTAAGGAAGATAGGTAGGTAAGGCCCGATACTGCTAACCATGCACCTGTCAACGTTCATCATCATCAGCCCATCACAATCCACGGCTGGAGAGGGGCCTCTCCCATTGCACACCACTATGATCGATTTTGGGCTTCTCGCATCCAGCTCCTGCCAGCCATCTTGCTCAAATAGTCACTCCACCTGGACTGTGGGCGTCCTACACTAAGTTTGCCAAGTCGCGGTCTCCACTCCAGAACTCTTCTACCTCAACGCTCATCAGTTCTGCGGCTAATATGGATAGCCCACTGCCACTTCAGCTTGCTAATCCGGTGAGCTATGTCGATGACCTTAGTTCTTTGACGGATAACCTCATTCCTGATACGATCCTTCAGAGAAGCGCCGAGCAAAGCCATTTTCATAGCACGCTCAGAAAATTTGAGCTTGTGGACCAACCGTACCGTAAGTGTCCACCTCTCGGCTCGGTTTCAAGATCTAAATGATCTAATTACAACCTCACGATGCAAGATCTTGTTAAAACTAGTTGTAATTTAAAGTATGAACATTTGACATAGGAAGTAAGGACACAGAATAGTATAGTTTTTATATAAATGTTGTGTAAAAATGTTGTATAAAACCTACCCATTATGTACATAAGAACAAGTTTATAGTTTATAATATAGAGATTAACAGGAATCCCATCTGAAAAGTATGAAAGGCTGAGTGCAAGAAAGATAAAGTAGGTATGAAGTAACAAAAGCGAGAACTGGTATGGAAGGTTATAGTATAAAATATGTTCCAAATTGTTATTGGAGGTGATAGATATAAAAAAAACACAATGTACCTAATAGAATTGGTCTTGTGCTCTGTTCTCGCACTTGAACGGTCATCGTTGTTGCTTCGTACAGACAACTTAATGCTTGGATATAACGGCATCGACACGTCATCTAGGCTGGTACATTCTGCATGAAACTGACTTCTTGATCCTTCTTTTTTTTACTACCCACCGGAGTTTGCGGCGGAGCAGTGTGTCGGAATCGAAGCGACTAAAACTACACGGTGTGCCACTCTGCGCCTGAAATACTAGAGGTTCAGAGAACCGTCATTACGCCATCTGGATCCCAGCGCCTGCGCGTACTGATGCGGACGCTATCTTCACTAAAACTCTCCAATTAAGCGACGTCCGGCACACGCCGACGGCAACACACCACAGCAGTTTGATAACATTTAATACGTAACAAAAGCTGTCTGAAACGACTTAAATTTTTTTGATACTATATCCTTTCATACCAGTCCCCGCAACTGAAACCTGTCTAAGCCCATTCAAAATCCTTTGGAAAAAAACTCAGGAAAGCAAATCAAAATAAAGTATGGTAAATCGTGTGTCGTGTGTATAGAGTCATCTATGAACATTTAATTGAAATAAATTTATTGGGCGTACACGACAGATGGCACTATAGGTGCAGAGAAAAAAATAATAATTCGTATTCATTCAGGATTCGAAAATATGAAAGCATACTTAATTTGCATTTTAACATTTGGAATTTCCCACACACTTATTTGACAATTTTCAGCATCATCATCATCTCAGCTAAAAGACGTCCACTGCTTTCCATCCCCAAGGTCTTCATAACAACCGGCTCTGTACTGCCCGAAACCAACGGCTTCCCGCTGGTCACAGTTAGGATAACAGTCAAATTTTAATATTCTTTTAGGTAATTCCTTTCCTTTTTTAATGAGTCCTCTAATGAGCTCCAAAACAAACCTATACGCTGCATACAGCATAAGGGGTAGGTTCTTGTACTACTTTGCAATTAAGACATCATGAGTAACACTCTAGTTAATCAGGAGTTCTACTGTCTACATAACTCATTTTTACCGTAAATTACATAATATCTTAACGGTATAAAATATTTAATTTAAAATTTGTACAAGAATTGCAAAAGTGTAGCTGTAAGTTTGTTTGCCTGATCATTTGAAGAAGGCGTTGTTTTATTGGTGGTGATTAAGAAAAACAAGTTTATTACGATATACCGTAGAAAATATTCATTAAGTTTTTAAAAAAAAGGACTTATCACTCAATTCATTCTATAAATGAATTCTAATTGACCCTGATGTAGACTTGAAAATATCTTCGTTTTGGCTATGGTGATCTTTTCGGAGAAAACAAAAGATTTGTTTGTATAATTATGGATGTATAATGATGGATGTTATGTTATCGAACTATCAACTAGCTGAGTCCAGCGGTTTTATTCGCGGTGGCGCGGTTATTGTGGTAAATCGCGAGTGACGTAGAGTGAAGCTAGCCTAAGTCCTCTCCAATCTCCCAATGAAAGTCCTGTCAAAATTGGTCCAATCGTTCCAGATTTTATACGGAGCAGACAAACATACCATTTTAAAAATTGTTTCTTTATTGTAGTAAGTACCTGTACCTACCGTATATATTCGTACTTACAAGTAGTAAAAACTGTTTAGTTCTTATTACATACATACATTTAAATTTAATTTCTTTGTACCAATAGATAATTATCAGAATTATACATTGAAATGTGGTACGGTTGTCATCTGTCGGGCACGCCTATTGCCTCCGTTGGGGAGAATCGATCAGGTATTTTATTTCTGACTAGTCTATTGTTGCTGCTGGCGGTGGCACATTACACCACGCTGCACAGATGAGTGATTGAGTTTGTCTCAAGTTCTTTTTCTTTTAGCGGTGCTGTAGCCATTGTTTGCTCCCTTGATTGATCCCGTATTTGATTCTTACGTCACCTACAGGATTAATAGAGGTGTTAACACGTCCTATTTAACTGCCATGTTGGTCAAGCATTACTGGAGGTCAGGTTATGCGGCTGCTGATCAAGAGATATCGGGTTCGATTCCCGGGTCGTACCGGTTTGTATCATCTGCAAATATTCAATTTTATATCAGTTGTCTAGTACACGCTCTGCTTAGTTAAGGACTAGATGGCGTTGTGAGTCAGATGTTCGAAATATTTATTTTCTTTTTATTTAACACGTAATAGTTTACAAAGCCCTTAGAAATGAAAATACCTACTACATCTGTAAGCCAAATTGAATATCAAAATGTCAGAATGTCGGACGTAAACAAATGGCGTGATTGAGTGATCGGCTGTTAAAATACAAGTTTTTGTGAAATATTCCTGATAATAGCTGTACAGTGTACATTTTATCAGATAAGTCGGCGAGGTTTGGATTCAATAAATAAGATGTATGTATTATGTGTCAATAAGAATATTAAAAGATGGAACTCAATCTCAAGGTTGTCTCGTGATCTCAATTCAAAACTGTAAATGGAGCAACGTAGATTTAAATTTTTCAATGTCATTAAATAAATAATGAATTTAATGTTAATTGCAATTTTTTGATATGTTTAAGTATGAGAAATATTGTTTTGTCCAGTAAAATATATATGTATTTGGTCAAAATAATGTTGGGCGAAGATGAGCTATAAGTCCAATCCATCGACTAAGCGAAAATTTGTCCTAGAATTAATTAGTCTTATTATTATTAAAACTATTAGAAACTGCAGATATACTGAAATGTAGTTCACAGACGTTATAAGCTTCTGAAATCTGAATTCAACAAACAATACACAATTCCTTAGTCTTCTCTGAAAACATAATTATGAATTAGAGTTTTAAATTCAGATTCAGATAAATTTGAACCTAATTAAGGTTTCCACCAACGTCCGTGAAATTTAAGGAGCCTCTTACAAAGACTTAGATAACTATTTTTTATATTTTTGTTTTCACCAACTTTTACGAGTCACTTTAGTACCTACTTAGATGTCTCTTAAACTTTAGAAGATACCTATGCAATGGGGCTTTTAATGGCTTCGTTTTTAGCTACCTGGGATACAAGTATAGTAAATTAGCACATAAAACGTTTGTGTTAATTTATGGGTATGATACAGGAAAATCTGAGATGTCATAATATTGACCGAAGTATTCGATAAGTTATGACAGGTTAAATGATTGATAGAAAAAAACAGATAGTATCACTTCGAACTCTTTTATCCATTACTTTTATTATATTTGTGATGTGATGTGATAATATAATTATGATGTGTGCAGAGGCAGACATAATGAGATCTTTGGTCGTCATTGGAGTGAAGACCCTACTGGCTTCCGGATTACCTGAATACTAAGCAGATCTGTGCTTAGGTTAGAGTAGTATGCGTTACCGTAATCCACAATGGTTCTCGTTCAAAGTCGTATGAAGTTAAATGATTCGTCTGAGTGAATTTCGGAAACCAATTAAAATAAAATTGTTAAGTATCAAACAAAGCCTACACTTATCTTGTAACTCGGCTTTAACTGTCTGTTATGGGGGTATAAGCATACGGTTTAACAGTCAACTGAAAACGAACACCCTGACCCATTGCCTTTGTCCTGCACAAAACGGAGTTGGCAGCGCCACACAGAGGGAGGACGGGTACGCCGAAAGTCATCGAGGCCGGGAGTCCACTGCGGTATCAGAGATTTCTTTTCAGGATTACACCTGGTTCTCATACTCGAGATAGTTTGTGCTGTCTATCAGTTCATGTCCAAAATAGCCACCCTGCCGGGCAGCGGCCATCCTGTGGGTGGTATCAAAGGGGATTTTAGCACTAAAAAAATGTTGCACATGACTGCTTCCACCATAAATGCGATTGATGATGACAACATCAAACTCCTTACTGGGATATTTTATTAAAAATAATTTGAATAGAGCATGAAAATTTGTGCATACACATTTACGCATTAAATAAAACAAATTGGCCGTATTAGGAAGATTTAGTTTTATATAGATGCTATTGCTGTATGTTATTTACAAAAAATATATCTGATATTTGATGATTATTTTATTATAATATATAAAGATTACAGTTGTTAACATAATAAAAACAGTAAGATCGCACCAATTTTCGCTATCGAAAAACCGGTACATGCCAAACTTGTATTCGCTACATAATAATTATTATTATGTTTTGATGAGTTAATAATTACAACAATAGCAGTAATTATATGAGCCAGGTCAAGACTAGGTCACTGAGATCACCTAAATTTTTATCAGACTTTTATACCTATACCTAACAGATAAAATTGTCAAATTTTAAATAAATTTTATGTTAAACAATTTTAATGAAACAACTTCATGTACTTGTATACTTGTGTGACTTAATGTTTAGGGAATTCTCTACCAGCCAACCTTCTGAGGGTTTAAAAATCTAATAAGGTAGTTGCATTGAGATTACAGTTGTAATCAGCAATTAACATAAACTAGCAAAATAAAAAATAAACATACTTTTAACCATACACTGTAGAAAATACACTAAATATAGGTACATCAAAAACTAAAATCTATAAATTTATTTTATCTTTGCAATTAAACTTCAGAAACTATGAAGGTTTTTGTTTTAGAAAACCCAGTACTCAATGTCATCACGTCCTCAATCCGATAAATAATTGGTTTTAGGTAGTTTTTACACGACTCATGGTTAGGTCTTTTAGAATAATTTACATACAAATAAGGAAATATAGATTAGCTTATAGATCGATAGATTTTCGTTTTAGAAATAAATTCAAAATTTGCAATAAGATAATCGAATATTGACAAGTTACCATCACTGTTTGTCTGCAATATCTTGCTAAATCTTGATTAACAATATATTATACTTATTTTAATAACTTATTTTCTCCGGCTTTACCTATTGTTTGCGAACATGGCATAAATGTACATGTAGAATCTTGACCTGTCACAAGAGATGTATTGCATCATAAGTGAATAAAGAATTTTGAATTTGAATTTGAATTACTTTTCTTTTTTTTAAATCGTTATTAAAAACTTACTAGGTACTTATAGGTTCGGAGAGGGCCGATCCTGAGCGTAGAGGACGTCGGCGACAACACCAGCCCTCGAGGGCACCGCAAGCTACCAGAGAGTGGGGATCTTTGGTAGCAGATTAACTGTTGCGGTTAACAGTAGGATGGCGACCTACGCGATAGGCGATAACAACACGCCAATTGAGCCGACAGCTAGGGGGAAGCCTCTTTGGCTTCCCTGGGGATAGAGCCTTGATAGGCGCGGCGTCAATCCTGGGGGACCTGAAATAATATGGTCCGGGTCCTCCCTAGAGCAGGGCGCATCAGTCCGGCGAACGGGGTGGGTTTTAGTGGAAACACCACATACCTGGCTTCTGTATCCCCGAGGAGCCGGGGATCCGAAGGGATTTCCCACCTCGAAAAAAAAAAAAAAAAAAAAAAAAGGTACATAAAGGTAGTAGAGCCACGCTGATTTCAGCACGAATGGGCCGGCTCGACCCGGCTAGTACTACCCTCACACAGAAGACCATCCTAATAATGACAGCATTCTTGCTGTCGTATTTCGTTGGTGAGTGTGAGACCGGAGGCCCAATCATTCTGCATCATTCTCCCGCCCTTCGAAGGCCGGGAGAATGATGCAGAATAATCTAACCAGGCTGCCATGGTAAAGGTCACCATGCTACATTGCCTACCCTCACAATAAGCATGGTAACCCCTACTCCTGGATTCTACTCATGCTTTCCATCAGGCAGAGTAGAGTCACTTTGGCAGGCTTAAATATAAAAAAAAAAAAAAAAATATTTAATAATTGCCGAAAAATATAGTAACTGAAGAAGAAAATCTGATCATGGATTGTAAGAAAAACAGTGGACTGGTTGCTGAAACTCTGTTTAATAATAGGCGGTGAATAATTGAATGAGATCAAGTGCAGAAAACTTCAGGAAATCTCGTGGGTTGCTTCCCGAACGCGGAACCCGCGAAGCAGGCGCTAGGAGGAATAATGGTGTCCTAATAAAAGCTGTGCTAGAACTCCTCCGATTTTAGCTACAGTAGGTTAGATCACGTGGTTTGAGTCTATTCTATTCTGATATATAATTATCTATCTCTCTCTAATTCCGGTAAGGAGACAGCTCAGGAGGTTTCCACATCGAGATGTCGCTACTTTTTAGTAGCAACATCTCGCACCAAATATATTGAGAAAAATTCTAATCCACAATGTATATTTACCCTACATAAATTGTCATGCTGACAATGGCTGATAGTAATTGGGACACAAGGCGTTTCACACTTTTATTACCACGTGATATGATAAGCTGATAAATAATTTACGCATGCAATACAATGTTTTATACAGTGCCCGCTTAACAGACTCTATTCACAGTATTTTCCGCAACGATCACCATGAAAAAGATCATGTTAGAACGTTTCCGATTCAAGCTTATTGCCACAATGCTTCTTCGCGTGTCAAGTTCATGAAAATACTATCAACTATCATACTATAATATACATGTATTACACATATATACCAACATTTTCGTTACAGTTTATCTGTTGCTAAAAACGGCATTAGAAAACCATCGTGTAGTTTAAAAGATTGGAGCAGAAGCGACTTCATTTTATACTATGTGAAGATAATCTAAATACTACCTAAACCATAAATGGAGGTCAACCATTCCTCAGCGATAGTGAAGGAAGACGATGCCTAACTCAAAAATCTTTTAATGTCACGCTTTCATTAAAAGATTAATAAATTTTAAAGAAAAACAAATTGCTTCACCAATTTCCGATAGAAAAAATACAAGTAATAATTTATTGCACTCAGTATACCTAATAATATTTGTATAATACACATATTAATATTCAGTTTTATAGGTACACGTTATACATTGCTACAAAAACAAACAAATGAAACCAGTGTGTACGTACGTTATCTTGTCGAATATGTTGTCTCAAACTTATTAGGTAGGTAAATAATATGTCATTCATTGTAAAGCATAAAAGCTAATGATGATAACCCGCTATTAGTGTCGTTATATTCTCTGATTATTCTTAATACTACATATATTTCACTTTTTGTAAATTTTACTTATTCGTGTTTCAAATGTCACCCTAAATTATAAATCTCAACTATGCCCGCTGCCTTTGTACCCATGCTTTATCCATGTCCGTGTCCTTCACAAAACTTGTGATGCTTTCAATTGTTTGTAGTGTAAACATTAGAAATTTAAAAAACATGAAAGACAGTGTCTAAAATCAATAATTTAAAAAAAAATACAACTCTGAACAGCGTAACTACAAAGTTTGATAATCTATTCCTATCAAATTTATTAACGTTTTTATATTTATATTATATTTATAATCTTTATTAGTTTATTTCATATTATGAAGGCTACTTTTATTTGTTTAGTTTAAAATTAGATACAAGTGTCACGTTTTACAACCATGGTTTAACTAACATGAAAGTAGTATAGTTTTTCGGGTTACGGAGTAAAGAATTTATTGAATCTGGAAAATGAAAGCTTTTCATATCAACGATTGTACTATATATATAGATAAAAGTCATTGATCTCATTTATGTTAATTGAGAATTTATCCCTAGGTTTTTAGTGACTATATCATCAAATTATCAACATCTGCATTCTTGCTCGTAGATTTTTTTATAGCATTATCTGCCGGATCATCACCTCATCGGGGCTTTATGTAAAGTGAATAGAAGTGACTAAAACCATACCTGTGTTTCGTCTTAGTGACTTAACATATCCTAGCTTAGAAGAAATTGCGATCTGCCTTGGGCAGAAATAAATGCGTACTGAATCTGTTTATATGCCTACATATATTACATGTGTTGTCCGGACTGTTAAAACAAAAAAAAATCCTAATGCAGGACTGATTTCTTAAACAGCTTTAGTAATCAACCTTTCGCCGTTCAATGTTGAAGGAACCTATTGGCCATGAAAAACTCAGATTTATTATTCTTTAAAATACGTCAACCCTATAGAGTAAAGTTACGCGGTAGAGAGACACTTCTAGATGAATTGAATAATAGTAGGTAATTAGTGTTTTGATAGCTCAATTGCACTTTACTGTGTCTGAATAAAGCCGCTATTTATTTTAATATCTCTCAGAAGTGAGTCTTAACGTTTTAGGAACGTCTTATTAAAAACACAAAGGCGAACGAAGCCATGATAAAAAGTTAATATCAAAACAATTAATAACATAATGAGTTTGTCTTGTTTGAAAATCCTTTAACATTATAACTTGCATTCGATAATAAAAAAACATCCAAGTGTAATTTGGGTACGGTTATGACCGGGATGATTGGCGCTCTTTAGGAAAGTCTTTCGGTTAGTAGTGGATGGTAGTAGGTTAAAGAAGAAGAAAAATGAGTAATAAAAATAAAAATACAGAGTGTCCTCACCCCTATCATCCCATGGGTGCCGTAAGAGGCGACTAAAGGAGTAAATTACACAGGGCAACATTACTGCAAAGAGAAAGGAAAACTTTAAACAACCCTGTACCAACACTTTTTTAAAAATACAGGATGGATCAAAAGTTCGTTTAAATTTGAATCGTTAGTTGCGACCCACAGCGACGGTGGAGAGGCTACAAAGCACAAAAGCGGTCAATATGAATTCCGACAATTCAGTACCAGAGCGCTAGTGATAAACAACACAATCTGGGTACGCTAGTACCACCGCAACAACTATTATTTTACTCTAGCGCAACGAAAATATTGCGCGCATTACAATATAATATGGCGTGAAAATTAAGCTCAATTGATTAAAAAGTGGGTATAGAAGTTCGAGGAGACAGGTTCAACAATGAATCAACAACGATCCGGCCGACCTAGAACATCAACAGAACCCGAAAATGTCGAGCGTGTAAGAGCGTCTATTCGCTAAAATCTTGGATCTCTACTTGGAAGCGGCCTTAGGCATGCCCAGAACATCTTTGATTCGTATTCTTTACAAAGATTTACATTTAAATCTGTACAAAATTCAAATGGAACAGGAATTAAAGCATCAAGATCGCGCTCACAGGCTCCAATTTGCAAACGAAATCTTAGAGAGGTTCACCAGCTTTACCAACATTATTTTCTCAGACGAGGCACACTTCCATCTAAATGGGCAAGTTAATAGACAAAATTACAGGTATTGGAGTGAGACTTATCCAAGCATCAAAGACCTCTTCATTCACTCAAGGTTACTGTATGGGCAGCTTTGTCAGCAAGAGGCATTATTGGTCCATACTTTTTTGAAGATCGCCTAAAGGATTCCGATGGCTTTAATCAACGATCGTCGGTACAGCAAGATGGGGCAACATGCCACACTTCTGACGACGCTGAGTGCTGTTCGCGAAATTTTTGTACAAAAAATGATATCCAAAAGAGGTGGCATTAACTGGCTACCTTATAGTCCGGATTTACCCCCAATGGTCATTTTTTTGGGGATACCTTAAAAGCAAGGTTTTCAACAGCAATCTAGAGTCCTTATAGGAGTTATAGGAAAATGTTCGAGAGGAAATTCAAAACATTTCACAAATCACTTGTGAGGCCGTCATTGAAAATTTCGCTCTAGATTGCAGCAGTGTCAAAATAGTCAAGGATCATATATATGGATGACGTACTTTGAAAATAAAGTCGTTTGTGTACTTTTCTAATAAATAAACAGTTTTTATTTCACCTAACTAATTTCTTTTAAATTATCATTTGAAATGTAAACGATCATTTTGCTCACCCTATATATAGGTTCCTTTTTTACTACTATGGACACAAAGGGAGGATCCTCCGACCAGGGGAGGTTATCATGACATGACTAGACTGGCGGAGCACAGTCCAAAGGTTGATGTTGAGCAGGTGTAGGAGCCGACACACTACGGAACCCTGACACCCCTACCAGCTATATCGAGTGCATGTATTACAATAACAGAGATTTCACACAGTCTGTATGTAGATAACACGGGCAACGGACACAAGCGCACAATGAGTAACTTTTGTCATTTGACTTAGTATGTTTGCATAGTGAACAAGTCTCTTTGTTCCAGGAAATAAATGGCCTGGTTTGATTAATTTACCATATTACTTTAAAGTTCGCTAATCAGTACCAATAAATATCAGTTTAGTGCTTAGCAAAAAAAGCTAAAGAGAGAAACTCTTTTAAGTATTTTTACTTCACAAAATGACGGAAACTAAAGAGAAAATTAGTTCCAAATTAAAAAAAGAAAGTGATTTTGTACCACCCGATGGCGGATGGGGATGGATGATTATTCTAGCAGCAGGAATTTCCAATGTGAGTAAATAATATACCTATTTCTAAATATAACTTACAGTTAACAGATGCTTTATATACGACTAAGGCAAAGCCAAAAGAAAGGCAGTCTTACTTTCTTTTGGCAGTCTGTTCGTATGTTCCACTCCAAAGTAATGCGTTAACTATTGAACCGATTTTTGTGAATGAGGTCTCAAAAGATTTGAATAACTGACCAAGTGACTCAGACCATATAAATTTTATGGAAAGTTTTTACTCATACCTTTTCTTTTACCATTTCTTGAGAGTTGAAGAGTGATTGATTATCTAGACATAAGAATGTCTAGATAATCAATCATAATAGAAAAGATTCTATTATAATATTATAAAATTTAAGAAACAGCAATAGACAAATGTTTTACATGCCTCTGACTCACGAGATAAATTACGAATTGGTAAATATTTATGAATCACTATGTTATGTAGGGGGTTTTACATTTTTTTAATTATTTGAAGTATGTAGGTATACTTAGTTGTCGATTATCATTTTAGTGCTATATTATAAACTGGCCTTCGCCCGCGGCTGCGCCCGCGTCTATGTCGATTATCGCGGTCAAAATAGCCTGTTATTTCTCAGGTTCTAGACTATCGTTGTACAATTTTATTTAAATCGGTGCAGTGGTTTTTGAGATTATCGCGAACAGACAGACACGGTGAAGGACTTTTATTTTATAATATGTTGCTATAAGGAAATAAACATCAGACACACAATGCCATCTAGTGCCAAATTAAGCAGAGCTTGTACTAAGGGTTACTGGACAGCTTAACTATATAAATAATATACATTTATATTTTTTGTACATACTCGTACATACAAATCTATGCATAGAAGAAAAAAAACAAACTTTAAACTCCAAAACAAATATTTGCACGTCATAAAAACATTTGGTCCATATCTATACTTTCCAATCTATACTCTTTATAAAACAGGACTAATATAAATAGAAATACTGCTTATAATTTTGACTTTACGTTATTTCTTAATTATGTACATGACTTTCCTAACAAATTAACGTCTTATTCTTTGAATATTTCATCAGTACTTCAGCAATGTGTCATTTGTGCCTTTTTCCTAGTCCACTACTGGACATCTCCCTATTTCAAAAAACTAAAGAATTCGGCCAAATGCGTGTCAGGCCACGCACAGAATAGGGTTCCGTAGTCACCCATAATGGCATGTGAATTTAACGTGTCCAAAAGATAATTAATTGTTTGTTTACTTATTATTTCATCATTTTTGTACAAAGTTTTCCTAATATACGTATTTTCCAAGTGAGCTTTGTTAGTGCACGAGTTGTAGAGCCTGAACTAACAAAGTTTTCCTTTTAAAATGGACTACCATCATGAACTTTTCCAACATTTTTGAGCTAGGTGTTTATGGAAGATGCGAGAAAAAACCATCAACACTTTACCACTTTACGTGTAGGAGGTACCCGTAAAGATGTAAATTGAAAATATGTTTCATGATTTTACTGTAGCACTTTGTCGACGTGACAGAAACACATATTATCTTTCTAGCACTAACCGTTTGAACGTTAAGTCAAGGACGAACGGACGGAGCGACGGACATAACGAAACTAAAAGGGTTCGAAGTCATGAATTACGGAACACTAATAAAAATGTTCGTTTTTTCCTACAAGTTATAGGTAAACAAACACAGTCATGTTTAGGTTTATTCCGTTAAGCGATAATTTTTAATGAACCATGTGAAGCCATATCTTCTGTACAATAAACAGTATGTTATTACAGTAGTATTTTTATCAAATATACGAGATTATATTAGTGGCTTACATTAAGTGAAAGCTAAAATATCTATACTAATATTATAAAGAAGTAAAGTTTGTGTGTTTGTTAAATTGTAAGGGGTACTCTCGGGGTCTACTGAACCGATTTTTAAAATTCTTTGACCAATAGAAAGCCACATTATTGCTGAGTGTCATAGGCTATATAAAAAACCTAAAAATAAAAGGCTTTTACGTGGTAGTCCGTTTTGCAAAGTGAATCGGAGTAAAAACGGTCGAATGAAAGCGTTTCTTACGAACGCTGCCCTAACTATGAAAGATATATTTCTGAGTTCTAGAGAAAAGATGTGGAGCTTGAAAATGCCTAAAAAAAAGTCAACGATAGCATATGTCTAACTTTTATATTTAAGTTATGCCCAACGAAGTGGGCACGGGTCAGTTAGTTATTAATTAAGCTTTCCATATTATACTATACACTTGACTTTAATGGGAAGTGCGTAAATATGTTTTTAGAGGTATTTAACGTGGTACTAGTTACAATGATTGCTAGTGGCCTTTTCGTGGTTTGAAAGTTGCGTTGATGGCTTTTTGATTTAATGTCAAGGCCCGTGATGGTCCAGCCAATCAAATTTTTACAGAGATTTATGGCCAGTATTCCTGGTCGTATAAAAATATCGTTTACTCAGAGATCCTTAGTAGGAACCAACAAGAACTTCACATGTACTTCAAAGGATTATCGGCTTCCTATGTTTAAGATAGTTTGCTTGTGAATAAGCTGTTCCTATTCAAAGTCTGAATAATAATATACAACCATATTTACGCATTTACAAATATATCAAACTTCTGTTAAAAATAGACAAACAGGTAATAAAGGTTAAAAGTATAAATATTTATTTTTAAAATTTTTAACTTCTTCCTAATTTGCATTACTTATATCTGATGTTGGGAGGTTGGCAATCCTCTGATCTGCTTTTTAAACTCGACTTCATAAATTCGTCAGAGAAATTTGTTAACAGCCAAACACAAACAGACTACCAATTCCTAGATTTCGAAGAATCTTAAAGATAAGGCTCTATGCCCACATCATTAAATATTATATCACATTAATAATTATTGTAATAAATAGAACGTAATTTCAAAAGTAGTAGTTAATTATTTTGTTTCAATCTCTGAAATCTTGAATTCAAGGAAAAGTCAATATAGTCATATTATTTTTGCAAAACTCTTTATCTCTTTGAATAACGATAATACCTAAACGATTATCAGACGTTCAAATGGAGTCTCTGATTGCGCGTTATGTAATCAGGTGAACGCATTGAGTTCCAGTTGAATGGGTGAACGTTGTTTGATTTCTTGAAAGACAAGCCCCCTTGGCCAAGTTGGCTAATATTTTGTTTTGATCACGTGACTTGACATTACCAAATGAAACAAGAGAATAGAGAAATAGAATTGAAAACATAAAACGTATTCATCTTGGCTACTGGGTAAGGTGTTTATGATGATTACACACTCTGTTTGTACGGTGTACAGATATGTATTGATTTTGATCGTTTTAAACTTTGTCAGACCAGACATTAGTCGAAAATAATATTTCAAACATTTAGTCTCAACATGCTGCCCCCAAACCAAGTTGCATTCTACACACCGCCGTTAGTGATTGTAGAAAGAAAATCGATGCAAAAAAACTTGCACTGCGCAGTGCAAGTTTCTCGCACTGTTTATCATCGGATTCGCAATGATAGCGTACGCATACTAGTCTAGGAAAAAAGAAATATATATCTATAATCAACAAAATTTAGAATGGTATACCAAAATCGATTTCATTAGCACGCTACCGCCGTTGGCCCCATTCCTCTTATCTATTTGTAGCGCCATGATGAAAAAATATAGCATTACCTATGTCGTCGGAATGTTCCTCAACTTTTCTAACACTAAAGTTGATTGAATTGAATGATGTATTTTCTTGATGTTGATTCAAAAAACAGAACCTTTATAGATTCCCTTTCATAAGAAATAGTTTCATGGGTTTCATATAAGTATTTTGGTTTGTGAAACACAAAAAAGCTATTGAGATGTGTTTAAGTTCGTGTACTAAGTTGTTAACATTTGCATAGAAACACTAAGCGTACTCGTACTACGGCTCAGCCCGTGTATATGTGGGTTATCGTAACATAACGTCCTGCTTCATTTTCTAATACATTTATGTATCTAAATTCATCTAAATGGTTTCAGCGGCTTAGCCGTGAAAGCGTAACAGAAAGCCTGAAATACAGTCTGACTTATTTTAGAATTCACAATATTTGCATTAAAGATTTTTTACAGTAGTTTTACAAGAAATATGATATCATTAGTCATGTTAGGCCTTCCTGAATTTTGTTCCATTTTAATAAATACTTTTAACTAGGTATTTCTGCATAAGTACATCAATTTTTACTTTAATTACAGTTATCGCTGCTTCCCGTTCTTCAGCAGTTTGGGTTGCTGTTTCGTGACAGGTTCGCGGACCTTGGAATCACCAGCTCGGAGACCGCCACAGTCATCAACATCAACTCGGCCCTGTTCTCTTGCGTCGGTGCGTGACGCGCCTCGCATGGTAACGATCCGATACCATACCGGCTGCCTCTAAATTAGCTGTTATTAGTTTGAAACTTCTCATTACAATAGCAACAATTTATCCTGTTTAAGTGTATTATCTAGTTTCAAAGACATTGTATTAGGTGTAGATGTCACAAAGGACGGTAATTTAATTAGTGGAAATATTTTTTTTTTATTATTTATAGTCTTCCAAAGTGACTTTAAACAGCCTGATGGAAAGCATGAGTACCTATAATCCAAGAGTATCTTCGTAGTGAGTACAAACAATGCAGCATGGTGACCGACACGACTAAATACGACAAAACGCAGAAATTTTTAGGTTGGTCTTCTGTGTGAGGGTAGTACTGCCTACTGCTAGGTGTTGATCTAGCTGGGACTGTAATCAGCGTGAGATTTACTACCTGTATTCGTGTATTATCTACTTTTAAGGACATCATTGTAATATTAGATGTAGATGTCACAAAGAATTAGTGGGATTAGGTTTGTAGAAAGATATATTTAATACATTAATAGTTAAAAAAAATTGTTATCAAGGACACAAAATGGCTTTTTATTATGCCTCTTGTACAAGGAAGTGTGACAATATTTATTGTTCATGAGATAAAAAAAAAATGTTGTGCCAGTTAGTTTACAATCCTTTTAGAGCATATGATAAGCGTTAAAGTGATTAGTTAGAAAAGTTACTTCTAATGTTTCATCATAATCACTGTTGAACACAAGCCTCTCCGACGGAAAGAGGTTTGGCCACGCCGGCATTTTCCTTCTCTAGTGGTATTGTCTTGCGTAGTTTTATTCCCTTAGTCGCCTTTTAAGACACCCATGGAATGAAATGATGATTTAGTAGCACCCTTTTGTGAAAAGATCTACTAGTTATTCAAAAACAAGCTACTATATAGTTAAATCTATATTGGCTAATATTTAACACGGTTGGCTTAATGGTTTAAGCGGTCCCCATGTCACTTTCTACTGCTCCAAGTGTTGTAGGTTCAAATCGAACGCGGGGCAACATTTTGTGTGATCCACAAATTATTGTTCTGAGCCTGGGTGTTCTTTGTATCCATTTCGTGTATATTTGTAAAGTCCCCCGCGACATAGGAGGCATACTCCTAATGCATGAATTGTATTTTTTTAAACTATAAACAAAAGTTGCGGGGACCTAATTGCCACATACCTATTTGTTTGTTTCTATTAACTTTTACGCTTCAAAAACTTGGCTTGGGGGCAGGACATCTAATAAATCGTTATGTACCTAGTACATATTACATCTTTTTAGTTTAGGTTACAACTAATCATATATTTTTCAAAACCTCTTCTTTCTTTAAATAGACTATCGATACTCTTTATGTGGAAATGGATAATATATTTGAAATACACATGTACATAAACAGTTTTAATTCCCATTATAGTTTTATCCTGGCTGAATGTAAAACGTTTGTAAGGTAGGACTAGAAGACCATAAAATTATTATTAAATGTTTTGTTTCAGGATTAGCAAATGGGCCCTTATTCAAAACGTTTTCCTACAGACAAGTGTCTCTAACCGGTGCAGTAATCGCATTCGTGGGGCTAATGCTAAACACATTTTCTTACAGCTTTGCCACATATGTCGTCACATTTTCAATTTTATACGGTGAGAATATTTTAATGTTTTTTTTTCGAAATGCGAATTGGACTCACGCAGACAAGGTTTTTTTGAAATTCTCTAATGCCTGGGCGACCGAGATGTGCTAACAACGCCATCTAATGTCTCAATTAGCTGTAGTGTTGGAGTACTAACCAATAACCAACTACGTGTTACTGAAAGGGTTTAATATTAATATAGATGTCGCAAGCAATGCAAAGAGTAATTATAAATGCGAAAGAAAAACGCATGGAAACTCGAAAACTAGTATTTTCCCAGTCATATAACTAATCTAGATCGATTTTTCAGCCCCGAAATACCCCAAATATTAAATTTCAGCGAAATCGTTCGTGCGTTAAATTAATATACACTCGTATTTGTAACGAACAATGTTTGGGTACCCGCACCCCCTATATATTTATTCCATTTAAATTTTTAGTATTTTTCGCTTTACCAACATCGAACAAATATACATCATAATATAATTATGTAGAAATTCCAACTGTCTAATATCACGGTTATGATGAGATACAGCCTGGTGACAGACGGACAGTCGAGTCTTAAAAATGTGTCCCGTTTAACCCTTTGGGTACGGAACCCTAAAAATGGTGCTATTTTTAATATTGCCTGCAGGCTGTTATTATGTCGATTTGTATTTTCGATGTCCATGTAAAAATACTATATTTTATATTTGTGTAATACATAAGGTAGTGTTTTAGAAAAAAAAATCTATAGTAAAAGTCACCAGGCATTTGTACTAAACCGTATTTTTTTTATAATTTAAAAATAACTCCATCAAAATACTATTTCATATCAAAAAAAAGTACATGGGTATTATGACCTCTGTCATCTTGGCCAGTAATGCCTCGGTAATACTTCTTCAGTAATACTTCCGGTAGTTGACTAACCGCACATAGCTTCTCTTGCTAAATCCCTGACGAGCCTCAAAATACTATTTAAGAAAATCATTGTTATTATTTCAGGTGCTGGCCTTGGCATAAGTAGTTCTGCTAATGCACTCGCCCTGAATACTTATTGGAAAAATAGAAGAAGGTTAGCTACAGGTCTATCATGGACGGCAACCGGTTTGGGTCCAGTAATTTGGCCACATGTTATAACTGCATTGTTTTCAATATTTGGAGAGTTTGGTACAATTTTGATCATAAGTGGGGTCTCTCTACATGCTATTGTATGTGGTTTATTGTTACAACCTGTGGAATGGCATGTCAAAAAAAGTAACAACGATGAAGATCAGGAAAAGCTTTTGAAACATATAGATTCTAAAGCAACTATTACTAAACAAGAAAATAGATATTTCAGTCAACTCTCAAAGTTAAAGAATTTAAGCGTATTTTCAAGCCAATATCTTTTCAATGAAGATGATCCGGAAAATCCGGGGTATGAAATTACAGACCCTGGAATACCTATGATGATACGATCTAACGATGGGTATTTCAGTCAGTCCATACAATCAAAAAGCAAGGTGGCTTCAAGAGAAGATTCTACCAGAAATTCACAATTGAACTCTCGATTTCCATCTAAAAAATCATCAATGACAAACTTGCTTGAAAATCGTTCTCGTAAATCGTCAACATTGTATTTGAATGAATCCAAAAAAAACTCGGCAGCTAATTTAGGAGCCTTAGTTCCAGAGCGTGATGCTTTTAAACCTAAGCGTAAAGCTTCTACCACGCTAGAAATGAAAATTCCTGAATCAGAAATAGAAGACTGTCCGACTTTAAAAGCTCCTCAAGATTTGAAAGCTGATGAAAAAGCTGTCATAGGAAAGATAGACACAGTTGAACCTAATTTAATTACTAGTAAAAATGAAAAAAATATAATGGTCAGCAACTTTGAAATTGGTAAAGGTAACGAAATGTATGTCTCAAATAAATATCAAGAAAACGAAGACAAGGATTATTTGAAAAATAACCATAGCAATCAATCTTATCGTCACAGATATAGACTAAAGTCAAATAATTTTAATCATGAAAACGAAGTATTAAAACAAGCTTCAAAGAAACTAGAACAATATTTACAAGAAAATGAAGATAATACTAATAAACTTAAGTTACTGACACCTTATGTTGATGATAATGATAATGAAAAAGACAACATCAACCTCAACAAAAATGAAGAAGAAGAAGACGTACAGCTGACGTTCTGTCAAAAAGTTGCAATGTTTTTTGACCTAGATTTACTAAGAGACTTTACTTTTGTTAACCTAATGTTGGGTGTGACATTAGCAAACTTCAATGAAACCAATTTTTCAATTTTGACCCCATTTATACTGGGTGACTTTGGGATACCAAAGGCAGATGTTGCATTATTTATGTCCCTGTTGGGTGGAGTTGATATTAGTGTTAGGTTCTGTGTGCCATTTATTGCTGGAAAAATAGGATGGGATAACAATTCCTTCTATTTACTAGGAGTTTTTGTTATGTCTTTGGGAAGAATAGGTAAGTTTTATTTTAATTTTGGAATTATTTAATACATCGAATGTCTTTAATGAGGGTTATACAATAAAAATATATTGTCACGAATTCATATATTTATTTATTTATTTTATTTATTTATATGTTTCTTATAATATGTATGCAATACATGAATGCATATAGACATTTATGAAGCAAAGATTTTAGTTATTGCCTCACCATAAAAACACGTCTAATTTTGTAGATTTTACTCTAACACAGAAGAAAAGTTATTCTGCTCTTCACACAATTTTTTTAAGTTTGTTATTTTGGAGAATTGTCTTAGTACTTGTTATTTCAATACGTACACTTTTAAAAACAGTAATTAAATTCCTATTAATTACAGTTCTAGCGCACACTCAGTCATATTATGCAATGTTGTTGGTTGCTGTGATTATTGGATTTGGGAAAGGATTACGTACAGTTTTCGTAGCCTTAGTCTTACCCACATATGTGCCGCTACACAAACTACCTGGTGCCACTGGAATACAGCTTCTCACTGCTGGAATTGCTTTTCTTTCTCTGGGACCTGTCGTTGGTAAGTTTATGCTTGAAATTTGTATTTCTTTATTAATTAACAACTTATAAATAATTGCTACTTTGCTTGTTTAAAGAGAAATGATCGAATGATCTATGCACAAAAGTCGTCGACAAAGCACTGTAATAAAATTATTTTAATTGAGGTACCTCCCCTACACATAAAGTGGGGATAATTTTCTTTCTCGCGTCTACCCCATCATTTTTTGTAAACCCCTCCCCCCCTCTAAAGGCTATTGAACTTTAAAGGAAAACTATAGCAGTTGAAGTAACTTTTTTATTCCAGGAGTTATATGAGCCCAACTTATTAAGTACTTACTTGGAAAACTTCGTACAAAAATATAATTATCTTTTGGACACGATTTTATCCATCTACCATTATGGGTGACTACGGAACCCTATTCTATGCCTGGCCTGACACGCACTTGACCAATTTTTGAATGTTCTATATGTTTATGTGCAGGTTGGATTAAAGGAAATTCTTCGCCAATAGTAACTTTGTATAGCCTTAACATCTTCACATGGTTGACAGCCATATCATGGACTCTCGAGAAGTACATCAGATCAAGACAACAAAAGGTGTATGAACAAGAAATAGTTAAGGCATAGATTTGTTCTTTATTTATATGTAGTAAATGATAGTTTTCATTTCGTTTTCTTATTATTTCTAAAACCATTAATTATAACGTGTAAGATACAATGCCATTTTGATCGTCTTTTTTGAGATCACTAGATTTACCTAATGTTGGTGACGTAACCAGAGGATACAAAAAGATCTATCAATTCTTCTGCTATAACTAATACTGTGAAATCCGAGACTATTGACAGCTTCTCTATAATAACTAAGATACGGAGGAATACTAGGAGCTCGAATTCTCTCCCACTATTACCACTAATGATCATAAAATGAATATCAGAAGTCGAAGTGCTGTTCTGAGAAATAAAATATTTGGTACAAATTTTACTATAAATGTTTTTTTATACCTGTTATTGTTCTAATTAAAAAGTGTATTTTTGAAATAATAAATACACATGAATTTTGAGCCTATACCTGTAAAAATCGCTTTACAGTACTTTTTTGTTGCCTAATATTGTCTTGGCGCCTCCTGTGAGACACCGAGCATTTTGAATTTATGTGTTTATTACCTAACCAAATTATTGTTTTTCGTGCATCTATGGTTAATAATTCGTTTACAATAATTCCTTACTTACTCCTTTATGTTTGAATAATAGTCCAGAGAAGACCTAAATATTTTGTCGCAGTTACGATTACGACTATCCTCACACATCACACACACGGCCGTCAGAACCAAATTGGACAAAGCCTGTACTTGGTTTAGTTAATATATTTATTCATTGTTTTTACTGTAAACAATGAATAAATATAATAACTGCATGGCTGGACATAGGCCTCTCCTTGAAAAGGAGGTATTGGCCTACTATACCACGCTGGCCAAACGGGTTGACCGTATAGGGTTGGTTTTAAGTTTTCCTTCTCTTTGCATTGATGTTGGCTTGCGTAGTTTATCCCTTAGTCGCCTTTTACGACACCTGCGCGGGATGAATATGGGTGATGACACTCTGTATTCTTAATCCATCACCACACGGACTTATAACATCTGCACGCACCCCTACACACCACACTTATAACATCTGCACGGCTTGTTTCATCTTTCCGATGGTGAGTGCACTGCTAATGACGGGATTCCACGATGTTGATAGTCAGTATCCGTCTTCCCGGTTGAAATTTTTATGTTTTTAGATTTCAACCGCTTCACGTCACAATAGAAGGTATCGTAACCTTTTTTATTTTATCGGTAATAACTTAATAAGTTCCGTTTACAATGAAACATGAGTATGTGTAAAAGTCGCGAAAGTCTAAAATCAGATATTTATTCATTGCCTTCCAGGGGTCTAGTTTCACAGTTAACTTAATGTTTCGAGTAATGTGCATTGGTTGTTTTTGTTTGTGCCTGTTAATTTCGTGACGGAACTTTCACAGGCAGGTAGCTACTGATTAAGGAATAACTTAGTCATTTTTTTAACTGCGCACCGCGGCATTTACCGAGATAATTGTAAAAGTACATCAACAGACGCTGGTAACACCGCAAGGCTTTGTTAGCTTAATATGATTTTAGATCGAACAAAAAAGTATATCCACGATTATAATAGATGTAAAGAATATTTTTTTATATTTGATATGATTAGTCAAAACGATTATTTAACAAACTGTTGAGTATCGTGGTCCAAATTGAACAAGTTGACTATTTCTAATGGAATGTATCTGGGAAATGACCTTTTTGTAGTTATTAAGCAATGGTACTTCACATCATTGGTTAATAGGGGCCGGATTTTGATTAACCCGTAACGGCTGAGTAGAGCAGTGTCAGTGTTAACAAGCCATACGGAGACCGTGCGCGGACGCATCTTGCTGATATGTAAATGTAGGTCCTTTGTCGAGTTTAAAAATAAGTTGTGTGTGTACAATGAGGCATACATAAAAAGAAGTTGTATTCTTTACATCCAGTGAAATATAGTTTTACCAAAATGTGTTTAAATTATTGTCATTAGTTATTTTATTTATAAATATGAATTCCTCAAAATTGATTTTGACTATGTAATGTGAATGTGAAGTGATAAAGCGTACTTTGGAAAACAAATGGAAGTTTAATTAAATTATTAGATCAAATGTTAAACATGCGAGTTTTAAGTGGTGTAGTCATTTAGTGAGTCAATTAAATTTATATTTTTCATTAATGTGACACGATTTAAAAATAGCACCTATAACTATAATTTAGCAACAAATTACTACTTGGTATTTCGAAGCATTTGTTAATTTCTTCTTTGTGTAGAACTAGTTGAAGTGTAATAGTTTGGCAGTGTATGTTTGTATATTCCACAAGCGAATCAATTCTGAACTGATTTTAACGAATACGGTGTCTATACATTTGTATGTAATAATAGGCCTAGTTACATGTGCTATATAAATTTTATTAAGAGTTTTTACGTGGTAAACAACAATAAAAGCGGTCTTGGAGGGAAGTGATGTGGCGAATTTCACATACAGCGCGATGAAAACATACAATAGCGCCATCTTGTGAAGAAACACTGAAGCTCGAGGAAAAACTATACAGAATAACTACTAAATCTTGAATCGCGATAGAGAAATTCTCCGATTAGCTCGCTCCGATTTGCATATATAAAACATCCCAACATCAACTATTGGGCAGTGGCCCACCAGGCATGATCACCTCGCCTGATCGGAGGATCCTCCCATTGTGTTGTAGGAACATGATTCCTGTTCCTCCACATGTCTTTTTAAGATCTTCCATTTGATACCCATCCTGCTAAAGTGAAACAAAAATACTTTCTCGGTTTCTTTCAGATTGCGGACGCCGTTTCGGAAAGTTAAATAGCCTATATCACTAACACAAATCTAAATAATTCAACGACAACTCATATGTCAAAAGGAAATGAATATACATTTAAACATACGCTCGAAAAACATAACCCTCCTTCTGAAGCTGTCGGGTAATTATAGTGACACAATAATAATGACTAATATTACAGTGTTAAATCTTGGTTGTGGTTGTAATCGGTTTACAACACAACCACACCCGCGGGTGACAAGCGGTGATCAGCTTGTCTGAAAAATAAATGTGATAGTTAAGTTGCAACGTATTGACAATAACAGAAAATATAGAAATTGAATTTAATAAATAAGTAGGTACATAGACTTGAAACAAGACAAGATTTATTGCAAAGTTTAGGACAAACCGTAAGCTCTTCTCAGTCATTTAATTAATTTGAGTTTTTTAATCATTAACATTGGGTGTTTGAAGATTTTTCTATTGCCAACACTTACTCATGCTACAAACGTTGATTCAAGATTACCATAAGTAAGTATTATGATGATGATGATGATAAGTAAGTATTAATAAAAACAGTTTACTTGAAAAAACAAGAGGCCTATCATTTATTTATTTATTTATTTCCTATCATTGACCATGACCAGCCTCTACTAGTCTACTAGCTGACAGGCAAACTCATGTCATATTTCTTTTCTACCTTTTATCCTCTTAATCGCAGCAGTGAAAAGATGAAACATAGATCGCTGAGCTTTTAACGTAATCTAATCTGGTAACAATTGTATCAAACCAAATAATCCTCTGTATTATCATGATAAAATAAGGATTAATTCGTGCGTGACCATGTTATCAAAGATCGTTTATAAATATTAAAAACTGAAAGGGACTAATCAGATTGATTTCAATATATGGAAAATCAATAATGTAGGAGGAAAACTTGAGAGCGAAACAACTAGAATAAAAGCAATGTTCTTAAATCTATACAAATAAATTAAATTGGAGTGTCAAATTAACAGCTTTTCACTAAATGCATATAAAAATATTTTTGAACCATAAAAAAGCGATGCTTCTACGGAGGCTACAAGAGGCACACATACACACACTTCCCGAGCACACCATGCGTTGGTCGAAGGCATCCAGAGGGACGAAAACCAAAATACAGGATTGTGCTGGGTGACTCGTCAGCAGTAGGATTCAAGGATTGCTTGCGCCTGACTCGCTATCTTTTATCTTGGAGGATTAGAGTACCAGCTGCGTGATGGTCATGCGTGGACCATACCAGTCTCCCCGAAAAACAAGTTAGACGGTTCGAATCTGCACCTGCGCAAATATGGTAAAAGTGTAAAAAATTGTAGGTTGTACATCCCTCACCTTAAAGAATTAACTAAATGAGGAAACCTGATTGTTGAAAAGAAAAAAACGACTTCGCTTATTGTAATATAAAACTTCATTAATTTGTCGATTCGTTTATGAACCCGATCAACAGAAGTCAGTAACACGTGTTTTGTTAAACATTGCTCATGCGATAAGATGTAGGTATTTTAATACAATGTATACATTACATTGTCCTTACATTTAATTTGCACTTTCAAGTAAACAATGTATTGAAAAAGAATTTTCTGGAGTTCTTCTTGTCTGGTCTACTCTCCAAGATCTGGAACAGTCAAAGAACCTCACAACAAACGTTTTGACTATTAGTATTACGAACAACTGAGAATTGTAAAATACCTACTTATGTATAATTGTCTCACATAAACAAATACTTTATGCTGTGAATTGATTCACTAGGTACATAGAGCTGCATTGACCGGATCGTGTTACTCTGTTTATTTATGAGTATTCTTATATGTATTTTGCACTGTAAGAATAATAAAATTTCAAACTTCAATAATTTTCCATCAGGTAATTCGACAACATATTGACTGAGGTGTTTGGCCTGAATACATTCTTATCAATACACAAAACACAAACTGATTCGTTTTAACACACACGTGTAGTAGCCGTGCTTCACTATCTAATTATAATATTTAGGAACACAAATAAATTTTTACTTTTCTTTTTAATGGCCTGTTTTAAATTACCTACAAGTTTATTTTTCTTATAATATTTGTTTGTACTCTATTGACAGTAAATTCCAAAAAAAATATTTTATTTCCAAAGGACAGAAAATGATATTGAATTTTTGCGTAGAAACATTACTGTATTCATATAATATATACTTATTTAATCCGGTGATCTATAATTTAATTAGCATGATAATTAATTGTTAAAGATGTCACGTACTGGTGATGAACACGTCATAGACTGTTAAAGATAACGAGACATTTGTGAAGTCAAACCGATAACAAATGTGTGTGTATAGTCGTTCTCACCAACAACACATCATGTAGGCATTGCTTCGAACATTCACGTATTTAATATGTTGCTAATTAAGTTTAATTACACTAAATATCAACAATAGTCCAAATAACATCAAAACTGTGGATTAAAACGTGTTTTTAGATGACTCTAGTGTATGTGACAGTACTACACAATATTCAAATATCCCATCTTTGGACGTGATTTTACTGGAAGATATGTGAAAGTGAATTGGTTTTAAAGATGTCAAACAAAGAAACGAACAAAGTGCCCCCGGACGGGGGCTACGGATGGGTTGTCACCTTTGCATATGCTTTAAACAATGTAAGTAAAAAATTAATAAGTATTTAATTTCTTTTACTCTTTCTGTTACTATGTACCGACAGTTGCTATGAGAAATATTTCATAACATAACCATACCACACCAAATTTATGTTACGTTATTTGTCTTAAGGTCAGGTTTCAGTAGCACTGTTTAGTTAGTTAGTCATTCAGACTGATTATAAATAAATCAAGTTTTTTTTACTTTTTATTTTCAATTCAATGACCCTTCGCGCTACATTTCCGTATCTCAACTAGTCTTGTCCTTTCCATATAGCCTATAAGGTCGTGTTTTTACAACTATCATAAAACTAATCGTAATCTGTATTCATATGTTCCATATATCGATCATAATCAATTATTACTATTTATTACATATTATAATACATTTGTCATAGCATACTTTACCCACCGTAATTTTAGAATTACTGGTCAAAAATATTCATTGTATTTCTTGAGGTAAAAAGGACTTCTAAAAAAACAGAACAAATTTCATATATGTTATGGCGCTTTACTTTCTAACTAAGTAACAAGCTGATTGACTTTCTAACTAACCTACCTCAACAATTTACCACTTTATGATTAATGATATCATATATTTATTCATTAGAATTTCTGAACAGGCTATAGTTTCTTTTAATTTATTATCTCTCAGATGAAATTACCCAATAACCAAAATTAGTTTGGTAGGCAGAAGAGCCACGCTGATTCCAGCACGAATAATACTCGAGCAGGGCATTACTACCCTCACACAAAATACCATCCTTATAATGACAGCATTATTGCTGTCGTATTTCGTTGGTGAGTGTGAGACCGGAGAGACACGAATAAGTAATAGGGAGTTGACCCAAACATAAATCAAATAATGGTGCTGTTCTTATTACACTCACGTGAGCATAGGGGTAATGACACTGGAGACTCTACGTGGGCGTTGGGCAGAGTATTGGCCATTAGGGTCATAAGGGGTATCGCACAATATCCTTAGTGGTGTCAAGTCTTCTGGCCGGAACTCCACCATTAGACCTGGAAATGAGAGCCCTTGCTGCTCTTTACCATTGGCGCAAGGAGGCGCAGGAGTTGGGCTCCGGTACTGAACGTCGGAAAATCGAGGATCAGAAATCCCAGTACCACCAGATCCTCGTGGAGGAGCGGAAGGAACGACTTGCAGGAGAGTGCAGGGCACGCCGCTCGAGAAGAACCACGGGACCCTCTCATTCCGATTGACGCAGGTGATCACTGGGAAGGGATGCCTCGGAGATCACCTGTGTCAGACCCAACGCATGAGTGCCACCACTGTGTCGGCCGGACCGTTGATAAGTCGCTCCATAAGCTGGCTAAATGCCCAGCATGGGCGGCGCAGTGGGGTGACCTACTGGCGGTCATCGGTATGGGTATTCTCTTACTGCTCGACAACATAATTGCAGCCATGGTGCGGACCGAGAGCGCTTGAATTTCCGCAGTTTCGTTCTGCGAGCAAGTTATGCTTGCGAAGGCGGAGCGGGACTGGGAGAGTTTAAGAAATCTCCCGGTCCGCCAGACTCGGAAACGGGCCCGTTACCGCAGAAGACTCAGTCGCCAAAGGTCGCCGCCCCCCATAAGCGCTAGCCTGGGGGTGACAGGTGAGTGCATATGTTACCCTAGCAGCAGCAGTCCTGGGTGGATGCGCCATGCGCTATTATATACAAGCCGTAGGTAAATGGCCCGAGGTACGTCGGGGTTCCAGAGATTTCCTTTTCAAGGTACACCTGGTTCCCCGGCTATTGGTACTTGAGATGGCGTACGGTTTTGGTTGGTTCGAGTCCGACATGACCACTAACTGGTAGTATCCGAGGGGATTACCGCATAGAAAAAAAAAAGGAGTAGTAACACTCCATATTCTTATCCACGAATATATTATAGAGAATTGACCATAACAGATTTCAAATAATACTGTAATTTAATTCTACACGAACATCTGTAATACTATAAAGTTTTTAGGAAAAGTAAATAATATATATTTAGATAACACAGAGTGTGTTATCTGTAATACGTGTTTTGTTCAAACAAAAGTTATATTGTTGACTGAGAGCAGCAATGTCGTCGGGTCGGGTTATTTAGCTAATTTTAGTAGATATCTATCACATGGTATGCCTACACTTTTTTTTACTAAATATAAGAGAAAATTGCTGTACATCTTCTTAACATAGGTCAAAATGAAGTCGATTCTGCTGTCTTTAGTTCTTTTGGGCTCTTTTTAATACAATTTTCAGCAATAGACGGAGAGATTAAAGAGGAAGATTTATATATGTAAAACATGCATAAATCAGTAGATGAAATACGAGAATTTCAAAGGCTTCTGTGAAAATCGGGGTCAGATCGCTCATAAATGTTGCGAGCAAAGAAAATCGTCTTTGTTAATCTCAAATGCCAATTTGGTTTTTTTTTTTAAATGTATGCTTTGAATTTAAAAGGGGCTTCGTGTTTCTCAGCAGTACTCGTAGTTGGCTCTACAGATGTTAGAAATTATGGAAGAAAGATCAATTATATTGGATAGGTTTCTAATATACCAACTGTGGTCCAGAACGTATTTTTACTAGCTAATTAATTATTTTTTCTAATACTTTTATATACATATTCCTATAGTCCTATTTAGTAACCTAAGTAAAATTTAAAAACAAAAGCATTCTACTTTATTTGCAATAATAAATGTTACTAATTAAGGAATTAAATACTTTGAAACTTGCTTAGTTGTAATTGTATTACTTAGAGTTATTATTATTGTTCAACTGTTTATTGAGATGCTCTAGAAACTAGGTAACGACACTGATAATTGATAAGACATAATAAGCTTTACATAAGATTATTAATTGTATCAGTAAGTAAATTATGTCATTGCACAATACGTATCTTGCATTAGTCAAACCTATTAGTCTATTTAAACATATTTTTACTTACTTTTCCTTGATCTAATTTTCTATTCAGAACATTAGTATTTTGCTTAACCTTATTAAATACATAATAACGAAGTTAAAGTAATAAAGTTATTTTATTTATACCACAGATTTACAATTTCTCCTATTCTAGGATTTTATTTCACTAAGTTAAACCAAGTGCTGATTGATAGTAAAAATCATATTTAAAATATAAAGGAATTAGTTTTGCTTGTGAAGAGAATTAATTAAATATGAAGGTGAAGGGTGTATATACACTCGGTTCCAAAAATTACGGGTCAGTCACAAAAATTGAAATACCTCCAGAACTGTAAAAGCTAGATCAATGAAATAAAAAACAGAATAAAGACTTTTTAGTTGCGCTTCTAATAGCATATTATTTAAACTGGTTGATGAAAAAAACTTCATTAGAAAAACAAAATTTAAAAAAATGACTATTTTTAAAAACAAAATTTTTGTTTCATGCCATTATGGATGCTTTCCATTTCTATTCTGTCACAAAAAAAATTATCGTGAACGTCTTCCACGTGCATAATTATTATTCTGTGAGGTGAAGCATGGCAGTCACGCTAGAGGAATGTACCAGAATCCTAACTTTTTTGGAACTTGGGCGGAGCCAGCGTGAAACAGCCAGAAACATTGGTGTATCTTTGTCGACTGTTCAGCGGGTAGTCCAGCGGTACCAAGAGACCGGATCACACCTTAGAAGACCAGGAAATGGCAGACCAAGATGCACAACGGCCAGGGAAGACAGACAACTGGTGGCTACAATGCTCCGAAATCGTTTTCAAACTGCTGTTGGTCTAAAAACTCACTTTATTCGCTTTGGAGGTGGCAATTTAAGCGCTCAAACAGTAAGAAGACGTCTTGCTGAAGCAAATTTGAAACCATTGAGGCCCGCAAATGGCCCCAAACTGGAACGGGGACATCGAATTGCAAGACAGAGATACGTGCGCGAACACCTAAACTGGACACTAGACGATTGGTCTAGGGTAATGTTCACGGACGAGTCTAAATTCATGCTTTATAAGCATGATGGTAGGCAGTTGGTGTACAGAAGACCAGGGGAGCGCTTCCATCAAGCGTGTGTGGAGGAAAAAGTGGCGTACGGTGGAGGCTCCGTACAAGTTTGGGCTGGGATTTCTGCTGAGGCCCGCACCGAGCTGGTGCTCATTCAAAATGGAACTCTAAATGCAGAGAGGTACGTGGAAGAGATCCTCAATGAACATGTAGGTCCTTTCATGGCCAGGGTGGACCGGCATGGCATATTAATGCATGATAATGCGCGTCCCCATACCGCCAGAATTGTACATGACTACCTTGAAGAGGTCGGTATCGAACTCATGCAGTGGCCAGCGCGAAGCCCGGACTTAAACCCCATCGAGCACGCCTGGGACGAGCTTCAGAGATGCGTGAAAGGTCGAAACCCCCCACCAATCACGCTTCCCGAGCTCATACAAGCACTGGTGGAGGAATGGGAAGGTATTCCTCAGCACCGGCTCCGAAATTTGGTGTACAGCATGCCTAATCACCTGGAAGCTGTCAGAAGAGCTCGTGGAGGCAATACAAAGTATTAAATGAAGAAAGTGATGAAAAACAGCAAAAAAACAATCATAAAAAAAATGTAATCTTAAGAAAAATATGACTACTTTAGTTTTTTTTTAATTTAAGATTAATATTGTGGGTGTAACTAAGTTTTATTTTATTTTTTATCTGTATAATTAAATTCTCAATTGAACAGTCTTCGTTTCATTAGGATGGCATACGTAGTTCGGGAGATATTCGGGTTTATGTGACTGACCCGTTATTTTTGGAACCGGCTTTATGTGTGTATAACATACATGTTATGTTCTTGTTGGTTGTAAAAATAAATAAAATAAAAACTGGAAAAATATTTTAAGCGTTCGAGGCTTGTTTAAATATGCTAACTCTTTGATGATTTTTAATTACACAACCAAAATCTAAAATATGGAAAGATAGTGGTATAAAAGCAAAGCAAGTAAAGTAAACATATAATAATAATATAATAACAGACAGTTGGGAACATAAAGCTTTCTCATAACTAAACAAAATTAAAATGAATCAAAAAGAGTTCAACAAATAGTTACAAACACAATAGTTTCAACCTACAATAAGTAAGAAAACCTAAATTCTAGCTTAACGATTTTTTTTTAATTCAAGGTAAACTTGAAATGCATATTATGTCGATGTCCTTACTGACAGCCTTATACTCAAATTGGAGTCTATTTCAAGGAGAAAAATGACCTAGATTAGAATAAGACAAAGAGTATCTAGACAGTCGCGGAAGTTGTACCATTAGTTATCATACCAGTTTCAGTTCATCTGTAGTATCTATCTGCCCCTGCGTTAAAGGTAATTGACCTCTAAATAGGAAATGTGGCAGTTGCAACCTTTGGTAAATTTATTCAAACCATAGCCTCCTAAAATACGTTATATGTATGGTCATCGCTTTATATAACACAAAAAGTAAATAATTTGTTGAATCGCCAATAGATTGTTGTATTCTTTTATGTAGTACCTAAGTTAATAAATGTATACTTGCGACCCTACTCAACTCCCCGCACGGAAGAAATTTTCTAATAAATATGAAATTTTCTAATAAATATGCATATTTAAACACATGTACCTTCCTCTTGAATAAATGTACCCCATGAATGTGTTCATAAGTCCCTTTATTGTATCTTAATCTGTGAATGTTTGAAACTTGTAATTTTGGTATGGTATGGCTAGAATCTAAATTGATACTGAGTATTTACGTTAAACAACCATGTTATATACTATATCAAGCACAGTATTTTTTATTAAAGTAAAATACCTACACAGGCTGACACACCCACCTTCATCTCAGTCTCCTGTTACTACGTGGTGTTATTAATTAAAGGTTATAGTAACCTTAAAAAATAGACATATAATATCGCGACTTTTTTAAAACTTTGAAAGAAGTCATGACTCTTTCATACATAACGTTTACGCAGCGCACGCAATGAAAGCTCTCAAAAGGAATTTTTTCCCCGTTCTTGCATTATTTTTTATTGATACGATACTCTTTATGGTCATAGTTTGATGATATATGTATAGTCTATAATCTTTCTCTATAAGTGGGCTATGTAACAATGAAAAAGTTTTTCAAATAGGACCTGAAGTACTTCCTGAGGCTAACGTATTCTATCAAACAACAATCGAACTTTTCAGCTTTATAATATTAGTAGAGATACTTCCAACAGTGGTGACTTTAGTATTTTATTATATTTTAATTGCTCATTATACATACTTTATTTTTATCATTTGTCAATTCTTCTATTGACTTATAGTGATGTAAACTCTTTTCCAGGTTGTGGTCCTTCCCTTAATTACGAGTTTCGGGTTGGTGTTACAAGAGGCGATGTCCGACACGGACTTGACTACAACACAGATCACTTTAGTAATTGTATTAAACCATAGTGTAGGAATGCTCCTTTCTCTGTTTGGAGGACCAACGCTGAAGGGGTATGGTTACAGGAAGGTCGCTGTGGCCGGGGCTACTTTCATTTCAGTCGGACTATTTTTGACTTCGTTATCGACTGCATTTTGGCATTTTATGATATGCTACAGTATTATTTGCTGTAAGTATACCTTTTTAATCAACATTGGTCAACATTCTAGGGGGTCTTCCATTATTTACGTGAGATGTTTAAGAAGGAAGGGGGTTCAGCCAGATCTCACGACATCTCCTGGTTGGAATATCACGTAGTTAATGTATGCCACCCAAAAAACAAATACTATATTGTTTGGTAGCAAATTAAATTTATTGCATGGGTGGATGTATTCTGATATAGTGTGGCCGTCAAATTATCAAGTTATAGTGTTCTGGTTGAAAAAAACGCTTATCATTTACCTATTCTATTTAGTCAGTCAGTTTTCAAGGCAATTTAAAAAATGATGTGTGTAATATACAAATTCAAATTCAAAACCTTTATTGCTAAGTGTAGGTACATTTTGTGATCTTATATACATATAATATGGTTTGTCTCAACTTAGTAGCCTTTTACAGGCATTGCAAATTTGATGAGATGACGACGTTACACAATTGTTACAATGTTAGAATTGTATAAGGAGAACTAAATTAATAACTATAACTAAAAATAAAGTAATGAAGTGAACAATTTAAAAATCTCCCAAAAATTAAATAAACCTTAAATAAAAAGAACATTGATATAAGTAATGGGTATATCGAACAACTGACATTGATTGAAATATTTATATGTATATATTTTGTAATAGTTAATAGCAGCAGCAGTGAGAAAAACATTCGCATATAACGTTATTGTTGTATAAATTAAGGCAGTTTTTAATCTTAAGGGATATAACCTTTTATTCTATGGATAAAAAGTTATTTCCCTTATCAGAGTCCTTTAAACCGTATTATTTAGTTACATGTATATTCGTTATAATCTTAGATAAGGGTAGTGTTTTTTTAAGATTTAAGGATTTTTTTTAAGAGTTTAAAAATCTTCATAGTATGATAAATCTATTTTTTTTTGTATTACTAATGTTTTCTTTTACTTTCAGCAATGGGTATAGCAGCAATTATGAGTGCATTTACATTAGCAATAAATTCATTTTTCAAAGAGAAAAGAGGTAGAGCGATTGGGATTGGCATGTCTATAACAGGCCTTGGTGCGATATACATGCCATTGTTAATTAGTACACTAATATATACTTATGGTTGGCGGTACGCAATACTCATTTTAAGTGCCATTTGTCTCCACTCACTTTTAGCTGCATGCTTACTTAGACCTGCCAAGTGGTACCTTATAGATCCGCCTACCCCCGAGGAAGCGGAACCATTAAATAGTCCAACCGAAGAGATTAATGGAAGTGTGACAACATCGTCTAATGTAGTGGGTGAGAACTTTCAAACGTGTCTAAAAATTCTATATTTAAGTCAAAGCATTAATATACTATTGTTTTAAATACTTTTCCTATTTCAGGTGTCCATTCACTATCACAAATAGAGCAATCTGTAGGAAATGGATTGCTTCCGGTAAAGAGCCTTTCTATGAGATCTTTGACAAGCAGTTCTAGTGCGCAAACAAGAAATGCAATCTCACATCCAGATATACGTTCTAAAGCACCTGCAGTACCTTTGGCAGAGGCCCGTTACAAATGGTGGGAGTCTCAAGAAATTAATCTCGGCAGTTCCATAAATATTTTTAATGAGCCAGAGGTCAAAAAGACTGTTAATACTCAAGAAGAGAAAAGTGAAGAAAAAAAGAATGGTTATATGTCAAATTTAGTTAACTTCTTTGACTTGAAACTTTTGACTGATCCAGTATTTGTCAACATTATATTTGGCATGTCAATAGCGGCCTGCGTGGAGACTAATTTTTCGTTACTATTACCTATAATTTTACATGATATGTTGAAGTTTGAAACTAGTGACATAGCGAAATTAATGTCAGTTATAGGATTCTCTGACACGTTATTTCGATTTGTATCGCCGTTTATTGGAGAGTGGTGCAATAAGTCTGCTCGCCTTATGTACATGGTCAGTTTATTGCTGATTATCTTCGTTAGAACAAGTAAGTATACTCTTCAATTCATTAAAACAAAGTAATTTTGTAATTTGCATTATCCTACAAATGAACAAATTGATCTAGAAATTTAATGTTGCTAAAAGTTGAAAACGCATACTAGTGTATGCGTTTTCAACTTTTAGAGACAAATACAAGTCGAATGGCATCAAGTGGATCCTAAATCGTGAGACTATGGTCAGACTGATGATTAGAAGCCATTAAATAATTATTAACATTCACTATAATAATATGTTACAAGTAAAACACCATTTACACAGTAAGCCTGCAAACAGTAAACTGGATTTCAGTTAATTCATGGTTTACTGTGTATATGTTTTAAAGTTAGTTTCCTCTGACTTTTCTAATCTATTAATACTGTGTTTGTTAATTTAAATACCTGCTATATCAACGGTATTAGAAGATTATAACTGATAGCATAATTCGATAAAAATATTAAAGTATTTATTCACGCGATAAAATAAATTATGTAGTTCATCAGCTCCTTTTAAATACAATTGCATAAATTTAATTGTTACATCTTCATTTCATTTAATTCTTTTTTAAATACGACGTTTACGCGTCAAGTCAAGTCTACTGGTTACTGACCCTGACTGCTAAGCCGTGAGTTAGATTACCACCCAGGATACATATTTGTGTCATATGCTGATGTGAGTTGTTCTACGTCTAGATGTAATTCATCCATAAAGTGAATGTACATGAGGCGCTAATAGCCTTAGGTGATAAGAAACAATCACCGAGGATAAGTAACAACGACGTGGTCAGGATGTGTATGGGAGACTGTTAGTGGCATGGTACCATAAGCGTCTCCGTAATTCGGAGGTCAAGTTAAGCAGTCGGTCCCGGTTGTTGTCCAGCTTAGTTGGAGACCTCCGGGATCGCGACTTAAATTCCAACAACGACAAGATTACCTAGTCACAATGTTGTCTTGCCCGTCCCAACCAGTAATCGGGTTGGTACGTATGGTATGACTATAATGCTCTCGCTTAGAGGAGACCCGGGCCCAGCAGTGGGGCGCTATGGGTTGTTGTTGATGATGAATATACATAGAAATATTGATGCACGTTTATCAGCAGTCTGATCACCATTACATAGGTTCTGCCTAATTTAGAGCAGACTGTATAAAATGTGTGATGTTCTCATTATTATACACTCACTCTTCTGTCATCAAACTTTTATAGTTACCTAGTACGAGTTACTTGACATTAGCAATATAAACAATATTTGTACGTATGTAATGATAAAGTCAAACAAATTGTTTGTGGTTAAAACACTTGACCGCAGAAGTTTATTTACCTCACAGAGCTATTATTCGAATGCAAACGTAATTAAATGCATTTGTGTCAGCTCTTTGTGTGGGTGACGATAACATGGAAAGTAAAAACTACTAATTTTATTATTGCAATTCTCTGTAATAGTATTTCAACAATAACCATAAAATTGGTGCATATAGGTGCTCATAGCCAATTTGCCCTAGGCGATTAGAAACAATCACCGAGTGTGGCCTTACCCTCTCCTTAGAGGAGACCCGACCCTGCGGGTGGACGGGACGGGTTTACCCCTCCATCCGCATTAGTTGGCCAGCCGCGAGGGGGCGGCGTCTGCGTGTGCCGGACGTCGCCTAAGAGAGGGTCTACGAGAGACGGAGCCCGCATCAGGACCGGGCAGGCGCTGGGAGGGGTCCAGAAGGAGATATCACTCTGGACTCCTCCTAAAATTCAGTCGGAAAATCCCGGCGGGGTGACGATCCGAGGGGATTCCCACACGTAAAAAAATAAAAAGGGTACCCTAGTAGTTGGACTGGGTTGTGATGATTGATGATGAGTGCATAAGTACATCTATGGTTTCCTCTAAAATTTCCAATGTTTATTATATCAAAATTCTTCTATGACAACCAAAATCATAGTTTGATGAAAATCAATTTTGATTACTTATTGGGAACTCTATGACATCTTGGAAGTAAAATACGCGTAGCACTCGTTATAATTTCCTTTTTGTGTGTTACTTTATTTAAATGTGCTGATTAATCAATTATTTATTATTTACCAAAAAAACATCGTTACTTTTCAGTAATGCTATTCACAACATCCTTCACCAGTATGTTGGTGGTATCAGTGGCACTTGGTATTACAAAAGCTCTGAGGACTGTGTACGTAAACTTAGTTATACCGAACTACGTGCCAATACACCGACTTGCCTTTGCTTCTGGTCTCCAGATGTTCTTCAGTGGGATTACAATTTTCACTATAGGATCATTACTCAGTAAGTATCTATTCTTTTGATTTCTATTACAATTTAATTATGGTATTCATTTTTAGGGTTCCGTAGCCAAATGGCAAAAAACGGAACCCTTATAGATTCGTCAAGTCTGTCTGTCTGTCTGTCCGTCCGTATGTCACAGCCAATTATTTCCGAAACTATAAGAGCTATACTTTTGAAATTTGGTCAGTCGATGTATTATGTGAACCGCATTAAAATTTTTATATTAAAATAGAAAAAAAACAATACATTTTGGGGGTCCCCATACTTGGAACTGAAACTCAAAATTTTTTTTTTGATCAAACATATACGTGTGCGGTATCTATGGATAGGTGTTCAAAAATGATGTTGAGGTTTCTAATATCATTTTTTTCTAAACTGAATAGTTTACGCGAAAGACACTTCCAAAGTGGAAAAATGTGTGTCCCCCCTCCCCTCTAACTTCTAAAATAAGAGAGTGATAAAACTAAAAAAAATATATGTTGTACATTACCATTCAAACTACCAACAAAAATTGGTTTGAACGAGATCTAATAAGTAGTTTTTTTTTAATACATCATAAATCTTAACACGCAATTTACCTTTCATCCAATCAATACACTAGTATAAAAACATCGATGAAAGTTACAACAAACTACAAGAACTTTTATATGATGTTACTTGCTGATACGGAACCCTTCATGGGCGAGTCCGACTCGCACTTGGCCGCTTTTTTTTGACTGTCTTGTTGGTCTTGTGGTTAGCGTATGCGGCTGCTGATTAAAAGGTCTCGTGATCGATTCCCGGGTCGGACCAAATGTTTGTGTGATCCACAAATATTTGTTACGAAGTCTGGGTGTTTTATATGTATAATATCAATGTATTTACAAAAAAATGTGTTTTTGTATTTATATCAGTTGTCTAGTACCCATAATACAAGCTCTGCTTAGTTGTGTGTATCTTACAGAAAATATTTATATATTTTCATATTATTCTTGATTTACTTTAGAGCTCTGCATAAATATATTCAAATTTATGTTGAATGGGTGCAAATATAGGGACTATATTTTGCTCGCAGCTTCCCTCGGGTGATGATTTGTTATTTCGCGTGTCTAACTAAAAAATAGTTCTATACAACCGTTTATTCCTTATTCATGGGTCGGACCAAATGTTTGAATGATCACCAAATTTTGAGTTTTGGGTTGAGTTTGGGTATATTCTATGTATATATATATGTATTCCTAAAAAAGAGTGTTTGAAGCATTTATATCACTTGTCTAGTACCCATCCATCAAGCTTAGTGGACTAGACGATATCGATGAAGATCTCCTTAGTGATATAGCATTTTTCAAAACGTTTCCCACATTTTGAGAAATGCTTTATCACTAAAATTCTGTGTTTAAGTCTACAGACTTGGGCACAGAATTTTAGCGTAAAGGAATTGGTCATTCAAGGTTTTTTTATGGGTACTGATGCATTATGGACAACACATGTATACAAAGGGATAAGATAGAGTGAGAAACGAGACTTAATGTGACATAAAAGAAGTACAGAATTTTAGTATTTACAAGACTTTTGTCTATGTCTAATTGTGAGTCCACTAACAACATTACTTATTAAAACATTGCTGGTTTATCTGTAAATATCATAGAGTAACACTGTAGGAAGAAAGGTAAAGCATTCGTCAAAATTTGCCTATATGTATATCACACAGAATGTGTTTATGTGTGTGTGTGAAGTTTAGAGTTATTTGTTTTTATTGGTATGTTTGTGTTGTTGTGTGTTGTATGTGCGTCTAAAATGTGTGTGTGTGAAGATTTTTCCAACAAAATTAACAGACCTTTTGGCCTAAAGACGCTATGGTTACTACCCCCCTATCCGCGGGCCTGTGGCGTGTTTTGCTCTATGTATAATATAAGATAGGAACAAATATAGGTAATAATCACGCAATGGCAAGCTGGCAATGGTATTGAAGCTAAACTTTTTACCCACTTTAACTGGCTTACTTCTAAGTATTGTAAAAGTAGGCTATGTGTTATTCTATATATAAGCTATAATACTGTACAATTTCATCTAAATCAGTTCAGTAGTTTTTCCGTAAAAGAGCAACAAACATACAGACATACTCACAAACTTTTGGGCTTACAAAATTAGTAAGGATAAACATAGAGCAATACAGGCTAGAGGGGAGTAGCCATAGCGTCTTTTCCCAATACAAAACCGTCTATCATTTTTTGCGGGGCAAAATCTTCATACATACACAATTTAGAGTCACATAAAAACAATTGCCTGACACTAGGAACCCACACTTAAGAATTAAAACATAACATTGAGAATTTCACACACATAAACACATTCTGTGTCATCACAGTGTAATTCATAGGTTCATATGGGTCAATACTTTGACAGATAGGAACGCCTGCTTCAGAGTACTCCCTGCCGTGTTACTCTAGGAATTATAAAGTAATTTTTCTTATCTGCAAATTAGAAGTAGGTATTTTATTTTAAAATTAGAATGAGATGAAACGGGTAGTAGGTACGCCTCTACACAATACCTTGCGTATTTTGTGCAACTTCTATTTTAACATGTAATAATTCCTAACTTTTTTTTTAGCACGTGTAAGAGAAGCTTCAGGATCATATCAAGTGCCAATAGTTGTGCTGAACTTCGTAACTATGCTAACTATAATTACATGGAGTGGAGAATTCCTTTACATTCGATGGAGAGATAGATCTAAGCCTCAACAATCAACCGACAAATAACATTAAGTACAGGAGGCGGACAAAAAATGTTCCGTGAAAACGTGTTACCAGCTCAGCCATGCTTCACATTCAGATCAGCATACATGATGATATTTGGTTACGCAGGGTACATTATGCAGAGACCACGTTGTCACAGCAGAAACTGATTAGTATTATATAACTTAAAGCTGTCTACTGATGAACGCATGCCTTAGGAACGTCAACCGTCATGTTTTTTTAATAATTCGTATCGCTTACAGCATCTTTCTTTGGCTGTTATGCTTTAAATGATAAACTTACTGTCTTTGCGACGATAGCATTTCGTTCTCGCATTTTTTACTGATATGTACATGATAGATATTTAATGTTGGCTAGTAAATAGAATCCGCGTTCGCTATGAAATAGTGGCATGGCGGCTCCACATTAGTGCCGTGAAGCTCCGTTAGTAGGCGTGAACGTGAATGTGGATGGTTTTCTCGTGATTCACGCGGGTTCACGCCTGTTCCCCTATCAGAGTCGGTATTTTGTCCCGCTAAAAAGGGTTCGCACCCTCTTCGCGCGGTGTTCACGCGTATATATCCACATTCACAGCCATTCATGGCCCAAATAATTAAAGAAGAAAAAAGACTTTGCTGCCAGTTATCGTTTATATCGTAAAAGGGTTTGTTATTTTGTATATATATGATTGTAGTATTTTGTATTCTTGTTTTGGACGTCTATATAGTGATATGTTGCCACAGCAAACAAAGTTATTGCAGCAATAGCTTCTACGTCCATTTCGCGGTGGGTTTCACGAACGACTGTGAACATCCCGTGAATGTAGAGGTCACAACTTGCGCCGCGAATTCACGGCGAGAATTCGCGCGTGAATTCACGAAACTAATGTGGAGCCGCCAGCAAACGTCGTATATCCGCATCGAATCTTTCGCCTCAACTAACCGGGGTATTAATAATATCGATAATTTTGTTTGATAAGAAAATTTATATGTATATCTAGTGTGTATTTGAGTGAAATGAGTGTCTTATCACCAAGGACTTAAAACACAATAATTTATATCTATAACAATGAAACGATAGTAATTACATATTTCACAATAAAGACTATCTTCTTACAATCGTTGCCTATTATAGGTATAAAATGTTGTTCAATGCTATAAATATTAAGATTATTTATAGTTATCATTTTGTGATCAAAATCTGTAATTAAGTTGGGTTATATTGCCATCTATAAAAACATGATTGTCGTAGGTTAGCATGTCGGTGTGATATTAAAGAATTAAGATTCCTTTAAAATGATTTTATTTAAACTTCAGTGGGTATATTTACATTTCAGTATTTACAATTACCTAATTATAATACGGAATATTTATAATTTGGACATTACTAATCGTAACATAAAAAAAACATCTATTTATTTCTAGCCATTGCTGAAGATTTAAAGTATAATTTGTACGTCATCTTGACTGTATTTCTTATATTTGATAAATTTCAGCTGTAGTGATAAAATACTCGATACATAAGCGCATCAGTCAGCACAGGTTAATTGTTATAAACGAATTGAGTCCCGAAATCAAAATGAACCTGCTTATGCAACAAGGAACCCATCTCCACACGTGCCAAATCGAGATAAATATCATTGTCTCCATAAGGATAGGGTCCTTATCTCGATTTTGGAATTTGTGTCTATTAGTTCCTTATTACAAAAATAGGTCTAAATGAATACAAAAAAATATTGACATATACATAAATAATGGCAAATCTATATATGTAATTTTAAGGGCACCAATACAACATAATTAAAATAATACTAATTCAAAAATTTACCTTACATTCTGTCGCTAAACATTTTTTAATTCTATGGTCACACAGTGCCTTTTTTATATCTATAACCTAAACATATGTAGATTTACACCTAAATAATTGTTATTATAACATCCAGAGTCCCACTTTGGCTACCATTAAAAATAAATGTAGAGTCTAAGAATAAAAACTTAAATTATTTGATCAAATTAAGAAGAACACTGGACTAGTGTTCTTCTTCATTTGCTCTGTGATGCACTCACTAATTTGGTAATAGTTCTAATGACATTTGTCTTATTAGTTTCACGGTTTTATTGTCACTTTGGTTGAAGTTCTTTAGTTCACATTTATTCTGCTTGGAACGTCAATTAGATCCTCTTCTTGAGTTTGCAGTTGTATCTATGTCCTGAAAAAAAAAATGATTTTTCAGTTTTTGCTCGACTATTCATTTCTAATTAAAAAATAATGTCTGTTAATGTTTAGTCATGATTATTTTTTAGTCTACACAGTAGGTATTCCTGGAAAGTCATTTAATTCTATGATCTGATATACGTCTCAAAGGTCAAAAATGATATTTATTACATCATCAGCCGTTAACATTCCATTGCTGAACATTTAGTATAGGAATAGGTATCGTATCTATATATTTATTATTAAACTAGTTGACCCAGCGAACTTCGTACCGCCCCACTTTAAAATTCCAGAACTTGATCGCAGCGCCACCTACCGGGTCCAATTGCGAATCTAAACCGTTCCCAGATCCCCTTGAACACACACAAAAAATTTCATCAAAATCGGTCCAGTCGTTTGAGAGAAGTTCAGTGACATACACACTCACACAAGAATTATATATATTAAGATATTAAATTTTGTCTATGAAAGTTAAAATAACTAATTTTCAAAATATTAATTTTAAAATTTACTAAAATAAGAACCTCATCCAAGTCACCGGAATCATTTTCTTGTCTAACTTCTGGTAATGATGCACTATTGTTCTCCTTCTGAAACTCCAACTCGTTTACTGAAATGAATTTTTGCATTTTTAATTTAAAATATCTGTATTTAATACGTGAAGTAATAACGTGATTTCCGTTTTATGACAATTAAGTGGCACGGTAAAAGTTTACATGGAGAAGGATAGCTGCAAGCTAAAAAAAAGAATATTGCTCGAATTTTGAATTGCAACCACTAGGATGTATAAAATTTAAAAAAAAAAAAACAAAATTATCTGCCATGGTCAATAAACACAAATCAGATGTTTGTAAAGATAAAACTTACTGCTTTGAAACCAGCTTTTAGGAAATCCATATGATGAATCAGATTCAATCTTTCCACCTGAAGCGAAATCGAATGAAGGGCGATCTAAAAACCTTGGAGACTTAAACGGAAATTTTCTTGAAGCAAAACTATCACTATTAGAATTAATCTTCATTGCTTGAAAGGGTTCAATGTCGTACCATTCCTTGGAGATATTACGTGATTCTTTCCAAGGCTTTGAGGTAACTACATAAACTTTTTCATTTGTTAAAGGTGATATAGATGTCTGTATTTTACTCCATGGCGCTGGAGTAGTTGTGGTACTTGTAGTACGAAATGATGATGCTGCCGTATAAATATGAAGCCTTTGTATTGCTTCATCAGTTTGGTCCGTTTTGCTAGCAATATGTGATTTTTTAGGTCGTTCTATGACGTTGTATTCATTACGAGATTTCGTTTTGTTATTAATATCGTCAGTCACTGTATGCTGGATACTGCTTGAACCCTCATGGTCATAAAATTCGTTGTTGTAATTGCTTGTTGTTGTTACATGATTTACTGAGACTAACGTTGTAAAGTAGTTATCGGGAATTTTTTTGGCATAAATTTCACTACTTCTTGTTTTTTGTTGTGGTTTATACTGCTTAGAATACTCTTGTTCCGTCCAATCATCGATAGTATGCTGCAACTTGATAATGTCAAACGGGGGTTCTTTAACGTCATACAGGTCTTTCGAAGTTCCAGTAGGATGATATTGATCTAGATCTGGATCATCTGTTTGTGGTACTCGTAATGATTCTTCAGTTGTCGTCGTAGGCTCGGTAGCGTATACTTCCGTCGCTGAGTGAATTTGCGTGCTTTCTGTATTTAACGGTACTTTTCGAGCTTGATATTCGTCTTTTGGTGTTGAAGGCCAATCACGTGCCATTTCTGCAAAATCGTTATTATTTTCTGGTTCTTCATTCCCAGTTGTATAAGGCACAATTATTTGTACAATTTTAGGTTTGAGTTTGTTTTCTTGAAACGAGTGGTTGATTTCATCTTGGTAGTCTTCTCTACTGTCATCCCAATTGCTTGTCAATGTACTTGTAAAAGTAAAAGGTGCAGTAGTAGTAGGACGTTCATCATATATTTCATACTCGTTTTCAGGCAATGGTGATGATACAGTAAGTATAAAATTGCCGTGATTTTTATGAGGAGCACTTGGTTTAAGATACAAAAGAGGAGAATCAATGTTTTGTAAGTTATTTTCGGTACGGTACTTATCAAGGTCTTCATCATTCATTCCTCTCAAGTCTGCAAAATTTGGTCTATGATTAGTCGGGACACCTGATGGTTGTTTTAGGTCTGCAGGTACACTAGAATCATAAAGGTCATTGCCGAAATCCACACCAGTACTTTCAAAACTTGCATCTGAAATAGATTTAGTTGAAACACTTTCAGAAGCTTGAGAAGATATGTCTCTAATCTCGTCAACAACATAGCTATTAGGTATATTTCTGTAACCTTTAGTCTGGTTTGAAATAGTTGGGGCGTCTATTTCAATTATAGGCGATTGAATGATAGTTACTGGATAATCCACGGAATGAGTATATTCAGTTAGAGGAATGCTCTGTTGTATGTGTACATTAGTAACTGACTGTTGCATATGATTGATGCCATGGAGAATACTTTTAGGGATCTGTGGAGATTCTGGTCGAAAAGGTCGTGCATTGAAAATTGGTGGCAAAGGCGATACACTAAGATTTGGAAGAGCTACAGGTTGTAATGTATGAATATTTCTGCCTTTATTCAAAGTGAATGGGGCTGGATTTGCCAAAGCAAATGAAATGTTTGTTGTTGTTGAAGTTTTACTTTCTTCCGGTAACACTTTTGTTTTTATTTTAGATGACTCTGCTGCAGTTGCTGATATAGGATAAGAAATATCAAATAAATGAGTATTAGTAATGGGTTCCCCATAAGAATTTTTAAAAATGGTCGGATTGTTATATTTTGGGACTTGCAAATCTGCTACTGGTGCAATATTTTCAAGTAACTCCACATCACCCTGTTGTGGTAATTCTTTATTGAGTGTTCCAGGATCATATTGAGGAGTTACAGGTAGATATGTTAAGGATTGGGTAACAGGAGGGTAAGAATAAGGTGAATCATAAACTGATGGCGGCATTCCATAGGATGAAGACGGTGGTCTAAACGTAGTAGTCTTTACATTATACGCATTGTTCGACAGTTCTTGGGAATGAGTTGATAAAAAGTGAGAGTTCAACGCATTGTTGGATGAGATCAACGGTGAGTTTGGGATTCCATATGATGTACTTGGTTGTGAAAATGTTGAAGTTGGAGGATTGGGTGATACAACATCTAAAGTATGAGTGGCACTAGGTGGGCCATATGTAGAGCTTACAGTTTCAGTAAAGACATTTTTAAATTTTTGAGCTGGTGGGCCGTAATTTGCATGTGGGATTCCCGGCGTTAACTGTGGTGGTTTTGTACCTAAATTTTGGTGATTGAATGGCGTGGGATATTTTTGCGCTACTTTCAATGCGTCAGCATAAGCAGTAGGATTCGGTGGCCCATAAGTGGATAATGGATTATGATAAATATTTTTGGCTCCTACATTATATCTAATTACCGGTAACCATGGCACTAAATTGCAAGGATTGCAATCTTTTTTAAGAGGGGCTACATTATTATTATTAAATATAGTTGATTCAGCGTAATTTGTTTGTTGAGACGGAAACAGCCACTGGGACACTTTTTGAAACATAGATGGCGAAGGTGTTGTTGAGAAAGGTTGTGGTTGTGGCACAAAGTTAAAATTATATTGCTTATAGAATGGTGCTGGGAATTTAAATTCGCTGGGAGGCGGTGGGGACGGTGGAGCTTGATATTTATATCCAACATTTGAGTTTTGTCGTTGGTTTCTCTCTGGTCCTAGATGAAAAGGTACAGGAACTATCGGCGCTAGGTGAGCTGGTGGTGGTGGCGGCGGTTTCAGGATATACCCAAATTGAGATGGACTATTGTTATTGCTGAATCCGTTTGCATGGTCGGACCTACATCTGGTAGCCAATGTCAGCAGCAGCACAGGAATTATCTGGAACCAAATAATTATTTCCTTAAAATTAATGATAAAAGACAATTTTTAGGATATCCATTTCATTAATTAAGAGGCTTTTTAATAATAATAATTTAGAACACCCACAATTCTATGATCACGACATCATTAAGTTACTAAACTAATGGAAGCATACACTCAGATTATAATAGTAAAAAAGTTTGACTCTCTCCCTGTCTCTCTCATGCAAAGTTCTACAGATTCTAAAAACCTACATAAATAGATAGATGCACTTAGAGCTATTTTTTTCTACATATTTATATGCAAGTTAATATTTGCACCATGAGGGAATAGAACGAGGCGGTTGAACGCACTGTCGCCGAGTAACACGTAATGTTAGAACTATCCTATATTAATTTAACAATTAGAAAATATAGTGAAACACTCCTTGTGACATATCGAGGCCATTGGCAAATCTTCCCACGAGTTGCCATTCTTTGCACTTTTCTCTTTCTCATAATATACCGTCAACGGTTGCGATCGGAAGAATTATGATCTACATTTTTTTTTTCTAGAAACTTTTATTACAAAGTAAATAGTAAAAAACTCATTAGTGGAAAATTTAACCAACATATCGAGTAAGATAGAACTAAAAATTAGGACGTTTAGTCTAGAGAGGTTGCATACTGTAGTATTCTAAGGCAAGTAACTATTTTTAATGACTCGGAACCCTTATATTTTCGTCATATCTGTCCGCCCATCCGTCCTCGACTTGCCGCCTAAACCGCAAGTGCTAAAAAGATAAAATTTTGCAAGAATATGAGTTTCTACCATGTCGAAAAAGTGCTATAATAAAATCATGAAAATATTTTTATTTCGGGTACCTACGTTTTTAGGGTTCCTTAGGGCAAAAAACGGAACCCTTATAGATTCGTCATGTCTGTCTGTCTGTCTGTCTGTCCGTCTGTATGTCACAGCCACTTTTTTTCGAAACCATAAGAACTATACTTTTGAAACTTGCTCAGTAGATGTAATCTGTGAACCGCATTTCGATTTTCACATAAAAATAGAAAAAAACAATACATTTTGGGGGTCCCCATACTTGGAACAGAGTGTCACAAATTTTTTTTTTACAAACCCATACGTGTGGGGTATTTATAGATAGGTGTTGAATGATTTTAAAGGTTTCTAATATCATTTTTTTCTAAACTTAATAGTTTCCGCGAGAGACACTTCCAAAGTAGAAAAATGTGTTCCCCCCCCCCCCCCTCTAACTTCTAAAATAAGAGAGTAATAAAACTAAAAAAATATATGTTGTACATTACCATGCAAACTACCAACGAAAATTGGTTTGAACGAGGTCTAATATTATAAATACGAAAGTAACTCTGTCTGTTACGTTTCACGCCTAAACCACTGAACCGATTTTGATGAAATTTGGTATGAAGATAGAACTGAACTTGGGAAAGGACATAGGATACTTTTGAAATAGGGGTTAAATAGTTTGAATAGTTTGTGTCGAAGTTCCTTATTTTCAAACATAAAATCATGTAAGATTGTTTAATCTGCCCTTACCGTTTCACGCGATATAAACGAATTCCACGCGGGCGAAGCCGCGGGCGGAAAGCTAGTACGTCATAAATCGTAAACCGCAATTTACCTTCCATTCAAAAATACACTATTATAAAAACATCGATCAAAGTTACAGCGAACTACCAGAACTTTTATATGATGTTACTTGCTGATACGGAACCCTTCATGAGCGATTCCGACTCGCACTTGGTCGCTTTTTTTTTCTCGAATCTATCCCTACGTGTGAGGAGTACTATTACTATTATGTATTCTGTGGTGTGAGGATCGTTAGATAGGTTTTTTTAAAACATTGAAAGGTTGCTAAGACGATTTTTTTAACTCTAGATATCTGTTAGCGAGTTATTCAACTTTAAAGTGCATATTTTTGTCTAAATAGGTCGTCCCTAGGTTTTTGAGCGAGTTGTTTAGCTTTTAGAAGAGCGGTCTTTAAAAGCTAAACAACTGGCTCAAGAACCTTAAAAAAATTATGTTAGTCCATGTGATGAACTTTAAAGGAAAACTATAACAGTTTTGATAACTTTGATAATTCAAGAGTTATAGGATATATAGACCTAAATTGTAGAATACGCCTTTTATAAAAACTTCGTATTAAAATAGGTAAATAATAAGTAAACACAGAAATTAACTACTGAAGATAATTTTAAGCCTACGTGACGACGTGGGTGATCTGATTACGGAGCCTTATTTTGTGCGTGGCCTGACGCTCACTTGGCCGATATTTTTAAAGAATTTATTACGAATTACAGTTTGTTATAGTGACGGATTAAGAATTTAGTTAGAATGAAAGAAGTTCTTTCTTTGAGTGTCACAAGACGCGACTCGGAATAAAAAGTGCTCTAGTAATAGAGCACTTTAGGGTAACCAAATCGTCTGGTAATTTACTTTTTAAGTGAACTGCACGGTTGGCTTGGTGGTTTTAGCGATTGCCACGCAACTTTCTACTGCGCTAAGTGTAATGGGTTCAAACTGTGTGACAACACTTTGTGTGATCCACAAATTGTTGTTCTAAGTCTTGGTGTTCTTTGTGTCGATACAGGATATATATTCATAAGGCGGAAGTTGATTTATTTAGGAAAATAATAATATTAATAAATTACGAATTATCACTAATAGAGTAATAACAACAAAAGATAATAAAGACACAACTAATTGTTTGAAATTAATGATTATTATTATTATTAAAAACGCCAACAAATAATATTTTCAAGATCAAAAAGCAGAGAAGATCATTCATTATTACTAAAGTCGTTTGCTGATGATATTTTCTTCGAATGTTATAGGTCAATGTCGTGGGAATGTTCTTGCAGACAAAGCAAACGATGTTTTCTATTTTGCGTTTTCCTACAACCAATGTACACCAGTAACAAATATTTATGTTGCCATCACTTGCATATTCTTATGCAACCTGTGTAATTTCCAACATCCTACATGTATCAACGTTAAGTAACTACACGTTCAAATTACAGTTAAATCTGGGGTGCGCCAGTTCAAGTGCCATCACGTTTTTTATGCGCAAACACACTTTTTGGCACAAGCTTACAAACAAATCAACAATCATTAATTCAGAGCTCGTATTGCGTTCGATTTTCGAAATCTTATTACATTCTATTCACATGCGAGTGAGTACATAATTTAAATAAAAAGCTGGTGTAAAAAAGTAAAATCGACCATACAGTCGTCGTGTAGACCCAATGATGAATAAATAATTGATCGCCTACCAAAATGGTCATTTTATCTCTGGAAACCTTTAATGTAAATGTGAATTAGTATCGGCTTTACATTAAATGCCTTTCTGATTTTATAACTTCACATTTCTACCGATTTAGACGAAAGTGAAATTATCACTGTCAATAAAAGCTTGAAGAGCCGGTTTTACGACCAAAATCAAGTTCATTATTATACCACGCTTTAACCATAAAAATAAATACATCAAATGGATTATATAATAACCGGCACGTCTCTGCACAGTTTGCATTCTCCAAACACTATGACCTCTATTGAGTTCTTTAATCTATGATGATTGTTTTTTGAAAATAGGCTATATAGCTTTCAGTAAAGTCATGTGGAATGGAGCGATAAAATACTTTTTATTTTTACATATTATTGTTAGTAGCTCAAAGTCAGTTTATAAGTGATATGACTGAGCTTGGGGCTCTGAACTTATCGTACTCTTAGTATTATATAGCTGTAAGTACACAGTCTGTACCTGTTAATGTAATTGACATTTCAAATAATTTAAATTTATTGATAAGACAATAGAGACTGCCTCTTGCACTATTAATTTGAACACTAGTGGAAAGTTCAATCATTGTAAATTAATTAAAAATAATAAGATAAATACTAAATGTAATATAATAGAGGCAACCTCTAGCTTATATATACCATATAGAATGGTATCAGAAACACCTAAAAGGAACACTTTTACTCTGGTGCATCAAAATATTCAAGGAATGTCTAGTAAGCACCTAGAGATTGAATTGTTCATGAGCTGTGACAAAATTGATATTTTTTGTGTTACAGAACACTGGCTAAAAAGTCATCAGCTCATGTTCAATTTCAGTAATCACATATTAGGTAGTTCGTTCTGCAGGGAGCATGCTGTACATGGCGGTTCATTGATTTTGCTCAGAAAGGATTTTAGTTTTAAGAACCGTACTGATATTGTGGGCTTCTCTGTTGAACGGACAATAGAGATAGCATGTGTGGAGTTAGAGCAACTTATTGTATTGAGTGTATACAGGCCTCCATCCTCATCGTATGTTAGTTTTGAAAAAACTTTGAATGAAGTCTTGCAGAAAGTATGTAAATCAAACAAAAATGTAGTTGTGTGTGGTGATTTTAATGTAAACATATTGGAAGATACATCCTTGAGTTCAAGGTTTAAAAACCTATTTAGATCATACAACCTTGATAACATCTTTCTGGAGCCTACCAGGATCACTGCCACCACAGCCAGGTGTTTAGATAATATATTTACTGACCTATTGCCACACACTAAAGGAATAATAAATAAACTACATTCTGATCACTGTGGACAGATGTGTGCGTTTGATATAAAAAATAAAATAGTGGTAACACGAGATATTACTGTGGTACCTAAAACTGTAACTCGTATGGAAATTTTTAAAAATAAACTGCTTAGTAAACTGCCGAGCTTGGGTTATAATGATGATCCTAATCAATTATATAATGCTTTTTTTAACATGTATTGTTCAGAATTTGAGTCAACTTTTACTCCTAAGAAGTTATCAGTTAGGGGTACTACAACCTTCAGTGAATGGGCCACGGTTGGAATATTTAAAAGTAGAACACGGCTTTATGAGCTTTATGAAGAACGAAATTATAACACTAGTGTAGAATTTCGAGAATATGTTATACAATATTCCAATTTATTTAAAAAAATATATCTCGCAAAGGTTAATTACTTAAAATCTAAAATTAGTAATAGTTCAAATAAAATTAGAATGACATGGGAAATAATTAATGCCGAAACTGGAAAAGTAAAGGACAAAGGTAATAATTACAGTCTTTTAATTGATAATAAAGAAATAAATTCCGATTTAGACGTTGCCACAGCTTTTGAAAAATTTTTCACAGACATTCCAGTTTCGACCACAGAGTCATTGAATTCGTCCCCCACTATTGCAGAATCATTATTGAAAGAAAATATTAACATTTGTAATACTGAGTTTAGATTTAGTTGTATCACCGATAGAGATATTGTTAAAACGTTCAGTGCTCTTAGTGTAAAGAGAACCTCTGACCTTTGGGGTAATTCTGTACAAATAACCAAATCAATTATTAACGTAGTTGCATCAGATTTGGCCTTAATTTTCAATAAGTGCATTGAGTGTGGTGTATTTCCTGACTTAATGAAACACAGTAAGATCATTCCTTTGTTCAAGGCGGGTAGCACGTCCGATCCTACAAATTATAGACCCATTTCGGTGTTACCTACTTTCAGTAAAATTTTTGAAAAAATTATACTGGATCAGTTACAAACTCACTTTAGCGCAAACAAAATTCTACACAAGAAACAGTTTGGCTTCAGAAGAGGACGCTCGACAAGTGACGCTGGTGTTGAACTATTGGAAAATATATTTAGTGCCTGGGAGGATAAACAGGATGCGCTGGGTGTTTTTTGTGACTTATCCAAGGCATTCGATTGCGTTTCTCATGAAACATTGATCAGGAAATTGCATCACTATGGAATAAGGAATACTGCTTTAGATCTTCTTATCTCTTAATTGGGTAATAGGACCCAAAGAGTGGAAGTTAATGGACAGAGGTCCCTCGGGTCTCTGGTCACTATGGGGGTTCCGCAGGGCTCAATTCTCGGCCCATTTTTGTTTCTCGTTTATATAAATGACCTACCTAATCTGATAAAAGATAATCAAGAGATAGTGCTATTTGCGGATGACACCTCACTTTTATTTAGACTAAAACGACAGCAATTAGTTACTGACGATGTGAATAACACTCTCTCCAAGGTCGTGAACTGGTTCAACGTTAATAACTTGCTCTTAAACGAGAAAAAAACTAAATGTATTAGATTTTTTACACCTAATGTTAAGCAGGTAAAAACTCATGTTCTGATAAATGGAAAGGAATTGGATCTTGTGGACACCACTAAGTTTTTGGGTATAACTCTAGATTCTAAATTGCAGTGGGGCCCACACATTGAAGGCTTGTCGAATAGACTCAGTTCTGCAGCATACGCGGTTTATAAAATTCGCCAATTAATAATAATAATAAATCACTTTATTGTACACCAGATAACTTATCATGGAACTTAATGCTAGGTACAGTACAAGTGGCGGCCTTATCGCACTATGGCAATCTCTTACAGGCAACCATTGGATGGAGATAAAGAGCGGATAGGGTAAATGTATAGGGTAGTGTCCGGTGTATTAGAGTGTTGGTTGGATACAAATATGAAGCAGTGTAGATATGTATTTACAACGGATTACTAGTAACACATATTGTTTTTTATGAAATAGTACAAGCAAATAATATAAATCTGTATACAAATTCACACATAAACATTGAAGATACATACATATATACACATGTAAATACATACAATGATAAGCGAAACTCATAGACACATATATACACACTGAAATTGATTACTGTAGACTCATTATAAATAAATAGCACAGATGATTATGGAGTCTTGATATCTTCCAGATAATGTTCCTTTACCAGTCTCTTAAAGGCAGTTATTGTTTGTGCACATCTGATAGCGACTGGTAGGGTGTTCCACAGTCGTACCGCTTGGACAGAGAAGGAGTGATCGAGGAATTTAGTAGAATGTCCAGGCATTTTTAGTTTTAGGTTCTCAGACGATCTCAACAATTTGGGGTGTGTCTCATGTAGAAAAGTAAACCGCGATTTAAGGTAACGTGGAGTAAAGGGATTAAATAAAATGTTATAAAGTAGAGAAAGAATATGGGCATTCCGGCGAAGGCGGATGGGTAACCACTTAAGCTGTTTACGATAGTTAGAGACATGGTCATATTTGCGTAATCCAAATATGAATCTTATACAGAGATTTTGGAGTCTTTCGAGCTTATTAAGTTGGTCTTCGGTAAGGTCAAGATAACTGGCATCAGCATAATCAAGGACGGGGAAGAGAAGGGATTGCGTAAGAGCAATCTTGGTTGATGTCGGTAAGAAATTACGTAATCTGCGCAAAGATCCCGCAGCGGCAAACATTTTACGACTTAACTCTTGTAGCTGTGGACCCCAGGATAGGGTACTGTCAATGAAAATCCCTAAGTTCTTCACCTTGTCACTGAAAGGAATTGGTGTTTTATTACAAGTTACTTGGGGTAAGTTTGTCCAATCAATTTTTCCTATCATTCGTGAGCTTCCAATGACAATGACCTGAGTCTTAGTTGGATTAATTTTTAAACCGTAAGAGTTGCTCCACTCACATATTTTATCCAGGTCAGCATTAGTGATATTAACAGCATTAACCAGATTTTCTGGTGATGCCTTGGTATAAATCTGGAGATCATCCGCGTATAGGTGGTAGGAAGAAAACAAATTATTGGTGATGGTATTGATAAATACAGAGAAAAGTAGAGGAGACAGCACGCCGCCCTGTGGCACGCCAGTTGTAGTACTACACCAAGATGAAGTAGTGTTATCATTAATAATACGCTGGCGGCGACCAAACAGGTAGTTGTGAAACCAGTCAATTACAGTTGGAGATATGTTAAGGGAGCGCAGAATGCATAGCAGAACGTCAAAGTCAACGGTGTTAAATGCGTTACTGAAGTCTAGGAGTGTTAGTATTGTAACCTCACCGTTCTCCATAGCAGTTCTGATGTCCTCCGTAACATGGATTAGGGTAGTAGTGGTGCTGTGCCCAGGTCGAAAGCCGGACTGGAGAGGATCTAGGAGCAGGTTTCTGGATAGGAAGTTCGAGAGTTGAGCGTGGATTAGACGTTCGAGGACTTTGGACAGGAATGGGAGAATAGAAATGGGACGGTAATCGTAGAAGGATTCGGGGTTTTTCTTTTTTGGAATGGGTATAATTTGAGCATCCTTCCAAGCCTTTGGAAACACGCTGTAGGAGATTGAGTAGTTTAGGATATGACAAATGACGGGTAGAATTTCATTAAGGATTGGGAGGATCATGTTACGGCTTAGACAGTCAGACCCTATCGCATTCGAACTAATAGATTCTATGCTCTTCTTAACATCACAATCAGAAAATTGACTAAAGACAAAGGGAGAACAGTCAGGAGTTGGGGCAGAAGTAAGACGTTTCAGTGTAGTGTCTTTTGTCTTTTTATCAAAATTTGATGAAGCAGAGAAGTGTTGATTAAGAAGGCTTAAGTTGACATTCTTCGGAAAAGCATCGTGAACAGATTTGCCTACTCCCAGTGACTTCAAAAATTTCCAGACTTTAGCTGGATCTCCGTTTTCAACGGAGCTGTGGATGTATCGGCGTTGAGCATTCCTACACACCTTGCTGCAATGATTCCTAGTAGTTATAAATTTATCCCGATTACTATCGGTTGGATTCATTTTGTATTTTGATTTAGCTATCACCTTTTTTTTAATAAGCGCTTTGATATCTGGGGTAAGCCATGGTGATGGAAGACGTTTTACTCTCAACACTTGGACTGGTGCGTGTACGTTGTAGAGAGACATTAATTCATTAACAAAAAGTTCAACCTTCCTATCTATGCAGTCAGTAGTGTAGAGAGGTGTCCAGTCGATGCTGCTGGCATCCCTCACCAAGGCATCAACGTCCATTCCCTTAAAATTTCGCTGCAGGATAATCTTTGCTTTAGGTTTAGGAGGTCGGAGCTGATAGGATAGGTAAAGCAAGTTGTGATAGGAAAACTCGTCAGCAGAACACTGGCCGTGCTTAACTGCGAGTTTGGGAGAGGAAACAAGAATGAGGTCTAACAGTGATGGAGCTGAGTGTGGAAAATAATGCGTTGCATCGGAAGGAAGGATTGACAAATTGCTAGATTGGATTAAAGATTTAAGAGTGGAAGACCGAGAATCGTTTTTCAGGAGGCAGGTATTGAAATCACCCATGATTATGGTATGACTGTACGAAGGAGTAAATTGTTCTAGGAGCGATTCAAACGAGGAGAAGAAATTGATGCGTAAGGAAGGGCAGTAATAGACACCAAGGAGGATTTTCGAATGGAAGAGTTCAACTTCCAGGAACAGATGTTCACCCGCATCAGTTGGAGGGGGTTGAGGCGACAAACTAATGATAGTGTAGGGAATATTGGTGCGTAGATAAATAGCAACACCACCACCACCGACCCCGGTGCGATCATTCCTGATGAGGTTGAATCCTGGTAAAGCGTAGGCAGAAGAAGGTAAGAAGGGCTTCAGCCACGATTCAGATATAAGTATAGCGTGTAAATTCGTACAGTCAAAACATGCCAGCATATCGGGGAAGTGAGCCGGAACACTTTGAGCATTAATGTGTACAGCATTAAAATTTTTGGTAACGTCAGAGAACTTTGATAAGAGAATTTCAGAGATTGTTGGGTAACCCTGAGAACTAATACTGCTACATGCAGACAGAAATTCATCGCTGTCTTCACTGCAGTCCTGTGAAGGCATTTCAGGCTTTCAAGTCCGTAACAAAACAAGTGCGTATGTATAAGCTATATAAAAATAAAATAATTAATATATAATAGACAAAATACTATAAAATAATAAAATATATATATATAAAATATAAACAAAACAAAATGTTCGCTAACTCCATCTGCCGGTTACCAATTACAAACAAACCAGTTTAAATAAAGAGTAATTTAAAAAAAGAAAAAAAACAAACATTTATTGTAAACACAAAACAAAAATAGTTGAAATAATATAGGTAACACACCATGCTCTCAGTCCAGATACGTATGCCCAGGTTTCAAACATTGGAGTGAGACGCTAACTTAACGTTCTGCAGAACGAAACGTGAGCAAAGACAATATTATCTGTCAATATCAATCGTAATAGTATGAAAGTGACGGATGTCAACCACCGATGGACAGTTTACCAACATTATATGTTAATTCCCAAGTAAAAGTGGGTTACAAAGCAATATATATTAAAATCAAAACATGAAGGTATCTGCATCAGGTGGTTGTAATCATTATTCAATATATTCACAGTCAAAACTATAAAATGTACCTGGACTGTGTCATGTATGCATATTGCATAGTAAGTATACTACTTTTTTGTAGCTGCTGCACGCTTAGGCTTCGTTCCAGTGGCTTTAGAGACTGTGATAGGTGGTTTCGGTGGGGTATTGAGGACTTCGTTCAACTCACCTAAGGACTCGACACGGTGACGCGCTCCATCAGGTCCCAGGATGTACACAGAGCCCTCCTTAGTCCAGCAGCTCGCAATTCCTAATCTCTCGCGGGCTGCCATGAATAAATCATGCCTAGGCTTCGTCAAGAACTCTGACAAAGTGACTCCAGTGCCTTTAAATTTGGTTTTATCAAACCATAGGTCATCACGAACAGTAACATCAGAGAATTTGAGGAGTATAGGTCTGGGTTTCTTGGTGGAAGTGGCCCGGCCCAGCCTTTGGCAGCGTTTGAAGCTAGCTTCTGTGAGATCCTGATGCTTGATGTGCTGTGAGAAAATTTTTGTGGCGGTTTCAGCAACGTTCTCTTGGTTCGCCTCTGCGACACCTGATTAACTGATGTGGACACCGCAAGACTGGTGTATTTTAGCTATTTTCATAGTGTAATGTCATACGGTATTTTGTTGTGGGGAAATGCTGCTGACATTCAAAGTATCTTTGTGTTGCAAAAGAGAGCTATTCGCGCAATTTATAATCTCAGTTATAGGCAGTCACTGAGGGATAAGTTTAAAGAAATTGGTATTATGACAGTCGCATCTCAATATGTATATGAAAATCTAGTGTATGTTAAGAAAAATATACATTCATTCACAAAGTTTAGCGACATTCATAATATAAACACTAGAAATAAAGATAAACTCGTGTTGCCAACGACTAGACTACAAAAAGTAAGCAAGTCTTTTCGATGTCAGGGTGTGAGATTCTACAATAAGATTCCAAGCAAATTTCATGAATTAAGTATTAACAAATTTAAGTCCTTGGTTAAACAGAAACTGTGTGATAAAGCTTACTACACAGTTACTGATTTTTTAAATGATAAATTTGCTTGGGAGTGATGCTGCTCGCTCCCACAAGTGATGAACATTTAAATTTTGTTCTAATTTGTATTTCATTTATTCTAATTTGTTTAGTTTTTCGTTGAAATTGAATTGTATAGTATTTTTTATTTATTTTTTGTTTTTTTTTTTGTGTAAGTTTGTAAATGTGAGTATAGTGTAGGCTTGTAATGTTAGTTTATATTTTAGTAATTTTCTGGTGGTTTTGAGTGTTTCCACGGCCTACTCAAGTGTCCTGCTGGCGGCAGTGTCGTGTTCCGGGTTGTGGATCCTGACTACATCGGTTAGGCTACACGATGGCTGGGGCCCGTGTGCCGTCTGTATGGACAGGTCGACTCAAAACTATGGTTCTTTCTTCAAAAGGCCAACCCAGACCCTATACTGCACTCACATAGTTCTTTTTAATATTGTACACGGACTTAAAAAAAAAAAGAAAAAAAGACACCTCTGTGGTTTGTTTCGGCGTTTCTTCCCAGAGTGAGTCGTAGGAAATGCCGGCGCCTTCTAGCTATAAGTCCGACTTGTAAAAATGTCTGAAAAGATTTACTTACAGAAATAAATATCATTTATCATTTATCATTTAGTCAAATACTCTTAATTTCCAAAGAAAAATCCTTACAAAAATAACATTATGTTCTAAATAAGTTAATCTCTTTCCTGTTTTTGCACCTAGAGAATGCCTTATGGCATTAAGTCCGCTTTTGTACGATATGTGCATTAAGTTTAAATAAATAAATAAACTTATTAATCTGCTACATAATGAAACACAAAAACGTCCACTAATATTTGCTAGAAATCACCAGATAATTTATACGCTGAGAATTCAATGGTATACACTAATATACTAAAAATAAAAGCCTCGTTCTAGTTATAAGACAATGTACACTTAAATATGTCGATCCCTTTTGTTTTTACAGGTATATCATTTAACACACAAACGCCGAAACATTATTTCGCACGCTCTTGTAAATGTACTTTTACTTAATTGACGGTCAAAACGCAACAATGCTTTCTTCGTATGACATAAAACTGATAGTATTTCTCACAGGAACTTTGAAGACAAACGAAAGTGAGAAGGTATTAAACTATAACTGGGTTAATGTGCTTCAAAATTCTTAGATCATCACTATTTGACTAAATCTCGTTTCGCGATATTACTACAAGCAATTTACATATATTTACAAAATATTTTTTTTAAATACAAAAAAGATACTTTAATTATTGTAGATAAGTGTGTGAATTTCAATGATTTTAATAATACATTCACAGCTTTTTCTCCGAAAACGGAGACAGAAACTCATTACAAGCCTACATTTTAACATAAACCATAACATTATTTTCCACTTACGTAACAGATTGCAAGTCTTTAGCCGACAATGGAGCACATACATTTCGTTTAAATATTTATTAGTTTCTAATAAATACATACACATAAACATTGATTGTGTTTGTAACACAATATTTGTCGTAAGTGGGTATTAAACTCACGACCTCAGCCTTAGCTATCAGGTTCATTATCTAACAAGTCCATAGTCCTGTCAATATTTTTAATAAGTTGATATTAACTTTGTTTATAAATTTCTGTTCAAGTAACAGTCCGATACTTGCTCAGTGCAGAGGTCAATCAAGTAAATTTGTATTCTTTACAGTTTTCAGTGATCTTTCTTTTACAAAAATATTTAAAGGTTATTAGAACGATAACTAAAAATGTACTGAACTCTTTTAACAGGTTTTTTACCATGAACCGTGTCTATTCATTCCGAATCGTAATGTGATGACTCACTTATCAGTGACAACAACATGTCGTGAGCATCACGCAACAACATAATGCATAATCGATTCTTCGTACATTTAAGTAAGACTAATGCTTGAAAAAACATCGAGTCAATAAGAAGTTTTAGGAATGACCAGCGTGACATGTTAAGTGCCTCAGATAGTTCGTTTCGTCACGAACGTTGCTTTCTCTGCGAGTTCCCACCCTCACCTCAGCACCGCTGTCTGTGAGGACTAAAGACCTCACTCATTCACTTGATTGTTGACAAAGGATTACAATAGACTGATCTTTTCAACAACAATATACTTATAATGAAGCTCATACTGTTTTTGTGTTTACTCAGATTTCTTTTTATTGGTTGTAGAGTCTTTTCAATATTGATGGAGCGGTTAAAATATTGACAAAAAAGGAAATGAGGTTTAAAAGTTTAGAAATACTAAATGATGGATTTCTCTTTTCTTGAAGTACTACATCTTTCTTCTTGTGCCGAGCAGTTATAAACTCATTGCCAGCTCATGTATTATTCCTTCCTACTATGATCCCGGGGCGTGAAAAAGCATATGACTATGCCGCCATATTATGGGTCGCCATACTGTTTGCATTCGCTTAAATATGGTGACCCAACTTTTGGATTTTGTTCATGCTTTCCATTAGGCATAATGGAGTCACCTTCGCAGGCTTTAAATAAAAAAGTAATTTCAAACACGGGTACTTACAGTTTCTGTGTTTTAATTGATGTAGTTATTATAAAGTAATATAGTAAGTTTTTTTCTATTAGACTAAGTAGTCAAATAGAAAACAACTTGTTCATGAAGTCATGGACATCAAAATAAAGAGTTATATTAAGAGAAAATATAATGTCTGCTGCTCTTAATCTGAGTACATTCAGATTTCTGCTAACTAGTTTATAAGATGAACATTGTAGAATACAATAGACCACCCTTTTGCCAGTTGTTCGTTATCACTACTGTTTGGAATGTACATTTGAAGATTTATCTTCTTTGTGAGGCTCATTTAAAAAAGATCTTATATCACATACCCGACTACGGCGAAGTCCAAAGAAAGGTTAGTAGAAGGACGGAGAGTCTATGTGTGTATCTTTCCTTCACCTAAAGTACTGAAGTGATCATAATGAATAAAGTGTCAATATATTAGTAATTGTGGTCCAGGTGTTTTTACGTGGCCGGGTTACAGTTTTTTCTGTTTATTTTCTATACTTATATATAGTTTAATACTAATACTAGTAAGTTTACCTATATGATGTAATATATAAAGAACTACAGGGATCACAGCGGATACTTTTAAATACATAGAAAACATTGCCCTCAAATATCAGTGCCTAAGAAAAGCTACCATAGAATATTTAGGTTTCAATTAATTTTTATTATTACACAGTATTACGTTTAACATGTACCAGAAAGTAAGTAGCGTATGCATTACAACGCCCATTACAAGAATTTTATCTATCTAAATCTTAATAGCTCGAATCTTCAAAGGCACGTTGTAAATGTTACGAAACAGTAGTAAAGGTTGTAAAATCCGTGAGACGAAAACTAAGAAACTGTCCGAACCTCGGTGTTCGCTAACCCTTGGCTCTTCGCTAAGAACGCCTTTCTTCCAATAATTTCTCCTAATCTAGGGTTGTTAACTGAAGATTACGAGTATAATGCCAATATATTATGAAATATTATTGATTATAGTTTTTAAAAACTAATAAGATGGGCTTAGCTAATATTTTCCGACTATAACCATTTCAATGTTCATAAATGGGACCCTAATATTTTCGCCTTATTGCTTACTTTACCGGATTATTTTTCTTGCAATGGTTTTTTTCTATTACCAACATTTCTCTTTTACTACATGCTGATCATGCGGGGAAAGTTTTGATGCTTGTATGTAAATATTATTTAATTGAATATTGTAAATCCCTACTAATATTATAAATGCGAAAGTAACTCTGTCTGTCTGTTACGCTTTCGCGCCTAAACGACTGAACCGATTTTGATGAAATTTGGTATGAGGATAGAACTGAACTTGGGAAAGGACATAGGCTACTTTTTACCGCGATAACCAACATACACGCGGGCGGAGCCGCGGGAGAAAGCTAGTAAATAATAAATTACAAAAAAACACACATTATATAAAATTTTGTCCAATCTTTCAATCTGAAAATATTTGATTTACAGCAATATGTCTGCTTCTGTTACATGTAAATTAATGTGACGATATACACAATCATACTTTAAAATAAATAAAATAATGGGAATGTAATCTATCCCTCTATATTTTATTTTTCATGGCTTAATTTTGGTTATATGCATGTGGATTTGTGAGAATTTCTTTAAAGCCAGTAGTTATATGTAACTATAAATTGGTGGCCTGAGATATCTTTAGTTATTACTAGCATTGATATATGTTTCTAGTAACAGGTATCGACGGACTACATGTAAAACGGAAAAGCAGTTGGAAATAAAATTATCATAATTAATTAAACCTGTTGGTAGCCCTACACACCATTTGTATGCTTACATATTTTATAGCTACGTGGGCTTTACGACTGATTCTGTGCAGCCCACCCTTAGGTGAAAAGGTCAAATCTCTCTTTATAGAGTCTAACATAGTTCTTTATCAATTTATGTTTACATTTACAACAAGTGTTACAAATATTAAAAGCTAAGAATATACTGTTCATCCTCTTTTACTCAAAATGTCCCTCAATTAAACTATAACTATATACGGCTTGGCCTGCTTATATGTCGGTAATCGCTACAAAAAAGAACCTATGTATGGAGCCTTTTCTGAGGTCCAATTTATCTCTACCACCTCTGGCGTCTTGCTCTGTGAAAACCCGGACCATGTTATTTCACATTAGGCCCTGTTCCAGGGGAAAGAAATCCTCAATATTTTGGATATCTAGGGTATCTATGTGCAGGGAGTGGGGAGACACCCGAGACGACGCGAGGGGAGAAGCTATCCTGGAGTGGGCGGCTGGACTGGACCTACGACTCTTAAATCGGGGTTCGGTCAGTACCTGTGTGCGATGGCAGGGGGAGTCGATTGTCGACCTGTCTTGGGCGACTCCTTCAGCAGCACACACGGTATCGGGATGGAGGGTGGCGGAGGAAGTGGTTAGTCTTTCTGATCACCGGCACATCGTTTTCGATGTGTCTCTCTGCCGCCCGGACCGACCACGCCAGGATAGAGAACCTCCGCGACGATGGTCCCTTAAGCGGCTCGACAGAGATATGGTCGTAGCCGCTTCCCACGTCGCGGATTGGTCCGAGGAAAGGGTTTCGTCCGATCCGGAGGAACTGGCGGCTTGGTTTGGGAACATTATGGCGTCCATATGTGATGCCTCAATGCCCCGGGTCAAGCCTGCCAGAAAGGGCTCGGCGTACTGGTGGAGCGCGGAGATCTCGCGTCTGAGAATGATGGTCACAAGATTGCGCCGCCCGTACCTTCGAGCCCGGAGAAGACGGCGAGCGACAGCCGAGGAGATCGACAGAGCACGGCGGGAATATGGAGCCGCTGTAAAGGCTCTCAGCGATGCAATTGCTGAGGCCAAGGCTCGGTCTTGGAAAGAGCTCATCGCGGGACTGAATAGGGATCCATGGGGGCGACCATATAAAATGGTACTGGGTAAGCTCAGACCATGGGTCCCTCCACTGACGGAAACCCTGGACCCGGAGTTTTTGGAAAGAGTATTAGAAACGCTCTTCCCAAGGGTCCAGGACAGTCTCCCGATCTCTCCGTCACAGTCGGACCGCCAACTCTGGTCCGACGAGTGGGAGGTGACGGCGGGAGAGCTGGATCGAGCCGTGCGGCGGCTAGCTTCCCGCAATACTGCGCCTGGGCCTGATGGTGTTCCAGGTCGGGCGCTTGTGATAGCTCTGCCGGTACTGGGAGACAAACTGAGACAGATTCTCACGAATTGTCTCAGCCTTGGTGTTTTCCCCCTCGGCTGGAAAGAAGCGAGACTGGTGCTCCTGAAAAAGGAAGGAAGGGCTGCAGATTCTCCCTCTGCGTTCCGACCGATATGCCTGCTGAACGAGTCCGGGAAACTCTTTGAAAGAGTCATCTCGGACCGTATCAGCGAGCACCTGTCGCGACTGGGCCCTAATCTGTCGGACTGCCAGTTTGGATTCCGACAGGGGCGTTCAACAGTGGACGCTGTTAGGTGTGTCCGCTCCTTGTCGGAATCGGCAGTCCGATCGGGGGGGGTGGCGTTGGCAGTTAGCCTTGATATCGTCAATGCCTTCGGCACCCTCCCCTGGTGCGCGATTAGGGCGGCTCTCGAATATCACGAGGTGCCGCCCTACTTGCGTGTACAATCTGCGTGACAGGACTGTGAAGTTTTTCGATCGGAACGGGATGGAAAATCGAAGAGAAGTGTGTTGCGGGGTTCCTCAGGGCTCTGTATTGGGTCCTTTACTATGGAACCTCGCATACGATGCGGTCCTTCGCACCAGTCTGCTCTCTGGCCTAAGTATCGTCTGCTATGCGGACGATACTCTAATACTGGCTAGAGAGTCATGCTTCGAGGAGGTGCTTCTGCTCGCCGAGCTGGGAGTGGCTAGTGTCGTAGAAAAGATTCGTGGGCTGGGCCTAAGGGTGGCGCCTCAGAAAACTGAGGCAATATGGTTCCATGGCCTACGTAAGCGCCTGGAACCACCCAGCTCATGCCTCCGGGTGGGTGACACTGTAGTCCAGGTGGGCCAGTATATGAAATACCTAGGCCTTACCCTGGACAGTCGGTGGAGCTTCGAAGAGCATTTCGGGCGATTAGTCCCCCGAGTGCGAGGGGTAGCTGGGGCGTTACATCGTTTGCTGCCCAATCTCGGGGGGCCACGGGAAGAAGTTCGCTGCCTCTACATGGGCGTCGTGCGATCAATGGTCTTCTATGGGGCACCCGTCTGGTCTGAAGACCTGGCGGGTTCCTCCCGCTGCAAAGCTCAAGTCAAGAGTGTGCAGCGGTTGATGGCCATACGGATCGCACGGGGCTACCGCACTATCTCGTACGAGGCAGCGACGATCCTGGCGCGATCTCCACCCTTCGACATTCTGGCCGACATGGATACGATGGTCTACGACCAAATTCGATCTGTCGGTCGGAATGTCGAAGAGATAGCGCCGGATCACGAGCCCGGAATGCTACGGCGGAACGCACACACGCAAGCCCTGCAGGCTTGGCGGGCACGGCTTGAAACACAGGGCTGTGCCAGCCAGCGCGCTGTCGGAGCCGTTCTGCCGAACTTCGAAGCTTGGATAGAGAGGACCGACTGTGTCACCTACCGACTAACTCAGGTACTCACCGGACACGGTTGTTTCGGTGAGTATCTGAATAGAATCGGACGTGAGGCTACGGCACAATGCCACCACTGCGGGTCCGACCGGGACTCCGCCCAGCATACGCTGGAAGACTGCCCTGCTTGGGAGTCTGAGCGTCGAGTCTTGGTCGGACGGATCGGAGGAAACCTGTCACCGCCTGCATTTGTCGCGGCAATGCTGGCGAGTGACGAGGGATGGAAAGCCGCGGTCTCCTTCTGTGAGGACGTTATGCTACAGAAGGAGGCCGCAGAGCGGGATCGGGAAAGGGCCGATCCCGCTCGAAGGAGGCGGCGAAGGGGACGCGGCAGAGGTCGCTAGCTCCCCAATCGTCGCCTAAGGGTCGCTGCGGCTACATCTTGGGGGGATGTGACCGCTGCAAACGACCCGAGACAGGTGACACCCCCGGTGCAGCTGGGGGGTGTTGCCAGGGTGGGTTGGTGATGCGCCTCTTACTGCGTAGAGCCATGGGAGGCGCTGCACCGTCCTGTCCTAGGGGTGAAAATAGTCACCCCGGGATGTACCCCAACCTTTGGGGTACGGCAGGGGGGACTCCAGAAGCCGCTGATGCGTTCCTGGTGTTCCTCCCAACTGCCGAGGTAGGCCGCCGCGGGGTTTAGTGGGTAGACCGGTTCCTCCGGGAGTCCCACACACGCCCTTCGTCTACCCCACGAAGGGTATGGTGCGAAAAGCATTCCCCGCGTAAAAAAAAAAAAAAAAAAAAAAGGGTATCTATGTGCAAATTTACAACGTACAGATTTTAGCATTCACAACGTATAAACTAGTTGGTTAGCTAAACTGCTATGATTGGGCAGGACAGGTTTATTAGAAACGTAATTTATGATATTGTCAATTGTCCGTCGGACAATACGGAATACTTTCACTGCGACTTGTCGCTTATTTGCATATTAAATCGTGAATACATCTCACGTCATATATTTATATGCCTTTGTTTTGGTATACAGAAAGAATTTTGAACGAAGCTTGAAAAATTATGTTCTTATATTCTATCTTTCATCCAGTTTTTTTTATCCAACGATAAGATAGCGCGAGCATCATATTTGTATTTCTATTTATTATAAAAAAATACCAACGTGATAATATAGGAGTACTCAGGAGTATTAGGAGCTTTAACCTCCACGGCTATCAGTAATTAGCAGCTCAAATCCTTGTGATCTCGGTCAAAAGTTCAAATTACAACAAGCCATAAATAAAATAAAAAATATAGTTCTGATTAAGATTTATTTACTGATCTAGGACAGTGTCTAACATTTGCTGCGTAGAAAAAAAACACTAGTCTGAATTGGGGAGGGACCGATTAACGAGTTCTTAAGAATGTAAATTGGAGTTGAACCTAAGAGAGTTAATAGAAACACTCTAATTCGTCTTTGTAAAGACAGTACAACATGCGAAAACTCCATTGACTCGTTCGGAAAGAGATTAATTAAACCCTCTGCTGTTCAGTGAACTTCGCATAAGTAGATTATTTATTAAAGGAACTGACTTGACTTTCCATACTTTGCTTTAAAAAAGTTATCTTAATATATAAAACAAAACCGTAGTCACATTACATTTTATAGCTTACAACACTCGCTAATCTCCGAATAAAAATAATAGTATTAAACGATCAATTAATATTACAAATGACCAATTTATTTTAACGAACATAACTATCTTTGAAAGCGATCCTATAAATTATATCATGATTGCGCCAGGCCTCTACAATTTAGAAAATGAGAGTGAACACCGCATGATATCTGTAGGCGTTCTACAAACCTGTTCCAAGTATTGAACAAAGCATTGAACTTCAAATGTATCTTGATTATCAATGTTACGGCATCTTAAGGCCGTGACGTGTATGGTCCGTTTAGAATTGCAATTGGTTAATTAGGGATTTAGTACATACTATTTTTGGACGAATCGCTTCGGAACGATTAACAACTTACAATCTGATCTTTTTCAAAAACACCGCACCAACAGAGGAATGGGTGTCATGTCACACTTTTTAGTTGCAAATTGTTCTCAACAATATTAATTTTATTGAAATGATAGTACTATTAAATCTGTTATGCAGTCTTATTTTTAAGTATGAATTATCATACTTCCAATCCTTTTTAAGCGAATGTTATAATAATCTACAATAGGCTAAAGACTTTTGATGAAATAGATGCTTAATTTTATTTTTATTGGTCTCTAAATGTAAAACCTTTGTCCAAATAAGAATCCTTCTACAACAATCCCGCGCAAGTTCGACGATCAAAGTGTGTTACAAAGAGCTCAATCATTGCTCCGAGATTTCTAACACCACTAAATTGTTGCCCCTATGATTAATTGACTAAGATGATTCTCAACCGAGATCAAATCACGTTGATAACCTTTAACTATATAGGTAATGATGTGACACGAATCTGAAACTCATGGATAACCAACAATAACGTTTGTTTTCAACTATGATTGATTATAAAATAGTGGAGGGCAATATTGAAGTACAAGACGAGTTTAGTCTTTTAAGTCAAACTGAACTGACTATTATTATAGTATAAAATTACAGATCTTAGGATATAATGGGCTGGTATGCACCGATTAGATAACAGCTTAGATTTTGAATAGTCAAAAGCATAAAATAAAATCTAAATCTTGACTTAAGATAGGTTCCTTTTGCTCCATTAAAATCTTAAATTGAACTGGAAAAGTTGTTTGACTTATGATACATATAAATATTATTTTACATAAATTAAGTGACGTGATGTTTTGAAAGTAGATACCTACGCGTAGATATCGGTAGTATTAAGGTATTAATTAATAGGAAATGCGCATTAAATTTATTATGGTCCTCATAAACAAAATATTAATAAGTAAAAGTGAATGACTAAGAACGTAACGAGTATTACTTTCAGAGAATAACCACATGCCTAAAGGAAATAATTACAATTATTTAATTTAATTTATTAATTAATTTATTTGTCTAGATCGCTGATATTTTTGGGTATCACTACAAGGCTCACTACTCCTTAGAAGATATAGGAGATATAGGTTTGTGTCAAGTTTTCATTCACAGTTTGTCTCTCTTGGTCGGCCCTTACGATACCCACAAGAGAAATAGGGTAAGTTAGTAAAGTTCCATATTCTTAATCCGTCTACAAGGACTTCACGAATTTCTGGATATTTAAGACAATCCTTAAAAGTATAACTTTAAATTAACCTCCGTCATAAAAATTGCATGAAAGTACGTGAAAACCTACAACACCTTCTTCGGGTCTACTTACAAACGTTTGCTCTCGAATTTTTTTCTTTATTTGTGCTATAAGACGTTGCTTCGTATCAAATTTCAAAATTCTGAGTTCACGGGACCCTGTAAGTAGAAATTTGATTGTTCCGGAACTCCAAGGGACAGTAGAACTGCCTCTTCGACATACATTTCAGCTTAATACCGCGCATGTTCATGAGGAAAAAATCGGCCAAGTGCGTGTCAGGCCAAGCACAGGAAAGGGTTCCTCAGTCACCCATAATGGTACGTGGATTGGAAATCGTATCCAATGGATAATTGTTATGTTTACGTATTAATGCGTTCATTTTGTATGACATTTTCTAAGTAAGCGCATTGTAAAAGTTAAGCCTCTATAACTCCTGAACCAACAAAGTTATCTGATCCATTATAATTTTCCTTTAAAGTTCATTATATGGACCACTATCACGAATTTTCCCAGAATTTTTGAGCCAGCCGCTTAGCTTTTAGAGGGGGGGGGGGGACGCCCTGTTTTTACAAAAAAGTGGCCTTTAAAGTGAATTTCTCGCAAACGGATACCTAAATCAAAAAATCGTCTTAAAAACCCTATTGTTTTTAAAAGACCTATCTAATGATACCCCACATGATGGGGTAGCCGTAAGAAAAAAAAACATCCCCACGTTACGTGTAGGGGAGGTACCCCCAATAAAAATATTTTTCATAATTTTATTGTACCACTTTGTCGACGTAATTACAATACATATTCGTGCAAAGTTTCATCTTTCTACCACTTACCGTTTGGACGGTAAGTCGAGGACGGACGGACGGACAGACGGACATGACGAATCTATAAGGGTTCGAGGTCATGAACTTCGGAACCCTAAAAAGGGTCTTGACGGACAACAAAGTGATCCTAAAAGGGTTACGGTTTTTCCTTTTTGGGTACGGATCCCTAAAAAAAATTGTTATATTAATATACGATGTAACTCTTTCTTGGGATATTCAAAGTTAATTACGAATCAATTACAAAAATGGATTCAGCGCGTTTATTTCATGTAATATTTCAGCGCACTAAACAAATATAACCTTACAGCCGTATTCTGCTACAGCGACTGCTGTTTAATAGTTACTGTAGTAAAATTCTCATGTACCTAGAAATGCCCTAATCTCTAACATCTAAATAATGCACCTACTATGACGAAATGTTTAAACACAACGTTTTACTAGTAAACATAAAGTTCTTGAATTAATGACAAAACATTAGGTCCAAGCGTACAATATTCTTTATGATTATTACTCAAAGGTGAAAGGTCATTACGCGATCATGAGACGTACATAATTTTGTGACTATAATCTGTTTATACACGCTTTTACATAGTTCAAAGATGTAGTAATTTAGTAATTTAGGTATGTGAATAATCAAAAAAAATATACTCATACATGGGATGATGTTACAATACCTTGTTGGTCTAGTGGTTTGCATAGCGGCTGCTGATCAAGAGGTCTCGAGTTCGATTCCCGTGTCGGATCAATTGTTTGTGTGATCCGCAAATATTTTTTTTCGGAGTTTGGGAGTTTTCTGTGTATAATTTGTATGTATTTACAAAAAAGCCAAGTGTGTGTCAGGCCACGCACAGGAAAGGGTTCCTCAGTCGCCCATAATGGTACGTGGATTTAAAATCGTATCCAATAGATAATTGTTATGTATTAATGCTTTAATTTTGTATGACGTTTTCCAAGTAAGCGCATTTTATAAGTTAAGTCTCAATAACTTCTAAACTAACAAAGTCATCTAATCTGTAATAATTTTCCTTTAAAGTTCATTATATGGACCACCATCACGAATTTAGTTTGGTGTTAGATTGAATTTGTGGAAGATGTTCGAAAAATGAGGATTTATATAACTGTCAAATAGAAATTGTATAAACAAACAACTTTACGTTTTCTAATAAATGATCACCTAAAAGAAAAATACAAATAAATAATAATGTTGAAGCGAATACCTACTTTAATGTCACGCAAGTCATCGTGCAACACATAAGGAACCCAAATTAAAATTTGGCCTAATGTTTTTATTTCAGCTATCAGCTGTTATAGTTTTTTCTTAAAGCTCAACTCATGATTTTTTTTCCAAGTATTCCGAAGCAGCCGTTTAGGTTATAAATTCCACTTTAAAGGGAATTATAAGGAAATCATGGAACGCACTCCCTCTCGAGGTTAAGATGGTTAAAACTCGACAAAGTTTTAAAGACCGGGTGAAGAATCATTTCCTAAAAGCCTTATCAGATTCACCGTGATTTCATCGCACTCTCTTCTTTTAGAACTTATATATGTATTATATATATATATATATATATATATATTATATGTATGCTTATATTATATTTAAGGTTTATACTGTGTTTATGTATATATTAGTATGTATTGGAATGTATGTGGATAAATATGAATCCTTTATTTATTTTTTATCAAATCAAATTATGAGTTGTGCATCTACCTAGTTTTTGGCTCTGCATCACCCTAAGGTCGACTGGCAGAAAATGCCTACGCATTAAGTCCACCTTTGTCACTGTTATGTGCTTAAATTATAACTAAATAAGGAAAATATAACCAAAAAAACTCACAAACGAATTTCTAAAATCAAAATCTAAGCTAAATCAAAACTAAAATCAATGGTCTTAGCCACCTCTCAATGTTTTAAAAGACCTATCTAATAACGGATCGGATGGACGGTCAAGACGAAACTCTTAATGTTTTTAGGGTTCCGAGACGTTAACTACGGAACTCTAAAAATAATGTTTTGTGTAAACGGGATTAATAAAAACAAAGTGAAATAAAACAATTCATATAGATGCCTTTCAGAAGTAGAAATTGTATTCCGCATGTATTGAAATATGAACAAAATACATTTGTCATGCCGTAAACAACATTTACTCATGTTTAAAGATAGTAAATTAGTCAGGATTTGATTCTAATTTATTTGACTATTTTGTGTTATTTACACACAACAATTATGATTAAACAACAACAACAACAACAAATGAATAATTTTGTAATATTAACAAAAGAATTAGAGATATATGATATACATTCTAACATACACCGTATTAGATAGGTATACTCAGTGTCTCACAGATGTGCACCTGAAGAAAATGAAAGCTAATAAAAAAAAATACTGCCTTGTTGGTCTAGTGGTTAGCGTATGCGGCTGCTGATCAAGAGGTCTCGGGTTCGATTCCCGTGTCACTCCAAATATTTTTGTGATCCACAAATATTTGTTTCGGAGTCTGGGTGTTTTTCTATGTATAATATGTATGTATTTACAAAAAAAAGTATGTTTATGTATTTATATCAGTTGTTTAGTACCCATAACACAAGCTCTGATTATTTTGGGACTAGAAAGCTAGTCTAAAAAAGTAGCCTAAGTTACTCCTTATATCACCAGCTATCTGCCAATGATAGTCCCGTCGAAATCGGTCCAGCCGTTCCAGAGATTACCCGGAACAAACAGACAGACAGACAAAAATTGTGAAAAAAAAATATACACACATCAAAAGTGTCTAGGGATCAACATATATTTTTGCAATAACTTTTCTCCTGATTGATATTAATTAAAAATTTCTTTAAGGATTCATCAAATAAAGTGTTTTCGTTTGTCACAGTAACGATAAACCAAGTCACCTTTGCATTAGTAAAGAAATTTGCCATTTTCCTAATAAAGGGATTTTTGACATTTGAACCACTAACATTAAAGTTCGAAAAAAAGACTGAAATAACAGTTTTCTTTAAAATTTTATTAGGTAACTTAAACAATTAATAATCCGTGTTTCTACCGCGAACACTAACAACACAAGAACATCGGTTTGGCATACTCAAAATGAGTTCATCCAAATCACGCTGTGGAATGGCCGCCCATGTTCGTTGCAACAACAAAAAAAGGTCTTCTTGCGACTGGATACCCTCCATATTCGGCAGAGCTCTTCTCTGTAGCATATCCCATGCATGCTCAATCGGGTTCAAGTCTGGCGACTGAGCAGGCCAGGGCAGGACATTGATGTTAGCTGCGGCGAGAGTCTGTCTTACAACTCTTGCGGTGTGCGGTCGTGCATTATCATGCATTAACTGAAATAAGGGACCGATTTGCACTTGTAGAGGAACGATGACGTCTGATACAATCGTCTCAGCATAAATTTGAGCGTTGAGGTTGCCTCTGATCCAAATCAACTCAGTTCTTCCGCCGATCCAAATACCCGCCCATACCATGATGGTTCCACCACTATAAGGATGGACTTCCTGGCAGGATTTTAATCGCTGTTGGCGTCCAGGGGTTCTCCAGTGTCGTATACGTCTTGTATCCGGTCTCATACCAAAACGAGACTCATCAGAAAAGCACACGAAACGCCATTGTTCTTCTGCCCAATTTCTGTGTTCAAGAGCCCATTGATATCGAATCCTACGATTGTGCATTGCTATAGGTGGTACCCGTAGCGGTCTTCGGGAATGAAGGTTCACTTCATGCAAGCGGTTTCTGACTGTTTGGTCGCTAATTAAGTTCCCTGAAGAGTGATGAAGCCTCACGGCTAACATCATGGCGGTTATTGTTGGAGCTCTTCGAGTTAAGATTTGAATGTATCGGTCTTGTCTCCGTGTGGTGCAGCGATACCGTCCTCCATGGCGCTCAGCCACGGTACCAGTGCTTCGGTAACGTGTCCAAAGTCGACTGATAACACTCTGACTTGTATTCAGAGCTAAAGCCACAGTACGTTGCCGGGAACCAGCTTCTATCATTCCCACGGCTCTGAGCATTTCTTCCCTGCTTAAATGACGTCGCCGCTCCATAATAACGTTGGTTTTAATCAGTAGTAGGGAAACAGTAGCACTAATAATTTCTTCAATGCGTTGTATGTTTTTATAGGGAAAATATTGGCAGCTGATTTTCATCTTTTACTCGAATTTGATTGACAGTTCCTGATTCAAATTATGAAATGCACCAAAAAGGATCCATATAAATTTATAAAATCATAAATTTATTACAAAGCCACATCACAATCTCAAGAAATCCGCATAAAAATGCTTGATCCCTAGACACTTTTGATGTGTGTATATAGGCATATGTACTGTGTATACACACATATCCATTTAGTAAAAAACGGTTATTTTAATATTACAAACAGACACTCTAATTTTATTTACTTGTATAGATATGGAATAAGTAAAATCGGTGATTTATGTTATTGCTTTCAATAAAAACACACGTTACAACTAGTTGATATAGTTTTTTAAATAATATTTTTTTACATCGTCATTAGTGTACATAAAAGACTGGCAGTTAAATTTTATTACGGAGTTCTTAACTCGGTGTCAAGTTTTAAGTAAAAACATGTTTCATATTTCGAGCCTCCGATGTGGGGACGTACAACCGTATCCTTAGTTGACAGAAATCGCAGAATGAACGATTTACTTAGACAAAGTTTTATACATGTTGCATGAGTAGTTGAGCTCTAAAAATTTATTAACATCTTTATCATGCCCGTCAGACCTCGAATCAAGCTGTCAGTCGAGGCGTTTTGGTATAGTCACAGAAATTGATGGTCATAAAATCGAGTGTAATAGACCCTTTCGAGGACTTCAGCAAATAACTTGACAGGTTTGGTATAATTCGAGGTCATTAGTTCGATTCCTACACAGGAAAACAATTGTATATTTAGTGCGATCATTTTTTTGAGAGTAATTTATCCATAGATATGTTTAGAAATATATATAAACATACGTATACCTATTTATTCAGTAGTTTGGTTTGCCACACAGGTTTTTTTCTGTTTGGGATGAGAAGATTGTGTAATGTGAAATTTCAAGTTTTTTTTTAAAGTAAAAACTTAAACCCAACTTCGACAAAAATCGATGCTGAAAAACTATTAAACAAGATTTAAACAAGATATTACTCGGCAACAATTATCAGTGTATGGAGGTACACATTCAAATCTGAAAAGCCGTAGTAACACGTTACATAGAAACGTATCATAACACTATAGAAATGCGTGACTACGTCTTTTTAATTCATACTTTTTCAGCAACGGTTTTTGTCGTAGTTGGTCATATAAAGCCTTTAACCAGCTGATGACCGAAATGCTTCTAACGATACCTCATTTGTCCAGTTCTAATTAGAAGTTGAGGAGCTATGAGGAAACAAATGAAAAAACATACATACAGAGCCTGACAAAATCATAATCCTCCTCTGGCTTTGCCGTAGCCAGCTAATAACCTCAGTAACTTGCAACGGATGCAGTGACCAATACTAAACGTGAAAATAGGAAATTAAGATACTGATCAACGTGTGTGGTCGAAGTCCCGATTAATGAACATAGAATTAATAGTATATATAGATGCCGCTGCGTGTTGAGAAGCAGTACATTTAAGTGCTCTCGACAATAATATAATACAGCTGTGTAGTATCAATTAATGATAGCAATTAGACACCGTCATCGCGTTTAAATCATATTTAACACCGTTCCGTGCTTTGTGGGCGATGTTACACTGCACTAAGTAAAATTGTTCAATGTTATCAGGAAATTACCGCATTCCGACACATTGTCTTTGAATTTTGATGATACATTCATTAATAAAACGAATATACGCTACCCTGACTCATTTAAGCGTATTGCCTGCATATTGTAATAAGAAGTGCTCTGAACATATAAATAAACAGGTGTATGAAAATAATGTTTAAAAAAATGTTTCAAGATGGGCGCCTCCGTTATGAATAATTCCATATATCCTTGTACACTCCTTTCTCCGTCAATCAATATATTAATTTATTCTTCAAAATATTTCTTCTTGGTTATAATAACATTTCGCCGGGGCTCTTTTTGTTACTGTATATAGTTATTGTTAGGTATTACTCAAATTTAATGAGTTTTTTCTAGTAATTTTTTGTGTTAATAAACACATCATCAGTGAATCAAGCAATCATTGCTGCGGTTTTTGATTGTCACAAATGTTTACAAAACAAGCGTGCTTCATGCCCGTTACACACGTCTTGACAAATCATTTCCACTTAACTGTGCAGATATATCGATCATGTTTGTGAGAAATCGTTACAGATCACATTATTCGTTGTTGGAGGGATAAGAAGCGTACTAAGCGTAGTGTAACGATTTGTCGAAACATGTGTAGCGAGCCTGAGGTGCGTGAGTCGTGCGTGTGACTTGGGGTCACTTTCCTTTTCATTGATACTTGCATTTTTTAACACGTCCCGTTTAAGTTGTCTATTTCCCCAAGTATAATAACCTTATTAAAGGTTTTGTAGAGGTTTATTTCGTATATATTATTACTAGCTTTCGCCCGCGGCTCCGCCCGCGTGTATGTCAGTTATCGCGGTAAAAAGTAGCCTTTGTGCTTTCCCAAATTTAGTTCTATCTTCATACCAAATTTCTTCAAAATCGGTTTAGTGGTTTAGGCGTGAAAGCGTAACAGACAGACAGACAGACAGACAGAGTTACTTTCGCATTTATAATATTAGTAGAGAATAATGTAATGCATAATATGAAATAAAATAATCCTCACTTTAACAAGCAGCTTTCCCTTGCCTCTTTTCCCAAGCAGACTGCGAAATTATTAGATGACAACAAAGTTTAAAAACAGCTGCCTGCCTCGGTGGCGCATTGTTAGCGTATGCGACTGCTATGCTTAAGGCCTAGGGTTCGATTCGTGAGTCTAGTCGGGCCAAATGTTTGTGATTCGAAAATATTTGTTTTGTAGTTTGGGTGTATTCTATGTATAATATGTATGTATTTACGAAAAAAAGTATGTTTATGTATTTATATCAGTTGTCTAGTTGTGTTTAAGATGTCTGAAATAATAATTATTATTTAACATTAATAACAACCTTGAAGAAAAGCTGCCGTAAGTATTTGTCCTTTATGTATTCGTTGCATATAAATTACCTATAAGTACTCAAGCTCGCTAGAATACAACCTTCGGTTGTGGTTCATTGTTCTGTACTTTGATGCGCAAGTAAAGTTCTGCGTGAAAGCGGCCGCGCTTCTCACAATACATACTAAACGTTACAACTCAATCTTGAAATAAGCGACTGTTCTATAGCTAATGCTTACTTTCATACAATTATCGTGTATTGTGTTTAATTGTGCGAGCTTTCTTGATTAAGTAGTTCGATTCCTACATTTTATAGGTACTTTACACTTTGAAAATATGACAATGTAAAATATGAACCACTTTGAATAACAGTGGCACCACTGGAGGAGAAGATAAAATGTAATAGGTTGTCTTAGTATGGACATGTCACGCAGAGGGATGATTAAATGTTGGGTATGGGAGTGGGTATTAAGAAAGAGGAAGACAAAAGAAAATATGATTGGTCGATTTTGTGAAAGAAGTTAAATCTAGGAAGGGAGTTATCAATGAAATGACGATTAACAGAGTAGAATGGAAGGGTAAGACATACTGCGCCGACCCTAAATAAAATTGGGATAAGGACAGGCAGATGATAATATGAGTGTAACATTTCTTTAATCAAAAAATTACTTCTATAAGGGCTTGTTATAATATAGCTTTAATATACCTATCATTCTCAAATCCGGATAAAAAAAAATGCGCAAACAACATTCAAGTGCAACGCAAGTAAACGTCGAAAGCGACAATTCTCGGAAATAACATTCAAACACGTTTCACACCTCTGTAAGCAAACAGAGATGACGAACTTACAGAAAGTTTTAGGCAAAATATTAGAATAAATCCCACGCTATATGTTCCATTAACTGCATTGTCGTTTATTATTGTTGGTTTAGCTTGCTTGTTGACTGCTTGTTAGTTAACAAGCTGGTGTTAGTGGTAGCAATAAGTTTTTGAAATTAAAAACATATTTTTTTAGTCCACTGGAGACCTTCTCCAGTAGAAATATTCCGTTCTATCTGCCAGAGGTGACATTACAATTCAATTTGCTTAGAATAAAAGTAGATACATCTACTCGACTTAAAAATATCTAATTCCTACACAGAGAGCTAAGCTTTGTATCTGTATACTTGGAACATTTTTCCTCAGTTTTAACTTCAGCTAGGTATGTCAGGAATCAAATGTACTCACGAATTCATCATTATATCTTTGTAATAATTAAAATTATAGCAGTTACTTCTCTATCATGAAAAAGGTTCCGTACCATCATCCATAAATTTCAAATGTTACTGTTAACAACGGCAAAAATTACGTGTGTTGTATGGGAGTACTCCTTTATATTTTTTGTTTTGTTTAAGTATTTATTGTTACATCCTCATCTGTGAAAATTTCAAGTGTCTTGCTATCACAGTTCACGAAATACAGCCTAGTGACAAACAGACAGACGGCCGGACGGACTACTGTTTATATTATTATAGTTATTTGGAATTATTAAGAACCAAAAAATAGCATGTCCTGTTCATCTTCAAGAGCAAGAAATAAAACGAGTTTACAGATTTCACTCGTAACGAAGCATAATCTGGAATTCACCCATTTATTTTTATTGAACAACATTATTGTTTATGTAAAAAATATCCATCAAATTCTATTTGTATGTTAATGGTCACGAACACACACACACCTACACTATGTAATACGGCAGTTTCTGATGCTTTTATTTCATGATCATATAATCCGAAATAAAAAGTGAAGAGTTTATTGATTACCTCATTCACAAAAAAATAATACTGAATGCAATGTTACATTTTAAAAGTGTCTGAAAGGACCTATTTGGAATAAAAGCATGGTTGGCCTAGTGGTTTAAGCGGTCGCCACGCCGCTTTCTACTGCGCCAAGTGTTGTGGCTTCAAATCCTACATGGAACATCACTTTGTGTGATTCACAAATTCTTGTTCTAAGTCTGGGTGTTCAATGTGTCCGTTTCATGTATGTGTATTAAGTCCCCCGCGACACAGGATGTATATTCCTAATGCGGGGTTGTCTTTTAAAAGAAAGAAAGCTTTTTAACCGACTTCAAAAAAAAAGATGAGGTTCTCAATTCCTCGGAATCTTTTTTTTTATGTATGTTCAGCGATAATTTCTTCGTTTATGAACCGATTTCAAAATTTATTTTTGCATTGGAATGGGCGTAGCTTACAGGTGGTCCCATCGTCACCATATCGGGATCTGATGATGGGATCCCAAGGAAATCGAGTGAACTCCTCAAATATCATAGGCACAATGTCGCGATTTGGGTATTCGGAATAGTTTTTCATTGAAGTCGGTTCCTTTTTGTTAAAATTATTTATTTTATTAATTGATTAAATTTAAAGTTTCCTTTTTTAAATCTTTTTTTAATTATTATTAGTTTCTTAATAAAGAATCGTCTTCAATCGATTTGTCTGATTATACTTGACTTTTATATCTATGACGGGATTTAAATTCTTGAAGTTATTCGTATTTTAGAAGCATGTAATAGTAATATAGATTAACATATTCTTCAAGTAATAACTAGTTAAGGATGAGCTTGGAATTAAAACTTAGACGATCGGTACGTGAGAACAGCACAGAGGCCCCAGTGGTAATAAAAAATCACATTAAACTATTTCCCAGTAAAGTTTATTTAGTAGAAAGTAAATTAAAGTAAGATAGTCGAGAATGTGCAAGTATCTGTATTAATTATGAATTTTAAATATTTTCCGTTTCATTAACAACCTTTATGGTTTCTATTCGGATTACATATGAGGCATGGCATCGACACCTACAAGTAAATGGGACTTAAGCCTCAATATGAACCTAGTATTCTTGAAATATATACATTAGATTAGACAATCTCGTGAGACAATAAGTCACTCGAAGTAATATCTACCACTGAGAGACTGATAGCCGTTTCCAACAACGTCTTCTAAATTTTAGGGGCCACTTACAGAGAGTTAGGTAACCTTTAGTGATATTTCGATTCTCACCAACCATAGAGAACATAACCAATTGCTTAGATGTCTCTTAAAATTTATGTATGTTAGGGAGATCCTATTAAGGGGTTGATTTAAGTATAGTCGGTAAAAACAGGCATAATCCTTTTATGACGGCAGATAGACTACCTAGCACAGCTTTATTAGGACCATCAGCAAAAATATTTTATTGTTTACGTTAAAAAAATTTGGTAGTATCCTTAGCCATAAAACTCTTGACGTGTCAACTACAAACACAAACAAACTTATCAGTACTTTCAAAACCCTCTTTGGAATCTCATCAGCGTCACAAAAAAGGGTTTAATGTTTGCTTTGGAATACCGATGACGCTAGCCCCAAATGCTAAGCTCCGCAGCTAAAGCGATTGTCACAGTTTAAAAATTATTGGAATTTTATACATGATGAAGTTTTTTTAAGAGTGTTTATATAATAAATATATAATTTCATAGACCCAAGCGATATTATAGCTACATGTTTATTTTATGTTTCTCCAGTTTTAACATGCTTAGATGATGATGACTAATGAAAACGTAGACTATATTCTTTATCTGATGATTTTCTTCTCATAAGGATACCACATATTTTTTTCTCCGAATAGGATCAAATGTATATCATATCCTTTTTAAATAAGAATGAATTTAAAGAAAAATATAATTATTCTAATTATCCTTTTAACTTATATTACCTTTTCCTTTTTAAAGACAAGATAAACACACATATTCGATGAATACTTACACGACTTCATAAAGCAGATATATTAGTATAAATGTCTGAAAGTTATTTTTAAATCTTTTAACTACACCAATATATCAATACAGCAATGATGAAATACCATGATACTGATTAAACGTCAAGTACCTGCCTTAAGAGAGATGTCCAAAGTATCTGTATAAGTTATTGCTATAACTTGACCCTAATAAATCTTCCATGCATTTGTTTTAAAAATTATATATGTTCACTTATTGTTGTGGTTAGAGGAAACAATAATCCTAAGAATAGATGACAAATAAATTAATATTAATTTATTCTAATTATTTAAAAAAACCGTATGCAACACAGTACTTTAGTGACTTACAAACATAGTTTTAGTTTAAACTTATTCGCTACTAATTAAAATTGTTCATGGGTCTTTATAAATAGCTTAATGGCAAATAATAATATATAAAACCAAAACTACACTAATCAATCATCGTATATTTTCATACTCATCGGGTTTTTCGATTAATTATATTATTTCAACCTCTTGATGGAACCAGATTTTTTTCAGTAAATAATCATTGAAAACAATAAAGCTTATCAAAGTTTCCATGGTTTAAAAGTAGCCAGATTCCATGTTAAAGGTCACCAATGACTACAAAGATTTCCTTCCTTCATGATTACCTTTTTATTTAAAATTTTAATATAAAATGCGATACACAAATCTACCACAAATAATGATGTACTCGCATTTGTATTTTGTTTCTACCCAATTCGAAGTAGGTATATTCACTTATGACATAATTATAACCTTTAGTCTGTATGAAAAACCATGTTCTAGTGGAAACTAGTCAACAAGTAACTAGTTCTAACATTAGTTAGATAATTACAGATTAGAATCGTACATGCTAATTATGTGTGAACTGAATAGTCATCTTTCTCGTACTCGCGTAAAAGGAAAGTGAACTTATCCGCAAATACGGTGATCAAGTTGTTTTAAATTTCTTTTCATTGGCGTTAATATTTTATGTAGGTTTTTTTTATTTTTCTTAAAGGTATTCCTGTATTATATTTGTTAAACATAGCTATTAATTATTTTTTTTGAGTTTATCAATCTCTCGATGAAGCCAAACTATGAAAATTTAATTTACAACACACAATTGACGATCTTCAGTATTGTTCAAAGTCTTTGTTTTGGTTTCGCAAAAACGAGAAGTTTTTATATCAGATTTTAATTATAAAAAAGTTAGGTATGTCATACAAAGTCCACGATGTATTGTATGTGTGTTTGCGGAGGGTTAGGTTAAAATAGATCTTAGTTCACGTAACATATTGATTCTCAGATAATTCTTATTTCGTCGAATGTAGTGCAGAATCTTGTCACTACTCCTAGTAGTAAACTCATCAGTAGGAATTTCATGTGCATAAGTCATCCATAACATTCAACTTTGAAAACTATTCACAGACTTGCTTTAATTTACATACATTCAACTTCCGAAATGTTAAGGAACTGAGTTTTTAATTAACTTTCGACGTATTTATTTGTGGCTATAAATTTCCAATGATCGAAAATCCAAATTCAATTTATAGTCGTTCACTAAACCTTCATTAAAGCTTTATTAATTAACATACTAATACTGACTACTAAATAGTTATATTCCAAGTCAGAAATGGTCAGTAGTAGATAGTAATATAAAATAAGATACAAAGTAACCATTCAAGTTGTAATCATATCTATGTTTTCAATGAAATAGTGATGCGGCTTAAAAGGTAAACAACTGTTCACAATGAGGTAAATTGCTTATTTTATTACTACTTACTACAATATTATTTAAATTTGAAATTGTTGTTAAATATAAAGAGAGAAATCCCACAGTGATACATGTATTAAATGTTTGAATTGAGATCTATGATTCTTTAACTTGAATGCATGAATTATTGTTATTGAACTTATCAATTTATTTTAACTTATTATTTTAAATAAGAGAGGTTATCGAAATAATAAATAATTTAACAAGGACAGAAAATGTTGCACAGTTTTATAATTTTTTAGAATGTACTCAAAGGATCGTCTATAACTGAATATTAATTAATATACTACTAAAAGTAGTAGTTTTAAAAGTACCAAAGTAGCTAACTTGAATACGCTGTCTGAAAGCTTAGACTTTTGTCAGTTTTTCAGAATCAATCATAATTTTGTAAATGTCACTTAAATAGGTACTATTTAATTTTTTTGTATAATTTGCCCTAATCGCAAAAAAAATATATAATATATATGCGTAGGCACTAAATACAATAGACCGATGAACGACAAATATGTATTAAAAAATGTTATGTAACTAGATCGAGAAATAAATAAACATTTCTCACGTAGCTCTGAAATAAGGTTTAGTTAAATCGTGCCTAACACTAGTTTTGAACCAGATTCCAACATGACATAACTATATTAAAATTCCCTATAGGCTTTAACTTACCGGCGTGACGGCCATGTCTCCTCTTATCTATAAACAAGATCCGTATCACTATGTCTATTTGATCATCACTTAACTTTCACCAGGCAACGTCCCGTAATATCACTGTACATGCCGACAATCCTCCGTTTTCATATCACAAAGTCACCCTTGTACCGACTACGTAAACGTGCAATAATAGGTACGTTATCATGACGTGCGTCCGCTGCAGTTGATACAATGAATGTAGGCGGTAAAGCACGAAGAAGTCAACAGTTCCCACGTGAGAGAAATGCGCGTGGCGAACAATGGTGGAGGCTGCGCGTGAGTCGAAAGGTGGGCAAAAAGCGAATGAGCGCACCAACGTCGTACACACACCAAGCCACCACCGCTCTTTACCTCGGCGGGAGCAACTCGTACCTGCTGACCCATTTCAAATGTGTACCGCAATCATAAGAAATTTGAACCCTTGTGAGGATGAAGGTCCGATACCCTTTTGGGCAAAAAACGAATCATAGAACATCACACATCATTTTTTTAAAGACTTCTACGTCAAATCCAATGTACTGTTGTTGCTGATGTTATAATATTTATTTTACGGTACAAATTTTTTTTACTAATTCTTTGATACTTCTACAGTTTAATCAGAGGTAAAGTTTAGCAAATATAAATTAGCAGGTTACTCAGTCACAGATATATAACACTTATTGGAATTCTTGATTATGTTTATTGGCATTATTTTTATAGATCGATAGCGATAGATCTTTCATGATTTCATTTTTTTAGGATAAAGTGTGGGTGACAAATAAACGAACCGTTCAAGCTATAATTTATGGTCACTAGATACATCAAATAACTTCTAAATAAATATGTGTAAAATTTGTAGATAAAGCAGTTATTAAATCTGTTTTAAAATTCATAATTTCTGATACATTGTATAAATGTTTTGTATTTTATGGCAAAATTCATGATACTTACTTACCTATGGGTATTATCATGTTTGTCTTTTCATTTTCAGTAATCGATTAATCATTTTGTATGATTTCATTGCTCGAAATTCAAAGAAAGTACTTGAACGATCAAGAGAATATTCTTCTTTGAAACTTTGAGGAGTATAAGTTTTATTCAGAGTTTTGTGATTAAAAATTCTAGCGTAACCTGAACCTGTTTACTTTTATTGGGTCTATATACTTACCCAATGGTGAAGACGCAAATGCATATCACTTACAGTGATCTGACGAAGCCTAGTGACCATAAAATAGGGTTTAGCGTCGCAGTGTATGGAATCATTTATCATACTTTATTAAATAACGCGTCCAACGCGATGCAACATTCCTCACATTGTTTGATGTTTAAAAAAAAGTAGTTTTATAACGTCATCTAAATTTAAGAGGGCCAGTTACCGAGAGTTAGGTTACTCTTAGTGATATTTTCTCCTTCACCAACATTTAGGGAACTTCTAAAATTTGTGGGCTATCTACGCTAGGGGGCTTCTACTCCTAACAGTTGGTGCCCAGCATTGGTTTTATTGAAACTATAAAAAGAAGATTATATTGACTGTCCTGATTGCACGGATGGTGTAGTGGTATACGGTAGCCTTGCCGCATCGTACTGAACTGAGTGTTGCAGATTCGATTCTAATGTAGGATGACACTTTGATCACTTAAGGTTATCACTTATATTTAAAGTAATTGTAGACAGATAAGTTAACGTAATTTGCCATATTGTAGTATGTATTAGGTTTTGTACGTGACTCCGCCCTTGTGTCTGTTGGTTTTCGTAGAAAAGAGTAGCAAGTCATTTCTTTTTTTTCTTACCAAAAATCAAAGTATTGCCATGCCAAATTTCATTGAAATCGTAGCAACGGTTTAACCGTTAAATCGTAAAAGGCAGACAGATAGCGTTAGTTGCAAATTTACAATGATAATATGGAAATATGGATACGCCTAATAATTTTGGGTAGTAACGATAAAAATTAATTTTAATCCTATGCTGTTCTGTCTAATTTACATGCATTCACAATAAAACATATCGTACATATTTGCAAAAGCCATTTAGAACAAATTAAAACAAAAGAATACGCTATGTGCAAATTTACTGCATAGTAAACATTATTTATAAGCATTTTCCGCAACCAATTACGGAAGAACCAAAAGTTGATGAACGCACGCGCCAACTGTAATATAAAATCCGATGAAATAACTCAAATAACTTTGTAATAATGCTCAATGAATGATTCATATACATTTCTATCAATATCTTATCTTTTAAGTTTTATTCTATTTTAAGTTTCTAATACTAAGACACGCGTTGTTAAAGTGTTATAATACGTTTCTATGTACATAGAAACGTACCGTGGTTTTCTAACAATACCAGTATCTATTCATTTGTCTAGTTCTAATAAGTAGTTGAAGAGGCATGAGGGAACAAATGAACATCATAGCCTGTCAAAATCATTTACCCTCCTTTGGCTGTGCCGTAGTCGGGTAAAAAGTAAGATCAATATTTCGTCCGATGGACACTGGATGTCCAGTGAACATTAGTGCTTGGCACTAAATATGAGTGGAAAATGTCATAAGGGTTCCGTGGTTCATGACTCGGAACCCTTATGGATTGGTCATGCCCATCCGTCCGTCCTTTACTTACGGTCGAAACGGTTGTGCTATAAAGATGAAACTTTGCATGAATATGTGTTTGCTTTATGTCGATAAAGTACTAGATTAAAGTCACGAACAATATCTTTATTTGGGCTCATCAGATAGGTATTTTAAAAATATATATTGAACTTGAAAGGAAAACTAGCGGTTTGAAATAGGGGCCTAACTTGTAAAATGCACTCACTTGGAAAGCTTCTTACTTAAGAAAAATAATAAGTAAATGTAACAATTATTGTGTAACACAACACAAGCCTTAGAGGTTTTCGAGTGTTGTTTTAATATTTTTGTACTTATATTTTATATGACAAATAAAAAAAACCTTTGTAGGTTGTAGGTAACAACGGAATCCTATTCTATGCATGGCCTGACACGCACTTGAAGATTTTTTTAATAGCTCAGTGTGCGAGTTTGCGTGCGAGTCGTGTTAAGTTTATGAAATGGATTATTTTTTCATTGTTTTGTTATTTTAAAATATTATCAAAATCATAATCCAAATTAATTATTAATTTTAACAAAAACTGAACTTGTACTGCCTTGTTGGACTAGACCAACGTATCTGTGTATATGGCTTCTGATCGGTCCGGACTAAATATTTATATAACCTGCAGGTATTTGTTTCGGAGTTTGGGTGTTTTCTATGTATAATATGTACATATTTACAGTAAAAAAGTAAACATGTGTTTATATGAGTTGTATAGTATCCTCAGTACAAGCTCTGCTTAGTTTGGGACTAGATGATGTTGTGTGTAAGACGTCTAGAATATTTATTTATTATTATTATTAAATAGATATAAGAAAAGAATAGGAATTAAGCTTTCAAAGAAGATTAGACCAAGAGATAGAAAAGATTAAGGCATTAAGTATAACGTACACTCTAGGTAAATACAAATAATGACAACATTAACATTCCAAAGTTATGTCGCAAATAATTTCTCCTTCGGTTATGCAACTATTTCCTTCCATTAGCAATAAATACAACTTCCTTGCATCAACTAAATTATTTAAATTGACACTTGTAATTGTCTCAAACAAGGAACCAAGAGTAGAACCAGTTTCAAATAAATACTAGATCAACACACGTCGAATTAGAGGCAGGAAATATGAAATTTCTTACACAAAATCTTATAGGTACATATAGCGGTAGTACATACAAGAAAAATGTCGTGGTATTGTTATATTTTAGTATTGTATTTTTTTGTATTTATTTATTTTAACTTTGTATATTGACAACGTCCATAAATCCATAAACGCCGACCACATGCACGACAAAGCGGCCAAGTGCCAGTCGGACTCACCCATGAAGGGTTCCGTAAAAGCAAGTAACATCATATAAAAGTTCTTGTAGTGTATTGATTGAATGAAAGGTAAATTGCGGGTAACGATTTATGACGTATTAAAAAAAGTACTTAATAGATCTCGTTCAACCCAATTTTCGGTGGAAGTTTGCAATACCTATCTATAGAAACATGTATGGGTTTGATGAAATAAATTTTTTTGACTTTCAGTTCCAAGTATTATTGTTTTTTTACCCCCAAAATTTATTGTTTTTTTTTTACTGTTTTTATGTGAAAATCTTAATGCAGTTCACATAATACATCTACTATCTAAGGTTGCCTGGAAGAGATTGCCTATGGCAATAAGGCCGCCCTTTGTACACTACATATATATGTCATTTAATGCATTGTAGCTCTGTAACAAAGTGTGCAATTATAGAGTTTTCTATTCTATTCTATTCTATTCTATTCTATTCTATTCTATTCTATTCTATTCTATTCTATTCTATTCTATTCTATTCTATTCTATTCTATTCTATTCTATTCTATTCTATTCTATTCTATTCTATTCTATTCTATTCTATTCTATTCTATTCTACTTACCAAGTTTGAACAGTATAGTTCTTATAGCATCGGAAAAAAGTAGCTGTGATATACGGACGGACAGACAGACAGAACCCTAAAAAGCATGACTCACTGTCACGTTCCGCCTTTTCTTTTAAGTGTGGAAAATCATCATGGACCTTCACCCCACCGGGGGTTACGGCGGGGTGGTGTGTCGGACTTGAACCGACTAAAAACCACACAGTGTGCCCTCTCCGCGCTTCTCCGTTTAGGAGGAGGAGAAGTCCAGGGTCAGATCTAATTCTGTACTCCCCCAGCGCCTGCCCGCTCCTGATGCGGGCACCGTCTCGGTTCGACGACCCTCTCTTAGGCTTCGTCCGGCACACACCGACGCCGCCCCCTCGAGTCACGTTCGGCCTGAGCCAAGCGTGTATGCGAGAGCACGAAGCAAGAGTAGAGTATTGTACAGAAATTTATTGCCCGTGTGTTGATAATGGAATACAGAGTGTCACCCCGTGAGTTGTGATGTATGAACCTGCCAAAGTGACTCCACTCCGCCTGATGGAAACAGTGAGTGTAAGAGTGTAAATGTCGATTAAGGTAGCTAGTTCCGGATTCCGGACAACAGTCTCATAACAATAAGGAAAGCTTAACAGGATTGGTTTTGTGAGTCTTCAATGTTTTTATTGTCATGTACTAAACCCACAACAAATCTCTAAAAGTACACCATTCTGAATATTTCCCTGAAAAGGAGGGTATTTTTTAAGCTTACTAACTCAACAAACTGGCCAGCGTAAAATATAACTTCAAAACCTCATTTTCAAGGAGAACTTCTTGTCTAACAGTGAACCGTTAAGGGCTGTTGATAATGATGATAATTTTTTTAATATTAAATAAGTAAATATAATGTATTCTACACGTAAAACTAAAAATAAAGTGTACTGTTGTAATGGGACTGCTGATTTACATTTCCATCTGGTATTGGCATCAAATTAGCAAAATAATTGTGATAAGACATAATAACCGTTATATTCTCCGAATATAAGTTCCTAACGTTAAAAATAACAATATCCATATAGAAATGGAGTTCTTTAAAGCGCATTATAGAAAAAGGCTTTTAAGGATTGGAATGCACTTGTAAAAGGATAACGACCTGACTGACAAAACATTGTAAAACCTTTTTATGATTACAAGTGATATATTTTATTTTGTCTGACAAAGTTGAGTAGGTATATTTTTTATGACGTTATAGCGCTGCATACTTTCTTAGGAACAGCATTAGAGAAAAAAAAAAATAGGCCAAGTGCGTGTCAGGCCACGCACAGGAAAGGGTTCATCAGTCACTCATAATGGTACCTGGATTTAAAATCGTATCTAACAGAAAATTGTTATGTTTACGTATGTAATTGTACTGTACGTTAATTTTGTATGACGTTTTCCAAGTAGGTAAGCGCATTTTACATGTTAAGCCTCTATAACTCCTGAACTAACAAAGTCATCTAATCCGTTATAGTTTTCCTTTAAAGTTTAAAGTGGAATTTCTTGCAAACGGATACCTAATTAAAAAAATCGTTCTAATGATACCGCACACGATGAGGTAGCCGCGAGAAAAAAAAACATCCCCACTTTACGTGTAGGGGAAGTACCCCAAATAAAAATATTTATCATAATTTTATTGTAGCACTTTTTCGACGTAATTACAACACATATTCATGCAAAGTTTCATCTTTCTAGCACTTACCGTTTGAACGGTAATTCGAGGACGGACGGATGGACGGAAACTTCGGAACCCTAAAAATTTGATTGATTAGATTAGATTTCGAATCAATAGCACTAAAAGATAGCAATGTATGATGTTCGATATATTTCTTTAGATAACTCTAAAATTAAATATATTTTTACAGTTAGCTAGTTCTTTTGTAATCTCTTTGATCTAGAAATATAATAAATTGATATTTCTTATTTTGGATATCAGATAGACAACTCATTATCAACAGGTAGACATGAACATTAAATACCAGTGTACAATGCATACAGGGAGAAAATGTCAAAACGCGTATGACATTAATCGAAAACGCGAGCAATTTAATAAAAACGTGTTGACTTGGGTACTTTGGGATTGTACAATTTGTTAAAAAATTTAATGAAATAAAATTTTGAAGTAAACTAAATATCTTTAAAAATTTAAACCAATAAGGACACCATTTGTAATTTAAGTTCTCTAACCAGCGCGCAATGGCCACGCTAAATCAACTTTTGTTTTGAATTAAATATGTGCATACTTGATACCAAACCAAAGATACCTTAAGCTTTTTTCAGTTATTCAATAAAAGCAGCAATGAGTGGGTATCAGTAGTTTAAAAACGTTTTTGAAACCTTAAAAGTTACGAAATAATCACTTGGTATTCAAAGATAGGACGTTATTCAGTGAAATTGTAAAATTTCGAAGAGTAGTACGCACTTTATATACTAAGCAGTATGCTTTCGCAAATAACGGGGCAAGGAGTGCATGCTTTGAATATGGGCAAACTTTTACTCGAATTACATTTCCGAATTCTTTGATTTTGTGCAACGTTATTTGTTTATTCATTGTTACATATCATTGCGCAAGAAATGTTACTTACATCAACCCAGTTTGGGCTAAAGGTGGGGTCACATTTTGACTTTTCTATTTTTTTATTATTAAGTTTACTTGAATTTCATTTGAATTAATGAAAAAACATATCGCAACATTACAGAAGTTTTAGTAGTTAGTACTATAGTACCTAAAAGGATATACCTTGATACCTTTTACGTATTCTTTTGTGTAATAACATATTTGATTTTATTAATACCAGAGCCTTTGTTAATAGGACCTTGAATAAGTTATCGCTGTTTCTTTTTCAAAATAAAAGCTTTATTTAAATTATACGGAAAAAAACATTTCATTAAAAGTATTGCCCGTTACGAGCGACCACTTTCTCTCATTTTTCTGGGATATTAGGTTTTTGTTTTCTAATTAATATTAGCAATGTTAGATTTTTTCAACTATAGCAGTTTTGAAGTAAGATTTCTGGGTCAGAAACACTCACTATTCACACCCTGGAAATGACTTGATATTATTATATGATATAGATATCACTCTAAAATGTTATAAATACCTGACATATAAGAAGTCTCCTAAAAGTCTTATGAAGATTTCGGACATTGTTAGATATAAAATTCGTACAATTTGTTTGACATTATCTAAGTGATATAACTGTGTATCTATCGACTGAGGTAATTTGACCCATTAAATAACACTTGACACAAGCAGGTGTTGGTAATAAAGTACTTCGTATGTTTACAGTCTTGCTCTTAATGCCATATGCAACTTAATACCGAAAACTAACATGTTAGCTCGATTTTGCTTGGATTTCAATAAAGGAACTTTTATAAAATAGGTTCAGCCGTAAATATGTTCCTGCGAATTTTCTTCAGTATTGTCCGTCCTGTTTTTATAAATTGCTTCTAAGCAGATGGATACTACCGCATTAAGAACTAGATCTCGAATGATCTCTATCATAAAACATATTTAACAAACAGGTGAAAGTTATTACGAAAATGTTACAGTCTACAAAGGTTGGAGTTTTTTTTTACAAATCTGTCTATAAAGAAAAAAGAAGCCGAGGATCGAACTAATTGGTGTGAATTGAAGAGGCCTATGTCCAGCAGTAAAAAACATTCATAAGTTAAAGTTACTGAAAAATGACCTACCTACTCTAAATGAATTTTCTTAGAAAACATGTTTTTATTTTATTATTGTCCTTGATAAATGATGATTACCTATTGTACCGTTTAGCATTGATCTAGTAAAAACATAAAGGTACAATACAAAAGGTTATGTGTTAACTTACTGTTATCGTAAGCATTTTATGCATTATGTTTACGTAGACTGTACTGTAACTTAAGAGTAAAAATAAATTAGTGGGCAGACAGACATGACATTATACATAGATATGGATTACGCCACCCAATTGCTGCAATCTTCGAGTGCGTGACTTCGATAGCAAGTAGGAAGGCTGACACTACAAGAAATATAGGCATATGTGTGACTGGAGGCATAACATATTCTGTTACTTAAGATGCTATCAAGTCTAGTGCTCTCGAATATTCACCACAATGTCTTACATAAGTATGTGTAATCAGCTTACATACTGCTTATATTCTAAAAAAAAAAATAAGGAATGAAAAACAGTTAGTAAAGCATTTTTTAACTTTTTGAGTTCTCATAAAAAATCCATTAGAAAACAGCAACGTATTGCCTGCAGTAAAATTTAATTATGATTTTTCTAGCAGCACGCGTTATCAATTTAATTATCTTTTTTTTATATTTAATCTACCAAAGTGACTCTACCCTGCCTGATGGAAAGCATGAGTAGAATCCAAGAGTGGGAGAAACCACACATCATTGCCGCACATGCAGATAGTAAAGTATGGCGGCCCACACTATGGTGACTTAGTGAGATGCTTTTTCACGCCCCGCTTAAAGGACCCGGGATCATAGTGGGAAGGAAACACGTGAGCTGGTAGCGAGTTCCAGCTTTTGACTGCTCGGCATAAGAAGGAAGAGCCGAACCGTTTCGTTCTAGTGCGTATTTCCTTTACTCTGAAGCGGTGACTTCCAAGTCCAGCACTGTCTGTAAAGGAAGAGAGAAAGAGGGACCTCTTGGAATAGATCTCTGGAAGAGCTCTTCAGAACACTCACCATGGTAAAGGCGATAGAGGACCGCCATGGAAGCGATGTCTATAACTGCAGAGGCTCCAGTAACTCGGTAGTTTCGGGACTGTCAATAATGCGGATTGCTCGCCGCTGCAACCGGTCCAGAGCGTCTAGTAAATATTGCGCGGATCCATCGCAGAGGTGAGAACAGTACTCCACGCAAAAGAACATTTGAACGTTACCAAATACAGTGTTTTAAAATCTTATCACGAAAGCTCTCGATATCCGTACTTATAACAAGCTGTCTATAGTATGAATCCCCGTTTTCACTAGGGGCATTCGTCTTGCGATCCGGTCGTCTATCACAAATTATACGTGTAGTGCGCTGGAGTTTCTTCTAAATCTACTGAAGGAACATGTCAAAAGCATACTGTCAAATGTCAATGTTGACAATTGTGAATCCGTCACGTCACGTGTTTGACGGAGTCAAGCTATAGGTGTCGGCGATAAGTCTCCGTGACAAGTCTCCTACTGAATACATGACTCAAACAATGCCTTGTCAGAACAATCGATGTTGGTTACAGATAATGTTGAGTAAGAAAGTGATGCGCGATATACATAGATACGAGTACTACCGAGTTTAGGAAGGCCTCATCATCGCATTACCATCTTTTCACTTCGAGAGCAGTTCGCATAATACTTTTTAAATGTATCATAATTTACTAGAAATCGAGTATTTAAATTCTGTTATTCTATAAACGTAATATTTGAAAAACCGGGGAAGTCAAAGCTAACATTTCTATCTAAGCGCACTGTGTCTCTGAGTTGCATTAGTTCATAGGCAGAGGTAGTCGCTTATCATCATGTGACTAATATATTCGTTTACCTCTTTATATTGTAATATATTGTACTCAATATACATATTGTATTAAACAAAAAACTGTTTAGCCGCCTGAGATAAGTTGCTAGTGTTTCGCTTCGATTCTCTTTCTGCAATCGCCAACGCCTCAATCCTTTTATATTATTGGAAAATATATATTGTTTTGACCTCGTGATTTAAAGCTAAAAGACGTCATTCCCATACATTTATTAGTTTTCTGTTGACTTGAATGTTTGCAGAATTCTACTTGGCTAAAGGACCTGACTATCAAGAAAACTCTCGAAAATGCTCTTAACTTTAATCTTATATTATTTAATAATACTTTACCTATAATTGTTATTCCAAGATTAAGCATGAAATTTAACATATAACATAGCTTTTCTCTTTCTTCTATTCCATTGCTTTCTTGTTCAATTACGGAAATGACAATTAAGAAGCGTGGGCGCGGTAGCAATGAAAACAATAACATCACCGTGAACTATCTCAGACTCTTTCTTCGTACGGATATATGCGTCTTTAATAGAAACAAAACCTATTTTAATACCTGTACAATAAGGTTTTATTTTGCTTGTATTTCCATGTGAAGATGCAGAGTGTATTTGGATGATTTGCCAGATAAATTTGACCTTGATTCCGCGCTCTGAGAGCCGACTCTCGACGATCATTGTGAGATTTTCATTCACTTTTTATTAAGAAGTAAATACGATAGTATCTCGTGTCTTGGTGTTAAGTTATCTTTTATATATTTACTATTTACACGTAAAAAAATGATTAGTTTATCACCCTCTCGATTGTATGATATTACTATTAATGACAAACGGACACAAATGCCTGCACCCTTTTAATATAATATATTTTTCTTGGTATCTAAGTGTAGACTCAGCATTTCTTTATAATAATGTATCTCTAAGCACAGGTGACACTCGTGCGAGAGTCAGTCGTCTGCTATTTGCCTAGCAAGGTACCCAATAAAGTCTGAAATCGTAACAAGTATTTCAATCGAAGATCCAGTACTTACTAAAATTATCTCTATTGCTTCTTTCACTGATAACCAATACATTTTTTTTAACTGGCAAAGAATTTTAAATATGATGATTATGATTTTGCTAGGTACTTTAGGTATCGGTTCAGGTACATAAACAAAACTTGCATCGTTGGCCTAGCGGTAAGCGTATACGGCTACCGATCATTTTAGAGCTTGATTTCCAGGTAGAATCAAATAGAGTTATTAAGATTTTTTGATTATAGAAATGTTTAATGTGCCCGAAATTTGAAAGAAGCTGGTTCTGCGCTTGGTTTCTCCTGGTCGTGTCGGATAGTCATCCCATCGGGTGTTGTGAGAGTGAGGGAATAAAGAGTGTGCCTGTGTTTGTGCACACACTTGTGCACTGTAATATCTCTTGCGTAGTTGGCTGACCATAGAAACTGCGCCGTGATCGATCGGCTAGAATTACATCATCATTCATACAAAAAAGGTTGACGTAGCTATTTAGACATAATACAGAATCTATGAAAAGACAATTTAAAAAATAAACGTCACACAGAAAGTCAAAATCAATGTGTTCTAGATAAACACAATGATGGATACGTTCTTCAATATAATTTAGATAAATTAATGATTTCTTTGGTTACGCGATATATCTTTTTTATTCAGCTTATTTTCAGTAGCTTTACAACATTTTCTATAAGCGTAAAAACTTACCAAGTACGGCGTATAAATGATACCTCTTTTTTAGTAACTAGATTTCCAGAGTTCGATCTCGATAATAAAAAACGATATCTTGAAGCAAATTCTACAGATAACTATCAAGAAAGCTATGTTCCTTTAATACAACAGAAGCATACAACTGAAGAGTACGAAATTACCACAGTCACAGTTGGGGAAAAGCATCCAAAACCTAAACCAAAAATCACTTCGGAACTTATTAAGAAAGCCAGAGAAAATTACTTTCGGCGATACTTCTCCATAGTCGCTAAATCAAATACCAATATTAGTTTATTACCTGACGGTTTCCACACTTACACCAACATGGTTGATGGTATTGAAGAAGCAGACTACTCAAACAAGTTAAAACAAAATTTGATGACAGCTAAAAGGTTGGCTGCCATACTGTTGACTGAAGGAAAGGTTCAAACGCCACTTAAGTATAAGGAAAAATATTTATTTGATGAAATGGCACGAACGAAACGAAAACCCGTCAAAGCATCGAAGCGTACAGGTGGACATCGGAAACACTCCTCCCCTTCTAGACATAGATCCTTTCATTCGAAAGTAAAAGGGATGAACTACTATACTTAGGGCTTAAATACATTTCATAAAAAATCGATCTAAAATAAATGTACGTACGTAGAAAGTAAAGATTTTATGAAGTGGATTAATTTACCCGACTACGTCTGAAGGAAAGTATTTTTTATCTAGCGTATGTATGTATATCTGTAAAATATATATGTGTATAATATCTCTCTAGAGGAGATTTTGGCCAACTGTAAGACGCTGACTAGACGGGCTAGTATAAGTTTGTTTCAAGTTTTCTTAATTGATTTCTTAATTCGTCACCATGACCTGACATGACAGACATGAGCTTCCGACTCAAAGACTTCCCTCAGTTTATCCAAAATCTCATTATAAATTCTCAAACTGAAAGATGAACTCGAAATCTTTAAACACAAAATAAAATTTCTGAAGAAGTTCTACCTTTTTAATTTTTTAAATAACAAATAAATTGAATTGACAACCTCTTATTTAAGTGTTATAATATTATATAGTTTAATATTAACCAGTACATGTATAAGATGTGGTACATAATGAAGATACCGGACTAAACACTGAAGTAGTAGGACAGGTATAGTTGTACTGGGTATAAGTACCAGTGGATAATAGCACGCAGTAGAAGTAAGTCTGACACGTGGTATCTGCAGTATTGGCGAATCTACCGGCGGCTGTACAACTAAAAGTACTAGTACAGTTATAAGAAGCGTCACATAAAGTCGTATTCGGGTTGTAGAAGGTGTTGGTTGGGCACGTATATGTCGTTTCAGTGTAGGTTCCATTAATTAAAACACACTCTATATACGAGGAGCAATCGGTAACAGCAGGGTTAGCAACGAATCCGTCAGCTGTGCACACACTTGTAGTAGTGGTCGTATTACTAGTGACAGTGCACACATAATTAGATGCCGCTGTGCATTGTCTAGTATTTGGGTTAAATACTGATGTCGTTGGGCATACGTAGTTGTATGCTAGAAATGCGCCATTTGAAAGCACGCAGAGCGTGTAGTTTTGGCAAGTTGTGTCACTGGGGTCTGCAAATCGACCAGCTGCAGTGCAGTTAACAGCAGCATGTGCCTGCCAGGCAACTCCACACAGTATCTGGAAAATATAGTTACACTTTAAATGATGCATTACCTTCTTGCTCAAAAATAAATAGGTACAAATGGTTCACGCACAATGATCCAATAGATAGGACTAAGTGCGGAAACCGCCCTGGAAAACTAACTAACTAAGGTATGCTCCAATTGGGCATCTATACTTTACTTAAACTTTTTTGTTGTTCAAATACAACGCTATAAAGAAACCTTGGACTTTCAGGTATCCAAGTATTCTGCACTGTTTTCAAGTTAATTTTCACACATGCAATAAATTAAAATTATATTAGTGTTAATGGAATACTTTTAAAAATATTTTTTTTGTTTATGCCGCCCTGAGTCTAATTAGGTATTTTTATTTGTTTGGAAGTCAACAATAAAAATGTTTACTGTATTTAAACAAAACAATTGTTTCACCGACCACATTGAGGTATGTAGTCTGTTCGTCTAAATAAACCAAACAATTTTCAAGAATTAGATGCAATGAAAATTTAAAACTTATTGGACCGATTACCATCAAACATAGCTAGGAACACTTGACTAATTCACCTTTGAAACAAGAAAATCAAAATCAAAAGTGGTTCATTCGTTCAAGTGCTACGATGTCACAGACGGACACGTCAAATTTAACACCGCGTCTTCTTTGGGTCGAGGGTTAAGAAGACATATAAAAACAATACTAAAAAAAACTTACTAAAACTACAAATATGAATTTGTTCTCCATTGCGCTTTGTCTGAACATCTTCGTAGAAGTTTTGAGCATTTATACCCGGAGATATTGTAAAACGAACTAATCCGAAGGTTTCATGTATTATTGGATTACCATAATCATTGTAGATTGCACTAATCAAAATGTTTGCAATATGAAGTCATTCCGAATATATAGTTTTTCTCGTCTAGTTTTTTCATTTATAATTGTTCCGGTCAAGAAGTAAATTAGAAATATAGTCCGACTCAATTCATTGTTCTAGTACCTACTACTAGTCGCGAATATTTGAAGAAATGTATTCACCTAATCACTTAATCGTAATGGAAATGCAGTGGATTAACACATTTCGGTGTATCTATTTATACAAAAAAGTAAAACTATCCATTCATAGATGTCAAAGCAACACGCATTGCTCAAACATTCCTAGCCATCTAAGTATTGCCCAGATGACATCCCGCCTTGTGGTAGGACGCTTTTTTTGTATGTGTTCTGTGGTCGTTTGGTATATGTGTTTTAATTTGTAAAATAGAGAGATTTTATTTATTATTGGATTTTGCAATACACAGCATCTGATGATGTTGTAAGTGTTTACAGCATACAGGTGTGGAGAATTCGATTCCCGAACCGAATTCTACTTTATTAAGATGTCATTACCAAAGTTCGTTATGTTGGACACACTGGAGAGTCATTCTATGACGCCACTTGTCAAAATAGTATTAGAAGCAAAGACTGTTATTTTTATGATTATATATTGTGTTAATAATAAGACTATTGATTAGAAGATTAAATACTTTACTATTGAATTGGGAGTTTATATTGGAGTCCCTCAGTGAAGAATCGGTCCCTAAATTGGTGACCCCGACGTGATTACAAAAATTGCGTCTGTGCGTCGAACAAAAATTTCGATTTGCTTGGTGGACATCATCTGACCTGAGGCGACTTGCTACACTGTGGAAGCTGCTACCGAAGTCCCACGCCGTTTTTAACAGCCACGTTGACTTGGATATCGAAGCAGCATTTTCTGCGTGACTGCCCACCGAACTAAGGTTCGTTACCCATATTTCAACTATAATACAAGTGCAAAAGTGTACCAGATAGACAGAGACAAGTGAATTTTAGTGATGAGTCATAAAATTGAGTTTCATAAACTTTCATTACACGTAAATATAAATAAAACCGCCATATTTTTTTATTCTACATACAAGTTGGTATTATGAATCAAGAAGCAGAAGCACACGAATGCACCACGCCCCCTAGCGGCACGGCAGAATAACTTTTTGTCATTCGACCGACGACACGTTCAATTCACGCAGGTACAATCCAAAGAAAAATTAAAATTAGAAAGTAGTTTTTATTTTATTTTTTGTATACATATACATATTGTAATTTTGATAGATACTTATTGTTTAATTACTATATCGATATATTCCAACTAAATAATGTTGAAAATTGTTAGTTTCTCACTTTTATCCTCTACGACTACAACAATAAGTTCCTTTTCTTGTTTGTTTACTTTGTACCTTGTTTGTTTTGTATTTTTGTGTGCACGTTTAATGTAAGGTTAAACAGTTCTTGTTATATACTATATATGTTTGTAGCTAATGCCATAATATTATATTTATGTGTCTGCCGTATCATTTTCCCACGGTTTTAGATCTTACAGTTCCCGGATACAATTAGTTTATTTGCTCTTTTGGTTTGGTATTTGGTGTACCCTTGCCAATTTGTAATGAATATCGTTACTGCTTAACAGCTATTGACAGATTCACCAGATGGCCCGAGGTCTGGCCCATGCGTTCTATTACTGCAGAAGAAGTGGCTGAAACATTCACACGTGAGTGGATACCTCGTTTTGGAGTACCATCGGTTATAACAACTGACCAAGGAACTCAATTCGAATCCACCTTGTTTAACCGCCTTATGATACAATTCGCCACGAAACGCATCAGGACAACCTCGTACCACCCTTGCGCCAACGGCATGATCGAGCGTGTTCATCGACAGCTAAAGGCTGCGCTCTCATGCCACCACGATACCTGGGTTCGCGCACTACCTCTTGTACTTCTTGGCATGCGGTCAGCTTTTAAAGAGGATATTAAAGCCACTGCTGCCGAATTGGTTTTCGGAGAACCTCTTCGTTTACCTGGTGAGTTACTAGTTCAAGGACCCAATCAAGACAGTTTTAGTGAACCAGCAGACTTTGTGGCTCAGCTTCGACATAAAATGTCCTTAGTTCGCCCCATTCCCGCATCCCGTCATTCCCAACCATCATCCTTCATCCATAAAAGTCTTTCATCAACAACACATGTTTTTCTTCGAGACGATAACGTTCGACGTCCCTTACAGCCACCTTATATGGGCCCGTATCAAGTTATTGATCGTGCCAGAGACGGCAAAACTGTGACCTTAGAAATTAAGGGAAAACGCGTCGTAGTAAGTGTTGACCGAGTCAAGCCTGCCTTCTTCGAAAATTTCACGTATTCATCTCCCGAAGCTCCACTAATGCCATTGTCACCCGTTCCTTCAGTCCCACAACAAATTTCCAAACCCCCGTCACCTTGTTCAGTCGTACCTCCAGCTTCCCTTCCTATGTTGCCATCAAATACTGTAAACACCAAACCCCTGCCATACACAACACGCTCAGGCAGGCGGGTCAAATTCAAAAAATATCCCGATTACTGTGGATAAAGTTCATGTTTTATCCTTCTCCGTGGGGGGGTGGTGTGGAGAATTCGATTCCCGAACCGAATTCTACTTTATTAAGATGTCATTACCAAAGTTCGTTATGTTGGACACACTGGAGAGTCATTCTATGACGCCACTTGTCAAAATAGTATTAGAAGCAAAGACTGTTATTTTTATGATTATATATTGTGTTAATAATAAGACTATTGATTAGAAGATTAAATACTTTACTATTGAATTGGGAGTTTATATTGGAGTCCCTCAGTGAAGAATCGGTCCCTAAACAGGTGAGAGCTCGCTGATTATATTAAATACAAGTCAATAAGCCTATCAAGTACTTCGCACTATAAAAGTACCCAGTTTCATTACCTGCTGATAAAGTTCTTGATAGAATATTCCGAACTTATCTACTATATAATAGTAGGGGAGCCCAAGCGGGGATTTCGGGATTTACTAAAGCGCGGCAGATTAATATACAGGACGATACCTTGTATCCGGTTAAGTACCTCCACCAAATATGAACCCCATATATAAGGCCGCCCGTGAAGGATAAAGGATCAGATTAGTAAAAAAAAATTGATCATTAGAAATTCTCAAGCGCGTCAGATTAAGGTAGGGTGAGTTAATTACATGCTAAAAAGTGTATATTCCACTAATCTGACAATTTGAGAGTAACGTAAAGAAAGGGGAGGGCAGCAAAGTTGTAAAAAAAAACGTCATCTCGACATTCTCGAGCGTAGCCAAATTTTTTTTTAATTTGAAGGAAATAATTGAAGGATAACGAAAAATATATAATCTGACGATTTCCGCAAGCCGAAATAATAAAAAATCGTCGATAAAGTTTAATGCATGCAGCTGGGTGATACCTATATTTCCCTCTCCGCGTTTCGACTTCTCTCTCACTTTTTCTCTATCTATTACTCTCTCACTCCGTCCCCACTCTGGATTTTATTAGAGGTGTGTCGTTGACGTATTTATGGTTAACGAAACAAAACCGTCGAAAGTCGACAATCAACTACTTAGTCCCTTAACTAGTTAAATTTTTCAACTAGTTGAAAGGTTAACTCTTTTAACTAATAGTCGTCTTGAACTACTCGACGTTGAAACGTTTTAAGTCGAAGCCGTTAACACTATTTAGTACATCTTGATGCGTTTCGTTGGACGAGTTGACGACTTAATTGGCCGTCACTCATCGAGTTTTTGACTGTTTGCGGGTTCAATGCCTGCTGAATCCACATATTTATGAGCGTGAATTTAGAATTCAAGGTGGTAACGTATTCATTCTGTTTATTATTAAATGTATCTTTTTTTTCTACTGATGAAGATAAAGATGATGATTAATTAATCAATTAATTATAAAAAATTCAATTTTTTGGGCTTTTTTTTTAAATTATTTTCTTATAAATACAAGTATTCTACTTAAAAAACATAGTGACATAACCCAACGCACCGACAGCATCACATTACACCCATTAGCGATAAGATTATTTTAACCATTGTTATACTTTAAGAAATAAAGTCAGTTCTATTCTAAACGTCTCAGCGGACAGTAGTCCTGCGTTTTACTTTTTAAAAAGCCTCCTGCCGGATCTCGTAACTTATCTACACTTATTTATTTGCATGCTATTTCCTGAGCTTCTCAATTAATTAAGTCCAATGATTTAAAAAATTGTCAAAAAAGTGTTTTTTTGTCAGATTAGGCGAATCCCTTTAGATAATCGTCAGATTATGAGACAGCACGTCTAGAACATAAAGATGAACCATATATATCTTAATCTGACGCGCTTGAGTATTTCAAAATGGCGAATTTTTTTTGCACATTAAAATAATCGCCGCGAGTTTGCGTCAGATCGAAATCGTCAGATTATTGAATGAGAGCTTTTTTTTTGGTGCACTTAATACCCCCTTAGAAAACCTGACGCGCTCGATAATTTTTTTTTTTTCATTTTTAACCCTTACGTACAACCACCCGCATCATGCAAATGATCAGATTAACATACGTACATTATTAAAAATACGTAGGACATTGATGCTATCAATATCTGACGCGCTCGAGTATGTCCATGCAACAGTATTTTTTTACATATTTAAAAATCTATAGCCGCTTCCCCCACCGATGAAAAGGTATATATTATATAACATTTTTTTCTTTTTATCATCTAAGCTTTGCAACCTAATAAGTCTCTATGACGCTCGAGTAAATCCCCATTTAGCATCGTGGGCTCCCCTACTATAACCAAACATTTCGGTTTCTCTGGTAAAGACAAACATGTCAGATAACCATATAGGTACATCACATAGGGCAACACCGGCCGTCGGACCGGAGGGAAATCAACATGGCGTCTTTTCGAAATACAAAACAGTCTGTCATTTTTTACGGAAGGAAATTTTCACAATATATATTACAAACTCACACAAAAATAATCACCTGTCACTACGAACTCACACATAACAATTAAACACATACAATTTTACACACCCATAAACACATTGTGTGTCTTAACAGTGTAATGCAAAGGCTCATTTAGGTTTATACTTTGACACACCTTTTTTTTTTTTTTTTTTTTTTAATGTGTGAAAAATCATCATGGACCGTCACCCCACCGGGGGTTACGGCGGGGTGGTGTGTCGGACTTGAACCGACTAAAAAACACACAGTGTGCCCTCTCCGCGCTTCTCCGTTTAGGAGTAGGAGAAGTCCAGGGTGGGATCTCCTTCTGAACTTCTCCAGCGCCTGCCCGCTCCTGATGCGGGCACCGTCTCTGTTTGACGACCCTCTCTTAGGCGGCGTCCGGCACACACCGACGCCGCCCCGTCGCGGCTGGATACTTTGACACACCTAGGGGAACCCTACATGTGGCTACTCCCTACCGTGTTGCTCTTTGGCTTATATATAGGATTTATTTATTTTATTTATTTTTTACAATTATATACTTTAAAACATCTCCAGATCATGCTGAATAATTTATATATAGGAGCTACTTTTATCAGTCAAATAGCTCAATTGGACGGATAAATATCTAAAACCATATCAGGAACTAGTGAAACTTGAACTAATGAAGAAAATGGTTCTCATTTACGGTTCAAATTTGTTCTCTTAATTTTGAGATAGACTGACTTCTATTTCAAATGCAAATATTAAGACAAAACAGAATGTAATATGTAAAGATAATCTTTTGTATCGTTAGCAACTTTGTTAAGATTTAAAACGGAGAGATAAAACCCCGGGGGAATGAGTAGGTACTATTTGAAGTAGCTAATGTATATTATTTAGCAATCTTCAATTCTATGGAGATTTTTTAAATAATGCGAAAAAAAAACATTGCAAAGTAATATCATCCACCTTTAAGGAAAGTGACACATTCCATTAAAATAAATACAAAACGGTGATAAAGCTAAGTTTCTTGTAAACATTATTATCATTTTATCTTAAACTGACACCGAACCAGTGATGTGATGTGACTAGGGTTTATTCTCGGCTCGAGAATTCCCGGGAAATCGTTGGGCGTTGTTCCCGGGAAATCAAGCTCGAGAAAAGTCGAGAACTCGAGAATACATGTACCTATATAGAAATTAAATTACCGTTTGTTATGTTGCTTGGCGCCCGGGCCAAATAGTCTACGTAGTGTTTCACAGATTACGTGATAAATTGAAATTAAACATGTAAGTATTTTCACTTTGATTGACACATTATGGCTTTATTATTTATTTTATTTTTATCAATAATATAATCTTAAATTTTACTAGGCACGAGTACCTATGTGTTCTTTTCTATTATTTTTAGTCAAAGTTTAATACATAAAATAACTTACGATACATTAATTATTAATTATACTACTTAGTCTACTTACATTTCCTATTTTTGTAAAACAACAAGACACAAGCTTAGTTGTTAATTATTCTTATATGTTTTTCTTATGTAAGTAATTTCAAATTAATTAATGGGTCATTTTAAATTTGTGAGACGAATATTGCCAGTTGTGTTGTGTGTGTATATCACATACTATTCAATAGGCTTATTATTAATTTGAATTGCGTTTGTTATAGATTTTACCGAAAAGTCACTATAACAGTAAAGATGAAAGCATCAAAAATATGAAAATATTTAAAAAAAAGGAATTTGCAAATGCGCAATGCCTAAAGTGCCAAAAAAACATTGTTTGTAAAGGTTCAAACACTAGCGGTTTGGTGAGATATTTAGCACATGTGCATAAAATCAGAAAGTATTAATAAATGCTCGCAATCCGAATCTGAAGCATCTACAAGTTCAGGTGTGAGTGCACCGAAAAAAAGGCCTGAGTAAGAAAGTATGCAGCAACAGAAACTAAACTTTAAAACTCCACCGATTGGGTGATTTTTTTTTTAAATTGAATAAGATTATTTAGATTAATGTTTTTGAATATAATCAATAAAAGTTTTGTAATTAATTTGATACTTTTATTTGAGAGGGAAACCATTGAATTTGTTGAGGTTATTGCAACCAAATAATATGAGAAAACGTACGTAAATGTAAATTTCTCGACAACCCGAGAAGACCCGAGAAATTAGCTTCGAGAATTCTCGAGACCCGAGAAATTGAAAAGCTCGAGAAATCATGAACCCTAGATGTGACCCTACAATGTACAATATTTCAACCCTAAAAGAAAAATCTGCCAAGTGCATGTCAGGCCACGCACAGTAAAGGGTTCCTCAGTCACGTGGATTTAAAATCGTATCCAATAGATAATTATTAGAGTCCAAGATCCCAGAGCCGCCAGACCTACGTCATTTGTGCAAACCTGACATTTTCAGGATTATTAGTACAATGTCTTGTTAAGATGTATGCGTACCCATTAGCTTAAAAGTGGCGCGGGTTCTGAGGTAGCGCGAAGTACAGATGGAACAAACAAACAAACATACAGGTGAAGCTAATAAATGAGCGTGTAAAAACCATTTAATAATTTACAATTCAATTCTTGAAATAATACCAAAGATGATATACCTCAGCTTCCTAATTACTACAAATATTTAAAGGTATCTGGGGGGATGATTGGCTCTTCGGACTGGTCTGGCCGTATACAAAGGGTCTTAAAATAGTACCTACCTTAAATAATATGTATAAAATTTTTAGTTATAAAATATAGTTATATAATATGGTTATAAAATTAAGGTTTGCTACTATAACGTAGTTAACCTAATTTTTTCACAACTTTCAAGACGTCTGTCAGAAGTAATGGCCCACCGAAAGTGTCTGGCAGTAATGAATTTTAATTTTAAATAATATTCTTAAAAAAAAATGTAAATACTAGCTTTGCACCTTTAACGTATGTAAGTAAGGTTTTTTACCATCTGTACTTCGCGCTATCTCACAAACGGCCCCTCTTTCAAGCTAATGGGTACCTACGCATACATCTTAACAAGACATTGTACTAATAATCCTGAAAATTTCAGCTTTGCACAAATGACGTAGGTCTGGCGGCTCTGGGATCTTGCTCTATTATGTTCACGTATTAATATGTTAATTTTGTATGACGTTTTTCAAGTGAGCGCATTTTACAAGTTAAGTCTCCATAACTCCTGAATTGATAAAGTCATCTAATCCGTTATAGTTTTCCTTCAAAGTTCATTATGTGGACCACCATCACGAATTTTTCCAGATTTTTTGATCCAGCCGTTTAGCTTTTAGAGGGGGGGGGGGACGCCCTGTTTTTACAAAAAAGTGCCCTTTAAAGTGGAATTTCTCGCAAACGGATATCTGAATCAAAAAACGTCTTAGAAACCCTTTATTTTTTTTATAATACCTATCTAATGATGGGGTAGCCGCGAGAAAAAATTTACATCCCCACTTTACGTGTAGGGGAGATACCCCAAATAAAAATATTTTTCAAAATTTTATTATAGCACTTTGTCGGCGTAATAACAATACATATTCATGCAAAGTTTCATCTTTCTACCACTTACCGTTTGGACAGTAAGTCGAGGACGGACGGACGGACAGACGGACGGACGGACGGACGGACGGACGGACAGACGGACATGACGAATCTATAAGGGTTCCGAGTGATATACTTCGGAACCCTAAAAAAGATTTACCTACTTGTTAGAATATAGTACAAAAGGTGTTATTACATACAATACGTTCCTTATACTCTACGATTTTTAGTGTATAAATAAATCTTACAAGCTAATTGTTGGAATTGAATACACCAGAAATTTCTTTGATAAACAACCTTATTTTAATTAAAAGAAAACATAAAAAGCCATGTCATCTGTATGTTGTCTATTGAGTCTATTGGTTCTAAAAATGTTGTTATTGCTTATATTTACTAATAAAATATTTCACGTATATTTTTGTACTTATTTAATAAAAATACTTCACTAATCTTAAGGCTAGACAATAGAATTTTAATCATATTATTTAAATCATTGAGAAATTCGTTAGTGGGATAGTAACATTGTTTAGAAAACAGTGATTTAGTTTATGTCTGAACTAGTTACATTTGAGAATTTTGAGATAATGCACTACAAATAAAAATTAACCATGCAGAAGGTAGCATGACACTATTACTATTCATCATTATCATCAACTGACTAACAGTTCTCTACTGGGCGTACCTCTCCTTACAAAAGAGATTTTGACGGGTTAGAACCTATAGATTTCGTTTCAAGGTTTCCTTTTCTTATGAGTGCTGTTGTCCTGCCTAGCTTATTCCTTTATAATACCCATTATATAAACAGGGTGTAATACTCGTATTGCTAATCTGTGTGTAATCTTTGTTAAGTGTTACGGGTTCAAACCCCACATACCACAACATTTTGAGTGATCCGCAAATTATTGTTCGGAGTCTGGATTATCTTTGTGTCCGTTTCATTCATTTTAGTAAAGTTTTCACCGACGCAGGATAGATTCCTTATGCGGGAGTTGTCTTTTTGAAAGAAAAAAAAACTGTTATGAACACAGCATAAAAATCATGCATTCCCCTCACTAGATGTTGTTAAACATTACAAACATAGTTAAAGAGAATGTGAGTACCTAATGGTCTCCACTCAAAGGCTTTGATAACGTTTTTATGTTGTTCGTAGTAAACAACTTTGTGTAGCTTCTTATTGCTAGAGCTAGCGACAGAAATGAAGTATTATTATCTAGTGTTATTGTTATTTATAGTAAGTACTAAAGTGACATTTTCATAATTATTATATTTTTGAAAATATTATATTTCATTTAAAAATCATTTAACTGTTACTAACATCTTCAATATCCCATTAAAACTAAGATATGAAATATTACGTCATTTAAAGGAAGAAGATTAAAGTAGGAAGGAAGAAGATAAATATATTAAACATTGCAATTCCAATTCCAATTCCAATTCCAATGCATTCACTTGTGACTTCGATTGCACAAAATACAAAAGATTGACCAAGTGCGTGTCAGGTTAGGCATAGAATAGGGTCCCTTAGTGACCTTTAATGGCACGTGGATTTAAAATCGTGCCCAATAGCTGATAATTATTCTTTGCTTATAATTTCGTTATTTTTGTACGAAGTTTTCTCGCTAATAGTAGACATATACAACACTGAAAAAAAGCATTAAAACACAATATAGTTCTTATATGTAGACCAATAAAAGGCATGCTTAATGAACACCAATAAAATAATGAAATAAAGGAGTGGAAAAAAAAGGATATTCGCGTATAGTTAAAAATGTAAGTTTATGTTGTGTCGAACTTTTATAGAATAAAATTAATGCCCTATTTAGAGTTCTGCTTCGTAAAAATGGATGAACTCAATATCTTCTTTTTTTTTCTAAGAAAAAAAATCGCATTAAGTCCGCTGATACATGTATTTGTGCGTAAAGTAAATAAAATAAGAGCCAGATTGCTGCCACCACTTCAGTCTATGATCAAAATGGTCAAAACCTCGTTAAATCCATCCGCGCGGTAAGACATGTACATGTACTTAGGTAAATGTATCTATAATATTAAATACTTATTCTATATCCATACTAATATTAACAATTTGAAAGTAACTCTGTCTGAATTCTGTCTGTTACATTTTTATGGCTAAACCACTGTACCGATATCAATGAAATTACACATAGAGTTACTTTGATTCTTGAGGAAGGACAAATGTTACTTGTTGTCGCGATAACTGACATACACGCGATCTGAGCCGCTAGTAACTCATGTAACTCATTGATTATGTAACCTAATAATTCATGTTGTTCACATTAGAACCTAGGTATTGCCTGTACTGTACCATAATTGTCTTTGCTCTACAAGACATTAAAGTCTTAAATCTAGATAATGGTTAAGTCTTTTGTTACATTTGATAAGAAATAATGTTCTAATTACAGGGATTATGCCACGGCGTGAGTCAAACTACATCGTGTAAAGAACGTGGAAAATTCCCGAATGATGAAAACCATGACTGCAGGGGATATGTGATTTGTTTAATCGGTGGTTTAAATAATTTCACTCAGTACCAACTTAGCTGTCCTCAAGGTTCTGTATACAGTCATTTAGAACAGCAATGTACAAATGCTACAAACTATAAATGTTATCCAAATTTCAATTGCACTGCTATTAATAATTTTACAACGCCGGGAAATGGAAATTGCTCTAAATCATTTATTTCGTGTATTATGGGAATAAATGAAATGGCTACGCCTAGAATAATAGAATGTCCATTAAACACAACTTTTGATTCAAATTTGAAAATGTGTGTCGACGAACGTCAAATTAAGTGTAATGTTTCAATTGTAAACCCTTATCCAAGTTCATTCAATCAGAATCAAACCAAGATCAACATCACTACTACTACTTTGAAACCTAATCATCCGAATAACGCTGACTCAATAAATGTACATTATATGTTAGTATTGTTTATCATTCTAGAAGTTTTTATATGAAATAAAAGAAAAGAGATTTTTTTGGGCTTTTGTATCTAAATAAATTGTTATACTTTTAATTGTACTTTAATTTATCCTTACCATACTTTAGTATACCATACTGTTATCCTATTGTTATCCGCATAATTTAGGATTAAACTTGAAGAGACTAGATACTACTTTAATAATCTACTTTACTATATCTAGCAATTGTTACCAACAGAGCCTTTTGTTCATGGATTAATTTATTACTTTATACATTTTATAACACTAATAGATTGGTTCAAATTGAACAAATCTATCATCATCATCAACAGCCTTGAACAGTCCACTGCTGGACATAGGTCTCTCCTTATAAAGGAACTTTTGGCCTACTATACTATATGAACAAATCTTTAAACCTCGCAAATTTTTTTCGCAGCAGAAAAATGTCTACAGCTGGGCATAGACCTTCACATAAGCTCGCAACAACAACTGGTTCTGTTTAGAATATAATGAGATCATCCCTCATAGTGCTAAAATTAATTTCCTTCATTTTCTAAATACATCCTTAACTTATCTGAGCAAAATAATACTTAGCTATACATAAAATAATACATATTATTTTAATTTCATGAGAGTGGAGACTTGAAACAAATGGAATTTCTATAAATATATTTATAAATATTTCGAACATCTGACACAACGCCGGCTAGTCCCAAACTTAACGTTTCTCAAGGCAGTAGAGCAACACTGATTTCAGAACAAATGGGCCGGCTCGACCCAAAGTGTACAATCAATCTATCAATCTTTTATTAGTGGAAACATAGGTAGTTACCATCGCATAGAAGATTAACCTAAACATGGGAGCATTCGTGTTGTTGTATTTCGTTGGTGAGTAATGTTATAGAAGCATCTCACTAGGCACTCAAAATGAAGAGGGTGACCACCACACTTGGATTCTGCTGAAGCTTTCCATCGGGCAGAGTAGTGAGTGTCGCTTTGGCAGGCTCATATAAAAAAACTAAGCGGAACTTGTATACTATAGGTATGTCATCTAAAAGTTATACTCTAACAATAGATTTTGTAAATAAATAAATATTTCTTACATCTTACACACAACGCTATGTAGTCGTAAACTAGGGCAGTACTTGTATTATGGGTACTAGACAACTATCTTATAAAAATACTTAAACAAATTTTATTTAGTAAAAACAAATTAGTCCAGTCATTTAAGCTTAAATTAGGTAAGAATCTCGGAATTCGAGATACCCAGCTGTAAGTCTGTAAATACTTGTATATTGACACCCTAAAAGTTGTCTCAAAACCTACATACGGTAGGGTGTCCGCAACTATTAAATTTCAAGGTCAAAAGTCACAAAAATAGGTTTTTTGCGCTTTTTTTGTAAATATCTCATTTCCTATGGTTTTTTGCTATTTGTAATCATTTTCAATATTGTAGAATACAAAATTCTCTACAAATTTTGTTTAAAAAAAAAATTTATACGATTAACCGTTTTCGAGATAGAGGGCGGAGAGCGCGCGGTCACAGCATCACTTCAGGTCAACAAGTAAATATTCAAATTTATTGTCAAATATTCCACCAACAAGTGAAGTTGCTCATCAACATTTCAAACGTGTATATTATCAAGTTCAAACTTGGTTAGGGCATGTTTTGGAACCCCAAGTATGGGGTTGGGCAATGCGAAACGATTTTCTGGAGCCTATCATTACAATTTTACCACCTGCTCCAGAAGATTTGCTAAATACAATTTTCTGCAACTGCAAGAGTGGTTGCAGGAAAGCGGGCTTGCAATGCTCTTTAGCTTGTGGCCAATGTAATGGGCAAGCTTGTCTCAATACTCTACCATATCAGAGCGACATTAATGAAGATGGAACCTTTGACCCCGAAATCATGGAAGAACTTAAGACAAATGTCGTTAAAGATGATAATGAAGAGGAAGAAGATGAATAAAATTATAAATTGTAGTTTTTGTACCCAATATTCGATTTGTTTACTTTTAATAAAAATAAATGTATTGAATGATATTTTTTAATAAAAATATTAATTCATAATTTATTTCTTTTTTTTTCGTCATGTATTAAGTTATTAATATTAATTAGGTTAAAATTCAAATATAATTCCTATATTTTCATTAACAATTCTGCAATTACATGCGCAGGTAAGTGTTGTTAAATAAATTAATACTAAATAAAAAGTGGAAAGGTTAGGAAAAAATGATAAAATATGATATAATAGTTAATAAAAATTGACAAATATTTATATTCATTTTTTTTACAATCAGTTTTCAACCGAAGGCACCGGTTGACCCGAAGTGATGCTGTGACCGCGCGCTCTCCGTCCTACATCTCGAAAACGGTTCATCGTATAAAATTTTTTTTAAACAAAATTTGTAGAGAATTTTGTATTCTACAATATTGTAAATAATTACAAATAGCAAAAAACCATAGGAAATGAGATATTTACAAAAAAAGCGCAAAAAATCGATTTTTGTGACTTTTGACCTTGAAATTTAATAGTTGCGTACACCCTACCATATGTAGGTTTTGAGACAACTTTAAGGGGGGCAGTATACAAGTATTTGCAGAATTACAGCTGGGTATCTCGAATTCCGAGGTGAACTTACTATAATGACTGGACTAAATATGTTATACATACAAAACACCCAAACTCCGAAACAAATATTTACGGATCACAAAAGCGTTTGGTCCAACCCGAGAATCGAACCTGAGTCATCAAGCACAGTAGTTGCACATGCTACTACTGCGTCACCGAAACAATTGATCTACAGCTCAATTTTGTAGTCAATCTTTTCATTAGGGTCGAATCTTTTAAATATCGATAATTTTCGGAATGTCTTTTATTTCGGGAATTTTCCTAATAAGACCTACGGCGCTATCACCATGGACACGTGACTACAAATCTATGCAATCTATCGACAATGATTTATCAATATGATTGGTATACGTGATCTGCAATGATTGGTCAAACACAAGTTCGATCAATTTGCACAAATCGGTTTGAACCCATTCATCGGAACGATGGCGATGGGTATATAAGGTTTATTAAATTAAGGTGTAATTTTATTATTAATAATAGTTACACCATAAACACTAATCTAATAAGACCACTTGAAATATAGGAGGATCAAACTATTTATAGTAGTAAGCAAAGTTCGTTGACCTTACCACAAATACATTAGTTATAGTTTAAAATAATTAAATATATGTAAAATCGTGTTTCTTATTATACTGTCGATACATTACAACGATAAACGAAGGGTATCAAAAATTGCTCTGAAATAATCTAAAATAATCAGACAACCTTAATTGTGGCAGCACAAGACCAGCTGCTGTGGAGAAATGCCTATGTTTAGCAGTGCACTTCTTTTGGCTAAGATGATGATGATAATGATTCTACTTTAAAAGGAAACAACCACAGATTTAATTATGTGGAAACAACAAATTAAGACACTCATGTTATCAGACATATTAACCACATATTAAGATAGGTCTATAAAATCCCTTGTAGCCAAAGTAGAAAAAAAAATTAAATGTCATTGTCAGAGCAAAAAGTAGCTGTCAAAACAGAATAATAAATTGAGGTTATGTTTCTAAGAGTTAAATAAATCTGAGAATAACACGAATATAACGTTCTAAATTAAACTTGAAATAAAACTTGTGTATTAAGGCCGCTACTATATAGGCGATGTATTCCAACGTAATAGTTCCAAGGTATGCTATTGACTCCCCTTAGGTTAGGTTGGAGAAAAATATTTCATCAATAACTAGTTTCAACCATAAATCTTCTTATTTACAGGCAATGGACGAGACTGGCATGTCTGTGTCGTTCATTAACCACAATAGAAGGTCAAAAACTTCCACAGTCTAGTAAATCTAGTGATGGCATCTCACCTCCTCCTCGGATACCTAGAGGGCCAACTGACATCCTACAGGCTTTAGCGTCAACAGTAGGTCTTGATCCGACGGCTGCACATTACAAGTAACATATTATTACTTACTATAAATAAATCTAATAAGTTTTTTTGAGCGAAGGTTTTGCTTTTCTTTTTTTTAAAGTCAACTCTCTCAGTAGGTATTTTACTGTGTTAGAATCATAAATGAAAGTGACACTAAAAAACCCAGAGTCAGAACAACAATTTTCCGACAACAAAGAGATATTTCGTGTAGGATTGGAACCCACAGCACAGTAAAAACCGTAGAAATAAGGTTAAACTACAATGCCACCAATGCAGGTTAAATTAGATGGTTATGATTTTCCAGGTATCATGATGATCCATATTTAATACCTCTGTCAAACTTTCGTAAGAGATCATATGCGTTGTCTGCTGAGGCTGGTCGTAAAGCTGCAGCATGGATAAGAGATGAACACGCAAACTTATTTGCAACTAGAGAATGGGATCCTCCAAATAAGATGAAGACACCATACTTTAATGCTGATCCTCAAATAGAAGCATTTTCTCCAAAACCTATATACAATGATGAAAGTAAAGTGAGTATACAACAGTTACAAACAATACATTTATTTACTCAAACCTTTCTAAATAAATTAATAACCTGTCCTTTCAGTTTTTTATCTATATTAAGATGTATTCTCATTTAAAATAATATAATATTTTATTCAATCAAGTATGAAAGACACATGTAAAATAAAAAGTCCTTTCGGTTGATTCCTCTTATGTCTTCAACTTACAAAATAACTATAAAGGTTATGATATTGTGTTACCTAATTTAATCAGAAATTGTATTGCATTTATAGATAGGTATAAATTAAAAAAAAGCTGGCATCCTGCTTGAGGATGTTGAGGATTCATTGCTGTTCGTTTTCACAGGTTTATTGCATTGGCTGGTATACATCTAAACTATCATCATATAGACCTAATACAAGTCCACTTATATATATACTGAACCCTTCATTGTTTGATATAGTCATTTCCAACTTTTTAAAATTTATTCAAAGTGTGTTAATATATTTTTTTAAGATTTTAAGCTTCATACTATCACATTCCTATTTCATACATCAATTTTAACCATTTCAAATTACTGATAAAGTTGAAGAGGTTGTTTATTTAAACACGCTTATCTCATGAAGTACTGCTGCAATTTGAAAAATGATTGTCAGTTTTATACAGCGTAGTTATCGAGAAAAGCAATACACCACGGGCAATAAGGAGATGCAAACAATGTTGAGTGGATCAGATAGTTTAAAATATCTGGTCAAAAAGATTTCTTTTGTATGTGTAGTGCTTAGCGGGTAAAATTTAAAGATCTTGAGGCAAATATTGTGTGTTTCTCAGGTTACAGAGGAAGACTTAAAGTACACAATACAAAATGCCTTAATAGAAGACTCCGTAAAGGTGTTTCAATTACTTGGTGGTGTAGGAGGTGTAAATAATGAGTTGAAACTGCAGCTACTGCAACTATTGTGCTTCTATAATGAAAAGGAACCTGAATCTATGGAGTGGCTTGAAGAAAGATGGTTTTCTGGTAACACTCGGGATAGACAATCAACAACTTGGAGGTAAATTATGTTGAAACACACAAATGGTAATTTGTTTCTACTCATGTTGTAAGGGAGAGATTGGGTGAGCATAGATTGTTTATAAAAATTAAATTATTTAATTAAGAATAAGCAAAGGTAATAGTTTGACTTGGCTCCAGATGAATTTGGAGATTGTAAGCAACAGCTGGAGTAGAAACATACACAATTTGTTCAAAATTAGTAAAAAGGTTTTTATCTACCCTAAATAGACAAAATCTGAAAATTTTGTTTTAAATTTTTTTTATTACTATTTTAAAAGTCATCTCACAAGAATCAGCATCCAAATCATAAATACTTATGTTTGTCCTCAGCTCTAACTGTGAGTATGTTGGTTATCTCGGTAAAGAGTTGTCTATATTCCTCCCGCAAACAAAGTACCTCCATACCAAATTTCATTGAAATGGGAGTTAAAAGAGTGAAAGCATACAGACAGACAGAGTTACTTTCAAATCTATAATGTTAATATGAAAAATACCTACGTAATTACTTATTGACTTACATATAATGGTCATATTATCCACAGATTCTGATGATAATATTAATAATATTTTTGACATAAAAACAAATACAATTTGTTCAAATGCAAAATAGAGTAAGTTATAAATCAAACATGAGATAGCATATTTGATGATCAAATTTTACATATGTTTTCAGGCTTGGTGGACTCGCAGACAGCATCTTCACATCTATGGAGCCGAAAACGCCTGAAGCTTATTGTGCCATAATTCAAGGCATGGCTAAATATTATCAGGTAAATCATAAGAAGTTAGTGTAGAAATAATTTTGTAGCAACTAAAACACAGTATTATTAGAGAAACAATATGAAGATAAATATCTTTCTTTTGCATTATTCCGATTTTGCCTGAATTATCAAATTCGTTACAATAACTAATAAATTCAGCATACTAGGTCAGGTGGACTTTATTGCGGTTGCAGATGCCCTAATAATAGTAGTAATGGACCTTCTCCCACCAGAGGCGCAGAGTGGCACACCGTGTGGTTTTATTGGGTTCGATTCCGACACACCGCCCCGCCTCAAACCCCTGTGGGGGGAAGACCCTAGGGGATTTCCGCACGTTAAAAGAAAAGGTGGAATTTATTGCAGATTAAAGTAAGACAATTTGAAACAAATATTTTTCAGTAAAAACATATTGTGTCAGTATTGTTTGTGATTTTTATAGCATAGACGATCGTTTATATACATAAACGATCTAGCATATTAAGTTAGTGACAATCATGAGATTGTACTGTTCGCGGATGACACATCCTTAATTTTTAAAGTTAGGCGCCAACTTGACAGTTTTAATGAAGTCAACAGTGCACTCTCGAAAGTGGTACATTGGTTAATACAAATAACCTTCTCCTTAATGAGAAGAAGACCAAATTCATTAAATTCTCTACACCAAACGTTCGACATGTCACAACCAATGTTCGATTGAATGGACTGGAGTTGGATCCTGTGGAATCTACTGTATTTTTAGGTATAACTATTGACGCTAAGTTACAATGGGGTCCCCAAATAGAAAAACTATCCGGTAGGCTAAGCTCAGCGGCTTTTGCTGTAAAAAAGATTCGACATTTAACTGATGTTGATACAGCTAGAATAGTTTACTTCAGTTACTTTCACAGCATAATGACTTACGGTATCCTACTCTGGGGTAACTGTGCAGATATTAATGCCATATTTGTCTTACAAAAACTTGCCGTACGAGCCATTTATAAATTAGGCCCTCGAGTTTCTCTCCGCTCCAAATTTAAAGAGATAAAGATTCTGACTGTATCTTCACAATATATATACGAAAATTTAATTTATGTTCAAAGAAATTTAGCAAAGTTTCCTAAACTCAGTGATGTTCATTAGGTAAATACCAGAAACAAACATAATCTTTGTGTTCACGTCACTCGTCTCCACAGAGTAGGCAACTCGTTCATGGGACAATGTATACGCTTCTACAACAAACTCCCTATTGCTATTAGAAATTTGCCATTACGGAAATTTAAGAATACCATTAAATCTAAGTTATCCGCAAAGGGGTATTATACCATAGCAGAATATATTGATGATCAAACCGCCTGGGATTGAGCTGCCCATTCTGCACATGCTGTTTATTTTTTAATGTTTAAATTTATGTTGATGTGACGATAATTTATAGTTAAATTTACATTACATATTTAAAAAAAATATATTTTAATTTGTTGCTATTGTTGACATTTTTTAAATTATTATAGTTGTGACATAATTGTAATTATCGCTTTTATATGTCTTTTGCATTTAAGAATATTGTCTGGACTTTAAAAGAGACTGTGATCCCTGAGTTTGTTTCGTCCTTTCTTCTCAGGGCTAGTCCAGTTAGGAAAGGCCTAACTCATCTGCTCAAAAAAAGTTTTACTTGCAAAAGTGTTCATGTAACCTAATTGCAGAATAAATGATTTGATTTGAAAGTGGTTGTCACTAAGTACCTACTGTCGTTCAACATTTATTAATGAGAATTACGTTTTCATATTTCCAGGCAGAAAGGGCACACGGTTTGACTAAGGAAGCTTTAGAGAACGGCATACAACTGTCCACGAGTGTTTATAATGCGTTGATAGGCTGCGTGGGATACTTACGGGAGGGCACAGCTCTACGGATAGAAGCATTTAAATCTTTATTAGTAGAAATGAGAGAACAGGTAAGTTTTTTATTTTTGTGTAACTAGCCGTAGTGTAAGTAACTGTTCGGAGCGAAGCTAGTCTAAAAAAATATTAGTTACTCCTTATGTCATCAGCTATATTCCCGTAAAAGTCCCGTCAAATTCGGTCCAGCCGTTGCAGAGATTAGAACGAGTAGACAGACAGACAAACATTTTAACATTTGCTTTTTTGCGTTATAAGGCAAGGCAATAAAAAAGTGTGGTAATTATTCCTATGGATTCGAATATATCCCAAACAAGCTGTTCGAAAACTATGTATTTTAAAAACTACGTATTATAAAATTAATTTATCTTATAAATTTAGAAATGCAATAATTTAGAAATTGATTATTGATAATAATATTATTAATAGTAAAAAATATTTAATAGGGCTTAACACCAAACGACGAAACATTATCAGCATGCCTGCAGTCGATATCGGCGTGGGGCGGTGGCAAAGCATTGCAGCAGTTAGCTCTACAAACTGTAGCTGAGTTCAGACAGCTAGGCATACATCCGGGACTGTCAGCCTATTACTACTTATTATGCTTATTCTGCAAAGAACGTAAGTATATTTTTAGCGGTAAATTACTTTTGTAGTAATTGTATTATGAAATAAACAAAAAAAATAATTAATCAATATATGGATTGCACGGTTGGCCTAGTGGTTTAATGGGTCGCCAAATCGCTTTCCACTGTTCCAAGTGTTCTACACGGAATAACACTTTCTGTGGATTACAAATGATTATTCTGAGTCTTGGTGTGCTTTGTATCCGTTTCTTGTATGTTTGTAAAGGCCCCTGAGACACAGGAATGGCCAACCCACTGCCATTAAAGGATTTATTGGCAGTCAATTGGTAATAGTCAATCAAATCTTACTTTAATAATCCAATTTTGATAGAAGTAGTCCATTTGCTTTTATCTATTACTCCTTATTTTAATATGGATGTTTGAGTAATTCATATTTTTTATTGTAAGGCAATGATACTCAGACTAATACGTAGTGTTATTTCGGAAATCTGAACAGAATGTTATGGTCATCAAAGTATAACAAGAAGTGTAAGGTGATTTAATAAAAGATTTAAATTAAGCACTTTGAACCTTTTACAGGAGGTCCTCGCATTGACATAATGTCAGCAATTATAAAAGATTTAGAACAAAGGGATAACATAGATGCCAAGCAATCTAAGGACACTAACTTCTTCATCACAGCCATGGGTGTGTGCAGTGAACATTTACAGGTGATTACAAAACTGTTTATAATTTTATGTGTTTCTAAGTATGTCTGTGTGTGGTGTGAGTTTTATTTGTGTTCTCAACTTAATATAAATAATAATCTTTCTAAGAAAATACTAATGAAATTTTAGTTGAAATTTTCCATTTCGATTGATAGTTTTTGAAAGATATTGGTTTCTATATAAATAATTAGAATGCTACTTCACTTGTTTATGAGATAAATTTGTATGTAATTGCTACTATTCAAGTCAATAATTCCAAAACATATTTTTTTAAGGATATTAATATGGCAGAAAGGCTACATGCGCTATTAATGAAAGGCGACAATTACAAATTAGTGGGCGACGCGTACAAAGAGAGCATTTACTACAGGCACTATGTCACAGTTGCTTGCAGGTATATTTGAACATTTACCTCCCTTAGCTTGTATTATCACTCGTGTAAAATATGCTTATATTTAAAACATTTTCTATTATGACCAGGCATGCACCATTTGAGAAAACTACAGAGCTCTTAGACACGTTAATCCCAAATATTTATGTACCAGAACCATCAGTAATGGAAGAGGTATGTATAAGCATTTTATAATAATTGTAATCAATCAACAGAAGAAATGTAAGGTTACCAGTGAAAATAACAATTGATATCATTTTAAACTCCATTTATTTTAGGCTTCGCACAATAACATTATTATTAACACTATTATTTGTAAAAGTAAAACTACGTGCAACAAAAAAAAACATTATTTATCCTATTTAAAAGCTTTTAAAATACTTTGTCAAATTAAATAAACATGAAGAATGTTACGTTTTAATGTATCATTCGATAAAAATGCTTGAATAGCAAGTAATAATTCACACTACTAATATATTGAAACATCTTCAACAAAAAAATGACTTAATTAAAAACAAAAAGAATTTGTCAGAAGTGGGATTCGAACCCACGCCCTCAGAGAGGACCAGAACACCCGCACTTACGTTTAGTAAGCAAGGAAACCTTGAGTCTGGCGCCTTAGACCGCTCGGCCATCCTGACATGTAGTCAATGTTACGAAATTAACCAATGCTATGTACATTGAAGTAAAATATTAATGTAATGTTTTTTAACATTTTTTTTATTAGAAAGATACAGTCTGGTGTATTATTAAGTATTACTTACTACATACTAAATAAAAATTGTTTTGTAGTAAAAAATATACTTATTATTTATTTATACTATTAGATTCGACATATTTAACAATTACTTTAAATTATACATTTTCAGATCAATAACTTTATTAAATTTAAACTGTAGCCCTTTTTCTTACCTAGTAAACCGTCATAATATACACATTTACCCTTTTTTTGCACAATTGCTTAGCAGAGCACTGGCATTTCCTACCATTTGTCAATCCAATGCACATTACGTTATTTAAAATATTTTTAAAAGATGATCTAAAGCTATCGCAGGTCGCTAATTAGCTTTGCTGTAGATACAACTTATAGATAAAGCTTTAGGATTCAGGGCACGTTTCTGCCCCGAATCCTGTAGACAATCAGCGATCCCATGGATCTAGACCATCTTTCCTAAACGAATTTCAACTTTTCTTACGTATCAATCCTCTGACTATTGTTTGTATATTAAATCCAATTTCCAAGTTTTCAGACACGATTTCTTTTCGGATAGTTATTTAGATTGATGAACTTAAACCATAGTTTTGTTAATCACTGGAGATAATCTTCGCTGGAGACACATCATGTCCTGTCAAATTGACTACTTCTGCCTGATGGAAATTCTTTAATAGTTTTGTTTTTAAATTCACAGATAATAAGATCTTTGGAAGTGGGCGGTGCTGGAGAGCGACTGGCACAAGCGTGGTCTCAACTGGTTGTATTCGGTCTCGCCAAACGAGTGAGACTTGTTGAGAGATTACTGGACGCCATGATCAGCTGTTATGAATACCAAAGTAAGTTAAACAAATCGACCAAGTGCGTGTCGTAGAATAGGGTTTCGTAGTCAGCCATAATGGCACATCGATTTCATCTTGCCCCATAAATATAATTCTTATGTTTACTTATTATTTCTTTATTTTTGTACGAAGATTTCCAAGTGAGTGCATTTTACAAGCTAGGCTCCTGTTGTATGCATCTCAATATTTTCAAAATGCCTATCTAATGATACCCCAAACGAGGGGGTAGACGTGAGAAAAACAAATCACCCCCACTTTACGTGTAGGGGAGGTACCCCAAAAAAAGAAGTTTGTAATTTTTTTTATAGCACTTTAACGTAATAAAAACACATATCCATTGAAAATTTTATGTTTCCAGCACTAACGGTTTAGACGTTAAGCCGAGGACAGACGGATAGATGGACATGACAAAACCATAAGGGTTCCGAGTCATTAACTACGGTACCTTAAAAACCACTATACTTAGTCCTCTTAGACTTCTCTCGATTTAATTTGAATTTTGCTAATATGTTAAATTGCACTAAGAACTTTTTGGAATAGAGCTCTGTATTCTAATATCTGTAATGTATATCGACAAAACTTTTTTTGTATTTCTAAAAACGTATAAGCTGAAATCAATGGAATTGAATCTATTGAAAACCAATTATTACTTCTAAAACTGGCAACGCAAATTTTTTTTATTGGACAAATATGATAATTCATTTACTTTTTTATTTATAGTTTAAGTCAACAACAAGGAATGAGTTAGAATCAAAGTAGGTACTTAACACCTTTATATAATGAAATATTTTACAGATGAAGAAGTAAAAAAGAAGATGCGTTCGGCTGCCGTTGATATGCTAAACTATGGAGAGATGAATGAGGAGATAGAAGAGACCAAGGATCACAGAACACCTCAAAAGAAGTATGTCAATTAGTATTATGAAATAGACTGATTTTAGTGAACATATCTTTTATGTAAACAGGGTTGGATAAGAATTTTAAATTAAATGGTGTACTGTATTATGTACTCTTATAGTCACTCATAAATACATTTAAAAAAAAACAATTCGTCCCGAGTCGTCCGTCGCACAACCGAATTCCTTATATTTTCTCATAATTTACGCGAATTCCTTCCTTTCACTCCCCATTTTATATTTTCGTATATGAAGAATGATAATAAAACTGCTTCCATATCTGTCCATCCGTTTAGGAGATATAATGCCACATACAGACACTAACGGACAAACTTATATTATGAAAATTAATGCTCGATTTCTCTACAACTGTCATATGTATGTATGTAATATAAAAAGTTGTCTGGATAAAATCGCCGTGAGCGATAAGACCGCCTATTGTAATACCACACTGTTAAATTCGATTAATATCTGTGTAACAAAATTTGATACCTTATTGGTGTACAATAAAGTTGTAAATAAAATAAATAAATAAATAAAATGCCTAAAACAATGTAACCAAACATTGTAAAAACTATGTTGGAAAAGAGTGTCCATGGAGTTTCTTGTCTGTTCAGAAGAATTCGTAGATCCTACGGAGAACCGTAGGATGTTCGAATTGGAACAGACAATTAGCTTCAAGACCGACTACTGACTGACTACTTGACGTCTCAAAAGTGCCGTTGTATTTATTTGAAAATGGTTTGATTTGATTTAGTTTAACTGACTACAGTAAAGATGAAACCCTTCTAGTAACAACAACATACTTTATATCATTTTCACAGATTATCCGCTACAGCGCTGTCTAACATAATACATATGTGCTCCGACACACAAGACGCCTCGGACAGCGCTTGGGAGTCGATCAGCTCAGCGCTGCAGCGCTTGCGGCGAGAGGAAGCAGCTGGAGTACCGCGAGAACCGCAAGCGTTGACTGAGGTAGCTCAAAGAGCCGCCACAGTTGGAAAACATGGTATCGCTGCTGTAAGTTACCATTTATTCATTTTATCTTAAATCTAATATTTTGAAAATCAATTGTTGTGCTCTTATCATTATAAAAATATAGCTTTCTACTTGAATATGTGATATTAAATAATCCGTAGACGTCACATCACATCCAGAGCCTTTGCAGCCACTGCTGGAAATAGACCTCTCCTTAAAAAGGATGCTTTACCTACTAAAAGTAGTCAACACTATCTGCATATAGGGTTGACAGCAAACGGGGTGAGCTCCTTAATCTCTATGTGAGGAATCAAACTTCTTCTTCCTAGCCTTATTCCCAATATTATTTGGGGTCGGCTACTAGCACAACTGGTTTTACCTGAATATCAGTTTTTCTACAGAGCTACTGGCATCGGACCTCCGCAACCCTAAAGGAGAACTGACATTCGATGATTGAATTAGTTGTCAGTAAATTTGAGGGCACTGACTTCCCAATAACGATTGACATAGATGATCATGACAACCGGGACCGACGGTTTTACGTGCTCTCCGAGGCACGAAAGTGAATCACCGCCAAACTTCCAAAATCCGGGCTGCCATTAGGAATTTCCTAAGAAAAACCCAAAAACACTTTTTGGCCCGACCCGGGACTTCAACCCGAGACCTCTTGAGGCAATGAGGCATCAAACTAAAATAAATTAAGTACAATAATATATAAAGTTTCAAATGTGTATATTTGTTAACTTTGTCGAAGGGTCGGTGTTACTTATAGCTCACGTATTTCCAATTTTAAGTACATGCAGAATATTTTTATGTTGTAATTACTTCATTATGCAGCATGATCTGGAGATTTATGTCCTTCCTTAAAGTCCAACCTATCTCTAAACTGAAATTCATCCTTATCGGTTCAGCGGTTTAGCCGTGAATGCGAGACAGACACAGTTACTTTCTAATTCGTAATCTATACAAATAAATAAAATTGGTTTGTCTGTAATATTATTAAAACCGCTTTTTACAAAATGCATATTAAGTTATACACGGTACATATGCCAAAATATTTTTTTGTATGTTTGTTCCGGATAATCTCTGGAACGGCTAGACGGGACTTTCACTGGCCGATAGATAGCTGATGATATAAGGAGTAACTTAGACTAGCTTCGCCCCGTGGCGTTGCCCGCGGTTACTACAACAAACGCGGGTAACACCGCGGGGCTCAGCTAGTTTAATTATAGATTAAAACAATACATTACGTAAAAAGTAGGGACTAACAAATTTCAATAACACATAAACAAATACACACAACAACACACACACTCACACGCACGTGCACACACATAGGGTCATGTAACGTACCTATGGACATTTTTGACTACCTAACATTTAAATCGACATATCTTTGTATATACTCAAAGTATAGAAATAATTAAGATCTTATATTGTAGGGCAGACGGTCTAATATGACTGGTTTTTTTATTACGTCTTTAGTGTTGCCATTATATTATTTTCAAACATTATTTGTAAGTATGGTGTTTTGTCCTAAGGTACGTTACTTGTTTGTACCTTCGGACAGCCTTGTATGTACCTTGGGACGAAACAAAAGACAAAGATTTCTGTCTAATCAGTCTTTTAATCATCATTAAATTAGATAATAGAACTGTAACAACGTATCTTCTGCTAGTTATACAACAAAATCAAATAATAGTCTTAGGTAATAATAAGAACACTTTAATAAAGCTATTATTATTATTATTATTAATTAAATTAGAAAAAAAATGAGATCTAAGTCATCCAAAATATTTCAGATGATTTCGGAGCTAAAGTTTTTTCAGGCTTATGAACTGTAGAACACCCAGTCTATCTGAACAGCCATTGCCGGCCAGCCATTCCATCACGATTCCAAGCTTCAGGACTCTAATGGAATGGCTTTGAATCGTTCTGGGCTAACTCCTTTTCTTTTAACGCCGGGTTTACTCCTTGGCACTGCAGGCAAAAAGAAATGGAACATCATCAAATAGTGTCCATAGGTATAAACATTGTTTGAACCTCCGGACGTGTCCCAAGGTACATACAGAATTATGTCCAAAGGTACAATCAAAGCAATTTAAAATAGAAACGAATTATCTTGACTTGTAGGTTAAAAGTCTGTGTTGTTAGTTATATTATTATAGACGCAACTACCTTAAGACAAGTAAATTAATTAATTGTAATAAATATGTGCATGCATGTCGTATATAAATCTATAATCAAAACATCAAAATACTTACTTTTGAACACGAAAAACTTCACAAAAATTTCACACGTCACCCGATGTCAATACAATTACGCCACTAACTGTCGTTGCCAATTAGGAAAAATACTATCCGTTTTGTAGAATTTTGTAATTTTAATGTTGGTACTTTTCAAAATATAATCTGTGTCCAAAGGTACAAGCGTCCCTAGGTACGTTACATGACCATACACACACACACACACACACACACACACACACACACACACACACACACACACACACACACACACACACACACACACACGCACACACACACACACACACACACACACACACTTTAAAATCCATAACCTAACACTCCACAACTCTAGTTATAATTTAGTCCTTAAGTTGTTTAGAAATAAGGAACGTATGCATCGTACCCAAAGGTGGGCGTTAATGACTGCGCCACAGTGTTTCACTAATGCAGTCATTTTCGAACGTATTTATAAATTGTTATTTTGTTATTATTTCCAAATAAAGAATTTTATTATTATTATTTTATTATTATTATTAATGTTCCTTAGACTGCAGTGACTTACTTGGCTGAATGCGGTTTCGAAGAAGCAGTGTCAGCTAGCGTGCAAATATTAGGCACTATACTGAACCGGTCGGAACAAGAAGTGGAGCAAATGTTAAATCAAAAAGAATCTACTTTTGCAGCGAGTCTGCAACCATCCGCGCTCGCGCTCGCTGAAGCTTATAACTTGTAAGTGCCTAGTTTTTTTTGTTTAAACTAGCTTTTCACCGTCGATCCTCTTTCATGTTGGCTATCGCAGTAAAAAGTCATATGTCCTTCCTCAAGAATCAAATATATAAAAATATGTGCTAAAAGAGCACCGGATTGTGAATGAATAAATGAAGTAGGTTATTCTTTAAATACCTTAATTGGTTTACTGCAATAGATTTTGTTCAAAATATAACATGTAAAAAATAGTTGGGATTAAAAGTGGACATTCTGAATTGGATGAATATGCTAAAGGATTAAGTTACTGAAATTCCTACAAGACTAAGTAAAATTTTATTACCATTTACTATTTCATCTGATTAAAATTAATTTAAAACTTTTCAAAAAATAGATTAGGCGAATTTTATTCATTCCATTCCTCTTGTATCCTATTTTACTTACTTACCCGAGTATTGTTGATGTACCAACAGAGCCAAAATGGGCACTCCACTCAATCAAGATTCCACATCCCGATCATCATCATCGAGCTCCAGCGACAGCGATTCATCATCGGATGATGAATAACTTCAAACATATTATACGTAGCAGTATCTTTTAGTAATAAATGTATTTAAATAATATGATCATGTAGTTTTATTTTATGTTCTATATTTAAAACCTAAATTCATATTAAATTTTCTATTTTATTACTTGTAAATATGTATTTAGAAAAAATTACTTCGGAATAAGAATGTACGTAGGTATGTAAACCAAACCCAAGATTTCAATTAAAAAGAATACTTTTTAATGTTTTAACCGACTTAAAAAAAAAGGATGAGGTTCTCAATTCGTCGGAATCTTTGTTTTTTATGTATGTTCAGCGATAATTTCGTGGTTTATGAACCGATTTCAAAAATTCTTTTTACATTGGAATGGGCGTAGCTTACAGGTGGTCCCATCGTCACCACATCGGGATCTGATGATGAGATAACAAGGAAATCGAGTTAACTCCTCAAATATCATAAGCACAATTGTCGCGATTTGGGTACTCGGAATAGTTTGTCTTTTAAGTCTGTTCCTTTTTTTTTTAAATTATTTATTTTTAGTATAGGTTGGCTTGACATTTGATTTTTATTATTTTATCAAAGTATCAAAATTGTCTTTGGAAATTAGCGGGAACCTGTCAATAAAAAAATTGTAACAGAACAGATACCGCGAATTAAATACAAGTTGCAAACCGACAGAAAAGCGAATAAAAATAAATAAGGTTCGCAATATATGTACACAAATATAATAATTTTAAATACAAAAATAAATAAATAAATATTTCGGACAACTTCACATAACATCGTCTAGTCCCAAACTAAGCAGAGCCTGTATTATGGGTACTAAACAACTGATATAAATACATAAACATACTTTTTTAGGGTTCCGTAGCCAAATGGCAAAAAACGGAACCCTTATAGATTCGTCAAGTCTGTCTGTCTGTCCGTCCGTACGTCACAGCCGATTATTTCCGAAACTATAAGAGCTATACTGTTGAAATTTGGTCAGTCGATGTATTCTGTGAACCGCATTAAGATTTTTACATGAAATAGAAAAAAAACAATACATTTTGGGGGTCCCCATATTTGGAACTGAAACTCAAACATTTTTTTTTCACGAAACCTATACGTGTGGGTACCTATATCTATGGATAGGTGTTCAAAAATGATGTTGAGGTTTCTGACATCATTTTTTTCTAAACTGAATAGTTTGCGCAAGAGACACATCCAAAGTGGAAAAATGTGTCCCCCCCCCCCCCTCTAACTTCTAAAATAAGAGAGTAATTAAACTAAAAAAAATATATGTTGTACATTACCATGCAAACTACCAACGAAAATTGGTTTCAACGAGATCTAGTGAGTAGTTTTTTTTTTAATACGTCATAAATCGTAACACGCAATTTACCTTTCATCAAATCAATACACTAGTATAAAAACATCGATGAAAGTTACAACGAACTACAAGAACTTTTATATGATGTTACTTGCTGATACGGAACCCTTCATGGGCGAGTCCGACTCGCACTTGGCCCCTTTTTTTTTGTAAATACATACATATTATGCATAGAAAAACACCCAGACTCCGAAACAAATATTTGTAGATCACACAATATTTAGTCCGACCCGGGAATCGAATCGAAAAAGACAGTGACGAATAAATAAGGAGGCTGAAAGTTGTCACAAACTTTAATTCAATGATTCAGATTTGAAATATAGTAACGGACATTTTATTACAGAAGTAATACATTATGTATCATAGAATTTCGGACACTGGTTTAACATTCACCTACATCAAAGCCCCTATACACACAGTTGTACCGTTAAAAACAAACGCAGTTTACGTACTATGGCTGACAAAGAGTCAACAAATAGCGAGAGGTGCTAACTATTTTCTAACTGCATAGTTTTGGAACACAGTCCGTTAGTCGTATTCTAGACATAGAGAAGATACATTACGGTGTTAAAGAAAAATGGTATACTTTTATCTCATTGAAGTTCTTTTTACGGTAAGTTTATATTCTATTTTTATGCTGTAGAATACAAAATATGTGAATTAATACACAAGTGGGAGACAAATAAATTCAGGATCTACGTACCTAATTATATTATTACTAAATTAGATAGAAAGTACAATGTATCGATTTAAACTAATACGTTTATAAATTAATACGTTAGCAGCGTTTCTTTTCTAAATCTAAAACAAATTGTGAAAAAAGTCTTTCGAAAATGACTGGTAGTTTTGTACCAGGTATTTCTGGTGAGCAAACTATAATTTTAATGTGTTTTTAAATCTAAAATGAATGCGTGTAAATTTAATCATATTTAATGCGCACAATTATACTTTTATTAAATGATTACGTTTAAAGTATTGAACAAAATTAAGATGTTCTTAAGATTGTTAATAGTTGTTAATTTTGACAACTCAATTTTTTTTATCCTTGCAATTATCAGAGCATAATCTTAACTGGTTACTCGTAAAATTTAAATATTTTTTTCCTAAAATCTAAACAATACTAATACACACACAAAGAGCAATTAATTATATTACTTCATCAAAATTGAAATCCCAATACCTTTGTGTTTATAACTTTTTTTAATTTCTTAGAACCTAGTTTATTATGATAAATGGAAATTAATCCCCACTTTATTATTTATCACATAAAACAAGCAGTACTAAAATTACACCGGCAACTATTCACTTGGTGTATTTCTTACAGGTCACATTATATGCAACTAAAACAAATGGATACAATGTATACCCTAGTCCTTATGATTGCGGACCTTACGGTTTCACTTGTGAGGGAAATAACCGAATAAAATTATGTACAGACTCCAAACCGACAGGGCCTACATTCATTTGTCCGCGAGGAACATTCTGCAACGAGGATTCAACAGCAGTTTGCGAGGATGCTATCTCACACTTAGATCCGACGTTAACAAACCGAATACGATGTCAACGAAATGAAAGAATTGCCAACCCTAGCGTTCCCGGCTGTAAAGCTTACATCCTATGTGTACCCAAAGGCGATCGGTTACAGGCTCTTAATTTCAGATGCTCAGGAAATACACTATTCAACGGCATAACACGGACTTGTACTTCTCCAAGCAAATACAAATGTCCCTTATCAAATATCACCAAACCTAACCTGGATTTGTACCACAGTACTAATACTGTCAGAGATCAATTCAAATATGTGGGCACCAAACTTTTGGATCAAAGTCTACCGTCCATAGAATGTAAAAATTATAAATTCCGGTTGACACAAGACAATGTTTCTAACCGAGTTACTTACTTCTGCCCTGCGCTTCCTCCCAGAGGGCACGAGACGATACGTTGTACGATATTCTCTAATCATTTCTGTATCACACTAGATAAAGATAATGAGGATCAATACGTATTAGATAACACACCAAACCGCAGACCACGAATAAATGTTGAAAGAATTTAAGCTATTACATCCATGGAGAAGAAACCAGACGCAAGCGATAACAACATCACAGTTACTTTATGCAAAAATGCGTTTTTTTTTTAAATAAAACTTACTAAATCAAAGTGTTTTCTTTGTATAAAGATTTTTTTAGTTTTATTTATAGCCTATCAAAGTGACTAAACTGCTTGATGGAAAGCATGAGTAGAATCCAAGAGTAATGGTCACCATCCTCGTTGTGAGTACCTATAGACAATTCAGCATGTTGACCCACACATTAGTCCTCCCGCAGTGCCGGATTTACCGTAGAAGGTGAAACAGCTGAAGCTTAGGGTGGCAAATCATAGAGGGGCGGTCAATTAGCCCAAAAACAATTTGGTACAGAAAAAAATAAACTGCGGAGACAATTCTTTTTATTTTTTAAATTGACAACTCCCGACATTAGGAATATAAATCCTGTGTCGCGGGGGACATTACAAACATACATGAAACGAACACAGATAAAACCCAGACTTAAGACAACAATTTGTGAATCACAAAAAGTGATTTCCCACGTGGGATTTGAACCCACAACACTTGGCGCATTAGAAATCGTGGCGACAACTTAAACATTTTTTTTGTACGTGTGGAAAGCCCCTCGGTCAGTCAACCCACCGGGGTTTGCGAAGGGGCGGTGTGTCGGAAAAGAACTGTGTGTGTGCTTCTCTGCGCCTGAAATAGGAGAACCTGATAATACGCCATCTGGACCCCTTCCAGCGCCTGCCCTGACTGGAGCGGGTGCCATCATCTGCTTAACTCTCCATTTAGGTGGTGTACACGCGGAAATCGCCTCCTCGGCGGGCCACTGAAGCGGATGGAGAAGAAAACCCGACCCGACCGGCGATGACGGCCGGTAGCGAGAGATCTCCTCCGATGACTGCAGTGAGGGCCCGATGCTTCGTTGCCCATGCGGGGCAAACCGCCAGCGTATGCTGGGCCGAGTCCTCGCTGCAGTCGCAGTGGTGACAAGCGGGACACAATTCCCTCCTGGCGACCGAGTGCAGGTACTTTCCGATGCAACCTGCGTCAGTCGGAAGGAAAGGGTCCCGTGCTGCTGCCCTGCCCATTCGAAGATGACCGGCTGAAGAGCCTCCACGTCGGCGAAATCGGCACGTGCAGTCTCCAGCCGCAACGACCATCGAACCATTGTGGCTCAGCGAGCGGCTTCTCGCCACTCCACCTCCGCCCGAGGTCGAAAGCCGGTCTGCGCCCGGAAGTCAGCCACTCACCTATACCACCACATAAACCACTAGGCCATCCGTCCAGTCAAATGGAGATATTGATAGTAAAGTACTTAATGACATAATTTCAATTCAATATTGTTTCTAAAATTTGTGTTAAATTGAGTGCAATAAAAATCCGTTAACAACGTTCATCGAATGTGCATTATTTTGATTAAGCACTTTTAAGACTATAACCGGACATTGGTTACTGTGCACCTGGAGCTATCTAAGTCGTGTCGGTTGGCAGTACTTGAATTCACCCGCTCGCGTACCTCCTTAGCACCTCGCCGCCGCCGACCACGTACTGTCAACTTTTAGATATATTTTCGTTGACAGGTGCATGGTTAGCAGTATCGGGCCTTAACTACCTATCTTTCTTAGCCCACCACATACACAACAAGTTACGCGTACTCTGTGCTAAGAATCACCTCTACACAAGTCGTGATCGCATTCTAATGAAATCGTCTGGGATTGCAGACTTTCTATTTCCGGCTGCTCCTGTCTTTTCTAATATAGAAGAATCACACTGATTTAAATACTAATGAACAGGCTCGTCTTTCAGTGAGATTTGTTTGTTTGTCCTAAATTGATACTGTAGCTACTCATAAGATCATCCTGATATTTTACATAAACGACAGCAAATACAATAAAGAACTTGGCGTATCTTTTATCCAGGCTAAGTAAGGCACAGTAGGAAGCGTAAGTAGAAAAAGATAAGCAACTAGATTATAATCAGTGATTCTATCTTAAATAGTGCGTACATAATTTGAGTTAAAGTAACTATTGTGTTTTTTTTTATTAATGAATAGTTCACACTGTAACTTATACACACAACAACCATTGTTCTTAATATCTTTGACTTTTATTATCGTTATATCGAGATAAATTAGGCCTCAAGAGACGATGAGTAAATCTGTGATCAGCAAGTGCGTACTCATAAAATATTGCATATCACACGAGATACTGTGTAATAAGAACATTGTAGGCAATTCTAGAACGCAAAACGCTTTTCTCAGCTTAAAAAATACCCAAATAATTGTAAAAATAATCTAAAAACAATATAAAACTGCAAGATCATTTGAATAATGTATACAGATAATAAAGACAAGAATGTAACATATTTTCAAGATCTAGAGAAGAAGCATAATACCCAAGTAGCAAAACTATTTTCGGCGGCTGCTAAGCAAGATGACGACGGACTTCGTGCTTCGTACAATATGCCTTTGTTAATTGCTCAAAAAGGCAAACCACACAACATTGAAGAAAAGTTAAATTTACCAGCAAAAAAGGAAGTAATAATTACTGTGCTTCATAAACCGGCCCCAGATAATATCCGTAAAATTCCTTTGAGTAATAATTCTATGCAAAGACGAATTGATGAAATGGCTGAAAACATTAAAGGGTCATTGTGCAATCATCTGAGGACTAGTCAATTCTTAATTCAGCTCGATGAGTCCACTTTACCAACTAATGAAGCATTGCTGCTGTCTTACGTGAGTTTTATTAAAGATGAGAAAATATATGAAGAACTATTGTTTGCTAGAAATTTAGAGACCGATACAAAAGGTGGAACCATATTCAATACATTGGAAAAGTTTTGTGATGAGAAAGAGATTTCCTTGATTAATATTATATCAGTTGCTACGGATGGCGCTCCGGCTATGACAGGATGCCATAAAGGCTTCATTGCGTACTTAAAAAATTCCAAATTCCAGATGTCCTTGCTGTACATTGCGTTATTCATAGACAACATTTGGTTGCTAGAAATTGAAGTGAACGACTATTTCAACCACTGCAATATGCTAACAAAGCAGTCAATAAAATCCGTAACAGCTCTTTGGATGATAGATTATTTTATCAGCTTTGTGTTACTAATGGCGAAGATTTAAACCGTTTGTTGCTTCATACTGAAGGTCGTTGGCTATCAAGAGGCAATTGTCTGACTCGATTTTACAACCTGCTTGACTCTGCGATAGAGTTCATTGAAACTAAAGATAAAGAATTGCGTAATAAGCTCATTACACCAAAGAATTATATAGCTTACATGACAGACCTGTATAAATTGTTCAACGACATAAATCTCCAAGTGTAAGGCGTTGAACTAAATTTAATTAAAACAATAAATGTCGTATCTGCTTTCGCAGCCAAACTGCTTCTACGCAGAAAGAATATGGGCAGACGTGAGTTTCACAATTTTCTGAATTTATCAGTCACTAACGTCGACTTGTTTGCCTACATTTGGAAAACCTCCACATTGACTTCACCGAACGATACAAGGACATTTTGAAGTTGGAAATACCAGACTATCGAATTTTATGTAGGTATAAGATAAGACCTGCGTTTGAAGTACAACTTTACAAAATAATAATTTACTCTTAAGTTTTTCTAATTTTCTTTATTCCAGTAAACAATAATACTACTGTGCTGCGCCTACACACACAATACCTGTCGAAAACTATTAGACTAAGTTAACAACCTGTGTGAGCACGTCGAGATATCTGAAACGCCAGTCAGAGTAATTAAAATAAGCAAAAGGTGCAAGTGTCTTATCTAGTGAGTCATACAAAAAGTACCATATCCTGTGCATATAAATCAACGCAGCGATTACCAGGCACAAGAACATCATTCGCAGGATGGGTCAAGAAACGGAGAATCTTATGAGCCACAAATTAATTCAATCCAGTCAATCTGAACAGTTCGTACCCTACGTTGACAACTACGCTTCGGAGGGAGCTCCCGGTAATTCGTTCGAAGATTCTTATAGCTATTAAGGAAACGCCGGCGGAAATGACGTAGATTCCTTAGACTCTAAAAATTATGATGATGCTATTAAAAACTTCTTGCAAAATGTTAACTCTTATAGTAATGCAGATCACAGTCACCAAAATCATTATTAGATTTGGACTTTGTAAGTTATAAAAATGTAAATGTACTGTAAAAGTAAACTGGATTTACATATGTAACTTTTCAATAGTTCCTGTCCATAATGAATGAGACAAGGTTTTCGTGAGGTATTCTTAAGGTGAGGAAACGGTAGGTGTTCTTAGGATTTAATTGTTTGTAGTTTTGTGTATTGTTGTTGCTACATGTGTAGAGTGAAGTTCGTTGTAATAATTGTAAATCATTAATAAAACGTAGATAACACTATAAAATCTATTTATTTCCCAGTGTCTCTGTTGCCACATTGAATAAAAATATTTTGATAACATTTCAGCGACCGTTTGGTGATATATAAAAATATAATACTTTCTATGATATAAAAACATTCATCACAATAAAAATTTTACTCCCGCTTATTTTACGCTCAAACATCATAACATTGTAAAAAATCTATACTCATAGGAATGTGAGAAGACAAGTATCGATTGTATTAATCGAAGGTATGGCTACTTTATTGTAACTGTTACATAACTTGAAAGTTCAACGAATGATAATAACGTGACACCTTCAAAAACTCGACTACCGTTTTGTTAACAGAAATATTAAACTTAACATATCTTAAGATTTAGCATTTTAACAGCAGGTACCCAATTCTGCGCTAAACAAATTCAATGTGTCTCATATGTAATGTAAAACACCATCGACAACTTACACGATACACTAACTCCTACAGATAATAGTAATTACTAAAAAGAAGGATAAAATTGTAGTCGAGGACGCTTTACTGCATTATCGTTCTCGGAATCATCTACCGCCATTTGCTCCTCTAGGTTTACTTGAATGACGGGACGGGTCAAAATTTCGTCTTCGTTCGATACGTACATTCGCAAATCCAAAGGCAAATCCGAAGCCACTGATGCCGTTTCACGTACACTGTAGAGAAAACAAAATATGTTTGTTTATTCATCATGATACGTAAATCTATCAAACATGCACCTTTTATACACAATTTCTAAGTAATAAAGGTGCAAATTGAACAGATTTGGTTTGTAACGGTTGAGAGTGCAACAGTACAGGAATAAATAATTTCGGATTGACTTAGAAATTCTGAACAGAAGAAACATTGTATTTCATTTGAAAGTATTTGATAAAGATATAGCTACCTATGGTTGTAGTATTCTGATTCAGCGAGTTGAACGTTGAAATGCGATGTTTCTTGTTTAACACTCATTATAGTGCCCATCATGAGGGAAGAGCCGGGAAATGGACGACAAGTATCTCCCATCGAAGAACTAGGAGTCGATGGAATGTTCGCCAACATCAGTGGAGGAGCCGACACCTTTTTGTCTATCAGGGGTGGTTGCATTAGGACGTCTGAGTGAGCATCTTCATCCTCTTCTATGATGTTACTATGGAATATAATCAAAATATCAATTTAAATTGGCCTACATTAAAGATGGTTATTATTTTGTTAAAAAATATATACAAATAGATTGAAAATATATATTAGTACCGTCAGCTTTGTTAAAGGTTGTTACAAATTTATTAATTTTAACGCAACTGCCTTTCCACTACCGCTACTGTAAATCCATGTTGGACTAAAAATAAATAAATTTAATACCGAGTGAATAAAATTTATAATGCCTGACTGGTGTGTTAATAAATTTATAAATACCAAAGTTATAATTACTAACCGCTGTATTGGTGTAAAAAAAGTTACTAATTTTTTACTAACAAAACACTAATGTCTATTTCAATCCATGTGGTAGAGCTCTTTTAGTTTTAATTTCAATATAAATAAACAACCGTTAAAAAATCCAAAATATTAAGCATGTTACCTTTCTATATTTAAGGCGATTTTGTTCTCCTGTGATTTTTGTACGACCTCAAACCAATTTCGTTTGTTACCATTACTCGCTTCCGAGTTAAATGAAGATCCGGGCCTACAATATAAAAAAAAAATTTTGTTAACATCGTAAAGATACTTAATACATCGTGTAATATAATTTTTTTCCAAGATTGTTGAAGCCAAAGCTCGGTTTCATTTAAATAATATTTTTTGAGAATAAATTAACTTACGTGGGCTAATTAAATACTTACATTGGCGTGTAGTTCAGCATGGTAGCGAGGTGTTTCCGTTTTTGGACGTGACAGATTTTGTCTGAGGCCTCCGTCATGGCGATATCTTTTGTGAAATGAGTTGACAGCACCAAACTGTTTGTAATGCTACTGTCCGATATGTCGTTTATGGAAAACTTTAATTTTTCTGCAATAATTACAATGCGATTAGAATCAATATAGACTTGAAATATTTTATTTATTTATTGAAAATAATACATAATTAATACTAACTTATACTATACAGCGAATAACCATTAATCAACACCATATAGGAACGAATTAAGATTAATGAAAGATTCCAGTTTACCGTAGTGTAAAATGAAAATGAAAAATATTTTATTAAAGTTATTAGTTATAAGTTATATACATAACATACACAGTTGCTGGGGCCTTTTTTTAAGTTAATAAATACTTGTATCAAAAGGCCCCGCTCTTCTACAGGGTGGACCAAAAGTTCGTTTACATTTCAAATGATTTTTTATTTTAATAGAAATTAGCTATGTTAGATAAAATTGATTATTTATTATTAAAGTACACAAATAAGGGTTTAACTTTTTTTAATCACATCATCCATATGTGATCCTTGACTATTTTGACACTTCTGCAACCTGTGAGCGAAACTTTTTAAAACGGCTTCACAAGTGTTTCGTGAAATGTTTTGCATATTATTATAATATTTTCCTTTAATTCCTCTAGGGACTCTGGGTGGCTGTTGAAAACTTTGCTTTTAAGGTATCCTCAAAAAAATCCATTGGAGTAAGTCCCGGCTACGAGGTGGCCAGTTAATGGCACCTCTTTTGGATATCACTTTTTAGGGTTCCGTAGCCAAATGGCAAAACACGGAACCCTTATAGATTCGTCATGTCTGTCTGTCTGTCCGTCCGTATTACACAGCCAGTTTTTTCCGAAACCATACAAACTATACTTTTTAAATTTGTAAGTAGATGTTATCTGTGAACCGCATTAAGATTTTTACATAAAAATAGAAAAAACACAATACATTTTAGGGGTCCCCATATTAGGAACTGAAACTCAAACAATTTTTTTTCATGAAACCCATACGTGTGGGTTATCTATGGATAGGTGTTCAAAAATGATGTTGAGGTTTCTAATATCATTTTTTCCAAACTTAATAGTTTGCGCGAGAGACACTTCTAAAGTGGAAAAATGTGTGTCCCCCCCCTGTAACTTCTAAAATAAGAGAGTGATAAAACTAAAAAAAATATATGTTGTACATTACCATGCAAACTACCAACAAAAATTGGTTTGAACGAGATCTAGTAAGTAGTTTTTTTGTAATACGTCATAAATCGTAAACCGCAATTTACCTTTCATTCAATCAATACACTATTATAAAACATCGATCAAAGTTACAACGAACTGCAAGAACTTTTATATGATGTTACGGAACCCTTCATGGGCGAGTCCGACTCGCACTTGGCCGCTTTTTTGTTCAAAAATTTCGCGAACACTACTTAATGAGTCGTCGGAAGTGTGGCATGTTGACACATCTTGCTGAAAATACGATCGATGATTAAAACCATCGAAATCCTGTAGCGCTGGTGAAAAATAATTCCGCATGTACCGATCTGTATTCACTGTTACAGCATTTTCTCGGCGATCTTCAAAAAAAAGTTGGACCAATAATGCCTCTTGCTGACAAAGCTGTCCATACAGTAATTTTAGGTGAATGCATGATTCTTGATCCTTGGTGAATCTTTGATGCTTCAATTTAGAATTAGTGTATGTGCCTAGTCTGAGAAAAAAATGTTAGTAAAGCTGGTGAACCTCTCTAAAATTACGTTTGCAAATTGGAGCCTCTGAACGTGATCTTGAGGCTTGAATTCCTGTACCATTTGAATTTTGTACAGATATAAATGTAAATCTTTGTGAAAAATACGAATCAAAGATGTTCTGGGCACGCCTAAGGCGTTAGACCGCTTCCAAGTAGAGTCCAGGATTTTCACGATTAGCTGCTTTTAAACACGATTGACGTTATCGGGATCTCTTGATGTTCTAGGTCGGCCGGATCTGTGGGGTACCAAAACGTATACCCACTTCGTCGCTTAAGTATTTACCAAAGTTTTACTCGCACTCAAAGTGCGACCATTAACGCAATCAGTCAAAAGTGACAATGGCGCACTCCTAATACATATCCCCTACAACTCCTCTACCAGGATGGGGACAGACACGGTATTCTACTGATGTAGAATACCGTCTTTTAATAGTTTACACTGATGTGTAAACTATTAAAATACTATAAAATTTACAAAAAAGAACAAATGTCCACATTAGAGCTATTTTAAAACGAACGTAGTGTGGACACTTACCTTTGTCGATCGGTAATATTTTACCAGCTACATCGTACAAAGAATCAGCAGTCCAGAAATGAGGTATTCGAATAAAAACTTTGCCCGAGTCGACAGGCATGTGGAATCCAAGCTTGTCTAACAGCTGGAGGAACTTCAAGTCCTTACAGATAAAAGCTTGCTTGCAGTTCCACGGTACTAGAGGTACGGATTGGTTGAAAACTAAATAAACAAAAAATATTAATATCAGTAATTTAAACTAAAAAAACATAATTTACATAGGGTCACGGGAAAAGCATCGATACTTTGTGGTATGGAGTACTTTTTCTTCGATACCGATACTTTATGATACTTTTACTTAATAATAATAATAATAATAATAATCTCTTTACTGTCGCATAAGAAAAAAAATACATGGGTTGAGGCCCTAGACCCCACACTAGGATTCCCTGTGTCGTGGGATCCAGTCTCCTTCGTTCAAATCCTTTATTCGATAATTATAATAAAATAATGTTATGAGATAATGTTCTGTTCTGGTGTGTTTTAGTGTGATGTGATGAGGTGAGATGTGTTTATAGGGTGTAGTGTGATGATGACTTATAGTGTAGTGTGATAATGAGGTGTGGTGTGATTGAGATGTTGTGGTGTGAGGGTGTCAAGTATATGATGTTTTGGTGAGATGTGATGTGTTGTTGAGCAATGTGATGTGGAGTTTACTTTCTTTTAAATTTTATATAATTATTCATATATATACATACAATAAACATATACACATACACGTATAGACACAATCTAATATTATTATACCAATATCTTCAAAAACTGTTCTGTGTTATTGTAGTCTAAAGTATATAGCCATTTCGTTATGATTTCCTTGCAACGATTTCTTTTTACATTGATTATATTATGAATGTTGTTGAGTTTAGTGTAAATGTAAGGTTCCATAAAGCCAAAAGACTTCCTACCAAACGTTTTACGGCATATAAGCTTATTCCAGTATATTCTCCGGTTGGAGCGGCTGCAAGCGCAGGTGGATAGCGAGGTTCTATGAAATCTTAAGGCAGCAGAAAGGATGTACAGCTGTCTGACCCTAAGCAACCCAGTCTCAGCGTATAAGTCATTGGTAGGATATCGGAATGTGCGTCCGTAAGCAACTTTTAAAAGAGCCCTTTGCCCACGTTCCAATTTAATTAAGTAGCATTTAGACGTAATACCCCACGATATAATGCCATAACTAAGTATGGATTGACATAAAGAAAAATAGACCAGTTTTACAACTGCCTCATCAGCTATTTTTCCGAGACGTTTAAACACCTGCGTTAACAGTCTAACTCTACTAATGAGAACTTCCAGATGCTTAGACCATGTGAGATGACTGTCTAAGCAAATACCCAGATATTTGATAGTAGTAGTTTGTTTTACCTGTGGACAGTTACAGTTGTTTCGGTCAATGCATATATGGAGTCTCAGACTGAAACTACTAAGAGGGGAGGTTCTTTTGGAGATTGAAAAGTTGATTGCATTGGTTTTGTCAATATTTAGTGCCAACAGATTGCGTTGCAACCAATCAGAAACCACTCGTAAGCCATTTTCAGCAACCACTTGAACTTCATCCCAGTCTTTGGCGTAAAAAAAAATCGCCGTGTCATCAGCATATGTGAATAGTCTAGCTTGCGGAAGTTTCAGCTCACAGAGACCATTCACATATACGATGAACAGCGTAGGGCCAAGAACGCTTCCCTGAGGTATACCAAAGCGCACAGGAGCAAGATCACTTCGAAGATTCCCCATAACTACTCTCTGGCTTCTGTCGGAGAGGTATGAACTGAACCACTTCAGGGCATCACCGCGTATACTAAGTAGTGACAGTTTCTCAATTAAAATTTTTCGAGAGACAGTATCGAAAGCTTTTGCCAGGTCCAGGAAGACACCAGTACACGCATATCCGTGATCTAGGTTATAAGTGATGAAATCAACTAAGCTAGTAACTGCGTCCTCCGTGGACCTGGCAGCCCGGAAACCAAACTGATTTTTCGAAAGCAATCGATTATTTTCAAGGTACGCTAAGAGTCTCTTGTTAACCACCTTTTCGAGTATTTTCGAGAGCGTTGTCAACAGCGATATTGGACGATAATTAACTGGTTTCTTAGGGTCACACTTTTTAAATATTGGACATACGTTAGCATTTTTCAAACAGGTGGGCACTGTACCTGTGGTTAGACTTAAGTTGCAAAGAAATGTTATAGGTTGAACTAAAATGCGCACATTTTGACGGACGATTTGATCACTTTATTATTAATACCGTCATCGCCTGGGGCTGACGTGTTTTTTAAATTAGCTATTAAGTTGTGAATTTTTTTTTCATCTGTTGGAGTAAAGTAGAAAGAATTGTAATGATTATGTATTGTGGTGCAATGTTTAATATCCTTCGCCAAATCCGTTTCGTTTAGTTTAAGCTCATTAAGAGTTTTTGCTGAGATATTTTCGCCAATAGAAGTAAAATATTCGTTAATTTTATTCAGACCAGAGACTGCACCTTCACCACCTGTCACAATTTCAGAGTTCCCTCCTTTTTTACTTTTGATGTTACAAATTGACTTAATTTCGCCCCAAAGTTTTTTACTGTCCCCCTTAGTCTTCATTAAAGATTCCCTTTCATAATTAAGTTTCAGGTTAGATAAGATGTTATTACAATAGTTACGGTAATTTTTATATTCTTGTTGTATAATTGGATTGTCTTTATTTTCTTTTTTATTGGCTTTGATATGTAACCGGTCTCTTTTTCGAATGCATTTAAGAATACTCTTGGTTATCCAGGGTTTAATAAGGTTTTCTGAACTATGGAAGGTTCGTGAACTAGTGTGCATAAGTGTTATTTTTGAGAGCATTTCAACAAATAGTGGGAAAGCGACATTTATGTCGGTTTGCTCATAAAGCCAGTCCCAAGATTCGCTCTCGACATCCTTAACTATATTATTGTAATAAATTTTCGTGACTACTTTTCGAGATGATGTCCTAGGAGATTCTCTTTGAACACCTAAGACAATAGTGTCATGATCTGTAATACTAGATTCACAGACAATAATAGAGGCCGATTTTTTGGTTTTCATCATCACATGGTCCAAGCAGTTGGACCCACGTGTAGGAAAAATGTGACCCGGATAGTAACCGTAGTGGCTAGTTAGGTCCAGGTATTCCGTAGAACGATTGTCGGTGTAACCAGACTTAATGTCAAGATTTATATCACCGACAATGATGCATGTATCGCCACGGCACGAGTTCATTACATCTTTTAATGAATTACAGAAGTTATTTATATTATAAAATGACGGTGATCTATATAAAGCTATAAGTGTTAGTTCGGGGTCAACATTGATGATAAGACAGTTTGAGTCTCTGTAAGGTGGTTCGGTAACAGTGGCTTGAAGCGATGATTTAATATAAATCACTAATCCGTCATTTTGGTTCAGATATGTTTTGGAACAGTGATAATTATAATTATTAATATTATGGCAAATTGACATATCGTCGAGCCAGCATTCAGTAAGGATGATGATATCTGGAGTAAAGTGTAATCTGGTTAATAAAATGTAAAAGTTATCGAAATTTTGTTTAATACTGCGAATATTTTGTACTAAGACTGTATATTGCTTTCCTACTTAATAAGGTACTTTTTGACAAGTATCGTATCGATTTAATCTAAGAAATTACTCACTTATACATTTCTTTTAATCTAGGAACGCAAACCCTGTGTACCTACAACTACTTCGGCAGTCGGGACGACATCTAAAAAGCCTTCAGCGGCTTGTGGAGTCCATCACGCACTTAAACCTGCCGTTACAGCTTACGTTTATGAGAACGCAATCTAGTTTAATCATGCTGAACTGTCTAAAACATTGTATTGAGTTCGTTCCGGCCATGATTCAGTTCATATCACTCAATAAATTAAATTATTTTCAATCAACTCACTTAATCGCATTTAATCTATAGTCAGTATATTAGTATATTTTGCATTTAATCTATAGTTAGTATATAGTATAGTTTAGTGTAGTTCATTTGTTAGTTGTTGTATTTTTCTATTTTACTTTTAATACCAAATTATGATAACGCAATAAAAAAAACTGGTGGTTAATAAATCAACAACTTCCCGGCGCAAACATTTCGCCGCGGTCCGCCAGGCATAATCACCGCGTCTGTTTCTCGTCCAGAGAATCCACCCTTTGCTCAAAATGATATAGAACCCGTTTCAAAAAACTAAAAGGTATTCAATGAATTAATTAAATTTACTAAAAGATTCCAACGTATTGAGAACTTCCTCCTTGTTTTAAGTCCGTTAAAAAATAGTGATGAGGATTAAAAGTCTAAGTGCTACGAGTCAATTAAAAATTGTTAATTAAAATTAATAAAAACTATAAAGTTGCTTTTGTCATACCTTGACTTTACTGACTTTCACAACTTTTCTATTAAATTCATTCGACCCTGTACACTGTATGAATGTATAAGTATAAATGTTATTATTACACTTACCAAGGGAATGGTAGGACACAGGTGAAAGAACATTCATATCTTCTGATGTTTTTGGCTTCATCCACTTAGTTTTGTCTAAAATATTTTCATCTTCATTCTGCCTAGATCTTTTCTCCAAACATATCTTGGCAAAGCACGTATCTAGTAATACTTTTTGAACCCAGTTCAAAAATTTGAACTTGCCATCTTGAGTTAATTGTTCACAAAGTTTGCCAATGTTATCATCTCTCATCTCTTTATTGACCTGCACGGTCTTTGAGTTTCGATCTGTTTCTCCCTTTACGAGTTTCTCATATTCCTCTTTATTTATGGCATTTTTTTTTAAAAGCTCTTGAATAACAGAGTCTCTGGACTTAATGATGTCATCTTCTTTAAACAACTTTATGATTTCACCCACGACATCAGGATGCGTACTGCATTGCATGTAATTCCAACTTAATGAAGATGACTCACCCTCTGTCCACCTACAAAAGTAATTTTTTTCATTATACCAGCTCTATTATATATTATTATATAGAAAAAAAATTATAATTGTATTTTATTTATTGTCGGAAATATTTATTTATCTTCTAAATAAACATATCATTATTAATAATAAAATCAAACAAACAAACGACTACGAAATATATTAAATGCAACGTACTTTTCCTTGGTAGTGTTGCTCAAGTTACTGTAAGCCGACTTTTGATTTATTACCACGTCAACAGCGCTGACGTCAAACTTCTTTTGAGACATTGAGGTAGTACTAGGTTTCGTCACAACCTTGTCGTCTTCGAAGCTCTCAGTGTTAAGTCGGAAGTTAGCAGTACTTTGCAGTGTGTGCGGTTTTTCGATAGAAGTATTTATTACGTACTGTATAAGATAAGACCATTCCTAAAAAATATAACAAAACGTTAAGATAGTACTCTGATGTGATAGCGTAACATGATACAAAATTGTATTACAACACACACTCACATCGCAAATTTCAAACTCAGATTTCCATATCGAGGTAAACGTTTTTAAAATCTTTGGCTGGAACAATGTGATCAAGCTTCCGAGGTTTCTCCCGACGTGGTGCATTAATGTGAATATGCAATCGTTTACAAATTCACCATTACTGGCATAATCTTCCAGCAACAAGCCGTACTGATACATTATTTCAGATGTAGCAAACCTGTTGTAGCCAAATAGCTAATGTTATTCCTCATCCAATTATATCATCTTTCATGTCATCGAATAGTAGTTTTCTGACTTCTATAATACCTAAATTAAACAAAACTTCGAAATTTCTTCACATAATAAGTAGGTACTTAAGTTTTTTTTTTTTTTTGCTTAAGGCCCGTGACACCGACCGTGAGAATTTGTGATTGAACACCCACATATATATTTTACATGCACACAGACGCATCGCGCACTGTCGCATACATACCGTAGCAAGTAATCACCGACTTTCGGTTTTTTGCTTATGTTAAATATCCATCAACTGTTCGCCTTTGTAGAACGTATTTTAATGTCTTACAACGCACGCAATGTATCTTGCCATAACGTAAAGCCCGTAGGATTCATTCAGTACAGAAAGTCATAATACTTTCTGTATACCAATCGAATGGGCAAAGATTATAAAATAATTTTACACAGTATAAAATAAATTCGCTCACGTGCATTGTCTGTCAACTCAGATCCTTTTAAATACGCAAGGTATTTAAATACGGTTTTCATCATAATTATGGTTATCTTTTAAGGAAGATTTATTAATGTTATTTTATTATTTTAAAGGAACACATAAATAAAGCTAATATTGACAAAATTTTACGAGTTACATAAATTAGGAATAACCTACAGTAATACTTTTTTAATTATACTTTTTTAATATTTCTTTATTAATTTATTTGTAAATTATAATTTCAAAGTAATTTGGAACAATGTAATATTAATCCTTATCTTAATAAATACTGTAGACATTTTAAGCATTTCATGTAGAATAAAATTGTTTATTACACAATATTATTTAAATAAATATTTTATAATACGTCAGAGCGTTCATCCAGGTCGCACCGTAATTGGCCGTAATCTTACACCAGTGACTCTCAGTGTAAGATTTTATTATGTCAATAATGTGTGTTTAACGATACGCGGTCTTATAGGTATTTAAAAAACATTTAAAATTTGACAAATTATACCTTCCTTTAAAACCAATCTATCCATTGCTGCAAACATCATGAAAATCGGTGCAGTAGTTTTTAAGTTACGTTATGTTTTGAGTTTAATAGACAGGTTGAAGAGGCAGAGGACTGTGTTTTTTTTATATATATTTAATGCAAAGTAACTCTGTCTGTCTGTCTGTTACCTTTTCACGCCTCCAACACCAAACCATTGAGTAGTATTACTTTCCATCATCAGCTGAACATCTTGAAAGATACGACTAAAGGTAACACATATATCCCTACTAATATTATATTATAATATTATAAATGCGAAAGTAACTCTGTCTGTCTGTCTGTTACGCTTTCACGCCTAAACCACTAAACCGATTTTGATGAAATTTGGTATGAAGATAGAACTGAACTTGGGAAAGGACATAGGCTACTTTTTATCGCGAAAATAAAGGTAGAAGGGTTTGAAATAGGGGACGAAAGTTTGTGTCGAAGTTCCTTATTATCAAACATAAAAACAGGTAAGATTGTTTAATCTACCCTTACCGTGTCGCGCGATATAAACGAATTCCACGCGGGCGAAGCCGCGGGCGAAAAGCTAGTTTATTATAAATAACAATAAATAAATATTTCAGACGAATGACACAGAATATCTTCTACCAAATATTCATGTGATCCGCAAATATTTATTTCGCAGTTTATAATACATAAAAATACTTTTTTTTATAAATACATACATATTATACATAGAAAACACCCAAACTCCGAAACAAATATTTGCAGATCATGCAAAAATTTGGTCCGACCCGGGAATCGAACCCTAGCCCTCTTGGTTAGCAGTTGCATACGCTGACCACAAGACCAACAAGGCAGTATGATATATTACAATAATAAATAAACAACTATTTCGAACATCTTACACACGACATCATCCAGTCCCAAACTAAGCAGCGCTTATATTATAGATTCTAGACAACTGATATAAATACATAAACATACTTTTTTTGAATACAATACACTATATATATAGAATACACCCAGACCCCGAAATAAATATTTGCGGATCACACAAATATTTGGTCCTACACGGGAATCGAACCCGAAACCTCACTCAAGCAAAGTAGTCGCATGCGCTACCACTAACTGCCACCTAGGCAGTCAATAAATAATAAAAGTCAAAAAGTAATAAAAGTCAATAATAATTTTAAAACTCCTAACCGTTAAAAAGTTATATCTTCCACCATCAGCTCATCATCATGAAATGATGGCTACCAGATATTGCGTCTGGAATAGGCTTATAAAATAAAAATAATAATAATAACTATTTATAGGGGCGTATTATAACGTGCTTATAAAATTTTAGGGTTTCCCTATAAACTAACATTGAAAACACCCAACACCTAAAAAAAAAAAAAATTGTGGATCTCATAAAGATTTGGTCCGACCCGTGAATCGAACCCGAGACCTCAATCGCATACGCTACCACAGCGCCACCGAGGCAGTCATATAAAAAGAATTTTAAAAATCGGTCGACAATTGACAGAGTAATCAATGAATGTACAATAAAAAAAATTCATTTAGTTAAACATAAATAATACTCCTTTTTTGAAGTTGGTTAATACTAATATAAAATATAAAGATTGGTGTGTCTATTCTCAGACCTACCAAATATTATCAAAAGTTACACACAGTCACGTCGTCGTATGTAAACAATCAAATCTGTGTGTGCGTGACAGTGCGTGTGGAGCTAAAAACGAGCGTGCGCTCGCCTTGAATATTCGGAGAACACTGAATTTTAGGATCGCGTGAACTCTGTTTTATTGCAAATTATTTCTCCATACTAAAATGTATGGATCTTTTGCCGCTAAAAAATAATGATGTTTAAGTTTAAATTATGACTTTCTGGTGAGATTTAATAGAAACCTTAAATGGTTAATCTCTTTTTTGTACTTTTTTCTTGCAACTAATATAATATTTATTTCAAATAAAGTAACATAATACTAGATACATTCTAATCAGAAAAGGTCGATTTCGGTGATTTTGGTCACTGTTGATGATTTTTTTCTCGAAAAATAATAACCGTATTAGTAATTTTACTCGGTCTCTCTATAGATTGATTAGTTAAGGAACTGAGATATTTTTTTTACTGTCAAATAATGAATTAATTTGTTTCTCTTGTCATATCCGTAAGTGCTTTTTCGAGCAATTATGGAAACGATACCCTTAAGTATTTTACAACTGTAATAGAAGACATTTTTGACACATTGTGGTACAATTGTCTCGCACAGTGACAGACTTAGCGAGTTTATTATATATCTAATATTAACCCTATATTTCTAACTTAGTATGAAATTAAAAGTTTCATCCTATTAAATAAATAACTTCATACTCTTACATAAACTAAGCAGAATTTGTACTCTAGTTAGCAGACTGCTGATTTTCATAGATATTATAGATTAATCGCATCCAAACAGAAACTAAGTTTAAGCTTACAGAGTAAGATCTTACTCAAGACCGTTAGGCAGTCAAGTTCACTAACTACTAGATTATAATTATAATATTTATGTTACAATTTATTTTTAATTAGGTTTGCTAGCATACCGAGTTGTTTTTGGTTTGATTTGTTCAATATTACAATTTATTTTAATTTTGTTCTTGTGACGAGTTGTCACTATTACAAACAGGACTAATTAAATTATTTAGACGAGCTGCCATGGCGAAGTATAACAATTGTTTAAAAATTTTCAATCTTGTAGAATCTCTAGGTGAATTGGCCTAGAATACCCTCGGCCAATTCCAAATATACAAATAAAGTACTAATTATATGCTTACTGTCCAATATGCTCAAGTATATTAGTTGTCCCTGAGTATTCTGGTAACTTTGTAGCATCATCCAAGAACGTTAGTAGTATATGGTTGGTAACCACCAGGTCCTGAAAGACGAACAATATTTTACTCTTGAAAGAAACTCATTTTAAGTAGATTTATAAAAAAAAACGATTCTATTTTTTTTTTGGAATTCTGAATTCGCAAAGAATAGTCTGCAATATTTAGCCATCTGTTTTTATTACGTAGTTCATGATTAGTTATGTCCGTCCGTTTGTCAGTCCGTCCTCGACTTACCGTCCAAACGGTTAATGCTAGAAAGATGAAACTTTGCATGGATATGTTTTTCTATAACGTCGACAAAGTACTACAAGAAAATGATGAAAAGATTTTTATTTGGTAATGATTTTTTTTCTTGCGTCCACCCCATTGTGTAGGGTGTATGGTTGAATAGGTCTTTTATAAACAATGAGAGGTTGTTATACGATTTTTTTATTAAGGTAGCCGTTTCCGAGCTATTTAACTTTTTTGCAATAACAGGCCGCCCCCCCCCCCCTTCCTCTAAAAGCAAAACGGCAGCATAAAAATCTAAAAGGCGAAAAATCTAAAAAAAATATATGATGGTAGTCCATGTGATGAACTTTATAGGAAAACTTTAACAGCTTCGATAGTTTTGTTAGTTCAGGAGTTATAGAGGCCTAACTTGTGAAATACGCTGACTTGGAAAACTTTGTACAAAAATAACGAAATAAAAAGTAAACATAACAATTATTTACTGGACATCACTTGGCATTATATATGACTACGGAACCCTATCCTATGCGTGGCCTGACACGCACTTGTCCGATTTTTTTTGTGTTATCAATTAGTTTATTTTTTTATTACTCAGTCACTTTATTTTTTCACCGAATGATAGTTTACCAGAGCCCAAACCCAGTGGCTTGATCTCCTTGGAGCCCTATTGACTTCTCTGTCTAAAGTAGATCTTTTGATGTACCTATATTCTTGAAATAAGTCCAATTACATTAATTGCAACATTCAATGAGTTAAACTGCAAAGCGCATGAATTAAATATACTTAATGTTTTACCTGCAAGTATTGTTTTGTGTTATACTTTGGATTATAACAACGTAATAGCAGTACAAGAAGTGACCGCAATTCCTGGGTCTCACACATCTTTATTTGTAAATTGGCAAGCGCCTCTTGATCTTCTTTGCTAATGTGTGAGAACTTTTTGTACACTTCTATAGCCTCAATAATTTCCCTTAAAGCTGTAACTACCTGTAGTATAAAAATATTTTGTATTAATACAAACTCTTTCCGAGTCTCGTGACCAAATAAAGTGTGGCCGGGCCAGTCGACAAACACACAAAACTATTACATCTCATATGGTAAGAAACGACTCACATAATGAAGTTTTCTCGTGTTCGGTTTTAAGTCATTGCCGTCCAGTTTGATGGCAAGCTCAAACTGCTCACACAAATTAACACTTTCGGCCGTCAAATATGATATTATATCGAATGATAGAACCGAGCATACGTGTTCTATATCCAACTCAATCTGTGTAGCAAACTTTAAAAAATAGGTAACGAGCCAAAAAAAATGTGACGTGTCAATTTCTAGTTGCAAGTTAGTGAGAATTTGATTGTGAAGGGTCTGCACCAGTGAATTGTACCCCTTTAAGAGAAAATCAACCGTGAATTCTTTGAGAATATTCGATATGTCTGCGTCTGTAGGCGTTTCATGTGACAGGCCTTGAATATTGATGCTGAAAACAACGTTAACATAGTATTAGAATTTTTGTTCTAGAAATTGAAATAATTAAATTGACTAGAAAATAAAGTTTGTGTACATGTTAGCTTTTCCTCTCTTTACAATCTTTTTTCGCTTCCGATCCTGCGTAATTACGCAGGAGCGCACCTTAATGTTAATTCTCTGTTTCAGATTACGAGGTTTTTGATGTAGTGGTTTCTTAGATGGAAATTCATCCTCGTTACTAGACGATGATATAGACTCGAGGTTATCTATTTGTGTTTCATATCTACGATGTGAATTTGCAAAAATTACATTCTTTTTAACATTATAGCCAGATGATACTACTTGATCACTTCTAGCATCGGACTGCACACCACTGCTGCAAGATGTCTCCTTTTCCTACAAATAAATAAAATAAAAAATAGATGACAATACTTTTTATTCGGTTATATTCATATACCACTGTGAGATACCAATGATACCTACGTAATTGGATTTTATGATACCGTCGTTGGTATTTTCGATGTAAATATTTTTGTTTCCTGAAGTCGACTCTTTTTCGTTTGGGGATTGAAATGTTTGACTACTATTTTCACTGCTAGTATTCATTTGAGATGATGCATCCCACGCTTTATCCTCACCACCTGTCGTTTTTTTATGAATAACAATCATTAAAACTTATTTTTTAATAATTTAATATAGGTAAAAAAGACAAGTTGTGTATAAATACCACTGTTAGTTGGGGATGTATTACTTTCATTATCTTCGGAACTGTCGGATAAGGAAGCCTTCAACCATAAATTAAGTAACTTATGCAAAGTTACTACATGTTGATCTTTATATAGCAGGGCTATAAGTTGGACAATAGTTACTGCCCATTTATTCTGGAAGGGAAAAAAATATATAAAACACACAATCTCGGATCTTAAAACTAAAGCACTTACCACTTGTCCCCATGTTATGTACCACAGGCAGGGTTGGTACAGTACTATTGCAATACATATGTACACTAAAAAGACGAATGTAACGTCTTATTGACTTTTTCAATAAATTTCGAAGTTCATACATATATATTGCATTATTAATATGTTTTCATTGCTTACCACATCTGGAATTGTCATTAACTTAATGAATACTTTATCAATACTTTGGCTAAAAATGTTCCACAGTATTTGATTCTGTAAAGGGTGTGTGGGGCCATTGTAGCTAGGATTTCGGCCACTCAACTTCTCAGGTATATGCAAAATGTTTCTGATCAACAGAAGGCTATTACTAATGTTTGTGCATTGTTCAGATGACAACTTTGCCTTTTGTTCAAAGTCCACGTTTTTCTTCAAAAACGTAATAATCACTTTAGTTGCTCGATGATCCGTGAAAGCTGCTTTGGTGGATGCAAGTAAATTGTTGATTTCAAATGTTATATGTCTCCCAAAGTCATTCTCGGAAATAACATCAACAGATAGCAAGCATTCGATAGGTATTGTCAAGTTGACTAATATTCTAATCAACAGCTCTATTGTTACATCTTCCTTTGCATGTATTAGTAGAGGTATTAGGTCTTTGTTTATATTTTGCCCAAAATTAATAGTTCTACGGAATGTACGCAGATACTTGTCTTCTGTCAATATGTTGTGAAGAATTGATTCTAAAGCAGCTGCAAATGACATAACATTTATTAACTAAATATAAGTAATAGCCGTTGGATTTAATTAAATTATTGAAAAATAATTACCATTGCAATTTTTATTTATGTGATATCCATTTGCATGTACAATACCAAGGTTGCTGAATGAACTGCGTATCTGGGGACTTCGAAGAACCCATTCCATCTTTGCTCTGAATTAAAATAAATTTCAATTGAAGTATATTACATTATCTCTAAGCATTTCCTAAACGTAATAACCTTATTAAAAAACCTTTTTTTTTTCTTTTCTACCATAGTCCTAGTTTCAATTTAACCCAACAATAACTGAGACTATCCGCTGCAAGTTATTAATACCTACCTATTTCTGCTGGTTAATTCAATTCGAAGAGATATGTCACAACACTAAATAATGATGGTTCAACAGACTTAATAAAATGAAAGGGGTAAAGTTGGGCAGTTTTAATAATATTTTTTAATCATTAAGCTGGTAATTTAGTAAACCCGATGTTTGAATCTATATCAGCCAGATATAAAAAGGCGGCAACGCTCGTTCAATCATAATGACCGGCTGCGCTGAATTGAGCTTGGCTCGGTAGCAAGGGAGAAGGCCGATAGGCGCTTGACCCAAATCGGTGCTTCGTATAGGACCATGGACCGTAGCACGGTAGGTATCGTAAAGGATGCGAATTTCTCCTCGAAGCTGCAGCGGCTGTCTAGGTTGAGCCTCAGCCTCAATGTGGTAGGTGGCGTGTACTTAATGTGGTAGGTGGCTCTTCGACGAGCACTTCCGACAGCTTGCTCCGAAGCTGATTGCTGAACTGTCTCCTTCCTTGGGCGTCTTTTGCCCAATTTGGGAGGAGCCAGTGTCACCACGGGGCAGCTGTACACGGGGGTTATCCGGTCTATTGCACTCTACGGTGCACCGGTGTGGGCGGCGGCTCTGACCGACCAAAGCTCTACCGCACCGTGTCAACAGAGGCGGCGTGCGCCCTGGCCGGAACACCCCCGTGGGATTTGGAGGCGGAAGTGCTCGCCGACGTTTATCGGCGAGTGGCTAACTACCCGGCGGAGAGTGGTGGTGTTGGACGTCCGCCCGAGGACGCGCGCGAGTGGCGCGAAGCTCACCGAGCCACGATGGTTCGCTGGTCGGTCCGGCTGGAGACTCCATGTGCTGGCTTCGCCACCGTGGAGGCGCTTCGGCCGGTCATCCGCGAATGGGCAGTGCGGCAGCACGGGATCCTTATCTTCCGACTGACGCAGGTTCTTTCCGGGCATGGTTGCTTCGGAAAGTACCTACACTCGGTCGCTAGGAGGAAATTGAGTTCCGCCTGCCACCACTGCGACTGCAGTGAGGATTCGGCTCATCACACGCTGGTGGTCTGCCCCGCATCGGTGACGCAGCGCCGGGCCCTCACTGCAGTCATCGGTGAGGATCTCTCACTGCCGGCCGTCGTTCGTTCCATGGCCGGCAGTGAGAGCTCATTTACCGCGGTCGCAACCTTCTGCGAGGACGTAATCACACAGAAGGAGGTGGCGGAGAAGGCCCGGGAGGACGACATCTATTCGGACCTGATTCGCCGCCGGGGAACCGGGCGGCGGAGGCGCGAACATCTGCGTCTCATGCCGCCTTGAGTGTGGCCGCGGGTGGACGGGACGGGTTTTCCCTCCACCTGCATTATGTGGCCAGCCGCCAGGGGGCGGCGTCGTCGGTGTGTGCCGGACGCCGCATAAGAGAGGGTCGTCGTACAGAGACACACCACCCCGCCGTAACCCCCGGTGGGGTGACGGTCCATGATGATTTTTCACCATTAAAAAATAAATAAAAAACAATGAGGTACTTAATGTTGCGGCCGACCACGACCTCCGTTCCTCCCACTCTAATGAGAGAGCGGGTGGGAACGGCACTCCGCGTTTCCTGTGGAACCACAGGGTTTCCGTCGTTGTGGACGATATAGGCCACCCCCTTTTTTTATTCGTACGGAAATCCCCGCGTGTACCCACCAGTTGGTGGCTATATCGGACTCGAACCGACTAAAACCGCACGCCGTCTTGGGTACTATGAGCCGAGGATAGTTCCTCGAAAACGTATACCCTCGAAAGGAAGTCCCTGGAACCCCGAATACCTCGGGCCACCTACGGCTTGTAGATTTTCGACCTTCTGTGTGGGAACCCCGATTTTCCCTTTCTTGTCCCCAAAATAAGAGCGCCCCAATCCCCTAAAAGCTTAACGGCTGGCTCAAAAAATGTATGACCATATAATGTGTTATATTTAGTTCATATATTGAACTTTAAAGGAAAACTATAGCGATTTAGATATATTTTTTTAATTCAGGAGTTATAGGGGCCTAACTTGTAAAATGCGCTTACTTGAAAAACTTGGTACAAAAATAACGAATTAATAAGTAAACATAACAATTATCTATTGGACATAATTTTAATTCCACCTACCATTATGGATGACTACAGAACCCTATTTTATGCGTGGCCTGACACGCACTTGGCCCATTTTCTAATGATACAGATTACAAGACGAGTTCCAATTTTGGGGCTACTTGAAGCGTATTTCGAGAATTCTCAGTGTATGTTTCTTACTATGGTCACAAAAACTTAACGAATTATTTGTAAGATGAAAAAAGAATTCGTCAAGATATAAACCAGTTTCATTACAACATTATGTTGCAATCAGCAATCATTTACACTAAATATAAAATAACTTTTTTAAGTCTCTACTAAATACAAGTTTATCTTCAGTATAGTAGCCGATATGTTATATTATGATTTTTAAAAGTGAACAGGCACTTAGTACTCATATTTTCCTTCTATATGGACATCTACGCAGCAACTGTTTCGTGGGTTACATTGTTGTTATTTTCAAATTTATTGTTAGTGTAAAATTACAATGAATATAGATAAACACAGATAATATCAATGTAATAGCTAACGTGTAGGTAAATTATCAACACATTTATTGAAATACCAACTTCAAATTAAATAAAAATAATGGAATATTTTATTTTCTCTTCATGAAACTATCAGTTACACTAATTTAATGTTTATTTAATGGAGATATATTCTACCTTTCTATCTGCTGTAATACGTAATTAATAACATATATTATTTAATATTTTATGTAAAATATACGCCACTGCACTTTTAAAATATTATTTCATAATAAATAATTAAATATTATTTGATTAAGATCGATAAACCGCGCAAGGTGTAGCCAAATCATCATGAGCCTATCGCAGTCCACTGCTGGACTTAGGCCTCTCCCGTTGCACACCACTCTGATCGATTTTGGGCTTCTCGCATATCATTTGCATATCTATTTACATTAATTGAGTTATTTTAAATATTCTATTTAAAGTATATCGGCTAGTTAAAATAACGTATTATTTAGTACTTACTACACGTGGATGTACTATAGATTTAGACTATTGGTGAACACCAACAAACAATTTAGATTAAAACTGATAAAGCTTTATCACCATCAAAATACCACAATTCAGATAAACAAATGTTTCTTTTATCAACTCTTTCACAGTTAGACTGGAATTTATGAAGAAAACACTTATCTTAATCGTTTAGCATAAAACGATCATGAAATATCGACTGAACTGATGTTACTGACGCACGGGAGTCGGGAGTTGAAAAAGTGTCTAAACAACCCCACGTGAGCGCAAACAACGATACCGGAAGCACCAATAGGTCACGCTCAACCAAGTCGCGTGTACACTCCACCGCGTGACAATGTTTGTGTAACTTTTTTAAATTTAATTAATACCTACTAATTTCAATACAAAATGCCTTTCGGAAACATATTAAGGGGAAGGGTTTCTGGATATATTATACCAGTTATAACCGCGATTTTTTTCTATTCGAATTAATGTTTAAATAATGGATTCCCAGGGACTTAACTGTAGACTTATTGATCCGCCTAAAACACACGTTTACTTTTGTTTTACTTGGACAAAGTGTGTTATGATGTTAAAATAAAAGTACTAAATAAAAACTGAATGAGCCTAATTTTCTACAAAGATGTTTTCAAAATGGACACCGAATACTGCCCAACTATTACTTACTTACTTGCTGCTATCCCAAAATTCAAAACGGTTTCCTTGAGAGTCCTCCAGAGATTAATGTCAATTTTTGTACATACATAGTTGTACTAATGTTAACACGTAAAACTAATGACTTTACATTTTTATTTACGCTACTATTCATCGCTACAACCATTCCGGATTTACCATAGAAGCTGAAAAAGCTGAAGCTTAAAGGCCGCTGCATACGTGACGGGATTTTACACGGACTTTTTTTGGCGGTCAATTGGCCCCAAAAAAAAATTGATTCAGAAAAAATGTAAGGCTGTGGACACACAACTTATCTTATTTTTAAAAAGATAACTACCTACCGCATTAGGAAATATAAATCCTGTGTATCTGGATACATACATTTTTTTATATAAATCTACGGACTAATGAGTAATATTACTTTAACTGAAATTAATAAAACAAAACAAGATTGTGTCAATTAACACTTTTCTTATGGTCTCTAGTTAATTGAAGGCACTTTGTTCTTGTGTTCCTTTAATGATGGTAGTATTTGGTTCACTTTGCACTTTCACTTAACTAATTCAAAGGGTTTTATCCTTTTGAGTCTCCTTGTAAGATCCGTATTGTCAAGGAGGTGGATGGCCTCAACATTTGACTGCCTCGATGGTCTAATGGTTAGCGTATGCGACTGCTGATGAAGAGGTCTCGGGTTCGATTCCCGGTTTGGACCAAATGTTTGTGCGATCCGCAAATATTTGTTTCGGAGTTTGGGTGTTTTCTATGTATATATATAGAAAGAAAGAAAGAAAGAAAGAACACATTTATTAGTCACACTCACAAAGGAAAAGAGATAAACAATGTACATTTTAACAATACTAAACAACTAACAGACATACTTAATACAAAACAAACAAAAAATATATATATATATATAAGAAAAACATAATATATATATATATATATATATATATATATATATATATATATATATATATATATATATATATATATATATATATTTATATATATATATATATATATTATGTTTTTATATTTATATATATATTTATATATTTATATATATATATATATATATATATATATATATATATATATATATATATATGTATTAAGTATGTATTTACAAAAAATAAGTATGTTTATGTATTCACTAGCTGACCCGTGCCCACTTCGTTGGGCATAACTTAAATATAAAAGTTAGACATATACCGTCGTTGACTTTTTTGTAGTAACTTGTTTTTAGTAGTAGTTAACTCAAAAATATATCTTTCATAGTTAAGGCAGCGTTCTGAAGAAACGCTTTCATTCGACCGTTTTTTCTCCGATTCACTTTGCAAAACGGACTACCACGTAAAAGCCTTTTTATTTTTCGGTTTTTTATATAACCTATGACACTCCACAATGATGTGGCTTTTTATTGGTGAAAGAATTTTGAAAATCGGTTCAGTAGATCCCGAGATTACCCCTTACAATTTAACAAACACACAAACTTTACTTCTTTATAATATTAGTATAGATAAGGGTCTCGATGGAAGACGTTCAATCTCATGTACCAGGGTGCATTTACAATACCTCTAAGTACTTTATTATGAAAGCGTTGTATCGTCAGTGTATCGGATTGTTTGGTACATCGCCATAGCTGGATAAAATAAGTCCATACAGGCATAAGAACTTGTTTGTATAGCAATAACTTATTATGTACGAACACTTTTGAGTGCTTACCCAAAAGCCAGTACATTTTTTTGTAGCGAAGATCCAACTCATCGCGTTTCTTTTTGACATGGGCTTTCCAGCGCAACTTTGCGTCTAGTTTCATTCCAAGATATTTGGCAATACCCGCTGAGTTTGTCAGAAGCGTGCCCTATTCTGGGCAGTCAGAGTCGCTGCCCTCACCGGTTCACCGTACAGTGCCATAGACTGGACAACCCCCGTGTAATGTCACCTAAGAGCGGTCATTGTCGTCCATCTTCAAGCTGTCGGAAGTGTTCGTCGAAGAGCCACCTACCGCCAAGGATCAGACCCAATTACTTCATCTAGGACCGGACCAGTACGAGGACCAATTTGACCACGATGAAGGCGCCGGGGGGGTGACCCACGAAGGGGCCCATGGAACAAAAGGACTTCGTCTTATCCAGGGCCACCCGTAAGCCCAGCGCCTTAATGCGCCCAACCACCACGGCAACAAAAGAAGTGAAATGTTTGATGTGTGATGGTTTTATGATAAATGATTATGATACAAGGTGAATCACTAGGTCCTTAATTGCTAAGAGGGTGATAAACTTATAGTCTCTAATAATTCGTTGTTATTATTAATACACTACACTACACTACACCAATTGCTCACCCACTTTGAACACAGCTTTTTTCACAAAAGGCGACGTGCCTCTGTCACACTTAGATTTCCGTCCACTTCCCGATTTTTGAAAACCTTGCACTACGTTTTGACACTGATCACTAGTACTGGAACATTCGTGGTTGACCACCAGTTCCATCGGTGGGTGCGCCGTCTCCTCCCTGCTAGGTGAAGGTACGCGCGCCGCGCGTCCTCGCCTCCATCTCCAACCAACGAGTCCGACGAGTATCACCACAAAACCTGCTACTGCGTATATTGCCGTGTAGTGATGGAAGTCATGGTTGTATGAAATGTTTTCAAACTGTTCTTGGTTTTCTTTCATGTATCGAATTTTGTTTTGTATTTCCTGGATCTGTAGCTGTGTTTCTGATACTTCGGATGCGTTTGAAACTTGAGACTGAACAGGTACTGAGAAGTTAAATAAATTATTAATAGGTGAAATGTATACTAAGTTGGTAACGGGTGATGAAATCTTTACTTTACTGCTCATGTCTTTATGTGAGTAAATTGTAAAGTTGTTTGTTTTCATCATGCAGCCTTGACCGAGGTTGATAATGCCCGAGTGCACCAGCTGTTTAACGGTAACTTGATCCTTGCATAATATTCGCACCTGACACTCGTGACAGCAAAAATAAACAAATGAATTAACATTGTTCATTTTAATCCATTCATTACTACATGATTGCATTGCATGGCATACGCCGGTGGCCAGGCGCGTCGCCTTCTGAAAGTTCACCCTCCAGGCCATGACCACACGTAACGGATTACGCCCAGCCCGGGGGGAAGACGTCCTCGAAGGGCCCAGTCTTATACCATGTTCCACAGAAGTGGGCCGAAGACAGACCCCTGCGGTACACGATGTGGCCCGACGTCTCAAAACACGATCTCGGTCCTCGTAGATGACGGCACGCTCCTCTAAATAGTGTCTCTAGCGTCTCTCTGTGACTAGATTTCTGCGGCGCACGGCAACAGCAGCGATCGCGGGGCTATTTATGCAGCGCGCGTCTCAAGCCTTATTCTTCTCGCCCTGCCACTCAAGATAGGTGTCTCCTCTTTCTGAGAGGCTACGCCGACGGAACTCTCAAGGACCCACGCCCTAACGTGCTCGCGAACTAGCCCTTGTATAATCTAACCAATCTATCTAATTGTAAACTTTAATGAAATCAATAAACTCCTTGTAAGCCCTCGTGTCCAAGTTCACATTCTTTCTTTCTCCCTAATATCGTGCACAATCGGCGACTAAAGTCAAGTTACGTGACAGCGTTGACGAAGTCCAAAGATACTGCCAACAGCATACCGCCATTGCTTACTGGCTCTTCGGTCATGACCCTTAGTTGCAATATGGCATCGACCGTCGAACGTCCCTCCCGAAATCCGAATTGGGCGTCCGACAGATCGGGGCCCACCTCGCATAGGTGCCGGACGATGCGGGCAGAGAGCGGACTTTCAAACAGCCAACCCACCTCGTCCAACAACACGATGGGCCTATATGGCGCGACCGAATCGCAGAATGTCCCGGCTTCTGGAGTAGGACCAGTTTCCCGCTCCGGACGCCAGGCTAGCGTCCAAACTCCGGTCAGACATTTGGTCGATGGCTTGGGCCAACACTCGGGCTGGTACCCCGTCCGGCCCCTAAGCAGCGTTCTTGTACCGGATCCGTAGAACAGCCACCCCTGCCTCCGATTTCCTGACGGGCGGAATATCACCCTCGCTCTCCCGACCACTTAAACCACTTTTTTTTTTCGTATGTAAAATCATCATGGACCGTCACCCCACCGGGGGTTATGGCGGGGTGGTGTGTTGGACTCGAACCAACTAAAAACCACACGGTGTGCCCCTCTCTACGCTTCTCTTTTTAGGAGGAGGAGAAGTCCAGGGTGAGATTTCCTTCTGGACTCCTTCAGCGCCTGCCCGCTCCTGATGCGAGCACCGTCTCAGTACGACGACCCTCTCTTAGGCGGCTTCCGGCAAACACGGACGCCGCCCCCTCGCGGCCACACTCAAGGCGGCATGCCGACCACATAAACCACTAGGCCGTGGAGTCAAATGAAGATATTGATAGTAAGGTACTTAATGATTTTTAATTTCAATTCAATATTGTTTCCAAATTTGTGTAAAATTGAGTACAATAAAAATCCGTTAATAACGTTTATCGAATGTGCATTATTTTGATTTCGGAGTTTTATGACTATAACCCGACATCGGTAGCTGTGCACCTGAAGCTGTCTAAGTCGTGTCGGTTGGCAGTATTTGAATTCACCCCCTTGCATACCTCCTGCGCAACTCGCCGCCGCCGACCAAGTACTGCTAACTTTTAGATATATTGACGTTGACAGGTGCAAGGTTAGTAGTATCGGGCCTTACCTACCTATCTTCCTTAGCCCACCACACCTTTTAGGTAGTGCAGTAAAAACAAAGCTTTGCTATTCTTAGCTTTAAAAATACACAAAAAGTTGTAAAAATAATCTTAAAACCAGATACTTCCCTAAAAAAGGAAATTAACTTTATTGTTAATAGTCTGTTTATTTTTAGAAGTCAGTAGGGGCGGCAAAATTTTATAGCTTTGAGGCGGCAAATGTGTAAATCCAGCACTGCCCTCCCGTCTCACACTCTGGAACGAAATACGACAACACGAATGCGGTCATTTCGAGGTTGGTCTTCTGTGTGAGTTTAGTACTGCCACTGGCCGATTTATTACTAGCCGGTTCACGGTATTCATACTGTACTTTACTACCGGCTTTACTCTCTTTTCTTGTCTACTTTTCTTTTCTTTCAACATTGGTAAACATTTTCGTATTCAAATTCACATAACTAAGAGACTACTGCGGACGTTTGCGTCGGCTGTGTGGTTTGATTCCCGGATCGATTCAATCTAATATGTTTGTATAATCTGTAGTCGTTTGTTTCGGAGTTTGGGTGTTTTCCATGCATAATATGCATATGTTTACGAAAAAACAGTATGTTTTGATATCAATTGTCGACTATTCATAGTACAAGCTCTGCATGGTGCTGTGTGAATTTGTGATTATGGTAGGTAGAGCTATATATGGTGTTATTATTCTAATTATCGTAAAATTACTTTTTTCAAGATGTTCGCATAAAAATGATATTTATACACATTGTAGGTTTGCTTACGTTTAATACGTTTTATTATCCATTTTAAATTCAAACTATGAATAGAAAATATATAGGTACATCCATAGATATATATAAACCCACATCATATCAGAATTGTAAATGTTATTTTACGTAAGTCTTCTTCCTAGCCTTTATTCCCAAGTTTATTTGGGGTCGGCTACTAGTTCAACCGATTTTATCTGAATTTCAGTTTTTCCACGGAGAGACTGGCATCGGACCTCCGCAACCCTGAGGTTGTGGGCCTCAGGGTTGCGAAGGTCCGATGCCAGTCGCTATTATAGATAGGTATAAGTATTAAAAAGATTGTTATGTATTAGTCGGTAAAATTTTATTTATTTGTTACTTAATGTACACACATTTTATTATCTAAGCTACGAGTAAGTAGGAGCTAGGAGGAGTACAAAGGCAAGCTTAACCTAAACCTGAGTTTTCTCCTGTGAACCTTTAGAGTGAATAGAAAATAGTTTAGAACGTAAAGCAAAGTCATGTGTATTAGCATTAAAGTAGAAAAACAAAGTAAATATTTAAGACGGATGTTATGGACATTCATTTTTACCACCACCCAATTTACATATTAATCTAAGATGCCACCTCCCGGATGACGAAAAATAAATCTAGCGCAGGGAAATAGAAATAGGTCGGATACTTTTGGGACAGAATAGTATATGTAGGTTCCTAGCTACTCTAAAAATAGTTTATTACGAGAAATTAATTTTGGAAATCGTCTCGTCTTACTTGTACATCTGCCACAAACAATTTCGCAACATGCAAATGTTTGTCTGGAAGAAGATGCCTGTTACATTAAGTCCACCTTGTGCAATATGTTGTGCGGAAAGTCTTAATAAATAAATTAGTTAATTAATAAGATTATCTTGGGACAGTTTATCAAATAATCTATATATATATAAAATTCTCCTGTCACAATGTTCGTTCCCATACTCCTCCGAAACGGCTTAACCGATTCTTATGGATTTTTTTATGCATATTCAGTAAGTCTGCGAATCGGCTAACATCTATTTCTCATACCCCTAGGACACAGCTAGTCTAATATATAAACATTTAGTACACACAAAAAAATCTAAAAGTAATACAGATTTAAATTTACAAACTATTTTATTACTAAGTAATTTATTCTATAACAGATTTAGTTCGATAATTATTTTATTTTAGATCTGTAGTGTATCTAGGTAATTAATTATCACATCATGAAATTCACTATGTGGTTTATTTATTTCATGTTTAAATTTTTAATCAAAAACATATTTTAAATGGTAACTAACTATATCAAAAGATATACATAAGAAGATATACATAAAAAGAAATACATAAAGATATACATCTATTCAAAGGAATAAAATTGAAGTTTCTGTTTGTATTTATTTATTTATTAACTATATTGTACACCACTTTACTTACGTAGTAACTATTTATTAATCTGTGACTTTACAGTACAGAAAATATTATATACAGAGATCGATAACCTGGTTTTACAATAGACGGTCTAATCGCACACGGCGATCTCTTCCAGACAACCTTTAGGTAAGGATATTTTATAATAAAATGTTGGGTTGTCAGTGACGTACTTTTACAATAATAATTTGTGATAGAAAAATACGTAAAGTTACAAACATATATCATCAATCATACATACCAATAATACACCAGTAGTATCAGATAAACAGTTTTTTTTACTAAATGCATAAGAAATAGTACTTACGCTACTTACTATTTTTTGGTTATTTTTATGTCTGTCTGTTTGTTCCGACTAATCTCTACAATAGCTGGATCGATTTGCACAGGACTTTACTGGTATATTACTGATAACTTAAAAAGTAACTCACCTAACTATTTTATACTAGCTTCGCTCTGCGGCGCTACTCGTGATTTACAACAATAACCGCGGGTAATAACGGGACTGAAAAGATAATTAAAATGAAATAGCAAAACTGTACAAATACTTTAATTAAATTATTAAATTAATTTAATTTAAATAAATATGTTTTTTTATATTAAATTCTAACAAACAAAAAACACAATTAAATAAACAATACAAATATTTATCCTTCCTCGCTATCAGAAGATACACACTTTTTCTTTTTCCTGTCGTAAATTTCTTCCGAAGAACAACTTTTAATCTTTAAGCGATATTCATCTTTACTATTTTTAGTGCATACGTAATATTTACTACAATCTTTTGGAAACGGAAACTTTCCCTCTTTTTTACAGCCCAATTCGCTGTTTCCTGAGGTTTCACTTGCATCAGAACTTGATACAGACATATTTTGATCAGCACCGACATTAGAGTTACTTAAAGAAGTATCTGATTGGTTCCATAACTCATTTTCTTCACATTTCACTTTGACCTTATTTAGGTGGTAACCATTCTGGCATTGTAATTTGTATCTTATGAAACCATTCAAGTTATTTTTAACACAGATATAATATATATTATCTCTCAAGAAGTCACTAAATCGTCCTTCATACAAACAATGAAACTGGTTGTTTCTTAAACAATGTGATAGATTTTTTGTACACTGTTTATTGATTTCACTGAATACAGTATTATTAGGGCATGTGCCTACAATGGGTTGCAGTTTACCCACACAAATGTAAAACTTTCGGCAATCTTTACTATCTGCGTATTTACCTCGTGGTAGTTGTAGACAATCAATAGGAAATGTAGTATTTTTTACTATATTTGTATTTATAGTTCTTGATGGATTCTTAGCATTAGCTAGAAACAAGTTTGATTTATTGCTCATTTGATTAGTCAATGTATAGCTGATGTTTATATTACTCGTTTGCCGTTCATTACCATTAACTTTTACAATCAGTTGTTTAGAGAAAATGTTGTACTCTGTTAAATTTGTCATTTTTGTTTCTGTTCTATTGATGACAAATTTTTGATCGTTACTTATTCCAAACATACTTTCACTATTGTTTGTGCCATTGTAAATGTTTTTCATTTTGTTTAACAAAGTAATATTTTGTGTCCAATCCGAAAAATTATAGGTCATGTATCCCATATCTCCTATATCCATTGCACTACGTGGACTCTTATATCCAACAATGTTTTCAGATTTATTATTAACAGGAATATTTGGTGATGTGATATCTTTTGGAGTAGCAAACTTGTCATAAACTGTTGTAGTCTCATAATTTTCTGCACTTGTCTCATTGTCGTAAATACTACCTGATAGTTCAATATTTATTTGTTTATCTATGAAAGTATCATTTACGACATCAAAGTTTAAGTCTTCTCTCTTGTTTGAATCTGTAGATGTATTTCGAAGTGTAAGAGTTTTTTGTAATTTCTTATTAAGAGTAGCACTTTCTGTTATTTTTTTCGGTACTCCGCTATTTAATTGATTTGTGCTCTTTAAATTAGCTGTTTCATTCGTAAATATAACGTCGCCAAAAATAATATCACTAAGAACTGATTGCCCTACAATTTTATGAGTATCATTAATAGTTTCTACCATAGTAGCTGGTTCTGTTACAATATTAACATTTATTTTGTTGGGCTGATTACCCATTATTTCCTGAGTATTTCGTGTTACATTTGAGTTTACAATTTGCTTACTTTTGCGTCCAACTATTTGCACTGTATTATTCTGACTAATTGGTGCCATAGTATTTACAGCAATTAAATTTACTGAAATATTTGACTGTTTTTCAGCATCTGATTTCTTTGACATCAGCAATATCGATGTACTATACAAATTACTATCAACTGTTTCTTGAGTCGTTGGCGTCATATTAGAGCTCTCAACTTGTATTTGAAAATTATCTGATTCATGCATATTACGCTGACTAATTGATGTTATAGTACTGGGCACAATTCGATTTTCTACAATATTTGACTCCGTCTTTGTGATGGACTCATTTGTCATCAATAACATCGATTTAATATCCAAATCATTAGCCAAAGTTTGTGGAATACTTTGCGATATATTTAAGTTCCTGGTTGGTATTTCAAGAGTACCAGATTCGTTTTGAGTATTTACTGCCACAGTACTGACCGTAGATTCATTTGGTGATGTAAATATCCGAATACTATTTAAACCACTAACAGTAACTTGCTGAGGACTTTGTATCTCATCGGAGCTCTCCATTAGCGATTTGTCTTTATTTAATTCTTCAGTATTAGGCTTACTAATTAGTGCCAAAATACTGGAGGAAATTTGGTTTGCTGTAATGTTAGACTTGTTCTTAGATAAGACGTCATTCCGTGTCGATAACATCAATATATTTTCTGTATCCGTAGCAACTTTTTGGCCTGTACTTTGTGATATATTTAGCGTTTCAACTTTACTTAAGTCTCCGGTATTAGGCTGATTAATGGATGGTAAGGTTTTAAGTATAATTTGGCTAACTGTTATATTTGAATTGTTCTTAGCCGTTAATACATTTGATGTCGGTAAAAACGATATATTATTTGAATTATTGAAGCTTTCAATAGATGTTTCAACTTTAGGCAAATTATTCGTATTAGGTTGACTAATTGATACTATGGTATTGTGCGAAATTCGATTAGTTTTGATATTTTTTTGTTTCTCAACCGTTGTCTCAATTAGTTTCGATACTGTCGATATATTACTCAAATCGTTTACAGTTACTTGCTCAGTAATATTTGGTAAATCCGAGTTCATAATTTGCTTCTCAACCTTAATCAATTCGTTCTTATTGTACTGGTTATTTAATGTCACAGTACTGGACAAAAGACGATTTATTATAATATTTGACTGCTTTTTATCTGTAACCGCCACTTGTGTCGGCATAGTCAATATACTACCTAACTCATTAACAATTGTTTTCTGATTACTTTGAGTTCCATCCGATCTCAAAAGTTGCTTCCCAACGTTATTGAAGATATTGTTGTTATTTGGTATAATTTGTACTGTCTCATTCGGCAAAATATGGTTTGGCGTAATAATTGGTAGCTTTTCCATTTTAGTATTTGATGTGAGCAATTTACTTCTACCATATACTGTTTTTAATTCGATGATGTCCATAGCAGAACTTGTAGTAATGTTGTTATTTGTTTTAGTTTTATTATATGGTGACAAATGTATATCTTGGTTTGAACCTGTTATAAATGTTGTTGGTGCTTGATTTGATTCATGCGTTTTCTTTGAAGGAAGTAACAATGGATTCGCAGTGCTATTAAGTAATCCTGGAGATTTTTCATTACTTGCAGTAATTGTATTGCCTTCTGTATTCCTTAAAATAATCTCGTCGTTTGTAAACTCTATGGCAGTTTGAGTGCTTCTTACTAAATCATTACTATATGGAGTTCCCGTGTTTGGATTTGTTGAATAAATGCTCGTTGTTTCACTTTCAATTATTTGTGGAAGTCGTGTCGTTCTATCTAACTCAGTAGTAGTTTCCATAATATTTGTTATATTTTGTTTATGTGATTCTATATTTGCACTAACGTTTTCTAATGGCTTCATAGTTATATTATCTTTTTGTTCTGTAAGAGTCATATTTACACTACTTTTTAGTTTACTTAAACTGCTACCTTGCTCTGATGCAGCTTTGCTTATATTAGAGCGAGAGAGAGTCATACTGTCTTGTATATTAGTCAATTTCAAGATTGACCTATTCTTACTCTTCATTTCATTATTAATTTTTGACATGTTAGAAGGAAATGTAATCGATTTAATAATCGTATTTTTTTCTGGGGTGCCTTTCACCAAATTAAGACTGCTGTTTGAACTAGAAGTATTTCCTGTCGCAATTTTATTAGTATTCATTGATACTGATGCGTTTTCTATGGGCACAAAATTTATTTGTTCTGTAGGGTTAATAAGTTTATTAGACAGCTCAACATTAACATTATCATTACTACGAGTTGTAATTAATTCGTTTGCATTACTATCTACCCTAGAAATAACATCATTACAAACTGCTTTTGGTTTTTTATTTATTTCTGTAGTGGCATTAGAAAATTCGCTTCCTTTTTCAATTACGAAATCCTGATGATTGTTTTTATCACCACTATATGTTTTGGCTGGAAGTTGTACTATAGTTGTTTTATTTTTTGTCACCCCATTTGTTCCATTAATATTAATCGATGGTAGTGTAGGAAGTGTTGAACTAGATTGTACATCCACATCTTTTGATACATTATATTTCGCGTCCATATTGTTTGATTGCTTTTGGATGAAGACCACAGGTGTGGTAGATTCCATACCAGAAAGAATTTCGCCAGAGGTGTTTGAATTAGATAGTATTGGTGAAGAAACTGATTTTGGTCTTTTAGTTGTCGATGTATAATACGATATTGATTCTTGTAGTGGAACGCTCTGAAATTTGTTCTCAAGATACGAATTTAAATTATTTATGTAATTGTCGCCAGTAGAAATCATTTGCTCATGTGTGTTTGTAACTGGTGATTCTGTTGTTGATATTTGACTGTTACTCATTGAAGTTGTTGGAAACGTAGAAGCAATTTTAGATGTTTGGCTATTAGTAAAATTCATTGTTGGCTTCATATTATGATTAATAATGTTGTCTATATTAAAAGTATCTGTCGGAAATGAGACTATGGTTTTATTAATATTAACTTCAATTTTGGTATCATTAAAGATCAAAGCATTATTTTTGTTTTTTATTTCTATATTACGTTTAAACCCTATTATAGTATCATCATTGACTGATGTATAAGGTGTCGTCATTTCGAATGTAGATCCAATTATATCGTGCATTGTGTTATTTGATTCATTTTTTAAAACACTTTCTAAAACTGACTGTGTTACAGACTTAATTGATAAATTAGTAGTGGTAATATTTTCTAATGCTTCAAGTTTACCCGAGGAATTTGTGAGTAATGGCATTTCTGCAAATGTAATCTCTGAATTTGTTAAATACGTTGTACTTCTTTGAGTGGGATTTGTAGTAACTGACTTTAATACATCTTTATGGTCAACATCTTTTGTTATTACTTCAGAAACAGATGTTACTGTGTGCTTCGAAACCGTGCTATTGTCTTTCACGCGTAATAAATCTTTTACCACAGCCTCAGTCAAAATTACGTTATTAACGTTGTCCTGACCATTATATTTTGGACTTGTTACTAAACCTGGTTCAGTTATGTTAAATATATCATTACTCATTTCACTAACGTTCGCTAATATGGGTGTTGATAAATTAAGTTTCTGGTTGTTTGATACATTTAACTCTTGATCTATTACGTTATATGTATTATGTTTGTTGGTAGTATTATTAAGCTTATTTATAATTGTAGATCCGGTAGAAGTTGCAATCCGTTTAAAAAGATCTTTTCCAGAAGTATGCAAATTGTTTGTAGTTATTTCTATCGGTTTGGCTGTAACTGACTGAACTGTATGACCAAATCTGTAATCGTTTCTCAATTTGTCCGTTGTAAGATCTACGCTGTAATTTATAGGCATAGTCAATGTAAGTGAATTATTAATGTTGGTCTTAGTTTCAAAAATATTATCAACAGCATTATCTTTAGAGGTAGTTGCCACAACTTTTTTAAAGGTATTAAGTGTATCTGTTGTCAGATTACTATCGTTTTTTGATATAGGATGTGTTTTAAACATTTTCTTCTCAAAATCAAGATTTCGTGTTGCATTAAGGGTTGATGCATTGTCAAGTTCCTGACTTATAGTAGAGATTCTTTTAATACTGAAGGTTGGCAATGACGTAGTAAACTCGGCTTGGTTTGTTTGGTTTAGCTCGTTACTATACAACTGGTTTCTTTTTGTTGTTATATTAAAGTTATTATCAGTGTTGTTATATTTAATAACTTTGGATTCTTCAACATCAGTGACATTTTCTGTTAATGTTGAGACTGTTTGAAAAGCACTCCGTGCTCCATAACTTGATGTTTTTGTATTAATCTTAGCTTGATGATACTTATCAGTAGGACTTACTAAACTTATTTCAGCGGTACTATTTTTAAAGTTGACTAAACTAGATATTGGAATAATATCTTCATCAAAAAACTTTTCGTTTCCTCCTGTAAATTCGTCTTTTAAATGTTCTAATATATCACTATTTAAAGTAGACATTGATTTTTCTTTTTTCGGCATTTCTGTCACAGATATTTTTTCTGATATTGGTGAATCTATAGTCCCTTTATCTGGTGGTATTGCATTAGCATCTGCACTTTCATTAACATTAGAAACAGCAAGGACGTTGAGATTTATGGTAGTTGCTTCAACCTTCGGAAATTCGCATTCAAATCGATTGTTTTTCTTACATACTGTGGTCGGAGGACACGGTATGATGAAATCGTCAATAGTGGAAGACACTCCGCCGCCTAAGTCCACACATATCATGAAATGAGTCGTGTTAAGACAGTGGAAAGGTTTGCCGCCACAGTCTATGTTCGTTGATATTGTTTGTGGTATTGTAATTAATACCTGAAAATTTTGTATTTTTCATTAATATTAAGCTACAAACAAGTCTATTAGAACTAGTCAAAGGCTTATTTAACTGAATCGAGTTTTTCTTATGAAACTATTTGCAACCATTCTCTTATCTGTGAAGGTTTTATATACATAAACATGAGTACGTAATATAAAATGTAACTAAACTTTTTCAACTAAGCTATTTGTTAAAAAATCAAAATAATGAAAAAAGAGTTAGAAATATAAACCGTTTTTAAATAGAACTAAATTATTTTATCATGTATTCAATTTCCACGTTATCTTAAAAAGTAATCTTCGCTTATTTAAAAACAAAACGTAAACAACTTACCAAAAACAAAAATCCCATAAGGTCGATGAACTTGTGAGCCATTTTACGTCAATACAAGAGATGGCATAAATTCGTTTCAATTTCGTTGAAAGTCGTCTTTCTCGTGCAGTTTGTCTCGCGAATGTCAGTACCAGTACTTTATGAATAGATGTAAATATGGTTGTGAGGCAGCATTGTTAGCACAACGTTTACCTACATCATGTAAGATTAGGTCGACACTGTGCAAACAGAGTTGACACCTTATTTCCTGCGACTCCTCACTACATATTGTTGTGATACAATTGTATTCGACGAATATTATTTTATTAACTATACAATTATTGGCAAGTGTTAATTTGCTTTAGAGTTAGTTCAAGTATAATTATGTTTAATTTAGTACGGTACTACACAGTTAAGTCATATAAATGACATGATTTCTTAATTTATGATCTATATATATATATCTAATAAAAAAAAAGATCTCGCATTTTTTCCCGCCATTCTTCGATGTTCGATTACATCTTTTACTGTGCGTAATAATCATAATATCATTAAGTTTAGTTAAGCTAATTTAATGAAATTTTGGCAAGCTAGATGCATCTTTCGGTTTAGGACGAGAAAAATATCTGAAATCAGATAGAAGCCATAGATAGATCAATATGGTTGAGGTCTGCAGTTTTATAGAAACCAATAAAAGAAAACAAATCAGATCAAACTTATAGCTAAATGCTTAAAGTTTGGTCATGTATTGATATAAATGTTTTTAATGGTTTAATTGTAAATTGAACTTGATTTTACTTAGAACCTATCTTAGATCTATAGATTATTGTAATACATAACAAAATGCAATCTTCCAATGTCAAGATTTAACATTGGTATCTTAAACGGAAATTGATAAAACTCGAAATCTTCTAAAATGTATTTTCTCAAAGATAAAAGACAGTAAAATACTTTTAAGCTTCTATGACACGATATGTGTATATTTTTCCTACATAAATAAGGTGGCAAAAATTGCAGACGCAATTTATGCTTAAAAAGTTTTAGTTTTGCAATTTTTTAGTTTCCAAATAAAATATTAGAGAATAATACAAGGGAATAGAGTCGTTAGCGGTTGTAGAAAGAGATTCAAAGGAAAATACTTGCAACTTGGCAAAAGCTAAATGATTATTGTTGTTGATAAAAGAAATGAAATTATAAGAAAATAAACAATGTACCTACATACTGAGATCATTGCTGCAAGATAATATCTGCGCGAGTAAATAAATAAAACGAGAACAGTTAACGTACAAGGAAGTATGATTCAATTCAAAAACATTTTTAAACCTTTTGATCAGAACTACATAACATATCACACAGAATAGTTTAATAATTAGTCAAGTTTTCATCTTCGGAAAAACAACTGGTATAAAAAGTGACAGTAGTTTTACGAGTATGACTAATTACTCACATTCCTTAGAATTTCGTGGTATTGTGTCACCTCGTTGTGAATAGACGTTTTTAAGGAAATTAACATCAAGATGGTACTAAAAAGTACACAGTACACAGTGGGGCATCAAGTGACCTCTAATGAAGGTACTCTATGTCGTTAAATTACTGGCGTAGTGCGATACCTTCAATGCAATCACACTCAATCTAACCAGTGTGCTGATAAACTTGATAAAATAATTTCTATATTAATGCTACATATACTGAAAAATGTAATGAACATTTTCATAGACATTTAGTTCCACTGTCTGTTCGCTTATCTTTTAGACTTCGTGACTCACACTGAAAGTTTTACGTTACTGGCTAAATGTGATTTTTTTTAATCATGAAGTTTTGAACATGAAACCTCATTACATAAAGAGAAGATAAATTTTTTTTTCAATTCAAATTAATTATTTTTAACAATGTTGAAGTTATTTGTTAGCAAAAATTAAATTAACACGAAAAGATTTTAGGGCGATGTTTTTTTACGATTTCAAAAGGACACTCTCTCCCCAAGACTGCACTGCTCGTCTTCAATCTTCAATCATGCTGCATCCTTGCAGATGATGCAGATGCAGAAACATCTCACTAAGCCCCCATAGTGTGGGTCACCATGATACATTGTAGTGTACACTCACAATGAAAATAGTGGCGCCTACTCCTGGATTCCACTCATGCTTTCCATCAGGCAGAGCAAAGTCACTTTGGTAGGCTTCAATATAACAAAAACACGACATTTGGCAAAAAAGCACCATAAAGCGTTGGTATGCGGAACTTCATCGCGGCCGTGTTTCTCTCTATGACGAAATTCGTGGAGTATGTGATTACTCTCTGACAGCTAATGACAGCCGTAGCGCGTGTTCAGTGTGTTGGACTTTTTTTTTTTTTTTTTTTTTTTTTTATATTTAAGCCTGCCAAAGTGACTCTATTGTGCCTGATGGAAAGCATGAGTAGAATCCAGGAGTAGGGGTCACCATGCTTATTGTGAGGGTAGGCAATGTAGCATGGTGACCCTTACCATGGCAACCTGGTTAGATTATTCTGCATCATTCTCCCGGCCTTCGAAGGGCGGGAGAATGATGCAGAATGATTGGGCTTCCGGTCTCACACTCACCAACGAAATACGACAGCAAGAATGCTGTCATTATTAGGATGGTCTTCTGTGTGAGGGTAGTACTGGCCGGGTCGAGCCGGCCCATTCGTGCTGAAATCAGCGTGGCTCTACTACCTACTACCTGGCGTGTTTTCTATACTAATCGATGTACTTGCATACAATATTAAAATCTGCCACTCCGCGCTACGCTACGGAGCGCGTTGCAGTGTGCGAATCGCCTAATTGAAGAAAATCGGCGTATCACTTATGAGGAGATTTAAGGAAATTTGGGGATTGGTATGAGCCAAATTAAGAAAAAATTATATCAACTTTTTTGCCTGTGAATTCCTCATGCACTCGCTCCAGAAAAAAAATAGAGATTTTGTTATAAATTATTGTCATTTACGTAATACGAAATACGACGACGAAATAGATTCAAGAGGATAGTTTATATGTGTAAAACATGATAGAGTAGAGGACATGGAAAATTTTCAAAGGCCTCCGTGCGAAGTCTCACCGCGTCGTTAACATTTTTGTCCTGTTTGTAAAATACGAATAATTACAGGTCAAGTAATAGACAACATCTCTAATGCGCTATTAGGTTATTACTGCTGCATACCTATATTTTTATCTACACCAGTAGTAGTCATGCTAAATATTTTATAAATGTATATATCTAATCTAATCTTTAGTTTTATAAAACCATGTGCAAGCTGATTTGTCTTTTCACGTGACGGATACTATCAAATGAATCAAGGTACTCATGTAAAATACATGCGTACATAATTCAATTCAAAGGTTGTATGTTTGTATGTTGTACTGTGACAGAGATTTCTGCCTCATAGGCCTAAGGATAGGCAATATTGTTCATATTCGCCTCAGTAAAAAACAGAGCTGGTGAATGGGTTTTTAATGACTTGAAAAAGAAAATGGGAATCAGTTAATCAAAAACCATAGGACCAAAGTTCGTTCTATTGTTTTTGTACCTGTACCTATACAGTCTAGTTAGTCCCAGCATAAGCAAATATTAAATCTGCTTGTCATCAATCATAAGACAATAAATTAAAGATCATGTCCCCTAATTCTTTCTTTAAAAATAATTATATATTAAATTTTATATAATATAAAACGAAATGGGCGATAAAAAATCTATTTCGCAATCGTTGTGTGAATGACGATGTGGATAGATCAAGAAGGATGGAAGAGGAAATCTCATTGCACCGACTCTAAATAAATTCGATAAGTTGTATGAAATGATGATTATACTAATATCTACTTAAATCGTGTGTAGTGAGTACTAGATGTAGGCAACTATAAATAGCTGAAAATAATACCTCAACTAGGTACATGTAGCAAATCTATTTGTAACAGATAATTATGTGGTTTTCCTTAGAATAGTAAGAGACCGGCTGTTATTTACTTTGCATTACGCAACCGCTGTTCCTAAACAAAACTTTCCACTTAATCGCAATTCTATTTTCCACAATAAACAAGATGAGATAATAAATATAAAGCATTTATTGCACACGTTTTTAGGGTTCCGAAGTATATCACTCGGAACCCTTATAGATTCGTCATGTCCGTCTGTCCGTCCGTCCGTTCGTCCGTCTGTCTGTCCGTCCGTACTCGACTTACCGTCCAAACGGTAAGTGCTAAAAAGATGAAACTTTGCATGAATATGTGTTGTTATTACGTCGACAAAGTGCTATAATAAAATATGAAAAATATTTTTATTTGGGGTACCTCCTCTACATGTAAAGTGGGGATGTAATTTTTTTCTCGCGGCTACCCCACCGCGTGGGGTATCATTAGATAGGTATTTTAAAAAAACAATAAAGGGTTTCTAAGACAATTTTTTGATTTAGGTATTCGTTTGCGAGAAATTCCACTTTAAAGGGCACTTTTTTTGGTAAAACAGGGCGTCCCCCCCCCCTCTAAAAGCTAAACGGCTGGCTCAAAAAAACTGAAAAAATTCGTGATGGTGGTCCATATAATAAACTTTGAAGGAAAACTATAACGGACTTTATTAATTCAGGAGTTATGGAGACTTAACTTGTAAAATGCGCTCACTTGGAAAACGTCATACAAAACTAACGCATTAATACGTAAAAATAATAATTACCTATCTATTGGATACGATTTTAAATCCACGTACCATTATAGGTGACTGAGGAACCCTTTCCTGTGCGTGGCCTGACACGCACTTGGCCGATTTTTTGTCATTTATGCCTGATTTTATTGCATTCTTTTACCAAAATACATTTTAGTAGATTCATATTTTCTTTCAAGAAAGTCTTGTTTCATTGGCTAATACTTTGTTTTGATCACGTGACTGAGTTACCTGCACTGATCTGCGATAAGTTGAAATGATTTGTTGAACATAATGTGCCGGGATTAACTGTAGTCAAAATAAATAAAACATTTTATACTCATGAGCAACAACATTTTTTTTATTTATTAAATAAATTAAATACTATAATTTTTTTTTTTAATTTCTAACTTAAGTATACTAAACTAATTATCACATTTGTAGCACAACACATGTTATAATCCGTATCATGGTATTTTTTTATTACAAGATAATCAAAGCACTGGCGGTCACAGTTTTTAAAAAGTCTTCGCCAACTTATTTAGATAGACCCATAATGTTTTATTGTTTCAATTAACTGAATTTCCATTAAAGACTGAATAATCATTATTTAGTTACATGGCAAGTGTAGTCATACTATAAATTTACTTAGAACCAACATTTGCTTACATATTCAACGCTTGCCCAGCTTAATATTTTTGACTTTAGTTGTGTATAGATAATACACTGCAACTAATAGCCAAACAAATGTGGTTATAGATAGTATGATAGCTAAAATAAATATGGCGAACTGTAACCCCTGGGGCTGTTCGACAATAAATGAAATCCCCGTTACAAAGACGGCGAGACTTAACCCGGAGATCGTCTCTAAAGGACTATGGAGTTTCGGCCATTTGCGCGCTCCCACGAAGTCTTGTACGGTTGATTCCCAGCAGCAAGATATTGCACCGTACCCAAGCCCGGCTACAACGCAGCCAATAGAAAATGAGTCGTGGTTATCAGCTCTCGATAATACTGTAAAATAAAATTAGGATTAAGTAAATTAATTCAGTAGGACAAGAGAATTTCCAGCCAGTAACTATCGCTAACGTATCAAAGGCATTTCTAAGTCTCTAATAGTCATAATGAAAATACTTGCAACATAATGATATCAAGTACTACTACTATAAAATGATCTATTCTACTACAATGAAACAAAGTTATTTTATAGTCACTTAGCTCGAAAGACTTATATCTTATAGATTTATGTACATGCACAGTCAAATACTTACGAATGCATGCGAGTGTTGAAATGAGTAAGCCAGCTAGAGCTACATATTTGAAGTTTCGTTTAGGCGTCTGCGCCAGCCAAGGAGTACACATTAAGAAACATATCCAAGAAAAGCCATAGAGAGTCATAATGAAGTTTGAATCCGATAAAGGTATTTTTGGATGCATTTCAGAAGCAATCATCGGGAGTGATACCATTGTTACTGATGTTAAACTTAACTTAGAAAAGTATATCATTAAAGACGGATAAAATTTCCAGCTTGACAAAGACCTTGTTAGCGGTTTTAGAAATGTATCATTGATATTATACATAAAGTACGTTAATCTTCTTTTCATTGTGTATATTTTGTACGAAGGCATCCACATTCTTCTCCTCAAGCCAGCGTAAGCAGACTGACAACGAAAACTAAATGAATTAAACACTTTTTCTCTCTGGATATCAGTTACAGGTGATATAGTGTCGTAAGTAACTTCAATTTCGGTGTATTCTCTATGATCGGATTCGTCTTGTTCACTCGTATGTGAGTCTCTCCTAATTTGTTTTGATATAAAATCATCTAAATTGTCACTTAACATACTCAGTCTCTTAATAGCAATGCTGAGTCGCTTTTTATTGTTAGACGAACCAGCTTCTACTTTTGAAGAATCGTCGCTTTCACTGTCTTCGTTTCCAGTTTCTTCACTATCACTGTCGTCGCTTATATTATCCTCATTCTCTTCAGGTATATCTGGTAATATTTCTACTCCAAAGATGTTTCTACGTTTCTCCTCAGGACTAGGCGGTGGAGTAATAGTAGCATTAGTTTCACTGTCGTATTCAAAACCTTCTTCATGTTCCGAATGCCGATGTAAGTTATCATCTGATGGACTTTTCCAACATTTTTTACTCAAGTCATGTAATTGCAATTCTGTTGAATAGTATGAATTATCTATTCCTTCATTACTAAAGACGGAATAAGCTTTAGCTACGTCACTGTACCGAGAATATGAGAGAGGTCTTAAGAATTTCTCTTCAACTCTGAGTAACATTATCGCTGGTAAAGTTTGCAGCATTATTGCAGCAAGAACTATGTAGAAATGAGAATATCCGTATAAATTTACAAGTGCTGTTATCACATGTGGAAATACTGCCTGTCCTACGGCCTGACCGGCAAAACACACACCTCGAATTAATCCAAGTCTGGAATCGTATGTATCAAATACCACAGCGTCAATTTGCGCAGATATCAATGATGAACCAATACCTACAACAAAGAATTTAGTATTACAGGTACGAAAACCTTAAACATTTATTAGATATATTTTTGGATGGAGTTTTATTGTACCGAAAAAAATCCTGGAAGACTTAGATACTAGATTATCTTTAATATAAGTTTTATATTTCATGTTAACTATGAATTTATCTAATTAGTGCTGAAGCACAGATTTCCAACCTATTTCAGCAACGGAGACTAATAATATGACACAATTTGGTACATAGTTAACATGCAAATGTAATGATCTGATCAACTTAACAAATTGTTAATAATCTATATTGGACAATAAATTATTATTATCAATATTATTACTAAATATTTTACGACTACAGGACAACGTAGACATATTGTGCAATCATTTATACGATTCTACTGCTCCACACGTGTATTTTTACCTCCTAAAATACCATAGACATAAGGCTGTAATTTAATGGGTATGATCGCGCATAGTAGCAAGCTAGAGACCACCATCATAAGTCCAAGGAATGCCATTACTCTGTAACCCACGACTCCACCCCATGAGTCTGCCGCCTCTCTGAACCAGCATTCTGAAAAATAAATACCTAATTGTTATTTTTTTTTAATTTATTAGTCTATACAAATTGGAATATTTCCAAGTTGATACTTGTGGATTCATAAATAAATACCACATTATTAAGTACTGTAATAAAATCTGTTTACTTAGGAATAACAACATCAAGTTACCTAATTTAAATCAAATATGGATTTTCTTTTTATTATTCCAATCAATGTTTGTCTATCTAGAGAAATAAGTATATTGCGATTGTGTCTCGATATACAACAAAAAAAAATACGTGCAAAAGTCGCGAAAGTCTAAAAACAGTAATCGAGTCTGTTTGTATCTATGAATGACAGCTTAATTGATAATACGACGACTATTAAAATCACATTATAATACTTCAAGATATTACTTGCCAATCCTATATTCCGTGTATACTATTACTACATACATTTTTTCATAAAATTCTTGATTTTTAAAGTTACAAATTAATTATTTTTTATCTTATTTTCTACAAAATTTAAACACATGTCAATTTCGTATAATGGAATACCGTTACGAATGTTTCTAAAATTAGCAAGAATTGTGTCAAAAATAAACAGCAGATAACAGATGATAATGTTGGCAACGATGATCTTTTATTGAGTAAGAAATATTTGTTTCGGAGTCTGGGTGTTTTTCTATGTATAATATGTATGTGTTTACAAAAAAATAAATGTTTATGTATTTATATCAGTTGTTTTACCCATTATTTAAGCTATGCTAAGATTACAAATACCCATTACACACAACGTCATCTAGTCCCACTAGATGACGTTGTGTTACACACAACGATGTCCGAAATATTCTGAAATTGAGTGATTTTCGAAGCCTGTATTCCCTAGAACTTGCCTCATGATTAATAAAGCACACAAACACTCTAAAAATAATAATAATTTTTTTTCTTTATTTAAAATAATCATAAGGTTAAAGCGAAAAATATAAACCTTACTTGATAAACTACATCTATAAAACTTACGTGTAAGGTTGTATACGAGTATATAGATGGTTGGAGTTGCAAGCCCCAGCCATATTGGGACTTGAAGTTCGTGAAGGTATACCAAAATTACACCGTAGGCGTAAACCAAACTTGGCAAGGTGACCTGAAAGAAAAAGTTTGTTTTACTTGAATAATTGTTCTTTTATTTTCCGCACCTATAGACACATTGAGCAATGACATCCAAGGAGTCCTAGGAAATATCAATCTGTCTTGGAACTTGCAACGCAACAGCATTAACAGCAAATTATGCAAACGTCTTTGGTTTTCTATTTCTCTATTCTCTTGTTTCATTGGCTAATGTCACTCAGTCACGTGATCAAAACAAAATAGTATTCAATGATATAGGATAAACAGAATAGATAAGAGAAAACGAAAAACAATGGCAACTTGGCTAGGGGGACTGGGGAACAAAAAGTAAAATCAATGAGCTTATGATAATCTGTCAACTAGTTCCTGTATTATATCGATCTAAGAGTCAATTGACCCGACCTAACACATGACACCGCAATTAATTCTGGTGAAATTGTATTTCATGTTTCAACATTGATGCAGTAAAAACCAACATTTAGTGACGCCTCATGTTGCACTTGTGTGGTCTATGCACGTTACACCTATTAACCACACAATAGACTAGAACTAAAGTCTATTCAACCGCGTTTGGTTAATGCCCCATTCATTTATAAGTAAGGTGAATGCACTGGTATATACGGATAACAGATTTATTCGTGATATACGTGGTATAACATAGCTACACACATACGCCCCGTAGAATATACATATAGTTGCATTCTGCATCAGGAACAAATCCTGTGTTCCGGGGGACTTTACGAAGATATATGAAATAGACGTTAAAACAGCCAAACTTAGAATAACAATTTGAGGATCACATGTGGACCACCATCCAATGGGGGTAATGAAAGTGTTGTGACATTAAACCTCACATGGGGCTGCATTTTCTGTGAGCAAAATGTTATTGTTTTGATTCTAGGTGTTCTTTGTGTTCGTTTCATTTAGGTTTGTAGAGTCCAAGACACAGGATGTATGTTTGATGTGTATTCCCAATGTGGGAGTAGTCTTTAAAAACAAAAAAATAAATAAACACGAGCCTTTAGTCGCAAGATTACAAAGGAGTGTCCGATTTTTTTTTTTAATTAAATAACAATAGGTGTTACACAACAAAAAATATTTTGCCATACAATTCAACAATAGAAATTGATTATTAAGATAAGATTGGGATCTTGTTGTTAGCGTTGGGCAAGAAAATATCAATATATTAATACAATTATAAATATTAGATTGACAGTCGGGTAAAAACTGAAATCTTAGAATTGCTTGCGATTACATAATTCTTACAAAATCGAACGCATATACCTTAAATGTAGTCAAACGTTACCCTTGATGAAAGTCAAGTACGTAAACCACCAATTTCTATGTTATATTTTAATCCAATCTTCTATTTACTTTCTTTATATAAAAATGAATCAGTAAAAAAAAAACTGAGACAGAATCCTAGATTCTTATGAAGTCAAATATTTTTATACATAAGTTAAATGAGGTATTAATATATCCTCCGAGTTCTATTGGAACATTTATTATCATGTCAGAATATTCTTTTTGTCCAAAAACACATTGAATATAACGTAATAGTTGCCTCCATCATTTGGAATGCCTTCCACATTAACGTGGAAAATTTCCAAGTAGGTATCTGTTGAAATTCTTGTAATGTGTATCGATAAAACGGGTTCACGTTCTTATATTATTTTTACGACAAGGCTAGGCCCAATCAAAAGAATAGGTTTGATTGCTATTAAGAACACTCAAACACTTGTTGAACATACAAGTTCCAATTAACTAAACACAAAAATTATTATTACACACTAAAGTAGCATGCTAGAATGAGTGTTTACAATTAACGATATAACCTAATTAGGTAGTCAATCGACTTATATATAAATAGGTAATAACATATCCAATGACACTGATTTATTTATCAATGTTCTGATAAGAGACGTGTGACGATATTTTGTTATTATGACCAAATATCATTGTGAGTACCCAAGTCAGTAGCATTGAAATGTAACTGTATTCTAAACAACTGACAAAGTTAATAGGTTATTGATCTTTAATTTTGAATTAGGTAGCATTATTGGGAACTATACGCCATCGCCACCATTGTCTCATCCGAAAGACGTCCACTGCTAGACATAGAAATCAGAGTAGAATACACTTTATTGTTCACCATTTACAGTTTTTACAGTTGAATGTTTCAAAAGTATGTCAAACGGGTTGTTTTATTCCTCCAAGCAATCTCTTCCAGGCAATGGACATATCGACAATAGAAAAACAATAAACATAGAACTAGTCCTCCCCAAGGCTGACAAGAACCGGTCCTGTGCTGCCCGCATCATACAGTTTCCTGCCATCTTTACTTGGTCGTCGGACCATAAAGATATAAAGAAGAGAAAATAAATTATGTGTAATTTGTATTCTCTTTTGTCAACTCTTACAGGAACTTACTTACTAAAATACATTCTTGAAATTAAACTCACTTGTACGTCTATTCCACTATTTAATGGGCTTAAAACTTTTGCCTGACCGTATTATTGGATATGTAAGTTCGGATGCATGATTATACAACTAGCTGATGCCCGCGGATGTGCTCGTGTCCTAGAGCTATGAAAAATAGATTTTGGCTGATTCTCAGACCTACCTGTTATGCATATAAACATTTCAGCCGTTTTGTAAGAGTATGGTAAATAAAATTGTGACACGACAATTTTATATATAAGATTAAAATAGGACTATGGTAACAATACAGAGATATGTACACTATTCTACCTGATTGTCTTCCGGTACACAGGCTATCCTAACTAACATTCCTGAAAAAAGCAAACCTTATGAGCATTGTCAAGGTGAATAAGATTTATCGCATTGTGGCCGTGACATTCTTTATCGACTTTGAAATGCGCAGGCACTTGGCAGGAAATGGATATCCACATTACTTTGATTCAATACATTATAATGAAGCTACAGGAAATCAATGATATTAGGGTACTCCTCGCGGTGCATACTGAACATGGAAAGTGGTACACTTGTTGTATTTCTTTGGGGAAAGCGTTGATGCTTCCGATTAATTTCCTGTCAAGTCCATAATGCGTCACTTGTCCCTTTCGCTTTTCACAGCCTATAGACGAGTATTGAACATTTAATTATTTATATTACCTCCTTGTGAAAGTACCATCATGCTGAGATTGTTCAAGACTCAAAGAATGTCTACGAATTAATCGTAGACATTCTCTGAGTCTCGAACAATCTTAATTTTTTTGCAAAGACTACACTAGATTTATTTTATATACTCTAATATTACTTAAGACTGCAAAAATGCAGTCTGTTAGTCCAGCACGTGATACTTATTTCTTATCAGCAACAGCAATTGAGCATATTATTCTATTTACTCAATAAGACAATGATTCGCGCGTAGGTCAATGATCACACTATTCGCAAAACATTCAACTCAATCACTCGAGTACTTGACGTTATCGTGAAATAAGAGTTTTCACACATGCAGGTACGTAACGGTCTGGCATTGATATGAGCTGAGTTTTCACGGCAACTGAACAATATCTAAAAGGAAAATTTCACAAGAACTTGCAAATGAAATATTTCGAAGGTCATGAGTCTGAGATTGTTAAAATATCTTTGCATTAATTAATCCACGAACTACATATACTAGGCAGCAGAAACTGCAAATAATTTTATTATTTTTTAATACTCACGTACATTTAATAATACAACCGACACTAGCAGAGGCCAGCGCCATGATGCGCCATTCGATCTTCTCTCAATTTCCATCTAGTACTGTTGTTTCGTGCATTTTCACAATCACAATGCTCCTAATATCCAAACCACTTAAAGCACACTTTACTGTACCGACGGTAAATCACATATTGACACGTGAGATGCGATTTCACTAACAATAAGACACTTACAAATAAATTATTAGTGTTTTGAAATTGAAATATATTGTTTATTTTAAAACTCCTAGTCGTAAGAGAGCATATCGTCGTATTGACAGCATTCTATACATCATTTGTGTTATCAGAAGGCCCCAACACGTAGTACTTTGTCTTATCTAATCGGCTTAGTGAAAGAAACCAATATTAATGTCTAATTATATGTATGTATACAATACTGTTCTTTTAAAAATAATAGTTTCCCATTTTTGTAATCCCTTTGAATAACTATCTCAGATATATTAGTTACAACAAAGTTTTCGATTTAACCATACTTCCTGTAATAAACAAACCTTTGGCAATAAAGTTCATTATGGTCCTACTAAATGAAATATTTTAACAGCCGAATACATGTTGGTACTATTAACGTTTTTATTTTAGTAACTGGAATGAATAGTTTCACAAGCTGATGTGATAAAAAAAGATTTTCAAGTGTCGTAGATAAGATAACTTAATTAAACATTTGAATTATCATTTCCTGCAACAAAATCTACCCATAACGAAAGTAAGTAGGTACAAGCGGTACGAGTCATGCCTTCTTTGCAATTCCAAAGCTTAGTTGTAAAAATTTCATTTACGCAATGTGATCTTGATATTTATTCAATACCATTCAATAGCGTGACTGTTACTGCGCTTACAACTGAAAAATGAAATCTGTTAAAATTCTAATTATATCATTTTATGGGCAGATAATCTCCGAATGCAATGGTACCTGGTGTACCATTACCAGGTACCATTGAATTCGGACCTACCTAATTTTATTGAACAAATCGGTTTTTGTGAACACAGATTAACAATAAAGCATGAAGCGCATCATAAGACGACAAAGCCTGTACGTGGAGTAGGTACACAGTAAGTTTAAACAGTAGGTACACGTATGTAAATGTTTAATACACAGTTTTAACACTTTTCATATCTATGGATACCTATGGATACCTAGTTTGTGTAACTAAAGATCGTGTCTACACGCAGAGTTTAAGTAAAACGTGCATGGTTAATGTTAATTTTAAACCTGGATTTTTACTAGACAACTTACTAAGTAAAGACTTTTAACATTTTTATCAATTAAGTTAAAATGTAAGAAATTCCTAATTTTACATCTACCAATAATAAAGAAATCTAAGGGTGCCCGCACACACACAATAATATTGGCAATAAAGTACGTATTGCCGATAATATTGCGTGTGTGCGGGCTGTATTGTACAATATTATTGTGGATTATAGTGTGCGGGGCCGTGTGCACAATATTATTGTAACAATATTATTGTGTTTGTGCGGGCACCCTAACTCTTATGTATAGAAGCATTTTATCGATTATAAAAAAGTTTCAACGAAGGTTTTATGGTAAAAATCTTTCTCTACCAATGTTGAAAGATTTTTATAGAGGCTATGGTATGAAACAAAACATGTTCAGGCACAGTCACAAAGCCCACTCAGTCCAACTTACAACGTTAATGCGTATACTGATTTCAGAACTGAGAAATCAGCTGATTAATGTCATTTCTTATCAACAATAACGTCACGGCGTGATATCTGACAAGTGTCAACTGTCAATGTCAACCTGTGTAATAAATATTTTGGTTAGCCGGCAGTAAATAGATACTCGATAACTCAATAGTCATAAATCCACCGTATTTACTTAATGGTTTTAATTATTAGCTATATGGCGAAAAGAAAGAATGTCGACTGAAGAAGTATTGCAAGAGTATTCAAACTCAATAAAGAATATCAAAAAAGAATGCAGGGACGCTGGCATGAGCGAAGAAGAATTTAAAAGAATGTACTTTCAGTCGCTTAAAACGTTAAGATCTACGGGAGACAATGACACGAGCCATCGACGCTATTTTATAACTAAATACAGAATTTTATTTGTAGGAATAATAATTGGTGTTTATGTTATGTACAGCTATAAAACTATTTACAGTACACTAATGTGCAATATACAAGAGTATATCTATCCAGGCTTGAAATTACTTAGACGAATATCAATCCCATTTATATCTTTATTCCCATCATTAACAGGTGAGCTGACTTTTTATTTATTATATTTATTTATTAGTACATATTTGAGTGACTACATGAAATACGATGTACTCATAGCCTATTTCCGCTATGGCAAGCATCTTCTCTCAACAGAGGTCAAGTATGCAGGACAAAATGATAGTACGTAAGTGTGTATGCAAACGCAGGTGCACCCTTTGTTCCTACTCTCATAATCTAATCTCATGGGTAACACGGATGAGGCATTATAAAATACATCACTCATTCACACTCATTCATGAGGTAAATTTGTGCCTACCACAGACGATTCAAAGTGGATGAATAGTTTAAAATGTACTAATAATATTGATATCAAATAAAGATATGTTTTTACGTCATCAGCATTACCTTTAATTGTCATTATAGAGAAGAGGTTGTGGTGTACTATACTGACCAGGCTTTTAAAGCGGGGGGGGGAGGGGTTTACAAAAAATCACGAAATATCTTATTGGGAAGGGGGGGGTGTAGTAATATGTCATATGTATTCATTTTTTCTGCTAATTTTCGCATTCCTTTCATTATTTTTATGACAGTCAACCTGCAACCTTTAGTAGTATTTCTACTCTACCTATGAACGGAATTATTGTAGTCTATAATTTTCGATTATAAAATTAGTTGATACTTATAGCTTTATTTTATTTATAAATATTTAAAAAAGAAATAAGATTCTTTGTAGCTACTTAAAAAATATATGTGATTAGGTTAATGGATGGTCCCTATGCAGAGCTGATATCATTCATGATCTGCTTGCTTAGTCAACTCTCATAATATCCACAAGACAAATACATATGTATGTATTTTAATACTCCACATTGCCAACTCATGTAGTAATTTTTTTCAATCCAAATCTGGTTCCAAATGAGTCTAGTTGTTTGGTAGTTTAAATCAGATTAAACATAATTATAGGTTTTAATCAAACCATTCAGTTCTTCTTAACTTTTATATATGTATAATCTAATGATTATAAATTATTTTCAGATTTATACCATGACACATGTTTAATTCAGAATCCCTTCTTTACGGTAGTAGATATGGACTGTTGGCCATGCAGTACTGTTAATAATGTCATGGAGGTAACTGATCCAAAGCCTGTTACTCATCAACAAACTGCTCCATTTATCTATAAGGTAAAGACTAGTAAATAATAATAAGTATTTCAGACATCCTGTTGTCCCCAATAAGCAGAGTTTGTACTTTGGGTACTAGACAACCAATACAAATACATATATACCTACTTTTTTGTAACTGCATACATAAATAGAAAACACCCAAACTCTGGAACAAATATTTTTAGATTATACAAACGTTTAGTCCAACCCGAGACCTCAAACATAGCAGTGCTAAATACTACCACTCCGCCATCGAGGATGTCGTAATATACGTTATTTATTGATACTTTCTACTGTTGAATGTAACTGATATGTTTAGAGGGAAACAGAAATTGTTATCTGTATATTATCACATAAGCAAGTACCTAATTAATCTAACTACGCGTCGCCACGCTAGGATAGATCTCTATCTATCATAGTAGGGCAATGGCGTCACGGGTAACTAATTGTTGTCCGTTTACATTTTACAGACTGACCAGAAACCTATCACCATGGATTCTCTTAGACTGCTATATGTTAACAACAGAGATATTTTTGACAAAGAATCACCAAAAGTTTTAGTTAATAATAAATATTATCAAACACCAAATGATTTATTTGAAGAAAGACTGTCAGATGATCGGAATTTCTATATATGGTAAGATATTACACGCTTTATATTAGCATCACCTGTATGTTTGTTTGTTTGTAATTTTGAGTCAGAACAACAAATTTGTACGCTTGATCAGAGTAATACCACGATTTCTCAAAGAACAATACTTGTTTTCACTAATTATTCGTTGCTTTATACCGAGTCAGCGAAATAAAGAATACAAAACCCCTTTTTAATTTGGAGGAGAGGCCCTATTCAAGTAAAATAAATTTAGAACTGCCAATAAGAACGGCCGGCCTTCTGTAATTGACGACGATATTACCGCACTTCGGTATTCTATATAGGTAGGTATGTACTACATTTTCATTGGGTACAGCTCAGATGACTAGTAACTTTCGAATTATAGGAGATAAACTGTAGGCTTTTTTTTAATATTTTTTCACACATCATCTAGTCCCAAACTTGTAATATGGGTACTAAATAACTGATATAAATACTTACTTACTTTTTCTTTTTTTTTGTAAATACATACATATTATACATAGAAAACACCCAGACTCCGAAACAAATATTTGTGGATCACACAAATAAATTTGGTCCGACCCGGGAATCTAACCCGAGACCTCTTGATCAGCAGCCGCATACGCTAACCACAAGACCAACAAGGCAGTCAAAAGTAGCTTTGGTGTACTTTTTTAAGTTATTCAATAAAGTTTTTTTTTAAATAAGTACCACATGAAGTGTACTTATTTTAAATGAGTGCATATCGCTTTTTTAATTCAGTGACCGTTAAAAATGCTAGGCACTGCCCACAATCACCAAATCGTTTAAACATAATCGAAAGCTTAAGTGAGATTGCTCCAAGAATACTAATTAAAATTAGGGGGTAACTAAAAACAGATCCAACCTTAATAGGTTATATAATTATGACTTTCAACTATAATAAAGCATGTTTTTCAATTCTGTTAATCTGCTATGCATTGTTGCAGGAAATTCAACAATATTAAAATAGCATACTTGCTGCGTCAAGTTATACCCAGACCGAAGGTTGTTCCCAAATTTGGACAGAGCACCGAACGATTCATAATAGTTGATAAAAGCCAGAGTTTATTTCGTGTACCTGACACAGAATGCAGTTTCTCATTCCTTTTAGGTTTAAGTGGGTCAAGAGACATTCATTTAATACCAGCTGAAGAATGTAAACACCAGTGCAAGTCACTTAAAGTTGAATTAAAAGAAACATATTTACGTAAGTAAAAATAAACATTATAATAAATATAATTGGAGTGTCTTGTTATATCAAATGCTCAGTTTTTTACTAACTGTAATTACAAATAGGTACATACCTACGGAGTCCAATCAAGATATTTCTTATAAATTTGTCTGCCTTTCTGTTTGTTACGGCTAATTTTTGAAACAGCTGGACCGATATTGTCGGGACTTTGATATAAGGAGTAACTAACTTTTAATTTTTTAAACTAGGTTCGTTCTGCGTCGTTACACACATTGAAAACAATAACCGCGAGACTGTGTTAGTATTTATTAATTTGTAACATTGCTTTTCGAAATACGAGTAGTATTCTTAGCGGTATGTTTCTCAGGTAGAGTGCAAGAATGAGGTAGTCAACATCAGTGATCCTTGAACTGTTCACTACTGCTGTGTTATTACTCTAGCGGCCACATAATTCACCACATCTAGTAAAAGCTTTATTGGGGTGTAATAGGTTCCTGGAGAGAAAGAATCTTGATACAAACTCTTAATCAACCTGTCTCTGCAGGTCAAAACCCAGAAGCGGTCTCTACTAGAAGTGGACATAAAAAGAATCTATACTTTAATATTATAATACTGAAGAGTTTTTTGTTTGGTTCATTAACAACCCATACTGTAACACTGCTGGGCTCGGCTCTCCTCTCAAATAGGGTTAAGGCCATACGTCCCCACGCTGGCCGAGTGCGGGTTGGGGACTGGCAAGACACGTTGTGGCTACTTAACCTGTTTTTAAACCGCCCCGAACGCCTCCAACTAAGCTTCACGACAACAACCGGGACTGAGTGCTTAACGTGACCTCCGAATAGCCGAAACGCTAATAACATAATATCATGCCACATACGGTCCCCCATCTAGGTCTGACCGCGCCGTAGCTGCTTACCCTCGGTGATTGTTTCCAATCACCTAAGGCCACTCGGCTATGAGCGCTTCTAATGCCCTAATCTACTAACTACTGGACTAATTTGAATTTCAGTGTTAGATAGCCCATTTATAAATATCATTACGCTAAGACCAATAGGAGCTAAGTTGGTGCTCAGCTCAAGAATATTTAAAAATCAGGGTTTTTTCCTCTTGTCAGCTTCCACTGCGTGCGCTGTGTAAACGGTTAGTTTCCCAAGAATTATGTATGACAGAATTGTACTAAAAAAGGTCCACTACAGCATATGCCTATCTTTTAAGGTTGGCTCAATATAACCTTTTTTATCTGAAACTGACCGGGCTGTGGGTCAGCTAGTTGATTAATTACAGAATTAGTAATTTTAAGAAGTTATCACAGACCACATAATCGGTCCAGAGTGGTAGTAGGCCACCAAACCATCATTTCTAAAGAGAGGCCTAGGTCCAGCAGAAAAAAAGACTATTAATGACTGTTGATGATGTCCGTGATTATTATCATTACGTGTAGGTTGTAGTTATTTTTAAGCAATTTCAATGTGCTGTTTCTTTTTTTTATAGTATGGTATAACTGGTGGTACTGGAGGCCTGCAGTGCAGCCGTCGATGGGAAATGAAACATTCATCGCACAAATCGGCTCATATTGCTAACCTTTAATGAAATCTATTTGAATAAATAAAGTTGAAATGTCTGTTTGTAATATAAAATGAACTTTTTACTAAACGCACATGAAATCATATTTCCTACGGTACTTACACCAAAATAGCTATTTTAATATTTTTTGTTTTGATAATCGATTTTGACGGAACTTTCACACCCGATAAACTGATAATGGAGTAACTTTATATAACGTAGGCTATTTCGTTTTAGACCTGTTTCACTACGATAATCGGGACTCGGCTAGTGAATAATGAAATAGTATCACATATGGAATGTACAAACCATTATTTTATTAACAAAATAAATAAAATTTTAACTAAAAATCAACAAAATGTTTTCAATCGAATTTTTCTCTCAATTTGTCTTTGAGAAATACTGGTATTAGAGACACAAATGCAAATATAGTAAGGACTGTTATTGAGGTCCATGACCAAGCATCACTCGTTGATGTCAACGTGTGTAATGTTTGTCCAGCCTGGATGGCTACGAATGATGGCGGGGCAACACCTGGAAAGATTATGCACAATCGTTAATTAAATTGCCCTAGTGTATTAAAATCTATCTAAAAAAAAATTTGCTTTATTAAACAAAATGGAAAAAATCTCAGCTTTAGTTTATACTCCAAATTAATGAAAATTTTGAAATTGTTATTCAACTTACATTTTTAAAATTATGTAAGTAAACATGACTAATTCTCATGACTAGTTAAATACTTAAGTAATTAACATAAAATTACCTAACTGAGCATACGTCCTAATGCGGTAATTGTGTGTTAAAGACAGCAACAACATTGTTTTTTGTATAACAGACAATTGCCACATAAAGAATAAATCCTGTATCCCAGGGACTTCAAAATCAGGACACAAAGAACACACAAAGTTTTGTCTCATGTGGGATTTGAACCCACAACTCTCAGCGCAGTAAAAAAAAAGCGTGGCCTGTTACACCACTGGCTATCCATGCAGTCAATAAACTCATTTCAATAAACTTACCAACAAATGTTCCCAATGCAAATGGCACTAAAGGTACACCAATTACTGGTGCAGACATGTTTATAAACCAGTTCGGTAAAAAAGGTGTCACCCTCAAAAATATTATATAATAGAGCAAATTATTTTTGTGTTTCTCCACTGTCTTAGCCCATTCTGCAGCTTTTTCGGGAAAAAATTTTTTCACCAACTTCTTTCCAAAAAGGTTGGATAGGAAAAAACACAAACTTGCTCCAATGGCGGAACAACAGCAAACTAAAATTAGTGCTAGATAAAATGAAAATAAAAACCCTGAAAGAATACTTAAAAAAATTGATCCAGGTATTGCAAAAGTTTGCAAGCTGTGAAATAGGATAAGGAAACTCATTGGTTTTGTTATATTATTTACGAAAATTCTTAACATCATACATTCAACTCACAAACAGCCATCTGATACCCACCTAGGCAGACCACAAGGTATACAAAGAATTACAAGACATACTTAAATATTTCTAAATACATAATTATTATTGATGAGCATGTCATTACACTATTTTTGTTCTGGGCATAAATCAAACCCACAACCCTAATAGTAAGGTGCACTAACCAACGCAACCAACACCACTTTACAGCTAGTTATGTAAATAAACATATCAAACACCAGTTTCAGAAATTTGTTTTCTGTCACCTTTCATAATAGTCCCAAGTACCAAACTAAGCAGAGCTTGTACTAGACTAGTAATATAAATACAGATATACTTTTGTTGTAAATAAATACATTAAGCTTAAAACACCCAAACTCAGGAACAAGCATTTGCAGATCATATAAACATTAGGTCCTACTCAGGAATCAAACACGAGACTTCAGGCACAACAGTCACATACGCTATTATTGCGGCGCCGAACTATTTGTGTATTAAAATTTCTTTCTGTAAGCATTTGTAACTTTATAACTACATACTTTTAAAATATTTTTTAAATAGAAAGTATTGTAGATATTTAAAAGGATACAATATATATACTAAAAAAACTCCAAATAATACTTCATAAAAATACTTGTCCTTATATCGGTCTAATACTAAACCTAAATGTTTTGCGTCCTCAAGGTCCCATGGCAAATGCAAGTGTTGCCTCTCATGTCTGAAAAAGGAAATTGTTTATTAAAACAATAAAGACCTTTCATTCCCAATTTGCTACAAGTTTGGCAATACAACATTCCAGTCCTCTTTACTATATTATGTCACAGAATTAGCCTTAGGCCTCCTCCAACTCTCCCCACTGAGCTCTGTCTTCTGCAACTCTGGTCCAGTAAGGCCCCTATTCTAATCAATGAATGGTAAAATTTATCATATATAAATCAATAATGTGCTTGTGTAATTATTACTAAGTTTATCTCTCTGTTGTCGATACTTGGTGTGGAACTTGTTAAGATACATTCAAGAATTAAACTCACTTGTCAAGTTTTAATTTAATTAAATAATGGAAGGAGTACAAGTGAGTTTCCTTATAGAATTACTAAGAAATATTCTAATCTACAATCTAACTAAAACCACAGTATTTTTTCTAAACAATCAATCGGTACATCTTCTTACAAAAATATGTTATGAATATAAGAATTACACAATCAAGTTGTTATTAAAATGAATACTACTAGTTTTGGAAAGGTAATTAGCATTTTTTATTTAACTAGTTTATGAATGTGAATTCTCTTATTAAGCAACACTTTGTTTGTTGTCTACTTCCAAAGCATATTATGGTCATACTAAGAGTGAGAAGAGATTAAATTGTCCAATCAAAAGTTTTAGTCCTCTGGTGATTAAGAATATGGAGGACTCTATTCATCCTGTGTAAAGATACAAAAAATTCAAGACAACATCACTGCAATTAGAAGGAAAACTTGAAACTAATCCTATACCAACTCGTCTATTGTATGTGGTATAGTGCACCAAAACCTGCTTCTTAAATAAAAACCTAGTCCTAACAATAGGCTGTTGATGAAAAAAGCTTTAAGAATTGAGGGGTCTGATGTTTATCTGAAATATTAGGCTGCACTAACAAATTTAATTGAAATTCTATCAACTGATTTATATAGTACTAGCTTTAGCCCATGCTATGTTGGTTTACATAATAAAAAGTAACCCAACTCCTTTCTTGTCTGCAAAATTTTAATAAAATTGGTAGTTTTAAAGTGAAAGTGTGACAGACAGACAGTGTTACTATAATATTAGTAAAGATAATAATATTAATTGATACTCACTCTTCTAATTGTGGAAACTGGCTGTACAGGAAACCTAATGCCAGTAAAGATGATATAAATATAATAGCAACAATAATTAAAGCTTTCGATGTGGATAAGTCTTCTGCACTAGATGACAGATTCAATGTTGCATCTGAAACATTTACAATACATCTACAAAAACAAAAATTGCCTTAGTACAACTGTATTATAAATATTATGTATTTTAGCAACTAACTACATTTCAAGAATTTTACAATAAGAACAAAAGAATTTTGACTGATACTTGTGTCAATAGGAAACCATCCAACATCATGTCTTAAATTGGTTATTCTTGGTTTAATAAATGTTTGGCGAGGAATGTGGACCGTGGAGGACACAGATGGATCTTGAAAGGGAAATAAAATGAACAGTTGTGTACTTATATTCATATGATTTATCTTTGGGTAAGGAAGTCGAATATTACCTTGAACATTTTTCACACGAGAATTTCCTCTGGCGTTATTTGAGCTCATGGTTTTAGTCTATCTAATAATTATGCTTATTACACGTTTTCCACTTTTACAAATCAATTCACTTTTGTCCTTTATTACAAATATTATTTACTTTAATAAAAATACTTATTTCTAAATTTACGACTTCAGCGACTTTAGCTTTGAATTATTTCTTTGAATTTCGAATTACAAGTAAGACAATTAACTATCCGTAAAAAATTAGGGCAACATTGGTCCTTATCTAATTTTCGGGTATAAAAAGAGTGCACAAAAAACTAATGCTAAAATTGTTTAATTGTACTTTAAAAATAATGGAACTCAACCATGTCAGGCGACAGGCGTTAATTTTGACAATGACGGTCATGAGCATTAGCGATGCGCAATCTAACTCACCAATGAGATCAGTGATTTATAAATCTTTTTCCTTAGAAGATTTAAATCACTCTTTTAAATCTTTAACTCTTTTGAATCTTTGGTTTCGAATGACATATTCGTTCCGGAACGATTATGTCATTCGAAACCAAAGATTCAAAAGAGTTAAAGATTTAAAAGAGTTAAATGATGCAAATTATATCTATTGATCCATGTAGATATTGATTCTTTCATTCCCTCAATGATAAACGCTTTTTATTATATATAATTGTTCACAAGCGCCATAAGACTTTTCATACTTGACTGCACGCGAATTGTTTTGTTTTTTTTTAACTATTATTTAAAGATTAATTTATTTTTGTTAATGAATTATTTAATTTAAATTTTAGGTTTTAGTTTCAATCAAGTTTATTGCAGAAAATATCCTTCCAACCGCAGCACTGGAGTGAGGAATTCATAATAATTCAAATTATTGGTTTTATCACAAAATACGACATCATTCTAAAATCTGTATAGATATATCAAATAAAGATTTTATAAAGTACTTTTATGCTTTATTTACGGTTTTAAGCTTTATTCTAACGCTAGAGAGTCTAATTTACTATGTATCATCATTGTATTTCGTAGAGTGCGCATGTTATCTCTTTTCAATTCACAATATCCTGTATCTATTGTCTCATACTACATCTACGTATCTGATCTGTTAGTGAGTTAAAGATGTGTTTTCCAATCCAAAGATTTAAAGAGTGATTCCGCATTTTGACAGATTATACATCTTTTAAATCAATCACTCCTGAGTTACACATCGCATGCTTAATGGAATACTGACTCATTAATAGATAGGTCAAAATTGAGTTACGCACAGATACAGGCTTCTGTTAGCGCCATCTACCGTCTACCATTTGAAGTACGTTGAAATTACGCATTGTTGCCGCTCCAGCGATATATCCGTCTCTTTCACGCTTGTGCAATCTCTCACCTTGTTTTCGTCGAATAACGACTCTTGCCAGTATGTGTCTGATACTTGTGCAGAGAAGATTTCATAATTATATTGAACGAAGACCCAATCGTTATTGAATTTGTTTACGTTTAAATTCTAAGGTAAGTTTTATAAAACTGTGTTTTCTAACATTGACCAATTAAATTTTAAGTCAGTTTACTACTTAATTTAATAACATATTACGCGGAACATTAGGTTCTAAGGCCATTTATCATTAACGTTATTATTTTTTTCGGGACCCATCACGAGTTAAGTCAGTTTACTATTAAAACCTATCGATTACAAAATGTAACACTTTGTGACATTCAAGTATCAGTCTGTTTACTACTTAAAGTTATTGTTACTTGGGAGACGTAACATTAGTTGAGTCTCTGTTTGAAAAAAAATAAATGTGTTCTAATACGTAATTTTTTCATTGCCTGTAAATATTTTGTTTTAAGTCATTGTTTGTCTAAATACTGCATTCAACTTTTTATTTGTACTAGAGGCATAATAGTTCTACTTGTGTTTTAGGTTGAAAATGTCGATGAATAGGTCGAAAAGGATATTGGAGCTTGTTCAGGCTCGAAACACGGCACCTCAACAGCCAACACAAGAATATAAATCAGTGCCATCAACTGAAGTGCAGGTGAAAATTTCGAACAACTTTAAAAATAGGCTTGTATGTTTCTTGTTCATTTTATTATTGCTTCATCATGTTTTTTGTTATAGATCTTAGCTGATTTAACAAATAAACCTGAAAATCAGCGTTACTTAAACGTACTGGAATATTTTGAAACTTTGGAATCAGCTTCAGTATGCAATGAAAATCACAACATCACAAACGTTCATGATGACACTGATGAGAGACATTCGAAATCTGAAAATAGTGATGTGGATTTAAGTGATCAAGATCCAAATTACGAAGTTCCCTCTAAAAAGCCAAGGCCAATTTATCTAAGGCGATCACTATCATCCGGGAGTTCCTCATCTTCAACGTCTTCTTCATCCTCATCATCTTCAGGATCTTCTAGTGATAGTTCCAATTCAGACTCCAGTGATGAACAGAACAAAATACAAAATAACGTACTTCAGGTAACCGCAGAAAAACAATTACAACAAACAAACAACGAAAATGTAACAACCGAAGTTTCGCTAGATAAAGAAATCGGAGAAAATACTTCACCACAAGAAGGAACAAAAAAGGGAAGGAAACGTAAGCTAAATGAAAAAAACTGGAAGCAGAATGTAGCTAAAAGTCTGAGAAATACAGGAAAATCCTACATTAATAAAAAAAATAAAGCAATCAAACCTCGTTCTGTACAGCCACCCTGTGGTTATAAATGTCGACTCAAATGCTGGGAAAGGATATCTGAAGATGACAGACAAAAAATTTTTGATCTGTATTGGAATATCGGACAGGTTGATGCTCAAAGATCATTTATTATGTCTTGTATGACCAATATAAAACCAAGATATCGTTATACAAACGCTCGTAATCCAAGAAATTGCAACCAAGCATTCCATTTCTTAGTAGAAGGACAATCAGTAAGAGTGTGTAAAACGTTTTTTATGAAAACCTTAGATATTTCTGATCGTGTTATACGCACTGTCAAAAGCAAAACAGATGAAAATGGAATACTATCACAAGATCTGAGAGGACAGCACAGCAATCATGTAAGGGTTGATGAACAACTACTAAACGATATTAAAGAGTTCATAGACGCAATACCAAGAATTGAATCACACTACATTAGGCAGTATTCTACTCGTGCATACATTGATGGTGGGAAAACAATTGCAGATCTTTTCAGGGACTTTAAAGAAAATAAAAATAAAAATAATAAAGCAGCTGGTAGATATTGCACGTTTTATAAAGTGTTTACACAAGACTTTAATATATCATTTTTTCGTCCCAGAAAAGATCAATGCAATCTATGTGTGCAATACAAGAACTCGACCCCTGAACACAAAGTATTGCTAAGAGAATCGTACGATGTCCATTTAGAAGAAAAAATATTGAGCCGCCAAGAAAAGTACAATGATCGCTGCAAAATAGACGAAAACAATAAAGTTCTTGTGTTTGATCTGCAAGCTGTTCTGCAATCTCCTAGAGGAGATACCTCAGGATTTTATTACAAATCAAAGTTAAATAGCTACAATTTCACAATCACGGCATTAAACAAAAAAGTTGACGGCCAAATGAAGGACTCGTATGATGATGTACACTGTTTCTTCTGGAACGAAACCGACGGTAAACGCGGGGCCAACGAAATTGGATCTTGTTTACTAAAAGTTTTTGAGAAGCTCTCAGCGAAGTCACCAAATGAGAATGGGTGTAATATTGTTCTTTATTCTGATAATTGCGCCGGCCAAAATAAAAATAAATTTATAGTATCACTTTACCTGTATGCAGTTACTCATCTAAACATTAAATCTATCACTCATAAATTTTTAATAACAGGTCATACACAAAACGAGGGTGATAATGTTCATAGCCTTATAGAAAAGGAGATAACAAAAAATCTAAAATCCGGTCCAATATATTCCCCTCATCAATATGTAGCAATAATAAAAAACGCCAAAAAGTCTGGAAAAAAATTTTTCGTGCACGAGCTTACATTTGAGTCATTCTTAGACTTAAAAAAACTTCAGGAAGAATGGGGTATTAATTTTAATAAATTTAAGAACGGAAGAACTGTTTCATGGAATGACCTGAAGGTGATAAAAGTGAGCAAAGATTCACCCCTATCATTTTTTGTTAAAACCTCCTATAAAGACAGTGAATACCAGGAAGTGAGCGTCAGAAATAAAAGGAAGAAAATGCTTTCTCTGTATGACATTGTACCAGCTAATGTCTATATACAAAGGCAAGAATTAAGTGAGAATAAAAAAAAAGATCTAAGAGATCTGTTATCAAAAAAACTGATCCCGAATTTTTATTCGGATTTTTATAACTCTATTGTTCAATAGCGTATCTACCCTAACATTGATTACTGATCATACCAAAGTTATTTAAATTAGAATTTTCCTTATTTGTTTTTCTATAGAAGTTTTTTATTTTGTTTTATACAAATTTATCTTGAGTTGATTATGTCATTGTTTTATATAATAGGCTGGATCACCAAAGTGGGTTTAGTTTTTTAGAATAAGTTATAACTTTTAGTTTTTATTAGCGATTTTTTTTTGATATATTGAACAAATAAATATGACTGGTACATTTAATTTGTTATTTTAATCTCCTATTTGTGAAAGGTGTACACAATAAAAGATTAGTGATTAGATTTGTCGTTTGATTTATTAAAATACGCCAATATCCAGTTGCAATATCAGTCTGCTAATTTGAATAAAGTGACCCAAATTCTAAATATGTTTTGCTATTGTAATCATACACAGACTAAAAAACTAATTGTTAGTCATAATTAATAAATTATTTAAACTAAAACAGACTTAAAACTTAATAAAACAATTGCATTTTAAAATCTTTGCTTTATTTTAAAAGAAAGCAGACTTAACTTACAATGTCCTTTTTAAAATATTTTTTTTAAATAGAAAGAAATTATTTACGAATTTATTTTACTTAAATTTTATCAATAGTTTATCATACTTTCAATATCAAAAAAATCTTGATTAATTGCTAAATTAGTTTTAATTTTATTCGTCAATAAGTAGAAGAAGTCCTTCAAGCAAGATCTTATTTTATGATTTCCCAACAATCGTCTTTTTTGAGTTAAGACAGTATTCCATTAAGCATGCGACATCTCTGATGAGCATGACGGATCGATAAAAACAAGAAGACACTCCTTTACACGCTTTAAAATGTATTTCTCCATCTTCAGAAAATATACATAACATGAATTCTAAGGATGTTTTCGAAATTAAGCAAACTATTAATTTTTTTATTTTACATACACCATTAAACGCAAACTGTGTGCACCATAATTAATGGGATTTCATATTATTACATTTTACTATTGGTTTGGAATGAATACTTAGGGCTTTTGGTTTATAGACGTTTGAAAATAATATCTAATTATGAAAATTGTGACCAATGCATGGAGGTCGTCGATTTTAGCATTGCTGATTCTGATTGTATTGTCTGAGCGTATGCGGATGCTGATCAAGAGGTCTCGAGTTCGATTCCCGGGTCGGAAAATATTTGTGTGATCCACAAATATTTGTTTCGGAGTCTGGTGGGAGGTGTTTTCTATGTCTAATAAGTATGTATTTACAAAACAAAAGTATGTTTATGTATTTATATCAGTTGTTTAATACCCATATTACAAGCTCTGCTTAGGTTGGGACTAGATGACGTTATGTGTAAGATGTCCGATATATTTATTTATTTTTTTGCTTCGCCGCTTCGATTCTCTCAAAGGATAACGCTTTGTGTTATCCCCATAAATTCTTGTTCTGAATCTTCTTTGAGTCCGTGCATGCACATTAAATTTATTAAACCGCGTGCATGCACATATATTAAGGATCTATTCCTTTCCGTGTATACATATATTGATATTTGATAAAAAATACCACTAATAAATGTCATGATCATTTTCTACATATCTACATATTTTGCGGCAATTCCCTAAGTTAGCAACTCAATTCTATTAACTTTTTAGTCAAAATAGGACATAAAAAGTATTTTTTGCCAATCACCCATAGATCAATATGTATAAAATTTGGCCAAGTGCGTGTCAGGCCACGCATAGAATAGGGTTTCATAGTCTTGCATAATGGCACGTTTATTTAAAATCATGTCCAATAGATTTAGATAATTGTTATGTTTACTTATTATTTAGTTATTTTTGTACAAAGTTTTTCAAGTGAGTGCATTTACAAGTTAGGCCCCTATAACTCCTGAAATAAAAAGTTACCAAAACCGCTATAATTTTATCCTGAAAGTTCAATATATGACAGTAGTCATATATTGAACTTTCTGTTATGACTTTTTCAGATTTTTCGAGCCAGCCGTTTAGCTTTTGGGGGGGGAGGGGGGCGCCTTGTTTTTACAAAAGCGTGCGATTTAAAGTTGAATAACTCGCAAACGGATACCTAAATCGAAAAATGGTTTCAGCAAACTCATAATATTTTTAAAAGACCTATTTAATGTCACTATAGAATACCTAATAGTATTAATAGCAGTATGATGTTACTTCACACGATGGGGTAGACGCGAGAGAAAAAAATCATCCCACTTTACGTGTAGGGGTACCTCCCCTACACGTAAAGTGGGAATGATTTTTTTATTAAAATTATTTTTCGTAATTTTATTGTAGTACTTTTTCGACGTAATTACAACAGATATTCATGCAAAGCTTAATCTTTCTAGCACCCACCGTTTGGGCGGTAGGTCGAGGACGGACGGACGGACGATTTTCAAATTAATTTAATTTAATTACTGGACTTCGTTTCAAAATATATAAAATGCATCTATATTGCTAACTGCAGTCACCTATAGTCACATAACAATTTAGAGGGTGTTGACTATAACGATTTTAATCTATACAAATAAAATGGAAGTATGTATCTATATATAATACCTAATCACGGTACTTACAACGGAAAAGCATTTTTTTTTTGTTTGTTCGTCTGTTTTTTTCCGACTAATCTTTGGAACGGACGGACAGATTTTGACGGGACTTTCTCTGGCAGATAGCTGATGACATAAGGAGTAACTTAGGCTAATTCTTTTAGACTAACTTTATAGCGTACTTTACTCGCGATTTACAATAATAACCGATGGTAACACCGCGGGACACAGCTAGTATTTTATATTAAATTATTTCTTTTGCCACTAGTTTATAACATGACACTTTTGTCAATCTATAACAATTACAAGCATTATCGTTACTAGTGAGTTAATTGTAGTTCTCTAGGCTGTCTCAACATATATACCTATGTAAACAAAAACAACGTATAAACTTAGACCACTTATTTACTTAGACACTTATTGATTCACTACGTCACTTTCAAACTAATTTATCTATTGTAGATGAGTTCGAAAGTAGAATAAAATGAAACCGAAACGTCCAAGTCACGTATATTTTCTATCAGCGGGTAACGCGTACGAGCATCCTGCGTCGGAGGAGGGATAGGGGACTGTTCAGAACAGTTGAATTGCCGCGTCTCCCGCGCAGGTCAAACCCGGCACCCGCAGACCGAGTTACGACCGCGACCGAAAGACGCGCATCGTTTGCGCTCACGTTCGCTATCTATCCTACTTATCAAAAACATCAACTTTGCCGGTGTTAATGCAAAGCAATGTGTGAATGGATTTCGCGCCACAAATCAGTTCCACAGAGTACATAAACAATCCCTACGACAGTGATATTTGTGAAAGTGAGCTTTCTAATCGAACATAATTATTATGTACTGAGATGCGGTCCTTCGTGAATACTTAGGCAGCATACATGAGTGTAAGCGGGGAGGTAATGTAAACATATTAATATAAATAATCGTTTTCATTAATATTGAAAAGATGTTTACTCATAAAACTTGACCGAAGGTTTACTTCCTTTATATGTTACGTTATATACGTTTGTGCTAAGAAATCAAATGGACAACACTAATTTGAGATGAAATTTATGATAAAACTATTTATATTTTTTTCAGACTTTTAGTCTAGACGTCTGGACTTACAGTAAGTCTAGTAAAGTGTGTTAGTGCACAGTGCATATTTTTAGACCAACTATTTACTGACAATGTATTTTTTTTACGTCACTAATGAAGCAAACAGTGGCTTCTCTATTTAAAGGCTCAGTCAGATCAAGAGAGTGTAACAACATAATGAGTTTAGTAGGTACCTTAGTTAAGTATTGTTATGTTTATTAGATTGAAATTTAGTTTATTAAACTAAACCAACACTAGAACTCATCTGTCGAGTATGATTTTCTTCTTTTAGAGTCATCAATTCCCCAAACGGTTGGTGCTAGAAACATGAAACTTTGCATGAATATGGGTTGTAATTACGTGAAAAAATAAAAATATGAAAAATATTTTTATTGTAGCAATATGTAAAGTGAGGATGATTTTAATTTTTCGCCTCTACCCCATCGTGTGGGGTATCATTAAATAGATCTTTTGAAAACATTGTGAGGTTTCTAATACCATTTTCTATTTGGGTATCCTTTTACGAGTAAGATTTGGATAACTTGAATACGCAGTTTTTTCTAAAACAGGGCGTCTCCCCCACCGCCCACCCTCTAAAAGCTATACGGCTGGCTCAAAAAAAATTGAAAAAACTCATGATAGTAGCCCATATATTTAACTTTCAAGGAAAACTATAGCGGTCTGAATAACTTTTTTATTTTAGGAGTCATAGGGACCTAACTTGTAAAATGCACTCACTTGGAAAAGTTCGTACAAAAATAGAGAAATAATAAGTTAACATAACAATTGTCTATTGGACACTATTTTAAATCTACCTACCATTATGGGTGACTACGGAACCCTATTCTATGCGTGGCCTGATCGCACATGGCCAATTTTTTATGAGGATCTACAACACAAACTTTTTGGAAGTAGAAGTAGTTTTTATGTAATTATAAGTAAAAAATGTAACTACAGCATAATAGGTGAATAGGTAAAATCCTTAAACCTTTTTACAATTAAATCTGTATATTGCAGGTAATGCGAGCAGACGTATCCAAACTGTGTCTGCTGGTCGCTGCACTGGCACTAGGATCTGCGGCGGGTACCGGAGAGTGCAAACGTGGTGTGAGCTGGTGGGACAGGCACCGTGGGTCCTGTGTCCCGTGTACACGCTGCGACTCAGCCCAGCGCCTCGTTGTAAGGTATCCCTGCGAGATACACAGGGATACCATATGTCAATCCTTAAACGAAGCACAAATACCACCATTCAACACACCCGGTCCGACCCGAGTCTATAAAAGAGACAATGAATCCAGTGAAATACCTAGTGAATACGAGTGGTACGAATATGTGGACTATGATAGTGAAGTGACTACTAGTGATGATGCAGGGACGTGGGACCTTCAAACCACTAGCCTCAGTGTGGCCGCAAGTGGCTGTATCGTTTTCTTTGTAGTGGTGCTCGTCATGTCGCTGTATCATGCCAGGCAATGGAAAGTTATTCGACGGGCTCTAAAGTCAGGTGAGTTGCTGTGGTTTGTTTTTTGTTACCTTCTTTTATTTTGTTGTTTCGTTTAAAAATAACTAATGTCACAGAAACGGGTACAAAATGACTATTAAGTAGATATGTTTTTGTTGCATTAGGTACCTGTTCTAAATAAAATGAATGTGAAAAATAAGAAACTCGCGTTCATAGCGATAACAAATAAAAAGTGAAAAAGAAACAAAGTGGAAAATTATCTAGTAGCATGTCTTGCTTTGGCTTGCTTAAAACAAATTCTGATAAGTTTTTTAAAAATAATTGGGTTATACGTATTACTACACACAAAATCTTAGATCGTAGAGAAGCGTAGCTTGTTTTGTCTATTTTTTTTTACACATTACGTTGATACATTCTGTGTAACATTTGATTTGAAAAATCTTACGCTTTGTAGTTTAGACATACATAATGAGCTTGGTCTCCTTGGCAGTAGTAAGCTAAGGCACAGTCATAGCACCTTACCCCTTATCCATTATCATGTAAGCGATCTACTCTTTCATATTATTGCATTTCCTTAAACCTACTAAGAGATGTCTTGAATTCCCTAAAGTTTCTCTAAGGTAGGTTTCGGCAAGATTATGTAGACACAACGCGTCTTGCCAGTCCCAAACTTTGGCTTTAACCCTTTCCTGAGAGGAGACCCGAGCCCAGCAGTAGGACATTATGGGTTGTTGATGAAGATGATGATGATAGTAAAGTCACGCTAACTTCATCACGAACAGGTAGACTTGATCGAGGCGGTACTAGTGTAACACAGAAGACCAACCTTCGCAGCATAGCATTCGTGCTGTCATGTTTCATTAGCGTGCGCGAGACCGAAGTCCCAACCATGTAGAATCTGGCTAGTGATATACACTAGGCTGCCATGGTCACCAGTTCACTACGCTGCATTGTCCGCATTCACAATGAGGATTGTCACTACCATTCTTGGATTCTACTCATGCTTTCAGGCAGAGTAGAGTCACGATTACAGGTTTAAATGTAGTTTAAATAACAGTTGGGAATGTGTAGTGTTGAAAATACCTCTACTTACCCTCAAACAACTGTATTTTTTTTTTTATCTATTTTTAGAAACAAAATAGAGTATAAACTTATAAAGTATAGCTTTTTCCGTTAAATTGTCTTTTCGCGATAAATTGTTTCCTTACCTTTACTTTGTGTCACTTAAAGTTCAAATGCCAAAAATAAAATAAAACTTGACGCTGGCAAATGCACAGAAGTGCGAGCCACGTTACCAGCCAAATGGGAGAAAAAAAAACATAGCTTTATAGGTGCTCTATATTTCTTAATTATTTTAAACTTAAAAAGATTCATTGTCGATCCTTCACATACGAATATTTTCTACTACTACTACTAATTAGACAGTCGTTTTAGTGGGTGAAAAACTAAATTTTAACATGCATAAATTATTTAAAGACAGTTCATTTCGTATTTTTTAGGGTTCTGTAGTTCATGACTCGGAACCCTTACAGATTCGTCATGTCCGTCCGTCCGTCCGTCCTCGACCTACCGCCCAAACGGTTAGTGTTAGAACGACGAAACTTTGCATGAACGTGTTGTAATTACGTCGACAAAGTGCTCCAATAAAATTATGAAAAATATATTTAGTTTGGGCACCTCCCCTTACACGTAAAGTGGGGATATTTCTTTCTCACGTCTGCTCATCATCAGATTGGCCTTTAAAACATTGCGAGGTTGCTAAAACCATTTTTCGATTTCGGTATCTGTTTAGAACTTTAAAGAGCATTTTTTTCTAAAAGTCGGTTGTCCCCCACCTCCTCTAAAAGCATAAGGGCTGGCTCGAAAAATCTGGTAAAATTTATGGTAGTAATCCATATGTTTAACGTTAAAGGAAAACTATAGCAGTTTCGATAACTTTTTTATTTCGGAAGTTATAGAGGCTTCACTTGTAAAAAGCACTCACTTGGAAAACTTGGTACAAAAAAGTAAAGAAATTATAAGTAACTAAACATTACAATTGTCTATTGGACATGATTTTAAATCTACGTTAAACTACTACTTTAAACATTATGGGTGACTAGTGAACCCTATTCTATGCGTGGCCTGACACGCACTTGGCCAATTTTTTCTTAGTTTTTATTGACAAAAGCTTAAAATTTAGTTTTTCACTCATTCAGACTGTCTATTCATTCGTCTTCTATAAATCTATGAATAACTAGCATATGTACTAATTAGTAAATGAATGTTCGTTTCGGTGAAAAATATCAGAAGTTTGCCTCATCGAAGTATGACGGCATTTGAAATGAGCTAAAAATATTTTATGTATAAATACGTTTTTCTTAAAGAAAAAGTTTCTCGCAAGTATAAAAATACTTATGATACGGTGAAGTGAAATTGACGTATGATAACATATACCTATATAGACAATGTATATAGAACTTTAGGTATCCCCAGCTTTTACTTATTTTTTCATCCAACTCTTTATACAGCGATCTTAATTTTATATTTGAAAAGAAGCAGAAAACGTGTCAAGGCTAGGATACCCAAATTCGAAATAAAAGTATACATACAAATATAATATGTTAACCTCATTTCCAGACTGTTTGTTTTTTGAAATAGGTTTAAATTACTCTAATAAAAACAACGGATGTTAATAAAAGAGGAAACTACGCGCTAATATTTAGATTAAACTTTTGCAAAACCAAATCAAAGGATTTTCAAAAGTTGTATCAGAATCTTACCCACAGTGATCAAGGTAAGTGTGTGTATCGTATTGGAGCCGTGTGGAGGCATATGACAACAAGGCAACGATATTTGAAACAATTTCCAAATGACACGTTCGATATTATTTTATATGCACAGATTGGTCTGCACACATAAGTTCAAACGATTTATCGAAAAGTGTGCCCGCCACACACATTCTCATTGTGTGTTCACACAGTGCAGCATAGGTGGAATAGTAAGATGCTTCTGCATCATTGTGTCTCCTGTCTCGCACTCAGCAAAGAAAAACAGCACGAATGCTGTCATATTAAGGTTGATCTTCTGTGAGAGAGTAGTACCGTCCCGGTCGAGCCATTCGTGCTAAATTAATGTGGCTCTACTACCTTTATCCAGTCGAATCTAGTGTGCATTAAAATTGGACCAATCATAACTATCTATTGATCCCCAAATTAAAAAAACTAGGATTCGAAGTTTAAAAAACCAGGGCAATTAACTTTAAAAACAGGACGCAACAATAGAGTTTGCAATAGTTAAATTAATATGTAGTGAATATAGATGAAATGAAACTTAAGTAATTCGTCATCTTTATCTTCCTAGCCTTTATTCCTAAGTTCATTTGGGGTCGGCTACTAGTTCAACCGGTTTTACCTGAATTTCAGTTTTTCCACGGTACGGCACGGCAGCGCGATAACTTGCGACTGCGAACCGTGAGGTCGTAAAGTAACAATAAAATTTTAAAAGAGGAGCGCGAATAATTTTAATTTTAAGAACCCAGGACGCTCCTTAAAAACTAGGACATGTCCTGGGAAAACAGGACGGTTGGCAACTCTATTATAGCCTATATATGCAAAATTTAAAATCAACGCAACGGTTTAGCCGTGTAAGCGTAACAAACAGACAGAGTTACATTCGAATTTAAAAAAATATAATATGGATTCATTTTATTAAATAGGTACGTAATTCATGTAGCATGTACAAATATCCTACTTTAATATTCTACACGACCATCGATATGTACTTTATGTAACGCAGTTTTATTGTAATCACTCTGATTATAATAAAAGGTACGTAACTTAAAATTCCATTACACAATACTGAATAAACAGCTAATTGTATGTTGCCTTCAGGGAAAATGTATTGTGCACTTTGAGAATTATTTATTTATGTTGTTATTTCCTTTCAAAAGTTATCTTTGTAATCCAGATTTACGAAAGTACTCGTAGAAGGATATTACGACAATGCATGATCACATGATGGATTTATTATTATATATATTAAACAGACTATTCTGAACTTCTATGCAGAACTCACATCTTGGTTCAAATTCTTATAAAGATGTGTCCAAATAAGGGACTCTGGACACTAAAGAACGAACGAACGAAGAACGAGCTTTTCCGTTGCTTCAATTTGATTCTACTTCCATTTCAGATAAAAAAATAATTTTATCTATTTCCGTCTTTAGACGGTACGGTACGGATATCGTTTTGTTTTGATCTTTTTCAGAGATGTACAGAAATGCCGGCTACCATGAGCATTCGCACTCCAAGCTCTAGCGAGTGTAGTGAATGGTGTAATGTAGCCGACATTGCATTTCCACTTCATTCTCTGTTCTGAGCCTCAAGAGCTCAAACAGATGTAGTGCTTTAATTATAAAGATGCTGATTACATTACAAATAGTGACTCTTCAGTTTATCACACGACAACTACAGAATAATGAAAACAAGGGAAAACGTGCGGAGATAGGTGGCGCCAAGCTCACACACAACCAAGAAAATGAGCAGCAGCGTTCTCTGGTATGCTTCATCTACTGCGATTGCCAACCCGCGTGGCGATTAAAGTATTACCTTCTAATGGCAGACATACCTTATAAACGGCCCCTAGTTCCCGGCCGCCTCACCAGGCTTGGCTACGGTAGTTTCGTAGTCATCGTTGAGGCACGGTGTGCTAAGAACCCCTGGGTTACGGACGGCTATCACATATGTAAGCAGCATATGCGGCTCTGAAAGCTTCACAATACATCTCACACTTAAGGTTTGCCGATAATATCGTGGTCATGGCAGAATCGCTGCAGGAGGTTCAAGAGATGCTGCACATCCTAAATGTAGCCTCCCAACAAATTAGTCTCAGGACAAAACCGGACAAGACGAAGGTCATGTATAATGACCTTTTTGCTCCGAGATAAGTAATTCTTGATGGCAGGAATTTCGACTTTTCAAGGAATATATCTAAATCGGGTAACTAATGCAGTTGGGTAGATGAAACTACGAAAAGGAAGCCGAAAGTGTAGTAGTGTGGGGTGCCCTCTGACCAGTTGGTGGGACGAGACGTAAGAGAGATGCAAATAGCATCGAACCGGGCTATGCCTTGGGAGCAGCCTATGTCCAGCAGTGAACTACAGTGGACTGTTGATGATGATGAAGCTTACACACCTCAAAATGATATGCTAATAAGATCTCAAACACAGAACTTACATAAGACGAATAGCGTTTAGCGAATCTTCACTAAATTACAACACGCTTTTCTTTCGTTTTAAAGATACTTTTATTGCTAAAAAGTATAGGTCTCCTGGTCTTGCTGGAGCTCAAGCACAAACCAAGAAAAAGTTAGATTTCTAAAGTTTTCCAATAACTAATTAACGTTTCGTATATCAAGGAGGTTTTTGGCTAAGCATTATATTTTTATTATTGCTAAAGTATATTGTTTTTTTTTATTTTAAATCCATTCAGCTTTTCTAACCTTGACCCGGATTTGGCTGCCATTAAAGTATTTTTTTGCATCTTACTTTTTCCCAGAAAGAAAGTCATAGGTCCTCTTCTGTATGTACTCCCATCATTATTTGTATCTGTGTAAAAATGTATGCAGAACGATTAAATATTCAAAACCAGTCTAACAAACATACTGATATTGCGATTAAAATGTCAGCAAAGTGAGGTCATATCTGCTTTTACATTGATATGCAACCGTTTTTTTTTAATAAAAAAACGTTAAGTCATAAATCTGAACATACAGACGTAGGCGAAGAGCCAATTTTGAGACGGCGCATGCCGCCCCTAGCCCATGTAAACAATACGAGTTTGTTTGAACATGTGCGCTACTAATTTTGACCTGCGTAGCGGACCGCACGCGTAACAATAGCTAACGGTTTTCCTCGCATTCGACTACTCCAAAATTAGATTTGTAATATTTCTGTTACTCATTAATCGTTTACTGCTTTAACTAAACGCTATCCAAAATGATGATAAGCAAGAGTCAGTCAGTACCTATAGAGAACCTAACATAGTGCAAAATGAAAATTTTATTAGTTATCTAGGTACTTTTTTCTTTAATAAATATGTAATCGAATTTACAGATGTACAAGATTTGACAGCGAAGCTAAAGCTGATGGAAGCGGGCGGCGAAACAACGGTGGAGCCAGTTGTGGCCGCTGATCATCACATCTACTGCAATATTCACGTGGGAAAAAACGCATTACTTGGTAAGACTTCATATTATTTCAACGTACACATACACATCCAATTAGACTACTTTTTGTGTACTTACTGTAGTATCGCGTATATATAAAGTAATTGCTTCATGGCATTTAAAGACCAACGCGTTAAACGTTCTAATTTGGTCCACACATAAACTGCATAAATATTTAGGAACAAAAAGCATTCCCGAAAAGGGAATGTTTACTCGGTCTTAACTCCCATTAGCGGTCGAGAGTGAAAACCTCGAAGACTGGCGCCATTCCAGTCAAGATTAAAATACGGTGTATCGTGGGCGTTGGGGCTGCGCATGCGTCTGTCGCGCACTGGCGCCCGTGCTTTATTTATTTTCAATCGTAACGTCCTCGAGGTCAAATCATACGTAGGCCACGAATAATGTTCCCCTTTGGTTACCAAGCACAAACATAAATACTTATTTGGCGCTGACATTAGCTACCAGTATTTCTAATTCAGATTCAATAGGATTCGTATCACATACTTATACGTTAAAGCAGTTCTGAGAAGACTACATATAAGAATGTCCTTGTCTCGTACAAACATATTTGAGCAATAACGCCAATACTAACAATCGAAAATAGTAATAAAATCATTTCGCTAAATATTTGTTTGCATAAATAGTGTTGTTATTACAATGTGACGTACCTATACATATAAAAAATCAGCCAAGTTACTTTTGTACGAAATTTTTCAAGTGAGCGTATTTTACAACTTAGGCTTCTATCTGAACTGAAAAGGTTATCTAAGCCGTTAAAGTTTTCCTTTAAAATTTTAGAAGAGGCACGCCCTCTTATATAAAAAAAATGCCCTTTAAAGTGGAATTACTCGCAAACGGATACCGAAATCAAAAAAAAATTTTTGAGCAACCTCACACAATGGGGTAGACGCGAGAAAAACAAATCATGCCCACTTTATTAAGTGTAGAGGAGGTGCCCCAAAAAAAAAAACTTGATTTTACTTTAGCATTTCGTCGGCGTGATAAAAACGCATATCCATGCAAAGTTTCACCTTTCTATCGCTAACCGTTTTGACGTAAGTCGTAGACGGACAGACATGAAGAATCTTAAAGTCGAACAGAAACATCTTAAAATAGATCTAAAGTTAGCACAAAGATGAAGATAAATCCGATTTTTAAAACTTTATATTTAAATGTTTAAATTTAAAATACATGTATAAAGTTATAGAAATCCATCGAATTTTGTATCGCTTTATTTACTTCACTGGTCAGTGCCGGATTAAGCCAGCGCGGGGCCTGTAGCAAATTCTAGCGCGGGGCCCTATGATAGTTTCAGGATATGATGTTTCCAAAAATCGGCCAAGTGCGTGTCAGGCCACGCATAGAATAGGGTTCCGTAGTCACCCATAATGGTACGTATCGTTTAAACCGTGTGCAATAGAAAATTGATATGTTTATTTATTAATTCGTTATTTTTGTACGAAAATTTTCAAGTAAGCGTATTTTACAAGTGAATCCTCTATTGCATGCCAAATTGCCTGGCGGAAAGCATGAGAAAAATTCAAGAGTGTGAGCCACCGTACGTATGCCGATATGCGTACTGCTCGTTGTTGCAAGTGATGTAGAGCATCAAGCAAATACTGCGCGTATCAGTACCTGATCAGTGACGAGTACAGTACTTCACGTACCAGCTTGTGTCTTGTGTGTTGAGTACGAGATGCTCGGGTGATGAGAACCATCTCACCTTATTCTATCAATGTCCTCCCACGGGTTGAGATCTCGACTAAATATCCATTTCAGTATACCGCGCCCAGCTTATACAGTTCAATCAAATTCAAATATTCATCAAAGTAAGAAGATTCAGGCGCTTTGAGTTCATCGCGTTTCTGAATTTATTTTTATTGTCGAACATCACTATGGTTAGTGATGTTCGACAATTCAGTTCGACAGTTCGTTGATTATTTGTCGTAAATAATCAGCCACTAGTGGTCTAGTGGCTGATTATTTACGACAAATATATGTGCAAAGTGATTTCAACGTTCGGGTACTAAGATTGTGTAGAATTATTACATTGAGGCTTGTAAATCTGTCATTCCTGCGCTTCCTGTTTCTTGCTGTTAATTACATTACCTACAACACAGTTCAGCAATGCATTGAACTGCACTGATTCCTCGCCCAGGTTACCTCCAATGGTCCTCTATGGGGTGCCCATCTGGTCTGAAGACCTGGTGGGTTCCTCCCGCTGTCAGGTTCAACTTAGGAGTCTGCAGCGGCTGATTGCCATACAGGTCATACGAGGCTACCGCACAATTTTGTACGAGGCGGCGACGGTGCTAGCGCGATCTCCAGCCTTTGACATTTTGGCCGACATGAACACGGTCGTCTGTGACTAAACTCGTTGTGTCGTTCGGAATGGCGAAGAGACAGCGTTGGTCCATGAGTCCGGAATACTACGGCGAAACGCATATATGAATGTTCTGCGCTGCGTAATTGAGAGGCACGGCAACTGCCTTATGTGGGAATCAGAGTGTACAAATAAAGCTTTCACCGTCAACATTGATAGTCGCAATGCTGGCGAATGGTGAGGAATGGGAAGCCGCGGTTTCTTCCGTGAGGAGATTATGCTCCGGAAGGAGTCCGCGAGTAAAGACATAGGGTTGATCCCGCTCGAAGGTGGCTATGAAGGGGACGTAGCAGAGGACGCTAGCCCCCCGATTATCGCCTAAGGGTCGCTGCAGCCACATCTTCGGGAGATGTGACCACTGTAAACGACTCAAGAGAGGTGATACCCCGGTGCAGCCCGGGGGTGTCACCTAAGGTAGGTCGTTTTGCGCCTCTTACTGCGTAGAATGGTGAGAGGCACGACAGCGTCCTGACCCGGGATGTACCTCAGTCGTGGGGTACGGCAGGGGGGACTCCAGAAACCGTTGATGCGTTCCTTCGAACTGTTGATGTGCCTACATCAACGCGGGGTTAGGGGTTGACCGGTTCCTCCGGGAGTGCCTCACACGCCCATCGTGTACCCCACGAAGGGGATGGTGAGGAAAGCATTCAATGCGTAAAAAAGGCTACCCTCCAAATCATCTGCAAAAGCAGTTACTATGAAATAGATTTCTACGTTGTCTGTTCTAATCAAAGAGATTTCAGAAAAAATATTCCTTATGAGGCGAGATACAGTAGTCCATCTATTTTTATTCCTATTTAGTTTTCCGTAGTTCACGACACGAACTCCTATAGTTTCGTCAATGTCTATGGTCCTCGACTTACCTTAAAAACGAAAAATGCTAGAAAGATGAAAGTTTGCATGAATATACATTATATTATGTTATTATCGCATCGATAAAGTGCTAAAATTAAATCTTTTTTGGGGAACCTTAACTATTCGTAAAGTGGAGATAATTTTTGTTTTTCAAAATATGAAAGTTAGTGATTTATAAATAACATCTTGGAGTCATCGAAGAAAAAAGCAATCTGTACATTTACTAAAACTTAGACTGTAGATATACTTTTGTTAAAATAGGCATAACAAGTTTTTTTCAAACTAAATGTATTTTAAACAATAAATATGACATGTCAAAGCTTCAAAGAATAAATAGGATATGGAAGCTAACATTATCATTTTGTTTTGTTTGTTATTAAATCTATCAGACAGTCAGGGAGACCGCAATAGATGAGTATCCCACAACACTTCACGCTTTTTTATGATTCGATTGAAGTTTACTTTTTAGCAGTCAGAAATCGTTGAAGCGCGGGGCCCCTAAATGCGCGGGGCCTGTAGCATTTGCTACTCTTGCTACGTGGTTAATCCGCCACTGTCACTGGTTTAAATTTTTACAAGTGCATAAACCATGGATTAATTTATTCGTTAACTCTTTCAATTTACACTGACATGATTACATTAGTAAGGATGGAATCAGGAGTGGACTGTTTCTACTCTTCAATATTGCTTTTTAAGCGATTATTTTCAATAGTTATTAAAAAACCTCCGATTTGTCTTAAAAATATCTTACTGTTAAATCCAGACACTGATCGCGCTAAGTATGTAATTTCATTGGCAGTTCTTTATACGAGTATAACTCGACAAAACAAAATGCATTCTACGCATGTTTGTTTCACTGTGTCCAATGATGGACATCGCCTTGTTCTTAATTCATGTTGTAATATATCCCATGAAGGCCAGATATGTCGCATAGAGGCCGCGGAATGCCGTCACGTACATGTGCTCGATGTCGATCAAATTTTAATGGCTTTGTTCAATACATTTATTCATTATGCACCTGGTACCCGAGAAAACGGTAAAAGTTGCGGTTAGCGCTTTCCAAATTGCATTACGATCCTTTTATACATTTCGGTACTCCTTGTAATCTATCTATACAAATAAATAACTGCTTTTCACAAAATGTAAATTACAAAAAAAAAACACTATTTTTTTTGTCTGTGTTTGTTCTATCTAATCTCTAGATAGGTTAGAGCTAAGCAGATTTTTATGGGACTTTCACTGGAAGATAACTGATGACTTAACCTAACTCAAAAGTTAATTTAATTTTGTACGCTTCACAGAGTCAAAAAATTCGACACTGATTGAACTCTTTTTACACTGTATACGAGTACTACTCGCTTCAAAGATGGTTGTTTACCTATATTTCGCACCAGTTTTGTTCCACATTCCTGACAAATTCAACTACATTGTTCCACAGCGAAGCATATAAAGTTATAGCTAGTCATATTTAGTTTAATATTATGTTTATCAGTACAGCATAGCTTCCTTTAATACGGTAACTTTCTTAATTGGCCACCGAGAGAGGTGAACAAAGAATTGAATTAGTCAATATACTTAGGAATCCTACCAAAGAAATATCAATGCATTAAATTCAAAAACACAAGGATGGGGGCGCGTTCCCGCTGTTGTTGAGGCTACGTCCACGAAATTTCTTTGCAGTGACGACTGATTGTCAAGGTAATGGGAACTGCTAGCAACTGTTCTTGCGACAATGTGTCGTTTAAAAAGTAATACGTAATTTTTTCATCTTCATCTATTGTACTTGGGAATTTATACACTACCAATATTTACAAACGAATAGGTCACTGCCGTGAACCAGAGATTAATAAATAGTTACTAATGTGACCTGTAAAAACGTCGCATCGCGACTTCACGACTCAACGTTGACAGTTTGATACGACATTCGTTCAACGTTAAAAGATTTCGACGACACAGTGACAATAAACAGTCAATATAATAGGAACAGTAAGCCAACGATAAATTAATCGTCACGATATAGTGTGAAGGCACGCCAACACAGTCTCGCAATTCGTCCATCGTCCTTACATTATGTCTAACTATAAAGTTTTTGTGTCGCCTGGGATCTGAACCCAGAATAATCAGAGTGGCTAGGCATGACGACCATGTAAACAATTGCGCCATCCGTATAGTCAAAATGTTTCAAAAGTTAGTATAGAAGTTAGTGTATTTAACAATAGCAGATATTATATTCTGAAAAACGTATGGATAAAAATATCGTCTTACCTAAGTTAAAGAAGGACAGCATGTTTTTGGGAGGCCTTCTAGGGTAACATTTTAATGAATTACTAAGTAAATCTAGCTTGTACGTAGGTAGGTACCAACCAATCTAAAAAGGTACCTACTTTCATGAGCCAAATGTATACAACCGTGTAATTACGTGATGAAAAATGATTTCATGCTGAGCTAAATTAACCCACATAACGGTATTAGTACGTGCGAACAACCAAGTCATTCTAGAAATACACATAGTCTTAAAACATTTAATTTTAGCCATGGAATTGAATAAACATTTCTCGTAGTTTTGAGTTGAGTAGGATCAAAAATACTGTTTATAAATAGTAATAATACTGTTTATAAATAGTAATAATACAGTTTCTTACTAATTGGCAATACTGGTAAAAGTTTTGTAAAATTTTGTATTAATATTTTGGCAATTTAGTAGGTACATAGTTTTTTTTTACTGTTTTAATGCTTATCACAACATCGCCAAGCGTCTAGAATTCTAGAGTGCTATATACAAAGAATAACAATAGAAACAATATTAACAGTTCATTTGATTTATTAAAACCATTTTGTAATAATTACGTTTAGTTTTTAAATATTAATTATACGTGCTGTGTATTGTTTTTCTTTTATACAGCACTTAAATATATGTCCTTATTTAAAAATTCATGAGAAGTTGTTTCAAATTTTTTTTTTAAATCTAATTTTTGTAACCACAAACAATAAAATTTCGTTACAATCTTTTTAGGGTTCCGAAGTTCATAACTCGGAACCCTTATAGATTCGTCATGTCCGTCTGTCCGTCCGTCCGTCCGTCCGTCCGTCCGTCCGTCCGTCCGTCCGTCCGTCCGTCCTCGACTTACCGTCCAAACGGTAAGTGCTAGAAAGATGAAAGTTTGCATGAATACGTGTTGTAATTACGTCGACAAAGTGCTACAATAAAATTATGAAAAATAATTTTATTTGGGGTACCTCCCCTACACGTAAAGTGGGGATGATTTTTTTTTCTCGAGGCTACCCCATCGTGTGGGGTATCATTAGATAGGTCTTTTAAAAACAATAAAGGGTTTCCTAGACGATTTTTTGATTTAGGTATCCGTTTGCGAGATATTTCACTTTAAAGGGCACTTTTTTGTAAAAACAGGGCGTCCCCCCCCCTCTAAAAGCTAAACGGCTGGCTCAAAAAATCTGAAAAAAATCGTGATGGTGGACCATTTAATGAACTTTGAAGGAAAACTATAACCGATTAGATGACTTTCTTAGTTCAGGAGTTATAAAGGCTTATATGGTAAAATGCGCTCACTTGGAAAACTTCATACAAAATTAACGTATTAATACGTAAACATAACAATTATCTATTGGATACGATTTTAAATCCACATACCATTATAGGTGACTGAGGAACCCTTTCCTGTGCGTGGCCTGACACGCACTTGGCCGATTTTTTTTGATGTTTGCAAATGTGACTGACTATTATTTGGTCACATTAGAAAAAAAACATGTTTAAGTTAGTCTTTGGTAGTCGACCTGCAAACATGTTGAGACCATATAAGATAAGGTGACCGATCCATGGACACCTTATCATCAAATATAGAGACCGATATATTCTAAGATGATGACACTGCTTTGTCCTGCAATTCAAACCTCGTTTAGAAAATTTAATATATAATTACATGTCTATTCTTTTTTGTCCTAATAGTGTGAAAAATTATTGATTCCTTTTAAAGGATTAAAATGAAAAAAAAACAACTTTTGGGCAATTTGTTTTGTACGGTACGTTGGTAGTAAAGGAAATCTTACACTTCTGTTTTTTTGTACACAACAACAGAAACTGTGGGCCTAGTCAAGTTGCAAACGTTTTTCGTTCTACAATCGCTGACGCCTATTTTCTTGTTTTGTTGGCCAATGTGACATCAGCCACGTGATCAAAACACAATATTAGCCAATCAAACAAAATAATAGAGGCGTCAGTGATTGTAAAACGAAAAACGTTTGCAGCTTGGCTAGGGGGGGTTAGACAGTCATTGAAAAAAGAAAATTCTATAATGATGATTTCTTTGTCAGGTTAATCCTAGTCGCCTTGCTATGCAAGTAATCGAATCAATCTGGCAATAAGTAATGCACGTGCGTTCATTAGGGGGTTATTTGTAATGCAAGCTTGTCGCCGAGGCAGCCGCCGCTACTTCCGCCCCACGGCTTCACTCGCGCCGACGCACCGGTAAGGCCCACACTTCCTGCTTACACCGATTTTTGACAACAGTATATTCAACGATAAATAGTTCTTTCAATCGATAATTTATTAGGCTGTTGAACTGTTTATTTTTATTGAAATCGTTAACCGCGATTGTAGATAAGGTCACGAATGCCACGTGTTTTCATATCCTATGTTAGTTGAAATTAATTAATAATGTAAAAAGTGGTCAGGAAGTTGTCAGACCTAGACATCTTCCGGGTCATTCGCCTTAGTAAAACATAAAAATGCCAGACAGAATTAACACTATTTAGCATGACTGAACGATCGAAACTGACTGATTAACCATTTTCAGTTTACAAAAAACAAGTGAGTGCACTAGTGGTTTGATTTTTAAAATGTCTGTTGCGTCGATAGCGCAGGAACCTAAGGTGATAGCTAACGTCAGTTAATTCCTAAAATTCCTAAATTCTCGCTCTCCTAAAATCTCCAATGTAGTTTTGTTTCTAAGATTTTAGCTATGATTATCTCTGAAATGAGTGGGCTCTATCCAGACATTACGGCCTTACACCACTTTTAGGTAATTCTTTCGTTACTTTTCATGGAGTGAGTTACCGACGCCCTATGTCCTCTTAAGACTCTTTATTTGCAGGTGTTGCCCTAATAGAAAAACAAATAAACTGTACTGGAAAACCATCTCATTTGTTCATTCCCTATCGCGGAACCGAGAACCAAGTAACTCAATATTTACTTTGTCACACTAAGTGCACTGTAGGTATTTTTATCAAGTAGCATGAAGTAACATGTAATATGATATTTTTTGGTTTAAAGTGATCATTTAAAGACAACAATAACATAATTTTCATTTTAAACTCGAGCGTGTTCCAATAAAAAGCGAGTCTATCTGGTGCGAATCTATTAAAGTGCTTGTCGTTATAAACCTGTGGGTAGTTGGAACTATTCGAAGAAATTGTGCATTCGACTTGGCTAGTTGTTATTCCGTAAGGTGTGCGCATCGTGGGATAAAGGATCACTACGGTGTGGTCTGTTGTTTACTACATCGACGGTGGATTTCGATAGAAATGACGTTCGCATTTTTAAACACATCACGATAAAATGTCATGACTATGGCGTAGGGCGGCAAAGATAGCCATATGAAGTTTATTGTAATGTTAATCAAAATCATTATTGCCGAAGTATGATTGTACTTCATACTTTGGAGAGTCTGGTTTTTACGATATTAATTCAGAAATTATCAACACATCACGACTCAAGATGTACTGAATAATGCCGAAATAACATGTGTCGATTTAATAAGTTATATAACACATAAAAATAATTATTGAAATTATTTAAAACTAGTGACGTAAACACAAACAATTACATTTTAAATTGCGCGTTTTTCATAACGCAGTACTTATGTATGGTCCAAAATCGGTGCAGTGGTAAGTTTATCGCGAACACACAGACGCGGTGGAAGACTTTATTTTATAATATGTAGTGATTAGGTAGCTTATTGTTACTCCTCTGTGATGGCATGCACAGAATTCTAAGTACCCAAGCTATTAAAGAAGTTAGGAGAGAAAACAAACGTTACCCAATAAGCAGGTATACCTCGGACACGTAGGCTAATCGGAACGCAACCTAGTCCACTCACGTTATGAAGTTCGTGATCACATTTAAATAATTAATTAATATAGCTTGAGTTTAGGTTCAATAAACAATACAGTTGAAATTTAAATTGACGGGTTTAAGTCGCCATTTTAATGTTGATATATTTTTTAAATAGGAATAATAAAAGATATTATTTATGTTTGCCAAATAGGAACTTAATGTATTATTATAAAAGTGAGAAGCTCTTCATTTAAAAAATGCTATATTAGAACTGGTGTCCTTTTGCATTCTGAACTTATATACAAATTAATAAAATTATAGTGGCTGTTGATAATTTCATACTATCAGGTTTTTTTTAATGCATGATGTGATTTTTGTCTGACTATTTGTGCAGGCCTATCTCTAGAACGGCTAGATCGATTTTGACGGCTCTTTCATTGGCAGGTAGCTGATGATATAAGGAGTTGAGCAGTATTTGATAAATAGACTAACATAGAGAGCATCACACACATTTAGTATGCCTACGAATAAAACATAAATATTTTCTACATAACTCTCTACAAAAACTTGACATTTAACTATGAGGGCAAAATCGTTTTCTTTTTTATTTAAATACAACTCCCGCATTAAGAATATAAATTTCTGTGTCGCGGGGGACTTTACAAACATACATTAAACGGACAACAACCAATCCGGAACAACAAATTGTGAATCACACAGTGTTATCCTACGTGGGATTTGAACCCACGGCACTTGGCGCAGTAGGAAGCGGCGTGGCGACCGCATAAGCCACTAGGCAAACCGTACAGTCGTTTCCATTAAAACTTCTGCAAAAAATAAATAATTTATGAATCCTCGGGGAGATTCTGAGAAATATTCGAATTGTAGCCAAAAACATCTAAAATGGTCTATTACGCGTTATAGCATTCTTTTCTATTAGACATCAGAAGCTAATTCTAATTATAAAATTAAGTGAACTTTTATTAAAGAAATTGGCCAAGTACGATTGGAACTTGCACAGAAAGGGTTCCGTTTACACATTTCAAGCGTCTAACTGTTGCCGTTATCACTAAAGAGCAAAAATGAACGAAAAATCACGTTGATTTGGTGTCACTCTTAAATATTTCTTTTAGTTTTTGGAATGTGTTATTATGAAATACATCATCTGTAAAAAAATCAACTGTCTATCTATCACTGTTCATAGGATACAGCCTGGTGACAGCCGGACAGCGGAATCTTAGTAATAGGGTCCCTTTTTACACGTTTGGGTAAGAAACCCTAAAAACATACTAATAATTAGAATTATTTTACATATAACGTAAAACGTGCCAAATACTGCCAAGAATTAGATATTCATAACATTTATAAATGTTCATAGAAAGATGAAAGGAAGGAAAAAGGAGCACACGTAGATCTTCAAAGCACACATGTGCCTGATCTTCTCAAACAGTTCAATTTTATATTCTCTTTAAATAACCTATTGAACAAATTATCTATGTTTTTTTTTGTTTTTTGTTTATTTCTGACAAGTTTTTGTGAACCAAGCTTAGTTGGTCTATTAACCAAGTCCATCTCACCTAAAAAACTACGAATGGAAAAAGCGAAGAGAATCTGAGTATTTTTATTTATGTTGTTAATGTTTTTGACTGCCTCGTTGGTCTAGTGGTTAGCGTATGCGACTGCTAATCAAGAGGTCTCGGGTTCGATTCCCGAGTCGGACCAAATGTTTGTGATCCACAAATATTTGTTTCGGAGTTTGGGTGTTTTTCTATGTATAATATGTATGTATTTACAAAACAAAAAAAAAAGTATGTTTATGTATTTATATCAGTTGTTTAGTACCCATAACACAAGTTCTTCTTACTTTGGGATTAGATGATGTTGTGTGTAAGATGTCCAAAAAATTTTTTTTATATTTAATGTTTTGAACAATAAATAAATAAAAAATAGCTTAATTAAACTATACTTACCTGTAACCAACTATACCGATACCTATTCAGGCAAAACCAGTTGAACTAGTACCCGACCCCAAATAATATTGGGAATAAAGCTAGGAAGAAGAAGAAACATTACCCTGCTTCTGACGCGGTCGAGTAAAAATGAAGTGGCTTCCGCTGTGTTATATCTTTTAAATTACTCAAGAGATTTTAATGCTATTTTCAGCAATATAAATTTACGTAAATTTTATCGTTAATTTTATAGACAATTACATAATTTTCGTCAGTCACATAATATCAAAAATGTAGACATAGGGCAGTTGGACCTACCATACATAAAGCTCGTTTACTCTGTTAGCTTGCTGTAATTCTGCGCTAGTTATTTAATCGTTTCCTTGTTTAGAATGGTCTTAATTAAGAGCTGGTATTTCTATTTAAATAGTCCGCAGGAACCGCACTTACCTAGCTAAAGTAACAGTGCAACTAAGTGCCTACAAGTCTACTGCGACGCGATACGAGACGGGTTTATTTAAATAGTTTCTTTGAATCACAATATGTCAATGTGGGTATTGAGTTATTTATGTACCAAATTGAGTTTTACGTGAAATTTATATCTTTTTGTAAGAAAATATGTAGGTATAACAAAATAAATAGCTAATGTTTCGTTTGAAAATCAGTTTTTATTTTACTAGAAATGGTTCCTAAATACTTATAACATAGGTTTCTAAGGCAGTAAAAATAACGTTAATAAAAAATTTTTGGCACCATACATAATAATTTTTTACGAAAAATAAATTGTTCGTTAAGAGCAATTTAGCTTTTTTCGTTTATCAATCTTCAAGAATCATAGTTTCGAATTCGCCTGATATTTGAAAAAAGCTGTACGTTATCCGTTTCTTTGAAGTTAGATGAAATTTAACTTAATTCTAAGACTTTAAATAGGTATATATGGTGCCATTTAATATACTTCTAATCCACTTCTTAGTATTATAGAAATAGAGAGCGACAATTATTATAAAAACTAAAATTATAAACGGATGTAGAGGTAAAAACATGCGTCACGGCACGCACGGCCCCATTTCACTATACGCCAGGAAATGGCCCAAAAGCTTCCTTTTACACGATGTTTGCGCAGTCAATAAATAGATTCCATCAGATTCCACATTATCTGTTTCATACATCATATCATACAAGACAAATATTTATGCGAAACTGAATTTATCCGAGAGTTCCTACGTTTCAAAACAGTACTTAAATAGACTAAAAGTATTCCTATTATGAAACCTATTTTCCAATTAAATATTATATGTTGAACAGCTCTATTCCTTAATGCTTGGCGTAGGCAGTAGTTACTTCACCTACACGGCGTATGCCATTTAAATATGACCTCATAAAAACTAACTTTTTTATTAACCTAAACTGTTGTTATTATCTTAGGAAAAATTTAAAGTGATAGCTGAAAAAACATTGTCTTCAAAATAAGTACATATTATTTAATAAAAAAAAAAAATCCGTTTTTGTTGGGCGGATTAAAAATAAAAAAAATTTTAATTGGCTAAGTTAGATTTTTTAAACTCTGTTACAGCTTTTTGGGCTTATTAAAAGTATAATAAAATCTTTGAGTTATATATTAAACTAAAATGACTAACAGTTTAATGGCTCAAAGTTTTGACTTTTGTTAAAAATATATTTTTTGCCAACATTTCAAATTAAAACACGTGTTAGGATGTTATGAAGCGTAGTAAAAAAACCAGCATGGGAACAGTAGAGCAATAGGGACAATGTCACGTCACGATCGTGTATGGAATGGCAAATTCGCGAATGAATTTCCTTTCGGGGCTCCGGAAGTGGCGTAAGCTCGATAAGGAGGTGTATTATACATGCATGATGTCGATAACACTATGCCATCGTAAGTTTTCCTAACATAAACTTGCATATCAATGACATGTTAGCTCTCGGCAACATACATTGCTATGCAGACGACAGCACAGTCCATGGTCGATATTTTGGAAACCCTACTGCTAAGGCGGCGGATATCGAGGAAAAGCGAAGGGAGCTTGTCGCTGAGCTCGACCGAGTTCTGAGCCGTATTTCTCAATGGGGTGAAGAGAATTTGGTCGAGTTCAACGCCAAGAAAACACAGGTGTGCGCGCTCACTACGAAAAAGTCTCCATTCCTTCCTCTCCCCACTTTTCAGAACACTCAACTGCCACTACAGGACAAGCTCGGTATCCTGGGCATGGATGTTTGCCGGGATCTCAACCGACGGGAGTACATTGAGAGCGTCACCAAGGCTGCCTCGCGGAAGCTAGGTGTACTCAACAAGGTGAGACGGTTCTTCACGCCGGAGCATCTGTGTCTTCTCTACAAGACCCAAGTTCGTTCCTGCGTGGAGTATTGTTCTCACCTCTGCGATGGATCTGCGCAGTACTTGCTTGACGCTCTCGACCGGTTGCAGCGGCGAGCAGTCCGCATTATAAATAGTCCCGAAACCACCGAGTTCCTTGAGCCTCTGCAGTTACGGAGAGACATCGCCTCTATGGCGGTCCTCTATCGCCTTTACCATGGAGAGTGTTCTGAAGAGCTCTTCCAACTGATCCCTCCCTCTCCCTTCCTTTACAGGACAACACGTGCTGGACTCAGAAGTCACCGCTTTAGAGTGGAAGAAATACGCACCAGAACAAAACGGTTCGGCTCTTCTTTCCTATGCCGAGCAGTCAAAGACTGGAACTCACTACCAGCTCACGTGTTTCCTTCCCATTATAATCCCGGGTCCTTTAAGCGGGGCGCGAAAAAGCATCTCACTAAGCCGCCATAGTGTGGGCCGCCATACTTACTGTCTGCATTCGCAGCAAGTGTGGTGGCCCCCACTCTTGGATTCTGCTCATGCTTTCCATCAGGCAGGGTAGAGTCACTTTGGAAGGCTTTGTATAAAAAAAAAAAAAAAAAAAAAAAATATAATTTATTCTTGGGATGTAATCTCCGACTTTACGCACCTATTGAATATATATTTATTGACAGGACTTTCATAGATTACAAAATAAGGAAGATTTAGTGAATATGTTTTTGCTACAAACAAAAAACCGAAATCACAATATGTACCTAAATTGTTTTAAATATATATTTTTTAATATAGTCAATATGAATCCTATCTCATAAGGGAGTTTGTTAATAATCACTTGGTTCAACACCTAACTTGTAGTTGACGACAATTATACCGCATTTTAATATAATAATTAAATCTAATCAACCTGGTATTTTGGTCGAATCGCTTCTCTCCTCAATCGAATATTTCTAATGCCTACTTAGTACTTACCCTATGTGGGTACCTGCTACGGAGTAAACAACGATTGAGTTAACGATGTTTTTTATATTCTTGAATGGATTTAAATTGTCTATAATCACAATTTGAATTATTGTAAGCTGTGATTAAACAAATTTTGAATCGTACAGGTAAAACTGTGCGACTTGTAAGATCAACTGCCGAAGATTGCTTTTCATGATTTGATTTCAGACGTCACTGAATCCATATTTATAGAACAGAATGCTTCGCATTGATCTGCGGAAATGGCTGGATAGTATTTTCGTTCCAAAAGATCAAACTACATCAGCACATTTCTCATAAATATGTATAGAAGTATCTATGTATTTATATCATACACTTAGGGCGATATCGATAACATTCAAATTTAGATTTAGTGAATAGGTACTTAAATAGTTAAGTAAGAATTTTAAAAAGTCATATTTAACAAAAGGATTGTCTACTCCCTAAGGTCTCACGGAGGTGTTGATGTTTTGACGAAACCTTTTTTATTGATGTTAAAATTAACTTAGCGAATAAATAATTTGAACCTTACTTCCCACGTAATACAGAGTTATGTGCGATATAGAATCTGTAAGTGTTCATTGATTTTCTGAACACGTCCATATATAATAACGACAAGATCAATATACTTAGAATGCCTGCGGGAGGAAGCCATGGTCAATAAATAGTTACATTTCCGTGTTGATAGGGTTACGCTATGACAAAAGTATAAACAAGTAACGGTATATAACTTTGTTTTTAATTGAATTATCTATGAATCTAAATGTTTGAGTGGTATAATTTTAACGAACTTTTAAACCATAGACCACGAGAGCGATAAGAACATTACAATTTAATTTCTTGACATTGGTTCATATTCAATCACAAAATAAAGATTATTGTCTGTTGGGTTTAAGTAAAATTTGTTTTTTTAAAGGACTTTATTTAATTATATTATATTTTATATATTAAAAAAGGAATTTATTATTTTTCCGAATATTTTATATTTCTATTCTAAAGTTATTTGTGTTTCAAACACAAGTAACTTTAGAATAAGTAAGAAAATTATAAGGTTTTGTACAACAACGGCATTGGCCAATTAATTTTATTAAATTAAAATTAGAGATCGCATTTATTCTTGAAGCGTTTTTGTTGTCTGTTTTCATAACCTTGCCCGTTAATGCCGGGTTTACCTTTTGTTTCATGAAATAGTTACCTATGGATTAAATTCTTAATATTTTGTTCAATTGTAAAACACAAAAACAAAACTTGTGTGACGCCCTACTACGTACAGCTGTTATCACGCTAGAAATATCTTGTCGCGACACAGAGTGAACTGATCATGATTTATTATGTTTATGTGGCGCGCCGTTCGCCTCGCAAACGGACACTTATTTTTAAATAAGATTTAAATTGTCTCGCACATCAGACAGAACGTAGAATTGGCGAGCGTTTGAAGGTTAACTCACATCGAAATGGGAATCTGTGTGTTTTCGTTTTGTTTAGTTTAGGACGCTTCCTGGAAACACAGACCTCGTAATCGGTTCTCGCACGTTCCACGTTTCTTGCCAACGGTACTGTTTATTTAAACTCGGAACACCAAAACATATTTGTGTAAACAATTATTCTAAAAGTAATTAGTTGTTATAGCAGTAACGAGGGACAATATTGTTCCTCTAGTTAACTTTGAAATAAGAATAGGCTTATCAGAGCTATGGGTAATACCTAGCAGTTTGAGACTCGCGACTTTTTACACGTAGCTATCTAGTTTTTTTTTTGTATAGCGGTATTCGCGATAAAACTATCCGTGACCACCAGCGGTATAAGAAGTTTGAAACGTCGGATTATAGAAGGTACCTATCGCAACCTTTTAACAATTTTGTCGCGAATAAGTCTCGCTACACAAACAAAACTACGTGGGTAAAAGTGGGTTTATTTTATAGATCACAAATGTGTAAAAAACGGAACTTGACCACAATAATATACCTGTCAACTGTCAATTGCCCTATTTTTTGTCGATTGACAGGTCCTCGTTCCCAGCAAAAATAATATCTGCAGCTGTGTAGACCGTTTAGAATGCCAAGCGCACGCGTTCAGGCCGTAATTTCAAATATGGCTGCTACAAACCGCAATTAGCATACTTAAGCTTCTCTTGTATACAGATATATTTTTTTATATTATGAATAGATAGTTATAAAATTATGTAAGAATTATTTTAATGTGCATAAATATTTATATAAAGGTGTTTTTGTTTCAGGTCCTAAGAAGGGATTAGGTAATGTCTACACACAAGAGAAGCACAACCCCTAAACCACCGAAATAATTATTGTTAGAAATCAACAGTACAAATTCTTAATTATTTATATTAACCTCGCGGATCAAGAGATACAAATAAAAAATATTTTCAATTAAATTCAGTTTTTTGTTTCTGTTGTGTTTTATTCCACAACCACATTTTGGAACTCCAACGAGACGCTACCGCGGAACAGAGCTGACGTAGACGATCTCCAAATAGATTTGACCGTACCTCGTCTAGCACACATCCATTTCACACATAAACAACTGTATAATAACCTAATATATGGTTTATTTTTAAATGTACAGACTATTATTTTGTGAGGAAGTTATCCTTCAACGTCGTTTCTACTCGATAGGTAACTAGTTTTAGAAAGTGAGGGTAGGTGAGCCATCTAGTAAGTAGCCTCTAGTGTCGTGACTTTACAGTAGGTAGGTATGTAAATGGGAAACAAATATTATTTCAGTCCCAAATGTGTTTAGCGGTATTTTCCAGAATGCGTAGGTAGTTAGATATTTAAGTTAATTTGGGTTCCTTAAACTCGTTCCTACCACCTACTCACCATATATTCCAACTACTCTTGGATTCCCATTTTTGCAGGTTCAATATAAAAAAAAAAACAAGTTTAAAAAAACCATCTGTGAATGTTCAAAAAAATCTATTAAGATCGTTTATATCCGACGATGAGTAGTTTCTGCGGCGAGAGAGTTCTTATTTGACGTCACTTCCTCGCAGAATCAGGTAGCGGTGGCTCGCTTAATCTCGTTTCCGACCCAGAATGGAACATCGCTGTTACTATATTCATCGATAAATCCAAGAAACTCGAGCTCTTCGAAATGCCGACTTGTATCGTATTCGTTCGTAGTCATGCACTTCAGGAACGCCAGGATAACAGAATTTGAGATTTAAAACCGGGAAAAAGGTTACTGTAAGAGAAGCTATGAGAAAGCAAAAGTTTTCAATTTCAAATTTCTCTAATCCATCATTACTCTTGGTTCATCACTCGTAGGCCTCTCCTTGAAAAGTTTTGGCCTAATAAACCAAGGGGCAAACGGGTAGTATATGGTTTGATTTGAGTTTTCCTTTTATTTGAAGAGTTGTCCAACGCAGTTTGCTCTCAAATGGGCTCTTTACTACCCACGGTATAAATTGTTGTGACACTGTATTCTTAATCCGTGATTGCACGGAAAATTATTTGTCTATTTTTTGTGAAAGAAATCTTAATAGAAAGCGACTGACGCTGCTCATTAATCGTGTCTTGAAAAACGCACAGTGAAAAGTAATAAATTCCCAAGTGATGATAATGATGCTATAATGAAACCTGATAGACTGATACATCGTACACACGGCCGTCTGATCCCACACCAGACAATACCTGTATAACTAAACTGAATTAACCATAACTACATTTCTAAATACAAATTATTGGTTGCGTCACAAAAAACATGGTCTTGAGTAGGAATCGGATTCACGGCTAGTCGCTAACCTTAAATGAGGATCACTCGGCCAATAGACCAGTCAATGATTGCGGCATGTTACAGTTGGTATACGTCCCATTCGTTGTATAAGGACTTACGATGACAAAAGGTTGAAAAAAAATATTGGTTTTCGTTTTCAGAACCAAAACAAAACCTTTAGGTTACATACAAGCAGAATTTATGTAGTGAGTGAATAAAACATTCATTTTATTTCGAAAATATTATATTACCAATAAAGGTACTCATACTTACCTTCATTCAAGAAATTCGAGAAAAATATCGATTATAATATTATATTAAATTACATTAAAAACTACCTAGCAATATTAAAAACATACCTTACATCTCAAAAATAATAATTTACTAAGAAACATTAAAGGGAAATGCTATTATGAAGTATAATGTAAATGAACGCAATTATAATATGTATGTGCAGATCACTTCAATATGAACATCAAAAATCTCTGTTAAAATTTATCTAAACATTTCTGTGAATGAAATGAAAATAGTTGTATCCGAAGAAAGAAATCTGTCTAAAATTGGTAAATAGCGGAAGACAATCTACGAAGGCAAATGAACACAGTAAGGCTTGACGTAAAATAGAACCTAAAAACTTAATTATACATAAAAAAACGGTCTGGGTGAGTTTTGATGGTAATTTGTCTGTATGTTACACCATTGCGGTAGAAATGGATTTATACTAGTTGTTTTCGTTAAAATAACCTAACTCACGCCTGTGTTCGCATTAGATGCTTACAAAACATTCGTCATTCAATCAAACTTTAACATTAGGTTTTATCTACAGATCTAAAATGCTAACCAATGTCGATTTTATTTTCATTTCCATAGGAAACTGTTAACTCTAAAACTAGCGTAACAACTTACAAAATATCCCAATTACTTACACAATATTTGTCACGTTGCTATTGATATTATTAGGATAAATGCAATAAAGTCTTAGAAATACTACATACTGTTCAGTAGATCCTAATCTCACCTTCAGTACACAAACAATATGAGAATTCATCAAAGCATATATTTGGATACCATTTATGGATTATTTTTTTAAACATTGATACTACTCATTTATAGATATGAGTTATTAATGTAAGGGTAATATTTATCCCTGTATAATAATTGACATCTCTAGATAAAACGAACAGTAGAAAACTACTCCAACATATTAATTAATCAAGGCAAACAAACTCTAGGAATTGTAAGATTGTATCTGTTACTATTATGTACATCTTTGGACCCATGATACAACAATGGTTTTTGTCTGGCCATGATTTTGGTCTATTGTTTGTACTTTCTACAGTAACTATGAAAAAGATGCAAAAGAAATAACCGGACTGAGCAAATAACATTAAAATCACGAAGATAACTTTACTGCTATCAACAATGACAGTATGCAGTGTGCTTGAACTGTACGGAGGGCCTAGTGCGAGTTTGTCAGACCGACCGCCGTCGGCGTTGCGATTGGTGAAGAGTTCAGTTTGAGCAAATTCAACATTAATAATGACGAGTGGTCGTGAATTTGGATGATTTTTCTGCGCATAAGGCTCAAATACTTGGAAATAGATGGTTCTAGATATTTACGAAATATTTGTCAACATGTTACATTATACGTATCTATCTTTGACTTTCAAGATTTTTTCGAATAATTTTAAAACTTTTATGAAGTAAAGATTTTGAACTCACCCTAAGCCCTCTCTTTAGTTTAAGTACAAAGGCATTGAAAGAGTTCTCAGTAGACCAAATATGTGAAAAGATGTAGCAAAAGGCACAATAATCACGTTTTCAAAGTCACACTACTAGTTTGTCAAGGTGAAAAAGCAGTGTATTTCTGTTACCCACCCTACCGATTAGGTCAATTCGACTATTCTAGTTTGTCTCTGGATGTACTAGCTACTCCTGGTGTTGTCCGGCGCAGGCGGGCGGCCGGAGCTGTTAGCTGGAGCCGGAGCCTGGTACTTTGCCACGTAGAACATTGCACGCGGCTCGATCATTGACACTGCCTCGAATCTAAAACAGTTAGTTATGTTGTTGTTGTAAATTATGCATAATTATGGCAAAACATAAAGTTAACACAATATTTTGTGGTTCTTCTGGTATGTTAAGGGTCTCTTGACAGGATCTTAAAATTATTTCCTAATTGTTGTAAAGTTAATGTGTATAAATTTATTAATGAAATGTATCTAATAGAAACGAATATAATAAAAAAAAACTATAAAATAGATGTATGTTTAATAATTAAGTTACTACTTTTATTTTCAACTTAGTTTAGATATAAGTTTTGTTAGTTATTCTAAGTTTACATTAAGTATCTTATTATATGTAACATTTTATAGTGTACAATAAAGTTACAAAGTTAACACTTACTTATTACTCTTGTACTTGTCAGGAATGGCTTGGTAGGGCTGACTTGAGGCATGTGAATGTGTACGAGTGAGTTCTCTCACACATGTCTCCAGATCATCGAACGAGTAGCCGGCGCAAGTCTCGAGCGCTGCAGGCCAGGCTATCGCTGCACAGGCAGGATCAATCCCAATATCCTTAAGCACGTCTTTGTTGGAAGTTTTCCTATCGTCGGTAACACATTTCTCGCAAAGAAGACAGTGACGCGCCGTTGCTAATGAACTTGCCGCAATGATGGATGGCTTGTAATAAAGATAGGGGTCTGCTTCCAGAAGGCTGAGTTCGGCAAGATACTGCAGGAAAAAAATAATGTATTAATAGTTATTACCACACACTGTACTTGAACCTACCATATATTACACAATATATAACAATAAACAAAACAAAAATAAAATCAAACAAGAAATTTGTATAAAGATTGCTGAAAGTATAACAATTTTAATTGTAACAAATGTCTGAAAAGATCATATGGTAGTCAGTTATTAAACTTGCTCAACAATTATTTAATTAAAATATTTCAAAAACTACATTTATTGAAATACAACTCTGAAGTCTAAAAATGGTTCATACTCACAGAAGCTAAGTGGAACATCTTCTGAGATAATCCATTGGATATACAGTAGTGGGATAGGAATGCCAACGATGTTGGAGTTGACAAGTCGAATGATAACACCTTCAAGATGAGATGTTCCATACGTAGTACTTCACGCTTTGTGTATGTATCATCAGTGATGTATACAAACTCAGACACTTCAGGGGGGTATACTTCCTCATATTTTCTGCATAAATATAAACACGAGTTAGTATGATTTCTTTATATTAAAATAATAATAATAATATTTCGTACATCTTACACACAACAACGTCTACTAAACTACAACTAAAATAACCAGACATCTTTTTTCTTTATGGCTTAGCCTGATAAATTGTTCTAAATGTAAACATAGTCTTTTTAGTCATAGAGAAAGGTAAAAAGATGATGTTAAGTCACGATCACCGAGAACATATAAATACAAATTTTTTTTTGTAATGTGACTGTAGCGAAGTGTGTGTATGTAGAAGACATACAGCATGACTAAAATATACAACAGTGCCATCTCTATAAGAAAATACGGAATGAACTATACGGAGTAACTACTAATCCTGAATCGCGATAGAGAAATTCTTGCGTCAATTAGCATATACATATATAACATCCCAACATCAACAGTGGCCCGCCAGGTACGATCACCTCGTCTGGTCGGAGGATCCTCCCTTTGTGATGGAGGGACAGGACACCTGCTCTCTCCACATGACTATGGTATATTGTTGGTGAACTTAAAGAACTTTAGTATGGTATTATCTTAAGTTAGTTAGGAGCTTATCAGTCTATTAGCAAATACTTTAATTGCATCTTCCTTAACTCACTGGTTGCTATGCTCTCTACTTAATATTTCTTTATTACTATTTACTTTAAAAAAGTAAACTTAAAAGGTACAAAGACTTCAAAACCTAATAATTTTGTATTGTGTCAAATGTTTCTACATTTTGATTCATAATTTATTATTTACTAGCTGTAACCCTGTCATGGTTTGCTATTAAAGTTGCAAAAAATAAGATACCATCTTTAAAGAATTCTGTAATTGCATCAAAATTTAGTTTAATTTAATGCAAAGCTTTTAAAAGTTTTGAAAGATTTTTATGTACATAAATAAGTGGTATTTAAAAAATACTTACGCAGCAATATAAGTAGCAGCAGTGCCCACAAGTTGCAATTTTGTCCGAACCACACTCATGTAGGACAAAAAGCGGTCAACATAAGATACAGCCAGGTGCAATGTCTCACTTTGTTGGCCATACTCATCACAGACTTCAACAAGCCAATCAATGAGGATTGAACGCATTAAGTGGGTGATATCTGGCTGCTTGCGCATGTAGCGGGGGTTGGCTCGGTTTTTAATCTAAGGAAGAATGAGAAAATTTGTTTAAAAGAAATGCTTGATATGAATTAGCATGGTGCAGTTTTAATTCATTCCGAAAGTTTCATAAACTAATGTCGAGTTTCAAAAGCCGGGAAACATTTCTTTTTTAATTGTTCCTCTTGAAAAGTTCTAACTCCATGAAAGCATACATCTATTTTAAAAAGTTGGCTCATTTTAACCTTTTTAATGGGAAATAAAATGTTACAGTATAAAATCAATAGAAGACTCAGACAAGGCAACTTGAGTCAGCTACCTATTAACATGGAATATTCAAATATTAGAATCACTTCACATTTTGGCAAAACACAACAAAATACCACAGCATGAAACACGTGATAGGTTCTTATAGAAAATTCATGTTGCCTATAGCCAAGAAAGATCACATAACCATTATATATATTTAATTTTTTTTATATTTTGGACATCTTACATACAACATCATCTAGTACCAAAGGAAGCACAGCTTGTGTTATGAGTACTAAACAACTGATATAAATACCTAAACACTTTTTCTTGTAAATACATACATAGTATACATTAAAAACACCCAACAACTCCAAAACAAATAAATATAATAAATAAATATTTTCGGATATTTTACACACAACGCCATCTAGTCCCCAACTAAGTAGAGCTTGTATTATGGGTAACTAGACAACTAATATAAATACATAAACATATTTTTTTTTTTGTAAATACATACATATTATACATAGCAAACACCTGAACTCCGAAACAAATATTTGCAGATCACACAAATCAAAGACCCGTGAATCGAACCCGAGACCTTAAGCGCAGTCATATGAAAATAATTTTTAAAATCTTGCCACAATTGACAGAGTAATCAATGAATGTACATAAAAAGACATTTAGAAAAACATAAATAATAATGCTTTCTCAAGGTTGGTTAAAAAAAAAGACCTACTGAATATTTTCAAAAGTCACTCGAAACTCGCACACATATCTACGTGTATAAACGCAAAAGGACGAATGTGTGTGTACAGAGCTACAAACGGGCGTGTGGCAGCCCTGAATTTTCGGAGAACACTGAATGTTTGGATCGCATCAACTCTGTTTTATTGCAAATTATTTCTCCATACTAAAATATATGGAACTATTGCTGCTAAAAATTAATGATGTTTAAGCTTAAATGGTGAGAATAAATAAAAACCTTAAATGGTAAATCTGTTTTTCGTACTGTTTTCTCCCAACTAGTATAATAATTATTTAAAATAAAGCAACATAATACTAAAGAGACTCCAAAACAGAAAAGGTTGATTTTGGTTATTTTGGTCTGTTAAGAATTTTTTTCTCAAAAATAAATAATTGTATTATTAATTTTACTTGGTTTCTTATTTGATTGATTTATTAAGGAACTGAGTTTTATTTAACTGTCAAATAATGAATTAATTTAATTCTCTTGCCATAACCGTAAGTGCTTTTTCGAGCGATTTTAGGGTCAACCTTCTACAATATCAATATGAATGTTTTAATATTAAAGTTTGTGGATTGAAATGCAGGGGATTCAACCTGTTTCATTCCAGGGGATGAAACTTGGTACTCTTATTCTGCCACCACACAGAATTGTAAGACATAGTTATTTAAAAAACATTAAAGCTTTGGATTGACTTGTGGTTTTCGATGTATTAAAAAACCCCAAGATACATACTCAGCGTCTCAAAACCGTCCTCATAAAATAAGCGCACAATTGAAAATTGTGCTCCCATTTCAAATAGTCTTGCGTCTCTCGCGTCTCTGTGCGGTCATTAAAAATGCCGAAGTGTCCAATGAGGAATTGTAAAAATATTATGTCAAGAACGTTAAAAAAGGATGGGATATCGTATTTTCGGTAAGTAAAAGAGTTTGTTAATTTGTTTTAGTTGTTTTTATGATTAAATATCGGAAGCAATATGTGATTATGATTTAACTTGTCTAAAAACTTCACTCAATGGGCCAAGTATAATACGACAAATTTCAATGGCTGCTTTTTCAGTGTAATAACAACTATTACACAACCTTTTATTTTAGTTGCATAATCCAAATGACCCTGTTCTTATTCAAAACTTCGGTAGTAAAATTTTATTGGTCATTGTACACTGCTTTGTAATAAGTAAACTTTAAACAATGAGCGTAAGGTTGAATTTGCAAAAGATATGTTTATAGCATAACTAAAACTACCTACATTGTTATTTAATAAATCAATGACTACGAAATATAGTTTCGTATGCTGCTTTTGTTTGAGATTGTGCATCTAGAGTTTTTATATATCAATTCTTGTGATTATGTAATTTACAAATATGTGCTATTTTTATGTTTTCAGTCTGAACATAAAATATATTTATACTGATCTTAACTACTTTGGAAAAATTAATTTTATGTTGATTGTAATGTCTACACAATCTGACCTGAATGTAGAATATCTGTCAAGGTTAATGTACATATGAATCAAGTGTTACTTTTCAAAACATTTCTTTTATAAAAAAAGTCATTAATTTTATATGTAAGAATATTCAAAAATTATGGACTAAAATTTAAATCATCATGATCATCATCACCTTTATCAGTCCACTGCTGGACATAGACCTAAATTAACATAGTCATGTGATATTTTTATTTTTTAATTATATTAGAAACTAAAATAGTAGAAAAAATATTTCTATAAAGAAACAACAAGACATAACTTACTTCAATTTCCTTCATGTACTCATAAATATCCTGCCTGTATTCCACAACATGGAAGAACCTTGATCGATCAGTCTGAGCACTGATAGTGTCATCATCCTCATCATCGAGTATTTGACTTTCATTTCTTGATACAGACATTGACAGCACACTGGTATCCACAACCGACATCGGGGACTCAATGACATTTTTCTTTTCTTGTAATGTAGGGCTGTGCAGACATCAAATGGTATAATTAATGTTTAAATCAATATGTTAAGTCAGATGATCATGATCACTGTAATCTACTTACCGAGTTGAAGGTAAACCAATTTGCCTGTCTGACTTTTTCTCTGCTTTAGAGTAAATTGCTTTAACATTTTCATTGATATTGAATATGCTGTCTTTTTTGATCTCTTTAGCAACAAAAGGCTTGAAAGTAGGCTCCCTCTTCTTTAAATCTGCCTCCGTTGGTTTGTCCTCATAAACATTGAACGCGCGAAACTGCGCCACGGGTGGCACAATATTTTTTTCATTTTTGATCTGACGCATTGTTCTATTCTCATCTTGAACTTTATGGGGTCCATTCGTCAATACCGGCTAAAAACAAAAGATTAAAGCTCCTTAATATAGAACTGGTAACTTGGTTTAATGTACATGTTAATGCTGACAAAATACTCACGAGTTTCAGGTTACGACTTTGATTGCACGCGAATTGGCTGAGATCACCAAGGGCACGCCGCTGGTTTGCAAATACATCAACGTTGTCCTTTCGAAGCCCCAAAGAGGCATTTTCTTGATCTTCATGTATTCTAAAAGCCATTGCCCCCGTTTCCGTAAACACTAACGAATTAACAGATCAGCTTCAGACAGGCTATCTAAAAGTGATACGGGCGATCAAAGCGCAATCGTGCAACTTTCTTTGCTAATGGCACATTTTGTGAAAATATGGAGAGTAGACTTGTAAATATGTGCCGAAAAACCAAATACACCCTCAAAATGCAACTGAAGCGTCAACGGACAACAGACATTATGATACTTTTCAGCTGGTGCAGTTTAGATTACTCTGTAGTCTATGATTATTCAAAATTGGACCAATGAAATCGCGGCTGTCATAGACTATTTTATAGAGTTGTGTCCATGACTACTTAGTTTAGAACTTTGCTTTCCCCAATTTTTAAATTAATATTTACTGACGTACCTGTTCAATTTCTATTAATAAATTCAGAATACATTAAAATTATTATCTAATCTCGTAAAATAGAACACAATTACTTTTTACACAAAAAAATACAAACATTTAGTGTGTAACAACATTATTTGATAATCACTAAATCGATTTGAATGAAATTTGTTTTAGAGATAGATTGGACTTAGATATTTTTAATATCTAAGTCCAATCTATCTCGATAACCGTCACACACGCGGGCAGAGTCACAGCCAGAAGCTACTTAAATAAATACCTAAATAAATTTATATAAAATATACTGTTATATATATAATATTTACTATAATATACTATAATCTCAATGCCTAAATACTACTTGACGTAAAGAGTTCTGTAATCGTGTCAATTTAGAGACTACTAGATCTTTGGTCTATTATACATTGTCATAGTTATTTAAAGAAATATGGTGTCTTTTAGTATATAATTTAGCTATATATACTTAGAAATGGACACTTTTGATCCTTTTAATCCTTTAATAGGCATTGTGCCACGTTTTACAGAAGAGCAATTAGAAATAATAAACACATGGTTTGATGAAAATGCAAAACCTTTACTTACTATTGATGAAGAGACTGTTCAAGCTGTATCTATTGAAAAATTTATAACATTTTTGGAACTTAAAAAGTGTGTATAGCTCTCGGACTCTATTAAAAAATCATAAAATGAAGGCTTACTTCTTAAACTTTTACGTCTTTTCATCTACCAGAATTTAATTAAATAATCTACTGAATTGAGTATACCTCATTTACTGGTCTATACATTCGTTACCATTTGTCCATTATTATGAACGCGTCTGGTAGACAACGAATTCTGTGTAACATATTTAAACTGACTTAATTATTATTTTCGATTTATTTTTGTATGTCTATGACTACAAGCACCTGCTTTGTTATTACAGATTTCACAAAAGAAGTTTTCAATATCCTAGCTATTTTGAAATCATGGTGAAAGCAGAAAAGTTGAGAGCCGGAATAACACGGCTGCTAACAAAAGACCAGATTATTTACATGTTAGACTCCTGGGTTATTGAACCAGAGATAAAACATGAGCTACAACTTGCATTTAAGGTTTATAATACTTAATAGCATTTCTATACTATTTTCTTCGGCTCGTTTAAGTTTTTACTACTGTTACTGACGTCATAAGAATGATAAAAATTACTCCACAATTACTAAACAAAGGAATGCTTGTTTGGATTTGCCACCATATGAATGTGGTCAGAGACTTTCTTATTGTCTTTCTTATTGCCTGGACCTAAGGAGAGCGTGCAAGGAATGTTCGCATCTTTATGCATATAGTTTGATAATGAAGTCATTTTCGCTGTTTATTCCCATAGATCTTATACGCTACTGAGTAGATACATTATTTATTAACTTTAAGATTATAATTATATTATATGACTAGATTATAATCCAATTTCAAATTTCAAAAGAATAAGTGATTTAAGAAGAAGGTTTTATGTGTAAATCAGTATAATACACGCCTTTTATAAGAAGAATTTCGAAGACTTTCTGGCAAAGCCGTTCAAATTGATTAAAATCCCATACATTAAAATGTTATTCCAAAGTAAATTAGAGTGCCATCCTACTAATATTATAAACGCGAAAGTTTGTATGTACGTATGTATGAATGTTGCTCTTTCACACAAAAACTACTGAACGGATTTGGATGAAACTTTACAGTAATATAACTTATATATCAGAATAATACATAGGCTACTTTTTACTGCAATAATCGAGATACACGCGGGCAAAGCCGCTTGCGAAAGCTAGTTGTAAAGAAACTAAGTGAATTCTGTCTGTCTGTTATGCTTTTATGGCTAAAACGCGGCACCGATTTCAATAAAATATATCACGGAGATGCCTTGATTCTTCGAAAAAGACATAGGCTACTCTTTACCGCAATAACCGACATACCTATACCCAGGTGGAGCAGCGGAAACACGTTCCTGACTTTGCTAACGTTGCATGCTTCACAGGTTTTTGACACGGAAAATAGAAATTATTTAGAAACTGATGATATAAAAGCTATAGTGACTGGATTTGAGGATGGATTTGATGCAGCGGAAACTATAGAAATTTTGAGGGATGCCGATATTGTCGGTGACGGGAGAATCATTTATGAGGACTTTATTGAGAGCATCTTTAGTGTTTGCCCTGAATTATATGAAGAAAAGGTAAAACACTTCCGTTAAGTAGCATAAGAAACAAGTGTTATGCAGTAATAAATGCAGGTTATTTGTACGACTTTACTGGTTTAAATAACTTCGCCTTTCATTACTAAATTATAGTTAAGTATATTTTCAAAGTGTCATTCGTTATTTATTCAGTCTTCAGTCAATTTATATTTTTAGTTTCATGTCATTTTCTGCTTCTGCTTACACTAAGTCCGAAGATCGGAAAACGATCCAATTTGTAAAACCAACCTCACGTTTTATCCTAGTGATACAGATTTTAAATTTAAAGCTGTAGATTTATTTTAACTTCGATGTTCAGGCGGAGTATTTATACGATGATCCTGATGAAGATCCTTCAGTAGAAAAAGAGATAGAACTTGAACCTGAACCAGAACCTGAACCTGAACCACTTCCGAAAGGAAAGGGTAAAGGCAAAAAAAAGTAACATCATATGTTTACTATTCGTTTCAGTTTTTTTGTGTATGTGTTTCGATGTTGCTTTCTTATTGAATAATAAATATAACAGTCACAATAATATTTGTTTTTATGTATATTGGAATACCTTTTACACACATATTCTGACATATTAGATTTTCTTCTTTTTCAAAAATTGGCCAAGGGCGTGTCAGTCCACGTATAGAATAGGGTTCCGTAGTCACCCATAATCGTAGGAAGGTTTAAAATCGTGTCATATAGATAATTGTTAACTTATTATTTATTTATTTCTGTATGGAGTTTTCCAAGTGACTGCATTTTACAAGTTAGACCCCTATAACTTCTGAAATAAAAAAGTTATCAAAGCCGCTATAGTTTTCCTTGCAAGTTCAATATAATATATTCTTTTACACAATAATACAATATGCGAATTACAATCTGTTAACGAATAGTTGATCTGATAATTAATTGATTATAGAATCAATTAATTTACTAAAGTAAAATACCTAGCTATATATCATTTGATTGTATCTCTTTTTGATGATCAAGACAAATTTTATTCTATACCTACCTACTATACACGCGTAACTTCGTTTGAGTGTCTTAATAATTTTAGCGTCATCATGGTATACATACATACATGGGCGTTCCCAGGGGGGGGCAGGGAGGGGCAGCTGCCCCCCCCTGGAGATCTCGCAAAACATGTATGAACTCGCCTAATTACTAATCAAAGTGTAAACGGGGCCTTATGCTCTAACTGTTAAATAATCTGCGCAGTAGAAACTGGCAAAATGCAAGGGTGCAATCGCCAAAAAACCGCGCGCGACGACAGCGGACAAAGAATACCGAACTTAGCCGAGCGTTAAAACGCTCTTAAACGGCAGTTCCATCATCCGAACAAAACCACCGGGGATGATTCTAGACGTAATATGGCTCCGCCATCACCGCTAAGGCAACCGACTGCTCAGCGATCGTCTACATAAGCAGGTCTCGTACTGCGCGGTAGTGGTTCATGTTGCCCTGTAAGAATTTATGGATGGACGCGAATTTTTAAGCTTCCATTGCCTCCTGTACCGGACTGATTTTTCGGCGGGGAGCACTTCTTGCTCCCTATCCGATGATTCGCGGGACGGCCAAGGTCCGATCAGACCGAGCATTTCGGCGTTTTCGCGGTGCATGGTGCATGTTCGTTTCACGTGACTTGTGTCACCGCACACGTAACGTCTCGCACCCCAGTCTGTCTCGTTGGGACACTTAGCTCGCACGTGTCCCAGTTCAAGGCACCGGTAGCACACTGTAACGGGCGTGCTAGCAGTGCCTCTGTCCTGGACAAAACCCAGCCCACCTGTAACCGTTTAGCGTTCACTATTTTGCGACACATATGTCTCCGGCTTTGACATCGGAGATTGCACATTCCCCCGCCGCTGCTACAGCCCTGGTGACTTCAGCTTGGGTGATTGACTCCTCCAGTTCCATCACCCGTATGTCTCCTGCCCTACACGGACATCCGTGTCAGACAGAACATCTTGCAGGCGTGCTGCCAGTTTGTCTAATGAAAGCGGTGCTTTCCTTTCCGGGGATCAGGGCGCCGGTTATAGCTCGCTTTGTGCGGAGACCACTTGTGATGCCAAGATCACCCGATCTGATGTTGGCCCTCGCATTCTCCATCAGCTTGGCTATTGTCGTCTCCGAACCAGGAGGTACGGAGACTGTGACAGCCGCTGTTGTTGGAAGTCGCGGCATAACCCTTTTAATAGTCGGTGGCGGTGAGCAGCAGCCCGTCGCCCATGACTGGACCGTCTCTACTATTTACCTGGCCTTGGCCTTTCGACCAAGGGACCCACGTCTCGCTCGAAAATGGGGCCACTGTCGTCTGTTGCCTCTTCTGCACAGGGGATGGCGATACTGGCGCTTGAGACAACTGTGTAGCAAACTGACCCTTCTTGTTTCTACTCTTATTTTTGGCTTTGGGCGACTCCACGCCAGTGGCCACTTCCGTCCCCAGACTTAAGGCCGCTGGAAGCAGCAAGTTCTTTGTACTTGGGCACTGACCTCCTATCATCTTTTTTTGGACCTCAGCAAGAACACGGTCTAGCATGGCCGCGAATTGGGTCCCCGTGGCGTAGCTTTTTCCACCTCCTCTCGGAGGGAGGCCATTACACAGCGTAGCGCCTTGTTCTCTTTCCGTAGCCTCCCCACTGCGTCTGTCAGTGCCGACTCATCGGCTCTTATAGAGTTCCGACACTCCGGCCTTCTCGATCGCCGAAAGGGACTCCTGGATACTAGTGTAGATATCGGCTACGGGTTGGCTCCTCAGCTCCGCCGCAACCAAGATGGACCAGGTGCGCCATCACGCTTCGTCTCGGTCCCTGTTTCACTTTCACCGCTCTTTCCACCCCTTGTTGTGCCCTTTTGCAGTGCAAGTTTCTTGGGTCGGTTCTTTTTGTTATCTGACGTGCCCTTCGGTTTTGGCTTACGGGTTTGTGGTGACCACGAGGAAACAGAGCAGAGAGCCAAGCATCGCTCTCTTTTTAATCTCCTTCCTGTAACCCTGGACTTTGATTAAGAGATTCCATAGGCCGACGCCTGCGCTACCTCTTCCTCTTAAGCGCTCCCTTGATTGGGCGCGAGAAGACGCCGAGCTCGTCGTCCTGAGACGCACAAAACTGGGCTTGTGCGCCGTGGTTGATGTGCCCGGACTCGGACACCCTTGTGTACGTAACTGTGCCCCCCAGAATACGGTGAGCAGAACACTCCAGTGTCAGCAACTGAGGCTGACGCTGGAGTGCCGAGGGATTCTTCGTCTGCGGCGCGGCTGGTATTCTCTTGAGTCACGTCCATAAGCGGTCCTTTAAGCGGGGCGTGAAAAAGCATCTCACTAAGCCGCCATAGTGTGGGCCGCCATACTTTACTGTCTGCATTCGCAGCAATGATGTGTGGTTTCTCCCACTCTTGGATTCTGCTCAAGCTTCCCATCAGGCGGGGTAGAGTCACTTTGATAGGCTATATATAAAAAAAAAAAATATGGTGTTGCTCTTATACGTGAGCTCTTTACTTCCACGCGGTGTTCTCCACCCTCCTCCCCGTTCGAGATTGCTCAGCGAATACGGGTTGGGCCGATCGGTTGCCGGAGTCCGGCAGTGATCACCGTCAGTCGCTCCATATGGAATCTTCGACGGCAACCCCGTCGCCCCCATAAAGTGTCGTCTTCCAACGTAACTCTCGCACCTGCCCTCTGCGTAACAGAAGGCCACGTGGAGAGGTAGTTCTTTGCATGTGGCCTAGGCCACCTTTGCTCCTATGATTTTTATGGAGATTTCTTCTCTTGGCCACTTTCCAAACTAGGAGAAGGCCCCTGCTCCCGAACATCGGCGTCTGCGGGTCGGGCCGACTGGTTGCCGGTGTTCGGCGTTGACCGCTACCAAGTAGTTTATAGGAACAGCCGACAGCAGTCCCGTCGCCCTTCTTGTAGCCCTTAGGCTGCACTCCTTTTGCCTGGGACCGCGTCAGTAACATAATGTCGCGTGTACCACCTTTTGCGTGCAACTTTTGGTCGTCGCATTGGACGCCGTGGTACGGTCTTTTACAAGGCACACTACATATACATAAACATTAGGTAATGTTTCATGTAGGTGTGTTTGAGTAGTGTGTATGACAAAACAGCCGCGGACGATCCGACCTAAAAAATTTGACTTGCCCCCCCCTAGGCCAGATGCTGGGTACGCCCATGCATACATACATAGTGACAAGATTTGGTTTCCTTAAAGAAGGTTAAAAAAAACAACCTTAAAGGTTAGACTGCTAAGCTGTCTCATACTTTTTAATACTTTTATTGGGAAATAATTCTGCTGTAGGCAATTTTCACGAAATTTTAACCATTTGTGCTGCATACGCAGTATTTTTCGTCAATACTCCGCTCCTATTAGTGGTAACGTGACAATATTTCCCTGTAGATTTTCTGGATGAATGGGCTATCACTCAACATTTTTTTAAATCTGACCGGTTTTTTTTTTAATTAGCGCTTTCAACGATTCAGCTCAGCTTACAGGCGTTAATGTTACCAAAGTCATAATGTTTTAAGTCGGTTGTACTCATCATTGATAAAATATAACAGGATTACAGGAATGACAGACATACGGATAGAGAAAACAATTACGTAGGTATCCTACTAAAATATTTTGGTGGGCCTACTTAAAGGGGTTCTACACGGTTGAAACCAATTTCCAACCACCCTGACCTTGATCGAAAAAGGATCGTGTAGAAACGGAACCAATGTCCTACCACCCTGATCTTGATTGGAAATGGATCGTGTAGAATTCGTTTGTACGATCAATAGTGGGCGGAGCCGCCGGCTAGGTTGGTTCGTTGGTTGTTCGGCGGCGTATCTCGCGACAGGCTGCGTCTGTGTGCGTGTGCGATCGTGTGGAACGCTGTCGACCAACGCGAGCGCCTCAGTGTGCGCTGGGCGGGAGTCGCGGGCGCACTTAGCACGTCCCGTCATCGTGTGTTGCAATGAATACGCAATGTTCGCGTGTTCAACAGATAATTATTATGTTTACTTCTTATTTTGTACGAAATTTACCAATTAAGCTCATTTAACAAGTCAGGAATCTATATGATCTATAACTCAAGAACTAACACTATAAATAAATATTAAATATTTTGGACATCTGACCAGAGTTGCCACCCGTCCCGAATTTCCCGGGACAGTCCCGAATTCGATGATATCGTCCCGCGTCCCGACAGCCTATTGATTTTGTCCCGATTTTTCACAAATGTAACAATTGCTCAATTTGAATTCACCTTCTTCCCCTTTCGCGCAGTGTACATAAAAAGAAACAGCTATTGGGTGCCAAATGGAACTAATGAAAACCTTTTTACCAAAATCTTTATTTGTTGTATTCAGTGGAGTGTGTCTTTTCGTCAGGGCGGATGACTGAACTGCCCACGCATTCGCTCTTACGCATGACCTCACCCAACTGGTACTCTAGCACACCAGGTTACCAGACACATCGAGTCAAGCGCCCTCCTTGCTAGACCTGTTGCTGGCGAGACACCCAGCGCAGTACTGTGTGTCGGTTCTCACCCCTCTAGGCTCCTCCGACCACTGTCTGGTGTCCACCGTAGTGAGGTACGCGCGGAGCTTCGGTCACTCGTCGTCCGGAAAGCCAGTGGACCTGACGGGATCCCAGCGGTGGTTCTAAAGAACTGTGCACCAGAGTTGTCTCTAGTACTGACACGCTTGTATTGCCTGTCATATTCCTAAGGAATTGTCCCGGAGGCCTGGAGAGAGGTGAATGTTCAACCTATCCCCAAAAAAGCTGACCGCTCAGACCCCGCCAACTACCGTCCTATAGCTGTCATCTCTATACTCTGCAAGGTGCTTGAACGAATAATTAACAAGCAATTGGATCATTACCTGGAAGATCACTCTCTGCTAAGTGATTGGCAATATGGCTTGAGACCGAACCGATCCACGAGTGATCTTCTCACGTACCTCACGCACCTGTGGGGTGAGGCTTTGGATAGGTATGGAGAGAACCTGTCCATCAGTCTAGACATGGCCAAGGCCTTTGATAGGGTTTGGCACCGCTCGCTTCTCTCTAAGCTTCCGGCATACGGCCTGCCCACTAAATTGTGCAGGATTGTGGATTGCCGCCTTCCTGCGCCAACGCCGCATTAGAGTCCTTTGTGACGGCGTGGCGTCTGATTTCCAGCAGGTAAACGCAGGCGTACCCTAGGGCTGTCTTGTTGCCCACGCTATTCCTTCTACATATCAATGACATTTTGTCACTCTCGATCGGTTGCAGGGGCGAGCAGTTCGCATCATAGACAGTCCCGAAGCCACCGAGTTCCTGGAACCTTTGCAGTTGCGAAGAGATGTCGCCTCTATGGCAGTCCTCTATCGCCTTTACCATGGAGAGGGTTCTGAAGAGCTCCTCCACCTCATCCCATCCTCTTCCTTCCTCTACACAATAATGCGATCTGGACAGGGAAGTCACCCCTTCAGAGTGGAAGACATACGCTCCAGAACTAAGCGGCTCGGGTCTTCCTTCTTGTGTCGAGCAGTTAAAAACTGGAACTCATTATCAGCTGATGTTTTTCATTCCTACTATGATCCCGGGTCCTTTAAGCTAGGCGTGAAAAAGCATCTCCCTAAGCCGCCATAATGTGGTTCGCCATACTGCTTGCATTTGCAGTGAGTATGGCGACCCCCACTTGTGGATTTGACTTATGCTTTCCATCAGGCATAGTAAAGTCACCTTGGCAGGAGTTTTATAAAATAAAAATCCCCTTTAAAGTTGAATAACTCTCAAATGGATATCGAAATCAAAAAATTTCTAAAAAAAACTTTCTTAATGTTTAGAAATGACCGACCTAATGATAACCCTAACGATAAAAAAATCACCCCCACTTTACGTGTAGGGAGGAACCCCAAAAAAAATTTTTTTCATGACCTTATTACTTCAGCACATTGTCGCCATTGTTTTCCAAAAAACTGCTTTTTTATCATGTTCTGAATTAGACTGAAATTTGACCGACTGTCCACATAGTAAGTACTGTCCCGATTTTTTTTTTCCAAAAGGTGGCAACCCTGCATCTGACACACAACATCATCTAGTCCCACGCTAAGCAGAGCTTGTGTTAAGGGTACTAGACAACTGATATAAATACATAAACATACCTTTTTTTTTGTATATACATACATATTATACATAGAAAACACCCAGACTCCGAAACAAATATTTTTGAATCACACAAATAATATTTGGTCCGACCCGGGAATCGAACCCGAGACCTCTTGATCAGCAGCCGCATACGCTAACGACTAGACCAACGAGGCAGTCAACTATAACTCAAGAACTAACACTAACTTTTATTACTACCTACTTTACGTTACTAGCTGCGCCCCGCGGTATTGCCCGCGTATTTTCGGGTATGTGCTATTCTGATATATAAGTAGTAGGATAAAATAGTATAAACAAGGCCGTCTTAACCTATTCGGAAGGCCCTGGGCACACAAGAATTAGGAGGCCCTTTTGGAAAATAAGAAAGAGAATTATACTAACATCTTTATACTATGATCATTTATTATGGGTAGATTGTATACATTAGGCGCTCATAGCCAAGTTGCCCTAGGTGATTAGAAACAATCAACGAGGGTAAGCAACGCCAGTGCGGTTAGCACCTGGATGGGTGACCGTTAGTGGCATGTTACCATGATCCTCTCCGTGATTCGGAGGTCACGTTTAGCAGTCGGTTCCGGTTGTTACTATAGCATCACAGTCGTGAAGCTTAGTTGTAGATAGAGAGTAGTTGTAGAAGGCGACATGCCGTTGACATTGAATGAGTTGCGTATTGCTACTAATAACGATAAGATATTACAGTTAGTTGTAAATTATGTTCAAAACGGGTGGCCTAGAAAGGTTGAATTGCAGTTGAAACCGTATCAATTATGTAAAACAGAATTGTCATATGAAGACGGTTGTGTAATGAGGGGGCATAAAGTCGTTCTTCCTGAATCATTACGGTCAAAGGTTTTATTTGAATTGCATAGCTCGCATTTAGGTATTGTCAAAACGAAATCAGAGGCTAGGTCACGGTTTTGGTTTCCAGGCATTGATGCAGCGTTAGAAAAAATGATACACTCGTGTGAGATATGCAACCAGCTACGGCCCTCGCCACCCCGGGCACCGTTAGCGCCATGGAAGTTTCCTCATGTGCCATTCCATAGAATACATTTAGACTTCCTAGGCCCGTTGAACAATCAGATGTTTTTAGTAGTGGTAGATGCACACACCAAATGGTTAGAAGTATATGACGTCAGTACATCTACCACTTCGGCGACCGTTATTGAGAAGCTGTATGATTTTATGTCTAAATACGGATTACCACATACAATTGTGAGCGATAACGGCACCGCGTTTACGTCGGCCGAGTTTTCAAAGTTTTGTCTATTAAATGGTATAGCTCATCTCACGTCACCACCTTACAACCCTGCTAGTAACGGACAAGCTGAAAGTTTTGTCAAAATTGTCAAAAAAGGTATAAAGTCAAGCGTTTTGGGTTCACGCAATAGGAACGAGTGTAGGCTTAAAATTTTGAAATTTTTGTTTGATTATCGGAATTCAGTTCACTCTGTCACGGGTTTCTCACCGGCTGAATTGGTGTTTGGGCGGAAGTTACGAACACGTCTTGATCTACTCCAGCCAAAGTTACCGTCGACCCCACTCACATCACTAACCAACGATGTTAAACAAAAACAGTGCTCGCAAATTAAGTGTTACGGCGGCAATAATAAACAAGTGTTTAAGCCGGGCGATGAGGTCATGTTTAAAAAATTTCTAAATAATTGCAAATTTCTGTGGTGCAAAGGTACTGTTATACAAAGACTGGGAAAGGTGTTGTATTTAATTAAAGACCATATTTCTTCGTCAGATGTAAAAAAACATAAAAATCAAATAATAAAATGTAAACGTATATCTCACCCCGGGAACTTTGACGATCTTACATTGAACAGCGACTCAGTACAAAGCGAAACGAGCTGTGCTCAATCGCTTGATAGAGGGGAAGGAGAAAGGATTGAGGTGGAATTGTCATCCTCAACTTCACCCCATAATTCGAGATGTCCTACCAGACTGCTGCGGGACATTCCCAGGGTGGACTATAAACAGTTCTTATAAATCATTAGTAATTTTCTATTTATGTTAAATAGGGGGAGGAACTGTTGTGTATGTTATTGTAATGTGTCTATGTGCGCGTGGCTGCGTCCACGCGATGTCTTTAACTTCTATAACAGAGAAATAAATCAGTGTGTCTATAGCTGTCATTGGTTTCACTTGTCTCCCTTATACCGTACCTAACACGTTCCAACGCTGTGTATGTGTGTGTGAGGTTGGTTGAGTTGGAGTCGTTGCCGATCGTGTATTCGGCGCTTTAGAGTTTTGTGAAATAGAATAGAGGTAAATGACGAATAATTCTACGTCATCACACTGTCAATGTCAACAATCAATGTCAGACTGATGATTTGACTTGACTCATGACTTTACGTTGCTGACTTGGTGTAAACTTTGAAATTTTGATTATTTTTATTTATGTTTAAATAAAAACAATGAATTTTTGTGTACAAAAACTAACTTTATCATCTGTTCTTTTTGTCTTACTGGGTATCGCACCATGTCTTTCAGTCAGAGTCTACAAGAAGTCTGATATTATACGCCTGAGGTGATAACAAAATATTATAAATCCATCTGAGCCAATAGTATACGTATTAGTTTGATTTTATAAGTATAGTCATGTTGTATATTACAGGGAAGAGGTCCGCGATATGTTTCAACATGCATACGATAGTTATTTAAGATATGCATACCCATATGATGAGTTACGTCCCTTGAGCTGTGACGGTGTGGATACATGGGGAAGTTACTCCCTTACACTTATAGATGCCCTTGATACACTTGCAATTATGGGCAATTACACGGAATTCAACCGCGTCGTTGACATAGTGCTACAGAAAAAGAACTTTGATGCAGATATCAATGTTTCTGTGTTTGAAACTAATATTAGGATTATAGGAGGACTGTTAAGCGCTCACCTTTTATCACATAAGTAAGTACTCATATTTTAATCAAATAATTTTTGTAGAATGACTGAAAACTTATTATGGTACTTTATGAAGTAAAAACTATTAAAAGGGCAAAGTAACTAAATTTCCATTAACCCAAGTGATGTCTGTCAATGAACAAATGAAACTATTAAAAAAAATACTGTCAAAGTTATAAACATCAATTATATTATGTTTTTAGAACTGGAACCAAATTAGAACCGGGATGGCCATGTAATGGTCCTCTCTTACGTTTAGCCGAGGATGTAGCTCAAAGGTTAATAGCAGCATTTGATACAACTACAGGCATGCCATATGGCACCATCAATCTGAGAGGTGGTGTGCCACCAGGAGAAACCAGTGTGACTTGTACTGCAGGAGTGGGCACTTTTATTATAGAATTTGGTACGTTAAGTCGGCTTACTGGAGATCCTATATATGAAGAGGTATGTAATTATTGATTAGATAATTTACCTTGGGAGAACATGCTTGGGTTGGTGTGTACTTCTAAAGCACAGCTAGAGAGTGATTAAAAATAAAACAACCCCCAACATAAAGTACAATTACCTGGATGGTGTGCTTACTTGTCCCCACTGTGCATGCTCATTCAGTACAAGATAGGGTACGTAAGCCACATGAGAGCCGAAACTTAGATGCTCAAACTAAATCAGTCACTATAACCGAAATTGGCATGGGAGTTATATTAATCAGAGAGTGATTAAACATACAGAAATATGATTTAGTTTGAATTTATTTAATTGTTTTTTACAAATTGAGTGAGGTTTTTCTTTGTAACACTCTTCTGAGGGGAGACCCTAGCCTAGTAGTGGGATTTTATGAGTTTTTGATGTTTATGATGACCCTGCCAAAGTGACTTCACTCTGACTGATGGTAGAATCACGACAGCAGGTTTTCAGTGAGAGGGTATACTGGCCTGATCGAGACCGCCCATTTATGCTTAAATCCATGTGGCTATACTACATTAATATTTTTTAAATTAATTGAAAGCCCAAACTCTGAGGCTTTCAGGGCAAATGTCGGTGTCCATAGTTAGCTTTACTGATTCCATTAACTCTTATTTATTCAAGTTCTGTTTTCAGGTAGCTTACAATGCCTTGAAAGCCCTATACCATCATAAATCTCCAATTGGCCTAGTTGGTAATCATATTGATGTTATGACTGGTCGATGGACAGCACAGGACGCTGGTATTGGTGGTGGGGTTGATTCATATTACGAATATTTAGTAAAAGGTAATTTTTAAAGCATGAGCTTTATGATTAAGATAGAAGTAGAATTTGTTAACAGAGCAAAATAGTTCCAAAAAATTGTATCTTTATCTTAATTACTTTGGGTAGTTTATAGGGTTCATGATTTCTCGAGCCTTTCAATTTCTCGGGTCTCGAGAATTCTTGAAGCTAATTTCTCGGGGCTTCTCGGGTTGTCGAGAAATTTACATTTACGTACGTTTTCTCATATTACTTGGTTGCAATACTTCAACAAATTCAGTGGTTTTCCTCACAAATATAAATATTAAATTAATTACAAAACTTTTATTGATTATATTCAAATCAATATAAAACATTAATCTTATAAATGAGCTAATTACTTAAATTAAAAAAAAAAAAAAAAAAAACAGAAATAATATTATTCGGACTCATAATTATAATGACAGCAACATTTTTGACAGGTTATTTAGAACGTTTACACAAAAGTAGCTTCTAATAAACTAAACAAAAAATCAACTTAAAGGAAACGTTTATATCTTTACTTATAATTAAATTACAATCACAGCACCATACCATCAGAAAGTGAATCACGAATGAATTCACTTTTTGTGATTCCATTTATGGTGAAGCCGTCTTTTGCAGCCAGCCTCGCCAATATTTCACCCAATGATTGTATCGGTGGAGTTTTAAAGTTTAGTTTCTGTTGCTGCATACTTTCATACCCAGGCCTGTTTTTTTTCGGTGCACTCACACCTGAACTTGTAGATGCTTCAGATTTGGATTTTTCTTGGGTCCCTCATTTAGTAATATTGATTTTATGCACATTTGATAAATGTCTCACCAACCCGCTAGTATTTGAACCTTTGCAAGCAATGATTTTTGGGCACTGTAGGCATTGCGCATTTGCAGATTCCTTTTTTTTTTAATATTTCCATACTTTTGATGCTTCCGTCTTTACTGTTATACCTAGTAACTTTTCGGTAAAATACCAAACGCAAATCAAATTAATAATAAGCCCTTGGAATAATATGTGATACACACAACATATAACACAACTGGCAATATTCGACTCACAAATTTAAAATGACACAATAATTAATTTCAAATTACTTACATAAGAAAAACATATCAGAATAATTAAAAGCCAAGCTTGTGTGTTGTTATTTTACAAAAATAGGAAATGTAATAAGATTAAGTAGTAAAATTAATGTATCGTTAGTTATTTTATGTATTAAAGTTTGACTAAAAATAATAGAAAAGAACACATGGGTAGGTACCTACCTACTCGTACCTAGTAAAATTTAAGATCATATTTAGATTATTGATAAAAATAATATGAATAATAAAGCCATGATGTGTCAATAAAAGTGAAAAGACTACCTGTTTGATTTCAATTTATCACGTAATCTGTGAAACACTCACTACGTAAACTATCGTGTAAAAACGACGCCGCAGAGCGCTTGCAGCGAGATCAAGGGTGCCGTTGCGCTTTGACCCGCGCCCCCAAGCAACTTAACAAGCGGCGATTTAATTTCTATTTATGTACATGATTTCTCGAGTTCTCGACTTTTCTCGAGCTTGATTTCCCGGGAACAAATCCCAACGATTTCCAGCATGTTTTCTTTCAAGAAATAAACCCTAGTAGTTTATTTCTAGAAAGAAAACATGCTGAGGATTCCAAATTATTTTTTTCGTACTTGGAAACTTGACAAAAACCTTCGGTCGATTTCACTCAACATATACTTTATTTACTCAAACTGTGATTCAGTGTTATATGTGTAATGACAATAGTAAATTAAAAGCATTTACATAAATTTAAAGGAGCAATCTTATTTGAGAAACCGGAACTGATGTCAATGTTCATTGAAGCTAGACAAGCCATAGAGAAGTATTTGAAAAAGGATGATTGGTTCGTTTGGGCCACCATGTTGCGGGGTCACGTAACTTTGCCTGTGTTCCAGTCTCTTGAATCGTACTGGCCAGGGGTACTCAGTCTTATTGGTGAGTATTTATGTTTGAATTCAATATCTTGAAAGAATATTAATAAACGAGCTTAGTCCCGCGTTGTTATCCGCGGTTATTGTAGTAAATCGAGAATAACGCCGCGGAGCGAGGCTAGTCTAAAACAGTCTAGTTTAAGTTAATCCTTACGTCATCAGCTTTCTGCTTTCGGTGCAGCCGTTCCAGAGATTACCCGAAACAAACAGACAGGCAATATATTTTTTTAATTGCTTTTTGATTTAAATACTCTTTATACTTTGATATGCATTTAAAAAAACCTGTTCATTTGTTATTACATACATATACTCCAATATTCACAGTTCACGAGTTATAAAGGTCGAACTTGTTAAATGCGCAAACTAGGAAAACTTCCTGCAAAAATCTCGCAATAATAAGTAAACATAACAATTATGTATAGGACACGATTTTAAATCTACCTACCATTATGGGTGACTACGGAACCCTATTGGCTATTCTATGCGTGGCTGGCAACGCACTTCGATAATTTTTCTATATTGTATAAGTCAAACTTTAACTGTCAACCAAAAAAATTTACTCTGTTTTTTTTTTCAAGTGTTAGCTTAAAAATTAAAACCAGGGCCGGATTTACCATAGAAGCTGAAAAAGCTGAAGCTTGGGGCGGCAGAATTAGGGGGGCGGCAAAATGGCCCTAAATATAAATTGGTACAGAAAAAAGTAAGGTTATTTTTTAAAAAAGACCATACTCGCATTAGGAGTATAAATCCCATGTCGCGGGGCTTTACAAACATGCATAAGACGAACACAGAGAACACCCAGAATTAACAATTTGTGAATCGCACAAAGTGTTTTCCCATGTAGGAACTCACGACACAGTAGAATGCAGCGTGGCGGCTACATAAAATACCACTTTTTGACGTGTGGAGACCCCCTCGGACCGTCACCCTACCGGAGTTAGCAAAGGGGCTATATGTCGGCATCGCATAGACTAAAACCACATGGCGTGCCACTCTGCACCATAAAGAGCACGAGTACGCCCCCTGAACTCCTCCCAGTGCCTCCTCTCACTGAAGCGGGCGCCATCAATAGCGCGATATCCTCTGGGGTCACCAGAGGCGTTCCCAATTTTGAACGGTCAGAGCCGCCGCTCACACCGGTGTACCGTACAGTACCATAGACCAGACAACTCCCGTGTACAGTTGTCTCGTCGCGACATTGGCTCCACCCAAATTGGGCAAAAATAGTCCAAGTGTGGAGGCAGTGTCGACCAGCTTCAGAGCAGGCTGTCGGAAGTGCTCGTCGAAGAGCCAACTACCGTTAAGCATCAGGCCCGGATAATTCATCTTGACCCGGACCAGAAAGTCATCGTCGTAACAGATTATGTCCAGCCCGGGGGGAGACGCCCTCGAAAAGCTCAGTCGTATACCATGTTCCATAGGAGTTTTCCGATGACTGACCCCTGCGAAACATGACTAGACCCGATGTCTCAAAACACCATCTTCACCCTCGTACATGATGGTACGCTCGTCTAAGTAGTGGTTGTCCGATAGATCGGGGCCCACTTCGCATAGATGCCGGACGATGCGGGCAGAGAGCACCCTCTCAAACAGCTTGCCTTACTCGTCCAGTAACACGATGGACCTATAGGCCATGACTGAATTGGCAGACCGTCCATTCTTCTGGAGTTTGAACAGCTTTCTGCTCTTGCAGCTCTGCCGCTGCCGACCAAGTACTGCCAACTCTTGGATATATTGAAGTTGACAGGTGCATAGTTAGATCATAGAGGCCTATCTGCGCGACAGAACAGTAAACTTTTTGGATCGGAATGGGGTGGAGAATGTGTGTTGCAGGGTATCTCAGGGCTCTGTATTGGGCCTATTATTATGGAACCACGCATACGATGCGGTCCTTCACACCAGTCTGCCCTCTGGCCTAAGTGTCGTCTGCTTTGCCGGGTTCGAGGGGAAGCAGGGGCGTTACATCGTCTGGTGCCTAATCTCGGGGATCAAGAGAAGAAGTTCGCTGCCTCTACATGGGCGTCGTGCGATCCTCAATGGGCTGGTCTAAGGACCTGGCGGATTCCTCCCACCGTAAGGCTCAACTTAGAAGTCTGCAGTGGCTGATGGCCATTCGGATCGTACGGGGATACCGTACGATCTCGTATGAGGCAGCGATGATCCTGGCGTGATCTCCATCCTTCGATATTCTGGCCGACATTGATACGATGGTCTACGACCAAATTCGTTCTGTCGGTCGGAATGGCGAAAGTACAGCGCCGGATCATGATCCTGAAATGCTACGGCAGAACGCACACACGCAACCCTTACGGGCTTGGAGGGCACGGCTCGAAACACAGGACTGTGCCAGCCAACGTTGAAGCCGTTCTGCCAAATGTCGAAGCTTGGACAGAGAGGACCGGCTGTGTCACCTTACCGATTGACACAGATACGTAGTTTTTTAGTAAACAGTGTATTTTTTAAATTTTAGGAGTTAGAAGGGGCGGCAAAAATTTTAAAGCTTTGGGGCGGCAAATGTGTAAATCCAGCACTGATTAAAACCGAAAGAATACAAATTATTACAATCTTGCATATCGCCATTACACGATTTTGATATACATATCTATTATCTATATATATAAAAATGAATTGCTGTTCGTTAGTGTCGCTAAAACTCACGAACGGCTGAACCGATTTGGCTAATTTTGGTCTTGAATTATTGAAGAAGAGAGAGAAGGTTTAAAAGGTGAATATATAAAAATGAATTGTATTTTTCTTTATTAATTATGGATTCCTTATGTTTGGTTTAAGTTTCTTTTATACAAAAGTTTAGGTCTTCTATTTATCGATTGAGGCAGTCTGCCGGGTCAGTTGGTTAATTAATAATTTGCTATATTTTAGGCGAAAGCGACACAGCTATGCGTATAATACACAACTATCACAGCGTGTGGCGGCAATACGGATTTACGCCCGAAGTGTATAATCTCGGGACGGGTGAGGCGTCATCTTCCAGGGAAAGCTATCCATTGCGGCCGGAACTTATCGAGTCTATTATGTACTTGTATCGAGACACTCGAGACCCTATACTTTTACAAATGGGTGAAGATATTCTGAGGAGTATCCAGCATAGTGCCAGAACACCATGCGGCTATGCCACTGTAAGTTGTTTTTTCTTTCAATATTCACAATTACTAATATTACTACTTACTAATAGTAAAACTTAATACAAATTTACTATTTTACGCTAGTTCTACTTAAAGAGTTAGGCCTGGTTCCCACTACGCCGGACCGGAAGATCCGCCGGAAACCGGACACCGGACAGAGTGTTCACATTACACCGGAGCCTCGGACAGTGAAGTACTCAGCTCAGTTAAATTTGGACCTGTGCACACAATGGATGACGAAATTGTTGTGTTGTGATGGTATGTTAATAGAAGGCAAAATAAAAGAAAACATTTGGTACATTCTATTTTCGAATGACAGCAACCACTTTTGACGATTTACCGGCGAAAATGCGAGGCAAATGACGTGAGGGGAGCGCGGACGGGGCGAGGGGAGCACAGGTGTTGCGAGCGGGGGACAGATGCCGGCACAAACTCGTTCACATTACTCCGGTCCGGTGTTTCTACCGGCACTTTCGTAGTGACAAAACGCTCGGTGAAAATGCCGGACTCGGCAAAAATGCCGGACCCGGGACAATGTGAATAGCTTTATATAACTTGTACAGCCAGCCTTTCCAGCAGTTTTACTGGTCCGGCAAATCTGCAGGTCCGGCGTAGTGGGAACCAGCGCTTAGTCTCTTAAAACTTAAGGGTAACATGTTATATTGTCCTTGTGAACATAATATCTCTGTTAGTTTTTATATAACCTTTCATCTGGCGGACAGATGCATTGCGATAATTCTCCCGAAGTATCTAATGTAGTTTATACACTAATCAAAAGATAGATTGTGTTACGTTCTCCAAATAGAGTTTAGAATTGATATGTAAAGATGGGTAATGAATTCATCCTCTCTCTGTCTCTCTCTTCATGCTCCCCTCTTTCCTCTCTATCTATCTCTCTATCTCTCTCTTTTCCCTTTCATTACTTGACTATTATAGAACCAATCTTACAAGAAATAACATTAACAACACCACAGCTATCACGAAAAAGTATCAAGACTTGTCGACGATGAATGAAACAAATCTAATACCATTTTTTATCGTTCACATCACCTTCTTTTATAGATAAAAGACGTTCGCGACCATCGACAAGAAGACCGCATGGAATCGTTTTTCCTTGCCGAAACAACGAAGTATCTGTACCTACTATTCGACCCGGACAATTTTATTCATAATCCCGGAGTACACGGGACTGTCATCAACACGCCTAACGGAGAATGTATTGTCGATATGGGCGGATACGTGTTTAACACAGAGGCGCATCCTATAGATCCTTCTATGCTGTACTGCTGCCATGAAGCTAAACATGGGTAAAAATACCTATATGTATAAATGTATAGTTTTTTCATGTAGCGGGACTTATTCGCGATAAATTTATTTGAAAGTTTACGATACCTTTTATAATCCAGACTTTTTATATATATATATATATATATATATATATATATATATATATATATATATTTAATCCTACCAAAGTGAGTACTCTGCCTGATGGAAAGCATGAGTAGAATCTAGGAGAAGGGGCAAGCAATGCAGCATGGTGACCTCTACCATGGTGGCCTAGTCAGATGTTTCTGCATCATTCACCCGGCCTGTGGAAGCCGGGAGAATGATGTAAAATTCTTACTTATGTTCTCTATTTTTGAAATTTTTAAATGCCCTTTTAATAATATTTAATTTCCGAATACAATTATCCTTTATCCAATACCCCACATATATCCAATTTATTGAACAATCATTATTAATAAATTAATAATAACAACTATCCAATTTTTATAGAATCAACATAAGCGAAGTACATAGAATATATCAAATCCTTGAAGAAGAAGACAACATAAAGTTCATGACTATGTTAGAAGCATCTAAAGAAAAAGCTACTAACGATACTAAAGCAATTATCGAACAAAATGACGCCGTCAATATCTCTGAGCCGGACTTTAAAAGTGAAAACACAGAAAAAGTTGACCAAAATCAAGTTCTGATTAAGACTGAAACTAGAACTGGATACGTTAATATTGATGGCACAGAGAGAGAAAAAACAAAGAATGAATCATTAGTCGACATAGTAAAAGAACGAATCAATAGTTATTACAACAATACTAACACTAAAGAACAAAAAGAAGATGCAACTACTTTGGAAGAAAATACGTCAACAACAGAAAACGAGAACAAATTTGACGTTGATGATATTATAGTACCGCAATACTCGAAAGATGTTGAACCTTTGCAGACACCGAGTGGGAACAGGGCTAAAGAAGTATTCAAAATGCTACCAAAGGTTATACAAGACTTTTTAAACAACGATTGGAAGTCAAGAGAAAAATGTGAACCCCAACGTTTATTAGAACGCATACGCAATGAGAAGAGGTATCCAGATCATTCAGACACGAAGAGATACGAGCTTTTGTTAACGCCAGCTCCATCTTTCTTACAAAGAATATCATTAGCCGGCGAATTTTTGAATAAAAAACAATTAGAAATGTGATTTATAGTTTAAGTTGACATGTTTTTATGTTTGTATATTTTGTTATGTTTAAGTTGAAATAATAAAATATTTATTATATTAATATAATGTTTCTTGTTTTGTTAAACGTTGAAAGCAGTAAGAGCGTATGCCTCTCAACTAAGGCTCAACTTAACCACGATACGACTGAAGTTTGATTTTTCATGCTGAAGAGCGGCTGGCAACAAGTTTTCACAAACAAGTACTAGGCAATATCGAAGCTTCGTAGAAAGACTGTTGTCAGACTTTTGCTGCTTCGGATGTACATATTTTCTTTTTCTGTGACACGGAGGGGTCTTAATGTGGTAACAATGGTCACCCAACCAAAGATCGACCTGAGAAATATAGCATAAATTTGCAAAGTTGTAACCTACTCGGTTATCACTTAGACACGAACTATTCGACGGCCTGAGGGGTCGACACATGTATTTATTACCATCAAGGTAATAAATTATATTATGGTGACGTTTTCCCGGCCAAAATAAAATATATTTTTGACAGAATCATCCAGAAGAGTAGTTCTGTAAAACTTATATTCAAACGGTTAGAGCGTTACTTTTCTACGTAATACTCTTTTGTGTAAAACTTCAAGAGTCTATTACCGACCAAAAATTTAAGAAGAATAGCATCGACCACCATCAAGACACAAAACTGACACTCTTTGACGTACACACATCATTATCTTTTAAAAACAGTAAATAAAATAAATTTCAGTAATGTAACAAAAAATAAAGTAAACATGCATAAGTTCTTTTTGGGAATGAGCAGCCCACCGACGGTATGTATGAGGTCGGTGCGTGGGAGACACAGTGTTTCATGTTTTACCTCATGTATAAATTAACATGACCGATCTGAAAACAACTCCATCTGAAGAGAACACTTTATCGTCTAAAGGATACAAATTATTAAAATTTCTGGGCGAAGGAGCATACGCTAAGGTGAGTGCAACAAAAATAAATCGCTACATTTGATATCTTAATTGCGTCCACACATTGACAAGCGTTAATTACTGAATGCATGTCTCCACAGGTATTTTTAACAGAGTATACTGGCAAAACCGATAATCATAAAGCTGTACTGGCATGTAAAGTTATTGAAACATTAAAAGCCCCGAGAGACTTTGTTATCAAGTTTTTACCGCGTGAAATAGACGTCCTTATTCGTTTAAATCACCCTCATATGATTCATGTCCACAGTATATTTCAAAGGAAAACAAAGTATTATATTTTTATGAGATATGGTGAGAATGGTGATTTACTGGGTTATATATTGAAAAATGGTGCAGTATCAGAGAATCAGTCGAGAGTGTGGATGCGTCAACTTGCGTTAGGCTTGCAATATATCCACGAATTAGAAATAGCGCACCGTGACATCAAATGTGAAAACATACTGTTGACGGCAAATTTTAACGTAAAGCTCTCAGATTTTGGCTTTGCGCGGTATGTTATAGACGACGATGATCAGCCTGTACTTAGTGAAACATACTGTGGGTCAATGTCATACGCAGCACCGGAAATTTTACGTGGAAAACCTTACCAGCCTAAGCCGACAGATCTGTGGTCGTTAGGCGTAGTGTTATTCGTTATGTTGAATAAGTCTATGCCGTTCGATGATACGCGTATGAGAAAGTTATATGAGCAACAGATGGGAAAAAAGTACAGGTTCAGATCTCGAATCGGTAGCATGATCACACTTGAATGTAAATCTCTCGTTAAACATCTGTTAGAGCCAGACCCAGGACTGCGTCACAATGCCACGCAGGTTCTCAATTCAGACTGGATTTCTATGGACAGTCGCTTAACCAGTAAGTTCACAATAATTAAGTTGTTTTTGTGATTTTGTGTGATTTCGTGTTGAATACTAAAATGTTAGGTTGTAACATTGTCTTTCTTTCCTCATGAAAATTCCATTAAAAGCTATGAATGCAGTTGAAGCAGCAGCCCTTAAACGAGCTAAAGATGAAAGACGGAAATATTCAGAGAACGCTCGAAACCCATCAAATAGAAATGACGATATGTTAGTAGAACCTCAAAGGGATTCTGTTTATAGGGTACGTAATTATGTTTTATTTTTTATTTTTTTAATACTTTTTATTTATTGAAATGTTTGTTTTTCGACAAAAATACTATTCAAGTGTTTCCTTGTACCAAACGGGTCATTATGGTGATTTTTAGTGTGTTCATAGTGATAGTGATTCGGACAATGTTACAGACCTGTGTACATATAAGATTTCGCGCCAATTGCGTTACCAGTTTAATTTTGTGGTGAGGACAGAAAGAACTAAAACCAATTACATGTCCATGCTATTTTATAAATAAATATATGAACAAGTCTCTAAATGGATGGAAGATTGGAAAACATGAACTAAATTACATCATCATCATTTCCCCCAGCCTATTGTAGTTCACTGCTCTACATAGGTCCCTTCCATTGCACGCCACTCTGATCGATTTTAGGCTTCTTCATCTACCTTGCGCAATTCGTCACTCCGCCTGGCTTGTGGGCGTCCTACACTAAGTAACTAATATAAATAAATTAAAATGAACTAATTTTATTTCTTCAATTCTTAGGCAAGTGAAATGATAAAATCTCTAGCTAATATTACATCTAGACACAAGAAACCTGAATAGATGGAGGGTAAATCTCGCAAGGTAAGCTTTTCAAATATGATTTAGAACAATCTGCAGTACATGCTTCTCACCTAAGTCCTTTGAATATGGAAGAATATGTGGTACTTGGCCGAGTTGATTTTGATTAAATTTACTATTCCCAACAGGTCTTACGACATTTTAAAAAAAACCTTAAACGCTCATTAACAGAAATTAAACTTTCTTAAAACGAATGTGAAACTTTCAGCACCGTCTCGATGAAGAATTAAAACTAAGCGGATCAGAACAATTAACTCTAGCTTCACGTGGTTATAAAATGATAAAAAAAGTTAATGAAGGTTCTTACGCAAAGGTAATACACATTGAAATCAATTCGTGAACCTCTCCTTACAAATATATACCCTCTAGTCTATTTGCAGTTAAATACACAAATATAGTTTTGTATAAGTCCAATTTAAATATTTGTTTGACTGACTTTGCACATTTGCTGCAAAGTCCGTCATGTAAAATTATCTCTAAGAGATTTACTTACATATTCAATATCGTGTTTAACGATTTTCTATAAAACAGGTTTATTTATCAGAATACAGAAATCCTAACAAAAACGACAAGTTATCCATACTAGCGTGCAAGGTAATCGACACCAGCACAGCGCCTAAGGACTTCGTCAAAAAATTTTTACCAAGAGAAATTGAAATGTTAATAAAACTCAATCATCCGCATCTTGTACATACACATAGCATATTTCAGAGAAGATATAAATATTTCATTTTCATGCGATACATGGAACACGGCGACTTGCTCGAATACATACTGCAAAGAGGAGCTGTTCAAGAAGACCAAGCGCGAATCTGGACGAGGCAACTGGCACTCGCCGTTCAGTACATGCACGAATTAGAAATAGCACACAGGGATATCAAGTGCGAAAACGTGCTTCTTACTGCTAACCAAAATGCTAAATTGTCTGATTTCGGTTTCGCAAGAATGTGTGTCGACAAAGATTTCTTGGATATTCACAGCGAAACGTTTTGTGGATCGTTATCCTATACAGCACCAGAGATATTACAAGGCAGTCCATACTATCCGAAGCCAACGGATATTTGGTCGCTCGGCGTGGTACTTTACGTAATGTTGAATAGAGCAATGCCCTTTGAAGACAAACATATAAAACAATTATATCAAGCTCAGGTTAACAAAAATTGGAAGTTTCGTACGCGATATATTGACAGTATATCAGACAATTGTAAGCGTTTGGTGACACAGATGTTAGAACCAAATCATACCAATAGAGTTGGCATCGACTACATACTAAACAGTGAATGGATAGCAATGGACTCGAGATTATTAGGTAATGTTATTGATTGTTTAAGCTATAATAACAATTACAAATACACGCAGTATTCATTGAAACTAATGGATATGGTTTCGAAGGATATTTTGGCGCTGTTAATTTGGTTTAGGAATTTCCTCTGTAGGAAACGCCAGGGAATCCTTTTTGCACCATATTCTTTATGACGTAAACGAAGGGCATGTGTGGGACTACCGGAGCAAACAATCGTTCTACACACTAAACCTCGCGGCATCCTACGTTGTCGGGAGTAACACCAGTAACGCATCAAGGGCTTTTGGAGTCCCCTTTGCCCACGTCAGGTACATCTAATTGGAGTCACTTCCGGGGCAGGAGACGCTGTAGCGCTTCTCACTGCTCTATATAGTGAGAGATGGAACACCAACCCCCTTATAGGACACCCCATGGCCGCAGCTGGGCGTCACCTGTCTCGTGTTATTTGCATCGGTTAAATTTTGTAGGACACGCCATAGTAAGTAGAATTTCATGTCGAAACATCTAGTGTTAGTATGTTCAAGTCCAATATATCATCTTTCGAATCTTTTGTGAATATCACAAAATGGTATCTCATGTGGGATTTGAACCCACAACATCTGATGCAGTAGTAAGCGTCATGTTAACCGCTTAACCCACTAGGCCAACTGTGCAGTCCAACTGCAGTCAAAGTAGTATAGGCATGTTTCTATAATTGCTCAATTATTATAGAGGTTGACAACAGTTGAGATTATCCAAAATACTAACTTCTTTTATAAAAGCTCCATTGGCATCATCTTGTCTTAGATTGTTTATAGTTATGGAGGAATGATCTGGCGATTGCATACAGTTTGTGTTTTAGATTCATAATTTCGGTAAACTTATTTGGTTTTAGAGTTGACAATTCAAGAAAATACTGCTTTCCAAAAGGCACGAGAAGAGAAAGCACTGCTTTTAAAGAAGTTACATATCAAGGATCATGGTGCCCAAGATACAAAAGATAGTAGTGTGGAAAATGAATCATCTTTGACAAAAAGTAACCATGTTAACACAGCAGTAGATATCTCTACGACGGCTTCGACATCATCTTGGTAAAAAGTTTTTAATTTAAACAGAAATTACATGTATCTACCCATATTTATATAAAATATCACAAAAAAGATAATGATTACAAACAAGCTTCATATTATTAATCGCCCAATCCAAAAACAAAGTAAGGCGCTAAATATTTAGGAATTCTTAATGTTATAATTAATCAGCTGAGAACATACATATCACGGTAGGGAGTTGTCATATACATACGTTTTCCTCTGCTAAAGGCTTGAAAATTATTTTAATTGTTGTGTGAGTTCATAGTGACAGGCAATTGTTTCTTTAGGCGAGTCTAAAATGACCATGTGTGAAGATTTCCCCAGCTAAAAACGACAGATCTCGTGTGGTTATTATTTTACATAACTCCGTTTTATGATCCGTCAGTTTTATACAATTTTGCAAAATTATTTTTGGTTCACTTAAATCTACTGAATAATTATTAGTGGTCACTCAGTGGTCCTACAGTTCGACCTACTTTATTTTCTTCTTTTTAGGGTACCGTAGTTAATGACTCGGAACCCCTATAGATTCGTTATGTCCGTTCGTCTGTCCGTCCATCCTCGGCTTACAGTCCAAACGGTTAGTTCTAGAAAGATGAAACTTAGCATGAATATGTGTTGTAATTACGTCGACAAAGTGCTTACTACAATAAAATTATAAAAAAATTCTCGCGTCGTGTGGGGTATCATTAGATAAGTCTTTAAAAAACGTTGGTAGGTTTCAAAAACTATTTTTCGATTTAGGTATCCGTAGGCGAGTTATTCAACTTTAAATTAAATCAATTATTTGTAAAAACCCTTTTTGTAAAGCCTCCCTCAGCTGGCTCAAAAAATCTACAAATTCATGAATGGTCGTCCATGTGATGAACTTTAAAGGAAAACTATAACGGCTTACGTACCTTTTTTAGTTAAAGAGTTATACGAGGACTAACTTGTAAAATAAGCTTAGGGGTCATCCATAAATTACGTCACACGAATTTCATGATTTCCCCCCCCCCCCCCCCGTCCCTGTCACAGCTGGTCACATTTGTTCCCCCGCTCCCTAATGTGACGTCACATATATGGCAAATTTACGTGTTACAAATAAATAAAATTGAAGTGGCTGTATGTAATATCAACATAACTAATTTTTACGAAATGCTTAAGAAAGTATATAATGTACTTACACGAAAAAAGCAATTTTTAAAATTTATATCTGTCTGTCCGTCTATCTGTTTGGACACACACAACGGGTGGACCGATTTTGACGGGACTTCCACTGGCAAAAAACTGATGATATAAGGAGTAACTAAGGCTAATTATTTTTACACTATCTTCGCTCGGCGTCGTTACTGGCGATTTACAACAATAACTGCGGGTAACACCACGGGACTCAGATAGTTTCTTTAATAAAATTAAAATCAAACCAAACAATTAACAAAACAAAAAAAAAATTGTTAAAGTAATTATATGTTATTAGTTTTTTTTTGTGATATTGATGACGAAGGAATTATGGAAAAAAAAACATGTGTCGCTTTCTTTCTCGTCACTTTTATTTCATCATCATCATCAACAACCTTTAACAGTCCACTGCTGGACATAGGACTCTCCTTAGAAAGGAGGCCTACTATACCACGCTGGCCAGACGGGTTGTTAAAGAGTTTGTTTCAAGGTTTCCTTCTCTTGGCAATGATGTTAGCTGCTTATTTTGTTCTTTTAGTCGTCTCTTACGACACCCATAAAATGAATAGGGGTGGTGACACTTTGTATTCTTAATCCGTCACCACACGGATATTGTTGCAAAAAAAATCCGCATTTTTATTAGCAATTCTTTAATTTTAGATTCCACTTTACCTTTAACACTTTTAACACTTTACCTTCACTACTTTTTAAACTTTTCCACAATTTGTTATCTTGTTCTTGTACAATTTGTTTTTTTTTTATCAGTTTATGCTGCACTGTATGTTTCATATAGTTTACTTAGTAAAGATCACCTAAATCACTTTGTTTGTTATTTTTTAACTTTATTCGTAAGCTTAAATTTTTAACTTAACTCTGATAAACTAAACAACGTCGTTCTTAGTGTGTATTTAATCACAAAATAGCAGAACTAAGAACGACAGAACTACGTTGTTACATCCGTGAAAGTGTCAGTGGTCATAGGAAATGGAAACACAGTAATCACCATTAGACGCAACGCGTTTGGCAGATAGTTTTAGAAATGTGACGTCACAAAATTTAGGACCCCTCCCACCCCCTTGTCACACCTCGTCGACCGTGTCACGTAATTTATGGATGGCCCCTTACTTGGAAATCTTAACAATTATCTATTGGACACGACGAAAGTCAGTATGAGTAGCTACGGAACGCTATTCTATGCGTGGCCTGACACGCACTTGGCCGATTTTTTTATAAGATTTTACTTGTTTCATTACGTTACGTTAGATATATATATTTATTATACATACCTACGTACTTATTCTTGAATTTCCAAACATGTGAGTCTTAAATACATTTGGTTTTGATTTCTAAAAGTATTTAAAATTGAATGCCATTATACCAATAACATGGCCGGCTAGATTGTTTTCTAGTTATCTTACAGACAGAGTATACGTGGCTTTATTTAATTGCAAAACATTACGGTTTTATCTGGAACTCTCTGTAATGACGTTGTTGTAACGTTGTTATTCTTATTATGCATAGCTACAGAATAACATTGTTTTACGTTACGATAAATAAGGTTAAAAATATACCACAATATTTGTAGAATTTTAAATAATATTTCATCACCACGATCATCATCAGCCTATCGCAATTCATCGTTGGACATAGGCTTCTCCTATTGCACACCACTAGATGTTAAATACCTACCTCTATTGTTATTCTACCTATGTTGTTGTATACCCAATTTAACTCCATTGTGGATTAACGCCCATTAATACTTTCTGGGATTAAGATTTATTATTATAATCGACTGCCTTCAGTGGCGCAGTGGTAACATATGCGACGGCTGTGGTTGAGGTTTGGGGTTCGATTTCCGGGTCGGACCAAATGTTTTTGTGATCGGCAACTATTTGTTTCGGAGTTTGGGTGCTTTATATGTATAATATGTATGTATTTACAAAAAAAGATCGTTTATGTATTTAGATCAGTTGTCTGTAACAATACAAGCTCTGCTTGGTTTGGGACCAGATGCATTGTGTGTAAGATGTCCGAAAAATTTATTTATTTATTATTATAAATATTTATTTCACAGAATAAATCGAGCGTGTGTAAATTTCCGATTCACTCGTAGAAATAATAAAGTTTGAGAATAGGATTTTTAAGTGACTGATTTTTTAAATACTGGTTATTTAAACAAAAAAAATATATTTGACATTTGTATTCGTAATACGTCAGTTATCAATCAATCCCAATATATACAAAATTTATTTCAACATTTGCAGTAAAACTCAGCCAATAAACATGAATTTCCGTGACCCATAAAATTCTTTCCACTACCATCACAACCCAGTATGTTCCCGGCTAAAGTGAAAATGAAGTAGTCGAGTTCGACAAGTAACAAATGTGTCCCGCCAACGAACAGGTTGACTTAAACACAACACAATCAGATCTAATGATCTTACAAGAGAAAGGTTTTTTATTAGACAAGATGGTTGGTGAAGGATCGTACGCGAAGGTTAGTAAGAGTAAACATTTTTATAAAAGCCTATGAAGGTGTTTTTAAAATGAATGTTACTTATAACAAATACTTCTTCCAGGTTTATAAAGCAACTCATGTTGTCGATGAAACTCGGCATGTTGTACTAGCCTGCAAAGTCATAGACACCGCGCAAGCACCTCGCGATTATCTCACAAAATTTTTACCTCGCGAACTAGATGTTTTGATAAGAGTGAATCATCCTCACATAATAAATGTGTCCAATATATTTCAACGGCGTGCTAAATACTTCATTTTTCTACGTTTCGCAGAAAACGGCGATTTGCTAGATTTTTTGACACAAAACGGTGCAGTGCCAGAGAATCAAAGTAGACTTTGGATGAGACAGATTATATCAGGAATTGCTTATATACATACTATGAATATAGCTCATAGAGATTTAAAATGCGAAAACATATTAATAACATCAAATTACAATGTGAAGATAACAGATTTCGGATTTGCCCGAAACGTGAAACACCGCGATAAAGACCTGCTTAGTGAAACTTACTGCGGTTCTTTATCGTATGCTGCTCCAGAAGTCTTAAAAGGCGTGCCTTATCTACCCAAGCTGGCAGATATGTGGTCACTGGGTGTTATTCTTTACACAATGCTAAATAAAGCATTGCCATTTAATGAGACGTCTGTAAAAAAACTGTACGAGAAGCAGGTAACTCTTATTGAATTTCTCACTTATGATCACAAGGTAATCTAGCATAAGAACATTGAAAAAAAAAAGTTTTTTCCCCGTGTCTCTCTCTGTTTAGCTAATAGAAAGAGAGGCAGGGAAAAAATATTTTTCTATTATCCAAAGTATTGCTCTATTGGCCGACCTTGATAATTTACTATTTCTCAATTTAATTAAGGCCAATAACGAAGGTATAATAAAAACCTGTTCACATCTTCCTTACAACTTTGGCAACTGCTTGAAGAAGAATCTATCGGAAGATTTATTGGTCAGTAAGTTTTGCAACCATCAACGTTTGTGACTTGTCGTATCAACGGCGACAAAATTATTGTGTTAAGAACTTCGTCAGGTCGATCCTAAACTTTTAAAAATACACCGAATGAAGGGATTCCAATATCGCCATTGCTTCATTCTTCTTCTTCTTTGTCGGTATCACTCTTGACAGAGTGATTGGGATCGTCATTTAAGGTGTTGGCGAAAAGTTTTACAACTTGCTCCCACTCATACATTACATTATTACTTCCTGTAACATTAATATTTTTCCATTTCTTAATTAAGGTGATGCGTAAGTGGCGATTCCGAACTTGTATTGTAAACCAATTGTCCCAAGAATGCAAGCAACAAGTTACAAACTTAATGGAGCCTGATGCCAAATCGCGGCCTACAGCTGTTAATTTTTTTCAAGGCCCTTGGATTGCCATGGACCCTAGACTGACAAGTACTAATTTTTTTTTAAATTACGTACTTCCACATATGAAAAATTATCCATATAAATTAAGAACAATAGGTATCGTGGCCTTGGATAAAACCAATCATTTACATTTGTGAGATGATCTTTCTCTATGTCGTGACTCTTCGTAGAACAGTCAATTAGTTCACATAGAAGACTACGGCGGTGATAGAGGCGGACTAATACAATCTCCCTGTTGGCAGACTGTCAGCTACAGTCAGTTACACTGCTTCCGATTGTGGATCATTTATCTGGTCGGTCCATAGCATAGACGCTCTGCTATTATCCTTTCCACCTTTCCCGCACTACCAAAATCTCTACGGACTCACTATTCTCTCTACAGACGTAACCAAATACTGCAGTTTGCGCGTCTATACTGTGGTGGACAAAGGCTATGTAATGCCGAGATGATGTAATATTTCTATATTATATCTGACCACACTTTATTGGCATCATGTGTTTATATTTATACGATACTAACTTTTGCCCGCTGTTCGCCCAGTGTAGTTGCGAAAGCGTAAACAGACAGACAGTTACTCTCAAAAACAAAATATAATATGGATTTATGTGTTAATATCCCTCGTTACAATAAATATTGTATACTTTAATATATCTTCTTTAGAATTGACATTCATGGAAGAATCTGTAATGAAGCAAGCACGTGAAGATGCACTGAAGAGGGAGCGGGACGCAGAAGAAGAAAACGAGGTAGAGAGAATAGCAGAATTGCGCCGTCGGGGGCGGGGCAAAGGTTTGTACTCTAACTACTACTTCTAACGATCGTCTATAATTTAAGCCTCACTCGAGTATTAAAAATTATAGAGGATCCTTTGTGGTTAGATGCAAATGAGTCATTTATTTCTAAAAATAGGTTTTCAAAAACAGTAAATCAGCAAACCCGCTTCTCTTATGAATTACCCTTACTCTTCTTACTATGCGTTTGGACAAACAAACGTTAGGTATAGAAAGATAAACACATCCACCATCTGACAATAGCAATGATGAAGAGCAAGTGATTAAATTGATTACTATTTTAGAAGCTTATAATAAGTACCCTTATTACCCTTTGCCAGTTATCAGAGCCGAGTGTGACATACATTAGGTTACGAACGCGATGGATGCACTTTTCACGAGTCTGATGTGAAATAAGCTCACACTAGGCTCCAAGCAGGTATCTAGATCACCATTGTACTTTAAATATTCTATTAACATCATTTTAACTTTCAGAGGGCCTTAAAGTACTAAAATGCACCGATACAACTATTGTAAAGTCGCAACAGTTATTTGAAAATGAACCGTGATTATAAATAAAGAAATAAAAATCAACATTGTGTTCATTCAGTATTTATTAACTTTTAAACTTATATATTTTAAGGTATTATACAAATGTTTTAATATGAAATTGTCGGTGATTTATTCACTAGTTAATAAGTTATACAGTCTATGGAAGACAAGGGACTATCGTAAAGGGCTTACAATATTTATAACATTTGGCACAACATGTTAGGAACAGGACTGCGGATAATACTCTGTGAAGACACAAAAATTAATTAAACAACCAAAACAAAATCATTGTGCTATAAATTTTGATGAAAGGAAAATGATTTGTTATTCGGAAACAACTAATAAATAAATGCTATATAAATATTCAATGTAATGATGACGCCTTGCCTAAGTTCACAGCGTTCAAGCGTTTTTCCTCTAAGCCCTAGCCCAAACTACGTGAAAAGTTTTCGAGCTAACGGATTCTTCTTATTTTTATTTTTCTACATAGGGTCTTTGAACTGAACATGCAGTATGTTCAGTTCCAGCGATGTAAAGTGCAAATTGATGCACAATTACACTTTCTAATTTTTAGTAACGAGTACAGACACCTTCACGTTGAGGTCGGAAACTTTTCAGACCACTAGGTACGTTTGGGGTTGCTTTCGAGTACTACATTACGGCTGACCTACGATTTTTTACTCGAAGCGGACTTAAAAGTTATGGTAATAAAAATAATATTTTCTTTCTTTCTCAAATAAATACCAGCACTTAAAAACGAATGTGTTGTCTCCCTTTATGTGAATATTTTAGTATAAACTGGTATGTATAACATCTCTTATCTAAGTGAAAATTATTTTCAGCAAAAGAGACCATAATTATATTGTCACCTTTCAGTCGTATTTTGCTAAGCTACTTAATTATTTTTAAAAGCGCTAAGTACCGAATATCTTGTAACATACTACTTATAACATTCGCTAGGACGAAAGAACTTTGGATGTTTAAAGTGATTCGATATAAACATATCTATTATAGGTATGTTAAATATAACACAAATTTTCAATATTAATAATTTCTCGTCTTTGTAATAAGCTACAGCACCAGATAGATAATGTTGCTGGCAATACCGGCCGTGTTCTACGATGTAGTATTTCATTGATAATAATTTGAAAATATTTAAAATAGTATAACCGAACTGCATAGAAGTGGTAGCAACATACATTATAAAATGGTATGCATAATTATAAATTTCATAAATTTCTAAAAATTAAAACCGACTTCAACGAACATAATGATAATTTTCACAAACTTTTTAAAATTTGTTCTTCAATGATTCTGAGAAATACACGACACAAAGAAAATAAATACAAGTCAATTGAGAATGTTCTTTTTTGAAGTCGGTTAATAAGATTATATGTTATTGGTTTAAAGTGAGGACGATGATCTTATACATAATATATTTATAGAGATAGAAAAAAAAATTAAATGATAAAACAGTGTTGACTCGAATGAGCTGGACTGCGTTAATATTGCAACAGGTTCAGTGTAACACTTTCTTGATACTTGATGCTATCTGCCTCTTCATATGTAATAAGAAGATATTATTGTCTGATCATACTGACATAGATATGAATCATGCAAGATTCATTTATATTACAGACCATTCGCATTATTTAATAATAAAGCTTCGTTGCGAACTGAAAGAAGGTAGTTTAGCCACGCACAAGGATGAATGATAGAAGACGAATGTAACTTATTGACCAAATGTATGAGGAACTGTCCGGAAAGGTTGTCCTGAACGAAAAATACGGCCAAATTGTAGATGTTTGGAAGAACGGCCGTGTGGAAAGCACCAGGAACCGACGAGCATGCAGCGATTGATACATGTTGTCATAGCAAGTGTTGTGTCAGGGTCGTTGTAATTAGAGACCAATTGTATGTGCCTAATCCTCTGGGAAATAGGCGTAACGTTATGTATGTTTGTAAGTAGGTAAGGCATTCATCAAGCCTCGTGTCCTGACCAAACAGCTTCAAAGTTTAGTAAGAAACTATAATTTCTAGTGAAGTGATTGAAGTCTTGATAGATACGTCACTATTTTCTTAACGCGAATAGAGTATAGTAAATCATACAGAAATCTTTGAATGCATTTGTTTTGAATCTATTACTTTAGCCTATTTTTTATGAACATGGAATGTCTAGTCGTTCTGTGCGTTCAATTAAAAGGTAAAACTAAACGTTTCAATATTTATACGCAGCTGATCATTTTCAAGTCACTCAATTTATGCAATATTTAAAAAAATATTCACCTAAATTATTAAAATATGTTAAAATAAATATTAACTTAATTACATGAATTAATAATTAATGTTTAAACTACTAGTAGCCAGTTATTTATTCAATAAATTATTACACATTATATTTATACTTTTCGTTCACGAAATTTGGCAGTTGGATCAGTAATAACATTTCATAAATAACTATAATTACCACAGTTATCTATACCTTGGACACATTGTTTTTTGAGAGCTCTGCCTTAAAATATATCGTTTTAATGCGATTACGCCAGAATGTAGTATTTAGCACCAATACGCCTTTAAAACATTGGTGAGACAATGATATTGATTCACCTATTATATTTTATATTCAAAATGTTTGAGTTTTTAACGTTTGTTTCTTTTTTACTAACTTTGCTTCTTTTTCAATATAGTGTCCTGTCCTGACAGTTGGGCAGACAATTTGCTGGGTGCTAAATTGAATTAGAGTTTTTATATATTTACTGACATTAGTTATATCCAATAAGCTTAAAAAAGGGATTTCTGGCCTGGAGTAAATCTTGGATTTTGCATGACTTTAAGCATGTGAATTCCACAGTCTAGGGATAAAAATGAACACAAAGATTTCATACACTTAAAAATATACTGATGCCATTCCGTACATGTAAAATATTTATGCAAAATTTTAGGCATTTTACAACTCTTATAATATCCATAAACATAGAAACATAAAGGTTTTTAAAATATTTTAGAAGAAAGCTTAAAAATTAAATTGTAATAATTTATTTTGAAAATATTCATCCGTTAGTAATATTAACAACTTTTGATTAACTAATGTCAGTTTTGAAGTAGCGATAAAATTGTTAGAACTGCAAAATCTTTAGTTTAATAACTCTTCGATCGTTATATAACTGCAATTAATCCTCATGACTAGCACTATATAAACCTAGTACTGAAATTTCAGAAATGTTCATTTGATACTAATCACATAGTCCATAAAATATAACTTGATCTTTGCTACTGTTACCACTAGTGCTATTTCAGAACTTACGAGGTCGTTACTGGTTTGAATTTTTATTTAATTAAAAGTGGTACGTACGAATTACAATATAGATAAAATATAAATAGATACGTAACATGACGCTTGTTCAAAGTTACTTCATCGGTTGTGTGGCCATCTGTGTCATAGAGATAGTGATACATGTGTGTGAACTGGTAACATTACAGCTTACAATGTCAGTGTCGTGTTCTCTCGCTTTAAATGGATTGCACAAGATGTATGTTTACTTTGTGACGCTTCCATTACACAACAAGATCAAGGAATATTTTAAAGAGTGTAACATTATCGAATTGTTCTCTTCAGTATACATATGTTCTTCTTCTTACTGAAATAGGTTCTAATATTTAAGGAATAGTATTTTTCTGCAAAACTGAACATTTTGTCTAGGTCTGATGTGTCCAGTGCGACGCTAGTGTGTTCGCGCTTCATCACGCGGGGGATAAACACCCGACGCGACGTCCGCTCCCGCTGATTTTACTTTCATCGTCTGAAAACATCGCACTACAGATTACAACATATTACAAATTTAGATTCAAAAAAGTTCAGTCCAAAAGTTAGGTACCTACTTTTAAAGTTCAACAGGATCTTACACACAGATTAAAATAGGCATCATTTAGAAAAGTCGATTTATATTATTCTGAATTAAGTATATTTTTCAATTATCAATTTTGAATGTAACAAATATCATTTATTATTAAATTTATAGTCTATAATTTTGCGATTACAGATATATTTTTGCTAAAAGTTAAATTACTGCATTAATAAGTGTATACTCGTTGCTCTATATACTTTTTAAAATCCTCCAAATGTAAGTTCTTTTTAAACTGTTAAAAAAAAACAACACTAAAAATAACTATAGCTGTAGTTAAGTATTAAATAACTATATTATTAAATTAAATGTAAACCCAAACCACCAAAGCGTACCACCGCCGTTAATGTTGTTATTGTAAATTCACTTCACCACTACGAGGTGCAACTGTACTAAAGTGCAATATAAAACAAACATACCTCTTATCAATCGATTTGAAACACTCATTTGAGACCAATATATATTGTAGTCAAGACATAACTTGGTGACATCTTTAGTTGCTGTTATAAAATGCTACACATTCAGCTATGAATTGTTCTTTTTTTAGTTACAAAATGAACAAAAAAGGTAAGCATATTTCAGTAATAAATAATTAAATCGCCTAGTATTATTTAATTTTTAATTCATTTGTGTTGATACTAATTCACTTACACACACACAACTTAATAAAAATGTAATTTTTTTATTACTTTTCACGCTATCTTCTTCACTATACTGTGTCGAAAACTTAAAAATATAAAGTTACTGCCAAAACTAAAAGCAAATTAAACAAATAATACTAAAATGTCTAAACAACATGTACAGGCTTTGACGTAAGTTAGGTCACGAACATTTTACAAGTCCCTACGGAATACTTTAATGTCTACCAAAGTGACTTTACTCAGCCTGATGAAAGGCATGAATAGAATCCTAGAGCGGGGGCTATCATACTCATTGAGTTTTTTTTTATTTTGACTCCACTTTGCCTGATGGGAAGCATGAGTAGAATCTAGGAGTGGGGGCCACCAGTCTGCCTGCGATGCAGGAAGTATGGCGATGCCGACCCACACTATGGCGGCTTCGTGAGATGCTTTTTCGTGAATGAATGTAGAGAATTTGGGCTACGGTAACTTTATGCACTTGGTAAAAAACAATAAGAGTTATTTAAAGGAGTGCGGATTTCTAAGAGACCAAAGGTGTCTAGGTCAAGGTGAGTGTGAGACTGGAGGCCAAATGATAGAGAAAGCATCTCCCTAAGCCGCCAAGTGTGGGTGATGCATTATCTGTACACAAAATTAACTTGGTTATCCCTACTCTTAGATTCGACTCATGCTTTCCATCAGGCAGAGTAGAATCACTTTGGTAGACTTAAATATAAAAAGAGGGTATTTCGCGGTTTAAAGAGAAATAGTCCAAGTATGTACATGATACTCGTATATATTCGGTGCAACAATATACAGATTAGTGTTGTTAGTAAGGCAACTTACTGGTGAGTTGGTTATGTCACCTGAGCAGTCATCGTGCAGTGGACACACGAGGTCGCCCAGATCCAAGTCATCCTTGCTCTTCTTGCGCTTCAGTGAGAACTGGCTTTTCTTTGGTACCTATATTTTACAAATTACAATAAGTATTTATAGTCAACATTATTTTAAAAGAAGACTCAGTAATAGGATAATATAAGATTCTGTAAGGTACGGTTTTCTATTTAGATGACACTTTTATCTTTTTATTACTTCTTTTTTAATTCCTATTTTAAGTTTATTAAAATAGTGCTCCATGAACTAAGGCAAAAAAACAAAAACACAATGCATTGAGAAAATCTTAACAGAATAACGTTGGATGTCGTATCTAAATTATACTTTGACTAGCTGCGCCCCGCGGTGTTACCCGCGTATTTTCGGGATAAAAAGTAGCCTACATGATGTGATTATCCAGAACGCATTTTTAAATTAGACATTTACAAACTATCATTATGGTTGCTATGCAAGTGTGATGCATACATAGCAACCAGTGTAGTTTTGACAGGAGATAAACAGTGATACATTATGACATCTACGATTTATGTATTTTTATAATCACCTAGCTTTCGCCCGTGTATCTGTATTATTGCAGTAAAAAGTAGACTATGTCTTACTCTGATATATAAGCTATATTACTACAAAGTTTCATTCAAATCCGTTCAGTAGTTTTTGCATGAAAGAGCAACAAACATACATACACACATACATACAAACTTTCGCGTTTATAATATTAGTAGGATATTGTAAGCCTCGCGGCGATAAAAGCTTCTTCATACCTTATATTTGGTGGTTGCAGTCAGTGGCTGATAGCCAAGAGTCTGTTCGGCGTTGCGTTTTTGCTGAATTACTTCCCTGCCTAGAAGATCATTAAATCTGAAAAAGTTTAACAAATGTTTCATTCTGTTATATACATTTTAGGATTTTTTTTGTTTTTAAAAATACCTCTGTGTAAGATGCCGCCGCAGTAGGGTCTTGTTGGCTGGAATGTTTAGTAAGGCGGCCAAAAGCTCGGCTGTGAAACGTGGCTCTAGTAACATCAATCCACCGTGAACGCCTGTAATTGGATTATTGTTAAATGAAGGTTCTTAAACACCTTTTACAAAAAACTGGGTCGGGAAGAAGGGATATTTCATAACTTCTTACAATAAAATTCTCCCAGTAATAGAATTAAAAGGAGTTTTCCGCACGTCTAACGTTCAGGGAAGCACCCGGTCTATACGAGGTGGTCTGACATGTGGCCGATTGCCAATGTCAGCACTCAAATCTGCCTAAATAAATAAGATATGTACTTGAATAAGATAAATTGAAAATGTTATTTTCAGTTTCGATAAAGAGTTTGGCCTAATGGTTTGAGTGGTCGCCACGCCGCTTTCTACTGCGCTAAGTGTCGTGGGTTCAACTCCTACGCGGGACAACCCTATGTGATCCATAAATTTTATTCTGAGTCTGGGTGTTCTTTGTGTTCATTCATGTATTAATAATATTTTCGGACATCTTACACACAACGCCATCTAGTCTCAAACTAAGCAGAGCTTGTATTATGGGTACTAGACAACTGATATAAATACATAAACATACTTTATACTACAACAGTAGTTATTGACTTCTGTTCCAATCAATGAAAATTGAAAAGAGAACGTTAGTCTCTTCCTTGACCTGAATAAGCGGGAGGAAAAAAATGTATGAAAATCCATTTCTAACGTGTTTTAGAGGGAGAGAAAGTTGTATGAATTTTCATTTCTCATGTGTTATCTTATCTATGGCGCGCGCCTGCCCAAGGAGTTTTCATATAATTTAAATATGGAATCTCCGTGCCACTGACATCCTTTTGTGAAGAATAAAAAAAACAAAAAAAGCGCGAAATATTGGTCAAATTCTAAGCTAAATTGTGTCTTACATGGGTGTCTTACGTTTTAATTTTATTTCAAAAATACTTTAAATTTTCCTCACAGGTGTAGTATAAAGCACTGTGTAGCACTCGGGTGAAAGTCCCATTCCCACCTCGGGAGTATTGTGGCCCTAGGCTGCGCCTTCGGGCCATAAACTGCTCCCTCGCTAGTAATCGGTCCCTTTCCTCCCTCGGTGAACAATGTACTATTTTTTTTTGTAAATACATATAGGTATATGAAAAACAGCCCTGTGTGTTAGTAAAGTCCCTCGCGACACAGGATATATATTGGCACGTGTTACCTGCTCCGCGCAAGTTGGGCGCGTACTCGGCCAGATCGATCTCGTTGAGCCACTGCATGACGCGGTGCGAGGACCAGCGCGCTACGTCGGCCGCGCGCAGCTCCACGGGCTCGCCCTCGGCCGTGAGCGCGCCCTCGCCCTCCGCCGCGCGACGGATCATCGTGTCCGGGTCGAACTTGTTGTCGCGCAGTACTTGAATACCTGTATAAACCACCGTTACAAACTCGTGTTAAAGTTCGAGTGGACAACGACTGCAATGAGAATAAAACTTGAAACAAATTCTTATTAAGCCGAAACCTCTTTTCTAACTAGACGCCTATGTTTAGCAGTGAATTCTTGTTATAAATTGTGCGAGCTAAGATGGCACCCGAGTCAAATGAAAGTCGTTTAAAGTACTGAGTGCAAGAAAAATATATTTTATTCTAGTTTATTAGGGTTCCGTAGCCTAATGGCAAAAAACGGAACCCTTATAGATTCGTCAAGTCTGTCTGTCTGTCCGTCCGTATGTCACAGCCATATTTTTCCGAAACTATAAGAGCTATACTGCTGAAATTTGGTCAGTAGATGTATTCTGTAAACCGCATTAATATTTTTACACAAAAATAAAAAAAAAACAAATTTTGGGGGTCCCCATATTTAGAACTGCAACAGTCAAAAAAAATTTTTTTCATCAAAACCATACGTGTAGGGTCTATATACAGCTACGAATAAATAATAAGTCAGGAAGTCTAACTCGGAACAAATTTCACACAAAAAGTGGCCCAACTGGAAACCAAAACGACTTATGAAACAAAAACCAATCTTAACCGAGGTTAGAAATAGACATTGTTTGTGATTGGTTTGAGTTCAAAACAAAAGCAGGGATGGCTTCATGCGTTTGCTGCAATGTCTGCTATGACAGCAGCGTGAACGATGTTATGTAATAAGTCGACCGGACAGTTAATAAAATAATAAAACAATATAATTTTATAATTTTTATATATTTTTTTGTAATAAACGCTATGTTCCTCGAAATATCATTAATTTATTAAGTTTTTGCCTAGAAGACATTAAAAAAGAATATTTTTTCGCAATATTTATGGAATATCATTTTTTTCTAAACTAAATAGTTTGCGCGAGAGGCACTTCGAAAGTGGTAAAATGTAGTGAAGACGGATTCTGAGAAATTCAACGACTACACATTTTATAAAAAAAATAAAATGATCATTATTTGTATGGTGAAAATAACATAGATAATCAATTTCAAATCTAGGAAAGACGGTCTTTATTTAAAATAGATACGTATATACAGCTAAATTAAAAATATCGAACCCAAAGATTAGGTGTAAAAAATAGCAGTCAAACCGCACCAATTTACGTTTTTGTGCTTTATGCGCTTGAGGTTCTGCAGTATTTGTTTTAGTGCTGCTCAGGTAAATCACATACTTTAAAATTTGCAGAACGTGAATTTTTGAAACCCAAAAAATTTAAACATGCTTTAATTCCACTAAACATGGATTTTCAATGCTATAGTAATTCTCACAAGTGTAAAAAGCCGGACCATCATTACATATCGATTGATTGTTTTTCTAACCCCCGCGGACCGCCACCCCACCCACACCTGGTGGTGTGTCGGACTCGAAAGGCACTTTACTACCTGAGTTAAGAAAATACACATGCATACCAATAGGAGGCAGGCCTCATTTATTATTTACCCGAAAGCATTGTTCGTGCAGTGATTTAAATGATATTAGGTAATACCTAATAAACTATAATTATTATGGAAAGATTCGTGCAACGGTAAGAGTGCTGTTAACGCTACTCGCAAGACGACAGAGGGGTGTCACGCGGGGGAACGGTATCATGTCTCGTTATGATCCAGGTGCCATCTTTGCTAGCACGAGTTATAGTTAGTTAGTGAAATACAAGTGACAACCCTAAGTGACAATGCAAGCGTAGCAACTTTAAATAAACTACTGTTTTATATGTGGTAATGTAGTAGATCCTCTATTTAGGGTTAGGCCGTCGGTTCCGTTGTCATGAACATCTATGATAATAGTTATGGTAAAAACTGATATTTGGGTTAAATCGGTTGAACTAATAACCGACCCCATATAATATTAGGATTAATCAAGACTAGGAGGATAAAGATGATGTACGAGTATTTGTGGATGTATGACTGTTATGTAGTAGGTTTGAATGTAAGTAGTAGATATGCATGTATGTGTATATAGTAGGTATGTGTGAATGTGTATGTAGTAGGTATGTGTGTATGTGTACGCAGTAGGTATGCGTGTATGTGTACGCAGTAGGTGTGCGTGTATGTGTATGCAGTAGGTGCGAGTGAGCGTGTATGGTGAAAAGTGTTCGGCGGGTACCTCTCCTGATGGAGAGCGCGTGCGTGGCGTGCGCGACGCGCAGGTGCGCGTGCAGGTCGGTGTGCGTGAGGCGGTGCAGCACGCGCGCGTCCAGCGCCGCGTCACTGGCGGCCGCGCGCGCTCCACACACGCCCACGTCCTCCAGCCAGCGCAGCGTCCACGCCGTGTCCAGCCGACCCGCCAGCGACAGGCACGGGTCGCCGTGACCGCCCTGACCGCACAGCATTTTTACACTCAATAAATATTGTTAACTTAAATGGAAACAAACAACAAATATCCATAATGACACTCAATAACATCTACTTTTAACTTACGTTTTTAACTGTTTTAGACTTTCGCGACTATTACACATATTCATGTTTTATACTGTAAACGGGACTTATTCGCGATAAAATTAAAAAGGTTACGATACCTTCTACTTCCCGATCACTCGACAGTCTACCCGTGATCACGAGCTGTATAACCCGTTCGAAACGTCGGAAAGTAGGTAGAAGGTATCGTAAGCTTTTTAATTTTATTACATAGATCTTGTACAATCTCGGTCTTAGTAGTAGTCGTACCATTTCAAGTTGTGTATAATGTTCTTATTTGATATAAATGAGAGTGGACTTATGAACTTGCTAGATCGATACAATACTTAAATGTTTTAATTGTAAATACATATATATTATACATAAAAATATTTAAAGTAGGAAAAAAATATTTGCCGTTAATATAAAATTTGGTTAATATAAACGATCTGGGAATCAAACTCAAAACGTCGGCACGGCGGCAAGTCGTTGTTATTATTGCGTATTAATAATAACTAACTACTACTAACCGACAAACGCTGATATAATTTAAAAACTTACTAATAGATCAGTAAGTGCCAGTACGATCTTCTTCTTGTGTAGCGGGTGTTTGATAGAGAGTTCTTTTTCGATAGTGTTGTGCGATGCGGCCGCGAGAACTCCTCTAGCATCGGGCGAGGCTCCGAGCCAGGCGCGAGCGTTCCCCACGTACACTTCGAGTCCGAGACTCTCTAGCCAACCGCAGGTGGTCTCGCAATCCCATTCACGTACGTCCGTAGTCTCCCTATAAATGTAAATTGCTGTTTACTAAAATAATTCAAGTGTATGTAAACTAAACGTTTACTTAGATAATTTAATTATCTATGGTATCTTGTTTATTTGAAATTTAATGGTAAGATGATACACATATTGACATTTAAAAAAAATTAAGTAATTAATCTAGTAATTCTCTGTACATTTAATAAAATTATAAGATCTGTCCGTCTGTCTGTCTATATCTGTACATTAAAAATTTTAAAGAAAAACTAATGGCCCCCTGCCTTTATTAAAGTTTTTAAACAATTTATAAATTCTTGTTGTGCGCGTTTATCTCAGAACTCGCTCAACTGATTTCGTTTCGGTTTTCTCTATACATTTATAAATTGTGGTAAACTTTAAATAACATTTAGAGTTTTATTTCAATTGGATAACAAATAATCATATCAGTTTAAAGTGTTACCGAGATAAACGATGTACGATAAATGATGTATAAATGAAAAGTAGCATACCAGGGCATAGGGCTGGTCCGCGGGCGAGGAGAGCGGGAGGCGCGAGTGCCGTCGGCTCCCTCGAGGCGAGCTCGCAGGGTCGCGCTCCCCGCGGGGCTGGCTCGCCCGCCGCCCTCCTCCTTCTCCGCTACGAATCAACAAACAACTACAATAAATAAATAAATAAATAAATATTTCGGACATCTTACACACAACATCATCTAGTCCCAAACTAAGCAGCGCTTGTATTATGGGTACTAAACAACTGATATAAATACATAAACATACTTTTATTTTTGTAAATACATACATAATATACATAGAAAACACCTAGACTCCGAAACAAATATTTGTGGATCACAAAAATATTTGGTCCGACCCGGGAATCGAACCCGAGACCTCTTGATCAGCAGCCGCATACGCTAGCCACTAGACCAACAAGGCAGTCATCAAGGCGGTCACAACTAATTACCAACATATACATAGCTCAATGAACAAATCATACTGACTGCATGGATAGCGAAATATAGCCGGTTCCAAAAATAACGGGTCAGTCACATAAACCAATAACGGGTCAGTCACATAAACCCGAATATCTCCCGAACTACGTATGCCATCCTAATGAAACGAAGACTGTTCAATTGAGAATTTAATTATACAGATAAAAAATAAAATAAAACTTAGTTACACCCACAATATTAATCTTAAATTAAAAAAAAACTAAAGTAGTCATATTTTTCTTAAGATTACATTTTTTTTATGATTGTTTTTTTTTGCTGTTTTTCATCACTTTCTTCATTTAATACTTTGTATTGCCTCCACGTGATGAAGCCTCCAGTGATGAAAAACAGCAAAAAAACAATCATAAAAAAAATGTAATCTTAAGAAAAATATGACTACTTTAGTTTTTTTTTAATTTAAGATTAATATTGTGGGTGTAACTAAGTTTTATTATATTTTTTATCTGTATAATTAAATTCTCAATTGAACAGTCTTCGTTTCATTAGGATGGCATACGTAGTTCGGGAGATATTCGGGTTTATGTGACTGACCCGTTATTTTTGGAACCGAGATCAGCTTTCTGTACCACCGAGTTTTGCAAAATAAAAATCTGATTCTTATTCTAAGAGTTCTTTGTGTCGTTATTTTGATACGTAATTTACTGGATGTACGCCCTTATTATTATTTTTAAATTTAAAATAGCCAACTCCTTCCTACTTTAGGTTAAGGCTCTGATAATATTTTCATTTTTATAAGTACATATGAAGTTATAAAAACTTTTAGAAACTTACTGATCGAATTTAATCTACTCTCAATAACTTTACTGGCACAAACCATATTTACAAAGTGAGAGATAGGAACACAGCGTCACAAAATTTAATACATTTTCACTTACCATACCTTATGGAACAGGTATTAAAAGTCACAATTTCCTCTACACAACCAACAAAACGTCAAACCTTTATAACAGGAACTCCTTTCCTTCATCTTATACGAAGCTTACACATATACATGCAATAAATTACGACTAAATTAAAAGTAAGCTTTCAAGGCTTAAAGGTTGTAGGACTTAGGCAGCACGCAACACATGCGAGGATATTGTAATATACAGTACATTAGGCATCTATTGGAAACAATTTATCAATAATACAACATACAAGGAAAGCTGAAAGCGATTCAAGTCGTCATGGACCGATTTGAGTGAGTAATTTTCTCAGTTTTATTTTACATCTCATTTCTACGGGCTGATTTTTTAAGCATTCAAAAGTTACTTTCAAAAACAGATATCCATGTTTACTTAAATTTAATGGTGAGTATCAGAACCCTGATAAACATAATATTACAATAATTTTTTTAGTGGATTTATGTCTAAATCTATTATATGATTATTAAGAAATGTTTCTAATAATTCTCTAAAACTTAGTTATAAATTACTAAAATTTTATTTACACATCACAATGTATGTCAATTTTACACATAAGTATTATGTTTTACATATTGATATATCAACGACGACGAAAAGTCTGAACAATTAACAATGATAACATTACAACTACTCAAACCGCATCGGTAACCCGTTCTGCCCGCTTTCTGAACTAACTTTAAAATGTCACGGGAACACAGAAACATTAGTATACTATGCATCAATAGAAAATTTACTCCCGCATTTAACTTTTAAGCACCAGTTACGTGGTACTTTAAACTTACAACCTTAAACTTGAAAATAACAGATAACCGTCCTTTAAAGTTAAATAAATTTAATGAAGAAAGGGGTTGGGGAAAACTTTAAACATAGTTCTAAGTTAATACGATGTATTCAGTCACAGTTGTATACAAAAAAACCAGCCCGCATTATATTTAGTTTAGCATCAAACGAAGCTGGTATAAGGAATATTCGGCCATGCCCTACAAATGTAGTCCATAGTGTTGCGTTTGCCCAGAGACCTAGGTTCGGTACGGAGTGCCCGCGACCACGTGCCACCACCATTTGGTTCTGTTTACCGAAGGCCACGCGCGCCTCTGACGTCACCACGGACGAGCGAGGCAGCGACGAGTACATGTGCGTGTTGCGCTCGATCTGACGACCGTAGTTCGCTGGTGGAGTCTGGAATAACGTCATTCGAGTCATTCCTTTAATTACAAATATGTAATACATAACAGTAATAGAAAAAGTATTTCAATAAAGCTTATGGATAAAATGTTAAATCCAGAACAATATATCTGTAAGGAACGGTAGCCGGAATAATTACAATAATCTCATGAAAATTTCGATCGTTCATGTTATCAATGATTTTGACTACATTTATGTTCATTTTTCAAGGCGACTAAGGGATAAACTACGCAAGACAACATCAATGCAAAGAGAAGGAAAACTTGAAACCAACCCTATACCAACTCGTCTGGCCAGGGTCAGTGGTATAGTAGGCCAATACCTCCTTTTCAAGGAGAGGCCTACGTCCAGCGGTGGACTGTTAAAGGCTGTTGATGATGATAATGATGTTCATGTTTCAAGTTTCGACGTAATCACATATCACTAGGACATTAACACCAAATGAATAGGTGATTGTGATTTACTAGATTCTCCGATCCAGAATTCTGAGAATTCTCTTTCTCTCTCTGAACTAAATATATGAAATTTATGTAACTGTAAAACACAAATGTCAATGTAAAAATATCAAAAAGTAAAACGCATACTCTGGGAGGCGCAGGTCTCGCAACCGGTAGTGGTGTGACAACGGATTCAGGAGGCGGCGAACGTTCTAATATTCCTCGTTCAGCTGCCCGCAAACGCACTTCACTTAACTTCGACAATAGCTCCAGTTTTTGTGTTTCAAGAGATGAGCGCAGGAGCATCTCCTGTAAATTGGAAAATAGAACTTATTAACTACTGACGGCTCATGAGACTGCTGATCACGGTTATAGGATTAATGGTAGTTAGTAAATCTACTTAGTTTCGTTAATATATGCAGATGATGGAATTGAAATTAGATAAAGGAATCACAGCTGAACCGTGATACAAAATCTCAGGTACTCGAAACGTCAGAAAATATATACAAAAATCGTGGTTATGGTACTGCAATTTGGCAAGGTATCAGGTAGGTACTTAAAGGACTCGCGTACTCTTCGCCAAAACTGTCCCTGTCACGGCATCGTAACCGTAACGGATGTCAAATTAAACAAGCTGATAAGCTTGTAGCGATATTATTTTGTTATATGCATAATAATACTGCCTCGTTGGACTAGTGGATAGCGTATGCGACTGCTAATCAAGAGGTCTCGGGTTCAAATTCCGGGTCGGGCCAAAAAGTGTTTTTAGGTTTTTCTTAGGAAATTCCTAATAGCAGCCCGGATTTTGGAAGTTTGGCGGTGTTTCACGCCCGTGCCTCGAAGAGCACGTAAAGCCGTCGGTCCCGGTTGTCATAAACATCTATGGCAATCGTAATTGGGATGTCAGTGCCCTCAAATATACTGACAACTAGTTCAATCTTCGAATTTCAGTTCTTCCTTAGGGTTGCATAGGTCCGATGCCAGTCGCTCCGTGGAAAAACTGATATTCAGGTATAACCGGTTGAACTAGTAGCCGACCACAAACAAAAAATAAGGATAGGAAGATGATGACATAATAATATTTCTATTATAAAACAAACTGCAGCGTATATTAGTGCTGGAGGAGACTTGGTCTTGATATCCTGCACGACCATATCAGGCAATTTAGGCACAGTATTGTCGAAGGTTCTTATTTCATTTAAATTTCACAATGTTACTTACATTACATTTAGAGAAGTTTTTTTTTATAATTTCAATCTTTTTTAATAATAATTGATAGTGTCTAATGCAAATATTGTGCATATTTTTAATATTAGTAGCACATATACTAAGTCTTATGTAACTTCATATTTTATAAGATTGCTTGTGTTTACTCTGTTAATATGCCTTAATAAATAAATAAATAAAATATATCCTTTCGTACGTGCCCCGATGACTTATAGACAATTCTACCGATTTAAAAGAAATATTTTAGTTCGCTTTTGGCGGGTTTACTTTCTAGTAAGACTAATCGACATCGTTCGACGATTACAAATTTAACTGTGATTTTTAACTGATACTTTATTGATTTTTTATTTTATTCTATCTTATTCTTTATCTTATTCTACAATCCATTTAAACAAGCTATAAAGAACTGGTATGCAAGTACTTATATTACACAAACAAGTATGAAGATGGTATATCAAAAACCATGATACCAAAATGGAACTGTCACAATGGAGCGTAGTTATTAGACGCTGTCGAATACGAACGTCTAAACACGACTTGTACCAAATTAAATTTGGATCAAAGAGGATTTTTATAGTACATAGCTGTAGCTCTTCGTATCCGGCTGTGTAATAAGAAAGGCGCGAGATGTGTTAACGGTACACATTGCCATGAACGTAAATGTACTACAGAATTAGAACTATTTGAGCGATGTGTTTATTTTACTTGTACATTACTATGTGGAATGCCATCAACGAAGAGGCGCTCCATTTTTTCTTTCGTAATGGATCTTCATTCCGCGTTGCGCAAAATCTTGCTTGTTTAACTTCCTCCTTTTTACATTTTTAGGATTCCTATTTTAAAAGGCTATTCCATTACAGTTTCGTCTTGTTCATTCATTTGCAAATATATATTAACAATTCGAAGATTCCGTAAAGAAATTCATTTAAGTAAAATATATAATATCGGTTATGTGCTGCCTTAAGACCGTGACTAAGACATTGAGTACATACCGTTGGGGATTTAGGAACTCCCAAAATAGTGAAAAACAATCCTCTTGTAATCCATACTTCATACAGGGACGAGGTATTTTCAAGAATGCGTTTGAAGAAAAACGATTTTAGTGTACGATATTATATGGATGGTGATAAGATAATGTCTTAATTATAAATATTTACTATCGACACGGAATATCTAATCAAATCAAGTTTGTAAGAAACATCAGTAAATTTGAAAATTTCAGTTTTATAAATTAAAAAATTCTAATATTACTATATAATATATATCATTTAGATTAAAACAAATACTACCATATGTTATTTGTAAATATTAACACGTAAACATTACAGAGGCTTAGGCATCATACTGATTGATGTCAGAGGTTGTAGAGAAAACTAATATTCACACTTTACCTAGACACGTTCCCACTTGTCTTTTTTATAGGTAGAGTGTGAACATTATTTTTGACAGAACTTTAGTTCATTCTATCATAGCTTGTCTTGTTCCTGATTAAATTTAACCCGAAATATCATATTACAGCAAAATAGCTAGTGCCGCTCTGGTATTCTAAATCGCAAAAGACTGTCTAATCTTCTGAGGATCTAAAGAAACTACTGTTTCTCAGATGTTGCTACTTTGGTAAATATTCGCCGAGCTCTGGTAGCATAAGATTGATGCAGATTTTGATGTTTATATAATTAACAGAAGTACAAGTTCAAATAGGTAATAGTCACAATAAATTTGTGAGAAAATAAGGTTAAAGTTGAGAGAAGCAAAAAGTATTCCGCCTGCCAACTGCTTAAGATCATTGTTCCTTTGGATTGTCAGTTGTCAATATTACAGGAGGGGATAAAAATATCTTTGGTCGTGTGAGCCTCACACGAAGGTAGCGTAGAGAATATGTGTGTTGTGGAGATGTGTCATTGTCATTTTTATGGCGAACAAAACGAAACCATACGAACGAACGAAACATATTCTTTTAATTTCCTTTTTATTTTATTAAATTCACAGAAACAATACTTAAATGAAGTCTAATTATTTTGATCATATAATAAACTAATTTAATCGTTTAATCGATTTATTTTATTTCAAAAACTGTTTTATAGTCTATGGTTGTTAGTTATGCACAGGGCATTGTCATTTTTAATGGTCAATGAACGAACGAAACATATTATTTTAATTGCCTTTTTATTTTATTAAATTGACAGAAACAATACTTAAATGAAGTCAAATTATTTTGATCATATGATAGGTTATTTTAATCGTTTAATTGATTTATCTATTTCAAAAACTGTTTTAGAGTCTATGGTTGTTAGTTATGCACAGGGCACTTCACTACCCGTCCGAAGTGTGGGCAGTCGATGCGTGTATTCGCCTTATTCGTGTCCTTTGAAGTGTGTCAAAAAACCGACAAGTCGACGTATATGCAATTCGCTATTCGATGCGTACGAATAAAGCGAATATTGGCGAATATACTCTCCACACTTCGCCGTATGCGCGCGAATAACCCGCATAACGAATAGCGAATAGCGAAGTGTGGTGCCTGCTTTATATTAGATTCAATTCCTAGACCATCATCAAGTTGTTTGGGAAGTTATAACTCACAGGTATATTAGATGGAGACTATGGTTGAGGTAGCAAACAACAATGACCCAGATGAGGTACCTGGGTCTGGTCCTAGACGGAAGGTGGCTCTTCGACGAGCACTTCAGCTGGCTCCAAAGTTGGTGGGCACTGCCTCCACCCTCGGGCGACTTTTGTCCAATTTGGGCGGGGCCAGTGTTCCCACTAGGCGGCTTAACACGGGGGTGGTCCGGTCGATGGCACTGTACGGTGCACCGGTGTGGGCGGCGGCTCTGTCCGCCCAGAATAGGGCGCGCCTCTGGCGCCCCCAGAGGATATTGGCGGTCAGAGCCATACGCGGATACCGCACGGTGTCGACCGAAGCGGCCTGCGCCTTGGCCGGAACACCCCCGTGGGATCTGGAGGCGGAAGTGCTCGCTGAAGTTTATCGACGAGTGGCTGAATTCCGGGCGGAGGGGCATTCGCCCGGAAGACGTACGCGAGTGGCGCGAAGCCGCTCGTCGAGCCACCTTGGCTAGATGGTCTTTCCGGCTGGAGACTCCACGCGCTGGCTTCGCCAACGTGGAGGCTCTCCAGCCGGTCATCGCCGAGTGGGCAGGGCGGCAGCACGGGACCCTTTCCTTCCGGCTGACGCAGGTGCTTTCCGGGCACGGTTGCTTCGGAAAGTATCTGCACTCGGTCGCAAGGAGGGAACCGAGTCCCGCCTGCCACCACTGCGACTGCAGTGAGGACACGGCCCAGCACACGCTGGCGGTCCGCCCCGCATGGGCGGCGCAGCGCCGGGCCCTCACTGCAGTAATCGGAGAGGAACTCTCGCTGCCGGTCGTAGTCCGCTCCATGGCCGGTAGCGACAGTTGTTTCACCGCGGTCGCAACCTTCTGCGAGGACGTAATCTCGTAGAAGGAGGCGGCGGAGAAGGCCCGGGAGGATGACCTCCACTCGGACCCGATCCGCCGCCGGCGCCCTGGGCGGCGGAGGCGCGCATACCTGCGTCTCATGCCGCCCTGAGAGTGGCTGCGGGTGGACGGGACGGGTTTCCCCGTCCATCCGCTGTAGTGGCCAGCCGTGAGGGGGTGGCGTCCGCGTGTGACCGGACGTCGCCCAATTTGAGAGGATATGGAGATGGCGCCCGCATCAGTGCGGGCAGGCGCCGGGAGGGGTCCAGAAGGAAAACAGTTACCTGGATCCCTTCCAAGTACAGGCGCAGAGAGGTCACACCGTGTGGTTTTAGTCGGTTCGAGTCCGACACACTGCCCCGCCGAGAGCCCCGGTGGGGTGACGGTCCGTGGGGATTTCCACACGTTAAAAAAAAAAAAAAAAAAAAGCAAACAACAAACTGACTGACTGCCTTGTTGGTCTAGTGGTTAGCGTATGCGGCTGCTGATCAAGAGGTCTCGGGTTCGATTCCCGGGTCAGACCAAATATTTGTGTGATCCACAAATATTTGTTTCGGAGTCTGGGTGTTTTTCTATGTAATATGTATGTATTTACAAAAAAAAAGTATGTTTATGTATTTATATCAGTTGTTTAGTACCCATAACACAAGCTCTGCTTACTTTGGGACTAGATGATGTTGTGTGTAAGATGTCCAAAATATTTATTTATTTATAACTGTAACATTGTACCAATGAAGATTGGTAAAAATTAAGCGTAATTAATACATAGGTTATGTTATGTATTAACATGAAACTAAACATATTCCCCACATATCAAATGGATAGTGACATGATAGACAGACATCTGGATTCTGGAATCACAGTCGACATGTCACGTAAATAACATATCTGCACGTATACGCGTTGAGATAACGAAACTCATAGATCGTTTACATTCAATAAATGTGGCCATAAAATTTGCTTCATAACCTAATTTGTTGCATTACTTTATTTTTTGTCTGAACACACGTAAATTTTTTTTTGTAAGGAAATGATGTAAGGAAGATTGACTGGAATATATAAATGGAATTTATTATTGTCGAAATATTAATCTACGATGCATTATTGTACCAATTTGTAATCAAAACCAAAGTTACGAACCAAATGACAAGTCACTTAGTTTGGTATTTAATTCCGTGATATAATTTATTTGAGATTGTAAAATACGGTTTCAATTTACGATGTACCTACAAGTTGCTTGTTAACACTATCTATGTATGACCACTTTTAACGTTACCATTTACTTCATTTTTATTACAATTAACAACGAAACATACTGTTATATGTATGTTTTAAAATACCTATTACATTAAACGGAAGTTATATCAGAGCCTCTATTGGATAAATCCTAATTATATTAACAAAAGGAAACACGAATCCTTAATTAAAAGCGAGTTTCGAAGCGAAATTCGTTAACCCCAAAATCGTAGTTAATACTCTTTGGAGACATGTGGTACGAGTTATCATTTAATCTGCAGTTCAAAGTGATTGTGTGACGCACAAAGTTGAATAGCGATAAAGGAACCGGGCAACGGCTGAGGCGCGCGCAAGAAATTGTGCTACCCACACCGATCATGATTATTCAATAGCTCCATTCCACTGGGATCCAGGCCGTGCTGAATGTTAAACAGTTTACCGTCTTGCCATCATATTTATCAATTCAACTGCAAATAAACCAACAATCTAGTAACTGGATTTATAAAGCTACTGTTAATTTCTTAACTGTGTAGAAGACCTTTTATATATTTACATGTGGTAAATGAGATTAAACTGTCTCCGACAACTAACAAACTGTAAACACGAACTTGTAAAGTAAGAATCAAGTTCCACAGAGAGACTTGCAAAACAAGCAAGATTGATCCACTTAACTTTCCTTTAACTACGTACAATAGCAAAACCTCATTGTTAATTAATAGAAGCGGTTTTACCTTTTGTAATCTCTGATCTGCATCGTCGAGTCTCTGTCTGGAGTCTTGGAGAGCACGTTCAAGATCTGTCATCTTCTCAGTTTGCGCAGAGATTTGTTCCGACAACACTTGTACTTGTAGCTGGAGGCTCTCCTTGTCAGCCTCCAGCCTACGCACACGGTCTTCTGCATCATTCTGAAATAATAATCGCACTAATGTTACTATATTAAAACACTACAACATTATTTTATTAAACGTCGTTTAAATTTATATTTCAGGTTTTTTTTTCGTTGGTTCAAAGTTTCACAAAAAAATCTTGTTAATTTTATTTTACATAAACATATATGTCTGTCTTTATTGCAATGAGTAGTGTAACTGAATAAACCAAAATTACATCACCCACATCAATTAACGCACTAGCATAAAATACTTGGTTCATTGACACAATTCTACGAGTAGGAGGTAAATTGTTACTTGAGTTAAATGTCTTTAGGAAGTGCCAAACGGGAGGGTTATTTTTTATTACATCCGTACCTTATAATTTCTAGTGGGCATAGGCGGAAGCGAAGGATTCGATGGCCAAGTTCTGTCGTGCATGTAACATGGTGGTGGAACAGGAGGTCCATGGCACCAACACATCGGCGGCCACCACCCTCCTTCTGGGCCTGGTATCGGCCACCGGAAGTGCTCATAAGAGTTCCATCGTCTTTGCAGATCTGGAGGAGTCTCGTCATTCCGTGACCGTCTCGGGCGTGACGAAGCGCGTACTCCAGACGGATGTTGGGGTGGTTTGGAATTTAGTGACGATCTTGTCTTGCGGTCCCGTTCCGAACGATCAGCCGGCGTACGACGACGCCTTTCCAAACTTGCTGCTGAATATTCTTCACCTCTAGGTTGAGAAATCTGATCATCTAATTCGTCATCCATGTTACTAGTGGGTAACCATTTAAAACTATCATCCCGTCTTGTTGAATTATCCAAACGCCTACTAGGCGTCAAAGTGCGATAATCGCCATCACCAACTTGAGTATCATACTCGCGTTCTTCCGAATCCCCTTCACTGGATGAACTGGTATCTGATTCAGACGATTCTGTTCGCGCCGCTACAGCACCTTCCGTCCATGTAGTGCATTTCACTGTTGCTTCATCAGGGCTGTCCGAATCACCGCCTGTCACGAGATAAGCGATGAAAAGCATATCGAACGCGAAGGAGCCTCATGAGCGACACAAACTCACCCATCGGCGAGTACATATAGGAGCGCACGGCGGGGTGCACGTAGCCCGCCGCCGCACGCTCCTGCTCCTCATCAAAGGGTTCCGTTAAATATTCGCAGTCGGACATGAGGCTCTGCAAATGCGACACTGCGCGACAAGCTCTCGGTACGAGTCACCTACGTCTCTCTATTTTAAAGTTTGGCAGTATTCCAATTATATGCTACGTCAGTGACTCGTCCACAGATTACTAGTTACGTACTTTCTTGTGGGGGCGGTTCCTCGCTGGACTGCACCGACGCAGAATCACGTTCAGAGGCCTCAGATGCGGTGGACAAGGGACGTTCACTAGCACAGGACGCTCTTCGTGATTTGTCGTCACAAAATTTTTCTTCTGTTATAGCACGCACTACATTTCTAATCTCTGCGGAGGTCGATCGCGATTTGATAGGACGAGAGTTTTCCTCAACTGAGGTTCGATTATGTAATGCCGCTATGGTAGCAGCCACGAGTGAGCCCCCGCGGCCGAGCTCGCGCATGTTTTAGTTCCAAATGAGCCAGGCTTACACGGATAGGGCCGACGCCCGCGCCCGGAAATAGATCGCAGTATATGCGCCTGATGCAGTTAAGACACCCTTCTACAAAGTTTTATTAGGTGAAACAGTAATCTAATTTTAATAACATAAACATAAATCTTATTTATTATGTGAGCAATAAAGGCACAATATGTTAATTACACAACAAAATTATTGGTCAAATAAAACGCAATAATTGTTTTGTTTATGTACACACAACACACGACAATCAGGCGCAATTCATGTTTGGTAGCGTGCGGCGCGTTCAATACAGGCGGACGCCACTCACCGGCATACAGTTGACACCTTCGTACAGGGAGCGGCGAGATTGCATCCATTCGTCATTGTTTTCAAAGGTATTTCCAATGTAACATTCATTTTCATAGGTGCTCCACGCATAAGCAGGATAGAGTACTGATGGCTCATCATATCCGATTGGCTCCTCGATGAAATCAGGATTGTAAGGTAATTGCGGTGGATAGTACGACGGTGCGGTCGACTCCGTTAGATTAAATTCATAGCGGCCTCTACCCGAACCCAAACAATTCATATTGGCTCCTCTCTCTGTATGCATCACAATATAAGGAACAGTTTTAGATGGTTTTTATTTAATGTTATAATTTGTATTTATAACAATATAAAAATAATACATACATAGGTACTAAATGCAATTCCGTTATATGCACGTAATATACACACAGAAAGCTGTAACAATGAGTTTCACCATATGTTGATATGTATGAAATACTATCAACAGAATTCCACAGAAAATTACATAGAGAATAAGATGACTCCCCTCGTGTCGGAAATAGTACAACAGCTGTTTCGAAAAGAATATCCGACAAACCATCATTTTTACGGTCTGCGGAGAGGGTGAACACGTGTCGAAAAGCACAAAAATAGCCGTAGGCGGAGAGCAATCCGCACACATTAACCAACTGTTGTTAAGCTTGTATAAAATAAGAACTAAGACCCTTAGACCTTATTATGAAGTTCGACTAATGATTTACCGAAATAAATAAAATTTTGGAATTGCGTAAACAACTCAGTAAAATAGTAACTGCGTCTACAAAGGCAATGAACGCAACACTACCGGCCACAAATAGCTGATTAGCAATAGCTCAAAACGGCATGCAAGGTATGATTGATATACAATTTATGATGCGTGATAGAGAATTCTCTGGAATAACCGATCATTATATCAAATAGGCGCAAACAACTAATTTTGTAAACAATAATAATGTATTGACTCATAAAGTCATAAAAATTAAGTTAAACCAAATTAAATATCTAAATTTCAAGACACCAGATGACCTCTAGGAATCCAAATTGTTAAAACTGTTTGCATACTTAATATACTACATAATTATTTATTTTGATTTGAGTAACTTATCCCTATCAGATCTGCTTGATTTTCTAGAGCAGAACAGTCATCTAATATTAAAGGCCTACTACTACAACTGAACTCTTATAACTCAAAAAACAAGTGCACCATGGAGTAAGAAGGTTAGTAGTTACGCTGATTTCAGCAGGAATGGGCCGGCTCGACCGGGGCAGTACTACCCTCACACAGAAACCAAACTAAAATAACAGCATTCGTGCTGTCGCATTTAGTTGGTGGATGCGAGACCGGAGTTCCATTGATGCAGAAGTATCACACTAGGTCGAAATATTGTGGGTCGCATTGCTACACTCACAATGAGGGTGGTAACCCCTGCTATTGGATTCTAAAGGCAGAGTACTCGTAGAGTCACTTATTGAGACGGAAATATTTAAAAAAATATCCAATAGTAGTCACCGAATAGAATTACAGTAAAATCTAATGGTAACACGTAGCGAACATTTAATTCTTCCTTCAACATTGAACACGTTAGCGACACTCGTTTTGTCTGGAACTTATGGGCCGTTACGACACAATATTGTACGATCTTACCAGTTATATACGAGACTATTGTAACTCAAAAAGTAATAAAAAATACCGTAAAATTTCATACCGTCTAGTGGTTACTCCTCCTTAAAGTGATAAAGTAATATTATGTGATATATTAGTAAGATGTACAAAGTGTTAAGTGATCCTGTACATGTATCCTACATGTAGTAGTTTTCAGCACAAACCATTCAAAGTAAATAAATCAAATGGACCAAATGTTTGTGTGATCCGCAAATATTTGTTTCGGAGTTTGGGTGTTTTCTGTTTATAATATGTATGTAGGTATTAACAAAAAAAAGTGTGTAGTATGTATGTAGTTACATATATCAGTTGTCTAGTAAGCTCACATAATACAAGCTCTGCTTAGTTTGGGACTAGATGGCGTTGTGTAAGATGTCCGAAATATTTATTTATTTTGCCCATGGATTTGTCTCCGGCTATCGTGGTATGCACCGAGCTGACGATGATGATGGCTTGTATGTGTAAATGTAGCTTTTCAGAATTCATAAAAGTAATCCTTCAGGAACACTTACTTTTTAATACCAAATTACATGATGATTTGTTGAGTAACTAATGCATTTAGATTACATTATTAGTCGGGATGATTCCTATTAGGAACATGATTCAACGTCTATCGTTTTTAGAACGAAGTAATTTAATATTTCTTAGCGTCAATAAAGTATCGTAATGGTTTAAAATTTTGAAACAAAATATAAAGAAATAGAAGATATGATGACCACATGAAACCCTGACTCTAAAAAGTTTGTTCATTCACACGGGCACGTTTTAAGGCAACAATTGTCAAACGATTCGGGAATACAAAGGTTGCTTATCAACATACGATACGAATCTGGAGAGTGGTGGGTGGCTCGCTGTTAAAATAAGGTTCACTGTATATTTAGTTTGGCTTTGTCTGTTACATTACTAGGATAATAAAACAACGAAATAATTCGCCATGAGTAGCATTCACGATGAGATCAAAACTTTATAAAAAAAAAACTAAATGACCTTAACGCAAAAAATCGAAATAAGGTTTAATAACTGCCTAAAAGTAATACTGGCGATTTTAAAGCTAAATTAAATTGGTTAATAGTTATTCCACGTTTATAAATAATAATCAGATAGATCTTAATTACAACAACGGGAATGTTCTTCAATTTACAGTAGATTTATTCAATACAAAAAATAGATCAATTAAATCAAATGCACATAAACTCGATCCTATTTCCGTATTAAGATAAACGTTTAGTAAAAGAAAAATTAAGATAAGTTTGCAGATGAAATTTCAAAGGTTTCTCTTACGTTTTAAACTCTGAATACAAGTTTTTTTTTCTTTAAAATGCTACAAGTCTTTTGTAACTTATAGTAAACAGTCGAGTAACTGCGTCGTCTCGTATGTTTGAAAAAGAAAATATAAAAATTAATGGCAAGTTAGCCTGAAGTTGACAGCGAGCGACTGCCTCGGTAAAGCCTGTAGCTTCCAAGACGGAAACTTTTATATTTATTTTATGTATGCTGGCTATTATTAGATCGATTAGCTATTGGTATTGACAGTCAGTACGAACTTACGTTTAGGTTCAACTTTCCTTAAATTCACACAGATGTTATTGCTCGTAACAGAAATAGGTCAGCAAGATAGATCAGGGGTACGTCATCATGTATTTTTTATACTTAAACAAATCATCTCACGATAAACACATATCACAATATATTAACACTCACAGAAAGCTAACAGCTATGTGCGATACGACTGAATGTTACTAACTGGTGCTAAAAATTCGTCACATTACAATATAACGCGTCGAGGGATTAGTGGGACAATTTTGTCTATTTGGAACAAAAATATCCAATGGTTAGAAATAATATACTGCAATTGAATTATAATTTATTTTGTGATCATATAAAAACTATTTTACTCTATTTTAATCTATCTTCTACTATTTTTACTATTTATCACAAAATTAATTAATTTTACAACAAAATAATAAGTATTAAATATGTTCATGTACTCGTATATATTTGTTTTTATAAACACTCTAGAGTGTTATTAATTAATTTAGAGTGTAATACTATGTAAAAACTTTTTTTAATTATTTAAATAATAACAGACATCCACAGTAAAAATTATATTTTAATTAATTAATCATTCAAAGTTCAAGATTCAGAGTCCCAAAAATTAAGTCTACGTTTGAAACATTCAAACGTAGACTTAACTTTACCATTCAGATAATATTAGTTTCCTATCAACATTCAATGTAATTTTAATAAATTTATTTTTGTCTTAATAAAAATTCGACAGGCACACTGTGCAAAACGCGGGTCGACACCCTTTCGGCCTGGTGGGCGGCAAATGGACTCTTGGGCGGGCGTTAACTATAAATATCACTTGTTACTATAATATACTGTTCCAGTTAATAATTGGCTGTTGAAAAAAAGAAACCCATGCTTCGGTGGTATATAGAGATATATGGGTTAATTGCACCATTGTTTATTTGTCAGTAGTTAAACAGCATCCGTGTTGAAATGGAAGAATGTAATGTAGGCCTATTTTAATTTCAGTTTAAAACATACCGAGAAATGATTAATTTAGGGCACATACTAGTGATTCAATTAAACGGATGTTAATGAAAAAACATTTTCCCGAATAAATAAATAAAATCTCTAAACACAGAACTAACATGCTGAGTTACTTTTGGCTACCAAAAATGAGGTTTTTATGCTTTTTGTGCTATACACTGCTCTGCGGTAAAACTTGAGCGTATCGTGTCGTTTTTTACTTAATTTCCACCTACTGATAGCTTGTAATTCAACTAGTCAACAGAGGCAACAGCTGGAACTTTTATTGCATAGAAGTACTGCACCAGTCGATTAATTTGGACTACACAGTATTGTCATTATGTTTCTTACTTCAGTAACATCATTACCACGAATAATTTAAATTTAAAACGCAAAATCGTTGTACCAGCCCTTTACAATTTAACCATTCGTTGTGAATTATAAACATTAACCTATTTACAAAGTTAAATTAATGGACTTAGGAAAGCACGTAATAAATAAAAACTTTTCAAACGATATTCAGGAAGTCAGCTGCAGAACGGAACAAGCGTAAGTATTTTTCGTTATAAGGAATCATGATTAAACCAGTATGCTTGTGCTTACTTTGAACGAAAACCGTTTTTTTGACGGCTAGCAAAGTAAATAGCTTTCAGAGCAAAATGATATATGAAATTCACAAAAAAATATAAAATATAGTATATTGACTGCCTTGGTGGTGCAGTGATAGCGTATGTGTCTGTTGTGAGGTGATATGCACGAGTTCGATTCGGTCCGATTTTTGTTTTTGATATCCCAATTGGACCAAATGTTTGTGTAATACGCAAATATTTGTTTCGGAGTTTGGGTGTTTTCTGTGTATAAATATGTACGTATTTACAAAAAACTCATGTACAAAAGAGTAATGATCACCTTAGTCATTGCGATTACAGACAATGCAATATGGTGGCGCATCAGCGTAATTGGGCTCATTACTCTAAAAAGAAGAGTAGAGTTGAAATAGACACGATATAGACAATGTAGAAACGCATCTTGTATCTGAAAAGACTGCTTTTATAAACAACTGCAATATGTACATACATGAATAGGATTAATGAACACAGATTTGGCACCGCAACTATCTGCACTTGACCTAGCATTCCCGGATCTAAGTTTGGACCGCTTTGTAAAGTACTTGACCTGTTTAATGAACTTTAATATATTTGCACCACAGAACGACTCTTCAATGGAGTATGGATCTCCGTCAATGCCAAAGTTCAAAGAACTTTAAAGCAAGGGTCTGAAAAACGCAACACTCAGCTAAGGTGATTAATTTTGAAGACTCTTAATATACATTAACGAGACGAAAGTAATTGTTTCTTCTTTTTACATCTTCTTTTTTGTGTGATATATTTTCATTTCTTTAAATTATTTTTCTAAGAAGTACTAGTTCAACGGTTGAGTTTTATTACCGTAAATTTTATAAAATTACCCATCATATTTTGTAGCAAGTAATGATTATTATGTTATGTATTATATTTAATGGCAATATTGTTATTCACAAATAACCAAAACGTCTAAGATTAAAGTCTAACCTTACAATAAGTTATTTTTTAATAAAAGCAATGCCAACGCTTGGCTGATTTTGGGTTCGAACCTCGGATAAAGCAATGTTGGAGAGGTATTTTGATTAGAAATGTTTATTCCTACTTTTCATTTGCGGGCGCCATTTTGAAAATTTATATAGCCTATGTCACTACCACAATTCTTACGAAACCAACGTTTGGGATGCAGAGCGTGCCAAAAAAATGGACATACATACATAAAAGATTTTTTCCAAGGACAAGACTCATATGAATTTACAAAATTCTCAAAATTACTGCCGAATTTTTTATGTTATTTAAGGATTACCTATGTACATTACGTGGAATGATACAAATATATGAAATACTGCCAAGTTGTCATTTCAAAGTTTAATATTTCAAAATCAGATCATTATATTGATAAACAAATTTTCTTTTACTACTCAAATGTTATCATTTTGTCGTCATGATTCACATACGTATCATAGGGTTCTTATAAGTAACTTTTATAAGCAGAAAAATAACATGATTAAAAACTATAAGAGTTTCTTGTTCAAACTACAGAACCGTAAAATAAGAACCCAAACTGCTAAATCCAATTGGGTACTTAAAAATAATACCCGGCTACGGTTAGCAATCCATTTAGCAATTGCGATCATTATGGTAATTATGCACACTGTCCATAATAGGGGTTGATTACTATGGGTCGAAGGATGGATGAAAATTACGATCGAAGTTGATTTGCATTAGCCATTGAAAGCAGAACTTGATTTAATTAGAATAAATGTGTAGAATTTTAAAAGTGTGTTACTAAAGAGCTTTGTAATAAGCATTAATTTGTTAATCGCCTGTCTCCTATGAGTATAAGTCCGCTTCAAGAAATAATAAAATAGTTTTGGTTAATTTTTGCGCCAGGATAAGGGATACTGCATTCTCGAACGAACAACCCTACAGACAGACATGAACCTACAGACCCTAGTCAGATACAAACCCAAGTCAGATATTTATGTCAATGTTCCCGTAACTGGAAAATGAACAGGAACATTAACATAAAAATCATCATTTTCATATTAATGTTCTCGATGACAAAATGATGACAAAAATTAACCATATTGGGAATCCTTCTACTAGCTAAGTATTTCAATTCTGTCAATGATCTTGCGTATCATAGTAGGGGCGGTTCTTCCATTTCTGTAATGTGCAGATCGTACTTTAATGCGAATTAGATCCTCAGGAAATTACGTTAGGTATATTTCTAAACTTCCCTGATTTCAAATATTTTTTCCACATCAGTTTAAATGCTTCAAATAATCCCCTTTCATAAAATGACTATCACGTAAGGAGAGTCGCCCACATATTTGACATACCCAACATAAATCCAGAAAAATGTTTTTTTAAATAAACAACATAATTTAACAAGTATAGTTTTAAAGCAACACACAGATGTATAACAATGAGGCAATAATGACCGACCCGACACGACAGAGGCGCTCTGAATTTTAAATTACTCTTTGCACAGGCGAACTCGCTGAGCTAGCTCGTAAACAGCCTATGTCGATGACTGCACAAGGGGATATACCCCTTTTTACGTTGTGTCACACGGCAAAACAAGTAAACCTTTTGATTTATTTTTTTACTAGCTACTGCCTACTGTTTTACTTCCGGAGGATTACTTTAATAATACGAGATTATTTTATGTTTTATTAAATGACACATTATTTAAAATCTTTCGCATACGCGCAGTATGTCTTTTAGAATTATATTTATCCTTGCCGTAGGAAACCCATACTTCTACGAGGAGTCAAGAAGGAGATCTCACCCTGGACTCCTCCTAAAAGAGAAGCGCAAAGGGTACACCGTGTGGTTTTTAGTCGGTTCGAGTCCGAATCGAAAACCCCGGCGGGGTGACGGTCCATTAGGATTTTCCACACGAAAATAAAAAAAAGAAACCCATACTTCGGCTAACATTTACATTACTTAAATTTCCTCAATCTACTTAAATGAAAGCGTTGCGTCTTAAGCCACTTCCGCTTAACTACAAGTATTTATTAAAAGCTACTATTGTCTATTGTCAAAATAAAACGTGGTAACGAAGAAAAAAATATAAAATTTCTTTCATAATGAATGTTAAAAAGTTGTGGCTTAACTTTCGAGACGCTTGTATTGGACAAGTGAAACGAGTATTGACCTCTCTTTTGTATAATTACATTAACAAAATGTAGAAACGAGCAAAATCAATACTCTAAAACCATACTAGTAAAATCGAAAGCAATCTGAATATTTTAGGATAGCCAGTGAATTAAACTGAATCGTATATGAAAGTATAATAATAACATTTTACATTACAATTCCTCTTCATGTCGGTATCGTATTGTTTCCTTAGAGTAAAATAAAAGTGAAATATTGGATTCTCCCTCGCTTGTCTCCGTTCTTTATTGATTTATGGCAGAAATTAATTCTTCCCGCGACGTTCTTTTGTGTACGTTTATTTTAAATGTAAATATATAATTTCGTATATTTCACACACACTTGTTTGTGTAATTATAACTACACATGCACTGCACGCCAAGATATTTCCTAACATCTCTCTACCATTTTTCCTATTTAGGAGATAAAGACGTTTAATGCGGTAACTATAAAATATTAATACATAACAAACCAAATTCTCTCATGAATTTTTACTGTAACAAACTTGCGAGACTCTATGTGCTAGTAAAAGGATTAAAGTTTGACATTTTAAAGGAATTGTTTATGTTATAGGCAAACCTCGAAGCTCTGGTGCTCCTAGGTTTGACTAGCCAATCCTCAGGTCTGATGATGACAATGACTTGTGTCATTGTCTCAGCACCGTACGTCATTAAAGGGAGAACACATTGGTTGAATACTCGTCTTCAGATTCTTTCGGTTTATCCGACGAAAATATGTGGTTCAACAACAAAATAAAAATAACGAAACAAATTCATGTTCAGAGCTACAGCGTTTTTATGCAAACAAAGAACAAATGCTTGTTGATTAATTAAAAAAAAAAACTTAAATGTCAGAGCCCAAATTGAAAAGATGACCCAAGAATGCCAAAGTGTATTTCAAATTAAATACATTAGATTTTTAGATTAGATTAAATACATTAAATGAGAAAGAATATTTTCCATAATCTCCACCATCAGTTACAAACTGTAACAGAATCGTTCAAGTTGGGTCGATTCAGGAATCTTCTTCAACGGAAACGGGTGGCAGGCATCGGAAGCAAGATGGAGCCTACTTTCACGCCTGTCGCGCTGATGAGGCCAATGCCGAGGGCAGACTGTGAAACGGACTTTTATAATGTACACATGAATATTTGTATGTATATATATGTATATTACAATATATATATCCATGTCTACTTATGATTTTTTTACCTTGCTTGCATCGATGAGTCATGAAAATTATTTCACAACATATTTTGATCTTTCAGGATTCATATTTTTATTTATTTTGTTACTAATATTTATTTTATCCCTATTATGCAAATACATAAATTAATTAGTTATTGACGTCATTAGTCGATTTAGACTACACGTGTATAGCTAACTTTATTTGGAGCAAGCGCAATTTTTTTCGTTCCAATACAAATGGCGGTGCCGTCTCCCTTATTCAATCATTGTGTGTTTGCTAATGGAAATGAACCGTTTTAAATACATTATTTTAAATCATTACAAGTAGTATAAAAAGTAATGACCATAATGTACCTTTAGGTGCCAGCGAATTCTTTTACAACCTTATCTACTCGAGTATTTTTCGTCTGGAAGTTACAAATACTCTAATAAAATTACTGAACTAGAATCTATACAAAAATATATACAACTCACGTGAGATGAGATTTCTTACTCAAAAACTTTTCTGACAGTTTTGTGGATAGTTGACTCAGTTCTTCAGACTTTCAGTCTTCAATGTCATGCAAAAAAATGCATTTGTTTTAATTACCCTTATTACAATACCGTAAAAGCCGGTTTGGGTTGCTAGTTCAAAATAATTAATATTCCGCACACCAATATGTTACTCCAAAATAAAACAGAATGCCTTTGTGCTAATACAGTAAAAACAGACACTCGAAATAACTTCAAAATTTGCAAAAAAATTCCTTGTCATTATTCGTGATCATTTTAAATCTCTACCTACTTCCTTTACATTTATTTTAAATTTAAATATAAATCTGTGTCTGTTAAGCTTTCACGGTTAAACTGCTGAACCGATTTGATTGGACCATGGGGAAAGAAATAGGCTACTTTCCTCGCGATAACCGACATACACCGGGCCATCCTATGATTGTTAGTATATTTATGGAATACAATCACTGTGCTTATACAAGAATTAAACAACATATACAATTTATCCTACACATATATGTGTCACAGTAAAATACGACAGAATTATGGAGAAATACACTTACATTATGTAATAAATAAATAAATAAATAAATATTTCGGACATCTTACAAACAACGCCATCTAGTCCCAAACTAAGCAGAGCTTGTATTACGGGTACTAGACTACCGATTTAAATACATAAACATACTTTTTGTAAATAGTGTATCTATTATACATAGAACGTGTGTATTATAAATTGCTTATAGCAAATTGGAGAGGCCTATGTCCAGCATTGGACAGCGACGGGCTGATGTTAATAAAACTACAAATATTGTCAAATCATGGCGACAATAACACATTGCCCTATTTTATGGAGATCTGAATTTGCAACCCATTACTCTGTAGGCACTCTGTAGATATAAATTCATGCCGCACTCCTCGCCGACTCCGAGTTTGCCGATCAAACGCCGAGTGCTCGACATTTTAATTGAAATTCTGTCAGTATTAATCCTACGAAGCTAGTATATTAATAAGTTATCCATTACCGATCAGCAAAATATTTACAAAAGTATAGTTAAATCAATATGAATTTGTTTAAAACGAATATTAACATTTTAATACGCAAATCAAACCAAACTTATAAATACTCTAGAATATTTTAAAGTTTCGTTCGATAAAATTAATGTACAAAAATAATAAAAATACTTTACTAGAATGATTAAATTTAAGAAAGGGTTTTATCGAATGTAAAGAAAATGAAAGATTGTTTTTTTTTATTATATGTATTATGAAAATAGGCATGATATTAAGTAGGTAGGTAGGCAGGACGTTCATCATGCACTACCTCACAACTGAGGTTTTTTTTTAATATACCTACAAATCTAATTGTGTACATGGCATTAAATTAAAATACCTACTAAAAGTTTAAGAAGCTCCGAGATAATCTCTTACAAGGAAATTTGATACAAAAAGTTGGAAAACATCGACATGCGAACGGAAACTCTTTTTCAGATGAAAGTATTTGTATTTCCGTCTTAATACATTCCATATTCACTCTGCTTATTTCTATTAATTCCGAAAGTTAGCAAAGAAAATATTCCATGGACTATATTTTATTAGTGGACTATTTATAATTATAATTCTATACTTGTCAATAAAATTGCCAGAAAAGAAACAGTATTGCCAGACGTATAATATGTATATGCGATATGTTGGTAATGCAAACTGTAAGAGATGAGAAATTCAATTTAATACTTATTAAAGGAATTATAAGTATATAAAGCTGTCTAGTGAAAAAACTGGATTTCACTGCTAATTGCGAACTCAACACTACTCTTTTTGTGATTTTTTGCAATTTGTTGCTACAAACTGTTTGCTTCAATATTCATGTTCAATTTTTGTAACATTATACTTTTTCATTCGCTTTTGAATAGTTTGAAGTTTTTTAGCAACACAGACGATTTACCATTGTTTATTTACCGATAATATATTTGAACCATTGTAATGTTTTTTTTTTTTAATCAAAGTAAATGTAAATAAAATGTGGCTTAATTCAATACGGATGTAGATAATGTGTGAGGTGAGCACAAGCAGTAAGTAGTTAAGCACCGAATGGGGTGTAGGGAGGCTTGGAGAAATTCTAATTAGCGCTAATGGAACGCGCATTCACCTGAACCTAGCGAGTCTGCGGCGAGCCTCGTGCCTAGTGAAATTAATGTTAAATATTTTACAATGCACACGGCCTGTTATCACAAAATTAAACACGTGTCACACCTACCATATACCCAACAAAGTTTTAATGTGACAATGAAGTTTACTAACCTAGTAAGGGCTCCGACCAATATAATGTTTTCGCCAGGAATTTCTAGGCGATTCATTGTCAAGAGCTTAGTAATCGAGTGAATTCTAACCGCCATTAGTTCCCACATTGACCTTTAGTGAACCAGAGATAACTTGAATAATGGCTTGGTATGCTCTCATTCGAAAATCCAAGGCACAAAATTAATGGAGCTTTCGTAATGATAATTTTAGCCTTCGATATCGAAGCCTTTACAAGAATTTAACAATTCAAACTAAGCATTTTTTGTATTAAAAACAGAAATTGGTAACGGCAAAAATGTGTGAATATAATCAAAGTGTAAGAAGTTATCACAATACAAAAGGAGGTAAGCGATTCTATTATACTCGTACTTTGATAAGTAGAATGGAATCCAACCCACCAGTAAGAATGCGTTGATATAAAAGAATCCTGATAATGAATAAATTTCTCTTGAATTGTGATTGACCTTTTACACAGTGAAGAATACGTTTGAATATTGATGCATTGTCATCAAATGCAGTTTGCAAGATTTAAAGCCTATGGATTTTAAAGAGAATAGTTTATATTATATAATTTCTTATTGAAGAATACTTAAATCACATTTAAAATTAAAGATTCCAAAACACAGCGAATTGGACCGATAGATTTAATCGAATAAAATTGAAGAACTGTTGATGGACTGGGCTAGTTATAGCGATAACATTACAATTCATTTCAGTTTGGATTTAGTAAAACGTTATATAGAAGGAGATGCTTAAGTCCAGCAGTGGACTATCCAAGGCTGTATCCAAGTAATAATTCATCACGAAAATTCTATTTAGTTGAATTTTAAAATTGTTTACGAAATATAAAAATAATTTGACATGGGGTAAAAACAAAATTTTGTTAATGATAACAATGATTACAGACTGTCTCGATCCTTCGAAATGCACTTACTTTTAATAATCGGAGATTTTAATTAAATACGTGTCCGTCAGATGACTTTCGGCTGCTCAGGGTTCCTTCATGCACCCGCGGGACACATAAAATTTAATTTAATTTAGAACATTATTTATGAGGTATCGAAACCACCGACCGAAACTTCCATTGAAAAGAAATGTTATGCATTTCTAAGGTTTAATTACTTTAAGGTTTCTTTACCAAGGAACTAAAATATTTGAGAAAGACTGCCTTGTTGGTCTAGTGGTTAGCGTATGCGGCTGCTGATCAAGAGGTCTCGGGTTCGATTCCCGGATTAGACCAAATATTTGTGTCATCCACAAATATTCGTTTCGGAGTCTGGGTGTTTTTCTATGTATCATATGTATGTATTTATAAAAAAAAAATATGTTTATGTATTTATATCAGTTGTTTAGTACCCATAACACAAGCTCTGCCTAGTACTTCGTACTCGAAGATTAACAAATCCCATCAAGTTTTCTACGCACCGTATTTATTTTTTCAACTTTTTTTTACAAAATATTTATTTATTTATTATTTATTTATATACTGTTACTCCGTTTACACTTCTTTACACTCAAGGAATGTCGAAGTTTATATCTTTTTAAGTACCGTCCAAAATAAAAATAAACAAAAATTCACTGTCTTGTAAAAAGCAAAATTCGTACTCGAAGATTAACAAATCCCATCAAGTTTTCTACGCACCGTATTTATTTTTTCAACTTTCCTTTGTGTTAACATTCTATTGAACAAACCCAACATCATTTTTTAGAAACACAAAAGCGAATATGTATATTGAAATACGAAAGCGTAACTATACCTTTTAAGTAACGAACGAAATATTTATCTGTATGTATCATAATATTTTTTGACAATAGTTTATTATAAACTACATTGTTCTTTCTTTAGAGGAATTTTAAACGCCATAAATCTGTAGCAATGTAAACAAGAGCAAACAACGGTAATCCTTTTTATTACATACACTTTCCTCACGAATTTTATAGGCAATCTACGTATACGTAGATTGCCTATAGCTTTTCTTTGTATTTCCGTATGCATGTACATAACAGGCTATACAAAGAAACGCTGCCGGATCGGTGACTAAGTAAATTCGTAAAGTACGCATAACACTTTGCAAATAAATTTTAAGAATACTTAGTACATGTATACCATAATTTAAATTATTAAGTGTAAGTGAAAGGTAGAATAAATAGGTTTTACAATTTTACGCAGTAATAAACGAAGGCAATTTTAAAATATAGCAATAACCAAACGAAAATTCATTCGTTTTATGCAGTCATATTACAGAAATCTAGCAAAGAATGAAACAGTAGGTACAGATTGTTAAATCCCAATAATTGGCATTTAAATTCTTCAACGTAGTGAACTATTTGTAGTTCCCAACTGTTTTATTACAGAATACGATACGAATCTTCATAGTAAAAGCGAGGTTAGTTACCCCATGAGGGGGTACGCTATAAGGGAGGCAGTCGGCAATGAATGCCTAAGTGGTGCACACGGCTTATGAGATCTATTCATGCACGGAGTTCAATGCTGGTCAGTAAACAAGGTGCATTCATCTCATACTTGTCACCTGGTAGCCTAGTGTCATTTTCTATATCGAGTTATTGGTATCTTATGGAATATTATATAATATATAATAAAATTCATTGAATAATGAAATTTGAATGAAACAAAATATGAGAAACATACTTCAGAAACCAATTACGGAGTAACTAGTAAATCCGAATGGCGCAATTAATGTTATCTCATGGATTAGAATAATATATTTACTTTTAAACGTTAGGACACTAAGAACAATCATTTCATCTGGTCGGATTATTCTCTTTGGGGTGGAGAGAAGTAGCACTAGTTCTTTTACTTGTCAGGTACGACAAAGAAATACCGAGGAAAAACTATTAAAATGTTTAGCAAAAAGGGAAACAACTTCAAAATTTTAAAATGAGAGAGTCTGAGGATAAGAAGAGAGGTCTGACAACAAGAATCTTTCTTAGGTGTTATTAAAGGGCACTTTATGAAACTGACTTTATTGAGAATTAAATCTCAAGAAAGTCACAGTCAAAAAAATGTACAGTATGGTGGCACCCAAAACTGAAATTACTGAACGAAAGTGTTAAATATAAAACAATACTGAAAACACATAACAGAGATAACAAAACCCTTACGATATGTCAACTTGTCCGGAATTCCGCGTGACGGCATGTTCAATGAATTGAAAGACACCTCGACACCGTCAACCCCCAGTAAAACCCCTTATCTAGTTAACGGTGAGATGACGTACGTGTCGGTACTTTACGAGAAGTCCAAAATGTTTATTATTATGAACTATATTTGATCAAATAAGAAGGTATTATTAAAATATAATTCAGTATTGTATGTAACACCGATAAACACGTCATGAAAATAAACAATACTAAACCGAACTTTTTCTTCAATGAGGTCGTTGGTCTAGTGGTTAGCGTATGCGACTGCGAATCAAGAGGTCTCGGGTTCAAATCCCAAAAATTGGGTCGGGCCAAAAAGTGTTTTTGGGATTTTCTTAGGAAATTCCTAATAGCAGCCCGGAGTTTGGAAGTTTGGCGGTGATTCACGCCCGTGCCTGGGAGAGCTCCCTCGTTATTAGGAAGTCAGTGCCCTCAAATATACTGACAACTAGTTCAGTCTTCGAATTTCAGTTCTCAGGAAAAAAACTGAAATTCTGGTAAAACCGGTTGAACTAGTAGCCGACCCCAAATAAACTTGGGAATAAAGGCTAGGAAGATGAGGTCGTTGGAATTCTTTTCTACCGAGCCCTAAAACATTTTTAGGTATATTACATTTATAGCTACCTCATAGTATCGGAAGACTTCTTCTAAAAGACTGCCGAAAATCGACCCGAGCGAGATGTATATGTAACTTAATTAAAGCATTCCATTCATTTTGTAAATAGAAATGCCCATCTTGAAAATTTTGTTCCATGCTTGCCTTGTTTCGTAACAAAAGCGTAGGGAAAGTCTTGAGGCATTCCATTAAAATCGCAATCACATTATGCACAACAAAGATATATTGAATGTATGAACGAGAACGAAAGTTTATATATTATCTGAATAATATAAAAGATTGCGGTTATTATAGAATTTTACTTCATAACATGGGAAGATACATCTACCTACGTTCTAATTCCTATATGTATCTCCTCAGGAAAACACGCATTTTATAATGGAAACCAGATTCTGCAAGCATCTTCGCTGCGGTTATCCGAATTCCTATTTCTAGTTTAAAACATAACAAAGAAACACGCTCGAATACCCTCCTTCTGACGCAGTCGGGTAAAAACAACGGGAACAAAGGGAACGAAGATGATGACATATTAACAAGTAATGTTTTTGTGCCCCAATATCAATTTCAGTGTTTTCCTTTAAAGTTCATTATATGGACCACCATCATGAATGTTTTTTGAGCTTAGTGTGAGTTTTCTGAGCCATATTTTTTGAGCCAGCCGTTTAGCTTTTAGAGGGTGGAGGACGGCCTGTTTTTACAAAATAACGATAATTTTAACACTTAAAAGACAAACTATTCCGAGTAACCAAATCGCGACAATTGTGCCTATGATATTTGAGGAGTTCCCTCGATTTCCTTAGGATCCCATCATCAGATCCCGATATGGTGACGATGGGACCACCTGTAAGCTACGCCCATTCCAATGCAAAAAGAATTTTTGAAATCGGTTCATAAACGACGAAATTATCGCTGAACATACATAAAAAAAAAAGATTCCGACGAATTGAGAACTTCCTCCTTTTTTTTGAAGTCGGTTAATATATGTCGTTTAAAGTTAAATTTGTGAGTGGTGTGATACCTAAATCAAAAAATCGTCTTAGAAAACCTTTAATGTTTTTAAAAGACCTATCTAATGATGCCCACACGATGGGGTGGCCGTGAGAAAATAAAATCATCCCCATTTTACGTGTAGGGGATACCTCTCCTACACGTAAAGTGGGGATGAATTTTTTTTTTATATAAATATTTTTCATAATTTTATTATAGCACTTTGTTAACGTAATTACAACACATATTCATGCAAAGTTTCATTTTTCTAGCACTTACCGTTTGGACGGTCAGTCGAGGACGGACGGACGGATATGATGAATGTCTAAGGGTTCCGAGTTCGGAACCCTAAAAAACGCGGTGCTCAATTAGTGGAAAATACCAAACGACTGAATTGTGTACACATTTATATATTTCAACAACTACAAACAACAGTTGTTTGTAAAGCGTATCGAAATCCGATTAAATAAAATTATAATCACTATATTTACGCACTTTGCACCTGTCACATAAGCTGTTCTTGGGACAGGTAACGAGGGTGTCGTATATCGTCGCTCTATCATAAGTGTGCAATGAATATTCAGGGTATTAATATGCAAATTAATTTCCATATTTTGTTTCAGAATGTTTGTTTAGGACAAAATATTCTAATGAATAAATAAAGGTAATAGAAGTTTATATAAAAACCCAACCTCGCATCTTTAATTTTTTTTTAATACTACGCGTAACTTATCTAGCTATTACCCACAGCTTCGCTTGCGTGGTTATTTCTTATCATCGTAATGTTGTATGAAATCGTATCATTTAGCTTCCCGCAACTGTATAACAGTTGTACCTTTAGAACACCAACCACGGGTAACACCGCGGGGCGAAACTACTCTCAAAACGTAGCCTAGTGTCATCAGTTCTCTTTCTGTCTGTCTATCTTCGTAAATCTGCCAGTGAAACTGTAATGTTATAGTTGTGGCGGTAGTTAAAAAATAATAATTAGTATATAAATGGATGTTAATGGATGTTTGATTTGAAATTACTTACACACTAATTTTTTTTTTTGTACTTATTTTTCAAATAAGGATTATCTTTTTAAAAAAGTACCACGTCAATAAAATTAACACCTGTAGTAATGTTTAATTACGTCACGTCAACAGTATTTTCATCTCAACATAGACGGGTAGATCTCCAACTCCCACTTCCTTATTCCACGTAAAACACGACAAAATGACCTCACAAAAGTTTCTAAAATAATATACCTACAAATAAGTTTAACAACGTTCTTCGGTAAGAAAAGAGAGGCAAGTAGCGGCTGCCAGGCCTACTCGTTGTCAACTCATTCACATCAACGAGCAAACGTACCATGGGTGTGCAATTAGTTCCCTTCCGCACACAGCTTCTAAAAGCTTTTATGGTCGTTGGAGTTTGAAACGTAAGCCTCACCAAGATTTGACTTGCGTGAACACTTCACTTAATTGTAGTCCGGATTTTAGATTTTTGTTTTAATGTTTCAATAGGTAGGTAGGACGAAAACGAATTTTATATACTGTGTCGTTAAGAGACTTTTGAAGATCATCCTAAAACATATATAACAATATTGCAACAATATTACATACATTGGCCTGAGAGAACAGTTGTAGGTCGTCAGCATATTGGTAATACACACTACGAAGTTCGGTAAATAGGAGATTAATAAACACTGAGAAAAGCAAAGGAGAAAGTATACCGCCTTGAGGGACACCGGAGTCAACATCACACCATCTCGAGAAGAGATCGTCAACGCGAACGGACAGTTGGCGTCCCTGAAGATAAGATGAGAACCATTTCATTCGGCCGAGATCTTAAGATAGGATAGGGTGGCCAAGAGAATGTCGAGACTGGCGGTATTAAAGGCGTTCAAAAAGTCCACCAGAACTAAAACTGTCACCTTTGTTTCTTCCAAGGCCTCTCTAATATCGAAAGGCATTTTGAGGAGAGCAGTGGTAGTGCTATGGCCAGGTCTGAAACCTGATTGAAATGGGCTTAGATATTTGTAAATGAAATCAGATAACTGTTTATGTACACAGGATTCAAGAATTTTGGAGAGGAAGGGAAGAATTAATATGGATTTAAAGTGATTAAGAAGTGTGGGATTTGCAATTTTGGGTGAAGGAATTATGTAAGCCCCACGATATTACGATTACGATACGATTATCTTTATTTATGATATGAGTGATTACTGCCCTTAGTCAAGTCGCAAACGCTTTTCGTTTTCTATTCTATTCTAGACTAATGTTATTCAGTCACGTGATCAAAACAAAATATTAGCCAATGAAACAAGGGAATAAATAGGGGGCTGGTAAGAATTCTTCGAGAATGGTTATGATCATAGGCCTGCTGATTTATCATTCTATACCGTAAAGGACTTTACCATATAGATTTGTCAAGAAGCGTTAAAAATCACTGAATATTCCTTAACGTTTTTTAATCTTGTACAATTCTAATGTTCTATAGCTTTATTGATATGTCACGTTATAATTGAGATTCGTGTTTCGTTATGATATAAGAACACTCAATAGAACGAGATCTTACACTTGAGTTTATGTTCAGTTATATTGGTTAATAGTTGGAGGATACTAGGAGTGCACATTCGACTTAATGCTCTAGACTTCTAGAGTAATACGTTTTCCTTGTATTCTATTAATCATGGTTGTAAAGATTGGATCTCTCATAACAATGTCTGATTTTTTTTTACTTAAATATAGAATTGGGATAGTTTTACTCAAATTCACCTGGTGTTCGATTATCTCTACTCATATTTTAAATCTGTCTGTGATCTGTCTGTCTGTTACGGTTTCACGGCTAAACCGATTTCAATGAAATATACCATAAAGATACTTTGATTCTCGAGGTAGGACGTAGACTACTTTTTACCATAATAACCGATACAGTTGGTAGGTAATAGAGCGAACACGAATGGGCTGGCTTGACCGCTAGCCTCAAACAAAAGACCTAACTTAAATTACAGTATTCGTGCTTTTCTTTCATTGGTGAGTGTGAGACCGAAGGCTTAATCATTCTCCGGAGGAGAAGAGAAAGATGCAGAAACATCTCACTAAGCCGCCATGGTGTGGGTCATGCTGCATTGTATGCACTCACAGTAAGGATGGTGGCCCCTACTCCTTGATTCTACTCTCACTTCGATCAGGCAGAGCAGTCACTTTGGTGTCTTAAATATAAAAAAAAACACACGCGGGTGGAGCCGCGAACTAGAGCTAGTTGACTATAAAAAATATCATTTTAATTTATAACTTGCATGGAATATGTGATCTAAGTTCGCTTTGACTTGTAATGATACACATATTTGATCCTAAATGGATCATTATCTCTACTTAATTTGGGACTGGATGTCCGAAATATTTATTTATTTATTATCTCTTAATCCTGTATTCACCTACGTGTGTTGAATAGAAATATGTATATCAAACCCGAAGTGATTTTCAAGCGAACCCATCACCATTTTTAACTGTCGTGATTCTTCGATTCTGTCGAGGCCTTTCATTGAAAATAGTTTTTGTCTATTACCTAATTACTGGAATTTATAATTTTGAACATTCAACGATAAAGATATCATTTCAATAGTAAAATCATTCTCATAAAATACGTAGAGCAAGTTAAATGACGTCGTCTATCGTCGTATCTGATGACAATAAGTCTGTTCAATTCTTAAACAGAATGTTATTTACTAAATAATTACCAAAATTAATAAAAAATCTTAGAAACTAAAATTGGACATCGAACTAAAAAAAAAAAGAATATTTACTAACCAGGGCGACGGAATTGTTATTCTGTTGGAGCCACCGTAATATTGCACTAGCAGTAGTAAAGTCTGGCCTTGGGGGTGGTGGGACTGCATGCTGGAGGGACGAAGCCAATTGTTGCGCTAGTTCTAGAGCACGGGCCCGCGCTGCACGGCCTGGCCCGCTTGTTGTGCTGCCAGAACCTGTCCCACCCGCTTCTGGAATTAATCAAAACAACACAGCTAAACATACTAATTAACAACATCTAATAAAAAAGAAGACAGGTAAACTTTGCAACACAAAGTATGAATCAGGCTTAACCTAACTTAGTAGGTACTGTACTTATACCTAGCTTAATTCTAATGTAAATTTATGTACGTTTTACGTTAGCTGATAGTGACGAAATTAAATTATATTCCAACCATCTGTTTTTGTATCCATTAATATCAATGCAATCGTAGGTAATACAGCGCTACTGAAACACGTTATCTCCTTATGTAACAAAATCCTGTGACTTTCTGTAGCGCAACAGATGGCGCTGTTAAGGTTGACTGTAATGCGCGATAATACTGAGAGAAAAAATAATAATTTCGTTACTTATTGAAAAAAAATTATGTACTTTTAGCGATAATTTCATCTGCGATATTAAATCCTATGTCATGTATAATAATCGAAGGCATAACAATCATTGTAAATACTTATAATCAAGTAAGATATAAATCGCGATATCGACTTTTTTACGGCGGTTAGTATATAAGCAAAGAGGCTTTATTGATGTTCGGAAGTGTAAGTCATCTGCTGTGTCGCGACTTACTAGGCATTGATCGCTACCCCAAGTAGTCGTATCTGCTCAGTAAGGAAACGACACGCATTTATAGAGTATTGTTTAACCTTGTTAAACCGGCTAGCTGGTAGCGTGCGCCGACTCCCGTTCGCCCGGACCGGCCGGCCACGTCGGTGAGGCTCGCGCACATTCCCTGACTGGCCTTTGCATACGCGTTGTTAGTCTAAACACCGGGTTTAGAAGTCTAGAACACTTCCACGTGGAGGCGCTGATAAACGTCAGACGCCAGGTTTTTATTGACGATAATGCGACGTAAACGAACGACAGCCAAATTCGAACTGGTTTTTACTGTAAGTCAATTGAGAACCGTATCAATATCACATATTAAATTACGGTAAAATATACTGCTATACGATACTTCGTTGAGCTTCACTGAATATTATACATATGATACCTATATTTTTTTGCTAGAAGACAATATTATTACTGCCTACCTTGAGATATCTATACAAATAAATGAAATTGAGGTGTCTGTTTGTAATTTCAAAATATTTGCAAAACCTATAAACAGTACAAAATACATTTTTTACTTCCTGTCTGTTGGTTTCTTACGACTAATCTCTGGAACATCAGGACTGATTTAGACGGGACTTTCACTGGCAAATAATCGATGATAAAGGAGAAACCTAGGCTTGATTTATTTTAAATAGTTTCGCCCAACGTACGTTACATAAAGGTAACAACAATAACCGAGGATAACACCGCGGGGCGTAACTAGTAATTTTATATACGACTAGCCGTGCCCCGCGGTTTCACCTGCGTTTTTCTCTATTCCTTAAAACAATAGGTTTTCGATTTTACACCTTGTGTTACGAAATAGCAATTTTGTTACGGATCCCTAATTTTATTTAATTTAAAAAAAAAATAGCCTATAGCCTTCCTCGATAAATGGACTACCCAACACTGAAAGAATCATTCAAATCGGACCAGTGATTCCAGAGATTAGCGCGTTCAAACAAACAAACAAACTCTGCAGCTTTATAATATTAAGTATAGATAATTTTTATATAAAAGATGCGACTTGTTAGGACAAAATCGTGAATTAGCATAGATCTGTACACACACATATTTCTAATTTTGTTGTACCTACTTTAGGGTTCTTAACATGTTTTAATATTAGTGGCGTGCAATTGGAAAGCTTTGCAGTGGACTGCAATAGGCTCATGATGATGATGATCACTACACTAAGTACAACGTATAAATACTGCATTTTCGCTTAAACCTCTCTCATAAAACAACACCATAACTTCATAAGTATTTACGTACAACCAAAAAAATCGATATTTACATAGTATTTTTCTCATTATCTTTAATCAACGTTCACAACTTCATAGGCAAGCCAGGCAGCATAAACGCCACTACACAAATCTCTTCAAAATTACTCCACTCGCGCAAATTGCGCGGGGACCGAGTGAATTGCATCCGCCTATGAACAATAGCGCTTTGGCTTCGGGCTGAAAAAAAATCTTCATCATTTTACCCTTCGTTATAATAGTTGGAACGTTGAGATATTTCTGTACAGTAGCTATAGTCCTAACTATAATATGAGTAGCTCTTTTAATTGTATGATTAAAATAACTGGACTATGTTGTGAATAGCGGGTAACGCCGCGGCGCGAATCTAGAATCATCCTCCTAGCCATTATTCCCAAGTTTTATTTGGGGTCGGCTACTAGTTCAACTAGTTCAAACGATTGCCATAGATGTTCATGACAACCGGGACCGACGGCTTTACGTAATCTCCGAGGCACGGGCGTGAATCACCGCCAAACTTCCAAACTCCGGGCAGCTATTAGGAATTTCCTAAGAAAATCCCAAAAACACTTTTTGGCTCGACCCGAGATTTGAACCCGAGACCTCTTGATTAGCAGTCGCATACGCTAACCACTAGACCAACGAGGCAGTCTAGAATGTAGTTCAAAAATTCGCGCATGAAGGATTCTGTACCATAAAAACGGTAAAAAAAAATTGTCTGTTGTATGGGAGCCCCTTTAAATATTTATTTTATTAAAATACACTAGCCTAGTTCGGTGTTACTCGAGGTTGTTGTAAACAGAGTATAACGCCGCGTTGCGAATCTAGTCTAAAACAGTACTTCTTATATCACCAGCTGTCTGACACTGAAATCCTTAAAAAACAGATGAAAAAATATTTTGATATAAGAACGTATATACTTTCATATGCATCTGGTGAAAAACTTTTAATTTGAAATTACGATTCACAATAAGGCGCCCATATACATTTTACAGACAGTTTTTGGATAATGTGGCCGTAACGGTTTCTTCTAAGTTCTGAGCAATCATGTTTAAACATTCAGGTTGTACTACCATACTCGCTTGACCTACAAAATTGTTTATTAGAATTAATTTTACAAACTGTATTTATTTCTGTACAATAGTACAATAAAGAGTTATCTATCTATATTCCTATCGCTTGGCGATGGCGGCACCTATATAATTATATTGAACAACATATTGGATATCTATGTAATAATTCGGACACCGGACACAGAACGCCATCTAGTCTAGTCCCAAACTAAGCAGAGCTTGTATTATACATAGAAAACATTGAAACTCTAAAACAAATACATATTTGCAGATCATACAAACATTTCATCCGACTCGGTAATCGAACCCTAGTTTTCAGGCATAATATATGCTACGACTGCGCCTCCGCGTCAATAGTCTTACAAATAAAGAAAATTGAAGTGTCTGTAATATTAAATGAACCAAATTTTACTAATTGCATATAAATATCTATGAAAGTATAGACTGTTTAAAGTGTTTGTCTGTCTATCTGTTTCTTCCGGCTAATATCTGGAATGGCTTGACTGATTTGACTGGGACTTTCACTGGTAGATAGCTGATGATATAAGGAGTACTATATGCATTTTTAGACTAGCTTTGCTTCACGGCGTAACTCACCATTTACAACAATATCCGCGGGTAGCAACGCCAGACTCAGATGGTAATATACTTTAATTTTATTCTTCTTTCACTTATATGCTCTCATTACCAGCAAAACAAAACTATTCAAAGTGGTAACAAAACTATTTTTGGTGAATGGACCACTTCGTCGAAATATGTTAATAATAATATCTGTAATAATGCTACGGCAAAAATTTATTTAATTGTCACGCAGCCCTCCTCCTATATCCTATATAGCCCAATAGGAGACAAAAGCCGCCCGAAATATTAATTATTTAACTCTGTCTGTTTGTCTATCTGTCGCGCTTTCACACCAAAACTACAACGTACACAGAAAGGACATAAGCTACTTTTTACCTCGACAACCAACATACAGTAACCCTTAAGAACGCTTACATGCAGATAACCAGCTTAACACTTAACATAAACACTTCAAACACAATACTCCACTGAACCTCCCAAACCTATATTACGACGAAACAGAAGATATGATTAAATTACCAGCCATTTGATTTTTATTAAACCTCTAATCACCAACCCGCATTAACATTTACACTTATTTCAATTAATCTTCACTCAGTCAATAATAGAAACTACAAATATTTTTCCCTAACGATATTAAAGGATCATAATATTACACATACTCTCAAATTCTTGAGTTACCAATCACACATCTACCCTCAGTAACTTATTATCACTAAAATACTTAAATAATCGTCATCGTAAAAATGGTACAAAGTTTTTGATTCATGTATTAGTATAAATATTAGAAATTCGAAAGTAAAGCTGTCTGTCTATCTGTCACGGCTAAACCGCTGAACCAATTAAGATGAATTTCGATATAGAGGTAGATTGGACTTTGGAGGAGGACTTGGGCTACTCCTTGTCGCGATAAATATTGTTGTAACTGTTAGTGATTATACATTAAATAAATATTAACTAATTATAAAGTAGCCTAGTAGCGGATGCTAAAAATATGTTATAAGAGAAGCCAATAAGGATAAAGATTAACGAATTGCAAAATTGAAAAGCTCTTTAAGGAAGATTAATGGTACGATTTTACTGGTCATAAAAATACTACAAAAAAGTCATTTGTTATTTTAAATGACCTCTCATTAAAAAGGTTTTGGCTTACTATATACATTAGTCAGACATGTTGGTGTAGGGTTTGTTTCAAGGTTTCCTTCTCTTCACAACGATGTTATCTTGGAAAACGTAAGCAAATTCCACGAGTGGTAGTGATTCATTCTGAGTGCACACAATGCAGCATGGTGACCGACAACAGGCCGTCATGTTGTGGGTCACCAGTGAGATGCTTCTACAACATTGGGCCTCCGGTCTTGCACTCTCAAACGAAATATAACAGAACTCTTATGTGAGGGTAATACAGCCCCGGTTGTACTCAAATCGGCCTGGCTCTATTACCTAAAGAATCTGCTACTTGTAAACAAAGAAAACAAGCAGATACCAAAATAACATAATAAAAAATGATATTTCACAATAAAATGAGCATACGTTGCGGTATTTGAGACTCCGTAGTATCGACATCGCCGAATAATCTCCTGGTGCAGATATCCAGCAACCACCATCGAGTCACATGTTCAGGTAAATGCCAACACCCTGGCATTCTAGCCGCTTAAAGCACTCGCATCAACATTTCACTATTTTTTTAAAGTCACTCCTAAATGTTCACTGAATACGTACATATACTAGGCCAATGCCCATATACTTTTTTATGATGAAGTTTCGTTCAAATTACCGTTCCACTACAAGTCTTAGAATAGCAAGTGAACAAAGATACAAATTCAATAAACTGAAACCACATACCTTAGGTGCTTTATATACAAATCAAAATAACATTAAAAGTTATCATTTGCAACAGGGAAAATCTTTTCTAACTAATATGTTATTCTAGGCAAGGCTCAACTTCGGTAAAACCAATGTTCTGTTTGTACAGCAAAGACGTTATTCTGTGGTATGTAACAAATATAAGCTTATTATAAAACAGACCGTCTGTCTCTGTCATAGACATTGTGTCTGCTTGTAACTTGAATTCTACGGTTTGTTGGAGATATGATGCCTATAACTTGAATACTTTGATTTGTCAGAGATGGAATCGAATGGATGGATCACAAAATGTTAAAAAGTTGTAAAACAAAGTAATGTGAGTAACGGAAGTAAAATAGAAATGTTTATATCAAATTCAATTCATACCCGAAAATACAGCAAAACTGAAAAAAAACCTTGGCGAAGCTTCATAAAAAAGGATAGTTCTTTAAAAAAAATAATGTGACCTTTTTTGAGAGTAAAGCCTCAGGTTCATGAGGAAAACATGTATCAAAGTGGGCTTAGTGGTCGCTAGGCACTGAGAGGCAGGATTTACACGCATTGATGAAAATGTTGTGTACAACTGTGGATAATTCCTTTGTGGCACATTGTAAATCGTAAATAAAAAGAGCAGGTGAAACAGTAATTAGAAAACTTTTTAGTGCAAATAATTAAAATTAATTAGTGTGACTTAAAAGAACGTTATTTGAAAAATAAATAAATATGGCGTAAGTATATGTATATATAATATGTGAATAATTTGGTTCAACTTTGGTACGGGTACATTTGTAACTTGTAAAAAAAGCAATCAGATGGCAAGAACAACAAAGATACAGTGACCACGTTAGAATGTACGAAAGACCACTCTAGATATCTCATACTCATAACACAAAATTATTAAGCTAGATAATATTGGCATAACGAAAACTTGCAAAAGCTACGTCCTAATATTTGTGGAATGAAATAAAGGAAATAAGGAAGAGCCAAAATATGCCATCCAACTGAGATTAAATTCTTGTGTTCGTTTTTGTAAAAATTGAAGACGTCTGTTACAAAACAATGGTTAGATGTACGAACATACAAAAATGTTATAAAAATGAAATTTCAGGAAGTATGAAACGAATATAACCCCTTTACACCATGTGCCTCGACAACATTACACTACAATAATTTTCTCTTGCACCCAATGGACATTAATTAAATTGGAAGTAACTTTAAAGCTGAATATTTTCACACTCGTAATTACGAAATCGAGTATTTAATTTCATAAATAATTAAAATTGACCACTAGTGCAAATATGTACTTAAATTATATTTTAATAAATATAAGTTAACTACATAATTAAATTCAAAAATAAAATAAAGCTTTTTCCGGTACAGTATAATTTATCATGGAATTTTATATAAACAATACAGAGCGTACGAATGCATTTTTTAATAATTATGCCATAAAGGATACCGCTCTGAACTTATAATGAAATAGAAGTCGGAACATACGAATAACTATGTAGTAAGTAACGTGTAAAAAGAGCTAGTAATTCGCGAGAAAAAGAGCCAAGGAGACGTCCTCAGGACGCCTCGGGGCGTCCGCAGAGGTTGCGTGCGGGCGGCGAACTGGCGCCATAACCACCCTCTGTTCAACAGTTTGCACCCTCTCCCACTGAAATCTCACCCTTATTTCCTGTTAAACCTACAATTCATTTGTTACACTCCAATATCAGTCGCTGAAATTTATTTAAAATATACTTATCATTAATATACCTATATATTAGTACTAGATGTGCAATTCATAAATGCAAATAGCCTTTACACTTGTTTACTTATTTCTTCCAAATAGCAGATCAAAGCGTGTTAAAACTCCACATTATACGAAATATAATTATATTGGCATTGATATCGGATACCCGCTTCAACAGCCAACAGGATAGACCGAGCAATAGGCGGCAAATGTGGATGCGAAAAAATTGTATTAAAATGTTCATATCATGGATTATGCCTACGGGAGAAACCATGTAAAAAAAACGCAACTTGCATTCTACCTCGAAGGTGTTTAGGAAACGAGTGCATCGTCATAATGTAGTCGCTTTCTCAGCGCTCTACTTCGAAAACGGTTAAATTTACAGAAAAATGATTGACCACCAGGACTAAGCACGTCCTGGTGGTGCAGTTTACCGCGATGAACGGGATATATAATTAGTAATTAGTAAATGAGATTAGTTTAGACAAAGTGAGAATGGCAGTACGATCATTCAATAAAATTTCAGTTCAAATCCTAAATGGGATAACACTTTCATAATTATTGTTGTGTCTGTCATCCGTTTTCTTTACTAGCCATTCCTCAGATTTATGCGAGATGACTGGCCTGATCATCAGATCGTTTCGTCTGTCGAATCTTTTTATATTTGTCAAAGTACAAAGTTTAAAAAATGGGTAAACTGTTTGGCCCGATGGTATACCATTTGAAGTATAGAAGATAGTGGAAGTTGCTGCATGAAGAGGAAATCCCGGATGAATTGTGTTTTAAGTTCGCTTGTGCCCATCTTTAAAGACTGCAGAGACTAAGAGCAGATGTGCTCGCCAACATGGATGTTTCTTGCAGTCGATCTGACACGATTTTCCGTACATAGAGCCGATGCATTTGCTACGTAAGACGATTTATACTAGTTTTTGATCCCCTCCCACTACTAAATAAGAAAAAATAAGAATAAGCGAACTACCCCTCCCCCTCCCTGTTTAATCTTTATTACGTAAGAATCTAAAGGAAAAATGAATGAAATAAATTCATAAGAAATGTAAGAAATGTAACTAAAGCCGAGTTGCGTGACAGAAAATCAAATTAGATCAGACTTTTTGCTATTTTTCTCTGTTACCCTCTCTCACTCTTCTCTCAATAACTTTCGCTCAAACTTTCATAATAGGTATATAGTTTATAAAGATGGGTACAAGGATTAACTCTTCATGCAGCAACATATTGAAGAACAAAGTCAACTGCTAATGTTCGACTTCTTGGCAAATGGTATACCATAGAGCCCAACAGTTTACCCATTTTTTAAACTTTGAACTTTGACAAATATAAAACGATTCGACAGACGAAACGATCTGATGATCAGACCAGTCATCTCGCATAAATCTGAGGAATGGCTAGTAAAGAAAACGGATGACAGACACAACAATAATTGTGAAAGTGTTATCCCACGTAGGATTTGAACCCACGACACTTGGCGCGGTAGGAAGCGGCGTGGCGATGCTTAAACCACTAGGCCAACTGTGCAGTCAAGATATAGGATATCGACATTTATATAGTTTTCCGACTTTTCTTTTTAGACATTTCATTCACCATCCCCAAGTAAAATTGGGAAAAGGGTAAGGATATGATTTACTTATATCAATTCATTGCATATTTTTAGAACAATATGCCTACAAGCAGCTGTTAAAAGGGCTGTTATCAGTGTTACCATTATCAGTGTAAAGCGATGCACATATATTACAGTTTAAAAAGCCGTAGTTACACATTACATAGAAAAATACCATCGAGTCGGCTTTTGACTATGAGATGTAATATAATAATATTACATCCCGAGCTATATATTACATCCCGTGATTGCTGTTCACACTGTAAGGTATATATTTTGGAATAGTTCAGCTTCAGACACGAATGTCACCATTAAAACTAATAGCAAGGCAGAGGGAGGCGCGGTGTCCGGGAATGTGAGGTGAAATATACAAAATATTGTTTTACTTAAATGTTTAAAAAAATGTTTATAGTTGGGGATGTAATATATATTATAGCAACATGTATGACGAGCAATAAAATATTAAATCTCAAGATGTAATATATAATAAACTATATCTCATAGTCAAAAGCGGGCTTAACACTTTCACAATGCATTGGTTAATTACTTGGGTTTTATTTTTTTATTTAAACCACCAGAGGTACTGCAAGAGGGCAGTGCATGATAGTGACACGCCACACACAGCCTTTACTTAGTGAACAGTTAAGACGCTTCTAACAATATCTAATTTGTCTTCTTTGAAAAAGTACTGTAGAAGGTATGAGGGAACAGACAACTATACCATAGGAATTTCACAATTGTCAAATACACACCACGTCACAAGCAAATGCAAACAATATACATACATATATATTTTTTAATTATTGAAGTCAATCCAAACAGTGAATTTATCCAAAATATATTTTTAAGCACACTATTTTATGACCGCTGCAGGGGGCTAAATTAGATCTATAACGAGCAGACCATTAAGACACTTCTAACGATACCTCATTTGTCCAGTTCTAATAAGTTCAGGAGCAATGAGAGAACAAATGAACATACATATATAAACACATAGCAAGTCAAAATTATAAACCCTTTTTTGGCTTTGCCATAATCCGATAAAAAATGAAGAAATACCTATGAGCGCTGTTTTACTTGAGTTTATATATCTTGATTGTAAAGTGAAATAATATAAATAAAAATAATATTATTGAAAACATCCTTTGTAGATCAAGAATTTCACAAACGGTATATTATTAAAGTAATTAGTTTCTAGGCATCAGTTTATTGATGTCATGGTAAGTAATACAAAATTAGCTATCTTAATTTTCCTGTACCTTGAACTTACATTATAAATTCGTCTTTGATCTAATTTTTATTCGTCTTTGACCTAATTGATTAATAACATAGTTAGTACTCCCTTTAATATCCAGGACACTAATGATATTGTGAATTTATCATAGGAAATAAAACCCCAATAATCAGTGAAGCATGAACTTTTCAAAGTGTATCATTATTCATAGTTTTACATTAAGTCAATAACTATAACCTGCTATATGTATATTTTACTTTTTATTTGATATAATGACCACTTACCGGCTATAATGCCATCCATCTGCTGCAAAGCAGCTTCTAGTAATTTTGTTGGATCAGATTCTGGCGAAGTTGGGTTATTGTCGTCATCAACTGCCGATTTTCCCATTACACTTTTAGTTATTTCTTTAAGAACAGGCTAAGATTTAACTCTCAACCTATAAAACACCTTCGGAAAAACTTTTACAAGTAATAGAAAATTTATAGAAAAAGTTAACTTTTTGTCAACAAAACTTAAACTTTGACACTTCGTTCGTAACTCGGTGATTCCATTTTTTAATTTCATATCTAGGCTTGGATAACAACCCACGGGCAAAGGTTTTATAAATTAAATAAACATTAGTAATAATTTAATTTACATGAATCATATATATCCTTTGACATTAATTAATTAATAATGCTTTGATTATATAATGTTTATAATCAAAGTGATAATGTTTGTTTCTTAGAATTAATACTATTACTAACTCAATTATTTTACTTAAATGGTAATACCTAAGTATCTATTTGATGGTATTCCTAGTGTGCACTTCGATTTATTATAAAAAATTAAATTAATTAGTGCATCGAAAAAGTTTATATCTGTCTTATACATAACTTATCCTGAGAAAAAAATATTTGCAACAAAACTATTTGCTGTGGTTAGCTTTGATTGCTTGATTGATAGAAGAAATAAAACCCATCTCACTCTCAGTGAATTGGGGCAACTAGAACCGTTTAATTGACCTGTCAAAAACGCGAATTCCCGCTAATTGCTACAGGTCACGTGACATCATCGGCCGTCGCCGCGAGTTTCGCCGAGTGAACTTAGGTATTAATTTTTTGTGGCCTCAATATTGCGAACTTTAGGTACGGATAATATTATTTGTATTGTTTAAGAACGGGGCTATGACGTAGCACCGACAGTTTGTTGACATTTAGTTCGTGATTTTTGATATAAGGCGGCAAACTTTCAGTATGGTTGAAAAAATCACTATGTGTATTTTGAGATTAATTATTTTATAAAGTAAATCGATAGAATGCATATTTTATTACTTTTACGGTGGAATGGACCTATCTACTCGTAATGAAATAAAAAAAACAAACTCCATAGTACAAAAATATAAAATTACAGGCATAGGGAATATCACGAAACATTTCCAAACGGTGAATATTTTTCTATGCATATTAAACAATTTATTAGGAGCATACGCTTTCACGTAAATAAGAAATATTATTATTATATTATAGCTATGCTCATGTTGTACGATATTGTATTACGATTTCCTTGGTAGGTTTGTAAAATACAGAAAAATATGGAATTGATTAAATAGACTTTTAAAACCCCCAAAATTCTCTACGCCGACAAAACTTGTTATAAATCAAAAAAAACTCACTCTGGACTGCCAACTCCATCACAAAACACAAATGTATATTATAAATATACGTAATAATCACTTAGTTTATTGAAATTAAACACAAACACGACTAAAATACTATTAAATAAATGCCGCGCGTTACGTTAGCGCTTCAACGCGGTACCGAAGACTGAATTGTACTAATTTAATACGAGTCGAGACATGACTGTGTGCGAATGACGTCATATTTTCAACGTAGCGATATTAGAACAGAATAATGTACAAAAGAGACACTAAATGGCACATTTACGTGATAGAAAGAAATAAAACATTTTTAAAAGGTCCGTCGTGGTTATGTCGTTTGGACAAGAATACTTGTCCGGAGCAAACTAACAATAAAATTTTTGTGAAGTTTTCTTGTCCGGTGCAATTAAGCGGAGAATAGCTCGGGACGTTGATTCGGGTTAGTGTGTGGTATTCTTTCCATGGAAACAACTTCAATAGGTACTTATATTAACAGCATCAAAAATGTTGTGACTGTCTCTCGTTAAAACAGGATTATTAGTAAAGTAATATCCAATTTGAACGAACAATACGAACATAACTGAAGCTTTGCTTCAGTAGCATTTAGGAGAGGAGAGATTGCAAGCATAATAAGCTTAACTTTCTAAAGTATTCGACGTTTTTGATCGATAGATTTTTTCTTTTCACTTCTTTAATCCACAGATGGACATAGGCCTCTTCTTAGGTTTTAGATTAGATAGTAAGAGTGCTCTCTTAGTTTTACGACTCCCACTGAATGATTAAGAGTACTGCAGTCCGTAATCAGGCACTACATAGATCGACAGATTGGCTCTCGCTACTACCTGTGAACCAGGAGAGTTATTACCCTCTTTTGCGCAGTCAATTGTTTGTTATCCAAACATTTTAGTAAACACTTTTTTTAAATCTCGCGCTGTAGGATAATCGAAAATTTTACGTTTCGTCAATAACTCTAATATGAGAAGTTAAATTTATGATAATTGGAAAATCAAAAGCATTTTGAAAGCTATTGACTCCACGGATAGCACAGTGGTTTCAGCGGTCAGCTAGCCGTTTCCTACTGCAGTGTTTACTGGGTTCGATCCCGCGGTCCACGGACAATAAGAAATCCAAATATTTACGATAGCTCATTCGTGTATTATCTCAACAATTCAGCATTCTATAAGCTAGAGTAGCAACAAACCAACCCTAACAATGATCTACTCCTTATAACTTTGGTTGAGCGTTCTTGAGCGGAAGGTACACATTATTATTATGTAACACATAATGACGATGACAGTTATCGACAAATTCTACTAATATTATAAACGCGAAAGTTTGTGAGTAGTTATCCTACTAATATTATAAACGCGAAAGTTTGTGAGTAGGTATCCTACTAATATTATAAACGCAAAAGTTTGTGAGTAGGTATGTATGTATGAATGTGTGTATATATGTTTGTTGCTCTTTCACGCAAAAACAACTGAACGGATATTACTGTAAAGTTTCATCCAAATCCGTTCAGTAGTTTTTGCGTGAAAGAGCAACAAACATGCATACTGACAAACTTTCGCGTTTATAATATTAGTAGGATACCTGGTCTACTCACAAACTGTCGCGTTTATAATATTAGTAGGACAATGGAACTAATTACAGACACTACCAATGAAAATACTTGTCAATTAGGGCCAGTGGCGGATTAACCACGTAGCAAGAGTAGCAATTGCTACAGGCCCCGCGCATTTAGGGGCCCCGCGCTTCAACGATTTCTGACTGCTAAAAAGTATTAACTTAAATCGAATGCGTAAATGCGAATGCGAAAAAAAAAAGCGTGAAGTGTTGTGGAATACTCATGTATTGCGGTCTCCCTGACTGTCTCATAGATTTAATAACAAAGAAAACAAAATGATAATGTTAGCTTCCATATCCTATTTATTCTTTGAAGCTTTGTCATGTCATATTTATTGTTTAAAATACATACACAAGTGTGTAAAAAAATTGTTATGCCTATTTTATCACAATAAAACCATTTGATTTGTACATACATAAGTAGGTATATCTACAGTCTAAGTTTTAGTAAATGTACAGATTGCTTTTTTTCTTCCATGACTCCAAGATGTTATTTAGAAATCACTAACTTAGATATTTTGAAAAACAAAAATTAACTCCACTTTACTAATAGTTAAGGTTCCCCAAAAAATTTCATCGTGATTTAATTTTAGCACTTTGTCGATGCGATAATAACATAATATACCTAATGTATATTCATGCAAAGTTTCATATTTCTATCATTTTTCGTTTTGGTAAGTCGAGGACGGACCATAGACATTGACGAAACTATAGGAGTTCCTTAAGTCGCGAACTACGGAAAACTAAATAGGAATAAAAATAGATGGACTACTGTATCTCGCCTCATAAGGAATATTTTTTCTGAAATCTCTTTGATTACAATAGACAACGTAGAAATCAATTTCATAGTAACTGCTTTTGCAGATGATTTGGAGGGTAGCCTTTATTTAGGCATTGAATGCTTTCCTCGCCATCCCCTTCGTGGGGTATACGATGGGCGTATGAGGCACTCCCTGAGGAATCGATCTACCCCTAACCCCGCGGTGATGTAGGCACATCAACAGTTCGAAGGAACGCATCAGCGGTTTCTGGAGTCCCCCCTGCCTGCCATGACTGAGGTACATCCCGGGTCAGGACGCTGTCGTGCCTCTCACCATTCTACGCAGTAAGAGGCGCAAAACGATCTATCTTAGGTGACTCCCCCGGGCTGCACCGGGGTATCACCTCTCTGGGGTCGTTTACAGTGGTCACATCTCCCGAAGATGTGGCTGCAGCGGCCCTTAGGCGATTATCGGGGGGCTAGCGACCTCTGTTAGTCCCGTACCAGCTTGTGTCTTGTTGCGGGATCAGCCCTATCTCTTTACTCGGGGACTCCTTCCGGAGCATAATGTCCTCACGGAAGGAGACCGTGGCTTCCCATCCCTCACCACTCGCCAGCATTGCGGCGATCAATGTTGACGGTGAAAGGTCTCGTTCGATTTGTCCGGCTAAGACTCGACACTCTGATTCCCACGCAGGGCAGTCGCCATGCCTATTAATAACGCAGCGCAGAACATGCGTATATGCGTTTCGCCGTAGTATTCCGGACTCGTGGACCAACGCTGTCTCTTCGCCATTCCTACCAACAGAACGAGTTTAGTCACAGACGACCGTGTATAAACACGGTAGGCCAAAATATCAAAGGGTGGAAGATCGCGCCAGGACCGTTGCCGCTTCGTACAAAATTGTGCGGTAGCCTCGTATGACCTGTATGGCAATCAGCCGCTGCAGACTCCTGAGTTGAACCTGACAGCGGGAGGAACCCGCCAGGTCTTCAGACCAGATGGGCGCCCCGTAGAGGATCATTGGAGGATAGCCTGGACGAGGAATTAGTGCCGTTCAATGCATTGCTGAACTGTGTTGTAGGTAGTGTAATTAACAGCAAGAAACAGGAAGCGCAGGAATGACAGATTTACAAGCCTTAATATAATAATTCCATACAATCTTATTACCCGAACGTTGAAATCACTTTGCGCCTGTATTTGTCGCAAATAATCAGCCACTAGTGGTTAATGATGTTCGACAATAAAAATAAACTCAGAAAGACGATGAACTCAAAGCGCCTGAATCTTCTAACTTTGATGAATATTTTAATTTGATTAACCTGTATAAGCTGGGTGCGGTATACTGAAATGGATATTTGGTCGAGATCTCAACCCGTGGGAGGATATTGATAGAATAAGGTGAGATGGTTCTCATCACCCGAGCATCTCGTACTTAACACACAAGACACAAGCTGGTACGTGAAGTACTGTACTCGTCACTGATCAGGTATTGATACGCGCTGTATTTGCTTGATGCTCTACATCACTTGCGCCAACGAGCAGTACGCATATCGGCATACGTACGGTGGCTCACACTCTTGAATTTTTCACATGCTTTCCACCAGGCAATTTGGCATGCAATAGAGGACTTACTTGTAAAATGCGCTTACTTGAAAAATTTCGTACAAAAATAACGAAATAATAAATAAACATATCAATTTTCTATTGCACACGGTTTAAAAGTCACGTACCATTATGGGTGACTACGGAACCCTATTCTATGCGTGGCCTGACACGCACTTGGTCGATTTTTAGAAACATAATTTCCTGAAACTATCATAGGGCCCCGCGCTAGAATTTGCTACAGGCCCCGCGCTGGCTTAATCCGGCACTGATTAGGGCGAGTATAATATATATTCTAAAATATAATCAAGACAAACCTTTTACGTACGACAGAGGCAAATTATTTATGTACATAATTATCACTGAAGTATTTTTTTTTATAATACATACCTACTTTTGAACAAGATGACGAAATACGATGCAAATGCTATGAAAGTTAAAAGGTAGGCATTGTGCGATCAAATGTGTAACGATTTAATAAAGTTGGCATGTTGCTATCTTTAAAGATTGCTCAAAAGTATTATGACTGCCTTCTTGGTCTAGTGGTTAGCGTATGCGGCTGCTGATCAAGAGGTCTCGGGTTCGATTCCCGGGTCAGACCAAATATTTGTGTGATTCACAAATATTTGTTTCGGAGTCTGGGTGTTTTTCTATGTATAATATGTATGTATTTACAAAAAAAAAGTATGTTTATGTATTTATATCAGTTGTTTAGTACCCATAATACAAGCTCTGCTTAGTTTGGGACTAGATGATGTGTGTAAGTTGTACGAAATATTTATTATTTATTTATTATGAAATTAACTAAGTGCAATAGTTAGCATAGTGCAACACAACCCAACTTGCATTTCTTGAAAACAAGAGGGCTAGAATAATGTTAAAAATAGGTAAATAAACACACAAACTGAATGTCATAGTTTATTAATATTTCATTAGACCCTTTACCAAATTATTATAAGTAAATAAATAGAACTACATACTCGGTAATAAGTACCCTTTGTTTATAATCCTAACAGTTGTTGCACACCATTTAGACAATTACCAAACTGACTGTATAGTCCCAAGTTTTATAACAAATGTATTGCCTAAAAATTTCTAGGCAGACTAACGTAAATATATATTAAGCTTGGACTACACAGACAAGGTAGATATCAGTCTATAAGTGAGCAAGCACTGTAAACCATTCTTAGAAGACAAGAACAAATTTTTCAACTGCCAATAAACACATTCATTTTATCAAAAAGCAACCAAAACAGCCACAATTGTTTATATGTATTCTTAATACATAAATAAATAATTACCCAGATTTTAATAAATATAATATAATTATATATTTTATATATGTCAACAATCAATGTACACATCTAAATAAAGTTTTAAACATTTATATTATATTATGTGGTCAATATTCACTATTGATCTAAGGCACAATCAGCTAAAATTTGATATAGTAACTATCACGCATGTTTCCAACTGGTTCCTTGTAAGTAGTAACTCTACAATATATTAGTATAGTTTGATATTAATATTAACATTGATACAATAAAGTAACAGAAAATATCAACGACAATTTCAATCTGCTTATAGTTACTAATTGCTTTCAACCATGTTAATTTCTCTACCTTACATTACATTCATAACAACTTAAAATAAAATTATAATGTTGGTAAGCTGTGTTTTGGTATTAAGGTGAGGATCGCTATACTAAAAATCTGTTTTCTATTATTATTATTACAAGTATTTTGTATAATATAGTATTCATTTATGAAACAATCTAACCCGCTTATTAAGTTCCATCTTTTATTTTAATTCACATGTGTCACTATGAAAAAATATAACAAGCACATTTTATATTTTAGGGTAAGTTATTAGCCGCTAATTAAGTCACGCTGCTCAAGTTTCAAGTAGGAACGAACAAGTTCCTATATAAGACAAAGTTAACTTCAATTGGGAAACATTCCCTAAAATTGTTATTTTAAAAATACTGTTCGTATTTACATAATCGATGATATTAATTTAATGTCAACAATTCTAAAATAATGTGGAATACTTTAATGTTTATAATATTTATTACTCTACCACACACAAAATAAAATATATTAAGTTCAAACCTCAACAATCAACAATGTTATGACTGCTTTGCAAATATATCAAGTGTGGAATGTTCACGGTGCCATGCACTAATATTTTCTTATTCTACTTTGATTATGTTTGCAACGCAGATATTCATAAAATACAAGATAAATAAATATAACTACATCTTTAAACTTTTGCATTTTTTAAACTTTACATCTCAAGATCTGTTCTTAATTATGCCTAAAATCTATAAAATATATTACTCTATTAAATATTAAAGGCAATATCTATCATTAGATATGGACGGATTAAGTAAAGGCGCCCAACGGGGGTTACCGATTAATAATATTAATAGCTCTTACATAATTCTAATATTAACGTTAATTGCGGCGCGACGGGACCAATATATATAAATATATAGAAGAAAACATTCATGTTTTACATAACCAACAATTGAAACAGCATAATATAAGAATCTCTATAAATAAATATGTGTTGCTCATTTCAGGTAACTCACTATGTCCATGCAACTCACGGACGGACTACCACGTGCGCCGACTGCTAACCTACTACCAATGAAATAACAAAACAAAAATAAACTTCGTTGGTAAACATAATTTCAGTTCCATCTAAGTTAATTTAGTAAACTTATCAGGCAAGACCACAACCGATATTAAGTACTTAATAGCTAAAGGAATGTAAATCTCAGGTTAATTACGAGGAATGACCGAAAGTAATCACCAATATGAAGTGTGAACTACAAACAATATATCTAATTGAACATAATAACAATTTATTCATATTATAAAAGTCATCTAATTTCTTAAACCTCATCAACTAGTTGGTTTAATATTCAATCACATTAGTTGTTGCATAGATTAAATTTATATTTGCTATATAAGATTGATAAAATCGTTCACCATAAAGTTGAGCATTTTTCTTAAAGTAAACTAATTAACTATTAAAACGAGGATCTTAAACTTTATTACTCAAGTATTGTTAACCAATATGCCTGCTTGGAATTACTTTTTCAACTAATAAATAACGAATATAAGTTTACAGGCACCATTAAAAAAGCACTTGCTACTTTCTGTGAGGTAATTCGATATAAAATGTATGTGAACCTTTATTATGCTTTTCTGCGAGCACAACACCCAACATGCTCTCTGATTGAGCTTGATTGAGCAAGTCGGTTTAGTAAGAGATACTTATTTGTTTATATGTATACATATTTGATTAATGTCGATTATTGCAAATAATAAAGATTAAGTTCGAAATTTGCCAATGAAAAAATGTAATTTTGGTTTTAGGCCGTTTTGTTTTCAATGTTTGATATAACTCCAACTATGTAAACAGCAATATTAATGTGTTAATGACTACTCCATAGAAAATGGGATGTGAAGCTGTTTTGTAAGACATTAGAATATCCAAAATATCAATTACAATTATTATATTGCTAAGCAGGAATAGTGACCGTACATTTCACAATGGTATGAAAAAGTACATGAAAGAAGAGATCTAAAGAATGGAATAAAAAAATAATTGTTCGGACCCCAATATAAATTTGGTAAAAGGGTAAAACTCACTAACTCCAAATTAATTTTGGAAAAAGGTAGAAAAATGATGATATATACATATAAAACTATGTTCTCAAATAAGTTCCTACATATTAGTTGAAATTGAACTAATTACAGAAAGTGCTTTTAGATTATCCATATATGCATTAGATAATATTTAAGTACATAATGAAATTTAATAACTCTAGGAATGTATAATATGTTTTTAGAAAAAATAAATAATAACAACAAAATAATTTAAATTGTACATTAAGTATTAGTCGTGGACTTGCATCACATGCATTTCATAAAAGAATCATAAATAAAAAGGGAATGCAGAATTCATAATTCATGTCTGTACACAATCACAATAATTAAATAATCACGGATTATTTTATTTTAGGCTTTGCCTTTCTATAACTTCTCAACAGCGAAATGTAAAAATATATATATATTAATTTGTACACTCTTCACCATAAGTTTTAATAAACATTTGTATAATTCACTACGCACCAAAATACTCTAAGTTGATTACCTTCGTACTATTAAGTAGCGCAAGATAAATAATAAATAAAAATATATTCTCAAGATAATGTAAGTAGGTAGTTACTTATTCCCCTCCAAAAACTGTAGTATCCTTTTCATAAATCTCGCGAAATGGAATGTATACGTCGTAATTTGGAATGTTACTCTAGTTAACGCCGGATCCAATCTGCTTATTCAATTCGAAACGAATAAACATAACCTCGTATTTAATTTTATATAACCATATCTTATCCCTTCTCATTTAAGTACTAAAATATCCATATAAATATCTTCGCACATTTAACTATTATAATCACTAAATATACCTTGACATAATTTGCACTTTTAAAAATAAAAAATAGCTTCGGGGGGACGTTCAGCATATAGCATATTCGAAGCACTTCAACATACAGTGCCTGACTTAAAATAGGATCATAGTTACACAATGTAATAAAACAGCTACATCACTCGAAACGAAACAATGAAAAACCAAGTATTAAGTGAAGTATCTTCGAAGTGCTTACGGACTATGCACACATTGCATACGAGAAGTGCATCAGCAAACCAAAAGTCAGTGATCGAACGGCCCCCCTGCAAACAGTCATTGATGGCTCTTGCTCAGCAGGTGGGAGTTGAACTCGTACACGTTGCAGCACTGCTCGCCGCAGATGTTGCACTTCCACGGGTTGGAGTCGCAGTGGCATCCTTTGTGCAGGAAGTATAAGGTGGAGTCGGGGAACGTTATGGAGCAAAACGTACATACGAGCGAAGAGGGCAACATGGCCGTGTCGCCGTGCGTGGACGTGATCACGCCGCCTTCTGACGGAGATACGCGAGCCGCCTGCAACATTCACGGTAACAGATTACACTCCAAACGAATCTATGTCATATACACTTATAACTTAGCATACATACAAAATATAAGAAAAACAGGCACTTTGTTCAACTTCATAAGAACTAAATTGTACAATTCTAACATGTATTGCGTAAATTAGACTACTTGGTCATATGCTTTCACAAAGTAGACCTCTATAAGCGCAATGTAACGTGCATTACTTCAGCATTAAACAAACAATGCCTATTTTTTAACATGTGTCGAACTGAAAATATGAACGACCTACTTAACTGCCATTGGTCACACCATGCTCGGTATAAGAATCTTCAAAGGAACACGTCGTTCCTAATATAATTTCATTGTTTATTGAAGAAAGTTGGATGTTCGATTAGGTTCATCTTATTCTATATATATAATTGATTTAGCCTAGGTGTTATTGGTTCGACATAACAACAACATACACTAGAGCCACGAGCGCGACCACGAGCAGAGATGCGCCGGCGCAGGTCCTCTCTCAGTAAACTCTTCAGTGGCGATACCTTGATCAGAGACGATAAGCTCGACGACACGCCGCGTTTATCCCCATTAGTTTCGCCTTCCCGTATATCATTGTTGCAAGATTCTTCCTGAGCATTGGGTTCCTAGAAAGTTGGGGATAAATTTAGTGAAAGTTAATGAATGACATACTTTACAAACATTAACAGTATAAAAACATTCTATGTATGTATGTATAAGGAAATGTAAAATGGAAAACAGTTGTTAGTGTGTGTGTAATTTGTTATTTTGTTAAAATTTAATATGTTTCTAAGTAAATATCACCCAAAGCTTTTAATAGTCCACTGTTGGACAAAACCCTCTCTTTTGAAAGGATGTTTCGGCCTAATATGCCAAAGGCCACATATTTTTAAATTTGTTTGGGCTTTCTTTAGACCTCATATCATGGATACTAGACAACTGATATAAATACGTACTCATACACTGTATATAAAAGATATATGTATGCAAAACATACATATATAAATTACACCCAGATATAATTTAATTATTGTGTTCATATCACACAATACAAATGTACCAAGAGAAAATAAAACCTTGTCATCTGGACATATAAGCCATTTCACCTGGATAAAATTAAACTTTAAAAATAAAAGAAAAAACTGACCTGTTTTATAGGTATAAGTGTGATAGACGGAGTGATATTGGTTGGCATTCCAGCTGATAACGAGCTGCTGGCGATTGCACTGTCACCAGATTGTGGTGAACTTGGACCTTCACCATTCATGCGCGAATCTAAAATAAATATTTATAATTTTAATGCAACAATTAATATCAATGGAATAAAAATAAACACAATAATATATTCATTGAGACTAGATAAAGGTTTGTTAAAATTGGCAATTTGTTTTGAAATACTTTATCATTCAAAACTTGTTGAATTCTTTTTCTTTTTAGGGTTCCAAAGTTCATGACTCGGAACCCTCAGATTCGTCATGTCCGTCCGTCCGTCCGTCCTCGACCTACCGCTCAAACAGTGCTAGAAAGATGAAACTTTGCATGAATATGTATTGTAATTACGTCGATTAAGTGATACAATAAAATGATGAAAAATATTTTTATTTTGAGTACCTCCCAAAGTTTTTAAAACTTTGTACAAACATCTTTATATTTGTACAAAGTTTTAAAAACATCCCACATTATTCTTTAATAATAATTATCTATAGGACATGATTTTAAATCAACCTACCATTAGGGGTGACTACGGAACCCTATTCTATGAGTGGCCTGACACACACTTGGTACTTTTTTTTTAAATGACAACAACTGTACTAAGAATAATCCTGTGTATTATAGACTTCACAAATCCACAAAAAGTGTTGCTTACCCACAAACACTAACATTTACAATTTAGAAGAGTACGACATTAGAGGAAAAATTAAGGAAATAGTAAGTTCAACCATATCATCCATGCAGTAAAAATTATATCATGCATAGTATATTAGAAATTCGAAACTGTCTGTTACGTTTTCAGTGCTAAACTGCTGAACAGATTTAGATGAATTACGCCATAGACTATAGAGATAGATTGTGCTATGTAGTGACATAAAACAGACTTGATTTTATTTGTTGTATTTGTTCAGCAATTTTCTTTTTTTTTTCAACTATTGACAGCAAAAGATTATAATACACACATCAAAAGTGTCTAGGGATCAAGCATTTTTATGCGGATTTCTTGAGATTGAGATGTGGCTTTGTAATAAATTTATGATTTTATAAATTTATATGGATCCTTTTTGGTGCATTTCATAATTTGAATCAGGAACTGTCAATCAAATTCGAGTAAAAGATGAAAATCAGCTGCCAATATTTTCCCTATAAAAACATACAACGCATTGAAGAAATTATTAGTGCTACTGTTTCCCTACTACTGATTAAAACCAACGTTATTATGGAGCGGCGACGTCATTTAAGCAGGGAAGAAATGCTCAGAGCCGTGGCAATGATAGAAGCTGGTTCCCGGCAACGTACTGTGGCTTTAGCTCTGAATACAAGTCAGAGTGTTATCAGTCGACTTTGGACACGTTACCGAAGCACTGGTACCGTGGCTGAGCGCCATGGAGGACGGTATCGCTGCACCACACGGAGACAAGACCGATACATTCAAATCTTAACTCGAAGAGCTCCAACAATAACCGCCATGATGTTAGCCGTGAGGCTTCATCACTCTTCAGGGAACTTAATTAGCGACCAAACAGTCAGAAACCGCTTGCATGAAGTGAACCTTCATTCCCGAAGACCGCTACGGGTACCACCTATAGCAATGCACAATCGTAGGATTCGATATCAATGGGCTCTTGAACACAGAAATTGGGCAGAAGAACAATGGCGTTTCGTGTGCTTTTCTGATGAGTCTCGTTTTGGTATGAGACCGGATACAAGACGTATACGACACTGGAGAACCCCTGGACGCCAACAGCGATTAAAATCCTGCCAGGAAGTCCATCCTTATAGTGGTGGAACCATCATGGTATGGGCGGGTATTTGGATCGGCGGAAGAACTGAGTTGATTTGGATCAGAGGCAACCTCAACGCTCAAATTTATGCTGAGACGATTGTATCAGACGTCATCGTTCCTCTACAAGTGCAAATCGGTCCCTTATTTCAGTTAATGCATGATAATGCACGACCGCACACCGCAAGAGTTGTAAGACAGACTCTCGCCGCAGCTAACATCAATGTCCTGCCCTGGCCTGCTCAGTCGCCAGACTTGAACCCGATTGAGCATGCATGGGATATGCTACAGAGAAGAGCTCTGCCAAATATGGAGGGTATCCAGTCGCAAGAAGACCTTTTTTTGTTGTTGCAACGAACATGGGCGGCCATTCCACAGCGTGATTTGGATGAACTCATTTTGAGTATGCCAAACCGATGTTCTTGTGTTGTTAGTGTTCGCGGTAGAAACACGGATTATTAATTGTTTAAGTTACCTAATAAAATTTTAAAGAAAACTGTTATTTCAGTCTTTTTTTCGAACTTTAATGTTAGTGGTTCAAATGTCAAAAATCCCTTTATTAGGAAAATGGCAAATTTCTTTACTAATGCAAAGGTGACTTGGTTTATCGTTACTGTGACAAACGAAAACACTTTATTTGATGAATCCTTAAAGAAATTTTTAATTAATATCAATCAGGAGAAAAGTTATTGCAAAAATATATGTTGATCCCTAGACACTTTTGATGTGTGTACATGAATGTTCCCAATTTGCGATGTTAAGTATATCTCTAAACTTTGTGGTTGAGAGACAGTAGTGCAGTAATTGGAGATTGTATATATAATATTATATATATTTATTAAAGTTATAAAATATTTAATTGCTAATCATAAACTAATTGTAATTATATATACTGCAAATATTGAAAAGGGTTATATCCTTCACTGCCCCTTTAATTATAAGAACAATGACAGTCATACTATACTACTAAGTATTAACCACATACCTGAATTACCTAAATGATTTTGTCCAGGAGAAAAGGTTTCATTATTATCAGCCATGGAAATTTCAACGTGTGGTGTCAGGTAATGCATGGGTGGAGTAGCATTATCGACGGATCTTGCTCCATTGCTTTCACCACTGTCTGAGTATGTGGCAGCAACAGATACTGATAGACTGGACCCCAAAGCCCCCAAAGCGTTTATAGCGCTGGGATCCATTGTTCCATCGGCGTAAGCAGCATTGGCTATACCAGCAGCAAGAAGAGACACTGAAGAATTGCTACCAGGGCCAGGATTATCCAAGTCTATTCCATGTCTGTAAATAAGTTAAGGAGAATTGTTAACTTTCAACTTTAATTAACTTTAACTTTTTTCTTTGTGCATTAAAATTGTAATTAAGTTACATCGATAAATTGCGAGGGTTTTGTTTTAAATCAGTTTTATAAATTGTAGATATTTACTCCTTATTTATGCAAGAATTGCTTGGAGTATAAATATTAATCAAAGCAGTGAGAATAACTTTTGTTAGCTAAACTAATCAGTCATGTCCTAGAACGATTCGCGACACCAACACGTCACGGCTATTTATACGAAATATTGAATAAGTAAAGAAATAACTGTTACCTGTTAAAGAAATGAACCCTGAGACTTTTCATAGTAGGCGCACGGTAACTACATAAGGGGCAAGTTTTGACGAGGTCATGCTGTCCAACGTGTTCGTTCTGGAAATGTGCGCGCATGGCAATTTGGCGCTGGAATCCTCGGTTGCATATTGGGCAATGATACGGCAAGCTCTTGGTGTGGGTTGTGAAATGTTCTGCCAAATGATCTTTTCTAAAAAATCTTTTCTGGCAAACGCGACACTCATAGGGTTTGACCCCTGTGTGTCGCATTTTATGTCGGCGCATATTCGCGCCATTTGAAAATTTCATGTTACACACATCACATTCGAAGAGTTTTCTGTGAGGCCGAGGATCGGCATTTTGTGCCGCTGCCACATTATTGTTGTCTGGAGAACATTGAGCCATGTGTGTGGTTAAAGACCGACTACTTAACGTACTAAAACTGTTGCATGTTGTACATTTTAACAATGTACTACCCCTTTTTGGAGTTTCTTTACTGTTGCTGTTAGTGGCCACCTGGAACAATAAGTCAATATAATCCTTAACCCATACAATAGTAAAGATTTTATCTTATTTGATGTACAAATAATCATTACTTACTAGTAGGTACCTATTTAAATAGAACATTTTCCTCATCCAACATAGACAACTTATTCATAATATTGTTTGAAAACAAGATTTCCTGTTATTTTCCAATTTGAATGGGATTGTCTGTTGTCTATGAATGAATTTTTTTGTTTGCTTTTACATAATTCTTGAACTATAGCAATTTTTGAATATAATTTATTAAAATTAATAAAGAACAAGTTTACATTATTTTTGTCTTCTGATTACTATCTTTCTTTATAATTATAATATATACTAACTGAGTCCCACGATGTTGCCCACAGTTATTGTTGTAAAACACGAGTAACGCCGTGGAGCGAAGCTAGTCCAAAAAAAATTTGCTTAGATTTACTATAATATAAAATTGCTAAGATAAACTTTCTGACAGTAAAAATCCCATCAAAATTGGTATAGCCATTCCAGAGTTTACATGGAACAAACAGGCAGACAGCCCAAAATTTAAAAATCGATATTTTGAACTAGGTACAGTTTTTAACTAACATTTGCAGTTAGTTAAAACCTGTTAATTTGATATATATACTGACACTCCAATTTTATTTACTGGTAGGGATCAATAAACACCCCAACAATTCCTTGTCTATATTACTATTATATATTCTATTTATTCATATAGATGAAATAAATTATCCCAATAATTGTTCTCATTTACACATAAAAGTCAGAAGTTAGAAAACAATAATCTAGGCCATGGAATGATTATGAATTCAAATCATGACATGCATTTTTTAAGAACAAGCTGCTTTAGGAAAAAATGCACATATTAAAACACTGGGAGCCAAAGCAGCTGACAGAGAAACTTTTACTTTTTGTCGGGTAACATCAATCTATTCATTTAAATAAAATTGAGTGTTGGTTTATAATTTCAAATGAACAGTTCTTTCCTAAATGCATATCAAACTACATGGTATATGCATCAAAAAAGCAATTTTAAATTTTTTTGTCTGTCTGTCTGTCTGTTTTTTCTGACTAATCTCTGGAGCAGATGCACCAAGGATTGAAAAGGATGTTATAAGGAGTAAATTAAGAATCTTTTTTAAACTAGCTTCACTCTGAGGTGCTACAAAGACAACTGATAACACCATGGGGTGCAGAAAGGTTCTTTTAGAAGTTTTTTTGGTTGAAATAATTGCATGCAAATGGTTAGTCTTGTAAAAATAATATAAAAAGAAATTATTTCCCTTTCTTAGAGACTTTCTTTAAAGTTAACTCGCTATAACCTTTTTAATGGTAAATAAATAAATATTTCGGACATATTACACACAACATTATCTAGTCCCAAACTAATCAGAGCTTGTATTATGGGTATTAAATAACTGATATAAATACATAAACATACTTTTTTTGTAAATACATAAATATAATACATAGGAAACACCCAGACTCGGAAACAAATAATGTGTTTACACTATGGGCAAAAGAAGACACAGACAAGTTGCATGGTCAGCTAGTCGGCTATATATACTTGTACCTACTAGCAATTGGATACATATATCCACTTGACATTATCATAGTGTTGTGACTTATTTCAAAACCTAAATCCAAGATAACATTTAGGTCACAATTTGATAGTATCAAGAATTAGGTCATCGCTTCAAATCTGACAATCTCTTTTGTTGAATTTTATAATGTAGTTGAAATACATGCTTTACTTATCTTTAGAACTTGACCTAAATTTCTAAACAGGTATGCTTCTATATATATATATATATCTTTTCAATATGTAGTTACAACTTCTTTGAAAATGACATGTATACATAAAAAGTACTTAAAACTGTTTTCATAGTTTATTTTTAGAGTTTGAGTAAGACCTATTTATCATTATATGGGTTGATTATTTTGTTGTGATATACAAGATTTTTATAGCTCTTCTTCAAACATATTTTTGGATAAGACTCAGTAAACAGATATTATTGATGTGTCTGCAAATCATTGGCATCAAATACTGATAGTTTGGGAAATGCCGACTGTAACATATGTTTCTGCAGAAATGATAAGAAGGTTGTCTTATCATTTTCTAATCAAAAATAATCTTGTCAAAAATTATTTAAATCTTATATACTTATATGTTTAATACTAATTCAGATGTTTTCCATAATATTATTAAAGGTACATCTCAGTCTTATGTTGGTACAGTTTGAATTAAGTGTAACTTAAGATGCTTTTCCATTATTGTACCATAGTATAGTTTTTATTATACTATGAAAGTAATAATATAATATTAAGGTATAATTGTACCAATATAAAAATGCAGTGACATTGAATCAGGTCCAACAGGTTAATTAGGCTTAATTAAACCACTTCCTACCGTAATTTGTTAATGAACCATTATCAGTACATTAAAATAATATCTTCTGGATATGGATTTAATTCTGGAATATAATAATTTCACAGATGTTTACAAACTCTGCATTCATTATTAACTTAAAACACCTATACTTACAATCTTTTAACAAAAAAAATAGTATTATTATGTAGACATAAAAATAAATTTGATGCACTTTAATACAGTATGAAGGAAGACACCAACTTATTTCATAAATATATTCTAAAATGCCTAGTTATCTCAGGTATTATTGGAATTATTCAATTTAAATTAGATTCTAACAAGATTGCAGAATAGTCTTAAAGAAGGAACTGTTAGTTCCAGGTAAAGAAATACCTATTTTGTTGCTCATGAAAGTCTAACTAGTTATTAAAAGATATTTTTAAAAACTTACTAACCGGTTCATTTTTTACTACGGGTAAATTCGGCGACACGGTGCCGGAATCGGCCTCTGTTTCTCCTTTTGATGACATCACATTACCAGGTCGTGGGCTTTCTGATCATCACTCTCCCGCCTTACAATGCTACGAAAACGTAAACATATCAAAACAACATTTTTTAATTGTAAATAAACTCCTATTTACACACTCATCACTATATGATGCTCCAAAGACCATAAAAACACTAACCAACTTGTTTCTCATATGAATGGCGGGGTGACCCATTTACGAAAACATACGAAATAACTATTCACATTATATTATTTTTTAAACACCATCGAACATATATGTAATTAATCCCATATCCTCGGTATTGTATATTGAGATAAGTCATTAATAAACACTGTAATAAATCACGAACTCACGTTAGGTTGATACGTCGACAGCCAGAACAGCGGTATTTTAGGGAGAGATCGCTATGTGGCCTAATTCAATGCTTGAGTTCGATGCACAAAATACGTGTTACGCGTATAACTGTAAATGCATAAATAGGCAGATTCCCGTCTTATTATTGAAATTTAAACTCCTACATACAATATCACTATTTCTTAAGCTCTAGGAATGATTTTCTTGTGAGAAATTAAAAACTTTTAACCAAATCCATTTTGATAAAAAACCGAACACCTGTAAAGTGTGTTTTTTTCGTCGTGATTATGATTATTGGAGGTGGCAACTTATTCTGTGACGTCAGAATATAACGTCATCTCTTTCTATCATACTTCCAAGTTTACTTTGATCAGCGGTTTGGCGAAAAAGTCATACTCCATTTTACACAACCATATTTTAAGAAATATTTTACTTCGACTTTTTTTTTACTTCGAAAATGATTTTTAAATCAAAGGTAAATAAACTAATCAATATAAAAAAGAAGTATCATAATATAAAAGTATTGAATAATCAGTTTTTAAAAGTGAATACATACTCTGAATGTATTTTTTTTAAATCGACCAAAGTACAAGTCTGGCAACAAATTTCGCTAATCTGTCAGTCAAATCAGTAGGTAGCAGGTAGGTAACCAAAAAAAATTCAAAGTCTATGTCTATGCTATGCATGCACAATGCACACCATTTTTATTGTTATATACCTACTAGGCTACTCTAGTCTTATGGCGGTTCCACATTAGTGCCAAGAATTCACGCCGCGAATTCTCGCCGTGAATTCAATATACAAAATAACAAACCCTTTTACGATATAAACGATAACTGAACAGCAAAGAGTCTTTTTTATTCTTTAATTCTTTGGGCCGTATAGGGCCGTGAACGAACCATTTGTCGCGGGACAAAATACCGACTCTGATCGGGGAACAGGCGTGAACGCGCGTGAACCACGCGAAAACCATTCACATTCACGCCTATTCATGGAGCTTCGCGGCACTAACGTGAAGCCGCTATTACGAATAGTCACGAATCATAAGCATAATATGACACAGCGAAAAATTTAGTGTTCTATGGCAAAATGTTTAGCGTTCTACCAATTTCTTCTGTATTCATTTAAAGATCTTTGTTTCTTTTGAAAAAGACAACTCCTACAACTAGAAGGTAGTAAAGCCACGCTGATTTTAGTACGAATGGGCCGGCTTGAGCAGGCAGTACCACCCTAATACAGAAGACCAACCTAGAAATGAGTTTGGTTTTCGGCTTTCGAAAAAAGGGAAGTCCAAATTATCGCTGTGGAACTTTTTTCGTAAAACAGAGTATACTTACACGTATTTCGTTGTGTGGCGAGTGTGACACCCGAGGCCCAATGATGCAGTAGCATCGCAGTAGGCCGCTATAGTGTGAGTCAATATACTGCATTTTCTGTGCCACGGAGGACTTTACAAACACAAAGAACACCTAGACTCAGAACAACAATTTGTTTATCACATCAAAAGTTTTATAAGCGCAAAACAACGTCGTGGTGATACCTGCCACGATTAAGATTATAGAAATTCTAAGGGAAAGAGTTCAAATAAAACTAAAATTTGGTTCTTAGATTGTAACAACATAATTTAAAAGTTCAACATTCTAAATATAAAATAATAAATCTTCTTCGCCTAAAATAAAAATACCTGATCTGTCTCTTCCCACACAATATTGGTTAGAAGCCTGCGACCATAAGCAGTTCTCCCGTTTTTTTTTAATATCTTTCTTAGCCCCCCTGTCTGGTTTCAAAAAAAGTAGTACCAATTATCACCATAGAACTTTTTTCGTGAGACAGAGTATACTTATACTTTCGGTTCAATAATAATATTTCTGAGGTTGAAAACATTCTTCCAATGAATCAAAACAATTTTGATCTTTCTGGCTCAACTCAATGATACTTTGATTGATGTTATTTCACTATTTATATAAAAGACTGAAGAATAGTTCAATTTCATTGAAACAGATAATTTCATTCATTGTATTTACTCACTTAAAACTTTTAGGAATTCAACAAATATTTTAAGGAGTAGCAACACACTAGTCATTATTTAAAATTTTTTGTTGATTGTATTCTGTGTGTGACCGACCGAATCACCGAATCAACCAACACCTTTTGACTTGACACTGACACTTGACTGTGTCAGTGTCAAAAAGAAATAATGCAATGCAAATTCTTCAAGCCATAAATCTTCATTATTTTTATCCTGTGTCCGATACTTTGTGATTGTGTTGATATAAACTTTACAGAAGTGATCAGCGGATTATAGAAACACTGTGTCGTCTGGTTCGAAAATCGTTTAGCAGTGCAATTGTGTTGCAATATTTTCTTTCGCGTAACAAGTGTAAGAAATGTGTGTCATACGAAACGACTAGATATATAAATAATGTGTTCTTCTACAATACTATCTTTTTTAAAGCAATGGAGACTCTGGATCAGGCCTTTTCTAGTGGCACTTTACGTTATTCTAGTGATAGTACTAGTTCCTTTGCTAATAGCTCATTCTATACGAAATGGATTTAGCAAGTCAGATCAAGGTGCATTGGTGGGCGGGGGTTTTGTTCTTTTGGCCTTACCAATTTCCATATGGCAAATAACACAACATGTCGTTCACTACACTAAGCCAATATTGCAGAAACATATAATCAGGTACACTTCTTCAATTTTTTTTTTAAATATGTTGTTATTGTATTGAAAAAAATGAATGTAAGACAGCTCAAATGTTCTTATGTACTTGCATGCATTCACAGGTTAACATGTTACATTTAATTTTTTCAGAATTTTATGGATGGTTCCAATTTATGCCTTGAATGCATGGATAGGTTTAGAGTTTCCAGAACAATCTATATATGTAGATTCGTTACGAGAATGTTATGAAGCTTATGTTATTTACAATTTTATGAAGTATTTATTAAATTATCTTAATCAAGATGAAGACTTAGAAGCGCTGTTAGAAACTAAACCTCAAGTTTACCATATATTTCCTTTGTGTTGCCTAACACCCTGGGAAATGGGGAGGTAAGTTATATTCTATAAATTATTGTTTTAACACAACCTGTGTCCTATTTTTGATATCATTAATTTTTAGCTAAAAATTATTTCACCTAGTGTAAAACAATGTTTATTTTAAAAAAAAAACTAAAAAAATGTACATTAAAGTCTGTAATAAACTTAATAAGTGGGTAATAAACAAGTTAACCTTCAGTTGAAGCTAATAAAAACATGATCTTAAAAAAACTAATTTTTAATAGTAATAGTACAGGATCCCTGGTTCACTTTTACTCTTGATTACTAACAAGCTAATTTTCCGTGAGTAGCTTCGTTCCGATGAGACGCCCAACTTTTACTGTGCGAAAATTCTCGATTGAGGTAGGTAACAGGGGTAGCAGGGATGAAATATGTTGATTTGATGATCCTCAAAAAATTATTACTAACAGGGTTTTCTTCGGTTAAATCTAATGATAGTTATCTAAATTATTCAAAAAAATATTTGTCCTACAAATTAAATGGTTTGATCAAAGAGTACCCCTTCTTCCAACATGTATGGATAACGAGGTCACCAAAAATGATTACTAGTCAGCTGTTTTTTTTTCTGTTACTTAGTTGATATTTATATAATTCAACGATTTCATTGTCCTACAAATTGCGTGGTAGGTTATCCCGGTCCTACGCTCAGAAAATGTTAATACCACAAGATTTTTTTTCTCATTACTAACTGTAGGACAAGAATATTATATGATAGGTTAGTGTGTTCTCTACCCAAATGAAATAATGTCCTACAAAAAAACAGGTATGTATCACTAGTCCGACAAGAATTGTCATTCTTTCGTTTTTCCCGTTTGTAACGTAAGATACTGTGAAAACAACATTTTTTTAAATATTAATAACTTATTTTTTTAAGTTAGATGGGTAAATAATTGTGTATATACATAAAAAAAATAATCTTCATCAGATTCATCTGAAATCTTTGCTATTATCGCTGTTATCTTCATCCATTTCGTTGTCCTCATTAGTGTAATAACATGAAAAAATTAAGTAAATTATATAATAACTAGCTGACCCAGCGAACTTCGTACCGCCTTAGATTATTAATTCTTATATAAGTATTGTGTTTAGTTATTAACTGATAGTGACAAATCGACAGCAGCGCCAACTAACGGGCCCTGGCCGTTAACGCCACAATCACTTTGTACCTGCATTTTAAATCTGTAATATCTTCAAAAATAGTAATTTAAATTACATACTGTAAAGGGCCATATTAATCTATATTAAATACACAATGTATTTAAGGTACTTAATTGGATAAGGATTAATACTGTATTGCTTAAAATCGCTTCGTAAATAAGCCATTGTTTCTCGTATAAAGAAACAATAAAAAAATGGCTATTGTGAGTTATCCCTAAGAGATAGACATATACCATGGAGGACTTTTTTGTAGACCTTTTTAAGGTGTACAATACTGTAGTACATTGTTTTGATCTATCTCGTAGGGTACAGCCAGCGTTTGCAATGTAAGCGTAAAAAAATGGATTTATTAACGACATGTTTATTATGCATGTATTATACATAAAAACCTTCCTCTTTAATCACTCTATCTATTAAAAAAATCGCATCAAAATCCGCTGCGTAGTTTTAAAGATTTAAGCATACATAGGGACAGAGAAAGCGACTTTGTTTTATACTATGTAGTGATCATGATGATGAATCAATAGATAACAATAGTATTAATAGAGTACCTTGTATGTCAGAAGATAATTCCAATAATATTGATATTTGCCATCAATTATTGTCCATCCAAAATTTTCTGGCAATTTTTCCGTGGGGCATCGCATGTGTGCATTACACCAAATATTGCAGATGAACACAGTTCTTTTGATATGTTGCAACAATTCTTGATTTGTTGGTGGCAAACTGGAAGGATCATATCCTACGATTTTTTGTCTAAAAATTTCTTTATTTTCATTTTTTGATTTATATCCCTTTTCAAACAACTCATACCGTCCTTTATTGATATAATTTTTTATTTACTTACTTCACTTACTACTTACTTACTTTGGTTACTTTTAGACTTACAACTAGTCCCCACTAGTTGTAAGTCTAAAAGTTCAGATAGTTAATTAATATAAAATGTTAACGTGTGAAGTGACGACATTGCAAAAAATTATCATTCATACGTTCACGAAATTTCACGCTCATTGTTAAATTGTCAATTACTAAACAAACATAATACGGTTTGAAAGACTAATTAATCCAATATTAATCTTTACTATGTTAACATATTTCAAAACTGCACAAAGCAATTTACTTCATACATTACAAATTCTCCCATTAATTTGGGAAAGAAAAAAGTTGTTTTTATGGTAACACTGTATGTGTATTGCACTTATTATTTTTTTAAATTTGATTTTAGCGTGATTTCTCTTAATATCAACGCATAAACAATATCTTTACTTGTGAAAAGTATTTCTGCTTGATTTACAATACTTTATCACTTTGAATCGCATAATTTATCTACACATTTGGTCATTTTATTTTCATCTCATCACTAAAATGACTTTTTCCTTGAATTAGAGCAAATCCTAATAGCGGTTTAACGTTCTCTTGGTACGCAATTACACATCTACTATATTATATATCAATGAGCATAATACAGTAAATAAATTGCTTTTTAATTTCCATAATTTAAAATAGGTATTCTATTGGAGGACCGGGAAAACGTATGACGCAATTTTTAGAACAATGTAATTCTTGAATTATACAAATATTAACTAAGTAAAAAAATTTGTAATCATTTTTGGTGAGCTCGTTATCGATACATTTTGGGGGACTCTTTGATCAAACCATATAATTTGTAGGACAATTTTCTTTTCGAATAATTGAGATAATTATCGTCATATTTAACCGAAGAAAAACCTGTTAGTAATAATTTTTTGAGAATCATCAAATCAACATATTTTATCCCTGCTACCACTGTTACCTACCACAATCGATAATTATCATACAGGAAAAGTTGGGCGTCTCATAGAAACGAAGCTATTCACGAAGATTTGGCTTGATAGTAATTATTTTTGTATCTAAGATTTTTACCCTACTTTGGAGCGTAGGACCGGGATAACCTACCACGCAATTTGTAGGACAATGAAATCGTTAAATTATATAAATATCAACTAAGTAACAGAAAAAAAAACAGCTGGCTAGTAATCATTTTTGGTGACCTCGTTATCCATACATGTTGGAAGAAGGGGTACTCTTTGATCAAACCATATAGTTTGTAGGACAAATATTTTTTTGAATAATTTAGACAACTATCATCAGATTTAACCGAAGAAAACCCTGTTAGTAATAATTTTTTGAGGATCATCAAATCAACATATTTCATCCCTGCTACCCCTGTTACCTACCTCAATCGAGAATTTTCGCACAGTAAAAGTTGGGCGTCTCATCGGAACGAAGCTACTCACGGAAAATTAGCTTGATAGTAATCAATTTTAAAAATGAACCAGGGATCCTGGACTATAATCTGTTGTAATATACGGTAACTGTTCACAATGAGGATGTTGACCTCTACTACTGGATCCTACTCATGCCTTCTATCAGGAGGAGTAGAGTCACTTTGGTAGGCCTAAATAATAAAAAAAACTGTTGTAAGCACAATGACTATGGTCACCCATAGTCATTGTGCTTACAACAGTTTTTTTTACTTACAACTAAGTTACTTAAGAAATAAAAATGTGCATCAGTGAATAAACTGTGTGTGTGTGTGTGTGTGTATTATACTAGGACATGTTAATTATCATTCAAAGTTAAAAGGATATGAGTGACTTTTAACTTAATAAGAGTATTTTTATGAATTGTGTATCACTTCACAGAGTTATCTAAATAAAACTAAACACACTCCAAAGAGTTATCAGAAACATCTGAGAGAATATTTATACAGCCATTTTAAAGATTACGAAAAAGGTCTTCTTATGGTATATATGTATTCAAAGTAGCAATAAAAAAATATAACTGTAATGAAATGACTTGTTTGTTGTTGTTTGATGTTTTCATTGTAAGTCCTAAAGGTAACAAGTTGTTATCAATTGTTTATAAAAATAATAGATAAGGGTTTCTTCACTTCTTTAGTTAAATTGTGTTAGCAGCATTTTGTATGACAGTTATTATAATCCATATACATACTAGTAGCATAAATAAAAAAATCTATCTATCTGTTTGTTAAGCTTTTATGACCAAACTGCTGCACCAATTTCAATGAAATTTAAACTTGAGATACTTTGATTGTTGAGAAAGGACATAGGCTACACTTTACTCTAAAAACCGAAATACATGCAGGCAGAGCTACAGACAAAATATTGATATGATAGTACATTAAAGCTACCTGCCCTTATCCCAATTTAATTTCGGGTTAGTGCAGTATGTTTTATTCTACATGTCGGACCACCTCAGGGGAGTGTTGGACGCTAGCCTGGCGTCCGGACACTTCCCTGAGCGTTGGAAGTGCGGGAAGCTGGTACTGATCCAGAAGCATGGACGGCCTGCCGATTCGGTCGCGGCCTACAGGCCCATCGTGTTGCTGGACGAGGCGGGCAAGTTGTTTGAGAGGGTTCTCTCTGTCCGCATCGTCCGGCACCTCAGCGAGGTGGGGCCCGACCTGTCGGACGCCCAATTCGGCTTCCGAGAAGGGCGTTCGACGGTCGACGCGATCCTGCGCCTGAGGGCCGTGACCGAAGAGGCGGTGAGAGGCGGCGGAGTGGTGTTGGCGGTGTCATTGGACATCGCCAACGCCTTCAATAGTCTGCCATTCGGCTGCATCAGGGCCGCACTCCAATACCACGGAGTGCCAGGGTACCTGCGGCGGCTGGTGGCAGACTATTTAGAGGAGCGTACCGTCGAGTACGAGGACCGAGATGGCGCCTTGAGACGCAGGTCCATGTCGTGCGGTGTTCCACAGGGGTCTGTCCTAGGACCACTCCTGTGGAACATGGGATACGACTGGGCCCTACGAGGGCGTCTCCCCCCCGGGCTGGGTGTAATCTGTTACGCAGACGACACCCTGGTCACGGCCCGGGGGGCAAACTTTGAGGAGGCGGCGCGCCTGGCCACCACGGGAGTCTCCCGGGTGGTCGGGCGCATCGAGGCGTTGGGTCTGCGGGTGGCTCTGGAGAAGACGGAGGCCCTGCTATTTCATGGGCCCCGTCGCGGCCCGCCCGCCGGCGCCTCGATTGAGGTCAACTCGGTCCTCGTACCGGTCCGGGCCCAGATGAGGTACCTGGGTCTGGTCCTCGACGGTAGGTGGCTCTTCGACGAGCACTTCCGACAGCTTGGACCTAAATTGGTGGGCACTGCCTCCGCCCTAGGGCGACTTCTGCCCAACTTGGGCGGGGCCAGTGTCCCCACTAGGCAGCTGTACACGGGGGTTGTCCGGTCAATGGCACTTTACGGTGCACCGGTGTGGGCGGCGGCTCTGTCCGCCCAGAACAGGGCGCGCCTCTGGCGCCCCCAGCGGATACTGGCGGTCAGAGCCATACGTGGATACCGCACGGTGTCCACAGAGGCGGCGTGTGCCTTGGCCGGAACACCCCCGTGGGATTTGGAGGCGGAAGTGCTCGCCGAAGTTTATCGGCGAGTGGCTGACTTCCGGGCGGAGAGCGGATTTCGCCCTCCGCCCGAGGACGTGCGCGAGTGGCGCGAAGCCGCTCGCCGAGCCACCATGCTGAGATGGTCGCTCCGGCTGGAGACCCCACGCGCTGGCTTCGCCGCCGTGGAGGCTCTTCAGCCGGTCATCGCGGAGTGGGCAGGGCGGCAGCACGGGACCCTTTCCTTCCGGCTGACGCAGGTACTTTCCGGGCACGGTTGCTTCGGAAAGTACCTGCACTCGGTCGCTAGGAGGGAACCGAGTCCCGCCTGCCACCACTGCGACTGCAGTGAGGACACGGCCCAGCACACGCTGGCGGTCTGCCCCGCTTGGGCGGCGCAGCGCCGGGTCCTCACTGCAGTCATCGGAGGGGATCTCTCGCTGCCGGCCGTCATAAGATCGATGGTCGGCAGCGACAGTTGTTTCACCGCGGTCGCAACCTTCTGCGAGGACGTAATCTTGCAGAAGGAGGTGGCGGAGAAGGCCCGGGAGGACGATATCCACTCGGACCCGATCCGCCGCCGGCGCCCTGGGCGGCGGAGGCGCGCATACCTGCGTCTCATGCCGCCCTGAGAGTGGCCGCGGATGGACGGGACGGGTTTCCCGTCCGTCCGCAGTAGAGGCCAACCGCGAGGGGGCGGCGTCCGCGTGTGACCGGACGTTGCCCAATAGAGAGTCGAGAGCTAAGGTGGTGCCCGCAACAGTGCGGGCAGGCGCCGGTCGGAGTCCAGAAGGAAATCCCCTCCCTGGACTCCTTCCAATACAAAGGCGCAGAGAGGGTCACACCGTGTGGTTTTAGTCGGTTCGAGTCCGACACACCACCCCGCCGTAACCCCCGACGGGGTGACGGTCCGCGGGGATTTCCACACGTAAAAAAAAAAAAAAAAAAAAAAAAAAAAAAAAAAAAAAAAAAAAAAGTATGTTTTATTCTCCTATTGTATACTATCACTCGTCAATTTACTTCAGAAGTTTTCGTCTAGGAGTGCTACTTTTAGACTCCCCATCTATAAGTTAGCTAGTCCCTACTCTCTATAACACAAAGTTTTTGATAAACTTATGAATGTGAGACCATTACTAAGTCACCTTGTTTTATAAAAATAACCAGATACATATACAACCTTGTTACATAATATTGAAATAATTTGTAGTTCATAAACTGGTTTATACCTCAATGAATATTCAATTGTTTTATATTTATTTACACCGTTTGATAAAAAAAACTACTTTATTCACCTGTTTAATAAGATTGTTTTTTGCATGATTATTATGTGAAAATACATTTACAGAGTTGCTACAAATGTTTTTTTTATATAACATTTGCTTTAATTCGGAACATTTTAAATTTTTATAAAAATTCTGCCTATCTATCGAGTTTTACTAGCATCAAACAAGATATGCATAAACCATGTTCATCTGTACTTCTAAACATAGAAATATGGTATAACAAATATAAATATTCTAATTTTGGGAGTAAACTTCAATAAAAATATATTTTTGTATAGGGTAGGTTGGAATTATGAATTACAGTAGAACCTCGATAAGTTAAAGTCCAAGGGAAACAAAATATTTTATGTTATAGAGGTTTTAAGTTATCGAGGTCTATGTTAGGGATAGGTTAATATAGAGGTAGGGATGTTGTATTTTTCTAAATTAGGGAATTCGGCAATTATTCGTCTTTTACATTGAAGGCTTTCTCCTGATTCTTGTTTCTTCAAGATTTCAGCTTCTTTTTAATGATGATTGATAATGTACTCTCATGTATCCCAAACTTAATTTTAATAAAATATAAAATGTGTTTGTTCTTTTTTCCAGGGAATTTGTACATAACTGCAAACATGGAATTCTACAATACACTGTTGTGAGGCCTATTACGACAGTGATATCAATGATATGTGAGCTGTCCGGGGTATACGGAGAGAGTGATTTCAGTCCAAAAGTGGCCTTTCCCTATATAATTGCTATAAATAACTTTTCACAATTTGTTGCCATGTATTGCCTCGTGCTCTTTTACAGAGCAAATAAAACTGAGTTAAAACCAATGAAGCCTATTGGCAAATTTTTATGTATTAAAGCTGTTGTATTCTTTTCGTTCTTGTAAGTATTAAAAACATTTATTAGTTTTCTCTCATAGACCAGTTGCCCTACGTGAATAGAAATAATCATCGAGGCTTGGTCAATACCTACAGTAGCTGACCATTACTGGCATGAGCGTCTCCGTGATTCGCAGATCACGTTAAGCAGTCGGTCATGGTTGTTATCTAAAGATATCAGCAACAACCGTAATACCGCGGGGCTCAGCTAATGCGTGTAGTACCTTTAAAAGAGTATTAACTATTAGTTTGGTATAGAAATAGTTATTTTTTTAGAAGTAGACTTTTATTTTTTACTTTTGCCCGTGACTCCGCCCGCGTGTATGTCGGTTATCGCGGTAAAAAGTAGCCTATGTCCTTTCCCAAGTTTCAATCTATTTCTATACAAAAATTCATCAAAATCAATTCAGCGGTTTAGGCAAGAAAACTGACAGACAGAGTTTTTCGCATTTATAACATTAGTAGGGATAGTTATTGCATCATTGTATGCACTTATCACGCGACTATGACTTTCAAAGTTCACCTACTATTATTTATTTGATATTGACAGGGTAGGTAAATAGCAGTATTATTTGTTCTTAGTGTAACACATTCTGTTTTAAATGTTCTTCATTCATTTGGCATATGTAAATGTGTCAATGTAATGTCAGATTAAATGATTTTTGAGAAAGGTGATGATAAACTTAGACTTTTTAGGTTATTGGGAAAACTAGTATGGATTTCCCCTAAATGAAAAAAAGGACAAGAACAGACATACAGACAGACAGACACGTCAAACTTATAACACCTCGTTGATTTTGCGTCAAGGGTTAAAAAAAAGTATTTAGCAAGACTGTCTGTTATATAAAATTCTTCCTCTATTATAGATTCCTCTTAGGTTTTCGATAATCTAACTATTCCAAAATATTTTTCATGTTTCAGCCAACAAGTGATAATTAACATATTGGTATACTGTGGAGTAATATCAACAATATTTGATATATCTGATTCAGACAAGATAAAAATTATGTCATCAAAGTTGCAGGTGAGTGAATTTTTTATTAAACTATTCTATAATACTTAGTTTTTTTTTGGAATGCAGAAACTATTGGAGTAAATCTTCAATACTTGTATTTACTTTGACCAAGGACTCTACTGGTTGCCTGTCAGTTATAGATCCCTTTGAGTAGCCAGGCAGCTAATCTTTAAATACCTTAACAATTTATTGCACTGCTGTTCTCTCCCTATCAAAATTGTGGATCACTGCAATGCCTTTTTTTACGTGTGGAAACCCCCACGCGTCGTCCCCGACTCGGATATACGACAGGGTGATGTGTCGGAATCGGACCGAATAAATTCACACGGTGCCACTCTGGGCCTGAAATAGGAGAGTGGCACACCGTGTGAATGTTTGAACCTCTGTTTTAATATTTGTTTTATTTCATTACAGGACTTTTTAATATGTATAGAAATGTTCTTAGCAGCGATTGCTCACCACTATAGTTTCTCATACAAACCGTATGTCTCTCCTGACGACCCGTCGCCTTCTTGTTTCGGTTCGTTCCTTGCCATGTGGGATGTGTCAGATGTGAAACGAGATATATCTGAGCACCTTGGAGTGGTTGGTAAGTAGATTAAATGCACATATTATTAAAGTACTACATGTTTAATAGTACTACTTCTATGTTTTAAAAATTCCCGAAACTGAACAAACTAAAAATTTGTTTCGTCCGGTCATCTGTTTGACGCAATTTTTTCAAGACTTCTTTAACAATGAAACTAATATTATCTATTTTGTTAAACAGGAAGCTCCTTTAGCCGGAGGCTTCGAGGAAAATCTATGTATCATATGGCACGAGGGTACGACGAAAGTTCGAGACTGGTGAATGAGCCTGTCCCATCCAGTTCGGCTCCGAACCTCAGTGTCGACATAGAACCTCCGCCTGTGGAAGTAAGACCTTCCGTCTACGGATCTCTGGACAATACCGCAGCTGGAATATCCACTACTTCCGAAACTGAACCTCTACTCAGTATTAATGAAGATAAGAATGACCCTGAAGTATAATATTGTATGGCATAATAGGTATTTAACATACCCAGGTGAAGTCATTTTCAATAAATTAATATATTATGGGTGCTACTTCCATTTTATTACGACGCCTTGTGTATTACATCACATGAATACAGGTTATGTTAGTTCTTATGATCTTGTAATTACCGGCGTTTTAGGCATAAGTTCATTTCTAAGTTGTACATTCCTGAATGAGAACATATTAGATTCAAGCCAAAGTAGCCCAAATTATGTTTTTGACGATCTGCCGTACATATATATGTTTGGTGGATATTTAATATCCATTATACAGTAGTACTTATTGTTAAATATAATATATTGATAATCAATTGTGATATTTGTTTATATTAATCTGACGACATACTGTGTAATTATATGTTAAGTTTTAGAAATAAATATTTGTATAAAAATTATTTGGTGCATTTCTATTTAATTAAATTTTTAATGCCACAACACATCATGCTAAATATATACAGGGTGGTCTAAATAATACAATTCAATCGTAATTTGTCTAAGATTGTCAATTGGGATAAATAACAAATCAAAATAAATGAAATTATTTATTTAGGAACAATATTTAATGTACATTAGGCTGCCGATTCCGTTAACATCAAACATTTGATGAATAATGTCAGCAAATTTAACAAGTCCGTAAATATCACAATATGGTGTTAATTAAGAAACGTTATAAAAAATATTATTGTTTTTTATGTTTATCACCTTTATTATCTAATCTGTCTGTCAAAGAAGTTATGTTCAAGTCAAAAGATTTCACAGCATATTTTGAATAATCTTTTGAAATAACTATACGGTGGGAACGAACTCCACATGATAAGTTAAATACAATAATACAATAGATTACAATTAAATACATTTGCAGTAATATTAGGTATTCATTCTTAAATCTAATAATTTAAAACGTATATATGAAATTAAGAGTAAATTCACAAATTTAATGCATTTATAGTTATTATTATTATAGTTTTTATTATTAACTAATACAATAAATTGGTCCTGACCTCTGATATAATAACTTGATATATTTTGCTTGTGAAGTTTTATTCTTAAAAAACGTGTATTTAATATTCGATATAACATTAGTTACAACTAATGTAATTTAGTAAATTACATTAATTGTAACTAATGTTCGCCCATTGGACGAAATTCGAAATTAGGCTCACAGGCCGCTTATCGAAAATTATTATTACTAATAAAAAAAACTACACTTTTATTGATAACAGTAAAGCTTGTTCACAAAAAAGTCTATCGATAAATCGAGATATTAGTAACCTGTCATATCTGCACACATATATAATTTTGGCAGATGCCAACACTACATGGCACCTGTGTTTTTAAAATAATAAGGTCTACATGCTGTGTCAATATACAGGCAATATGAATTAATTTAATAGTTTATACAAAACTTTTTAAGAATAGCAATAACATTTAGTCTAGCAAAATTATAATTAAGTCATTTTCGATATGTGAATGGATCACTAGATAAAAATAAGTACATCTATTTTTCTTTATCTATGCTATCATTATGAATCTATATTTTTAGACTCCATTCTCGTTGTGGCAAAATTCTCTAGAGCACTCAATCCAGCCTTCAAACTATTTAATTCCATTCTGTTCCAAATTGTTCCCATTATAAGATAATAAAAGCAGATACCGCTTACAACCAATTTCAAGATATCATGTAATATATTGTTCGTCCAGAAACCGACAGTACCGATTAAAAACATAAAGATAAGTCCTCCAACTATGAGGTATAGTTTTTTAGTCTTGGTTAGATCATCCCGTGCTTCTTGACATACCTTAATGGTTTGTTGTATTGTTTCATCAAGTGAATTATCTTTGCTGTATTGTTTTTGAACTGTTTTTGTATCAGTTTGGGTCAACACTAGCTCCAACGTAACTGCGTTGTGGTCGGAATATGAAAACTCTTTATCTGGTACTCTGTCAGGTAATGGGTTTCCGAAACTAGTTATCTCAGCCTGAAAAAAAAAGTTTAAATATGAATCCAAGAAGTTAAGAGGTTAAATTTCATTCAGTAATAATAATTTTATTATTTTACACATCTCACACAAGGTAGTCTGAACCAAAACTAGGCAGGGCCTGTATTATGGTAACCGATTCATCTTCATTTTTCTAGCGATTGTTATTTCCAATATTATTTGGGGTCGGCTACTAATTCAACCGGTTTTACCTGAATATCAGTTTTGCAAATAAGCGACTGGCATTAGACTTCCGTAACCCTGAGGGCGAACAGAATTCGAACGTTGAACTTGTTGTCAGTATATTTGAGAACACTGAATAGCCAATAAACAAATGCCATAGAGGTCCATGACAGCCGGGACCGACAGCTTAACGTGCTCTCTGAGGCACGGGCGTGCTACACTGCCAAACTATTATACTCTGGGCTGTTTTTAAGAATTTCAAGTTAATAAAACTCAACAATGGCCTGACCCGAGAATCGAACCCGACACCTTTTGATCTGCAGTCACATACGCTAATACCAACGATGCAATTTATAGTAACCAGATAGCTACTTAAAGAAGTATAATACTCCCAAAGACAGAACGAATTATTGCAATCATCACACACAATATTAACCCTCTCTTGAAGGAGACCCGAGCCCAGTAGTGGGTCGTGATGGGTTGTTGATGATGAGAGTTCGATCCCACGACCTACGGGTTGGTAGTCAGTGTCACTAATCACTAAACCAATAGGTCCGTTAAGTTAATAAAGAGTAAAATGCTTCCTATACACCATGCCGGAAATTCTTGCTGAGCAAACAAGTTGCGTGGCCGTCGGGTTATTCATAACTGAAATGATGCTCTGCGTGCGATCTGTGCCGACGGCATGATGTGTAGGAAGCCTAAGGTCTAACTATACTATAATAACACTAACCTCCCATGAAGGGTCAAGTTTATACAAAATGTGATCTATTCTTTTCCCATCGGGACAAGATTTTACTTGTTTAGGATCCGAGTAGCTGTTATTGACATTGTCGCATGTTCCTGATGGCTTAGCGACTTTTCCTAAATTCTTTGGTGCGACAAAACTATCGTATGGATCTTCTAACGAAGGCAACTGGGTCAGTATCCTGTAAAAAACAATATAATAAATGCATGCATTAAAAATGTTTACAACTTCCAAGTTTAATGTTAAGTGAGAATTAATTTGAGGGGAGGGGGGGGGGTTCATATAAGGGAGGTTGCTTCGATGCAACTTGCGCAAGCAAAGTGAAACTTCTTTATATGTATCCACAGTGACCAATACCGCAGATCTTCAGACCCAGTGACCAGCCCGTAGTTACAGACGGTGCAGAGTAAAATTACAAACAGGCCGTATACCCCGATACCGAGGATTTTCTCGTAGAACCCAGTCTACGAGAAAATCCACGAGAGATATATTGCCATTTTCAATAGCAGTGCTAACATCAAGTAGGTATTCATGAAAGAATCGGTCGATATTGAACTAGTTAGCAGATAATTAGTAGGTTTACACGTAGTCTTGCGACCTTGAAACCATCTAAGGTTTCACATCGTAATAAATAAGCGCCGTAATAAAGTCTTTGATCCTAGCGAATGTAATTATGGGCTTATCGATTTCTTGTTTCACGTATTTAATTGAAAAGAGCACACAAAGGCATTTTTAATGTGGGCTCGTTTTAATGGCAATTGCTTATACTAATCACTAGTTTGGTGCAAGTATTATTTTTCAAATAGCATAAAATATTGCTGAATGAATAGCACATGATCATGCTACCAAAATTTACCTTAAAACTGTACGATATGTTCCTAGGTATAAGAAGAATAGTCCTTCAGGAACTTATTTGCTAACGTATACTCGTACCTAATACGTTTTAAAAAACTTCAATTGACTAGAAGTGACATTTGCTGAGAAACTTCTAAGGTCGTAATAATGACACGGGAAATCTAAAAAAGCGGCCAAGTGCGAGTAGGACTCGCCCATGAAGGGTTCCGTACCAGCAAGTAACATCATATAAAAGTTCTTGAAGTTCGTTGTAACTTTCATCGATGTTTTTATACTAGTGTAATGTTTGGATGAAAGGTATATTGCGTGTTACGATTTATGACGTATTAAAAAAAAACTACTTACTAGATCTCGTTCAAACCAATTTTCGTTGGTAGTTTACATGGTAATGTACAACATATATTTTTTTTAGTTTTATCACTCTCTTATTTTAGAAGTTAGAGGGGGGGGGACACACATTTTTCCACTTTGGAAGTGTCTCTCGCGCAAACTATTCAGTTTAGAAAAAAATGATATTAGAAACCTCAACATCGTTTTTGAAGACCTATCCATAGATACCCCACACGTATAGGTTTGCTGAAAAAAAAAATTTTGAGTTTCAGTTCCAAGTATGGGGACCTCCAAAATGTATTGTTTTTTTTCTATTTTTATGTAAAAATCTTAATGCGGTTCACAGAATACATCGACTGACCAAATTTCAACAGTATAGCTCTTATAGTTTCGGAAATAATTGGCTGTGACATACGGACGGACAGACAGACAGACAGACAGACAGACAGACAGACAGACAGACTTGACGAATCTATAAGGGTTCCGTTTTTTGCCATTTGGCTACGGAACCCTAAAAACCTACGTACCTATCTATGCCATGGCTCAGTAAAATATTATAAGGATTAAAAAGAAAGAAGCGAGTTGAAGGTGATGTTGGACATTCACTTAGTTCTATCCTCGCATCTAGTCGGTGTTTTATTTAAATAACTACAACCGTTATTATAGAAAACACGACACAACAATATGAACTCTCTCCAACACAGGTGGGTTATTACTGATCGATAATATCGGATGCCGTATTACAGGACGGAGTATGGCAAGCGTCCTACTTTTATTGCGTAGTTATTACCGCAGCTGTAACTTCGTACCCGTCCTAATACCCATTGTACTGAAAACAGATATCTACCGTTTATAATGCGCTTATGTGATGGATTAATCTGAATTGACATAATATAGATTTTTGTACATGAAAAGTAAAAAACATAATAACATCACCATCAACAGCCACATTAACAGGCCACTGTTGGACATAGGCTTCTCCTTAGAAAAGAGAATTTGACTTACTATACCACGTTGGACAGACGGATTTAACTGTTCCCAAAGTGGCACACCGTGTGGTCCGTTTCCGACACACCACCACATCGCAAACCCCGGTGGGGATGATGGGGATGGGGATTACGGCCCGAGCGAGTTTCAACATGTTGAAAATAAGGGTTTGTTTTGTTTAAAATTTTCCTTCTCTTTGTAGATATTTTGTGTAGCGTAGCTAGTCCCTTGTCGCTTCTTATGACACTCACGGGATGAATAGAGGAGAAGACACACCGTATTCTCTAGTCTATACTCTATTCCAATCACGAAGTCCCGTTTGACACTTCTTAGAACGTAACTCTTCACGTTACGCTTAATTTGAAATAATAATCATCAATTTGTTCATGGTCGTAAATCATCATTTAAAAAAAATACACAATCAATCTAAATCATTTATACAATTAATTCACACACATACACAATCAACATAACATATCTGTCAAATGGTACTTCGTAATTGGAATAGAGTATAATATTTATTTTTACACATACATACTAAAAAAGAAATCGTGCCCCAGAAAATAAAAAAGCGGCCAAGTGCGAGTCGGACCATGAAGGGTTCCGTAGCAGCAAGTAACATCATATAAAAGTTCTTGTAGTCCATTGTAACTTTGAAAATAAAATTTGAGTTCCAGTTCGAATCAAATCAATTAAAACCATTTTTATTTCAAATAAACCAATACAATGGCACTTTTGAAACGTCTATTAGTCAGTCAGTAGTGAGTTGTGAAACTAATTGTCTGTTCCATTTCGTAGATCCTATGGAGAAGAACAGACAAGAAACTCCATGGACACTCTTTTCCAACATTGTTTTTACAATTTTTGGTTACATTGTTTAAGGCGTTTTATTAAATGTGAGGACAATGTAACGATGCAGATGTTTATACAGGTAGTGTCCAAAAATAATTAAACAATAATAAAATATAGAAGTTGTGAGATGACCAGCCCCGACTGGCGGCGCCCGTATCACGAGCATGACCTTTGCACCAGCCATCGTCCAGTTCAACCATATCGTAGGGAGCCGAACGACCCGCTACACCCGCCACCGCCAGCAGGACTTTTGAGCGAGCATGACATACTCACAACCGCCAGTCAACAAACAAACTTATTGTTTTGAAATATGGGGAACCCTCAAATTTATTGTTTTCTTCTATTTTTGTGTGAAAATATTAATGCGGTTCAGAGAGTACATCTACTTTCCAAGTTTCAACAGTTTAGTTCTTATAGTTTCGGTAAAAATGGCTGTAACATACGGACGGACAGATATGACGAATCTATAAAGGTTACGTTTTTTGCCATTCGGCTACGGAACCCTAAAAAGTACAAAAAACTTCCATTATGTATTTACATATAGAAGGTTGCACAAGGTAAGATATTTAGTAAAGTTTTAAACTTTCATGGTCAGTAACATTTAAATATAAATCTGCGGGATTGCTGTTGACGACGTATTCTGTGTGTTGAGAGGAAACAGGTATGATGTGGAGTCCCATCTGACAAATTTAAATAGCATCCATCCGAAGATTAACTTCACTTACGAGATAGAGGAAGACAGAAGCCTGGCGTTTTTGGACGTAGAAATCGGTGTGCGGAGCGACGGTTCACTGAGCCACTCTGTCTTCAGAAAATCAACTCATACTGACCGCTATCTCAATGCAGGCTCTCATCATCACCCTAGACACATTGATTCTGTGGTTACCTCATTGACAAATCGTGCATATGAGTTGTGTGACGACCAACACCTAAACCAAGAGCTCGAGCATGTTCGGTGCGTCCTACGGAACAATGGACATAGGGTGAAGTTCCCACCTAGACACAAAGTCAGTCACCAGAGAAGGGACAGGGTGGACAGACAACCAGCATTTCTGCCATATATAAAAGGAGTGACAGACAAGATCTCAAATGTACTTAATAAGTTTTCACTCAAAACAGTCTTCACTCCATTCAGAAAAGTGGCACAATGTCTCCGATCCCCAAAAGACAGTTTCCCCTTGGAGAAGCCTGGTGTCTACAAGATTGACTGCAGCTGTGGGAGTTCATATATCGGCCAAACTAAACGTACCATCGCGTGCCGAATGAACGAACACATAAAAGCGGTCAAAAACAATGACATACAGAAATCGGCAATCGCGCAACATTTGATTGACTCGGGCCCAAATCACTGGATTGAGTTTCATCAGCCACAAATAATTACGACAGAACGCCACTACATACCTAGATTGGTCAGGGAAGCGATTGAAATTACGAAATACAAAAATTTCAATCGTGAAGATGGGTTTAAATTGTCAAATGTCTGGAATCCAGTGATTCGAATGTGCAAAAACCGGCGTAATCAACAAAACATAGTTTCGCGATCAGATACTGTTAGTGTTGTGTGTCGAGAACAGTTGCGAGTGAATAGTGAGTTGGTAAACAGTGGTACCTGGGGCGATCGTAGTAAAAGACTTCGAAAGAGGGTAGACCGATATGTCTGCCAATAACATCCCACCCGCAAGATCTTCAGTTACTCCGTGATCATGGCGCTTGCAACAGCGCCGAAATATCGGATACTCACAAACAATAAGGTACATGGTAGCAATCCCGCAGATTTATATTTAAATATTTAGTAAAGTATCTAATTAGAAGCAACTTAAGTACGATAAAGAAGTTGTAGCAAAGGAAGCATAGCATAGAAGGTTTTTCCTTAATAATAAGTGACTAAGGGTACCTAATGACTGTTTTTGATTTTCTACTTATTTATTTTTGTGAGTCTGCCAAAGTAACTTCTTTCTTTGATGTAATGCTTAAGTGGAATCCAGGTTTATTGGTCATCATACTCATTGTAAATGCAGACAATGAAGCATTCTCACCGTCAATTGGTGGACATAGGCCTTTTTAGAAAAGAGGTTCTGATACAGGTTTTGTAACAAGTTTTCCTTCTCTATGCAGCACTGGTATCCATAGTTCGCTTCCTAAGTCAGCTCTTACGATAACAGCTGGTTGAACGGGTATGGTGAAACTTCGTTTTCATAATCCGATACCACACGGACCTGCACAAATCCAAACACTATGTAATAAATTAATTCTTACTTGAAACTTAAATCTCCTGGGGCTGCGTTGAGATCACCTGCTAATATGCACACGTCAGCTGGTTTTGCTGTTAAATTAACTAATTCTGCTGTTGAATATGCTTGCAATACTCTGTGTGCCAAATATATGTCATCAGTGTGATACTCAGCATGAAGCTGGAAAGTAAAAATATATATTATTACTGTGCAATACCTAAGAATGTTGCTTAAAGTTAAAACTTGTGTCCGATGAAGAAGTTAATATGATGTAGTCCTAGCTGATTTCGGTCAGTCTCAACGGATAGCAGGCAACTAAGCAGGATATGTGTGCTGGAAAAGAGGGTATTTATTTATCTTTCTATTTTTCCCTCTCTATTCGCCACCCGACACAACCGGGGAGATCATGTCTAAGGCTTTATGAACTCTCCGAATCACTAGAGTTTTAGACCCCAATTAAATCTCTAATCAAGAATCGCAATAACACTGTTTGGCCCGAACCCGGGAACTGAATTCGAGACCTTTTGGTCACATATAGTAACCGATAGACCAACGAGGCAGAAGTTATTATAAATAAATACAATAAATAAACTAAACTGTAAATGATTCAAGTTGGAAATATTTCACGATTGCACCTAGAACAGATTTAAAAAGGACGAAGAACGTGTTTAAGAAATAGGTCTATTTTTATCGAAAAAAAGGCCTTAGTTAAACAAAATATAGATCAAGTTTGTAGAAGAAAACGTCATTCAATTGTCCAGTTTTTAGTTAAATTTTTATACCATAAGGTTATTAAAAAAATTACGGGAAACCAGTTAAGAGTTCATAGAGATAACCTCTGTAATAAACTAGGTGATGAGATCAGAAGAAATGGTTTTCAAATATTGTTAATTCTAGTTTATCACTAGATATAGGTACATAAATTTTATCTACAGATATACGAATCGATTTGGGAACAAGCTGATGTACGAATAGATAAGATTAATATTATGATAGTTTGTTTCATTAAATAGCGGTTAAGTACAAAAGAAACTTTGTAATGCCTATCTAAATTATGGGTTCCTTTTTGATACGGATTGCGGAACCCGTAAAGAGTCGGTTCCTTATTGGTCTGTCAAAACCCTTTTTTTAGTAACGTTCCTCCGAGTTCCTAGAGCCTTTGCAGTTGTGAAGAGACGTCGCCGTCGCCTACATGGCAGTCCTCTATCGCATTATTTACCATGGGGAGTATTCTTAAGAGCTCTTTCAACTGATCCCACCTTCCTCTTTCCTCTACAGAACAACATGTGCTGGCTTTGGAAGTCACCGCTTTAGAGTGGAAAAAATACGCACCAGAACTAAGCTTTTTAGATCTCCCTTCTTATGCCGAGCAGTGAAAAACTGAAACTCACTGCCAGCTCATTTTTTTACTTTCTTCCTCTTTTTAAGAACCCGGGATTTTGATCCCGGGTTCTTTAAGCGGGGCGTAAAAAAGCATCTCACTAGGCCGTCATAATGTGGCTTTAGGATACGGCCTGCATTCGGAGTGAGTATTGCGGCCCCACTTTTGGATTCTACTAATGCTTTCCATCAGCCATAATAGTCACCTTGGCAGCCATTTAATTAAAAAAAAAGTTTTAATTTACATAAATTATTATACTTAGGTTTGCACTCTCTTCTACCAGTGAAACAATTAAAACTCTAAATCGATGCAATCTCAAGAGACGACCTTATAAGTTTTAATACTCGTAATGTAATCAAACCTCTCTGTTACATAATTCGACATTCGGTTTAGCCGTATAAATTCTAATAATGATACATTGCGGCTTGCGGCACAGAATAATGAACCATATAATAAAAACGTCGGGTCGAATATAAAACGGGCATCTTTAAATAGGTATTCTTTGGTAGGCGGTTTAGAGGTTGGAAGCTTCGAGAACGGACTACGTAAAATATAAAAGACGTAACTTCGACCGCAGGTCAGTGATATAAGAGATTAACCCAATGACCTCGGCGATTATTAAGAACGATTAATCTGGTATTTAATGTATCTAAGAGAATTTCAGATAAAATCTCTTTTAGTTGTCATATGCATTACCGTCTTTACCATAAGGGTACACATCACACCATCCTCAAGGGGCCCCTCCCAACAAACCACAATTTTTTTCTCTCACACATTTGGATCGTCAAAAATATTGTTAAACACATCACATTTCTTTTTCACAAAAAGTTACAGTTCAATTCGAAATTAAAATAGATATTTATTATTGATATTTTTAATACACACAATAATTTTGGGCCCCCAAAATCTTGTGTGCCCAGGGTCCCCCGCATAGTTAAGAACGGCCCTGGTCATAAGGCTCATTTTATTCAAATTGTTCGTACCCTTACACATAACATTATGTATCAAGCCTCATTATTTTTCTAAACTAGAATTACAAAGTAGCCTATGAAGCACCAGTGAAAAAAAACTCAATTATATTTGTTACTAGTTGCATCACAAACTTTTATTTGGGATTTTCAGTTTCAGCTCGTAGTTAGTCGATATTGTTTTCAATAGAACTGTTTTCTATTGTTTGTCTGTCTTATTATCATCTATTAAATTTTCCTACATCAATTAAACCAAACATATTAATATAATAATGTTCTGTTAAATATAAATATTTCTGCACACTATCATCCTATCACTACTATCCTGTAAGTGATTAATCCTGAAAGGTAGGTTTTACTAGATACATAATAATCCAATATTAATAATAAAGATTGCAGCAAATAGTATACTGATTTTGTACTTTGACTACATACCAATAATCATATTTAGTTTTTGGGGCAGGGTATAATAACTTCTTGTTTACATAATAAAAAATTAATTTGCTTTTGTTCTTATACACTTAGATCTTTTAAAACTTCCATGGAATTTAACACGGTTAATTAATAAACAGGATTCGAAAGGAAAGTTTATATGTAGCATGCACATGCGTATTATAGAAGAAAAAATCTGAGAATTTCAACGATTTATGCTGCTTATCAAAATAATGTACTAAAGAATTATATTTTTGAAAGTGCCTGCACATGACACAATATGCAATATATCTTCAAAGAGCTTTCCATCTTTTCTGTAAGGAGGACATGACTCAATCTGACGTGGCAGTCTTGGGGCAGCTACTTACTTGATAAATCTAAGCAGAAAAAAATATATCTTTCTGGAATATGTTTTACATAATACAAAATGGTTACATACTACTCACATGTGTACAATATACATTAACAAGTCTGTTACCACATTTTATTCGGCACAATCCCACACCTTTACCTCCGAACCAGTCACCATGGTGAACTTTGTGAATATAACCGTTCAACGGCCAGGCATGAAAGAATACATCTTGTATTAACCACTTGGAATATACACAAAGGCCAGACCCAAGGACTCCACTGTAAGAAAAAAAATAAAAAAAATATTCATAACTTGTACTTAAATTTACTTTAGTTTCATTTATGTTGGAACTATAGAATAGATATTCGACTGCCTTGTTGGTCTAGTGGTTAGCGTAAGCGGTTGCTGATCCAGAGGTCTCGGGTTCGGTTCCCGGGTCAGACCAAATATTTGTGTGTATAATATGTATGTATTTACAAAAAAAAAGTATGTTTATATATTTATATCAGTTGTTTAGTACCCATAACACAAGCTCTGCTTATCTTGGGACTAGATGACGTTGTGTGTAAGAAGTCCAAAAAATATTTAAAAATATAATATTCCTTTTTTTCTATACGGAAATCCTTTCAGATACCACCAGCTGGTGGTTATGTCGGACATGAACCTACAAAAAACAGAACATCACCCAAAGGTACTAGTAGTTAGGGAACCAAAGAATAGATATCCCTAAATATTAATATTTTACAGTTATAATTTTAGGTGTGTGTAATAAAAAATAAATTTTACCAAAGAGGTTTACTAATCAAATTTTAAAGGAATGATATACTTGCCTATAAAAGTAATGTGAATATGGTAGAACACTTTTCACATTTTCTTTTATAAATAAATAATCCTGTTCACTCCAAACTTCTTGTAAACAGACTATAGAATGTGAGCTCTCTTGTAGATATTTAGCAATCGCTTCAAATCTCTCCTTGCGATTTTTGGAAACTACTGGAATACCCCTACGAATAACATGAACTATTTAAATAAGAGATATGAACAATTATACAAGAACTTATTAAACTTATTTCGTAGATGATATAATACTCTTAGTAGATAAGTATGATAACAAAAACATTACCAGCAATTTAGTGTAAATACATTCAAGGTGAATTTCATCTTGTAGTATATTTTTCGTTTAATTTAGTTGTTCCAATACAACTAAATTTTTTCACGACATTTATTGTTTAAATTTTTTTATAAAGTGTTTAAGAACAACGATTTTTAGAAATAAATTTTGATATTGTTTTTATACCGGCAAGAAAATCAATTTACGTACGCAATAGTATTCAGAACTATAGCAAAACTGATATGAGATATCAGTTCACAACTTCACAATTCACAACAATATGAAAGATCATTGTCAATTAATGTCAATTGTGACAAGTGACAATCAGTGATGTCATATCTACCAAGTTTTCGGTAGATCTACCGATTTTCACTTCAGTCTACCTATCTACCACCCTAGACCTAAAAACTACCTACTTTTCTAATTAGTTTGACATATCACCACTTTGAATTATTTTCATATCGACGAGCGACGTTGCGATGTGTAGCGTGAGCTGATGCGTAAAGCATACATAGAATCCAGGCTATAAACCACAAAAGAAAAACGTCAGCAACAACTCGCTGTTCGCGCTCATAGACTAAGTCATTAGCGCCAACGTTGAGAGGTTTTTTTTTGCAATTATTATTATTATTATTATTATAGCCTCTTTATTTCCATATTGACAATTACAATACATTTCATTGAAAAAAAAATTACATAACAGATATATCAATAATCATAAGTACATATTATATTCATGTATAATCTAAGTAAATAATCCCATTAATATCACTCCAATTACCTAGCATTTACATGATTAATAAAAGTAATATATATTTTTTTTTCTCTAAATATTTAAAAATTGATTAATTAATTGGTAAATTTAAAAATTTTGTACAAATTCATAACTTTTCTTAGTTTTAATTGATTTCTTTTAATTTATTTCAATATGGACCCCTCAACGGGTTAAGGCCTCCTCCATTTTGTTCCACGCCTGTCTATCTTTTGCTTTTGTGAACCAGTTTTCACCAGCTTTCCTAATTAACTCATCAACCCATTTTTCTCTTGGTCTACCTCTTTTTCTTTTGTTTATTGGCCCTCTCCAGGTAGTTACTCTCGGCGTCCATTTGTCTTTGTCCATACGTGCGATATGGCCCGCCCATTTCCATTTTAGTTTTTGAGAGTATTCCAAAGCATCTATTATTTTTGTTATTTTCCTTATTTCCGTATTTCTTTTTCTGTGTTTTCTTTGTATGTTTAGTATACTCCTTTCCATCGCTCTCTGGCACACTTGTATTTTATTTTTAGTGTTATTATTGTATATCCATGTCTGGCAGCCATACGTCAGACAAGGTAGTAAACATGAGTCCATAATTTTTTTCTTAATAATAAGAAAACCTTCCAGAGAATTAGAATTTGCACGGAGACTAGCGGGGTTGGTTGCGTACTAAAAGATTCATATCAAACAACTGGCAGCCTAGCGCAGAACATTTAAAATTTTTCAATATAAATATGTATAATTTCCAAAAAAAAAAACATTTTAAGAACAGTTCTAAAGTTCTAAATTGAGTTGGTAGATCTACCAATCTTGCATTTTTCATTCTACCAACATTTGGCACATACTCTACCAATTTTCTAAAACTCGGGTTGGCAACACTGGTGACAATGACAATTGTGTCATCTTTTTACTGTCAAATAGACTTGTGTAGTTCATAAACTAGTTTAAGAATTCATTCGGAAATCGTTATTTTTTGAAGACGGTACCCATTTCATCTCATCAACATTGTATTATTAAATTAATTACGACGACGACGAGAAGACGTTAAAATACTTGACACTGGCAGAAATATCTGGTATTATTAGGCTGGTTGCCGTCGTCAAAAGAAGAAGACTGAAGAATTCATTCTTTTTTTATTTATTTAATAGTTATATAAATACACACAGAAACAGTCTAGCTTTTGTGGACAATGATTTTGGGTCTCTTCTTGCCAGTTTCAACCAAATGTGCAAATGTAAGGGGCTTTTCACACGTATCACAACCACACCACGACGCAGCGACTAAATGTGGTTCCATGTGAATAGTGTCGCTGCAGCTTTTTGCAGTTGCGTTGTGGTACCGACGACACATCGATGTAGTTGCATTGTGGCCGGCCGGCCGCTAGTTCGCGGTGCCGCCTGTAGTTGTGTAAGTACCCATCGCGATGTGGTTGCGATTTGGTAGTATGATACATGTGGTCCATAAACTGCGGCAAAATATGGTACGTGTACATTGCTTATTTAATTTTATAGTAAATATGCACCCGACCACATTTTGTCGCTGCGTCGTGGTACGTACCACACGTGTGAAAAGGCCCTTAAAATCCAAATTGGACACGATTTTAACATTTGGACAGTCCTATATATACCTAACTCTTGTGCTTACTTATTATTTGAACATTTTTGTTCGAAGTTTTCCAGTTTTTATTAATGCCTTAGTAGGTCATTGTTATTATGATCCAGTCTACAGACTAATGAGCAAGTTTTTCAAGTGAGTGCATTTTACCAGTTAGGCCCCTATAACTCCTGAAATAAAAAAGTTATCTAAACCGCTATACTTTTTCTTTATAGTTCAATATATGAATTGTGAATTTTTTCAGATTTTGTGAGCCAGCCGTGCAGCTTTTAGAGGAAGTCGCACTGTTTTTACGAAAAAATGCGCATTAAAGTTGAATAACTCGCAAACGGACACCTTAATCAATAAATGGTTTTAACCACCTCAAAATATTTTAAAAGGCTTATCTAATGATACCCCATCCACACGACGGGGTAGCCGCGAGGAAAAGATAATCCCCATTTTACGTGTAGGGGAGGTACCTCAAATAAAAATATTATTGATAATTTTATTGTAGCACTTTGTTGATGTAAATGTAACACATGTTAACGCAAAGTTTCATTTTTCTAGCTTCAGCCGTTTCGAGGTTCTGAGTCATGACCTACGGAACTGGTATACAGTAGAAGCCGCTGAAAGATACGTTATTGGTGCTCCTCCTGTCTGCCGAGGTAGGCCGAACGCCGAAGCTAGGTGTATTAAACTAGGTAAAACGGCTCTTAAAGACGGATCATGTCTTATAAAGTATCTCTTCTATTCTATTAAAAAGTACTGTATAAGAATCCACGCATCCGTATTTTTTTGCAACTCCATCAATTTGACATCTAAACTGATGGAGTTGCAAAAAAATAACTCGTCTCCTTATTAGCAACCACATATTACGAGTAAGCCTAGCATTTATTATACCCAAGATAAATTGAGGTCGCTACTAGTTCAACCGTTTTTACCTGGATATCAATTTTACAACATACCTCCTCCTTCTCCATAACCCTGAGGTCTAACTCAATTCGGGTTGAACAAGTTGTCAGTAGGTATAATGTGCATGACAACCAGGACCGACGGCTAAACGTGCAAACGGCAAACCCAACAACACTTTTTGGCCCGACCTAGGAATCATACCAGAGACCTTTTCATCGGCAGTCGCATATGCCTACCACTAGACAAACGAGGCAGTAATTCGTATTTTATGACATAAATATTAAAATTAACAAATTGTTACTTGGTTATATAAAGTTATTACAAAAAAATGTTACCATTCGTTTTTTGTTACTACATAATACGACCGTTTAAAATGAGTTTCATTGTCTTTATATTGCAAGTAGTATCGTAATTCAGGGTTTGATTAAAAAAGTTACCCCACATACCCTCAAATTATATTGTACAACGGCTGGGTTTTATGTAGAAATGCAAAGAAGTCTTTAATTTAATCTCTATATTCACATGTCAGAATATAAGTGTTAAAAATACATTAATCATACGTATACAAGAGATCTAAAAGGATAATAAATACTTTACTAAGACTTTATAGTAACTAAGACAATCAATACTATTTAAAAAAAAATATGCAATAAAATTTAATGTCTTTTTACATTTTCAGATATTTAATTTTGGCAAAAGGCTGTCAAAGTCGATATCAATGAATGATTCGAAAACAATACTGGCTGTCGAAGAAAATAGTTTTAAGCAAAGACCTTTTAAAAATAATTATAAGAAATTGCCTTTCAAGTGACATACTACTTGGAAACTCATAATATATACATACATTGAAACATGTCGTTACTGCTGACAGCGAGTTTGTGCTTTTAAAAAAGTTAAAGGTACATGAATTGTTATAAGACTAAAACATCCAAATAGCGAAGCAAGTGATTCACTGCACATGCTTCAACATAACGAAATTAAATATTTTTCCTAATTATTATGAGAATAAATAACATTCATTTTGGTAGCTTCAACAAATGCAACAAATTAGTATGAATCAGAAAAAAAAGTTAGTAGGATAATCGGTAGCCGCAGATGGCTGGGGGTCTGTTAGGCTACCATGGATTTCCTTTTTAAGTTACAGCTGGTTCCCATGCTACTAGTACCCGAGAGCCGGAATCGGCCGTTCTATACCCACGTAGGTGATTTCCTTACGAAAAAAAAGTATATACTAAGATGTAATTCCCTAACTAGAGGGAGGTCAAATCGGCGGATTTGCATGCAAGATTTAAAGGCAGTTAGTGAAGCTCCTAAGGTATTAGTATGGCGAGTTAACTCTGCCTTTTTTTTAAATTTATTTTTTACGTGTGGAAATCGTCCGACCGTCACCCCACCGGGGATTTTTATGCGCTGGGGTAGTGTGTCGGACCTGTGTTTTAGGAGGAGTCCAGGGTGATATCTCCTTCTGGACTCGACTTATCTCTGCCTACTTCAAGGGTACAAGGGGTTAACTATAATCTAATTTTGAATCATAAATAAATTTCGACGAAAAGTTATTCCCAATTTCAATTTCAGACTTGTTAGTTAATTGTAAACAGCTCTTAATGACTAAGATCCTACTTTTAAAGAGTCGACTGCTAAATTCTAATTTCACAAGTGAGGTTCGCATGTAAATTGTTTATAACTTTTTGTACTTTTTGAAGTATCCTTTTATTCTCTAATTCCTTCAAATCTCTAAATATCTAAAAATGATAGTTGATATATTGTGGGTACGTAGGATCTATTGATAAGTAACATACCTACTATATAAATAGTTCGAGTATATACCCCTCATAGCAAATTTTTAAGTCAAACTTTTTTTTGGTTCAAGTGAATATGCATAAGAGTAGGCAAACGAAAATAGTATCGATACTTTGTGGTATCAAGTACTTTACCTTTCGATACCGATACATTGTGTTCAAATCTTTTATTCAATAAGTACTGGACAAGTATCGTAATCAATAAATAATTGTAAATTACATAAAACTTTGTCGTAAGGCTTATGTTTATGGACACGCCATTCAATCCAATCGTGCTAAACCTTCTTGAGTTTGAAACAAGAAAAAAAATACAATTATGAAATAGCCTTAAAGAAAACGGATGTTGCTCCGACTATTGAGATTAATTTCATAATGAAATAAAGGAAGCGTATATGCAACTATTTAAAGACGTCTCAGCGATCGATAGGTTTAATACCGGTAGTAACCAACTCGCCGAGGTTTTTGAATATCGACTTTAAGGGCTGAACGAGTCCGTTTTTTGAAATCCAATGAAATGCAACATTGGTCAAAGTCATGATAAGATCTGAAGAGTTCCAATCAAATCTGAAAAACCCATGAACTGCAATGAAAACCAGATCAGCGTAATGTGCAATGGAAGAGGCCGATGTCCAGTAGTGGACTCCAATAGGCTGATGATGATGATGAAAGCAGATGTAACCCAAAACCAAATAATAAAGTGTTATCTGTGTAATCTAAAAGTACTCACTATTATTCAATTACTTTTAATATTTGAGACTTCAGAAGAATGCGGGCTACTTTGAAGTATCGACTATGTTTCGATACTTTTATGAGTACGATACTTGGTTTCCGATACTACTTATGAGTACAGTATTGATACTGTCTGTTCGATACCGTGTCCCTACATAAGAGGAAGCTTATGTATATTCTACACGCTATGCATTGAGAAAAAGGATATCAATTGCTACCACTCTACACATTTAAATTCTACATGTATTTAAAACATAGATAGTTCATAAACATTTGTCATTTACATGTCGTAAGGAATGTCAACTTCTACTTCGATATATTCTGTTTTAATTAGTATGTCGTCAGCTGGCATTGATTCCGAATTAGATTCTGTATTTGAAGTTTCTTTTGTAGAACCAGCCTCCTTTATAGGTACATTACTTGATGTTGACTGCGTTGATTGAACTTTACTCTGTGCTTTACTAAAACCTGGTAAAGGTACTTTAGAATCATCAGGTGCTTTGGCCAAACCAGCTAATTTAAGTGCGGTTGAGTTTTTGAATGTGTTTGTATCCTTTCTTTCTTTTCTAACAGCTTTAATTAGTTTTGGTGCTGGTTTCTCCACTCCAGCATTATAATGTAGGTTTAAATGATAATTTAATTTTGCCTGAAATGAAAAATGAATGCGTTTTTATTTGTTAATCAGTTGGATACATTTAGATTTTATAATATTCAGATGTCCAAGTGGTAACAGATTAAGAATATAAATAAATAAATAAATAAATCTTTTGGACATCTTACACACAACATCATCTAGTCCCAAAGTAAGCAGAGCTTGTATTATGGGTACTAAACAACTGATATAAATACATAAACATACTTTTTTTTTGTAAATACATACATATTATACATAGAAAAACACCCAGACTCCGAAACAAATAATTGTGGTTCACACAAATATTTGGTCTGACCCGGGAATCGAACCCGAGACCTCTTGATCAGCAGCCGCATACGCTTACCACTAGACCAACAAGGCAGTCAATATGGAGTGCTATCACCCTTATTCGTCAAGTGGGTGTCATAAGAACCAACTATGGGAGCACACCCAAGACAACAGCACTGTTGAGAAAAAAACTTGAAGTGAAATGTCTACTAACTCATCTGGCAAGTGCTTAATAGCAGGTCAAGACATTTTTGCTAAGAAAAGGTCTATGTGCAGCAGTGGAGAAGTTTGATCATTATATTATTTTATGTGTACATTAATATAATGAAGGTAGGACTACAGACCCGTGAGTAGATTCAGAGAGAGAGCACACATGTACACACATTACGCTAAAACATAACATCTACTCATAGTTCCAAGACTGATTGTTGCTATTAAAACAATGTGTATTAAATGTACTATAACAATAAAAAAATGAGTAAATAAACTACATCTTTTTTACCTTTGTAGATAATCGTGAACCACACACGGTACACTCATGTAACACATCTAAATGTTTTACTAGGATGTGCTGTTTTAGGTTGCTATTCCTCGAATAATACCTGAAATTAAAAAGTGTTACAGTACCAATGTTAAAAGACTATAGAATGACTATTTTTTTTTTTTATTAAATTTATATTGCTTATTACAAATCTATTGAAACTTCATTAATTAAAATCTTTGCAGTAGTAACATACATAAACTAATACTTTCTTTAGGCTTCACCATAGCCAGGTCAAAAATTTGTTATAAGAAGTTACTAAGAGATTCTTTTACTGTACCTTTCACAATTTTCATATGGACAATGAAATATTCTGTTGAGATGTGAATGTATCTTGACGTGTCTTACTATATGGCATCTCTGCTTGAAACATCTCCCACATTCATCACAAATAAACTCTGAAAAAATAAGAAAATATGCCATTTTAATATATTTACATAGATTTCTTGTCATATTGTTGATATATTATGGTGGTTTTTGGGAGTGGCGAGCAGATCTACTGCCCACACATAAGCCTAAGTGGAAATTTTAATATCTTTTAATGTACATTTCTTGAATTTCTTATTTTTAATAAATGCAAGAAATGTACATTATAAAAAAGAAACACATTGTGTCACCCTTCTCTTGCATAGTAGTCACATGAATTCCAGAGTTCATTTCGTCTATCAGTTTGACAAGCTTTAAGTGTCAACTCTTAAATATTTGAGAAGCACTGTATTGCATTGCATTTTCCCACAGAATCACATATAAAATTTGACATATGAGGGGTATAGATTCATAAACGCTTCTATCCACTTTTTATTTTTTTCCAGAATAATACTAAAACCATTTATTGTACTACTACTTGTGATTAAAAACATATTTGAAAGAGGCAATTTTGCACGTATTTTATTCAGTGAAACCAAAGAGAAGTAGAATATCATTGCCAGCTGTGGAAAAAACAATAAAAGCTTGAAATGGGATAGAGGCGCTTTTGAATCTATAGCCCTCATATATGAGTTGCTTCATAAGATTTGCCATTAAATATGCTGCAATAAAATGAATGTTACCTTGAATCCTTATACTTTACTAGGTATGAGATATTGCTAAAGTACAACAATTAGACAAACAATCAAGGCATAATTGAGGGGTATAGATTCAAAACCGCTTCTATACACTTTTTATTTTTTTCCAGAATAATACTAAAACCATTTATTGTACTACTACTTGTTATTAAAAACATATTTGAATAGAATAAAGTGGTGGATTGATATTAAATTATATTTATAAAACTAAACTAATCTAATATACAGTGTAAGAAGTAGAATATCATTGCCAGCAGTTGAAAAAACAATAAAAGCTTGAAATGGGATAGAGGCGCTTTTGAATCTATAGCCCTCAATTTATATAGCATCTAATATCTGCAGATTTTGTTTATCTGCTTTAACTTAGTTTTAACATATATTTTATTAACAAAAGTTAAGTTCCTCTTTATAACATCAGCTATCTGTCAGATTAAATGACTTTATTATTGATCCAATTATTTCAAAGATTAGTGAGCAAAACAGACAAACGAAAGCATAAGAAATAATTTTATTTAAAAAAAATTAAATTACATACAAACTCATTGTTGTTATTTATTCGTGTACATAGATAATAGCTATCAAGTTTAAAAAGTACTCACTATCACTGTGGTGTTCAGCTTTTAAGTGTTGCTGATATTTTGACCATTGGTTGAATTCCAGATTACAATCACGGCAGAAGTATACTTTGTGATAACGCATGTGTCTTTTCTTGAGATATAAGCTCACAAAACTTTCTGGGCATTGGTCACAACTACAAAAAAAGTAACCTTACATTAAAACATACATATATTAATATTTAAGGTCTTTCACAAACCTTCCATCAATAGCCAGTGTGGGATTGTAGATGATGATGATGTCAAGTGTATAATAATATTTTGTATGTATTTTTTATTTTTTAGTTATATCTATCAATGTACCCATTTATAGATTTACAATTGTATTATTATATTGTATTAATCATATAACAAAGAAAACATAATCAGATTTATTAACAATGAATCTAGCATAAACTAAAAAAGTTATTAATTAATGTAGTACAGAATAAATCTAACTAGAAGATGACATTTCTTCAACACTATAAAATTAATTATGTTATGTACTTAAATAAGACAACTCCCACATTAGGAATATAAATCCTGTGTAGTAGGGGTCTTTACAAACATACATGAAATGGACACTAAGAACACCCAGACTCAGAACAACAATTTGTTAATCACACATAGTGTTTTCCCAAGTAGGATGTGAACCCACAACACTTGGCGAAGTAGAAAGAGCCACTTAAACCACTAGGCAACCATGCTGTCTAAGTGTGAGGAAAATAACATACCTCCTATCAATTTTTACTGTTTATTTTTATAACATTTACTAGCTACTATTGTATAAGTAAGGAATAAAGTGTTATTTCCAATACCTGAATGCTTTGACACCAGTGTGTTGATACATGTGAGCACTTAGCTGATTTTTCTTTCTAAATTGTCTATCACAAATTTCACAAGAATATTCCAGATCATGTACAGTGTTCAAATGCCTTTTAAGATTTTGACGATTAGCAAAACTCTTGAAACACTTTGGACAACTGAAATGAAAAAGATTCAGTAATTTAAATATTGTTTTGATAAAAAACTTGAGAAATAAATTTAAATTTTAGTCTGTTTAACAAGGATTTTTTAACGGAAATTAATTTGTTCTGCTTTGTTGTTGTTAACTATGTGTTTACTATTATTTAATATACATATTATTATAATTAATAGTAGATTTACTTACCTGAACACAACATCAGAGTCCGGACGCATATGTACAGTGCGTAAGTGACGATCTAAATGACTTTTACTTGTATAAGCCTTGCCACAGTTTGGATGCTCACACAGATATGGTCTCTGTAATAAATACCAAACTATAGTATATTATTACCCATCAATGTTTGTGTTCTTGTGTAACGAAACTTACTATGTTATTGTGCGCTAAAATGTGTTGCGCCAATCTATATGGCCTATCGAAGTCTGCCTTGCATCCTTGGTAAGTGCAACGATAAACCTTCCTCGTAGTGAGAAACTCCATCACTTTTTCTATGCCTAATTCTTTCAATTTTTCATCTACTTTTTCTTCCATTGTGCTCATCGTTGCTTGCTTGCTTGTGGATGTTGGTCGAGTATTCATTTATTTACTTCTGCGGTAAGCACATCTGTTTACTTACATTCAAAGAATAATTGGTTATGTGAACGGTGATAATATTAAAAAGCTCTTAACACATTAAGTAACATAAAGAACCTTTCACTACATACGGTAATTTCAGTCGTGCGCGGAATATTTAATAAATTTTTGCAAGTTGATCAAGGAGAGGAGAGTGAAGTGAAGTGAGCGATGTGAAATGTCAAGTAACTCGATTATTTATTGAAATCAACTAAGTTAAATATTTTGAAGATTATTTTATTTCTCTAACATGAATAAACTGTAGGTTTTCCAAATAATATTTTGATGATAAACAAAGATTTTGAGAACAAAATCAAACAAATTACTTTTACTAGTTTATTTTTGTTTTAACGCCACTATAGTAAAAACGGAAACTAAAATATTGATATTTTTAGTATATTATGTACATCTCTAAGTCATTCTATGACAGTTCCATGTCGTCCTAAATATCATCACTAAAATAATGCGACGTACCTAATCCCAAAAAAATTGTTAATAGTTTTTATTTTAGTGCCTATATTAAATTTATTTGTATAACTTTAATGTTTGGTACTGCGTTAAAACTGTAATATAATAATTTTATCGCCTTATAGTCAAGTCAGCTGACACACGTAAACAAAGGGTATGTCAATATTTTGTGAAGTGGTGAAACATTTATGTGGTTTGTGATCTAAGTGAAAGTTATTATTATTAATATGGATATAGACGGATCTTCTGTTCCTGGAGATATTGATCAAAATTTATTACTGCAATTTAGTTGCATGAACACCACAGATCGAGATGAACTTATTAGTCAAATGCAAAGGCTTCTTGGTCCTTCCATCAATTCTAATACCGCCAGCTTCTTCCTGGATATGAGTAATTGGTAACTATGAATAATTATCATTCTTTAATTATTGCTAAAAAACATATACTTAATGTCTCTGAGAATTTTTATCAATATTTCTTATGTATTCCAGGAACTTACAGACAGCAATTTGTTGTTATTTAGATTATACTTTACCACCAAGGTTGCCATCAATGTCTTTAAAAGCTGCTCAAAGTCAAGAGACTGCTGTGAGTCCTGGAGCTTGGTAAGTCATCATATTTTAAGTATATATTTTATGAAGAGATGTAATTTAACAATAAATATGAATCTATTTCTAGTGTAAACACTTAAAAGAAAGACTACTCTCTCTACTCTTAAAAGAAAAAAAAAAAACTTTGCTATAATTGTTGTAGTTTTGAACAAAGTTGGAGTGTTGCTAATACTGGGATAGAAACCTGGCCGGGTAGCTGTAGATTGATACAAGCTGGTGGTGAATCTTTTGGTGCTACTGCAGTTTATTTGCCTCCACTGCCTGCTGGACATTCCACTACAATTACATTAAAACTTGTAGCTCCATCTACACCTGGTACTTATAAGGGATACTTCCATTTGGTGACAGAAAAAGGTGAACAAATTGGAGGTTGGTATTGTCTTTTTTTTGGTCAAGCTATTTAAAAAAGCTTTTATTGTTAAATATTAATTTCTGTTGTGTTATCTACTGGTCAGAAGTTGTCATAAAGAGGCCAAGTGTATATAAAATGCCCTCTACACTTAACAAAGTGACACTCTAGGACTAATACATCTAAAAAATTATACCTACCAATTTAGTTTATTGTGTCAAGTTTTTAATTGTTCTTGCATAGTGTATGAAAATTTTCTCAAGATTTTAAATGAGTTTCTTTGCATTATTTATGTAAATATATGTTTTGACTATATAAACATTGTGTTAGTCTAATCTCTAACCTACCCACTTCAGTGATCAACATATTCAATTTATGTACCTGTAAGTGTTTACATTGCTACATGTAATTTTATTGTGATGAAACAAATGCTCTAGTTTATATTTTTTAATTATAATTCAGTATCAAAATTCCTTACACTTGAAAAATTCTAATGGAACAAAAGTTTAATTTCATATCTTTTATTCATTTTAGATACATTATGGCTGGAAGTCACCGTAGAATCTGAGATGACTATGGCACTTGTAGAACAACTAGCAGCGTTACCCGTCCCTAGTAGTAATAGTCAGGTAATTAAATCATATTTCATATTGTTGCATGTTGATAGTGGTTTATCCCAAGTAATCCCATGTAGCCAGTTCCACAGGATACTAGTGGAAATATATATACATATAAAATTGATCTGTATTCCTTGTAATTCCATAAAGCAAGTTATAGATGGAACTAATGTAATTTTATACTACTTGTACTACCGAGATTGATTAAATGGTTTTTTATTTTTAAGAATTAAGAGGTATACCAATAAAGATTATGATTAAAAAGAAGCTCCGACAAACTACAGACTTTAGTAAAGCAATGAATTATCTATAAAATAGACAGCTCTTACAGTTCACAAGTCATGTTGTATGTGAATTATGAAATAAAAGCATTATTCATTGTCACATTCCCTCTGAGCCCAGTTTGCATATGATTGGCCTAAGTATTCAACTTGTGATGCATATATCTCTCTTCCACTGCATCTGCCGAAATTCCATCCTGCCATCCTAGTAGAAGATAGTCAACAGCAGCACAGATCCTTCACATGAACTGTTATGAAAGCTGCTTATAAACTGAAGTTAAAAATGATAGTCCGTAACCAAGTTTATTGACAACAATTTTTTTTCCCATCTTGAATTTAAAAATTAAATAAATTTTTACACACAACGCCATGTAGTCCCCAAACTAAGCAGAGCTTGTATTATGGGTAACTAGACAACTGATATAAATACATAAACATACTATTACTTTTTTTTTTGTAAATACATACATATTATACATAGAAAACACCCGGGAATCGAACCAGAGACCTCTAGATCAGCAGTTGCATACGCTTACCACTAGACCAATGAGGCAGTCAATTATACAATGTCAGGTGTTAATAAGTTATGCAATGGGAAAAATAAAATATTTTTAAGTGTGGAACTGGCTATACGTATTTTCAAAGATTTTAGACTTCTTTATAATCTTCATTTATTTAATTCAATTTTTTTTCAGATGCCATCACAAGATGACCAAATGTGTTGATGAATAGTGACTCAAGATATTTTGTAAAATTTTCATGCATCTAACATTGACTATATTAATATACATATTTTTTATTCATATTTATAGGCCAAAGAATAATCACAGCTATTCCTTTTTATTTACTATTCTAATAAGATAATTTAATTATCTTTATATAGTGTTTAATGCATAAGCGCAGTACGCTAGTTGTAATGTCACTATTTTGTAATGGGTTATATTATATAGATGACAAAATATTGCTAAGAGTCGGGTGATATTAGTTTATCTTACAGTTTTTTATTTTAATACCATTAGAATAGAACATTGATAAAATTTAGGATTCTGAAGCCAGATCATAGATCATTAAAATTAGGAAATGTTTGTAATATATTTTTCTCAAAATTCAAAACAAAGTTTTTTTTACATGTTGTTACGATATCACTGTCATGTTATAGACTTACAACTTTATTTTTTACTGGACAGCTAATGTGTATATTAAATACGTTGATATCGTGTGATTTAAGATTTATAGAAGTCAGTTGCACTTTTTTAGAGCATATTGATCATCTCATAAATTTTGTGAATGACCGCTGTCAAACTGTCTATCTGTATTTAAAAAGTCATCTATCTGAAACAGCAACTACTAGATTAAACATCATCATACTATCATCATCAGCTTTACTATTGATAAATTTGACATTCGAAGTAAGCTTAAACCACCACTATTCAACGGCTTTTAGCAATTATATAGGCTCTTTTAATCTAGACTTTTAATGTCGTGACGCCGCATATTGCTTCGGGACGAGAGAAGTACATATCGTCTTATTTGAAGAGGTACGCGGCTTACTTAAAACTACTTCCATTAAGACAAGGGCTTTGTTATGATCTACCCGTCCGGGGTCTCGCAATTAACAATCCGCGCGGAGCCTCACAAATAACTACTCGCCAGCCCCCTTAGCCAAGTCGCAAACGTTTCTCGTTTCATTAGCCAAAGATCACGTGACTGAGTGACATTAGCCAATGAAAGAGAATCTCATAATTAACTACCCGCTCCGGGTCTCTCTATTGACTACCCGCCTGGAGCCGCGCAATCCACCGTTTTTGTGCTCGCCGGTGGGCGCCACTGTAGAATGAGGTCCTCACTTATTCAGGCATAGCCGACAGCTGTCAAAGTTTGTTACTATTACGAACGTGATAATTTGCGTTTTGTTCTCAAAAAAAAGGAGGACAAGTTTCTGAGAAATTAGATTGTTTCAAAGCACAGACATTCATTTTGGCGTAATTGGTATTTTTCATATAATATAATAAACTCCGGCCCACAGAAATGTAACTTGTTGACATTTCGGAGACCTTATGCTACATTAGCGCCTCTGGTGGCGAACTCACTCACGGTAGCCCTCATTGATTACCCGCCTGGTGCCTCGCAATGATTTACCCCTCCAAGGCCTACAAAATAACCGCCCCGTACAAAATAACTCGTATTTGGCTAAAAACCAGGTGCCTCGTAATGATTTACAAGCCCGGGACGTCGCACTGGCTAAGGTCGTCGGAATGAGGTAGTCAGTTTAATAAAAAATAATAATACAAGCAATACTATAGCTTGTAGCAGAGTCTAGTTCGACCGAATCACTCGAAATTAAAAGCGCCGTAATTGCCTTACCAAGTCATTAGCCCTCCATTTACACGACTCATTAATGATTTAACGAAAAGCAATGTACAAACACAATGTTTACTAGCTGTAAGAAAAAAATACTTGTTAGATATTTTTGAATTTTACAAAATACATTATGATTTTATTATGGTACTTTTTTTAGATTGCATTCTAGAAATGTAAAATTTATTGGGAATTAATTTCAAAGTATTTTGTAACAAAAAAAATACATTTATAGAATTTTATTCTTTATTTTATTAATTGTGTAAAATGTATATATAAAAATATATTTTTTACAATAGAAATACCTAGCATAATACAAGACTTGACACCGATTTCCAAGAGTGCAGATGGTTACTAAGTAACTAACCTTAACCAATATTTATCTGATACTTGAAGCATGAATAATAACACTTCTACACAGCCATTTCCATGTCAATTTTTGGATGTGGATTGTAGTTTTTGATAATGAAATCCTCATATTTAAAATCATTTATAGAATTAACTTTACGAGCAAACTCCAAAGTAGGAAATGGTTTAGGTGTCCTTTCTAGCTGTTGCTTCAATGGTTCTATATGATTTAAGTACACATGGGTATCTCCTGTAGTATGTATAAATTCACCAGCCTGTAAAAAATAGTTGCCATATAAAATATAAACAAACTTACACTATCAAAATGATTAAACAGGTGAAAGAGACATGCATTGATAATAATATTCTGTGATAAGATATGCATTAATATAAGTTACCTCTAGTCCTGTGATATGTGCAATCATATGAGTCAGTAATGCATAGCTGGCAATATTGAATGGTACTCCTAGACCCATATCTGCGCTTCTTTGATACAGCAAGCATGAAAGTTTCCCACTTGAAACATGGAATTGAGCAAGGCAGTGACATGGTGGTAAAGCCATTTTACTCAGGTCTGAAGGATTCCAAGCACACATGAGCATTCGCCTGTCAGCTGGTTTGTTCCTTGCAAACAAAGCAAAATAAATAACGCCACAGGTAAGAATTTCTTATTCAACCTGTAGAGTAACACTGTAATATTTTTATTTTAAAGAATTCTTTTAGATACAGCTAAATAAAAATGCATTTTATAAAGTAGCATGTTAATTTCTTTTGCAAATTGCCATGATTACAATAATTATAAATATCAATGGGATAAGTTGTCTGGTCTATATATAAGATATGTTCAAAGTTATAAACAGTTTTATTAGTAATTATTCTGAATATGTTAGTTAATTAATAGTTAGTTAGCTAGTTAGTTAAAAATGAATAGTTTAGTTAAATAGTAGGCCAAAACCTCCTTTCCAATGAGAGGCCTATGTCCAGCAGTGGACTGTTAGGGGCTGTTGATGATGATGATGTTAGTTAACTTGGTTTCGTCTTATTTTGTATAGTGCCTTTTCGATTAGGCCTCCTCCAAGTCTATTCACTTTTTCTTTTATTTTGCAGTTTGAAGTCACTTTTTTTCTAGCTATTTCCGTAATCTAGTCTTCCCATTCCATTTTAAATCGACTTTTTGCTTTCCTATGGGCATTATTTATATATTTATTGTTATCTTTGACAATTTCTTTTTCTGACCAGTATTTTTTTCAATGCTATATATTGATTCTTCCTTTACTTTTTGATTGTTGCTATTTTTGTTGAAAGGTATTTGTTTTCCAAGTAAATATAGCTTTTCTCGTTGTCTATATTTTTTCCTTCACTATTAAGAGTGGCTCTCAATGTGTTCATTATTCAGAGCCTCTTTTGGTTGGCAAATTGAGGTTAATCGCCTCTTTCATTACCAACCCAATATCCGTAATTTCCCATTACTAGGGTTTTCATGATGTTTAGATTTTCCAACTCATTGAAGTCTCCTATGATGAGTATTGTTCCTTCGCTCATATCTAATGGATTTAATACTATTGTAGAATTTTCCTATTTATCTTCTTCTTATTATCTAAAGTTGGGATTATCGATATGACTTTCTCATTGAAATTAAGATTTAATATAGCTAGTTCTTCCGTGAATTACATGAAGGTATGAGTAATATGTAGGATATGCAATTTGAGCGCTTTTTTGATCAAGAAACCAAACCTGTTGAGGCCTGCTGATTTACTGAAGTAGCAGATGATGTCATCCGGATGTTCTTCTATCTTGCATCCTCTCGGTCTAACTAAACTTCTGTTTCACTTGTAAGGTAGTGGTCCTAATCTCCATGGAGACCAACCGGTGGGAAACATTGGCTGTTTCGCTGTAGTTTTTAGATTTTGTTTTTGCTCCGATTTTTAGTTGCTATCACTAAGATCTCTGCATCGGGTCAAATGTGTTTATCTTGTTGAATTTAGAGTTAGGTGTTATATTAGTGTTTCCTTTTCTTGTTCTTCTTTTTGTTACACAAATAAAATAGTATTTTTTGGCTTCCAAAAGAATATTACTAGACTCATAATTACTAGACAACTCATATAAATACATAAACATACTTTTTTTTTGTAAATACATACATAGAAAACACCCAGACTTCGAAACAAATATTTGTGAATCACACAAATAATATTTGATCCGACCCGGGAATCAAACCCGAGACCTCTTGATCAGCAGGCAGTATACAAATAAATAAAATTGGAGTGTCTGTTTGTAATATCAAATAACCAGTTTTTTACTAAATGCATATCATCAATTTACAGTACTCACATATAGAATTTTTAAATTTTTTGTCTGTCTGTCTGTTTGTTCCGGGTAATCTCTGGAATGGCAAGACCGATTTTAACGGGGCTTTCACTGGCAGATGGCGGATGACATAAGGAAAAATACGTCTAGCTAGTAAAGTAGTCTAAAAAAAAATTGCCTAGGCTAGGCTAAGGCTAGCCTAGGCTAAATTTTTCTAGACTAGCTTAACTTCACGGCGTTACTAGAGATTGACAACAATAGCCGTGGGTAACACCAGGGGACTCAGCTAGTCACGTATATATTTTGAAGGACCACATTTTAAGCACCTTGGTATAAAAAATCATTTAACCTATACTTGGAGTTGGATTAGTATAATTGTTGGTGTTGAAATATACTAATTATTCTACAAAACCATGTCTTTAGGTTAGTGTACTAAAATATATTCAAAATTCAAATTGCAATGTTTTTTTTAACAGGTGGAAAATAATGCTTTGAATTGGATGGACATTTCTATGATAAATGGTTTGTATTTCTGTGTTAACAATGTATTGTGAACTTAATAATATCACACAGTACTACTAATCCACATTTAACTTGATGGTAACATTATTAAACTTAGAAAGCAATTTTTTTTTTAAAAGAGGCATTAGTACTCACTTTATTAAGTCTATAACATTTTGTAATTGGTCAATTCCTTGCCCGGTGTAATCTGCTTTGCAATCGATGTACTCAGCCCCACTGTGTCTCCATTGAAAGCCATATACCGGACCTAAATCACCTGTGAGAATCGAGTGTACTATTTAGCACTACTTAAGTAGGTTTATACAATACCAAATGTTAGATTTGCTGTATTAGAGTGGTATTAGTTATAAGGAGTATAAAGTAACTATTGAAATTAATTATTTGGTAGTTACCTTCTTCTCTCTCTGTAAAGCCCAGGTTGTCTAAGAACGTTCGAGACCCGTTTGCATCCCAGATATGAACCTTTTTAGCAGCAAGTACCTTAGAATCGGTAGAACCAGATATCATCCACAATAATTCTTCAATAACTCCCCTCGTAAATACCCTTTTAGTAGTGAGTAATGGCAATGTGTTGTTCTTTAGAGAATATCTTTGCATTGCTCCAAAAATGGATAAAGTGCCGACGCCAGTTCTATCAACTCTTTTATCACCTGCATAAAAACAATGAGATGTTTAATAAACATAAAACCTACTTTATTAAATAAAAAAGAATAGAAAGAAAATAGCACTGTTATAAACTTACCTGTATCGATAATTTGTTTAATTAATCGTAAATACTGATATTCATCGTGGAAATCGCTTAAACCAGTGATAAGTCCCATAATTTCTAGACGAAAGGAAACTTGAGCAACTCTGCGAATTTACCTTGCAAACAAGGAACTTCAAGGAAGAGAATTTATGAACAAAAAGGCGCCAAAAGTGACATTTGTGTGACTCTAGAGAGGTACAGACAGATCCGTTTATAAACTAAGTCTATTAGAATCTCACATGACACAAACGGATTAGTCGATCACTGAAACTAGTATGTAAATTCCTAGTAAATTGTAACAAAAATGTAATACATATTTTAATTTACATTATTTAAAAATCAATTAAGTCTTGAACGAGCCATTGTTTTGTTTTATGTATCGTAAATTAAAAAGCTACCTAAATGGAATTACAAACCCAACTAGTAGAAGTAATTCCGTGTCATTTGTCAAGTGAGACAATATAAATTCTGAAAATTTCAGATATTTTCATTAGTTTTCAAATGACAATGGGTCGTAGCAAACCCGTGTGTGAAGAGCCTCAAAAGCGAATAGTTTGTGGGGTTGATGCTGGCAAACCAAGCTACCAATTAACTAAAGACTTGATACTTCCCAGATCTACAGTCCAATCTATCATTCAGCACTATAAAAAAATAGAATGACTTCTTGTTTGAAGAAAACTCGTCGACCACACATCGCGAGTACAGCAGAAAACAGAATCCTGAAGAAAATTATCAAAAATAATCATCGTGCTCGAGCTGGAGAACTCGCTGTCCAATGGAAGGACATGATTCATAAAGACATCTCAGTTGATACTTGCAATCATCATCATCAACAGCCTTTAACAGTCCACTGCTGGACATAGGTCTCTCCTTAGAGAGGAATTTTTGGCCTACTATACCACGCTGGCCAGACGGGTTGGTATAGGGTTGGTTTCAAGTTTTCCTTCTCTTTGCATCGATGTTGTCTTGCGTAGTTTATCCCTTAGTCGCATTTTACGACACCCACGGGATGAATAGGAGTGGTGACAATCTGTATTCTTAATCCGTCACCACACGGCCGTACAATACTTGCAAAAGAGTCCTAAAAAGAATGTGTTACGGATTTTATATCGCTAAGTAGAAACCACTGTTGACTGCTGTACCAAAAGAAAAAAATTTCATTTAATTCGACTTCCGATCAGTGGCTTAATATCATTTGGAGTGACGAGTCCAAATTTGAAGTGACAGTCGGCGATGAAAAAAAGTGATTCGGAACAAAAATGAGGCATTTCATACTGATTGTCTCAAACACAAAGTAAAGTTTCAGCCACCACCGATTATTTAGCAATAAATTGAGGTGGGGTTGGGTTGATTTTCCTTTGCTCGTGTTCCTTGTAGTTCCATCTTCTTATGAATTTGCGACGAAGTTAGATATCAATAGCTATGCAAGCGCCAATCATAACTACATACGTATAGAGGAATTTTAGTATGTATCGTGGTCTAATATCCTTCAACATTGACTGGTGGAAGCCTGGAGGTCTTCATATTGGTGGTGTTCCAAATACCATGCATGTAGATCGTGAATGATATGATGAGTAAAAATATTTTTCATAATTTTACCATCTCCAATTTCATCATACATGTTTTTTTTGTGACTACGGAACCCTAGTAACTTACTTGTAGATACTTATCATAAGTAACTATGTTATCGCGCTAAGGGTATCTAGGTAGGTACCTATAGGTGAATTCTTCCTCAAAAACCAATTTACGAATACAATGATAGTAAAAACTCGTGTAAACAAATAGGATAAAACTGATGGTTTGATGTTCAAACATAGGTCAAACATGCATCTATGCAATAATTAAATAGCATACTTGGTTCAATCCAAATCCACTAAGTATGTACCTAAGTGCATATATGTATATCACAAGTATTAATGAATTTTAAATGTGTACTACTAACCACAATTTCTTTTAACTCTAGATTTGGAACGACGACCGATATTGACGCGGCCCTACGATTGTTGTAACGGTTCAACAACAACCGGAGGGAACATCGGGGATTCAGATAATTATAAATAAATAAATCTTACACATAACGCCATCTAGTGCCTAAGCAGAGCTGGTACTATAATATAATGTTATCAAGATTTCTATTCTAGTTAAGAATTAAAATAAAGACATCATGAAATAAAATTTAATAATAATAATTCATTATTAAACAATTAAATTGTTTTAACTTAGTAACAGAAAGAATGAGAATATTGTTACTTTATGTTTGTCTATAGTTTATTGGATGTAAACACCGGTTACTAATAACCACCAATAAACAAAAATAACAAACAGGCTTATTTCGAAAATGGTTTATTATGATTTTTACTTAACAAAGTTGTTTTAAAAATACAAATATTTTACAGATTGTATTCAAATACCTACGCGTACACTTGTAAGTAAAATAATTTACTAACGATATTGACGCAGATTGATACTCAAATAACTATCGAATTCACGTACAACAACAACCCATACGTCCCATTGATGGGCACGGGTCTACTCTCAGATGAGGGTAAAGAGCATATGTCCTCACGCTGGCTGGGTGCAGATTGGGGACTGGCAAAACACGTGGCTATGTAATCTTCTGTTGGATGTTAGTCGCCCGAAGGCCTCCAACCAAGCTTCACCGCTTCACGACTGTTCTAATAACAACCAGGACCGGCTGCTAAACGTGACCTCCAAGTCCCGGAACCGCTCTTAACATATTATGGCACAAACATGACACAAACGGTCATTTACGAGTAGGTCTAATCACACCGTTGTTGCTTTCCCTCGGTGATATTTTTCCAATCACCTAAGGTTACTTGACTATGAGCGCCTCGATTCATTGAATTCTTATAAGCGTCCTTTTACGTAAGGCATAGCATATAAGGCAGGCACATCAAAAATATATACTTTTTTATATATATCCGTGTATGAAATATGTATTCATATTAAAAATACTGAAGAGGAAATCTGTGCGCAAGCGTCTTTTATCAGAGACTCCATGTGCGTGTGTGTCCATGCTCGATCGAAACAGATAGATAGAAAGATAAAAAACTCTTTATTTTTACACCGTGTACAGATTCATAATACAAACAGAACTTACATTTAATGTATAAAGGGCGGCCTTATTGCTAAAAGCAATCTCTTCCAGGGAACAGTGCATTTATTGCGAGATACCATGGTGATATAGCAATGTACTCAACCGATCGCTATTTATATTTTTTTCTACACACCAGTCCACTTTTTAAGTTTTGTAACACACTGTATATTGATTATAAGATTTATTATATTAAGAAGGACACTTACTATATACCTGCCAGGAGTGATAATATCTACCTATTACGGCAAAACCTCTTCTCTAAAGAGAAACCTATGTTTATCAGCAGAGGACTAATAAAGGCTGTTTATGATCTTTGGTTAGATTGCAGATACTCAAATATGCCTTCATTTGAAGCGCCATGTGTAGAGCTAGGGAGTGGACCCAGAACACCCAGCTTCACGCTTTCTCCATCGCCCTCTGAAATATCTACAGCTAGTTCACCGGAGCCAGTCAACGTTAGACCTACTATGTTGTTTAGGTAATTCATGTTCCCAACTATGAAAAACTTTAAAACACTATGGCCCGATCACGTAAAAAAAATGATGATGATGTTAGGCTACATACTAGGCCATTACTTCAAATCTACCTAGTAATTTAGGCATTACGGTGGAAGATACAGATAAAAACTGACAAAATTATACCGTTCGTTTTAGTTTCATCGCAGTCGGGTAAAAATAATTATTAGGTCGTATTTCATGCACTACCGACCGTTCTTCCAATCGTCATGAAATTTTAAATGCCTTTTGAGACGGAAAAAGTTACCGATGCAGAAACGAGTTTCGCTTGTAAGTGCCTAAAAAGTCTGTCACTCGGTCACATCGTAAACTAACACTATTTCAAAAAGATAGATATTGTAGAATATTTAGATATATTCACTATTAAAAGATATTAATTTTTATAGAGCTTTATCTATACCTCCTCGTGAACCTGAACAACCATCTGGTCAGGATGAATTGGAACGCCGACTACCTGGTTATAGACGCATTGTTATACCACGCGAACTGACATTGTTAGAGTTGTTGGTAAGTTTCCAGTTGTGTATTGTAAATTTTCGCAGTTTTACACCTAAGTGGTGCAGAAATCATGCTTATAAATATTGTCTTAATTGTCTTTATAATAGTAATTAACGATTTGTGGTTTATTTTCCTCTACCTTTTTGTGATCCGAAAAATTATTAAAGGTACCCTGATCATGGCAAATGACTTGCCTCTTGTTATATGAATTTTGACAAATTTTAAATGGCCTACCAAGGGTCTGGTTTAATATGGCTACAACTCTGCTACTGCTTTCGGAATACAGAAGTATAATATGTGACTGATCTAGATGGATGCATACTATAAAATCCGTCTAAAAAAACCTATGAGTTACATAACTTATACCATTATTACACCATAATCATAATATTTACCCACAGCAAAGGTCTAACATATTTGAAACAGAAATCATTTAAAAAATCAGTTAATTTTTTCACAAATTCTACTAGGGGATGAATATTTAATTTATTTCTTCAAGTCTTAAAATCATTAATGACAGAAACAAAGCACTGGTGTGAACACTGACGAGGAAGTACTTCGTATTCGTGAGGCCAAGCTTCGTGTAATTGCTGATAGAGTCGGTTTGAGGAGGCTCCACGTCTTTGCACCGAGGCTACGCAAGCTGATTCTTGATGGAAGTGCTATTGGATCCTTACGAGAACTAGGGATAGGTTTGACTCATCTCAAGGTAAGTAAAAGTATGTATAGTCGTATTCAAAAAGATAACGTGCATACTACGTGGATAATCTAGATTACAACTTTTACATTTAGAAAAGATATTTAAATAAAACATATAGATACTTAATGGTGTAGTTGATTTTGAATTTAATTCGATAAATATATAAATGAGGTTCTTGTTCTATCTATACATATGTAATAATCCGTAATAACTATCTCAAAACAGATATTGAGTATCAATCGATGCAACTTAACATCTTTGGATGGAATTTGGGGGTTGGGGTCCTTGAGAGAAATGTACGCAGCTGGTAATCGACTTCAAGATTTGCAACCATTGGCCGTTCTCCAAAAACTGCACACACTCGACCTGGCCAAGTAAAATTATGATTCTTTGATTATTTTATTAGATTATACTTTTAAATATTATATTGATTGCTCTTGAATACGATTTTTGGATGAAAATATAGAACATTAGGTAGATTTGCGATATTTTTCATTTTCACTCTGAAAGCTTAATGTTGACAGTTTACTGACCGACCGATAGACAAGCCGCGTCAACTGCGATGACGTCAGGGGTTCAGGACTTATCTCTTTGTATTTGCTGCGTGGTATAAAGTTACTACAGATTTATATGTTTACTTTTTATTTTTAGTAACCCTATAGCAGAGTTCAACCGCCTGTGGACCTTGGGTGTGTGTGGATCTCTTCGACGGTTGACTTTACAGGGTACTCCAGCTTCGGACATACCCGATTACCGTTGTTCTGTAGCCGCCGCACTACCGATGCTTGTTTATTTGGACGAGAGACCTTTACACGTGGATATCGACTGTAAGGCTTGCTTGAGCTTCCTTTTATGAAAAAAATAATATTTTGGACAGCACTGCTTAGTTTAAACACCACACACCCAAACTAAAACTATAGAAATACATACATATTATACATAGAAAACACCCCAACTCCATAACAAGTATTTGCAGATCACACAAACATAAGGTTCGAGACAAGAATCAAACCCGAGACCTCTTGATCAGTGGCATAGGCTAACCACTAAACCAACAACTTACTCAAAGTCAAATCCTTTTCTATGCGTCAGTATTTTGTTATTTTCACGTTGATTAGTCATAAACTTCTTTTAATAAAAAAGTTTTATTTGACTACATTAAATTATTTTTATCTTAATTTAAAAGTGTGATACTCGAAAACACACCACGAAAGCGTTAGAATTACAAATCTTACACATGGATTTACATTACATCTCAAACGAGACTACGTGTACTATAATGACTACCGATAAACAAACTTAAATATTTCTGAAGACATACCTATGTACTTGCTATTAGAAATCGCAAAGCATTATCGCACGCATATTATAAATCATCTCAGGTTTAGCACTCACGATCACATCTAAAATTTCTCACGATTAACTAGATTTTAAAGTTTCACAAAGAAATTTGCAGTATTTCGTCTTCTAAAACCTAAATTCATGACAGAGTCTTTACGCAGGTGCAAATTCTCCAGCTGCCTACTCGGCCTCCTTTAAATCTATTATAATTTATGTGCTAGATGAATCTAACGGTGAAGTTGGCGAAGCATCGTCTTCTGACAGCGAGGCAGAGTTAGAAAATGACGCCCAGGAAGCCCTTCTTTTTAAAAGAGCGCCAGATGAACCCATTCCCGGACCATCATCTTCTCATATGGTAATAGTTAAACATATTTCAATGTATATTTTTTGAAAACTCGGAACTTGAACTTCAAAAAGTAATACAAAAACCTTTAGTTTAATTTACTACTACACTACAAGCTAGGCACGAATAGGCCACACTCAAACACTGAAGACCAACCTTAAAATGAGAGCATTCGTGTTATTATATTTCATTGGTGAGTGTGGGACCGGAGGCCTTAAACCACCATAGTGTAGGACACCATTCTGTATTGTCTGCACTCACAATGACAACGGTGACCCCTAGGTACTCTTGGATTGTACTCATCAGGCACAGTAGTCACTTTGGTAGGCTTAAATATAAAAAAATAGCCAATAATTGTATGGGCCACTCACCG